>CM066032.1:1758833131-1761745631 GCA_033557465.1 Ichthyophis bannanicus | reverse complement strand
CTACTCTGTGCCAGTAACACACACGGTCAGTTCCCCCTACCAGGCCGAGGTGCTGTGGGGGTGCATACCCCATCTTGTGATCATCTGTAGACTGCTGATCTGCATGTGCAGTGCATCATGGGTACGGGTGGGTTTACCCTATCCTGGTAACCACAGCAGACAGTTTGTGTGGTGTCCTGCAGTCTTTCTGTAGCCTGCCAAGGGTTGGTTAGTAGTTATAGAGATATAGCCTACTGGTTACTTCACTGCCTATGGAGGCAGAAGTCATGGGTTTGATTCTGTAGTGGGGTTATGTAAGAAGGCTGTCTGAGGCATTTCCTTTTTTAATTTAAATTAGTGCTGCCAGCAAAAACACCCTCACAGTGCTGTAACCTTAAGGTGCCTCATAAGGTGCCCTATAATGTGCCCTATAAAGCGCTGTATAAGGCACCCTATAGGGAACATTATAAGGTGCCTTTGCAGACAGTGCACTTTATAATGTGCCCTCTGGAGTGCCTTATAGGGCACCTTATGCGGCACCTTAGGATACGGCACTGTGAGGGTGTTTTTGCTGGCAGCACTAATTTAAATTAAAAAAGAAAATGCCTCAGACGGCACTCTTTTAAATTAAAGAGCAATGCTTCAGATAGCCTTCTTACATAACCCCACTGCAGAAATGAACCCATGACCTCTGCCTCCAAAGCTGTTGCTGTAACCAGTGGGCTACATCATTATTCCTTCTAATACTGCACTGGCATTAACTTAGAGTTAACGCGCGTTAACGTGCCACAGCGCTCACTATCGCGCAATACCGATTCTTGGTACCTTAGGACCGCAACGCCCACTCCTTATATGGCATTCTTCACATTATCGCTGGAGCTAGTGCCGGAAACATTAAGACGGTTTAGTAAACATATCCCCTAGTTTTACCAATAATTTATTTATTTAACATTTTTTTATATACCGTATTTCCTACTGTCAATGCTGTTTACATGTAACAACTTGAAAAATACTTTGAACAATCAAATGCAAACTATATACAATCGTGGAGGAAATAGTATCCTGAGGGTACAATACATCTCAAATTCTAAAAACAATTGGCTTGCATACGAATATTCAGTGGTGTGGGAGTAACATATGTTTACTAAACGGCGGTAAGGTAGCAGGCATTATCGAGCATTAATTGTAGCAATAAGGGGTTTTCCAATAGAAAAAGGCTGTGGGTGGGTAGAAGGCATTCTGGCGTTAAGGGTGCAATGGGCCCCTTAACGTGCACTAACAGGACATCGGGCATTAAGTGCCAGGCGTGCACCTTAACACTGGAAAAGGGAGCACCATATGGAAAGCAATGTAAAGGGGAGGGATGGAAGGACAGGTGGGAGCTGATGGGCCTGACATATCCGTGGGCACCCTACATGGCAGTAAACAAGTGGGATGAGCATATGGGAGGCAGATGTAGCGAAGCACTGGTGTGCAGCAATGGAAAATGCTGCAATGACAGTCAATGGCCAAGGATGTGGATGACATGTCCCCATGCGGATCCCGAAGCGACATGATGTGTGCAGCAACCAGAGGACAGAGTAGGAGTGGTGATGTGCAGATCAGGAAAGACATGCATGAAAATGTGACATGCAGAAAAGAGTACCTGTGTGGGCCACGGTGTAGCAGCTTGCAGGAGAATATGTGACTGCACATGGCCGGCAGAGGCTGATGGATGGGCTGACAGAGGTAGATGAGTGGCTGCAATGGGCTTGCAGCCCCAATGGCCCTGAGTTGCCATCATGAATGCAGGTGTAGTGCATGGGAGACGTGTGCAAGTGCCACATGGAAGGCTTAATACCATACAGGTTGGTCAAACACCCGTGGTGGCCACCCAACCATCATACAACTCTCCAGAAAAATGTGCATACAACAACTGATCAAGTGTTGCTCAAACTGGTCAAATGGGGCACGTAAAAATGTGAGTTGAGTCCTGCAGGTGGCCATCCGAAGGGTAGATGTGTACGCATGTAATGCTCTCAATGTGATGGAGCCAAAGTAGTACAGTCACAGTCATGATGTAATACCTCAATCAGGTATCAAATGTATGTGATATATGTATGTATGGACTGTCTTCTATTAGAAATTAATGGAGTGGAACGTGTAAACATATATCGATTGTTCACACCATCCAAAAGCAGAAAGACTAGGGGATATGCAATGAAGCTGCAGTGTAACCTGTATAAGACTGATAAGTGTCAATAATTCCATACTCACCGTGTAACCAGACTCTAGAAGCCGGTACCAGAGGATGTAGTAACAGCTGTTAGTATAGCTGGGTGTAAAGAAGGTCTGGACCCATTCCTAGAGGCAAAGTCCATAAACCATCATTAAAGAAGACCTGGGGAATCCATTGCTTGCCCCAATTCAGGCATTGTGGAACATGCGTGTCTTTTTGGGAAACTACAGGTACCTGTGACCTGGATTGGCTAGTGTGGGAAACAGGATACAGGGCCACATCAACCTTGTTGTGACCTAGTGTGGCATTTACAATGTACGCATGTTCACATACTGCTGTATCAGTGTAGTCAAAGCGGGGTGCCCTGTACTGTACTGTACATGGCCAGGCCAAGAGGACATCCCCTGTACTGCTCCTCAGCTCCTTTCATTTCTCCTCTGTCCCATAACCCCTTCCCGTAGACTTCACTCTTGCTGTGCCTACCCACTCTTTATGCTCTGGACATCTACTGACATCCCTGGCCTTCCCTCCTTTCATTTTGCTGCTCCTAATGCCTGGTGCAGGCATCCTCTATCCTTAC
This sequence comes from Ichthyophis bannanicus, assembly GCA_033557465.1. Classification (NCBI taxonomy): domain Eukaryota; kingdom Metazoa; phylum Chordata; class Amphibia; order Gymnophiona; family Ichthyophiidae; genus Ichthyophis; species Ichthyophis bannanicus. The sequence continues at coordinate 1,761,742,854 of CM066032.1, read as the reverse complement.
ATCATGTCTCATTTGTCTTCCTCTTCAAATCCAGGCAGATGGCATACCTCTTTGGGGCTGCTGTTGAATCCCTCTCACTTGTTTCCCTGGGTCCTCTCCCCCTATTTTGCCCTTCTTTCTCCTGCAGTGTACTGTCTGTCATCACTTGATAGTACACTCTTTGGGCATATGTGTTTTTTCCGTACTGTATAGCACTTCATGAATGACGTATAGTAGCAGTACCGGTGTTATCATTTTGCAGGTAACTTGCTGGGTGGGCATCTTGCCTCTGACATGCCCTATTCTCCTATTGTGTGGTATCCCTTTCACAGCGGCCATATGTCCACCACACATGCACATATCCACTTACTATGTGCAGGTGAGGGGCATCACGATCCACAGCACAAGTGCTACACTCTGTTAACTGGACCACTGCCATAGTCCAATGGTGATTGCGGACAGCATGCTGGCAGCTCCATCCTTCCCTGACATTGTGGCAGAGTCACTGGTTCAGTGCTGCAGGCGGCATCCCTGCTGTTGTATCTATACAGGTGTGCCCGTCAGGGCACTCATGCCTCACTCTACTCGGGTTTGGGCACATGTCCTGCTATGTCTGTCCTCAGTGGTGTGGGATCATCAAGTGCTCCACTGTTCTTGTGGCTGGACTGTTTGTCATCACGGTGACTCAGACAACTGTGGTGGCACACACGGCACACAGGACCAGGGCAGAGCCTTTGTCTGCTGCTGATGGAGATAGAATTACGAAGGGTGAGTATATCAAGTATATGAATAAACTGATCTAAATGTTAATGGGCCCAGCTCATGAATTTATGGAAATGTTAGATATACAGGGTCTAAAACAGATGATAGTTGGACCCACGCATTTCATAGGACATACTTAGATCTTTTTTAAAATCTAAGCCCTTAGGGAAATTTTGGGAGTTTTTAGATCTGAACATAGATCCCTTTGGGTGGCCTGATCATTTTCTGAATACTTTTTCATTGAAAGGTCGAATAACAAATCTGTTGACCCCCTCTGCCCCAGCCAAGTGCAGTAACTCCCTCTTTTTGAGCTTCCTGGAAGCACAGTAATGATATCAGCGCCCCCTTCTGTTCTTGCACCCTGTGTGGCCGCACCACTCACACAGCCCTTGGTATGGCCCTGACTGTCATTATATCTTCATAAATTAGTGATTATAAGTAAACAATGCATCTTTATTTAGTCATACTCTTATTCCTATTAAAGTAAAGGACTGACACTATTTTGAGGATAAATGCAATTCTATCCAGTTCTAGTTGGATATGTATCCTGTTAATCCTGTGCAGCTAGATCCTAAATTGGGCTTAGTCAGCTCTGGAGATCAATTATCTTTTCCTATACAACATGATTTAATTAAATGGTTTTTTTTCTATCTCCTTTTAGAAAAAAAGGTTGAAGTTTATTAAGTGGGTCTAAGGGGAGCAGGTGTTTTTATTTTTAATCTATTTCCTTAGCTATTTAAAGGGTGTGGTATAAATGCAGTGTGGTACAAATGCAGTTAGATCTCTGTTAGATCTGATGAATTCCAACTTACAGTAGCCTAGTGGTTAGAGCACTGGCTTGTTAACCAAGAAACCAGGGTTCAATTTCTACTAGCACTCCTTGTGGGCTTGGGCAAGTCACTTCACTCTCCATTGCTGACGATCTATCTCTGGTCACACTGTCAAGAAAACCAAGGAGCTGCTGGGTTGCCAGGAATCAACACTGACTCCAAGACAGACATTGCATTTCTTGCAAAAAAGAATAATTCTCTAGATGACATCCAGGCAATTATAGACCCAATTCTAATCTTTCCTATCTGGGGAACTTGATAGAATGAGTTTTGATTTGAAAGATAGAACTGTTTTTGGAGATGGTGTTAGTTGCACCTGCACTGTCTGCGAATGTGATGGTTTCACATGTTTTTGACGCGCACGGTGATTATGCAATGCAGACACACCCATTCTTCTGCCCTTGCCCCACCCATAAATGCAGCTAACATGCATCCGGCAGATAGTGCAGAAAATCGCTGTTCTATCTGCATTTTCCCCGCAAACATCCTCCTTAGATTTGTCATATTGTTTGTATTTTATTAACTAACAATATCCAAGTTAGAAATTTAATGCCCATTTTATTATTTTTATGAAAAACACCTTAAGTGCAAATTTAATATATCAGATCACTTAATCTATCTTTTCGTAACTCAATACAATGCAATCTTTCAAATAGTCCATGTTGTCAGTTCTACATCAGGGAAGATATATAAATCAGACAGCTATTTACAGTGGTGTACCAAGGGTGGGGGTGGTGAGTGCTTTTCAAAACATACATAGTAACATGTAACATAGTACTGTATATGAAGGCAGATAAAGACCAATATGGTCCATCTAGTCTGCCAAGTAAGGTGGCTGGGGTACTCGTACATGCCGCTCTGTGCAGGTCACCCCCTCTATGCTTTTGTTTAGAGTTATACCCACCACTCTTTGCAGATCACCCCTTCTATTTCTTGAAATATAAAATATAGTTAAGTTTATTGTTTATTTTGATTTTATTCTCTTGCTATAACAGCAAACTTAATGTATTCACAAAATTATCACAATTAAATAACAATTAATAGATACATGTGATCACAAACAATAAAAACTATATAAATCCTCTCGCTATAACAACAATCTTAGGGGTATGTTTACTAAACAGCGGTAGCGGCTTCCGTGCGATATCAGAGCCCCAATGGAGCCATGGCTCCAATATTGCACGAAAGCCGCTACCGCTGTTTAGTAAACACGCCCCTTAACTTATTCACAAAATTATCACAATTAAATAAGAAATTCATGGGTAAATATAATTAAAAACAATAAAAGCTATAAATCCCAATATGGCTATGATTCCATACAATGGGGGTAATTTTATTACGAGCTGCCTAGATTTATCTGTGAATGGCATGAATAAAACTGGGTATTTTCATGATCTGTGGATACTTATGCACGTAAATTACAAAATTCTGTTGATATACACATATATCCAGCACACATTCTGTCACTGTGGGCATGCACAGGGGAGCAGAGTATGGGCAGAGTATAAATTATAAAATAATATAATTTGCACACATTCCTTATAAATCTAGGTACAAGCACAAGCCATCACACCTTCAATTAATGCACGTTTTCACCTATTTTATAAAGTCAGCTACACATCTACTTGACTTTACAAAATAGGCATGAAATACATGTAGAAAAATGCACATTAACTATGTGGAGCCTTATAAAATTATTCCCAGTGCCTTCAGCAGAGGTAAACAATCTCAAAATAAAAACAGAAAACCCATAGAAAATGCAAATTCAATTCTAATGTTAAATTCAAACTCCATTTTTCGTTATTGAAAATATCACATCTCAATGCATAGTTGAAATAAATTCAGCTGGTGATTTTATTTCTTACACATCTATGAAGAGGATTTTATTTTTTTAATTAGTTCATCACCCTTTGATATCTACTGGCAAAGAATATTGGTGGGGGGGGGGGGGGGATATTCAGCAGTGGCGGTTAGTGCTTGTAAAGCTGCTAGCCATCACTGCTGAAATCTAATCCCTGATACTCAATGCTGGGACCATATCCAGTCACCGGCATCGCATAGCTGTGTTTGCCGCAACCGCATAAGCTAACCAGCAGTGGCAATTCTGAACTGCTGGTTGATTAGCTTCTGTGGGTAACATAAGGCCTGCATTTCGGTTAAGATGGAGGATTATTGATCAGGTATGCAGGGACTGGTGTGGTGGGGATCTTTTGCATACTGTAGATTGAATTATATGGAGTACCAGTGGATTTTCTGATTAGCTTCATTAAAACCAGGAGGGTTAAATAATGAAACGGAATGGATTTCTATGTTGATTGGCTTTGCGATCTTGCCTTTTACTTATATTCCGACAGATTTTCTGGTTGCTTCTGGAAATATTTAAATAAGGACCTCAAATAATTGGAGCAAGAGGCTTCAAGGCCTTTAGTATAACAACCAAACGAAGGCCAGTACCAGTCATGCTCAATGTCATCATAGGTCCAACTAGTTCGTATCTTCATAACATGCTAACATTCTAACATATTCAACCCCATACAAATTGTATCAATTAACCCGATACAATATTGCGTTTCGATAAGACAAAGGGTTATGAGATCCCAGGAGCACTCAACCAAAGTTTGTGTATGGATTTTTGTTATATTTCTATCTTGATTGCTAGTCTATACGCCTATTCAATTAGGGTGGACTATGTTGAGCTAATCCCTACTGGAAAAACACTTCTAATTATGTGCTCAAACTAAAACTCATAGAAATTCAGTGAAACTTATTTTGTTTTTTTTGTTGGTACTCGGGTCTCAGTATAAAACGTCGCAGCTGTTTTGTCTAATGTGAAAAATTCATAACAAAATTAGCTGCTGTTCACATCAACGACCCCATCATTGTACCTCATTCATTTTCTATTAATAATCAGTTATTATAATAAAACTGTTGGATTACTTTATCTTGTTTTCTCTTCTTTATAATGAATATTAAAACAACATCATATTCTCAGTCCTTATGTGCACGAAGATGCTCTAATGTCATTGAAAAATTCTTTTTTCACAAGCCTAGTAACAGGAGCTGTGATGTTCATAATCCCATAACACTTATCTTCTCGTGATCTCACTGCTCCTTCACTGGCAACTCATTTAGACATAGGGGGATGTTTACTAAAGTGCGGTAAACGTGACTAACGCGCGTTATACGACATTAACGACCGTAAGTGCCGTATAATACGCGTACCGACACGCTAACGACCGTTAACGTAATACTACGCGCGTTAAGCATAGTTAACGATCGTAAACCTCCGCGGCGCGTTAAAACAGCGCAGAAGGTGGAGAGTGGGTGGAGAGAAGGGGTCAATGGGCGGGGAGTGGGCGGGGAGAGGCTCCCCTCATACTAACGCGCTGAATTTCCGAGCTCAATTCCAACGCGAATGAAAACCTGTCGTTAAAGGCATTTAAAGGGAAGAGAAACCATTTACGTCGGCAATGTACAGAAAAACCGGGGAAACCCACGAAAAGTGAGCAGTGTGATACATGTGCACAGAACAAAATTTCACATAAAACGTTAAAAATGACTACAAGAAACATTTTAAAAAGCATAATTCAGCTGGGCAACAGTGATAGCAATGGGCAACAAGGAACAACACTCCCTGGAAAGCACCAAATAAAAAAGAAATGATGTGTGGAAGGGTCTACGCTCCGCAGACCCTTTCAAAGATCATTTCATTGTAATGGAGCTGTCCTGGGAGTGTTGTGTAATGTTGCCCAATGATATCATTGTTGCCCAGCTTGGTTATGGGTGTGTGCCCCTTTTCTGAGGTCTGTTCTGAGGTTTATGTGCACCTTTGTCTGCATACACGGTAAATGAGGCCACAGTAAACCTGTTGCAGAGCAGGGTTTCTGACTCGTCAGGCCGGTTTAACTAACTCCAGGGACTGCACTATCTCTGTGGCCACAGTGTGGTGCAACAGACAAAGCCAGTGCCTGTAAGACCAGAGGATCACAGGTTCAAATCCAAGCTGGGGCTTCTGCCAACCCAGTCCCCATAGCTTTACTCACCACTAAACAGTGATAGTAAAGACACTCCATTATTGCAGATAACATACGCATGGCCTATATTTTACTACACCAGAAACAGGCTCATTACCTAAAGCTGAGTCCCGCAAATGCAGTCCTGGAGGGCCCCACACCATTCCGGCTTCATGCTGCCTCTAATAAAGATGCCTGTGCTGCTAGCTATGCACCACCCCCATGGTATGCAGATGTAGCTCATGCATATTTATGAGGGACAGCATGAAAACCCGAACAGTGTTTGGAACACCAGGACTGGAGTTGGGGAACTCTGCCGTAAAGCAGCAGCCAACAGGGCCGCACACCCACCCACAGGCCCCATTGGCCAATGCCTCCTGGAGAGGCAAGACATTGGGCCCTGCCTGTATCCCCCAATACTAGCAGTTGCATACCTTAGCAATGCCACCCTACACCTGGGTATATGGTACACAGCTATCAAACGTTTCCTCTGATAACTGGCAGATATCAATTCCTACGTTAAGCACATTTTGCTCATTGAGCTCCACCATAACAATCATTCTGATGTCTGCGGTGTGTGCTGCAGGTCTGGTCTCTGACAGTGTTCACCACCCTGGGGAGTGACCCCCGAACAGTCTTGTGTACCATAGCCATGCCTGTACTATGCCCAGGACTGGTGTGGTGGGTATGGCTGCTGACCACCTCTATAGTAGCACAATGCTGGCATAGGTGTGGGGGTGGCTGTCTGTCTATCCAGTGTGTGGTGGCTGCAAACACCTTCCACAGCCCACACTGCCAGCAATGTTGCCAGTATTGGGCTGCCAATGTGCATAATGAGGAGCAAGGTACCATGGGTATAGGCCGGACAGGGTGGCCTGGCCAGGGTGCATCTGCACAGGGCATAGGGCAGTGACAGGCACATTGTAGTGGCCGGCCACCACCTACACAGACAGGGTGACCTCAGTATATCCTGCTGAGAGATCACTCTCACCCTGACTGTGCAGTGACCACAGCATGGCTAGGCACTCCCATAGTGCTATCTAGTGTTTCTCTCATGTGATAGATATGGGTTTCCTTTTGGGGCCTACTCACTGATGTATCTGCTTGCTGTGTATGCTGACATCCCAGTTCTGGGTGCAGGCATCTCCACTGGGCACTAGCAGACTGCAGCTGGTAGGTGTTGTGATGGAGTGGCGTGCAGTGGCTGATGACTTGCACCAGGGGAATATCAGATAGTGGTGGGGTGCAGCATACCATATCCAGGCCTAATGTCTGTCTGCTATTGTGTTATAACAAACCAATCCCGTTAAACAGAGATGTGTAATCAATCAATGTAATAAATCCCTGCAAAAAATCCCCACCATGTGAATTACAAATATTTTTTGTTGGACCACAATGAGGGAGGTTTAGATAGTCTTCAAAACCACACCCGTCAATTGGGATCCATTTTAATCGAACAAATGTTGTTCTATTCCTGCTGTGGTTCTGTTCCTGTGCTTGCACATTAGCGTGCCGCCTTATGCCGCCCAATATTAAAAAGCCTCCTAAATCAACAGCACTGCCTTATGCTGCACAGTATTAGACTAGTTCCTAACGTAATGCCTCAGCCAGCTGTCTACATTGAGCACTGTGGGGGATTGAACCCCTGATCCCTGCACCATTGGTCAGTGTCTTAACCATTGTGCTTTGGCTCTGCTCTTCTGTGTGCACATCAGCGCGCCACTTATGCCTCCCGCACAGCTATCTCATGCGCTAATGTGCGGGGCGCACATGGGCACCGCGCACCTTAGCGCACATGTAAATTCTGGATTTTCTTTTTCAGGACGGAACACCCACTCCTTATATGGCATCCGCACACTACCGCGGCCCGCACATTAGCGGGGTTTTAGTAAACATGCCCCTAAGTAACACTATACCAATCAATCTCCAAATTGAGTATATAGTTTATAGTATATAAACTATATACTATATATATATATAGTTTATAGTATATATATATATATATAGTTTATATATATATATATATATAGTTTATAGTATATAGTATATAGTATATAGTTTTACCCCCATATTATCCATGTTTATCTTATCCAAATTTATTTTCCTGTTTTATGTAATACCGAGCAGCCTGTTGTTCTGGTCTTTGGTTCTCTGTAAACCGCGCTGATTGTAAATAGCGCGGTATATAAAAAATTGAAATAAATAAATAAATAAATAAATGTGAGGAGACCGAGTTTATAAAGAAAATCTATTTTTGTTCCCGATATTGCAATTGCGCCACCCGATTCCCCCCTCCCCCCCGTGCCAAAGGAGGTATCCAGTCAATAGCTCTCCAGGACAACTGAGAGAGAGTGTGATTTTGTTGGATACAATGTTGCACCATAGGTGCTGTAAGTGTCATAGTCCTTAGGCATGAGGCATGATCGGCCAAACGCGTTTTAAAGGAGCAGATAATCCGACCAACATATTTCAGCCCCCATGTGCAGATGATCAAATAAACAACAAATGCGTATGAACAATCTGAATTATGTCTTGAATACCAAATCTTGTGAGTAGATGTATCTGTCCAGCTGTCACCCTACATTGTACCCTCGCAATAAGAACATTGTCCACATGCAAAGTGTCCTCTCCGATCCAGCATCGATCTTAGAGATTAACTCATGTTAACCAGATAATCTCTCAGGTTTGGGCCCCTGGCAAAAGCTATACTCAAGGCTTTAGTAAAACACAGGTGAAGTCCCAATATTTGCCAATGGTCTCTAAGGATCTTGACCACCCAATGGGAATGATCCATATGGGATAATACAGCCACTATTTTATTAATGTTGGATGATCCCATTTCCCCTGATCCAGTTGGATTATGGCATGAAGATAAAAGCCACTCATGACGATTTTTTATGGTCCGCTAGTGAAGTGCAAATATGGCAGATGCACAGGAATTGTCCAGTGGGTGATCCCTTCTTAAGAGATTCAGGATGAAAACTGTTGAATCGCAGTAATGCATTTCTCTGCACTGATTTTCTGTACAATATAGTATGTAAATGGTCTCCCTGCTTGAAAACCATCACATCCAGAAACTCAATGGACTGCATATCATACTTGACAGTAAATTGTATATTAGATTTACAAGTGTTCAGCCATTGTATGAAAGAGATCAAGTCAATTTGAGATCCAACCCAAATAAAAAAGATATCATAAGGAAAACATTTCCAAAGAAGTACCTTAGAAAACCTTAAAAGGTCAATGCAAAAGAGAAATGCCAGCAATGAGATGGATCGATACAATTATAGCAGCTAAGGGTGCCAGTCTGACTGAAGACCGAACACAATTTAGGACAACTATCCAGACTTGATGGCACTTAACAACAACCTTAGAAAACTAGAGAGATAAATGAAGGAATCCTCCATCTCAGTCATGTAAAGAGTAGCCATGGAAGGTGCTACCATGGCTCCCATAGCTATACCCATAGTCTGAGTATAAAAGGAGCCCTCATGTTGAAAATAATTATGTTGAAGAACCAATCATAATAACTCAAGCAAAAACCGCTTAGGTAAACAAGAAGGCAGAGAAAGATCCATTTTTTACATAGTTATAGATCCATGTACATAGTTATCCCATTTAGCCCAAGTTAAATAACCCTGTTCTCTGTAAGTACAGTACTGGCGCTGCCTGTAACTGTTCAATCTGCTGTTACTGTAAACCGAGCTGATTTTAAAAAGCGCGTTATAGAAAAGACTGTAAATAAATGAATACATTTTGGAAATTAACTCTAGAGAGCTTTGGTCTGGTGGATGTTGGTATAAAGAGCCACTACATCAAATGTAAACAAAAATATCTGAGAAGTGGGAAGTGTAATTGTCTCCAACAATGAAATGAAATGTGAAGTATCCCTTATAAAAGACAGTACCTTAGCCACTAAAGATTGAAGAAAGCAATCACAAAACTTAGATAAAGGTTCCAGAACTGTGTTCCTGCATGAAACAATTGGATGGGGGGAGGAGGGAGAGGGCGGATTTATCAATGATTTGTGAATTTTGGGTACAGTGTAGATCACCGGAATTTTACGATGTTTCAAACATAAAAATGATAGCAGGGAGGGAGGGATTGGCAGGCATGCTGTCCACCATGATCATTGGACCCTGGCACCCAGCTAGTGTTCCGAGTCGATGGGCAGGGCCTGGGATCAGGATGCCCCCCATCTGCACATATTGAGTGGATATGTGGTTGGGGGGGGGGGGGAATATGCTACTGAGGCAGGAATACCATACAATATGATAACAGCGCATGTCAGAGAAAAATGCCCATCCTGCCAAATAACAACCACAATCTGTGTGTGAACTGGTGACCCTTCCCTAAATCATCATAGAGTCAGCTATAAACATCTGAGTCACATGTGAATCCAAGTTAGCTATGTTGGTCTGCAAGATATGAGATCACTCCATGACTGCCCCTCAAGCACACACCAGGAAATGGGAGCGTTGGTCATTCTGCTAGTACACCCATGGTCTGCAATGTTTGCGTTCATGTATAATGACCTGCCCCTTTGACTGGACAGATCCCATATGTAAGACATGAATGTCAGTTGAACCAACAGCATAGCTAGGCAGTGCAACATATAGACCTAAAAAAATGTCCCTTTCCCTCACCTGCCAAACATATCTTGCCAGACAAGTATGGCAGAGAGCCTACAGAAATCTAAGCAGACATATGCATACCCCAACTCATTCCCGCATGCATCCTGGCAATGACAGCATATATACCCATGGAGTGATGAAAACCCCTCACCCCCCATGGCTGCTCTGTGGCTCTTTGCACATGGCCAGCGTATCTATGAGAGAAAGTTCAAGACCAGCCTGTGGATCAAGAATTGTATGTCCTGCTGTATTAACTTTATCTTTCATTACTAGAACTGTATCAGCATGTGCAAACTGCAACAATTAATCCAACAAGAGTCCACATATTCAGCTGCCATACTGAGAAGCTGCACCACCCTTGGCTGGATGGCAGAGCATGCTAATAGCACTGGCACCCTGAGTGGGTGTTGACAGCGCCCGAGCAATGCAGAGCATGCTAATAGTGCCTATCCAAAAAATTGCCTACATAATGCAGAATACCAAAAATCTATTAATTTTTGTCAGACACATGAACAGGAGAAGAGACATAGTTCACTCTCAAATGTTGATCACGTCCATTTTAATCAACGGATGGTTCTAAAAATGAGTCTCACTTATCTTATAGATCTTTTTGCTTTGGCAAGAAATGGTCATTTGCAAAGGAAGAACACTCCTGACGTGCATGTTTGAGTTCACTCACAATTCTGTTTCAGGCACTTAGGGAAATTGCAAAAGTTTCCTCCATTAACCAACACAACCAACAGAAAACAGGAAACAAAAAAGGGGGTGTAATTTTGAGAATCTGCACACTTGTCTATTGGCTGCATAAGAACATCATCATTCGCTAGAACCACCAAAAGAAAAACAGGGGATTCTCTATGTCATCGGGGAAGCCCTCGTATCATTGGTCAAATATCAGAATAAACTCGGCCAGTCGATCTCTCTGTTCAGTCCATGAAGGTGTACTCTATTCAGCATATAAATCCACTGCTGTTCAAACCACTGAAATTTAAAACCTTGTCACTACCGCGAGGGTCATATGGCGCATGATCAATAATCCTCCATGTCAGATCTTTAAATCTATGAGCCAGCGTCAAACAATGCTCAACCATCGAAGCAGATCGAATTTGAGATTGTATATGAGAAGCATGTTCTCTTAAGCTCATCTTCATTGTGTGAATGGTGCGGCCTGCACGTGCAGGGCTGCATCCAGCTAACTCACTCAGGGCATTTAAATGGAGCCACAATGCCATGGTGTCATGTTGCCATAGCACTGCGGCTCCATTTAAAAGCTGTGATGCCAGCCACCGACCAAAATGGTACATTCCCTGCAGCCCAACACCCAATCCGGCCTCCGAAGGCCAGGGTTGGGCTGCAGGGAATGTTCCCCTGACCCCCCCCCCCCCAGTCCCTTCCATGCCCCGGATGTAAAAAAAAAAAAGAGTCCAGGGGAGTTATTCCACCTCAAAGGTGGAATATCTTCCCCGGCCATTTCGCCAGCCCTGGACATACAGGGCTGACATTAGAATTGGCCCTGTACATCCACGGCCACAACCAACCACTCCCCACCCACTCTCCGCCTCGGGCCACCCTTTCCCCGCCCCTGACTAACTTTCCCGCACAACCGACGGGGAAGTTAGTTAGGGCCTGAAGCTGGCACGAATAGTGGCGATGGACGTCCCAATGTCCATCTCCGCTATTTGTGGTTCAGAATGACCCCTATACTGTGGGAGGCACCATTTACAAGGAGAAAGTTAGTTTTCATAAGTTTTTGTAACCTGTGGCTGTGATGCTGTAATGCATTCCCAGTTACACCATCAATGAGACCCATCCTCATAGCATTCCCCTACACTTACCTCCCGACATGACATTGTTGTGCAGCTCCCAAATCATCTGCTGGTTTGATTGCAATGAGCAGGGGGGACACGTGTGTGTGTTGCAATCCTCACCTCTGACTGATCCTCCAGGCCTCAGAACACACATATGTGCACAGCTGAGAGGCCAGATTAATGCCAACTGCCATAACAGCTATATCCATGGCAATAGTGTCTGCCCACCTAGAGCAGCTGCAGCCTACAGGGAACAAGGCTCAGGGGGAGGGCTGGCCTCTGTGAATGTCCAATCCATTCACTTAGTTGTTGACACTGGCAGTAATCTGTGATATACCTGCCTGCACGTTGATCTTCTCCCATGCTGCATTCACAGAGTGCAAGCGTGGGGACTCTTTGCTCCATGCAGTGTATATACATACAGGGAGTTCCGTATCAGGCAAAGTCACACACAGGAAACACCACCTCAACACAGTCTACTGATCACTGGCCAAAGCATCCAGCAGTACATTACCTATTACCCCAAATGAGAGTACAAATGCACCTGTATGCCTGATTGTGGTGCTGTGACAATGACCTCTGAATGGCACGTGCACAATTCCAGCTGCAAGAATGTGGCACAGAGTCATATTGGTCTCTGCATTGCCCACCAACATAAGGAGGTGAATGTTGGGGTGGGAGTAGTGGTGCGTGGAGCAATACCATACATGTTGGAATGTGCCCTTCATAGGTGGCATTGCTGGCCAAAGCCTATGTTCATATAGGCAGAACCTATGCAGGCCTACTCAGTGTCTACATGTGTTACATCAGAGGGACTGCACGAGAGTCTCACGGGCTCCCCATGGGCACCAAGTATGGCAGTCACAAGGATGGTGTTTTGCCAGCAGCTGTTCCAATATCCAACCCCATGCCCAAACTCCATGCTTCCATTCACTCTTTGGGGGGGGAGGGAGGGGGACAATGCATCTGCAGCATGGGAGAGTGCTTGTGCTGCACTGGTCAGGTTTGGAGTGTCTGTGGCTAGGGATATGACATTATATGGCAGCTGGGATTTAATGTTAAAAAATGCAACGTCATGCATTTGGGCTGCAGCAATCCAAGGGAGCAATACAGTATAGGAGGTGAAGTACTTTTGTCCACTAAAGAAGAGCGAGACCTAGGCGTGGTTGTGTCTGATGATCTTAAAGTAGCTAAACAGGTAGAAAAGGCGACGGCAAAAGCTAGAAGGATGCTTGGGTGCATACGGAGAGGAATGGCTAGCAGAAAAAGGGAGGTGATAATGCCTCTGTATAAGTCTTTGGTGCGACCTCATTTGGAGTATGGTGTGGAATTCTGGAGACCGCACCTTCAAAAGGATATGAACAGGATGGAGTCGGTGCAGAGGGTTGCTACTAAAATGATTAATGGGCTTCATTATAAAGCATATGAGGACAGACTTAAGGATCTTATATGTACACCTTAGAGGAAAGGCGGGATAGAGGTGATATGATTGAGATGTTTAAATACCTCCGTGGCATAAATGTTCAGGGAGAGAGCCTCTTTCAATTGAAAGCAAGTTCTGCTACGAGGGGACATGGGATGAGGGTGAAGGGAGATAGATTCAGGAGTGATATGCGGAAATATTTCTTTACGGAAAGAGTAGTGGATCCGTGGAATAGTCTCCCAGTGGAGGTGGTAGAGATGAACACAGTAACTGAATTCAAAAAAGCATGGGACCAACACAGAGGATCTCTAAAGGTAAAAAGTGGACTGTTGTAGTTGTTGTTATGGAAGGACAGACTAGATGGGCCTTGTGGTCTTTTTCTGTCATCATGTTTCTATGTTTCTATATGTGAGTACAGGCATGGAACTAGGTTCAATGCTCACTACCAAGAGCTGTGTAGGGGGATACCGTATTTGTGTATGTGACAGATGTATTTGTTCTACTGATGCAGCCTTTAAAGTCCAGGCGGGCAAGATATTAGAAAAATTTAAAAAGGGGGGCTACCCAAATCAAGTGCTACTCAAGGCTTATAAATGATCATACTTTAACCATTATGACTGGCTTTCGGCTCTATCATTTTCCAGCTCCACTGAAACTTCAAGGCAGAAGTCTATTACTTGTATATTACAGAATTCTTCACTGTTAAGACGTATACATCCTCTATTAGAAAAGATGATCAACATTGTCTGTTCACCCTTGCTTATCCAGTACAGGTCCACGCATAACGTACAGTAGAGGCAGGAATTTGTGGGATAAACTTTGTCCAGCAGTTCCTAGGGCACCTCTTTCAGGAACCTCCCTAGGCCATTTTCGCTGTGGCAAATGTGCCTACTGCGAGTTAATGGATGAAGGGGAAATGTTTGTACTTAATAAATCAAGTTTTCTGTCTTAAATGGTTGACATAATGTGTTTCTACCTTCACGGTTTATATAATCTGCTGTCCTTGCTATAAATGTTATGCAAGAAAAACTACTCATCAATTGCGAACCCATCTATCAGAGCATAAATATAATCTCTTCAAGTCTCGAGAAGAAGCTCCATTGGTCAAGCATTGCCTACAATTGAAACATGAGTTTTCAGATCTGCATTGTATGACGGTAGCTTTTGTCCCCCTGAATATTAGGAGTGGCGATCGTGGGAAGTGCCTTTTGCAATGGATGTTTACTCTTAACACTATGGAGCTGGCTGGCCTCAATGGAAAAATTGAATGTGGAGTTTACTTTTAGCTGTGATGACTGTAGAGCTCCTCCTTCTTCTTATGAGTGTTGTTTATTTTGAGGGCAGCCCATCTGATCCTTTTGTGATTGTCTTTCAGTAGTTTAAATGTGTCCTCAGATGCTGAAACTTATGAAGGATTTTCCGTAGTTGAAAATGTAACGTGCCCCTGATGTAGCACCACCAGGAGAAACAAGGATCTTTGTTAGGTGGTTTGAATGGCTCTGTGGGATATCGGCAACTTATAAGATAAGTAGAGCAGTCTCTTGCTTACGTGACTTTGATGTTGGACTAATGCACTTTTTTGTCTATTCCTTTAGGTCATGTTGGTTGCTGATGTTGAATGGGCGAATTGCGAGTGTTTAATGATTTTTTTAGATAACAAAAGGATAAAACATTGTTTATAAAATAAGGAATAGATATTACTAATTTATGTAGAATATCAAATTAAATAAGTACTTCTTTAATTGATATAGAGGAGTTTTATGACCGTGATGCATGAGCAAGTACGTCCCCTGTGGTAGCGTGTCTGCCAAATTGAGGGATAATTCTGTACTCTGAGGTCTTTTATCCTCTTAACTGTTGAGAATTTTTGATTGGAACTCTTAATTGGAATTTGTTGCCTTTTCCCATAGACGCACCCTGCAGAGTTTTCAATTATTCACTCTGTTGTGTGAAATAGGATGATAAATCGTGGTGTGAGGTATATGAGTATATTTTGTGCTTTGATTGTTATTTGCTGAGAGTTTTTCTAATAGTTGTTTAGTTACTCTTGGTGTGGGTATTTGGTTATGAGTGTTTACTATTCCCAATATAGGCCATGCTTTGCAGTCTGCACAACCCTTCTCAACTAGCGATCCTTCTCAACTCATTAATTTTAGTTATTTACACTAATTCACCTTGTAATATCATCCATCCAACAAGTTGTCCGAACAATCACTGATCTGACTCAAATCAGAAAGGTGCTGAAACGCCACATATTCATACAGCACTACCCAGACAACAGCCCCATAGGTCAGCCAGCAAACATGTCCACCAAGCACCAAGACCCCCACACCAGCACACCTAGCACACCTGAGTGCAGCCAGCCCAAGGCTGCAACTTCAAGTAAGAAGCACTGCGCACAGTACAGCTATTAATGTATATTAATGTAGATAATGTCAATATGTATGTGACCGTTATCACAGTTTCCAGCCAAGTTATATTTCCTGTTTTATTGTAAATACAATACAGTCACGACTGCATTGTATAAGCCACAGATGGATGTACATCGTGCTGATGTTGAATAGCGCAGTATAGAAGAGAAATTAAAGAAGTAAATAAAATAAATAGTACACATTGTCAAAACCACATATGAATAACATTAAAACACATATAAGAAGAGTAAAGCAAGCATAATAAGAAATCACCATTTCTGCTTTGTTATACTTGCCAGCATTCGCATATGAAATTCAAAGATAATATACAAAGTGTTACAATTTCCTGGAAATATCTAAACTATCTCGTGGTTTTTGAAGCTGAAATCTAGCATAAAAGCCTCTAGGATATATTTTAAATGAGCTAAGCTGCATGCCATTTTCTTTTTGTTTCACCATTTTACATGCATGATATGCAAAAGCACATTAGGACTACATCTGTTGTTTTTCAAATATGTCTAAACTGATTAGGACATACTCTCTAGACAAGCCATAGTTTGCAAAGAAAATAAACTGCATACGTTAAAATACTGCCACTGTTTTGCAGCATGGGCTTGAATAATTGAGCAGCCTAGATGGGCCTTTGGGATTGGTCTTTATTTGTCATCATGTACTATAACATTTGGCTTATTTTTCTATGCACAGTAGTGAACCGGTGTGTCTAGTTTTCCTGAGAATGGTTATGGCCTAAAATATTTGGCTGACCTATGTACTTTCGCCAGTGAGGTCACTACAATCCTTCAAGAGACTACACACTCAGCTAAGGCTTTCAGACTTTACAATTGCCTGTTTTTAATATAAATTTTAACAGTTGGATATAGGTTTTTAGGACTATTCAGACTGCCTACATTCCTTGCATAGCCTTTAAATCAGATATCTGAGTGTGCCCTCAGTTCATATAAAGTCTACTAGCAAGGGCACTTAAGTTCCCACCCACCCTACTCCTCACCCCAGCCACTCCAGGGTTGCATTGTCTATATAGGCATCATATATATTGATATCTGTCCTTTAATTATGTGTTACACCCACTTTTTCTCCTTTTCTCCTCCTAGGACAGCTAAATCAGCATGTCGTGTATTCAATGCAATAACTGTGGTGCTTTCATTTTGACAAGAATCATTTGGAACTTAAGAGCTTGCCCTACATTTCCCTCAAGTTATCTGCTATGCATAAAGAATTGGCTCTACTAAAGGAAGAATTAGCTGCAATTAAACACACCTCCTCCAGGGTACAGACAACAAAATCCACCACTGCTCTCACAAAGAATCAAACAGCCCAGGAACAAATGGATCACAGTGGGCTCTGGTAGGTTGTGAACTGTAATGCAGAGACTCCATATACATCAAGAGATATCCCTGCGTAATGCCTTCACTGCCTTGGATAATGAGAGTGCCCAATCCGTGAAAGACTCAATGCCAAATCTATTGATAATGCACCAAACAGGAAGAAAAAAAAATCACAAAACAGAAAACTACTATTACTTGGAGATTCTATCATCAGAGGCACCAACTTGGGAACACAGTTCAAAGGAGAGAAGATGTCAAATGCCTCCCAGGTTCTTCAGCCAGCAGAAAGTGAGCACTCCAACACTGATGTTGTCATCCACTTGGGTACAAATAACCTGGCTAGAAACAGTGCCTCTGCAGTTCAAAGAGACTTCCAGACTCTGGGAGAGAATCTCAAGCCCATTGTTAACACTATAGCATTCTCAGATGTTGTACCTGTTCATGGTAAGGGGGCAGAAAGGCTGCATCGCATAAACAACTTTAATACATGGCTCCAAACCTGGTGCAAACAAGAAGGATTTAGACATATATGCGACTGGGGAAACAGATGGATCAACAAGAAACTATATTGTGCTGATGGGCTACATCTCTCCATTGCAGGAAAAAGGATCCTAAGTGAAAAATCCAGGCAGTATGTAGACAGGTATTTAAACTAGGGAAAGGGGGGTGACGGATGGAGAAGGACAAGTTCAGGACGTCACTCCCAGCTAAAGCAAAATGACATTGGAAACAGTCACACTTTTAAACCACACATCAATGGCAAGTGGGAAGGGGCGTGTAGAACAAAATCCTTGCAAAACACAGGCAAGCCAGTCAACAAATGCTGGAAAGCAATCTGCACAAATGTTCAAAAACCTAGCCAACAAAGTCCCTGATCTGAAGCCCTAATGGTGGAAATGGACTTGGTCATTGTGGTCATTGCAGAAACATGGTTTAACGGGTTGCATAAATGGGATATAGCCATAGCTGGCTATAATCTATTTAGAAGAGATAAAGAGGGTAGAAAAGGAGGAGGAGTAGCCCTATATGTCAAAAGCAATATTAAAGCTACTGAAATGCAGGGGACGTGGGGAAAGGAAGAAGCGCTGAGGATTGTGTTGGAAAGAGGAGATGGCACTGTCATCCATGCTGGTATAGACTAGAGGCCTCCAACTAAACCCAAATAAATGGATGGTGAATTGATTGCTGATATTGCAAAGATAGCCATGAAGGGGGGAAGTGATCATATCGGCTGACTTTAATCTATCCGATGTGGATTGAAGTATTCCTTCTGCAAATCTGGAAAGAAGTAAAGAAATTGTGGATGCCTTCCAAGATGGAACCAACCAGGGAGAGCTCGGTGCTGGATTTAGTGCTCACCAACGGAGATAGCATGTCGAATACCCGGGTGGGTGCCCATGTGAGCAGCAGTGATCATCACATGGTGTGGTGTGAGACAAAAGCCAAGGGAGAATCCAATTATAGCAAGCTTGAAGTACTAGACTTCAAAAACACTGATTTCACTAAAATGGCCAAGTACTTAAAAGAGGAGTTGGCAGGATGGGAGGGTATAAGGGAAGTGGAATTGCAATGGGCTAAACTAAAGGAGGCAATAAAAGGGGCAACAGATATGTATGTAAGGAAAATAAATAAAAACAAGAAGAAAAGGAATCCTATTTTGTTCTCCAAAGAAGTGGCTGGACAAATAAAGGCAAAAAACACAGCTTTCACAAAATTCAAAAATTCGCAGAGGAACACAGAAAAGAATACAGGATCAAACTAAAAGAGACAGAAAGAGAAATAAGGATAGCAAAATCAAAGGCAGAAGAAAAGATGGCTAAAAATGTGAATTGTGGTGACAAAACCTTTTTTCAGGCATATTCGGGAGAGGACAAAAATCAGAGGTGGAATTGTAGGACTCAAGAGTACCGGGAATGGATTTGTGGAAAGTGACATTGAAAAAGCGAAAATGCTAAACAAAAACTTCTGCTCTGTTTTTACTAGAGAAAATCCTGGAGAAGGACCACCGGTGACTGACAAATATTCAGTTGAGAATGGAATAGACACCACAGAATTCACAGAAGATGATGTGTTAGAACAGCTTGCAAAACTGAAAGTGGCCAAAGCCAATAGTCCGGATGGGATACATCCCAGGATACTGAAAGAGCTCAGAGAGGTTCTTGCAGGGCTATTAAAGGATGTTTTTAATAGATCCTTGGAGACAGGAGAAGTTCCACAGGACTGGAAAAGGGCTGATGTGATACCTCTTCACAAAAGTGGCAGTAGGGAAGAAGTGACAAACAGGTCAGTAAGCCTTACCAAGGTGGTGGGAAAAATAACGGAGGCGCTCATTAAAGAGCGACTAGCGGACTTCCTCGAAACCAACAGATTGCATGATCTGAGGCAACATGGTTTTACCAAAGGACAATCTTGCCAAACAAATCTGATTGAGTTCTTTGACTGGGTGACCAGAGAACTGCATCAAGGTCATGCGATGGATGTGATCTACCTAGATTTCAGCAAAGTCTTTGATACTGTTCCTCATAGGAGACTTATCAATAAACTCAACAGCTTGGGGATGGGTCCCAAGGTGGCGAACTGGATCACAGATTTGTTGACTGACAGACAGAAGGTGATGGTAAATGGAACTCACTCTGATGAAAGGTAGGTCATTAGCAGTGTGCCCCGAGGTTCGGTCCTGGGACCGGTAATGCTCAATGTATTTGTGAGTGAAGTTTCTGAAGGACTGAATGGAAAAGTCTGTCTTTTTACAGATGACACAAAAATTTGCAAAAGAGTGGACTCCCCTGAGGGAATGGAGAATATGAGGAAAGATCTACAAAACTGGAAGAATGGTCTAATGCTTGGCAGTTAAGATTTAATGTGAAGAAGTGCGATGTCATGCACTTGAGAAGCAGAAATCCAAGGGAACTGTATGCAATGGGGGATGAGAGGTTGATGTGCACAGACCAGGAAAAGGACCTTGGCATGATTGTTTCTGAGGATCTCAAGGTGGTGAAACAGTGTGACAAGGTGGTGGCAAAATCCAGAAGGATGCTGGGTTGCATACAGAGAGGAATTACCAGCAGAAAGGAAGAGGTACTAATGCCACTGTACAAGTCATTGGTGAAGCCTCACTTGGAAAATTGTGTTCAGTTTTGGAGACCATATCTTATAAAGGATATAAAACGACTGGAAACGGTTCAGAGGAAGGCAACCAAAATGATTTGGAGCCTGTGTCAGAAGATGCATGAGAAGAGACTTGAAGATCTAAATATGTACACTCTGGAGGAGAGGAGGGATAGGGGAGATATGCTTCAGATCTTGAAATACTTAAAGTGTCTTAATGAACAAACAAACCTTTTTCAAAGACAGGGAAGCTGTAAAACTAGAGGGCATAACATAAAGCTGCAAGGGGGTAAACTGAAGGCAAAGTCAGGAAATACTTTTTCACTGAAAGGGTGGTGGATGCCTGGAATGCCCTCCCAATGGAAGTGGTGGGGGCAAATACAGTGACAGAATTCAAAATGGCATGGGACAGACCCAGTGGATCCCTTTTTAGCAACAGGATCAAATCAAAATAGACATAACTATCTCATATCTCAGCAAATAGAGATGACCTACATGGAGCAGTGGGTACACCCCTAAACATGGGGAGGAGTGACCTGTATGGAGCGGCAGGTGCACCTACTCTTGCCACCTTGCTGGGCAGACTAGATGGACCATACTGGTCTTTATCTGCCATCATATACTATGTTACTATGTTAAATAGATGTTATTGCAGATCCCTCAACACCTCTAATTAAACTGCAATGCTTATATTTATTTTCCGCCAAATTTATGGATCTTAGTCCTATTAGACATTTGGGCTGGCACTTATTAAGCTGCAGTAACATAACACATTGTACCGCATTAATATTTACCACCAAAATCACTAACCTGAGGCAACATGCATGCTAAATGTAATTTTGCATTATTTATTTATTTATTTTACATTTTATACCACAATTTCCAACAGATCAATTGCGGTTTACAAAGAACAATATATGAATTGTACAAAACAGTACGTATTCAATTACATGGAACAGTTTCAACATATCATGTGTTCCTGGCTGCAGCAATAAAAAGCTTGTGGACTCATTCAAAGAGTTGTGCCTGAAAAACTAGCATTGACACCCAGATTAAGTATCAAGACATTCCTAACAGGGGCTCTACAGGTCAAACAGTGGTAAGGATTTGAGGGTTTATTTTTATTAACTTGCTAGCTCTCTGACTGGGAGCTCTTAAAAGGGTTTTTGTATATTTTTAAAGCAAAGTTACTCTCTTTTTGGTGCTTTAGTAGAAATTTCCTTGAGCAGAGTAGGTTGTTGAACTCTAGTAACCTTCTCAGCTTTTGGGAACTTCTGACACATAATCAGGAGTTAGTTCTCTCCCTACCCACTCCGACTCCCACCCACCCCCAGTGAGCAGTCTTGCTTTATAGGGCACCTCCCCATTTAACCCTGGGAGTACCGATGTGGTCAAAAGTGACCACATTGCAAGTTTCACAACTTGTATCTCGGAAACTAGTTGTTCAAGAATGCAATCTTGATATGACTTTTCACATGTCAATATTCTCTTTATATTGCACCATGAGAGGAATAATTTTCATCCGATAGGTGACGCTAGTGATGAATTGCAGCACAGAGTACCAGTGGAGTCATTTTTGACCCCAGTTGCTTACATCCGGTTTGGATCGTGATACAATCTGCAGTTTTGTGAATTTTTTGATCTGACAAAGGTATTTATCATTAATTATGTATCATTTATTTTTTGTACTCTTATTTTATGAAAATAACACATTTTCTGCAATTGATATCATACATTCTCTCATTATTTCCGATGAAATCTAAAGGCTTTCAGCTCATTCTTCATGATTATTGTACACCTATAGTAAAACTGCTTTGCGTTTTATTCAACTTTATCTTTGTTTATTTATTTTAGGCTATTGTTTATGATGTCAAAACGAAAGTATTTAGCTGCCCAAGTAAGAGAAATATTGAAACAAGATGCTGACAGTGATGGCTCTGAGTCGTCTGATGATGCAGCATATTCAGCAAGCAAAGAAGCATATCAGCCAAGTTCGGGCGATAAATCTGATGATGACAGTCATGATTCAGATGGCGACAGCAGTTGGTTGCCAAGTGAATGTGAGACTGATGTTGAGCCGGTAACATTGCCTGCAGCAAAGAGTCAAGTTACAGGTCGAGGCAAAGGTCGAGGCTGTGCTGGATGGGGAAGAAGGCAGGAGTCCTCGGTGTCAGTATAATCTGTGAGGAATCTTAGGGGTATGTTTACTAAGGGGTATGTTTACTAAACTGCGCTAATGTGCGCTACTATGCGCTAATGTGCGCTGCACGACATTAACATGCACTAAGGTACCTTAGCGCATGCTAATCTCGTGTACGGTGCACAAATATGCACGCTCATGTGCGCAGCGCTCATGTGCGCGGCATGCTAATGTGCGATGAAGGCGGGGAAAGGCTCCCGGAGGGCGGAGGAAGGCTCCCCAGGGGCGGAGAGAAGGGGTCAATGGGTGGAGAGTGGGAGGGGAGAGGCTCCCCGCACATTAGCGAGGATGAAATCCGAGGCAAAAAATACCGCGAGTGAAAACCTCGCGTTAGAGCCGATTTAAAGGGAAGAGAAACCATTTCTGTCAGCAATGTACAGCAAAACTGGGGAAACCTACAAAACAGTGATAAGTGTGATACATGTGCACGGTACAAAAGTACAAATAAACACTGAAAAGGACCCCAACAAAATTTTAAAAAAATTATAATCAAGCTGGGCAATAGTGATAGTAATGGGAAACTCAAAAAACACTCTCAAGAAAGCCCCAAAAAATAAATATGAATTTTGGAAGGGTCTACGCTCCGTCCCCATACAAGGTAAATGATCCCACAGTGAAATAGCACTGATCAGGGTTTCCCTCTCCATTGGACAGGTTTCCAATGGCATGCACATGTTCCACAACTGGGCAGATGCTGGGAAAGGGGATACAGAGGGCTGCAGGCGGCACATGCTGTGGTGCAGCTGGGGCACAGTGTGGACTAGGCAGATGCCTAGATGGCACTTAGGAATGCTGAAACTGAACAGCAGCCAGACAGCAACTGATGAGGGCCCAACATGGGCACGACTGTGTCTATCAAAGTGTCACAGGGGATAGTAACCAGTAGGTAACCCCAAGGGCACAGAACATTGGCAGGAGGTGTTGGGGGGAAGAAGGACGCCTATGAAGGCACCCCTACCCCAGAACACGCACCATAGGCAGCCGCCTACCTGCACACTGGATGGCTTGAGACTGCACACCACCAGCACCACCAGCAGAAGGGCATGTCAGCATGATGGCAGAGGAGTACTGTTGGTGGAGGGGGCAGTGGCAGCTTCCCAGAGCCGACCATGGCCTAGCCCTGTGTAGGTGGGTGCCATGCACTGCAACAGACAGGCCCTGCCGGACAAACAGTCATGGTATCACCAGGGAATGCACTGTCTCTGTGGCAACATGGTGGTGCAGTGCACACAACCAGTATGTTTGGAGGCAGAAGGTCACAGGTTCATGTCCCAGCTATGGTGCCTGCCAACCCAGTCCCCATATTTTACCCACTACTACAACATGCTAATACAGACAGAACCTTTATTGCAGATGATGCAAACATGCCCAAAACACCTACATTTTACCCTACAGAGCAAAGACACCATAAACAGGTGCATTACCTAGAGCAGAGTCTCGCAAATGCAGTCCTGGAGGGCCAAACACCATTCAGGTTCCATGCTGCCTCTAATAAAGATGCCTGTGCTGCATATCTATGCACCACCCCCTTGGTATGCAGATGTATCTCATGCATATTCATGAGGGACAGCATGAAAACCCGAACAGTGTTTGGCACACCAGGACTGGAGTTGGGAACCTCTGCCGTAAAGCAGCAGCCAACAGGGGCAGACACACCCACACCCACAGGCTCCATTAGCCAATGCCTCCTGGAGAGGCAGGACATTGGGCCCTGCGTGCATCTCCCAATACTAGCCCTTGCATACCTTAGCAATGCCACCCTACACCTGGGAATACGGTACACAGCTATTAAACGTTTGCTATGATTACTGGCAGATACCAATTCCTAAGTTAAGCACAATTTGCTGATTGAGCTCCATCATAGCAACCTTTCTGCTGTCTGTGGAGTGTGCTTCAGGTCTGGTCTGTGACAGTGTTTACCACCCTGGGGAGTGACCCCCAACAGTTTTGCGTACCATATTCATGCCTGCACTGTGCCCAAGACTGGTGTGGTGGCCAGTGCTGCTAAACTCCTCTAGAGTAACACAATGCTGGCATAGGTGTGGGAGTGTGTGTCTGTCTATCCAGTGTGTGGTGGCTTCAAACACCCTCCACAGCCCACACTGCCAGCACTGTTGCCATTATTGGCCTGCCAATGTGCATAATGAGGAGCAAGGTACCATGGGTATAGCCCGGACAGGGTGGCCTGGCCAGGATGCATCTGCACAGGGCATAGGGCACTGGCTGGGACATTGTAGTGCCTGGCCACCACCTGCACAGACAGGGTGGCCACAGCATGTCCTGCTGGGAGATCACTCTCACCCTGACTGTGCAGTGACCAAAGCATGGCTAGGCACCCCCATAGTGCTATGTAATATTTCTCTCATGTGGTATTTCTGGGTTTTGTTTTGGGGCCCAGTCACTGATTTATCTGCTTGGTGTGTATGTTGACATCCCAGTTATGGGTGCATGCATATCCACCAGGAACATGCACTATGGACTAGCTAGCAGACTGTCTGCAGCTGGTATGTGTATTGATGGAGTGCCTTGCAGGGTGCAGAGGCTGAAGGCTTGCTGCAGGAGAATATCAGATAGTGGTGGGGTGCAGCTTAGCATATCCAGGCCTAATGTCTGTCTGCTATTGCGTAATGGATGTGTACAGAGCTGCATTGACTGCCCTGTAGACTGAGTGTCTGTTCCCCAGCAGGACTGGGGTTGAAGGTCCGCTCTACTGCCTCCATTGCAGGGAGGTAGAATGTGGATCTGTTGGTGGGAGACCCTGTTTACCACCCTCAGCCCTGGAGGAGGAGAAGGGTGGTGGTACATAATCCTCCTAGGGGTCCATAGGGGCTACACCTGACTGAGACATACAGACATATCCAAGGTGTGTCTGCAGAAACTACCTATCTCACACATTAGCACTGCTGGGGACCTGCAGCATGGCTTATCTCTGCTGTTGACCTGGTGCTGGGCGCCCCACCTCACCCTCAGGGTGAGTGCAATACCTGCACAATGTGACGGTGTGTAGCTACTCTGTGCCAGTACCACACACGGTCAGTTCTCCCTACCAGGCTGAGGTGCTGTGGGGTTGCATACCCCATCTTGTGATCATCTGTAGACTGCTGATTTGTATGTGCAGTGTATCATGGGTATGTGTGAGTTAACCCTATCCTGGTGACCACAGCAGACTGTTTGTGTGGTGTCTTGCAGTCCTTCTGCAGCCAGCCAGGGATTTGCTAGCAGCTGTAGCCGACTGGTTACTTTACTACCAGTGGAGCCAGAGGTCATGAGTTCAAACCCACAGTGGGGTTATTTGATAGGGCTGTCCAAAGCATTATCCATTTTTAACGTACATTAGTGCTGCCTGCAAAAGCACCCTCAGTGTACTTTACCCATAAGGTGCCTCAGAGGGCGCTTTATAGGGCGCCATATAGGGCACCTTATGGTTACCGTCCATATAAGGTGCACTATACAGTATGCTATGTAGTGACTGATAGGGTGCCAGTCCATATAAGGTGCCTTATAAGGTGTCCTATGGAGAGCCTTATAGGGTGCCCTATAGGGGACATTGTAGGGTGCCGTGGCAGACAGTGCACTTTATAATGTGCCCTATGGAGTGCCTTATAGGGTGCCCTATGCAGCACCTTAGGTTACGGCACGTGAGGGTGTGTTTGCTGGCAGCAATAATTAAAATACAAATAAAATGCCTCAGGAAACAATACTTACATGTCACAGCTGATGCCTCAGCCAGCCTTACGTATTGGGCACACTGGGGATTGAGCTCATGACCCCTGTATCATCAGTCAGTGCCTTAACCATTGTGCTACACTGCTGTTCCTCCTTGCATTTCAGCGCACCTACTTATGATTTTCATGCGTTGAAATGCACAGTGCTGCTATCAAAAACAGTGCTATGACCTTGCTGTGCCTCATAGGGCACCCTATATGGCGCCCTATACGCCACCCTTTCAGCAACATTGTAGGGTGCCGTGGTGGACAGTGCACTTTAAAATGTGCCCTCTGGGGTACCTTATGGGGTGCCTTATGCAGCACCTTATGTTACAGCGCTTTGAGAGTGCGTTTGCTAGCAGCAGTAATTAAAATAAAATTAAAAAGCCTCATAATGCAATATTGCACATAAATGGTAGTGCCTCAGCCAGCCTTATTCATTGGGCACACTGGGGGATTGAACCCATGACCCCTGCACCATCTGTCAGTGTATTCACCATTGTACTGCAGCCCTGTTCCTCTTTTTGCACAGCAGCGCGCATACTTATGCTTCCCGCGTGCGTTACTCATGCGCTAATGTGCGCGGCGCACAAGAGTGCGCCGCGCACAAGCGCGCACATGCTAATCCCGTTTTGCTATTTTTGACCGGACCGCCCACTCTTTATATGGCATCCTGCAGACTACCGCGGCACGCGCCTAACGGGGGTTTTAGTAAACATACCCCTAAGAATCTGCTGTCTAAGAAATCAATAAGAGAAATCCTACCTAACTATATTGAGGAGCCACATATTAGATTCTTTTTACTTTTAAAACTGACTCCAGTTGAAGCGGGAAGTTCAGATCTGAAAATCATAAGTAGAATAATTTCCTAAGGCCTATCTATACAAAACACCACTATAATAAGTATGTCCCTAACTAAATTCTCCCCCACAGGTAGAAAGACAGTTACACACTCAAAACACTGGGCTTCTAAGATCACTACCAATTCAGAGATTGCACCAAAAATTAGTCATTCTCCAAGATTGGTCAGGACTGGATTCTTCTCACAAGAAACTAAGTGGGATGTTTACTAAACTGCGGTAACGTTACTTAACGCGCGTTATGTAACGTTAACGATCGTTAAGTAACGTTAACGCGCGTTATGATGCGTTAACGATCATTAACGTCTCATAACGCACGTTAACGTTACTTAATGATCGTAAAGTTCCACGGTACGGTAAAACACCGCAGAAGGTGGAGAGAGGGCGGAGAGAAGGGGTCAATGGGCGGAGTGTGGGCGGGGAGAGGCTCCTTTCATACTAGTGCGCTGATCTGAAGAGCTGAATCCTAACGCGATTGAAAACCTGCCGTTAAATGCACATTTCAGGGGAGAGAAACCAATTAAGTGTCAGCAATGTAAAGTATAGGCAGGGAAACCTTATAAAAAGTGATAAGTGTGATACATGTGCACAGAACAAAAGGGCACCTAAACATTGAAAATGACCTCAACAAACTGGAAGAAAACCATAACCAAGCTGGCCAATAGTGATAATAATGGGAAACATCAACCCCCCCCCCCCCCGAGAAAGCTCCAAAAAAAGTATATTAATCGTGGAAGGGTCTATGCTCCGTCCCCATACAAGGTGAATGAGCCCAGAGTGTCCTATGGCGTGCACATGTGCTGCAACAGCAGGGCGGGCATGTCCGAATGGCAACTGGACAGATGCCGGAAAAGGGGATACAGAGGGCCGCAGGCGGCACCTGCTGTGGTGCAGCTGGGCCACAGTGCGGACTAGGGTGATGCCTAGGTGGCCCATACGAATTCTGAAACAGCGGAGCAGCCAGACAGCAACTGCTGAAGGCCCAACATGGGCACGACTGTGTTTCCCACAGTGTCACAGGGAATAGTACCCAGCAGCTACCCCCAAGGGCACGGAAACATTGGCAGGCGGTGCTGGGGGGAAATGTTGACACCTATGCAGACACCCCTACCCCAGAACCCGCACCATAGGCATCTGCCTACCCGCACACTGGATGGCCTGAGACTGCGCTCCACCAGCACCACCAGCAGAAGGGAATGTCAGCATGGTGGCAGAGGGTTACTGGTGGTTGAGGTGGCAGTGGCAGCTGCCCAGAGCAGACCGTGGCCTAGCCCTGTGTAGTGGGTGCCATGCACTGCAACAGACAGGCCCTGTCTGACAACAGTCATGGTATCACCAGGGAACACACTGACTCTGTGATAACATGGTGGTGCAGTGCACAAAACCAGTATATTCAGAAGTAGAAGATCACAAGTTCAAGTCCCAGCTGTGGTTCCTGCCAACCCACTCCCCATATTTTTCCCACTACTAAAACGTGCTAATACAGACAGAACCTTTATTGCAGATGAAATAAAAATGCCCAAAACACCTACATTTTACCCTACAGAGCACAGACACCATAAACATGGGCATTACCTAGAGCAGGGTCTCCCAAATGCAGTCCTGGAGGGCCAAACACCATTCAGGTTCCATGCTGCCTCTAATAAAGATGCCTGTGCTGCATTTCTATGCTCCGCTCCCATGGTATGCAGATGTATCTCATGCATATTCATGAGGGACAGCATGAAAACCCGAACAGTGTTTGGCACACCAGGACTGGAGTTGGGAACCTCTGCCATAAAGCAGCAGCCAACAGGGGCAGACACACCCGCACCCACAGGCTCCATTATCCAATGCCTCCTGGAGAGGCAGGACATTGGGCCCTGCGTGCATCTCCCAATACTAGCACTTGCATACCTTGGCAATACCACCCTAAACCTGGGAATACGGTACACAGCTATCAAAAGGTTGCTATGATTACTGTCAGATAGCACTTCCTAAGTTAAGCACAATTTGCTGATTGAGCTGCATCATAGCAACCTTTCTGATGTCTGTGGAGTGTGCTTCAGGTGTCTGACAGTGTTTACCACCCTGGGGAGTGACCCCAACAGTATTGCTTACCATAGCCATGCCTGCACTCTGCCCAGGACTGGTGTGGTGGCCAGGGCTGCCAAACACCTCTATAGTTGCACAATGCTGGCATAGGTGTGGGGAGTGTGTGTCTGTCTATCCAGTATGTGGTGGCTGCAAACACCCTCCACAGCCCACACTGCTTGTACTGTTGCCAGTATTAGCCTGCCAATGTTCATAGTGAGGAGCAAGGTACTGTGGGAATATCCAGGATAGGATGGCCTGACCTGGATCCATCTGTACATAGCATAGGGCAATGGCTCGGACATTGTAGTGGCCGGCCACCACCTGCACAGACAGGGTGGCCACAGCATGTTCTGCTGGGAGGTTACTCTCACCCTGACTGAGTAGTGACCACGGCATGGCTAGGTTCCCCCATAGTGCTATATAGTGTTTTTTCCATGTGATATCTATGGGTTTTCTTTTGGGGCCCAATCACTGACTTAAATGTTTGGTGTGTATGCTGACATCCCAGTTCTGGGTACATGCATCTCCTCCAGGACCATGCACTATGGACTAGTTAGCAGACTGCTTGCAGCTAGTATGTGTCTTGTTGGAACACCTTGCAGTGTGCAGTGGCTGGAGGCTTGCTGCTGGAGAATGTCAGATAGTGGTGGTTGGGGGCAACTGTGCATTTCCAGGCCTACTGTCTGTCTGCTATTGCTTTATGGATGTGTACAGCTCTGCATTGCCTGCCCTTTAGGGTGTCTGTTCCCCAACAGGACTGGGGTGATGGTCCCCTCTACTGCCACCATTGCAGGGGTAGAATGTGGATCTGTTGGTGGGAGATCCTGTCCCCCACCCTGAGCCCCAGAGGGTGGGTTGGGTGGTGGTATGCAATCTGCCTGTGGGTCCAAACACCCCCCCTTCACTTCAATCATGTGACCATGGCACCCACACAGGATATGCACTTTTCTGGGTGCATCATAGTCCACAAGGGCTAGATGTGAAATACAGATGGACAGAGGCATATCCTAGGGGTGTTTGCAAGGACTACCTATCACACATTGGCACTGATGGGGACCTGCAGCATAGCCTATCTCAGCAAAGCCAGGTGCTGCGAAAATGGTTTTGGGCACCCCACCTCACCGTCAGGGTGAGCACAGGACCCGCACACTGTGCCACTAACACACACTGTCGCCACCCACTACCAGGCTGCGGTGCTGTGGGGTGCATACCCCATCTTGTGATCATCTGTAGACTGCTGATTTGCATGTGCTGTGCATTCTGGGTATGGGTGGGTTGACCCTATCCTGGTAGCAGAATGTTTGTGTGGTGCCATGCATTCCTCTTGTAGCCAGCCAGGGCTTGTTAGCAGCTATAGAGCTGTAGCCCACTGGTTACTTCACTACCTGTGCAGCCAGAGATCATGGGTTCAAACCCATGGTGGGGTTATTTGATATGGCTGTTTGAGGCATTGTCTATTTTTAATGTACATTAGTGCTGCCAGCAAAAACACCCTCAGAGTACTGTAACCTTAAGGTGCCTCATAAGGCGCCCCATATGGCACCTTATAGGGCGCCTTATAAGGTTCCTATAGGGGACATTATAGAGTGCCTTGGCGGACAGTGCACTTTATAATGTGCCCTATAGAGTGCATTATGGGGTGCCTTATGCGGCACCTTAGGTTACGCCACCGTGAGGGTGTGTTTGCTGGCAGCACTAATTAAAATAAAAGTAAAATAAATAAATAAAATGCCTCAACAATCACTACTTAAACATAAAGGGTGATGCCTCAACCAGCCTTATGCATTAGGCACAGTTGGGAATTAAACCCATGACCGCTGTACTATCAGACAGTGTAGTAACCATTGTGCTACAGCTCTGTTGCTGTGTTTGCATGTCTGCGTGCCTTCTTAAGATTAACGCGCCATGTAATGCTCGTTAATGTAGGGGACCTTACAACGCGCGTTATCGGTAACGATGTACCGCCCATGTCCTTATTTGGGATTTCTGACTCTACCGCGGATCCTAACACGAATCACATTACCGCAGTTTAGTAAACATGCCCCTAAAGGTTTAAGCAGAAATTCTTGGGAAACAGGCAACACCTCCAAAATGGAGCCACAAGCTACTGCTGCATAAACACAGGGCTGTACCAAGGGCTGGGCGAGCGCACAGTAGAACATAAGATATGCCACACTGGGTCAGACCAAGGGTCTATTAAGTCCAGTATCCTATTTCCAACAGTGGTCAATCCAGGTCACAAGTGCCTAGCAGGTTTCCAAAAGGTATACAGATTCCACGCTGCTTGTCGCAGGGGAAAGCAGTGTTTTTTCCTGGTCCACTTGGTTTATGAACTTTTCCTCCAGGAACTCACCTAAACCTCTTTTAAACCTAGCTACATCAACAGATCTTACTACATCCTCTGATAATGAATTCCATTATATATTGAGTGTAAAAAATATTTTCTGATTTATCATGAATGTGCTACATTGTAGCTTCATTGCGTATTCCTAGTCTTTCTATTTTTTTAAGGAGTAAGCAACCAATCTACATTTACCCATACCACTCCATTCATTATTTTATCTCAGCTCAGCTGTCTTTTATTCCAAGTTGAAGAGCCCTAACTTTTTACCCTTTCCTCATAGGGATAACCTTCCATCCTCTTTACCATTTTTGTTAATCTTATCTGTATCTTTTCCAATTCTCCTATTTCCTTTTTAAGATACAGCAACCAGGACTGGGGGCAAGGTGGCAGATTGTAGAGACAGTCCGTGGTGAGCGCTGTGGCATCTTTGCAGTGGCTCTTCCCTTTTAATTGAGCTATTTCAAAGTTCAAACTTCTCCTGCTGACCTATAAGTGCATTCACTCTGCAGCTCCTCACTACCTTTCCTCTCTTATCTCTCCCTACACCCCTCCTTGGGAACTCCGCTGTTCTGGCAAATCACTTCTATCTGTGCCCTTCTCTTCTATTGCTAACTCCACTCATTTCTTCTTGCTGCTCCTTATGTCTGGAACAAACCACCCGCGTCTGAATGTCAGACGCCTTCTCTGACCCTTTTCAAATCCAGGCTGAAAACTCACCTCTTTGCTGATGCCTTCGCTTCTTGACTACCCGGTTTCCTTTGTGTTTCTATACCATTCCCCTAGATGTATCCCATGTCTACAGCTACTGTGTTGTCTGTCTTGACTATATTTTAAGCTCTGATGAGCAGGGACCATCTTTTACATGTGTCTGTGTAGCGCTGTGCATGTCTTGTAGAGATACACAAATGCTCAGTAATATTAGTAGTAATAGTATTAGGAAGGGCACGAATCCGGCCCATCTATCGGGGCCGGTGAATTTGGGAAGTAAGAGCCAGCTTACCTTAGAGCAGTGTGGAGTTCACCTGCCAAAGTATTGTCCTTTAATTTCAGACTGTTCTGGTGCTTCAGGCCTGGAGGGGAGCACCAAAGGGGTTTCTTTGAGTCCTGAGGATTGAGCGCAGCCCCCCCCCCACCCCCTCAACCCAGAAGCAGTCCCACTGAAGGGTGTGGTAATCCATTCACAGGTGGGGAGACGCTCACGGAATTTGGAGTTTCGATGGGTCCACTTCTTGCTAGATCCTCTCCCAGGAAAGCTGACAAGGAGTTGGTGCAAACAGGTATGCCATGGAAATATGAAATGCTCGCCTATTCTTAAGTGCAGGAGCTAACCGGGCAGCATGCAATACTGCTGCTGCCTGGTTATCGACTGTAGCTGAGAGGCAGTGCGGCGATCTCCGATATTCAATGCCAGAGCCGTATATGACCTCAACATTGAATATCTGGGGTTAAAGGTTAGCAGGAAGAGGCACATAGCCTTCCTGCTCAATATTGGTCCCTTAACCTTTTCAGTTGCTCCTTTTATTTTTTTCTTAACTATTTTCCTGATTTTATCATAGTCTCCTTTTTTAAAGTCAAATGCTAGTGAATTTCCTTGCTATCCTCCCTCCATTTATTAAATCAAATGTGATCGTGTTATGATCACTATTGCCAAGTGGCCCCAACACCATTACCTCTCGCACTAGATCCTGCATTCCACTAAGGATTAGGTCTAAAATAGCTTCCCCTCGTGTTGGGTCATCAACCAGCTGTTCCATGAAGCAGTCATGGAACTTTATTTCCCTAGCATGTGACATTTACTCAGTCAGCACCAGAGTAATTGAAATCCCCAATTATGACTGTGTTGTAAACTGCTAATTCTGTAGTTTCTGATAGCACTGCATCATCTGTCTGTTCAATCTGGCCAGGCAGATAGTAGTACAGCCCCACTTCCATTGCCTTCCCCTTTTTACATGAAGATTCTACAGCGTATTTTGTTTCCAGCAGAACCTTTATCCTGTTTAGCTCAATGCCCTTTTGTATTAAGATACCTACGTGTAGGCCTGGTCCTTAGGTTCCGCTTCTGGTTTGCCTCTCAATGCCCTCTTTAACATATAGAATCTCCCTTCCACCAATGTGAGCTATCCTATCATTGTGATTTAGTTTGTATCCTGATATCACAATGTCCCATTGTTTATCCTCCTTCCACAAAGTCTCTGAGATGCTAATTTATCTAGTCTTTCATTCAGTACTATATATTCTGACTCTTCCATCTTATTTTTTAGACATTTAGAATTTGCATACAGGCATTTCAAAGTTTGCTTTTTGTTCATATTAATAGTCTGGCTAGCAGATGACAGGGGTAATTTGGAATCTTTCAACACTGTCTGATTTTTACTTAAAGGCACCTGGGTTGCTTTTACCTTTATTGGAACCTCTCTATTGGGATGCCCTGACTTCCCAAATTTGCTAGTATCTTGCAAAGATACATCATTCCGAACCAATTGCTCTTGGGCGACTGCCGGCTTTCCCCCATTATCTAGTTTAAAAGCTGCTCTATCTCCTTTTTAAAAGTTAATGCCAGCAGCTTGCTTGCAGCCTCATTCCACCCTGGTTAAGGTGGAGCTCGACCTTTTGGAAAAGCCACCCCCCTTTCCAGAATGTTGTGAAGATCCTAACAAATCCATAACAATTCCTTGCACCATCATCTCATCCATGCAATGAGAATCCAAAACTCTGCCTGCCTCTTGCATCCTGCATGTGGAACAAGAAGTGTTTCTGAGAATACTATCCTGGAAGTTTTGGATTTCAACTTTCTACCTACAAGCCTAAATTTGGCTTCCAGAATCTCCCTCCCATACTTTCCTATGTGATTGGTACCAACATGTACCAAGACAGCAGACTCCTCAGCACTGTCTAAAACCTTATTTAGGTGTTGTGTAAGGTCCACTACCTTGTACCAGGCAGGCAGGTAAGCAGGTGATCCTTATGTCCACTGGCTATCCTGCTATCTTCATGCCTTATGATTGAATCACAAACTATAATGACAATTTTAACCCTACCCTCATGGGCACATGGCCCTAGAGATATATCCTCAGTGTGAGAGGGTATCACATCATCTGGAAGACAGACCTAGCTACAGGATCACTTCCTGCCACACTACGGTGATGATGTTCTTTTACACAACCTCTCTCCTTCATTGCAGTGGAAGTGGGATTTCAGTACTACATCCCTGTAGGTCCCATCTATATACCTCTCTGTCTTCCTTAGGTCCTCCAAGTCTGCTGCTCTAGCCTCCAGAGATTGGACTCATTCTCTGAGAGTAAAGGGGACACTGATATCACTGAGCTCCCAGGAAGCTCAAAAAGATTGAGTTGCTGAAGTGGCTGGGTGGGAGAGGGGCAGCAGATTCATTAGCCATGCAGGGCACATATCTAGCTTGGTATGGTCCTGCATAAATATTTCCTTTCCCAGCAAAAATGGCTTTTGGGTAACAAAGGACAATTCAACACATACATATTTGCCAATAGTGGCATAACATCACTACTACTACTACAACTACTACTGCTACTACTGAAAATTTGTATAGCGCTACAAGGCATTCTGAGCTTTCCATTTCACAGTTTATGGTTTATGGGCCAATACCTCAGGGAGTTGTTAGTGGGATGGAAACAGTTGAGGGATGTAGAAAAACAGTGGACAAAACTGAAAGGGCAAGAGCAACAAACCTTTTTGTTAAAATGGTAAATAAAGGTAAAAGGAAAAGGAGACCGCTATGGTTTTCAAAAGAAGTAGCTGAAAAAGTGAAGAAAAAGAGGGAGGCCTTCAAGAAATACAAGAGATCACAGAGAGAGGAAGACAGGCATCTATATTTGGAAAAACTTAGAGAAGCTAACAAAGTAGTCAGGAAAGCAAAGCTTCAAAAAAAGGAGGAAATAGCCAATGCAATAAAATGGGGGGATAAGACATTTTTCAGATATGTTAGTGAGAAGAGGAAGGGCAAAAATGGTATTGTCAGTCTCAAGGGTGAAGGGGAGGAATATGTAGAAGCTGATAAGGATAAAGCGGAATTGCTTAACAAATATTTCTGTTCTGTGTTCACAGATGAAGAACCAGGAGCAGGACCTCAGAAAACACCCACAAACAGGAACAGAAGCGAGGGACATCTTGAACAATTTTCAGAAGACTGTGTTCGTGAGAAACTAGCTCAACTTAAAGTAGACAAAGTGATGGGACCGGATGGGATACACCCTAGAATACTGAGGGAACTTGGAGACGTTCTAGCAGCTCCACTGACTGACCTATTCAATGCCTCATTGGAGTCGGGAGTGGTGCCAAAGGACTGGAGAGAGGCTCATGTGGTGCCTTTACACAAAAGCAGAAGTAAGGATGTGGTTGAAAACTACAGGCCGGTTAGTTTAACTTCGGTGGTGAGTAAATTATTGGAAACGTTGCTGAAAGAGAAAGTAGTGAGGTTTCTGGAGTCCAGCGGATTACAGGATCGGAGGCAACATGGATTCACCAGAGGCAGGTCTTGTCAGACAAATCTGATTGATTTCTTTGACTGGGTGACCAGAGAGTTGAACCAAGGGAGAGCCCTAGATGTGGTGTATTTAGATTTCAGTAAAGCCTTTGACACTGTTCCTCACAGGCAACTTATAAACAAACTGAGAACCTTAGGAATGAACCCTAAAGTTACAGCTTGGGTTAGAAATTGGTTGGGTGGGAGGCGACAAAACGTTAAGGTAAATGGAGCTCACTCTGAGGAGAAGGACGTTACCAGTGGTGTGCCCCAGGGATATGTCCTTGTTCTGATTCTTTTTAACATCTTTGTTAGTGATATAGTGGAAAGGCTGTCGGGTAAGGTTTGCCTCTTTGCGGATGATACCAAAATCTGCAATAGAGTAGACGACCAGGAAGGTGTAGATAACATGAGGAGGGATCTATCTAAGCTTGAAGAATGGTCTAGAATTTGGCAGCTGGGATTTAATGTTAAAAAAAATGTAAGATCATGCATTTGGGCTGCAGCAGTCCAGGGGAGCAATATAGTATAGGGGGGTGAAGTACTTTTGTCCACTAAAGAAGAGTGGGACCTAGGCGTAGTTGTGTCTGATGATCTTAAAGTAGCTAAACAGGTAGAAAAGGTGACGGAAAAAGCTAGAAGGATGCTTGGGTGCATACGAAGAGGAATGGCTAGCAGAAAAAAGGAGGTGATAGTGCCTCTGTATAAGTCTTTGGTGCGACCTCATTTGGAGTATAGTGTGCAATTCTTGAGACCGCACCTTCAAAAGGATGTGAACAGAATGGAGTCTGTGCAGAGGGTGGCTACTAAAATGATTAGTGGTCTTCATTATAAAGCATATGAGGACAGACTTAAGGATCTTAATATGTACACCTTAGAGGAAAGGCGGGATAGAGATGATATGATTGAGATGTTTAAATACCTCCGTGACATAAATGTTCAGGGGGAGAGCCTCTTTCAATTGAAAGCAAGTTCTGCTACGAGGGGAAATGTGATGAGGGTGATGGGGGATAGATTTAGGAGTGATATGCGGAAAGAGTGGTGAATCTATGGAGCATTCTCCAGAAGGTTTTGGCTTTGGCTTTGGTTGGAGAATCTTTTACCATAATAATGCTCTTTTCCAATTCCCTATAGAATTGCTTCGGGTTCTCTCTAAAATTAAATTGTTTATTCTGATATCTTTCTTTCCTTTTTTCTTCATATCTTTGAAGTTTTTGTGCTTCTACCGCTATTTTCAATTTATTGTTGGAATATATAAATTTCAGGTCTTCTTCTGTTAATGCAGCATGCTTCAGCTTGATGTCTTGGATCTTCCTTAATATCTTTGAAGATCTTAATTCTTTTAGATACCCATCTATCAAGGATACCTCTGCACGCAATGTAAAGCAACTTGATTCTATGAATAAGAGGTATAGAAAATTCATTAAATAAATAATAAGTTTTCAGTTCTTGTGGTTTCTCGTTATGTTTATAGTTAAGAGATGGATTAATTATGTTATGGCTTTTTAGTTACTCAATGGCATAGATAATTGCTTTTTTATAATATTTTAGTTTATATATGTATTTATTTAATCTCCTCATTTTACATTTCTGATGTTTTTACACAATCAAATGCTATTGTGTTACCTTTTGATGATGACTTGAATGTGTTTGTTTATTGATTCTTGGTACAGTATTTTATATTCAACACATTTTTTATACTACTAGTAATGTATATTAAACAGGGACATTGATAACTTGGATTCTTCTGAGGTAATGGTAAGCTAAGTGATTTTGCCAAAGGCCACAAGGATGCTAGTGGGACTTGAAGCCTGGTCTTTTGGCTCCCAAGTCAATGTTCTAACCATTAGGCTACTCCTCTACTCTACTTTGTGTTGTATATTTGTCACTTTTGAATGTTTATAATCGTATCCATATAAACATATGATTTTATGTTTGTTTTTTAGCCCCCTGATGAAGGCATCCAAGCCAAAATTTGGCCAAGTCAGGTTTTGTAAATAAATGAAATTTGATCTATACGAGATTTTTCTCCATTAATGCATGGTCTATTTCTGCTTCCTGTGGTTTTGATTACCTTTGCAGCACTTGCATTTTTCTCCGGTGTTTCATCCGTGAATAGGTTCACCATCACCTTTATCTGTTGCAGAGGTTTTATCTTCATCTGCAGGGTCTGCACTATCACTACCACCATCTCTAGCTCTAGTGCATAGGCTACTGGTGGGCACCTTATTATTCTGGGTGACCTGTGGCCAGGATGTATTCTTCCTTTTCTTTCCTACCATACTTCAATTGTAGCATCACTTTGATGAGATTTGGTATAGATTTTATACAACTGGGTTACCACATGTAGGAACTCAGCAAGGCTTGTGAAGAAAGCTTTATTCTCTCACCCTAAGAGATCCACAGCAATTTATCAGCTGCTGCTAGTGAATTTTATGGTGGGTTCCCTTTTGACCTCTGAATAAAGCAATTAAAGATTTATGGTAACTTTAAAATCAGACCTGTTTGGTATGAAGAACTGGATGTCATCTGAATAAATTCAGTAATCTACCTTTATTTAGACAGATTTGTATGCCACCTTATCCTTCAATCAAAGTGGTCACATCACATCACAATTGGAAGGTTACATTTAACATTAGAGTACGTGTAAACATTTAGACAGTACAGTTACTTAACAACATTTAGGCAGTAAAAATGAAGGTAACATTTAACACAGTACAATTGAAGGTAGCATTTAACATGAGGGTATTTAATAACGCGGTATGATAAACCTGTGTGTGTGGATAGGATGGGTGCATGCTTAGTTGGCGGTAGAAGTAGTATATCAGTTTGGGTATGGGATGTTGCCTGGATGCTCATATGTTTCTATAAATAAAATGTTTTGAGGTCTTTGTGGAAGTCTGTGAGCTCATCTAGTGCCCTCGGGTTTGTTGGGAGAGAGTTCCATAGCGTGGATGCCAGTAGTGATGGTGCTCTTTTTGAAGTTGTTTGTTTGGTTTTGTGATAGCCTGCAGGTGTGACGATCATGTTGTCATTATTGCTTCTTCTAGGTCTGCTGCTGATATCTCTTGTTATAACATTTTGGAGTACGTCTGCTGAGAGATGGTGATTGACT
The DNA here is from genome assembly GCA_033557465.1 of Ichthyophis bannanicus. Taxonomy (NCBI): domain Eukaryota; kingdom Metazoa; phylum Chordata; class Amphibia; order Gymnophiona; family Ichthyophiidae; genus Ichthyophis; species Ichthyophis bannanicus. The sequence goes on along the minus strand of CM066032.1, from coordinate 1,761,703,740 downwards.
TTAATGCTCGTAAGACGGCACATAATAGCTGTAGATAAATTTTGAACAAGGTCGCAGCCAAAAGCGGCCATTTAGAAACACATACATACAAAGGCATCCACAGTTAAAACAGACCACCAACTACAGATAAACATGATACAAACCGTTGTAAAACTTCACTACCTAAACCATAGAGGACAAATGCTCTAATAAGAAAGTATGACTAAAGGTATCAAACACTGAGGAAACAACAAGAAAAGCGGTATATAAGCACAGCTAAATAAAATAAATAAATAAAATTAAGAACAACAACACAACTTCTTTTTCCAAATGACACCTATTACAGTCCACCAAGAGATCTGTGCTATGTTCCTTATGAAATCTATACTGATGGCTGCTAAAAACATTGACTAGTTAAAACACAGAATCTGTTTTGTAAGTTAACTTGCCTAATAATAGCAAGTTGGAATTCGGGCAGTAGTTTGGGATATCATGAGCAGAAGCATTATTTTTCAATGAAGATCACGCCAATGCTCATTTCAAAGCGAGTGAAATCTCACCTTTGAAATAAAAGTAGTATCAACTCTTACATTGCAGATTTAATCACTGATTCTGGACGTGAATCTAACAAACAAGAAACACTACATATCTTCATTAACAGATGTGCTACATCAGAGTCGTACAATAGGGAGAACTTCTCCCATTTTACCCCAACATCCTTTGGATCTTTATCAGTCTCAAAAAAACCCCAGGAAGACTCAGAAAGTCAATCACTTGTTGAATTTTCTTTTCATTAAAAAACTGAGGCAATGCTTCACAATCAGGGGGAGCTACATTAATATTGATATTTCGGTGGTAAAGGGGTTAATGTAAGGGTATGAATGGGACTGAGAACCATAGCGAGTAATTGCTGCGGTCAGAATCGGTGGTGAAGGGAGAGTGCCGCAAATAAACCCCTTCAGCAATGGAAACGGATTAATCCTTGATGGCATTAATGCTCTGGAAATGATGTCTGCACAAATCGAGTTCATTGTTTTAAGACACATTTTTTTACAAAGCAGTGAAGAACAAAATTGCCTATATACCTTAAGGTATCCACATTTTTAGTACTGAATGAAAAAGTTAGACTTTCATTTCTGGACTACACTTTATTTTTTAATATCTTAGCCAAAGAACTTGTTAAAACAGTTGTCCAAAATAGCATATAAAATGTGAACATGCTAAGTTGCTTCTTACTGGATATATAATCCTGCTAGAAAGCAGTAGGGAAATAGGTTAACTGCAATATGACACTAAGGGGTATGTTTATTAAAAGGAAGTCCAAGGGAATTGTATGCGATAGGGGGCGAGAGGTTGGTGTGCAGAGTCCAGGAGAAGGACCTCAGAGTGATTGTTTCTGAGGATCTCAAGGTAGCGAAACAGTGTGACAAGGTGGTGGCCAAAGCCAGAAGGACACTGGGTTGCATACAAAGAGGAATGACCATCAGAAAGGAAGCTGTTTTAATTCCAATGTACAAGTCGCTGGTGAGGCCTCACTTGGAATATTGTGTTCAGTTTTGGAGACCTTATCTTGCAAAGGATATAAAAAGACTGGTAACGGTTCAGAGGAAGGCAACCAAAATGATTTGGAGCCTGTGTCAGAAGACTTATGAGAAGAGACTTGAGGATCTGAATATGTACACTCCAGAGGAGAGGAGGGACAGGGGAGATATGATTCAGACCTTCAAGTACTTAAAGAGTATTAATGAACAAACAAACCTCTTCCAAAGATGAGGAAGTGTAAAACTAGAGGGCATAGCATGAAGCTGCAAGGGAGTAAACTGAAAGGCAATGTCAGGAAATACTTTTTTCACTGAAAGGGTGGTGGATGCTTGGAATGCCCTCCCGATGGAAGTGGTGGGGCAAATACAGTGACAGAATTCAAAATGGCATGGGACAGGCACCGTGGATCCATTTATAGCAACAGGATAAAATCAAAATAAACACAACTATCTCTTATATCTGAACAAATAGGGGTGACCTACAATAAGTGGTGGGTACACCCGTAAACAAAGGCATGTGGTGGGGTGACCTGCACGGAGCGGCAGGTGCACCTACTCTTGCCGCCTTGCTGGGCAGACTAGATGGACCATACTGGTCTTTATCTACCATCATATATTATGTTACTATGTTAGTGTGTGGTTTTGGTGCAATGCTAAAAAGTAGCGCTGGACCTCATGACACCCTTATAGGGCATATCCGGGTGATGATTGGGTGAGATGGGGATATTCCTGCCATGGTGCAAATAGAGTGGGCATTTGTAGCCTGCACTACTCAGTACAAATTAGGGACAGGCAGTGAAGACTAATCATAGAAAATATTTTTTTCACTCAGTGCATAATCAAACTGGAATTTGTTGCTGGAAGATGTACTAAAAGCTGTTAGTGTAGCTGGATTTTAAAAGGACTGGGGAAATCCACTGCTGACCCTGGGATAAACAGCATGGAGTCTGTCTATCTTTTGGGAACCTGACAAGTACTTCTGATCTGGATTGGTCACTGTTGGAAATGGGATACTAGACTTCATGGACCTTTGGTTCTTATATGTTCTAAGAACACATCTTGTTGGCACCATGCATTTTTTTTACATGAGTAACCCTTGGGGTAATTTTAAAAAAGCTCTTTTACATGCATTAAACAGAGTTTTGCATGCAAAAATAGTTTATAAAATTATCTGCTGTGTGTTATAGTATATTTTATTATTACTCTGTGCGTAATAATACACATCTTCTCTTGACACCACCACTGCTTACGTCTCTCTCACTGATTCCCCTTTGTAGTGTGTGCTGTTACAGTCTGTATCCTCTTTTGACTTTACTGAGACATCCATCTGCCAACAAGACGATGTCCCAGGAGGTGTGCTGTCTCTCAGGTGCCAAAATCTGAGATGTTATGAAGAGTTTGCAGAGATGCATCAAGCCTACCAATTATTTTCCAGAGGTGGTCATGATACTGCAAGGTATCCCTCTGAGCATGTCAAGAGTGGCTTCATGGCTCTGGAAGAGAGGGTGAAGCAGAAAGATGTGCAGGTGGTGTTTTCCTCAAGTCCTTCTTGTCGAGGTTAAAGGCTGAGGCAGAAAAGCTCTCATCCTAGAAATGAATGGATGGCTATGTGGATGGTATCTTCAAGAATATTTTGGTTTCCTGGACCATGAGATGATTTTCCAAGGGATGCTGAGCAGAGATGGTGTCCACTTATCCAAGAAGAGTTGAAGTGTCTTCTACAGAAAACTGTCTAACCTATTAAGAGGGCATGGAGTCAAGTAAAATCCATAAAATATCTCTGTAGAAATGGGAAAAAGGGGCAACATCTGGAAACCGATATGCATTAATGACTGTAGCATGGGAAATACGATTCTCTATCTTAAGGCTTTAATGGAACAGTCTACCCTGGGTGCTGGCAAAAAGTGGATGCAGAGAGTGAGTGAAATTCTCAGCTGGGCCCACACACAGGAATGGCGGAGGCACTTATGTCTGTCCCGTTGCAGCGGAGGCAAACTTACTTTACTTGTTTGCCACATGGAACACCAATGCCTCTGCTCCAGGCCCTATGCTCTTTCCTCTCTTTAATGTACTATTTGCGTAAACGTAAACTCTATGAAATATTTTGCAAAAAATGTCTCCATACATGAAACAGAGTAAAAAAGATCTTTTTGCATTTTTACAGATTTAATGACTGTTTTGCATTGTTTAACACATGAAGCTCCTTTGTGAAAAAAAGGCTGCACTTCAGTACATCAGGGCCAAAATGGGATACTTTTCAGAAGAAAAGAAATATGAGGAGGAAATAGATTTTTCCCCTAATGAAGGGATTATTTGGATATCCCTTTCTCTCATTCCACTGAAAAATGATATAGAAAAGTTAGTTTATTAGGACTCATATTTTACCTCCATCCCCAGATTTCCTGTGGAGATTGTAATGCATCAGTTTAGCAAAGAGCAAGGATAATTTCTTCAGAAAACTGCAAACTGTTACTTACTGCAAGCTTGGAAGAATGTGCACATTCTGTGGTCTAGCAATATTACTGACATTGTAGTGCTCTTTTAATAAAGTTATAATCAAACATAAAATTCGTTATTAATAATTAAAGGAAATATTCATAACATGTGAGAGGTTATGCTTTATTAAAAGTAGTTCTAGCATGACCTCTTACAACTTTAGTTGACTCTTGTCTAATTAAACTCCCACAAAGCAATTAAAAGCTGGTTTACTTATTCTTTGTTTTTATTTTGAACACTCGCCATATCCACCATCGCCATTCCCCTTCACTACACTTGCTTTCTTTTAGTCATAGCAAGGTCTCACAGATCTGCCTTTCCCTATGCCTTGAACTGTTAGGCAGAGTTCCTTCTCTATTAGAGTATCTCCTAAAATATAAAATGTAGTAAACTGTATGTGCAGGAGCAGCTTGGAGGTTAGAGCAACAGCCTAGTACCCGAGAGATCAGCATTTGGTTCCCACTGGCACCCCCTGTGACCTTGCACATGTCACTTTATTCTCCATTGTCTCAGAAGAAAAGGCCTGGCAACCTACTTCTGGTCATACCTTGCCAAGAAAACCCAGGGACCACTGGGTGCCAGCACTTACAAAAAAAAGAGTATCTGCTAAAATATAAAATGCAAGAAGATGTTGGGTCAATCAAATGTCTGTGTTGGGAATTCTAAACCCTCTTATGCTAAGTTCTATGTTCTTGCACAAAGGGGAGACAAAGGCAAGCACAGATATATGAAATTTATGTGATAGTTCTTATCAGTAGAAAAGACTTGGGGTATGTTTACTAAACGGCGCACAAGTGCACGGCGCACAATAGCGTGCGCTAAGGTACCTTAGCGCACCCTAATGATGTGTTTTTGTGCCCTGCACACGTGCGCGCCGCACTAACGGGCCCGTTCATATGCACGGCGCGCAAATGAGCGATAGAGGCGTGGAAAGGCTCCCGGAGGGCAGAGAAAGGCTCTCTAGGGGCAGAGAGACGGGGTCAATGGGTGGAGAGTGGGAGGGGAGAGGCTCCCCGCAAAGGAGCGGGGCTGAAATTCGAGTAAAAAAATACCGCGAGTGAAAACCTCGCGGTAGAGACGATTTAAAGGAAAGAGAAACCATTTCTGTCAGCAATGTACAGCAAAACCAGGGAAACCTACAAAACGTGAGCAGTGTGATACATGAGCACGGAACAAAAAGGCAAATAAACATTAAAAATGACCCCAACAAAATATAATAAAATTATAATATAGCTGGGCAATAGTGATAGTAATGGGAAACATCAAAAAACACTCCCAAGAAAGCCCCAACAAAAAAAATATGAATTTTAGAAGGGTCTACGCTCCGTCCCCATTCAAGGTGAATGATCCCACAGTGAAATAGCACTGATCAGGGTTTCCCTCTCCATTGGACAGGTTACCTATGGCATGCACATTTCCACAACAGCAGGGCGGGCATGTCGGAATGGGCAACTGGACAGATGCTGGGAAAGGGGATACAGAGGGCTGCAGGCGGCAAATGCTGTGGTGCAGCTGGGTCACAGTGTGGACTAGGCAGATGCCTAGATGGCACTTAGGAATGCTGAAACTGAACAGCAGCCAGACAGCAACTGATGAGGGCCCAACATGGGCACGACAGTGTTTATCACAGTGTCGCAGGGGATAGTACCTAGCAGGTACCCCCAAGGGCACGGAACATTGGCAGGCGGTGATTGGGGGACGTGCAGACAGATATGCAGGCACCCCTACCCCAGAACCTGCACCATAGGCAGCCACCTACCTGCACACAGGATGGCCTGAGACTGTGTACCACCAGCACCACCAGCAGAAGGGCATGTCAGCATGGTGGCACAGGGGTACTGTAGCCCAGAGCAGACCATGGCCTAGCCCTGTGTACGTGGGTGCAATGCACTGCAACAGACAGGCCCTGCCGGACAAACATTCATGGTATCATCAGGGAATGCACTGTCTCTGTGGCAACAATTCAACTATTCAACTGCCACTATGGCCAGCTGTGAATCCAACAAGACGAAAAGAAACAAATAGCTGTTTGTCAAATGTAAATAGTTAAAGGATAATCGCTTTTGTACATATGAATGATACCTAATGGAGGGCTATATCTAGACCCTGCGATGTGTGCTGTGTATTACCCCTCTTCTTTCTATCTATGCCCCAATCTTCCTGTCTTGATTTTGTGACATATCCCAAAGACTTTAATCAAACCGCTTCTGATCGCCGGAAGTAGCGGTATATAAGTGTTTGCTAAATAAAATAAATAAAAAAATAAAAAAATAACAAGGTGGTGCAGTGCACACAACCAGTGTGTTTGGAGACAGAAAGTCACAGGTTCAAAACCTAGCTGGGGCTCCTGCCAACTCAGTCCCCTTATTTTACCCATGAAGAAAACATGGTAGTAAAGACTGAACCATTATTGCTGAGAACATAAGCATGGGTCAAAAACCTCTATTTTACCCTACACAGCACAAACACCATAGAAATGTGCATTACCTATGGCAGAATCCCCCAAATGCAGTCCTGGAGGGCCACAAATCCATCAGGGTTTATGCTGTCTCCAATCTAAGGATGGAGAGGTACTGATGGTGGAGGTGGCAGTGGCTGGTGCCCACAGCAGACCATGGCCTGTCAAGGTGGTTGCCGTGCACTGCAACAAACAGGCCCTGTCGGATGTACAGTCATGGACTCCCCAGGGAATGCATCACATCTGTGGCAACACGGTGATGCAGTGCACACAGACAGTGTGTGTAAGAACAGAAGGTCACAGGTTCAAAGCCCAGCTGTGGCTTCTGCCAATCCAGTCCACATGTTTTTCCCACAACTAAACCGTGATAGTAAGGACAAACCTTTATTGCAGAGAACATATGCATGGTTAATACGCCTATATTTTACCCCATCGAGCACAGACACCATAAACAGGCACATTACCTAGAGCAGAGTCTCCCAAATGCAGTCCTGGAGGGCCCCACACCATTCTGGTTCCATGCTGCCTCTAATAAAGATGCCTGTGCTGCATATCTATGCACCACCCCCATGGTATGCAGATGTATCTCAATATTCATGAGGGACAGTATGAAAACCCGAACAGTGTTTGCCACACCAGGACTGGAGTTGGGAACCTCTGCCATAAAGCAGCAGCCAACAGGGACAGACACACCCACACCCACAGGCCCCATTGGCCAATGCCTCCTGGAGAGGCAGGACAATGGGCCCTGCGTGCATCTCCCAATACTAGCACTTGCATACCTTAGCAATGCCACCCTATACCTGGGTATACGATACACAGCTATCAAACGTTTGCTATGAGTACTGGCAGATAGAAATTCCTACGTTAAGCACAGTTTTCTGATTGAGCTCCATCATAACACTCTTTCTGATGTCTGCGGTGTGTGCTTCAGGTTTGGTCTATGACAGTGTTTACCACCCTGGGGAGTGACCCCCAACAGTATTGCGTACCATATCCATGCCTGTACTGTGCCCAGGACTGGTGTCGTGGGCAGGGCTGCTAAACTCCTCTATAGTAGCACAATGCTGGCATAGGTGTGGGAGTGTGTGTCTGTCTATAGAAGGGGTGGGGAACCCTGGTCCTGGAAAGCCGCAGACCAGTCAGGTTTTCGGGATAGCCCTAATGAATATGCATGAGATATATATGCATTAGAGATATCCTGCCAACCTGACTGGTTTGTGGCCCTCCAGGGCTGGATTTGGAGACCCCTGCCTTACACTTCTGTCATTTAAGATTGTGAGTGGGCAAGGTGCAGATGTCCAAGACATCAAAAAGGTTAGATAGAATGTGTCACATTCCTCCTCAATTCTCACCACCACATAAATATTTTCTATTAGTCAACTTTTTGGTGGTGGTGAGAATTGAGGAGGAATGTGACACATTCTATATACCCTTTCGATGTCTAGGACATCTGCACCTTGCCCACTCACAATCTTAAATGACAGAGGTGTAAGGCAGGGGTCTCCAAATCCAGCCCTGGAGGGCCACAAACCAGTCAGGTTGGCAGGATATCTCTAATGCATATATATCTCATGCATATTCATTAGGGATATCCCGAAAACCTGACTGGTCTGCGGCTCTCCAGGACCAGGGTTCCCCACCCCTGGTCTATACAGTGTGTGGTGGCTGCAAATACCTTCCACAGCCCACACTGCCAGCACTGTTGCCAGTATTGGCCTGTCAATGTGCATAATGAGGAGCAAAGTACCATGGGTATAGGCCAGACAGGGTGGCCTGGCCAGGATGCATCTGCACAGGACATAGGGCACTGGCTGGGATATTTTAGTGCCTGTCCACCACCTACACAGACAGGGTGACTTCAGTATGTCTTGCTGGGAGATCACTCTCACCCTGACTGTGCAGTGACGACAGCATGGCTAGGCACCCCCATGGTGCTATACAGTATTTTGCTCATGTGATATTTATGGGTTTTGTTTTGGGGCTCAGTCACTGATTTATCTGCTTGTTGTGCATACTGACATCCCAGTTCTGGGTGCATGCATTTCCATCAAGAGCATGCACTATGGACTAGCTAGCAGACTGTTTACAGCTGGTATGTATCTTGATGGAGTGCCTTGCAGGTTGCAGTGGCTGAAGGCTTGCTGCAGGAGAATATCAGATAGTTGTGGGGTGCAGCTTAGCATATCCATGCCTAATGTCTGTCTGCTATTGTGTTATGGATCTGTACAGAGCTGCATTGACTGCCCTGTAGGGTGTCTGTTCCCCAGCAGGACTGGGGTTGATGGTCCCCTCTGCTGCCACCATTGCAGGGAGGTAGAATGTGGATCTGTTGATGGGAGACCCTTTTTGCCACCCTCAGCCCTGGAGAGGGAGGTTGGTGGTGGATAATCCTCCTGGGGGTCCATGGGGGCTATGCCTGATTGGGAGAGGGAGGCAGGCATATCCAAGGTGTTTGTGCAGAAACTACCTATCTTACACTTTGACACTGCTTTGGACCTCCAGCATGGTCTGTTTCTGCCATGGAAGGTGCTGTGGACCTGGTGCTGGGCGCCTCACTACACCCTCAGGGTGAGCACAGTACCCACACAATGTGACGGTGTGTAGCTACTCTGTGCCAGTAAAACAAATGGTCAGTTCCCCCTACCAGGCCAAGGTGCTGTGGGGGTGCATACCCCATTTGTGTTTATCTGTGGACAGCTGATTTGCATGTGCAGTGCATCATGGGTACGGGTGGACTAACCCTATCCTGGTGACCACAGCAGACTGTCTGTGTGGTAACATGCACTCCCTCTGCAGCCAGCCAGGGGCTTGCTAGCAGTTTTAGAGCTGTAGCCCAATGGTTACTTTACTGCCTGTTGAGCCAGAGATTGTAGGTTCAAACCCACAGTGGGGTTATTTGATAGGGCTGTCTAAATCATTATTTTGTTTTAATGTACATTATTGCTGCCAGCAAAAACACCCTCAGCGTACTGTACCCATAAGGTGCTTTATAGGGCGCCCTATAGGGCACCTTATGGTTACCGTCCATATAAGGTGCACTATACGTTATCCTGTGGAGCAACATATAGGGTGCCCTATAGGAGACATTTTAGGGTGACGTGTCGGACACTGCACTTTAAAATGTGCCCTCTGGGGTACCCTATGAGGCGCCTTATGCAGCACCTTATGTTACAATACTTTGAGGGTGTGTTTGCTGCCAGCACTTATTAAAATAAAAATAATATGCCCCCCCAGCACTATTACCTATAACAGGTAATGCCTCAGCCAGCCTTCTTCATTAGGCACTGTGGGGGATTGAACCCATGATTTCTGCAACATTGGTCAGTGTCTTAACCATTGTGCTCCACTGCTGCTCCTCCTCATTACATGTCTGTGCACCTACTTATGATTTTCATTCCTTAAACTGCACAGTGCTGCCATCAAAAACAGTGCTGTGACCTTGTGGTAACTCATACAGCACCCTCTAAAGCGCCCTATAAGCAACATTCTAGGGTTCCTTGGCGGACAGTGCACTTTAAAATGTGCCTTATGGGGCGCCTTATGTTAACACGCTTTGAGAGTGCGTTTGCTAGTAGAGATAATTAAAATAAAAATAAATTGCCTCCTAAAGCAATCTTCCTCATAATAGGCAATGTCTCTGCCAGCTTTCTTCATTGGGCACAGTGGGGGATTGAACCCCTGATCCCTTCACCCTTGGTCAGTGTCTTAACCATTGTACTGTGGCTCTGTTCCTATGCTTGCACATCAGTGTGCCACTTATGCTTCCTGCGCAGTTTTCTCATGCGCTAATGTGCGGGGCACACTTGAGCGCCGCGCACATTAGCGCATGATTAATCCTGGTTTTGCTTTTTTCAGCCTGAAACGCCCACTCCTTATATGGCATCCGCACACTAGCGCGGCCCGCACATTACAGGGGTTTTAGTAAACATACCCCTTAGGATGAGTGAGTAGATGTTGGCCACCCTCCAGACGGCCCCTAGAATGTTGGGCCAAAAGTTTCTTCAGGAAGACAGGGACATAAAGGTGAGCCAAATCAACCCAGGACCTCTCCTTTGGACTAGAAACAGCATGACCCGATGGAATACTCTAGGATCCAGAATCTCCCCGACCTCAAATGGCAGCTATCCCTCTAAAAGACTGAGATCTGGGAAAGCCCCTTGCCGATCAAAATGATCCAGAATGCCTGGATTAAACAAAGAGAAATGGAAGATAGAAAGTATCTTCAGGGAATCAAGAAGCTGCAGATGCACTGATACTGAGTTATTTTTGTGATGGCATAAGGCCCAGTGAATCTAGTTTATTACATGGAAGCTTCACATGTATGTTCTTTGCGGACAGACGGCCAAACCTGGTCACCTACAATGAACTAAGGTTCTGGCTTCTGGTGCCTGGCTGTGAATTTCTTTTGTTGTGCTGCTGTTTTCTCCAGGCTGTGGTTAATTCACTTCCAGATGTTCTGGAGGTGCTGAACAAAGTTATCAACCACAGAGGCTTCTATAATTGAAGGGGCAGGCAGATGAGATGCTGGCCGAACAGGGCAAAGAAGAGCGAGCACCCTTAGACTTGTTTATTTGTGTTTGTCTTTATTTGCACACATGATTTTTGTGGGCGAACTCAGCTCAGGGAAGCATGCTTACCCAATTATTCTGGTAAATTGAGACCAAATACAAGAAAGAATTGCTTCAGGTCTTGATTGACCCTTTCTGTTAGATCGTTAATCTGAAGATGACATCCAGAAGAAAACTGCAGGGTAATAACCATTTTGTTTCAGAAGGTCTTACTGAATCTGGTAGGACATTTAAGATCTTCATCAGACATAATAGAGACAAGGATACTATGCAGTCATAAGCATCCACCCCTCCTCTGCTCACCCACTCACCAATGTCCACAAACCTTACCCTGTCACAAGTATTTTGAGCTTGCCTTAGCCCTTCTTGCATATACAAACCTAATCTAATTGTATTTTGTACATATGTTTATAGTTACCCTGTTGCTCAAAGTTTAAACTCCTGTTACAATGTAAGCTCCAAGTTTAAACTCCTGTTACAATGTAAGCACAGAACAGTCTTCTGACTGTGCACCCTTGTTATATGTGAACCGCACTGATAACAAATAGCACGGTATATAAAAGTTGTTAAATAAATAAATAAATAAGATCTTCTTGACAAAATGATCATTACTTGGAGAGCAGAGGGCAGCTTGGTAATAGGAAAAAAATGAGCCATATGAGAAAACCAATTAACAACTACCAGGATTGCTATACACATATTTGAAGGCTGGAGATTGATTATAAAGGGTCTAAGCATGACTATGAAGAATTTTGTTCCTAGCACACACAGGACAGGCTATATAGATCCACAGACTGCATATCAAGGGCCACCAGAGGGTTCTAGAGTTCAGCTCAATAGCTTTTCTAATCCCTGGGTGGCCGGAAGACTTGGAATAATGTCCGTATTTAAATACTCCCAGGCAACAAGCATTAAGAATGAAGATATGACTGGCAGGAACAGGCCTATTGGGAGATTTTTTCTAATAATTCTGAATTCACAATATTACCAATAATCTTAGAAGGAGATATGATGGATCGATTGTCAACTGAATCTGGTACATCAATTTGAATGTTCTTCAAGCTAGGTGGAAGGAGATCATAAACTAGAATCACACAAAAAACATAGCCCAACAGGCCTGAATGGGTTTAACTGTCTTATGGCCTCAAAATATAGTGATTCTTGTAGTAGATCAGAATTCTGATTGGGAAAGTAACTTCCTATAACAAATGCCTTCAATCTTCTAAAGTCCACTTGATGACGAGAAGTTCCTGGTTCCCTACATTATATTTACACTTGATTGAGGACATTGTCTAGAAAAAGTACCCAGAAGGATAAAGCTAAATGTTGGAGTCCAGTCTTTGTGACAACTTCTGATGCATCAGCCTCCAGAGTAAATGGTTTGGTTGGGTACAGATGATATAGGACAGGGGCAAAGACAAAGGGGTATGTTTACTAAACTGCGTTAGTTTGATTCGCGTTAGGAGCCACGTTAGTAGAAGAAATGCCAAAAAAGGACATGGGCGGTACATCGTTACCAATAACGCACGTTATAAGGCGCCACGCAGCAACGATCGTTACAGGGCGCGTTACTGCGCGTTAAGCTTAAGAACACGCGCAGACACACAAACACAGAAACAGAGGTGTAGCACAATGGTTACTACACAGACTGATGGTACAAGCATCATGGGTTTGATTCCCCAGTGTGCCCAATGAATAAGGCTGGCTGAGGCATCATGTGTAACCCTTTGAAGGCCTACTGTAATATTTTAATCCACATTCTGCAGCCAGGTTAAAGTTTGCATATGTCAGGAAAATTGTACCCGTCTTATTCAATATGTTCCAATAGTGCCGTTCCCTCTGCCATGGTCATGTATTATATACCATTTGATAGTAATATTTAGGCAGAAGTTTGGATCCCAAAAGTTTTGGGCTTGGCCTGGAAAGGGTTAAGTATTGGGCTGTGAGGAAGTTTAGTTGTACTGTAATAGTGCTGCCAGCAAACACACCCTCACAGTGGCGTAACCTAAGGTGCCACATAAGGCACCCCATAGGGCACATTCTAAAGTGCGCTGTCTGCCAAGGCACCATATAATATCCCCTATAGGACACCATATAAGGCACCTTATAAGGCGCTTTATAGGGCAACATAAAAGGTGCCCTATAGGGCGCCTTATGAGCCACCCTAAGGTGACAGTACCCTGAGGGTGGTTCTGCTGGCAGCACTAATATACAATAAAACTAGATAATGCCTAAGACAGCCCTATCGATGAACCCCACTGCGGGTTTTGAAGCCATGACCTCTGGCTCTATGGGCAGTGAAGTAACCAGTGGGCTACAGCTGCTAATAAACACCTGGCTGGCTACAGGAGGACTGCACTGCACCACATCCACATTCTGCTGTGGTTACCAGGAGAGGGTCAACTCATCCGTACCCAGGATGCACAGCACATGTAAATCAGCAGTCTACAGATGATCACAAGATGGGGTATGCACCCCACAGCACCTCAGCCTGGTAGGGGGTGCCGACGGTGTGTGTTAGTGGCACAGAGTAGCTACAGACCGTCACAGTGTGCGGGTCCTGTGCTCATCCTGAGGGAGAGGTATGGTGCCCAGCACCATTCTCACAACACCTGGCTGTGCTGAGATAGGCTATGCTGCAGGTCCCCATCAGTGCCAATGTGTGATAGGTAGTCCTTGCAAACACCCCTAGGATATGCCTGTGTTCATCTGTATGTCACATCTAGCCCTTGTGGACTATGAGGCACCCAGAAAAGTGCATACCCTGTGAGGGCACCATGGTCACATGATGTAAGTGAAGGGGGGTGTTGGGACCCACAGGGAGATTACATACCACCACCCAACGCACCCTCTGGGGCTCAGGGTGGGGGACAGGATCTCCTGCCAACAGATCCACTTTCTACCCCCCTGCAATGGTGGCAGTAGAGGGGACCATCACCCCAGTCCTGCTAGGGATCAAACACCCTACAGGGCAGGCAATGCAGAGCAGTACACATCCATAACACAACAGCAGACAGATGGCAAGTCTGGAAATGCTCAGCTGCCCCCACCATTATCTGACAGCCTCCAGCCGCTGCACCCTGCAAGGTGTTGCAGCAAGACACATACTAGCCGCAGACAGTCCACCAACTAGTCCATAGTGCATGGTCCTGGAGGAGATGCATGTACCAGAACGAAGATATCAGCATACACACCAAGCAGATAAGTCAGTGATTGGGCCCCCAAAAAAACCCCATAAATATCACATGAGAAAAATGCTATAAAGCACTATGGGGGAACCTAGCCATGCCATGGTCACTGCTCAGTCAGGGTGAGAGTGACCTCCCAGCAGGACATGCTATGGCCACCCTGTCCGTGCAGGTGGTACCGGGCACTACAATGTCCGAGCCATTGCCCTATGCCCTGTGCAGATGCGGCCAGGCCAGGCCAGGCCACCATATCCAGGCTATTCCCACAGTACCTTGCTCCTCATTATGCACATTGGCAGGCCAATACTGGCAACAGTGCTAGCAGTGTGGGCTGTGGAGGGTGTTTTTCAGCCACCACACACTGGATAGACCAGGGGTGGGCAAACCTGGTCCTGGAGGGCCGCAGACCAGTCAGGTTTTCGTGATATCTCTAATGAATATGCGTGAGATATATATGCATTAGAGATATCCTGCCAACCTGACTGGTTTGTGGCCCTCCAGGGCTGGATCTGGAGACCCCTGCCTTACACCTCTGTCATTTAAGATTGTGAGTGGACAAGGTGCAGATGTCCAAGACATCAAAAAGGTTAGATAGAATTTGTCACAGTCCTCCTCACTTCTCACCACCACCAAAAAATTGTCTATTAGACAACTTTTTGGTGGTGGTGAGAATCGAGGAGGAATGTGACAGATTCTATATACCCTTTCGATGTCTAGGACATCTGTACCTTGCCCACTCACGATCTTAAATGACAGAGGTGTAAGGCAGGGGTCTCCAAATCCAGCCCTGGAAGGCCACAAACCAGTCAGGTTGGCAGGATATCTCTAATGCATATATATCTCATGCATGTTCATTAGGGATATCCCGAAAACCTGACTGGTCTGCGGCCCTCCAGGACCGGAGGTGCCCACCCCTGGGATAGACAGACACACACTCCCCACACCTATGCCAGCATTGTGCAACTATAGAGGTGTTGGGCAGCCCAGGCCACCACACCAGTCCTGGGCACAGTGCAGGCATGGCTATGGTACGCAATACTGTAGGAGTCACTCCCCAGATTAGTAAACCCTGTCAGACACAAGACCTGTAGCACACTCCACAGACATCAGAAAGGTTGCTATGATGCAGCTCACTCCAAAAGTTGTACTTAACCTAGGAATTGCTATCTGCCAGTAATCATAGCAACCTTTTGATAGATGTGTACCATATTCCCAGGTTTAGGGTAGCATTACTAAGGTATGCAAGTGCTAGTATTGGGAGATGCACGCAGAGCCCAAAGTCCTGCCTCTCCAGGAGGCTTTGGATAATGGGGCCTGTGGGTGCGGGTGTGTCTGCCCCTGTTGGCTGCTGCTTTACGGCGGAGGTTCCCAACTCCAGTCCTGTGGTGCAAAACACTGTTTGGGTTTTCATGCTTTCCCTCATGAATATGCATGAGATACATCTGCATACCATGGGGGTGGCACATAGAAATGCAGCACAGGCATCTTTATCAGAGGCAGCATGGAACCTGAATGGTGTTTGGCCCTCCAGGACTGCATTTGGGAAGCTCTGCTCTAGGTAATGTGCATGTTTATGGTGTCTGTGCTCTGTAGGGTAAAATGTAGGTGTTTTGGGCATGTTTACATCATCTGCAAGAAAGGTTCTGTCTGTATGAGCACATTATAGTAGTGGGTAAAATATGAGGACTGGGTTGGCGGAAACCACAGCTGGGACTTGAACCGGTGACCTTCTGCTTTTGTGCACTGCACCACCATGTTATCACAGAGATGGTGCATTCCCTGGTGATACCATGACTGTTGGTCAGACAGGGCCAGTCTGTTGCAGTGCATGGCACCCACCTACACAGGGCTAGGCCACGGTCTGTTCTGGGCAGCTGCCACTGCCCCCTCCACCACCAGTATCCCTCAGCCACCATGCTGACATGCCCTTCTGCTGGTGGAGCTGGTGGTGCGCAGTCTCAGGCCATCCAGTGTGCAGGTAGGCAGCTGCCTATGGTGCGGGTTCTGGGGTAGGGGTGCCTGCATAGACGTCCACGCTCCCCCCCAGCCCCGGCTGCCAATGCTCCGTGCCCTTGGGGGTAGCTGTTGGGTACTATCCCCTGTGACACTTTGGGAAACACACTCGTGCCCATGTTGGACCTTCAGCAGTTGCTGTCTGGCTGCTCCACTGTTTCAGCATTCGTATGGGCCACCTAGGCATCACCCTAGTCCGCACTGTGGCCCAGCTCCACCACAGCATGTGCCGCCTGCGGCCCTCTTTATCCCCTTCTCCGGCATCTGTCCAGTTGCCGTTCTGCCATGCCCGCCCTGATGTTGCGGGACATGTGCACCTGTCCGATGGTGGGGAAAACCCTGAGCAGCGCTATTTCACTGTGGGCTCATTCACCTTGTATGGGGACGGCGTGTATACCCTTCCATGATTTATATCTGTTCTATGGAGCTTACTCAGGGGGGGAGGGGTTGATGTTTCTCATTGATACCACTATTGGCCAGCATGGTTATTGTTTTTTTCCAGTTTGTTGGGGTCATTTTCAGTGTTTCTGTGCCCTTTTGTTTTGTGCACATGTATCACACTTATCACTGTATTTTGGTTTCCCTGCCTGGGCTGTACATTGCTGACACTGAAATGGTTTCTCTCCCCTGTAATGTGCATTTAGTGGCAGGTTTTCATTCGCGTTGGAATTCAGCTCTGAAAATCAGCGCGTTAGTGTGAGGGGAGCCTCTCCCCGCCCACTCTCCGCCCACTGACCCCTTCTCTCCGCCCTCTCTCCACCTTCTGCAGTGTTTTACCGCGCTGCGGAGCATTACGATCGTTAGCGCATCATAACGCGCGTTATGTACGATTACCGCAGTTTAGTAAACATACCCCAAAGAGTTGTTTCAACTTATTAAAGATTTCTTCAGCCTCAAGGTTCCAGGATTTTTTATGTGTACTCTTCCATGTTAGTGGTTTAAGAGGAGCCACTACTTTAGAAAAGTTCTGAAGGAATCATCTATAATAATTGGTGAAGCCCAAAAAACTCCGAAGAACCTTGAGGCTTTCTGGAATGGGTCATTCAAGTACTGCTCATAAAAGTGGTGCAAGATGTAATGAAACTATTGGGAACAAAAAAAAAAGATACTCATGTAGCCTTACTGAGGTCTATCTGAAAATCTGCTTCAAAAATTATTTAACCAAGAAAACACACTTGTTACTGGTCAAAAACACATTTCTCCAGCTTGACAAAGAGCTAATTTTGGAACAGACAAGAAAAAACTTTATAGGCCTATTGTTTGTGGATAGATAAGTCAGGAGAGAAGATAAAAATATCATCAAGATAGACTATTATGTATTGCAAAAGATGGTTTTGGAAGATATAGTTTACAAAGGCTTGGAAGATGGCCAGCACTTTACACAGGCCAGATGATATCATGGAATATTATTGTTGTTATTGTTAAGTGCAGTCAAGTCAGTGTCGACTCATGGCAACCCTCTGGATAGTTGTACTAAACTGGGCTCAGACTTCAGACCGGCAACTCATTGTTGATAGAGTGGCACCCATAGCTGCTGTTATTGTATCAATCCATTTCATTGCTAGCCTTCCTCTCTTGCATTGACCTTCTACCTTGCCAAGCATGATCTCTTTCTCTAATGATCTCTCTCTTCACATGATGTGTCCAAAGTATGAAAGTCAAAGTCTTGTCATCTGAGCTTCTAAGGAAAGCTTAGGTTGGATCTCCTCTAGTACTGACTGCCTCTTGCATTGACCTTCTACCTTGCCAAGCATGATCTCTTTCTCTAATGATCTCTCTCTTCACATGATGTGTCCAAAGTATGAAAGTCAAAGTCTTGTCATCTGAGCTTCTAAGGAACGCTTAGGTTGGATCTCCTCTAGTACTGACTGCTTTGTTCTTTGGGCAGTCTATGGTATTCCATAATTCAAAGTCATCAATTTTCTTCCTGTCTATCTTTTTCATTGTCCAATATTTGCACCCATATGACGTTATTGAAAATGCCTTGAACATGTCAAATCTTTGCATGGAGAGAGACATCTCTGCTCTTGAGAATCTTGTCCAGGTTCTTCATAGCCATTCTGCCAAGAGCAATATGTTGTCAGATTTCTTGACTGCTTGTCGTTTCTTTATTGATAGTTGATCCAAGTACATTAAAGCTGTCAACGGAGTGGCCTAGTGGTTGGGGCAAGGTACTTCAGGCTAGAAGGTCAGGGGTTCAAATCCCACTAGAGGATAACAACCTTGGGCCAGAAGGACTGGGGTTTCTAGTCCCACAGGTGCTCCTTGTGGTCTTGGGCAAGCCACTTAACCCTCCATAGCCCATGTTCCCCGTAAAATAGTTATCTCCAAGTTATAATGCCCTGTTCAATGTAATTTCAGTTTGTTCAATGTAAACCACACTGATGCAGAATAGCGTGGTATATAAGAGAATGTAAATAACTATTTCAATTTCTTCTCCATCAATGATGAACTTATTGATTTTGCCAGTTGTCAGGATCTTTGTCTTCTTTACATTAAGATACAGGCCCATTTTAAGACTATGTTCCTTGATCTTGAGAAGCAAATGTTTCAGATTGTATTCACTTTCAGCCAGTAATATGGTTTCATCAGCATAGCGAATATTATTGATGAGACTTTCACCAGTCTTCACACCTCGGTTGTCTTCATGCAGTCCTGCTTCTCTGATGATTTGTTCTGCAAATAAATTAAACAGGTAGGGGGGAAGTATGCAGCCTTGTTGTACAACTTTGCTGATTTTAAACTTTTCTTTTTCTCCTTGTTCCATTCGAACTCTTGCTTCTTGATTAATGTAAAGGTTGTGTAAGAGAACAATCAGGTGTTCTGATAAACCTATGCAACAGTTTCTCAGAATTTACATAGTCAAAAGCTTTGCTATAGTCGATAAAATACATATAGATATCTTTTTGTTATTCTTTTGTCTTTTCAAGGGTCAATATCATATCCACGATGATGTCTCTCGTTCCTCGCCCTTTCCTGAACCCTATTTGCACTTCAGGCAGTTCTTGTTCCGGTTATGGTTGTAGTCTCTGCTGAATAATCTTCAGAAGAATCTTACTGGCATGTGGGGTCAGAGCGATTGTGCGTTAATTTCCACAGTCAGTTGGATCACCTTTCTTTAGTACTGGTGTAAACACAGATCTTTTCCAGTCAGTTGGCCATGATGATGTCTTCCAAATTTCCTGTCAGAGCCTTGTAAGAATGGTAACAGCTGCATCTGATTGCTGTAATACTTCAATGGGAATGCCATCAATGCCCAGTGCTTTGTTCTTTGATAAGGCTTTCAATGCTGCTTCGACTTTGTCTTCAATCACTAATGGTTCCTGATCATAAGGTACAGGTTGAAATGGCTGTTGGTCCACTTGATCTTTATAGAAATATAGAAATATGATGACAGAAAAAGACCACATGACCTATCTAGTCTGCCCTTCCATATCAACCACTACAACAGTCCCTTTTTTTTATTTAGCGATCCTCTGTGTTTGTCCCATGTTTCTTTGAATTCAGATACTGTTCTCATCTCTACCACTTCCACTGGGAGACTTTACATGGATCTACCACTCTTTCCATAAAGAAATATTTCTGCATATCACTCCTGAATCTATCCCCTTTCACCCTCATCCTATGTCCCCTCATAGTAGATCTTGCTTTCAATTGAAAGAGGCTCTCCTCCTGTGCATTTATGCCATGGAGGTATTTAAATGTTTCAATCATATCACCTCTATCCCACCTTTCCTCTGAGGTGTACCTATTAAGATCCTTAAGTCTGTCCTCATATGCTTTATAATGAAGACCACTAACCATTTTAGTAGCCACCCTCTGTGCTGACTCCAGCCTGTTTATATCCTGTCTTGTTTTGTTGCACGTTGGAAATCTCAGTTGAGTTCTGCGATTGCCTTTCATTCTGCTCTGGCTTTAGCTATTCTGCATTTCTGGGCAATTTTCAGAGTTTCTTTGGTCATCCATTTTGGCCATTTTTGCTTTTTCACCTTTTGTATAGACTTCCCCCTTTCTTCCAACAAAGCCTTCTTGATGTCATCCCATAGCTCTTCTGGAACTCTGTCATTTGTATCTAAAGAAAAATAAAAAAAAGATTTTGCAGGCAGTCTTTAAATTCTGGTGGTATATTCTCAAGGTCATATTTTACTACATTCATGAGTGTCTTGTTCTTTTTCAACTTTAGCTTGAGTTTGCATGCTAGTGACTGGTGATCTGTACCACAGTCAGCTCCAATGTTTTGTTTTTGCTGATGTTATAGAGCTTTTCCATTGTTGACTTCCACAGATGTCAATTTGATTTTGTATAATCCATTGGGTAAAGTCTATGTGTACAGCTGCCACTTGTGTTGCTGGAAGAAGGCATTTGAGATGAATAGATCATTGGCTTGCAGAATTCAGTCTTTCTCAAGCTTCATTTCTGTTGTCAAGTCCATATTTTCCAACTACTTTGCTGCCTTCTTTTTTGCCAATTTTTGCATTTCAGTCACCCATGACTATCAGGATATCCTATTTGCATATTCTGTCAATTTCAGCTTGTACTTGTTCACAGAACTCAACTTCATCCTCTTCTGCAGTTGTTGTTGGGGCATATACCTGAATTATAGTTGTGTTGATGGGCATTCCTCATAGACAAATAGAAATTAAGGGCCCAATAAGCGAAAGGCATTTTCATGGTTTATTGGCATTGTCCCGGATGGTAGTTCAGTAATACAATAATATTCACAATGTTTGAATTGAATCTCAGCTTATTTCTTGCTAAAAACATTGGCAAACAAATGGTTTTCTGCTGGGATGCCTGGAGACACCTCAATGTTAGAGGCTAGGGATCCACCAGTCTGAGGTCCAGAATGGAGGAATCAAAACAAGAAAGATTCCACGAAATGATCTGTTCCTGTCTCCAGTTAATAATAGAAAAGGGGACTGCTACTTCTGGAGAGAGATCTGCAATTGTGAGTATATACTCCTGGGAATTTTTCTGAAGGAACTTCTTTGGATTAAAGCTGATTAATATGTGAACCCAGTGTATTTGTTAAATCAGTCAGGGCCTAGTAGGAGCAGTTTAAGTTTAAATTTAAAACTTAGAAGAGAGCTTTCTGGTTAGATTTCATACCCAACAGAGAGCTTGTAGTTTACATTTAATACTCACCCAGGGCCTAGTATCAGCAAAGTACTTTTAGTTTAAATTTGAAACACAGACGAGAGCTTTCTTTTTAAATTTAGAACCCAGCAGAGAGCTTCTAGTTTAAATTTCATAATAAGTCAGAGCCTAGCAGCAGCAAAGAGCTTTAATTTAAATCAAATCAGAATATAACTTAGCATAAAAAGCAAAAAAGGTCAGTATTCTTTGGGCAACAAATAAAGTCTTCTAGAGACCATTACAAAGAAACCTTTTACCTAGGGGAAAGAGACCTGTGAAACGTTTTCAATAGGCGTTAACGCCAGGTTGCAGGTCAAAAGGACATTTTGAAAGACTCCTTCTATCCAAGCAAGGACTGTTAATCACCCAGGAAGTTGGTCACAGCTTACCTCAGCAGCACAGGCATAAATAGTTCAACCAGAGTTCTGTGATCCTCAGTCTTGAAGGACTATAAAAGGGGACTGCTAGTTCTGGAGAGAGATCTGCAATTGTGAGTATATACTTCTGGGAATTTTTCTGAAGGGACTTCTTTGGATTTAAGCTGATTAATCTGTGAACCCAGTATATTTGTTAAATCAGTCAGGGCCTTGTAACAGCAGTTTAAGTTTAAATTTAAAACACAGAAGAGAGCTTTCTGGTTAGATTTCATACCCAGCAGAGAACTTGAAGTTTACATTTAATACTCACTCAGAGCCTAGTATCAGAAAAGTACTTTAGTTTAAATTTGAAACACAGACGAGAGCTTTCTGTTTAAATTTAGAACCCAGCAGAGAGCTTCTAGTTTAAATTTCATAATAAGTCAGAGCCTAGCAGCAGCAAAGAGCTTTAATTTAAATCAAATCAGAATATAACTTAGCATAAAAAGCAAAAAAGGTCAGTATTCTTTGGGCAACAAATAAAGTCTTCTAGAGACCATTACAAAGAAGCCTTTTACCTAGGGGGAAAGAGACCTGTGAAACGTTTTCAATAGGCGTTAACGCCAGGTTGCAGGTCAAAAGGACATTTTGAAAGACTCCTTCTATCCAAGCAAGGACTGTTAATCACCCAGGAAGTTGGTCACAGCTTACCTCAGCAGCACAGGCATAAATAGTTCAACCAGAGTTCTGTGATCCTCAGTCTTGAAGGACTATAAAAGGAGATTGCTAGTTCTGGAGAGAGATCTGCAATTGTGAGTATATACTTCTGGGAATTTTTCTGAAGGGACTTCTTTGGATTTAAGATGATTAATCTGTGAACCCAGTATATTTGTTAAATCAGTCAGGGCCTTGTAACAGCAGTTTAAGTTTAAATTTAAAACACAGAAGAGAGCTTTCTGGTTAGATTTCATACCCAGCAGAGAACTTGAAGTTTACATTTAATACTCACTCAGAGCCTAGTATCAGAAAAGTACTTTAGTTTAAATTTAAAACACAGAAGAGAGCTTTCTGTTTAAATTTAGAACCCAGAAGAGAGCTTCTAGTTTAAATTTCATAATAAGTCAGAGCCTAGAAGCAGCAAAGAGCTTTAATTTAAATATAAATCAGTATTCTTTGAGCAACAAATAAAGTCTTCTAGAGACCTTTACAAAGATGCCTTCTTCCTAGGGGGCAAGAGATCTGTGAAACGTTTTCAATAGGTGTTAACGCCAGGTGGCAGATCAAAAGGCCATTTTGAAAGACTCCTTCTATCCAAGCAAGGACTGTTAATCACCCAGGAAGTTGGTCACAGGTTACCTCAGAAGCACAGGACAGGGTACTGTGTAGCAGCCCTCTTTTAATAAGTGTTATTTCCCTCCCTCCCTCCCTCCCCAACACCCACCCATTCCTGGGATAATTGTAGCTTTATAGGTACTTACAGATCTTAAAGGAAAGGAGGTGCTCTCAGGTGCAGCTCGTTATCCAAATCAGTCATACACTAAGGACCTGAGATTAATTAAGTTTCAGGTGAACAAGGTATATTAAACCTATCAGGTACAATTTTATTAGCAACCCATAGTAAGTAAAGAACTTAAAGATCCAAACACAAGCTCAAAACTAAGATGCAGACAGCAGTCCAGCAGCAAGATGGGGACTTTCCAGTCTATTGCATTGAGTGTCACATGTATGATTTTCTCCCAGTTGGTGAGAGGTCTTACATGTTGAACTAGGAGCAAGGAGCTCTTTGCTCTCAGGGAATGAGTCCATTCTCTAGAGGCTAGAATAGCAGACTTGGAAGACATAAGAAAGACAGAGAGGTACATAGACGAGATCTACAGGAATATAGTCCTGAAGTTCAATCTCCAGTCTGGCAGCACCTTGATGCCATGGAGGAGAGAGGTCATGTGACAGGAGAGCATCACCCTGGTGTGGCAGGAAGTGATCCTGTAACTAGGACCTGTCCTAAAGGTGATGTAAAACCCTCTCACACCGAGGAGGTTTATCCAGGGCAATGTGCCCATGAGGGAAGGGTTAGGACAGCCGTTATAATAGGTGATTCGATCATTAGGCATGTAGATAGCTGGGTAGTTGGTGGACGTGAGGATCGCTTGGTAACATGCCTTCCTGGTGCAAAGGTAGCGGACCTCACGCGCCATCTAGATAAGGTCTTAGATAGTGCTGGGGAGGAGTCTGTTTTCTTGGTACATGTCGGTACCAATGACATAGGAAGATGTGGTAGGGAGGTTCTGGAGGCTAAATTTAGACATTTAGGTAGAAAGTTGAAATCAAGAACTTCCAGGGTAACGTTCTCCAAAATGCTTCCCGTTCTATGCCCAGGACACAAAAGGCAGGCAGAGGTCCGGAGTCTCAATGCGTGGATGAGACAATAGTGCAAGAATGAGGGTTTTTGATTTGTTAGGAACTGGGGAACATTCTGGGGAAAGGAGGGGTTCTTCCGAGGGGAGGGCTTCACCTTAACCGGGATGGAACCAGGCTGCTGGCATTAACCTTTAAAAAGGAATAGAGCAGATTTTAAACTAGATAATAGGGGAAAGCCGAACGTCGCACAAAAGCGCATGGTTCGGAAGAATGTATCCTTGAAAAATACTACCAAAAGCAGAGAGATTTCAAAAAAGAGTAAATTAGCCCAAATGCCCTCAGGTATGGAGCAGACAGAGCTTAAAGATCCCAAATTACCCATGCCTACTAATAGCCAAATTAATATGAATAAAATACAGTCTCTAAAAATGCTTGTATGCAAATGCTAGAAGTCTAAAAAATAAGATGGGAGAGTTAAAATATATAGCACTAAATGAGAGGTTAGATATGATTGGAATCTTAGAGACATGGTGGAAGGAGGACAACCAGTGGGACCCTGTGATACCTGGGTACAAACTATATCGTAATGATAGAGCTGATCAAATTGGTGGAGGAGTTGTGCTGTATGTTAGAGAGGGTATTGAGTCAGAAAGGATTAAAGTTTTGCAGGAAACAAAATTTGCTGTAGAATCTCTATGGATTGAAATTCCATGTAAAAAGGGGAAGGCGATGGCAGTGGGGGTGTATTATCGACCGCCTGTCCAGAATGAACAAATGGATGATAAAATGCTCAAAGAAATCAAGGAAGCTAACAAAGGTTACAGCACAGTAATAATAATGGGTGATTTCAATTACCCCTGTATCGACTGTGTCAGTGTCACGGCAGGACATGCTAGGGAGAAAAAGTTCCTAGATGAAATAAATGACTGCTTCTTGGAGCAGCTGGTTCATGAACCAACTAGAGGGGAAGCCATATTGGACCTAGTCCTTAGTGGAACACCAGATCTGGTGCAAGAGATAAGGGTGTTGCGGCCACTTGGCAATAGTGATCATAGCATGATTGTGTTTGATTTAATTAATGGAGCAGGGATGGTAAAGAAATCCACAGTACTACCTTTTAACTTTCGAAAGGGAGACTATGATAAAATGAGGAAACTAGTTAAGAAAAACTAAACGGAGCAGTTGCAAAGATTAAAGACTTACATCAAGCTTGGGTGTTGTTGAAAAATACTATCTTGGAAGCCCACACTAGCTGTATTCCACGCTTTAAGAAAAGTGGAAGGAAGTCCAAAAAACTGCCAGCATGGTTTAAAAGGCAGGTCAGACAGGCTGTTGTTGCCAAAAAAGCATCTTTCAGGAAATGGAAAAAAGAGCCAAACAACGAAACCTGGAAACAGCACAAGCACTGGCAAGTTAAATGCAAGGCATTGATAAGGCAGGCAAAGGGAGAATTTGAGAAGAAGCTTGCTGCGGAAGCAAAAACACAAAATAAAGACTTTTTCAAGTACATTCGTAGCAAAAAACCTGTGAGAGAGTCAGTTGGTCCATTAGATGATAGAGGGGTTAAAGGGGCACTAAGAGGCGACAAGGCGATAGCGGAGATACTGAATGAATTCTCTGCTTCGGTCTTTACTGAGGAAGATGTAGGGATGTTACCCATGACTGAAGTGGTATTTAAAGGTGTGGAAGAATTGAAGGAAATATCAATACATCGGGAAGATGTATTAGAACTATTAGATAAACTGAAGAGTAGCAAATCACCTGGGCTGGATGATATACATCCAAGGGTGTTGAAAGAACTGAAATGTGAGATTGCAGACCTGCTATTAGTAATCTGTGAACTATCATTAAAATCATCTGTAATACCTGAAGATTGTAAGATGGTGAACGTAACACCAATTTTTAAAAAGGGTTCCAGGGGTGATCCGGGAAAGTACAGACCGGTGAGCCTGATGTCAGTACTGGGAAAAATGGTAATAACCATCATAAAGAACAAAATTGCTGAACATGTAGATAGTCATGGCTTAATGGGAGACAGCCTACATGGCTTTAGACAAGGAAGATCTTGTCTTTCTAATCTGTTATGTTTTTTTGAAGGTGTGAATAAACAGGTAGACAAAGGTGAGTCAGTTGATATAGTGTATTTGGACTTTGAGAAAGCCTTTGACAATGTTCGTCATCAGAGACTTTTGGCAAAACTAAAGAGTCATAGGATAGGAGGCAGTGTACTATTGTGGATCAGGAACTGGTTAAAGGATAGAAACCAGAGGGTAGGGCTAAATGGCCAATTTTCCCAATGGAGAAAAGTAAATAGTGGTGTACCACAGGGATCTACTGCTGGGTCCACTGCTTTTTGACATATTTATAAATGACCTGGAAAAGAGAATAACGAGTGAGGTTATCAAATTTGAAGATTACACAAAACTATTTAAAGTTGTTAAAACCCAAGAGGATTGTGGAAAATTGCAAGAGGATCTTAATAAATTGGAAGACTGGGCGTCAAAATGGCAGATGAAATTTAATGTGGACAAGTGCAAAGTTGTGCACCTAGGGAAGAACAACCCAAACTATGGTTACACGATGCAAGGTTCCACATTAGGAACCACCACCCAGGAAAAAGATGTAGGTGTCATTGTGGATAACATGTTAAAACCCTTGGCCCAGTGTGCAGTGGCAGCCAAGAGAGCAAATAGCATGCTAGGTATCATAAGGAAAGGAATGGAAAATAAAACAAAGGATATTATAATGCCTCTATATCGTTCCATGGTCAAACCGCACCTTGAATATTGTGTGCATTTCAGGTCGCCTTATCTTAAAAAGGATATAGCTTTATTAAGAAAGGTTCAGAGAAGAGCCACCAAAATGGTAAAGGGGATGGAAGGATACCCCTATGAAGAAAGGCTAAAAAGGTTAGGGCTCTTTAACCTGGTAAAGAGATGGCTGAGGGGAGATATGATAGAAGTCTATAAATGAATGAACGGAGGTTAATGGGTAAACGTAGATTGATTGTTTATGTTATCAGAATATAGAAAGACTAGGGGACATACAATGAAGCTACAGGGTAAACTATTTAAGACTAGTAAAAAAAAATATTTTTTCACTCAACATGTAATCAAACTCTGGAATTTGTTACCGGAGGATGTAGTAAAGGCTGTTAGTGTAGCTGGGTTTAAAAAAGGTTTGGACAAGTTCCTGGAGGAAAGGTCCATAAACCATTATTAAGAAGGGACCTAGGATATCACTGCTTGACCTAATACAAGCATTGTGGAACCTGTGTCTTTTGGGGAAACTGCTAGGTACGTATGACCTAGATTGGTCACTGTTGGAAACAGGATACTGGGCTTGATGGACCTTGGTCTGACCCAGTATGGCAGATCTTTTGTTCTTATGTTCTTAAAGGATTATGTTCCTAAAGCCATGGTGACCCTAACAGCATTCTGCAAAGTTGGGGCATCAGTGACCAATAACACAATAATCTCTGAGTGTCAAGTATCCTCTGGCAATTTCAAATTCATGGAAATTCCTTAATGTTTGCCTGGCCCAGGGGCTGATGTCAATTGCCACAATAGAAATAGGTGAGATATTCAGCTTTAGAGGTATCCCATATGATCAGGCTAAATTATAACTAATGGAGTTTCCTGAAGCCCCTGAATCAATGAAGGTCAATGTCTCCACATTACCAGGGGACCAACTCAGGGTATTGAGCTATATAGTTCAGAGAGATGGTGCTCACAATTAAAGGATGACTTTGTACAGTCTCAGAGTCCTGTTTACATTTGCAGGGACATGACATAGTAAAATGTCCTTGACCTGCACAATAAAATCACAGATCCTGCCTCCTTCTTCAGTCTTTTTCTGTGTAGGACTTAGATTGTCCAGCACAGGTAAATTCCATAGGTTCCTCAGCCTGTAAATAGCAAGCAGGAAGGCAGGCTACAGTAAACATAGTGTTCTCTGAGAGCTGCTGGTGTTCAGATTGATTTTCATGGATACAAGCATCAAGGCATAAAAGTGGATATATAAATGCATCTAATTCAAAGGGTATGTTTCGAAAGGTCAATTCATCTTTGATATTGCCAGAGAGGCTTTTCCATAAAGCTGCCCCTGAGGTCTCATTGTTCTAGTCTCTTTCCATTGAGACAATGCAGTAATCTATGACATATTGTCTAAAAATGTGGGCTCCTTATTTCACCTGAAGAAGGACAGAGGAGGTGGAAGATAAACAGCCTGGATCATTGAAAACTGTCTTAAAGGCATGAATAAAGCCATCATAGTTCATGAAAGTTGAATTCTTTCGTGTTTCCCAGTTTCTGTATCCTGTGGATTCCATTTCAACAGTTCTAACATCATTGAATGGCTGCATATCACAGGTAGCTCATTGACTTGAAATTAATCTCAAGCATAACCTTCAGAAATGCATGGTAATGTGGGTTATGAACCAAGACTTAGGGGTATGTTTACTAAACCGTCTTAACGTGCGCCCGGCGATAGTGTGCAGGTTGCCATAAAAGGAGTGGCGGTTTCAGTCTTAAAGCAGCAAAATGGGAGTATCGCGTGATAATGCGCACTGCTGCGCACATTATCGGGCGAAGCGCCGCTAAGCGCGTTAATGCGCGGTAATCTTAAGTAGGCGCCCAGACTTGCAAACAAAAAAACAGAGTTGTAACACAATGGTTAATACAC
Organism: Ichthyophis bannanicus; assembly: GCA_033557465.1. NCBI lineage: Eukaryota > Metazoa > Chordata > Amphibia > Gymnophiona > Ichthyophiidae > Ichthyophis > Ichthyophis bannanicus. Next base: position 1,761,674,961 of record CM066032.1, on the reverse strand, counting down.
TGACTGATGATACAGGAATCATGAGTTCAATCCCATGGTGTGCCTAATGCATAAGGCTGGCTGAGGCATCAGCTTTAGCATGTAAGTATTGTTTCTTGAGGCAATTTATTTATATTTTAATTATTGCTGCCAGCAAACACACCCTCACGTGCCGTAACCTAAGGTGCAGCATAAGGCACCCTATAAGGCACTCCATAGGATACCTTATAAGGCACCTTATATGGACGGTAACCATAAGGTGCCTCAGAAGGCGCTTTACAGGGCGCCCTATAAAGCGCCTCTTGAGGCACCTTATGGTTACAGTACGCTGAGGGTGTTTTTGCTGGCAGCACTAATATACATTAAAAATAGATAAGGCTTTGGATAGCCCTGTCAAATAACCCCACTGTGGGTTTGAACCCATGACCTCTGGCTCTACAGACAGTGAAGTAACCAGTGGGCTACAGCTACTAACAAATCCCTGGCTGGCTGCAGAAGGACTGCATGTCATCACACAAACAGTCTGCTGTGATCACCAGGATAGGGTTAACCCACCTGTACCCATGATGCACTACACATGCAAATCAGCAATCTACAGATGAACACAAGATGGGGTATGCACCCCCACAGCACCTCGGCCTGGTAGGGGGAACAGACCGTGTTTGTTACTGGCACAGAGTAGCTATACACCGTCACATTGTGCGGGTACTGTGCTTACCCTGAGGGTGAGGTGGGGTGCCCAGCACCAGGTCCACAGCACCTTCCATGGCAGAAATAGGCCCCCAGCAGTGCTAGTGTGTGAGATAGGTAGTTCCTGCAGGCACACCTTGGCTACATCTGTATTTCTCAGTCAGGTTTAGCCCTTATGAACCCATAGGCAGATAATGTACCACCACCCCACCCTCTTGGGCTGAGGATGGGAAAAAGTGTCTCCCATCAACAGATCCACATTTTCCTTACTGCAATGGCTGCAGTAGAAGGGACCATCAACCACAGTCCTGCTGGGGAACAGACACCCAACAAGGCAGTCAATGTAGCTCTATACACATCTAAAAAGCAATAGCAGATAGACATTAGGCCCAGAAATGCTCAGCTGCACCCCACCACTATCTGATATTCTCCTGCAACAAGCCTACAGCCACTACACCCTGCAAGGTGTTCCAGCAAGACACATACTAGCTGCAGACAATCTGCTAGCTAGGCCACAGTGCATGTTCCTGGAGGAGATGCATACACCCAGAACTGGGATGTCAGCATAGACACCAAGCAGATAAGTCAGTGATTGGGCCCCAAAAGGGAACCCATAAATATCAGATGAGAGAAATGTTATGGAGCACTATGGGGGAACCTAGCCATGCCGTGGTCACTGCTCAGTCAGGGTGAGAGTGATCTCCCAGCAGGACATGCTATGGCCACCCTGTCTGTGCAGGTGGTGGCTGGGCACTACAATGTCTCAGCCATTGCCCTATGCCCTGTGCAGATGCATCCTGGCCAGGCCACCCTGTCCGGGCTATACCCATGGTACCTTGCTCCTCATTATGCACATTGGCAGGCCAATACTGGCAACAGTGCTGGCAGTGTGGGCTGTTTATTTATTTATCTGCATTTATATCCTGCTTTTCACCAGGTCAAAGCGGTTGGGGGATACATTTAACATGAGGGGATATGAGACACATACACTAATACTTACAGGGAACATGGGCAATGGAGGGTTAAGTGGCTTGCCCAAGACCACAAGGAGCACCTGTGGGACTAGAAACCCCAGTCCTTCCGGCCCAAGGTTGCTGTCCTCTAGTGGGATTTGAACCACCGACCTTCCGGCCTGTAGTACCTTGCCCCAACCACTAGGACACTAGGCCACTCCTCCTGTGTAGGGTGTTTGCAGCCACCACACACTGGATAGACAGACACACACTCTCACACCTATACCAGCATTGTACAACTATAGAGGTGTTTTGCAGCCCTGGCCACCGCTCCAGTCCTGGGCACAGTGCAGGCATGGCTATGGTATGCAATACTGTTGGGGTCACTCCCCAGGGTGGTAAACACTGTCAGACACAAGACCTGTAGCACACTCCACAGACATCAGAGAGGTTGCCATGATGCAGTTCAATCAGAAAATTGTACTTAACATCAGAATTGCTATCTGCCAGTAATCATAGCAACCTTTTGATAGCTGTGTACCGTATTCCCGGGTTTAGGGTGGCATTGCTAAGGTATGCAAGTGCTAGTATTGGGAGATGCACGCAGGGCCCAATGTCCTGCCTCTCCAGGAGGCATTGGATAATGGAGCCTGTGGGTGCAAGTGTGTCTGCCCCTGTTTGCTGCTGCTTTACGGCAGAGGTTCCCAACTCCAGTCCTGGTGTGCCAAACAGGGTTTTCATGCTGTCCCTCATGAATATGCATGAGATACATCTGCATACCATGGGGGCGGCGTATAGAAATGCAGCACAGGCATCTTTGTTAGAGGCAGCATGGAACCTGAATGGTGTTTGGCCCTCCAGGACTGCATTTGGGAGACTCTGCTCTAGGGTATGCGCATGTTTATGGTGTCTGTGCTCTGTAGGGTAAAATGTAGCTGTTTTGGGCACGTTTACATCATCTGCAATAAAGGTTCTGTCTGTATTAGCACGTTTTAGTAGTGGGTAAAATATGGGGACTGGGTTGTCAGGAACCACAGCTGGGACTTGAACCTGTGATCTTCTGCTTCCGAACACACTGGCTGTTTGGGTTTCACTGGGTTTCACTGGCATTAGTTTTGAGCCTCGGATTTCACAGCGTTAGTGTGCAGGGAGCCTCTCCCCTCCCACTCTCCACCCATTGACCTCTTCTCTCCACCCCTGGGGAGCCTTCCTCCACCCTCCGGGAGCCTTTCCCCACCTTCAGTGCTCGTTTGCACCGCAGCGCGCATTATCACTTGATAAGGTACCTGTGCGCCTTGTAAAGCGCCATTATCGCACGATAAGGTACCTTATCGCGCGATAACATTACAGAGCGCACGTTAAGACGGTTTAGTAAACATACCCCTTAGTGTCCACTTCTGCCCCTTCCTTGGATAGACAGAAATTAAGATACCTCAAATACTAGATGGGGAGGGGGAGGGAGAGGGGAGGCTAGTTATTAATGTGCATTAACATTAACATGCGTAAGTTTACCGCAGTGCACACTATATTTATCACAACTCCGATGTTATTCAGTGGGTCCTAGTTACTAAAAGTACTAACAATGCACATTAACTGTGAATTAATGCACATTGGCGTTAATACACCTTGGTAACCAGATCTCTAGGTGTCACTATTGATTCTCGGTTATCTTTTGAGCCCCTAATTTTGTCTGTGGTTAGATCCTATTTTTGTGTGCTCCACCAGATCATATCCTCAGTTTCCATTAGAAAGGGAGACGCTTCTTAGCTTCATCCATTCACTCATAATCAGATGTTTAGATTACTGCAATTCCCTCTATAATTGGCATGCAACACCATGCCCTTAAAAGACTCCATATCTTTCAAAATATAGATATTTCACTCATATATAACTTTATGATCCATCCCTAGGGTGCTCAGTTTGTTTATAAGTTGTCTGTGCGGAATGGTGTCAAATGCCTTACTGAAATCTAAATACACCACATCTAGGTCTCTCCCTTGGTCCAATTCCCTGGTCACCCAGTCAAAGAAATCCAAAGAGCACAAAACGTTACAGCAAGAATCATTTGCAGGGCCCCTCTAACCAATCATATCACATTCATTCTATATAATCTCCACTGGCTCCCAATACTGAGCCGTATAAAATACAATACTCTCATGACAACCTTTAAACTGGTCAACAATATAGCACCATCTGCCCTCTCGGCACTCCTTCAGACCCCACCGCCAACTAGATCTCGAAGGAAAAATTCACTACACGCCCTTGAGATCCCCAGCTCAATTCGCAAAATGAAACAGACTACAAGCTCCAGAGCCCCTAACCTATGAAACTCGCTCCCACCCTCAATCCGAGCAATTAAAGACCTTCAGACTTTCAGAAAAAACCTCAAAACCCACCTCTTCACCGCTCACTATGGACTTGGCAATACCTGCCTAAACTCACAAACAACTTAGCCACTCACGTAATGACAACACCCACGCACCTAACCCCCCCACCCGACACACTGTACCCCACAATCATAAGCCTGGTTAACATAGTTATATGCATATAGTTCCTCTGGTTCAGTTAAGTCTATGACTATTAATGTTATAATGTAAAAAGTTCAAACCTGTTATATGTAACATGTTGGTTCTTGTAAACCGCCCCTGATCTCTGGAAGGGGCGGTATAGAAATGTGTAATAAATAAATAAATAAATAAAATTTAACTTGAATGCATCTCCTTTACGTAAAGAAAATCACTGGCTACTAGTAGTCTATACGACTAAATTTCAGATCCTTCCTTTGGCATTTAAAGTAATGCATACCGGGCAGCCAACTCAGGTTTTAACGTGTTGATCCCACATGTCCCTCCACAGCTGTTGCACTCTCAAGGCGCTATGTTTAGCAGTCACTCTTTGGGACACATTCCTTTGGGTATTTCTGTTCCCTACCTGTATTTATGGTTTGGATATATATTTTAATATGCTCTTCACGCAGCGGTGTTAGCTGGGCTGATCGGTAAAATCCTTTCTTCTTTTAATACTTAATGCCTCTTTTTCTCTTTGTATGCAGTACCCTCCTTTTTAACAATATGTGGGCTATCCGCTTTTTTAGTCCTAAGGAGCAATGTTGCACCAATTCACTTATTTTAGTTGTTCTGCACTTGTGTTTGGTGATTTTTTTTATTTATATTTTCATTTTCATCTACTGTATATGGCACCTTTAATCTCTGGTGACAAACACCACTCCAATAGAGCTCCCTCTTTTTCATCTTTATTTTTAATTTTTAATTCGATAAGGCTCCTTTTTTTTTTTACTTTCACTTTTTTCAATATGAACAATTTATATCAGTTTTTCTGCCCGATATCAAACTAGACACTTTGAGGGGCATTCTGTGCTGGCCGTCTCCCCTTGTATAGCCGATCAGGAATGGGCTGTACAAAGGTAGATCCGATTCTGATCGCATGGGGGCTAGATGTGCCCATGGGAACAGGATCTGATCTATGGCCTGAATGTGCAGGCTGTGCCCTGATCCTGATCGGCCTCATGTCCAGCCCACATACCCAGCTAAACAGCCAGGCTCCTGAATTGAGCGCAGTGCCATGGGGTCCCATCACCATGGCAACGTGGCTCCATTCAGGAGCTGCGATCCCCTGCCGCAGAATATAATCTTCGTTCCCCACAGCCCGACCTCAGATCTGGCTTTCCATGGCTAGGGTCGGGCTGCAGGAAACTCCCTGCACCCTCTCACCTGTGTCCCTAGGTTCCGCGCTACAATCCCCCTCTCTCCAGAGGGACTTATTCCACCTTCAAGGTGGAATAAGTCCCACGTCTAGATTCAAGGTCCCGGATGTACAGAGCCAACCTATGAATTTGCCCTGTATGTCCGGGGTCACGGCCTGCCCATGTCCTGCCCTCGCTCCACCTCCAGCTGTTCATACTTGGAGGATATTGACAGGGCCAGAAGGGGGACGAATAGCAGGACAGAATAACCCCCTTTGCATCTGCTGAAATGTAAGAACCATTCTTTGTCATTGTTGCACTAATTGTATCTAAAGTGTTTCAGCGTTCACTATTTATATACATGAGTATCTTTTTTTATTGTTCCCAATTGCTTCATTACGTCTTGCCCTCCTTTTTTGAGGTTCTCTCAAGGTTTGCACTACACCTCTGCCTTTGCCAATGGCATAATGAGAGGGAGGAGCTTTCAGCCCCTGATTCAGTATTTTCATTATATATGTGCGATGTTTTTCACCTTACCCACGCATGTGACCAACAAAGGTAAGATCTGAGTGCCGCTGCCTTTCGAAGAAAAGAAGCTCTGATGGTTGTTTTATTCTCATTTTAGAGCTAATATGGATAGTTTTATATTCATAGACCATTCATGACTTCTTTGGCTATCTTATAAACGGGCTATCTTATTCATGCCATTTTTATGTTTTCGGGTTGGTGAATTGTTTTGACTGACATACAGTCTTGGCCCATTTAAATTTCATGGCGCAACACTGAAACTTACATTTATACAGTTATTTTGACAGACACTGATAATTGTAGTACTATTTGGATACCGGCTTAATTATTTTACTAGCAATATTTGCTTGCATAGATTTGATATGCCCACAGTATTTTTGGAATGTCTCGTAATCTGGTAGCTCCTATCTGCTTAAGTTTTTTAGCAGTGTTTTCGTTTATCACTATTTTTTAATGTGATAGAATCTTTCTCTGCTCTGGTGACTGAATAATGAACAATGCTTTTTGTTATCACATACTAGCAATACAGTCCCTTTTCTTTGTTTAACTATTTTTTAAGGAAAAGGGGCTTATCCCTCTTTATCTTATATTTTTATTCATTTATTTTATTTTATTTACATTCTCTTATATACCACGCTATTCTGCATCAGTGCGGTTTACATTGAACAAACTGAAATTACATTGAACAGGGCATTATAACTTGGAGATAACTATTGTACAGGGAACATGGGCTATGGAGGGTTAAGTGGCTTGCCCAAGACCACAAGGAGCACCTGTGAAACCCCAGTCCTTCCGGCCTAAGGTTGCTGTCCTCTAGTGGGATTTGAACCCCCGACCTTCCGGCCTGAAGTACCTTGCCCCAACCACTAGGCCACTCCTCCACTATCTATTGGTTTGAAATTGTAATGCTCTCCCCTGCATCTCCTCTGCAGCCATATAGCTGTGTTTGTCTAAGTTTTATAGTGTCTTTATTTATTCATGGTTTATTTTAGGTGAGAAAAGTTTCATTACCTTTTAAAGCAGTTTGTAGTTTAGGGATCTGTTTTTACATTTGTTTTACATTATTTATTTTGTAGGTTGCATTTGGATTTTGACTGCTCATTGTCAGCACTACCATTTCTGTTCTCGTCCAATGTACTAGTGATTTATTTCAACTCGTCCCTGTTCATGCCTTTTATATCTCCTTATTTTGCTGTGTGTAACCCTTCCTTTTATTTGTATTATTGTTTTGGGATTTTTTTTTTCATATATTCATATATTTGTATTTGCTTTTATGCTTTTAGACCCCTGATGAAGGCCCGAGTGCCGAAACTTGGCCAAGTTGGGCCATTTAATAAATTGGTTGTTTGAAGAGATCATTGGTGTGGCTGTGGCCTGTGTCCGCTCCGAAGCTGGACTGTGATTTTTGCAGAGGTCTCTTTCTCTCTTTCTTTTTGGTAAGTTCAAAGCAGGCCTTAAGGCATATTTCTTTTACCCTAGTCTTTGGAAATTGACTCAGGTGACTGGCTGTAGGATGGCGGTTCAGGAGTGAACTCATTTCCTTTATATACTTTTCCTGCTCTGACTTTTTTCTTTTTCTTTTTCTTCTTCTCTATTATTTTCAATTTATGATTGCAAATGGCTGCAAAGTTTTGATGAATGGCAGTATATGAAAAACCATAATCACACTAGACATAAATATAAGAGATCAATCACAGAACAACACAGCAAGAACCTTAGGGTGCAAAAGGAGGGCAACAGTGGTAGAAACTGCACAAGACACCCAAGGCACCCAGACAGAAGCAAATCAGAAGAAGCAGAAAGACTGGCAACGATGCCCAAAGGGCACTGCCTACAGAGAAATAGGGGTATGCATTTGTGAGCATGTATTTGGTATGTTTGGTGCCTGAGAATTTAAAGTGTACATTGATCATTTGTATGCATGTATATCTATGAACTAACAAACATGCAATTGGTTGTGTGCATTGTTTAAGAAATTATGCGGAAAGAATCAGCACCCATAAAGAATATGCCAAACAAACATGGTAAATGCGCAAAAAACAGGAAAATTAAATTAAAAAAACACAAAACAAGGTTTTTTGGGCTGTTCAGACTCCTACAGAGCAACACAGCAAGAAGGGTGACATGAACCACCAAAGACTGCAGAAGAGGGGCAAAGGGCACAATGACATGGAAACCTCAAGGTACTGAGAGAGAAGAAGAGCAGTACCAATAGTTTTCTGTTCATTATAAAAAAAATGCAGCCAACATGTTGACTGCAAATGAAACTAATGATTGCTTCCAAAGTATGTACCTGAATAAATTAAAACACACACACACACACACACACACACACACACATATTCTTCTTTACAACTGGTGTCTTCTTGGCAAATTCCATCAAATGTACATCCATTTGAAGTGAAAATTCTAGTATAATACACACATCTGGCATTTAAACAACAAAGAAAAAGAAATTGGGATATTCTTTGTGTATTCACTATAACAAATTATCTTTGAATGCAAACAAAACAATGCCGTTCTAGTCATCACCAGGCAGAAAAACTGAACTGTGGACAAATAGCTTCTTGACCAGACAGCAAAAAGTCAGTATTACAAATCCTTTGTTTCTGTGTCTCCAAATTTGCTGTCCACTGCTTTCTGGAACATTGATCTTACTATTCTGGGCAAAATTCTAAAAGTTCACAATTATAATTTTTTATACCACTTCCCACCCCGATACAGTGCAGTCCTCATGTTACTACCATGTTAATAACTGACAGAACTAGAGAGACCTGTAACTCATTCACATAAAAGAAGCCAACACAGTGCACTTGAATATGCAGTGTTATGGCTTTCATCTCACTTTGAAAGAAAACAAAAATGTAAATGCAGCAAAAAATCATTTACTACTGAAAGCAGTGGGGTTGATATTTAAAGCCCTTAGTTGACTGAACAACAGGATGTTGGCTGGCTAAGAGCACTCGCTGTGATATTCAGAAGCACTATACAGATAGTGCTGCTAAATATCTCCACAGACTGCCCTGGTATTATCCAGTTAGCACAGGGGTGGTCCGTGGGCAGAACAAGGGTTGTGCCGGTACTAATAGGATAAATGGCTGAACTGATGTTCAGCGGATACTAATCTGCTGAATTTAGGCCGTCTGAAAAGCAGGCCTAAGTTGCAAGGTGGATAGGTACCGACTGACTATCGACATTAACCGGATAAAGCCACTATCTGGTTAGCGCCACTCGGCCTGTATATTCAGTAACAGCTCAGCCTATATATTCAGCTACAGCATTTGAATATCAGCTGTTTTGAAAACTGACCCCAATGGATATTTTAAAAGGACGTTCTAAATCAATGGTTCTCAACCCAGTCCTCTGGGATCCCCAGGCCAGTCACATTTTCAGGATATGCACAATCAGTAGTCTACAGGCAATTGCAGGACCACATTGATGCTGAAGCGCCGTTGGACACTTGTCAACATGGATTCAGAGAATCTCATGGGGTCGAGACGCTCCTTACCTCCCTCCTCAATAGCCTAAACTCTGGTATTGACAACATCCGACAGGGTTTTGTACTCATCTTCTTGGATATTGTGGCTGCTTTTGACTCAGTCTGTCACGAGCTTCTTATTATCCGCCTAAAAGAGAAGGGCCTCTGTGGAAACGCACTCGAATGGTGTAACTCATACCTGTCAGACAGTTGGCAACATGTGCGATCAAATGGGGAAATATCAGATCCGTTTCATCAAGGACAAGGAGTCCCGCAAGGATCCTCTCTATCATCATTACTATTTAACATATATATGCAACCTATATGTAACATCATTAGATCTTTTAATGTCAACTGTATGATATATGCTGATGACGTGTTATTATACATGCCATTCTGCATAGATAAGATGGACCTCACCCCCTTAACCAACTGTTTTAACGCCATATCAAATTGGCTACTCACTCAAAATCTCAGAATCCAACATAAAAAAACGGAAGTTCTCTTTATCTCAAGGAACTCTAACTTCATACCACCCACATTCCTGGATGTTCAAGATGCCAAGCTTCAAGTAAAACCCCATATCCGATACCTAGGAGTGACTCTTGATCAAAATCTGGACTTGAAGACTCACATTTCCAACACAGTAAGAGCAGTTTACTTCAAAATCCGCTCCCTCAGACATCTTCGTCAACTGATTGATCCGGCTGATTTCCGTACTGTTTACCAGGCTCTAATCATTCCCCATTTTGACTTCTCAAACTCCATACTACAAGGGCTTCCTCAATCTATCTTAAATCCTCTTCAACTCGCCTTGAACAGTGCAGCAAGGGTGCTTTTTGGGCTACCCAAAGGAGAACATATAACACCCCTTCTAAAACAACTACATTGGCTTCCTATTCAAGCGAGAATCACTTTCAAAACTCTGCTCCTGGCATTTAAAGCATACAAAGGTCTCACCCCCACCTCATTATTGGAGATGATCCAACCAGTCGCACCCAACAGACTAAGAAGAACCGCGGAACTAAATATGCTAATAGTACCAAAGGAAATCCTAAGATACAACTCGACAACAGCAAGCCGAGCCTTCAGTTTATGTGCTCCAGAACTTTGGAACACCCTTCCAACACACATTAGGGCCATCTCCGATCTCAGCCAGTTCAAGAAGGCCCTGAAACATCACCTTTTCCTCAAATACTTCCCAGAGAATAAACTAATACAGTTACACCCATATATCAATAATTACCTTTTCCTCAAATACTTCCCAGAGAATAAACTAATACAGTTACACCCATATATCAATAATTACCTTCCGACCACGTAATTTTTCCTGACTCAACAGCACATTACACTACTTTACCAGATTATCAGTACACTGTTCAGACAAGATGACCCTTGTTTGTAAATAGTTGTTCTTGTTGTTGTTTTATACATAGTTGCTCCTGTTATCCAGGTTGATTTCCCTGTTATATGTAATGACCAGATAAATGTAACTTGTCTGAAGTTTCTTGTTCCATGTAAACCGCGCTGATATTGAATAGTGCGGTATATAAAAAACGTAAATAAATAAATATAAATAATAATAAATATGCACGAGACAGATCCACATGCACTGCTTCCATTGTATGCAGATCTATCTCATGCATATTCATTGTGGATACCCTGAAAAGCCAACCGGACATCTCTAAAATATAATGTAGTTCATGTTACACATAGGGGCATGTATACTAAAAACCGCTAATTTGCGCGCCGCAAAATAGCGCACTAAAAGCGGTACTTAAGAGCACTTAAATGCCCCGCAAACGTGCGATGAAGCCCTGCACACTTTCGCGTCACAGTAACGGGGGCCGCACAAGTACGGGCCCGCAAATGTCCAATAGAGGCGTGGAAAGGCTAACGGAGGGCGGAGGAAGGCCCCGGAGGGGCGGAGAGAAGGGGTTAATGGGCGGGGGAGGGGAGAGGCGCCCCGCACATTATCGGTGCTGAATCTCCAAAAAAAAATAGCGCGAGTGAATCACTCGCGGTAGAATGCATTTAAAGGGAAGAGAAACCATTTCCGTCAGCAATGTACAGCAAAACCGGGGAAACCTGCAAAACGTGAGCAGTGTGATACACGTGCACAGCCCAAAAGTGGAAATAAAAATAGAAAAGGGCCACAACAAAACTTGTAAAAATAGTAATTCAGCTGGGGAACAGTTATAGTAATGGGCAAAACCAACAAACACACCCAGGAAACCTCCAGCAAAAGAGAAATGTTTTTTGGAAAGGTGTACGGAGCGGAGACTCTTCCAAAAACATTTCCTTTTTGTTGGAGCTTTCCTGGGAGTGTCTTCTATGGCTGCCCATTAATATCACTGTTGCCCAGCGTGGTGATATTGTGTCCCCCATTTGTCGTGGTCATTTCCGGGGTTTATGTGCACGTTTGTCACCAGACAGGGTGCATGTGCCCACAGTAAAAATGCGTAGAGCAGGGTTTGTGACTCCATCCTGCCAGGTTTACTACCTCCAGGGGCTGCACTGTCTCTGTGGCCATAGTGTGGTGAAGTGGACAGAGCCATTACCTCTAGAATTAGAGGGGCAGAGGTTCAAATCCCAGCTGGGGCACTTGCCAGCCCAGTCCCTATGTTTTACCCACCACTAAACAAAGATAGCACAGACACCCCTGTATTGCAGGGAACATAAGCATGGGGGAAACACCCATATTTTACCCAACACCGCACACACACCACAACAATGGGCATTACCTACAGCCAAGTCCCCCAAATGCAGTCCCGTACTGCCACATTGCAATCAGGTCATCTGCTTTTTCTGAGAGAAGCTCATGCCAGCATGTTGTCGGACCATTACATGTGGTGCAGGGGGCAGTGGCTGTTAGCCACAGAAGACAGAGGCCTAGCCATGTGCAGGCTGGCACAGTCCACTGCAACAGACAGGCCCTGCCGGATCCACAGGCATGGACATTCCAGGGAATCCAGCCAATCCATGGCTACACAGTGGTGCAGTGCACACAGACAGTGCATGCAAGAACAGAGGGTCACAGGTTCAAAGCCCAGCTGGGGCTACTGCCAATCCTGCCCACATATTTTTCCCACAACTACACAGTGATAGTAAGGACAAACCTTTCGTGGCGAGGACATATGCAATGGTACTACGTCTATCATTTACCCCACTGAGCACAGACACCATGTACAGGGGCAGTACCTAGAGCAGAATCCCCCAAATGCAGTCCTGGTGGGCCACACACCAGGCAGGTTCCATGCTGCCACTCATACAAATGCCTGTGCTGTATATCTATGCACCACCCCCATGGCATGTAGATGTAGCTCATGCATATTCATGAGGAACAGCAGGAAAACCCGAACAGTGTGATGGAAACCTGGACTGGAGTTGGGAATCTCTGCTGTAAAGCAGCAGCCAACAGGGCCAGACACACCCACACACACACCCACAGGCCCCATTGGCCAATGTCTCCTGGAAAGGCAGAACATTAGACCCTGCATGCATCTCCCAATACTAGCACCTGCATACCTTAGCAATGTCACCCTACACCTGAGGTATACGGTACACAGCTCTGAGACGCTTGCTAGGAGTACTGGCAGATAGATATCCATATGTTACGCACATACTGCTAGTTGACCCCATCCGAACAATCTGTTCGGTGTTTGCGGTGCATGCTCCAGCCCTTGCCTCTGATGGTGTTTACCACCCTGGGGAGTTACCCCCAGCAGTACTGCATAGCATATCCATGCCTTGCCGTGCCCAGCACCGGTTTGGTGGGCAAGGCTAATTACCTCCTCAATAGTAGCACCATGATGGCATAGGTGTGGACATGTGTCTGTCTATACAGTGGGTGTTGGCTGCAAGCCCCTTCCACAGCCCACACTGCCAACACTGTTGCCAGTATTGGCCTGCCAATGTGCATAATGAGTAGCAAGGGACCATGGGTATATCTCAGACAGAGTGGACTGACCAGGATGCAGCTGCACAGGGCACTGGCAGGGGCATGGTTGTGCCCGGCCAACACCTACACAGACAGGGTGACCTCTGTATGTGCTGCTGGGAGATCACTCTCACCCTGAGTGTGCAGTGACGGAAGCATGGCTAGGCACCCCCATAGTGCTATATTGTGACTCTCCCATGTGATATGTATGGGTGTCCTGTGGGGGCCTCTTCATGAACTTATCTGCCTGTGTGTGCTGCCACCCCAGTTGTGGGTGCATGCATGTCCACCAGGAACAGCCAGCAGACTGTTTACAGCTGGTATGTGTTGTGATGGAGTGCCTTGCAGGGTGCAGTGGCTGATGGCTTGCTGCAGGTGAATATCAGATAGTGGTGGGGTGCATCTGTGAATATCCAGACCTAATGTCTGTCTGATATTGTGTTATGGATGTGTGTGGAGGTGCTTGGACTGCCCTGTAGGGTGTCTGTTCCCTAGCAGGATTGGGGTTGATGGTTCACTGTACTGCCATTAGTGCAGGGGTGGGGATCCGTTGAGGGGAAGCCCTGTTTTATCCACCAGGGGGGGCACAGCACCTACTAACTGAGCCAGACAGAGATCTCCAAAATGTTTATGCAGCACCTACCTATTCCACAGGTTATTGCTGCTTTGGAGCTCTGACATGGCCACATTCAGCCATGGCTGGTGTTGTGGACCTGGTCCTGGGCACAACATCTCACACTCACACCCAGGGTGAGCACAGTAACCGCACAATGTGATGGTGTTTAGCTACTCTTTGCCATTTGTCCACCCACTCAGGACACTCTACCAGGCCGAGGTGCTGTGTGGGTGCACACGGACACTTCCCCCTACCAGGCCGGGGAGCTTTAGGGGTGCATTTCCCATCCTGTGTTCAATCGTGGACAGCTGATTTGCATGTGCAGTGCATCATGGGTACGGGTGGTTCACAACAGCAGACTGTCAGTGAGGTGACGTACAGGCTATCTGCAGCCAGCCAGGTGTTGCTTACAGGTATAGAGCTGTAGCCCAATGGTTACGTCACTGCCTGTGCAGCCAGATGTCATGGGTTCAAGCCCACAGTGGGGTTCTGTGATAGGGGTGTCCAAAGAGTTATTTTAATTTACTGTACATATGTTGCTGCCAGCAATGACACTCTCAGCGTACTGTACCCATAAGGTGCCTCTGAGGGTGCTTTATGAGGCGCCCTATAGGGCATGTTACGGTTGCCAGCCATATAGGGTGCACTATACATTCTCCTGTGTTGCAACATACATGCTGCCCTATAGGGGACATTCTAGGGTGCCTTGGCGGACGGTGCACTGTAACATGTGCCTTATGGGCCGCCTTATATTAATATGCTGTGAGAGTGCGTTTGCTTGTAGTTATCACAAAATAAAATTAAAAAGCCTCCTACAGCACTCCACAACATATAACATACTGCCTCAGCTAGCCTTTTTCACTGGTCATTGTGAGGGATTGAACCCCTGGTCCCTGCACCATTGCTCAGTGTCTTCACCATTGTGCTGTGGCTTTGGTCCTGTGTTTGAGCAGCAGCACGCAGCCTTGTAGCCATCGGCGCGTCGTCTTGTGGCGCACAAAATTAACAGCACGCCACCTTATGCCGCCCAACATGGGCATGCCCCTTAAAATAATGCCTCAGCCAGCTGTCTTCAATGGGCACTGTGGGGAATGGAACCCATGATGCCTGCATGAGTGGTCAGTGTCTTAACCATTGTGCTATGGCTCCATTCCTGTTATTTGCACATCAGCGCGCCACTTATCCCACCCACTATTAGGCTGCCCCCTCACACATCAGCGCGCCGCCTTCTGCCCACAGGCTCGCCGCCTTCTGTTGCCCAATTTTATCAGCGCGCTGCCCTCTGCCGCCCAACCTTAACAGTGCGCCGCCATCTGCCGCCCACAATGAACAGTGCGCCGCCTCATGCCGTATAAAAAAAGAGTGCGCCGCCTTCTGCCGCCCATAATCAATATGCCTCCTACACCACTTTTGCCCATAAAAGTTGATGCCTCAGCTGGTCTTTTTTGTTGAGCGCAATGGGGGTTTGAACCAATGGCCCCTGCACCATAAGTCAGTGTCTTCACCGTTGTACTACGGCTCTGTTGTGTGGTTATGCTGCATCGCCCCACTTAGCCTTCCCACGCGCTAATGTGGGCCCCGCACATTAGCGCGACGCACACACGTACGGTCGGGTTTTTTTCTTTTTTCTGCCTGAACCGCCCACTCCTTATATGGCACACGCACACTAACGGGGACCCGCACAGCAACGGAGTTTAGTAAACATACCCCATAGTTAGAAAATGCTTGACAATGCGTCTTTGGACATATGCCACACACCCTTCGCACCACTCTGCCCATTGTGCCAAGAACACATTTCCACTAACCACAAATCTCCTGAAGACCTTCAGGTCAAAGCAGCATTGCCCTTTCATAAGTACAGGTTACACAGCTGTTATACAGTTTCAGGAAAGGTGCATTTATTATAAGAAATAGGGTAGTCAGATACCTCCTTTCACCTTCAATGTTGGCTATGAGGGTGATTCTAGAACGCTTAAGCAGGGAAGGCACATAAGCACCTAAAAAGCCCCATTTTACATCAGGCGTAGAGATGGGAACTGGTCATGGAGCCTTTTGTAAAATAAGGATAAAGACGTGCAGAACCGCATCTGTTCGATGTAAAACCAAACCTGTTCGATGTAAAACCAAACAGCTTGTTGTTATGGTCGTTGTGTTATAATGTGAACCGCGCTGATGCCAAATAGTGCGGTATATAAGAAACTGTAATAAATAAATAAAATAAAAATCTGTATTCACTGGTGATTTTAAAAAGGGGACAACGTGCGGAGAGTGTAACTATATGCGCATAAAAGAGGCATGTGTTCTGGACATGTGCTGGGTATGTTATGGAGGAAGGCACATACCATATGTTTTATAACATCAGCACATGCTTACATAATGAAAAATGCCCACTTTTTTTGTAGCTGCTATGAAGTGAAGGGATTTGGGATTATTACTGCCTTTCAACCTGCTGCTTAGACTGGTGATTGGTACTGGAAAGTTGCCTGAGAGTTATTGATCAATGACTGATTTGTACTTTTTTCTCCTCAGTTCTTATACTCTCCTCTTCATTTATTGTTTCAGAGGCTACTTTCTCTCTTACCGCTTTTGCTTATTTCTTGAGTCTGTATCTCTGGGTATAGTTGGGCCTCTGTGTCTGTTGGCATGCCTGTGAGTATGTGCGGGGCTCTGTGTGTTTGCCTGTGTCTCTATGGGGGATGTTTACTAAAGTCTGCAAATTTGCGCGCCACAAAATAGCGCACGGCAACGCGGCATTGAAACGCACAGAAACGCGTTTAAACGCCCCGCACACGTGCGTGTCACCCCCGCACAGGTACGCGGCACACTAACGGGCCCCGTGCAAGTGCGGGCCCGCAAATGTCCGATAGAGGCGTGGAACGGCTAAAGGAGGGCGGAGGAAGGCTCCGGAGGGGCGGAGGGGCGGAGGGACGGGTCAATGGGTGGAGAGTGGGAGGGGAGAGGCTCCCTGCACAGTATCGGGCCCGAATTTTCATGTAAAAAATAGCGCGAGTGAAACACTCGCGGTAGAGGGCATTTAAAGGGAAGAGAAACCATTTCCGTCAGCAATGTACAGGAAAACCGGGGAAACCTAAAAAACGTGAGCAGTGTGAAATATGTGCACAGAACAAAATTGCAAATAGAACCCGAAAATGACCACAACAAAGATATTAAAAATAGAAATCCAGCTGGGTAACAGTTATAGAGATGGGCAAATATACAAAACACACCCAGCAAAGCTCCAGAAAAAAGAGATGAATATTGGAAGGGTCTACGGAGCGGAGACACTTCCGAAAAACATTTCCTTTCTTGGAGCTTTCCTCGGAGTGTTTGCTATGGTTGCCCATTAATATCACTGTTGCCCAGCATGGTGATATTGTGTCCCCCATTTCCCGTGGTCAATTCCGGGGTTTATGTGCACATTTGCCACCAGACAGGGTGCATATGCCCACAGTAAAATTGCGTAGAGCAGGGTTTGTGACTCCATCCTGCCAGGCTTACTACCTCCAGGGGCTGCATTGTCTCAGTGGCCATAGTGTGGTGCAGCAGACAGAGTCAGTACCTCTTAGGACCAGAGGGTCAGGGGTTCAAAGCCCAGCTGGGGCACTTGCCAGCCCAGTTCCTATATTTTACCCACCACTAAACACAGATAGCGCAGACACCCCCTGTATTGCAGGGGACAGAAGCATGGGGAAAACACCCATATTTTAACCAACAACGCGCACACACCACAACAATGGGCATTACCCACAGCCAAGTACCCCAAATGCAGTCCCGTACTGCCACATTCCAATTAGGTCACCTGCTTTGTATGGGAGCATGTTGGCGGACGAGTACATGTGGTGCAGGGGGCAGTGGCTGCTAACGACAGAAGACAGAGGCCTAGCCATGTGCAGGCTGCCACCGTCCACTGCAACAGACTGCAACAGACAGGCCCTGTCGGATCCACAGTCATGGACATTCCAGGGAATCCACCCAATCTGTAGCTACACGGTGGTGCAGTGCACACAGACACTGCATGCAACAGCAAAAGGCCACAGGTTCAAAGCCCAACTGGGGCAACTGCCAATCTTGCCCACATATTTTTCCCCCAAGTAAACAGTGATAGTAAGGGCACACCTTTCCTGGTGAGGACATATGCAATGGCAATACATCTATCTTTTACCCCACGGAGCACAGACACCATGAACAGGGGCAGTACCTAGAGCAGAATCATGCAAATGCAGTCCTGGTGGGGCACACACCAGTCAGGTTCCATGATGCCACTCATACAAATGCCTGTGCTGTATATCTATGCACCACCCCCATGGCATGTAGATGTAGCTCATGCATATTCATGAGGGACAGCAGGAAAACCCGAACAGTGTGATGCAAACCTGGACTGGAGTTGGGAATCTGTGCCGTAAAGCAGCAGCCATCAAGGGCAGACACACCCACACCCACACCCACAGGCCCCATTGGCCAATGTCTCCTGGAAAGGCAGAACATTGGACCCTGCATGCAGCACCCAAAACTAGCACTTGCATAACTTACCAATGTCAGCCTGCACCTGAGGTATACGGTAAGCAGCTCTGAGACGTTTGCTAGGAGCACAGGCAGATAGATATCCATACGTTACGTACATACTGCTAGTTGACCCCATCCAAACAATCTGTTAGGTGTTTGCGGGGTGTGCTCCAGGCCTGGCCTCTGACGGTGTTTACCACCCTGGGGAGTGACCACTAGCTGTAATGCGTACCATATCCATGCCTTGCCGTGCTCAGGACCGGTTTGGTGGGCAAGGCTAATTACCCCCTCAATCGTAGCACCATGATGGCATAGGTGTGGAAGTGTGTGTCTGTCTATACAGTGGGTGTTGGCTGCAAGCCCCTTCCACAGCCCACACTGCCAGCACTGTTGCCAGTATTGGTCAGCCAATGTGCATAATGAGGTGCAAGTTACCATGGGTATAGCCAGGACAGGGTGGCCTAGCCAGGATGCATCTGCACCGGGCATAGGGCATTGGCTGGGACATTGTAGTGTCCGGCCACCACCTACACAGACAGGGTGGCCAAAGCATGTCCTTCTGGGAGATCACGCTCACCCTGACTGTGCGGTGACCACAGCATGGCTAGGCACCCCCATAGTGCTGTATAGTAGTTCTCTCATGTGATAGATATGGGTTTCTATTTGGGGCTCAGTCACTGATCTATCTGCTTGCTGTGTATGCAGGCAGCCCAGTTCTGGGTGCATGCATCTCCATTGGGAACATGCACTATGGACTAATCAGCAGACTGCTTGTAGCTGGTATGTGTCTTGCTGGATTGGCTTGCAGGGTGCAGTGGCTGTTGGCTTGCTGCAGGGGAATATCTGGTGGTGGAGTGCAGCTTACCATATCCTGGGCTTATGTTGGTCTGCTATTGTGTCATGGCTGTGTATGGAGCTGCCCTGTGGGGGGGGGGTGTTCCTCAGCAGGACTGGGGTTGCTGTTGCACTCTACTGCCACCTTTAGCAGGGAGGTAGAATGTGGATCTCTTGATGGGGGACCATGTTTGCCACTGGGGGGCAGAAGACGGGGATATCCATGGTGTTTGTGCAGAAACTAGCTATCTTACACATTAACACTGCTTTGGACCTCCTGCTTGGCCTCCATCAGCTATGGAAGGTGTTGTGGACCTGGTCCTGGGCGCCTCATTGCACACTCAGGGTGAGCACAGTACCCGCACGATGTAACGGTGTGTGGCTACTCTGTGCCAGTAAAACACCCAGTCAGTGCCCCCTACTAGGCCAAGGTGCTGTGTGGGTGCACCTGGTCACTTCCCCCAACAGGGCCGAGGTGCTGTGGGGGTGCATTCCCCATCTTGTGTCCATCTGTGGAAAGCTAATTTGCATGTGCAGTGCATCATGGGTACGGGTGGCCTACCCTATCCTGTTTACACCAGCAGACTGTGAGGTGACGTGTAGGCTATCTGCAGCCAGCCAGGGGCTTGCTTACAGCTATGGAGCTGTAGCCCAATGGTTACGTCACTGCCTGTACAGCCAGAGGTCATGGGTTCAAACCCACAGTGGGGGCCCCTTGATAGGGATGTCCACAGCTTTATTTTTATTTACTGTACATATGTCTATGCCGGCAAGACCACCCTCAGCTTACTATACCCATTAGGTGCCTCTGAGGGTGCTTTATAGGGCGCCCTGTAGGCCACCTTATGGTTGCCATCCATATAGGCTGCACTATACATTATCCTGTGTCGCAACATACATGGTGCCCTATAGGGGACATTCAAGGGTGCCTTGGCGAACAGTGCACTGTAACATGTGCCTTATGGGCCGCCGTATGTTAACATGCTGGGAGAGTGCGTTTGCTAGTAGTGGTAACAAAATAAAATTATCATGCCTCCTACAGCACTCCACAACATAATACATACTGCCTCAGCAAGCATTTTTCACTGGGCATTGTGAGGGGTTGAACCCCTGATCCCTGCACCACTGGTCAGTGTTTTCACCATTGTGCTGTGGCTCTGTTCCTGTGATTGTGCATCAGCACGCCGCCTTGTGCCTATCAGCGCGCTGCCTTCTGCCGCCCGAGGACCAGTGCGCCGCTTTATGCCGCCCAAAAGGAGCTGTGCGCCACCTTATGCTGCCCGAAAAGAACTGTGCGCCACCTTATGCTGCCCAAAAAGAACTGTGCGCCGCCTTATGCCGTTCCAAATTAATTTGCCTCCTAAAACAATTTTACCCATTACAGTTGCTGCCTCAGCTGGCTTTTTTCCTTGCGCACAATGGGGGATTGAACCCATGGCCCCTGCACCATTGGTCAGTGTATTCACCGTTGTACTACGGCTCTGTTGTTTTCTATACCCAACGGCGCGCCACTTTGCCTTTCCACGCGCTAATGTCGACCCCCGCACATTAGCGCGACGCGCACACGTCCGGTTGCTTACTCCTGTTTTTTTTCTTTTTTCAGCCTGATCCGCCCACTCCTTATATGGCACAGGCACACTACCGCGGCCCCACACGATAAGAATGTTTAGTAAACATCCCCCTATGTGTCTGTTTGTGTGTGTGTATAAGCGTGTGTGCACATGCATGGGTGACTGGGCATTGATGGACGGTGTGGATACATTGGTGGTTTTGGGAAATGTGGTTCAAGTTCAACCTATATGAGTGTTCAGCTAGGTGTGTCTGTGGAGTCTGAATCTACGAGTAAGACTGTGCATGTACAGGACCAAGTTCAAGTGTACAAATGTGTTGTCAATTAGAGAATCGGTGAGAGAAATACAAAGAAAAAAATATACATAAGGGAAGGAAAAAATGACTTTAAAAGAAGGAAGAGAAAAAGCAAAGAGAACTATGTATGTTGTAGAACAGAAAATGAATGAGCTGAAACAGGAGAGCCTATAACTCTGTTTTCATAGTAATAGAAAACAACATCTTCAGTAAATTACAACATCTCTTTGAGTACTTTTCTAGTTTTTATCTGTATGGTATGTGTTAGACAAGTGCATGCTGTCATAAATCTTGCAGCTGCAGAGTTGGGTGCAGTTCTCCAATTTTACAGAAGAGTCATCCTTCAAGTTGATGAAAGTTGACCATCCTTTCTCAGTGGAAAATCCTTCATCATCTCGCCCTTCTCTGAATCCTTCTGATTGCCTCGTGGAAGACATTCCAATTGATTTTGGAGTGCTACAACTGCTATTGTCATGGCGGTGAACCTTTCACTAATGCAACATATTAAAGTGCAATAGATGAGAATGAAATAGAAGCTCACCATATGATTGATTATCTTTACTGTATTTCCTTATAGAGAAAACAAGTGTTCAGACTATTGTGGAAAAAAGAGTGGCTTGCCTTCTTCAGCTAGGTGAATAATATTAAGGAAGTTGAAGAATTATTTGACAGAGTTCATTATTATCATTATTATATAGGTAGCACAATTTCCAGCAAAGACCATTGAAAGATCTATGCCTCTCATATACTTTACATGGATAATTTTAAACATTGTAAACCATTCATATATTTTCTATAGAAAGAGGTATGGCAAAGACCCAATTAAACGAAAGGATTGGATTTTCTCTAAAAATAGAAGCAATGGATGGCATATATGCACTTAGTTTACTAAATATAATCAATTACTACAGTGAGCAAATACGGCTAGCTTTGGAAACGAGCTGTGATCTTATTTTATGACATCATTAAATAGCTATAAACAGTTGTAACCGCTTGATAATACCTTTGTAAAGGGCATATAATAGGGTTTAATGAGACTTTTTTATTAATAATACCTATGAGGATTTCAAAAGTAGTTTTAGGCAGTATATTTCACAAACAAGATTGGCAAATCATTAAATAACAATAAATATATGCTGTAGAATCCGAAGGTTTCAATCTCTCATCTAACCAAGTTGGTGAGAAAACAGAATTTGAACGCTACATGTTCAGGAAAATATTTAAATCCTTTTTACCTGAATGCTGCTACTACTACTACTATTAATTGTTTATATAATGTTACAAGGAATATGTAGTGCTGTACAGACACATAAAAGACGGTCCCTGCTCATCAGAACTTACAATCTAATGGAGACAGACAGTACAGTAGATGACAACAAGGACACAGTACGGAAGGGTAATGAGACAGAAGGAGAGCAAAGGATTAAGATCCAAAAAAGGCCTGAAAGAGGCGAGCCTTTAGCATTGATTTGAAAAGGGGGAGAAATGCAACCCGACAAAGATGCAGGTAGTTTGTTTCAGGCATAAGGAGCAGCAAGCTGAAAGAAGAGATGGGCAAAGAGTGAAGCAAGCTGGAGGAAGAGGGGAGTTCATGAGGGGGGAGGGTGTAGGGAGAGAGAAGAGGAAAGATAGTGAGGAGCAGCAGAATGGATGCATTTATAGTTTAGAAGGAGAAGTTTGTATTGGATATGGAAATGGAAGGGAAGCCAATGAAGTGATTTGAGAAGAGAGGTTATATGAATATATTGGGGCTGGCGGAAGATTAGCCGCACAGCAGAGTTTTGAACAGATTGAAGGGGAGAAAGATAACTCAGAGGAAGACCAGCAAGAAGGAGGTTGCAGTAGTCGAAGTGAGAAGTGAGTAAAGAGTGGATATGTGTTTTAGTAGTGTGTTCGGAAAGGAAGGGGCAAATTAATGTTGTAGAGGAAGAAACAACAGGTTTTTGCTATCTGTTGGATATGTGTGGAGAAGAAGAGGGAGGAGTCGAAGATGATTCCAAGGTTGCGGGCTAAGGAAACAGGAAGCAGAAGAGTGTTATCAACAGAGATAGAGAAGGGAGGAAGGAGGGAAGAGGGTTTGGGGGAAAAATTTCAAATGGCGGTGAGACATCTATGTAGCAATGTCAGATAGGCAGGCAGATATATAAACTTGGAGTGTAAGAGAAATATCAGGTGTAGATAGATAGATCTGAGAGTCATCAGCATAAAGATGAGAGCACCCAGGGACTGGGTATAGAAAGAGAAAAGGAGAGGGCCTAGAACAGACCCTTTGATACACCGACTGAGAGAGGGATAGCAGTAGATGAGGAACCACCAGAATATACACTGAAAGAGTGATGGGAAAATAAGAAGAGAATGAGAACAGTACAGATCCCCTAAAACCAAGTGAGGCCAATGTATCAAGAAGAAGGTGGTGGTCAACAATGTCAAAAGCAGCAGAAAAGTTAAGAAGAATGAGGACTGAGTAAAAATTTTTGGATTTAGCCAGGAACAAGTCACTGGAGACTTTAGCAAGGGCCGTTTCAGTAAAGTAGAAGGGTCGAAAACTAGATTGAAATGGATCAAGGAGGGCTTGAGAGGAGAGAAAATCAAGGTAATGGTAGAGAACTGCACGTTCAAGCTGTTTAAAAACATACCCCTCCCCCCAAAAAAATTGCACCCACTAATGGGAAAAGTACCTGAACGGTTCACAGTTGGGGAATTATTACAAGCATCATAAAGGAGAGGGGAAGGGGTTAGGTCAAGGAAGGAAAATTATGCTTGGGCTTTCATTTTAAACAGTATGCATTTTAAATAGGATGTGGAGATCAAACTTGGGATGGCAAGGTCAGGACATACTTATTTCTGATAGTATTTATTTGTTTCACGTCGATTATGTTCCACATTAGAACAATTTAAGTTACATGCCGGTTATTTAAAGTTATGGTTAGCAGCTAGCGGTTATCCCTCTGGCATGATGAAATTGGCATATAGAACAGCTTGCTATAGTCACCCTGAATGGTGGGGTGATGATTCAGTATATTTTTCAGTTCAGTCAAAACATGGTACCTCATATGTAGGTGTTTTACCTTATATGCCAAATGCCTCAACAGTGATGGATATTTTAAAAAAGAATTGGTCAGTGCTAGCGTTGCATCTGTGCTTCAAAAAATCGCTGATGTTGGCATTTCAGAGAGGTCATAACATAGCAGACTGGGTTGTGCATAGGGCTCAAACTCTTGTGACTTCTTTGCCTCGGGACCATTATCGATGTGGGCTGTGTAAATTCTGATATTACTTGCGAAGGCCCAGATTGGAATCACCCCATGACTGGCACTAGATATACCAGCAAATATCATACTACATGTTTGAGCAACTATGTAGTTTATCTGTTGAGTTGCCCTTGTAACAAACTTTATATAGGACACACATCGTGCCCAATGAAGAAATGTCTACAGGAACATCAATCTCGTATAATTATGGGTGTGATTTCAGCTCCTGTTGTAGCCCATTGTCAGGAGCATAAGCATTCTTTTCAGGATTTGCGTTGGCGTATTATTGATTTTGTTCCCGAATATCATCGGGGGGGGGGGGGGGGTGATCGTTTGTCCCGACTACAATATAAGGAGCAATCCTGGATTTATCGTTTTGCACACTACTGTTCCTGAAGGCTTGAATCTTGCCCTGGATTGGTGGAGCTTGGCTATTAGCTAAGACAGTTACCACTCTTGATGTCTCATGCCATAACCAATTGGTGGCCCGGTTGGTAGATCAGGTGACTAGGGGTTTAACCATAAGAAGGAAGAGGAGGAAACAAGGATATGACGTATGATGCAGGAAGAAGGGCTGGGAGATTCAAGGTTTGAGACACGATGTGGTGTATTGGATAAGTGAATCTTAAGGATAATTGTGGTATTATCCCTTGGATTTTAAGTTAGAGAGAGGTTTCCCTTCTTAAAAAATGAATACAAGGATGGTCTATGACTAGAGCGGGTTTCACCTGCTCATGGTAAATTCTCCGACAAAAAAGTAGGGTAATAACTGAGACATTATGAACACAGTGGGTTTATCTCTTTGGTTATTAAGAATATTAATTGTGGGATGAATGGTGGTCTTTTTGAATAGGATATATTAGGAACAGCACTGTGAAACGTGGAGTCATTTCTAAAATACACATCTATGTGCAGTGGGAAGATACATTTTAGAAGTATACACATGGGGAAAATTGATGGTGGAAACCCAGAAGCTTACATTTGTAAATGTTAGAATTGTATAATGTGTACATGTAAATGTTAGAATTTTATAATGTGTACATTTGTAAACGTTAGAATTTTATAATGTATACGTTTGTAAATGTTAGGATTTTATAATGTGTACAAGTAAATGTGTATGTAAATGTTGGCACTTATGCTTGCAGCGAAGCCATTTTGCAAACCAAGATGTGCAGATGCTGCTTCAGGGCTGCTTTTACCTATGGCAAAAGGGGCAGCTGCCCTGGGCCGCTGCACAACAGTGGCCCAGCTGCCCTGCTGCCCACAGGTAAAAGCATCCCTGATCATGGGCAGACAGCTTGCATCTGGGCCCCTTCTCTTCTACTCATGGGGATCCCCTCTCCCATGGGCAGAAGAGAAGGGGATAGCTGTGACTATGGCAAAAATTCCTTCTGTCTGCCCATGGGAGAGAGGATCCCTAAAGGCAGCTTACATCTGGGCTGTGATCGCAGCCATGCCCTTCTCTTCTGCTGTTGGGAGTGGGCCCATTCTCTGAGGTTTGCCCTGGGCCCCATAAAAGGTTGAAACAAGACAGCTGCTCAACAACAGAAGACTTTGTATTTTAGTCATTTCAGTTTGGAGGAGGGAATAAATATTGAGGGATTAAGGGGAATATCCCCTTTGATTCCTCCTGTAAAGGGAGGAGCAGAAAGATATTTTTCCATATTTGTTTGGGTCACGGAGCAGGTATAAATCTAGATAATGGCAATTGAGAGCACACATGTGCATTCTCTATATAAAATGGGGAATACTCATGTAGATTTTTCCCCCAACCAGGACAGGTGTAGGACCCCCTTATGCTGAATTTCTTTCCCATGTAAGTCACTATGGGGTTATGTGATGTATTCTGGCACAATTTGTATAGTAATGAATCAAGCAATCCGTTTAATATTCTAAACTCAGCAACTTAGAAACTTTTCAATTATCACAATAAAGAACACAGGTCTCAGAAAAAACTTATAGCACCTGAACATGGACTCATAGCCTTTAACTGTGCCAGTTCTCACATCAATGACCCGGTTCAATATTTTTTTCAATTTTTCACTTATATAGAACCTTAAAAATATCCTCAGCTAGAATTTCTTGATAATATTCATCTCAGTAAAAAAATGCTTGAAACTGAGGAAATATGTGCTTAACTTAGAAAGATTTAGCCAAAATGAATGGATAAGGAATTGAGGGGGAGAAGGTCAAAGAGAGGTTACCAACGGCCATTCATGTTGCAGTTCCTTGACAAGCCTCCAGAGAACTGTATCCCTGCCAGAGTTCTGCTACTCACATGGGCCAGCATGTCACGGTAAGGCTAGAATCTCAGCTCAACACAAACCGCAGAGAACTGTTTTGTCTCTGATTTTCAGACAGTGAGGAAGAAGTGTTGGGATTTAGGACTGGAAAGGAGAAAAAAAAAGAACTGAAATAACCCTAGCATCTTTAAGTCTGTCCTTGAGAGAATGGGGAAGGATTGCTTGGGTCTTAGCATTTCAAAGCAGGAAAACACAGAGAGCTTGAAGGTTGACTTGCAGCCACTGAAGAAGGAGTGATTGTTATTTGAATGCAGAAGAAAATGAATGAGAAAAAAAAAAAAAGATTGAAAGAAGCAGCGTTTTCTTCTTGGCTTCCTTAGTGCTGCGGTGTTCAATGCCTACGTTATATGGAAGATTCCTTGTTAAGACTGAATGCTTTTCTTCATAGTCTGGTGCAGGGTCCCCAACTCCAGTCTAGAGGATACCAAACCAGTCAGGTTTTTGGGATATCCCTAATGAATATGCATGAGATATATTTGAGAGATATCCCAAAAACTGACTGGTTTGCTGCCCTCCAGAACTGGAGTAAGAGACCCCTGGTTCTGGGGGGTATCCCTGGATGAGAAGCTCTCAGCTCAATATTCAAAGAATTTATGAGAATTACGCTCCTAAATTGGCCTCTTTGAAAATATAATAGGGCTATGTTACTGAATATTTTCATAAAAGTTAATGAACTTCTTAATTTAGGAGCATGAAAAGTGGGTGGCAACAGGGACAGACTTAGGGCAGGGAAAAGAAGTTAAGAGCCTAGCCCCGATTTTCAGCACTAGGCACCTAAATTGGACTCATAAATCTAGGCAAATGAATGGTAGGTCTACATTTAAGAGCATAGCGGATATCCAGTGAAAACTAATCCTGGATATTCAATGCCGGGGCGATATCCACCATCAGCAATGACTATCTGGGTCACCCCAGAAGCCAGAAGTTAGCTGCTGGTTAGTTTCCATGGGTTCTCTGCCTTACTTTACTCACAGGTTGGTAACTGGGCAGCGGCTCAATCTCGCCATTGCCTGGTTAGCATTGGATGCCGCCTCTGCTCCACCCTGGAATGCTAACTGCATAGCATTGGGGCGTGTAGCGGCATCACCCACGAATATCCAGCAGCACTAACCGTGTTAGTGCAGCTGAATATCCCGCTAACCGGTATTTACACGGTTTGCAGGTCTGCAAACCATGTAAATGCCTTTGAAAATCCCCCCCCCCCCCATAAATTTTAAGCTCCTAAATTAAGATTCTTTTTCAGCTGAAAACAAATGCTTCTAAGGGTGGCTGAAAATAAAGCACAGATTTAGAAGCCTAATTTTTCCAGCTTGGAATATAGGACTCTGTTTTTAGGTTCGAGTGTCTAAAGCTGTGAGGGCATGTTCTGCAAAATTACACTTGCTGCACTATGTTAAATCTTTTCTACTGATTCTGATTTCATGACACTGTGACTAGGCCATGCATTGATTACTAGTCAGCTGGACTATTGTAATGCTTTGTATCTGGCGTTACCAAGAACCAGCTTTGTAAGCTGCAGCTAATTCAAAATAAAGTTGCTTGTTTGATATTAGGGACCACTTTGAGAGATCATATTTCTCCTGTTCTTAAGATGGATAGTTAAAACTCAATTCAATGGTATTATTAATATAAGAATCCCATTTTATGTCTCAAAAAAGGGTTCATTTTGTTCTGATTGACGAATCTTAAATGGAAAATGAGGCTAATGTACTAAAATTCAATTCTACATCATAAATGTTTGCGTCATGTGAAAAACATGTGACATGCTCATAAACTACTGCTACTGATCATTTGTATAGCGCTACAAGACATATGCAGCACTGAACAGACACATATAAAAGATGGACCATGCTCATCAGAGCTTACAGTTTATTTAGGGTGGTCAACACAAACAGCTGAGGACAAGGAAATGTCAAGGGAAATGGTAAAAAAAAACACATAAGAGTCAAAGCAGATCAGGATCCAAAAGCTGCCTCGGAGAGGTGAGTTTTTAGCCTGGATTTGAAAGGGTCCAGAGATGAAGCCTAATGCACAGACTCAGTTAGTTTGTTCCAGGCATAAGGAACGGCAAGATGGAAAGATCGAAGTCTAGAGTTGGCAAAGGTAGGGCACAGATGGAAGGGATCTGCCAGAAGAGTGGAGGTCCTGAGAAGGGGTGTTGTGAGAGATAAGAGGAAAGGTAGTGAGGAACAGCAGAATGAATGCACTTATAGGTCATCAGGAGAAGTTTGAACTGGATACAGAAACGGATAGAGAGCAAGTAAAGTGACTTGAGGAGAGGAGTTATATTGAGCATAATGAGGCTGGCAAAGGCCCAATATTTGAAAGGCATTTACATGGTTTACAGCCCTGTAAACTCTGTAAATGTCACTCAGTGAGATATTCAATCGTGCTAACATGGTTAGTGACGCTGAATATCCCCAAACTTCTCCCCTACACGTCTCAATGCTAACCGCCTAGCATCGGGACATGTTGTGTGTGGTGACAGAGGCTAACCAGGTAACATAAGAACATAAGATATGCCATACTGGGTCAGACCAAGGTCCATCAAGCCCAGTATTCTGTTTCCAAAAGTGGCCAATCTAGGTCATATGTACCTAGCAGTTTCCCCAAGGGACACAGGTTCCACAATGCTTGTATTGGTTCAAGCATTGATATCCTGGGTACCTTCTTAATAATGGTTTATGGACCTTTCCTCCAGGAACTTGTCCAAACCTTTTTTAAACCCAGCTACACTAACAGCCTTTACTACATCCTCCGGAAACAAATTCCAGAGTTTGATTACACGTTGAGTGAAAAAATATTTTCCTTAATTAGTCTTAAATAGTTTACCTTGTAGCTTCATTGCATGTCCCCTAGTCTTTCTATATTCTGATAAGGTAAACAATCGATCTACGTTTACCCGTTCCACTCCGTTCATTAATTTATAGACTTCTATCATATCTCCCCTCAGCCGTCTCTTTTCCACGTTAAAGAGCCCAAAGCTATTTAGCCTTTCTTCATAGGAGTATCCTTCCATCCCCTTTACCATTTTGGTGGCTCTTCTCTGAAACTTTTCTAAAATCGCTATATCCTTTTTAAGATACGGCGACCAGAATTGCACACAATATTCAAGGTGCGGTCTCACCATAGAACGATATAGAGGCATTATAATATCTTTTCTTCTATTTTCCATTCCTTTCCTTATCATACCTAGCATTCTATTTGCTCTCTTGGCCGCTGATGCACACTGGGACAAGGGTTTTAACATGGTATCCACAATGACGCCTAAATCTTTTTCCTGGGTGGTAGTTCCTAATGTGGAACCTTGCATCGTGTAACCATAGTTTGGGTTGTTCTTCCCTAGGTGCATAACCTTGCACTTGTCCATATTAAATTTCATCTGCCATTTTGATGCCCAGTCTTCCAATTTATCAAGATCCTCTTGCAATTTTCCACAATCCTCTTGGGTTTTAACAACTTTAAATAGTTTTGTGTCATCTGCAAATTTGATAACCTCACTCGTTATTCCACTTTCCAGGTCATTTATGAATATGGCAAAAAGCAGCGGACCCAGCACAGATCCCTTGGGTACACCACTATTCACCTTTCTCCATTGGGAAAATTGGCCATTTAGCCCTACCCTCTGCTTTCTATCTTTTAACCAGTTCCTGATCCACAATAGTACACTGCCTCCTATCCCATGACTCTTTAGTTTTGCCAAAAGTCTCTCATGAGGGACCTTGTCAAAGGCTTTCTGAAAGTCCAGATACAGAATATCAACCGACTCACCTTTGTCCACCTGATTATTCACTCCTTCAAAAAAACATAACAGATTAGTAAGACAAGATCTTCCTTGTCTAAAGCCATGTTGGCTGTCTCCCATTAGGTCATGACTATCTACATGCTGAGTAATTTTATTCTTTATGATGGTTTCTACCATTTTTCCCGGTACTGAAGTCAGGCTCACTGGTCTGTAGTTTCCCGGATCACCCCTCGAACCCTTTTTAAAAATTGGTGTTACATTGGCGATCCTCCAATCTTCAGGTATTAGAGATGATTTTAATGATAGTTCACAGATTACTAATAGCAGGTCTGCAATCTCATATTTCAGTTCTTTCAACACCCTTGGATGTATACCATCCGGCCCAGGTGATTTGCTACTCTTCAGTTTATCTAATAGTTGTAATACATCTTCCCGATGTATCGATATTTCCTTCAATTCTTCCGCACCTTTAAATACCACTTCAGTCATGGGTAACATCCCTACATCTTCCTCAGTAAAGGCCAAAGCAAAGAATTCATTCAGTCTCTCCGCTATCGCCTTGTCGCCTCTTAGTGCTCCTTTCACCCCTTTATCATCTAATGGACCAACTGACTCTCTCACAGGTTTTTTGCTATGAATGTACTTGAAAAGGTCTTTACTTCGCGTTTTTGCTTCCGCAACAAGCTTCTTCTCAAATTCTCCCTTTGCCTGCCTTATCAATGCTTTGCATTTGACTTGCCAGTGCTTGTGCTGTTTCCAGGGTTCGTCATTTGGCTCTTTTTTCCATTTCCTGAAAGATGCTTTTTTGGCAGCAACAGCCTCTCTGACCTCACCTTTAAACCATGCTGGCAGTTTTTTGGACTTCCTTCCACTTTTCTTAAAGCGTGGAATACAGCTGGTCTGGGCTTCCAAGATAGTATTTTTCAACAACAGCCAAGCCTGATGTACGTCTTTAACCTTTGCAACTTCTCCTTTTAGTTTTTTCTTAACTGTTTTCCTCATTTTATCATAGTCTCCCTTTCCAAAGTTAAAAGGTAGTACTGTGGATTTCCAAACTATCCCTCCTCCACTAATTAAATCAAAGGCAATCATGCTATGATCACTATTGCCCAGTGGCCCCAACAACCTTATCTCTTGCACTAGATCTGGTGTTCCACTAAGGACTAGGTCTAATATGACTTCCCCTCTGGTCGGTTCATGAACCAGCTGCTCCAAGAAGCAGTCATTTATTTCATCTAGGAGCTTTATCTCCCTAGCATGTCCTGGCGTGACACTGACCCAGTCGATACAGGGGTAGTTGAAATCACCCATTATTATTACTGCGCTGTAACTTTTGTTAGCTTCCTTTGAACATTTCATCATCCATTTGGTCATTCTGGCCAGGCGGTCGATAGTACACCCCCACTGCCATCGCCTTCCCCCTTTTACATGGAATTTCAATCCATATAGATTCTACAGCAGATTTTGTTTCCTGCAAAACTTTAATCCTTTCTGACTCAATGCCCTCTCTAACATAGAGAGCAACCCCTCCACCAATTTGATCAGCTCTATCATTACGATATAGTTTGTACCCAGGTATCACAGTGTCCCAGTGGTTGTCCTCCTTCCACCATGTCTCTGATATTCCAATCATAACTAATCGTTCATTTAGTGCTATATATTCTAACTCTCCCATCTTATTTTTTAGACTTCTAGCATTTGCATACAAGCATTTTAGAGAATGTATTTTATTCATATTAATTTGGCTATTGTTAGACATGGTTAATTTGGGATCTTTAAGCTCTGTCTGCTCCATACTTGAGGGCATTTGGGCTAGTTTACTCTTTTGTGGAACCTCTCTGCTTTTGGTAGTATCCTTCAAAGATACATTCTTCCGAACCATCCGCTCTTGGGCAACTGTCGGCTTTCTCCTAATATCTAGTTTAAAAGCTGCTCTATCTCCTTTTTAAAGGTTAATGCCAGCAGCCTGGTTCCATGCCGGTTAAGGTGAAGCCCATCCCTTCGGAAGAGCCCCTCCTTTCCCCAGAATGTTCCACAGTTCCTAACAAATCCAAACCCCTCATCTCTGCACCATTGTCTCATCCACGCATTGAGACTCCGGAGCTCTGCCTGCCTTTTGGGTCCTGCGAGTGGAACAGGAAGCGTTTTGGAGAACGCTACCCTGGAAGTTTTGGATTTCAACTTCCTACCTAAAAGCCTAAATTTAGCCTCCAGAACCTCCCTACCACATTTTCCTATGTCATTGGTGCTGACATGTACCAAGACAGCAGACTCCTCCCCAGCACTATCTAAGACCTTATCTAGGTGGCGCGTGAGGTCCGCTACCTTCGCACCAGGCAGGCATGTTACCAGGCGATCCTCACATCCACCAGTCACCCAGCTATCTACAAGCCTAATGATCGAATCACCAACTATAACGGCTGTCCTAACCCTTCCCTCATGGGCACATGGCCCTAGAGAAACTTCCTCGGTGCGAGAGGGTTTTACATCACCTGGAGGACAGGTCCTAGTTACAGGATCACCTCCTTCCACACCAGGGTGATGCTCTCCTGTCACGTGACCTTTCTCCTCCATGGCAACAAGGATGCTGCCAGACTGGAGGTGGGACTTCAGTACTATATCCCTGTAGGTCTCGTCTATGTACTTCTCTGTCTTTCTTATGTTTTCCAAGTCTGCTACTCTAGCCTCTAGAGAACGGACTCGTTCCCTGAGAGCAAAGAGCTCCTTGCACCTAGTGCACATGTAAGACCTCTCACCAACTGGGAGAAAATCATACATGTGACACTCAATGCAAAAGACTGGAAAGCCCCCATCTCGCTGCTGGACTGCTGTCTGCATCTTAGTTTTAAGTTTGTGTTTAGATCTAATTTCTTTACTTACTAAGTGTTGCTATGGATATTTATACTAATAAAACTGTACCTAATACGTATAATATACCTTGTTCACCTGAAGCTTAACTAATCTCAGGTCCTCAGGTCCTCTCTGCTTTTGGTAGTATCCTTCAAAGATACATTCTTCTGAACCATCCGCTCTTGGTGGCCAGGAAGTCACGGTGGCCAGCGGTGATATTGCACTACTACCCAGTTAGCTTTTACAGGTAAAGTTAGGCCAACCTTTGCAGCACCTATCTTTACCTGTAGAAGCTAACTGGGTAGTGGTGCAATATCGCCGTTACCCAGTTAGCCTCTGCGACTTCCAAGCATGTTCGGCGACCCTGGATATTCAATGCCAGGGCTGCATATGACCCTAGCATTGAATATCTGGGGTTAGAGGTTGGCAGCGATGACTAGGCACTGTACTCGTGCCTAGCCATCTAACTCAATATCGGGCCCCAATTTCACTTTGATGAAGTCTTTGCAAAAATGCCTTTTGCAGTTGCAAAATTTTGCTCAACATCCACTTTCTCGAAAAGTTTATGTATGCATCACATTAATGTGATGCAAATTCATGATGCAAATTCATGCAAAGCATCGCAATGATGTACAATTTTGTGAAAACTCACACTTGCTCTTTTGTAGAATCTTGGGGAGGGACAGGGTGAATAGGGCCTCGGGGAAGGTGATTGGGAGGAGTGAGCAAGGCTTCATGGGGAATACCTGGGCTTGAGGGGCCACGTGCTTCATACATTTTCATCCAGAGAAGGCCTGGGAGAGCAGTATCTTATTTAGCAGCCAGACCCATTTAGCAATAGTGCCATGAGACTATTGTTAGGGGACTAAGACCATCATTTTGAAGCCAGTATTCACCAGGGCAGGGACATCCATGCATCCCTCTTACTTCTCTACAATCCACCATAGAGATCCACAGTAGGTGCCAGGGGAATTGAGGTACAGTGTGATCTATGTAAATGGAATTAGGGTTGGCAGGCACTTTGAAAAGTGAATCAAGGGTAGGGGTTACATTAGTCAAACACTGGTCCTTTTCAGTTGCTCCCCAGAAGCTTCTAGCCATTCATTAGTGGCATGATGATCCCAGGAAGGAAAGATAATGGCACATCTTGAAGTGGCATTACCTGTCCATTAATAACAGAGTTTGCAAAGTTTCATGCAAGCTGCATTATTCCTTTGGGGTAATAATGAGCTGTTCTACATGCAAATGCATCCATTACATCTCATTGTTAGCTTACTTTCGCTGCAGACTTATGTGCGGAGAACCCATGTAAGAGTCAGACCTGTGTACTAGGAAAGACTTTTGCAATGTGGGGATACCTCATGATTTGTCCAAAGGCAGAAACACTATCAATGGACCCAAACACAGAGAGGAGGTGACAATATGTGTTGCAAGAGAAAGAGGCAGTGGCCCAGTGCCACAAACACCAGTACCGCACACTCGGGGTGTTCAGGTCAAGAATAAGCTACCTCCAACTGACAGAGCAGGAGGTGTAACAATGGTACCGCATGGGCAGTGCCATCATCATAGAGCTGTGAGCCATCCTGAGCCCGGACCTGGAAGCAGTCACTGCCCAAAACCAGGCACTGCCAGTGGCAGTAAGAGTCACCTCTTGACTTCCTGGCCACAGGAAGTTTTCAGCACATCATTGATGCCACAACAGGCATCCGGGGGTCTGTGGCATGCCACAACATTGATGCCTTTACCAATGCCCTGCTCCAAAGGCTGGGATACCTCATCTTCTTCCCCAGAACACCACATGAGTGGCAGGAGATGATGCAGGCTTTCTATGATCTTGACAGATTTCCCTCAGTCCTAGGGATCATGGACTGCACCCATGTTGCTCTGAAGGCATTGCAATAGGAACAGAGGGCATACAGGAACCGCCATACTACACATCCATAAATATGCAAGTGGTGGTGAATGTGAATATGGCCATCACAGATGTGTGTGTCCAATTAACAGACTCCTGCCATGACTCCTACATACATACTTGAGTAATCCAGACTGGGACAAGCTGCAGCCAGCAAACATCTTGGAGATGCCTGGTTGCAGGGTGAGTAGACAGGGGTGGGAGATGATGTGATGGGATGTGAGCACTGTATGCTACCCTGTGTTGTTGCACCCCATAAGTGAATGCATGTGTTGTTGCACCCCATAAGTGAATGCATGGTCTGCCATTCATTGCTGGTGGTGAGAAGTTTGTAAAGCATCTGTGTGCTGGTGTTGACCAGAACCCAGGATGAGCAATGTCTCTGCCAGCCCTGAAACACCATGCATGCCTGACAAGACTGATGCATGCGTGTGTCCCTATCACCACAGGTGATCGTGGACACTTACTATGGACCTGGCTACTGATTCCACTGCACCATCCACAGACACCACAGCAGTAGTGGTACAATCAGGCACACCAGAGGACCAGGGCTGTGGTGGAGAGGGTCTTTGGAGTGCTGAAGAACAGCTTCAGATGCATTGATTGCAGTGGTGGAGATGTGCTGTACAGGTTGGAGAGGTTTTGACGGATCTTCATTGCCTCACATAGACTGACCGTGGTTTCATCTTTCATAGCCTTGCCCAGTCTCACTAGGGTCATGCATGGGGTCAACAGTTTCCCTACCTGCACAAACCCTGATGTCAGCAACATATAAGCAGCTAGCTGGATGCTCCTCACTCACTTGCAAGTGATGGTGCTGTCAGCCCTCCAGGGTTGAGGATGAAATGACAGCAGAGAGGGACAGCCACTAGCCACATCCTGGCACATCTGATACAGACATAGAATATAGCCAGAGGCAGATGCAGCATAACACTGCAGTAGACAGGCGAGCAGAAGTAGAGATGAAGCAAGACCTGGAAGTGGGAAGTAGGGATGAGTGGTTTGAAGAGCTGGAGCTGCATGAAGAGGCACAAACACCCACAGAGCAATTGACCCACCTGGTGAGGAGGCACCACTGGATCCCTCAGGAGAAGGCCGCCAACTGAGATGCGACAGACATCAGGTGATCAGCTGTGGTGAGTGCCTTATGCAGCAAAATGAAGGTTACCTGCTGATGGAGATTGGGCAAACCACTATCTTTCATGATATCCCGCAGGTGCTGTGTGAGAGAAGACAGAAGATCACAGTCTGCAAAGGCTGGATCACATCATCAGAACATGGATACCCTCATTTTGCATGTGGGTCTTCTAGTCTCCCATCTACCCCAACCATGGGAGCACCCTGGCAATGTGTCCCCTGCCTCTGCCTCTGGTTCCACTATCTCTAAACCCACTCATACAGATGACCGAAGCACAAGGGTTCGGTAATGCGAGACCCATGAGCCATCAATCAGCAGTATACAGGGAGCACCACCACAGGGCACAGGCTCCCTCCTAAGGTTTCCTGACTTTCATGCTGCCAGAAGACAAAGTGGTGAGGGGATGGGGGATGATGAAGAGAGCTCTTTGAAGTCCACTCACTGTGGTTAAGAGACTTCTGCTATCTCTATGAAACCCCTACTCATCCCTCAGACAGGGCAGGAGGGGACATGGAGCAAGGGGAAGGGGCAAGGGAAGGAGAAGGCAGGCAACACAGGCATGGAAGAGGTCACACAGAGGGATGCATCCTAGGTTGAATATAGGTATGTGCGTTTGCAGTTGATGGGTGTAACAGGAGGCTGCACAATTTGTGACAGAGTGTGATCACATGATCGATTGTCTGGAGGGAGGTGGGGAATCCTTCACACAGGAGATAGTGTCTGATGGGGCAGTATAGGATAGAGCCAGTGGGGGATAGTAAT
This sequence comes from Ichthyophis bannanicus, assembly GCA_033557465.1. Classification (NCBI taxonomy): domain Eukaryota; kingdom Metazoa; phylum Chordata; class Amphibia; order Gymnophiona; family Ichthyophiidae; genus Ichthyophis; species Ichthyophis bannanicus. The sequence continues at coordinate 1,761,637,910 of CM066032.1, read as the reverse complement.
GGCATCCCAGGGGGCCATGGTGGTGATGGAGGATGTTGTATGATACTGGGGCACAAATGCTTGCTGTATAGGGGTCAGGTGGGCAGACAGGTGGGCGGTAAGGAGGGTAGGCAGGAGAGTGGGCAGGGTATGTCTGTAGCTTTACTTCACTAGTTGCTAATAAACACATACCTTCAGTAAAGTGGGTTTGTATCGGTTTCTTCTTTGCTCCTCTCCCTGTTGGTAGGGCTGCATTTTGACGTCTACAGCTCTGTCTGTGCCCTCCTCTGTGTCATCCTTCTCTGGTGCACTCTCTGGAGGCAGGTTTTCAGCTAGCCAAATGTTCTATGATTGAATAAGTGTTCCTATGGGCCCGGTTATACTGTTCCTCTGCCTCACTGTGAGGGGAGCAACAATGGAGGTCATCAGCCAGCTTCCCAGTAGATAGTCGTGGTCACCTACAGAAGGGGGCATAATGGGGGGTGGGAGAGGGGGACTGTGTTGAGTAGCCCATGTCATGGATAGCGCTGTCACTGTTCCTGCTGCAGCACATACTTATTGCCATACCTGCCACCCTTACTCCACAGGCCTTGAGATGTTTACAGTATGTTGGTGTGTGCCTTTTCTTTTCATAGTCCCTTCATACCCACGGCACTCCTGCCAGGGTCTATACCAGTACCAAGTTGTGTCCTGCCCCTCCATGGGTTCCCTGCATCCTCCATTCTCTTCCTCCAGTGGTGGGTGTCCTAAATATCTCCCTGCCGCCCCAAGTTCCAAGCACACACCCATCCCTTGGCCCCCTTCTGTGATATTCTGTCTGTGGAGCTTCCTCCATTCTTGGCATAGAGACAATGCACTTTGGGCCCTCCTATTCAGCCAATGTGCTCCTAGCACCTGCAGGGCTCTTCCTTGCTAGAGTGAGGTGTTGATTTGCACTCCAGACCCTCACAGTTTGGCCTGCCATTGCTCAAGCCCCCATCCAGCCATTTCCAGCAGCAGTACCCACTTTGTGGCTCATATTTGGTGCTCCATTCTGTCACCACCCTTTGGCTGCTCTGTCCTAAGTGTTGGTGGCACACACAAGTATGTCCTGGAGGAGCCAGCCACCCATTATTTCACCACTGCTGAAGGATTCATGAATGCTTGATTGTACCAGGATGTAAATATCATGGCATGGCCCTGGAAAATGGGGATACACATCTGTTATTTCTCCCTTGCCATTGCAGATCACCTGTATGCTCATTGAATGATATGAGTCCTATTCCTTTATGCAGCTTCTCAGGACAGCGGATGGTGCAGGTCCACATGTGTGCAGCCTATTACACACAGCACTATGGAAAAGCTGGCTTCCTGATGGAAATTGAGTATGGTCTGTTGTTGCTGCTGAACCATGCTGGGAAAGCTGATGAAATGTGTTATCCTGGGGAGGAACGCTGTGAGGAACTGTGTGAGACACACTGACACGGCTGACTTGCTGATGCCCGATATGGCAATAAGCATGGTCTGGAGGCTGCCGTCACCAGGAACACAAGGTCTGTCATGACCTTTATGTGCACAGGGATGGAATAGCCTCTCTTTGTGTTGTCACTGAGATCTTGCTCTAGCTCCTGGCACAGCTGGTGCATAGCAGCTTTATCAAATCGATACCACATCAGACACTGCTCAGTGGTGAATCCATGTACTGGGCCCTCGACTGATATGCCCTCTGGTATGGTTACCCTTTGTGCGCCTCATTGTTGCTAGCCTCTGCCGTAAACCATGGAGCACACTATCAGACACCTCTCTCACCAACCACCGGAGAGTGTTTTGGGAAGGGTACTCAATATTTTTTATCTAAATAATCCAAAGTTACACTAACAAATTCACATCTCTCTTGAACAGGTTTTCTTTCAATCAATGTATTTCCCTATTGATTAGTAAATTAAGTTTAGCACAGCTGTTGAATTGCTGAAGGCTTTAAGCCATTGTTGGTAATGGGTAGATTTAGAAAACGGGAACGGGACGATTCTGAACTACACAGAATTTCAAGCCTTATAACCAGAGAAAAATGTCACTTTATAGGAGCGAGATGCATTAATATTCCATTTGCAGAAATTGGTAGGGCTCAGCACTGAGGTTGAAGGGAATTTTCAAAACCATTTCCATGGGTAAAACAATGTTTTATCCATAGAACATGTTTGTTTAAATTAATTGCCTTATATGTAAGCAACATTATGCACTAAGAGGGTCATTCTAAAAGTATTAGTCATGGTTTGGACGTCTGCAGACATGCAAGTGGAAATCATGGATATGTCTCCTTAACCATTCCACAAATGCTGTCTGCAGACGCCTCCAATTCAGGGACTTTCAAGCAGGCACAGGAGTGTGGCAGAGGCATATCTAGGGAGGGGAAACAGACTTACACATCCCTGTTCAGTCCCAGCAGCAGTGGAGCCATCTGCAGGACTAGCTTCAGGTTACAAAGTCACACACTTGGATTTGAACACGCACTACCTAGCTTTTAAGTCACTACTCCTAACTACTGTGCTAGTAGCCATCTTTACTTTCAAATGCTCTCCTGGGAACGTCTATATAGACATTTGATACATGCGCCTATCGGTCACCTCCATGTTTCTGGAATTGTGCCTGAACTGGCACGTGCCTGCCTTTCTTTTCAGAAGTTCTGGCTTCGACATCCCAGGATTGCACTTGGACGTCCCATTTGAAATGTGCCTCAAAGTGCATAGTTTTGCTGGCAAGGTTGACGTGTAGTTTGGAAACACAGGTACACTTTGAATTTTGAAAAGAGTGCGAGTTCTTTTCCTTAGATAAAGCACCCACACAAAAAGACAATGCAGATGTCTTAGCATGCTTTTGCCTTGGATATTTTTCAAAGTGAAAGCAGGCACGTGCATTCAATTTCAAAAATGGTGTAAAGCCAATGGGTAAAAATTGTTTCATAGATGAGGCATAGGCAAAACCAACTAAAAGAATCTTCCAGTTACGGTATCTGAGAGCCCCCTCCTTCCTGTCATTTCCCCTCCTCTCCTCTTCTGTTCCTTGCAGATGACAGGATGAGAGGCGAGTTGTTGGAAGAGGCAAAACACAAAGAGTAGCTGAAAAGCTCCCTGGTGCCTCCCCTCTTGTCCGATCCGTAAATGTGCTGCCTGTGCATGATGCTGGTTACCTGAGCATCCCAGTTAGTTGAGTGGTGGATAATGGGGCTTTTGCTGTATGAGACAATAATAAAGACAGAGTTTGAATGAAGCCTGTTTATCATAATCCCGTTTGTATTTATTGCCATTGTATTTTCTTTCTAACCCTACCTGTTTCCCGTCCAGTCCAAAAGCTGACAAAAACATCGGCCAAAAATAATAGAAGTAGAGTTGCAAGTGGGATTCTGTTCTGTGTGTCATAGATTATAAATCCTATTAACAGCATAGATCCCTGCCAAAAGCTGTAGGCTCTTTCTACATGATCGGTATATCTATGTGAGTTACAGTATAAGGTGAAACTCCACAAATGATTACAGTCTGTTTCAGTTCAGTTCCTTTCACTAACCAAAACCATTTGGAGATTATAAGACATATAGTATTGCAGACCTTTTGCTAGTGTTTCCTTTATTCACTGAGGCTATTTAAAACTTATGGCCATTATGTAAATCCACACCCAAGCCCAATGTGAATAATAGTAAAGGCTTTTTCGAAATGTGATTTCAGTTACACCATGCAACAAAAGAATTAAGAAGAATCCTAGCAGAGACCTACAAAATAATTGCAGTCAAATTATACTTCACCCATTCTCACCACAATTTTCCACCAAACCTGTCCACACCAATCTTCCCAAGCTTCTCCCATTACTCCTCCCCTCCCCCTCAGCTTGCATCTGCTCTGACCACCACTGTCTTCCACAGCTCATCCCCACCACTTTTTCTCACATTAGCCCATTACAAATATTCTTTCCACCCTATCTGAACCAATGTCCAGGGTGTTTTCTCTCCTATTAGCCATCCTGGAAGCACTAACTCCCCACAGCTCATATCCAGCACTTTTCATCCTCCCACAACTCGTTCCCAGCATTCTCATTGCGTAATATATCAGTGTGACATAACAGAAAAATACCATCCAGCTCATCCTCTCTACCCAGCTAAAGAAACATTTCAGCTACCAGCCAGATTATGGCTACCTGCAAGATTTTTTCTTATCCAGGACACATCTTTTTGTCTTTATTTGTATTTCACCATTCTGGTTAGAATGGCAAAGAAGATCCCTACTTAATTTCCTTCAGCTTTATGCATTTCCCATACCTACAATGACTTCAATAATCCAAATATCCAGTAATACTAACACAGGCAAACTCCCAGCTTCCTAGACTCTCTGCATGGGCATCTGTTTTTCTGCTAAGATTTCTAGTTAATTAGAAAACTTGCAGCCTGTAAGACAGACCCAGCTGCTAGTTTGGGTTTTTTTCTTTTAGTGTGATCTACAGTAAATAGCTACTATTACTAATGATCCTCCCAAGTCCCTTGTGTTACCTGCTAGACAGACCCAGCCATGTGATCATCTGCATTCCCACTTCTAGTTCCTAGGGAATATGCAACCTGCTAGACAGACATAGCATTGTTCAAGTCTATCATAGCAGCCTGTCAGACAACCTGGACACACTGATTCCTGTCTAACTGCTATGACTTTATCACTTGTCATACACTTAGGCATCCTTAGAACCTGCTATAAATGCTCCAACATGTGTCACCAAGTTGATGTGCTTGCCACTCTCTCCCTTCTTATCAGCTAAGGATCTCCTGTGCTTATCCCACGCAGCTCCTTATTAAATGTAATTACACTTTCAGCTACCGCTCACCCCAGGAGGCTATTCTATGCTTCCACCATCCTTTCCATGAAAACATATTTCCTAATCTTTTCTCCTCAGTCTACTCCCTAGAAGTCTCATATTATCACCCCCTTATTCCAGAATATCCTTTCTCTTGAAAGAGGTAGGGCTTCTGGTACAGACCCTGTATCATCTTGATAGTCCTTGTCTAGACAGCCTCAATTCTCGTTATATCATCCTGGAGATATAGGATCCAGAGCTGGGCACGATGCACTAGGAGAGATCTCAATAATGACCTGAATGAGTTCACGATCACTTCTGTTTTTTCTACTAGATATTCCCAGTGCATTTTTCCTAGCAAAAATGGCACTAGTACTTATTTGCTGGGCTCTTTAATTAATACATGAGGACCATGGGTCAATTTTAGAAAGCAATGAAAAAGGTGCCGGTGCTTGTTACTGCTCCAAAAAAGCCCTGGTTTTCCTCTTCTTATGAAACCTACCAACCCTCCTGTTCTGACCACTGTTTTGTCACACTTTTTCCTTGAAATAACCAGATCATAACCACTCCATGGTTTCTTTACTGCTTATGGACATTCACATCTCACCTTTAATTGTGTATCTCTCCCTTGGAATTCTGTGCTATAATGCATAACGCTTTTGTGTATTGAAATTTAGGAGTATGTTTGCTAAACAGCATGCTGGCAGTGGGTGTTTGGACCACTAATCTAGCGCAGAGGCCCATGCCAACTTCAGGGTATGTGTGCATCTGTTCTTCCGCCTTTAGCACATTGCAAATGTGCAGTACCATGCTAACTGGCATGCAGGTGCACTTAATGCCATCCACTGAAGTGGCATTAAGTGCACCCACACTAACAGGAAAATTTGTGGTTAGTGTGTGTGCCCAAAACGTCCATACTAACGATAATGCATTGCCAATGCACATGTCCCGCCCCTAACTTGCCCAGTCTCCACCAAATCATGCACTAGCCATGTTTTGGCAACTTGTGTGCATCAGGAATCCTAAAAGATAAATGTTATAAATGTTTCTGATCTGTTACAATCTTCTGGGTTTCAACCATTGAGAACTTCTACCTTGTTGCTGACATTGGCTTTGTAGTCTAATAGAGATTGGTTACGTATTACGATTGTATTATACTAAACAGTCTCAGTTGTTTCACAGTCATAGAATTATGATCTTTCCAGATGTTTCTAAAGATACTTAGGGGTATGTTTACTAAAACCCCGGTAATGTGCGTGGCCCGCTAGTGTGCGGGTGCCATATAAGGAGTGGGGGTGTCTGGCTGAGAAAAGCAAAACCGGGATTATTCATGCGCTAATGTGCGTGGCGCCCATGTGCGCCCCGCACATTAGCGCATGAGAAAGCTGCGTGGGAGGCATAAGCAGCGCGCTGATGTGCAAGCAGAGGAGCAGAGCCACAGCACAATGGTTAAGACACTGACCAATGGTGCAAGGATCAGGGGTTCAATCCCCCACAGTGCCCAATGAAGACAGCTGGCTGAGGCATTTAAATAATGTGCAGCATAAGGTAGCACACTGATGTGCATAAGGCAGTGTGCTAATGCTTTAGGAGGCATTTTAATATTAGGTGGCATAAGGCGGTGCGCTGATGCACAGACATAGGAACAGAGCCACAGTACAATGGTTAAGACACTGACCAATGGTGCAGGGATCATGGGTTCAATCCTCCACTGTGCCCAATGAAGAAGGCTGGCTGAGGCATTACCTATTATGGGTAAGTTTGCTTTAGGAGGCATTTTATTTTTGATTTTAATTACTACTACTAGCAAACACACTCTCAAAGCGTGCTAACATAAGGCACCCCATAAGGCACATTTTAAAGTGCACTGTCCGCCAAGGCACCCTAGAATGTTGCTTATAGGGCGCTTTATAGGGTGCCGTATGAGTTACCGCAAGGTCACAGCAATATTTTTGATGGCAGCACTGTCCAGTTTAAGGAATGAAAAGCATAAGTAGGTGCGCTGACAGGCAAGGAGGAGGAGCAGCAGTGTAGCACAATGGGTAAGCCACTGACAGCTAATGCAGGGGTCATGAGTTTGCTCCCCAGTGTGCCTAATATGTAAGGCTGGCTGTGGCATCAGCTTTGCAATGTATGTATTTTTTCCTGCAGCACTTTAGTTGTATTTTATTAATTGCTGCCAGCAAACAGGCCTTCACGTGCTGTAATTGAAGGTGCCGCATAAGGCACCCTATAAGGCACTCCATAGGACACATTATAAAGTGCACTGTCTGCCACGGCACCCTAAAATGTCCCCTATAGGGCACCCTATAAGTTGCTCCACAGGATAATGTATAGTGCACCTTATATGGATGGTAACCATAAGGTAGCCTATAGGGTGCCCTATAAAGCGCCCTCTGAGGCACCTTATTGGTACAGTACGATGAGGGTGTTTTTGCTGACAGCAATAATGTACATTAAAAAGCAATAATGCTTTGGGCAACCCCAACAAATAACCCCACTGTGGGTTTAGAACCCACAACCTCTGGCTCCATAGACAGTGAAGTAACCATTGTGCCACAGCTCTATAGCTGCTAGTAAGACCAGGGCTGGCTGCAGATGGAGTGCACGTCACCACACAGACATTCTGCTGTGGTCACCAGGATAGGGTTAGCCCACCCGTACCCATGATGCACTGCACATGCAAATCATCTGTCCACAGATAAACACAAGATGGGGTATGCACCCCACAGCACCTCGGCCTGGTAGGGGGAAGTGACCATGTGCACCCCACAGCACCTCGGCCTGGTAGGGGGTACTGACCGTGTGTTTTACTGGCACAGAGTAGCTACACACCATCACATTGTGCGGGTACTGTGCTCACCTTGAGGGTGCGGTGAGGCGCCCAGCACCAGGTCCACAGCACCTTCCATGACAGAAGGAGGTCATGCTGGAGGTCCAAAGCAGTGTTAATGTGTGAGATAGGTAGTTTCTGCAGAAACACCTTGGATGTCTCTGTCAGGTGTAGCCCCCATGGTCCCCCAGGAGGATCATGCACCACCACCTCTCACCTCCAGGACCAAGGGTGACAAACAGGGTCTCCCATCAACAGATCCACATTCTACCTCCCTGCAATGGTGGCAGTAGAGGGGACCATCAACCCCAGTCCTGCTGGGGAACAGACACCCCACAGGGCAGCCAATGCAGCTCTTTACACATCCATAACACAATAGCAGACAGACATTAGGCCTGGATATGCTAAGCTGCACCCCACCACTATCTGATATTCTCCTGCAGCAAGCCTTCAGCCACTGCACCCTGCAAGCCACTCTATCAAGACACATACCAGCTGCAAACAGTCTGCTAGCTAGTCCATAATGCATGTTCCTGGTGGAAATGCATGCACCCAGAACTGGGATGTCAGCATACACAACAAGCAGATACATCAGTGACTGGGCCCCAAAAGAAAATCCATAAATATCACATGAGAGAAATACTATATAGCACTATGGGGGTGCCTAGCCATGCTGTCGTCACTGCACAGTCAGGGTGAGAGTGATCTCCCAGCAGGACATACTGAGGTCACCCTGTCTTTGTAGGTGATGGCCGGGCATTAAAATGTCCCAGCCAGTGCCCTATGCCCTGTGCAGATGCATCCTGGCCAGGTCACCCTGTCCGGGCTATACCCATGGTACCTTGTTCCTCATTATGCACATTGGCAGGCCAATACTGGCAACAGTGCTGGCAGTGTGGGCTGTGGAAGGTGTTTGCAGCCACCACACACTGTATAGACAGACACACACTCCCACACCTATGCCAGCATTGTGCTACTATAGAGGAGTTTAGCAGCCCTGCCCACCACACCAGTCCTGGGCACAGTACAGGCATGGTTATGCTATGCAATACTGTTGGGGGTCACTCCCCAGGGTGGTAAACACTGTCAGAGACCAGACCTGAAGCACACACCACAGACATCAGAAAGATTGTTATGATGGAGCTCAATGAGCAAACTGTGCTTAACGTAGGACTTGCTATCTGCCAGTAATCATAGGAAACGTTTGATAGGTGTGTACCGTATACCCAGGTGTAGGGTGGCATTGCTAAGGTATGCAAGTGCTAGTATTGGGAGATGCACGCAGGGCCCAATGTCCTGCCTCTCCAGGAGGCATTAGCCAATGGGGCCTGTGGGTGTGGGTGTTGGCTGCTGCTTTACGGCAGAGGTTCCCAACCCCAGTCCTGGTGTGCCAAACACTGTTCAGGTTTTCATGCTGTCCCTCATGAATATGCATGAGATACATCTGCATACCATGAGGGTGGTGCAGAGATATTGTCAGACGGCTGCCTAGGGTGAGAACTTACACAATCTTGACGATGCATATATTCATATGATTCTTGCAAGGTATTGTGGGTATTGTAGTTCATTCACTCCCAAACACAGCTGATGACAATAATTAAGTTGTGAAACCAAGTGGTAAGGCCAATAAAACACTTCTTTTATTGATGGGGTTTAATTCACCCAGCACATGTATGCTTGATAGCAATATAAATGAGGTTACTTGCTTGCAGTGTTTAAATGGATAACATAAAGTCATAAAGCAAATCAGAAAAACAACCTTCAGCTTGTCAGGCAATTAGCTAATGTTTTCTTAGCCCATAATTACCAAATACAAAGGCACAAAGAAATGAATAAACTTTGTTAGTTAGTTTAACTTCTGCTTATTTTCCACGCAGAACCCAGCAGTGATTCTCCCTTGCTCACACACACAATCAGGTGCAGATTTAATTACTATCAATTGACCAGCTGAAAGCCTTTAGCTGGCTGGCTGCTACTGTGTGAACCCAAATCCTGCTTTAAGAGCTGTTTGCAGTGGAAATAAAGAACAAAGTTAGGTTTCTTTGTGATGGCTGATGTGTTTGCTCACAGAAAGCTAGCAATAGCAATTAGATAGAGAACAGTCCATGTAAGTAATAGTTTCATCTGCTGTATCTCCCCCTTCATCAATCAGCATAGGGTCACTATCATACATTGGCACAGACGAGTCTTTCATTAAGGCACTATCATGAGAATGCTTATTCCCTTGCTGCCATTCTCTATTATAGATAGGGTCTGGATCAGTGTTCATACCTGAGCCTCTCCTGCTATCACTATTCCTCTCTGTATAGCCTGGCCAGTATGTAATCCAATTCTGAGTCCAGCCTTCCAATCTTGATCCCTGGACACTGGATCTCCTCTCACATACCTTCTGGCCTTGGTCTGAAAGTCCCTTCCACGTGCAGTCTTCTCTCTTCCAGGTAGCCACTGGTGATTCCTATCTCTGCCAATCCATTCCTCTGGCTGAATCCAGTCCAATGGATTCTGCTGGCATTTGGAATACCTCCCAGTATGGGTACTGCCTTGGAATCTCCCAGACCTTCCAATGGCCTTTCTTCTCTTCCTTCCAGAGAGTTTCCTTCTCTCTCTATCCGCTTGGCTTGGCTTCTGTTTCTCCAGGTGATACTGGTGCTTGAGCTTGTAGCCGTTGCTGTCTCTGTCTCTGTATCTCTTCCTGAAGCTTTTGCTGAAGCTGTTCTTGAAGCTGTTATCTGAAGAATAAGCTCTACTCTTATCCTGTTCTAATGTGTGCTGCTCCCTAACACAGCGCAGCTGTGTTGAATCAGGCCCTGCCCTTTGAGATGAGTGCTTAGGGATTACCTCATAGCTCTCTTGATTGCACACACATTTTCTCACTTCAGCCTCCCTCATGGCTGCTGGAAACCTGGTGCATTCTGGGACTGGTAGTCTTTTATGTGAAAACTCTGTTTTCTTGCTTCTACCAGAACTGACAGGTTGCTTGTTCAGAGTCACATCATCTTTTCTATAGCTCCTACCTGAGCTATGATAAGCTTCCTTATCACATACCCCCCTGCTTAAGTTATTACGGACTGGTTCTACTGGTGAAACTTCTTCTCTACAGTCCGTAATACGGGAAAGTGCATCCGCATTCTTGTGTAACTTCCCGGCACGATGTTCAACCTGAAAATCAAACGCCTGTAAGGCCATGTACCAGCGTGTCAACCTGGCATTGTGGTTCTTCATTTGCTGCAACCACTTAAGTGGGGCATGGTCCGTGACCAACTGGAACTTTCTCCCTGTAAGGTAAAACCTTAACGCCTCCACTGACCACTTGATAGCCAAACACTCTTTTTCTATCGTGGAATACTTTTGTTCAGCCAGTGACAACTTCCTGCTCAGGTACATCACAGGATGCTCCTCCCCATCATGGCACTGGGATAGGACTGCTCCTAGCCCTACATCCGATGCATCGGTTTGAACCAGAAAGGGTTTCTGGAAGTCTACTCCTTTCAGTACCGGTCCTGTACACAATTTTTCTTTTAATACTGAAAACGCTTTTTCAGCTTCTGGTGTCCACTTTATCTGGTTTGGACAATTCTTTCGCAGCATATCCGTGAAAATGGCACTTTTCTCTGCGAATTGCGGTATAAACCGGCGGTAGTATCCAATAAGTCCTAAGAAACTTCTTAGTTGTTTCTTGGTTGTTGGAGGAGGAAAATTCCTGATGCTATCTATTTTGCTTAATAGAGGTTTAATTTTTCCTCTTCCCACTAGGTGGCCTAGGTATTTTACCTCCCTATTTGCAAAGGCACACTTCTTCGGGTTTAAAGTGATTCCCGCTTGCTTCATAGAGCACAAGACTGCCCTGATCCTCTTCAAATGCTTCACCCAGGTGTTACTATGGATTATGACATCATCCATGTATGCAAAAGCATAACTTTGGTGGGGTCGAAGTACCTGATCCACTAACCTTTGGCAGGTAGCCGCTGCTCCATGCAGTCCGAAAGGCATCCTCTTGAACTGGAAAAGGCCAACGGGGGTGCTGAACGCAGTTTTCGGCTTCGACTCCCTGGTGAGAGGGATTTGCCAATATCCTTTTGTCATATCAAGGGTGGTTAAGTATTGAGCCTGTCCCAGCTGGTCCAACAGCTCCTCAATTCTTGGCATTGGATATGCATCAAAAACTAATATGGCGTTTACCTGCCGGAAGTCAATACAAAATCTTAAGGATCCATCAGGCTTCGGCACCAGGACTATGGGGCTATTCCAGGGACTCTTTGACTCCTCTATTACCCCCATGTCCAACATCTCCTGGACTTGTGCCACTACCTCCTGTCTTTTGGATTCAGGCAAGCGGTATGGCCTTTGACGAACCAATTTCCCAGGTGGAGTTATTATTTCATGGGCCACCAAATGGGTCTCCCCAGGTATGGGTGTCAACACATCTGGGAATTCCTTAAGCAACTTCCTAATTTCTTCCTGTTGTACCATTGTCAGGTCCTCACCTATTTGGGGCTCTGATTTTTCTTTACAATCAGATACCTGGGGTCCCAAATCTTCCTCTTCACTCACCTCCCTCTCTCGGGCACAGGTGGCAGCTAAGCTTTTAACCCCTTTGACATCAGTAGAACCAAAACCTTTGGCTCCACGTTCAGAATTCTCTAGGGATGTGACCTCCTCCACAGGTGGAAAACCCAGCCTCTCACAGATCAATTGGGCAATTTTGTCTCCTGTCTTCACATGATACTCATTCTGTCCAAAGTTAAACAACAGAACTTTAATATTGCCCCTGTAATCGGGATCAATTACTCCCGCACCCACATCGATGAAATATTTAAGGGCTAATCCGGACCTTGGGGCTACTCTCCCATAACATCCAATTGGTATTTCCACTTGGAGACCGGTGTCAACCAGGGCTCTCCCTTGGCTAGGTACAGTCACATTCTCTATGCTGCATAGGTCAAACCCAGCAGACTGAGGGGTTGCCCGCTTAGGAGCTTGGGCCTTCTCAGAGATCTTATGGTACTTTAGGACGAATATCTGCTTTGGGGTAGCTTGGTCTTCTGGACGCTTAACCATCTTTTTAGCTGGGGTCTGAGGACTTCCAAATAAAGGCCCGGGAGCTACTACCATTAAACCTTCTCCCTCCTTCTTTCCTAGTCCTTCCACTAGACCCTGCTTAAATCTTGGCCAGTCTCTTCCTAGAACCAAATCAAAGGGTAGCCTAGGCACCACTGCTAATAGGACTTCTTCTTGCTCCCCCAGGCACTTAACCTCTAGCCTATAGGTGGGATATGATGTTGCAGCACCATGAATGCATCTGATGTGAACTTGGCTTTCAGGAGTTTTAGGCACAAATCTTTCTTGGGCCTCTATCCTCTTCCAAAGCCTTTTTGACATCATACTCTGGTCTGCCCCAGAGTTCAATAATGCATTTGTGGTAATTCCCTGCACATCAACCATCAAAAGAAATCCTTCCTTGGGCTGTTTTAAATCCAGACCCATTAAACTAGTGTGTGTCTGGCATCTCTTCTCTAAGTGTCCCACTTTTCCACACTTGAAACATTTCTTTCTATTCCACTGTGTCATCTGGTTTGATACAGTACATTCATTTTTAGAAACATTCTTAATTATTCCTTTTTCTGATACAGCACATCTAGCCTCAGCATCCATCTTTAGAGGGCCACCCATTCTATGGCAAGCCTGCGTGGCTTCCAAGAATCTCTCTGCTAGCATGGCTGCCTCTCCAAGATTTTGGCAATTTTGCTGTATAAGAAAAACATTCAAATCTTTAGGTACCCCAAGCATAAATTGTTCCAGCATTATAATATCTAATAACATTTCTACTGTCTTTTGCTCAGGCTCCAACCATTTTACAGCTAGGCTTCTAATTCTCTGACTCAGAGCCCTGGGTGTCTCACCCACTTTCAATGTAACAGCTCTAAACATTCGCCTATACTCTGAAATAGACAACCCTAGGCGATCTCTAATAGCTGCCTTTACATCCTTATAAATCAAAGCCTGGGCTGCTGGCATTGCTCTGTAAGCTGCTAGTGCCTCACCAGTTAATGAGGCTGCCAACCTTACTGCCCACTGGGTCTCTGGCCATGCTAAAGCCTGTGCCACTCTTTCAAAAGACTCTAGAAAATCATCAACATTATCATCTGGAGTTAATTTCCCAAAATTAAATGCCCCAATCCCTTGATAGAGACCCACATTGTTCACATCAGGAGTACCAGAACAAACTGCTGGTCTTGCATCTGTTCCACTTTGGCTCTGCAGCTGAACTAGAGCTTGCACCAGAACAAGCACTGGTTTCTGCTGTTCCATTAAGGCCTTCATAGCAGTGTCCTGGGCCTGCTGTGATAGCTCCTGCTGCTTGCAAAATTGGGCTGCCATCCACTGAGCCATCTCCCTCGGATCCATCTTGACCCCTGCAAGAAAAGAGAGAAAAAAAAACCAAAGAGCAGCACCTTCCAACTAGGTGTGTTTTTTTCAACTTTTTTTTTTTTTTCAATTACCCCCTGTGCTTACACACATCCACCACTAGACATGCCCAGGTACATATTACCTTGTCTCAGTGATGAATCCAGCTTTTCACAGGGTCTTTTCATCTGGGACAGCTTCCTGGAACAACCACTTTTCTTCCAAAGTGCAGATGAGGGAAAGAAATCTTCTTACAGCTTTAAACTTGACTTTTATTTGTAATCCACAACAAGTAAATCCTCTTGGTGCAAGAGCAATCCGAAAAAACTACGCCATTTGTCAGACGGCTGCCTAGGGTGAGAACTTACACAATCTTGACGATGCATATATTCATATGATTCTTGCAAGGTATTGTGGGTATTGTAGTTCATTCACTCCCAAACACAGCTGATGACAATAATTAAGTTGTGAAACCAAGTGGTAAGGCCAATAAAATACTTCTTTTATTGATGGGGTTTAATTCACCCAGCACATGTATGCTTGATAGCAATATAAATGAGGTTACTTGCTTGCAGTGTTTAAATGGATAACATAAAGTCATAAAGCAAATCAGAAAAACAACCTTCAGCTTGTCAGGCAATTAGCTAATGTTTTCTTAGCCCATAATTACCAAATACAAAGGCACAAAGAAATGAATAAACTTTGTTAGTTAGTTTAACTTCTGCTTATTTTCCACGCAGAACCCAGCAGTGATTCTCCCTTGCTCACACACACAATCAGGTGCAGATTTAATTACTATCAATTGACCAGCTGAAAGCCTTTAGCTGGCTGGCTGCTACTGTGTGAACCCAAATCCTGCTTTAAGAGCTGTTTGCAGTGGAAATAAAGAACAAAGTTAGGTTTCTTTGTGATGGCTGATGTGTTTGCTCACAGAAAGCTAGCAATAGCAATTAGATAGAGAACAGTCCATGTAAGTAATAGTTTC
The DNA here is from genome assembly GCA_033557465.1 of Ichthyophis bannanicus. Classification (NCBI taxonomy): domain Eukaryota; kingdom Metazoa; phylum Chordata; class Amphibia; order Gymnophiona; family Ichthyophiidae; genus Ichthyophis; species Ichthyophis bannanicus. The sequence continues at coordinate 1,761,622,899 of CM066032.1, read as the reverse complement.
ATCTGCTGTATCTCCCCCTTCATCAATCAGCATAGGGTCACTATCATACATTGGCACAGACGAGTCTTTCATTAAGGCACTATCATGAGAATGCTTATTCCCTTGCTGCCATTCTCTATTATAGAATAGGGTCTGGATCAGTGTTCATACCTGAGCCTCTCCTGCTATCACTATTCCTCTCTGTATAGCCTGGCCAGTATGTAATCCAATTCTGATGTCCAGCCTTCCAATCTTGATTCCTGGACATTGGATCTCCTCTCACATACCTTCTGGCCTTGGTCTGAAAGTCCCTTCCACGTGCAGTCTTCTCTCTTCCAGGTAGCCACTGGTGATTCCTATCTCTGCCAATCCATTCCTCTGGCTGAATCCAGTCCAATGGATTCTGCTGGCATTTGGAATACCTCCCAGTATGGGTACTGCCTTGGAATCTCCCAGACCTTCCAATGGCCTTTCTTCTCTTCCTTCCAGAGAGTTTCCTTCTCTCTCTATCCGCTTGGCTTGGCTTCTGTTTCTCCAGGTAATACTGGTGCTTGAGCTTGTAGCCGTTGCTGTCTCTGTCTCTGTATCTCTTCCTGAAGCTTTTGCTGAAGCTGTTCTTGAAGCTGTTATCTGAAGAATAAGCTCTACTCTTATCCTGTTCTAATGTGTGCTGCTCCCTAACACAGCGCAGCTGTGTTGAATCAGGCCCTGCCCTTTGAGATGAGTGCTTAGGGATTACCTCATAGCTCTCTTGATTGCACACACATTTTCTCACTTCAGCCTCCCTCATGGCTGCTGGAAACCTGGTGCATTCTGGGACTGGTAGTCTTTTATGTGAAAACTCTGTTTTCTTGCTTCTACCAGAACTGACAGGTTGCTTGTTCAGAGTCACATCATCTTTTCTATAGCTCCTACCTGAGCTATGATAAGCTTCCTTATCACAATATGCAGCACAGGCATCTTTATTAGAGGCAGCATGGAACCTGAATGGTGTTTGGCCCTCCAGGACTGCATTTGGGAGACTCTGCTCTAGGTAATGCCCCTGTTTATGGTGTCTGTGCTCGGTGGGGTAAAATATAGGCATATTAACCATGCGTATGTTCTCTGCAATAAAGGTTTGTCCTTACTATCACGGTTTAGTTGTGGGAAAAATATGTGGACTGGATTGGCAGTAGCCCCAGCTGGGCTTTGAACCTGTGACCTTCTGGACCTAAAGACACTAGCTGTGTCCGCTGCACCACCGTCTTAGCACAAAAACAGTGCTTTCCCTGGGGAGTCCATGGCTGTTTGTCAGACAGGGCCTGTCTGTTGGAGTGCACTGCACCCATGTGAAGGGGGCTAGGCCACCACCTGCTGTGGGCAGCAGCCACTGCCCCCTCCACCAACGGTACCCCTCCGCCACCATGCTGACATGGCCTTATATTGGTGACAGCATCACAGCTAAATGATATGTGGCCCTCCAGGACTGCATTGAGGGGACTGTGGTCTAGGTAATGTGCATGTTTCTGGTGTCTGTGCTCTGTAGGGTAAAATAGAGGTGTTTGGACCATGCTTATGTTATCTGCATAAAAGGTTGGTCTTTACTATCATGGTTTAATGGTGGGTAAAATATGGGGTTAGGGTTTGCAGGAGCCCCAGCTGGGACTTGAACTGGTGATCTTTGGCTCCTGAACACACTGTCTGTGTTCACTGCACCACACTGTGGCCACAGAGACAGTGCAGTCCCTGGAGATAGGAAACCTGGTCAGTTCATGAATCAGCTACTCCAAGAATCAGTCATTTATTTCATCTAGGAACTTTATCTCCCTAGCATGTCCTGCCATGACACTGTCCCAGTTGATACTGGGGTAATTGAAATCACCCATTATTATTACTGTGCTGAGATTCTACAGCAAATTTTGTTTCCTGCAAAACTTTAATCCTTTCTGACTCATTGCCCTCTCTAACATAGAGCGCAACCCCTCCACCAATTTGATCAGTTCTATCATTACGATATAGTTTGTACCCAGGTATCACAGTGTCCCACTGGTTATCCTCCTTCCACCATGTCTCTGAGATTCCAATCATATCTAACCTCTCATATCATGCTATATATTCTAACTCTCCTTCTTAATTTTTAGACTTCTAGCATTTGCATACAAGCATTTTAGAGACTGTACTCTTTTCACATTAATTTGGCTATTGGTAAGCATGGGTAATTTGGAATCTTTAAGCTCTGTCTGCTCCATACTCAAGGGCATTTGGGCTACTTTACTCTTTTTTTGGAACCCTCATCCTTGCACCATCGTTTCATCCATGCATTGAGACTCCGGAGCTCTGCCTGTCTTTTGGGTCCTGCGCATGGAACGGGAATCATTTCGGAGAACGCTACCCTGGAAGTTCTGGATTTCAACTTTGGGCTACCTAAAAGCTAAATTTAGCCTCCAAAACCTTCCTACCGCATTTTCCTACATCATTGCTACTGACATGTACCATGACAGCAGACATAAAGGAAACCACATAATAAAAAAAAGAACATAAAAAAGCCACCCAAAGTTACATAAAACATATTAAACAAACTACAATGAAAATAAACCAGATCAAATATCTGCACTCTCCAGGGACTAGATTTGAACAATATAAAAATATCCCAAAAATATAGTAGCATATTTATGATGGTAGATAAAGACCAGCATGGTCCATCTAGTCTGTCCATCAAGGTGCCAAGAATAGGTGCACCCGTCGCTCTGTGCAGGTCACCCCTCCCCATGCCTCTGTCTAGAAGTGTCCCACCGCTCCGTACAGGTTACCCCTATTTGTGAGATATAAGAGATAGTTACATTTATTTTGATTCTGTCCTGTTGCTATGAAGGGATCTGCTGTGTCTGTCCCATGCCATTTTGAATTCTGTCACTGTATTTGCCCCCACCACTTGCATCGGGAGGGCATTCCAAGCATCCACCACCCTTTCAGTAAAAAAGTATTGCCTGACATTGCCTTTCAATTTACCCCCTTGCAGCTTCATGTTATGCCCTCTAGTTTTACAGCTTCCCCGTCTTTGAAAAAGGTTTGTTTGTTCATTAACACTAGAAGCCCCAAAAGGAATTTTACCTAGAAACTCCAAAGTGTGTCAATTGACACATTATCACGACAACTGCATTTAGCATGAAATGCAGATGTGAATTAATGTGAAGTTACTTATTTGTTAAATACGTGCAGTATGTGACGTGATTACATGATGTCATCCTGTGTTTATTGTTTGTAATGTCAGAGTAAAACTGTAAACAGTGATTGAGATGCACCACCTAGTGGGAACATGAATTTATACCTAGAAGCCCCAAAGTACATCAATTGACGCATCCAAGACAATTGAGTGCATCAGTTGACGTACTTTGGGGCTTCTAGGTATAAATTCATTTTCCCGCTAGGTGGTGCATCTGTCATTAATTTTCAATGCACATATTTGAACATCTTGACCTTGCTAACAAAGTCATGGAACATAACTGACATGATTCTAGCAGTGGCGCTGGTATATAACTTTGAAGATGCATTTGCGTCAATTGACACACTTTGGGGCTTCTTGTGTTAATACTTTTAAGTATTTAAAGGTCTGGATCATATCTCCCCTGTCCCTCCTCTCCTCTAGCATATATATATTTAGGTCTTCAAGTCCCTTCTCATATGTCTTCTGGCGTAGGCTCCAAATCATTTTGGTCGCCTTCCTATAAATTGTTTCCAGTCTTTTTATATCTTTTATAAGATATGGTCTCCAAAACTGAACACAATATTCCAAGTGATGCCTCACCGGTTACTTGTACAGTGGCACTAGTACCTCTTCCTTTCTGCTGGAAATTCCTCTCTGTATGCAACCCAGCATCCTTCAAGAGCATACAGTAAGATGTGCCATACTGGGTCAGACCAAGGTCCATCAAGCCCAGTATCCCATTTCCAATAGTGGCCAATCCAGGTCACAAGTGCCTGGCATTGCTTATCGCGGGGTAAGCAGTGGATTTCCCTAGTCCTTTTTAATAATGGTTTATGGTCTTGCCAGGAATTACCAAACTGTGATCCTGGCTCAACCTCAGTGTTTGATACCAATGCAGCACATCTGCCACGTAACCTGGCTCCTGGCCTTGCAGGTCCTTGAAGGTAACCAGGAGAAGTTTTAACACTGAGTGCTGAAGTTGATATTGTACATTCAGCAGAGGCTCCCTATGCCTACATCCTGAAATCACGCGTGCAGTCTCATTCTGCACTGTTTGCAAATAGTTGTAATACATCTTTCCAGTTTATTGATATTTCTTTCAATTCTTATATACTACCTTTATATACCATTTCAGGCATGGGTAATTTCCCTACATCTTCTTCAGTAAAGACCGAAGCAAAGAATTGATTCATTCTCTCTGCTATGGCCTTGTCCTCACTTAGTGCCTCTTTTACCCCTCTATCATCCAATAGTCAAACTGATGTTTTCACTGTTTTTTTTACTATGAATATACTTGAAAACATTTTTATTATGTGTTTTTGCTTCCATGGCAAGATTCTTTTGAAATTCTCTCTTTGCTTGCCTTATCAATGCCTTGCATCTAACTTGCCAATGCTAATGTTGTTTCCCGTGTTCATCATTTGCCTCCTTTTTCCATTTCCTGAAAGATGTCACGTGACAGTAGAGCATCACCCTGGTGTGGCAGGAAGTGATCCTGTAACTAGGACCTGTCCTCCAGGTGATGTAAAACCCTCTCACACTGAGGACGTTTCTCCAGGGCCATGTGCCCATGAGGGAAGGGTTAGGACAGCTGTTATAGTTGGTGATTTAATCATTAGGCATGTAGATATCTGGGTGGCTGGTGGACGTGAGGATCGCCTGGTAACATGCCTGCCTGGTGCAAAGGTAGCGGACTTCATGCACTGCCTAGATAAGGTCTTAGATAGTGCTGGGGAGGAGTCTACTGTCTTCATACATGTCGCTACAAATGACATAGGAAAATGTGGTAGGGAGGTTCTGGAGGCTAAATTTAAGCTTTTACGTAGGAAGTCGAAATCCAGAACTTCCAGGGTAGCGTTCTCCGAAATGCTTCCCATTTCACGTGCAGGACCCAAAAGGCAGGCAGAGCTCCGGAGTCTCAATGCGTGAATGAGACGATAGTGCAAGGATGAGGGTTTTGGATTTGTTAGGAACTGGGGAACATTCTGGGGTAAGGAAGGGCTCTTCCGAAGGGATGGGCTTCATCTTAACCAGGATGGAACCAGACTGCCGGCATTAACCTTTAAAAAGGAGATAGAGAAGCTTTTAAACTAGAAAATAGGGGAAAGCCGACAGTAGCCCAAAAGCGCATTGTTCAGAAGAAGGTATCCTTGAAGGATACTACCAAAAGCAGAGAGGTTCCAAAAAAGAGTAAAGTAGCCCAAATGCTCTTGAGTATGGTGCAGACAGAGCGTAAAGATTCCAAATTACCCATGCCTACCAATAGCCAGATTAATATTAATAAAATACAGTCTCTAAAATGCTTGTATGCAAATACTAGAAGTCTAAACAATAAGATGGGAGAGTTAGAATATATAGCACTAAATGAGAGTTTAGATATGATTGGAATCTCAGAGATATGGTGGAAGGAGGATAACCAGTGGGACACTGTGATATCTGGGTACAAACTATATCGTAATGATAAGAACATAAGAACATACTGGGTCAGACCAAGGTCCATCAAGCCCAGTATTCTGTTTCCAACAGTGGCCAATCTAGGTGATATGTACCTAGCAGTTTCCCCAAGGAACACAGGTTCCACAATGCTTGTATTGGTTCAAGCATTGATATCCTGGGTCCCTTCTTAATAATGGTTTATGGACCTTTCCTCCAGGAACTTGTCCAAACCTTTTTTAAACCCAGCTACACTAACAGCCTTTACTACATCCTCCGGTAACAAATTCCAGAGTTTGATTACACGTTGAGTGAAAAAATATTTTCTTTTATTAGTCTTAAAAAGTTTACCCTGTAGCTTCATTGCATGTCCCCTAGTCTTTCTATATTCTGATAAGGTAAACAATCGATCTACGTTTACCCGTTCCACTCCATTCATTAATTTATAGACTTCTATCATATCTCCCCTCAGCCGTCTCTTTTCCAGGTTAAAGAGCTCTAACCTTTTTAGCCTTTCTTCATAGGAGTATCCTTCCATCCCCTTTACCATTTTGGTGGCTCTTCTCTGAACCTTTTCTAAAATCGCTATATCCTTTTTAAGATACGGCGACCAGAATTGCACACAATATTCAAGGTGCGGTCTCACAATGGAACAATATAGAGGCATTATAATATCTTTTGTTTTATTTTCCATTCCTTTCCTTATCATACCTAGCATTCTATTTGCTCTCTTGGCTGCTGCTGCACACTGGGCCGAGGGTTTTAACATGTTATCCACAATGACGCCTAAATCTTTTTCCTGGGTGGTAATTCCTAATGTGGAACCTTGCATCGTGTAACCATAGTTTGGGTTGTTCTTCCCTAGATGCATAACCTTGCACTTGTCCATATTAAATTTCATCTGCCATTTTGATGCCCAGTCTTCCTATTTATCAAGGTCCTCTTGCAATTTTCCACAATCCTCTTGGGTTTTAACAACTTTAAATAGTTTTGTGTCATCTGCAAATTTGATAACCTCACTCCTGATTCCACTTTCCAGGTCATTTATGAGTATGTCAAAAAGCAGCGGACCCAGCACAGATCCCTGGGGTACACCACTATTCACCTTTCTCCATTGGGAAAATTGGCCATTTAGCCCTACCCTCTGCTTTCTATCTTTTAACCAGTTCCTGATCCACAATAGTACACTGCCTCCTATCCCATGACTCTTTAGTTTTGCCAAAAGTCTCTCATGAGGGACCTTGTCAAAGTCTTTCTGAAAGTCCAGATACACAATATCAACCGACTCACCTTTGTCCACCTGATTATTCACTCCTTCAAAAAAACATAACAGATTAGTAAGACAAGATCTTCTTTGTCTAAAGCCATGTTGGCTGTCTCCCATTAGGTCATGACTATCTACATGCTGAGTAATTTTATTCTTTATGATGGTTTCTACCATTTTTCCCGGTACTGACGTCAGGCTCACCGGTCTGTAGTTTCCCGGATCACCCCTGGAACCCTTTTTAAAAATTGGTGTTACATTGGCGATCCTCCAATCTTCAGGTATTAGAGATGATTTTAATGATAGTTCACAGATTACTAATAGCAGGTCTGCAATCTCATATTTCAGTTCTTTCAACACCCTTGGATGTATACCATCCGGCCCAGGTGATTTGCTACTCTTCAGTTTATCTAATAGTTGTCTCTGACATGAGGTTACTTGTCCCCATGCAGGAATTGAACCCCCAGCCCTCTGGCCTGAAGTAATCTGTCCCAACCACTGAGCCACTCCTTCCTCTGTTTTTTTCAACACTCTTTAAACACCCTTGGATGTATATCATCTGGTCCAGGTGATTTGCTACTCTTCAGTTTATCAAATAGTTGTAATACATTTTCCCGATGTATCGATATTTCCTTCAATTCTTCCGCACCTTTAAATACCACTTCAGTCATGGATAACATCCCTACATCTTCCTCAGTAATGACTGAAGCAAAGAATTCATTCAGTCTCTCAGCTATCGCCTTGTCGCCTCTTAGTGCTCCTTTAACCCCTTTATCATCTAATGGACCAACTGACTCTCTCACAGGTTTTTTGCTACGAATGTACTTGAAAAGGTCTTTACTTCGTGTTTTTGCTTCCACAGCAAGCTTCTTCTCAAATTCTCCCTTTGCCTGCCTTATCAATGCCTTGCATTTAACTTGCCAGTGCTTGTGCTGTTTCCAGGTTTCGTCGTTTGGCTCTTTTTTCCATTTCCTGAAAGATGCTTTTTTGGCAACAACAGCCTCTCTGACCTCACCTTTAAACCATGCTGGCAGTTTTTTGGACTTCCTTCCACTTTTCTTAAAGCGTGGAATACAGCTGGTCTGGGCTTCCAAGATAGTATTTTTCAACAACAGCCAAGCCTGATGTACGTCTTTAACCTTTGCAACTGCTCCTTTTAGTTTTTTCTTAACTGTTTTCCTCATTTTATCATAGTCTCCCTTTCTAAAAGTTAAAAGGTAGTACTGTGGATTTCCTTACTATCCCTCCTCCACTAATTAAATCAAAGGCGATCATGCTTAGATCATTATTGCCAAGTGGCCCCAAAAACCTTATCTCTTGCACTAGATCTGGTGTTCCACTAAGGACTAGGTCTAATATGGCTTCACCTCTGGTCGGTTCATTTATTTCATCTAGGAACTTTATCTCCCTAGCATGTCCTGATGTGACACTGACCCAGTCGATACCGGGGTAGTTGAAATCACCTATTATTATTACTGCGCTGTAACTTTTGTTAGCTTCCTTGATTTCTTTGAGCATTTCATCATCCATTTGGTCATTCTAGCCAGGCACTCGATAGTACACCCCCACTGCCATTGCCTTCCCCCTTTTACATGGAATTTCAATCCATATAGATTCTACAGCAGATTTTGTTTCCTGCAAAACTTTAATCCTTTCTGACTCAATGCCCTAACATAGAGAGCAACTCCTCCTCCAATTTGATCAGCTCTATCATTACGATATAGTTTGTACTGTGATGGCGCAGAAAGCAGAGAGAATAGAGAAAGAGGGAAAAAAACAGGCATTTTCCCCAGATAGTAGGAAAAGAACCAGAAGTTTAAGGGTTAAAACTTCTGAACTAGAAAAGAACTCTCCACAGAAAGCAGGTAGCAAGGAGACACACCCCAGCTCCATGGTTACCAACCCTGCTCACGAGGGACAGCTGGGGGTGGGGCCAGGAAGCCGAAGGGGAAAGCACTCATATAAACTGCCAGAGAGTGAAGTCAAGGGAGAGGAAGCAGCAGAGGAGGACAGAAAGGAGTCTGAACTCAGAGGGAAGCCTGAACTCATAGAGAGGTCTGAGAACCGTGAAGGGAAACGCTTGATGAGGATTCCTAGTTCTGGTTCCAGTGCAGCTTGGAACAGGTCAGAACGTCCCAGGAGGGGAGGAGGTCCTAGAAGCTCTGGAGAACCACGCAAAGAAGGTACTCGGGGAGTCAAGGGAGCTTCATTGGAAACCTCTGGGAGAAGGGCAGAGCCAGCCAGAGGAGTTGGAGCTAACCCAGGGCCCTGTAAGGGAGACAGGAGATATACTTCTAGAAGGAAAGCTTACCCAGGGGAGTTGGTCAGCCATGTTGGCAGCAGAAGCCCTTCCCCCGAAGTATGCATGGAGAATGAGCCTTCAGCAGTAAAGCCTGTTAAGTGCTCAATTCCAAAAGACAAGGTGAGCAGACTAAAACCTTCTATTAACTCCTTAAAAGCTAAGAGACTTTCCAACTGCTATACTATTCCTCAGAGAAGAAAGGACACTGCCTTGACTAAAGTCTTAGAAATCCTGAAGGGATTAAAGCCTGATAGTTTTGAGTATGAATCCTGTGCCTCTCAAGCAGACTCTGACCTGGATAGTATGGAAATAGAGATGCCTGGTTTAATAGAGGAGAATTCTGATGAGGAAATGGAATGTTCAGTAGCCTCTAGGCATTGAGAAAGGCTAGAACATTTGCAGAAGCTTTAAACCTGGTAGCTGCTCCTTCAAGAGAGCACGGCTGGGAAATATGCAAATAAGGTTCCTGAAGTTTTAAGCCATAGCTGAGTGTGTGAGCATTTGTATGCTAGAAAGTGAAAAGCCTGAGATACAACAAGCTGAAGGAATTACTTGGTGAAAAGAAAGAAAAACCAATGTGTAACAGAAGTTTGCCTGCTTGGAAATGTAACAACTTCTGTTTGTTTTAAAGCTATGAAAGAAGATGGGGTTTTTTTTCTAATTTTTTTTGCACCGGAGTTTCAGTGCTGTGTTTGGTTATAGTATGAGGAAATACTGTGTTTTCATTTAAGTGCCAAAGCTGAAGAGAAGTGAGTTTGCCTTTGTTTGATGCTGTTGGAAAATATCCTTACCTTATCCTGATAATTGGAATCTTTAAAGTTCCTTTGGCTGAAAATAATTAAAATCCTGTGTGCCTATAATTACCATCTCGGCTGGATTATTACACAACTACAAGAAATAGGCACTTAGAACAAATATATATATTGACTGCCCGTTCCCAAGCCTTAGGCAACCGCCTGGGCAAGGGAGGCGGTGACAGTACCTAGGTATCACTGTGTCCCACTGGTTGTCCTCCTTCCACCATGTCTCTGATATTCCAATCATGTCTAACCTTTCATTTAGTGCTATATATTCTAACTCTCCCATCTTATTTTTTAGACTTCTAGCATTTGCATACAAGCATTTTAGAGAATGTATTTTATTCATATTAATTTGGCTATTATTAGACATGGGTAATTTGGGATCTTTAAGCTCTGTCTGCTCCATACTTGAGGGCATTTGGGCTACTTTACTCTTTTGTGGAATCTCTCTGCTTTTGGTAGTATCCTTCAAAGATACATTCTTCCGAACCATCCGCTCTTGGGTGACTGTCGGCTTTCCCCTAATATCTAGCTTAAAAGCTGCTCTATCTCCTTTTTAAAGATTAATGCCAGCAGCCTGGTTCCATTCCGGTTAAGGTGAAGCCCATCCCTTCGGAAGAGCCCCTCCTTCCCACAGAATGTTCCCCAGTTCCTAAAAAATCCAAAACCCTCATCTCTGCACCATTGTCTCATCCACGCATTGAGACTCCGGAGCTCTGCCTGCCTTTTGGGTCCTGCACATGGAACAGGAAGCATTTCGGAGAATGCTACCCAGGAAGTTCTGGATTTCAACTTCCTACCAAAAAGCCTAAATTTAGCCTCCAGAACCTCCTTACCACATTTTCCTATGTCATTAGTACCGACATGTACCAAGACAGCAGACTCCTCCCCAGCACTATCTAAGACCTTATCTAGGTGGCATGTGAGGTCTGCTACCTACGCACCAGGCAGGCATGTTACCAGGCGATCCTCACGTCCATCAGCAACCCAGCTATCTACATGCCTAATGATCGAATCACCAACTATAACGACTGTCCTAACCCTTCCCTCATGGGCACATGGCCCTGGAGAAACTTCCTCGGTGCGAGAGGGTTTTACATCACCTGGAGGACAGGTCCTAGTTACAGGATCACTTCCTGCCACACCAGGGTGATGCTCTCCTGTCACATGACCTCTCTCCTTCATGGCAACAGGGATGCTGCCAGACTGGAGGTGGGACTTCAGGACTATATCCCTGTAGGTCTCGTCTATGTACCTCTCTGTCTGTCTTATGCTTTCCAAGCCTGCAACTTTAGCCTCTAGAGAACAGACTCGTTCCCTGAGAGCAAAGAGCTCCTTGCACCTAGTGCACACGTAAGACCTCTCACCAACTGGGAGAAAATCGTACATGTGACACTCAATGCAAAAGACTGGAAAGCCCCCAACCCGCTGCTGGACTGCTGTCTGCATCTTAGTTTTAAGTTTGTGTTTAGATCTAAGTTCTTTACTTACTAAGGGTTGCTATGGACATTTATAGTAATAAAACTGTACCTAATATGTGTAATATACCTTGTTCACCTGAAGCTTAACAAATCTCAGGTCCTTAGTGTATGACTGATTTGGGTAATGAGCTTCACCTGAGAGCACCTCCTGCCTTTAAAGATGTGTAAGTACCTATAAAGCTATGATTATCCCTGGGGTGGGTGGGTGGGTGTGGGCAGGGAGGGAGGGAAATGACACTTATTAAAAGAGGGCTGCTACACAGTACCCTGGCTTGTGCTGCTGAGGTAAGCTATATTCTTATTTGATTTAAATTATAGCTCTTAGCTGCTGCTAGGCTCTAACCTCTTATAAAATTTAAACTACAAGCTCTCTGCTGGGTTCTAAATTTAACCAGAAAGCTCTCTTCTGTGTTTTAAATATAAGCTAAAAGTACTTTGCTGATGCTAGGCCCTGAGTGACTATTAAATTTAGACTACAAGCTCTCTGATGGGTTCCAAATGTAATCAGAAAGCTCTCTTCTGTGTTTTAAATTTAAACTAAAAGTACTTTGCTGTTACTAGGCCCTGAGTGACTATTAAATTTAAACTACAAGCTCTCTGCTGGGTATGAAATGTAACCAGACAGTTCTCCTCTGTGTTTTAAAACTAAAAGTTCTTTTCTGATGCTAGGCCCTGAGTGACTATTAAATGTAAACTACAAGCTCTCTGCTGGGTTCCAAATATAACCAGAAAGCTCTCTTCTGTATTTTAAATTTAAACTAAAAGTACTTTGCTGTTACTAGGCCCTAAGTGAGTATTAAATTTAAACTACAAGCTCTCTGCTGGGTATGAAATGTAACCAGAAAGTTCTCCTCTGTGTTTTAAATTTAAACTTAAACTGCTGTTACTAGGCCCTGACTGATTTAACAAAAATAGTGGGTTCACAGATTAATTAGCTTTAATACAAAGAATTCCTTTTAGAAAATTACCAGAAGTATATACTCACAGTTGCAGATCTCTCTCCAGAAGTAACAGTCCCTTTTTCTAGTCCTTCATCATAGAACTGATCAAATTGGTAGAGGGGTTGCGCTCTATGTTAGAGAGGGCATTAAGTCAGAAAGGATTAAAGTTTTTCAGGAAAAATAATTTGCTGTAGAATCTCTACGGATTGAAATTCCATGTATGAAGGGGAAAGTGATGGCAGTGGGGGTGTACTATCGACTGCCTCGCCAGAATGAACAAATGGATGATGAAATGCTCAAAGAAATCAAGGAAGCTAACAAAAGTCACAGCACAGTAATAATAATGGGTGATTTCAATTACCCCGGTATCGACTGGGTCAGTGTCACGGCAGAACATGCTAGGGAGATAAGGTTCCTAGATGAAATAAACGACTGCTTCTTGGAGCAGCTGGTTCATGAACTGACCAAAGAGGAAGCGATATTGGACCTAGTCCTTAGTGGTACACCAGATCTGGTGCAGGAGATAAGTGTGTTGGGGCCACTTGGCAATAGTGATTATAGCATTACCGTGTTTGATTTAATTAGTGGAGGAGGGATAGCAAGGAAATCCACAGTAGTACCTTTTAACTTTTGAAATGGAGACTATATTAAAATAAGGAAAATAGTTGAAAAAAAACTAAAAGGGACGGTTGCAAAGGTTAAAGACTTACATCAAGCTTGGGTGTTGTTTAAAAATACTATCCTGGAAGCCCAGACCAGCTGTATTCCATGCATTAAGAAAAGGGGAAGAAAGTCCATAAAACTGCCAGCATGGTTTAAAGGTGAGGTCAGAGAGGCTGTTGCTGCCAAAAAATCATCTTTCAGGAAATGGAAAAAAAGAGCCAAACGACGAAAACTAGAAACAGCACAAGCACTGGCAAGTTAAATGCAAAGCATTGGTAAGGCAGGCAAAGCGAGAATTTGAGAAGAAACTTGCTATTGAAGCAAAAACACAAAATAAAGACTTTTTCAAGTACATTCGTAGGAAAAAGCCTGTGAGAGAGTCAATTGGACCGTTTGATGATAGAGGGGTAAAAGGGGCAGTAAGATGAGACAAGGCTATAGCGGAGAGACTGAATGAATTCTTTGCTTCGGTCTTTACTGAGGAAGATGTAAGGATGTTACCCAAGACTGAAGTAGTATTTAAAGGTGATACTGCAGAGGAATTGAGAGAAATATCGCTACACCGGGAGATGAATTACAACTATTTGATAAACTGAATAGTAGCAAATCACCTGGACCAGATGGTATACATCCAAGGGTATTGAAAGAACTGAAATATGAGATTGCAGACCTGCTATTAGTAATCTGTGAACTTTCATTAAAATTATCTGTAATACCTGAAGATTGCAGGATCGCCAATGTAACGCCAATTTTTAAAAAGGGTTCCAGGGGTGATTCGGGAAACTACAGACCAGTGAGCCTGACATCAGTACTGGGAAAAATGGTAGAAACCATCATAAAAAAACAAAATTACTCAGCATGTAGATAATCATGGCCTAATGAGAGACAACCAACATGGCTTTAGACAAGGAAGATCTTGTCTTACTAATCTGTTATGTTTTTTTGAAGGTGTGACTAAACAGGTAGACAAAGGTGAGTCAGTTGATATAGTGTATCTGGACTTTCAGAAAGCCTTTGACAAGGTCCCTCATCAGAGACTTTTGACAAAACTAAAAAGTCATGGGATAGGAGGCAGTGTACTATTGTGGATCGGGAACTGGTTAAAAGATAGAAAGCAGAGGTAGGGCTAAATGGCCAATTTTCCCAATGGAAAAAGGTGAATAGTGGAGTACCCCTGGGATCTGTACTGGGTCTGCTGCTTTTTGACATATTCATAAATGACCTGGAAAAGGGAATAACTAGTGAGGTTATCAAATTTGCAGATGACACAAAACTGTTTAAAGTTGTTAAAACCCAAGGGGATTGCGGAAAACTGCAGGAAGATCTGGATAAATTGGAATACTGGGCATCCAAATGGCAGATGAAGTTTAATGAAGTGCAAAGTTATGCACCTAGAAAAGAACAACCCACACTATGGTTACACGATGGAAGGTTCCACATTAGGAACCACCACCCAGGAAAAAGATTTAGGCGTCATCGTTGATAACATGTTAAAACCCTCCACCCAGTGTGCAGCGGCGGCCAAGAAAGCAAATAGAATGCTAGGTATCATAAGGAAAGGAATGGAAAATAAAACAAAGGATATTATAATGCCTCTATATTGTTCCATGGTACGACTTCACCTTGAATATTGTGTGCAATTCTGGCGCCGTATCTTAAAAAGGATATAGTGTTATTAGAAAAGGTACAGAGAAGAGCCACCAAAATGGTAAAGGGGATGGAAGGCTACGCCTATGAAGAGAAGCTACAGAGATTAGGGCTCTTCAACCTGGAAAAGAGACGGCTGAGGAGAGATATGATAGAGTTCTATAAATTAATGAATGGAGTGGAACAGGTAAACATAGATCAATTGTTTATGCTATCAGAATATAGAAAGACTAGGGGACATGTAATGAAGCTACAGGTTAAACTATTTAAGATAAATAAGAGAAAATATTTTTTCACTCAACATGTAATCAAACTCTGGAATTTGTTACTGGAGGATATAGTAAAGGCTGTTAGTGTATCTGGGTTTAAAAAAGGTTTGACAAAGTTCCTGGAGGAAAGGTCCATAAACCATTATTAAAAATGGGACTCAGGATATCAATGCTTGACCCAATACAAGCATTGTGGAAACTGTGTCTCTTGGGGATACTGCTAGGTACGTATGACCTAGATTGGCCACTGTTGGAAACAGGATACTAGGCTTGATGGACCTTGGTCTGACCCAGTATGGCATATCTTATGTTCTTATGGCTACAACAGCTTCTCTGACCCCGCATGTAAAGCATGTTGGCAGCTTTTTGGCCTTCCTTCTACCTTTCTTAAAGTGTGGAATACATCTGATCTGGGCTTCCAAGATAATACTTTTAAACAACGCCCATGCTTGATGTAAATCTTTAACTTTTGAAGCTGCTCCTTTTAGATTTTTCTTAATTATTTTCTCATTTTCTCATTGTCTTCCTTTTGAAATTCAAAAGGTAGTATAGTAGTTTTCCTTGCCATCCTTCTTCCATATATTATATCAAATGCAATCATGCTATGATCACTATTGGCAAGTGACCCTCCACATCCTCAATTACAAAAAGATTTATTGAGAACCCTTTGGGGACTGGGGACAAAGGACATATATTGTAAACCACTTTGACCCAGAAAGGACGGTATATTAGCCATTGCTATATAAACCTCACGTGAGTCTAGACACCCCTCTGCCCTGATAATAAGTGGCTATAGCACCCACATTGTAACACTGGGTATGCACTATTCTTGGTAAATTTCAGTCCACCAGGGCTAAATGTGACTGGGGTATAAAGTTAGACATAGAGTGACTCTAGGTTCCACTGCAGGAATCACTTGCCAAACACAGGTAGTGATGGCAATCTGAAGCAAAGCCTATCTCTAGCTCCAAAGGTACTGCGGACCTGATGCTGGGTGCCCATCCTCATCTTCAGGGTGAACACAGAACCTGTGCAGTGGCATGGTCTGTAGCTGCTCTGTGCCAGTATCACACATTGTCAGTTCTTCATACCAAGCTGAGGTGCTGGAGGGGTGCAGTCTCCATTTGGTGATCAGCTGTAGACTGCTGTTCTGCATGTTCATTGCATCATGGGTATTAGTGAGGTTACCCTATCCTGGCACACGCAGCAGACATTTTGTGCCGTGACCCATGTGTAGTCTTTCTGTATCCAGCCATTGCTGTACAAAGAACCATGAAGGTGTAGCCTACTGGTTAGTACAATGACTTCCTAGGCAAAAGTCATGGGTTCAATTCCTCTTGGTTGTCATTTTTTATGCCTGTCCTACTCAAATCATTTTCATGCCTTTAACAGTCACATCTCTGCAGATCTGTGCTGCCAGCTCATAACACCCTCACCTCAGTTGCCAACCATCCTTCAGCCCATCTATTTGCCTCTGTCAGCTGTGTAGAGTCCTGTCTTCTTGTGCAGGCTGCTACCCCATGTCCTGCATTGGTACCCTTTTCTGCATTGCGGCTCTTCATGCTTGCTTCGCCTGTGCCTGATCTGCAAGGCACCACTACTCCTCTGTCCTCCTATCATTGCAAATATCCTGCCACCTCTGCCTCCACTTGGGGACACATATTCCCATCCTCTGCCACCCACTGTCATTGCATAACTTTACTTTGCCAACACCCTGTGCATTAATACAGCTGGCTTCAACATGTTTGTCCACTTTACCAGCTGCCACATAGGATGCCCGCAGATATGGCAGGTTCATCAGCTCCCACCTCTCATTTCTTCCATCATTTGTTCATTACCTTCCCTTGGTGCTCTATCCATTGTTAGGGTCACATCTGTTTTTATGCCTTACAATTCATGCTTGTCAACTTGAAGCACCTTACATCCCTTAGGGCACCTTACGTTAGAGCACCTTACTGCTCTTAGGGCACCTTAACTTAAGGCACCTTAACGTCCTTAGGGCACCTTAACCTAAGGTGCCTTATAAGGTGCCTTAACCTAAGGCATCTTAAAGCCTTTAGGGCGCCTTAACCTAAGGTGCCTTATAAGGTGCCTTAACCTAAGGAGCCTTATAAAGTGCCTTAACCTAAGGTGCCTTATAAGGTGCCTTAACCTAAGGCACCTTAAAGCTCTTAGAGCGCCTTAACCTAAGGTGTCTTAACCCAAGGCATCCTAAGGGCTTTAAGGTGAACTAAGGGCTTTAAGGCACCCTAACTTAAGGCACCTTAGGTTTTGGCACCTTACAGCCCTGAAGGCGCCTTAAATTAGGGCGCCTTAAAGCCCTTAGGGTTCCTTGTCAGCCTTAACATGCCCTGTTTGTCACCTTAATGTGCAATGTCCCGTTAACATACGTTAAATGGCCAAGGTGCCCTTTAACACACTTTAAAAAGCCCATTGCTCCCTTTACGTCGGAAAGCCCCCTTCCTGCCCATTTCCTTATATGGCTTCAGGTACCTTAACGCTGCACTTACTGCTGGTAACTTTACCGCGGTTTTGAAAACATACCCCTTAAAAACATAAAACAAAAGTGAAACAAATGATTATCCCCAGCAAGCTTCATAATTTTGTATTTCTCTTCATCATCCTCATTTTGGGGTGGCAAATCAAAGCCATTGGCTATCATTTGCTGTCTTTTCTAGTACCATTAGATATGAGATATTGAAGATTGCAAGATGCTTATCACAAGCTATGGCACTTTTCAAAGATTTTAGAGTTTTACAAAATGTAACAACTAAGGATCTGCTACATGATTTAAAGTTTATTCTATCTGATATAATGCCTTTTGCAAGCAAAGTGGTGTAGAATAAATTAAAAGAGAACAAGGGAAAATAACTCTATTTGCATGAACAGGGAAAGAGAAAGACAAAAAAACACACACAACACGCAGCTACTGTAGGTCAGCTCTGGTCCCTATCCATCAATCCCAAAGACTTGGGAAGGTTTAAATCTTTATTAGATTGGCCCGAGATGACGGTGAGAAGGAAGACTATTCCAGAGCAGGGGAGAAACATAAAAGAAAGCAGATTGTCTGGTAGAGTCATACTTTGCTTTTGAAGGGTGTGGGGGGGGGGGAGGGGGGTATGTAAAAAAATCAGTTACCGTGAAACAAAGGGCAACAACTTGCAGAAACATGTAGCTGAGGAGCTGACTATGAATGTGTGTTTTTTTTTAGATATGATTTCTTTTTTATTAGATGGAGACTGTCTTGTTGCATTAGATACTGTACATAGGGGACTAAGGGTAACGTTATAATGAGGATGACAACATCAGCATGCTTAGTAGGCTCTATTGCTTATGAACATGAGTGCAATTTAAGCTGCAAACATGACACATAATAAAAGAAGAAAGAGCTGTCAACACTTTCTGCTTACTAAGTAATTCCTTCTTCAGATACGCATGCATTGTGTTTTTCATACTGGATGGAGGTTTGAAATCCCAATGGAATTTTTTACCCATTGGGCATATAGTACCTTAAGACTTGCTAATGAAACGAACATGGTATTGCATGTGTTCTGTGGCAGTAATACTATATAGGAGAAAAAATTGTAATAAATGCAAGCACAATGCATGCAGTACTGAGAAGGAGGAATGATGCCAGGGGTATCCCATGAATATTGGGATTTCATTGTTAAAGAGTCAGGCACAGCATCTTTTAGTTTGTAAGTTGCTGTGATTTTGCTGGTCAGACACCACAGGGAAGTAAGTGATTTTAAAGTGGATCGCCGGCAGATAATGCCATTTCTTGAGGTGGTGTTACCTGCAGCTGCGATGAGGCCTACTTCGGCAACCATTGCATGACAAAGATTCACATGGTAGCTGCCAATCCGATCCCACACCCCAGGTCTACCACACATAATGCAAATATCACAGAAAATTGCCTGCGATATCTTCATTCCCATTGAGTTAGCTGTTACCGCTGGGCGGTATTTCCGTGTTAGCCCCACAGTAGCAGTTAATGTGATTTATTAAACCTGCTCCCTTATGTTCTGATGTAAGACAGTGCTGGGGAGGAGCTAGCTGTCCTGGAACATGCATCTACTGGGAATATAGGAATGTGCAGGAGGGAGCTTTTGGAAGCCAAATTTAGCAATATAAGTAGGGCTTCTGATTTTAGATTTTAACCAGTAAACACCGAAAAAGCAAAAGAGGTACTTTTTTACCCCTGGTGCTGTTGTGAGACTAGGTGATAATGTCCAGGTTCTTAGGAATGTTCCAGCCATGCCTCTACCATGCTCTTGTTCAGTCTTGGACATCCTCGTGCTGGGACTATGCCCAGACCTGGCTTCTAAAATGCCTCTGGAGATGTCTCTGTGCTTTGGACATCTCTATGGCCCAATTTCAGATTTCCAAAGCACAAAAGGGGCTTCTAAAATTATCTCCTTACTGTCCTCACTCTAGTTATTAAGTCAAATTTTATAATTTTATTATCGCTATTGCCAGCTTCCTCTCATACTATTAGTCCTCACACCAAATCCTGCGTTCTTCTACACATAGGTGGAGGAGTATCCTAGTGGTTAGCGCATCCCATTTGCACTGCTTGTGGTCTTGGGCAAGTCACTTAATCCCTGAGTGCCTCGCTTGTGATCCCTCTGGGGACAAGAAAATGCCTATGTAACTCACCAGGAAGTACCACTGGGAAGGTGTGAGCTACATAGATTCTCTCTTCTTTTGGTTCCTGAACCAGTTGCTCCATTAAGCAATCATATATTTCATCTAGGAACTTTACTTCGCTAGCATATTCTGAGCTGACTTTTATATTGGGGTAGTTGAAATCTCCCATTATTATTGTTTTGCCAAATTTATTAGCTTCCTTCATTTCTAACATTTCATCATCTGTCTGTTCAATCTGGCCAGGTGGATGATTGCATACCCACCAATATTGTCTTTTCCATTTCCACATGGAATTTATAGAAACATAGAAACATGACCGCAGAGAAAGACCACATGGTCTATGTAGTCTGCCCTTCCATATCAAATACTAAACTCCCTTCTTTTCCTTTACAGATCTTCGGTGTTTGTCCCATGCCTTTTTGAATTCAGATACTGTTCTTGTCTCTACTATCTCCATTTGGAGACTATTCCATGCCTCAGCCACTCTTTATGTAAAGAAATATTTTCGCATATTACTTATTTCAACTTCATCCTATGACCCCTTATTGCAGAGCTTTCTTTCAAATGAAGGAGGCTCTACTCCTGTGCATTTATGCAATGGAGGTATTTATTGTAAACATCTCTATCATATCTCCACTCTCCCATCTTTCCTTCAAAATATACATATTGAGATCTTTAGGTCTGTCCCCATCTGCCTTACGAGGAAGCCCACTGACCATTTTGGTGGT
Source organism: Ichthyophis bannanicus (assembly GCA_033557465.1). Classification (NCBI taxonomy): domain Eukaryota; kingdom Metazoa; phylum Chordata; class Amphibia; order Gymnophiona; family Ichthyophiidae; genus Ichthyophis; species Ichthyophis bannanicus. Next base: position 1,761,602,558 of record CM066032.1, on the reverse strand, counting down.
TACCCTCAGCACCGACTCCCTCCTATTTATATCCTTTTGAAGATGTGGTCTCCAGAATTGCACACAGTACTCCAAATGAGATCTCACCAGACTTACAAAAAGGCACTATCACCTTCTTCTTCCTGCTGGCCATTCCTATACATTTGCACCCAAGCATCTATCTGGCTTTCACTGTTGTCTTTTCTACCTGTTTAGCCACCTTAAGCTCATCAGAAACAAATCACGCCCAGGTCCCACTCTTCTTTCGTGGACAGAAGTACTTCACCCCCTATACTGTACTGCTCCCTTGGATTTTTTCATCCCAAATGCATGACCCTGCATTTTTTTGTGTTAAATCTCAGCTGCCAAATTTTCAACCATTCTTCAAGCTTAGCTAGATCCCTCCTCATGTTATCTATTCCTTCCTGGTGTCTACTCTATTACAGATTTTGGTATCATCTGCAAAGTGGCAAATCTTACCTGACAGCTCTTCTGCAATATCATTTACAAATATGTTAAAAAAATATCTGAGCAAGGACAGATCCCTACAACACACCACTGATAACCTCCTTCTCCTCAGAGTGAACTCCATTTACCTGTATCCTTTGTCGCCTCCCACTCAACCAATTTCTAACCCAGTCAGTCACTTTAGGGTCCATTCCTAGGGTGCTCAATTTATTTATAAGTTGCCCATGCAGAACGGTGTCAAAGGCTTTACTGGAATCTAAATACATGACATCTAGGGTGCTTCTTCAGTCCAACTCTCTGGTCGCACAGTCAAATATTTATCTGACAAGACTTGCTTCTAGTAAAATCATGCTGCCTCAGATCTGCAATCCATTGGACTCCAGAAATCTCATCATCCTCTGTTTTAGCAGTGTTTCCATTAATTTACTCACCACAGAGTTCAGACTATCAGGTCTGTAGTTCAGAACCTCAACCTTACTTCTGCTTTTCTGTAAAGGGACTATATCAGGGGTGGCCAACTCCAGTGCTGGTGCACCACAATCCAGCCTAGTTTTCAGGATGTCCCTAATGAATATTCATGAGATGTATTTGCATGCAATGGGAGATAGTGAATGCAAATATATCTCATGAATATTCATTAGGGATATCCTGAAAACAAGGCTACATTGCGGTGCACCAGAACTGGAGTTAGCCACCATTGGACTACATGATCCCATCTCCAGTCCTCTGGATCCACTTACAACTCTAAAGAAGCATTGAAAAGGTCAAACAGTGAAGCCACTAGAACATCCCCATGTTCCTTTAATACTCTTAGATGTATCCCATCCAGCTCCATTGCTTTGTCTGCTTTTAGTTTAGCTAGTTCCTCACGAATACAGTCTTCCGAAGATAGTTATAAATCCCATTCACTTCTTTTCCTATTTGTGGGTATTTTCTGATGTCCTGCTCCTGGCCTTTCATCTGTGAATGAAGAACACTTTATTCTCATCAGCTTTAACATATTCCTCCCCTTCACCCTTGAGTGTGACAATACCACTTTTGCATTTCTCCTCTCACTAACATTTCTGAAAAATGACTTGTCCGCCCATTTTAATGCATTGGCTATTTTTTCTTCTATTTGTATTTTTGCTTTCCTGACTACTTTCCTGGCTTCTCTTAGCTTTACCAAATATTGATGCTTGATTTCCTCTTTCTAGGATCTCCTGTATTTTATGAAAGCCACCCTCATTTTCATTTTACATTTATTTAATTTCCCAACAAAAAGGTTTGTTTCTCTTAAAATACCCCCTTTCAGTTGTACCCATTGCTTTTCTATATCCCCTAGCTATTCTTACCCCACTAATGATTCTTTGAGCTATTGTCCCATCTTGGCAAAATACATTTTCCTAAAGTCTAGGACCCTTGCTTTAGAATGGGCTTTATTAGCCCCAGTCCTAATTCTGAATCACACCATCTGGTACTCACTGGATAGGAGATGATATAACAATAGAAACACTTTCCCCATTGGGAAGCACCATGTCCAGTATTGCCCTCACGTGTGGGTTATGTTACCAGTTGCCAGAATAGTTCTCCCTGTAGAGAATCCAAGATCTCCTTACTTTTAGATGACACTGCAGCAGGGATGTGCCAATTAACGTCCAGCATATTGACATCACCTATTAGCACTTTTCCATTCATGGCAATACTGTGAATGTATTCAATTAAATTTCTGTCCATTTCTTCTCCCTGTGAAGCAGATCTGTATATCACACCAATGCAAATAGATGCCCCATTCCATCTTTCTAGTTTAACCCTCAGTGCCTCACCCTTCCCTTGTAAGCCCTCTAATTCTGTAATTTTAATATTATTCTTTACATATCATGCCACTCCTCCTCCCCTTCTTCCTACCTTGTCCTTTTGAATAAAGTACAGCCTGGTATAATTACATCTCAGTCATGGCTGCCCATGAACCATGTGTCTGTAACCACCACTAAATCTAAGTCAGTCTCTTCCATTAAAGCATCAACATCTGGAATTTGCACCCACTGCCTCCCAGTGTATGCAAATATATCTCATGAATATTCATTAGGGACATCTTGAAAACCAGGCTGGATTGTGGTGCACCAGGACTGGAGATGGCCACCCCTGCACTAAAATATCATTTGTGAAATGCCACTTTAAGAAAATATAGTGTTCTGGCATTAAAGTTTCATAAGGGAGACAATGATAAAATGAGGAAAATGGTAAACAAAAGACTAAAAAGAATAGCTGCAAAGGTTAAGAGTTTATGTCAGTCGTAGACATAATAAGAAAATACTATCTTGGAAGTCCAGACCAAATGTATTCCATGTATTAAAAAATGCCAAATGATAGCAGTTATGTTTAAAAGGAGAGAGTGAAGAAGGCTATTATAGTAAAAAGAACATTTTTCAAAAACAGGAGAAAGAATTCAACTGCAAAAATAGGAAACAGCATAAACACTGGCAAGTTAGCTGCAAAGCACTGATAAGGAAGCAAAAAGAAAATTTCAAAAGAAGATAGCCATGGGAGCAAAGGTGCATAAGAAATATTTTTTTGAGTGCATTCAAAGCAAAAAGCATGTGAGGAGTCAATTAGACTATTAGATGAACTGAGGGGCAGGGCTGGTGTTAAGGGGTGGCAAACAGGGCAATTGACCTGGGCTCCTATGCCATTGGGGGCCCCAATTCAGCTTCATGCTGAAGGAGGCATACCCTGGAGACGGGCTTTGGGGTCCTTTCACCAATTTCTGCCCTAGGCTCTTGCATGTCTATCACTGACCCTATCTAGGGGTGAAAGGGACAATCAGGGAGGACAAGGCCTAGCTGGGTGACAAGAGGATAGTTACTAAAGTGCATCATGGGAATAAAGCACAAGATTTTCTCCTGACCACATATAAAGGGCAACAACATGTGTTATTTTACCATGACACACAATTTTTTTATCATGTCTCAAGTTGAACATCGATGAGACACAAAACATGCAAATGCATGCAAAATATATGATTATTGTTCAAATATAATAATTCAGATTGTGTTGATCACTGCAGCCACTTTATTCTTGGAAAACTAACAGCAGCTGAAAGCTGAATTTATGTGTCCTGGTCAGGAGCATGAGACTGCTAACAGACACCCCAAACCTCCAGGCTGCATTCTTAAAGGGGCTAGCCATACAATACATATTAGCAAATTGTGGTCTAGGAGACCCCTCCCCTGGTACCACAAAAGGTTGGTGTCCCCCTCCAAATATACCACCCTCCTCAAGAAGACCCTGGCCCCCTCAAGGCATAGAAGTTCCCCCTCAAAATATACTCTCCTCCTCCCATCCCCAAGAGCACAAGGCAGACTCCCTCCACCCTTTGGAGGACATATGGGCCTATCATGAAGAGTACCTTCAGGTCTATGGGAAGACCATCAGGAGCAATCCTCTTTGCTCTTTCCAACACTAGCACTGGGTTCAAAATGAACTGCTAGGAGTCAACCTGGCATATTAGGGCCTTTTTCCAAATAAAGCAGGCTGAATCCTAGCAGTGGTACCATGAAACTATGGCTAGGGGGCCATTTTGAACCCAACACTAGTTCCAGCAGGAACAAGAAGGGATCAATCACTCCTGTTGGCTTTCCTCTTGACCACCAGAGACTCTTCTGCAAAGGGGTGGGGGCCTGCAATGATGGCAGGGTCTGCCTCAGGGTCCTGGGGGAGGTGGTGCATGAATTTTGGGGGTGTCTTCTGTGCCTTGGGGGGACCAGTGTCTCTTTGAGGAAGACTGTATCTTTGTGGGTACTGACCCTATGCTGATGTTGGGGATAGGGGACCTCACCGACTAAAGATTGTTAACAAATACCCCAGCCCCTTTAAAGGTGGCACCTATTTAATTTAATGTATTTATTTATTTATTTGGCTTTATACCGCACTATTCAAGATCAGCATGGTTTACAAAATAACAACATAATACATGGAACAGATTACATTTAACATTAATACATGGAACAGTTTACATTGAACAGATGAACAAGATATAAAACAATTAGCTTATTTACTTTGGTAGATCTAAAGATCATTCATAGTAGCTTTTAACAATGGCGGACTATTTACAGTCTGATATGACTTTGAGTATGATATTGATGGATAAACTTTAAGTTATGTGGTCAAAGGCAAGGTGGAATAGGTGTGTTTTGATTGTTTTGCGAAAGGTGGCTAAATCTGATATGAGACGGATAGGAGCAGGTAGTGAGTTCCATAGTAGAGGGGCGAAGAGGGAAAAGGCTTAAGAGTGTTTACCATATTTGTTCTTCTCGTTCTGATGTCAGGAGTCTGATGTAGGATATCTTGCAATGAGGGTGCTGATAGATGGTGTTGAATTTTGAATGTTATCAGGAGAGTTTTGTACGAGTCAACTGCTTATTGGGAGCCAGTGAAGTTGGATTAGTAGAGGAGGTACATGTTCAAATCCGGATGCTCCATAGATGGTTCATGCCGCCGTATTCAATGCTAATTGTAATGGATGGATAGAGTATCCAGGAAGCCCTTGCAGGATGATATTTGCGTAGTCGAAGAGTGGAGTGATCAGGGAATGGAAGACCGTGCGGATGTCATTAGGCTTCAGTAAGGGTCAGAGATGATGGAGGGAGCGTATTTTATGATAAGCAGATCTTGTGATGTTGCTTATAAGGGGCTCCATATTTAGGGACTGGTCAAGTGTGACACCCAGATATTTAACATCATGGGTAGACTTCGGTTCAGCATTCTTAACCTGCAGAGTTGTCGGGGGTATGAATGTTAGGACTTTTGTGACAAAAAGGACTTTGTCTTTTTATAATTCACTTTCAGGTTGTGCACAGTTAGCCATTCGGAGACAGCACTGAAGCAGTCAATGATTCTGGTGAAATTTGGGTTTTCTGTTGAGAAAGAAGTGTAGAGAAGCACATCATCTGCATAGATGTGATAAAGAATGCCGAGGGATTGTATGATTGTACAAATTGGTTGTAAGTATATGTTAAATAGCAAGGTGGATAGGGAAGAGCCTTGAGTTTGCAGATACATTTCTGATGATTGATTGTCCATACAGACTTTTTGTTGATGATCTGTTAGCTATGAGCTACACCAATCTAGAGCTGAGCTCTGAATGCACTTATGCTTAAGTTGTTTGATCAAATGACTATCTATGGAGCTACAAGAAGATGTCTTCTGGGTCATCTCAGAGTGGCACTATGGATTCTCCTCCACACGAATGATGGAGGAGGAGATTAGCAGCATCAGACTTTTAGAAATTTTATGCAGCAGCCCAATTTGGCAGCTTATGAATGTCATAGAAGACCAGCCAAATAGTAGTTATTTACAAAGAAGGCATTGACTGGGGACCCAAGATTAGACTTCAGGATGCGGTTTATCTGTGGTTGTGCTGTGAATATCTGTAGTTGCAAATATGTATTGCACATGGGTGAAATGTTTATCTTTCTTTGGGGCTATGGGTTTGTGGGGCTTCTGAGTAGAGTTCTGAGGAGGCAACATGGTAGAGGGGAAGACAGAGAGAGGGTGTGAGTGTGCGTTAAGGATGTTGAGGCATTGTAAAGGGGTGTCTTTGTTAATTTTGATTTGAAATTAATGTTTGCTATTTTGGAAACTGGACATGGTGAAGAAGTGGAACATACATTATATACAAAATTAACAGAGATAAAAAAGGGACTTTACTATGTGGCCCTCTGAACCTACTGCAGGAACTTAGAGACAGACTTGATTTTCCTACTTCATCTCCAGTCTCGGATTAAAAGTCAGAAGAATGAGTTTCCTCTTCTCTTAGATCCAAAGATCCTAACCAGACTATTTTCAGGATTCCTTGTCCAACAGCCTGGACAATACCATTGTGACCAATATTAGAGGGAAGTTCAAAAGGTTTAGTCCATTCAGTACATTGACAACTATATTATATCCTCCACTGGAAGAAACATAGATATTAATAAAAGGGTCCATAGGCTGTTTCACATAATATGTATTCCTTTTCCTCTCTTTTTTCTTGTTTTTTTCATTTATCTCTTTTATAGCCTATGCAATCTGAACTTATGTTCATCCCTCTCTTTCCCCAAAAAACTATTCACTTCTACAATAGGCACACCTTGTGGCTTTGGGCAAGCCACCTAACCCTCCGAGGTACCACCACCATCCAGGAAAAAGATCTAGGCGGCATTGTGAAAACACTTTGAAATCCTCTTCCCAGTGTGCAGCGGTGGCCAAGAAGGCAAATAAAACGCTAGGAATCATAAGGAAAGGAATGGGGAATAAAAGAAAGGATATTATAATGCCTCTGTATCATTCCATGGTGCAACCACATCTTGAATATTGTGTGCAATTCTGGTCGCCATATCTTAAAAAGGATAAAGCAGAATTATTAAAAGTACAGTGAAGAGCCACCGAAATGGTAAAGGGGATGGAAGGATACTCCTATGAGGAAAGGTTTAAAAGATTAGGGCTTTTCAACCTGGAAAAGAGACGGCTGAGGGGAGATATGATAGAGGTCTATAAATTAATGAAGGAAGTGGAACGAGTAAACGGAGATTGATTATTTACAGCATCAAAAAGTAGAAAGACTAGGGGACATGCAATGAAGCTACAGTGTAACCCGTTTAAGACTAAAGAGAAAATATTTTTTTTCACTCAATGCGTAATCCAACTCTGGAATTTGTTACTGGTGGATGTAGTAAAAGCTGTTAGTGTAGCTGGGTTTAAAAAAAGGTTTGGACAAGTTTCTGGAGGGAAGGTCCATTAACCATTATTAAAGAGGACACAGGTAACCCACTGCTTGCCCCAATACAAGTATTATGGAACCTGTGTATGTTTTTGGGAAACTGCTAGGTACTTGTGACCTGGATGGGCCACTGTTGGAAAGAATATACTGGGCTTGATGGACCTTGGTCTGACCCAGTATGGCATTTCTTATGTTCTTTCCATCTAGTTTTTCATGTTTCCCCCTTCCTTCTCCTCTTCTTGTTTATTTTCTTTCTCCCCTCTCTCTCATTCATTTTTCTGTCTTCTCATCCATTCTTTCCCACTCATGAAGCTTTTTTAGTCCCACTCAATTTTTTTCCCATGCCCATCCAATTTACTCTGTTTGTGTTTCTCTCCCCTACCTTCACCTCCTCCCCAGGTAAACTAGTCATCTGTCTAGAATGGAAGACTTTGGAATGTGGCAGCAATGGTCCCATGTGACAGGAGAGCAGCACTTTCATGCTGGTTCAGCACTGTGGTGGGCCTTTCAGTACAGGCATTACAATAGTTCCAGGCGGTGGAGCGTCATTGCTTGCATTGATTTCTAGGCATCTAAGAAAATAGGGAATTCTGACTGTAACACCTATTTTAATTAATAGTGAATAAATAAGAAAAAGACAAAAGAAAGTGAAAGAAAACGAAAAAGAGAGAGATAACAGTGTCTTCTAAAATATTTTATGATACTAGTCATTTGTCTGAATGATGTCTGTTTTAATAAACACAAAATACCTGGCATGAAAGAAAGAATATCTGTGACAACAGGATAGAAGCTTAAAAACAATAAGATAGGGTCTGAAGCTCCACTATCTCAGGGTCCTTCAAATGCATGAAAACAAATCTGTACCTTGTAATACAATTGGCTGCCATAAGGTGAAAAACATTTTCAGTTGTGGCTTCCTCCACAAGACGTAGATTCTTTGAATTTTATCACCTTGCAGAAAACCAAATCAGCCTAGTTTATAGCCTCCTTTCCAGGGACTTCATTCAATAACAAGTAATACTGCTGGAAAAAAATAAAGGAGCTTGCTTAATTATTTGCTACCAATTAATGAGATTACACCCTCTCATGATATAGATCATTAACTAGGCTACTAATGTGCCTAACAACTATCTGCTCATTAAAGTCAAAAGTAATTTCTTTTTGAAAGTTCAATACTGCCTTAGAATTGTAAGATGGAGTAAGATGGCCAGGTTCTACCTAGGTAGATTCTCTGAAAGATTGGTTTAGTTGTTAGAATACATTGTTTATTTTGATCACAATTACTTCTGAAATCTTTAAAAGTGTGTACTTCAGATTTTTATGGTATTCGGTTATATAAAAAGCCATCGTCATGGAGGAGCCGGGAGGGGCGCAGGTCTCTTCGTTTTCACTACAGGTCCTTGCAGTGCTCGGGCGGCAACCCCATGGTGGCACAGCGATGTATTTGTGCAAGCTCTATACTTTCACAACAGAAGGCTCTGAGGGGGGCAGCAGAGTAACAAAGCCAGGAAATCCCAAGCCCCAGTGACAGGAGCAGCAACGCAAAACCCAAAGCTTTTTCTTAGCATACTTTGAGCTGCACTCTTTTCCTTGGTCACAGCAGCAAGTGGGGCTTCTTATGATTTCACTTCTGGTGCTACCTCATGCACCCGAACTGAAATGGTAATAAGTGTCATATGCTGCTACACCTCGGGAAAGGAGTACAGTTCCTGCTTTCTTTATGGACACGTGCATAGTTTGCTTCAAGAGGACATCACTGTGACACCATAGCTACCTTCTGCTTCTCTTCTGGCTGTCCAAGCTTGGACATCTTTGACACTCCACCCGACCTCTACATTCTGGGAACTGCTGTTTGGTCTTGCCTATGGGTGCTAAAATATTAAATCTGGCCCGAAGTGCCCCACCACATGAAGAGCCTGACTTCTGGTTTTCAGTTAAAACGTTTGTCTACATATTTCTAATTCTAATTGGTGCTTCCGTGTTCTTTTTTGATGAGAGATTATTTGTGTTTTGCATTTGTGGCCGAGGTATGATATTCTGCTAGTGTTACTTGTCATTTAGGGATCTGTAACAGTTCTGCTTCTTTTGTTGTCCAAATAGGAGGTGCATCATAGAAACATAGAAACATGAAGACAGAAAAAGACCACATGGCCCATCTAGTCTGTCCTTCCATAACAACTACAACAGTCCACTTTTTACCTTTAGAGATCCTCTGTGTTGGTCCCATGCTTTTTTGAATTCAGTTACTGTCCTCATCTCTACCACCTCCACTGGGAGACTATTCCACGGATCCACTACTCTTTCCGTAAAGAAATATTTCCGCATATCACTCCTGAATCTATCTCCCTTCACCCTCATCCCATGTCCCCTCGTCGCAGAACTTGCTTTCAATTGAAAGAGGCTCTCTCCCTGAACATTTATGCCACGGAGGTATTTAAACATCTCAATCATATCACCTCTATCAGTGTTCTAGGACCCAATATAATATTTGTAGTGCTGCTTTTTCAAAGGTAGTGTTATTGGTGTGAGCCCTGGCAGTGCTGTTACGGCATGGCAGATTTGCTATAGGCTCTGAATGAACCTTTTGCTGACTTTTCTTTAGCATTTCATAACTTATGTGGTAGTTGGCACTGGAGGGAAGTTGATTCAAAAGTCTCGTAGCTTTAATCCAACTTCAAAAGTAAAAGGTGCCCAGATTATCATGACATTATAGTTGGACCAAAAGAGAAGTTTGTGAAGGGGGAAAGCCAACAACCACAATTTGAAGATCAACATTAATAAAACTGAATTACTCTTCGTATCCAGAAACCCAAAATTTATCCCTCCCAATAAAATACAAATCCAAGGTGTTGAAATTCAGGTTAAAAAGGAGGTAAAACATCTTGGCGTTATACTAGATCAAATGTTAAACATGGTAGTACATATAAAATCAGTCACAAGAATTGCTTACTTTAAATTCCATATGTTTCAACATCTGCAGCCTTTACTTGAAGAAAATGACTTCAGAACTGTCTTACAGGCACTAATAATACTGCATCTTGATTATTGTAACAGCGTCTTCCAAGGTCTACCCAAGAAAACCATCCACCAATTGCAACTAGCCTGAAACGTTGCTGCACGTATAGTATTTAAGGCAAAACACACTGATCATATCACCCCAATACTTCATAATCTTCACTGGTTACCAATTGGATCAAGGATAAAATATAACTACTTAATGATCATTTTCAAGCATCTTAATAATATTGCCACAACACCTCTATCATTGCTCCTTATGACTCCTACCTGCTCCATATTAGCCATACCCCATTACTTCCGCTCCACAACTATACCAACACAAGGGTATTTTCACGTGTTGCCCCAGCATTATGGAATGCCCTGCCTGACAATCTAAGAACAATAAAGGATTTAAAGCAGTTCCGCAAAGACCTGAAAACACCGGTTTATAGAGCATTATGGCACTACCCATGAGCATCCTTTAAATACATCATAAATAATACCAGTAATACAATGTACTTTCTATGACAATAACTGTAATTCTTTACAGAGCTAGTATTAATGTTGCCATGACTATACCTAATATAAGTTTTCTGTACAATGTTATTGAAGTTTCAATGTAAAGTTCTGTTCTTTTTTAATGTAAACCGCTCCTGATCTTGGGAAGGAGCAGTATATAAATTCATTATAAATAAATAAATCACTCAAAAGTACACGTTTGGAGCAAGATATCTATGAATGATACCATCAAAGTAGGGACATAGGACATCCCAATAGTGAGGATGCAATAAAAGCTAAAATAGCCCAGGCACCTTTAGGTAAAGACCAGAAAGAGACGGAAAATTGCACATTATCCCTTCCAAATGCTGTGAAGGCGGGGCTGGCATGACCATCAGGCAAACTAGGTGGTCACCAAGAGCGCCAACGTTCATAGGGTGCCCATTGCCACCACCGCCACCCCTCTCTGGTATATTCTGCGGTGGCAATACTTTTAAAATGGCACAGAAGTCACCTACTCCTCCAGCGCCATGGTGCCATGGTGCCATTTGTTCTTCCACCCCCCCCCCTTGATTCCACTTCCTTTTGCAAGCAGGCAGCACAGCAGCAGAGGAGAAGGAAACTCTGGGACTTTAGTGCACGTGCCAGAGAGGGGTAGCAGCAGTAGCAATAGGAGCAGGGGCAGCACTGGGAATGAGTTGTGCGTAGGGTGCCACATATCCTTCCACGGCCTTATGTGCAAGTTGAAAATTCAAGCAAACCTACCTTGAAATGTCTCTAAGCAAATGCTAGAATCCTAAATAATAAGAAACGAGAATTAAAACATATAACACTAAATGAAGAGACTGAGAAAATAGGCATCTCAAAGACCTAGTGGAAGGTGGATAGCCATTGGGACACTGTGGTACCTGAGTATAAATTATATCACAAGGATAGGATAGATCAAAATTGTGGAGGGATGGTGCTATATGTTAAAGAGAGCATTTATTTATTTAGACAGTTTTGTATACTGCCTTATCCTTCAATCAAAGTGGTCACAATGCAATTGGGGGATACATTTAACACACGGGGATATGAGGCACATACACTAATACTTACAGGGAACATTGGCAATGGAGGGTTAAGTGGCTTGCCCAAGACCACAAGGAGCATCTGTGGGACTAGAAACCCCAGTCCTTCCGGCCCAAGGTTGCTGTCCTCTAGTGGGATTTGAACCCCTGACATTCTGGCCTGAGGTACCTTGCCCCACCCACTAGGCTACTCCTCCCGCCCTCCCTAGCATTGAGTCAAATAGAATAAAAGTTCTGCAAGAAATAAAATATGCCATTGAATTCTTATGGATAGAAATTCCATGTGTGAAGGAAAAGAAAATAATGGTAGGGATTTACTGCCATCCACCTGGACAGAATTAGCAGACAGATAATGAAATGTTATCAGAAATTAGGGAAAGCTGGCAACACAATAATAATAGCAGATTTCAATCACCCCAATATTGATTAGATAAATGTCACATCAGGGCATGCTAAGGTGGTAAATTCCTAGATGAAATAAATGGCTGCTTCATGGAGCGGCTGGTTTGGGAATAAAGCATACTAAAACCGTTGACTACAAAATCATAATAATTTTGAAATCAAATATTGTTACTTGTTATTGTGATTAATTATTGTGGTTTAAATAAGTAAATTTTATAAATAAAAACATATTGCAAAGGCCTATAATATATTAATAAGTCAACAAATGATTACAGCGACAATGCGTCAATGGTAAAGGAAGAGAGACACATTTGATTTTATCATTGGGGGTCGTCACAAGTTGACCAATGGTAAAAGGGGTCATGGTACAAAAAAGGTTGAGTACCACTGAACTAGAGAATGAGCTATTTTAGACTTAGTTCTTTGTTGAACACAGGATTTGGTAGAGTAGTTAACTGTGTTGGGAGCACTCAGCACAGTGACCATAATATGGTTACATTTCATTTAATAACTGGAGTGAGAATGCAAAGGAAATTTACCATCTCAGTGTTTTGTTTCCATAAGAGAGACTATGATGAAATGAGGAAAATGGTTAGAAAAACAACTAAAAGGAACAGCTGCAAAGGTCAAACCTACATCAGGTGTGGAAGCGTTTAAAAATACAATCTTGGAAGCCCAGACCAGATATATCCCAGAAGGAAGGCCAAATGACAGCCAGTTTGGATAAAAAGTGAATTGAAAGAGGCTATTAAAGCTAAAAAATACATCTTTCAAAAAAAGGAAAAAGGAACCAAGGGGTATGTTTACTAAACCATGCTAACGGTTAACCCGTGCTATCTGCCACTAGGTCCCATATTATTCAATGGGTCCTAGTTGCAGATAGCCCAGGTTAACCATTAGCCTGGTTTAGTAAATATACCCCCAAATGAAAAAAATATATATGAAATAGCAAAAACACGGTCAAGTTAAATGCAAGGCACTTAGAAGGAAGGCAAAAAGAGAATTTGAAAAGATGCTTGCCATAGAGACAAAAACTCACAATAAAATTGTTTCAGATATATATGAAGCAAAAAGCTGGGGAGTCAGTTGGACCATTAAATGATCAAGGGGTAAAAGCAGGCACTCAGAGAGGGCAAGGCCATAACTGACAGACTAAATGAATTCTTTGCTTCGATCTTTATTGAGGAAAATGTGAAGAAGTTACCTATAGCAGAAAGAGTATTAATGGTAGTGAGTCAGATGTTCTGTATGAAATCTCCATGAACCTGGAAGATGTACAGTAGTAGAACAAATAAGCTAAAAAGCAGCAAACCTCCTGAACCTGTGGTATAAACTCAAGAGTGCAGAGAGAACTCAAAGATAAAATTGTAGAAATACTATGTTGTGATTTTTAACCTGTAGTTAAAGTTGTCTATGGTATCAGAAGATTGTAAGGTGACCAACATAATGCCTATTTTTAAAAAGGAGCTGTAGGGATGATCCAAGAAACCACAGATCAGTGAGGCTAATGTTGGTGACAGGTTAAATGTGGAAGCCATTATTAAGAACAAAATTATTGGACATTTCTAAAGAAATGGTTTAATGGGGCAAAGTCAACATGGATTTACCCAAGGGAAGTCTTGCATCACCAATCTACTCTATTTCTTTGAAGACATGAATAAATATGCTGATAAATGATATAGAGGTATGTTTACTAAGCAGCGGTAGGGGCTTCCATGCGATATCAGAGTCACCATGGAAGCCACTACCGCTGCTTAGTAAAATACCCCATAGTGTATTTAGACTTTCAGAAAGAATTTAGCAAAGTTCAACATCAGAGACTTCTGAAGAAGTTAAAAAATCATGGCATTGGAGGCAAAGTCCTATTGTGGTTTGGAAAATGGTTGAGAGAGAGTAAACAGAGAGTAGGGAGAAATTATCAATTTTCTCAGTAGAGGAAGGTAAATAGTGGAGTACCCCAGGGATCTGTAATGAGACTTGTGATTTTTTATTTCTTTATTATTTATTTTTTCAAAGTTTTCAGTATACCACTTTTACTCACAAGAGTAAAAGAGGTAACAGCCAGCAAAACACAACAAAAACATCTAAATTACAAAGCGTGACATCAATTCCCAGCACAACCCTCCCTCCCACATCTCCACCAAGCTGGCACCAGTAGCATAGCATAGTTGTTGTTGTTAAGTGCTGTCGACTCATGACGACCCTCTGGATAGTTGTCCTAAACTGTGTTTGGTCTTCAGTCAGGCGGCTCATTGTTGACAGGGTGGCACCCATAGCTGCTGTTATTGTATCAATCCATCTCATTGCTGGCCTTCCTCTTTTGCATTGACCTTCTACCTTACCAAGCATGATGTCTTTCTCTAAAGATCTCTCTCCTCGCATGATGTGTCCAAAGTATGAAAGTCAAAGTTTTGTCATCTGAGTTTCTAAGGAAAGCTTAGTTTTGATCTCCACTAGTACTGAATGGTTTGTTCTTCGGCCAGTCTATGGGATACAAAGTATTAGTCACCAGCCCCATAATTCAAAGGCATCAAATTTTTTCTTGTCTATCTTTTTCACTGTCTAAACTTTCACATTCATATGATGTTATTGAAAATGCCATGTTTTGAACAAGTCAAATCTTTGTATGGAGAGAGACATCTGTGCTCTTGAGAATCTTGTCTAGGTCCTTCATAGCCATTCTGCCATGAACAATGTATCTTCTTATTTGTTGACTGCTTGTTGTTTTTTTTATTACTAATTGATCCAAGAAGGTACAAATTGGCCACTATTTCAATTTCTTCTCCATCAATGATGAACTTACTGATTTTGTCAGTTGTCGGGATCTTTGTCTTCTTTATATTAAGGTGCAGGCTCATTTTAAGACTGTGTTCCTTGATCTTGAGAAGCAAATGTTTAAGATTGTCTTTGTTTTCAGTCAGTAATGTGGTATCATCAGCATAGCGAAGGTTATTGATGAGTCTTCCAACAATCTTCACACCTCAGATGTCTTCACACAGTCCTGATTCTCTGATGTTTTGTTCTGCATAAAAATTAAGCAGTTAGGGTGAAAGTATGCAGCCTTGACGTACACCTTTGCTGATTTTAGACCACTCTATTTCTCCTTGTTCCATATGAACTGTTGCGTCTTAATCAATGTAAAGGTTGTGCAAGAGAACGATCAGGTGTTCTGGTATACCCATGCTTCTTAATGTGGACCAGAGTCAAAAGCCTTGCTGTATTCGATAAAATACATTTAGACATCCTTTTGGTATTCTTTTGTCTTTTCAAGGACTCATCTCACATCCGTGATGAAGTCTCTCATTCCTTGCCCTTTCCTGAACCCTGCATGCACTTCAGGCAGTTCTCGTTCCAGGTATGGCTGTAGTCTCTGCTGAATGTTGTAGTCACTGCCCAACCTAACTCTGCCTCTTCACCGCCTCTATCCCCCCCCCATCTAGTCCCCCCCTTACAAACACCTTGTTCGTATGAGGAGGTTAGTCGGGGACGGCAGAGGGGGCCAAATAGTGGGATGTCCATCCCCACTATTCGTGGCTCAGAAAGATCCCAAATGTGATTACATCATTTTTCGCAAAATATACACTGAGCTCTAGTTGCCCTACATAAGAAAATAAGAACATAAGATATGCCATACTGGGTCAGACTAAGGTCCATCAAGCACAGTATCCTGTTTCCAAAAGTGGCCAATCTAGGTCACAGGTACCTAGCAGTTTCCCCAAAAGACACTGGTTCCACAATGCTTGTACTGGGGCAAGCAGTGGATATCCTGGGTTCACTTTAATAATATTTTTTGACCTTTCATTCAGGAACTTGTCCAAACCTTTTTTAAACCCAGTTACACTAACAGTTTTTACTATATCCTACGGTAATGAATCCCAGAGTTTGATTACACGTTGAGTGAAAAAATATTTTTTCTTATTAGTTTTAAATAGTTTACCCTGTAGCTTCATTGCATGTCCCCTAGTCTTTCTATATTTTGATGGCATAAACAATCAATCTGCGTTTACCCTTTCCACTCCATTCATTAATTTATAGACCTCTATCATATCTCCCCTTATCTGTCTCTTTTCCAGGTTGTAGAGCCCTAAACATTTTAGCCTCTTTTCATAGGGGTATCCTTCTATCCCCTTTACCATTTTGGTGGCACTTCTCTGTACCCACATCCTTTTTAAGATATGTTGACCAGAATTGCACACAATATTCAAGGTGCAGTCGCACCATGGAAAGAAATGGAGGCATTATACTATCCTTTCTTTTATTCTCCATTCCTTTCCTTATGATTCCTAGCATTCTATTTGCTTTCTTGGTGCTGCTGCACACTGGGCGGAGGGTTTTAACATGTTATCCACAATGATGCATAAATCTTTTTCCTGGGTGGAGGTTCCTAATGTGGAACATTGTATTGTGTAACCATAGTTTGGGTAGTTCTTTCCTAGGTGCATAACTTTGCACTTGTCCATTTCATCTGCCATTTGGATGTCCAGTCTTCCAATTTATCAAGGTTCTCTTGCAATTTTTCACAATTCTCATGGATTTAATAACTTTGAATAATTTTGTGTCATCTGCAAATTTGATTACTCACTTGTTATTCCCATTTCCTGGTCATTTACGAATATGTTAAAAAGTAGCAGACCCAGCACAGATTTCTGGGGTAGTCCACTATTCACCTTTCTCCAGTGGGAAAATTGGCCATTTAGTCCTACCCTCTGCTTTTTATCTTTTAACCAGTTCCTGATCCACAATAGTACATTGCCTCCTATCCCATGACTTTTTAATTTCACCAAGAATGTCTCATAAGGGACTTCCATCTCTTTCCCCCATTTGCATCCAAGTAACTCTAACATAATAGTATCTCCAAGTTATAATGCCCTGTTCAATGTAATTTCAGTTTGTTCAATGTAAACCGCCTTGATATCATGAAAGGCGGTATACAAGAAATCTTAAATAAAATAAATAATACATGATGTTCATCTCTGCTGTCTTGACTTTCATCTCAAGCCATTCTTGATCCACCCCAATCTAGCTTAAGCCCTTTACATCCTAGAGAGAGATGTTTTGCCAAATTTTCCTGTAATCTGTTCCCTGCCAAATCCAAATACCTTTACTCAATCCATTCCTCATCCTTCTGTCTGCTGCTAATCACCACCTATTTCTTGATCGTCTAAGCATTGGTCATAGGTGCCACCATGCATAAGGCCCATAGGGGTGTAGACAGGGTTGGTGCTTGGGTGGAGCATGGAACTCCTTAATCCTTATATGTGCCTTATATGCCACGACAGAACATCTTTCCACAGTTTTGGTATCAATATGCACTCAAAGCAGCCGGCACAAACCCCTCATTGCCATAGGAGACTATAATTTAACCTCCACACTCACCAAAGAAACCAAAGCATTTCTTAAAGCCATGGAATCATAAAATTATTGCCAGATACTCGTCTCACCGACACACCAGCACGGAACTACTCTGGATCTTGTCTTCATTCCTAAACAACTGATAGAAAAGGATCAGGTTACAACCCCAACAATCACCCCAGTCCCATGGTCTGACCACCATACCATTACCTTCTCATTGCTCCTGGGTAGCTCTTTTCACCACACAGAAGGGAAGAGCAAAACCAGACGTTTCAGAGCATACAACAAGGATGCTTTCCTAAAGGAAATAATTCCACTACTCCAGCAAGAAAGTGACAGCCTTGACAAAACCATAGAAAGATGGAACCTCATAATAACTAAGGCTGCAGCAGCTCCAAACAAAGAGAGACTGCATGCATGCATGAAAGTCAGTGCGTCCTGGTACTTACATACCATCCTGGATGCAAAACACGTACTCAGAAAGCTGAAAGGAAATGGAGGCAGGACAAATCACAGGACTCTCTGCTCCAGTACAAAGCCAAACAGCTGGAATACAATAACCTGATTAACGATCACAAGCAACAACACCATACCACTTAATCATGAAATCAGCCAACAAGCCATGGGAACTATTTAACATTGTACAGAAGCTCACTAATGACACTTCTCAGCAGGACACCCACCATTCATACCCACAAGTATTTGCAAATTACAGGATCACCAAGAATTCCAATCATCCAATCACCCCACTCACCTCAACATTCAAGCTGGAAATGACGAAGCCCCAACAAACCTGGGACAACTTTAGCACACCTTCAGTTCAGCAAATAGAAAGCATAGTGGATGCCCTGAATTCAACAACCTCACCAGCAGACCCATGTCCTGTGGCGTGGATCAAAGCCACCAAAGACCAACTGAGTCAACAACTCCACAAAATCATAAAAGAATCCCTTCAGCAAGGATACATGTTGCACATGCTCAAGCAAGCAACAATACGACCAGTCCTCAAAAGCCCCTTGCTAAACCACTCAGATCCAAAATCCTACCGCCCCATTTCTAGCCGCCCATTCCTCTCAACAATCATCGAAAAGGCGGTACAAAGACAACTGCAAGTTTGCATTGATCTGAATGCTCTTCTAGACAACCACCAGCATAGCTTTAAACCACATCACAATGTGGAAATCCTGCTTACCTCCTTCTTCGACAATCTCCTAAAGCAGGGGTTGGCAATTCCGGCCCTCGTGCACCACAATCCAGTCTGGTTTTCATGATGGCCTTAATGAATATTCATGGACCTATTTCCATACAATAGAAGGCAGTGTATGCAAATAGATCTCATGAATATTCATTAGGGACAACATGAAAACCAAGCTGGATTGTGGTGCACGAGGGCCGGAATTGCCCACCCCTGTGGGAATGGACAACAAAAAGAATGGACTTCTGCTCGTGTTCATGGACATTTCAGTGGCCTTCGACATGGTATCCCACACCATACTACTATAGCGCCTACAGGAGATAGGAATATGCAAAAACACCCTAAGATAGTTCTCCTCTTACCTGAGCAACCAAATGCAACAAGTCAAATGCGGCAAGAAGAAATCAGTACAATTCCCCATCACGCAGGGAATAACCACAAGGCTCGGCACTATCATCCATACTCTTTAACATATATATTCAACCCATATGCAACATCATCAAACAACACAAAATACATTACCACCTCTATGCTGACGATATCATGGTCTATGCCCCTGTCAATCTGCTCTCACCTGACATAAACTCGATGACAAAATGCCTCGAAGACATGAATATATGGCTCACCAACAATAACCTGACGGTCAACTTTGACAAGACAGAGGCTATGTTCTTCATAAGGGATCCCACATTCAACCCACCCCAGGCAATCAGTATCCTAGACAAGACAACAGCAATAAAGGATGAAGTAAGGTATCTGGGCATAACCCTGGACAAAGCTCTTAACCTACAAACGTGCAATAGCAAAACTGTGGATAAAGCCTATTACCGACTACAGACCATCAGGAGACTTAAACCAATCCTCAACCAAGACCACTTCCGCACAGTATGCCAAGCAATCCTAACACCAGTTCTGGACTATGGAAACTCACTATATCAAGGACTTCCAAAACAGACTATCCAGCCAGAAAACAGGTCCAGAATACTGCAGCGCGCATCATCATGAGCACTGCAAAGTCGGAACACATCACACCCATACTATGACAACTATATTGGCTCCCAATAATTGCAAAGGTGAAATACAAGTCAATCCTGAACATATTCAAAGTCTTCCACCACTGTTCGGCAGATGCACTCCAGGATTTAACCTAGGAGGTCCAACCATGATAACAGACTCAGCATGCCAGCACGATAGCATCAAACAAAACAAGCCACGTCTAAAAGGGCTCCCTCACTGTCAGCTCCTGCCCTATGGAACACACTCCCTGAGGAACTTAGGGCCCTAAATGACACGAAGGACTTCCGCAAGTCTCTCAAGACCCTCCTGTTCATGGAGTCCTACGGCCAAGTAACGTAATTTGACAAGCACTGGTCTCCACTGCAATCGACCCAGTGACAATCACACTCAGATGAGAACTAAATGTAGATAGTCTGTATGTTTGTATGTCTTGACCCCCTTTCCTGTTAAATGTATCTCTACAATATGCGTTAACCACTTTGATTGAAGGATAAGGTGGTATACAAAACTGGCTAAATAAATAAATAAATAAATAAAATAAATGTGTCCTGTTTGTTTATCTTGAATAGACCCATCAAGGAGCAGGACTTGTCCCTTATATATTCATGTACAGTACCGTGTACAACTATTAGTGCTATAGAAATTATAAATAGTAGTACTACTAGTAGTAGCAGCAGATCTTTAAAAAAATATGCACAGAAAATTATGCAGAGGTGTAAACTGTGTTTTAATCAAGTTTGCTTTCTATTGGAATTTACTACAAAAAAAATTCCCATGAAGCTGTTTCCATATACAGTATACACTCCTCTGCCGACCCTATCTAAAGCCTCCCCGTATGAACAAAGCTTGCATGGGGAAGCTTAGATGGGGGGCGGGAGGGGGCAGAGACAGAGTTAGGGTATGCAGTGGGCAGTCTATGGCCCCGGATGTACAGGGCTGATTCTGAGATCAGCCCTGTCCTCCGGGGTCGGCAGACTGGACGAGGGACTTATTCCACCTCGGAGGTGGACTAAGTCCTCCTAGACATTGGGGGACGGGAGGTTGGGCCAGCATCAAACAGGTGAGGGGTTGCAGGAGATTCCCCGCAGCCTGATTCTGGCCATGGGAGGCCAGATCAGGGGTCGGGCTGCAGGGAAAGACCGAGTGGTCAGCGGCTGGGGATCGTGGCTCCTGAATGGAGCCACGGTGGCATGGCAACCGGACACCGTGGCTCTGCTGCTCCATTCAGCAACCTGACTGAATTAGCCGGGCTTGGCTCAGTATGTGCAGGCCAATTGGAATAGAGACCGGCCGGCACGTACAGACCCTAGACCCGATTCTGGTCCCACGGGGCCCGTCTAGCCCCTGTGCGATCAGAATCGGGTCTGCCTCTGTGCGTCCCATTCCGACAGAGGCATGGATGCACACTATGGAATGTGCCTCTATGTAAATAGATCAGTATCACATGAAAAACCTCTAGCAAAATCAGGACTTTCCACTGATGTTATTTGCCAAGCAGACATTGCCATTTTGGTTTTATTATTACAGCTAGCTGTGTCACAGAAGACCTGGGGAAGATTATAGAATGCTGAGTTAATGTCCATAACTCATATTAACTCAAGCTGTATAAAAAAAATCCATGTTACAGGGAACAGCATTCTATTATCTGAAGAGAAGGGCATACAGTATGAAACCAGAGGAAATATGTTTTTACAGCATATTAAATTGTTTGTAAATAGCAATATTCTGAAATCTTAAAGATTTTGCAGTAAGGGTACACAATTGCATCAATTATAAATTCATTTTTTAGTTGATTTTATAGACTGCTCAGTGTTCCAATAGCTCATAAGAGTATTCAAATAAAAACACAAAACACAAATACAATATTTGTCCAAAAAACAACAGTAAAAGAAACTTACATTTATAATATACTGTATCTTCTAAAATACAGTCATTAGCAATATTTAAAAAAACCTCAAGGGGCCCTTTTACTAAAAACCATTAAGCAATTAACATGTACGGTAACTACTTGCGATAACTGTTACCATGCAGGCATGACAGAAACTGCATGCTAATTCACACAATAACTGCACATCTCGTGAGTGGGCGGGTTAAGGTAAGGGCATGTGCGTGGAGAGCACCTTGCAGTTAGCTCGAGAACAATTACCACTTGCTGTCAATGTGGCAATTAATGCAACTGCACCACAATGTGATGACACTTATGGGTAGCATTATGTGCACCTCTGTTAATTGCACTGTACATTAGGTATACATCTGTGTAATAACGTTTAGCATTCTGGTCACATCCACGACCGTTACCACAGAGGCTCTGCACTGACCACACCTTAGCTGTTGTGATAAATGGGTTCCAAAGTATTATATAAGCTTCTAAAAGCTTTTTAAAAATCCTGTGTTAATCTCATTTGTCAGGAAAGATAAATCCTAAGAGATGATGCCGCATATATAAACACTCACATATTTTAGCTCAGAAAGAGTCACTGAAAATTTCAGTGCTCGGTTTGCATCCATCAGCTCCATTGGAAGGCTCTTCCATGCATTTCGAACCTCTCAGCAAAGAAATACTTCCTTATGTTACCCCTTTCAGGTAAATTTCTATAACCATTTTAACCTCTGAAACTGATAACAATAAGCTTTATATCCTGGAGATTTTAACAACTGTGAGTTTGAAAAAATTCTTTGACGGTAATCAGGTCCAGCCAGAGAACCATGACAACACTGAACAATGGCCGTTTTATTCTTAGCTGACATTTGTATGCCTGACCAGTGGCCTGCACAAAATCATTTCTGAAAAACCATGCTCTGAAAACCAAGGGACAATCTATTTTATTTTCTGATTCAGATCAATACATATTAATCAATATTTGTGTCAAGCCGCAGCAAAAACAGTTTGCAAAAAAAAAAAAAAAAAAAGGAAGAGTTGCACTATGTAAAGGTTAGCCTTGCCTGACAGGTTAGTTTAACTCAGGTTGCCATGTTTTGGAGATAGATCTAATAAGCAGCAAATTTTGTTGGATCATAAAATGGGTGCAACTATCTGCTTTACACAAAACTGATACATAAGAACTAGGAATCAATAAACTTGGTATTCCTTAAAAGTTTGTTCTGATTTGAGTTGAACTAACTCCCCTTGACAAAATGAACTGGGTTTTCATGGTTAGTTCTTTTCCCCTCAGTTCATATAATGTTACAGTATGGGAAAAATATTGTGTAAGGAGAATTTGAAGGCAGTGAGACTGTCTTGCAAGCAGCCAGTGATACAATGTCTTATTTATTTTATTTATTTATTTAACAGTATTTTTAAACCGCCTAATCTTATTAATCAAGGTGGTATCACAGCAAACAATCGAGTAAAGTGAGTGTGTTAAACATGCAGTGAGGGTGAAATTTAGTTGAGTGTGTGTTGTATTGTGTGCTAGATTGGGTTGAGCTATGTACAAGGTGTGTTGTATTGTGTGCTAGAAGGTTTGAGCTATGTACAATGTGGGCTATATACAGTGGTGCTAAAAAACATTTTCTATACATACAGTGTTTAGGCGGTATCATGTGCTGTTATATATTCTCTTAGGTTATGTGATGTGTCCATAGTGTTCTATGAACAGCATGGTTTTTAGCTGTTTTCTAAAGTCTTTGAGGTCTGTAGTTGCCCTCAAGTCGACCGGTAGTTTGTTCCATATTGTTGGAGCAGCCATGGAGAGCGCTCTGTCTGTTGTGTCTTTGCGTGTGTGTTTGACTCGGTTGTGTGTTTGTTTTCTTCTAGGACGTGTGCTGGTGTCTGGTTGTATGAGGGTGTGCAGGCTGTTGGCTGATGTGTGCTGATTTATCTTAAATAGGATTATGATAGTTTTGTATCTGATGCGTGCACCAATTGGGAGCCAGTGTAAGTCCTTTAAGGTAGGTGTGATGTGGTCCTGTCTTGCAGTACCGGATATTATTCGTGCTGCAGTGTTTTGTGCCAGCTGGAGTGGTTTGAGGGCTTGTTTCGGTAGTCCAAGGTATATCGGATTGCAGAAGTCAAGTATTGGGGTAATCAGTGCTTGACAGACGGTATGAAAGTGTTCTGGGGCAAGGAGTGGTTTCAGCCTCCTGATGATTCGCATCTTGTAGTAGACTTTTTGGATTGTTTTGTCTATGTGTGGCTTGAGGTTTAGTTTATTGTCCAGAGTAACTCCGAGGTATCTCACTTCTGATCTTATTGGTATAGTAGTGTTTTGTATCTTGATATTTGGCGGGTGTATGAAGCTTTGGTTCCGAGTGATGATTAAAGCTTCGGTCTTGTTGTAGTTTATTGCGAGGTTGTTGTTTTGACACCAACTCGTCATTTGGGTAAGGCAGTCTGTTATCTTAGAGAAGTCCGGGTTGTCGATTGATATTGGGGTGTATATCATGATGTCGTCTGCATATATTGTGTATTGAATGTTGTTCTCTTTCATGATATTGCATATTGGTTGGATGTAGATGTTAAATAGGAGTGCTGAGAGTGCGGAACCTTGAGGTACTCCTTGACGGACATTTATGGGTCGGGAGGTGTTGTGTCCCACCTTGACCTGTAGCTGTCTTTCGGTTAGGTATGAGTGGAACCATTTCAATGTGATACCGTGTATACCAGTGTTCTTTAGTCTTTCCAGGAGCGTGTTGTGGTCCACTGTGTCAAAGCTGAGGAGATGTCGATGAAGATCATTATGATTCCATTCCTTGTGTTGTCAATTATTCTTAGGATGCTGTCGAAGAGGTAGATCAGAAGCGTTTCGACTCCATGGTTGGGACGAAAGCGGTGTTGGTTGTCGTCGAGTGTTTCATGTTTGTCGATGTGTTCCTGGAGTTGTAGTTGAACCGTTTTTTCGATGATTTTTGCCAGGAAGGGTATGCTGGAGATTGGTCGGTATGCTGCTGGATCGTTTTTGTCGAGAGTTGTTTTCTTTGTGATTGGTCTTACTGAGGCAAGCTTTAGTTGCTTTGGCATGAGTCCTTGAGTGAGTGAGTTGTGTACTATTTTATGTATGGTGTGAATGAAGTTTGATTTGGTGGCTTTGACCCATGATACTGGGCATGGGTCCGTAGGAGCAGTGCTTGTGTTGATTGTAGAGATGATGTGGGATATCTGCTCTGTTGAGGGTGAGTAGAATGTGCCCCAGGTCTTGGTGTGTACGTCTGTCCTGGTGGTCCCACTGGGTGTTGTACGCTCTGTGGAGTGAAATTTGTCTTTGATGTGGTCGGCGAATTCCTGTGGATCAACTTGTACTTCCCCTTCTGTTGTTTGCTCTTTTGTGAGGATCTTGACTATTTCGAAAAGCTCTCTGGGTTTGTTGATGGAAGTATTTATCATGTTTGTGTGGAATTCCCTCTTTGATTGGTTGATGTGGTCATTGTATTGTTTTTGTTTTGTTAGGTAAAGATGTTGGTCGGCTGTTGTTTTGTTTTTTCTCCATCTCCGTTCAATCTTCCTGAGCTCCCTCTTTTCCTGTCGTATTTTTGCTGAGTACCATGGTTTGTTTTGTCTCCTGTTGTGGTGGTGTTTCTCGTGCCCGCCACCAGATGGTTTGGCGGCGTTAGCTAAGATGCTGTTCCAGCTGGAAACTTGTTCCTCCAGGTCATCTATAGCAGTGTTTCCCAACCCAGTCCTACGGGGCACACCGGCCAGTCAGGTTTTCGGGATATCCCTAATGACTATGCATGAGATATATATGCATTAGAGATATCCTGCCAACCTGACTGGTTTGTGGCCCTCCAGGGCTGGATTTGGAGACCCCTGCCTTACACCTCTGTCATTTAAGATTGTGAGTGGGCAAGGTGCAGATGTCCTAGACATCAAAAGGGTATATAGAATGTGACACATTCCTCCTCGATTCTCACCACCACCAAAATATTGTCTATTAGACAACTTTTTGGTGGTGGTGGTGAGAATCGAGGAGGAATGTGTCACATTCTATATACCCTTTCGATGTCTAGGACATCTGCACCTTGCCCACTCACAATCTTAAATGACAGAGGTGTAAGGCAGGGGTCTCCAAATCCAGCCCTGGAGGGCCACAAACCAGTCAGGTTGGCAGGATATCTCTAATGCATATATATCTCATGCATAGTCATTAGGGATATCCCGAAAACCTGACTGGCCGGTGTGCCCCGTAGGACTGGGTTGGGAAACACTGATCTATAGTAATGTTCAAGTGTTGTGTTGTGTCCTGTATGAATTCGTCCCTGTCGAAATGCTTGAATCGTCTTTGTGTGTGAGAGATGTTTGTTCTTTCGTTTGTCTGGTCCTCTTGAGATCGCAGCTTGTCAGATGGCTGCCTGGGTGAGAATCTTTACACTCTTGGCAAGTGCATATTTCTATATGATTTTGCAAGGTATTGTGGGCAATGTAGTTTATTCACACCAGACACAGCTGCTGACAATAATTTAGTTGTGCTCTTGGGTAAAGCCAATAAGATATTTATTTATGGGGTTATTTCTCCCAACACAGATATGCTTGGTAGCACATAAATTAGGTAACTTGCTTTCAGTGTTAACTTGGAAAAACAAAGTCAAAATCAGGAAAACAACAAATGAAAAGTCACAAAGCAAGAAACAAACTGTTCTTTTCAGGTTAACTTCTGATTACTTCCCACATAAATTCAGAAATGATTCTCTTCTAGCTCACAAGCAATTAGGTAAGGCTTAATTGCTAGCAGTCACCAGCTGAAACCCCTTAGCTGGCTTGCCTTCCACTGTGTGGGTCAAATCCTGCTTCAGGAGCTTTTCTGAGTAGATTAAAGAACAAATTTGTATTTCTTTGTGATGGTTGCTGTACTTTATAACAGAAAGTTACCAACGGAGTTTAGATAGAGAGCAGTGCATATAAACAGGATCCTCATCTGCTATTATTCCCCCTTGTTCTACAAGCATGGGTTCAATATCATGGATTGGCACAGATGAATCTCTCAATGGAGCATTTTCAGGAGAATACTTGTTTCCCTGCTGTCTTTCAAGGTTATAGCTAGGGCATAGATCAGTGTTCATACCTGAGCTTCCATTGCTGCTAGAGTTCCTCTCTATATAGCCTGGCCAGTATGTAGTCCAGTTCTTATGTCCAGCCTTCCAATCCAGATCCCTGGATACTGGATCTCTCTTCACATACCTTCTGGCACAGGTCTTAGGGTCCCTTCCACGTGCAGCCGTCTCCCTCACAGGTAGCCTCTGGTGATTCCTAGCTCTGCAGCACCATTCCTCTGGCTTTCCCTAGTCCAATGGTGTATGCTGGCCCTTGGAATACCTCCCAGTATACGTACTGCTTTGGACTCTTCTAGACCTCTCAAAGGCTTTTCTCTTCCTTCTCCCAAAGGGTCTCTTTCCCTCTCTGTCCGTCCGGTTTGGCTTCTGCTTCTGATGATCCTTCAGATGAAACTGATGATCAAACTCAAGCTGATTCTCAGGATACTGAGGACAATTCTCTGGATATCCAAGGTGATCATGAAGATGGTCATCTGTAGAATAAACTCTACTCTTATTCTGCTTAGATGAGTGCTCCTCCCTAATACAGCGCAGCTGTGCTGAATCAGGCCCTGCCCTTTGAGATGAGTGCTTAGGGATTACCTCATAGCCCTCCTGATTGAACACACGTTTCCTCACTTCAGCTCCTCTAATGGCTGTTGGAAACCTGGTGCATTCTGGAACTGGTAGTCTTTTATGGGAAAATTCTGTTTTCTTATTTCTACCAGAACTGACAGGTTGCTTGTTCAGAGTCACTTCACCTTTTCTATAGCTCCTTCCTGAGCTATGATAAGCTTCCTTATCACAAGCTTTGTCTCGATTAAGTAGTGGTCAGACCATGGCACTGGGGTAATGGTGGGTGGAGAAATTAGGTCTCTTGATGTTAGGTAATTGGATGCGAAGATGAGGTCTGGAGATGATCCATGTCTGTGTGTTGGAGCATTGATTATCTGTGTGAATTGAAGTGAGGTCATTGCTTGAAGGAAGGCCTCTGCGTCTTTGGCATTGGTGGACTTGAGGTTGAAGTCTCCAATCAGTAGCGCTGGTTTGTTGTTTGTTGTTATAGCACAGGCTTCTTCGAGTGTGCAGGCTAATTCGTCGGGTGCAGCTCTGGGTGCTCTGTAGGTTAGGCAGATTGCAATGTTTTTGTTCTTGATGCTGATTGTGTTACATTGTTGTGTATTGGTGAAGCTCTGTGTCTTGAACTTTAGTTTTGTCTTTGCTATTATTAGGACTCCTCCTCCACGCTTGTGGGTGCGTGGGCAGTTGTATGCTGAGTAGTTGTCCGGTACTAGTTGGTTGAGTAGTACATTGTCGGGTTGAGCCATGTCTCGGTGATGCATATTATGTCGGGCTGTCGCTCTTCTATGTGGTCTACAAGAGTGTGTATCTTGTTGCAGACTGATCTGGCGTTTATGAGCTCAATCGTTGTTGTCTTTGTTGAGGAGGTTGCTGTTACATGTGGTTCCTTTGTGCAGGTTTGGTAGTTTGATTTGTGTCTGTTTGGTCTTTTTGTCTGGGAAGTTCTGAGTGTCTCTTTGTGTGTGTGCTGTGGTTCTAAATATGGCAATGCTGTTGGTGGGTACCATGTTGTGTTTGCTTGTGGGTAGTGGAGGTGTGCGGTTGGTGGGAGGAGTTGTGTGACGAGTAGGAAGAGTAGGAGGAAGTATGTGGCGTGCATGTTGGTCTTTTGTGATGTACTGTTAGGGTGATGCCTGTTTCTCTTAAGTCTTCGTCTGTTGCTTGTTTTTCTGATGCTTTTCCTCTGTTATTCTGTTGTTTTTCTTCTGGTGTACAGGTGGCTGTGATTCTCCCTTTGTAGTTCTTTTGTGTGCCTTCTTGCCGTGCTGTTCTTTATATGGTCCTGAGTCTGCCCCGAATGGGCAGCACTCTGCCGCTGGCTGGCTGTGCTCTTGTTGCCGCTCAAATCCCCCGATTGGGGAGAGCTAAACTCGGTGCGGGAGCCTGTCCCCGTGGAGGAAGCCTGTCCCCTGTGGAGGGAGCCTGTCCCCTGTGGAGGGAGCCTGTCCCCGTGGAGGGAGCCTGTCCCCTGTGGAGGGAGCCTGTCCCCGTGGAGGGAGCCTGTCCCCTGGAGGGAGCCTGTCCCGTGGAGGGAGCCTGTCCCCTGTGGAGGGAGTCTGTCCCCGTGGAGGGAGCCTGTCCCGTGGAGGGAGCCTGTCCCCGTGGAGGGAGCCTGTCCCCTGTGGAGGGAGCCTGTCCCCGTAGAGGGAGAGCTGGATCCGTTAGGGTGGGGGTAGTTGCAGAGACAGTTTGGTGGTAGGAAATGTGTGATGTATTGTGAGAATTCTACTTGCTGTTCTGACGCTCTTCGCCTCGGTGTGGTCCTTTGTTGGGTTCTGCTGAGATGTTGTTGGTGTAGCTGTTTCCTTTGTTGTTACCTTCGTGCTCGCCTTCGTGCTGCGCCTAAGGGCCACGCCAAAGGGCCCTCTTGCGAGGCCCTCAGGCGCGGGCCTGCAAGGCGCGGGAGCGCCCAGCAGGGACTCCGCTTTTAACTCCTGCCGGCTGCTGCTCTTCCCGCTCCCACTGCCCCGATTGGGCAGGAGTCGAGGAGGGGGGTGGAGTGTCCAGGCAGCGGCGTCTCTGCAAGCAGGGACGCCGCTTTTAACTCCTGCCGGCTGCTGCTCTTCCCGCTCCCACTGCCCCGATTGGGCAGGAGCCGAGGAGGGGGGTGGAGTGTCCAGGCTGCGGCATCTCTGCAAGCAGGGACGCCGCTTTTAACTCCTGCCGGCTGCTGCTCTTCCCGCTCCCACTGCCCCGATTGGGCAAGAGCCGAGGAGGGGGGTGGAGTGTCCAGGCAGCGGTGTCTCTGCAAGCAGGGATGCCGCTTTTAACTCCTGCCGGCTGCTGCTCTTCCCGCTCCCACTGCCCCGATTGGGCAGGAGCTGAGGAGGGGGGTGGAGTGTCCAGGCAGCGGCGTCTCTGCAAGCAGGGACGCCGCTTTTAACTCCTGCCGGCTGCTGCTCTTCCCGCTCCCACTGCCCCGATTGGGCAGGAGCCAAGGAGGGGGGTTGAGTGTCCAGGCAGCGGCGTCTCTGCAAGCAGGGACGCCACTTTTAACTCCTGCCGGCTGCTGCTCTTCCCGCTCCCACTGCCCCGATTGGGCAGGAGCCGAGGAGGGGTTGGAGTGTCCAGGCAGCGGCGTCTCTGCAAGCAGGGACGCCGCTTTTAACTCCTGCCGGCTGCTGCTCTTCCCGCTCCCACTGCCCCGATTGGGCAAGAGCCGAGGAGGGGGGTGGAGTGTCCAGGCAGCGGAGGGGGGTGGAGTGTCCAGCATTGCTATTATTTTAAGTGCTCTATCATTTCCATGATAAATGCGACCACTTCCAGCCTTGACCCCGGCCCATTCAGTTTGGTTAAAGCCTCTCGTGCAGAACTCTCCTCCATAATTCTTAAAATGGTCAACTTATCCTTAACAACAGGACACATTGCAAAAAGCCTAAAATGAGCAATAATCCGCCCAATTCTTAAGAACAAATTCATAGATAAAACGAGCCCTAATTCTTACAGGCCAATATCTAGCCTCCTGTTCCTAGCAAAAGTCATTGAAAAATCTGTACAAATTCAACTCCAGGACTATATTGACCTAAACTCACCTCTCGATGAACATCAGTATGGGTTCCGACCAAAGCACGGTGTTGAGATACTGCTACTAGCCCTCTTAGGCAAACTCATTAGAGGAATAAACAACTCAAAGCAGGCATTCATCTTAATATTCTTAGGTATAGCCTCAGCCTTTGACAACATACATCATGGTGTACTTCTAAATAGACTCTGGCAAATAGGCCTTATTCAATGGTTTCAGTCCTATCTCTCAGACTGCACTCAACAGGTTAAAATAGGCCACCAAACGTCCAAACCATATAAACAAGAACAAGGATTACTGCAGGGCTCACCCCTCTCTGCACTCCTATTTAATATTTATTTACAGCCCATCTGTAATATTTTCAAAAAACTCAAAGTAGGATACCATATTTATGCAGACAACATAATGTTGTATTTACCTGTTGACACTACAAACCCATCTCCCAATCAGATCACAACATGTTTCAGTGAAACCTCAGCATGGCTAAACTCTCACAACTTAAAGATTAACCTGGAGAAAACTGAACTATTACATGTAACTAGGAATCACAACTTTGTTCCCCCATCACATTATATCTAAAAGAGGCCGACCTCATAGTAAAACATGAAGTCAAATACTTTGGGGTTATCCTCGACAAAACACTAAGTATGGTCTCACTCGTAAAGTCAACCATGAGTAAGATCTACTTCAAACTAAGGTTGATACAGCAACTGAGACCTCTATTCTCTGACTTTAGATTGGTACTCCAGGCTATAATCACACCTCACCTTGATTACTGTAACAGCCTCCTTCATAGTCTACCTAAACAACTAATATGTCAGTTACAGATGGCACAACACGTAGCTGCACGAATAATTGCAAAAGCACATATTTCTGACTACATTACCCCCATACTATATGACCTACACTGGTTACCCATCCAAAGCCACATTAAATATAAATGGTTTATGATCATCTTCAAGCTACTAAAAAACAGATCTCCATCGCACCTCTCCACTCTTATCAGCACACACTCAAATGACGAGTATGAAGAGGACTTTTACAAAATGCCTTAGTTTTCCCTTTTGGGTTTTGTAACTCATCTCACTCAACCACTAATATAGCATTTACCAATGTCGCACTGGTGCTCTGGAATTCCCTCCTAGACAATCTAAAATGCATTAATGACCTGACTACATTTTGTAAGGGAATCAAAATGCACCTTTTTCGAGAACACTTTGGGAACACACTCCAAAATTCTCAGATTTACCCAACCTAAACAGTCTCCCTGTTTTTCATTGTAATCTACCTGATGCAGACATTCTACTTCACACACCAATTATTAATTCCTCAAAAATTATTAGACCACCAAAAGATATTCAACTAGTAAATAAAACAAGAGGAAAAGGAAACCTATTTGGTTCTCCAAAGAAGTGGATACACAAATAAAGGCAAAACCCACAGCTTTCACAAAATTCAGAAGCTCGCCAACAGAGGAAGACAAAAAAGAATACAGGATCAAATTAAAAGAGACAAAAAGAGAAATAAGGATAGCAAAATCAAAGGCAGAAGAAAAGATGGCTAAAGATGTGAAATGTGGCAACAAAACTTTTTTCAGGTATATTCGGGAGAAGAGGAAAATCGGATGTGGAATTGCAGGACTCAAAAGTACTGGGAACAGATTCGTGGAAAGTGACATTGAAAAAGCGAAAATGCTAAACAAATGCTTCTGCTCTGTTTTCACTAGAGAAAATCCTGGAGAAGGACCACCTGTGATTAACAAATGGGAATGGAATAGATACCATACCTTCACAAAAGATGATGTGTTCAAACA
The DNA here is from genome assembly GCA_033557465.1 of Ichthyophis bannanicus. Lineage (NCBI taxonomy): Eukaryota > Metazoa > Chordata > Amphibia > Gymnophiona > Ichthyophiidae > Ichthyophis > Ichthyophis bannanicus. Next base: position 1,761,570,458 of record CM066032.1, on the reverse strand, counting down.
GCTTGCAAAACTGAAAGTGGACAAGTCTATGGGACAAGTCTATACATCCCAGGATACTGAAAGAGTTCAGAGAGGTTCTCGCAGGGCCTTTAAAGAATGTTTTTAACAGATCCTTGGAGACAGGAGAAGTTCAACAGCACTGGAGAATGGCTGATGTGGTACCTCTCCACAAAAGTGGTAATAGGGAAGAAGTGAAAAACTACAGGCCAGTAAGCCTTACCTCGGTGGCGGGAAAAGTAGTGGAGGCGGTCCTGAAAGAGCGAATAGAGGACTTCCTCGAAACCTACAGGTTGCATGATCTGAGGCAACATCATTTTACCAAAGGACGATCTTGCCAAACAAATCTGATTGAGTTCTTTGGGTGACCAGAGAACAAGATCAAGGGCATGCGATGGATTTGATCTACCTAGATTTCAGCAAAGCTTTTGATACTTTTCCTCATAGGAGGCTTATCCATAAACTCAACAGTTTGGGGATGGGTCCCAAGGTGGTGAAATGGATCATAAATTGGTTGACTGAGAGACGACAGAAGCTGATGGTAAATGGAATTCACTCGGATGAAAGGAAGGTGATAAGTGGTGTGCCCCAGGGTTCAGTCCTGGGACCAGTATTGTTCAATATATTCATGAGTGATATTGCCAAAGGGCTGAATGGAAAAATCTGTCTTTTTGCAGATGACACCAAAATTTGCAACAGAGTGGCACTCCCCTGAGGGAGCGGAGAACATGAGGAAAGATCTACAAAAGCTGGAAGAATGGTCTAATGCTTGGCAGTTAAGATTTAATGTGAAGAAGTGCAGTGTCATGCACTTGAGATGCAAAAATCCAAGTGAATTGTATGCAATAGGGGATGAGAGATTGGTATACATGGACCAGGAGAAGGACCTCGGAGTGATTGTTTCTGAGGATCTCAAGGTGGCAAAACAGTGTGACAAGGCAGTTGAAAAAGTCAGAAGGATGCTGGGTTGCATACAGAGAGGAATTACCAGCAGAAAGGAAGAGGTACTCACTTGGAATATTGTGTTCAGTTTTGGAGACCGTATCTCTCAAAGGATATAATAAGGCTAGAAGCGGTTCAGAGGAAAGCAACCAAAATGATTTGGAGCCTGCGTCAGAAGACTTATGAGAAAAGACTTGAAGACCTAAAAGTATGCTTAGGCACCCTCTTATCCCAACAATACAATCAAGAACAAGGTCTCCCACAGGATTCTACTCTATCAGAGCTCTTATTTAACATCTACCTTCAGCCTATCTGCTCCATATTCAATAAATTCTGAGTATATTATCATATATATGCGGATGATATTATGATATACATCCTGCTCAACACAACTAGCCCTGTAACTCAACAAACCCAACAAATCACAAACTGCCTCACTGAAGCAGCAGAATGGCTCTCTTCCCAGCACCTCAAAATAAACTGCAACAAAACAGAAGCACTATACATAACCAGAAACCAAAATTTCACCCCCTCTGAACATATCACCTACCAAGACCTAAATACAGCAGTAAAGAGCAAAGTGAAATACCTCGGAGTCGTGCTAGACAGCTCATTTAGTATGACATCCCACATAAAACAAATAATAAAAAAGATCTATTACAAACTTAAAATGCTCAAACAGCTCCGTCCACTCCTACACGCTCACGACTTCAAATCAGTCATTAAAACCCTCATCACCCCCCCACTTCGACTTTTGTAACTCTATACTGCATGGTATACCCAAACACTCCTTAAGACAACTGCAGATTACCCAACATGTAGCAGCAAGAATTACATCCAACATCAGCCTGGCTGAACACATCACACAAGTACTCTATAACCTCCACTGGCTCCCAATTCAGTGTTGCATACAATACAAAATTCTTGTAACAACTTTCAAAATCATCAAAGACATTGCCCCATCCTACTTCTCTACCCTCATCACCAAGGATAACAAGACCCGAACCAGCGGGAGTGCAATGAAAACAAGCTCACCACCCCACCCGAATTTAGAAAATCCAATAAGTTAACCAACAATAGAGCCTTTTCACATTTCTCCCCAGTAACCTGGAACAATCTCCCAGACAGTATAAGATCAATAGATGATCTCACCACCTTCCGTAAAATGATCAAAACCCACTTGTTCACCATGCACTTTGGAAATACAATTGAAGAAACAATTCCCTCCACTAACACCACACTCAACAAAACAGTCACTGATCCAACCTAAATAATCTAGAACCATCATTCCCCCCAGGAAACCCTGCCCGCTAAGCCCACCAAAGAATGCAAATGTAAATAGTTACTAATAATGCCACTATGATTCATTAATAGCACTATTGTTCACAATGCTATTTTATTTACATTCTCTTATATACCGCGCTATTCTGCATCAGTGCAGTTTACATTGAACAAACTGAAATTACATTGAACAGGGCATTATAACTTGGAAATAACTATTTTACAGGGAACATGGGCTATGGAGGGTTAAGTGGCTTGCCCAAGACCACAAGGAGCACCTGTGGGACTAGACACCCCAGTCCTTCTAGCCCAAGGTTGTTGTTCTCTAGTGGGATTTGAACCCCTGACCTTCCAGCTTGAAGTACCTGGCCCCAACCACTAGGCCACTCCTCCACTCCATGTTTATTTATTTATTTATTTATTTATTTATTTATTTATTTAACAGTTTCTTATATACCGCCCCTTCCAGAGATCAGGGGCGGTTCACATCAAACAAAAATCAATATACTTCTGTATATTTTACATGGAACTTGTGTTAACTATGTACACGTTTAGTTACATTGAACATGTTTTTTATATACCGCACTATTTATAATCAGCGCGGTTTACAGAGAAACACAAAGACCAGAACAACAGGTTGTTCGGTGTTACATATAACAGGAGTATAAACTTGGATAACATGGGAGAACTATATACATAGAATATATAATTAATTATTTCGATATCATGAAAAACTATTTACATAAAATAGCAGTAATGCTAGGGTCAGGAAGAGATTGTGGTAAGTTTGTGGTAAGGCTAATCTATTGCACTTTATGTTTTTATTTTTATTTTTTTTTTTTATTTACATTCTCTTATATACTGTGCTATTCTGCATCAGTGCGGTTTACATTGAACAAACTGAAATTACATTGAACAGGGCATTATAACTTGGAGATAACTATTTTACAGGGAACATGGGCTATGGAGGGTAATATTTGATAAATAGGTTATATTTGAGGGCCTTTCTGAACTGGGCTAGGTCGGTTATGGCACGTATGTCAGGTGGTAGGGAGTTCCAGTGTTTTGGGGCGCAAAACATGAAGGCTCTGTTCGCTGTTGATCGGCTGCATGTTGTTATGGCCTTTGGCATTATTAGAGTGTTTAGCGCTATTTGTCTTCTGGATCTGGTTGGTGGTACAGTTTGTGTGAGATCAGTTAGTGAGTTGGCTGACAAACCATGGATGGCCTTGTATGTGAGAATCAGTGTTTTGAAAATGAGCCTGGCTTGTATTGGGAGCCAGTGAAGCTGCTTGAGGATTGGTGTCACATGATCACTCCTGGACGATCCTTGTAGAACCCTTGCAGCAGTATTCATGGCGAGTTGTAGAGAACTTAGGGTGGATTGTGGGAGACCTTGTAGAATTGAATTGGCGAAATCGAAATGCGGCAAGATGAGTGCTTGGAAGATGGTTCTGAAATCCTCTGGGTCCAGTAAGGAGCGTAAATGCCTGAGTGTGCGTATCTTGAAGTATACAGCTTTTACAATATTGTTTACGTGTGATTTCATATCGAGACGGTGGTCCAGCGTGACTCCGAGATATCTTATTGTTTCTTTGGTGGATAGATCAGCTCCCTTAACACTTATATGTGATGGTGGAATGAAGTTGGGATCTCTTGTAACAAAGAGAACCTCAGTTTTCTTGTGCTGGATGCGGAGGTTCTGTGAGAGAAGCCACTCTGAGACTGCATCAAAGCAATTTATTATGGGCAATAAATCCATTTGCATTGTGGAAAAAGGCATATAAAGTAGGATATCATCTGCGTATATCATACATTTAACATTGAATGATCTGATGATATTGCAGATTGGCTGCATGTATATGTTAAACATGAGAGATGAAAGAGATGAACCTTGTGGGACGCCTTGTTTTTGATGGAAGAGATTTGATTCTCCTGTTGCAGATTTTACATATTGCATTCTGGTGTCCAGGTAAGATTTACAAAATTCCAGTGCTGAACTACCAATGCCTTTTTCCTTCAGTCGTGCAATGAGTATCTGATGATATACCGAATCAAACGCTGCTGCTATATCCAAGAAGATTAGCACGACGCCTTGTCTGATGTTGTCTATGCTGGTGAGTATATTATTGAAGAGAAACATAGAAACATAATGACAGAAAAAGACCACAAGGCCCATCTAGTCTGTCCTTCCATAACAACAACTACAACAGTCCACTATTTACCTTTAGAGATCCTCTGTGTTGGTCCCATGCTTTTTTGAACTCAGTCACTGTCCTCATCTCCACCACCTCCACTGGGAGACTATTCCACGGATCCACTACTCTTTCCGTAAAGAAATATTTCCACATATTACTCCTGAATCTATCTCCCTTCACCCTCATCCCATGTCCCCTCGTAGCAGAACTTGCTTTCAATTGAAAGAGACTCTCTCCCTGAACATTTATGCCACGGAGGTATTTAAACATCTCAATCATATCACCTCTATCCCGCCTTTCCTCTAAGGTGTACATATTAAGATCCTTAAGTCTGTCCTCATATGCTTTATAATGAAGCCCATTAATCATTTTAGTAGCAACCCTCTGCACCGACTCCATCCTGTTCACATCCTTTTGAAGGTGCGGTCTCCAGAATTGCACACCATACTCCAAATGAGGTCGCACCAAAGACTTATACAGAGGCATTATCACCTCCTTTTTTCTGCTAGCCATTCCTCTCCGTATGCACCCAAGCATCCTTCTAGCTTTTGCCATCGCCTTTTCTACCTGTTTAGCTACTTTAAGATCATCAGACACAACCACGCCTAGGTCCCGCTCTTCTTTAGTGGACAAAAGTACTTCACCTCCTATACTGTATTGCTCCCTTGGATTGCTGCAGCCCAAATGCATGACCTTACATTTTTTAACATTAAATCCCAGCTGCCAAATTCTAGACCATTCTTCAAGCTTAGCTAGATCCCTCCTCATGTTATCTACACCTTCCTGGGTGTCTACTCTATTACAGATTTTGGTATCATCCGCAAAGAGGCAAACCTTACCCGACAGCCCTTCCGCTATATCACTAACAAAGATGTTAAAAAGAATCGGACCAAGGACAGATCCCTGGGGCACACCACTGGTAACATCCTTCTCCTCAGAGTGAGCTCCATTTACTTGTACTCTTTGTCGCCTCCCACCCAACCAATTTCTAACCCAAGCAGTAACTTTAGGGTCCATCCCTAGGGTGCTCAGTTTGTTTATAAGTCGCCTGTGAGGAACAGTGTCAAAGGCTTTACTGAAATCTAAATACACCACATCTAGAGCTCTCCCTCGGTCCAACTCCCTGGTCACCCAGTCAAAGAAATCGATCAGATTTGTGTGACAAGACCTGCCTCTGGTGAATCCATGCTGCCTCGGATCCTGTAATCCGCCGGACTCCAGAAACCTCACTATTTTCTCTTTCAGCAGCGTTTCCAATAATTTACTCACCACTGAAGTTAAACTAACCGGACTGTAGTTTTCAACCACATCCTTACTTCCGCTTTTGTGTAAAGGCACCACATGAGCCTCTATCCAGTCCTTTGGCACCACTCCCGACTCCAACGAGGCATTGAAAAGGTCAGTCAGTGGAGCTGCTAGAACGTCCCCAAGTTCCCTCAGTATTCTAGGGTGTATCCCATCCGGTCCCATCGCTTTGTCTACTTTAAGTTGAGCTAGTCTCTCATGAACACAGTCTTCTGAAAATTGTTCAAGATGTCCCTCACTTCTGTTCTTATTTGTGGGTGTTTTCTGAGGTCCTGCTCCTGGTTCTTCATCTGTGAACACAGAACAAAAATATTTGTTAAGCAATTCCGCTTTATCCTTATCAGCTTCTACATATTCCCCCCCTGCATCCTTGAGTCTGACAATACCACTTTTGCCCTTCCTCTTCTCACTAATATATCTGAAAAATGTCTTATCCCCCCATTTTATTGCATTGGCTATTTCCTCCTCCTTTTGAATCTTTGCCTTCTTGACTACTTTGCTAGCTTCTCTAAGTTTTTCCAAATACAGATGCCTGTCTTCCTATTTCTGTGATCTCTTGTATTTTATGAAGGCCTCCCTCTTTTTCTTCACTTTTTCAGCTACTTCCTTCGAAAACCATAGCGGTCTCCTGTTCCTTTTGCCTTTATTTACCATTTTAACAAAAAGGTTGGTTGCCTTTAAAATACCCCCTTTCAGCTTTACCCACTGTTTTTCTACATCCCCCAGCTGTTCCCATCCCACTAACGACTCCCTGAGGTATTGGCCCATCTTCGCAAAGTTAGTCTTCCTAAAGTCTAAGATCTTCACCTTGGAATGGATTCTAACAGCCCTAGTCCTAATACTGAACCACACCATCTGGTGATCACTGGATGCAAAATGATCTCCCACTACAACATCAGAAACACTTTCACCATTGGTAAGCACCAAGTCCAGTATGGCCCCTTCACGTGTGGGGTCTGTTACCAATTGCCTGAATAGTTCTCCCTGTAGAGAATCCAGGATTTCCTTACTTCTAGATGATACTACAACAGGAATGTGCCAATCAACATCTGGCATATTGAAATCTCCTAGCAGTAGCACTTCCCCTTTCCTAGCAATGCTGCGTATGTCTTCAATTAAATCTCTGTCCACCTCTTCCTCTTGTGAGGGAGGTCTGTATATCACACCAATGCAAATAGATTTCTCTTTCCCTCTTTCTAGTTTAACCCACAATGCCTCCTCTCCCTTTTAAGCTCTGTAATTCCAAAGCTTTAATAGTAGTTTTTACATATAGTGCCACTCCTCCTCCCCTTCTTCCTACCCTGTCCTTTCTGAATAAAGTATAGCCAGGTATAGTTACATCCCAGTCATGGTTTTCTGTGAACCATGTTTCTGTAACTGCCACTAAATCCAAGTCAGCAACTCCCACCAAAGCTTCAACTTCAGGGATCTTATTTCCCATGCTACGGGCATTAATACACACTGCTTTCCATGTGTTACCCCTGTTACCCATTTCCATAAAGGTATTTAATGTATCACCTACCTGGGGGCTTTCACTTACCTGGGGGCTTTCTTTACCCATCCCCAACGAATCTAGTTTAAAGCCCTCTTCAGTAGATTAGCCAGTCTACTACCAAAGATGTGTTGACCTTTCTTGGACAGATGGATGCCATCTCTGCTCTGCAACCCTTGGAACAGCATCCCATGGTCTAGGAAACCAAAATGCTCTCGAAGACACCATCCACGCAGCCATGCATTCATCTCCAGGATGCGAGCCTCTCTGCCTTGGCCTTTACCCTCAACAGGGAGGATTGAAGAGAACACCACCTGTGCACCTACCTGCTTCACCCTCTGTCCCAGAGCCATGAAGTCACTTTTGATACGTTCCGAGGTATACCTGGCAGTATCATTTGTTCCAACATGGATTAGCAACATTGGGTAATAGTCAGTGGGCTTGATGAGTCTCGGCAAACTCTCCGTAACATCTTGGATCTTGGCACCAGGCAGACAGCATACCTCTCTGGACATCAAGTCTGGTCGGCAGATGGACGCCTCAGTACCCCTCAGAAGAGAGTCTCCAACAACCACTACCCTTCGTTTCCTTCTGGTCACTGATTCCGCAACTATGGGGTACTTGAACTCCGGTTCTTCCCTTTCCAGGGATGCTTTCACCTCCTCCACTTCCAGGGCTGCATAATGGTTCTTCAATTCAAGGACTGGAGAAGTTGGATTGGTGATTTTGCAGGCTCTAGTGACTTTTGTCCAACCATCGACATTCTGTTGGCAGCCATCTTCTCCTGTGCTGGAGAGCCTGGTTGCTGCAAGAAGCATCTCATCAATGTACTTCTCACTGTCTTGAATGCTCCTCAGCCTCGCCACCTCCTCTCTGAGTTCCTACACTTGTTTCCTCAGAGCTTCAGTATGCAGGCACCCTGCACATGGAACCGGTTCTTCAACTGGCATTAGGACCTCTGTCTGGACCGAGGCAGAAGCTGTAACGGGGGCAACAGCTTTAGCAATACGATTTTTCCCAGCCATTGTTCTGTTTGTGGAGCTTAGGTATCTGTTAAAGAAAAGAGAGAGATCTACCAAGTACCAGCTGGTTTCGCAGCTGTCCTTTCAGAGAAAAAGCAGTTAAATCTCTTTAATTATATTCAATATGTGCTGGTCCAATTCACTGTGATTTGCTAAAGGGGGAGGTGCCCTATAAAGCAAGACTGCTCACTAGGGGTGGGTGGGAGTTGGGGTGGGTAGGGAGGGAACTAACTCCTGATTAGGTGTTAGTAGTTTCTGAATCTGAGGAGGTTACAGAGTTCAGCAACCTACTGTGCTCCAGTAAAGTTCCCCTAAAACAGCAAAAATGTAAGTAACCTTGCTTTTAAAAGTATACACAAAACCCTTTTAAGAGCTCCCAGTCAGAGAGCTAGCAATGTAATAAAAAAAAAAAAAAAAGAGGGTGGTGATGAGTGTTTCAACGCCATGATATTCTCTGAAGCCATGTTGAAAATAGTCCAGAGGGGCTGCGGAATCTATGTGGTCTTGAATTTGACGTTGCACCTCTTTCTCAAAAGTTTTTGCTATGAGGGGAATGCTAGCAATAGGCCTGTATGAGTCAACCCTTTTTGGGTCTAGTTTGGGTTTTTTTAGCAGTGGTCTAATGGATGTGAGCTTTAGAGCAGATGGGAAGGAGCCAGTTGTAAATGAAAGGTTCATGATTCTTGCAATGAACGGGCTAAATGTGCTTCGAAGGTCCTTTATCCAGAAGGCTGGGCAAGGATCGGTTTGAGCGGTGGTGGTATTGAGTGAGGTGATTGTGTCTTCAATGTGTTTGGCTGATGGAGTGGTAAGTGTAGACAAGGAGTTTTGGCAGGTTGTTTCTTGAACATCTGTTTTCAGTAGCTCATCCGTCTGTAGAAGTTTAGATTGCAAGTAATCAGCAAATTCTTGAGGGTGGATATCCTCCTTTTGTTCTGATGATGGTTCCTTTGATAGTGATTTTACCAGGTTGAAAAGATCACGAGGTTTGTTCAATGATCTTTTAAGCGTATCCATGTGATATTGCTTCTTCTTGGTTGTGATTGTTTCGCGGTGAGTTGCTAAATAGAGATTGTACGCTGTGTGGTCATCGCTGGCCAGTGATCGGCGCCAGCGTTTTTCGAGTCTCCTTAAATGCATAAGAGAAGACCGCAGATCAGGAGAGAACCATGGGGCGGAGTTTCTTTTCCTTGATATGTTTTTCTTGTGTGGTATATGAGCAATGGCATTGAGGCTGTTCTTCCAGGCTTCAATTGACTCGTCAAGGTTGAGCGTTGTGTTGTTGAGGAGTGGTTGAGTATTTGTCAGTATAAATTCCTTGTTGAAGGGCCGAAAGCCTCTTGTTGGGGCTCTTGGTGTGTTGTCAAGATTTCTGTTGTTTAGGGAATGAGTGTTGCCCAAGGGAATTTGAAGGTTTATGAGTTTGTGGTCTGACCAGGGTACATCAGTGATAGACTTTATAATGTTGCTGCTTTGTATAGAAGCAGATTGCGGAGTGAAGACCATGTCAAGAATGTTTCCTTTGATATGTGTGGGTTCCATGATTAATTGTTGATATCCAAGACTTTCAATGGCATTGAGGAGTGAGGAGGACTGATGTTGCTGCAGTGATGGGAGATTGAGATCTCCCATTATCCAGTTTGGAGTGTTACAGTGTTACTCTGTTTACTGTATATAGTTAATTCGTTCCATGTAATGAATATGTACCATTCTGTACATTTCAATTCCTTGTTTAATGTAAACCACATATGAACTTTGAAAACGCGTTATAAAAATGGTAAATAAATACATACAATAAAATAAAATAAATAAATATGTACAATCTGGAGGAGAGGAGGGACAGGGGAGAAATGATTCAGACCTTTAAATACTTAAAGAGTATTAATGGACAAAGAAACCTCTTCCAAAGATGGGGAAGCTGTAAAAGGGCTAAACTGAAAGGCAATGTCAGGAAATACGTTTTCACTGAAAGGGTGGTGGATGTTTGGAATGCCCTCCCGATGGAAATGTTGGGGGCAAATGCTGTGACAGAATTCAAAATGGCATGGGACAGACACAGTGGATCCCTTTATAGCAACAGGATATAATCAAAATAAGCATAACTATCTCTTTTATCTGAACAAATAGGGGTGACCTACATGGAGAGGTGGGTGCACCCCTAAACAAAGGCATGGGGAAGGGTGACCTGCATGGATCGGCAAGTGCACCTACTCTTGCCGCCTTGCTGAGTAGATTAGATGGACCATACTGATCTTTATCTGCTGGTATATACTATGTTATATTAGCTCACCTATACATAGCCCATCCAGGAACCATACACTAAGGGGTTCATTCTGAACCCAATGGGACATCCATCCCCGCTATTTGTGGTGGCTGCAGGCTCCTGACTAACCTATCTGCTGGTTGTGCATGGAAGTTAGTCGGGGCGGGAAAGAGGTGGCCCAGGGGTGGAGAGTGGGTGGGCTGTGGGCAGTTGCTGGCCCTGGACATACAGGGCCAATTATAATGTTGTCCTGGGCTGGTGAAATGGCCAGGGAAATTATTCCATCCCCGGGGTGTCATAACTTCCCTGGATGTTCCGTTTTGACGGCTCTGGGGTGTGGAAGGGACTGGGGAGGCAAAAGTTAAATCCCTGCAGCCTGACCCTGGCCTTAGGAGGCCGGATCGGTGGTCGGGCTGCGGCAAATTAACATTTTTGTCCGCAGCTGGCATTGCGGCATTTAAATGGAGCCGCGGTGCCATTGCCATGGTGCCGCAGCTCCATTTAAATGCCCTGACTGAGTTAATAGGGCTTCACTGTACAATCAGGCCAGGACTGAATCACAGTCCTGGCCTGCATGTACAGTGCTGTTCATGATTCTGATTCCATGGGGCACGTTTAGCCCCGCAGGATCAGAATCGTGATCTCCTTTGTACGTCTGGGTCAGCCTGGACATACAAAGGAGAGTGATGTTGAGAATGGAATCGGGCCCTAATTGTACATACAGCAGTTCTAATAGTCATGTTAAGTTTCACACTCAATATATCATATTTGACAGATTAGCTACACTCCTTGTCACTGTTCCATATGTAAGTACATTGTCGACTCATCTCGCATACTATAAATATGTTATATGTAAATAGTGCTCATTGTTACTCTACATTTTATCTTAGTTTGCTTCACTATGTATTACTTGACATATTACCCAACTTTTCTATGTAACTGTTTGATTCTGTTCATTGTAAACCATTTTTATTTCTAGAGAAGACGGTATAGATAACTCATAAATCAATAAATAAAAATATACCAGACTTTTTATTGGCACCAGTAGTAACAGTTAAAAACTATACAAATGAATGTAAATAAGCCTATAAAGGGTTTATTCTTGTTTCTTTGGGGTGATTTTACAGTGACTTATAGTGTGACTGGAATCCTTCAAGATTTGTATTATATAGATGTATCTGTTTAAAATGATCTCTTCCAAAAATTGCAAGAAATTCCATTACTGAGCCAAGGATTGATTCTATCAAATCGATATAGCAGAATGACCTGCAGACCTTTTTGCATCATCTTTATCTTGTTTAGCCCTGAAACCTAAGGAGGTCAATTTAGAAGGCTTATATGGCTCTTATACATATAAATTGCATCATTTATATTAGCAAATAGCCAACATCTGTAACTAGTGGTTTTAGAAAACCGCAATTTACATGTGTAGAAGCCATAGGATGGGTTGTTTGGAAGGATCTGAATTATGGACTCGTCATGGGCATAATATGGGCAGAAGCATACATCATGCATGTGTTGCTGACTTTACAAGGGGAATGCACATCTACTTAACAAAAGCTGGGCATCGACGTTTACACTTGCTCCGAGGCGGGCATAAATGTAAAGTACGTGCTCATTGGGACCTGAGGATAGCACCATTCATTGATTGGTCAATTGTGCTTACCTCTCTTGCATGTAAGCTCACATCCAGGGGCCCAATATTCAAAATGAATTTACACAGTTTACAGCCCAGTAAGCCATGTAAATGCCTTAAATGTGGATATTCAACGGCATCTACATGGTAAGTGCCATTGGACATCCCCGTCTATGTCCTCTGCGTGCCACAATGCTATCCAGTTAGCATTGGGGCATATTGGGGGCTTTCCTGGGCAGAGCAGAGGCGTGGAGTACTGTTAACCAGGTAGCAGCGATATTGAGCCTTTTGCTGCCTAGTTTTTACCCATGGATGCTAGCCGGGTAGTGGTGCAATATCACCACTACCCGGTTAGGCTCTGCGGTGGTGTCTGCTTTGCGCTGAGCCCGAATATTCAATGCCATCACCACGGCATGGAATATCTGGGGTTAGGGGTGAGTGAGCAGAGCTATGTGCTGTAGCAGCACATAGCCTGCCCAGTTGAATTTCGGGCCCCAAATGTCTAAAGATAAAAACTGTTTTGGGCTTCCAATTGGCTAAAGTTGACTGTGCAACTTTGAAAAATTTGGCACTTAGATATGTAAAAAGTGACATCTAAGTTGTATGTGTGAGCAGCAAAATTAGAACTTAAAAGTCAGTGTCATGGTTTCCATGTGCAGAACCCCAAGTGATTTACTGCTGGACATGCTGGGGCTTACAAGTATATCACTGTGTTGTAAATTTAATCTTTTCTATAATACCTGGAAAACTGGGAACATCACAACTGGAATTCCCCACGTCCCGTGTAGGGACCCCATACAAAATTTGGCTCTAAATTTAACCATTAGTGATTTTGACCCAGCTTGTCAGTACACATTAGTTTTACCAAATCTGTCACAGTAATCCCACAGTCAGTCGTTTACCAGGCAGCGGCGATATTAAGCCATTACCCAGTTATCGCTAAGTGGCGAAAGATAGGCACCTGAAAGGGTGGCTTTACTGTCTCCACAGAAACTAACCAGGCAGCGGCTGAATATCGCTCCTGCTCGGATAGCTTCTCTGAATATTGGGCCCTAGATTTATAAAAGTATAAAGACCTTTCTTGAAACCATGAGCACATATACAACTATAATATTTTGATTAATTAAAAGCAGCATTAAAAAAAGCCTTAAGAACACAAGAAATGCCATACTGGATCAGACCAAGGTCCATCAAGCCCAGTTTCCTTTTTCCAACAGTGGCCAATCCAGGTCATAAGTACCTGTCAGGTTCCCAAAAAAGTACAGACATTCCACAGTGCTTGTATTGGGGCAAGCAGTGTATTTCCTGGGTCCTCTTTAATAATGGTTTATGGACCTTTTGTCCAGGAACTTGTCCAAACCTTTTTTAAAACCACTACACTAACAGCTTTTACTACATCCTCCAGTAACGAATTCCAGAGTTTGAATACGTGTTGAGTGAAAAATATTTTCTCTCTTGAGTCTCAAAATGGTTACATTGTAGCTTCATTGCATGTCCCCTTGTCTTTCTACTTTTTGATGGAGTAAACGAACGATCTATGTTTACCCCTTCTACTCCATTTATTAATTTATAGACCTCTATCATATCTCCCCTCAGCCAGCTCTTTTCCAAGTTGAAGAGCCCTAACTTTTTAAGCCATTGCTCATAGGTTGTATCCTTCCATCCCCTTTTCTGTTTTGGCAACTCTAATCTGCACCCTTTCTAATGCTGCTATATCCTTTTTAAGATACGGCGATCATAATTGCACACAATATTCAAGGTGTGGTCGCACCATGGAATGATACAGAGGTATGATAATATCCATTTATTTATTTTTTATTTAACAGTTTTTTTATACCACTTTATCATTTCAATCAAAGCGGTTTACATTGTAACTTAAACTTGGTAAACATACATTAAACAGGGACATTGATAACTTGGATTTTTCTGAGCAATGGAGGGTTAAGTGATTTGCCCAAGGCTACAAGGATCCATGGTTTTATTATCTATTCTCTTCCTTATGATTCCTAGCATTCTATCTTCTTTCATGTCTGCCGCTGCACTCTGAGTAGAAGGTTTCAACATATTATCCTCAATGACACCTAAATCTTTTTCATGGGCGATGGTTCCTAATGTGAAACCTTGCATCGTGTAACTGTAGTTTGGGTTGTTCTTTTCTAGGTGCATAACTTTGCACTTGTCCACATTAAATTTCATCTGCTATTTGGACATCCACTCTTCCAACTTATCAATGTCCTCTTGCAATTTTTCACAATCCTCTTGTGTTTTAACAACTTAGAATAATTTGAAAAGTGTATCACCTTACTCGTTATTCCCATTTCCAGGTCATTTATGAATATGTTAAAAAAACAGTGGACCCAGCACAGATTCCTGGGGCATTCCACTATTCACCTTCCTCCATTGAGAAAATTGGCCATTTAGCCCTACTCTCTACTTTTTATTATTTAACCAGTTCCTGATCCACAATAGTATACTGCCTCCTATCCCATGACTTTTTAATATTGCCAAGAGTCTCTCATGAGGGACCTTGTCAAAGTCTTTCTGAAAATTCATATACACTATATCAACCAGCTCACCTTTATCTACCTGTTTAGTAACACCTTCAAAAAATATAACAGATTAGTAAAACAAGATCTTCCTTGGCTAAATCCATGTTGGCTTTCTTCATTAATTTTATTCCTTATAATGGTGTCTGCCATTTTGCCCAGTACTGATGTCAGGCCAGTGATCTGTAGTTTCCCAGATCATCCCTTGGACCCTTTTTAAAAATTAGTGCTAAATTGGCCGTTCTGTATTCTTTAGGTACTACAGATGATTTTAATGATAGAGTAGTTCACAGATTACTAATACTAGGTCAGCAATCTCATATTCCAGTTCTTTCAGCACCTTTGTATATATACCATCTGGTCCAGGCAATTTTCTACTCTTTAGTTTATCAAATAGTTGTAATACATCTTCCCGCTTTATTGAAATTTGTTTCAATTATTACAATATTCACCTTTAAATACCATTTCAGGCATGGTTAACCTACCTGCAACATCTTCAGTAAAGACTGAAGCAAATAATTCATTCCGTTTTTCTGCCATGGCCTTTCCTTCCTTAATGTCCCTTTTACTCATCTATCACTTAATGGTCCAACTGACTCTCTCACAGTTTTTTTGCTATGAATGTACTTTAAAAAGTTTTTATTGTGCCTTTTTGCTTCTACAGAAGCTTTTTTTTTCAAATTCTTTCTTTGCCTACCTTATTAGTACCTTGCATCTAACTTGCTAGTGCTTATGTTGTTTCCCATTTTCGTTATTTGGCTTCTTTATCAATTTACTGAAAGATGCTTTTTTGGCCAAAACAGCCTCTCTGTCCTCACCTTTAAACCATGCTGGAAATTTTTTGGCCTTCCTTCTACCTTTCTTAAAGTGTAGAAAACATGTGGTCTTCCGAGAAAGTATTTTTTAATAACTTCCATGTTTGATGTTAGCTATTTTTCTCATTTTATCATAGTCTCCCTTCTGAAAATTAAAAGGTAGTATTGTGGATTTCCTTGCTGTTCTCCTACCATTTATTACATCAAAAGCAATCATGCCATGATCACTATTGCCAACTGGCCCTAACACTGTTATCTCTTGCATCAGATCCTATGTTCCACTAAGGACTAGGTCCAAAATAGCTTCCCCTCTTATTGGTTCATGAACTAGCTGCTCCAAGAAGCAGTCATTTATTTCATCTAGAAAGTTTATCTTCCTAGCATGTTCTGTTGTGACATTGACCCTGTCTATACTGGGGTCTTTGAAATATTTGTAACTTTTGTTAGCTTCCCTGATTTCTTTTAGCATTTCATCATCCATCTGTTCATTCTGGCCAGGCAGTCAGAAGTACACCCCCCATTACCATCACTTTCCCCTTTTTACATGGAATTTCTATCCATAGAGATTCTACAGTGTGTTTTGTTTCCTGAAAAACTTTAATCCTGTGTGTCTCAATGCCTTCTCTAACATAGAGTGCATCCCCTCCACCAATTAAATCTACCTTATCATTGTGATATAGTTTGTACCCAGGCATCACGGTTTCCCATTGGTTGTCTTCTTCCACCAGGGCTCTGAGATGCCAATTATATCTAACCTTTCATTTAGTGCTATATATTCTAGCTTTCGCATCTTATTTTTTAGATTTCTGGTATTTGCATACAGGCATTTTAGAGGTTGCATTTTATTCATATTAACAATCTGGTTATCAGTTGACAAGGGTATTTTGGACTTGTTTAGCTCTTTCTGCTCTATCCTTAAAGGCATCTGGGTTACTTTTATATTTATTGTATGGAGTGGAGGAGTAGCCTAGTGGTTAGAACACTGGCTTGGTAACCAAACAACCAGGGTTCGATTCCCACTAGCACTCCTTGTGGCCTTGGGCAAGTCACTTAACCCTCCATTGCCTCAGAAGAAAGGCCTGGCAATCTACTTCTGGTGACACTGCCAAGAAAACCCAGGAGCTTTTGGGTCGTCAGGAGTCAGGACTGACTCAAAGGCACACATTGCATTGCATTGCAATCTCCTTATCACGATACATCCTTCTGAACCATGTGCTCCTGGGCAACTGTCTGATTACCCCTATTATCTAGTTTAAAAGCTACTCTATCTCCTTTTTACATATTAACATAGTAACATAGTATATGGCGGCAGATAAAGATAGTTACGGTCCATCTAATCTGCCCAGCAAGGTGGCAAGAGTAGGTGCACCTCCCACTCTGTGCAGGTCAGCTCTCCCTATGCCTTTGATTAGGGGTGTACAAACCGCTCTGTGTAGGTCACCCCTATTTGTTGAGATATAAGAGATAGTTATGTTTATTTTGATTTCATCCTGTTGTTATAAAACTGTGTCTGTCCCATGCCATTTTGAATTCTGTCACTGTATTTGGACCCACCACTTCCATTGGGAGAACATTCCAAGCATCCACCACCACATTTTAAGGGTTAATGTCAGCAGCCTGGTTCCACCCCGGTAAAGGTAGAGTCCATCATTTCAGAACCCCCCCCCCCCCCACACACACACACACACTTTCCCCAGAATATTGTCCAGTTCCTAGCAAATCCAAAACCCTCTTCCTTGCACCATTGTCTCATCGATGTATTGAGATTCCAGAGCTCTGCCTGCGATTTGGGTCCTGCATGTGGAATGGAAAGCACTTCTGAGAGTTCTGGATTTCAACTTCCTATTAAAAGGCTAAATTTAGCCTCCAGAACCCCCCTCCCCCCAATATTTTCCTATATCATTGATAAAAACAAATACCAAGATCACAGGCTATTCCCCAGCACTATCTAAAACCTTGTCTAGGTGGCTCATGCAGTTCACTATCTTCACACCAGACAGACATGTTACCAGGCGATCCTCATGTCCAGCAGCCACCCAGCTATCTACAAGCCTAATGATAGAATTTCCAACTATAATTGCCATCCTAACCCTTCCCTCATGGATACATGACCCTTGAGAAACCACTTCGGTGCGAGAGAATTTACATCATCTGGAGGACAGGTCCTAGCTACAGGATCACTTCCTGCCAAACCAAAGTGATGCTCTCCTTACACATGACATCTCTCCTCAATGGCAACAGAGAGGCTGCCAAACTAGAGGTAGGACTTTAAGTACTGTGTCCCTGTAGGTCTCATCTACATTCCTTTCTAACTTCCTTAGCTCTACCAAGTCTGCTACTCTAGCCTCCAGAGATCAGACTTGTTTCCTGGGAACAAAGAGTTCCTTGCACCTAATGCAAACGTAAGACCTCTCATCATTTGGCATAAAATTGTACATTTGACACTCAATGCAAAAGACTGGATAGCCATTTGTTTAGATATTTAAGTCATTTACTTACTTAAAGTTGCTAAGGATACTTGTACCAATACAACTATACCTAATAAGTTTAAGGGATTTTGTTCACCTCAAGATAATTTCAAAGCCTTAATTAATCTATTCCTGATAAAGATAACTAGCTAAATCTGAAAGTGAATTTGACCACCTCTTTCCCTTAAATAGGTTTAAGATCCTATAAATCTTAAGATTATGCCGGGGTGGGTGGGTGGGAGATGGGGTATGCAGGAAGGAAAGACATTTAGGGGGTCATTCTGAGCCATGAATAGCAGGGATGGATGTCCTGTTGGGACGTCCATCCCCACTATTTGTGCCCTTTCCTGTCCCCATCCTCCTTCCCCACTCATTGTACGGGGAAGTTGGATGGGGGCAGGGAAGGGACGGATCGGGGGCAGCGTTAGGGCAGGCAGTGGGCGGTTATCAGCCTTGGACATACAGGGCCGATTCCAATATCAGCCCTGTATATTCGGGGCCAACGGCTTAGATGGGGAACTTATTCCACCTCTGAGGTGCAATAAGTTCTTCAACTGAGCAGAGGACAGTGGCCTGGAGCATGGCAGCGGTGGGAGGAGGTGGCGAGCATTCTTTGCAGCCTGAACCTGGCCTTGGGAGGCCAGATCAGGGGTTGGGCTGCAGGAAAAGCATTGCAGGAGCTGGCAGCCAGGGATCATGGTCCCAGGCTGCACATACAGGCCTATTCAAAATTTTGATCCCACGGAGCTAGATGTGCCCCACAGGATCGGAATCACAAATTCCTCTGTGCATCTGGATCTGGCCGGGCACACAGAGAGTCTGTATGTCTGGATTGGAATCAGGCCTTTAATAAAAGGTAATCTCATAACAATTTCCTGGGTGATTCACACAGCCCTTGGTTTGAGTGGGCAGAAATAAGACCTGGAAGGCCTCTTTGTAAACAACTCTAGAAACAATTTATTTCTGCCAACTCAAAGATATATTTACCTTATTCTATCTTCTGTACTAAGCTATACTCTGATTTTGCTTTAAATGAAAAGTTCTCTGGTGGTACTAAGCCCTGACTGACTTAACAAAATCACTGAATTCTAAAATACACATATTTATCAGCTTTATCCAAAGAATTTCCTTGTCCCCAAGATTTAGAGAATTTCGGAACAGGTAAATAAAAGTGCAGATTTCTTTCCTGTAGTAGCAGTCCCTTCTGGTAGTGACTACAAAAGGGACTGCTACTGCTGCCAAAATTTTATGGAAAGTGCAATAATCCCTTTCCTGATGCAGATCAATAGTTAAAGCATTCCATAAAAAAGGACCAGCAATGTGCTTTAACTTTCTGAGCTGTAGGCTAATGAAATAACTAAAAATAAAATCCCTCTGGCTTGAGCAGTGATCTAGATGGTTTATAGAAAGGAATGAATGATACCATATTAGAATTAAAACCAGAATATTTCACTTGAAAATGCATACATAAACCTTTGTGAAGGCACATTTTTGAAAAGATGTCCAGGCAGTGACGGGGACGAGTAAGTCTGAACATTTGGAAAACAATGACAATTTCAGAAAAGGCACCATGCATGTGCACAGACCTTCTTATTTATTTATTTTATTTATTTGGCTAAGTTTATATACTGCTTTTTGCAATGGTCAAAGCGGTTTACAGTGAACTGGAAATTATACAAGCAACGTTTACATTATAATAGGTAACTATGTACAGTGCACAAGGGGCATGGTGGTTGGGAGGATTAACTTTGTGCAGGTTGATGATCTGTCTATGCATTCGTGTAGTGCTTGATATGTTGACTATGAGCGGGTTTGAGAGCTGTCTACATATTCTTGTAATGCTGGGTTTTAGGGCCGATTAGGAATGGTGCTCAGTTGCTGGGGTGCTCAGTTGTTGGGGTGTTGAGGGCAGAGAAGTCAAAGTGGAGGGTAAAGAGGTGAGTCTTGAGGAGTTTGTGGAAGGTTGGGAGGTCAGTGGTATTTCTTATGTTGGCCAAGAGGGAGTTCCAAGTAGTTGGGGCATAAAATTTGAAAGCTCTGGTGCGAGCCTGTTGGGTACTCTTTGTTATAGCTTGTGGGGCAATCAGGGAGGAGCTTACCTTCTAAATTCAGCACTTCTCTGTCTCCAAATATACACATGTCCCCGGCTGCAGGGTTTACATATGTGCATGATGGAAAATGAAGCAGCACATGTGTAGATCCACTTAGAGGACATCAGTCACAAGGATGTTCAAACATAATGGAAAAAACAGAAAGATGTGTCCCCTGGGAAATATGCACATGCCCATGGAGCCATATGTGGATATGTACCCCCCCCCCCCCCACCTCCCCAGGATGTAGACCTTCTGAACAAGCAGGAGTAAAGAAGTAGCCTAGTGGTTATGGAAGCAGCCTAGACCAGGCTTCAAATCCCACTGACACTCCCTGTGGCTTTGGGCTAGTCATATAACTCTTCATTGACTCAGGTACAAACTTAGATTATAAGCCCTCTGGAGGCAGAGAAATAACTACTATACCTGAATATAACTCGCCTTTTACCTCTACTGGAAAAGGCGTGAGATAAATACCTAAATAAATAAAATAAATGCCTAGGCTCTATGCACAAAGCACCTCAGGATGTCTAACAAGCAGCCTAACCTTTCAAGGGCTGAGACCCTAGTGCTTTGCCACCTTGGGATAGAGGAGGAGGAGGAGATGCTGTCCCCCCTACAATGGCACAGGCCACCCCATGCTGCATCAAGAAGGGTCTGGGAGGTAGTCTGTGTGACTCTAGCAAGGTGAATCAGCCAAAAAAGCAGCCAACAGCGGGAATATAGCTGCTTATCTGCTGGCAGAAAACCAGGCATGGAAGAAATGTAGCCAGGGCTGAGTAAAATGTTAACCAAGATAGGCCAGTCCCCTGAGTGACACCCTGTGAGGGTCCTGAAAGAGCATCAGCAGCAGGAGCAAAAAGAAATCAGTGTAGCCACAGACAACCAAATGCACGATCGCAATCTGGCAGGGAGAGTAGGCACATGCATAAAAGCAAAGCAATGGCAGGGCAACATGAGGCATGAGACTATCAGGACATGGCTGATACATATATAATGCGCAGAGATGTGTAGCTGGAGGCAACTGGGCATGTCAACAATTGCCATGGCATAAGACCATGGAGAGGAAAGGCCATGTTTGCAGACATGCCTGAAGCCCTGCAAGGCCCGATCCTCCAGGTAAGGGCAGATGTATAAAAGAATGTGCACAGTTGCAGGCAGTGCTGGTTCACAGAAGTACAGCAGAAGGAAAGCAGACACATTGTGGCTAGACCATAGTGCACAACCATATATGACAGTCATCAGCTATGTAAATGGGCAATGCTGGGAACCAGGTTGTCAAAAGGGACAGGTGGAAGATGTTACTAGCACCTAATACCAGGGCATGATCAATGTTCACATTGCACAGCAACAGTACATCTGGACAGGGCCAACCTTAAATCCAAAGGCAATACAGTGAGAGAGTCAGGTGGGTAACATGGGAAGAACTGCTGAAATGATAGTAAGGCCAAGCATGATGTCGCCACATATCTCCAATAAATTGATCATATTCAGAGTGAAAAATCAAAAATTAATTAAAAATGCACTCCACATATACCAAACCTTACTATGACGCATTCATAGGCATAGATCTTATATAATCACCAATTTAAATGTAATAGCAGGTCTCAGACAAATCGGGCATATTTTAGGCATTAAAACGCCCACTCAAAACTTGCCCTATTGCATCAATGACCACCCTTTACTTTCATCAGCAACTATACAGGCAAGAGTCAGATCGTGTGCATAAAGCTTAACTTATGTAGAAAAACTCTTCAGAGCAACAAGATCTGATGCCTCCCCAATGCCACACATCGGCGTGCTATAAGCGTTTCACTATCATGCTTCATCAGGGGAATAATTCTAACAAACATGAATGCAGCACATGTGGAAACCCCGACCTCGCTTCAACATGGTCAGTTGGCTTTCCAAAAAACACGGCGTTTGTGCTCATTGCTTTCCAGCATTTAACTGGCTTGTGTGCATTTTGAATTGATTTTGTTTTGCCTACATCTTCCCACTTATTTTGATGTGTGGTTTAAAAGTGTGGCTGTTTCTGATTTTAATCTGCTTTTGCAGGGGGTGACATCCAGAGCTTGACCTTCCACATTCGTCACCCCCATTTTCTAGTTTAAATACATATCCACATATTGCTTGAATTTTTCACTTAGGATTCTTTTCCCTGCGATAGAGAGATGTAGTCCATCAGCACAGTATAGTCTCTTGTTGTTCCATCTGTTGCCCCAGTCGCCAATAAATATGAATCCTTCTTGTTTGCACCAGGTCTGGAGCCATGTATTAAAGCTGTTAATGCGATGCAGTCTTTTTGCCCCCTTATCAAGAATAGGTAGAACCTCTGAGAATGCAACAGTGTTAACAATGGGCTTGAATTTCTCTCCCAGAGATTGGAAGTCCTTTTGGACTGTAGAGGCACTGTTTCTGAACAGGTTATTTGTGCCCAAGTGGATAACAACATCAAGTTTGGAGTATTCACTTTCTGCTCTAAGTACTTCAACAAGGTGGTTTGTATTCCTGCTGGCTGAAGAGCCTGGGAGGCACCTGACTATGTTCTCTCCTTTGAACTGTGTTCCCAAGTTGGTGCCACTGAAGATGGAATCACCAAGTAGTAGTAGTTTGCTGTTTGGTGAGGTTTTCTTCATATTTGGTCCTTTAGCAGGAGATTGGGATCGTCTGTCTCATTTAAGGGCCCTTCAGTTTCTTTGGATTGGGCATTCTCATTCGCCAAGGCAGAGAAGGCATTATGCAGGGATATCGCCTGTTGCATACGATGCCTCTGTGTCACAGGTCACAATCTACCAGAACCCACTGTGATCCATTTGTTCCTGGGGTGTTTGATTCTTTGTGGGAGCGGTGGTGGACTTTGTTCAGTTTGTATCCTAGAATAGGTACACTTCATTGCAGCCAGTTCCTCCCTCAGTTCCTCGTCCTCATTGGCCAAGGCAGAGAAGGCATTATGCAGGGATATCTCTTGATGCATAGGATGTCTGTATGTTACAGGTCACAATCTACCAGAACCCACTGTGATCCACTTGTCCCTTGGGTGTTTGATTCTTTGTGGGAGCGGTGGTGGACATTGTTCAGTTTGTATCCTAGAAGAGGTGTGCTTCATTGCAGCCAATTCCTCCCTCAGTAGGGTCACCTCTTTATGCATGGCAGCTAGGTCTTCCCTTAGTAGAGTCAGTTCTTAAATGCATGTCAGCTGACCTGAGGCACAGAGGGCAAGCTCTTAGGTTCCAAATGATTCGTCTTGGAATGAATGCACTGCAGTTATTGCACTGAATACAAGACATGCTGAATAAGTAGTGCTAGAAGGAGAAGAGGAATAATAATAATAATAAAGGAATAAGATGATGTGGGCTTTAACCCAAGTTAAAAGGATAGATGACAACGTATGTGACTACTATATAGGCAATGCAGCCCCGGGGGGAGGGGGGGAGGGGTAGGGTGGCGGGAACCTAAGTGTCTCTGGACAGAAGGCTGTTCCTGAACTGGGGGCATCCACAGATATCTGCTCCAAGGCTACGCAGAAAAGCAGTCAGCCAGTCAGATTATCCCCACGCTTAATGTATAACCACAATTAAACTTTATATTAGCAATTTCCCCAAAACAGACAGTTAAACTCTATATTGGAAGCTAGAAACCAGCAGAGATAAGAAAGAAAATTATAGTTTTTGCAGGCTTTAGGGCTACACAGTCAGAATATTGCCAAAGTAAGGTATAACAGTTACAATCTATCTTAGCATCAAGCAAAAAGAAAATATAAGCTGTAACTTAGCATTTTGCAGGCTTTAGAAACTGTGCAGTATGCTGATCTAATTAGCCCTTTCCCTGGGAGCTGGTTTGTACCAGAAAATTCAAACAATGGAAGCTAAATAGTTACACTGAACTGTTTCTTTCCTTCCTGTATCACACACAGCTATCTGATTTAAGGGCTACACAGTCAGAATATTCACAAAGTAAGGTATCTTTATGCATATTTTGAAATTTGGAAGACAACATATGTACCTGATTCTGCAACAACAGGAGTTATGGGGATCATTCACAACCACAAATAGCCTGGATGTACATCTTGGAAGTATATCTTCTGGACGTCCAGGCTGGATGTATATCCCTGCTATTCATGCAAATGCTGCTGCTGGCAAAAGGTTCTCTGTATGAACATTGGATTGTATAGGGAGCCTTAGTCGAGGGTGAAATGAGGGCAGAACGAGGTTGGAGCGAGGGCAGGTCATCTCCCCGGATGTACAGGGCCTATTCTGAGGTCAGCTCTGTATGTCTGGGGTCAGTCGGGTAGACAGGGGACTTATTCCACCTCATAGTCCCCCTGGATGCGGTGTTTTGGTGGCGGCCATCAGGGAAAAAGGTAGGCAGGAGCACAGGAAGTTCCCCACAGCTGGACTCTAGCCATGGAAGGCTGGATCGGAGGTCCAGCTGCAGGGAAAGGAACCTTTTTGGTGGTGGCTGGGGATCATGGCTTCTTAATGGAGCCACAGTGCCATGGCAACATGACTACATGGCACTGCGGCTCCATCGAGACTGGACATCCAAGTGGCTGGACAGCGGGGTGCCTGAATAGGGGCACATTCCAGACATTCAGTCACTGTGCTGTGATTCTGCTCATGCGGGGATATCTATCCCCTATTGGAGCAGAATCAGATGCGTCTCCCAGCTGTCTGGTTGTCTGTATATCCAGACTGCAGGGAGACGTACATGATAGAATGTGCCTCCACACGTTCCCGCGGTTGCAGAATCAGGGCACTTGGACGGCCTGGTGTACCCCCTATTCCACTCCTGTAGATGTCCCATGCACTGCCCAGCCAGCCCTCTCAGCACTCCTGCTGGTGTGCCAGTGCCTTGGCATCCCATCACCAGGGCACTAGTGTTTCCAGCAGGAGCACCAATGCCCAACTGCACAGAACAACCATTTCCCCACTGCCCGACCCTCAGTGGGGGCAACCAGAGCTGGGATATGGTGGCGGGACACCTATTGTGGTAGCGATTTGACATCTGGGGGCTGCAGAACCTGATCCCCCTTGCGCCCTGCACTTATTCTACCTTCGAGGTGGAATAAACTTGACATCTAAGTTGAGGCTTCTGGACATACAGAGACCTGACCTGAATGGCCTCTGTACATCCTGGTACTTCAGCTCGCCCCCGCTCTGCCTCCATGCCACCCACTCCCACCCACATCCAGATCTTCCCACACAAATGTGCAAGGAGAGAACAGTATGGAATAAGGAGCAGCAGCTGAGTGTGGGTTGTACTTCCAACCCAGACATACAACCCTGCTATTCGGGGCTCTGAATCTCCCCCAATGGTTTATGGTTTATGCACTTGATATACTGCCCTTTACTGTGTGAAATGGCTGCCCTAATGGCATGGGGACTCATGCATCCCCATTATCTACTACCACTCCAGTGCTCCATGGACACAAGCAGCCATATGCATGAGCACATACTGCCCTGTAGATCCTATGGCACCCTTTGTAGTGTACACCCAGCTCTGGGACAATGCCCAACCTTTAGTCCCCATAGATCCACATAGGTCAGAGCATCAACCACAGTCATTTGTACACCACCCACAAATGGTTAGTGGAAATACATCATTGACCAACCAAAACCCCCAGAACTGTTTGTGCTCTTCAAGTATATGTGTGCCTTCTTCACCTGCAGCTCATAGATTGTGTTATATGCCCCTGTATGTGTGCCTATGAGACTCTTTTGTATGGTGTGGGGACTGCATTTCCATGATGCCCTCAGAATCTGTTGTCCTTCATTACTGAACTGTACTACATGCTGATGGGCCTTTCTCTGCTGCCACCAAGCTTTCCCCACCCTCCCCTGCCAGCTGAGTCCCTACCTTACTTCTCTGTCTTCACAAAAGGACATCAAGAGCCCATGACAACTGCAACCAGCCAAGGGGATCCCTATCCATGCCAGGTGGACACTGCTATAATCTACTGGATCACACAGGGGAAGGGGTATACAGTGGGAGTGATACATACTGTATACACTGAGACATGCCATTTTGAGACATCAACATGACCAGGCATCAATGCATACAAAATTTGCAGATGCCATCTGCATTTCTACAGCTGGGCACATCACTTTGTCCCACTAAAACTTGACAACAGGGCTCCTGTGGAAGGAGGTATCCATGGCCAAGTATGGCTGTGAGTAGCCATAGTGGGGTTACTGCTGGTCACAGAGAGAACAGTATGTTCCTGTGCTTCCACTGGCCATGACCACATTCATTTGTCAGGGGCCCACATCACATGCACCCACATTGTCAGACCAGTGTGGGCAGCACTGGTGCCATGCTCCTACCACCTCATCTGATCAGGGTGATGGGTATATACCATGCACTACACATATATACATGTGGAAGTATAGAATTAGACACCTACTCAGTGTAAAGATGACTTTTATTAAAGGTCAATGCACAGCGCTAGTACAACATTAATACATATACAGCTTGAATAAGGCCATGTGGATGTATGTACAGCAAGCTTACAACCACATAAAAGCCCTAACCTGCTTCCCCTATATACAGATTAAAACGGACTCTGAGGGCACCACAGGACACATAGATGCAAACCTTAAAAACACGTAAAAGTCCTGTACAAATGCATCTCCCACCCCTTCCAGCTATCCTCATCCATTTTCCAGGCCACCACATGCACAAGAAGCAGAGCAGAATGTCAGCAGCTAGTACTTCACACAAAACTTATGGTCTTCTTCCGAGCGACTAATACTATGACTGTTATAAAAAAAAACGCTCAATATAATCAAAATGGAGCACGATCTTCTACAATTCTTTTTTAGTTATTCAAGAACATTTTGTGTCACTAATGGTCTCAGACTGGTTCGGCACTCTGTTATAGACTTGTAACATGTCAAACTGATGTGCCTAATAGCATCAATGACCTTCAGTGTAAATACAAAAAATACACCTACCACAAACAAAACAGATGCTGCATGCGCCTTCCTGTTTCTCTCAATAAGGCAAGCTCAATGTTCCTCAGAACTTCTTTCACATCACCCTTGGAAAAACGCTGCACATGCGGAGTGCTGGACAAGTCTTATCTCTTATAGGTCCAATCCTACGACCAACCCTACGACTCAATTAGAGGTTCCCAATGCTTCTAAATGACGTCATTAGTGTCTACTACACTATGGGCCTGCTCACTAAAAAACTCGCCCCCCAAAGTCGCCGCAGGATCACAAACTCATAAAAAAGTTTTTATGAAACAATCCTGACATTGTATTCATCATGTCCAAATCCTCCCATCTGCAAAAATTATAGTTAAAAACCTTCAACCTACACTCGATTCCGACAAAACAGTGTATTTTTTGTGTAGTTACACTTGGGAGATAGGGGTGCGTGTTTTGGAGGGAATAGTTTGTTTTTATGGATGTGCATGGGTTTTATTTTATAGAACATTGTTAAGAAGCGATTGAGGTCCCCTGACGAAACACGGCTAGTGAAACGCAGTGGTACCGGAGGAAGGCAGTGGGATCGAATGAAGCAATGGTGGAAAGCTGGCCGTGAAATGATTCACTGAGAAGCGAAGTGTTAAGAAATCCACTAAGAAGCCAAGTGTTCAGCTCAGTGTGGTGAAAATGCTCTGATAAAAGTGAAGCTTTTCGTGGTGGCTTTAGAAGTTTCCTTAGTGACTTTTGGGGCTGGCACCTCTTTACTTCATTATTACTAGGCAATTTACACTGAAGGTCATTGATGCTATTAGGCACATCAGTTTGACATGTTACAAGTCTATAACAGAGTGCCGAACCAGTCTGAGACCTTTAGTGACACAAAATGTTCTTGAATAACTAAAAAAGAATTGTAGAAGATTGTGCTCCATTTTGATTATATTGAGCGTTTTTTTGGATAGCAGTCATAGCAGCTGGTACCTGACAATGCAGCTGCATGAAAATTTCCACCAACCATCGCACCCTACACACCCCTGGTGATTGTCCACACTGTCAGATACCTGCAGGTGTTATGTTTGAGGGATGTATGTGAAGAAGCGCATCTGCTATGTATGGCCCTATGTGTGTGATTCTGCAAGGGCCCACGCACTGCAACTACATGCCATAGACATCCGGGAAGCACCAGGGGTCAAAGGCAAGATGAGATTTGCAGTCTCACAGCTCATACACCTGAAAGCGTAGTCACTCACCTGCAACAGGTGCTCTCCATTTGCACATTAAATTTCATCTGCCAGTTGGATGCCCAGTCTCCAAGTTTCTCAAGGTCCTCTTGCAATTTTTCACAATCCTCTTGTTTTTTAAAAACTTTGAATAATTTTGTGCCATCTGAAAATTTGATCAATTCACTTGTTGTTCCTATTTCTAGGTCATTTTAGAATATGTTAAAAAGCAGCAGTCCCTGCAGAGATCCATGGGGTGCTCCATTATTCACCTTTATCCATTAGCCCTGCTCTCTGTTTTCCATCTTTTAACCAGTTCCTAATCCACAATAATACTCTGCCCCTTATCCCATTATTTTTTATTTCCCCAAGAGTCTTTCATGAGGGACCTTGTCAAAGGCTTTCTTAAAATCCAGATACAGTATGAGGCTGATTCTGTACTGGCTGTCCAGCCCCGGTACAGCTGGTCTGAATCGAGGTGTACAGAGACAGACCTGATTCTCATCCCACGGGGTGCCCGTACGATCAGAATCGGTTCTATGGCCAGGACATGTAGGCCTGGCCCTGATTCTGGTTGGCCACATGCCCAACCACATACCCGGCTAACTCAGCCTGACTCCATAATGGAACCGCAGTGACATGGCGTCTCCCTGGTCACTGACCCAAAATGCTCTTTCCCCACTGCCCGACCCCCTATCCGGCCTCCCATGGCCAGTTTCAGGCTACAGGGAACCCTCTGCTCCCCTCACCTGTCTGTCCTCGCCACCCGCCGCTGTTCCCCAAAGTCCAGGGGGACTTATTACACCTCAGAGGTGGAATAAGTCCCCCGTCTACCCGGCTGACTTTGGACATGCAGGGCTGATTTCTGAATTGGCCCTGCTTGTCTGGGGTCTAAACCTTGCCCACACCCCACTGTCACTCCACCTCCTGACCCCCCACTCCCACTCCTGCCTATGACTCCCCGTACAACACAGCTGTACATACAGAAAGCCTTTGCACCAGGGCGGCAGGGGGATGAATAGTGTGGATGTACATACTGACAGGATGTACATCCCCACTATTTCTGGCACAGAATGACCCCCTATATTTATCGGCTCATATTTATCTACCTGTTTATTGAAACCTTGAAAAAATATAGAAGATTAGTAAGACAAGACTTCCCTTGGCTAAATCCATGTAGACATTGTCTCTTTAAATTATGACTGTCTATATGTTCAGTAATTTTATTCTTAACAGTAGTCTCTACCATTTTGCCTGGCAATAATGTCACAATTCTCTGTAGTTTCTTGATTCATCCCTTTAACCCTTTTTAAAAATTGGTCACTCTCCAGTCTTTAGGTACTATAGATGATTTTAATAATAGCTTTTAATAATTTTGTTTTGGGGGGGTTTTCATCACCAGGTGATTCATTACTCTTTAGTTTATCAAATTGCTGTATTGCATTTTCCAGGTTTATCAAGATTTGTTTAAATTCCTTCAATATATGATCTTTAAATATCATTTCTGGTCTGAGTAACTCCCTACATCTTCTTCAGTAAAGACCAAAGTAAATAAATCTTCAGTCTCTCTGCTATTGCCTTGTCCTCCCTTAGTGCCCCTTTTACCTCTATATCAACTAGGGTTGCCAACCGGCGGGTTTTCAGCCGGCCTGGCCGGTTTTCTTGTGGCTACCGGCCCGGCTGCCGGCAGAGAACTGAAACCGGCCATTAAAAAGCCGTTTTTTTGCTCTGGCCACGAGATCGGGAGCGGCCAGAGCAGAAAACCGGCTTTGCGATTGCGATCGCGATTATAGTCCTGGCCTCCCCCCCCCCCCTTGCAGCCGCTGCTTCTGCTTCTTACAGAGCAGCGGCTGCAATAAAGTTAATTTAAAAGTAAGGACACCTGTGAGGGGCCTTCCAGCCCTAAGAAACTCCTTCTGCAGTGCCCGCCCCTCTGATGTCACTTCCTTTTCAACCAGGGACCCTGCAGAAGGAGTTTCATAGGAGCGGAGGGCTCCTCACAGGTTTTCTTACTTTTAAATTAACTTTATTGCAGCCGCTGCTCAGCAGGAGCAGCAGCTGCACGGGGAGGGGGGGGGTAGTTAAACTGCACAGGGGGGGAGTTAAGCGGCACAGAGGGGTAAGCTGCACAGGGGTGGGGGGTTTAAGCAGCACGGGGAGGTTAGGCTCCATGGGGGGGGGGCTGGTTAAGCTGCATGGAGGGTTAAGCTTCACAGGGGGGAGTTAAGCTGCATGGGGAGGTTAAGCTCCACAGGGGGGTTAAGTTGCATGGAGGGGGGTGTTAAGCTGCACGGCAGGGGTTTAAGCTGCACTGGGGAGGTTAAGCTGAACAGGGGGTTAAGCTGCACTGGGGGGGGGAGGTGAAGATATACTGGGGGGTGAAGCTGCATCGGGGGGGATGGGGAAGGTGAAGCTGTACTAGGGGGGTGAAGCTGCACTGGGGAGGGAAGATGAAGCTGTACTGGGTGGGGGGGGGGGGGCAAAAGGCTCCACACAGATTTAAATTTATTTTTATCTTAACTTTATTGCAGCCGCTGCCCTGTAAGAAGCAGGAGCAGTGGCTGCAAGGGGAAAGAGGTGGCAGAAGGGACTGACAGGTGGAAGGTGAGGGCTGGAAGAGAGCTGAAAGGTGGGGAGGAGGTGGCTAGAAGGGAGCTGACTGAGGGGGTAAGGGGGGGGCTCAAAGAGAGCTGACACCTGGGAATGGTACTGATAAGTGACTGGGTAATGGGGAGGAGGCTGGAAGGGAGGGGGCACTGGGACTGGAAGAGAGCAGAAACATGGGAATGGCACTGGAAGGTGGATGAACAGAGTGTAGGGTGACTGGAAGGGAGATGACACAGGGAAGGCACTGGGAGTGGAAGTGAGCTGATACCTGGGATGGTGTTTGGACTACAAGGGGCTGGACAGTGAGGAAGGAGGGGGACTAGAAGGGAATGGACACCACTGGGAACACAAGGGGATTGGCATTGGAATGTAATGGGAGGGGAGGACTGAAAAGGGGGCTGGATGGAGTGTTACTGGGACTGGAAATAGGCTGATGGAAGGAAGTGAAGAAAAGAAAAGAAAAGAAAAGAAGAGAAAAGAAATGGCAGATAGACTATAGACCATAGAAAACGAGCTAAGAGAAGACAGGAAAATGGAAGCCTCAGATCGGAAACAGCATCATCAGAGAATAAAATGGTCATACAACAAAGGTAGAAAAAATAATTTTATTTTCAATTTAATTGGACTTTGTACTACCTTTATATTTTACACAGCATGGGGAACTGCATCTCTTATTTATCAGATACTGCACTGCATGCAGAGTCTGTCTTCTTGGGGTTTCAGTTTAATTTTTGTCTATATATTTCTCTTTTTGTTTTGTGCTCATTTATTGATGAAGACCTGTCGGTATTGTGTATGTGTGTACGACCAATGCTGTGTGTTCTGTCAGTATATAATTTCTGTTTAAGAATGTGTAGAAATCTTGCTCGTTCAGTTTGCACATTGCCCTCTCTGCAATTTTTTTGGGGACGGGGTGGAGCAAGGGTGGGATGGGGTGGGACAGGGGTGGGGCAGGGGTGGTGTTGGGGTGGGCATGGGCGGAGCATGATTAGCCACAGGTGGCGGGTTTTTCTCCTTCAAAAAGTTGGCAACCCTAATATCACCAAATGGTCCAACTGTCTCTTACAGGTTCTTTTTTGCTATGAATGTACTTGAAAGTTTTTATTATGAGTTTTTGCTTACATGACAAGCTTCTTTTCACATTTTTTCTTTTCCTGCCCTATCAATGCCTTGCATCTAACTTGCCAGTGTTTATGTTGTTTCCTGTTTTCATCATTTGGCTCCTTTTTCCATTTTCTGAAAAGTGGGTTTTTTTTTGTTGCTTATAACAGCCTCTCTGATCTTGCTGGCGGTCATTTGGCATTCTTTCCACCTTTCTTAAAGCTTGGAATACATCTGGTCGGGCTTCTAAGATAGTACTTTTAAACAATGCCCATGTCCGATGTAAATTCTTGATCTTTGCAGCTGAACCTTTTACTTTTTTCTTAACCATTTTTTTTTCATTTTATCATAGTCTCCCTTTTGAAAAGCCATCTTCACCACAATAGAGAATCCGAGGACCTCAAATGATAGTGTAAGGAGGTCAAAAGAACCAGATAGCCAGCCACAGATCTTCACTGACCTGAAGCAACAGCTGCTTCAAACAATTAATGAAGAGACTGAGGGGATTGGAGAGTTGGTTCCATCAAGAGACTCCCAGGATCACAGTGAGTATCTATTGCATACCTTTCTTCCCCCTCCCTGCATGTCCTGCCACCTCATCTTGGTGCTATGTGTGGGTGCAGAACTACCTAATACCCCAACAAACTAAGAACCCCAATTGTAGGAATGTGTGCTTGATGCACTGACTGGGGTGCATGTAGTTGGGTAGACCTAGGTCAAATTCACCATTAGTGCCTGGTAGGCATGCAATTTGATTTTCCTTATAATCTGAGGCTGGATTGCAACTCTGGAAACCTCACCTCTAGTCCACTTTGTATATACACAGGTCGTGTATCAAAAAGCTTGCCTGTAGTGGTAAGGCAGCTCTCCCCATAGTACCCTACTACTCTAAAAGATATGTCACAGCATCTGAAAGGGGCCTCTGAGGGAAACATAGGTCATCTCCTAGATGTACTACTATGGAGGTGAGTGAACAGGACCACCTCAAACCTAACTGTTTGGGCCTTGACCCCTAGCTATGCATCAGGCTCATCGCCACCCTCTTGTCCAACTGTTGTTTTGCCACTAGTCAGTCCCTGCATAGGTTTCCACATCTGCTTTGTATTAGGGCCAGAACCCATCTACAGTATGACCATTTGGGCTTTTAATCTACCCGATGTGGATTGGAGTATTCCTTCTGCAAATCTGGAAAGAAGTAAAAAAAAAAAACACAGATGCCTTCCAAGATGCATTGCTTAAATAAATGGTAATGGAAATGACCGGGGAAAGTTCAATGCCGGGTTTAGTACTCATCAAAGGAGATAACATGTCAAATGTCCAGGTGGGTGCCCCTGTGAGAAGCAGCAATAATCACATGGTGTGGTTTGAGATAAAACCAAGGCAGAATCCTATTACAGCAAGCTCAAAGTCCTAGACTTCAAAAACGCTGACTTCAGTAAAATGGCCAAGTGCCCGAAGGAGAAGTTGGCAGGGTGGGAAGAGGTAAAGGAAGTGGAATTGCAGTGGGCTAAACTAAAGGAGGCAATAAAAGGGGCAACAGAAACATATGTAATAAAAACAAGAGGGAAAGGAAACCTATTTGGTTTTCCAAAGAAGTGGCTGCACAACTAAAGGCAAAAACCACAGCTTTCACAAAACTCAGAAGTTCGCAAACAGTGGAACGCAGAAAAGAATAGAGGATAATGCTAAAAGAGACAAACAGAGAAATAAGGATAGCAAAATCAAAGGCAGAAGAAAAGATGGCTAAAGATTAAAGTGTGATGGTAATTTTTTTCAGAAATATATTTGGGAGAATAAGAAGATCAGGGGTGGAATTGCAAAACTCAAAAGTGCCAAGAACGGATTGGTGGAAAGTGGCATTGAAAAAGTGAAAATGCTAAACAAATACTTATATTCTGTTTTTATTAAAGAAATTCCTGGAGAAGGACCACTTGTGATTAACAAATATGCAAATAGCAATGGAGTAGATACTACACCAGTCACAGAAGATGATGTGCTTGAACAGCTTACAAAACTGAAAGTGGATAAGGCCTTGGTACCAGATGGGATACATCCCAGGATACTGAAAGAGCTCAGAGAGGTTCTTGCAGGACCTTTAAAAGATGTTTTTAATAGATTCTTGGAGACAAGAAAAGTTCCACAGGACTGGAGAAGGGCTGATGTGGTACCTCTTCAGAAAAGTGGTAAAAGGGAAGAAGTGACAAACTACAGGCCAGTAAGCCTTACCTTGGTGGCAGGAAAAGTAATGGAGGCTCTTCTGAAAGAAAGAATAGTGGACTTTCTCGAAACCAATAGGAGACATGATCTGAGGCAACATGGTTTTACCAAAGGACAATCATGCCAAACAAATCTGATTGAGTTCTTTAACTGGGTGATCCACCTAGATTTCAGCAAAGCCTTTGATACTGTTCCTCATGGGAGGCTTACCAATAAACTGAACAGCCTGGGGATGGGTTCCTAGTGGTGAAATAGATCAGAAATTGGTTGACTGACAGACGACAGAAAGTGATGGTAAAAGGAACTCACTTGGATGAAAGGAAGGTGAGTAGTGGCGTGCCGCAGGTATTGGTACTGTTCAATATATTTGTATTATCCATTCCATCAGGAGGGTCCATTCTGTTGGAAATTTTCATATTATCTGCAAAAGACAGACTTTTTCATTCAGTCCTGCTAACTATCAACTCATCTCCCTCCTCCCCTTTGTTTCTAAGCTACTTGAGCATGCGGTTCACTACCAGTGCCTCGACTTTCTCTCCTCTCAAGCCCTCCTGGATCCCTTACAATTTTGCTTTCGTCTTTTACATTCTACTGAAACGGCTCTTGCCAAAGTCGCCAGCGACTTCTTCCTGGCAAAATCCAAGGGCCTTTATTTGATCCTCAGCCTTCTTTACCTTTCTGCTGCTTTTGACACTGTTGACCACAACTTTCTCCTCAATATCTTGACCTTGCTTGGTTTTAAGAGCTCTGTACTATCCTGGTTCTCTTCTTATCTCTCCCATCACTCTTACAGTGTTTGTTCTCTGCTGCTATCCTGCTCTCAGTTGGTGTACCTCAAGGATCTGTCTTGGATGCATTCCTTTTCTCTCTCTATACCCACTCTCTTGGTGCACTCATCTCTTCCCATGGCTTTCAGTACCATCTTTATGCTGATGACTCCCAGATCTACCTCTCTACACCTGAAATCTCTCTGGCAATCCAGATCTGGATCTCTGCCTATCTTTGCTGCTTGGATGTCTCACCGCCACTTGAAATTGAACATGGCCAAAACTGAGCTTATTTTTCCCCCTAAACCCTCCTCTCCTCTTCCTGCTTTCTCACTCTCTGTGGATAAATCTCTACACCTACCTGTTTCCTCGGCTCGTAACCTTGGGGTTGTCTTTGACTCCTCCCTCTTCTTCTCCACACACATCCACCTGATGGCTAAAACCTGACATTTCTTTCTCTATAACATCAACAAAATCCTCCCATTCCATTCTGGGCACATTACTAAGACATTTATCCACTTTTTAGTCACCTCCCGTCTTGACTATTGTAACCTACTCCTTGCTGGCCTCCCCTTCAATCTGTTCAATGTTCTGCTGCGTGGCTAATCTTCCACCAGCCTCATCATGGTCATATTACCCTTCTTCTCAAGTCACTTCATTGGCTCCCTATCCATTTCCATATCCAGTTCAAACTTCTCCTACTGACTTATAACTGCATTCACTCTTCAGCTCCTCACTACCTTTCCTCTCTAATCTCTTCTTACACCCCTCTTCTGGCAAATAGCTTCTATCTGTGCCTTCTCTTCCACTGCCAACTCCAGACTGTGATCCTTTAATCTTGCTGCTCCTTATAACTTTTCTGGCCCTTTTCAAATCCAGGTTGAAAACTCACCTCTTTGCTGCCTCCTTCAGATCATGACTCACCTGGTCTCCTTTGTGTTCCTTACTATTTCCCCTAGATGTATCCCATGTCTACAGCTACTGTGTTGTCTGTCTTGACTAGATTGTAAGCTCTGATGGGCAGAGACCATCTTTTACATGTGTCTGTGCAGCGCTGCATTCATCTTGTAGTGCTAAACAAATGCTCAGTAGTAGTAGTAGTATTAGGATGCCTTGTCAAAATAAAACCTAGTGAGACATTGCGCATCCATCAGGTCAATAAATTGGGTCCTGTGCCTATAGAGACTCTGATTTGGGTGTCTACAATTGGCTCTCCTGTGCTCCCTGTGGGCTTCACGTAGCAGGGTCAACACAACCAATTTTCAAGTTATCCATGGTCCCTGGCTTGCTCCACCAACAGCCTGTGTCTCTCACCACTAATGCCTAGTGACTCCCACTACCAGCACCCACAGTACTGCACATGCACCACCACACACAGACACACAACGCAGAGAACTGGGCAGAGTCACAGAGGCCACATGGAACACTGAGGCACACACAGACAAGCAGGAAGGAACAGGGCAGAAGGGAGACATACACCATGGGTCAAGAAATGTATCACAGCATGACTGGATTGGTCAGCTGAGGAAGGTAGGGGATGGGAGAGTAGAGTTCTGACAGGGTCTTGAGAAGGATAAGGGGGCTAGATTGGAAAAGGGAACAGGATACATTGCCAGGGAACAACTGTTAGATCAAATGATATGTGCATGGACAGAGATATCATTCAAGCCAAAACTTCACAAGCCAAGCTCCTCCAGTCACTGACACCACATGCAAGTTTTTGGCTTGAATGGTTTCCATGGGCATTTGACCTTAGGATTCATCTCAGCCAAGGCCATCAACTGGGAGCTTGTCAGGCTGTTCTCCCAGATTAGGTTCCCTCAGGAAGTTCTTATGGATAGGGATTCTGTCCAATATGCTGAAGCAGGTATGGGAGATCTTTTGCATTTGGCATGTTAAGACAGCAGGCATAGCTTGGAGTAAGCTTCTTTGAGTTATGGTATGGCTGACCCCACCCAAGGTTTGCTGGATATTTTGTGAGAGCAGTGAGGAGCGGTAGAAAAGCAGCCTCTTAATATAATTTCCTACCTAAATGGATTAAACGGCTGAGTTAAGAGGGCCAGCAAGGTAATGCAGGATAATCTGAAGAAAAACCAAGAAAAACAGAAGGCCTATTATAACCAGGGAGCTAATGTATGGAAGTGGGACAGAGTCTTGGTACTGCTCCCATCCTCTCTATATAAGTTTATGGCATGATGGAGAGGTCCACTAGAAGTGGAAAAGCATTCAAACTGTATATTATGTGGTGAGAGATACGATGGGATGCACACAAGCTTACCACATTAATTTACTGAAACTCTGACAGGAGAGGGAAGCCCTAGTGGCGACCCTGAAAAAAGAAAGGGAGGAGGACTTTGGTCCCCAATTGGCAGAGATAAAGTAAGGGGGGCAAGTAAATGTTAATCCTGGGCTGATCCCTACTTAGAAGGAGGAAGTCTTGGCTTTGATGGAGGAGTTCCATGACGTAGTATCTCCGATTCCAGGGAAAACTCCCTTAGTAGAACACACAATTCCGATCCCTCCTGGGAAAGTGGTGAGGTTAAAGCCTTAAAGCCTTATCACCTGCCAGAGGCTAAGGGGATCATTC
Source organism: Ichthyophis bannanicus (assembly GCA_033557465.1). Taxonomy (NCBI): domain Eukaryota; kingdom Metazoa; phylum Chordata; class Amphibia; order Gymnophiona; family Ichthyophiidae; genus Ichthyophis; species Ichthyophis bannanicus. Next base: position 1,761,532,972 of record CM066032.1, on the reverse strand, counting down.
CAGAACACGAATAAGGGGTTTGTACATGCGGTGGGGATGTTTATGTGTCAAAAATGTCCCCGATCGCATTCTGAAACACTGCTGACATGCATGTCCATGGTGCTAGCATGGGGATCTCAGAACCTAGGTGAGAGAGGGTGGAACAGGGGCATGGTCAGCTGTGGAGACGTATAAAGGGTATTCAGGAAAGGTCTTGGCAAGTGCATATATCAATATGATTTGCAAGGGATTGTGGGAAATGCAGTCCATTCACACCAGACACAGCTGCTCACAATAATTAGTTGTGCTTGAGTGTAAAGCCAATAAGATATTTATGTATGGGGTTATTTCTCCCAACACAGATATGCTTGGTAGCACATAAAACAGGATACTTGCTTTCAGTGTTTAACTTAGAAAAACAAAATCAGGAAAAACAACAGCTGAACTTGTCAGGCAATCAAAGCAAAAGAATAAAGACCTGGTTGGTAACAAACTGGTCTTTTCTGTAGGCTTTAGCCAATATTTTCTTAGCAGTGTATCAAACAACAAGCAAAACCCACAAAGAAGGGAAAAACTGTTCTTTTCAAGTTAACTTCTTATATCTTCACACATAGATTCAGAAGTGATTCCCTCAGAGCTCACAAGCAATTAGGTAAGGCTCAATTGCTAGCAGTTATCCAGCTGAAACCCCTTAGCTGGCTTGCTTTCTACTGCGTGGCTCAAAATCCTATTCAGGAGCTTTTCTGAGTAGATTAAAGAACAAGTTTGTATTTCTTTGTGTTGGTTGTAGTACTTTGTAACAGAAAATTACCACAGGAGTTTAGACAGAGAGCAATCCATGTAAACACAGCCTTCATCTGCAACCTCTCCCCCTTCTTCAACAATCATGGGTTCAATATCATGGATTGGCACAGAGGAATTTCTCAATGGAGCACTCTCAGGACAATACTTGCTTCCCTGCTGTCTTTCAAGGGTATAGCTAGGGCATAGATCAGTGTTCATACCTGAGCTTCCATTGCTGTTAGAGTTCCTCTCTATATAACCTGGCCAGTATGTAGTCCAGTTCTTATGTCCAGCCTTCCAATCCAGATCCCTGGACACTGGATCTCTCTTTACATACCTTCTGGCACGGGTCTTAGGGTCCCTTCCACGTGCAGCCGTCTCCCTCACAGGTACCGTCTGGAGATTCCTAGCTCTGCAGCACCATTCCTCTGGCTTTCCCCAGTCCAATGGTGTATGCTTGCCTTTTGAATGTCTCCCAGTATACGTGCTGCTCTGGACTCCTTTAGGCCTACCAAATGCTTTCCTCTTCTTTCTTCCAAAGGGTTTCTTGCCCTCTCTGTCCGTCCGCACTGGCTTCTGCTTCTGATGATCCTCCAGATGATGAAGATGTCCAAGCTGAGAATCTCCAAGCTGAATCTGAGGATGAGGATCTCCCAGATGAAAGTGAGGATGAGGATGATTCTCTGTAGAATAAACTCTACCTTTATTCTGCTTTGATGAGTGCGCCACCTTAGCACAGCGCAGCTGTGCTGAATCAGGCCCTGCCCTTTGAGATGAGTGCTTGGGGATTACCTCATAGCCCTCCTGATTGAACACACGTTTCCCCACTTCAGCTCCTCTAATGGCTGTTGGAAACCTGGTGCATTCTGGGACTGGTAGTCTTTTATGGGAAAATTCTGTTTTCTTATTTCTACCAGAACTGACAGGTTGCTTGTTCAGAGTCACTTCACCTTTTCTATAGCTCCTTCCTGAGCTATGATAAGCTTCCTTATCACAGTATGCATTAAGCATTTCCCGGACATGTCCATGTTAATCCTCCTGAAATATGGTATATGGCTAGGACTTAGAAAATATTCTGCTGTGCTCTGCAATGCATCCCATAGTGAAGAATGATAAGTATGTTTTGAATTGGTGCGACTGCAGTCTATAACAACACAAGATGCAGTATGAAGGTACAGAGACCAGAGGTGAGGGAATATGGTAAGATAAAGAAACATTTCTAAACACCTTTACAGAAATATTAAGAAGAGCAATAGTGTTATTCAGGCTATGTACCAATGAGCTTTTTGTGCTAAAGGAGCCAATCTATGGGACCCTCACAATTCCCATGTTCCGAAAAATGGGACTGCTGATGCAGGGATAAGTATGGGCGTGAGCAGGGAAAGGATTACTTTTTGGGTGAGAAACAGGGATCATATTTGTAGCTCTGGTACCCCATGCAATCATGTTATGTCATAGCTTTTATGTATAAAATCAAAGTATCTTTAGGGCAGAATCATATTTTTGTGACAGAAAGTGAGAGTGCGCGTGTGTGTGTGTAGTTTGTTCCAGGCATAAGGAGCTGCAAGGTGCAAGAAATGACATCTGGATTTGGCAGTAGAGGAGAATGGCACAGATAGAAGCAATCTGACAGTTCATGGGGAGGGGTGTAGGAAGAGATAAGAGGGGAATGGTAGTACAGAGCAGCAAATTGAGTGCACTTAGAGGCCATAGGCACGAAATTGACATATATTGTTGCTCAGCATTATTATGTATCCTTTGGGGAACTGCAATGTTAGTTTTGGGTTTTTTGCACTTGCTGAGGGTCCATCACGAACAGTTTAAGACATGTTTGTAGAGATGACCAGGGCAGGCATAACTGGGGCTGGTTCCTAATGCCACAAAGCATTTGATGCAAGGCATGTTCTGACATACATGTTCATATTTACATTCTTGGATACCATACTGGGGTGCACCGGACTTCCCTAGCACTTTTCAAGGCATGGGGGGTGGGGGGCTGGCATATGCTCTAGGTTGCAGCAGCTGCCGTTTCTCATTAGTATTTATGTCTAGTGTACATCAACAAACTACTGTCTGTGATGAGCAGCTTAGGAGATGCACGTTTTTCCTAAGGGGCATGGCATCCGCAGGTACATCGCAGGGATGGGCAGGATCCAAAATATGTAACATTTCAGTATACGGTCGGCACAGGGATGTCCAAAATGTTTACCCGCATCTGAGGCACAGGGCCAGTTGCATAGTGCTGCACTTGCCCACCAAACAAGTTTATCACCCTGATTCCAGACCCACAGCCATATCCAGACCCATGGATGTGGAAATGGGATCAACAGGGGCCTATTTTTGGTTTATCTATTTAACAGGTTTTTCATACTGCTTTTACCAATTCAGTCAAAGCAGCTTACATTATAACTTAAACTTGGTAATGTACATTAAACATGGGCAATGATAACTTGGATTTTTCTGAGGCAATGGAGGGTTAAGTGACTTGCCCAAGGCCACAAGGAGTACTAGTGGGAATTAAACCCTAGTTGCTTGGTTCCCAAGCCAGTGTTCTAACCATCAGGCTATTCCTCCACTCCATATCTGTGGGCCAGACATGCACATTATGGAATCACGCTCTAAGAGAACAGAAGTCATGAGACAGATAGAGAAAATGGAGGAGATGGGGGTGATACAGAAGTCATGAGACAGATAGAGGAAATGGAGGAGATTTATTTATTTATTTATTTATTTAAAGTCTCTTTTATACCGCGCTATTCAGCATCAGTGCGGTTTACAATAAACAACGAACATACACATTTCCAATAGTACTTTGTGTTTACATATGAACAGGAAATTCAACTTGGCTAACAGGGTAACTATATACAATAACAATATATACAATTTACAGGCTGGTCATGTGATGGGGGTGATACAGAAGTCATGAGACAGATAGAGGAAATGGAGGAGATGGGGTGATACAGAAGTCATGAGACAGAGGAAATGGAGGAGATGGGGTGATATAGAAGTCATGAGACAGATAGAGGAAATGGAGGAGATGGGGTGATACAGAAGTCATGAGACAGAGGAAATGGAGGAGATGGGGGTGATACAGAAGTCATGAGATAGAGGAAATGGAGGAGATGGGGGTGATACAGAAGTCATGAGATAGATAGAGGAAATGGAGGAGATGGGGTGATACAGAAGTCATGAGACAGATAGAGGAAATGGAGGAGATGGGGTGATACAGAAGTCATGAGACAGAGGAAATGGAGGAGATGGGGGAGATACAGAAGTCATGAGACAGATAGAGGAAATGGAGGAGATGGGGTGATACAGAAGTTATGAGACAGATAGAGGAAATGGAGGAGATGGGGGTGATACAGAAGTCATGAGATAGATAGAGGAAATGGAGGAGATGGGGGTGATACAGAAGTCGTGAGACAGAGGAAATGGAGGAGATGGGGGTGATACAGAAGACATGAGATAGATAGAGGAAATGGAGGAGATGGGGGTGATACAGAAGTCATGAGACAGAGAAATGGAGGAGATGGGGGTGATACAGAAGTCATGAGATAGAGGAAATGGAGGAGATGGGGGTGATACAGAAGTCATGAGACAGGAAATGGAGGAGATGGGGGTGATACAGAAGTCATGAGATAGAGGAAATGGAGGAGATGGGGTGATACTGAAGTCATGAGATAGAGGGAATGGAGGAGATGGGGTGATACAGAAGTCATGAGATAGAGGAAATGGAGGAGATGGGGGTGATACAGAAGTCATGAGACAGATAGAGGAAATGGAGGAGATGGGGGTGATACAGAAGTCATGAGACAGATAGAGGAAATGGAGGAGATGGGGATGATACAGAAGTCATGAGACAGATAGAGGAAATGGAGGAGATGGGGGTGATACAGAAGTCATGAGATAGATAGAGGAAATGGAGGAGATGGGGGTGATACAGAAGTCATGAGATAGAGGAAATGGAGGAGATGGCGGTGATACAGAAGTCATGAGATAGATAGAGGAAATGGAGGAGATGGCGGTGATACAGAAGTCATGAGATAGATAGAGGAAATGAAGGAGATGGCAGTGATACAGAAGTCATGAGACAGATAGAGGAAATGGAGGAGATGGGGGTGATACAGAAGTCATGAGACAGATAAAGGAAATGGAGGAGATGGGGGTGATACAGAAGTCATGAGATAGAGGAAATGGAGGAGATGGGGTGATACAGAAGTCATGAGACAGATAGAGGAAATGGAGGAGATGGGGGTGATACAGAAGTCATGAGACAGAGGAAATGGAGGAGATGGGGGTGATACAGAAGTCATGAGATAGAGGAAATGGAGGAGATGGGGGTGATACAGAAGTCATGAGACAGAGGAAATGGAGGAGATGGGGGTGATACAGAAGTCATGAGAGAGAGGTAAGGGAGGAGATGGGGTGATACAGAAGTCATGAGATAGAGGAAATGGAGGAGATGGGGTGATACAGAAGTCATGAGATAGAGGAAATGGAGGAGATGGGGTGATACATAACTCGTTAGAAAGATAGAGGAAATGAAGGAGATGTGGGGGTGATACACAAGTCATGAGATAGAGGAAATTGAGGCGAGGGGGGTGATACAGAAGTCGTGAGACAGATAGAGGAAATGGAGGAGATGGGGGTGATACAGAAGACATGAGATAGATAGAGGAAATGGAGGAGATGGGGGTGATACAGAAGTCATGAGATAGAGGAAATGGAGGAGATGGGGGTGATACAGAAGTCATGAGATAGAGGTAATGGAGGAGATGGGGGTGATACAGAAGTCATGAGACACAGAGGAAATGGAGGAGATGGGGGTGATACAGAAGTCATGAGACAGATAGAGGAAATGGAGGAGATGGGGTGATACAGAAGTCATGAGATAGAGGAAATGGAGGAGATGGGGTGATAGAGAAGTCATGAGATAGAGGAAATAGAGGAGATGGGGGTGATACAGAAGTCATGAGATAGAGGAAATGGAGGAGATGGGGGTGATACAGAAGTCATGAGACAGATAGAGGAAATGGAGGAGATGGGATGATACAGAAGTCATGAGACAGATAGAGGAAATGGAGGAGATGGGGTGATACAGAAGTCATGAGATAGCGGAAATGGAGGAGATGGCGGTGATACAGAAGTCATGAGATAGATAGAGGAAATGGAGGAGATGGGGGTGATACAGAAGTCATGAGATAGATAGAGGAAATGGAGGAGATGGGGGTGATACAGAAGTCATGAGATAGAGGAAATGGAGGAGATGGGGTGATACAGAAGTCATGAGACAGATAGAGGAAATGGAGGAGATGTGGGTGATACAGAAGTCATGAGACAGATAGAGGAAATGGAGGAGATAGCGGTGATACAGAAGTCATGAGATAGATAGAGGAAATGGAGGAGATGGCGGTGATACAGAAGTCATGAGATAGATAGAGGAAATGGAGGAGATGGGGGTGATACAGAAGTCATGAGACAGATAGAGGAAATGGAGGAGATGGGGGTGATACAGAAGTCGTGAGACATATAGAGGAAATGGAGGAGATGGCGGTGATACAGAAGTCATGAGACAGATAGAGGAAATGGAGGAGATGGGGGTGATATAGAAGTCATGAGACAGATAGAGGAAATGGAGGAGATGGGGGTGATACAGAAGTCATGAGACAGATAGAGGAAATGGAGGAGATGGGGGTGATACAGAAGTCATGAGATAGATAGAGGAAATGGAGGAGATGGCAGTGATACAGAAGTCATGAGATAGATAGAGGAAATGGAGGAGAAGGGGCTGATACAGAAGTCATGAGACAGATAGAGGAAATGGAGGAGATGGGGGTGATACAGAAGTCGTGAGACAGATAGAGGAAATGGAGGAGAAGGGGTTGATACAGAAGTCATGAGACAGATAGAGGAAATGGAGGAGATGGGGGTGATACAGAAGTCATGAGACAGATAGAGGAAATGGAGGAGATGGGGGTGATACAGAAGTCATGAGACAGATAGAGGAAATGGCGGAGATGGGGGTGATACAGAAGTCATGAGACAGATAGAGGAAATGGAGGAGATGGGGTGATACAGAAGTCATGAGATAGATAGAGGAAATGGAGGAGATGGGGGTGATACAGAAGTCATGAGATAGAGGAAATGGAGGAGATGGCGGTGAAACAGAAGTCATGAGATAGATAGAGGAAATGGAGGAGATGGTGGTGATTCAGAAGTCATGAGATAGATAGAGGAAATGGAGGAGATGGCGGTGATACAGAAGTCATGAGACAGATAGAGGAAATGGAGGAGATGGGGTGATACAGAAGTCATGAGACAGATAGAGGAAATGGAGGAGATGGGGGTGCTACAGAAGTCATGAGATAGAGGAAATGGAGGAGATGGGGTGATACAGAAGTCATGAGATAGAGGAAATGGAGGAGATGGGGGTGATACAGAAGTCATGAGAGAGAAATTGAGGAGATGGGGGTGATACAGAAGTCATGAGATAGAGGAAATGGAGGAGATGGGGGTGATACAGAAGTCATGAGACAGGAAATGGAGGAGATGGGGGTGATACAGAAGTCATGAGATAGAGGAAATGGAGGAGATGGGTGATACTGAAGTCATGAGATAGAGGGATTGGAGGAGATGCGGTGATACAGAAGTCATGAGATAGAGGAAATGGAGGAGATGGGGGTGATACAGAAGTCATGAGACAGATAGAGGAAATGGAGGAGATGGGGGTGATACAGAAGTCATGAGACAGATAGAGGAAATGGAGGAGATGGGGATGATACAGAAGTCATGAGACAGATAGAGGAAATGGAGGAGATGGGGGTGATACAGAAGTCATGAGATAGATAGAGGAAATGGAGGAGATGGGGGTGATACAGAAGTCATGAGATAGAGGAAATGGAGGAGATGGCGGTGATACAGAAGTCATGAGATAGATAGAGGAAATGGAGGAGATGGCGGTGATACAGAAGTCATGAGATAGATAGAGGAAATGGAGGAGATGGGGATGATACAGAAGTCATGAGACAGATAGAGGAAATGGAGGAGATGGGGGTGATACAGAAGTCATGAGATAGATAGAGGAAATGGAGGAGATGGGGGTGATACAGAAGTCATGAGACAGGAAATGGAGGAGATGGGGGTGATACAGAAGTCATGAGATAGAGGAAATGGAGGAGATGGGGTGATACTGAAGTCATGAGATAGAGGGAATGGAGGAGATGCGGTGATACAGAAGTCATGAGATAGAGGAAATGGAGGAGATGGGGGTGATACAGAAGTCATGAGACAGATAGAGGAAATGGAGGAGATGGGGGTGATACAGAAGTCATGAGACAGATAGAGGAAATGGAGGAGATGGGGGTGATACAGAAGTCATGAGACAGAGGAAATGGAGGAGATGGGGGTGATACAGAAGTCATGAGATAGAGGAAATGGAGGAGATGGGGTGATACAGAAGTCATGAGACGATAGAGGAAATGGAGGAGATGGGGGTGATACAGAAGTCATGAGACAGAGGAAATGGAGGAGATGGGGGTGATACAGAAGTCATGAGATAGAGGAAATGGAGGAGATGGGTGTGATACAGAAGTCATGAGACAGAGGAAATGGAGGAGATGGGGGTGATACAGTAGTCATGAGATAGAGGAAATGGAGGAGATGGGGTGATACAGAAGTCATGAGATAGAGGAAATGGAGGAGATGCGGTGATACAGAAGTCATGAGATAGAGGAAATGGAGGAGATGGGGTGATACAGAAGTCATGAGATAGAGGAAATGGAGGAGATGGGGGTGATACAGAAGTCATGAGACAGATAGAGGAAATGGAGGAGATGGGGGTGATACAGAAGTCATGAGATAGAGGAAATTGAGGAGATGGGGGTGATACAGAAGTCGTGAGACAGATAGAGGAAATGGAGGAGATGGGGGTGATACAGAAGTCGTGAGACAGATAGAGGAAATGGAGGAGATGGGGGTGATACAGAAGTCATGCTGCCCATGGTCCAGTCCCATAGTTCTGGTCCCAATGGTAGATGGGACGTTACAATTTTTCAATAACTTTCATCAGGTGAATGCCATATCAGAGTTTGATTATACTACAGCTACAACTACTGAACATTTGTATAGTGCTACAAGATGTATGCGGCACTGCACAGACACATGTAAAAGACGGTCCCTGCTCATCAGAGCTTACAATCTAGCCAAGATGGAGAACACAGTAGCTGTAGACATGGGATACATCTAGGAGCCTATCCTATGCCATGAATCAATGAGCTGTTAGACCATTTGGGCACCGCCAAATATCTAACCACCTTGGATCTAACCAAGGGATACTGGCAAATACTCCTTATGTCTGCCTCCAAAGCTAAAATGGCTTTTAGCATCCCAAAGGGGCTATATCAGTTTTGCCACATGCTGTTTGGCTTACATGGGTTGGCAGTCACTATCCAGAGGCTTGTCGATAGCATGTTGAGGGGACATGATGCATATGCGATATCATGGCATATACTCCAAGCCACCTGAATGCCCACAGACTACACAGACATATCAACCTGCATTCACGAAATAACAACATGGCTGAATAACAACAATTTAAAAATCAACATAAAAAAACTGAAGCAATCATAATCACTAGGGATTCCACATTCACTCCTACCACCATAAACATTTCAAATACACCAATTACTTTAAAAGAGGAAGTTCGGTATCTTGGAGTGATACTAGACAAACAATTTACTCTTCAGGCACACATTAACAAAACATCCAAAACAGCCTTCTCCAAACTAGCAATGCTCCGAAGACTATACTCAGCAAGGAACACTTCCGTACAGTATGCCAGGCAAGTATCACACCTGTACTTGGCTATTGTAATCTCCTCTTCCAAGGCCTACCCAAACAATCCACCCGTTCCCTTCAAATAGACCAAAACACTGCTGCCCGCATTATTGCTGGCGCGTCACTACAAGACCATATAACTCCCATACTACAAGATCTGCACTGGCTACCTTTGAAGGCTTCTGAAGGAGGCGATTGCGTCGGCATATCTCTTGAATGGTAGGCCAGTTCCAACGGGTTTGCGGGCGCACTCGACGAGAGCGCAGGCTGCATCGTGGGCAGAGCATAGTTTAGTCCCAGTGGTGGAGATTTGTCGGGCAGCGACTTGGTCCTCTATGCATTCCTTCGTCAAGCATTACCGGTTGGATGTTTAGGCACAGGGGGATGCCGGTTTTGGTTAGTCAGTGCTTCAGGCGGGGATAGCTGGTCCCTCCCATTGATTCTTTGCACTGCTCTGTTACATCCCCAAAGGTTCAGGACTAGCCTGGAGGAACGCTAAGGGAAGGTGAAATTAGACTTACCTGCTAATTGTTGTTCCTTTAGGAACTCCAGGCTAGTCCTGTATCCCTCCCGGAGTTAAATGCAGCTAGCGCCTGAAGCGGTGCAGGTGTGACAGGTAAGCGACATGAATTACTTGCCGTCTGACAGAATAGAATAAGAGCTGTATCTCAGCACATGAGATAGTTGGTTTCGGGGAGGGGGGGGGGGCGATGTTCATTAGTCTTGTTAATGAGTTGTTAGAGTTACTATTTAATTGTTGCTCTGGTGAGTTGCTTTGTCAATAGGTTACTGATGTCTGGAGGCAGATCCAGGGTACTTATACCAGTGACATCGGAGGACGTGATGTATCTCAGTCTCCGGGGCTGCTGGAGGAGGAGCGGGACCCAGGGGTTCATGACTAGCCTGGAGTTCCTAAAGGAACAACAATTAGCAGGTAAGTCTAATTTCACCTCACTCAACGTGTAATCAAACTCTGGAATTTGTTACCGGAGGATGTAGTAAAGGCTGTTAGTGTAGCTGGGTTTAAAAAAGGTTTGGACAAGTTCCTGGAGGAAAGGTCCATAAACCATTATTAAGAAGGGACCCAGGATATCAACGCTTGAACCAGTACAAGCATTGTGGAACCTGTGTCTTTTGGGGAAACTGCTAGGTACGTATGACCTAGATTGGCCACTGTTGGAAACAGGATACTGGGCTTGATGGACCTTGGTCTGACCCAGTATGGCATAGCTTATGTTCTTATGTTCAATCTCCTCAAGAGCAAAATATAAATCAGTGCTCACAATCTTCAAGATCAAAAACAACATGTCAGCAGCAATACTTCAAGACCTCATCGGAACCAAAACAAAAAAAAGACCGGACAGAAACAACACTAAAAACACAATACCAACTCCTAGATTATTTATAAATACCAATAAATCCACATCCATGCGAGCTTTCTCCCTAGCTACCCCTGCTATTTGGAATGCACTCCCAGAGAAGCTACGATCCACAACTGATTTAAAAGACTTCCGCAAATTACTCAAGACTACCTTATTCATTGAATATTATAATTAAGACCAACAATCACACCAATCTCAATCTTAATATGGGAAGTTACAAGACTGTCTACGTTTGAAATACAATGTCACAATTTACAATTGAACGCTCCTAGTAAAAGGAGCATGAAGTTGCAAGCCTGTTTATATTGTTCAAATATGATGTTAATATTTACAACTGAAAGTTCTTTGTAGAAGTTATTGTCATTGTTTAAAATTGATGTCCTTGTATAGGTTAATATTAAGTTTTTGTTTGAAAGTCCCACAATGTACCCCCTACCCTCCCTGTATATAACCACTTGTACATAGCTCATCCTGTAAACAGCACACAAAGAAATCATCACCTCCACTCCGTGTTAACACTCATGACCACCCCTACTGACACTGATATTTGATTGTTTGAAGTGTAAACCGCTTTGATTGGAGGACAAAGTGGCATATAAATCCTTTTAAATAAAATAATAAATATGCAGCCACCTATATGGGTGATATTGTCATTTTTATGCCAGATTGGACCAGCCATTTACACAGGATGAGAGCAGTCTTGAAAGCACTTAGGATGGTGGGATTCACCATTAATCTGAAGAAGTGCTTCTTTGCCCAGACTGAGGTCAAGTACCTCAGGTACCAGGTGGATAATGAGGAAATTTGGCCTGTGCTAGATAAGGTGCTAAGCATGAGGAAGTTTTCTCTGCCAAAACCCAAGAAACTGTTATGCAGTTTTCTGGGGCTGGTGGCTATTACCACTGGTTTATTCCTGAGGTTGTCACCAAGGCCCATTCCTTAACAGATACTAAAAAAACCCTGCCCAAATCAGTAGGTCTGGACATCTCAGATGTTGAAGCCTTCCAGGAGCTTCAGGAGGTCCTCTGTCAGGAACCTGTTTTTTTTTTTTTTTTTTTTTTGGGGGGGGGGGGGTCTATTTAGTAAGGACTTTGTCTTGCAGACTGATGCTTCAATAGAGGAACTAGGGAGCCCCAGGGACATCAAGGAGAAGAACATCCAGTCTTATATCTTAGTAGAAAATTAATGCCCCATGAAACAAGGTACTCTACAGTGGAAAAGGAGTGCTTGGCCATAAAGTAGGCTGTGGAAGCTTTGAAGTACTATTTAACCGGGCAGCAATTTAACCTGGTGACAGACCATGTGCCCTTGAAATGGCTTGGACAAATGAAAAATGCCAATACACATTTGACCTGAAGGTGTTTGGCTCTTCAAATATATAGATTCTGAGTGGTACATTGGGCAGGGAAGTAACACATAAATGCGGATGCACTGTCTCAGGTTAATGAAGAGGAAAAGGAAATGTCTAGGCCCCAGAAGGGCTAGGAACTTAAGGGGGCAGGGTATGTGGCAGGGTTAGCTTGCCTCAGGGTCCTGGGAAGAGGAAAACCATGCAGTACCTAGCCCCAGGAATGCCCCACAGCCAGGGATATTTGTACAAGGAGGAGGAGGAGGAGGAGCACTGGGTGAATTGGGGAGAAGGAGCTGGACTGGATCCAGGCCAGCTGTTAGGTATATCGAGATCTGGGTCAGAGGGAAGGAGCCGGGGACTAGGTGGTATCCTGGAGGCCTGAGGAAGAGGGCAAGACTGATATTCCACCCTGGAAGGAAGCGTTTGACTGGGTTTGAAAAGCAGGAAATAACAGAATGGACTAAACTGTGGATGAACTTCTTTTGGAATTATGTACCGTGAATAGTTCTAGTGCTAGTGAGAAGCTCTCCTGATTGGGTAGAGCTGGTGCAGGCCTTGCAGCCCAGGTGCTACACAGGAGGAAGGAGCTACAGTAGATCATTTTGAGCAAGGAACTGGCTCACTCTCCTACTTTGTTTGTTTTTCCCCTATGACTGCACATACAGCAAAGGAGTTTTGCTTTTTTTCTTTTGTATCAATTGACTGCTTGCTCTCAGAGTGAGGACTGCTGGAGAGGTGGAGGAGTGGCCTAGTGGTTGGGGCAAGGTACTTTGGGCTGGAAGGTCAGGGGTTCAAATCCCACTAGAGGACAGCAACCTTGGGTCAGAAGGACTGGGGTTTCTAGTCCCACAGGTGCTCCTTGTGGTCTTGGGCAAGCCACTTAACCCTCCATAGCCCATGTTCCCTGTAAAATAGTTCTCTGTGTGCTGTGCTTTCCTGTCTAATCAATGTGTTTATACCTCAAAAATTTCCTGTCATGATTTGACAATTTCCAATCTGTAATCAAACCGCTGCTGATTGCTGGAAGTAGCAGTATACTAAATAAATAAATAAGCCTTGCCACTGCTGTGCAGACTGTGCTAAGCTGCCTCTAGGGATAGAGGACCGGATGCCTACAACCGTGTGTACCTTTTTTCTAAGTTGTGCAACCGGAGCTTCAATGCCCATTAAACCATGACTATCTAAATGTTCAGTGATTTTATTCTTTATAATGGTTTCTACCATTTTGCCTGATACCAATGTCAGGCTCACCGGTCTGTAGTTTCCCAGATGCCCCCTGGAACCTTTTTTAAAAATTGGTGTCACAATGGCCATTCTCCAATCTTCAAGTACTGTAGATGATTTTAATGAGTTCACAGATTACTAATAGTAAGTTTGCAATATCATCTTTCAGTTCTCTCAACACCCTTGGACATATACCATCCGGTCCAGATTATTTACTATGCTTCAGCTTATGAAATACTTGTAATGCATCTTCCCGGTTTATCAATATTTCTATCAATTCTTCCAATATATCATCTTTAAATACCATTTTAGGCATGGGTAACTTCCCTACATTTTCTTCAATGAAGACCAAAGCAAACCACTCATTCAGTCACTCCATTATGCCCTTGTCTTCCCTTAATGCCCCTCTCCCCTTCTTCCTTTCTCAGTCTCTGTGGATAACTCTACTCCTCCCTGTTTCCTCAGTTCGCAACCTTGGGGTCGTCTTTGATTCCTCTTTCTCCTTCTCCACACACATCTATCTGCCAAAACCTGCCATTTCTTTCTGTTTGACATCAACAAAATCTGCCCATTCCTTTTTAAACATACTACTAAGACACTTATCCACTTTTTAGTCACCTCCCATCTTGGCTATTGAAAACTACTTCATTCTGGTCTTCCTCTGAATCATCTCTCTCCCCTTCAGTCTGTTCAATACTCTGCTGTGCAGCTAATCTTCTGCCAGCCACATCATGCTCATATTATCCCTCTTCTCAAGTCACTTCATTGGCTCCCTATCCATTTCTGCATCCAGTTCAAACTTCTCCTGCTGACTTCTAAGTGCATTCAGCCTGCAGCTCATCACTATGTTTCATCTCTCCCTACACCCCTCCTTCTGGCAAATCGCTTCTCTCTGTGCCCTTCTATTCTATTGCTAACTCAAGAAATCACTCCTTTCACCTGGCTGCTCCTTATACCTGAAACAAACCACCTGAGTCTATACATCAGGCACCTTCTCTGGCCTTTTTGATGAGCAGGGACCGACTCTTACATGTCTGTGTGGTGCTGCATATGTCTTGTAGCGCTATACAAATGCTCAGTAGTAGCAGTAGTAGTAGTAGTCATTCAATGTTCCAACTGACTCTTTCACAGGATTTTGCTACAAATATACTTGAAAAATTTTTTATTATGCATTTTTGCTTCCACGACAAACTTCTTTTCAAACTCTCTCTTTGCCTGCCTTGCATCTAACTTGCCATTGCTTACGTTGTTTCCTGTTTTTGTCATTTTGCTCCTTTTTCCATCTGAAAAATGCTTTTTGGCTACAACAGCCTTTCTGACCTCACCTTTGAAAAATGTAGGCAGTTTTTTGGACTTCTTTCCACTTTTCTTAAAGCGTGGATTAAATCTGGTCTGGGCTTCCAAGATAATTTTTAAATAACACCCATGCTTGATATAGATCTTTAACCTTTGCAGCTGCTCCTCTTAGTTTTTTCTTAACTATTTTCCTCATTTTATCATAGTCTCCTTTTTGAAATTTAAAAGGTAGTAATGCAGATTTCCTTGCCATCCCTCTTCCATTTATTAAATCAAACACCATCATGCTATGATCACTGTTGCCAAGTGGCCCCAACACCCTTTTCTTGTACCAGATCTTGTGTTCCTCTAAGAACTTGGTCCACAATAGCTTCCATTTTTGTCAGTTCATGATTTTAATGATAGTTCACAGATTACTAATAGTAGGTCTGAAATCTCATATTTGTTCTTTCAACACCCTCAAATGTATACCATCTAGTCCAGGTGATAAGCTGCTCTTTAGTTTATCAAATAGTTGTAATACATCTTCCCTGTTTATCGATTTTTCTTTCAATTCTTCCACTGCACCACCTTTAAATACCATTTCAGGCATGGATAACTTCCCTATATCTTCTTGAGTAAAGACTGAAGCAAAGAATTCATTCAGTCTCTCCGCTATGATCTTGTATCCTCTTAGTGCCCCTATTATCTATCTCTCTATCATCTAATGGTCCAACTGACTCTCTCACAGGTTTTTTGCTATGAAATGTACTTGAAAAAGTTGTTATTATGCATCTTCGCTTCCACAGCAAGCTATTTCTTTTCCAAATTCTCTCTGCCTTCTTTATCAATGCCTTGTATCTAACTTGCCAGTGCTTATGTTTCTTCCAGTTTTCGTCATTTTGCTCTTTTTTCCACATTCTGAAAGATGCTTTTTTGGCTACAACAGCTTCTCTGAGCTCACCTTTAAACCATGCTGGCAATTTTTTTGACTTCTTTTCACTTTCCTTAAAGTGTGGAATACAGCTGGTTTGGGCTTCCAAGATAGTAATTTTAAACAATGACCATGCTTGATGTAAATCTTTTAACTTTTTCAGCTATTCCTTTTAGCTTTTTCTTAGCTATTTTCCTCACTTTATCATAGTCTCCCTTTTGAAAGTTAAAAGGTAGTACATGGATTTCCTTGCCATCCTTCCTCCATTTATTAAATCAAATGCAATTATGCTATGATCACTATTGCCAAGCGGCCCCAATGCCCTTATCTCTTGCACCAGATCCTGTGTTCCAGAATAGCTTCCCTTCTTGTTGGTTCATGAACCAGCTGCTCCGAGAAGCAGTCATTTATTTCATCTAGAAACGTTATCTCCCTAGCATGCCCTGCCGTGACATTGACCCAGTCAATACCAGGGTAATTGAAATCACCCATTATTATTACTGTGTTGTAACTTTTGTTAGCTTCCCTGATTTCTTTTAGCATTTCATCGTCCATTTGCTCATTCTTGCCAATTGGATGGTAGTAATTTTATCTATCGAGATTCTACAGTATGTTTTGTTTCCTGCAAAGTTTTTATCCTGTGTGACTCAATGACCTCTCTAACATAGAGCGCATCCCCTCCACCAATTAGATCTACCCTATCATTGTGATATAGTTGCACCCAGGTATCATGATATTGCATTGGTTTTCCTCCTTCCATCAGGTCTCTGAGATGCCAATTATATCAAACCTTTCATTTAGTGCTATACATTCTTACTCTCCCATCTTATTTTTTAGACTTCTAGCATTTGCATACAATCATTTTAGAGGCTGCATTTTATTCATATTAATCTGATTATCAGTAGACAGAGGTAATTTTGAATCTTTCAGCTCTCTCTGCTTTGTACTTAATGGTATCTGGATTACTTTTATCTTTATTGGAACCCCCCTGTAGGAATGCCCTAATGCTAGTTTCCTTCAAGGATACATCCTTCCGAACCATGCTCTCTTGGGCGACTGTTGGCTTTCCCTATTTACTAGTTTAAAAGCTGCTCTATCTCATTTTCAAGATTAATGCTGGAAGCTGGGCTCCATCCCAGTTAAGGTTAAGCCTATCCCTTCATAAAAAACCCTCCTTTCCCCAGAATGTTGCCCAGTTCCTAACAAATCCAAAACCTTCTTCCTTGCATCATCGTCTCATCCACGCATTGAGACTCTGAAGCTCTGCCTGCCTTTTCGGTCCTGCGTGTGGACTGGGAAGCATTTCAAAGAATGGTACCCTGGAAGTTCTAGATTTCAACTTCCTACCTAAAAGCCTAAATTTGTCCTCCAGAACCTCCCTTCCACACTTTCCTGTGTCATTGGTATCAGTATGTACCAAGGCAGCAAACTCCCCCCCTCCCTCCCTTATTCTTGGGGATTTTAACATTCACATTGATGGCTCTTCTGACCCTTATGCCTTAAAGCTCTTTTCCCTAACCTCCTCATTGAACCTCCAATTGTACTCTACCACTCCTACTCACAAGCATGGCCACTGCCTTGACCTCATCTTCTCCAACTGTTAACTCCAAAATTTCTGAACCTCAGTTATTCTCTTATCTGACTATAACCTACTTCTGTCCCCCCCCCCCTGCTGACTACCTACATTTCAAATTCATGCTAACCTCTTTTCAGTCAGACATAACACTTGCCAAGCAAGAGTACTATGACCATCTGACTAACTCTCTTTCCCCTGACTCTCGCCGTCTCTTTGCTGCACTTAATACTCTCCTCAAAGTCCCTCCTCCCCTAATCGCTTTTTCACTTCCTGCCCAGACCTTGGCTGACTATTTCTATGACAGTCCAAAATATTAGCCTTGAATTCTCCACAGGTTCACCTCCACCTCCCCTTCCCCTTCCCCCTCTTTAATCCCAAATCATTCCTCACCTTCTGTAACCCTTTCTTCCTTTTCAGAAAGCATTGAAGAAGAAACTGCAAATCTTCTCTCCTCCTCCAAATTGACTACCTGCTCCTCTGATCACATTCCCACCCATCCACTAAGCTTTATCTCTTCCACTATTATCCTTTCCATCTGTCATATCCTTAACCTATCACGTTCCACTGCAGCTATTCCTGCGGCCTTCAAACATGGTCTGGTCTCACCTCTCCTCAAAAGGTCCTCACTAGACCCTGTCTGTCCTTCTAGCTATTGGACTATCTCTCTTCTCCTCTTTGCTTCAAAACTACTTGAACAAGCAATTTACTGCCACTGTCTTGACTTTCTTTCCTCTCACATTTGCAGTCTGGCTTTTGTCCTCTACATTCCACAGAAACGTCTCTTGTCAAAGTCTCCATTGACTTGTTCCTCGCCAAATCCAAGGGCCTTTACTCGATCCTCATCCTTCTTGACCTATCTGCTGCCTTTGACACTGATCACCAGGAACTGATTAAAAGATAGAAAGCAGAGGATTGGGCTAAATGGCTAATTTTCCCAATGGAGAAAGGTGAATAGTGGTGTACCCCAGGGATCTGTGCTGGGTCTGCTGCTTTTTGACATATTCATAAATGACCTGGAAAGTGGAATAACGAGTGAGGTTATCAAATTTGCAGATGACACAACTATTTAAAGTTGTTAAAACCCAAGAGGATTATGGAAAATTGCAAGAGGATCTTGATAAATTGGAAGACTGGGCATCAAAATGGCAGATGAAATTTAATGTGGACAAGTGCAAGGTTATGCACCTAGGGAAGAACAACCCAAACTATGGTTACACAATGCAAGGTTCCACATTAGGAATCACCACCCAGGAAAAAGATTTAGGAGTCATCGTGGATAGCATGTTAAAACCCTCGGCCCAGTGTGCAGCAGCAGCCAAGAGAGCAAATAGAATGCTAGGTATGATAAGGAAAGGAATGGAAAATAAAACAAAAGATATTATGCCTCTATACCGTTCCATGGTGAGACCGCACCTTGAATATTGTGTGCAATTCTGGTCGCCGTATCTTAAAAAGGATATAGCATTATTAGAAAGGGTTCAGAGAAGAGCCTCCAAAATGGTAAAGGGGATGGAAGGATACTCCTATGAAGAGAGGCTAAAAATGTTAGGGCTCTTTAACTTGGAAAAGAGACGGCTGAGGGGAGATATGATAGAAGTCTATAAATTAATGAACGGAGTGGAATGGATAAACGTAGATCGATTGTTTACCTTATCAGAATATAGAAAAGACTAGGGGACATGCAATGAAGCTACAGGGTAAACTATTTAAGATTAATAAAAGAAAATATTTTTTCACTCAACGTGTAATCAAACTCTGGAATTTGTTACCGGAGGATGTAGTAAAGGCTGTTAGTGTAGCTGGGTTTAAAAAAGGTTTGGACAAGTTCCTGGAGGAAAGGTCCATAAACCATTATTAAGAAGGGACCCAGGATATCAATGCTTGAACCAATACAAGCATTGTGGAACCTGTGTCCCTTGGGGTAACGGCTAGGTACGTATGACCTAGATTGGCCACTGTTGGAAACAGAATACTGGGCTTGATGGACCTTGGTCTGACCCAGTATGGCATATCTTATGTTCTTATCTTCTCCTTGATACCCTGTCCTCGCTTGGCTTTAGGGACTCTTTTCTGTCCTGGTTTCTTCTTATCTCTCCCATCACACTTTTTAGTGTATGTTGTGGTGGATCTCTTCTAGTGCCATCCCGCTTTCAATCGGTGTACCTCAGGGCTCTGTCTTTGGACCTCTCCTTTTCTCTCTCTACACTCAGTCCCTTGGTGAGCTTATTTCCTCCCATGGTTTTCAGTGCCATCTTTATGCTGACAACCCTCCGATGTACCTCTCCAGGAATCCAGTTCTGGATCTCTGCCTGCTGATCCATTACTGCCTGGATGTCTCACCACCATCTGAAATTGAACTGAGCTCTTTATATTTCCCCATAAATCCACTTCCCCATTTCATCCTTTCTCTATGTCTATGGATAACACTACTCTCCTCCCTGTTTCCTCAGCTCGCAACTTTGGGGTCATCTTTGACTCTACTCTCTTTTATCTATGGGCACATCGAACAGATAGCTAAAACTTGCAGCTTCTTTCTCTATAACATCAGCAAAATTTGTTCCTTCCTTTCTACTCACACTACTAAGACCCTTATCCACTCACTAGTCACCTCCTGCCTTGACTATTGTAACCTGCTTCTTCTGGTTTCCCTCTGAATCATCTCTCTCCCCTTCAATCTGTTCAAAACTCAGTTGCACGGCTTATCTTCCACCATTGTCACTAGGCTCATGTAACCCCTCTTCTCAAGTCACTTCACTATCAGTTGCCATATCCAGTTCAAACTTCTCCTACTGACCCATAAGTGCATTCATTCTGCGGCTTTTCGCTACCTTTCCTCTCTTATCTCACTCTACACCCCTCCTCGGGAACTCCACTCCTCTGGCAGATCCCTTTTATCTGTGCCTTTCTCTGCCATTTCCAACTCCAGACTTAATTCATTCCATCTTTCTGCTCCATGTGCCTGGAACAAACTACCTGAGTCTGTGCGTCAAGCTTTATTCAAATTCAGGCTAAAAATCCACCTTTTTGAAGCTACTTTTGGATCCTGATGCTCCTCACTCTCTTGTCCACTACTTATGTGTATCTAACCATACTCTAGTCCCCAGATTCTGTAAGGCGACTAGCGGGGCTGTCCATCTTGGTGAGACATGCAGCCCCCCTAGCCATCCTACCCAAATTCAGAGAATAGTCTCCCTGCACACACAGAGGCTCTGTGCGGGGAGATCGAGATGGGGCAGAGCATGGACAGGCCAGGCACCTGGACGTACAGGGCCGATTCAAGTCACAGCTGTGTATATCCAGGGAGCACCAGGGGAACGGACAGCTTATTCCACCTCAGAGGTAGAATAAGCACTGAGCATCCATGCACCCCCTCCCCATGCAACGGAGCCACTGCAGGTACTGTCCTACTGCCTGATCCTGGCCTTGGCAGACCTGCTGGGAAAACCAGTCTGGAGGGGCATTGGGCCATTGGCGCACCAGTAGGAACGGGAGATCAGCCATGCTGCCTCCAGGACATCCCTGCAGCTGCTACAGGGGCACACTGGGTCGTCCCATTGACCAATCACTTCCGCAGTGCAGAATCGGGTACAATGGAGCCCATCCTGCATGAGGATGTCTGGATGGCCTAGACATGCCCCTTCCTGGATTGGGCTCCACGTATTTTGTCTTGATTAGATTGTAAGTTCTGATGAGCAGGGATTCTCTCTTACATCTATATGTACAGCGCTGCGCATGCCTTATAGTGCTATACAAGTGATTGCTAGTAGTAGTAGTCTTTAGCAATTTTGCATAATTTTTGTGGACAGCTTCACATATGGAAATTACACAGAGAAAACAGAAAATAGCACATATTAATATCTGTAAATGTGAATATTCATTCTATTTTCCCTTTTCCTATGCATAAATGCATTTATGAGGCCTTGGCCAGCAAGTGACAGTGAATACATAAATATGTGAATAACCCATTTTGAGCCAATTTGTGGACAAAGTTGAAGGTATAAAGGCTGACTCTATGATGGTTTTGTCTCGTGAGAGCATCAAATTTCTTTTTGAATGCCTGCGTGAATAACATTTTGTCTACCGATTATAGCTGCAATGGACCCTTTACAACAGTTGCTATTTGTAAATGTCAGAGAGGTAAGATATTTACACTTTAGAGGCCAAAAAGGCCGAGATGAGCCAATGTCTATGTTAGCAGGTCAACAGTGATTGAGAAAGTATGGTTTACAATGGTAGTTCTCACCCCAATCTACAGGGATCCCTTGGCCAGTTGGGTGCTCAGGATATCCACAATGAATATGCATGAGATAAATCAGCATAGATTGGAGGCAGTGCATACAAATCTATCTCATGTATATTTCCTGTGGATGTTCTGAAAACTTGACTGGTCAAGCGATTCCTAATTACTGTACTGAGAACCATTGGTCAAAAGGATAAAAATAACATATTAGAAACCAAGAAACCTGAAATCAAACCTAGTTTGTGCCATAGATTTCCACAATGGATCTTGGTCAGCTGATCTGATGGTAGTAAGTGGAGGAGTAGCCTAATGGATAGAGCAAGGGGCAGGTTTGCAATAACACATCATGCTGCTTTTTTCTTTCTTGCACCTATACCTACTTATTCTAAATATAAATCTGGCTTAAAGACCCATTTTTTTAAATTGATTTTTTATGATTATAAAATTTTTCACCATTTGAGCCTAGATCGACTGGGTGATTCTTGATTCCTCTGAAAGTGAGCATCTTTACCATCATGCTTTTGATTGTTCCTAATTAATATTTTATTTCTTTGATTTTATTTGATAATGTTTTATTTTGTTGGGCAGTTTTATTAATTGTAACCTGCCCTGATCACTTTGCTAAAGGGAGGTATATAAAGAAAATGAATAAACTAAACTAAGTCAGAATTCAAATCCCACCACTGCTCCTAGTGATCTTAGACACATCATTTAACCTTTCATTGCTTAGGTATAAACTTAAATTCTCAGCCCTCCAAGGACAGAAAAGTACCTACTGCATCTGAATGTAAATTGTCCTGAAGTACTACCAAAGATGTGTGAGCTAATTTCAAATAAATACGATTGACACAAAATAGGAAGCAACCTTTAACATGTCAGTATCTTTATTACCCGCTGCCTCAAGTACCTAGCTAAGTTGTGAGTTCTTTGGCAGGGATCCTTTGCACCTGAATGCCATTTGTTATCAGGAGCCCACACACCAATAAGCGAGGGACCACCCACTTCTTAATTTTTGTTCTAAGGTGGACATGATTCTTTGTGCTTTGTCTATAATTTTTCACACTGTCCATTTGTTTCATTTCCACTGCCTTTGAATACTGTAGCTGTTATCATTCCCGAGAGTGGATATTAGTGTGAAATAGATGCAGGGCATGGGAATTAGTGACTTAGATAAATGTGTGCACTGTTCAAAGACTGGTTTGACCTTTTGAGAAGGTTGACATGTCTTAAATTATTGTGAGAGAGGTTTAGTCTCTCTTGCATCATTCCTAACTCCCAGATGCTCTCTGGACTGGTGAGGCTTTTATTACTTGATGGAAAATGGAATCTTGCGAGTCTGATAGTGCTGTATCCAAGCAAGTTGCCGAGCTACCAGAGAAATGTCTCTAATAAATGTGCGAACAGTTATACCGCAGTCCTATATCATCGAACAGCACCCGGGCTTATCTTTCTTCTGATAAATAAAAGAGTTGTCAATGCTGAGATAAAACCTATTAAAGTTTTGCAAGTTTACATCTTCCCCCAGTAAAGGAACTTTGAGCATGTTCAGGATTCTGTATTATGTAAAAATATCAGCATGACTAGTAATGAGTTGGGTCTGCAGTATCTTTTTTTTTTTTTGGAGGGGGGCACCCACTAAGTGATATAAAGCTTAATGCAGTGGGCTGAGAAGCCTGGAACAAGTGTTCAAATCCTACTTCTCCAACGGACGCATCTTGCAATTTTTTAACAGCCTCACTTTGCGGGAATGCTGAAGCAGAAGAGGTTTGGAAGGTTGCCCTGGGCTGTGCAAATTTCTCTCCTCTTTCACCTTCACCTCAGAAAGCTCTCAGACTCACATAGTTTCTTGATTTCTCCTCTCTGTGCCCTCTCCATTTTACTGCCTGCATCTGCAAAACACTGTCTTGCATGGTCCTTCTTCTATCTCAGGGGTTCTCGACGCAGTCCTCGGGACACACCTAGCCAGCAGGATAGCCACAATGACTGCGCATGAAAGGAAGCAGCTCATGCAAATTTCTCGCATTCATATTCATTGTGGTTATCCTGAAAACCTGACTGGCCAGCTGTGTCCTGGGGACTGGGTTGAGAACGCCAGGTCTAAAGTGCCATGGCTGCATGATCCAGTTCCTGCTCCTGTCTGCCAGCCTGGGGCTTGGGAAGGCTTTGCCTCCTTGAGCTTCTCATACTCGGTCTCTATGTTTGGGTTCAGATTTGGAAAGATGAATAAATCTAAAATCAAAATTCCAAGCGTTCCCCTGAGCAGTCCAGTGTTATTGTAGCTGCCTGGGGAAAGGACATGCACTATCAGTATCTGCCGCCTAAGATAAGCCAGTAGATGCCTAAGATTTATTTTAGAAAAAAAAACTTAAAAAGCAGCCGTAAACTCGCTCTGTCTGGCTCTGAATTTTATGGCTAACACACAGACTTCACTGTCTGGTTTTATAGTTATTTGTTTGAATACAATCAATCGACATGTTTTAAAATTTTGTCCTAGTTGCAGATCAGTGAACTAGTTTATTGACAGAAATATATTGGTCTCTGCTATTGATTGTTGGCATGCTTCAGAGCAATTAGACCACTTTGCACACACACACACTGTCTTTATGATGCCACTGGGCATTTTCTCACTGCAGAATGACATCTGGTTTCTGAGAGCAGAGAACAAAATCCCTAACTAAAATCTTTTTAAACAAAATGGAAAAGCTAGCGTGTTATTCCAAACAGAAAGACACAAGTAAAATTGCAGCTTTATTCAACATCCATTAAGATCTCTTACCATCAGGAAGCTCTGTGGTGAAATCTAAACTGCTTGAGTGAGTACCAGTGCCGTAAGAACCGCCCATGCAGCCCTCACAATGAAGGGGGGCCCAGGCCAGAAGAGGCCCCAGCGATCTCAAAATAGTAATAGCAATAGCAAGGGCAAACGTATTCACACTTACATAAAAGAAGTTTGCCACGCCATGCTCCTTCTCTTTCTGTAAAGTGCTGCCCTGTGACAGCTGGACTCTCAGGAAAGCATTTCCCATTGACAGGCCAAAGTCTCGTGATACCTGAAATCCTGTCACTTCAATAGGAAATGCTTTCCCCTGACCCCGGGTGCCTTGGAACAGTACTTTACAGAAAGAGAAGGGGCTTGGAGGAGCACAGCAAACCTCTTTAAAAGTAAGTATGATGTTTGCCGGCAGTCGCTTTTTTCCTAGGTTTTTTGGGAGAGGTGGAAAAGGGAACAGTAGAGGAAGGTGATCTCCTCCTCCTTTTGTAGCCACCGCCCTTATGAAGGGTCCTAAGCAAACTTTGCTTGGGTGCCCCTTATTTGAACTTACGCCACTGGTGAATAGTAATCCTAGAACAGGGTATGAATTCCCACATTTCTGGTTTTACTTTTTTTGGGGGGGAAGGGGTGTTTTTGTCCCATCCATTGAGGTGCCCCCCCCCTTTTATTGCTTGGCAAAGGAAAGATTTCACAATCAATTTATTACTATCAACCTCAAAGTTAATCCCCTACTATAATGAAAGTTACACTGTTAGCATCCAAGTTAAACTCTCTGTTAAAATGTATGTTATATGTGAGTTCAAACGTAAACTGTTATAATGCATGTAATATATGAGTTGACATGTAAACCACTTTGAATGTATGATAAAATGTTATAAAACCCCCAATAAATAAATAAATAAACTCTTAGGGGTATATTTACTAATCAGCAGTAGCGGCTTCCATGAGATATTGGAGCCGCGGCCCCATTGACGTCAATGGGGCCGTGGCTCCGATATCGTACAGAAGCCGCTTCCGCTGATTAGTAAACATACCCCTTAGTTTGGAGATAATGATACAAGTAAATGTATTTTCAGTTTCTTAAGGTTCTCTTAGGTCAATTCCCATGATCATCTCAAATGCTCCTTTCTTTATGACATGTGGTCTATGTCTCAGACATTAGTAATCCATATTAATTCCTTGTTATCCCCAACAAGGCAAAAAAAATGCTTCTCTCTATTGGCCTATGAAGTAGATATTCTCTCTAGGCTGGCACACACTTTTTTCCCCTTACAAAAAAGGTGGGAAGAAAATTGAACTACTATAGTGGAACTTATTTTTCCCCTCCACTCTAGGACTCTGGGATCATGTAGGAATGGGGAAGAATAAGAGATTCTTTCATCCCCATACACATACCTTAAGAAAATGTCCTGGACTGAAATTATGGGGGCTATTTTTGAAGCCCTAGTTGTGCTTTGGATGTCTCAAAATGGGCATAGTGACATTCAAATCATGGAGACATCCTTAGAGCCATTTTAGAAAGCGGTTTTAAAGATGTTCTCAGCACAAGGATGTCCAAATCAGGACAAGGTGTGTCTGGGGTGTTCCCAAGAACCTGGACGTAGTCGCCCAATTTCAGAAATGCCCTACATGTCTCAAGCTACATCCAAATTTATACCTACTCCAGCCACAAATAAGCATCAGAAAAATGCTTGTTTTGCCAGCTAAACATTTGGAGGGTGTGGAAAAGGAGATATACTCATATCCCCTATATTTTCTATGTTAACAGCAAACACTGACAGAGAATGTGGGCTCTTTGTTTTCATTTGGCCATGCCAGTGGAAGTCCCCAGATGCAAACGAGTATGCGATAGATATCCCCATTCCACCTTTTTTTAGAAGGGACATCTATGTGGATAATGGCACGGGCATCCAAGTCGTAGGTATCTATGGGGTATGTTTACTAAGCAGCAGTAGCAGCTTCCATATGATATCGGAGTGGTGGCCCTATTGACTTCAATGGGGCCGTGGTTCAGATATCATATGTAAGCTGCTACCACTGCTTAGTAAACATATCCCCATATGTCTAAAATTAGGTCCAAATATAGATGTCTCAGGCATTTTTCTGCACATTTTGCCCTGGACATCCCAGTTGTATTTGGATATCCTTTCTAAAATGCCACTTTATGTACTGTATTCTGTGGAGCAAAATCTCCAGGATTTTTGAGTGACAATTATGATCTGCTGGTTGAAATACTACCATGGAAAATAGCTATAGAAGAACAATAATAATTTTGAGGGAAGCTGACCCAGTGACTCAGCTGGCAATTGTTATAAGCTCCTATGTGAAATGTTCCTAGTTAATTTCCAGCACTATTCTCTAGGTATGCGGATGCTGAGCAGGTAGTGTTTATTGCCCTGGGGGGGGGGGGAATGAGAGGCAGTCATGGCTGTTACATAAGGCAGTACCTACGTCTACAACTGCAAAGTCCTAGAAAGAGTCCTGGTATGATGGATCTTAGCTGAGAGTCATCTAACACCAAACCTCCAAGAATGCCATCTCCACTCATGCTTAGTCTAAGATTATCTCTCCCCCTGCCCCCATTTTGTTAACTCCAAGTTACTTGTTCCCGTAAGTTCTATGTAACACTATCCTTAACTCATTTGAGTTTGTTTGTTAATGTTCTCTGTAAACTGCTTTGGTCATAAAAGTGGTATATAAAAACCTGTTAAATAAATAAATTACTGCAATCACCAAACAAGGTGTGTTTGGAAGAACATTAAAAAAAACCAGGGGGAAATATATTCGAGTAAATATGAATGAAGGCTCATGACACCAGATCCAAGAACTGTTCTGACTGCAAGTACAAAGAAACAGGAGGAAAAGAGCTAGTACAAAAGAAATTGGGGATTACACTATGGCATTAATGGGACTATTTTAGAAGCTCTAGACGTGATTTGCATGTCTGAAAATGGGCATTTAAATATACAAAGCATGGAGATGTCCCTGGGACCATTTCATGAGATGGGTTTATAGATATTGATGTAGCAAGGGGGCATGATGGAGGCATGGCCTGGGTGGAACAAGGGAGATTCATGTTGCGGTGCAATCTCAAAATGGCAGAAGCACATCTGACTCTGGTTGTTGAGATGCCCATGCCTATATTTGCTCCTGGCCACAAATAAGATGAAAAAAGTGCTAATTTCAAGGATGTAATGCTTTCAGGGGGAAATTGCCACAATTATTATTTCCTGCCTGATGAAGCCTGAGCATAGATACATACTTCAAACATTTTACTGGTTCTCTGTCATGTATCTGAGTATCTAAGATGGCAATCCGTGGTGTGCAAGTCTCATACCATAGACGTCTCCCTGCCAGCACATCCAAGTACCTGGTTCTGATACTGTGCAAGTAGGGGATGTCCATATTTCGGAAGTGGCCTACACTTGTGTAGATACCCAGCCTTGCAACCTGAACAGGGCCTGCCTCCATAACTGGTTAAAGGGGCATTTATTTTCCAGGTTGGCAACATAGCGATTTCAGAAGGCATTTATATATGCCCCCCTTCATTGCTGCCACTCCCCTGGATTTTTTAATATTCTGCTCCACACATTCCAGATTCAAACTAGATGCCACTTCACATATTAGAATCCATTCAAAGGTGAGGATCTTAGATTTTAGGAAGACTAACTTTGCGAAGATGGGCCAATACCTCAGGGAGTCGTTAGTGGGATGGGAACAGCTAGGGGATGTAGAAAAACAGTGGGCAAAACTGAAAGGGGATATTTAAAGGGCAATCAACCTTTTTGTTAAAATGGTAAATAAAGGTAAAAGGAAAAGGAGACCGCTATGGTTTTCGAAAGATGTAGCTGAAAAAGTGAAGAAAAAGAGGGAGGCCTTCATGAAATACAAGAGATCACAGAGAGAGGAAGACAGGCATCTGTATTTGGAAAAACTTAGGGAAGTTAGCAAAGTAGTCAAGAAGGCAAAGATTCAAAAGGAGGAGAAAATAGCCAATGCAATAAAATGGGGGGATAAAACATTTTTCAGATATATTAGTGAGAAGAGGAAGGGCAAGAGTGGTATTGTCAGACTCAAGGGTGCAGGGGAGGAATATGTAGAAGCTGATAAGGATAAAGCGGAATTGCTTAACAAATATTTTTGTTCTGTGTTCACAGATGAAGAACCAGGAGCAGGACCTCAGAAAACACCCACAAATAGGAACAGAAGCGAAGGACATCTTAAACAATTTTCAGAAGACTGTGTTTGTCAGAAACTAGCTCAACTTAAAGTAGACAAAGCGATGGGACCGGATGGGATACACCCTAGAATACTGAGGGAGCTTGGGGACATTCTAGCAGCTCCACTGACTGACCTTTTCAATGCCTCGTTGGAGTCGGGAGTGGTGCCAAAGGACTGGAGAGAGGCTCATGTGGTGCCTTTATACAAAAGCGGAAGTAAGGATTTGGTTGAAAACTACAGGCCGGTTAGTTTAACTTCGGTGGTGAGTAAATTATTGGAAACACTGCTGAAAGAGAAAATAGTGAGGTTTCTGGAGTCCAGCGGATTACAGGATCCGAGGCAGCATGGATTCACCAGAGGTAGGTCTTGTCAGACAAATCTGATTGACTTCTTTGACTGGGTGACCAGGGAGTTGGACCAAGGGAGAGCTCTAGATGTGGTGTATTTAGATTTCAGTAAAGTCTTTGACACTGTTCCTCACAGGCGACTTATAAACAAACTGAGCACCCTAGGGATGGACCCTAAAGTTACTGCTTGGGTTAGAAATTGGCTGGGTGGGAGGCGACAAAGAGTACAAGTAAATGGAGCTCACTCTGAGGAGAAAGATGTTACCAGTGGTGTGCCCCAGGGATCTGTCCTTGGTCCGATTCTTTTTAACATCTTTGTTAGTGATATAGCGGAAGGGCTGTCAGGTAAGGTTTGCCTCTTTGCGGATGATACCAAAATCTGCAATAGAGTAGACACCCAGGAAGGTGTAGATAACATGAGGAGGGATCTAGCTAAGCCTGAAGAATGGTCTAGAATTTCGCAGCTGGGATTTAATGTTAAAAAATGTAAGGTCATGCATTTAGGCTGCAGCAATCCAAGGGAGCAATATAGTATAGGGGGTGAAGTACTTTTGTCCAGTAAAGAAGAGCGGGACCTAGGCGTGGTTGTGTCTGATGATCTTAAAGTAGCTAAACAGGTAGAAAAGGCGACGGCAAAAGCTAGAAGGATGCTTGGGTGCATATGGAGAGGAATGGCTAGCAGAAAAAAAGGAGGTGATAATGCTTCTCTATAAGTCTTTGGTGCGACCTCATTTGGAGTATAGTGTGCAATTCTGGAGATCGCACCTTCAAAGGATGTGAACAGGATGGAGTCAGTGCAGACGGTGGCTACTAAAATGATTAGTGGTCTTCATTATAAAGCATATGAAGACATACTGAAGGATCTTAATATGTACACCTTAGAGGAAAGGCGGGATAGAGGTGATATGATTGAGATGTTTAAATACCTCTGTGGCATAAATGTTCAGGGAGAGAGCCTCTTTCAATTGAAAGCAAGTTCTGCTACGAGGGGACATGGGATGAGGGTGAAGGGAGATAGATTCAGGAGTGATATGCAGAAATATTTAAGTATTAGTGTATGTATCTCATATCCCCTCGTGTTAAATGTATCCCCCAACCGCTTTGACCCGGTGAAAAGCGGGATATAAATGCAGCTAAATAAAATAAATAAATATTTCTTTACGGAAAGAGTAGTGGATCTGTGGAATAGTCTCCCAATGGAGGTGGTAGAGATGAGGACAGTAACTGAATTCAAAAAAGCATGGGACAAACACAGAGGAACTCTAAAGGTTAAAAGGGGACTGTTGTAGTTGTTGATATGGAAGGACAGACTAGATAGGCCATGTGGTCTTTTTCTGTCATCATATTTCTATATAATAAAACCTATGTCTTAACAGCTGTTAACAGTATGATAATCTAAGTAAAAATGAGAACATAAAAATATGCCATTTTGGGAAAGATAAGACCAAAGATCCTCTGGGGAGGAAGTGACTTCACCGGGTGACTGGCCAGCTCATTCTAAATCAAGAATCAGTTTCCATCAGGTGTATGGCAGCGATTGGAGAAGTCCTTGAGACACTCCCAGGTTTGGTGTTATCAATGGCTATCTGGAAAGCCGACCTGAAAGATTTTACCTAACACAGGAGTAAAGGGGCAGCCTGAAATGAGTCTGCTATTGTGGTCGTAGGGCCACATATGAGCCTGCACGGCCCGGAGGAGGAGAGAGAAAGCAGAATTGTGACCTCGCTGCAGGAGCTTAAACAAGAGATTTGAGCCTGGTTTCAGGAGCTCCAGCGAGAAGTAAAAGAGATGAAAGGTGAGCTTGAGGACGTTCGTACTGAAATTCGTATGGACCTCAATGAGCTAGGCCAGCAAGTAGATGTGTGTAACATGCGTCTAAATGAGATTACGGAGGACATAAAAGAGATGTGGCACCAGCTGGACAATATAGAAACAGAGAAGGAGAATTAGCCCTAAAGGTGGAAGACTTGGAAAGCAGGCATTGGGGTTTGCATAAACGATTGCCAAGTAAAAGTTCACAATGCTGCAGATTTTCATTGGGAAGCACACTGGATTGCCGTATATTTGGACCTGGTGTCAACCACACTACAAAAGCACAAGAGGTTTAAATGGTTACAGCATGCCTAAGACAATCTAATAGTAAATACTAGTGATTTTTCCCTTGTGGCCTGTGGTTCATGGTGAACGGTACAATGGAAAGAGTGACCACTCTAGTGGAGGCAGTTCAAGCTTTGAAGGGGTGGAAGTTCCACTACTGGAGCCTGGGCCTTCCAAAGAGGTGGAGGGAAAGTGGCAGCAGGTTGTGGAAGGAGCTAATGGTTAAAGATAACTCTGCAGGAATCCAACACCCGAGATGGATTATGAACTCAGTGCTGGACTTTAAAGTTTAACAGTATTTGGGAGTGCTGAAGCTTAATTTGTGTTGTTTCAAGGGGTGCTGGGGGAGGGTGGATGTAGGTTGCTATTGCCTTGTTATGTTGGGAGTATGGGAGAGAATGGAAGAAAGAAAGGGAAGGCTACCTGGATGTGGAGTGTGGGGACAATGGGTGTCTGTCAGGGAGAAGAGACACTTTGAGGGGTGTAAGGTGGGTGAAGATGATGTGTAAGGGTGAATAGGTTAATGTGGTATGTGAACAGCACCTGTGCAATGACAATGTCAGGAGGCTCAATTCGTGGCATACAAGATCACTTGTGCTTAAAGAGGGGAAGTTTGAAAGAGCTGATGCTTTATTACTGCCATTCCCCACTGGTCTTACTCGCAAGTAGACCTTCATTGAGGCTACTGGACACGTCAAAGAACTGCCTACCACCTTCAAAACCACCCAAGTTCCCTTTCCCCTCAGATTCGTTTTGGATCGCCCCAGCCGAATTCGTAATTCATCCCCCGCCAACTTTACCTGCTGCATTTGCAAGCCCCCAGCCACTCTGGCCCGGCTGGACTCGGCTACCAACACCCCCACTCGAAAGGCGCCAAAAAAGGCCACAGAAAAGACTGCTTGGAAAAGCTTACCTTCATAAGGGGACGCTGCAAGCCGAGGCAGAGCTAAACACAACCGCACCAGCAAGTCATGCATAATAGGCCGCCTACTGTCGCCCTGAGTGGGAAGGGACTGTTCCCAGCCTTGCAGCAGCCTGCGAGTCAAAAATCCCCTGCCCGCTGCCCCTCACCCCACTGTCTTTGAGAAAAAGGAAAACCCTGCCAATTGCATATGCACCGTTGCCCGCGATAATCCCGCATTCTTCGCTGCAATGACATACTGACCCAGGAGCTGATCCGACACCGGTCCCCGCTGCCATCCCTGGTCCACCAGGAAATCCGCCACGCTGCTGCAGCCTCGTCGATACGCCACCCACGTTGCTGCTGACACTGAACTCCACAGCAGGTCTATCATTTCCTGAGGCCAATCTGCCATAAGTGCTCTGGGACTGACGCTCCTACCTCTTCCGTCTCTGGCGCCAAAGTCCGAAACAGCTCCCACTTAAAATGGGAAAGAGCATCAGCAATCTTGTTTGTATTCCTGGAAATGTGATGAGTCTTCACCACCACATTCAGTCGCAAGCAAGCTAGAACCACCTCCCGCATTAAAGCCACTACTCAGCACACGTGCATATACAAAGAGCTCCTGTGCGGCAAAGCCTTCCACCGCGTCATCGCATACCCCTGCCCAATCCGGGCCCAGCTCTACTGTTCAAAAGGGGGCGCGAACAGGCGCAACCGCGCCTTGCGGGCCCGCGCCTGAGGGCCGCGCAAGAGGGCCCTTTGGCACGGCCCTTAGGCAAAGGCCAGTCAAGGAACCTCAACCTCAAGCTCCCACGGAAACGAAACAGCTCCGCCTTGCAGAGACCAACAGCCTCTCTCAACGCAATGCTGAGCTCCCTCAAGGTCGAGCTCGCGTTGAACCACTGAACTGACACACCAACGAATCGCAGCAAGTATACGCTACCAAAATAACTCTAAGTTCACACCAGATCTTTTGTTGTTGTCCCTGATCCACCTCTGAATCATTACTGTTGTCAGTATTTCAACTTAGATTAATTGTTGGCTAACGTAATTTCAGATGTCATATTGCCATTAAGGCACTGTAGATTCATAACTATTATCAATAACTCACTTTAACTTACTGTTGTCAGTAATTTTACCTAGAAGTACTGTTGTCAGTAATTCACTTCATATTTCTGTTGCTAGTATTTCACAGACTCTTTACTGCTACCAATATCCTGTCCTGATCTATTGTTAATATCTTACTTTGATTTTACTGTTGTCAGTAACTCACTGTGGATTTAGTATAGATAGTGAAGTACTTTGGTTTTACTGTTGTCAGTATTGTACATTGGATTTACTGTCGTCAGTAATTATCTGGCCTTACTGTTGACAGTAACTCACTTTGAATAACAACTTTCAATACTGCCACATAACTCTTATCAGAATTCACCACTGCTGACATACAACTACATTATCACGACCCTACCCAATAGTCCTTGAGCCAAATACAGAAAATGCTTCACCCTAACAACATGCTCTCGCGAATATCATACACCTGTATATTATTAGCAATAATAATAATTGATCTATACTCATGTTTAAACTATAAAAATCACATGACTATACCTATAATACACACACATAATCGAAATGACTGCCATATGAGATACTCTCATGAATTCCACCCAAAAATTAATTATCATAGGCTAATACACATACAACAAACAAATACACTACAAAAGGACAAGAAAACCTGCTCTATCTGCTCATCCTCCCTATCATGCATCCTAATTAATGCACGATCAATGAAAAATAAATTACCCATATTTAATGACCTGATAACTGACTTAAAACCCGACATCTTATGTGTCACAGAGACATGGCTTTCTGAAACAGATACAGTCTATCTAAATCAACTTGATAAAGAGAACTACGACACATTCTACAAACATAGATCCAACAAAAAAGGTGGTGGAGTTCTAATGATGACTAAAAAAACATTAAACGCCAAGCCAATCCATTCAAATTTCAATAATAACATGGACACATTATTAATAAAAATCGGCCTCATAAAAATTTGCTTAATTTATAGACCACCAGACAATAAAACAGATGGCCTGGATTCTCTTATTGAACTCCTCAGCTCATCTACTGATCAAAATCCTGTAATCATGCTAGGCGACTTTAACCTTCCATCCCTACCAACACTAGACTCTAAACTATTCCTAGACACCATAGCAGACATACAGTACCATCAAATAATTAAAACAGCAACACATATCAAAGGAGGAACATTAGATTTGGTTCTTCTTCCTGAGATACTCTTCAAACTATTTAACTCAAACTCCATAGAATGCACTGAGACACCTTGGTCTGATCATTCTATCATCAAAATAAATCTCACATATCCCATCCCTAGCACCAATAATTACACAAGAAGTACTCCCACTTCAAAATTCAAAAAATTTAATGAAACAGACTTCCTTGACTCCACAATCCCCTACTTCTTATCAACAACAAATTTGGATGACGCTGTTAATAACTGGAACGATACTATTAATAATGCAGCTAAAAATAACCAACCAAATAAAAAAACCATATACTCTAAAACAAATAATTCACCTTGGTTTAATAGCACTCTAAGACTAATGAAAAAGAACTAAGAAAACTTGAAACGAAATGGAGGAAATCCAAGTTGTCTGTACACAAGGAAATATACAATAACTATCTAACAAAATATAAGGAAACAATAGACAGCACGAAGAAAAATTATTACGCAGCAACCTTAGCAAAATCATACAATAGACCTAGAGAGCTATTTTCCATAGTCAGAAAATTAACCAACAATGAGCAAACTTCTAACAATGAAATCACAGACATCTCAGTTCAAACCTTAGCTAATCACTATCAAAACAAAACAAAGAAACCCACCATGCCCTTAGAAAATATCAACATCTCTATCAACCTGTAGATAAATGGTTAGAATTTTACCCCATTTCAAAAGTGTCATTAAAAACAATCATCTCCGGCCTAAATACCACAACTTCGTATTTAGATCCATGTCCTGTATCATGGATAAAAAACACACTACCAACTCTACTATCCTTTATTCTCCCAATAGTAAATCTTTCACTTACCCAAGGATACCTTCCATCCCCGCTCAAACATGCTCAAATACGTCCAATTTTAAAGAACTGCAAACTTGATAAAACATCCCCTACATCATATAGGCCCATCTCTAGCATACCATTCTTGTCCAAAATAATTGAAAAGGTAGTGCAACTACAGACACAGGAATTTATAGACTTATCTTATCCACTAGATGATCAACAATATGGATTCCGGCCCCGCCATGGAGTAGAAACCCTCCTAACAGTATTAATAGATACACTCCTAAAAGGAATTGACAATCATAAACAGGCGTTCATCTTACTTTTCATTGACATATCAGCAGCTTTTGATAGCGTGCATCACTCAATTTTGCTCAACAACCTACGACAGATAGGCATAAACTCTACCGTACATAAATGGTTCACCTCATATTTAAATAACAGAACACAAAATGTAAGAACAGGTAATCAAACATCCAACACATACAAACAAGAAATAGGTTTACCACAAGGTTCAGCGCTTTCAGCCCTACTCTTCAATATCTATATAAAACCGGTCTGCAACATCTTTAAAAAATTCGGAATACAATATCACCTTTATGCGGATGATATTATGATGTACATACCTTTTACGATTCCTAACCTACCGACTCAACTTCTATCAGACTGCTACAATGAAATTACATACTGGCTAAAAACCCAAAACCTCCATATAAACCATACTAAAACCGAAGTCTTGATCGTAACAAAAAACCAAACATTTACTCCCCCAACCCATATAACACTACAAAACCAAGAAATTAAAATAAAAAATGAAATAAGATATCTAGGAGTCATTTTAGATACACACCTTACTATGGAAACCCACATTAGAAATACCTTAAAGAAAATCTACTTCAAACTTAAAATCCTCAAACAATTGCGCCCCCTGGTATTTATGCAAGATTTCATCAATATAACACAGGCTACCATTACTCCCCACTTCGATTTCGCTAACTTAATACTTATAGGCATTCCAAAACAAAATATCAAAAGAATCCAACTCGCACAAAATGCAACAGCTAGAATTATATTAAAGATAAATTCACTCCAACACATTACACCAATTCTAGCTTCCCTGCACTGGTTACCAATACAAAGCAGGATAACCTACAAAACAATAATAACTACATTCAAAGCCCTAAACGACATGGCCCCGAAGACACTATGTAATTTAATAAACAAAGAACTACCTAAGTCTACTCATAGAAAAGGACAATCAAATAAACTAAAGATTCCAAAAGAATATATAAGATCTCACAAAATTACAAATAATAGAGCCTTTTCCCACATAGCTCCAACAACTTGGAACTCGTTACCACAGGACTTACGATCACTAACAGAGATAACAGAATTCAGAAAAAAATTGAAAACATATCTATTCACTAAACACTATAATTCCATAGAAAACATTCCACTCAACTTAGATAAAGGCTAAACATGAACCCCCCCACATCAAGCGTATACTCCCTTCTTCAAGGGATAACACACAAAACATAATCGAATAAACACTCCACTCCTATGCACTGATACCCTACTTGTATATAGTTGCAACTGATATGATCTGCCTATGCGGTAGAGTCAGTACTTTGTTTAAATTGTTAAACAATCTGTGTTAGTAGAATTATTCTGCTTATTTTTTTAAACCTATGTGTGCATGTTAAGATGTTCTATGTAAAAAGTTATTCTGTTCCATGTAAAACAAGCTCTGCATTGTTAACTGTTGTTAATTGTACACCGCAACTGATCGCTGGAAGATGCGGTATATAAATAAGTGT
This sequence comes from Ichthyophis bannanicus, assembly GCA_033557465.1. Classification (NCBI taxonomy): domain Eukaryota; kingdom Metazoa; phylum Chordata; class Amphibia; order Gymnophiona; family Ichthyophiidae; genus Ichthyophis; species Ichthyophis bannanicus. Next base: position 1,761,496,142 of record CM066032.1, on the reverse strand, counting down.
TAAATAAATAAATATAAATAAATAAATAAATACTAGCATGCAGCACAGAGCATAACTGTTGATCCCACTGACCACAGCCGCATTGTCACACCACCAAACTATTTTGCGATTTTGCAGCCTGTCAGGCCACACTTCCAATACTACCAAAATCGGAAGCAACTCAAGGAAGGCTATGTTGCTGGTTACGCCTGCCTCGCACCATGCCTGTGGCCAACCCGCCGTACATCAGGAGCCACCAAAATAAATACCCAAGCCCAAACCACCTGCTACATCAGTAAATAATTGCAAGTCACAATTGGAAATCTCAGCCTCCCTCCAAACCGTGGTGCCATTGAAATCTTTTAAAAACTCATCCCATACCCCCAAATCGGCCCGCATGCTCCTTGACACCCTAATATGGTGATGAGGTTTAGTCACCCCCGCCGTAGCTGTCGCAAATCTACGTAGAAACACCCTTCGCATTGGAATTACCCTACATGCAAAATTGAGGGAGCCTCTCAAGGACTGGATTTCTCTCAGAGTAATCTTACTCGATCCCATAACGTTCGCGACTAATACACGCAGCCTCCATACTTTGTCCATCGGCAATTGCGCCACCATGGCCACAGTATCCAACTCCACCCCTAGAAACGTGATACACATCGAAGGGCCCTCCATTTTTCCTGCCGCCAATGGAACGCCCCATGCCCGGGACAACTGTACGAATCCGTCCAGTAATTCCCGGCACTGCCCGGACTGTGCCTCCCCTATAAACAAGAAGTCATCGAGGTAATGTACTACATTCGCGCAACCAACCTGCTCCACGAAAGCCCAATGCATAAACGTACTAAACTGTTCAAAATAAGCACAGGAAACTGAACAACCCATTGGCATGCATGTATCAAAGTAACTGTTACCCTCAAAACAAAATCCTAACAAATGAAATGCAGACGGGTGCACCGGCAACAAACAAAACGCGGATTCGATGTCCACCTTGGCCATCAAACACCCTTGACCGCATCTTCTCACCAACTCCACCGCCTCATCAAAGGATGCATAGCGCACCGCGCACAATTCTTTCGGGATAGGGTCATTCACCGACAATCCCACCGGGAAGGACAAGTTATGAATTAACTGATACTTCCCCGGTTCTTTTTTTGATATAATTCCCAATGGGGAAACCACAAAGTCCGCAAATGGCTGTTCCACAAAGGGGCCGGCTACCCTGTCCAACTCAAGCTCCACTGCCAATTTATCCCTCACAATATGAGCATACCGCTTAACCGAGGGAGCATTCCTAGCTTTTTTTGAAACCACTGTACCTACTACTAGAATCCTGAACCCATACTGAAATCCCTCCTCCAGCACCACTCTGTTCCTGCACCTGGAGTACTTCCTAAGCCACGGTCTTAAAGCCTCGATCCTAATTGGTGTCGAAGTTAAGCCCAATAATGTACTACTGTTTGGTGACTGGCATAGTGATACCGACCGCCCCTTTCTTGACACATTTGAGGGTGGAATGCCCCCCATTACATACGGAACAAGCATGTCGGAACTTGCAATCCGGAAAGGGGCACGAAGACTTGTTGAATCGCCAACAAATGTCTCCAGTTCCTCCCCCGACTGTTCTCTGAAATGCAGGAGTCCCACTCGCCGGAAAGGAATGCCCCACCCCTAATGTAGCTGCTAGTCCGCCTCTTGCTCTGCTCAACCCCTCACCACCCGGTCTGGCTGTCATCTGCATTAACCATAAATTAATATCCTGTGTCCCCCAGGACAAAAGCTGGTTTTATTCCATCTTATCGCGGAACTTCTCATCATAGTTGAGCCAAGCCCAACCTTTGTGCGTCTGGGCCGCCTCTAAGATAGAGTCTGCTTAAGCTAACAACATCTCATAGTGGTCAGGATGCTGGTGCCCCAATACACTAGCGAGACGCAAAAAAGCTCTAGTCCAGTTTAATACATTCCATGCTACCTTCCTGACCCTCCCCGCCTTCTCATCTTCCTTCCTCTTCTTACTGTCCCCTGACCTCTTTCTACCCACCAACAACCAGAAATTGTCTATATACCACCTGTTCTTGATCTTCCGACGCAAATTCCTTGGCACCCCTTCCCATAATTCCAAAAAGGCTGCCAGCATAGGTGTCACCCCGCTCGACCCCACCCCCTCCGCACTCATGCCACTCACGTTACGCGCTCCTTCCACTGCCTCTGACAACGTTGACGATGAAGCAGTTGACGATGAGGAGGAAGACCTCGACCTACGACGCTGTCAACATGAATGCTTTTGTTTCTTTTTGGCCTTTCCCCCGACACCATCGGACACCCCTCTTGCGAGAACCACCCCTTCCCCTTGTTCCGCTGTTGACTCACCTGCAACGCCTATCCGTGGCCCCGCTGCCTCTGCATTCTGACTTGGCTTCTGCCACTCCGACACCATCTGGGACGCTGCTTCCCGCTCCGCTGTCATCCCTTCCACCGGATGGCTTCGTGCCAAACTCTGGACCGCTCAGTCCTTGTTCCACCGTGTACTGCCATCCAAGGGGTATCTGTGGAGATAAAACAGCAAAAGGCGAAGGGGAACCTGCCATGGCCCAAGGAGATTGCCACACCCCCAGCCACTCTGCCCGAGATGAGCCCTGAACCCCTCCATGCCAGTGCTCCCAGGCCGACGGGTAATAGCCGCCCGGTATCTCGGACCAGCTCACCGTTCCAGCTAGCCCCTGCCCCTCAAACCCAGCCTGCCCCCCCCTCTGTGCTGCCTTCCAACCCCTGAGGAATAAGTCCTGGCCATGGCAGTCCCAGGCCCGCACAACCTACGCTAAGGAGCTCTCCAGTACCCCGTACCACACCTGCTGCCCCCTGCTGGGATCACCCCTAGCTAGTCCTTCCCCACCCAACTCCCGGCCTTCTGAGGCCAACTCTCGGCCTTCTGAGACCAGCCCCCCAACCCCCTCTGCCCCGTGCTGCCCCCTCCCCCCGCCTCTTTCTCCCCCCTGCTCCCGAACCCCTACCTGCTGTTCCTTTCTTTCCTCTGCCTTGATCCCCTCTCCCCTTCGTACTCCCTCCCAGGTTCCCTGCCCCCCAAACTGTGTGCCCACTCCCCCCTCTGGCTGCCGCAGCTCGCTGACCACTGGCCCCTAACCCCCGTCCTGCGCCCCTCCCCTGGCCCATGCGAGGATGCATTCCCCAATCCACCAAGCCGTCCCTTATCCCTTTTCTTTTTCTGCCGTTTATTTCTGTTATTTTTCTTATGTATTTATTTTTGAACTGTTTATGCTGCCCAATAACTTGCCTGATGCCACACTGGTGTCATCCCGACCTCCACATGGCCTGTACCTCCTAAACCCCTCCTGCTGGTTCTCCGTCTGCAACCGCTGCTCACTCCGCTATATCCCCCAGCTCTCCCGACTTCCACCACCGCTGCAGCTGACTCTGCAAGCCACTGCTCTCACTCACGCCAGCCACCTCCAGCTCCATCCCTCACAGTCACCAGCCCCGCCGGCCTTCCACATCCTAACCCGCCCCTTGCCGGGACTCCCTCTGCCTCTCATTGGCTCCCACGCCCCTCACTCCGACCGTGGGAGACAATGAATTTGTAAGACGCTGCCCGTGTCTTGTTGCCTGGCACCCGAGCAACCGCCACGCCAGGACCACGCACCACGCCGCCCCCCGGTTAACAGCGGCCACCCGGTGCGTGGCCCAGCGGCCTTCCTGTTACTGAGCATGCATCGTTGAGAGAACTATGTAACATCTATCTTAGCTACAGCCATAGTATTAAAAACTAAGTAGATGCCCGCATCTCAGTAACACATTTTAAACTAGGAAAATGTCTTATGGTATATCAACATTGTATTCAGATGTGCTGTATAACATTAATATAGTTACTATAGTGTTTTCTGAACTATCCACAAAAACTCAGAAACAACAGGTTCCAGGTTAAAAGATTTAAAATATTCATACCTGCGTAATCCATGAGTAATATAATATTATGATATATATTATTATTCCTTGATGCTCTTCAAAAACAAATGTGTTTCTAAAGAAGCCACCGTCATCTTACACTATGAAGAAAATGCATCTAAATTTTACCATATTCAGCCCCACTAACGCCTGTCCCCCGGGGAAGCATGGCATCGGTGTGAAATAATGCGGTGCTGGGCTCCCTAACCCTGTCTGGAAGCTCCGACTCACTCACCTGAGGCCCTGCCACACCCACCTCCGGCTCCCTCGCCCCCCGCTGTGAGGGTTTCCCTCTACGTATATTGGGTAGGGCTGGAGTCCTCTCTCCACCTCTTCCGGCTCGCCTTGATTTTCCTGCACCCCTACCTCTAAGCCCTCTACCGGCCTGGCCCCCACTACCTACACCAATCCTCCCTGCCTTGTTATTTACCACACCCACTTCCCACGGTGGGGGAACCCCTCCCTCACCCAGAGCCCTCTCCTCCCTGCCCGCCCCCCTAAACCGTCCCTGCCGGCCCCTATGAGAAGGCATTCCACTTCTTCAATTAGCCCCACCCCCCATTTCTTATTTCTCTACTTTCCTTTCTTTTTTTTTAAAATTATATTCTCCCCTACTGCCTCAAATTTCTGTACTTGCCGGTCTTCGCCTTGCACAGACGCTCCGTCGAGCCTGCCCAGCTCCCGCGCCGCACAAGCTGTTCTTCTGCCGCTTCAAATTCCTCAAACTGGCTCTGCCCCACTCATTGCCAAGTACACCGGGCCCCCAACAGACTGCTCCCGCACCGCTGAAGGCTCCACTGACAGCCTCACAAAAACCCCCAAATCGGGAAGCCAGTGAAGCCATCAGCACGACGCTGCTCTCCTGCCCTTGTTGAACCGCCGAAAGCCCGTCCCACAGCGTGCCTCTGCACGCTGTCCAGGACTGAACCCCACCCATTGGCTCTCCTTGCTGTCACTCACTGGAGAGCCAATGGGTTTAAAAAATGCCCCCTTTCTCGCCCGCCTCTGCTGCTGCCAGCCGCATGCAGGGTCCCCGCACCGGGCCGCGCACCCGGTTACTGGCCGCCACCGGGGACCCTGCCCCGTGGCTTGGTAATTATTATTCCTTGATGCTCTTCAAAAACAAATGTGTTTCTAAAGAAGCTGCTGTCATCTTACACTATGAAGAAAATGCATCTAAATTTTACCAAAAGGATAGACCAGCACTCGCAATAAAGTGTACATGTGCAGCTTGCTTAAAACATTTATACTACTGTTTTAAACTTTTCCTTCCTGACTAGCTCTTGTTATATGGATTTTTACTACAGCTATTGGAAGCAAATATATATAAACTGAAGAGTAGCAAATCACCGTGGCCGGATGGTATACATCCAAGGGTGTTGAAAGAACTAAAATATGAGATTGCAGACCTGCTATTAGTAATCTGTGAACTATCATTAAAATCATCTCTAATACCTGAAGATTGGAGGATCGCCAATGTAACACCAATTTTTAAAAAGGGTTCCAGGGGTGATCCGGGAAACTACAGACTGGTGAGACTGACATCAGTACCGGGAAAAATGGTAGAAACCATTATAAAGAATAAAATTACTCAGCATGTAGATAGTCATGACCTAATGGGAGACAGCCAACATGGCTTTAGACAAGGAAGATCTTGTCTTACTAATCTGTTATGTTTTTTTGAAGGAGTGAATAAACAGGTGGACAAAGGTGAGTCGATTGATATTGTGTATCTGGACTTTCAGAAAGCCTTTGACAAGGTCCCTCATCAGAGACTTTTGGCAAAACTAAAGAGTCATGGGATAGGAGGCAGTGTACTATTGTGGATCAGGAACTGGTTAAAAGATAGAAAGCAGAGGGTAGGGCTAAATGGCCAATTTTCCCAATGGAGAAAGGTGAATAGTGGTGTACCCCAGGGATCTGTGCTGGGTCCGCTGCTTTTTGACATATTCATAAATGACCTGGAAAGTGGAATAACGAGTGAGGTGATCAAATTTGCAGATGACACAAAACTATTTAAAGTTGTTAAAACCCAAGAGGATTGTGAAAAATTGCAAGAGGATCTTGATAAATTGGAAGACTGGGCATCAAAATGGCAGATGAAATTTAATGTGGACAAGTGCAAGGTTATGCACCTAGGGAAGAACAACCCAAACTATGGTTACACGATAAAAAGTTCCACATTAGGAACCACCACCCAGGAAAATGATTTAGGCGTCATTGTGGATACCATGTTAAAACCCTCGGCCCAGTGTGCAGCGGCGGCCAAGGAAAGGAATGGAAAATAAAACAAAAGATATTATAATGCCTCTATATCGTTCCATGGTGAGACCGCACCTTGAATATTGTGCGCAATTCTGGTCGCCGTATCTTAAAAAGGATATAGCGATTTTAGAAAAGGTTCAGAGAAGAGCCACCAAAATGTAAAAGGGGATGGAAGGATACTCCTATGAAGAAAGGCTAAAAATGTTAGGGCTCTTTAACCTGGAAAAGAGACGGCTGAGGGGAGATATGATAGAAGTCTATAAATTAATGAACGGAGTGGAACGGGTAAACGTAGATCGATTGTTTACGTTATCAGAATATAGAAAGACTAGGGGACATGCAATGAAGCTACAGGGTAAACTATTTAAGACTAATAAAAGAAAATATTTTTTCACTCAACGTGTAATCAAACTCTGGAATTTGTTACCGGAGGATGTAGTAAAGGCTGTTAGTGTAGCTGGGTTTAAAAAAGGTTTGGACAAGTTCCTGGAGGAAAGGTCCATAAACCATTATTAAGAAGTGACCGAAGATATCAATGCTTGACCCAGTACAAGCATTGTGGAACTTGTGTCTCTTGGGGAAACTGCTAGGTACATATGACCTAGATTGGCCACTGATGGAAACAGAATACTGGGCTTGATGGACCTTGGTCTGACCCAGTATGGCATATCTTATGTTCTTATGTTCTTATGCACTGCCTACCAGTCCACTCCCACATCATGTTGAAGACGGTGCTTAACATTTTCAAAATCATACGGAACACATCAGCCAATATCCAATACCTAATCAATATCCAATACCTAATCAAAAGAAATCTAGACCACTGACCAAGAAGACACAGCAAGCTGAACTACATTACCACTCCCAGCGCTTATGCTAAGACCAAGCAGTCCACATAAGCAAGAGCACTCCCCCTCGCCACTCCCGCCATATGAAACTCCCTACCAGATGACATAAGATCCACCAGACAGCAAAGACTTCTGAAAAAAGCTAAAAACCTTTCTGTACATGGAACACTTTGGGAATGTTACCTAACATGTAGTACCCACTCCCAGTTGAGTCCCTTACTCTAGATGACCTTAAGCATTACAATCTAACCTCCTCCGATTCCTCTCTTCCCATTTTACATTTTAAGGCCAATTCCATTGGTGCACGTCTGGGCCGTCCAGACATCCAGAAATCTGGACAGGCCAGAGATGCACCCGATTCTGCTCCCGCAGTGGCTAGACAGCCCCACAGGAGCAGCATCATGGCATATGGCCTGGAAGTTCATGATGTTCCTTGATTCAGGCACCCCAGACATCTAGGCACTCCCCGACTAACCCAGTCAGACTCCTGCATTGAGCCACAGTGCCATGGCATCCCATTGCCATGGCACTGCGGCTCCATGCCAGAGCCATGATCCATGACAGATCCTGCAAATATGATTTCCCTGCTGCCCGACCACCGATCAGGCCTGCCATGGCCAGAGTCAGGCTGCTGGGAACCCACTGCCTCTGCTCACCTCCATTTCCGTCCCCAGATCAGTTATCTGCTGCTGTCTGGGGGGACTTATTTCACCTCGGAGGTGGAATAAGTTCCCCGTCTAGCATGCTGACCCCGGACGTACAGGACTGACACCGTAATCAGCCGTGTACATCTTGGGCATTTGTCCCGCCTCCAGCTTGCCCTCACCCCTCCTCAGGCCTGTACATGCAGGGAACTGTATTGGCGGGATCAGCAGCCAGGCTTTTAGTGGGGCTGGATGTCCAAACTTGATGTCCAGCCCCGCTAAACACGAATCGGATTTGACCCCAATGTATATGCATTTGGGCTGCAGCAATCCAAGGGAGCATTACAGTATAGGAGGTGAAGTACTTTTGTCCACTAAAGAAGAGTGGGACCTAGGCGTGGTTGTGTCTGATGATCTTAAAGTAGCTAAACAGGTAGAAAAGGCGACGGCAAAAGCTAGAAGGATGCTTGGGTGCATACGGAGAGGAATGGCTAGCAGAAAAAAGGAGGTGATAATGCCTCTGTATAAGTCTTTGGTGCGACCTCATTTGGAGTATAGTGTGCAATTCTGGAGACCGCACCTTCAAAAGGATGTGAACAGGATGGAGTCGGTGCAGAGGGTGGCTACTAAAATGATTAGTGGGCTTCATTATAAAGCATATGAGGACAGACTTAAGGATCTTAATATGTACACGTTAGAGGAAAAGCGGGATAGAGGTGATATGATTGAGATGTTTAAATACCTCCATGGCATAAATGTTCAGGGAGAGAGCCTCTTTCAATTGAAAGCAAGTTCTGCTACGAGGGGACATGGGATGAGGGTGAAGGGAGATAGATTCAGGAGTGATATGCAGAAATATTTCTTTACGGAAAGAGTAGTGGATCCATGGAATAGTCTCCCAGTGGAGGTGGTAGAGATGAACACAGTAACTGAATTCAAAAAAGCATGGGACCAACACAGAGGATCTCTAAAGGTAAAAAGTGGACTGTTGTAGTTGTTGATATGGAAGGACAGACTAGATAGGCCATGTGGTCTTTTTCTGTCATCATGTTTCTATGTTTCTATATAAGCTCTGTTTTTCTGTTCTGCAACTCCCACATGCCATTTCCCCCTCTCTATTAATGGTTCCATGTAAATTATTCCAAGTTTCAATGTTGATTATAGGATAAGGCAGTATAGAAAATCCTGTTATATTAAATAAATAAATAAATAATATCTATGACTTTCTGTTCAAGTTGCTTGATGTTACAGTCTTCAGTCAGGGAGATGTTTTCCTCAGTTTTCCTCTAGGGAAGGTGTCCTTAGAGCATTTATCATGGCAAAAGCCATCTTAATGTCATCTAAGAACATTTTCACTACAAGGTGTTGTTCCATTAATTGTTGGTCACTGGAACTGTAGAGCTTCAGGACATCTACAACAGTAACTGTGATGTTACCTCTAGGTTGTCACCTTCTTTAGAATTAAGGATAAATCTGTATCCCAAAGAGTTTATGAGAGTATGCAGTGGATTCAGTGCCATACAAAGCAGAAGTGGTGACTGGGAGTCTCCCTGAAATATTATGTTGCAGTATTTACCTTTGGGGGCAATGTTGCCAAATGGGTTAATTTGCACATATCATGACAATAATGAACCTCACTTCTAAGGCAGTTGTTTACCTTTCTTTCTGTGAGAATAACCTGATGATAAAGTAGTTAAAATTGGCCTTTTTAGTAAATATATATATCAAGATTAGGAATCCAAGGGATCTTTCATACCTCAAATATTGATTTCTGTTGCATGAAACAAAGTGCTAATGAGCATTTCTCTTGGTAGCTGTGATACTTGGTTATATGCAGGGTAACACATGCATACAGAGAAAACATCAATTGTTTATCACTCAAATCTAGGTAATATTGAGATTTGACTTTATGTAGCACATGTTTTGGAAGCATAATGACCCCGTGTCTGTAAAACAGAACAGGCTAGGTTAATTAGCAAATTGTTTGCATGCAAGATTTCGATGAGCTGAACAGCTGGCAGAAACTTGCATATGATTTGGGAAAAATATAAGTGGGCATCGCAGGTGAGATATTTAAAGCAAAAGAGACATGATTTTCCATATCAAAACAATATAACAAAGCACTGTCACACACTATTTTCTTTTAAATCATACAGTTATTTCTCAGAGCTCTCCCTTAAGAAAAAACACTTTAGATACAGCTGGTCCTACATCAAAGTAAACAAAAGACCTCTATTAATACAGTTGAGTAAATTCAGAGATAGGAAATCTCTAGCAATCACTAATCACAAACACTAGTACAGTGGTGCCATTGAATGACAAAGAAGACATTTTCTATTACTCTGAGTAAGGATCACAGCAGAATTTCATCAGTCAGTCTGTATTTACAATGCATTTCTTTGCTTCTTTTCTGCAACAGTCCCCTTTCACATTATCTTCTATTCAAGTAAAGGCACATTTTAGAAAGGCCCTTCCATGTGGTGGTAGGGATGTATAAGTCAGAATATGTGGAAAGCAATGGCGATTTAAGAAAAGGCACCATGGACGTGCACAGACCTTCAAAAATTAGTACTTCCCCATCTCCAGATATACATGTTTCCATGGCTGTGGGCTTGCATGTGTGGGAGATGTGTCATGGAGACAGGCAATTGTGACTTAACATGCAGATACACATGGGATGCTGAAAAATGCATGTGTGCATAGGACTCATATGTGGAGACATGCATACCCCCTGGCATAACCTCTTCATGTGCCTATCCTCAATGCACAATGCATACCAGGATGGCTACTAGGTAGTCAAACCAGGACCAAAACCCTAATGTTGTTTTGTCTTGTTCTGGAGGAAGAGCTGCTACACCCCCATGATGGTACAGGCCTTCCCATGCTAAAGCAAGATGGATCTGGGAGAGTATCCGCATGGCCCTAAGATATAGAACATGGGATTAAGGGTAGTTGCTGGCAGACAACCAGTGTATAGGCAAGGAAGTAAGATAGCCAGGCTTGGGTATAAAATGGAACCTAGCAGGGTGAGTAGGCACACACATGCTAGCAGAGCAGTAGCAGGGGAACAAGAAGTGAGGAAAAGACGGGATATAGTAGACACATAGTTATGGTCACTGGGATGTCTGGGTGAGAGCACAGGGGCATGGCTGAAAATGCGATAGAGCAGTAAAACCTTCAAGGCCAAACTAAAAATCGACCTTTTCTGCTCCGCATTTGACCTTCCCCCTCCTACCGCTCCTCTTCCCCCCCCCCCCCCCCCGCTGAAGCGTACTTACCAGCCTACTCCTTTCACTGGTTCTCTCACCCTTTATCGCCCACTCTATTCTTTACCTCTATTTCTTACCTTTCCTGTCCATTTGAATTGGCATTCTTTTCTCTTTTCCAGCAGCCTTTGATATGTTTGTAAACCGCTCAGACGCTTTTGTGATGGGTGGCATATTAAGTTCTCAATAAACAATAAAGCCACGTGTGCAGGTTTGCATGAGGCCCTGCAAGGACCCAACTCCCAGTTCAGGGCGCATGCAATGCACAATGTGCACATGAATGCAATGATTGCTGCACACACAAGCAGAACCAAAGGAAAGCAGCAACACCATGACCAGATAGTGCACATCACAGAAGACGGCCATCAGCAATGCTCATAGGTTGTGCTGGGATCCAGGATGTCTGAAGGGAGGGGTGGAACATGTGACTAGCATCCTGGACTAGGGAGTACCATATGATCAAATGCCACGGCTTCTCTATTTATTTATTTACATTTCTTTTATACCGCGCTATTCGACATCAGTGCGGTTTACATAAAACATGCACGTTGCATATAATGAACTGTGTTTACAGGTAACAGGAAATAAAACTTGGATAACTTGGGGTAACTATTTACATCGGATTTTCATATTATACAGACTATACTCATGAGTGTCTTATAGGGTAGATTTAGTCATAATATCTATCTTAGACTGCAGGCGACTCTACTGTATCTTCATCCATCTTGTAGTACTGAATGAATAGGTAGTGTTTCACTGCCTTTCTAAATTGGACCAAGTCAGTGATTGCTCGTATGAAGGGTGGGAGAGAGTATTCCTAGACAGGGTCAACCCATGACCTAAAGAAAAATGTGAGAGAACCAGGTAGATGAATAGGTAGTGTTTCATTGCCTTTCTAAATTGGACCATCAGCAATGCTCATAGGTTGTGCTGGGATCCAGGATGTCTGAAGGGAGGGGTGGAACATGTGACTAGCATCCTGGACTAGGGAGTACCAAATGATCAAATGCCATGGCTTCTGTATTCCTAGACAGGGTCAACCCATGACCTAAAGGAAAATGTGAGAGAACCAGGTAGATTATAGGGAATTAATTGCCAAAAGGAGAGTATGGCTATGCATAATGTTGTCACTTATGTCCAGGTTCAGAAACATGTGGAGAACCCGGCCGTGATTTCTGTAGTGCCTCTAGTGGAAACTATAGTAGTAGAAAGCTAAGTCATGGAAAATGTGACATAAATTTGACAGGTAGGGATGGGACCCTGGATTTCCATCTGCAATGTACAAGGGCAGGAGATGCATGCCAATACCATGCATCCACAACATAGATCACCACATTGGGGTATTAGCTTCACTGCCACAGGAGTCAGAGAATAGGCTAGAACAATGGCAAGCAGTCAAGAGCCCTGGAAAACTGCTGACACATGTTATAGAGAGGGCCCAAAATGTCTCCAGCAGGACATGGTAACTACAAATGTATGGAGTGACAGCAGAAGGGAGGCCAGTATCAAGAACCTATGACCCACAGGATAAGTCACATGGACAAAAATAGGGAATGTAGGGGATCACATAAGTGTTGGATGAAGGGTGCCCATAAGTGTTGGTTGCAGATGGCATGAGAAAGTAGTAGACACGAGCAATATGCAGGTGCTATAGTCAACAACCAGGTACAGGTAGGTCACACTGAGCAGAATAGCAATGGTATTCTGTGAAAAGCACAAATGGGTATGGTGAGTAATTTCCTTTTTGACTCACAGAGAGCAAATGTTCTGAGGACCTCTGGGATATGTAGTAACATGTGTTCAAAGGGGGTACAACACCCATTGAATAATCATGGACCCAGCAGGTAGATGCCAGGATGTGCATGGATCTGGCATGCTAGGAAGAGCATAGCAGCAATAGGACAGCAATTTTGTGTCCAGAAGGTTAGCAGACCAACATGTGAACATAGCGCTCCTCAAGGCCCTATTATGATCGACAGTGTGGTGCTGCTGGTACCTCCTTCCATTCCTATTATGCTGAGTAGTAAAAGAATGGCACCCCTGAAACTTGCCACATTTGCAATGGTCAGCACTTGGACAGGTCTGGCTGAGGAGACATATATAAGAGTTAGCACAGGGGGCTATCAAGGACCAAGCTATAATGTTTCAAATCCTATGACACACCTTAGTGTGGCAGCGTACTACAAATGACCTGTCTACTTCACAGCTGCATCAGCAGCCGGGGATATGGTGTCAGCATCCCCAGAAACACCAACACCTCCACAGCCTCTGTGAGCACCACAACAAATGTTGACAGCAGGACCCCTGCCACAAGCACAACCAACTCTACCATTGCTGAAAGCACCACAATAGCTGCTAAAACCACAACTTCCAGGCACCTGCCAGCAGCACCACTACTGCCACCACTGCCTCTAGGACCTCTGCAACTAGCACCATGACCAATGCCCACAGCCACAGCAAGACCAGAAGGAACACTACAATCACCACCACTATGGGGGTAAGTGAAGAAGCAGTAGAAATAGCATCAAAGGCTCCCTGGCATGGAAGATGGCCACATCAGAGGTGGAGCAAGGTAATGATGTAGTCATTATCCTTCTTGAGAAGCAGGGGCAGGAAGGGTGGCTGCATGTCCCTGAAACAGGGAGGATCTCAGGATGGACAGTGGCAGAAGAGCCACCAGCAGTGGAGGAGATGGGACCTGAAGGTGGGGAGGCATATGTGAGGGGGATGCAGAGAGTGAGATGGAGGGAAAGGGAGGGGAGAGAGAGATATTTATGAGGAGGAAGAAAGAGTGGGTTGAGGGCTTATAGGTGTGGGATGGGGAGAAGCATGGAGGGGTGAAGGTGTGGGAGGGGAAGGTAAGGGGAAGAGGTAGGTGGACAAGCCACAGAACCACTGAAGAAACCGACCATCTTGCCTGTTCCGCCTGCTTTTCATGCTGGACCAAGTGCATCACCATGAGGACTCTGGGCCTTGATGGGCACCAAGGCTGTGCAGCACTTCACACCACTACAATAAGAGGTGCATCATGGCTTCACAGTGCTGACCAGGTCACAGAACCTCATGGTTACATATATGGGAGGCCTGAGAGCAGAGGTACATACTATGATAGTGACCATACACCAGATCATGGCATGTATCTCCGCTCTAGCAACTCCAGGAAGAATGATGAGGTGCTATGTGCCCTTATAAGGCCATGTTAGTCCTATAAATAAAAACATGTGTCCCGAGTCATCCTTTTCAGTGCACCTAACCACCACTGCTGCTCACCACCACCATTCCATAACTACTGCATGTGTCTGATGTCACCATCCAGGAGTATGCAAATACTTGTATGGCTGGCATTGGGGCTCAGCCTGAAACATCATACCCAGCCTCTCCATGGCACCCTGCAAACATCTGGCCTAACACATGCCCAATGCTTCAGCCTTGAAACCCCTTTCCTAACAGCATATCCTCACACAGATCTATGTAACCTTAAACTAGCCCGGAGCACAGGTCACATACCCTCAATTTCTTGCCCAGGGCACCCCCTCCAGGTGGCACATGGTCAGAGGAGAATAAACCAGATGGCCATCCACAGACTATCACCAATCTGCATCAACAGCTGCTCAAAAAAATTATTGAGGAAACAGAGGAGGGGTGGGCAGGAAACCTGGATCCATCAAGAGCCTCAAAGGAATATAGTATCTGGTGCACACCTTCCAATACCTGTCCTCCCCCTCTCTGCATACCTTGCCACCTCATGCTGCTGCATCACTTCCAACTAGGTGCTATGATTAGTGACAGAACCACCTCTCACCCGAACCTATGTAGGATGTGTGACTGATGTCCTGACAGGGGTGCATGTAGCAGGGAAGCCTAGGTCTTAGTCACCAGTAGTATCTGGTAGTCTGCGCTTTGGTTGTCCCCACTCCCTGGATTGCTACACTGGCAGCTTGCCGGTCTGTTATCCTCACCACCAATCCATGCTATGTACACAGAGGTCAAGACCCACACAGCATGGCTACAGTGGTCAGGCATCTCACTTCACAGTGCCTTATTACTGCTACTGGTCTGTAATAGCATCTTAAAGAGGCCTCCAAGGAACATCTAGGCCATTTCCAAGACCCTATTCTATGGAGGTGCATAAGCAGGTTCTACTTCAGCCCTAAGTCTTTAGGACCTGTCCCCTAATACAGCACCAGTCTCCTTGCCACCCACTTTCCTAAATCCCATGTTGCCATTTGCCAATCTCTATACAGGTTGCTATATCCTCTTAGGGCTGCCAGAATACAGCTCTGAGAATGTGGGCTTTTCGTGCATGTGCCTCACTGTGGATATGGCACAGATAACAACTAATATCTGCTTACAATGTGTGCCATTTAACACATGGATTGCTGTGGATATGCATAGTGTATGAGATTGGTGGGCACAACATTTTGACCCTTACCATGTTGCGTTTGCCCATAGCCCTGGCCCTTTAAATTATATGCTGCTGCCTGTCTGGACAGGGCTGATGCTATGGGGCCAGGGCCACCACTTAAAAAGACATCCACTGAGACGCTTGCCTGCCTGCTGTTTCCTGGATCCGGTTGCTGGTGGAGGAGGAGCCTGTGATCCCGCCCACTCTCGCCGCTATTTCAACGCTGGCCCAGCTTACCCTCCGGTGAGACGCTTGCCTGCCTGCTGTTTCCTGGATCCGGTTGCTGGTGGAGGAGGAGCCTGTGATCCCGCCCACTCTCGCCGCTATTTCAACGCTGGCCCACCGCGGTTACGCGACCCGCGGTTGCGTACCCGTGGGTGTGTGCCCGAAGGGGCGTGACCAAAGGGGCAGGCCACGCCCCTTTGGAGCCCCTTCGGAGCTGTGAGGAGCTTCTTACCCGGTCTCATGGGTCGTCGGAGAAAAAAGATCTTCCCTGCTACCCCTGCTAAAGTTGGTAAACTTGTGGGGCCAATGGATCGTCATCTTTTGGGTCCTGAAGTTCCAGCTTTGGATAAAGATCTATCGGGGACATCCGTGAGTACTGTGTCTGAACTGTCCTCTAGTACGCTGGGGTTTGCCCACCCCGAGGAGGAAGTAAAACTGGAAGGTTGTCCGACACGGGAGAATGCTCTCCGGTCAGATTTCCTTGTTACAGCTGATCAGGAACCTTCAGTTAAGCCGACATCTAGAGAACAGAGAGTTAAATTGCCTTCCCCTGTTGTCTTTTCCTCTGTTTCTCCGCAGGTGGTAGCACCTGCGGATGTTTCTTTAAAAGATATCTGGGAACTGTTAGTGCGTATGGAGGTTTCCGTCCGTACTTCTTTTTCCCAGGTTGAATCCTTTTCAGGGGAAGTGGTGCAGAAGCTCTCTGAACATGACGAATTATTGTCACAGCATAAGAAATCTTTAATTAAATTGGAAGGTCGTTTTGATGTATTAGAGGCATCTGCCTCTTCTTTTATTAGAGATAGTGTTACAACTCATCATCGCTTGGAAGCTCTTGAAAATATTAATCGTTCTAGGAATTTACGTTTTCTTAATTTTCCCCGTACATATTACCTTTCTCCCTTGATTTTGGTCCAAAAGTATTTTAAAGAGATCTTACTAATTGATGATGTAGATGCTATAAAATTTGCCTCAATTTATTATGTACCGTTGAATTTTTATAACAAAACTTCCTCACCTGGGGTTGAGCAGGAAGGAGGTGCCCAAGGTGCAGGGTCCTTAGATCTTTCGCAATTTTTAGAATCATCTATGGATGTTATTTCGCAGCGTGCCACCTTAATAGTTTCCTTTCTTTCTATGCAGGATAAGAATTTGATTTTGAGTTTGTATTTCAAAAAGAAAGGTCAGAATGTTTGTGGTGAACCCATACAAATATTCCCGGATGTGAGTCGGGTGACTCAAGTCCGGAGGAAAGCCTTTTTGGCTTTAAAGGAACGGACCCTGGCCATTGGTGCTACCTTCTTCCTGAAATACCCGTGTAAGTGCATTTTGGTGTTAGATGGAGTTAAATATGTTTATCTGGATGCTGGACAACTTGAAGCCTTTCTGATCGCTAAAGAATCTGGTTCGAGTTGATTATTTTCTTGCTTTTTCCTCATGTATATTGGGCTATTTTGTTTTTTCGGATCTTTGTGTTTAAATTTGCTTTTGATATGGGCGAGTGTCTTCTTGACGTGGACTTGATTATGTATTCTTGTCTTTTATTTTAATAAAGATGTTTAAAATTCAAAAAAAAAAAAAAAAAAAAAAAAAAAAAAAAGACATCCACTGTCACACACTATGCAACACCACATCATATATGTATATATGTGTGGAAAGAGCATGTACCATTAACATGATATGGGGTTGGAAGACAACTGTAATGTGAATTATAGCATTTCATTCCATACTTACAGGAGATAAGGAATCTGCAGATATTTTGGAGGGCAGAGGCTCAGACCCTTGCAGCAAAACTCTGGAGCGGGTACCATGTTCTAAGCCATCAAACGCAGGATGACAGTGGCAGGCTAACCAAGGTGAAGGAGTCCAGAGACCAGAGATATCAGGACTCTAGGTATGTCAAAACTGTTGCTGTCCAAGTGTGAAGGAGGAGAATGTCATCAAAGGGGACAATGTACAGCCTCCACCTCCTTTACCTTGATGACAGAACATAAGAACATAAATATATAAGAAATGCCATACTGGGTCAGACCAAGGTCCATCAAGCCCAGTATCCTGTTTCCAACAGTGGCAAATCCAGGTCACAAGTACCTGACAGATTCCCAAAACGACACACAGGTTCCACAGTGTTTGTACTGTGGCAAGCAGTAGATTTCCTGGGTACTCTTTAAAAATAGTTTATGGACCTTTCCTCCAGGAACTTATCCAAAACTTTTTTAAAACCTAGCAAAACTAATAGCTTTTACTACATCCTCTGATAACAAATTCCAAATTTTGATTACACGTTAAGTAAAAAAATATTTTCTCTTGTTAGTCTTAAACAGGTTACACTGTAGCTTCATTGCATGTCCTCTAGTCTTTCTACTTTTTGGTGGTATAAACAATCAGCCTACATTTACCTGTTCCACTCCATTCATTAATTCATAGACCTCTATCATATCTCCCCTCAGCCATCTATTTTCCAGGTTGAAGAGCCCTAATCTTTTAAGCCTCTCCTAATAGGGGTATCCTTCCATCCTTTTAACCGTTTTGGTGGCTTTTCTCTGTATCTTTTCTAATTCCGCTATATCCTTTTTAAGATACAGTGACCAAAACTGCACACAATATTCAAGGTGCGGTCGCACCATGGAACAATACAGAGGCATTATAATATCCTTTGTTTTATTCGCCATTACTTTCCTTATGATTCCTAGCATTCTATTTGCCTTTTTGGCCACCACTGCACACTGGGCGGAGGGTTTCAATGTGTTATCCACGATGACGCCTAAATATTTTTCTTGGGCATTTGGATCGTTCTTTCCTAAGTGCATAACATTGCACTTGTCCACATTAAATTTCATCTGCCATTAAACGTTCAGTCTTCCAATTTATCAAGGTCCTCTTTCAATTTTTCACAGTCCTCTTGTATTTTAATAACTTTGAATAATTTTGTATCTTCTACAAATTTGATTACATAACGTGTTATTCCCATTTCCAAGTCATTTACGAATATGTTAAAAAGCAGCGGACCCAGCACAGATCCCTGGGGTACTCCAATATTCATCTTTCGCCATTGGAAAAATTGGGCATTTAGCCCTACTCTCTGCTTTCTATCTTGTAACCAGTTCCTGATCAACAATAATACACTGCTTCCTATCCCATGACTTTTTAATTTTGCCAAAAGTCTCCCATGAGGGACCTTGTCAAAGACTTTCTGAAAATCCAGATATACTATATCGACCGGCTCACCTTTGTCTATCTGTTTATTCACACCTTCATAAAACTATAACAGATTAGTAAGACAAGACCTTCCTTGACTAAAACCATGTTGACTTTCTTCCAATAAACCATGACTTTCTCCCAATAAACCATGACTATACAGCATGTTCAGTAATTTTGTTCTTTATAATGGTTTCTACCATTTTGCCCAGTACTGACATGAGACTGACCAGTCTGCAGTTTTGCAGATCTCCCCTGGAACCCTTTTTAAAAATTGGCATTACATTGGCCATTTGCCAGTCTTCAGGTATTACAGATGATTTTAATGATAGCTCACAGATTACTAATTGTAGGTCTGCAATCTCATATTTCAGTTCTTTGAATACCCTCAGATGTATACCATTTGATCCAGGTGATTTGCTACTCTTTGCTACTCTATCAAGTACTTGTAATAAATCTTCCAGGTTTATCGCTATTTCTTTCACTTCTTCCGATGCATCACCTTAAAATACCATTTCAGTCATGGGTAACTTCCCTACATCTTCTTCAGTAAAGAACAAAGCAAAGAATTAATTCAGTCTCTCTACTATGGCTTTGTCCCCTCCTAGTGCCCCTTTTACCCCTCTATCATCTAATGGTCCAACTGACTTTCTCACAGGTATTTTGCTACGAATGTACCCAAAAAAGTTTTTATTATGCCCCTTTTGCTTCCACAGCAAGTTTTTTTTCAAATTCACTCTTTGCCTGCGTTATCAATGTCTTGCATCTAACTTGCCAGTGCTTATGTTGTTTCCAGTTTTCGTTATTTGCCTTCTTTTTTCAATTCCTGAAAGATGCTTTTTTGGCTACAATAGCCTCTCTGACCTCACCTTTAAACCATGCTGGCAGTTTTTGGAATACAGCTGGTCTGGGCTTCCAAAATAGTATTTTTAAACCGCACCCATGCTTGATGTACATCTTTAACCTTTGCAGCTGTTCCTTTTAGTTTTTTCTTAACTATTTTCCTCATTTTATCATTGTTTCCCTTTTGAAAGTTATAAGGTAGCACTGTGGATTTCCTTGTTGTCCTTCCTCCATTTATTAAATAAAATGCTATCATGCTGTGATCACTATTGCTAAGTGGCCCTGACTCCCTTATCTCTTGCACCAGATCTTGTGTTCTGCTAAGGACTAGGTCCAAAATTTGATGTTCAGAGAGGTGTGCTGTCTGCCAGGTACCAAAATCCAAGATATTATGGAGTTTGCCGAGACTCATCAAGCCTACTGACTATTATCCTATATTGCTCATCCATGTCAGCACAAATGATACTGCTAGGTATCCCTCTGAGCATATCAAATGTGAATTCATGGCTCTGGTTCAGAGGGTGATGCAGATAGGAGCGCAGGTGGTGTTCTCTTCAATCCTCCCTGTTAAGTGTAAAGGCTGAGGCAGAGAAGCTCTCATCCTGAAAATGAATGCATGGTTGTGTGGATGGTGTCATCAAGAGCATTTTGGTTTCCTGGACCATGGGATGATGTTGCAAGGGCTGAAGAGCAGAGATGGTGTCCATCTATCCAAGAAGGGTCAAAGCATTTTTAGCAGCAAACTAGCTAACCTACTGAAGAAGGCTTTAAACTACACTCGATGGGGATGGGTGAGAGAGCTCCCAGATAATTGGTGAAAGCCCCCAGGTAAGTGAAACATTAAATACTTCTGTAGAAATGGGTAGTAGGGGCAACATCTGGAAAGTGGTGTGTATAAATGCACGTAGCATGGGAAATAAAATCCCAGATGCTGAGGTTTTAATGGAAGAGGCCTACTTGGATTTATTGGTGGTTACGAGACATGGTTCACAGAAAACCATGACTGGGATGTAATTATACCAGACTATACTTTATTCAGAAAGGACAGGGCAGGAAGAAGGGGAGGTGGTGTGGCACTATATGTTAAAAATAATATAGAAATGGAAATCTTAAAAGGAAGAGAGGAGGCATTTTGGGTGTGATCTGTAAATGATGTACATATGTAAATGACTTCCTCTATAACTAAGAAACGTTAATTCTGTGTGATCTGTAAATGACCTCCCCATAACTAAGAATTGTTAACTCTGTGTGGTCTGCTTCTATAACCAATCTGTATGCATACAAAATTGTACCTGCCTTGATTCGGCAGTTTCTCAATATAATCCTACCCGCTTCTGATCGCTGGAAGGAGCAGGATACAAATACTTGCTAAATAAATAAATAAATAAATAAAATAAAGAGGGAAAGGGAAATCCATTTGCATTGGAATTATATACAGATCCCCATCACAGGGGGTAGAAGTGGATGAAAATTTAATACAAGACATACATAGCATTGCCATGAAAGGAGAAGTGCTACTGATACATGATTTCAATATGCTGGATGTGGATTGGAACATCCCTACTGCAGTGTCATCTCGAATAAGGAGATCCTGGATTCTCTACAGGGAGAGCTATTCAGGCAATTGGTAACAGAATCCACACGTGATGGGTCCATACTGGACTTAGTGCTTACCAATGGGGAAAGTGTTTCTGATGTTAGAGTGGGAGATCAACTCGCATCCAGTGATCACCAGATGGTATGGTTCTGTATTGTACTAGGGCTGATAAAATCCATTCAAAAGCGAGGGTCATAGACTTGGGGAAAACTACCTTTGCAAATATGGGACAATACCTCAGAGAGTTGTTAGTGAGATGGGAACAGCTGGGGGATGTAAAAAAACAGTGGGCAAAACTAAAGGGGAATATTTTAAAGGTAACAAACCTTTCTGTTAGAAAGGTAAATAAATGTAAAAGGAAAAGGAGTCCGCTATTGTTCTCAAAAGAAGTAGCTGAGAAGGTGAAGAAAAAGAGGGAGGCCTTCATGAAATATAAGAGATCACAGAGAGAGGAAGAAGGCATCTATATTTGGAAAAACTTTGAGAAGCTAGCAAAGTGGTCAGGAAAGCAAAGGTACAAATAGAAAAATAAATAGCCTATGAAATAAAATGCGTAGATAAGACATTTTTCAGATATGTTATTCAGAGGAGGAAGGGCAAAAGTGGTATTGTCAGACTCAAGGGTACAGGGGATGAATATGCAGAAACTGATGAGGATAAAGAAGAATTGCTTAACAAATATTTCTGTTCTGTGTTCACAGATGAAGGGCCTGGAACAAGACATCAGAAAACATCAACAAATAGCAACAGAAGTGATGGGAATCTCAAACGATTTTCAGAAGACTGTGTTCGAGAGGAAAGCACAGTTACTTACCTGTAACAGGTGATCTCTGGGAACAGCAGGAATAAGTCTTCACATATGGGTACATCGGTACCGACGGAGTCTGCGCGGGAATGCTTCCCAGCATCCAATCAAAGAGCTTTTGGAAGCATCCCACCACGCCTGCAAGCTGCCTTCCCGCCTTTCCCAACTGCCTCTCCTCAGTTAAGTTTTAAAGCTGAGACAAAGAGAGAGAGAGAGGAAAGGAAAGATAGATAGAGATACAACTCCTGGGGAGATGGGTGGGTTGTGAAGACTTATTCCTGCTGTTCCCAGAGATCACCTGTTACAGGCAAGTAACTGTGCTATCTCCAGGAACAAGCAGGAATGAGTCTTCACATATGGGAACTCCCAAGCTGAGATGCCTGGAGTCCTAGCATGTCATAGGTTGGAAAATGCTATACCCAACAACACCAGGCATCCTGAGGATGGAGGGTAGGAGTTGAAGAAAGAAGATGCTGTGGAACAGCTAACTCAGCATAGGACTGCAGACAAGGAGTCCATGTGTGGATGATAATTGTCATCAATGATATTGCAAAGAATATGGCAATATGGACCTCCCCTGAAAGGATTCCATAGAAGTATAGAGGTTTAAGGGATCTACTGGGAACCCAGTAGAGGAACCTCAAAGAAGACCTCACTGTAAGTGGAGGTAATAAACCTGTAGGGAAAACAGTGGAGGTCAGAATCCTGAAACGTAACAGGTAACCCCAGTAGGAAAAACTGGGGTAGTACAAAAACAGTGGGCCTTCAGCAGAAGGCTGTATGACAAAAAACAAATTCTTTTGGCAGCAGAGTGGCTCACTCGTAGAACAAAAGAGAAAGGCTAACCGATTTGGACAAACAGGCACCCCTTGTATCCCAAAAGAAAGGACAAACGCTGGAGGCGTTAGAGCCTGTGATTAGCTGAAGATCCGCAATGTCTCTCCTAACTGGAGTCAGCTAGGAGAGATATTGGGACAAGGAGAGCTTCAAAGGTATCTAAACCGTAAGGTTATGGTGAAAGTTGTTAACTACCACCGAAGTGGTTGAGGAACCCTAAAAACATGCTGGATAGCATAAGAATGGGTAAAGCCCATCTGTCAGAATCATATAGCTATATGAGCCTGGACAGTCAAGTAGATAAATACATATCTACCCATAGTAAAAAATCTCGATATATATCTATATATATATAGATAGATAGATAGAGATAGAAATATATATATATGTATCATATAGATATAGAAGAATATATCTATAGTGAGATATGAAGGGCATAAAATACACACCAATGATAAGCATAGACATCTGTAAGATGTATGCTATAGGTATTAATATATATATATATATATATATATATAGGCCTCTATATGAGAGTCTGCAATGAAGCAGACAGAGACATGCCTACACAAATGGTATTCATATAGGAAAAAGAGGAAAGGAAAGATTCATCTAATAACAAGAAGGTGGAACCTACTTGAGAAGATAAATAGAGAATCAATTTCCACTGGTTGTGAGCTATAGGGATGCTAGGTAGTGGAATAACCAGAATGGTTACGTGAAAAGCAGAGGATGATATCAGTCTGCAGCCAGCAAGTCCCGAGTATTCTAGAACTCTAGCCTGGTAAGTGAACAGAAGACGCATAGAAATGAGATACCATGCTGACCTGCTTAAGGGCAAAAAGGTATCATGCGTTCTTACCATGAGGACGAGCTGGAAGGAGAAAACATATTCCCAATTGGAAATACTATGGACCAAGCAGGGAATTAGCAACTCCTTAAGCTTTCACGGAAGAGGAGGCCTATGACCTTTATATTAAAAGGAGAACTTTTCTAGTCATGGGAGACATGACTGAAAAAGCCTTTTTCAACCATCTAGTATGGCTGTTAGAGAAAAAAGCCCCCCACGCTCTCTAGCAAGGGCCCATAGTGGAGAGCTTCTTTGTAGAATTGCAGAGAGCATGATGCAGGAGAAAGAGGAGACAGAACTGGCTGCAGGAGAGCCAGTACCTATGTCAACTATGCTGCCAAACCCATGGAAATGGAGATGGCAGAAAGAGAAGACAATCCAACAAGGTTGTAGTGAAAGAATTCCAAGACAGATGATAGCACTGACTTGGAGCAATGTTCCCTCTAATTTTCTGTAGGCTGTGTGCGCATAAAATATCAGCTGTGCAGCTTTTGAAGGAAGGTTAAATTTTTGTGCGCCACATAACGACACTCGGAGTTATATACTTTAAAAGTTGACTACACGTCAGAATACAGTATGTACACCACATTGATTGCACTACAAAATATTGTAGAACTTGTGAAAACCATAAATACACAACAACTTTTCAATTTTAAGAACGCCTGTGTTGTTTTCTATCAGAATCAGAAGCATAATTTTTGTGCGCTCTGTTGTAAAGTATGTGTGCTCACTCGGTGAGGTGTGTGCGCGTGCACACGTGCACAGCTTAGAGGGAACAGTGACTTGGAGCCACTACTAAGACCAGTCAGAATGTTAGTGGAGGACAGATCTGGTTGCTGAAGGACAAGAACCAGTGGTCCAAACATAAAGGCTCCTGCATTGGCAGCTGCTTGCCAGACAGCAGAAAGAAAGGTACTGTTCAAAAACAGAAAGAACAGACAGAACAAGAGTAGAAAACTCTGGCCATGTCTGATGAACTGCTGCAAGGCAAGAGTGAAGAAGAGGAGTCAACTCAGAGAAGAGAACTCCGCACTGGAAAAGTAGCAAAACTAGAGAGGCTGAAGAGAAATCCCTCTAGTGAAGGAATACCGCTCTTACAGAGGAAAAACCTGGTAAGAGGGTAAAAAGAATGGAGCTGAAGAAGACTTACAAAATGGTAAGTCTATAGAAAGGAAAAAACATGCTGGCACAGGAAACTATCGTGTGATAGTGGTTGGACCTCTTTCCCTAGCAGGAAGAAGAGAACCCTGTGATCTAGAAGCATGAACATCCTGACAGCTCATAGAACATAGAAAGAATGGATGTCTTTGGGAAGAGATCCATGTTTAGGATTTAGAATGATAGCAGTGGATTGCTTCTATTGAGAAGAAGTAACTGTAGATTCTAACCCCAAGAGTCACAAACATCTGATGATGATTAATCAGAAACTCTGCGGTTGCTGGGTTTGCTGAGACTGGTGAGAGGTTGGATTCTTCAGACCAGGACGATGCTTCCCCTGTTTGGGAACATCTGTATGATGGGCAAGTGATGAATAAAACTTTCTTCTCCTGTGGGAAGAAAGTTTGGTAGGACATTTCCTACCTACTGGGACAGAAGAAGGTATAGAACAACCCTTAGGAACAGGTAAATCAGTGGATAACTGAGTAACCTGACGTAAAGACTCCTTGTTGAAAAGATTTTCTCCAGTGCAAGGAGTATGTCCCAGTCTTTGTTGTGCCCATTTGTCCAAATCTGAAGCTTGGAGCCAGGCTCTACTTCGTGCCCCTATAGCTATAGCAGAAGTCCTGCTAACAGACTCAAAAGAGTCTAGGGAAGCACGAGAAAGAAACCAAGAGATATTCTGGATATGCTTAAGCAATGAGGAATAGTCTGTACTCTTGGAATGTGGAAGGAAAGGAGTCAAAAGATGTAATTGCTTTGTGACCTCCTCAAGAGATAGACTCATATAAAAAATATATGAGAGAATTCTTGCAGAAAGCATAGATGTCTGGAATGTTTGACGTCCAAAGGCATCTAGTGTCTTAGACTCATGACCTGGCGGATAAGAAGAGTGCTTTTTCTTACTCTTTACCCGCCTCATTGCTGATTCCACTACTATGGAATGATGAGGAAGTTGAGTCTTTTGAAACCCTGAAGAGGGGGGCACTTGATATAAGAGATCAGTTGCCCTGGGAGGTGGGGGTACCCTTAAAGGTGTTTCCCACATTCCTAGAATGAGATCCTGCAAGGAATGATGCAAAGGAAGCTTTATGGTCTCCTTGGCTTTGGTAGAAAGAGAGCCTTGTGCAGGATCATGTCCTGGGATAGGAATGGCAAGGGATCTTGCTATATCCCGGAGGAAACTCTGAAAAGAGGGATCCCCAACAGGAATCCCCCTTGGACAGGTTAGATCTGAAGAACTAGCCTGAGCACCGACAGAGGTATCCAAATACCTAGGAATAGAAGATCCTCACAGTGCAGTGTGGAATGCTTAAGGGATGGTCGCCGGTACTGGTTGTCAGGAGCAGCGACCGTCATTACCACATTGTCCATGCCAGGTATCGACTCCAAGCTTGGTATAGAAGGGAGCGATCCTGTTGAAAAAAGCATGGCAGGAGTTGGCCACGATGCTACTGTGGATACCGGTACCGATGTCGGAGTCGAGCCCGACAGCAACATCGGAGCAGTCATCGGTGACAGTTCACTCGGCACCGAGGTAACTGAAAATCTGCGGTTGGTATCCTCGGTACCGAGCCACCGGTATCGATCGGTGTCGGTACCAAAACGTATTGGTACCCAGTCTTCCAGACTAGATATCGATTCCAGACTCGGCATCGAGGGCAGAGAGCCTGATAAGCGAAGCATGGAAGGCACCGACCGTAAAGGTAATGAGGACATCGGTACTGATTTCGGTACCGTTTCTGATACCGGTGAAGGTAGGTCAACCAGTTGCAACTCAATCGGCCTCGGGGGAACCGAGAGTTGCGGATCCGAATCATCGGAACCGAGCTTTTGGTACTGCCGAGAGCCGGTACCAAGGCGAGTCGGTACCCAGTCCTCCAGACTGGAGATCGATTCCAGACTCGGCATCGAAGGAAGTGAGGCTACCGATGCACGTCTGGAGGGTACCGACGTCAGTGGTAGTATCGGTGCTGGTACCGATAATGGAAAGTCAGTCTGGGTTGTATCCACCGGTCCCGAAGGTACCAAGGACGCCAGATGACGATCCCTGGTGAGGAGTGTTTCATCCAACACCAGTGTCGATGCCGGGGTATCGGTACCGCTCGAAGCGGATGCCACCACCGGACACGGCTGAGGTATGTTCTGTGAGGGGTGAACCCCAGGAACAACCTGAAACCCCTTATATGCTTTGGAGACCGAAGACTCCCGCCGGGGTTTTGAAGCCAGTGGTCCCTCGAGGGCAAGGCCGGAGCCGTCTACATGCTGTGCATGAGACCTACCACTCGAGGGCTGGCTAGTCTTAACAGACTGTTTGTGGGTTACCTGATCCTGTGTAGAAGAAGAAGGGGACGGTGCCCCGAAGTTGGAGGGCAATCGTGTATCGAGGGAACCTTGATGTTGAAGACCTCTTCTCACTAAACTGTTGTCAGGACCCAAGCAGGTTAGACACCGACTTCGAGGGTCTAAAACTAAAGTTGTACCGCCACAGTCTGAACATTTCTTGGAGAGAGTGGCCGGCGGTTCCATGAAGGAAAAAGAAGAGGCCTTTAAGGCCTAAGAACCCGTGGGACACTATGAAG
Organism: Ichthyophis bannanicus; assembly: GCA_033557465.1. Lineage (NCBI taxonomy): Eukaryota > Metazoa > Chordata > Amphibia > Gymnophiona > Ichthyophiidae > Ichthyophis > Ichthyophis bannanicus. The sequence continues at coordinate 1,761,468,677 of CM066032.1, read as the reverse complement.
AAAAAATATCCCGTGGAAAAGGAAGATTTTACAGAAAAAGAAAAGAAAACACCGGCAGTACCGGTGGCGTCGGGAAGACAGCCGCGACCACAAGAAAACTAAAGAAATAAAACAAGAATTTTCTGCGGTGCCAGGAGGACGTCCTGCCGGCTCCACGGAAAAACGAAAACTGAGGAGAGGCAGTTGGGAAAGGTGGGAAGGCAGCACGCAGGCATGGTGGGATGCTTCCAAAAGCTCTTTGATTGGACGCTGGGAAGTGTTCCCGCGCAGACTCCGTTGGTACCGACATACCCATATGTGAAGACTCATTCCTGCTTGTTCCTGGAGATCTAGCTAAACTAAAAGTAGACAAAGCAATGGGTCCAGATGGGATACATCCAAGAATACTGTGGGAACTTAGGGACGTCCTCGCAGCTCCACTGTCTGACCTTTTCAATGCCTCTTTGGAGTCAGGAGTAGTGCCAGAGGACTGTAGAGAGGCACATGTGGTCCATTTACAGAAAAGCAGAGGTAAGGGTGACATTGTGAACTACAGGTCGGTTAGTCTAATCTCTATGGTTAGTAAAATATTGGAAAGGCTACTAATGGAGAGAATAGTAAGGTTTCTGCAGTCCAATGGATTGCAGGATGCGAGGCAGCATGTATTCATCAGAGGCAGAGCCCTAGATATGTTGCATTTAGATTTCAGTAAAGCTTTTGACACAGCTCCACACAGGCGACTTATAAACAAACTGAGCACCCTAGGGATGGACTCTAAAGTTACTGATTAGGGTTAGAAATTGGTTGAGTGGGAGGCAACCAAGGGTACAGATAAATGGAGCTTACTCTGAGGAGAAAGAGTTTATCAGTGGAGTACCGCAGGGATCTGTCCTTGATCCAATTCTTTTTAACATCTTGTTAGTAATATTGCGGAAGGGCTGCCAGGTAAGGTTTGCCTCTTTGCGGATGATACCAAAATCTGCAACAGAGTAGAAACAAAGAAGGTGTAGATAACATTAGAATGGATCTAGCTAAGCTTGGTCTAGAATATGGCAGCTGAAATTTAATGCTAAAAAATGCAGGGTCATGCATTTGGGCTGCAAAAATACATAGGTACTGTACAGTGTAGGGGGTGAGGTACTTCTGTCCACAAAAGAAGAGTGGGACGATCTCAAAGTAGCTAAATATATAGAAAAGGCGACTGTGAAAGCCAGAAGGATGCTTGGATGTAGAAGGAGAGGAATGGCCAGCAGAAAAAAGGTGATAATGCCTCCATATAAGTTTCTGGTGTGACCTCATTTGGAGTATTATATGCAGTTCTGGAGACTGCACCTTCAGAAGGATATAGGCAGGTTGGAGTCGGTGCAGAGGGTTGCTACTAAAATGGTTAGTGGACTTCTTTATGAAGCATATGAGGACAGACTTAAAGATCTTAATGTGTATACTTTAGAGGAAAGGCGAGATAGGGGCAATATGATAAGGATATATAAATACCTTCATGGCATAAATGCACAGTAGGGACTCTTTCAATTGAAGGCAAGCTCTGCTATGAGATGATAAAGGATAAGAGTGAAAGGCAATAGACTCAGGAGTAAAATGCGGAAATATTTCTTTAAGGAAAAAGTGGTGATGCGTGGAATAGTCTCCCAGTGGAGGTGGTGGGCATGAGGACAGTATCTGAATTAAAAAAAAACATGGTACAAACACAGAGGATCTCTAAAGGGAAAAAGGGGACTATTGTAGTTGATGTGGAAGGGCAGACTAGATAGGCCATATGGTCTTTTTCTGCCATCATGTTTCTGTGTTTCTAAAATGGCTTCCCTTCTTGTCAGTTTATGAACCAACTGCTCCAAGAAGCAGTCATTGATTTAATCTAGAAACTTTATCTACCTAACATGTCCTGCCATGACACTGACCCAGTCAATACTGGGGTAATTGAAATCACCCATTATTATTACTGTGTTGTAACTTTTGTTAGCGTCCCTGATTTCCTTGAGCATTTTGTCACCCATTTGTTCATCCTGGCCAGACGGTCAGTGGTACATCACACTGCCATTGCCTTCCCATTTTTACATGGAATTTGAATCCATAGAGATTCTACAGTGTATTTTGTTTCCTGAAAAACTTTAATCTTGTGTGACTCAATGCCCTCTCTAACATAGAGCACAACCCCTGCACCAATTTGATCTACTCTGTCATTGTGATATAATTTGTACCCAGGCATCACAGTGTCCCACTGGTTATCCTCCTTCCACCAGTTCTTTGAGATACCAATCATATCTAACCTCTCATTTAGTGCTATATATTCTAACTCTCCCATCTTATTTTTCAGACATCTAGCATTTACATACAAGCATTTTAGAGGTCATATTTTATTCATATTAATCTGGTTATCAGTAAACTGGGGTCTATGTGCTCCTTACCTAAGGGCATTTGGGTAACTTTTGTCTTTATTGGAACCTCTCTGTTGATATGCATTAACATCAATCTTTCATTAGTATCCTTCAAGGATACATCGTTCTGAACCATGTGCTCTTGAACGACTGTTGACTTTTCCCTATTATCTAGTTTAAGAGCTGTTCTCTTTCTCTTTTAAAGTTTAATGCCAGCAACCTGGTTCCATTCTGGTTAAGGTGGAGTTCATCCCTTCAGAAAAGCTCCTCCTTTCCCCAGAATGTTCCCGATTTCATAACAGATACAAAACTCTCTTCCTTGTACCATAAGCTCATCCACACATTGAGACTCTGGAGCTCTGCCTGCCTTTTGGGTCCTGCACGTGGAACAGGAAGCATTTCTGAGAATGCTACCCTGGAAGTTATGGATTTCAACTTCCTCCCTAAAAGCCTAAATTTGGCCTCCAGAACCTCCCTACTACAATTTTCTATGTCATTGGTACCAACATGTACCAAGACAGTAGACTCCTCCCCAGTGCTATCTAAAACCTTGTTTAGATGTTATGTGAGGTCCCCTACCTTCACACCAGGAAGGCATGTCACCAGGTGATCCTCACGTCCACCAGCCACCCAGCTATCTACATGTCTAATGATTGAATCACCAACTATAATGGCTGTCCTAACCTTTCCCTCATGGGCACATGACCCTGGAGAAGCCTCTTTGGTGTGAGAGGGTTTTTCATCACCTGGAGGACAGGTCCTAGCTATGGGATCATTTCCTGCCATACCAGGGTGATGTTTTCCTGTCACGTGACTTCTCTATGCCATGGCAACAGGGAAGCAGCCAGAATAGAGGTGGGTCTTCATTACTATGTCCCTGTAGGTCTCATCTATATACCTCTCTGTCTTTCTTATGTCCTCCAAGTCTGTGGCTCTAGCCTCCAGAGATCAGGCTTGTTCCATGAGAGCAAACAGCTCCTTGCACCTAGTGCACACATAAGACCCCTCACCAACTGGGAGAAAATCATGCAGCTGCAGATGGCGCCAGGGAAAATAACCATCAGGACAATCCAAGAACTTACCATCAGTCTCTACAACTTCTGCGCTGCACTGAACAACTCATTCAGCGCAATGTCCAACATCAGGCACAGTGTGCTGAGAAGCTAGAACCTCTGAGATAATCTCTTGCTCTCCAGAAATGCCACATCAAACTCCAGGAAAGGCAGCAGAAATGTTGAATGAGATTATCATGGTAATACACAAGGACCTGTAGCAGAATATGGCTACATGGACTGTAGTCCTCTTATCAACTCTGGATGCTACCACAGTGCCATCTATGGCCCTATCACCACCACTTCCACCAAGTGCTGCAGCTCCTAGGGTACCATGCAACCATCAAACAGGTCTAGATGAAAGAGGGGCTGTGCAAGGCTTACCTATCAGAAATCTACTAGTGAACTCTCTCTACTCTCTAACCTCTTGTAGATGCTAGTGAGTCAGGATGAAGGAGTCATCATAGGAATACAGAAAACTGAGGAAGACATCTATTTTCCCCTGTGCATTGCAGACCACCTGCATGTTGAGTGAGTGGAATGCCTTCCTTTCACAGCAGTGGCCTCCTTCTCTCGGGGTGGGTAGTGAGCCTAATTACTTTTTTTGTGCAACTGATGAACCCCAGTAAGATGGAAAGTGGGCCACCTCATGGAAATGGATCATGATTTGCTACCTCTGCTGCACTGCCTAAAGGAAGGAATGGGTTAGAAAGGCTTTCAGAAATTGTGAGGTGCACTGTGTTGTAATGGACTGACTGAGATCTGCCATGTTAGCCAACACAGACTAGCAACTGCCAGTGGCTAGGAAGATGAGGGTCATGGTGATCTTGAATTATGCAGGCATGGGCAGTGCGCTCTGTATGGTGGAACAGAGGAATGGCTCTAATTCCTGATATAGATATTGGATGGCTGCTTTGTCAAAGTGGAACATGGTGAGACATTGCTCCTCCATGAGGTCTAAGTTTTGAGTCCTCTGATATGAGTACCTCCTAGTGGCTCTTCTGTGCTCTCTATGAGCCTCATGCAGCTGGGCCAGCACAACTAATGTGTTCATTACATCCATGGCTCCTACCTCTGTAGGAGATATTATCAGTAGCAGATAAATACATATATAAATATTCGGTCTGTCTAGGGAAAAACTGCTACCCTCTTTTTTTTTCCAGGATTCCATAGGACCATCTGGCAAACAAACCATGTGATAAAACAAGAACCAACCTTGTTTGTATGAAAATTATACTTTATTTCTACTAGCAAAAATAGCAGAAATATTAGAATAAATTAGCTTTCTGAGGTAGCATGTTATTCAGCTCTATGTTACACCGATAGACCTAATCTCTGTTTTAGAAACCAATGCCACTGATTTGCATGCACTCTGATATACAGTAAATTATCTGTCTGTCTAAGCTAGCCCCATACTCCATAAAATTAAAGACCAGTACCTTAGCTCGTGCATAAAGACCTGTTGCTGTGGTCCGGGTCTCAGTAACGGAATGAAGTCAAGGTATGGCAGAGGTCCAACATTAGCTGAAATCAACTGCATGGTCACACACTGAGCTGCTGGTCTATGGGAGAAATTCACTCCATCTTGAGGCTTTGGGCTTGAATACTATCTGACTTTCCAGCCAGAGAGAAAAGGTAAGCGAACAGTCTGTGTCAGACGTTTAAAGTTCTCAGGTGTTCTGCCAGCCTCTGTATGTTTCAGAGTACTGCAGAGGTATTTGCTGGGCTGCATCTGTCTGCGCTCTCTTCAAGTTCTTTCTGCCCACTTCTTCTCTTCTGAGATCTGGGTTCCGGTGTACAGCTGTATAATTCTTTGTCCTGAAGACCTGGTGATTGGCTGGACTCGAACACTGTATGTTATCTTCAGGAAATCCGGTAATAGCTAATAGATGGTCATTCTGCAAACAAAGGTCCATCGTGCTAAAGCTGCTGAGGTGCTGGTTCATACATTGTTGCAAATGCTAACACAATCAACGTCTCATCCATGTTCTTCTGCATGTAGTCAGCTGGAAAAATACTTTTACTGGCTGAATTGCCTGATTTGCAAGTTTTAATGCTGAGTTAAAACAAAACAGGAATCCATTTTGTTTAATTAAGCCTTTGGTTCAGAGCAGGCCTCACGGTTCAGGCTTTAGTTCAGAGCAGGCCCCATCTTGTAACAGGAAATCGTGCTATTGGTTCAGACATTAGTTTCTGAACAGGTAGTAGCTCTACACCTCCCACCACCAACACCCTGAAATTCTCACTATCAACTGAAGTAGCTTTGATCGCCTACAGACAAAGATGCTGCAGGGTGCGCTGGGCCACATACAGACAGGGACAGAGGGAAGACTGATGAAGCAAAGGCCAGGGAATGTACCAGGGGGAGGGAGATGATGGAGTGGGAATCTGATAGAGTCTTGGAAAGGGGGAGGAGGGCAGGTCTGAGGAGGACATTACAGAGGAATAAACAGTAAACGAAGAGCTGCCTACATGGATACAGATGCCAGTCACGTAATTAACTTGCAAGCCAAGCTCCTCCATCACCACCAGCAAAAGCTGTTCCTAAAGTCTCATCCTTATTTATGATTTATGGCAGGTGTAGACTGGCATGTTTAGAAACTTTGCCCTGCACATCTCCATTGTCATAGACATGCAGATGCACACCATGCTAAGGACATATCCAGAAACACTCCTGTTATGCTCCCAGTGGTGACATGCAGAAATCAACCTGTTTTAAACAGAGACGTGTATTTGTCACCATTCCAAAATGCTGTTTTATATGTGGGCATGGCTTCAACCAGTTTCTGCTGCCTTTCACACATTTAAAACCTGTATAGGGCTTCCAAAATAATACCCATAGTCTCATTATTTCACTTACACCGTGCTTCTATCCAGTTCGTTCCAATTCTTTTTTTCTGCCTTTTTTTTTCCTTAGTTACTATTATGCATCTCCCTGGTTCTCATCCGTCTTCTAGAGAAGTGCTTCTCAACCCTCTGTTTAAGACACAGTTAGCCAGTCCTGTCTTCAGAATTAACACACTGAATATGCATATGACAGACGTACATATAATGAATTTCTAATATATGCAACTTTGTCTCATGCATATTCATTGTGATGATCCTGAAAGCCCAATTGGTTAGGTACGCTTCCAGGAGAAGATTGAGAAGCACTGTAAGGTTCCCAGGATCATAGCAATGAATATGCATGAGATTAAATTTAGATATGCAAATATTAAGTGCATATTCATTGTAGTAATCCTGAAACCCTAACTGGCTAGGTGCCCTTCCAAGAGAGGATTGAGAAGCTCTGATCTATCTAATGTAGAGATTCTCAAGCCTCGTCATCTTCCCTCTTGATTTCAGTTAGTTATCTTCTTGTGTTACTAAGCTCACCATGACTGAATAATAATGCTAAACCCAGCTAACAATATTTTGCTTTCTATACATGCTGGTAATTAGATGGACAGCTATAGCAACAGCAATCTTACCAGTCTATGAATAGAATCATAACACATACAAATTTGTATAATATCCTTGCTAGCTACTGAAAGCAGTCATAATGATTCATACCTAGTGTATATTTGTCAAACATCGGATGAATGATTATGCCCAGCACTGAGGCGATTGCCCATTGGATTATGGGGTTATATTCCCTGGGAGCAACTGAACAGAGAGAAATCAGGTTGAAAAAGTGCACCTGGTTTGTTTGAAAATTCTTGGAACTGAAAGTCACATACAGCTCTGGTCTCTATAGGTTTGCACCAATTTTAGGCATCCTGCTAGCTTTTTGCATGTCATTACAGCAACCCATGGTTGAAGCCACTGAAGTATATATAGCCACAGAGAGTTGCCATAACAACGTATCAGAGAAGTGCTTCAAAGTCGTGTACTATGTATTTGCAGCATGTAAATGTGATTGTAGCTTTTAAACAGGCACACATTCATTAAGGCAAGAAAACCTCATATTTGTCAAATTTCTTACATCAGAATATATATTATCTTATGTTAGGTTATGTTTACATACCACCTTCCTTGAACAAAAGTTCAACCTAAAGCAGTTTGCAATAAATCGGTGAACTATTTTTAGGAGACTGAAAAAATCCGTCTGTGTAATTCGGGACCATTATTTATATTAATCGTCTGTTACAACGGCTCTAAACCTAGTCCTCAGGGATGACCTAGTCAGGATATTTACAATGAATGTGGATGACAGACATCCCAAACCCCATGATCTGCTGATTGGCATAGAATAGATAAATTATTTTTTGCCCAAGTTTTACAATCTGAACAGGTGAAGCTAAAAATTTCACAAGCAAGTTCATTTGAGGCAGATTAAGAGAAATGACATCTATTAAAAGTTTCCTGAGATTGTGAAAAACTTATGTAAAACATGTGCCTATTGTATGTTTATTTTATTTATTTTATTTTATTTATTTAATTTTTATTTATTTGAGCACATTTTTATACCGCTCCTTCCAGTGTTCAGCAGCGGTTTACATTTAACAATTAACTCTGCATAGATTAGCAGTTACATAAAACAGTAAGAAAATAACATTAGAACATTGAAAGGTAGCATTGTTTTAATATAACTCAATAAATAGTTCAAAACTGTTTACATGAAAGAAGAGAACAATTAACTATATACAGTATTTGTGAACGAAAATACAAGTAGATTTACTATTTAATTCTTCGTGGATTTGAGGGTTCAAAATGGTAACAGTGGGATGACCTCCGTCTAATTGTTTTCATCACAGAATTACTCTAAGTTATTTCTGTCTGATTGAAGTATTCTTGAAATAGATGTGTTTTAAGGCTTTTACGGAATGATGTGAGATCTTTGTTAGCTCTTAAGGTATCAGGGAGTTTGTTCCATTGTGTTGGAGCAGTGTATGTGAATGCTCTATTACTGGTGAATGCCTTTGCTTTGCAAATGGAGAGGGGGGTTTGTAGTGTATTTAGGTTGAGTGTACATCTTTTCCTGTTGGTGGTTTGTGGCTTTATGAGTGAGGCAAGGTAGGATGGGGCAGAATTGTGTATTAGTTTGAATGTTGTAATTATTATTTTGTATTGTATGCGTGCATGTATAGGTAGCAACAAGATCTACTTCTAGTTGGGACACATTTCCAGCTGTCTCTGTTCCCTTTCCTGAACCGCAAGTATTACGAAATGCCATAAGATGTGTAATATTTACCCAGTAACTCCGTTGCCTGTTACATGTGTCAATGTATTTTACATTGCTAGATTTTACATCTACATGTTTCAGTGCTGATTCCATACTATTGCTAGTATCACCCAACTGCTAGACCTGATTTTGTTACCAATAATACATTCGCATGTATCACTGCTAATCTTACTATTGTAGCCAGTAGCACTTTACTGCCAGATTTTACATTATATGTATCAATGCTAATTTCATACTATTGCTAGTATCACTCAACTGCTATTTTGTTGCCAAAAACCCATTTCCATGCATCAGTGCTAATCCTACTACTGACAACTGTGCCATACCTCATTACTGTCGCCAGTAATTCATCCTTACCCAAAAAGTGTGAACTTATTATTACTGTTGGCAGTATATTACTCTGTTTTGTTCTCTGCTGAGTGTCACATTGTCTCATTATCCGCTGACGGACACAGTGCTTCATTGCTTGCTCGATGCTGTACTATTCCTGTCTTATACGCTGCCACATTGTTCCAAATACCTACTCATCGCCAGACAGTAAGTTTATACTCTGCGGATAGCTAGCACAATAGTCAATACCGGTCCCACTAATTACCCAGCAACAAACATCTCACATACTAGTTCACAAAAACATCACAAAATGCACCCATTTCTAGCCTTGGCATGTCTACACCTAGCCTCCTGGATCCCCCTTACAGCCCAAGCTTTTCACACATACACTAACCACATCCCGATACTCCACAGTGACGGGAAAAGATGGACGGAGAATCACCAACACCTCCCAAGAGAACCCAACGACACGTCTTACTCACATTTATTACACATCCCACTTCAACATCTCAAGAAGTCACATTTGGACCGTCAGCAACACCATCAAGCCCTGAAGTGTGCACTCATCAACGCAAGGTCAATACGTACAAAATGGCCAATAATTACCGATCTGGTCACAACCCATAATCTTGATATCATCATGATCACAGAAACTTGGCTATCAGAATCTGACAACGCAATCATCAACCAGATGTTACCCACAGGTTTTTCAGTCCACACATGCCATAGAACCAATCAGAGAGGAGGAGGAACACTCATTCTTGTCAAAACCTGCCTAGGCTTCCAGATGTGCAACTCAACCAGCACAGCCCACCTGGACTCCCTCACCATAACAAATAACACCTGCACGATCAACCTACTGTACCGAGCACCAACACCATCCTCAGAGGATCTTGCAACGATAATGGGCCTCGCCTGCAACTCAAACAGACCACGATCCCAGAACTGGATCCTAGGTGATTTCAACCTGCCTACGCTACATGAATCTCAAGCCTCTGCTTTCCTAGAAGCGTTACAAGATCTAGGATATGAGCAACTAGTCATTAATCCCACCCACGTCAAGGGAAACAAACTTGACCTGATCTTTGCCCCGCAGACGGATAAGGATACCACCCCACTAATACCACCTACCATAACTCCTGTGCCATGGTCCGACCACAGCCTGATCCAATTCCAGATACCTATTAACACACACAATAAAAACTCCAACAAAACCAACACTGCCCACGAACCCTCCTTGAAGCACTTCCGCCCCTTTAATAAAGAAGAGCTTAGAGAGAAGATCCTCCCACTCCTCAACAACATACCACACGACCTAGATGCATTGGTGTCCACCTGGGACGAGAGCCTCAAGACCATTGCATGCATACCAGCCACAAATAAAACAACAACAAAGAAACGAGAGCATGCACCATGGTATACCAAAGACCTCCGAGACTCACTCAAGTGCCTGCGCAGGCTAGAGAGAAGATGGCGTCGGTCTCACTCTACGGTTGCACAAGATACTTACATCGCTCATCTAAGAGTACACCGTGATGAATTAACAAAAAAGCGGAAACAATATCATTCCGATATCTTGAAGCGGTCACTAAACAAGCCCCACGACCTCTTCAATATAGTGAAATCTCTCATAAGAGAACCTCCTGCAGACCAGTCACAGATGCCACACCCCCAGGCATACTCCAACTATTTACAGTCAAAAATGGTCCAGACTACTACATCTGCAACCAACTACCTTCAACCTGAAGTGACCCAGGCTGGTACAACCTCGAACTCCGCGGAAAATAGCTCTCAGCATACCTTGCCCCAACCATCACCACTAATCACGCAGAGAGATTGAAGACACTATCGCTGCAATCAACCCTACTACCGCACCCAATGACCCATGCCCTGCTTTATGGATAAAGGAGTTACGATGTGACTTAAGCCAATATCTGAGTGAATTAATAAACCAATCTCTTACAACCGGATCATTTCCACCAAGTCTGAAACAAACATCCATCAGACCACTGCTAAAAAATAACAAGCTGGACCCATCGAAAGTGGAATCATACAGACCAATTTCAAGTATCCCCATGCTTGCCAAAATAATCGAAAAGTTAGTACAGCGCCAAATCCAACAGCATATTGACACTGAAGCCCCACTGGATCCCTCCCAGCGTGGGAGAAGCACATGGGGTTGAAACCCTCCTCACCAACCTATTTGACCATCTAGTCTCTGGAACCGACAAAATTCATCAAGGATTCGCCCTCATATTCCTCGACATTGCGGCGGCTTTCGACTCGGTGAGTCACAAGATACTCATACAACATACAAGATACTCATACAACGCCTCAGCGAGAAAGGAATTCAGGGAACAGCCCTAAAGTGGTGCAAGTCATACCAGACTAATAGATGGCAACATGTAAGGTCAGGCTCCACAACCTCCGAACCATTTTTACAAAACCAAGGTGTACCACAGGGCTCGTCACTATCTGCATTGATGTTTAACATCTACATGCAGCCCATATGTGCCCTAGCACGTTCATTCAAGGTCAACTGTTTAGCCTACGCAGATGACATCCTCCTATACATCCCATTCAGGACTAACCAACCGGACCTCTCCCCTCTAACAAGATGTTTTGAGGCAGTAGCAGAATGGTTCAGCACACAAAACATGAGAATCAACTACAGTAAAACAGATGTCCTTTTCATCTCAAGGAACCAGGACTTCACCCCTCCACTCTCTTTAAAAATCGGCAACACAGAACTGAAAACCAAACCCACAATCCGCTACCTTGGCGTTACACTGGATCAACACCTGGATCTGAAAACTCACATAAAAAACACAGTAAAAACAGTATACATGAAAATAAAGACCTTAAAACATCTCCGACCGCTACTCGACTTCAGCGACTACCGATCGATCTATCAGGCATTAATATTACCTCATTTCGACTATGCCAACGTAATTCTACACGGTCTCCCTCAAGCAACGCTAGCTCCTCTCCAGCTTGCAATGAACACTGCTGCAAGAGTACTAACAGGGGCTTCACGGAGAGAGCACATAACGCCAGTACTGATGAACCTCCATTGGTTACCGGTTCAAGCAAGAACCCTCCACAAAGTTCTAACCTTAACTTTCAAAGCTGCAAACACTCTGACCCCCACAGCCCTCAGCAAGATGATACATAAAGTTCCACAGAACAGAAATAGAAGACCCATGATGCAAAACACCCTAGAGGTCCCAAAAGTAATGACAAAATGCACAAGAACAACAACAAACAGGGCCTTTACGATTTACGCTCCCAGAGCATGGAATGCTCTCCCCACCTCTATTCGAAATATCACTTACCTAACCCACTTCAGGAAGGCAATAAAGCAGCACCTGTTCACTACATACTACCCTGAATCTAGCCTTAGTAACCATACATATGGCCCCCCAGACAATCTCTCATTACAAGTAAACAATCAGACTCAGCATGAAAAAGGATAATCAACTGATCGCTCAGAATGTACCCCAGTGTAAATAAGATGTAGATATGTTCTGCCTGAAATCAGGTACCAGTGTGATACAATGTATAGAGTTAAGAATTGTACATAGTTTCCCCCAGTTACTTCCAAGTTGATCTCCCTGTTTATTGTAAATACAACTCAAAGTTCCTTGTGTTGTATAGTTGATGTTAAATGAAAACCGCTCTGATCTAAAATAGAGCGGTATAGAAGAACTGTTAAATAAATAAATAAATAAATAAGTTCTCTTAGGATAGGTGTGATGTGATCTGAGAAGGGTACCTTCATTAGGATTCGGGCTGTTATATTCTGTGCCATCTGGAGTATGTTTGTTGTTTTTTTGGGCAGGCCTTGTAGTATGCCATTACAATAGTCCAGATGTGGCGTTATGATTGCTTGTATTATTGATCTAAAGTCTGGTAGTTCAATGATGTTACGTAAGGGCTGTAGGGTTCTTAGTTTGTAGAAAATGGTTCTATTTAATAGTCTTAGGTGGGTTTCCATGTTAAGTGTCATATCTAGAGTGACACCTAGGTACTTTAGTTCTTGTTTAGTGTTATAGGTTGTATTATTTAGTATGATTGTGGGGGGGGGGGGGTTAAATTCCGAATTTTTTGAGATAAACATTACTTCAGTTTTTTTATGATTGATAAGCATATTGTTTTGTTGGAGCCATTGTTGTGCTTCATTAAGGCAATTTTCTAAGTGGCTGTAATCTGGGTTATATATATCCATTTGTGTATGAAGCATTATATCATCCGCATAGAGATGATAGTCAATTTTGTGTTTTTGGAATATTGTGCAGATGGGTCTTAGGTATAGGTTAAATAATATGGCAGATAATGCTGAGCCCTGTGGGATACCTTGTGTCTGTGGGAAGGTATTGGATAGATTTTTATCAAAGTATACTTGTTGTATCCTGTTGGATATATAAAAAGAGAACCATTTTAGGGGGGTTCCATTTATACCTATTGTTTCTAATCTTTCTATGAGGATCTTATGATTCACTGAATCAAAGGCTGCAGTTATGTCGATGAAAATTAAGACAAACATTTGTTTGCAGTTTTCAATGCCTTTATAAAGTTTATCAAATAGTACTAGTAGTAGTGTTTCTACTCCATGTGATTGTCGAAAGCCATATTGTTGAGCATCAAGTGCATTTGTGTTATCTATGTGGTCTTGCAATTGGTATTGTACAGATTTTTCAATAATTTTGGCTGTAAAAGGTATACTTGATATGGGTCTGTATGAAGATGGATCTGCTTTGTTTAGTGATTTGTTTTTTAGTATAGGTCATATTAGAGATCTTTTTAGTTCTGTTGGCATGTTTCCTTGTATTAGAGATTGATTTACGATGTTTAGTATTATGGGTGCAATTTCTGCTTTAGTATTCTTGATCCAGTTTACTGGACATGGGTCAAGGGGGGATGTGGTGGTGTTTATGTTTGTGATGATGTTTAGAAGCTGTCTGTTATCTATTGAGTAAAGGTTTTCCCACACTACTGTGAGGTTAGTATTTTGTGTTACCCTTTGAGATGCATTATTTTCAATTTTATGGGAGATTCTTTCTTCGTTAGGGTTTAATTTTTTAGAATAGTGATCAGCCAGTGCTTGAGCATTTATAGGATATTTTGAATTAACGTCTTTTGGGGGTTTGGTGAGTGATTTTACAAGCTCAAATAATTCTCTTGGTTTATTTAAAGCATTAGTTAGTTTTTTGGTGTGATAATTTGTTTTTGTTAATGCTGTTAGACAATGAGCTAATATATTACAAACTTTGCGGTATTCTGCATGGAAGCACAGAGCGGCAGTTATAGCTCTAAACACCTTTCCAGCAATTTAGATGGGTCATTTCAGTCTTTATCCATTGTCACTTCTGGTTACTATGAGTTCAATATTTAAAATCCAGTGCCGCAGAGTATCCCGAGAGACTGCCGTGGCACAATCTGTGTAGTGTCGGAGCGGTCTATGGGTAGGGCAGAAGCAGTCCCGACACCTATCTGGTCAGTGATGAATTTCAGCCTGTTAACCAGATAGATAACTGCTTAATGTTGGGTAGGTCAATGGCTGTCCTAATTTGATGTTGCTTTGCTATCCGGTTAGTGGTTTAAATATCACAGCTGACCGGATAACAAATGAGGTTGGTGGCAAGACTGGATATTCAGCACAAATGGATATCACACATTTAGTGCTGAATATCTTGTTTCATTTTTGCCCGCAGCAACCAGGTCCTTTACAAGTACTGACCGTTGTGGGTTGAATTATAGAGCCTTTTGTCACTATAATCCCAGTTCTTTTTCCCAAAATATTGTTTTCTAGTTATAATTTTCACAGTTCATTCTGCATTCTATCTACAAATAAACTGGTTTACTCAGTTAGCCCTGTGTCTGTGATTGATCAGTTATCCATACCAGGAAATCATTGAGTGATCCTAATATTTTTCTGTTTTGGTCCAGGGGTGTAATTTCTGGAAAATAAAATGTGATCACCTGATTGTTTTGGGATCACAGTGCCCCTAGAAACAACCTATAACAACTGAAGGTCAGACGAGCTAAAGTAAAATATCGTTATCTTGCTTGAGAAATGCTATTTGTCTGCTTAGAGGCCACGTATATCTTATAGAAATGAATTTAAAAACCTCTACAGCAAGTTCCTATTTGTCTGTTTTCTTTTTAGACTATACTAAATCTAATAAAAGTTAATTTAAAATCTCTAGAGCAATCGCTAGAGCAAGCTGTTTTGCTTTTTTAATTAAATCAAAAACAGACTTTTCCAAAATTACCCACAAGCTCCTCTCTGTCCCGAGCTCTAAGTCACTAACGGGCTGATGCAGAAATATAAGCGTTCCCTTTGCATGCAGATAGGGCAACTTATATGCACAAATTCTGTCACACCAAATGCAGAAAAGAGATCGACGCGCATGTAAACAACAAAAGTATGCACACACAGCAACTCCAAGCATATTTAAACAATATGCAAATGATCTGCTAATAAGGTCTGCATCCAATGCATCAAAATGTGGAGAGCAGTAATTCCCAACCCAGTCCTTGGGTACCCGCAGGCCAGTCAGGTTTTCAGGATATCCACAATGAATATACATGAGATAGATCTGCATGTACTGCTTCCATTGTATGCAGATTTATCTCATGCATATTCATTGTGGATACCCTGGAAACCTGACTGGCCTGGGAGAACCCGAGGACTGGGTTGGGAACCACTGTGTATTGGATTACATAACCAACAGGGGCTCCAATATCTCTACGCCTGGTCTGATGTTACTTAAACATCTTGTGCATGTAGGGAAAGATTGTTTCAGGGTCTGTACCGGTGATCAGTTGCCTTCAATGTGAAAATTTTCTGCATGTATCTCTCAGCGAAGAAGCGAAAGTTTGGCGTTCAAGAACAAACATCTTTTGCTTTTTATCCTTGTGTGTTTTTGAACTCATTTATATCATCCTCCTTACTGTCAGGCCTCTTTGTTGTGATTTTATAAAAAAATGAACCTGCACATCCTCTGTGCATAATGTGAGCATGCACACACAATCACCTGAAGCACGTCTGTCGTTTGCACATGCGTTGCTATCCTCCTTTCAACTTTATATTCAAGTTTTGGGCACAGGTCATTTGCATACACGCTCTTTGCTACATACCAGCACTGAAGTCTTGTGTTACAAAAAGACGTACGCAGCTAATAGTGCGCGACTTCAGCACTGGCTTTCTGCATTGGCTTGTACATTTGCCAGCACAGTAATGATCACTTACCCATAGAGGCTTTGTTTGCTCTCATTTTTCCCTTATTATTGATATTTTTAAGGTTACTAACCATTTTAGGATCGCTTTCAATTGGCTTGCTAGTCAAAGTAGCAGTAAGATTAAATGTCACAAAATAGTGATCTGACCAAGAAATAGGAGATGAGACCAAATTGGTTAATTTTATTGATGCACCATCAGGAGAGAAAGAACTAAATCTGAGTGTCCTCCTGAGTGTGTAGGAACTAAGGGGTATGTTTACTAAAGTGCGGTAAATGTGAATAATGCGCGTTGTACGACGTTAACGATCGTAAGTGCAGTATAACGCGCGTAAGCACGCGCCAACGACCGTTAACGTCACACTACGCGCGTTAACCGTAGTTAACGATCATAAAGCCCCGCGGCGCGTTAAAACAGCGCAGAAGGTGGAGAGTGGGTGGAGAGAAGGGGTCAATGGGCGGAGAGTGGGCGGGGAGAGGCTCCCCTCACACTAACGTGCTGAATTTCTGAGCTCAATTCCAACGCGAATGAAAACCTGTCGTTAAAGGCATATTAAAGGGAAGAGAAACCATTTCCGTCAACAATGTACAGCAAAACAGGGGAAACCTACAAATTGTGAGCAGTGTGATACATGTGCACAGAACAAAATTTCACCTAAAACGTTAAAAATGACCACAAGAAACATTGTACAAATTATAATCCAGCTGGGCAACAGTGATAGCAATGGGCAACAATGAAAAACACTCCCCGTAAAGCACCAAAAAAAAAAATGATGTTTGGAAGGGTCTACGCTCCGTAGACCCTTTCAAAGATCATTTCATTGTAATGGAGCTGTCCTGGGAGTGTTTTGTAATGTTGCCCAATGATAGCATTATTGCCCAGCTTGGTTATGGGTGTATGCCCCTTTTTTCGAGGTCTTTTCTGAGGTTTATTTGCACCTCTGTCTCCATACAAGGTAAATGAGCCCACAGTAAACCTGTGCAGAGCAGGGTTTCCGACTCGACAGGCCGGTTTTCCTATCTCCAGGGACTGCACTGTCTCTGTGGCCACAGTGTGGTGCAACGGACACAGCCAGTGCCTGTAAGACCAGAGGGTCACAGGTTCAAATCCCAGCTGGGGCTCCTGCCAACCCAGTCCCCATAGCTTTACCCACCACTAAACAGTGATAGTAAAGACACACCTTTATTGCAGAGAACATACGCATGGTTAAGATGCCTATATTTTACCACACCAAACACAGACACCAGAAACAGGCTCATTACCTAGAGCAGAGTCTCGCAAATGCAGTCCTGGATGGCCCCACACCTTTCAGGTTCCATGCTGCCTCTAATAAAGATGCCTGTGCTGCATATCTATGCACCACCCCCATGGTATGCAGATGTAGCTCATGCATAGTTATGACGGACAGCATAAAAACCCGAACAGTGTTTGGAACACCAGGACTGGAGTTGGGGAACTCTGCCGTGAAGCAGCAGCCAACAGGGCCAGACTCACCCACACACATACCCACAGGCCCCATTGGCCAATGCCTCCTGGAGAGGCAGGACATTGGGCCCTGCCTGTATCTCCCACTACTAGCAGTTGCATACCTTAGCAATGCCACCCTACACCTGGGTACATGGTACACAGCTATCAAACCTTTCCTATGATAACTGGCAGATATCAATTCCTACGTTAAGCACATTTTGCTCGGTGAGCTCCACCATAACAATCATTCTGATGTCTGCGGTGTGTGCTGCAGGTCTGGTCTCTGACAGTGTTTACCACCCTGGGGAGTGACCCCCAACAGTCTTGCGTACCATATCCATGCCTGTACTGTGCCCAGGACTGGTGTGGTGGGTATGGCTGCTGAACACCTCTATAGTAGCACAATGCTGGCATAGGTGTGGGGGTGGCTGTCTGTCTATCTAGTGTGTGGTGGCTGAAAACACCTTCCACAGCCCACACTGCCAGCAATGTTGCCAGTATTGGGCTGCCAATGTGCATAATGAGGAGCAAGGTACCATGGGTATAGGCCGGACAGGGTGGCCTGGCCAGGGTGCATCTGCACAGGGCATACGGCAGTGACAGGCACATTTTAGTGCCCGGCCACCACCTACACAGACAGGGTGACCTCAGTATGTCCTGCTGAGAGATCACTCTCACCCTGACTGTGCAGTGACCACAGCATGGCTAGGCACCCCCATAGTGCTATATAGTATTTCTTTCATGTGATAGATATGGGTTTTCTGTTGGGGCCCAGTCACTGAGTTATCTGCTTGCTGTGTATGCTGACATCCCAGTTCTGGGTGCATGCACTATTGACTAACTAGCAGATTGTTTGCAGCTGGTATGTGTTGTGATGGAGTGGCTTGCAGCAGGTGAAGATCAGATAGTGGTGGGGTGCAGCTTCCATGTCCAGGCCTGATGTCTTTCTGCTATTGTGTTATGGATGTGTACAGAGCTGCATTGACTGCCCTGTGGTGTGTCTGTTCCTCAGCAGGACCGGGGTTGCTGTTCCCCTCTACTGCCACCTTTGCAGGGAGGTAGAATGTGGATTTATTGTTTGGGGAACCTGTTTGCTGCCCTGGGGGAGAGGGGTGGTGGTGCATGGGGGCAACACCTGACTGAAACAGACAGAGAAATCCATGGTGTTTGTGCAGAAACTACCTATCTCACACATTAACACTGCTTTGGACCTGTGCCATGGCCGGTGCTGGGCGCCTCACTGCACCCTCAGGGTGAGCACAGTACCCGCACAATGTGACGGTGTGTAGCTACTCTGTGCCAGTACAACACACGGTCAGTACCCCCTACCAGGCCGAGGTGCTGTGGGGGTGCACATGGTCACTTCCCCCTACCAGTCCGAGGTGCTGTGGGGGTACATTCCCCATGGTGTGTATCTGTGGATGGCTGATTTGCATGTGCAGTGCATCATGGGTGTGACTGGCACAATCCAACCCTGGGTAAATCCAGCACCTGCTCACAGGCTCAGAGACACCATAGGCCATCACACGTACATCTGTTAGCATAATGCATAGGTGCAAGATACCCTAAAGAGTCTGTAATATAAGGTACCCACGCTGGAAAAAACACACGTACCCATGCACGTTTGTACGCACGCACCAATGCACGGGGCTACGCCCGTACCAACGCACGCGGCTACGCCCGTACCAATGCACACAGCCACGCACGCACCAACGTACATGGCTACGCACACTGCGAGGGTGTGTTTCTGTAACCACTACTCAACGTAAAGAAAAACATGCCTCCTCATTCCCTATGTAATGTACAGGGTGATGCCTGGGCCAGCCTTCTGCGTTGGGCACATTGGGGACTCGAGCCCATGCTGCCTATAACAGCGGTCAGTACACTAACCATTGTGCTACAGCTCTGTTTCAGTGTTTTGTGTCTGTACGCCTTCATACGATTAACGCGCAGTAACGCGCCACGGCGCACTGTAACGCTCGTTAGTTTTGGGAACGTGCGTTAGTGATTATGATGTCCCGCCCTTGTCCTTTTTTGGCTTTCCTTTCACTAACGCGACTCCTAACGCGATTTGCACTAACGCAGTTTAGTAAACATACCCCTAAGACTTGCTGGATAAGCCAAAATGACCTAAATGTGCCTTAAATTTTCTCTTGACTTCTTAGGATTCTCATAGTGGGTGTTAAAGTTTCTGAGACTAAGAACGTCTGGTATCAGTGATGTTATATCAGTTACTATATTTTCCTCCACATCTGCTGTCAGAGAGACTGGGCAATGCATTAAAGCTTATGATATACAGGGATTGAAGCCATCTTTACTAGAAGAGCCTCTCTGAATAACTGTTTGCACCTTTATACATGGTAGAGATGTGCACATGTTGCAGAGAACTCTAGGAAAAGGGAATACAGCCTGGGAATTCCCCTTCCACAAAACTCATACCACAGCCTGGTATTTAAAAGCATTATCCAGTCAGCTGCACCTGCTAGCTTGATGTCAGTTAGCAGGGATTTAGGGATATTTCCTGGTACCACTTTGGGTGAGAAAACCATGGGAAAATATAACAAACAAACAAAAAAAAAAAGGGAAAAATCCAGGGTTGCCAAGTTACCCAGTTCTAAGAGTGAGATTTTAAACCTCTCCTGGATTTCTCATTCTGATGTATTATGGGACCTGCAGCACTAATTCCAACAGGTAAAATCAGGGACTACAAAAATACCATACTGCATTGCAATCCAAATCTAAAACCAGAACTGGCTTAAAATCCCAAGCCTGGAACTGGGTAATTTAGCAACTCTAAAAATCCAGGCATAGGGAGAGTCAGAGCCTTTGTCTGCTTATTATTTATCAGGTCCCAGTGCAGCACATTCGAAGCTAATCAGTAAGGTTTGGCAATGTTGGGTTGACTAACTGTCAGATTCAGCCAATCACAGTTGTGGGAAGGAGGGTCCATATGGATGTGGTCACCCCTGATGGACTGCCAGACCAGCTGATCAGGGAAAGTGAGGCTGGTGCCAAGGGGGGATGAGGGGCTTGCTGTTTTGGGCTAATTTTCTTTTACCAACTTCGAGTTAGAAATTTTGAAATCATCTGACAAGACTAGTTTTACTTCTTGTTTCACATTGCATCCTCTCCCTTACCCCTGTAGCTATGTTTATTATTTATTTATTTATTTAGCATACATTTGTATACCGCTACTTCCAGCGATCAGTAGCGGCTTGATTACAGGCGGGAAATTGACAAATCATGACAGAAAATTTGATGAATATACATATTGATTCGAGAGGGAAAGCACAGCACAGCACACAGTGAATGGGTCTTAAGGAGGGGGGGGGGGTTATTTTACCTGAGCCCTGCTCAGGGCTACAAAGTACTACTAGTACTACTGGACATTTGTATAGCACTAAAAGACATACGCAGTGCTGCGCAGACATATGTAAAAGACAGTCCCTGCTCATCAGGTTTTACAATCTAGTCAAGACAGTCAGCACAGTAGCTGTAGACATAGAATACATATAGGGGGAATGGTAAGAAAACAAAGGAGATTAGGCAAATCAAGTTCCAAAAGCAGCAACGAAGTGGTAAGTGTTCATCCTGGATTTGAAAAGGGCTAGAGATGAAGCCTGACGTCCAGACTCAGGAAGTTTGTTCCAAGCGTAAGGACGCAGCAAGGTGAAAGGAGCGAAGTCTGGAGTTTGCAATAGAAGAGAAGGGCACAGATAGAAATGATTTGCCAGAAGATTGGAGTTTCCGAGAAAGGGTGCAGGGAGAGATAAGACAGGAAAGATAGTGAGGAGCTGAGGAGTGAATGCACTTATAGGTCAGCAGGAGAAATTTGAACTGGATGCAGAAACAGATTGTGAGCCAATGAAGTAACATGAGAAAAAGGGTAATATGAGCATGACGAGGCTGATGGAAGATTAACCGTGCAGCAGAGTGTTGAACAGATTGAAAGGGAGAGAGATGATTCAGATGGAGACCAGCAAGGAGTAGGTTACAATAGTCAAGATGGGAAGTGACTATAGAGTTAATAAGTGGCTTAGTAGTGTGTTCAGAAAGGAATGGGCAAATTTTGGTGATGTACAGAAAGAAACAGCAGGTTTTAGCTATCAGGTGGATGTGTGTGGAGAAGAAGAGAAAGGATTCGAAGACGACCCCAATGATACGAGCTGAGGAGCAGGGAGGAGTACAGAGTTATCCGTAGAGACTGAGAAAGGAGGAAGGAAGGCAGAGATCTAGGCCTGGATTGCCGGAGAGATTTAAGGTGTAGAGATGTATATCTGGGAGTCAACAGCATAAAAATGGTACTGAAAGCCATGGGAAGAGATGAGTGCACCAACGGACTGGGTATAGAGAGAAAAAGGGAAAGGACCCAAGACAGACCCTTGGGGTACACCAACTGAGAGCAGGATAGCAGTAGAGGAGGATCCACCAGAACTAACACTGAAGGAGCAATGAGAGAGATAAGAAGAGAACCAGGATAGTACAGAGCCCTTAAAACCAAGTAAGGAGAATGTATCCAGGAGAAGGTTGTGGCCAACAGTGTCAAAAGCAGCGGAAAGGTCAATAAGGATGAGGATTGAGTAAAGGCGCTTAGATTTTGCAGGAAACAGGTCACTGGAGACTTTGATAATAGCCGTTTTAGTAGAATGTAAAAGATTAAATCAAATTGTAGAGGATCCAGAAGGGCTTGAGAGGAGAGAAAGTCGAGGCAATGGCAATGAACCGCACATTCAAGTAGTTTAGAAACGATGGGGAGGAGGGAGATGGGTCGATAGTTAGAAGAACAGGTAGGGTCTAGCGAGGGTTTCTGGAGGAGAGGAGTGACCACAGCATGCTTGAAGGCTGCAGGGAAAGTTTCAGTGGAGACCAATAGGTTGAGAATATGAAAGATGGAAGGGACAATAAAGCCTTGCAGCTGCCTAGAAATAAAACTGCCAAACAAGATGATGAGACCCCGAGGACACTGAATACTGGAGACATTGGATATTAAGACTCTGGAAGGCTGCACTGTGTAGAATACTTTTGCAGCTGGTTTCTGAAATATAGAGATAATTGTTGATATCAATGGACAGTTAAGTACCAAAAAAAATGTTTTTTCCTGAGGAAGGATGAGCAAGCTAGGGAGGCTCTCCAAAACGTAGCACTTTTTAAGGAATTGATTTTGGGTACTTGACACTAAAGAGAAAGAAGACTGGCCTAGAAGAAATGCTATCACTAAAATGGACTTTGGTTATAATTAGAAGCACTAACTGGGAAGAAGTTTAACAGAAATGTAAGGATTATTCTTGATTTTAATAGCATTGCGGGACATTTGGTATTATATTAAGTAAGGAATGATGTGGACCTAGCAATCTAAAATAGTTTTGCTGGGTTAAAAAGCAAAATTATTAAAATGGACTTATGTGAACCTAGCATTTTAAAATAACTTACTGTGATAAAAAATAGAGCTCTTATGGGCTGAATTTATTGATATATAGAAATAAAGAAACCAGGGGAGAAGGTTTAATGTGGTTAGCAGACTTGGTGAGTGAGAAACTCGGAGGCAGGCAGTCATTTTGTGTTGTTGAATACCCTCTCCAAACCCTTTTCAATGCCCTGACGCTAACCACTTAGCGACAGGGCATTCTAGAGTCAGAGTTGGGATAGCACCGGGGGTTAGCAGGTCAGTGGCGATTTTCAGATGCTGGACGGGTTAACCCAAACTGGCTAAAGTTAGGGCAGCTACATGGCATCCTAACTTCAGCCGGTGATTCAGTCCGGCCGACTGGACTGCAAACAGGCAGCCTGGTCATCCTGAATATTCAATGCCAGTGGCATTGGGTTAAAGCAGTGAAAGCTGTGGAACATGCCCCCCCCCCCTCCCCTCCTTCCTGCTTTTTGATTGTCTCTCTTTTTCTCCCTTCCCCTTCTTTTGTTTTTCCTAGTTTTTTCTCTCTTCCCCACTCCTCATTTGCCTTGTGCCTCCATCCCTGTGTTTGTGCCGATGAAGGATAACTGGAACCAGTGTTTTTAATATGGCTTCACTTCCCCCTCCCTGCAGTAAGGTTTCCTGGAAGAAGAGAGTTTTTAATTTGTTTGAGTCCTCGGGAAGCCAGTGAGGCAAGGGGCTGTTTTCCCCACCCGTCACCCTAATTGTCACTAGGAGGCAGCCTGTAAGTGCCTGGAGAGGCGCGGTGTCTCCCCTCTCTGTTTCTTCCCCTACACCATTTTGAGAGAGGCTTTTTAGTTTGTTTCTTGTATCCTTCTGTTCCTTTTATTTTTCCCTTCCTCTATTATGTCAAACAAAAATAAGCCAGAAAAAGTTGAGATGTCCACTGGAGAATTTTGCCCCCCCCCCCCAGCCCCCTGCCCTTGACTGACCCTGAGTTCACTTCTGCCCCTTCCATACCCTCTCTTCCGGTGACTACTGCCATTGCCCTGCCTTAACTCGCAAATTGGAAAGTCTCTTCCATGGGTGGGGGAAGGTTGCAGATAGGCCACTGGCTGTTTCTCTGGATGAGAAGCTGGTCCTGAGCAAGGTGGGGGTTTTAGCAGGGCGGATAAGCTTATTACAAAGGTGGCTCCACGAAGGGAATCAGAGCTCCATTAGGAGGCAGTGACATACCCAATTGTTGAGGAAGGAACCACTCCACTGATTCAGAAGAGATAAAGAGAGAGTGGATGACAAACCTGGCCAAGATATCCAAGGTTAATAAGCCTTATTAATGATCTAACATGGCCATGTTTTGGCTAATTGCTTGCGTTAGGGGCATGGCCGGCCCCAGAGTTGGTTCGAGGTGTTGGCACCCTAGGAGACCTTAAGCCTTATGCCCCCTCTCGCCCCCCCCCCTCCCCGGAAGTCAGAATCTATTATTTAGCTTTGAATGTCCTGCTATTTTCCACCCCCATCAGTTTTCACCCTAGGCAATCACCTAATTTACCTAGTGGTTGAGCCAACTCTGGTCAGTGGTCATGCATATGTTTGAATTGATCATACAAGATTCTTTGATAACCTCTTTGAAAAAGAATCTTTTATGATCAGTTTGAATATATGCATGATCCCTGATGCAAGCAATTAGCGGAAACACAGTTGTGTTGTTAATAAAGCTTATTGACCCAGTTGTTGGATGTCTTGGCCTGGTTTGTCCCCCGCTCTCTGTTTTTAAGCCTTTTTTTCTCCACCAATGGTGTGAGCTGTGTTTCCGCCCACTAACCTGCTGTTTTCTCTGTTGATTTGCTGCTGTTGTTGATTCGCGACTGCAAACGTGGCTGCAATAGTCCCACCCACTGACCTGCTGTGAGGAAGTGACGGTTTGCAGCTAAGTTGTCTTTTCTATCTGCGGTATGTGCCAAAGGAACATGACAAAGGAGCATGTCGTGCTGCTTTGTGCGCTCCTTTGTGTGCCCTTTTCATCTTTGGGTTCTTTTTTTGTATATGTTTCACTTTTTTATTTCTTTTTTCTGTTCTTATTCTTTGGTTGGATTTCTGCTTCTGCTTCTGCCACGATGCACCCTTTGCCAATTCCTGTGCATTGAAGTTATTGTGCATCCTCTTTCCATTACTGTTTCTTCTTTCCTTGACTCATTATCTTGTTCTTCCATACTCCCTAATTATAGCCTTTCTGTGGGTTATCCAATTCCTGTCTTGCTTACCTTGACCAATCATGTCCTTCTGGCTATAGTTATTTAAACCTCAACTTCCCCCAAAGGGCTTGGTGGTGGTCATGCTGTGCTGTTCTCATCTTCTTTTTTTGGTCATTTGTTTGGATCCCTATATCACTTCTTCTCTTGAGATTCTCATTTTTAAAGTTCTTTTTGAGCAATCTCTTCTCATTTTACTTGTTTATTTGCCTCCTCCAGTCTCTGTGGTTATTCTTCAGGCTTTTTGCGATGTGTTCTCCCCCTATTTGCTTGCTTCTTCACCTCTGTTGATCTTGGGGGACTTTAATATTCATATTGTCTCTCTTCCGGATCCTTTTGCAAAGGATTTTCTTGCTTTTCTGTTCTCTTCAGGTTTTCAACATTATATGAATGTCCCCACTCAAGTTGCTGGCCAGTCTCTGGAAACTCCGTGTCCATTTCCTCTTCTCTGATGACTCCTCTTCCTTGGATGGATCACTCCTTTGTTTTCTTTTCTTCTGTTCTCCCTTCTCTTCCTTGTCCTTCTTTGAAACCTTTGTTCTATTACCGTCATCATATCCAGAGTTGTATTCTTGACTCATTTGTGGCACATTGTTCGTCTTTTCCCACTGACTTTGATTTGCATCATCCTAATGGTCAGGTTCTTATGTTTAATTCCGCTATCTCAACTGCTTTTGATTCTATCACTCCTTTGTGTCCTGTTTCTTCTAAGTCACGTTCCTCTTATCCATGGTTCCATTCCAGCTTACGCCTTCTCAAGTGCCAGCTTCACCAGCTGAAGCATTGCTGGTGAACTCTCCATTCAGTGTTTTTGCTATCTTCTTTTGAATTTGCTTTTCATCATTATCACGCAGCTATTGTAGCTGAAAAGTTTTATTATTCTACTTTGGTTAATAAAGATACCACCTTCACTCACGTCTTTCATCTTCTCTCCACTCTTAGGATTTTGCTTCCGCTTTTTAACAGAAGATTCTTGAATTTCAATCTATTCTGCCACTCTCCCCTCCTTGTTCATCTCTGCCTTCTGATTCTTATTCTTCTTCCTCTTTATCTCCTGGGATCTCTAGTTTTCATGTTCCTACTTATACTAAACTTTCATGCGGTATTGCTAAATCTCGATCCACTACAGCTCCGAGTGATAAAAGGCCATCTCATTTCTTTAAGTTAGTTAGCGACTCTTCTCTCTCAGTTGTTCTCTATTATATCTGCATCTTTTGATACAATTCCCTCTTTTTGGAAACAGGCTACTGTGCTTCCTATTCTTAAGCCAGGAACAACTGATTCACTTAACCCTCTCAACTACAGACCTATTTCTTTATTACCTCTTCTCTCTAAAGTAATCTAGAGACTGGTCACTCAGCAACGCTAAGATTATCGCCTCCAATCTGGTGCTCTCCACTCAGCTCAGACTAGTTTCCATCCTAGGCTGTCTACTGAACACTCTTTTCTGGCTCTCACAGATTTTTTTTGCTTTGCCCTTGACTCTGATCATGAAGTTCTCGTGTCTCTTGATTTCACCGCTGCTTTTGATTTGGTTAATCATTCTTCTTTTATCACAGCTTTGTTCTTTTGACATTTTCAGTTCTGCTTGGCCTGGTTTTGTTCTTATCTACATAACCACACTTTAAGGGTTCCTTGGTCATCTTCATTTTCTGCTCCTCAGGCTATTCACTATGGTGTTCCTTGGGGGTTCTGTTTTGGGTCCTATTCTTTTTAGGATTAAACAATTTGTATTGCCAAAAACAAAGATATTCCTTGTCCCCTTGGATTTCTTGATTCATTCTTTAGACCTCCTTTTTCATTTATGCTGACAATGTACAGCTTCTTTTTCATTTTCCTACTTCTTCTTCTGCAGCTATCCCTCACATTTCTCAGAAACTAGACAGAATTACCAATTGGCTGATCACTCATAGGGGTATGTTTACTAAACCGCGCAATTGTGTGGGGCGCACTTGAGCGTGCGCTAAGGTACCTTAGCGCACGCTAATAGTGCGTTTTTGGTGCCCCGCACACGTGCGCGCCACCTGCACATGTGCGTGCCGCCCGCAAAAGTGCGCGGCGCGCTGATGTGCGATAGAGGCGTGGAAAGGCATTTCGAGGGTGGAGGAAGGCTCCCGAGGGGTGGGGGGATGGGGGTCAATGGGTGGAGATTGGGAGGGGAGAGGCTCCCCGCACAGGAGCGGGGCTGAATTTCGGTCCAAAATATACCGTGAGTGAAAACCTCGCATTAGAGCCGATTTAAAGGGAAGAGAAACCATTTCCGTCAGCAATGTACAGCAAAACTGGGGAAACCAACAAAACGTGAGCAGTGTGATACATGTGCACAGAACAAAATGTCAAATAAAACTTTAAAATGACCGCAAGAAATATTGTACAAATTATAGGTCAGCTGGGCAACAGTGATAGCAATGGGCAACAATAAAAAACACTCCCAGGAAAGCTCCAAAAAAAAGAAATGATTTTTGGAAGGGTCTACGATCCGTAGACCCTTTCAAAAATCATTTCAGTTTATTGGAGCTTTCCTGGGAGTGTTGTTTAATGTTGCCCAGTGATATCACTGTTGCCCAGCTTGGATATGGGTGTTTGCCCCTTTTTCCGAGGTCATTTGTGAGGTTTATTTGCACGTTTGTCTCCATACAAGGTAAATGAGCCCACAGTAATATTGTGCAGAGCAGGGTTTCTGACTCGTCAGGCCAGGTTTCCTATCTCCAGGGACTGCACTGTCTCTGTGGCCACAGTGCAGTGCAACAGACACAGCCAGTGCCTGTAAGACCAGAGGGTCACAGGTTCAAATCCCAGCTGGGGCTCCTGCCAACCCAAGCTCCACATTTTTACCCACCACTAAACAGTGATAGTAAAGACACTCCTTTATTGCAGAGAACATAAGCATGGTTCAAACACCCATATTTTACCCTACACCACACACAAACCATAACAATGGCCATTACCTACAGCCGTGTCACCCTGATTCAGTCCTGGAGTGCCACCAGTCAATCAGGTCATATGCTTTTTCCCAGATAAGGACATGTCTGCATGTTGGCGGAAGGGTACAGGTGGTGGAGGGGGCAGTGGCTGCAAGCCACAGCAGACAGTGGCCTAGGCCTGTGCAGGCTGGCACGGTCCACCACAAGACAGGCTCTGTTGGATGTATAGTCATGGACTCCACAGGGAATGCAGCATATCTGTGGCAACACGGTGGTGCAGTGCACACAGACAGTGTGTGCAAAAACAGAAGGTCACAGATTCAAAGGCCAGCTGGGGCTACTGCCAATCCTGTCCACATATTTTTCCCACAACTAAACCATGATAGTAAGGACAAACCTTTATTGCTGAGAACCTACGCATGGTTAATACGCCTATATTTTACCACACCAAACACAGACACCATAAACAGCCGCATTACCTAGAGCAGAGTCTCCCAAATGCAGTCCTGGAGGGCCCCACACCAGTCAGGTTCCATGCTGCCTCTAATAAAGATGCCTGTGCTGCACATCTATGCACCACCCCCATGGTATGCAGATGTAGCTCATGCATATTTATGAGGGACAGCATGAAAACCCGAACAGTGTTTGGAACACCAGGACTGGAGTTGGGAAACTCTGCCGTAAAGCAGCAGCCAACAGGGCCAGACACACCCACACACACACACAGGCCCCATTGGCCAATGCCTCCTGGAGAGGCAGGACATTGGGCCCTGCCTGTATCTCCCAATACTAGCAGTTGCATACCTTAGCAATGCCACCCTACACCTGGGTATATGGTACACAGCTATCAAACGTTTCCCATGATAACTGGCAGATATCAATTCCTAAGTTAAGCACAGTTTGCTCATTGAGCTCCACCTTAACAATCATTCTGATGTCTGTGGTGTGTGCTTCAGGTCTGGTCTCTGACAGTGTTTACCACCCTGGGGAGTGACCCCCAACAGTATTGCGTAGCATATCCATGCCTGTACTGTGTCCAGGACTGGTGTGGTGGGTATGGCTGCTGAACCCCTCTATAGTAGCACAATGCTGCCATAGGTGTGGGGGTGGCTGTCTGTCTATCCAGTGTGTGGTGGCTGCAAACACCATCCACAGCCCACACTGCCAGCAATGTTGCCAGTATTGGGCTGCCAATGTGCATAATGAGGAGCAAGGTACCATGGGTATAGGCCGGACAGGGTGGCCTGGCCAGGGTGCATCTGCACAGGGCATAGGGCACTGACTGGGACATTTTAGTGCCCGGCCACCACCTACACAGACAGGGTGACCTCAGTATGTTCTGCTGAGAGATCACTCTCACCCTGACTGTGCAGTGACCACAGCATGGCTAGGCACCCCATAGTGTTATATAGTATTTCTTTCATGTGATAGATATGGGTTTCTTTTTGGGGCCCAGTCACTGATTTATCTGCTTGCTGTGTATGCTGACATCCCAGTTCTGGGTGCATGCATCTCCACTGGGAACATGCACTATAGACTAACTAGCAGACTGCTTGCAGCTGGTATGTGTCTTGATGGAGTGGGGTGCAGTGAGTGATGACTTGCAGCAGGAGAATATCAGATAGTGGTGGGGTGAAGCTTATCATATCCAGGCCTAATGTCTGTCTGCTATTGTGTTATGGATGTGTATAGAGCTGCATTGACTGCCCTGTGGGGTGTCTGTTCCTCAGCAGGACTGGGTTTGATGGTCCCCTCTACTGCCACCTTTGCAGGGAGGTAGAATGTGGATCTAGTGATGGGAGACCCTGTTTGCCACCCTTGGCCTGGGGGGGAGGGGGGGCTACACCTGACTGAGACAGAGATGTCCAAGGTGTTTCTGCAGAAACTACCTATCTCACAATTTAACACTGCTTTGGACCTCCAGCAAGGCCTTATTCAGCCATGGAAGGTGCTGTGGACCTGGTGCTGGGCGCCTCACTGCACACTCAGGGTGAGCACAGTACCCACACAATGTGACGGTGTGTAGCTACTCTTAGCCAGTTAAACACACGGTTAGTACCCCCTACCAGTCCGAGATGCTGTGGGGTTGCACATGGTCACTTCCCCCTACCAGGCCGAGGTGCTGTGGGGGTGCATTCCCCATCTTGTGTTTATCTGTGGACAGCTGATTTGCATGTGCAGTGCATCATGGGTGTGCTAACCCTATCCTGGTGACCACAACAGCCTGTCTGTGTGGTGACGTGCAGGCTCTCTGCAGCCAGCCTGGTGCTTGCTAGTAGCTATGGAGCTGTAGCCCAGTGGTTACTTCACTGCCTGTGAAGTTGGAGGTCATGGGTTCAAACCTACAGTGGGGCTATTTGATAGGGTTGTCCAACACATTACCTTTTTTTAATGTACATATTTTGATGCCAGCAAAAACACCCTCAGTGTACTGTACCCATAAGGTGCCTCTGAGGGTGCTTTATAGGGCACCCTATAGGGCACCTTATGGTTCCCGTCCATATAAGGTGCACTGTACATTATCCTGTGATGCAACTTATAGGGTGCCCTATAGGGGACATTTTAGGGTGCTGTGGCGGACAGTGCAATTTATAATGTGCCCTATGGAGTGCCTTATAGGGTGTCTTATACGGCACCTTCAATTACGGCACGTGAGGGCGTGTTTGCTGGCAGCAATTAATAAATTAAAAATAAAGTGCTGCAGGGAAACATATGTACAATGCAAAGCTGATGCCACAACCAGCCTTACGTATTAGGCACACTGGGGAGCAAACTCATGACCCCTGTATCAGCAGTCAGTGCCGTAACCATTGGGCTCCACTGCTGCCCCTCTTTGCCTGTCAGCGCACCTACTTATGCTTTCCATTCCTTAAACTGCACAGTGCTGCCATAACAAACAGTACTCTGACCTTGCGGTACCTCATACTGCACCCTCTAAAGCGCCCTATAAGCAACATTCTAGGATGCCTTGGCTGACAGTGCACTTTAAAATGTGCCTTATAGGCCACCTTATGTTAACACGCTTTGAGAGTGCGTTTGCTAGTAGTGAAAATTAAAATAAAC
Organism: Ichthyophis bannanicus; assembly: GCA_033557465.1. Classification (NCBI taxonomy): domain Eukaryota; kingdom Metazoa; phylum Chordata; class Amphibia; order Gymnophiona; family Ichthyophiidae; genus Ichthyophis; species Ichthyophis bannanicus. The sequence continues at coordinate 1,761,437,442 of CM066032.1, read as the reverse complement.
ATTAAATGACTCCAAAAGCAATCTTCCCCATAATATGTAATGCTTCAGCCAGCCTTGTTCATTGGGCACTGTGGGGGATTGAACCCTTGATCTCTGCACTATTGGTAAGTGCCTTAACCATTATGCTGTGGTTCTGTTCCTGTTCTTGCACATTAGCGCTCCGCCTTATGCCGCCCAATATTAAAAAGCCTCCTAAATCAGTAGGGCACCGCCTAATGCCCATCAGCATGCCACCTTATGCTGCACAATATTAGACTAGCTCCTAAAGTAATGCCTCAGCCAGCTGTCTACATTGAGCACTGTGGGGGATTGAACCCCTGATCCCTGTACCATTGGTAAGTGCCTTAACCATTGTGCTGTGGCTCTGCTTTTCTGTGTGCACATCAACGTGCCACATATGCCTCCCGCACAGCTTCCTCATGCGCTAATGTGCGGGGCGCACATGGGCGCCATGCACCTTAGCGCATATGTCAATCACGGCTTTTCTTTTTCAGGACGGAACGCCCACTCCTTATATGGCATCCGCTCACTACCGCGGCCCGCACATTAGCGGGGTTTTAGTAAACATACCCCATAGTCTCGAATTTAACACTTCCAAAAACTGCAGCTATGCCTTTTTCTAATGAGATTTCTCCTTCTCTTTCTGTACTCCCGTCTATTCATGGTATCTCTATTCCACTGCAGGATCATCATCTTTTGTTTTCACAACATATTTCACGCACTATTCAAAAACGTTCCTTTCTTCGGCAGATCCATACTATTAGAACATTCCTCAACTTGAAATCGTCCTGATTGCTCATACTCTCCTTGGTCACCACTCGTTTGGATTATACAAATTCTCTTCTTTTTTGGCTTCCTCAATATCAATTTCAATGTTTAGAGTTAAATCAAAATACTGCAATTAAACTTTTGTATGGAGCCAGAAAATTTGCCAGTGTTACTCCTTTCTTCATTGAACATTGGCTTCCAGTTATTTACCATATCAGATTTAAACTTCTCACTCTTGCATTTCACATTTTCCATTCTGGTAGTCCTCCATTTCTTTCTCAGTTTCTGATTGTTTATACCTCTTCGCTTTTTCTCCGCTCGGCTACACAGCATCAATTAGTTATTCCTAGTTTGTGCCAGGTCCATTCTACTGCTCACTCCTCTTTTAGAGTAACTGCTCCTGTTTTATGGAATTATCTCTCTTCTATTCTGAGGTGTCAACTTTCCTTTGTTTTAAATCTCAGTTTAAGAGTCATTTCTTTGTTCAAGCTTTTCCATCAGCTGATTCCTTGTGATAGATTTACTTTACTTGGCCTGTCATGGTTGCGACTTGGCAACCTGCTGCAAGGGTTTGCATCAGTCACTTGTCCTGTCCTGTCTATGTTTCACTATCCCTTGTGACTCTTGTTTATGAATGACCTGTTTTGGAAATACTGCTGCTGCCACTGCCCACCTCCCTCCCAAATGGATCAGTGGCAGCTGGGAGGGGGGGGGGGGCAGTGCGGCCGGTCATGTGTGCTGCTGCTGCCACCCATCCAGGCCAGCCACACTAGGCAGCTGCCTAGCTCACCCAGTGGACGGGCCGATCCTGGTAGTATAATAGTAGTAGTAGTAATCTCTTCCTGCTGGTGATTCACATGATACACTACCTTTTCCTTGCCTCCTGTGGAGATACTGTCTGAGGGGAACATCTGGTGGAGGGGAGGCGAGACGCCTTCCTGCTTGGAGCCTCTGTACTCTGATCTGATTCGTTAGTTCCGTATGGACCTTTCATAGAGGGTAATGCATGGGCAGTAGTCACCAGCTGGTTTTTATATAGAGTCACATGGAACATTTCCCTGTTCTCTCCCTTCTGTAGGCAAGATGAAAATCTTGCCCACATGTATTTAGTGTGTCCCCATTTAGTTTAAGTTTTGGATTTTCCTTCCTATTTTCTTTTTGTTGTTGTTGATTTTCTCATCTGAACTGTTTATCTATGGGTAACGCCCTGTTCCAATGCCTTATGCATATGATAGAATGTCTGGTCAGCTATCTCCTTGCCACTGCTAAGGATGTTGTCTTGCAGACCATGAAGGATAAACTAGCTGTGCAAGACTCACCTGAATGTGGGGTTCTCTTCACAGTGGCAGTGGGTGCCTGGATCATTTCCACACTATGTCCACCAGCAGAATACAGCTATTTGCCAGCTACTAGACAGTCAACTCCCTCCTCCTGCCTCCCTCTGCCTCAGTCAATGCCCTTCTTTTTTCCCTCTCACTCTCCTTATTTAGGTTTCCAGGTGTCCTTTATTGTTCCATCCTTATTTCCCCTCTTTTTTTCCCATTAAGTTGCTAGTGTTCTTCATTTCTGGGCCATGGACAGGTCTATTAAGTAGGTATGGGAGTAGTGAGGTATTCCGCCCATTAGAGTCACACCTTGGGTAGATGGAAGCAACTCCTGAGCCCTTTTTGTCAAGGTTACATCTTCCCTCTACTATCTTTCCCCTCTGACCCTTTCACCCTCATTTTCCAACCCCCCCCCCCCCCCCAAAGACCATCTCAGTCTCAAGGAGTATGGAAGAAAGCGTGCCAGGGGATCGGAGGCCATCCATTCCCCTCCCTGTAGCTTTTCATGTTTGGTTTATTTATTTTTCACATTTTTTATGACATTATGCAATCAGACCCTCTGTTGATGTCTCATCCCTTTTTCATGCCATAAAAGGACATGTAAGCAGCTCCTCCTCCATAAAGGTGGGAGTGGAAGATTAAGTGCTTTTGATCAAGAAGGCAAGGCTGGCTTCACCAGCAATTTTAACAGTTTTTGATGGGCCTGACTTGTGTCTATTGAGACCCAGCTCTGCTCTACTCTACTGTTCAGTGAAGTATTTCCTTACTGCTTCAACCTCTGCTCCAGGACTGGTTCCTGCTCCATATCTGACTAAAACTTCATACCTGGTTCCTGATCTATGCCTGCACCGTTCCACCTGGGCCTAGCCTCTCCACCACACTCCTGCCCAAAGTAGGCCCTAACATCAGATAAACTAAATTGATAACATAAATATGGCTATTGATTTCTCTCACCCAAAATGCAGAGTCTACAAGTGGTTGCCTTGCAGACTTCTCACCTTTTCCGCCCTCCTGGTTGATATTTCCTTCTGTTCTCTGATTTCATTTATTAATATTTATTAACTACCTTTACAAAGAAATTTAACCAAGATGGTGCTATTCCTTCTGCTGATGCTATCCTTACGTGCTTTTTGATGGCGTTAGTCCCTCTGTTATTTCTGTTGATGTAACTTCTATGATAACTGCTGCTATTCACCAAGGACACAGGCTTAATAAAATCTCAGGATCTGCCCCAGGTGATTATTTCATGTGAAGGGATTCTTGTCCAATATGTTTATGTCTGATTAGAGGTGAATGGGGTTTTCTGGTGTACATAATCTTTGCAAGGTTGGGTTATTCCTTTCATACATCTGAAGTCATTTCCAAATCGTTGAAGGTATTCTTGGATAATTGTAGACAGTTGGAAACTACAAGTGTGCCTGTTGCTGGGATGGTGTTTAAGTTTTTGTGAGCACGTTAGCCAGGCAATGTATGGCAGCAGTGTTAAGGGAGGAGGAGCGTTCATGTCCACCAGTGACAATACTGTTGATGGGCTCTGTAGGCATCCTATCTTGCTAGAGAATAAAAACCTTGCACTGGCTAAAACACCATTCTCTCTGCTGTTAGAACATAAGATACGCCATACTGGTCAGACCAAGGTCCATCAAGCCCAGTATCCTGTTTCCAACAGTGGCCAATCTAGATCATACGTACCTAGCAGTTTCCCCAAAAGACACAGGTTCCACAATGCTTGTACTGAGTCAAACATTGATATCCTGGGTCCCTTCTTAATAATGGTTTATGGACCTTTCCTCCAGGAACTTCTCCAAACCTTTTTTAAACCCAGCTACACTAACAGCCTTTACTACATCCTCCGGTAACAAATTCCAGAGTTTGATTACACATTGAGTGAAAACATATTTTCTTTTTTTGTAAATTCGTTTTTATTGTTTTCAGATAAACATACAGTACAGCGGGCTGGCCAGCCTCGCATCCAGAACATCATGTAGAGATAAACATTCAGAGATAAATGCTGGGGACATCTGGGTAACAGACTCATAGCTAATATACAAGCCCACACAAAGAGAACAGCAGGGAATGCAATACAAAGAAGTGAACACAAGGAATTAAACCCAAGAAACCCCCCCATTCGAGCTCCCAGACCTAACCTGCAGGTCAAGGCCCTCACTGTACAGTCCAAACCCAGCAAACATTCACCCCCAGGTGCCTGCCAGAACAACCCCAACTACCAGGCCAACCCCCTCCCCGCCCCCCTTACCTCTAAACCCCCCACCCTCCCCTACCAAAATACCGTAATAACCCCCACAGGTCTCTTTAACCACCTGCAGCTAACACCGCCCCTCCCAATATTGGGGGCCACCGCCCAGACTCGTAACCATTACCTATGCCTGCTCCAGGTCCCCTGCGGGATCCACCCCCTGGGCATTTAGCAAAGGCTCCCAGATGAGGAGGAAATGGGACTGCATGTTTCCCCCCAGTAGTCTAGCCGTTCTACCCTCCATCTTCATGAGGTCTCCCACCAGAGACTCCCATTCTCCTATTCCCGGACCCCCCTCTGAGAGCCATTGCCGAAGAATACAATGTTTAGCTACTAAGAAACTTTTCGCACACAGCCGCCTCTGGGCGTCTGTCCCCTGTACCCCCGCTGGCCCTACATGAAACAAACACCACACAGCGTGCAGAGTCACCTCCCCACCCAACCAAAGTAGCAATTTGTTTTGCACCGCCCTCCAAAATAGTTGAATCCTAGGGCAGGACCAAAAGCGGTGGAACAGGGTACCCACTTCTCTTTTACAGAGACCACACACATCGGACAGCAAGAGTCCCATCTTCCTCGCCCCAGTCTCAGACACATACGCTCTCCACAAGAGCTTAAACTGCAATTCTCGATAACGTAACATATTTTCTTTTATTAGTCTTAAATAGTTTACCCTGTAGCATCATTGCATGTCCCCTAGTCTTTCTATATTCTGATAACGTAAACAATCGATCTACGTTTACCCGTTCCACTCCGCTCATTAATTTATATACTTCTATCATATCTCCCCTCAGCCGTCTCTTTTCCAGGTTAAAGAGCCCTAACCTTTTTAGCCTTTCTTCATAGGAGTATCCTTCCATCCCCTTTACCATTTTGGTGGCTCTTCTCTGAACCTCTTCTAATAACGCTATATCCTTTTTAAGATACGGCGACCAGAATTGCACACAATATTCAAGATGCAGTCTCACCATGGAACCATATAGAGGCATTATAATATCTTTTGTTCTATTTCCCATTCCTTTTCTTATGATACCTAGCATTCTATTTGGCTGCCACTGCACACTGGGCCGAGGGTTTTAACATGTTATCCACAATGATGCCTAAATCTTTTTCCTGAGTGGTGGTTCCTAATGTGGAACCTTGCATCGTGTAACCATAGTTTGGGTTGTTCTTCTCTAGGTGCATAACTTTGCACTTGTCCACATTAAATTTAATCTGCCATTTTGATGTCCAGTCTTCCAATTTATCAAGATCCTCTTGCAATTTTGCACAGTCCTCTTGGGTTTCAACAACTTTAAATAGTTTTGTGTCATCTTCAAATTTGATAACCTCACTCGTTATTCCGTTTTCCAGGTCATTTATGAATATGTCAAAAAGCAGCGGACCCAGCACAGATCCCTGGGGTACACCACTATTCACCTTTCTCCATTGGGAAAATTGGCCATTTGGCCCTACCCTATGCTTTCTATCTTTTAACCAGTTCCTGATCCACAATAGTACACTGCGTCCTATCCCATGACTCTTTAGTTTTGCCAAAAGTCTCTGATGATGGACCTTGCCAAAGGCTTTCTGAAAATCCAGATACACTATATCAACCGACTCACCTTTGTCCACCTGTTTATTCACACCTTCAAAAAAACATAACAGATTAGTAAGACAAGATCTTCCTTGTCTAAAGCCATGTTGGCTGTTTCCTATTAGGCCATGACTATCTACATGCTGAGTAATTTTGTTCTTTATGATGGTTTCTAGCATTTTTCCCGGTACTGACGTCAGGCTCACCGGTCTGTAGTTTCCCGGATCACCCCTGGAACCCTTTTTAAAAATTGGCGTTACATTGGTGATCCTCCAATCTTCAGGTATTACAGATGATTTTAATAAAAATTCACAGATTACTAATAGCAGGTCTGCAATCTCATTTTTCAGTTCTTTCAACACCCTTGGATGTATACCATCCGCCCAGGTGATTTGCTACTCTTCAGTTTATCTAATAGTTGTAATACATCCTCCCGATGTATCAATATCTCCTTCAATTCTTCCACACCTTTAAATACCACTTCAGTCATGGTTAACATCCCTACATCTTCCTCAGTAAAGACCAAAGCAAAGAATTCATTCAGTCTCTCTGCTATCGTCTTGTTGCCTCTTAGTGCTCCATTAACCCCTCTATCATCTAATGGACCAACTGACTCTCTCACATGTTTTTGGCTACGAATATACTTGAAAAAGTCTTTATTTTGTGCTTTTGCTTTCGCAGCAGACTTCTTCTGAAATTCTCCCTTTGCCTGCCTTATCAATGCCTTGCATTTGACTTGCCAGTGCTTGTGCTGTTTCCAGGTTTCGTTGTTTGGCTCTTTTTTCCATTTCTTGAAAGATGCTTTTTTGTCAAAAACAGCCTCTCTGACCTCACCTTTAAACCATGCTGGCAGTTTTTTGGACTTCCTTCCACTTTTCTTAAAGTGTGGAATACAGCTGGTCTGGGCTTCCAAGATAGTAGTTTTGAACAATACCCAAGCTTGATGTAAGTCTTTAACCTTTGCAACTGCTCCTTTTAGTTTTTTCTTAACTATTTTCCTCATTTTATCATAGTCTCCCTTTCGAAAGTTAAAAGGTAGTACTGTGGATTTCCGTACTATCCCTCCTCCACTAATTAAATCAAACGCAATCATGCTATGATCACTATTGTCAAGTGGCCCCAGCATCCTTATCTCTTGCACCAGATCTGGTGTTCCACTAAGGACTAGGTCTAATATGGCTTCCCCTCTGCTCGGTTCATGAACCAGCTGCTCCAAGAAGCAGTCATTTATTTCATCTAGGAACTTTATCTCCCTAGCATGTCCTGCCGTGACACTGAGCCAGTCGATACCGGGGTAATTGAAATCACCCATTATTATTACTGTGCTGTAACTTTTGTTAGCTTCCTTGATTTCTTTGAGCATTTCATCATCCATTTGTTCATTCTGGCCAGGCGGTCGATAGTACACCCCCACTGCCATCGCCTTCCCCTTTTTACATAGAATTTCAAAACATAGAGATTCTACAGCAAATTTTGTTTCCTGCAAAACTTTAATCCTTTCTGACTCAATGCCCTCTCTAACATAGAGCGCAGCCCCTCCACCAATTTGATCAGCTCTATCATTATGATATAGTTTGTACCCAGGTATCACAGTGTCCCACTGATTGTCTTCCTTCCACTATGTCTCTGATATTCCAATCATATCTAACTTCTCATTTAGTGCTATATATTCTAACTCTCTCATCTTATTTTTTAGACTTCTAGCATTTGCATACAAGCATTTTAGAGACTGTATTTTATTCATATTAATCTGTCTATTGGTAGACATGGGTAATTTGGGATCTTTAAGCTGTGTCTGCTCCATACTCAAGGGCATTTGGGCTACTTTACTCTTTTTTGGAACCTCTGTGCTCTTGGTAGTATCCTTCAAGGATACATTCTTCCAAACCATGTGCTCTTGGGTGACTGTCGGCTTTCCCCTATTATCTAGTTTAAAAGCTGCCCTATCTCCTTTTTAAAGGTTAATGCCAGCAGCCTGGTTCCATCCCTGTTAAGGTGAAGCCCATCCCTTTGGAAGAGCCCCTCCTTTCCCCAGAATGTTCCCAAGTTCCTAACAAATCCAAAACCCTCATCTCTGCACCATTGTCTCATCCACACATTGAAACTCCAGAGCTCTGCCTGCCTTTTGGGTCCTGCGCATGGAATGGGAAGCATTTCGAAGTATGCTACCCTGGAAGTTCTGGATTTCAACTTCCTACCTAAAGGCCTAAATTTAGCCTCCAGAACCTCCCTACCACATTTTCCTATGTCATTGGTACCGACATGTACCAAGACAGCAGACTCCTGCCCAGAACTATCTTAAGACCTTATCTAGGTGGTGCATGAGGTCCGCTACCTTCGCACCAGGCAGGCATGTTACCAGGCGATCCTCAAGTCCACCAGCCACCCAGCTATCTACATGCCTAATGATCAAATCAGCAACTATAATGGCTGTCCTAACCCTTCTCTCATGGGCACATGGCCCTGGAGAAACGTCCTTGGTGCAAGAGGGTTTTACATCACCTGGAGGACAGATCCTAGTTACAGGATCACTTCTTGCCACACCAGGGTGATGCTCTCCTGTCACGTGACCTCTCTCCTCCATGGCAACAGGGATGCTGCCAGACTGGAGATGGGACTTCAGGACTATATCCCTGTAGGTCTCGTCGATGTACCTCTCTGTCTTTCTTATGTTTTCCAAGTCTGCTACTCTAGCCTCTAGAGAATGGACTCGTTCCCTGAGAGCAAAGAGCTCCTTGCATCTAGTGCACACGTAAGACCTCTCACCAACTGGAAGAAAATCATACATGTGACACTCAATACAAAAGACTGAAAAGCCACCATCTCACTCCTGGACTGCTGTCTGCATCTTAGTTTTAACCTTGTGTTTAGATCTAAGTTCTTTACTTACTAAGGGTTGCTATGGATATGTATACTAATAAAAGTGTACCTAATACGTTTAATATACCCTGTTCACCTGAAGCTTAATTAATCTCAGGCCCTTAGTGTATGACTGATTTGGATAACGAGCTTCACCTGAGAGCACCTCCTTTCCTTTAAGATGTGTAAGTACCTATAAATCTACGATTATCCCAGGGGTTGGTGGGTGTTCGGGAGGGAGGGAGGGAAATTACACTTATTAAAAGAGGGCTGCTACACAGTACCCTGTCCTGTGCTGCTGAGGTAAGCTGTGACCAACTTCCTGGGTGATTAACAGTCCTTGCTTGGATAGGAGTCTTTTCAAAATGGCCTTTTGACCTCCCACCTGGTGTTAACACCTATTGAAAATGTTTCACAGGTCTCTTGCCCCCTAGGTAGAAGGCCTCTTTGTAAAGGTCTCTAGAAGACTTTATTTGTTGCTCAAAGAGTACTGACCCTGTTTTTTATGCTAAGTTATATTCTGATTTGATTTAAGTTACAGCTCTTTGCTGCTGCTAGGCTCTGACTTATTATCAAATTTAAACTACAAGCTCTCTGCTAGGTTCCAAATTTAACCAGAAAGCTCTCTTCTGTGTTTTAAATTTAAACTAAAAGTACTTTGCTGATACTAGGCCCTGAGTGACTATTAAAGTTAAATTACAAGCTCTCTGCTGGGTTCTAAATTTAACCAGAAAGCTCTCTTCTGTGTTTTAAATTTAAACTTATACTGCTGCTACTAGGCCCTGACTGATTTAACAAAAAAACACTGGGTTGACAGATTAATTAGCTTTAATACAAAGAAGTCCTTTCAGAAGATTCCCAGAAGTATATACTCACAATTGCAGATCTCTCTTCAGAAGTAGCAGTCCCTGTTTCTAGTCCTTCAAGACTGTTCTATTCTCAAGTACAGTCTCTCCCTCTTTTGGGCTAATTGACTTCAAAGTAGAACGGGCAAATAGTCTGTGCTCATTTCAAGGAGGAGTTTGTTGAAAATAAAATGGATTCTGATTCACAATGACCTTCTGTTGTTCACAAGCCTAGGATAGACTCCACAATTTGGAATTCTCCATCCCCTCTATCTACTCTGTCTCCCTAGAACTCCAAAAGCTGGCCTTGTAACCCTTATCGACTTACAGGAAAAAAAAAAAAAGAAATTGATGTGTTTTGGTTTGTTCTAAACATTCATTTTAATAGAAGTCTTTTTTATGAATATTATAGTGTTTTAATGCACATTGATTATTTAATGTGCGTTAATTCCTAGGTTAGTATTCCTTAAATCAATTTAGCATCCTCATTGATAGTGCACACACTTTCGCAAGAGTTTATACTACGAGAGCAATATCATGAACTATTCACTCGTGCCCGCACAATGCATGCTATTGCATAATAGTGCATATTCTCTTGAAAGAGCATGCACTATTGCTCAATGAGAAATGTAAAAAACATGAAAAAAGAGAACAAAAGGAAACAATACCAAAATATTTGGAATGCATATCTCTATTTAGCACCCACTACATTTTTTAAAGGACCCTAGCAAACCAAATGCACATATTCAAATGCATATTCTAACAGTAATTCAATGGTTTTATTACTCTGAACAACACCTAATTGTATCATTTGTCACTGGTTTCTGAGACTTACTGTTTTTCATTTTTTCACTAAATCACATACGGTGAACTAAGGATGACAGTGTCTAAAAATGGATTAAATTGATGCATCCTAGAAATTATTTGTAACCTCTTATATGTTCAGACTTTATCACTAGAATACTTTGCATATAACCCCTGAAAGTTAACCAGCAATATTTGAATTATTCCACTCATTAGGAATCTTGATGTATTAGCTGAATTTTATTTCTATATATTTAAGCAGACCAAGATGACAACTGCATTCTTCAAGAAATGAAAATGTAACAAAAGCCCCCGGTCATGGGTGACTATCAGTCTGAGATGCTGGATTAACTTTCAGAATATGATTGAATTGTTATAATCTATTTCCTTAAACTGTGTCCTTCCATTTACTAGTGGGAGTTGGTCTCTTTGTCTTATAGCTGCTCCATTGGACTTACAGGCTGTATGTTTGACAAACTTGGTAAATTATTGGCCTTCCAGCTTAAGAAAAAAGCAAAGGACAAGAAAGTACAGTAGTTTATAAAATTTAGACAGAATATGACAGTTTAGAATAAGAGCTGGAGAGGGTGAACTTTTTCAGCAAATTCTATTCAGGACTATATTTCTCTCAGGATAGACCTGATACTAGAGAAAATGAATAATTTTGCAGCAAATGGACTTTTCTATTCATAGATTTTGATCTTGGTAACAATTTTGAATGAGAGAATGAGCCATAAATTCACTCACTGCTTGGTGTCAAGGCTCCAGGAAACTGTGACTTTTTTAAATTATTTTGTAAACTCCTCCCTTCACTTTACTGTCCCGTCCTATCTGCTGCTAATCAGTTCCATAGGAGCTGGTGCAGTATTTGGTCCTGGTTCTGTGGACGATTATATTAGTTCTCTTGCAAGCATGAGTTAATAAACTGGCAACTGTCAGTAATATATTAGATATCAATTTTTCTGATGGCTTGTATCCTAGTTCACTGCATTTCTCAATGCTTATAAGGATGTGCACAGGGAAAAGATTTTCTGTTTTTCATTTGGCCTTTTTTTTAATTTTGCATGTTTTCTCAATTTGTTACACACATTCATTTTAATCAAAACTTTTATTGCATGTTAAAATGTTTTTAACACATGCTAATGAACTTACAGTAGGGTCACTTTTACTGATATTATGGTCCTTATTAAAGTGAGGTGAGGTTTTGCACTTACTGCATCTTAACTGCAAAAGTTAAGGTATGCTAAGTGCAAATTGTGTGCAGTAAATGCGGGGGGGGGGGGGGGGGGGGAGCATGCCCAATATCTGCTCTCCATGTGGAGGCCGATTCCATAACATTCACGTCCAGGCTGCAGGCACGTCCAAATCAGAGATAGGGACGTTTTAAACCCGATTCCGGTATGGGTGTATTCGCGTGTCTGGAATTGGAGACGTAGACGTATTAAACATCTTGAATGTCCCTGCCCTCACGATATTTTGAAAAGATGAATGTCTACGATGCTGCCCGCCTCCACCTCCCTTGTTAAATCATGCATTCTCTAAGCTGCTCCTCTCACTGGCAGTGTTGTGTTCATGCAAATAACACATGAATACTGATCATACCTAAATATGAATACCAACAAGACTAAATATATTAATCTCTTGAATGACCAGAACACTGAAAAGTAAGCTCAGTGCAGTCATTGATATAATAACCATACACTAGAAGAATATTACTCCAACATCAACAAACTAACTCAGAAAAATGGGAGGGTTTCTGATTCAAAAAACACATTCAATGCTCGGAAATGGTCTCAGACTATTCGGCTGCCTTACTCTGGATATTAAATTTTCAAAATATCCAACGGCGCCTGTTGGCATCAATGACCCTTTTCCGGCTTGACTTTTCAAATAATCTCAACACCCTCTCCCAACGGTGCTCCACATAAAGCTGTATATCACTTTTGTATTATATATTGCACACTTAGCTTTTCATGCAGAAAAAGGTTTTCTCTAAGTCAAATCATAAAAAATGATTTCTTCTTTCTCCCTTCTTTGATTGATATAATAACAGCAAGTCTAATGTGATATGTTTGTCCTGACATAGCTGACATGACAGTAGAAGAATCCCCCAGCTAATCGTTCATTGTGCATCTCTGAAAACAGTCTGTACAATGCTAATTATGGCCCAGTAGAAATAAGCAAAGTGTCTCTATAGCACAATGTGAAAACAGATCCCTGTCAGGAATAAGGAACCAGTAAAACAAAACACAAAAAATGGGGCAAAACATCAACTTGCCCTAGAGTAAAATGCTCCCTTCTTTTACGCATAAGCTACATATCTTATAGTTGATGCCTAAAAGAAGGGGGCGCTTCACTCTAGGGCAAGTTGCTGTTTTGCCCCATTTTTGGTGTTTTGTTTTACTGGTCCCTTATTCCTGACAGGGATATGTTTTCACATTGTGCTATAGAGACCTTTGCTGAGTTTTCTGGCCACATCAGACTTGCACCTGGTGATGCAGCGGTCATCCTTATGAACCAGGTACTGGCCAGGCATTCATGTCCCCCCAGAATTGCAACAGAACACACAGATCCTCTCGTGCAACCTGTCAGACGGCTGCCTGGGTGAGAATCTTCACAGTCTTGGCAAGCGCATATATCTATATGATTTGCAAGGGGTTGTGGGCAATGTAGTTCATTCACACCAGACACAGCTGCTGACAATAATTTAGTTGTGCTCTTGGGTAAAGCCAATAAGATATTTATTTATGGGGTTATTTCTCCCAACACAGATATGCTTGGTAGCACATAAATCAGGTTACTTGCTTTCAGTGTTAAACTTGGAAAAAAACAAAATAAGGAAAACAACCTTTAAACTTGTCAGGCAATTAAAGCAAAAGAAATAAGACCTGGTTGATAACAAACTGGTCTTTTTCTGTAGGCTTAGCTAATATCCTCTTAGCAAGTATCAAACAACAAACCAAAAGCTACAAAGAGAAAAAAAACTGTTCTTTTCAGGTTAACTTCTTATATCTTCCCACATAGATTCAGAAGTGATTCTCTCCTAGCTCACAAGCAATTAGGTAAGGCTCAATTGCTAGCAGTTATCCAGCTGAAACCCCTTAGCTGGCTTGCTTTCTACTGTGTGGGTCAAATCCTGCTTCAGGAGCTTTTCTGAGTAGATTAAAGAACAAGTTTGTATTTCTTTGTGATGGTTGCTGTACTTTATAACAGAAAATCACCAAAGGAGTTTGGACAGAGAGCAGTCCATATAAACACATTCTTCATCTGCAATCATTCCCCCTTCTTCAACAAGCATGGGTTCAATATCATGGATTGGCACAGATGAATCTCTCAATGGAGCACTTTCAGGAGAATACTTGTTTCCCTGCTGTCTTTCAAGGTTATAGCTAGGGCATAGATCAGTGTTCACACCTGAGCTTCCATTGCTGTTAGAGTTCCTCTCTATATAGCCTGGCCAGTATGTAGTCCAGTTCTTATGTCCAGCCTTCCAATCCAGATCCCTGGACACTGGATCTCTCTTCACATACCTTCTGGCACAGGTCTTAGGGTCCCTTCCACATGCAGCCGTCTCCCTCACAGGTAGCGTCTGGAGTTTCCTAGCTCTGCAGCACCATTCCTCTGGCTTTCCCCAGTCCAATGGTGTATGCTGGCCCTTGAAATGCCTCCCAGTATACGTACTGCTCTGGACTCTTCTAGACCTATCAAAGGCTTTTCTCTTCCTTCTTCCAAAGGGTTTCTTTCCTTCTCTGTCCGTCCGGTTTGGCTTCTGCTTCTGATGATCCTTCAGATGAAACTGATGATCAAGCTCAAGCTGATTCTCAGGATAATGAGGATAATTCTCTGTAGAATAAACTCTACCTTTATTCTGCCTAGATGAGTGCTCCCCCCTAATACAGCGCAGCTGTGCTGAATCAGGCCCTGCCCTTTGAGATGAGTGCTTAGGGATTACCTCATAGCCCTCCTGATTGAACACACGTTTCCCCACTTCAGCTCCTCTAATGGCTGTTGGAAACCTGGTGCATTCTGGGACTGGTAGTCTTTTATGGGAAAATTCTGTTTTCTTATTTCTACCAGAACTGACAGGTTGCTTGTTCAGAGTCACTTCACCTTTTCTATAGCTCCTTCCTGAGCTATGATAAGCTTCCTTATCACAAACCCTAACATGACACACAAACACTCTCATTTGCAGTCACATTAAACATACTTCTGCCAAAATGATCCCCTGCACCTATAAACAACAGCTGAATAAGATAATATCATGGTGTCCCAGGACTGCATATCTGATCTGCTTTTCATACTCAAACAAGAATCTTTTCCAAGCTCAGTCACATACTAGCCCTACATCCACAGTCCCATTTTCCAGAACATAGGACATATTAGGGAACCCTAGAATAGCTCCATTGGCACAAAACAGCAAATGTCAGCATAGCCAGAATAAACACACTTGCTCCTCTCAATGTTTCTGTAGGGGTGTTTAATATTTTTCTATACCTTATAGCCTTCCCTCGCCTCTGCTGTCTTTTATTTATTTTATTTAACCAGTTTTTTATACCACCTTATCCTTTAATCAAAGCGACAACCCTTTTGTTTACACCTGCATCTTGTGTCTCTCCAGACTGCAGACACAACAGTTCATAGTATACTTGTTATAACCATTTTTCAATATGAGATGCTTTGAACAGAGCAGAGGTTTCTCTGACATGCCTTTATTCCATGTTTCTGCATGTATAACGTGGATGTCTGTAGGAAACACTCAGGACATGCATGGGCCTCTCCTGAATATGCTGGCCATGCCTCTTTCTGCCCCCCTTCTGTCCCCTCCCACCCACATTCTGAGATCCCCATGCAGGACCACAGGTTTTCCGAATACAGCCATAGACGTTTTCACTAAAACAACATCTATGCCACACATCCAAAGGGCTTATTCTTGTTCTGTAATGACCCACTGAGAGGCCAATTCCATTAATGCACATCCAGCCCTCTGTACAGCTGGGCAGAATCGGGCCTGCAAAGTTAGATCTTATTCTGATCCCGGAGTCCCCGCAGGATCAGAATCGGGTCTAGTGCCTGGATGTGCAGGCCTGGAACCAATTCTGTCTGGCCATACGTCCCCATGACTACCCAGCTAACTCAGCCGGTCCCATTGCCATGGCACCGCGGTGCCATTCACAAATCGCAATCCTGGCCCGCCAAACCTGAATGCCTGTTCCCCTTAGCCCAACCCACAATTTGGCCTTCCAAGGCCTGGATCGGGTTGAGGGGAATCCCCTGCGCCTCCTCACCTGCATCCCTGGGTCCCGTGTCGCAATCCCCCTCTGTCCAGGAGGACTTATTCCACTATTGAGTTGGAATATGTCCCCCATACAGGGCCAACCTCTGAATTGGCCCTGCATGTCCGGATTCACAGCCAACCCATGCCCCGCCCTTGTTCTGTCTCTGGAACGCCCCCTTCCACCCCCATCGAGGCCTCCCCATACAAACCCACTGTACATATGGGGAGGGTATTGACAGAGCTGGCAGGGGAATGAATAGCGGGGACAGAATGACCCCCTTAGTGTACAGGGCAGATACTTATTACATAGACCATGAAGCAACCACACTATCTGCTGAGGCAGGATACATGGCCCAGCACTAAAGAGGTTTAGAAAAATGATGCATCCATGATTAGCTCTAATTGCATCCCATCCAAAAATAACCATCCCAGGTAAAATCTTCCCTGCACTCAATCGACCCCCCACTTCCATCTCCTAGCCCCCCTTTCACATCCCCCAGAAAGTAATAGACAATAGATCATGAAAGAGAGACCACCCACACCAGTCCCCCTCCCCAATCCAGCACCCCTCCCAAAAGCAGACCCCCCAAAAGACAGACCTTCATCATCCATTTCTCACTCAACTCACCCCTGGGACATACCTAGAGGATTCCTTAGGGGTATGTTTACTAAAACCCCGTTAGGGTGTGCGGCGCGCTAGTGTGCGGATGCCATATAAGGAGTGGGCATTTCAGTCAGAAAAAAGCAAAACCGGGATTAATCATGCGCTAATGTGCGCTGTGCTCATGTGCGCCCCACACATTAGCGCATGAGAAAGCTGTGCGGAAAGCATAAGTGGCGCGCTGGTGTGCAAGCACAGGAGCAGAGCCACAGTACTATGGTTAAAACACTGACTGGTGACGCAGGGATTGTGGGTTCAATCCCCCACAGTGCCCAATGAGCAAGACTGGCTGAGGCATTACCTGTTCAGGGTAATATTGCTTTAGGAGGCATTTTAATATTTGGTAGCATAAGGCGGCGCGCTGATGTGCAAGCACAAAAACAGAACCACAGCACAATGTTTAAGACACTGACATAATGGTGCAGGGATCATGGGTTCAATCCCCCACTGTGCCCAATGAAAAAGGCTGGCTGAAGCATTACCTATTATGGGGAAGATTGCTTTAGGAGGCATTTTATTTTTATTTTAATTATCTCTACTAGCAAACGCACTCTCAAAGCGTGTTAACATAAGGCGCCCCATAAGGCACATTTTAAAGTGCACTGTCCACCAAGGCACCCTAGAATGTTGCTTATAGGGCGCTTTATAGGGTGCCATATGAGGTACCGCAAGGTCACAGCACTGTTTTTGATGGCAGTACTGTGCAGTTTAAGGAATGAAAATCATAAGTAGGTGCGCTGACATGCAAGGAGGAACAGCAGTGTAGCACAATGGTTAAGGCACTGACTGCTGATACAGGGGTCATGAGTTTGCTCCCCAGTGTGCCTAATATGTAAGACTGGCTAAGACATCAGCTTTGCAATGTATGTATTGTTTCCTGCAGTACTTTATTTGTATTTTATGAATTGCTGCCAGCAAACACGCCCTCACGTGCCGTAATTGAAGGTGCCGCATAAGGCACCCTATAAGGCACTCCATAGGGCACATTATAAAGTGCACTGTCCGCCACGGCACCCTAAAATGTCCCCTATAGGGCACCCTATAAGTCGCTCCACAGGATAACGTATAGTGCACCTCATATGGACGGTAACCATAAGGTGCCCTATAGGGCGCCCTCAGAGGCACCTTATGGGTACAGTACGCTGAGAGTGTATTTGCTGGCAGCAATAATGTACATGAAAAAGAGATAATACCTTAGGCAGCCCTAACAAATAACCCCACTGTGCGTTTGAACCCACAACCTCTGGCTCTACAGGCAGTGAAGTAACCATTGGGCTACAGCTCTATAGCTGCTAGCAAGCCCCTGGCTGGCTGCAGAGGGAGTGCATGTCACCACACAGACAGTCTGCTGTGGTCACCAGGATAGGGTTAGCACACCCATACCCATGATGCACTGCACATGCAAATCAGCTGTCCACAGATAAACACAAGATGGGGTATGCACCCACACAGCACCTCGGCCTGGTAGGGGGAACTGACCATGTGCACCCCCACAGCACCTCGGCCTGGTAGGGGGTACTGACCGTGTGTGTTACTGGCACAGAGTAGCTACACACCGTCACATTGTGCAGGTACTGTGCTCACCCTGAGTGTGCGGTGGGGTGCCCAGCACCAGGTCCACAGCACCTTCCATGGCAGAAATAGGCCATGTTGCAGGTTCTCAGCAGTGCTAATGTGTAAGATAGTTAGTTTCTACAGAAACATCTTGGATCTATCTATCTGTCTGTCTCAGTCAGGTGTAGACCCCCTAGGAGGATCATGCACCACCACCCTCCTCCAGGGCTGAGGGGGGCAAATAGGGCCTCCCATCAATGGTGGCAGCAGAGGAGACCAGCAACCCCAATCCTGCTGGGGAACATGACACCCTACAGGGCAGTCAATACAGGTCTGTACACATCCATAACACAATAGCAAACAGACATTAAGACTGGATATGCTAAGCTGCACCCCTTCACTACCTGATATTCTCCTGCAGCAAGCCTTCAGCCACTGCACCCTGCAAGGCACTCCATCAAGACACATACCAGCTGCAAACAGTCTGCTAGCTAGTCCATAGTGCATGTTCCTGGTGGAAATGCAAGCACCCAGAACTAGGATGTCAGCATAAACAAGCAGATAAGTCAGTGACTGGGCCCCAAAAAGAAACCCATAAATATCACATGAAAGAAATACTATATAGCACTATGGGGGTGCCTAGCCATGCTGTGGTCACTGCAAAGTCAGGATGAGAGTGATCTCCCAGCAGGACATGCTGAGGCTACCCTGTCTGTGTAGGTGGTGGCCGGGCACTAAAATGTCCCAGCTAGTGCCCTATGCCCTGTGCAGATGCATCCTGGCCAGGCCACCCTGTCCGGGCTATACCCATGGTACCTTGCTCCTCATTATGCACATTGGCAGGCCAATACTGGCAACATTGCTGGCAGTGTGGGCTGTGGAGGGTGTTTGCAGTCACCACACACTGGATAGACAGACACACACCTATGCCAGCATTGTGCTACTATAGAGGAGTTTAGCAGCCCTGGCCACCACATCAGTCCTGGGCACAGTACAGGCATGGATATGGTACACAATACTGTTGGGGGTCACTACCCAGGGTGGTAAGCACTGTCAGAGACCAGACCTGAAGCACACACCGCAGACATCAGAAAGGTTGTTATGATGGAGCTCAATCAGCAAACTGTGCTTAACGTAGGAATTGCTATCTGCCAGTAATCATAGCAAACGTTTGATAGCTGTGTACCATATACCCAGGTGTAGGGTGGCATTGCTAAGGTATGCAAGTTCTAGTATTGGGAGATGCACGCAGGGCCCAATGTCCTGCCTCTCCAGGAGGCATTGGCTAATGGGGCCTGTGGTGTGGGTGTGGGTGTGTCTGCCCCTGTTGGCTGCTGCTTTACGGCAGAGGTTCCCAACTCCAGTCCTGGTGTGCCAAACACTGTTCGGGTTTTCATGCTGTCCCTCATGAATATGCATGAGATACATCTGCATACCATGGGGGTGGTGCTTAGATATGCAGCACAGGCATCTTTATTAGAGGCAGCATGGAACCTGAATGGTGTTTGGCCCTCCAGGACTGCATTTGGGAGACTCTTCTCTAGGTAATACGGCTGTTTATGGTGTCTGTGCTCGGTGGGGTAAAATATGGGCGTATTAGCCATGCGTATATTCTCTGCAATAAAGGTTTGTCCTTACTATCACGGTTTAGTTGTGGGAAAAATATGTGGACTGGATTGGCAGTAGCACCAGTGAGGCTTTGAACCTGTGACCTTCTGTTCTTGCACACACTGTCTGTGTGCACTGCACCACCGTGTTGCCAAAGATATGCTGCATTCCCTGAGGAGTCCATGACTGTACATCCGACAGGTCCTGTTTGTTGCAGTGCACGGCACCCACCTGGACAGGGCTAGGCCATGGTCTGCTGTTGCCACCAGCTGCTGCCACCTCCACCACCAGTACCGCTCCATCCTTAGATTGGAGACAGCATAAACCCTGAAGGATTTGTGGCCCTCTAGGACTGCATTTGGGGGAATCTGCTCTAGGTAATGTGCACGTTTCTGTGTCTGTGCTCTGTAGGGTAAAATAGAGGTGTTTGAGCATGCTTATGTTCTCTGCAATAAAGATTCGTCTTTACTATCATGATATAGTTGTGGGTAAAATATGGGGACTGGATTGGCTGGAGACCCAGCTGGGGCGTGAACCTGTGACCTTCTGTCTCCAAACACACTGGTTGTGTACACTGCACCACCGTGTTGCCACAGAGACAGTGCATTCCCTGTTGATACCATGACTGTTTGTCCGGCAGGGCCTGTCTGTTGCAGTGCATTGCACCCACCTACACAGGGCTAGGCCATGGTCTGCTCTGGGCAGCTGCCACTGCCCCCTCCACCTCCAGTACCCCTGTGCCACCATGCTGACATGCCCTTCTGCTGGTGGTGCTGGTGGTACCCAGTCTGAGGCCATCCTGTGTGCGGATAGGCTGATGCCTATGGTGCGGGTTCTGGGGTAGTGGAGCCTGCATATCTGTCCACACGTCCCCCAATCACCGCCTGACAATGAACTGTGCCCTTGGGGGTAGCTGCTGGGTTCTATCCCCTGTGACACTGTGCTAAACACTCTCGTGCCCATGTTGGGCCCTCATCAGTTGCTGTCTGGCTGCTGTTCAGTTTCAGCATTCCTAGGTGCCATCTAGGCATCTGCCTAGTCTGCACTGTGCCCCAGCTGCACCACAGCATGTGCCGCCTGCAGCCCTCTGTATCCCCTTTCCCAGCATCTGTCCAGTTGCCCATTCCGACCTGCCCGCCCTGCTGTTGTGGAACATGTGCATGCCATAGGTAACCTGTCCAATGGAGAGGTAAACCCTGATCAGTGTTATTTCACTGCGGGATCATTCACCTTGTATGGGGACGGAGCGTAGACCCTTCTAAAATTCATATTTATTTTTGGGGGTTTTCTTGGGAGTGTTTTTTGATGTTTCCCATTACTATCACTATTGCCCAGCTTGCTTATGATTTTTTTATATTTTGTTGGGGTCATTTTTAATGTTTATTTGCCCTTTTGTTCCGTGCACATGTATGACACTGCTCACTTTTTGTAGGTTTCCCTGGTTTTGAGTTACATTGCTAACATAAATGGTTTCTCTTCCCTTTAAATCGGCTCTACCGCGAGGTTTTCACTCGCGGTATTTTTTTACTTGAATTTCAGCCCCGCTCCTGTGCGGGGAGCCTCTTCCCTCCCACTCTCCACCCATTGACCCCTTCTCTCCGCCCCTGGGGAGCCTTCCTCTGCCCTCCGAGAAGCTTTCCACGCCTCTAGCGCACAACAGCGCGCCGCGCACATGAGCGGGCAGTTTAGTGCGGCGCGCATGTGTGCGGGGCACAAAAACGCATCATTAGCGTGCTCTAAGGTACCTTAGTGCACGCTATTGTGCGCCGCACACTTGAGCGCAGTTTAGTAAACATACCCCTTAGTGTCTAGTGAGGCTAAGGCAGAAGCAGCCCCCCTTCACTCCTGCCCTGGCTGCTGCAGCTTTCGAAAGATAACTTTTGTCTCGAGTGATAGTATTGCAGTACTACCTTTAGGGGTCATTCCCTAGCAGTAGTACCACAAGACTATGCTAGGGTTCATAGCCACCATTTTGACAATCTCATCAGCCAGTATAAGAGTGGAGATGGACCATTCCTGCCCTGAGGACTTCTAGACTACAAAGGATTTCATAGGTAAGATGTGAGGAAGATCTGAAGTGGTGGTAGGTCAGGATCATTTGGGGGTTGCTGTCTGGCAGTGGTTAGGATAGTCTTGGAGGGAGGAGAACTGATATCAGGGGTTTCTCTTGGGGCAGGGTCTTTGGGAATGTTCAGGGAGGGTCTCGGGGGGGGGGTCTTTTGAGTGAAGGGTTCCTGTCCATGGGGGGGGGGGGGGGTATGATCGGTGGGCTCTATGCTAGGGAAGGATTCTGATCAGGGCAGGGGTCTGTGCTGAAGGAAGGGCTCTATTTAAGGGTCTATATGAGGGGTAGGAGGCTAAACTATAACATCATTGCTGCTTTTTTGATGATGGGCAGTGGCCATGCTACCGGACTGCCAGTAATGGAGCTCACTTAATGCAATCTCTTGATGCGGTAAAGTTCAGCCACAGTCATGACATCTAGAATGTGATACTGTTCTGCATACCAGCTGTTACTGGATGCCATGCCCACTGTCTGCCCATGACCCAGCTCTGCTCTTACCCCTACCATACCCAGTTGTGCGCTAAGCAGTTAGAATGGGATTTTTACTGAGTTGGCTGTTTTTAGTGCATGGTAGTGGGCAGGGACGGTTCTATTAAGAGGCAGAGTGAGGCAGCTGCCTCAGGATCCAAATTTTGGGGGCGGCAAAAATATCCCTCCCCCAAAACAGGCCAGTAGCAGCCACCTTATGCTGCATTAAAAAAAAAAAAAGCTAAAAAAAAGCTAAAAAAAAGCTAAAAAAAGCTAAAAAAAAGCTAACTTTAGATCAGTTGTTAACACACTCATCACTCCACACTTTGACTATTGTAATAGTCTCTTAATTGGCCTACCACAAAAAAGTACATACCTGCTTCAAAGAGCCCAGAACATCTGTGCCAAAGTAGTCACTAAAGCCCACCTAGTAGACCATGTAACCCCAATAATGCTGGAACTGCATTGGCTCCCTATAAACAGCAGAATCAGATATAAAATCCTCCTAACCACATTCAAGCTCCTGAACAACATCGCCCCCTCATATCTATCCACACTATTACATGCCCCATCTGAATCAAGAACTTGCAGACTAAACGCAACACACTCACTTGAAATACCAAATTCATTCAAAAAAACTAAAAAATCCACCAGCACCAGAGCCTTCTCATTCACTGCCCCCATGCTCTGGAATAATCTCCCAATAAACCTTCGGATCATAAAAGACCTCACCCAATTTAGAAAGGAACTCAAGACATACCTTTTCTCCGAACACTTTGAAATCCCTTACCCCCAAGTCCAACCACACACCATCCCCAGACACTCAAACACAAAGCACTAAAATCACACTCAACTACCCACACACATACACTCACCACATACACCACACATACACTCACCACAGACACCCACCACAGACACCCCAAAACACTCTCAAGAGAAAAAAAGGAAATAAATTCCTCCACACACATATGAAAGGTAGAAAACTCTGACTACCTGTAAAAAGGTAGAAAATTCTGATCAACACTACGATACAGAAACTTATTAATGTATATAATGTAAATAGTTCCGACAATTAATGCACAGTTATCTGTATAAAGTTATAAAGTTATAAATCTCTGTTCCGTGTAATATAATAATTATTATCTGTATAAAGTTAAAAATCTCTGTTCCATGTAATGTATACATTAGTATACAAATTTGTTTACTTGTTCCATGTAAACCGCCCCTGATCTCTGGAAGGGGCGGTATAGAAGAAATAGATAAATAAATAAAATAAATAAATAAATAAATAATCATGGCAGCAGCCTCCCTCCACTGCCCTTGCTGCTTTTTCAAAGAAAAGCATGGATCTTTGTGACTTCAGGCTTGCAAGGCCTACAAATGCTTACTCCCTCTGATGCAAATGAAGCATTCCTTCCAAACAGAGTTGCAAAGACCCATCCTTTTTTTTTTTTGAGTATTTCAAGTCTAAGGTCTGCCGTTGCTGCTTTTCTTATGATTGCAGCGGTGGTGGACCTTAGACTTGAAACACTAAAAAAAAAAAAAGTATGGGTCTTTACGACTCTGTGCTTGGAAGGAATGCAAATACCCACCTCTTCTGACATGTTGTTTGCATCAGTGTGTGTGTGTGGGGGGGGGGGGCATTTGTAGGCTTTCCAAGTGCAGAGTCGCAAAGACTCACACTTTTGGGGGGGGGGGGGTTTCAGTGTTTCAAGTGTAAGGTCCACCACCGCTGCAAATACAGGCAAAGCAAGGACAGTGGCAAGGGAGGGAGGGAAAAATGGTTGGAAAGAAGATGCATGACACGAAGGGGGTAGAGGAAGAGAATGGAAGGAAGATGCAGGACACTGAAGGGGGTGGGGGGAGAGGCTGGAAGGAAGATGTAGGTCACGGAAGAGGATGGGGAGAAGCTGGAAGGAAGATGGAGGACACAGAAGGGGAAAGGGAAGGGGAAAGGGAAGAGGCTGGAAGAGCAATGCAAGACACAAAAGGGGATGGAGGAGAGGCTGGAAGGAAGATGGGCACTTTGTTTTTTTTCTTTGAGTGTTTCAAGTCTAAGGTCACCACTGCTGCAATTATAGGCAAAGCAAGGGCAGTGGGAGAAATGACTGGAAGGAAAATGGAGGACAAGGAAGGGGATAGGGGAGAGGCTGGAAGGGCAATGCCAGACACAAGGGGGGATGGAGGAGAAGCTGGAAGGAAGATGGAGGACATGGAAAAGGATGGGGGAGAAGCTGGAAGGGCAATGGAGGACACAGAAGAGGATGGAGAGAGGCTTAAAAGGTCAGGGCTCTTCAGCTTGGAAAAGAGATGGTTGAGGGGAGATAGGATAGAGGTCTATAAAACAAAGCTACAATGTTGCACATTTAAGACTAATTGGAGAAAATATTTTCCATATCATCCTGCTAGACCAATCCAGACAAGTGGGTTGTGTTCCCCTACCAGCAGATTGGTGGAGACAAAGAACCAATGAAAACCCCAGGTTTCAATGGCATCACTCCCATGTCTTTATCCTGCTCGGACACCAGAGGTCCCTTCAGTATTTCTTTGTCTCCAGCAGATGGTGGAGGATTTTCTCCTCTCTATAGAAAATCTGAAGATTGTGAGGAAAAGAGATTGATTAAATGCTCGTGAACAACTACCTCAAGCCCTAAAGAGGTGACTCTTCACTTGAGCACAGTGTGAGAAGCTCCACTAGACTATGTTCATTTTGGTAGCCATAGGAGGAGGGAAAATTGATTGAGTTTCATACCATTAAGATTTGGAAGAATCTGGAAGAGTGCAGCAGCCTCATACAACCTCAGCGCCCCCGCCTTCCTCCGCCTTTCCACTTTGTTGTATCCCAAAGATCCACAGTGCGGACCACCTTGGACCTCTCAGAGAGGTCTGCCTGCCAGCCACCTTTCACACAGTGCTGCTGAAAAATGATCCTAACCAGTGAAGCAGTTTCAAGGGAATAGAGCGGAGCCCAGCATGGATCCTATGGCCCGGGGCTCTCAGGGGGCGAGTACCAAGGCTTGTCCTTGTCATTGTCCTTGTTGTGGGCTTTTGTTCCATCTGAAGGATGCAACTCGCTTTATCGGGGTTTCCTGCTATTTGCTGTACGTGTTAGTAATGTTTTTGCCTATTGCCCACTTGGGGGTTACACACAGTCCTAACACACACAGTCCTAACACACACAGTCCTAACACACATTCTGCCCAAGCAGCTCCAATGCACACTTCTTCCCTAGTGCCTTTAAAACATGCTTTGTAAAAGCACAGTTAATGCATGCTTGCACGCCTATGAAGCCTTAATGTGCGCTCTGGTGATACTTACCGATGCTCTATGTCTTCTTCCATGAAATGTTGTTTTACCTTTGGCAAGAGAGAGCCTAATCCTTGGAATCTGGACTCTGTTTTTCCTGTACGGAAGCTTCTGAGTCACCCATGGAGGGCATGCTTTCCTTCTCTCAACCAGGAGATATAGTTAGTCTGCCCTTACCTGCCTCAGGGCAGAAGGTGCAGGATGGTGCTAAGGGTAAGGATGCTCAGCTGGCCGAGGGATACGCTGACTGTACTGTGAGCTGCTCTTCATCCTCTAGGGCAGCGGTTCTCAACCTGTGGGTCACGACCCCCACGGGGGTCACCACAGGATTTAGCAGGGGTTGCCTCACTCCGCCATTAAAAAAAAAAAAAGCGCACAAGTTGCTGCTGCTGCCGAGTCCGCTTCTCGGCAGCGGCAAACTCACCGCCTCCCTTCTAATGCAGCCGCAGCTCCCTGCCTCTTAGGGAACCGTGGCTATGTCTGTAAAACCATTGCAGAGCCTTCCTGTCTCTCGATGTGCTCCGTGCAGCATTGTCCCACCTCCAAAGGAAGTTGTTTACCACTTCCGTGTCTGCAGAAGAACAGGGCAGTAGCAGGCAGACAGGGAGAGGGGAGTAGGGGGCAGGGAACCTGCAATGGGGCTGACATGAGGGAGGGAGGGGCTGACATGGACAGGGGGGCTGACATGGAGGGAGAGAAGGCTGACATGGATGGAGGGGGGCTGACATGGACGGGGGGGCTGACATGGACAGGGGGGCTGACATGTATGGAGGGAGGGAGGGAGGGTGAGGAGGCCTGACATTGATGGATGGATGGAGGGAGGGGGGGGGCTGACATGGAGGGATGGATGGATGGAGGGAGGGAAGGAGGGGGGCTGACATGGACAGGGGGCTGACATGGAAAGAGGGTGGCTGACATGGAGGGAGGGAGGGAGGGGGCTGACATTGATGGATGGAGGGAGGGAGGGGGGCTGACGTGGACAGGGGGCTGACATGGACAGAGGGGGGACTGACATGGAGGGATGAATGGAGGGAGGGCTGACATGGAGAGAGGGGGGCTGACATGGATGGAGGGAGGGAGGGGAGGGCTGACATGGAGAGATGGAGGGAGGGAGGGAGGGGTGGCTGACATGGAGAGATGGAGGGAGGGAGGGAGGGGTGGCTGACATTGATGGATGGATGGAGGGAGGCTGAGATGGATGGAGGGAGGGGGGATGACATGGATGGATGGATGGAGGGAGGGGGCTGACATGGAGAGAGGGAGGGAGGGAGGGAGGGGTGGCTGACATGGAGAGATGGAGGGAGGGAGGGGTGGCTGACATTGATGGATGGATGGAGGGAGGCTGAGATGGATGGAGGGAGGAGGATGACATGGATGGATGGTTGGAGGGTGGGCGGGGGCTGACATGGAGAGATGGAGGGAGGGAGGGAGGGAGGGAGGGAGGGAGTGGTGGCTGACATTGATGTATGGATGGAGGGAGGGAGGGAGGGGGCTGACATGAATGGAGGGGGCTGACATGGAGGGAGGGAGGGGGCTGACATGGACAAAGGAAAGAGACAGGGGGACATACTGGTCAGACGGGGGATAAATGCTGGACAGAGGGGAGAGACAGTGTGGGTTAGTATTATAATGGGCAGATGGGGGGCTAGGACTGGTAATGGGTTGATTAGGGAAGGCTAGGACTGGGAATGGACTGATCAAGAGGGGGTTGGGACTGGTAATGTGCTGATAGGGGGTAGGACTGGTAATGGACTGATGGGGGGCTAGCATTGGAAATGAGCTGATCGGGGAGGTTAGGACTGGAAATGGGCTGATTTGAGGAGGCTAAGACTGGTAATGGGCTGATGGGGCGGGGTAGGACTGGTAATGGGCTGATTAGGGGAGCCTAGCACTGGTAATGGGGTTGAGGAGGGACTAGCACTGGAAATGAGCTGATTCAGGGAGACTAGCACTGGTAATGGGGTTGAGGAGGGACTAGCACTGGAAGCGAGCTGATTGGGGGGCTTCGACTGGGAATGGGCTGATTGTGGGGAGTGGAAGATAGAGCTGCTAGCCCTGGAAGAAAACTGGGGGCTAAGGCTACAAATGGGTTGATATGAGGGGATGGGAGAATGGAACTGGAAGGGAGTGGATCTGAGAGGGGCTGCCATGGTATTTGTACTAGAAGGGACTGGTCAGTGGGGAAGGAGGGGGACTGGAAGGGAATGGACACCAGTGGCAGTCATGGGAATGCAAGTTGACATTGGAAGGTACTGAGAGTGAGGACTGGAAAGGGGCTGATACTGGGGAGGGTTACTGGGACTGGAAATAGGCTGATGGAAATAAGTGAAGAAAATGAAAGAAGAGATAAGAAATGGCAGATGGACTATAGACCACAGAAAGAGATCTAAGAGAAGATAGGAAAGCAGAAGCCTCAGATCGGGACCAGCATGATCAGAGAATAAATTGGTCAGACAACAAAGGTAGAAAAAATAATTGTATTTCATATTAGTGATTTGACTACAAAATCATCATAATTTTGAAATCAAATATTGTTACTTGTTATTGTGATTAATTATTGTGGTTTAAATAAGTAAATTTTATAAATAAAAACATATTGCAAAGGCCTATAATATATTAATTCAACAAATGATTACAGCAACAATGCGTTAACGGTAAAGGAAGAGAGATGCATTTGATTTTATCATTGGGGGTCACCACAAGTTGACCAATAGTAAAAGGGGTCATGGTACAAAAAAGGTTGAGAACCACTGCTCTAGGGGCTCTGTGGCAGCTAAGCCCTCTGGTGTTGATGAGGCTTTTCTGAGAGGAGAGCTTCTGGAGTCTAGAGTGTCCTCCCGGTCGTGGGCAGGGTGGTTTGAGTGTTTCCAGAAAATGCCATGGTGGTGGTTTACATCTATCAGCGGGGTGGCACAAAAAGCACCGGAGTGGCCCTGGAGATGGACTTCCTGTTTGCCTGGGTAGAGAAGGACCTCCTAGCATTATCGGCTCAGCACATTGCTGGAGTGGACAATGTGGAAGCAGACTTCCTCCCCTGAATCCCAGCAAGTGGGAGTTGAATCAAGAAGCATTTCAGTTAACTCTGTGCAGCTGGGATCACCTTGAAATGGATCTGATGGCAACCCACTCTAATGCCAAAGCGTACCACTTCTTCAGTCGATGCATGGCAATAGGGTCTGAGAGCAACAATGCCCTGATCCAGCCTTGGCCCAGTCAATGGCTGCTGTGTATGTTCCCTCTGTGGCCCCTGATAGGGTGTGTGATTTGGCGTATAGGGCATAACCTGGGCAGGATTGTTCTGGTGATGCCAGTTTGGCCATGAAGAGCATGGTTTGGAGACCTGTTGTGGCTCCTTCAAGTGCCTCCTCTTTGGCTGCCTCCATCTTGGGGGCTGTTGCAGCAGGGACAGATAGTCCTGGAGGACCCGGCTCTCTTCTTGCTTACAGCATGGCTCTTGAAAGGAGACTGCTAGCATGTAAAGGCTACTCTCCAGTGGTAATATCTATTATACTTGGTACCCGGAAGAGGTCTACCAAGCTAGCAAATGTACTGATCTTGTGTCTCTTCAAGTGCTGGTGCAGCATGTGGCACTTGGCTCCTGAGGAAGCCAAGGTGTCCTTCCTGTTGGTCTTTCTGCAGAATGGTCTAGACAAGGGCCTCTCACTTAGCTCCCTGAAGGTTCAGGTGGCAGCCTTGGCCTGTTTCTATGGTACAGTGGTCCTTAGCCTTGCACCCGGAAGTCTCTCGTTTTCTCTAAGAAGTTTGATATA
This sequence comes from Ichthyophis bannanicus, assembly GCA_033557465.1. Classification (NCBI taxonomy): domain Eukaryota; kingdom Metazoa; phylum Chordata; class Amphibia; order Gymnophiona; family Ichthyophiidae; genus Ichthyophis; species Ichthyophis bannanicus. Next base: position 1,761,408,298 of record CM066032.1, on the reverse strand, counting down.
TGCATCCCCCCCTTCAGTCTGGGATCCTTTCCTGGGATCTATCTCTGGTGCTCAGAGTCCTGATGGTGGCCACTTTTAAGCTATTGAAGCATGCTACCTTAAAGGATTTGATTCTCAAGACTGTCTTCTTGGTTGCAATTTGTTCTGCAAGGCAGATCTCCAAGCTGCAGGCTCTGTCTTGCCAAGATCCTTACCTGTCCTTTTCAACTGATGCAGTTTCCATTCGACCTGTGCCTTCCTTCTTGCCTAAAGTGTTGTCTCCCTTTGACATTAACCAGGTGGTTTGCCTGCCATCCTTGTCTAAGGAAGATGTCGGGGGAAGGATAAGGATCTTTACCTTGTGGATGTCCAGAGGGTGCTTCTCTGGTACGTGGAGGTTACAAATTCCTTTTGTATGTCAGATCATCTTTTTGTGTTGTTTGCTGGCCTATGCAAGGGTGAGGTGGCGTCCAAGTTGACCTTGGGGTACTGGATTAAGGAGGCTATTGCCTTAGCATCTGTGTTATGGAAATGGTTGGTTCTGCAGGGTTTACATGCCCATTCTACCCGAGCACAAGCATCCTCATAGGTGAGGCGGTGCTCAGTGGCCCCTGCAGACATTTGTCTGGTAACAACATGGGCATCTCTTTCCACTTTTGTCAAATATTACCATTTGGATGTCCACACCCAGGTGGACACGGCCTTCGGCTTGATAGTTTTGCGAGCTATTATGTCTTCTTCCCACCCAGTGATGTTGTAGCTTTGGTACATCCCACTTGTCTGGACTAGTCTAGCAGGACGATATGGAAGGTGACACTTTACTTACCAGATAATGTCCTTTCCTTGAGTCCTGCTAGGACCTCTTCTGAAACTGTATTGCTCTGTTTTTTCTGCTGTGGCAGCCTTGGGTCTGCAGGCTTATCTTCTACTGACAGCCTTCTGTTTCTACTTTCCTGTACATAATTTTCTACTGTTGATTACTCATTCTTGCCCAAATTTGAGATTGTGTGAGGCTTGCTCTGTATCTCCCATATGCTTTTAGATGAATACTGAAGGAAGCTCTGGTGGCTGAGCCAGATAGAGGCATTAGAGTGATGTCATTGAAACCTGGGCTTTTCATTGGTTCTTTGTCTCCACCAATCTGCTGGTAGAGGAACACAGCCCACTTGTCCAGACTGGTCTAACAGGACTCAAGGAAAGGACATTTGGTAAGTAAAATATCACCTTTTACTCAGTGTACAATTAAGCTTGGAAACAGGAGTTAAAACCTATTTGTTGCAGCATGCTTTCCCTAACAGGAGACTGTGAATTTGTGCTAGTCAACTTTGCTGATCTGGCATGGGGTAGGTCTGTATTCCTTGCCCTTGTTTCTCTTGGTTAACTATGTTGTTCTACCACATTCCCCTCCATCGTCTATGTTTCATGTGGGGTTTGTACCCTGCTGTTTCCTTCTTTTTCTCTGCTTTTACCACATCTTCCAACAATGAGTTCCAAAGCTAAAATATTTTGTTGAAAGAGAAAATATTTTTAAAAAATTGTTTTAAATACATTACTTTGGAACATCATGGCATATCCCCTAGTATTTGTATTTTTGAAAGAACAAACAATCAATTTGCGTTTACCCATTCCACTCCACTCTGGATTTTATTGTCTATCATATTTTCCCTCAGCTGTCTCTTCTCCAAGCTGTAGACCCCTAACCTTTTTAGTTTTTCCTGTTAGGAGAATCATCCCATGCCCTTTATCATTTTGGTTGCCCTTCTCTGTACCTTTTCTAATGTTGCTATATCTTTTTTATAGATACTGTGATCCGAACTGTGCACAATACTCATGGGGCGGTAACATCATGGACCGATATAAAGGTATTATAATATTTTTCTTTTATTCTCTATTCCTTTCCTAACAACTCCTAACATTCTGTCTGCTTTCTTAGCCATTGCTGCACACTTAATAGAAGATTTTAATGTATTGTCCACAGTGAAGCCTAGATCCTTTTCCTGAGTGGTGGTTTCTAAGGTGGAACCTAGCATTGTGTATCTATTTTTGAGTTATTCTTCCCTTTATCCACATTAAATTCTGTCAGTTGGATGTCCACTCTCCCAAGGTCCTTCTACAATTTCTCACAATCCCCATGTGATTTAACAATGTTGAATAATTTGGTGTCTGCAAATGTAATCACTTCGCTTCTTGTTCCCGATTCCACATCATTTATAAATATGATAAACAGCAGGAGTCCCAGTACAGATGACCCTTTGGGTACTCCATTATTCACCATCCTCTAACCAATTTCCAATCTGTAATCCAACATTGCCTCCTATGCTATGACTTTTTAATTTCCTTAGGAGTCTTTCATGTGGGACTTTGTCAAATGCTTTCTGAATGTCTAAATATACTATATTAATTAGCTCACCTTTATCTGCATGTTTATTCACACCCTCAAAAAAATAGAACAGATAGGTAAGGTAAGACTTCCCCTGGCTAAATCCTTGTTGCTGTTTTTTCCCAAGAAACCATGCCTCGTGCCAGGGGGCAGCACCGTGAAACCATGGCCACTTTGCTAGGATTCCAGGGCAGGAGTGCTCCTGGCCTCCTCAGTAGTACTAACAAAAATGGCCATGATGTTGCAGTGCACGTGACCATGGCCATTTTGGGCAGGCCCTACCATGGCCATTTTGGGCAGGCCCTACGATGGGCGCAGAAGTAGGGAAGACTACTCCTGGCCCCACTGGATAGACCACCAGAACTAAGAACATAAGATATGCCATAGTGGGTCAGACCAAGGGTCCAACAAGCCCAGTATCCTCTTTCCAATAGCGGCAAACCAGGTGACAAGTACCTGTCAGATTCCAAAAGAGGTACACAGACGCAGCTTATCCCAGGGGTTAGCAGTGGATTTCCCTGGTCATCTTTAATAATGTTTTATGGACTTTTCCTCCAGGAACATGTCCAAACTTCTTTTAAGTCCAGCAACATTGACAGCCTTTATTATATCCTTTGGTAATGAATTCTGACGTTTCATTACATATTGACTGAAAAAATATTTTCTCTAGGAATAAAAGGTATGGAGTGGGGGGAATGGGCCTGGACAGCCACCTCAAGCTGACTGGCTAGCCGGGGACTCATTATTTTAAGGGAAGGGAGGAGGGATTGGGACCTTGACTGGCTAGCCAACTTTTTTTAAAGGATCAGAAAATGGAATCCTTTGAGCACCCAACTGGCTAGCCAGGCATAGGGTTTGGCTGGGGGTGCACCGATTCCCCTCGGACAGTTCCTGATGGAGATCAGGAGCTGTCTAGGGGTATCAGTGCTGAAGGGGGAAGGGTGATAAGGGGATTTTTTTCAATATTGTCAGTGCCACAGATCTTTACATCTGAGGCACCAACAATATTATAACGTCGGGGGCGGGGGGGGGGGGGGTGATCCAATCAGTGTAGTGGGGAGGATGGTAGCAATTGGGGAATAGAGCTAGTGAGAGCTCTATGCATCTGATTGCTACTTGTCATCTCCTTGAATTTACTATGGAGACCAGCGCTACCTGCTTTGGCAGACATCGTGGGACTTTCATGTTACTTGCCAATGTAGGTATCACGGGTCAATGGTAAATCTTTATCTTTATCGTGGCATTTGATATACTACCCAATGCCAAGGCATCTGAGTGGTTTACAATATAAAATTGTTACAAGAAACAAGGAAAAGGAAACGGAACATCATTGTAAGACAGGAAAGAGAAGAGAAGATAGAGGAAAAAATAGAGTGCTAGGCTAGAAGGGGCAAGAGCAGCAAGGCAGGAAATTAGGAAAAAGAGGGAGGAAGGTCAAAGCAAGGGTGAAGAGGTGGATTTTCAACATTGCCTTAAAATGGGGAAAGGAGAGTTCAAAGCAAAGGTCTGATGGGAGGGAGTTCCATAGGAGGGGTCCCAGGAAAAAGAAAGCAAAGGATTGGGTGGATTCCAGATGAGCAAGTGAAGAGGAGGGGAGAGAGAGGTAATTGGAATGAATCTGATGGAGGGGGAGGGAGGAGGTATGAAGACGGAGTGGCCTAGTGGTTGGGGCAAGGTACTTCAGGCCAGAAGGTCGGGGGCTCAAATCCCACTAGAGGACAGCAACCTTGGGCCAGAAGGACTGGGGCTTCTAGTCCCACAGGTGCTCCTTGTGGTCTTGGGCAAGCCACTTAACCCTCCATAGCCCATGTTCCTGTAAAATAGTTATCTCCAAGTTATAATGCCCTGTTCAATGTAATTTCAGTTTGTTCAATGTAAACCACACTGATGCAAAATAGCACAGTATATAAGAGAATGTAAATAAAATAAATAAATAAGACAAATGAGGTCAGACAAGTATTGAGGAGTATGGCTGTGGATGACATGATGAACCAGAGTAAGGACCTTATATGAAATTTAATGGGTAACCAGTGCAGGTGAATGAGCAGGGGGGTAATATGATCTGAGCAAGAGGCATGGGTGAAAATTTGGGCAGCAGTTCTTTTGAAAAAGTTGAAGGCGGCAGAGTTGGTAAGCAGGGAGGCCAGCCAGGGCATTGTTACAGTAATCAACACAGGATATGATGAGAGAAAGGAGAAGAGTGGTCAAAGAAGAAAATGAGAGAAATGGGTGAAGAAAATGGATCTGGCGAAGAGAGTAAAAGGACCATTGGATGACTGAAGAGAGGCGATCATGGAAGGAAAGAGAAGAGTCCAGAGAGATACCTAGGTAGCGGATGGAGGAGACCAGGGGAACAGGAGTCTGCACAAGGGAAGGTGCCACAGAAGGAGGAGAGCTAGAGAGGGAAAACCATATGGCAGCAGTCTTGGTGGGGTTGAGATGAAGAAAATTGGCTGACATCCAGGTAGAAACAGAGGAAAGACAGGTGTTCAAAGGCGCGAGGTCAGGAGCAGAGGGGCTAGTATGATGAACAAGAAGGATATTTTCAGCGTAGTAGTAGGCAGAGATCCTGTGTTGTTGAATGAGGGAAAGGGGTATCAGAAAAATATTGAAAAGGAGAGGAGCAAGGACAGAACCTTGGGGAACACCGCAGGACAATGGAAAAACAGAGAAGGAAGACTCAGTAATGATGGTGAAAGATCGGGAGGAGAGGAAGGAGTGGAACCAGCGAAGAACAGAACCAGCAATGTCGAAGGAGTGGAGACATGGAGAGTGTGATGGTCAACAAGATCAAAGGCAGAAGAGAGATCAAAAGAGACAGTTAGTGAAATATTACCACAGTCATGAGAAGAATGGAGTTCATTAAGGAGGGATAGGATGACAGTTTCAGTGCTATGACCAAGACGAAAGCCAGATTGATGGGAGTGAAGGGCAAGGGTGGCCTCAAGGTGAGAGGAAAGCTTTGAAAAGACAAGTTTCTCAAGGGTTTTAGAGAGGAGCGGCAAGATATCTGGGGATGGTAGGGTCCAGAGAAGGTTTCTTGAGAATTGGTTAGATGAGCGCATGCTTCCAGGGAAGTGGGAAAGAACCAGAGGAGAGACTAGAATTTAATATGTTAAGAATAAGAGGGAGCAGAGCCAGGGAAGGACTTGTGAGCCAGGTGGAAGGGATGGGATCCAAGGGGCATGTAGTCTGCAGGGGGAAAGCTGGGACTATGCCCTGGAGATACCACAGAGGTTTTGGACTTAGCTGCTGACCTTTTGCAGCTATTGTTCCATGGTTTAGTAAACATGCCCCATAGACAACACTACAGGGCTATCTGGCACCAGCCTCATAACAAAAAACAGGAAGTATTACAAAAAAATCAAACAAAAAGCTAGTTTTTGCTACATATTTCTTACCACAAACAGCATCAACCCTCACTGTAATTGTTAAACTTGCCAATTACCAATTTACCCTTTATTCTTCTGCTTTTAATCTACTATAATTCTGATTTTTATATTTTACTAAATGCCAAAAATAGTTCAATGCAGATTAGAGAGAATAAAATAAAAATAAAAAAATTTAAAAAATACATCATAAGAGATACTTACAATATGTGTCTGCCCTCGCCCCGTTTCCGGTCCCCCCCCCCCCCCAGGGCACTGCAGTTAGAGTGGTTACTTCCACTGTATATAAGCATATAAAGCCTTTGACTATCGTTCTCTTCTTTTTAAAAGGGTCCATGTACACTAGCCTCTCACCCCTTGTTGCAGAAGTCCTAAGGAGCAGCATGCAATAGGGGTGATGGGGCTGGTGTTAATGGACCAGGAGAAGGATACCGGGATGACAGTGTTTGAGGATCTTAAGGTGGCAAGACAATGTGAAAGGTGATGGCTAAAGCCAGAAGGATGCTGAGATGCATATAGAGAAGCATATGTAGTAGAAGAAAGGTGATATTAATTCCCTTGCAGAAGTAATTGGTGAGGCCTCACTTGGAGTATTGTGTTCAGTTTTGGAGACCATACTCTACAAAGGCTATAAAAAGATGAAACAATTCAGGGGAAGGTGACCAAAATGATATGGGGCCCGTGCCAGAAGATGTCTGAGGAGAGACTGGAAGCAGTAAATATGTATATCCTAGAGGAGAAGAGGAATAGGGGAGATATGATACAGACGTTTAAAAACGTACACGTTATTAATGAACAAAGAACATTTTTCAAAGATGGGGAAGCTGCAAAACTAGAGGACATGAAATGTTATTGCTTTTCAATTTACCTACTTGCATCTTCAAGAAACACTTTTGACAGAAAAGGTGATGGATGCTTGGAATGCCCTCCTGATGGAGGTGGTGGGGGCAAAAACAGTGACGGAACTCAAAAAGGCATAGGACAGACAGAGAGGACCCCTTTATAGCAAGAGGCTGGAATCAAAGCAAATTTAAATAACTTCTACACTTCGAAAAATAGAGGGGAGGTAACCTGCATAGAGCATTGGGCACAACCATAAACAAAGACACTGAGGGGATAACCTGCATGAAGTGGTACAAACAAAGAAGGCATAAAGGGGGGCAACCCGCATGGAGAGGTCCACGCAACCCTAAGATATAAAGAGGAATAACCTGTGCAGAGTGGGGGCACAAATATAGACAACATCATGAGGTGGGTAACCTGCATAGAGTGGCTGGTACAACTCTTGCTACCTCATGAACAATCTAGAAGACTACATTATGCTGGTCTTTATCTTTGTAACACTAAAAAGAGGACACAAGCTCAACCCAAAACAAAATAGCACACTCCAGAGGGAGAGCAGAACACCTTTCTCTCACCAAATACACACTCCAACACAAACCCTTTCTTCAGTAATCACTATAAATCACCATATAAAACATATCATATATACTCAAGAATATAAAACTTTTTGACATAGTACAACCATACAATAAAACACACCATCTATATCATGCAAAAACAATACAATATATATGTGCAATATACACAACAGACAGCCCACCCCGCAAAATAGATTCTTTCACTGCAAAAAGCCTTAACAGTCTGAAAAATGCAGGAATACTTAGCTTCAACTGGACTCACACACAGGTCTCTCAATTGCTTGAAGATGCTCAAGTAGAATCCATACATATAGTCATTCCCGTAGCTGACATTGGAACACACCTGCTAATATGGAACATGCCCGACCCCTCACAATTCTGGCAGCATGGTGTTTTGGCAGTGACTCTGCCTGCAACAGGGGCTCATTACACAGGAACTCACAGCTTCACAAGGCCTTGCTTCACAGATTGACAGCAGCTTTGCCAACAATAAGAACTTATCTCAAAGCCTCTTACTTCATATAAAGCTGGATATTCAACAGCCTTTGTTCAAAGCAAAAGTTCACAGCTTGTCAGTGTCCTGCTACATGGCAAACTGAACATCCAGTAGCCTTATGAACCATGCAGTAGTTATAGCGGTGCTCACTCGATAATATAACAGACTGCAAAAACAAACCTATATTGTAATTAAACATGTACAATTCCATTTAAAATATAACAAGATTCAAAAGACAAAAGTCAGACTTACACAGAAGCCTTCCAAACATTCTGGTAGCACTCCAACTGCTTCCCCAAACTCACCACTGACATCACCCAGATAACTCCACCAATCATGGACCACTCACCAGAAATCAAAGGAAGCAATTGGCTAAAACATTGATCAATTGATCTTGTTTAAACCACTGGGAAAAACAGTATCAAGCTTAAAGATCCAACCCACAGTTATAATGGCTCCGACGTTCATCACTACTTGCAGATGAAAACTCCTTCCGAAAATCAGAATGAACCACCAAATCACGCACATTCTTACCACATTTAAAGGAAAACATTGGTCATTGTACTAATGATGGATGCAAACCCAAAATATGCCAATGACGTAAAATACTCTTCTTAACCATACCAATGTTAGGGGTAAAAGGTAATATGCAACACTATCTGCATGTCAGCCACACTCTGCCTATTACAGGGCAACAATAAGTACTCCTGATGCACCCATCAGGGATGGGTTTAAGCTCTTTTAACCACCTGGACTTGACAGCCCCTTGCTAAAAAATGATCCCACATCGCCACAAATAGTTTTTTAAACTCATGCACTGAAGACCAAATTCTTCACAACTGTAAGAATTGTCCCACAGGAATATTCTCATGTAACCAACAGGGAAGACAGCTGTCAAATTTCAACTGATTATTATGATCCGTTGGGTTTTGAAAAATAGAAAAATAAGCTTTTCATCTTCAACAGAGATGGTCAAATCCAAAAATTTTACAGAGATCGGATGGTAATTGAAAGTAAATTTCTGCCGAACTAGCAACATTAAGAAAAGGTCTCAAGAAAATGGAAAATATCTGGAGGATGAAGAAAACTACTGAACTTAGAATACAATATTTTTCTCAGCTCAAAGCATATAAAGAGGCAATTAATACCGCCAAAAAACTTTACCACTCCAAAGTACTATCTAAAGCCATAAACCGTCCTAGGGAATTATTTGAGATTGTTAAATCTCTAATCAAATCCCCAGTTAATGATACAGGCAAGCTCTCCATTAACCCCCAAGTCCTAGCCGACCATTTCGCAAATAAACTTAAGCAAAACTGCCATTTCACGCCAGCCTCTCTCACACTCCAAGATGACTTCCACCTTGAATTGAAAGCCTTCCAGCCTATTACACATACTCAATTGCTTCAAACAATCTCCAATCTTAATACTACAACATCTCTGTTAGACCCTTGCCCAGTGGCATGGATAAAAGCAACAGAAGCTGAACTTGCCCCAGACTTGTTGAACATAGTGAATCAATCTCTTTACCAGGGATATATATATGAAACCCTTAAAAGGTCAGCAATACGTCCACTATTAAAGAACAAAAAATTGGACAGCAATGGCCCAACTTCTTATCGTCCCATTGCAAGTATTCCATGTCTTGCTAAAATTATCTAAAAGGTTGTACAGATTCAATTGCAGGACTACATAGATCCATCTGCGCCATTAGATGAACATCAATATGGATTCCGTCCTCACCACGGTGTGGAAACCCTACTATTAGTGCTATTTGATACTATCATCAGAGGTATCGATAACACTAAGCAAGCCTTCATTCTCATATTCCTTGATATCTCATCTGCTTTCGACAATGTAAACCATGCCACCCTCATTTCTAGACTTGCCCAAATTGACATTAAAGAAAAAACCCTCGATTGGTTTAAATCCTACTTCTCTAACAGAACCCAATACGTACAAATAGATCAAATGGCATAAGCACCTTTCCCACAAGAACAGGGCATCCCTCAAGGTTCTTCCCTCTCAGCTCTATTGTTTAATCTGTACCTGCAACCCATCTGTATGATTTTTAAACGCCATAAGATAAATTACCACATATATGCGGACGATATCATGTTATATTCACATTTTGATGTTTCCAACCCTGACTATAACAATATATATCAATGCCTATCAGAAGTAGAATTATGGCTGAAATCAATGAACATGAACATTAACTTTAAGAAAATAGAAGCAATATTTATAACAAGGAACACAAACTTTACCCCACCGTCTGAAATCAACACTAGAAAGACTCTCATACCAGTTAAAGATGAGATTAAATATTTAGGAATCACACTCGACAGGACTCTCACCCTTACACAACATATAAAACAGACTGTGAAAGCCATATACTATAAGTTAAGGACTATCCAACAGTTGTGACCATTAATAGATAGCTCTGACTTCAGATCAGTAGTCCAAACTCTAATAATGCCCCATCTAGATTACTGCAATGGTATTCTTTAAGGAACCACTAAAAAAAATCTACACACTTTACAACTAGTGCAAAATGTCACAGCAAGAATCATCTACAAAGCGAAAATATCTGACCACATATCTCCTATTCTCTACTCACTGCACTGTCTTCCCGTGTCATGTAGAATTATGTATAAAATCTTAGTTACCACGGGAGTATAAGTATTGTTCCAGGGATCGATGGTAGCCTGATTGTATTATATTCTCTTTTTTTTGTTTTGTTTTTTTTTTGCTAGATTTTTTGTTCTAATGTGAATGCACCCCCCTTGATGTGGTTGCTCACTGTATTTCCTTTGGTGTTTGTAGGGTGGATGGGAATTGCGTTATTTGTTTCTTGTAATGTATAAAAAAAAAATTTATAACTAAAAAAAAAAAAAAAAAATCTTAGTTACCACGTTCAAGATTATTAATAAAATAGCACCGTCCTTTCTGTCCATTCTCATCAATGTCTCACATGAAAACAGATTAAGAAGAAGAGCAAACTTACACATGCTTCTAATCCCGGATTCCATTCGAAAAACAAATAGGAAGACAAGTAATTCTGCTTTTTCATTCTCTGCACCAACGCTGTGGAACAACCTTCCAATCGAGCTCAGAGAAATTAAAGACCTCCATCTATTTAGAAATGAATTAAAAACTCACCTATTCACCTTGCACTATTACAACCTCCAACATGATAATATTCAGATTCCACAGTTTAATATTGAACAAAACCATACTTTGACCCTACCTAGATATAATCCCACAGCGAACAGCCATTAATCCACCTAGAGTAGCTAACTGAATTCAGTCGATCATTCCCAAATGTAAATAATCACATTTAATTTTCTTTGTATATAGTTCTAGGTTACGGCACATTTTTTGCCGCATTCCTAATTTTACTCTGTTGCTTAATCTGGGTTAAACATCAAAAATGTTCTTCAATTGTTATATGTTAAATAGTTCTCTATTATTAAGTTATTTGTCAAAAATGTTCTTCAATTGTTATATGTAAAATAATAGTTCTCTATTATTAAGTTTTATGTTCATTGTAAACCGCCACTGATCTCTGGAAGAGGCAGTATAGAAATTGTATAAATAAATAAATAAATAAATAAATTTCAAATTAATATCACAATTATTCAACCGCTGAAGAAATGAGTGCAACAAATCTTCTGGACCCTGCCAAAACATGAAAACATTATCTATAAACCACTGCCACAAATGTAAATGAGCAATAAAGGGGATGAGGGCAAAAAACTGTCCTCAAACCATTCCACATATAAATTGGCTACATCCAGTGCCATAGTAGCCCCATCGCCACTCCTTTCATTTGTAGAAATAATTGCCAATAGAACGTGAAAAAGTTATCAAAGTCAGCTGAGTCAGCTCACGTAAAAACTCAGAGGTCACCCATAACTCACTAACAGTGCATTTCTGTACAGTATCAACAATGACCTGTACCACGGCCTCCTGAGGAATATTGGTATAAAGTGTGTCAATAACAGTAGTAATCAACAACATATCATTCCAGGGACCCTCCTAATGTTCCAACTGGACCATAATGTCCATGGAATCCCTTACAAAAGAAGGCAAGTTGATAACAACCTGACTTAAAAATGTATCTATAAAAATTGACAGTAGTTCAAACAATGGGTCATCCTGGTGGATGTTGCAAACCTTTGTGAATTTTTTGTAAGATATAAAAGACAGGTGTTATAGGAAAATCCACCTTCAGAAAATTAAACTCTTTCTGTGTCAAAATGCCAGAGGATACCCCTTGCTGCAATACCCGATCAACTTTCTCCTTAAGTTGCATAATTGGATCATTATCCAATTGGCGAAAGAAAAGTTCATTAATCAACTATCATTGCACTTCCTGCTAATAACTACTCCTATCCATCACCATTATCATACCGTCCTTATCAGCAGCCTTAATCACTATATCAGGATGGGGTTTCAACAATTGTAGTGCCTCCTTCTCAGCCCTATCTAAATTCCAAAACCATATAGGACACTTAACAAAAAGACAACATATGCTTATGCACTAGCCTCATGAAGGTGACAACTACTGGGTCAATTGGGCCCGGGGTAACCATATGGAAGGTTTATGAACCAAAGATACATCCTCATTCGAAAGTTCCCAAAACTGACATATTCCAGTTAATACATTTCAAAATAAACTAGTATGTTTCTACCTTTTTGTTCTTCGGGCATTTTATTTTTCTGTTGCAACTTCCCCAGTCTCTTTCTTCTGTTTTCTTCCTGTCTTCTGCTAACTCTCCATTGTCTGCTGTCCAGTTGTCCTTTCTTCTCTCTTCTAGTTTCTTTTTTCCATTCTCTCTCTACATCTGCTCCAACATATTGATCCTTCCCATTTTGCTCTTTCCTCCATTTCTTTCTTTGTTCCTTTTTCATCCACTCATATTTCACCCCTCCATCCTCAAACCCTGCTTACCCTCCCAATACCCAGCCAATTTTTCTTCACTCCCACACAAAATATTTTTCCCCTCTCCATCCTCACTCCCTTAGCCCCATCTCCTTCTAGTCCTCCCCCAACATCAGCTCCCTTCTAGTTCCAGCCCCACCCAGCATTCACTTCCTGTTTGTCCTAGTCTCCCATCCCCCATATCAGCCCATTTCTAGTCCCTGCACCCCCCATCAGCCCTTTCCAGTCCTATCCTAGACCCCCATCAGCCATTTACAGTCCTAACCCCCATCAGCCCTTTATAGTCCTATCCTAGCCCCCCATCAATCATTTCCAGTCCTATTCTAGCCCTCCCATCAACCCATTTCTAGTCCTAGCCCCCCAGAAACCATTTGTACTTCTATCCTAGCCCGTCTATCAGCCCAATTGCAGTCCTATCCTAGCCTCCCATCAATCCATTTCAAGTCCTAGCCCCCAGCAGCTCATTTGCAGTTCAAGCCCCCCAATCAGCCAATTTCCAGTCCTATGTCCCCCATCAGCCCATTTTCAGTCCTATCCTAGCCCCCCATCAACCCTTTGCCAATTCTAGCCCTCCCATCAGCCATTTCCAATGTAAGCCCCCCCCCTCCGAAGTGCCCCGCACAGTCTGACCAGCTTCAGAGGGAGCCGAGAAGGCCAGAGGCCCCAGCTCACTTCTGCACTGCCGTCGGTGTGAAGAGTGGTATTTTCTTTCACTCCAGCAGCTGAGTTCTCGTGTAGCCCACTGGCAGGCATGCTGAGTACTGGGAAACATGAAATGCCTTTTAACCTCCAGCGCGACAGCGGGCTACACGAGAACACAGCTGCTAGAGTGAAGGAAAATGCTGCTCTTCACTCCGGCACCTGTCCAGAGTTGAGCCGGGGCCTTGCGCCTCGCTGGTTCCCTCTGAAGCCGGCCTTGCTGGGAGCTGAACAGCATGTGTGAGATGAAGTTGGCACAAGGCCCCCTGAAACATGGGGCCCTATGCAAACAACATTGGATGGGCCAGCCCTGGGTGCATGGGGAGGGGAGAAAGGAAGTGAGGTGAGGTAAGGTATGTGCATGAGGATAGACCTTAGGAAAAGGCAGAAGTAGGGATCTTGCTAGAAGCTAGAGGAAGGGAGAACTGGGGGGGATGGAAGAGAAGGCTTGGGTTTTTGTGAGAGAGTTGTGATTGGAGAAAGAAAACTGAGTATTGAAAAGACAGTGGGAATTTCTGGTCTAGAGGAAGAGTTGGGCTTTATGATAGGGGAATTCTACTCAAAAATATACTAATAAAACATGCAACATTTTAAAATACTGTGCACAGAATTTTCTAAATTTTTGCACAAAATTTTAAAATATTTTGCGCAAAATTCCTCCAGATGCATATGGTGGAGATGGACAGCAAGACTAAACATTTTGGGAAACAATTGAAAATGTGGAAGATCATGTTACCTCAGATTCAGGTATTAAGGATAGCTAGAGTGTTTGTTACAAATTAAAGGTTATGGAAAACTTAATGAGATCCAACAATTTGCATCTTTTGAATTTTTTTCAGACTTACATACTGTCACCAGACATTTTGCTTTGTAAATATTTCAAGGAGGTGCAAGCAATTCTGAATACTGATAGTACTGTGTTTTCAAACTTAACTTGCTACTTTCCTTGTATCCTTTATGACTGCATAGAATAACTCACTAATACTGTATGTTTATATATCTTAAATCCACTTTTCTATTTAAAGGCAAAACAGTTTGTTGTTGTTAAGTGCCGTCGAGTCGGAGTCGACTCATGGCGACCATCTGGATAGCTATCATAAATTGTGTTCGGTCTTCAGTCAGGCGGCTCATTGTTGATAGACTGGTACCTGTAGCTGCTGTTATTGTATCGATCCATCTCATTGCTGGCCTTCCTTTTTTGCGTTGACCTTCTATCTTGCCAAGCATAATGTCTTTCTCTAATGATCTCTCTCTTTGCATGATGTGTCCAAAGTATGAAAGTCGAAGTCTTGTCATCTGAGCTTCTAAAGAAAGCTTAGGTTTGATCTCCTCTAGTACCGACTGGTTTGTTCTTCGGGCAGTCCATGGTATACACAGTATTCGCCGCCAGCACCATAATTCAAAGGCATACATTTTCTTATATCTGTCTTTTTCACTGTTCAGCTTTCACATCCATATGATGTTATTGAAAATACCATGGCTTGAACAAGTCAAATCTTTGTATGGAGAGAGACATCTCTGCTCTTGAGAATCTTATCTAGGTCTTTCATAGCCATTCTGCCAAGAGCAATGCGTCGTCTGATTTCTTGACTGCTTGTTGCTTCTTTATTGATAGTTGATCCAAGTAAGTTAAAGTTGTTCACAATTTCAATTTCTTCTCCTTCAACGATGAACCTGTTGATTACACAGGTCTGCGACTAAAAAGCTGTTTGATTATTTTCATTTAATTTCCATGAATTTTGGTGTGCTGAAAACAAATAAAATATTGAAAAAACTCCTAGATGTCATGATTTGCCACAACATGCAAAATTGTCTTCAAATTTATCAATTTTTTTCAAATTACTATTAATTAATTCAAATTACTATTAATTAATTCACATAAGTGCATTTAAGATACAAAATGCCAAAAAAACCTTAAAGGGGTTGTCCGAGTTATGTAAAAAAAAATATAGCACTGTAAATCTGATGGTCAGCAATATATACATAAGCTAGCAAGTTTTAAGTCCGTGCTTCTAATGGTAGAAGGGGTTAATCTTTCCTGAAGAATCCAGTGGGAGGGAGACACAGGGCAGATAGCAGAAGCTCCGGTCAGTGCAGGGGGGTGTGGCCATCACTGTGACCTCTCGTGTACAGACACAGAGCTGCTCTCTCCCGCATGCCACACTTGTGCACGAATCATCATCAAGTTCTTGGTTCTAGGCTGTTCACACTTTTTCATCGCAATTCGTGTTAGCTCGTCATTCTTCAACCGTTATGTTATGGCTCCGCGAAAGTGTATTAATTCGCCAGACAGTTTCTGTTTCATCTGTGGTGAATATACAGTGTTGAAGCAACAGCAGAATATTACAGACTTTGTGAAAAAAGTATACTTTGCATACTTTGGAATAAAAATTGGAGATCAAGATAAAGTCTGGGTGCCTCATAAAGTGTGCAAAAGGTGTGTTGAGGACCTCCGAAACTGGTTCAAGGGTAAGAAAAAATCTTTCCGTTATGGGATTCCTATGGTATGGCGAGAGTAAAAGAACCATAGTGACGACTATTACTTTTGTTCATGCGATGTGAAAGGGTTTAATTCCAAATGGAAGCATTCCATTTCATACCCCAATCTTCACTCAGCAATTCATCCCATCCCCCATGGCACAGATATACCAGTACCCAAGCCCCCCTGCTACCTTGGAAGAGATACCTAGCTCCAATGAAGGTGAAGTCATACCTGAACCAGATGATGAATCAATTTCTGACTTTGAAGATGATACAAGACCAAAATTGTTTTCTCAGGAGGAGATGAATGATTTGGTAAGAGACTTGAATCTTCCCAAAGATGCCACTAAGTTACTTGGATCAAGGCTGAAAAGCAGGAATTTATTGTTGCCAGGAGTGTCATCTTCATGGTTCAGACATCGTGAAAAGGAATTCATTCCTTATTTTGCCCAGGAAGACAAGTTGGTTAATTGCATCGATGTCGAAGGTCTGATGGGTCAATTTAAAATCCAATATGATTCAGAGCAATGGCGTCTTTTTATAGATTCTTCAAAAAGAAGTCTCAAAGCAGTTTTACTCCACAACGGTTTTTACGCTTCCATACCTGTAGGTCATTCCGTACACTTGAAGGAAACCTACGAGAATTTGGAATTGGTTCTTTGTAAACTTAAATATGAATACCATGGTTGGCAAGTGTGTGGGGACTTGAAGGTCTTGTGCATGCTGCTCGGGCAACAACTGGGTATACCAAATATCCTTGTTTTCTGTGTCTATGGGACAGTCGAGACCGACAAAATCACTGGACCAAGAAGAGTTGGCAGCCGAGGGTGCTAATAGTCGGTGAAAAAAATGTCCTCCGAGAAACTTTGGTACCTTCCCATAAAGTTCTTCTACCACCTCTCCACATAAAATTGGGATTGATGAAGCAATTCGTAAAATCACTTCCAAGAGATGGAGAATGCTTCAAATACTTGGTCACCAAGTTTCCAGGCCTGTCGGAGGCAAAATTGAAGGAAGGTGTGTTCGTCGGACCAGACATTAGAAGGCTTATAGTTGATCAAGAGTTTGTCAATACCATGACGGATCCTCAAAAAGAAGGGTGAATTGCATTTAAAGAAGTCGTACAGAAATTATTAGGCAATAACAAAGATCCTCACTACAAAAAGATCGTCGGACGAATGCTGAAAGCATTTCAAGCTTTAGGTTACCTGATGAGTTTGAAAGTGCATTTCCTCCAGTCCCACCTTGACTACTTTCCTGAAAATTTGGGAGCTGTGAGTGAGGAACAAGGTGAACAATTCCACCAAGAAATTAAAGAGATGGAAAGGAGATACCAGGGAAAATGGAACATTACAATGATAGCAGACTACTGTTGGATGCTTCAGAGAGACATTCCAGATGCTACTCACAAGCGTAAATGCACCAAGAGGAGCCTCACAAGGAAGAAGAATCGAGTTTAGTGTGTGTAGGTGAGCTCATTTCAGTTCAAAAAAAGGATTTTCATGAAAATATTGTAATAAAACTTTAATTTTATAAGTCTATTTCCATTTATTTTGAGGTATTGCCTTATTTAACATAGTTACCTAAATTGTCAGGAAACATGATGTCCTATGACAAAATGGAGGCCATTTTCGGATTCAGTGCACCAAAAAACATAAAGATTACGTGGAATAACCAAAACAGCTCTCAAAAATATTTTTTTGCAGACCTGTGTTATGCCAGTTGTCATGATCTTTGTCTTCTTTACATTAAAGTGCAGGCCCATTTTGAGACTATGTTCTTTGATTGTGAGAAGCAAATGTTTCAGATCATCTTCACTTTCAGCCAGTAATGTGGTATCATCAGCATAACGAAGGTTGTTGATGAGTCTTCCACCAATCTTCACACCTCTGTTGTCTTCATACAATCCTGCTTCTCTGATGATTTGTTCTGCATATAAATTAAAGAGGTAGGGGGAAAGTATGCATCCTTGTCTTACACCTTTGCTTATTTTAAACCATTCTATTTCTCCTTGTTCCGTTCGAACTGTTGCTTCTTGATCAATGTACAGATTGCACAAGAGAACGATCAGGTGTTCTGGTATACCCATGCTTCTTAATGTGGCCCAGAGTTTCTCATGGTTTACACAGTCAAAAGCCTTGCTATAGTCGATAAAGCACAAATGGATATCCTTTTGGTATTCTTTAGTCTTTTCAAGGATCCATCTCACATCCGCAATGATGTCTCTCGTTCCTCGCCCTTTCCTGAACCCTGCTTGCACTTCAGGTAGTTCTTGTTCCAGGTATGGTTGTAGTCTCTTTTGAATAATCTTCAGTAGAATCTTGCTGGCATGTGGGATCAGAGCGATTGTGCGATAATTTCCACAGTCAGTTGGATCACCTTTCTTTAGTATTGGTATGAACATGATGTTGTCTTCCATATTTCTTGGCAGAGCCTTGTGAGTACGGTAACAGCTGCATCAGATTGCTGCAATACTTCTATGGGAATGCTATCAATGCCTGGTGCTTTGTTCTTTGATAAGGCTTTCAATGCTGCTTCAACTTCTTCTTTTATCACCAATGGTTCCCGATCATAAGGTACAGGTTGAAACGGCTGTTGGTCCACTTGATCTTTATCATATAAAAACTCTGTATATTCCTTCCACCTTTTCTTGATCTTCTCAGCATCATTCAACATAGAACCTTGAGCATATTGTAACATTCCAATTCGAGGCTGGAACTTTTTCTTTAACTCTTGTAGCTTTAGGAAAGCCGATCTTGTTCTTCCTCTAATAGTTTCTGCTTCTATTTCCGTGCAAGTGTCATTGCAGTACTTTTCCTTGTCCTGTCTTGCTGCACGTTGGAAATCTCTGTTGAGTTCTGCGATTGTCTTTCTTTCTCCTCTAGCTTTAGCTTCTCTGCGTTTCTGGGCAATTTTCAGAGTTTCTTCCGTCATCCATTTTGGCCCTTTTTGCTTTTTCACCTTTTGTAGAGACTTCTCGCTTTCTTCCAACACAACCTTCTTGATGTCATTCCATAACTCTTCCGGAGCTCTGTCATTTGTATCTAAAGCAGCAAATCGATTTTGCAGTCAGTCTTTAAATTCCGGTGGTATATTCTCAAGGTCATATTTTGCTGCATTCATGAGTGGTTTGCTCTTTTTCAACTTTAGCTTGAGTTTGCATACTAGTAGTTGATGATCTGTACCACAGTCATTTCCAGGTTTTGTCTTTGTTGATGTTACAGAGCTTTTCCATCGTTGACTTCCAGAGATGTAGTCAATTTGATTTTTATACAATCCATTGGGTGAAGTCCATGTGTACAGTCGCCGCTTGTGTTGCTGGAAGAAAGTGTTTGAGATGAATAGATAATTGGTCTTTCAGAATTCTATCAGTCTTTCTCCAACTTCATTTCTGTTGCCAAGTCCATATTTTCCAACTTCTTTGCCTTCTTCTTTGTTGCCAACTTTTGCGTTCCAGTCACCCATGACTATCAGGATATCCTGTTTGCATGTTCTGTCAATTTCAGCTTGTATTTGTTCATAGAACTCTTCAATTTCATTCTCTTCTGCAGCTGTTGTTGGGGCATATACTTGAATTATAGTTGTGTTGATAGGCAATCCTCGTAGACGAATAGAGATTAAGCGTCCGCTGACTGCATTGTATTTTATTACAGTTCTTGCAAGTTTCTTCTTTATTATAAATGCAACACCATTTCTTCTTTGTCTTTCATTTCCAACATAGTAGACCATGTGATCTTCTGATGCAAAGTGCTCGATGCCAGTCCATTTCAGTTCACTGACATCCAACAGATCAAGTTGTACACGTTCCATTTCATTCTTGACCATCTCCAACTTCCCTTGGTTCATGCTTTGTATGTTCCATGTTCCAATGTGTAAGACAACTTTACAGCTTCTGACTCTCATTTCATGTGCAGCTACATCAGCAGTCAGACTTCCCGAGGGCTTTGATCCAACCTATGGTGCTGGAAGATGAGACCCCCAGGTCGGAAGGCACTCAACTAGCTCTTCCCCAGTCGCTAGTTGAGTGCCTTCCGACCTGGGGGTCTCATCTTCCAGCACCATAGCACAATTTGTTTTGTTGTAACTATCCATTGGGTTTTCATGGCAAGATACAGAAGTAGATTGCCGGGCCTTTCTTCCACGCAGTTTAAGTTTGGTGTTGTTGCCGTTGTCACAAAAATGTGATCCTCCACTGTCAACACTGTCCCATTTTGCTGCTGCCCAGATGGGTGGTTTGTCTTGGTGTGGCACCTCAGCTTACACATTAAAGACAGTTTACACATTAAAATTTGGAAAATTTAGAAAGGGGTGCCATAAAATAGCAGGAGAGAGGAAAGATGAGCAGTTGTAATAAAGAGAAAGGAGTTTAGGAGGACAGCAGAAAGGGACTTCCTGGACCCCTGGTCAAATTAGGTCACAAAGGCCTGTAAAAATACATTTGTTTTTAGTTGAAGGCAGGGTATAAATTTTCTAGATGAAGACACAGAGGCAAGGAATTCCTCTTTTTTTTGGGGGGGGGAAGGGTGGTAGAATGCATCTTTTCTCTGATGTAGCGCATGTTATAGTGTCAGAGAAAGGCCTTCCTGTGGTTTAAGACCTTGAGTCTTATGGTTTATTAAAAACTTGATTAACCATCTTTCATTACACTCAAGGTGGTGTACAATCAAAACAATCAAAAATGCAGGAAATAGAAAAGAACTCCATACAATAGACAGGACAGGAAAATAAGAGAAAACGAAGGAGGTCATTAGACAAGAGGGGGGGGGGATGGGGGAGTAGCATCCAAGGAGGCCTAAAGTAAAGCTCTGTATGAAACAGACTGCCTAGGTTCTCAGTAGATTCACAAAGTAGCAGAGGGCAAATCAAACACACACTGGAATAAGTAGGCTTTAAGGGAAGCCTTGAACCTGGGAAAAGAGGATTCAAGGTGGCGTGCTGCAGGGAGTGAGTTCCAAAAGAAGGGGGCAAGGAAATATAATGATGAATGATGAATGCTTTCGAGACAGGCTTCAGTGGGGGAAGGCAGATAGAGATAGTCTGTGCGAATGGATCTAAGAGATCTAGATGGAACTTAGGGAATCAAATGAGAAGACAGATAAGTGGGAGAACCGGCATGTAGGGTTCTGTGAATAATGATAAGTTTATACTGAGTACGGTGGGAAAGGGGAGCTAATGATTGATATCTGGTGGCATGGTAAAGGAGATGGATGGCAGTGTTTTGTATGGACTACAGATTTTTTATTTGGTGATTGGTAAGACCGGAGTAGATAGCATTAGAGTAATCAAGCATTGATATTACTAGGGTAAGGAGGATGGAGGAAATAAAGATTGAATTGAGCATATTTGACATAATGAGTAGAAAGATCACTTCTGAACAGCACTGATGTGAGAGTGGCAAGTAAGAGCAGTATGAAGAGTTACACCAAAATATATGAAAGAAAAAGCAGTGGGAATAGTGAAACCATTAAGAAATGGAGAAATAGAGGGAGAAGGGGAAGAGGAGGACCCTCTGAGCCAAATCTCAGACATTTTTGAAGGATTCAGTTGTAAGTGGTTGTCATGGAGTCAGAAAGCAACTGCAGTCAGACATGAATTAATAGGGGCAAGATCCGGAGTTGAAAAGTGAGTATGGAATAAAATCAGGATGTCATCCACATAAAAGTATACAGAGGCACCCTACTGTTGAATGAGAGTGATCAGAAAGATATTAAAGAGAAAGGGAACCCCACAGATAAGAGGAAAGTGAGAAGATCCCTGGAATGATATGTAGAATGAAGGAGAAGAAAGAAAAGATTGAAACCAGTGTAGAACAGTGTCCTATAAGCCTGCCAAGGAAAGACATGCTAGTATAAGAGAGTGGTTGACAAGGTTAAATGCACAGGAGAGATCCAAAAAAATAGCTAGAGAAATATCACCTTTATCCAGGGAATATCACCTTTATCCATGGTTGCAGAGTCCGATTAAGATGGTGGGGAAGCTGAAGAAATACCAGTTTTTTCAATAGTTTCAACAGAAAAGGAAGTTAGCTGGGAGAGAAGGACCCAGTGATGGGTTCTTTAAGAATGGGTGAACAATTGCAGATTTCCAGCAGTGGGGAAAGATACCAGAGGAGAGACTATTATTACAAAGACAGAAGACATGTAGCAAAAGTGCTCAGCAACCCACGATGAAGGGATGGGATCAGAGATGCAAGTGGGCTTTAGAAGAAGATGAGACAATCTTTGACAGTGATGATATGGAGATGGGATTAAAATGTGACCAGACGTGAAAAATGCAGGAGATGAAAGCAGACTACAAGGAGGAATCAATAGAGGATCCGGTGGAAAGGAATCTGACAAAGAGGGATGTGATGAGGAATCAAGGGAGACAAAGTTCAAGCATAATTGATGAACCTCGTCAAAAAAGAGGTTGGACAGTTGTTTAGCAGTTGGAGCAGTCAAAAGAAGGAGTGAAGAGGAAGGGTGAAGGAGATGAAAGACTAAAAAGAAGAGTTTCTGGGGCTTATTTCTTGCAGAGGAAATGAGGGAACTATAATAATCCTGTTTTAATTTAATTAATTTAATTAACAGGTTATTTATATACCGCTCCTTCCATTTGATCAGGTGCGGTTTCCATATAACAACAATAAACAGGATGATCTGTTTTTACATATAACAAGTTTAAATTTAGGTAATTACAGTTATCAAATAGCAATTAACAATTAACAATAGTGAACTATGTACAATTAACTATATACATATTTTTGTTTTACATTTTTCTTAATCACTTCGTCTTAGGTTACAGCGCTTTATTCTTTTGTTGAAATAGTGCATTACCTGGTGTCGGATTATCCTTTATCTAGCTGAAGAAAGTATAGCTTGGTGGTAATTAGAATGGGCATGTTTAAATGAAGTGTGAGAAGATGGTAAACTGTGTCAATGCCAGAAACTCTCAGCTGTACTTGCATATTCTACGAGAATATGCAATCCAGCAGGAAGCCAGGGATGGCACAGTGGATTTGAAGATTTAGGTTGTGAAGAAAGGGGAGCAAGTGAGTCAAGTGATACATCTAAGACCACTGTTTTGACCACTGAATAAGCCTTTTTCCTAAAGTTTCCCCTGTAAATATACAGCATTATTAACCACCCAGGGAATAGTTATTTATTTAATGTTTTTTTTAATTAATACAAATTAAATAATGCAAATCTACCCTTTTAATGTTGAACAGTGCATAGAACTTGTACATGATTATATAAGAACAACTAAGCACAATAATAGTCTCCATTAATATTACATATCAATAAAGTATTGGATTTCTAAGTGGGGGACTTTCAAACCATGCTCACAAGTGCAAAATCTCCAAGTAGTTCCTAGTTCCAGACTTTACAGAAATTTTCCAAGAAAAATGTTTCTTTTTGAAAATTATACAAATCTGTACCTGTAGTTTGTATAAGTACTTTTTTCTTGTATACTGTGAATTCTATGTATACTTTTGGAAATACAAATCATGCATGTATGCAGTATGTAATTTCCATCTGAACCCAAACCCCAGAAATTGTTCCTCATCTGAATGTAAACCTCTGCATGAGGTAGCACTGTACGCGTAAGTCAGCATGCACATAGAGCAGGAACGTTCCAAAAATCTACTTTCTGAAAATAAAACAGGGATTTGGTCATGGAAATGCCTTTGAAAGTTGCCCTTTAAGAGAGGCAGTTACTACCTATGGTAAACAATGCATTTTACCATAACAATATTTACTTAAGCAGTCACAAGTCTCAATACCACAGGCTAGGAGTTCCCACAATATATGCAAACTGTGTTTCTGGTTTCAGTAAAGCAGATCACAACCCCAAATCAGGGCTGCCATCTTTTAAAGGGGACGGTAGTGTGATATATTAACCCACTCATCCCAAATCCCCTTACACAATGCACAAATTCCCACACTCCCCAATCCCTCTAACACAGAGGCAACCTCTTCAGTTTCCCAGTCCCTACAACACAAAGCACAACCCTTTCATTCCCATATCCACCTTTTGGCATCTAGCAGGAGTATCCCTGTTGGCTAGTGTGTGGACAGGAGCAATTCCCATTTGCTCTTGCCCTATCGAGCACCCAAATTTAAAATGGCATTAGTTTACCCCTAGTGGTAGTCATCTGGCATTATAGCTAGGGGCCTAGATGTGATACAAGGGCAACTTAATCCCTAGCATTAGTGCCACAAAATTACAGGTAGGGGTCAATAGTGCAATGCCATGGTGAAGATGGGCACTTGATAGGGCAGGGGTAACTGAGGTCACTCCAGTCAATTTAATAGCTACCAGGGAAACCCCCAGTAGATGTCAGGGGGGGTTGCACTTTGTACCACAATATTAGGAAAGTGGAGAATTAGGTTACTATAGTGGCCCTTTTAAGACTCTTCATTAGTGACTTGATGCTCCCAGGGAGGAAAATAAATACCATCGCAAAGCTGACACTATCTTTCCATGAGTTGGACACAAGTCACCAGGGCCTGCAAAATCACCAATCCAACTTCTCCAGCCCTTGAATTGAAGAATCATTATGCAGCCCTGGAAGTGGAGGAGGTGAAAGCATCCCTGGAAAGGGAAGAACCAGAGTTCAAGTACCCCAAAGTTGCAGAATCAGTGACCAGAAGGAAACAAAGGGTAACGGTGGTTGGAGACTCTCTTCTGAGGGGTACTGAGGCGTCCATCTGCCGACCAGACTTGATGTCCAGAGAGATATGCTGTCTGCCTGGTGCCAAAATCCAAGATGTTATGGAGAGTTTGCCGAGACTCATCAAGCCCACTGACTATTACCCAATGTTGCTAATCCATGTTGGAACAAATGATACTGCCAGGTATACCTCGGAACATATCAAAAGTGACTTCATGGCTCTGGGACAGAGGGTGAAGCAGTTAGGTACACAGGTGGTGTTCTCTTCAATCCTCCCTGTTGAGGGTAAAGGCCAAGGCAGAGAGGCTCGCATCCTGGAGATGAATGCATGGCTGCGTGGATGGTGTCATCGAGAGCGCTTTGGTTTCCTAGACCATGGGATGCTGTTCCAAGGGTTGCAGAGCAGAGATGGCATCCATCTGTCCAAGAAAGGTCAACGCGTCTTCAGTCGTAGACTGGCTAATCTACTGAAGAGGGCTTTAAACTAGATTTGTTGGGGATGGGTGAAGAAAGCCCCCAGGTAAGTGAAATCCCCCAGGTAGGTGATACATTAAATACCTTTATGGAAATGGGTAACAGGAGTAACATATGGAAAGCAGTGTGTATAAATGCCCGTAGCATGGGAAATAAGATCCCTGTGGTTGAAGCTTTGGTAGGAGTGGCTGACTTGGATTTAGTGGCAGTTACAGAAACATGGTTCACAGAAAACCATGATTGGGATGTAACTATACCTGGCTATACTTTATTCAGAAAGAACAGGGTAGGAAGAAGGGGAGGAGGAGTGGCACTATATGTAAAAACTACTATTAAAGCTTTGGAATTACAGAGCTTAAAAGGGAGAGAGGAGGCATTGTGGGTTAAACTAGAAAGAGGGAAAGAGAAATCTATTTGCATTGGTGTGATATACAGACCTCCCTCACAAGAGGAAGAGGTGGACAGAGAGTTAATTGAAGACATACGCAGCATTGCTAGGAAAGGGGAAGTGCTACTGATAGGAGATTTCAATATGCCAGATGTTGATTGGCACATTCCTGCTGCAGTATCATCTAGAAGTAAGGAGATCCTGGATTCTCTACAGGGAGAACTATTCAGGCAATTGGTAACAGACCCCACACGTGAAGGGGCCATACTGGACTTGGTGCTTACCAATGGTGAAAGTGTTTCTGATGTTGTAGTGGGAGATCATTTTGCAACCAGTGATCACCAGATGGTGTGGTTCAGTAAAACTGAAAGGCACTATTTTAAGGGCAACCAACCTTTTTGTTAAAATGGTAAATAAAGGCAAAAGGAAAAGGAGACCGCTATGGTTTTCGAAGGAAGTAGCAGAAAAAGTGAAGAAAAAGAGGGAGGCCTTCATGAAATACAAGAGATCACAGAGAGAGGAAGACAGGCATCTGTATTTGGAAAAACTTAGAGAAGCTAGCAAAGTAGTCAAGAAGGCAAAGATTCAAAAGGAGGAGGAAATAGCCAATGCAGTTAAATGGGGGGATAAGACATTTTTCAGTTATATTAGTGAGAAGAGGAAGAGCAAAAGTGGTATTGTCAGACTCAAGAACCAGGAGCAGGACCTCAGAAAACACCCACAAATAGGAACAGAAGCGAGGGACATCTTGAACAAATTTCAGAAGACTGTGTTCGTGAGAAACTAGCTCAACTTAAAGTAGACAAAGCGATGGGACCGGATGGGATACACCCTAGAATACTGAGGGAACTTGGGGACGTTCTAGCAACTCCACTGACTGACCTTTTCAATGCCTCGTTGGAGTCGGGAGTGGTGCCAAAGGACTGGAGAGAGGCTCATGTGGTGCCTTTACACAAAAGCGGAAGTAAGGATGTGGTTGAAAACTACAGGCCGGTTAGTTTAACTTCGGTGGTGAGTAAATGATTGGAAACGCTGCTGAAAGAGAAAATAGTGAGGTTTCTGGAGTCCAGCGGATTACAGGATCCGAGGCAGCATGGATTCACCAGAGGCAGGTCTTGTCAGACAAATCTGATTGATTTCTTTGACTGGGTGACCAGGGAGTTGGACCGAGGGAGAGCTATAGATGTGGTGTATTTAGATTTCAGTAAAGCCTTTGACACTGTTCCTCACAGGCGACTTATAAACAAACTGAGCACCCTAGGGATGGACCCTAAAGTTACTGCTTGGGTTAGAAATTGGTTGGGTGGGAGGCGACAAAGAGTACAAGTAAATGGAGCTCACTCTGAGGAGAAGGATGTTACCAGTGGTGTGCCCCAGGGATCGGTCCTTGGTCCGATTCTTTTTAACATCTTTGTTAGTGATATAGCGGAAGGGCTGTCAGGTAAGGTTTGCCTCTTTGTGGATGATACCAAAATCTGCAATAGAGTAGACACCCAGGAAGGTGTAGATAACATGAGGAGGGATCTAGCTAAGCTTGAAGAATGGTCTAGAATTTGGCAGCTGGGATTTAATGTTAAAAAATGTAAGGTCATGCATTTGGGCTGCAGCAATCCAAGAGAGCAATACAGTATAGGAGGTGAAGTACTTTTGTCCACTAAAGAAGAGCGGGACCTAGGCGTGGTTGTGTCTGATGATCTTAAAGTAGCTAAACAGGTAGAAAAGGCGACAGCAAAAGCTAGAAGGATGCTTGGGTGCATACGGAGAGGAATGGCTAGCAGAAAAAAGGAGGTGATAACGCCTCTGTATAAGTCTTTGGTGCGACCTCATTTGGAGTATAGTGTGCAATTCTGGAGACCGCACCTTCAAAAGGATGTGAACAGGATGGAGTCGGTGCAGAGGGTGGCTACTAAAATGATTAGTGGGCTTCATTATAAAGCATATGAGGACAGATTTAAGGATCTTAATATGTACACCTTAGAGGAAAGGCGGAATAGAGGTGATATGACTGAGATGTTTAAATACCTCCATGGCATAAATGTTCAGGGAGAGAGCCTCTTTCAATTGAAAGCAAGTTCTGCTACGAGGGGACATGGGATGAGGGTGAAGGGAGATAGATTCAGGAGTGATATGCGGAAATATTTCTTTACGGAAAGAGTAGTGGATCCATGGAATAGTCTCCCAGTGGAGGTGGTAGAGATGAGGACAGTAACTGAATTCAAAAAAGCATAGGACCAACACAGAGGATCTCTAAAGGTAAAAAGATACAATAAGAAAGACAAAGCAAATAGCAAGCAACAGCGCTTTCACATACGTAGCACCTACACTATGGAACAACCTCCCTGATCAACTAAGAGAGACAAAAGATCTCCAAACGTTTAGAAAGGAACTAAAAACGCACTTATTCACCCAACATTACTACCAATTCTCAGATCTGGTCTCCCACCCCCCATAGTTCATTCTGCAAATCTGCCAAAAATACTCAATCACTTAATAATATTATTCCAAAGCTGATGTTATGTCACAGGTTGTAAATATCACAGTTCTGTAAATAATCAAGATTCATTTTGTTATAATTCTGTAAATAATTAACTGTCTAAATAATCAAAGGTTCCTGTTATGAGCTATGTATGATTACTTTTGTTTATACTGTTCCTTGTACATAGTTGCAATGTTGCATAATGTTCCATGTATTTGTTTCACCATTGCTCTATGTAAACCGCCACTGATCTTGGGAAGGGGCGGTATATAAAAGTTTTCAAATAAATAAATAAATAAATAAAAGTGGACTGTTGTAGTTGTTGATATGGAAGGACAGACTAGATAGGCCATGTGGTCTTTTTCTGTCATCATGTTTCTATGTTTCTATGTTTCTAAATGAAAACTGTAAATTATTTTGCATAATAATGAAGCGCTTTGCATTCATTTGCATTCTTTTCTTCTCATTATTATTTGGCTGTTAATTTCAAAAAATGCATGATTTTACCATTTAATGTGCGTTAAACTGCATAAGTCCTGCACTATTCCATCAAACTCTTTGCATCTATTATTCATCAACAAGCACAAAGCATGTATGAAATATATAATAAAGCCATCCATTTACCAAGGCCATTCGTATACATCATGCCAGAAGCAGATCATGTCAAAGAAATCTCTTTGATTTATTTGATTGGGTAACTAGAGAATAAGATCAATCAAGGATTTACTCTGGATATGAAATACTTGACTTTCTGTACCTAGAGGGTTTGCACTGCAAGCAAAGTAGTACTGTGGAACTCTTGAATAACCAACTCGCTGCCTGAGAGCTCTTAAAGGGTAATTTTTCATTTTCATTATTAATAGCTAATTTTTTTCTGCTGTATTGCAAAAGGAGAATTTTTGGGGTTCTTGGGCAAAGCATTTTTTCTGCTGCTAGAGTTCTTTTTCTTCTCCTCTAGCCTACGCATTCAAAGAGGTAGGCAAGCTGTTTGAAGTCACTGACTTCCTCAGGTGTTAGACTCATCAAGCCTACTGACTATTATCTGATGTTGCTCATCCATGTTGGCACAAATGATACTGCTAGCTATCCCTCCAAGCATATCAAGAGTGACTTCATGGTTCTGGGACAGAGAGTGAAGAAGATAGCTGTGCAAGCAGTGTTCTCGTCAATCCTCCTTGTTGAGGGTAAAGTTTAAGACAGAGAAGCTTGCATCCTGGAGATGAATGCATGGCTGTGTGGATGGTGTCATCAAGAGCATTTTGGTTTCCTGGACCATGGGATGATTTTTCAAGAGTTGCAGAGCAGAGATGGTGTCCACCTATCTAAGAAGTCTCTTCTGCAGCAGAATGGCTAACCTACTGAAGAGGGCTTTAAACTACATTCATTGGGGATGGGTGAAGAGAGCCCATAGGTAAGTAAAATCCCTAAATAAGTAAAACATTAAATACCTCTGTACAAATGGGTAAAAGTGGCAACATCTGGAAAGTGGTGTGCATAAGTACAAGGCCGCGGGTAGGGTCCCGGCGGTTGCGGGTAACTGGGTGCGTGGACCAATGCGTGGACCCTGCGCGCGGCTATGGGCAAGGGCGCCAAGGAATTCAGGAAGGGGGGCCGTTGGACTGACCTGGACAGAAACTTTGAAGTCATTGGCTCCCTGAGGATGCAAGCGCTGGGGAGCCAATGAGAAGAAGCGAGCAAGGGGCATGGGCAGGAAGTGTCTGGCCGGCATTCACTTTCCGGCTGGTGAGTGTCGGCGGATGACTCAGGGTGCTGTCTTGCGGCGGGATCGATGTCCTCGAGTTGCGGGGCCTAGCCAGTGCTGTTCGGTGGGAAAGGTCGCAGAGGAGATCGCGAGTGTGTGCAGGGCAGCAGCAGCTGGAATCGGGCCAAAGAAGAGTGAGTTGGGCTGTGGGGCCAAGCTGCTATCCTGACACATGGAGGAGTGAGGCTGGTTCAGGCCAGGCCCGGCAGGGGTGCGGGTCGTCGAGGAGTGTGCTGGCAGCAAGGCAAGTTGGAGATTCTTCTGTAAAAGAGGTGGGCCAATTTCGACGTAGGGCTGTTTATCAAGGGAAAAGGGGGGCTTGTAAATTCCTGGGGGTTAAAGGCAAGAGGCTAGCCTTCGGGAGTGGGCAGGTGTCTAAGGTTAGGGTTGGGGCTTGCAGGATAGTAAAAAAACAAAACAAAACAACAAGTTCAGTAAGGGGTAATCAACTACACTGGGCCCTGTCCAGCATTGCAAGGATAGCGCCGAATCCATAATTGGGGGATACATAAGTAAAAAAAAAAAAATTATATCTATCTATCTATATCTATATTTATATCTATCTATCTATCTATCTATCTCTCTCTCTCTCTCTCTATATATATATATATATATATAAGGGAATAAATAATAATAATAAAGGTAGACAGATGCCGCACGCAGAGGCTGGCAAGGTCGATTGCGAAGGCTTGGTGGGGTGAGTAGGGCAAGGGGACAGGGTGACACACCTTCCAGGGTGGATTTGGGGAGACTGATGGACGGTAATGTGGGTGATGTGAGTGGGGTCCAGGGCGGCAGTGATGGAATGATTAGGGTACAGCAGGGGTCTCCGGGCCGTCTGTAGGGGTCCCCCAAGTATTCATCAGCCTGGAAGAGGGCGGGGGACTTACCAGTCAGGAAAAGGGGGGATAGAGGCTGAAGTAAGGTGCGGGGGCCCCGAGGTCTTGGGCTGGGTTCTCAGCGGAGTGTTCCTGGATCCACCTGCATTCAGAGTGGGAGTGAGGGGTTACAGGAGGTAGGTGGCAGCTTGATTATAGGGGGTTCAGGGGGTGGCAGCGATGAGGCCTCGTCCGACATCCCAAGGGGGTGGGGACTGGGACAAAGGCAGTGGGGAGTGGGGCAGTCGGGGTTAGGGCCTGACATAGCGGGAGAAAGCAGGGGCCTGTCGGGGCAAAAGGCTCCCTGTGTCGGAGGGCAGGATATATCCTCCCCTGTTGGTTGGAAGGTGATGCCGGGCGGATTTAGGCCAGGTAGGGGACCGGCAACATGGGGTCATTGGCTTGGGGGGGGGGCAAGGTCCATCCAGGGCTGAGTGGTGGGGGGCTTGGCAACCTTCTTGGGCTCTGGCGGTTCCCCCCCCCCTGTTTTTTCCTTTATGTCTCCACAGGGTTCGGTGACGAATCAGCACAGCGTGGATCTGGGAGTGCGTGGAACTGGAATGGCTGCAAATTGGGAGGGTGGAGCAGCATCAGGGCAGGGTTTGGAGGACCAGGCGGCCGTCGTGGGGCAGGGCGTATCGCCCCAGCAGAGTGAGGATGTTCGCAGTGGTGAAATGGGGACAGCGGCGGCATCGGCATCGGAGGCAGTAGTTACAGGTGAGTGGCATGCTGACCAAGGAGAGGTATCGCAGCAGAGTTACCCACGGGAAGAAAAAGGGGGAAAATCACATAAGAAAAGGAAGCATGCTTGTAGGTGGCGTCATAGCTCAGAGTCGCCCTCATCCTCATCGTCGACCTCCACATCATCGTCATCAGGAGTTGAGGGCAGGAGGCAAGGGGCAGGCGGTGGTTTGGAAGTAGGGACTAGGTCAGGGGGTCGTGTCCTTTTCCGAGTTTTGGGAGGGAGTTCCGAAGATGTTATGCTGTAAGATTAGGAAGCATAGATATATAGATATATTCTGCTTACTAGAAGGCAGGAAGCGGTCGGGGGAGAGTAAGAAAAAGAAAAAAAGAAGATGAAAAAGCGGGCCGAATCAGAAAAGTGTCGCACAATGTGGTAAATTGGATGCGAGCGTTCCTGCGATTAGCAAGTGTCTGGGGTCATCACTCACCCGAGCATTATGGGATGCTACTAGCTTATGCGGATTCTAATTTGGAAGCATCACAAACCCATGAGGGATGGGCGTGGCTCAATTATGACAAAAGGTTTAGGGACAAAATGGAGGAAAACAAATTATTGTCATGGGGCACGCAGGATATCAACCTTTGGCTGACACAAATGTCAGGGCAGGTTCAGGGTGTGGGGGCGGGGGTGGAGGAAGAGGAAGAGGAGGTATGATGCCCAATGCAGGTGCTGGTCATTCCTTTCTTGCAGGGGGGTGGCCATGCCGCCGCAGAAAGGCATGGCAGGAGGAGTTGGGGATGTATGCTGGAGGTTCAATAAGGCATCCTGCCTGTTTCCCGATTGCAAGTTCAGACATGTCTGCTCGGTCTGTAGTGGAGGACACTCGGCAGCAAAATGCATTAAAAGAGGGGCCGCTGTGGCCCCAGAACGGCCCTCAAGCAACAGTGAGTTAGTCGGCCGGTCCCCAACTGCAATACGCTTGGAGGCTTTGGGGACCTGGCTTCGTCAGTACCCGAGGTGTGCGGATAAGGAGGTCCTGAAGTTTGGTTTTCAGTTTGGCTTTATCATACCAGTTCGAGGTTAAGTGTTAATGTATGCAGTGAAAACATTCGCCATCGGTACGGCGTTTGCGGACAAGGTGAGGGATAAGTTGACAGAGCTTAGGTTGGGCAGAATTGGGGGCCCGTTTACGGTTTGATATGCTTCGTTTGATCGTGCGGCGGAGTTGGTTAGAAGAGTAGGTCATGGGGCATTAATGGCCAAAGTAGATATTTTGTTTGTTGCTGGTACACCCATCGGCTTTTCATCTTTTAGGTTTCCGTTTTGAAGATGGAATTTATTTTGACAAATGCATGCCGATGGGATGTTCAGTATCGTGCACTTACTTTGAAAAGTTCAGTACTTTCCTGCATTGGGCGCTGGTGCAGAAAGTTGGCTGTGAGAATGTCGTGCATTACCTTGACGACTTTTTGTTTGTTGGAATGGCGCAGTCATCCGGGTGTCAAGAGCTATTGGAAGGTTTTGTGGACTTGACTCGGGAATTGGGTGTGCCCTTAGTGGCAGAGAAGACCGAGGGTCTGGCGACAAGAATT
This sequence comes from Ichthyophis bannanicus, assembly GCA_033557465.1. Taxonomy (NCBI): domain Eukaryota; kingdom Metazoa; phylum Chordata; class Amphibia; order Gymnophiona; family Ichthyophiidae; genus Ichthyophis; species Ichthyophis bannanicus. The sequence goes on along the minus strand of CM066032.1, from coordinate 1,761,375,597 downwards.
ACTTTTTTAGGAATTGAGTTGGACTCCATAGACATGTGGCTCGTTTGCCTGTAGAGAAGGTCACCAGATTGCGAGTTTTAGTGGCTTACTTTGCAGGTACGTGGTGTGCGGATTGATGGCCACAGTCTTGGCAAAAAGACGACAGAACCGGCAAATAACCTTTTTAGAACTGTTTCCCATTTTAGTGGCATTGGAGTTGTGGCCGGATAGGCTTCACAGTCGTCGGGTTGTGTGGTGATGTGACAATGTGGCGGTGGTCAGCGTGGTCAGTCATTACACACCAAGATGCAGGAGATAGTGTTTGTATGTTTGCAATTGAATGTATCTATAAGGGCCCGGCAAATCCCAGGTTGTATTAGCGAAATTGCTGATGCTCTTTCCCGTTTCAAGCTGGACCGCTTCTGGACATTGGTGCCAGATGCAGACAAAGAAGGATTCGTGGTCCCGGGGAAATTAAGGAGCATTGGCCTGAGGAAATGCTGAATCTGCTTTGGAGTTCGGTGTCTAAGGGGACATGGACGGCATATCAGCGGGGGTGCGACAAGGTGGTTGAATTTTTGTCGGCGCACAGATGGCAGCCAGGTTTGGTGTCTGATCAGTTAATGGGCCAGTATATAGTCGAAGCAAAGAGAATCGGGTTCTCCAGAGCTTCTGTTCATACCAATTTAGCGGGCTTTATCTTTTTTGCGAGAACAGTGGGTTGGGGCTTGCCCGCTGTGGGATTTTTAGCCCGACAGCTACTGCAAGGGTGGGAGCGCTCAAAGCCCACAGCTCGTGACTCCAGGCAGCTGATAACACATGAATTATTGGTTAGACTCTATTCGGCCTTACCAGGGGTGGCTTCATCACAGTATGAGGCTGCGCTGTTCCTGGCAGTTTTTTGTACGGCCTTTTTTGGTGCTTTCCGTATGGACGAGTTGGTGGTGAATTCCAGTAGGACTGGGGCAGAAGGGGGCTTTCAGCACCAACATGTGCAAGTGGAGGAGGGGAAGCTGTGAATATTATTAGCCAAATCTAAGACGGACCCACAAGGGAGAGGTTTGTGGGGTGGTTTTACGGGAGAATGTGGGAGTGATCACCTGCTCGGTGGCAGCATTGAGAAGGTATTTACAAGTTCGTCCCGCACGAGAAGGATGTCTCTTCATCCATGAGGACGCACGGGTTGTGACCCGTTTTCAAGTTTCATCAGTGCTGCGGATGGTGTTGCGGCACTTAGGAGAGGACCTGCTTCTTTTTGCCATGCATTCATTCCACATTGGCGCAGCAACCAGTGTGGCAGCCGTGGGATTGCCCGAACACAACATTTGAAGTATTGGCAGATGGTATTCTCGGGCATTTCTGGGATATGTGCGGCTCTGAGGGGAGTGTGGGTGGGCAAGGTTGCTAATTCTAACTGGTCATTTCTTTTTCAGATATAAGGTCAAATTCCTGGAGATTTTGGCTGATGGATTACTCCTTCATCTATTGGGTGGGGCAGAGAGCAGAGACAAGACCGGTGGGCCCTAATTTAGGCCTCGATCCTGCGATGGTATTGGTTGTATGGCTGGGCGAGCGGGGACTCTGCTGGGCACAGCTTTTGCCTTTGCTTCGACACCATGAGCGTATAAGGATGAAGCCGGTGTTGATTCTTTTCCACCTGGGGGGTAATGATATGGTGCTATGGACATGCAAGCAATTGATCAGAGCAGTGAAAAGGGATTTGGCTGTTATTTTGCGAATGTTCCCTGGTGTTGTTTTGATATGGTCAGACATTATTCCAAGGCCTGCCTGCTGGAGTCAATGGCGTTGGTCACGGGGACTGACAAAAATCAATCAGCAGATTGGCCATTGGGTCTACGAGCATGGGGGTTATCAAATTATGCATGCCTGGGTGGAGGTGGATTGTGCGGGGCTGTACAGGAGTGATGGAGTACACTTATCCCTGGTAGGTGTTGATTTGCTGCTGAACGACTGGCAGGAGGCCTTGTAATATGTTTTTAGGCATGATGCTCGCTGGTCGCAGCTAGGTGGTGGGGGGGCGGCACAGGGACAGTGATTTCACCTGTGCCGGTGGCAGGATCCCAAAGGTTTCTAGGGTCCGGAGCCTGAGGTTAGACGTGGGGCGGGGGGCGGGATGCCCCCCGACCCGGACAACCCCTGGCTGATTTTTGCTAATTACATGGCGAAGTTGGGGAAAGGAGGTAAGAAGCTTGCCGTTGGCAGGACTACGGCAGTAGCGGCGGCAAGATCACCTTGCTAATTGTATGGCTGGTGAGGAATTGCTTTCTATTTCGAGTGTTAAAAAAGTTGATGATTCCAATGTATGGTTAAAATTGTTATAAAGTTAATAAAGCTGCGACCAGTTAGTTTCCACGATCAGTTGTGTGAGAGTATTTTGTGGAAATGGCCCGGAAGGGAAGGGGGGTGGTGTTTGGATATAAAAGGGGCCTGGAGCACCGGGTCCGTGCTGCCTTCGGTTAGTACAAGGCCACAGGAAGGGTCCTGGCGGTCGTGGGTAACCGGGTGCGTGGCACGGTGTGGGGACCCTGCGTGCGGCTGTGGGTGAGGGCACCAAGGTGGGGGGGCATTGGACTGACCTGGACAGAAACTTTGAAGTCATTGGCTCCCTGAGGATGCAAGCACTGGGGAGCCAATGAGAAGAGGCGAGCAAGGGGCATGGGCGGGAAGGGTCTGGATGGCATTCACTTTCTGGCTGGTGAGCGTCGGCGGAGGACTCAGGGTGCTGTCTTCCCGCCCACCCGCCCTGTAGGAGGGTTTGGGGGATCTAAATAAGGGGTGCTGCAGCTGGGGGGGGCGGGATCCCGGAGGTTTCCGGGGTCCAGAGCCTGAGGTTAGATGTGGGGCAGGGGGAGGGGTGCCCCCTGACCCGGACAACCCCTGGCTGACTTTTACTAATTACATGGTGAAGTCGGGGAAAGAGGGTAAGAAGCTTGCCGTTGTCAGGACTTCGGCAGTAGCGGCGGCAAGGTCACCTTGCTAATTGTATGGCTGGTGAGAAATTGCTTCGCTATTTCGAGTGTTAAAAAGGTTGATGATTCCAATGCATAGTTAAAATTGTTATAAAGTTAATAAAGCTGCGACCAGTTAGTTTCCACGATCAGTTGTGTGAGAGTATTTTGTGGAAATGGTGCAGAGGGGGAGGGGGGTGGTGTTTGGATATAAAAGGGGCCTGGAGCACCGGGTCCGTGCTGCCTTTGGTTAATGCTCATAGTAAGGGAAATAAGATTCTAGATGCTGAGGTTTTAATGGAGGAGGCTGACTTGGATTTAGTGGTGGTTATGGAGACATGGTTCACGGACAACGATGACTGGGCTATACTTTATTCAGGAAGGACAGGGTAGGAAGAAGGGGAGGAGGAATGACACTATATGTAAAAATGATATTAAAGCTACAGAATTACAGGGCTTACAAAGGAGTGAGGAGGCACTATGGGTTCAAATATAAAGAGAGAAAGAGAAATCCATTTGCATTGGTGTGATATATAGATCTCCTTCACAGGCAGAAGAAGTGGACAGAGATTTAATAAAAGTCATACGCAGTATTGCCATGAAAGGAGACGTGTTATTGATAGGTGATTTCAATATGCCAGATGTTGTTTGGCACATCCCTGCTGCAGTGTCATCTAGAAGTAAGGAGATCCTGGATTCTCTACATGGAGAACTATTCTGGCAACTAGTAACAGAAGCCACATGTGAAGGACCATACTGGACCTGATGCTTACCAACAGATGTTATAGTGGGAGATCATCCTGTATCCAATGATCACCAGATGCTGTGGTTCAGTATTAGGACTAGGGCTGATAAAGTTCATTCAAAAGCAAAGATTTTATACTTTAGGAAAACTAACTTTGCCTAGATGGGACAATACCTCAAGGAGTCATTAGCGGGATGGGAACATCTGGGCGGACGTAGAAAAGCAATGGTCAAAATTGAGAGGGGATATTTTAAGGGCAACAAACCTTTTTGTTAGGTAAACACGTGGAAAAGGAGGCCACTATGGTTCTCAAATGAAGTAGCTGAAAAGGTGAAGAAAAAGAGGGTAGCCTTCATAAAATACAGGAGATCACAGAAAGAGGAATACAAGCATCAATATTTGGAAAAACTTAGGGGCTTGTTTACTAAGCAGCAGTAGTGGCTTCTGATCGATATCGGAGCTGTGGCCCCATTGAATCTAGGAAAGTAGACAAGAAAGCAAAGATACAAAAAGAAGAAGAAATAGCCAATGATATAAAATTGGGGGAACAAGACATTTTTCAGATATGTTTGCGAGAGGAGAAAATGCAAAAGCGATATTGTCAGACTCAAGGGTGAAGGTGGGGAATACGTAGAAGCTGATGAGGATAAAGCAGAATTGATTCACAAATATTTTTGTTCTGTGTTCACAGATGGAGGGCCAGGACAGGACCTCCAAAAACACCCATAAATAGGAACAGAGGAGATGAGGATCTTGAACGATTTTCAGAAGACTGTGTTCTAAAAGTAGACAAAGCAATGGGACTGGATAGGATACATCCGAGAACATTGAAGGAACTTGGGGAAGTTCTAGCAGCTCCACTCTCTGATCTTATCAATTCTTCTTTAGAATCGGAAGTGGTCCCAGAGGAATGGAGAAAAAACACAAAAGTGGAAGTAAGGATGATGTTGAGAACTATAGGCCAGTTAGTCTGACCTCTGTGGTGAGTAAATTAATGGAAACACTGTTAAAACAGAAGATAGTGAGGTTTCTGAAGTCCAGTGGACTGCAGAATCCGAGGCAGCATGAGTTTACTAGAAACAGATTTCGTCAGGCAAATCTGATTGATTTCTTTGACTGGGTGACCAGAGGGTTACAGTTTTATTAGATTTGATATACTGTCTATAGCAGTGCAACTAGGCAACTAGTAAAAGAACATAGGTAAAATAGAACACAAGAACAAGAAAGGAACCGACAACAGGCCAAAGTATGAGTTGGCGTAGGAGGACCTAGGTTACATGCAGTGTTGAGTACTGCTAAACAGAAGACAGAAAGGAACAGTGAGAAGCAAGTATAATAGACAAACCAGTTGGCTGGCACTGCTTAAGGGGAGGTCAAGAAAAGGAGAGAGAACAAGCATCAGGCATGATGTCAGGAGGCACAGCTGTGGGAAAAGCTAGTGTAAAGTAATAACTTTTCAGCTGAGATTTAAAGCATGAAAAGGAGAGTTAGGAACAAAGTGCAGAAGGGATGGAATTTCATGGAGTGAGAGCAACAACCTGTAAAGATGAAGAATGCGCCACAAATGAAAGCCTTTGACACTGTTCTGCACAGGCAAATTATAAATAAATTGAGTACCTTAGAGATGGACCCAAAAGTGACTGACTGGATTAGAAACTGTTTGAGAGGGAGGCGACAACAGGTAAATGAGCTCATTCTGAGAAGGATGGGCCCGATATTCAAAGGCCCTTACACGGGTAACTTCCTCAGTTACCTGTGCCCTTCAAATATCCTGGCTAAGTCCCTAACGTGCCCATTTGCTATCCACATAACATCAGGGCGTGTTAGGGGCATTCCGGGGTGGAGCGGGGGTGGAGGAAGGGGCTACATGGGTAGCAGCAATTTTTGTTGCTACTCGCGTAGCCCTCTGCGCCTTAAAGATAGGCGAGAAAAAACCTCACCTATCTTTAAGATGCAGAGGCTATGCGGATAGCAAAGAAACTCGCTGCTACCTGTGTAGTCTCTGCATCTGCCAGGGTGTCTGGGTTAACCTGGATATTCACTTCCGCTGGCATGGAAGTGAATATCCTGGTTAGGGGTGTTGGTGGGCAGACTATGCGCTGCCACGGCGCATAGCCTGCCCACTTCAATATTGGGCCGATGTTACCAGTGCTGTGCCGCAAGGATCTGTCCTTGGTCCAATTCTTTTTAACATGTTTGTTAGTGATATTGCAGAAGGGCTGTCGGGTAAAGTTTGCCTCTTTGATGATGATACCAAAATCTGTAATAGAGTAGACACCCAGGAATGAGTAGATAACATGAGGAGGGATCTAGCTAAGCTTGAAGAATGGTCTAGAATTTGGCAGCTGAGATTTAATTTACATTCTTTTATATACCGTGCTATTCTGCATCAGTGTGGTTTACATTGAACAAACTGAAATTACATTGAACAGGGCATTATAACTTGGAGATAACTATTTTACAGGGAACATGGGCTACGGAGGGTTAAGTGGCTTGCCCAAGACCACAAGGAGCACCTGTGGGACTAGAAACCTCAGTCCTTCCAGCCCAAGGTTGCTGTCCTCTAGTGGGATTTGAACCCCTGACCTTCAGTACCTTGCCCCAACCACTAGGCCACTCCTCCACTTAATGCTAAGAGAATGCAATGTCATGCATTTGGACTGCAAAAATCCAACAGAGCAGTACAGGATAGGGGGTGAAGTACACCTGTCCATGAAAAAAGACCCGGGCATGATTGTTTCTAATGATCTTAAAGTGGCTAAACGGTAGAAAAGGCAATAGTGAAAGCCAGAAGGATGCTTAGGTGCATAAGGAGAGGAATGGCCAGCAGAAAAATAAGGAGGTGATAGTGCCTATGCATACGTCTTTGGTGAGACCTCTTTTAGAATATTGTGTGCAATTCTGAAGATCATACCTGCAAAAGGATATAAACAGGATGGAGTCGGTGCAGAGGGTGGCTACAGAAATGGTCAGTGGTCCTCATTATACGTTATATGGGACAGACGTAAAGATCTCAACATGTATACTTTAGAAGAAAGGCGGGAGAGAGGAGATATGATAGAAACATTTAAATACCTCTGTGCATAAATGCACAGGAGGAGAGCCTCTTTCAATTGAAAAAAAGCTCTGCAATGAAGGGACATAGAATGAAGGTGAAAGGGGATAGACTCAGGAGTAATTTGCAGAGATATTTCTTTAGGGAAGGAATGGTAGATGCATGGAATAGTCTCCCAGACACAGAAGATCTCTAAAAGGAAAAAATGGGCTATAGTAGATGATATGGAAGGGCAGACTAGATAAATCATATGTTCTTTTTCTGCCGTCATGTCTCTATGTTTCTATAAGAGGCTCATTAATAAATTGAAAAGCCTGGGGGTGGGTCCCAAGGTGTTTAAATGGATTAGAAACTGATTGTGTGATAGATGACAGAGGGTAGTGGCAGATAGAACTCACCCATTAGAGGGAAAGGTGATTAATGGATTACCTCTGCTTTGGTCCTGGGGCCAATTCTGCCCAACATCTTTATGAGCAATACTGTGGAGAAGTCAAAAAGAAGTTTGTTTTATTTATTTATTTTTGAATGCACATACAGTATTTATACAAAGGTCCACACAATGATTGCCTCTTACAGGTAACAATGAAAAAGCTAAAATCAATACATATTGAATACCAAAGTTTACCAATCATGACAGATAGATTTGAATTCTCGAAGAGAACAATATCAAACATCCTCCCAAATAAACTCTCATTAAAATTAGTGCTGGTGCAATGTGCAGCTGTGTGTAATAAGGGATGCAGGACTGAACGAATAAATGAAATGAAATATACGAGTATCCAGCCTATGTCCCATTAAAATCACATCTATTTGAGCACTTCCTTAAAAAAACAGGAGCCCGATATTCAGCGCTGCTAAAGCAGCTAGTGGCCGGTGCTGAGCTTAAAACCCGAATATTCAATGCTGCGGCCATGCTGCGGGCTCCGGAGGTGACTATCCAGCAAAGCTAGGGTTTCCTGTTCCTGAGTTTCGCCATGTATCACTAGCTGGGCAGCGGCTCAATATCACCGCTGCCCCAGAATGCCCCTCGGCATGCCCTGATTCTAACAAGGGATCAAAGAAAGTTTGAGAAATGGTCAAATGTCTGGTACTGAAGATTCAGTGCCGAAAAGTGCAGTCATGCATTTGGGATGTAAACATCAAAAAGAGAACGTGGGTGGTGGTGGTAGGAGGGGGGGGGGGGTGCTGATCTGCATCATGCAAAAATTGGTCAACAAAGGTTTTCACAAAGTTTTCTGGGACTCTCATAGCTGATATAGAAGTCTTTTAGTTTAACATCCCCCATGATGTCACCATTCAAGTGATTCATGACATCTTAGAGCAATGATTGGGGAAAAGATTTTCTGATTTGGATTCGCTCTGTGGTGCAACGTCAAGAGTATTTTCCTTGATTAAATTTACATATAATTTTAATCTACAGATAACACCTTTTTTTGGATTTACGGATTTAAGTTACCCCTATTATTTGCCAGTTTTCGATTTTATGGAATATATTATGATTTATGGTTTAGCTTTTTTTCTATACTGCCTTGATGTTCTCAAGCAAAGCAATTTAAAATTAAGATAATATATGAGAAACTGAGGGATGGAAAAGAAACACCAATTTCTTTATTCGAAAGTAGACAAAAGAGGGAGAAGAAAGGAATGGAGAAGAGCAAGAGAGGTGGGGAGGGATGCAGGCAAGACCAGTGTGCCCAGAATTTCAACCCAATACTTGGTAGGCCATCTCAAAAAAGTTGTTTTTTTAACCAAGTTTTGAAGCCCTTGAAAGTGGATTCAAGGTAGATGTAGGGTGGCAAACTGTTCCAGAGTGTTGGGGCAGTAAAAAAGAATGTAGAATGGCAAGTGGATTTGTATTTTGCTCTTGAAGGAGGGGGGATGTGTAATTGATTTGTATGAACTGAACAGAGGGTAAGGGTAAGGCATGCAGCAGGTCATACTCTTGACCACATTATAACACATTGGGATTCCTCCCTACTTCCTAGAAATATTCAGCAGACCCCACTTCCCTGCACTAATTGCTCCCTTCTTTGTTTCAGTCTTACCACTCCTCCTTAGCATACTATCTTTCCATAAGCATGGCACCCTCTCATCATTAGATTACTCCTGATACCGTAGCCTCCTTTCTCCCAGCAGACTCTATTTCCCACAAACTTAGATTTTCCTCTCAGTACTCAGGCTTATCTTTGGTTTGACACACACCACCATTTTATTTGGTATAAATTTGGTATAAAATGCATGCATTAGATTAGATTACATTAGATTCAGTGGCCCCATTAATTCCAGGCTCCACCCGTAAGAAAAAAATCCTACGCTTGGTTCCATTCAGACCATCTCCTTAGGCAACACACTAGAGAAGCTGAGAGGGCTTGGAGGAAATCCAAGTCTCTCTCTGCTCTTACACTATTTAAAGAATGACATGCATACTATCGTTCACAGACTCTGTCTGCAAAGAAAACTATTTTTCTACCAAATCCATACTGCTGCAAATCATTCTGAGACTATTTTTACTATCATTTTGCAACTTTTATCCCTCTCTAGAAACTCACAGTTTATTCCTTTGGCAGGGCCAGACATGGACACATTAGCACTTGCATTCCTGGTTGAGTTTGCAATATCCAGCTAACCTTTCCCTGCCCCTTGCTATTTACAATATCTGATTTTTGCACCTCTCCTCTCTTGCCATTACCCACATCTGGTCCTCTTTTACCCCAGTCACAACCACAGGCATACAGAAGCTTCTTCACTCAGTTTGGAAAACTACCTGTACCTAAGACCCCATCCCCTCTACTTTATTTATTTTTATTTATTTAGCTGCATTTATATACCGCCTTTCACTGGGTCAAGGTGTTTTACATCAAACAATAGAAAAAGATACATTGTAACAGCATAGTCAACTATATACAACATGCAGTTGATACATACAAGTTTGTAAGCATATACAGTCTTAAACTTTGTACACTGCAGATTTAGGCTATATGCAGGTGCTGTAGTTTATTGGCTTATGTGATGGGGGTGACGTGCTTGGTGTGTTTTTAGATGTTTTCTGAAGGATTTGAGGTCTGTGATGTCCCTGAACTAGTCTAGGAGAGTGTTCCATATAGAGAGTGTGTATAGATGGAAGACTCATTTACATGCTTGTTGGTTAGATTTGGTTCTAAGGTGGAAGATGACAAAAGTGTTCATAGTGGAGGTCCATCTAGATCTGAGTTGTTTGGTGTTCTGAAGAAGGGTGCGTAGGTGTATGGGGGGAGGGGTCAGTTTGAATTGCTTTGTGGGTTAGGATGAAAGTTTTGCATTTTATTTGGCTCTGTAATGGGAGGCAGTGGATGGTTTTCTCCACAATCTTGGCTGTGAAGGAAGGCTGGCGATGGGTCTATATGATGAAGGGTCATATGGGCTTAGGGTGTTTTTTTTTCAGAGTAGGATGAATGGATGATGTCTTCAGGCAAGTGGGCATGTGCCTTGTTGACATATTGCATTTGTGATTTTGATGAGTGCTCCACTTAGTTCTTACTTGTTTGCTTTATTTTTTTTATTATATTTATACATTTTACAACAATAAATCAAGCAAAGCTTGTACAGAAAGATACAACTTGCAACAAGGTTACAAAAAAAGAAAATCAGGAAACAATGATAGCAAGAAATATCATTAGTCCACCAGAGTGAGAAGTGATACTTAAACTGAAGCCAAAGGAGAGGAACTACTTATTGGCCTGCTTAAAGAAAATTATGTTTACAAAATTCAGGTGAAGCGGGAGGCCAAGAATCCTATACACATGAATGGGAACACAAACCATCTCAAGGAGGGAGAGAAATAGAGACATGAGTGCTGATGAAGGAAAAAAGATCCTCAGGTTGAAAAAATATATACTTATGTGACTTATAAACCAAATACATTTACATGGGAATCGTAGCACAAAAGAAGCACCTAACTGCATTACACCAGGCCCCAATAGTAGAAAAGATTTTAGACGCTTCTGTGTGTCCCTAGCCATATCCAGGAACATTAAGATTTTTTTTCCATGAAACAAATTGACTCTTTTCTTATAATACAACCTAAGAAGCCACTCTCTATCAGAGGATAATGCTAATGATACTAACAACGTGGAAACTGATAAATCATCATCCTTAGGTGTTTGCAACAAATCTGAAACATTTAAATAGTTCATTTCCAGAGTCCCAATAGTAGTTTTACCCTCCCTTTTTCCCAATGGAAGATAGTACACTCTTGCAACATGAGGCATTAAATTAGGGGGAACCGCCAGCACATCCTGGAGATATTTCTTAAACAACTCTAAGGAGTTACACCAGGGATCAGCGGAAAATTTAATAAACGAATATTGGAGGATCGAGCAATGTTCTCCAATGTCTCAATCTTCACCTGTAGGGCAGTGTTATCTTTGACTAAGGAATGAGATACCTCAGAAACCTGAATAAGCTTCTGATCCGCAACAGTTAATTTTGCATTCAATTCCAACGTATCAGTCTACAACTTTGATACCGATTCCTCTAGAGCAGAAACTTTATTCGACAAGAGAGCCAATTGCTGGTCAACTACCGAAGATAGCTGTGTAATCGCTTCCCAAATACTGTCAAGGGTCACAAAAGTCGGATGTAATATCTCTAAAGAGAAAGCAGTTGTAGGGGCTGCAGATTTACCTGGAGCCTTCATCACCTCCACAGCACAGCTCACTCCTTGAGAGGTAATCCCTTGTGCTGACACCTGTGTCTCACCAAACATCAGCCTGGGATCTCCCAAGTTGAGCTCCAATGAGTTCCGCCGTCAAGTCCCGCTCCAGAGCCGGGAGAACTCGCAGCTCCACTCAGTGAAGAGAACACTGCGGAGGCTGGTAAGACCGGAGGGATATGCCCATTTGGGGAGAGAGAGAGATATCCAGGGCGGAGCCACTGAAAGTTCCTCCGCTGGTGCCTCCAAGCCCTCTTGAATCCCCCAAATTTGATTCTCAGATAGCTGAACATAGCGGTCCATGGGTCCCACACTTGTAACCGAGGGCTCTGTGGGAAAAGCCCTAGGTTTTCCTTTGCGTTTAGGCATGTCAGCTCAGAACAACGCCGCTGCCACCATCTTAGAATAACCACTCTTTCTTGGTTGCTTTAATCCATGATATAGGACAGAAATCTAGAGGGTAGGTTGTTGTGTTTAGATATGCAATGGTGTTTTCTATTTGTGACATCAGTAAAGGAGGTCCAGGGATCCATGTTAGTGAGATTGTCTTCAGAAGTGTGTGTGTGAGGGTTTCCAGTTGGGGATGTAGTTGCTTGTAGTGTTTAGCCAATTGTTGAGTGGTGAGCGTTATCTCAGTGTTTTCCATAGTTGCTTTTGTCAGATGTTTTACAATGTTGAAGAGCTCTCTTGGCCAGTTGATTGCAGAGTTGAGTAGTTTGGTGTGGTGTTCCCGTCTTGCTTTGTCTGTTGCAGTGAGGTAGTCATTTAGAAGTCAAAGGTATTATAGGCTGTTTTCATTGCCTTTTGTTTTGCACTACTTTTGTTCATGTTTGCGGAGTTGTCATTTTTGATTTCACAGAGCTGGGGTGTATCACTCAGTTTTCGTTTTTTTATGTGCCTGGGCATGGTGGAATTGGGGGCAATGGCTACTTACCTGGTGATGGTGTTCCAGTTCTCAATTAGGCTATTGGGGTCTGTGAGTACATCCTGAAGGTGTGCTAGAGGGTCTCAAATGAAGCTGTTCTTACTGAAAGGTTTGAATCTGTTTGAACCTCCATACTGATGGATGTGGGTTGTGATTTTTGTTGATGACATTATGTGATAGGGAGAAGCGGAGTAGTTTGTGATCCAATCAGGATACTGGGTAGGTCCAGATGGAGTGAGGGTGGCTCTTTTGTGTTGTGTGGTTATTGAAGAAAATTAGATCTAGGGTGTTACCTTTCGTGTGGGTGGAGGTGTTCACTAGTTGTGTGAGGTCCATTGCTGCCATTGCTTGGATGAAGGTTCTGTTGCAGCGAGGGGAGGTTAAAGTTTCCCAGTACTAGGAGATTTTTTTCCTGTTTTTGATGCAGTTATCTCTCTGTCCAGGATAACTGACAGGTCATTGACATTAGCAGATGGTGTCCTGTATATGAGGCAGGTGGTTGCCGGTTTGATGGTGATGGATTCGGCTTCATTTATACTTTCTATTGCAATGTTACAGAAGTTAGGTTTCTTCTGGCTATAATCAACACTCCATCACCTTGACATTGTGATCTGGGACATTGGTGAAATGGTGTATCCATCCGGAGTGAGCTTGTTCAGTAGTACATTGTCTGTTTCTGTTATGCATGTTTCAGTTTTGCATAATATATCTATGTTTTTGGTTGTTATGAGGTCCCTTATGATCTGGATTTTGTTCTGAATTGAGTGTGAGTTGATAAGTGTGCAGTGCAGTGTGTGTGCATGGGAAGATGAGAATGGAGATGTAGCAGTTGTTGTGGTGGGAATGTTCTTTATGTGTATCAGGCATCGAGGGCTCATGTGTGCATATTGTGAGTGTGATTTGATCATTGGTATGATAGGCTGGGTGTTGTGCCATGGTTGGGACATGTAGTATGCTTAAGGTTTGTGTGCTGAGGCGAGTAGAATGATTGCTAGGAGCATGTAGAGTAGTTGGTATATTGAGAGCATAGTTGGGTGTGGGTTTACTAATTGCTTTGTATTTGTAGTGTGGTGTTCATGAGCAGAGCGTTGTGTCAGAAGTGTGTGTGTGTGTGTGTGTGTGGGGGGGGGATTGAAATTCCCTTCCAGTAGAGATTGGATAGGGTCTCGGCGTGTTGGGGGAGTATTCACTCTGATGGGTTGTTTGGTTGTTTTAGGGCTCTTTCCTATGGACCCACACCTAAAGACTGAGCCAAAAGGCCCTCTGGTGAGGCCTTCAGGTGCCTGCGGGCGCTGAAGAATTCAAAGTGTTCTGTCCCATTAGGGTTCTGTCCCTTTATTTAAACTTTTTTGAGCAGCAGCCTTTCTTTGGGACAAGTCCCTGCTCTCATGAAGACGGGACTAATCTGTCCTATCTTACTTGAGATATTAAATCCAAATAATTATTGCCCCATTTCTAAAGTGCCTTATCTTTCTTGTTGTCATTCCTGAAAACCTCATGAAAATCTTCCAGATGGCTAATTTCTGCCCATTTGAACAATTTGCTCCACTGTTCAGGGAGTTAAAAGCAAGCAAAAGAATCAAAATATCATTTTGTACCTAGAGATTGCCCAAGGCAATTATTTATAAAAGCATATACCATCTGCAAGAGAAACCACCTTGACAGTTGTTCGACAGTTCCATAAATACAATATGTGAAATCAAGTGTATTATGTCACTGGCATTTAATGACTTTATATGATATTTTTTCAACCATCTTTGTTTACCATGAAATGGTGCAAAAATATTTGTGATTGTATGGTGAGACTTTTCATCAAGATCCTTCACCTACAGTAAGCACAAACATTCAGAGATGGGACATACTTCTTTGTACACTGTCTTTCAGTGGAGCACCATTACCATTTTCATCCATGGATCGCATCAACCTGAGGAACAGGACCATACGCCAAATGTCGGGAGTAGTTTATACAACCCAGTGTCCCTGTTCACTATGGAGGTCATTCACGAACATGGGTTGTGGGACTACACATCCCAGCAGGACATGCAGCCCTGCAAGCTGTCGGGACCTGATTCCCCCACAGACTTTCCCTATACATCCTGTGCATCAGCCAGCAGAAGGGGGGAAGAATGTGGGTGGGCCAGCCTAGCAGCATGTACAGGGCCAATTCAGGTCATGGCACTGTATGTGTTGCCAGGCCCATGGGAACACATTGCTTATATCACCTTGAAGGTAGTATAAGCAGCATTTTTTGCGTGATTGGGGTGGGTGCAGGGAGGTTCCCATTACCTGATCTAGGCCCTGGCTGGCCAGACATGGGTCAAGTGGCAGAGAAGAGGGGTGCCGAGCCACGGCGGCCAAGGGAGCCTGTGGGGAAGATGTCTTTGCAGGCAGGCAGGCAGGGGCACGCCAGGCAACCATGGGTACATCAGGCCATCCTCGGGTCCTATTCTGGCTGCCATGGGAAAGTTATGTTCCTGTGGACCAGAATCAGATCCAAACTGGCCCATCTTACCTGGGGCCATCCGGAGGGCCCAGACGTGCCCCTATGGAAATCGATCTCCATGTGTGGTTAAAAGACACAGTGGGGGGAACAATCAATGGTGGCAGCTAGCGCTTGTATAGCAGCTAGCCATCGCCATTGAAATCTGAAACTGGATCTTCAATGCCAGTGCCATATTTGGCATTGGCACTGACTACCCGGGTTAGCCGGATAGTGCTGCAGCCTCGTTAGCTAAAGCAGCAAACGTTAGACAAGCCTTTCAGGTGCCCAACTTTCACTGCTTTGAGATACGCTGCTAGTGGCTGATCAGTGCCACTGGCCAGGTATCCCCAGGTTCTACCTTTGCTCCTGCTAGTCGTCTAGTCTCAGGGTGCTTAGTGGCAGCACCCGGAGATATTCAACCGGCACTAACAGCTGAATATCCCACTGAATATCCCACTAAGCACCCTTTAAAGACTCTATTTCTCTAGTGCTCATCTGTTTCATTGGCATTCACACTGGCATTCACTGTTGCAAGAGTCACACTTATTAAAAGTCATAGTTTTATGCTTCTTTATGTTCATTTTGGGTCTGAGTAAGAACCAGAAACATTTAATAATTTCCAGCGGAACTAGTTGGTATTTATCCAGCTCCATGAGAGTCGGCTAGATATTGTTTATATAAAACCACATCTTGCAGCCCACGTTATCGGTGTAAACTCTTTTAATATTAGGGCGTTCTCTGATTAATTATTGATTTAATACTGAAGCATCACATTTGACATTATTGCTGTCAGAATCTTACACTTACTATTGTCAGTAATCCATGTTTGATTTAGAATTAGAATACTACTTTAGCTTTACTGTTGTCAGAAGTATACACCGTATTTACTGTCATCAGTAACTTATTCTTGATCTACTGTTGTCAGTAACTCACATAGAACTCCATTAATCATTATCGCAACATAACTCTACCAGATTTTATCACTGCTACTAGACACATAAATCATTATAACTCTATTTCCACAGCTAGAAGACTTAAGTACCAGATTTATAACACGTTCAATAACACAAATACACTTTAAGAACTAATTACCAGACAATCTCCAAAAATAAACTAGAATTAAACAATGCCTACTCAATCTCCCTCTCCTATCAGGATTATACTAATTTGTCTTATTATCCTCACACTTATAAACCTAACGAAATGTATAAGAAATAACTATAAAAGACCAATCCCAATAATACAAAGTACATCACGCTACGACCACCCAATACATCTGTTCAAAAACTGTACCAACCCCAGACTCAAACAATCTAGACTAATATATATAACAATCGCACCAAAATACAACCCCACGCAACCACAACCAACCCATACTCAGAACTACACAACCCTCACCTGCCAACTTATCAACGCAAGATCTATGAGAAACAAACTACCAATCTTTACAGATATTATCAATGATAATAAAACAGATATTGTCTGTATAACAGAAACCTGGCTCAAAGATACAGACTCAGTATTTATGAACCAACTAAAATCAACCGAATATGAGATCTTCCATACCCACCGCACAAATAAAAAAGGTGGAGGAGTACTAATAATAATAAGGAAAAACCTTAATGCAAAACTAATTTCATCCAATAATATTGATAATGTAGACACACTAACTATAAAAATTAAAACCACAAAGATATGCTTAATATATAGACCCCCAGAATACAATACAAACAACACTGATAACCTAATTGAACTACTGGCATCATCCACTGACACAAACCCAATAATACTAATGGGTGATTTTAATCTCCCCTCAACACCTAACAACCAACCAAACCACTTCACAGAAGCAGTAAGCAACTTAGACTTCCATCAAATAATAACAGAACAAACACATAAAAAAGGAAAAACACTTGACATGGTATTCCTACCAAACTCACTTCATAACCTATATAACTCCAAATCACTCTCAAACATACCAGTCCCCTGGTCAGACCATTACCTTCTGAAATTTGATATTACCATCCCTGACAACAATCACACTAAACGAACACAACCCCCACAAAATAAGAGATTTAGAAAGTTTAATGAGGAAGAATTCTTAGATCAAATAATTCCTCACCTCACCTTAACACCTACAAATTTGGAAGAAACTATCAAATCCTGGAACAAAACTATCTCACTAGCAGCAGAAAAAAAACCTAACCTGTCTCAACATAATAGAAACGACAATATAATTGATAAAAAGGATGCCCCATGGTTCAACATGACACTTAAAAATCTTAAAAGACAACTAAGAATGGAAGAAAGGAAATGGAGGCAAAACAAATCTCCAACAACCTATGAGAAATACATAAATACCCTACACACATATAAAGTAACAATAGACAATTCTAAGAGAAACTACTACTCTAACTTACTCAATAACTCAATTAACTGACCAAGAGAATTGTTCTGTATAATACAGAAGCTAACAAACAAAACATACAATTCAGATGAAATATCCATAGATATTACCCCACAAGACTTAGCTCAATACTATATCAATAAAACAAAAATACAAACAAATAACCCCTCAACAACACACACTGAAATGAACCACACAACCTCTCATAACTGGTCCAATTTCAGCCCAATTTCAAAGACCACACTCAAAGCAACCATATCTAACATCAATACAACCACATCATATCTTGACCCATGCCCAGTTGACTGGATAAAAAAGACACTCTCAATACTCTCTCCCTTCATCCTCCCCATGGTTAACATTTCACTAGATGAAGGATACTTACCACCATCACTCAAACATGTTCAAATAAGACCAATACTTAAAAATAAAACACTAGACAAATTATCCCCAAAATCATACAGACCCATATCGAGCATCCCTTTCATGGCCAAACTTATTGAAAAAATAGTTCAAACCCAACTACAGGATTTTATTGACACCTTGAACCTCCTTGACGAACACCAATATGGCTTCCGACCATTCCATGGGGTCGAAACATTGCTAACAGTCCTTTACGACACCTTACTAAGAGGAATTGATGACACAAAACAAGCCTTCATACTAGTATTCCTCGACATCTCTGCCGCATTTGACAGCGTAAACCATATAACAATGCTCAACAGACTTCAACAAATAGGAATTACATCCACTGTCTATAACTGGTTTAAATCTTACTTATCAAATAGAACCCAAACAGTAAGAATTCTTAACCAAACATCCAACACATTCAACCAAACACAAGGCCTCCCACAGGGATCCGCACTATCAGCACTTTTGTTTAACATTTACCTACAACCAGTCAGCAACATCTTTAAACGTCATGGCGTCCATTATCATATATACGCCGACGATATAATGTTTTACCTCCCATTTAAAATCCCACACCCTCCACTACAACAAATAACAGAATGCTTTAAAGAACTAACAATATGGCTCAGCGATCAGAACCTACACATTAACTTCTCAAAAACTGACGTACTATATATTACTAAAAACCAAACATACACACCTCAAGCACCATCACACTTGATAACCATGAGATCAACATAAAAAAAGAAATAAAATACCTAGGTGTGATACTTGACAATAAGCTTAACATGGATTCACATATAAAATATCTAACAAAAAACATACACTACAAACTTAAGACCTTGAGACAACTAAGACCTTTAATTCACTTACAAGACTTCATAACCATAATTCAAGCTATCATAACCCCACATTTTGATTTTGCAAATTTAATCCTTAATGGCATCACAAAGCAAAACATTAAAAAGATACAACTAACTCAGAACATAGCAGCAAGGATAATAATGAATATAAGCTCAATCGAACATATCACACCGACCTTGGCTGAACTCCATTGGCTACCTATTCACAGCAGAATAAAATACAAGATTCTACTAACTACATTTAAACTAATAAATAACTTAGCGCCATCAGTACTCAATACACTCATCAATGTAGAAATAGATAAAAGATCACAAAGGAGTAGAAACACAAACACTATTGCAGTACCAAAAGACTACACAAAAGCTAGAAAACAAACCAACATGAGAGCCTTCTCTCATTCAGCACCTATCCTCTGGAATAACCTTCCTGACAACATTCGCCTACTATCAGACATAAAGGAATTTAGAAAAAAACTGAAAACCCATTTATTCTCATTACACTATAACAAAGGAGCAGAAACTAGCCAGACTACACAAAGAGACACAGGTTAACTAACAAATACAACCATTATATAACTACGTGCCTTGAAGATTAAATTAATGTTTACACCTACAAGCGATATATGACAATTGTAAATATCTACTATGTACATATGTTCTAATAGTTTAACGTTCTAATAATTTACTGTTTAAATATTATTCTGTTACCTGTACCTAGTTCACCTGTTCTATGTAAAATGACTTGGTATGATACTATCCATACCATATAACATAATGTTCATTGTAAACCGCACTTGATACTTGTGAAAGAGCGGTATAGAAATAATTGTTAAATAAATAAATAAATAAATAAAATTCAACAAGGGCAACTGTGCATAATGAGGGAAAGGAACAGAAAAGAAAGCCCAATCAATAAATGGAGACGTGAGACAATAACGAACAAGCAGCATCAGGGCATTTCAACCAGAAATATGCATTGTTCTTTTTGCAAACCATGGGTGATATACAGAGACAACAACATTGGAAGAACCATTGGCAGATGCCAACATGGAAAGGAGAATCCTTTTTTGTATATGTGGAGGAGTAGCCCAGCACCTAGAGTAGCAGGCTGCGAGCCAGGGAAGCACCAATGCTCCTTGTGACTTTGGGAAGTCACTTCATCCTCTATTGCCTCCCATACAAACTTAGGGGGCTGTATTTAAAATGTTTTACCCAGTGCCTGCTAACCAGCTAAAATACCCTCACTGTTCCATTCAGCGGCACCAACTGGTTCATGCCACCGGATATCTCTGCTGACCGGATAGCCTGGTTATTCAGCGGTGGAAACCATATATCTTCTTCCACTGGATATCCAGTTTTAATTGTAGCATTGATGACTAGGCATTTTATTTTTGCCTAGCCACTGCTGCTGAATATTTTTCCTTTAGAGATGGTTATTCTGAACCACGAATAAGCCATTTACATATATAAAAGTTGGACATTTTTGGCACTGAAACTTCTAGACGTGATTCCGAGAGCAAAAGGTTTTACACGTACAATCGAGAAAGACGGCTAATCTGGATGTGGGTGTGGATGGGAGGAGCATGGGCATGTCGAGCCGCTTAAGCATCTCTATTCCAATGAAAACGTGTACGTACAATCTAGATGTCTAGGTTATACCTGCTAAAAGGTGGAATAACAGCCTATGTAGGCTAAAGTAGCACTGTATTGTAACAGCACAGAAGGACATCTATGTTTAAATAAAGCATAGTTGTGTCATAAAAGGATCTGGACAAGTTCTGGAAGGAAAAGTGCATAACATAGACATGGGGAAAACAACTACGAACCCTGGAGTTAAGCAATATAGCATGTTGCTATTGTTCGGGGATGCTACTCTGTAAATGCGATCCAGATTGGCTACGTCTGGAAATCATAATAGGACAAATGGACCTTTGACAGAAGGGAAACAAACTGAACCATGTAGAAGTTGTAGGAGTCCAATGGTCCATAACAGAGGGCATTTTCACAGACAACACTGCTGATTGGTGTGTAAAAATGTCTTACGCCATGCAGAGAAACTTTATGCATATGACATTTTCCAGACCATTTGCAAACCAGTAACCTCTCTCCATCTAAAACCTCTTCCCATTAAAAAACTAAGCACCCACCATTATCAAAGGCCAGTACACTGTTTTATCAATTGCTTATGCAAAAGTCAAATAAATTTCCTAGGGGGAAGATAAAGAATTGGGAGGCTGATCTCTAAACTAGTATATCTCAGCAATGGGTATGTCTCACTACTGGGGTGAAAGTGTCTCCCTCTCTGACCCACTTACTGTGAAGGGGGGTAAAAATAAGTCTGGAGATGCCTTTGGAGCCATATTCACATGTCAGAACACTGATTAGTGGTGCCTTTCAAGGGGTGTGTCCACACCGGAATTACACATTTTGACGCAATCATATCGCAGATGCAACATATACGTGCAAATTCCCAGAATACCGAACACACATGTACGTCCAAATTCACATGTACATCCGACTTTCACGTTATATGTGGATTCCTGCTATGGTTGAAAACTTGTAACATTTCCTGTGTGCTACACCTCTTGGATATTTTGGGAGCTTATTTTGTACAATATATCAGCCTCTATAGCAACACTGCCACTGATATGGTAGGTACAAACAGTCTCTAATGTAACTGTGATGGTATGTGTGCTGGGGCCTGTGCCCCAGATGCATGTCTGTGGCCAGGCCAGGTACCCTGCACAGACACCCACCACAGGGCAGGCAGGTGTGGACATGTCGCTGTCCGGGGCAGGGACTGACTGGCTTGCATGTGGGCATGGAAGGTCTTTCCCCAACACCACATCCCCAGCCCTATACTGTGGTCACTGTCCAGGGAGTGTGCATGTTTGGTCCCCACAGTTGCATGCCTGTAGGTGATACATAGACGTTACATAGTATATGATGGCAGATCAAGACCAGTATGGTCCATCTGGTCTGCCCAGCAAGGTAGCAAGACTAGGTGCAGCTGCACCGTATAGGTCACCCCTATTGAGATTTAAGAGATGGTTATGTTTATTTTGATGTTATCCTCTTGCTATAAAGGGATCCATTGTGTCAGTCCCATGCCAATTTGAGATCTGTCACTGTATTTTCCCCCACCACTTCCATTGGGAGGGCATTCCAAGCATCCACCATCCTTTCAGTGAAAAAGTATTTCCTGACATTGCCTTTCAATTTACCCCCTTGCAGCTTCATGTTATGCCCTCTGGTTTTACAGCTTCCCCGTCTTTGGAAGAGGTATGTTTGTCCATTAATACTCTTTAAGTATTTAGAGGTCTGAATCATATCTCCCCTGTTCCTCCTCTCCTCCAGAGTGTACATATTTAGGTCTTCAAGTCTCTTCTCATAGGTCTTCTGGCGCAGGCTCCAAATCAAATAATTTGGTTGCCATCCTCTGAACCGCTTCCAGCCTTTTTCATATCCTTTGCGAGATGTGGTCTCCAGAACTGAACAAAATATTCCAAGTAGGCCTCACCAGCAACTTGTACAGTGGCATTAGTACCTGTACCTTTCTGCTGGGAAGTCCACTCTGTATGCAACCTAGCATCCTTTTGACTGTTGCCACCGCCTTGGCACACTGTTTTGCCACCTTGAGATCAGAAGATACAACCACCCCGAGGTTCTTTTCCTGGTCCATGCACACCAACCTCCCACTCCCTATTGCATAGTTCTGGTGGGTCGGGTGTCTGGTCCCCATGTCCCCATTGTCAGATGCTTCCCCATGCTCTGTCTGCTGTTGCCCCTACGTTGCCCAGCCACTCCAGCCCTGTACCATATTGCATGCCATGGCCCCATTCCTGTACCATACCCCCACACTCACCTCTCTCCCACTGCAGCTGCCGCTGGATATGGCGCAGGAGCCTAGGTTGGGTGTGCCTGATGGTGCAGAAGCACACCCTCAGTGCCTCCACTTCAAGCAGGATATGAAACCATCTGTGGGGGCAGGAAGGAGGTGTCATACATATGCATGTTTCTTTCTCCCCCCAGGTCTTTCACTATGGCTGCCTACCTGCTTGCCATAATACCACTTGCATACACTGGACCCTGTCTCATCCTGTTGCCGTATCTCCAGTGCTGCCACACCCTGGTCCAGGGCTTGCCCTGGTCCCTCAGGTCTCCTCTATTTTGTGTGCCTGCATTGCTGACTGGCCAGGTCATGGGCTGATGAGGCCTCAGGGACAGTGCTGCCTGCGACATGAGCTGGGATAGGGACCAGAGTGGCAGGCAGGTAGGAAGGCCAACCATCCTAATTTTCACACAGTGGATTGATGGGAGCATGTGTGTGTGTGAGAAAGTGTGTGTGTGTGTATATCCATTGATTTGTGGCTTTCCACACCTCACTGAGTCTTGTAGTTGCAGTGCCTAAGCCAGGGGTGGCAAACTCTGGTCCCGGTGCACCACAATCCAGCCAGGTTTTTGTGATGTCCCTAATGAATATTGTCGCACCGCCGCCCTAGTGGTCAAAGGTGGTTAAGGCAGGTCGGGTGGACATGAGTTATTTTTCTAGTTTGAGTTTGGTTCTTGTATGCGGGGTCTGGGTATCTGTTCCCAGTGGCCTTCCGTGTACCAAAACTTCAAGTAAACACAAAGTCCAAGGGTAGGGAAAGAAAGGCTTTTTATTTCCCTTAATGCACAATGGTTCAGGTAGTGGAATCTACGTCAACATAAAGAAACCTTACTTCAGGTAGAAAAGAAACATAACCAGATTACTTTATCCACTGTTATCTTCACAGGAATTCATACATTTAAAACACACAGTCTTTGCTTGCTGAGCGCTGCTTTATACACTAGGCAGGGATTCTAGGCTTCCTGCCTGACAGTAGCTACAATCCATGGGCACTTCAGAAGGGTCCTCTATAAATTCCACCTGCATGGGCTGTGGGTCTGAGAGCTGTGACTCTGTATCAGTGCAGTCTGGTGAAATACGCTGAGGCTTTTCATACACAGCTTGTATCAGCCTCCAATGTTCTGGGCCTAGGTTTGGGCCTCGGTCATATGAATGCTTGCTATGAGAATACCTTCCTTTGTCTTGGTGCCTTGTATTAAACAGTCTCTTATCTGGTAAAAGCTTGTGTCTTGTCTTACAAACAGCTTGATAAGGCGAGCACACCCTTGCCCCTTGTGCTCCCTGTGTCACCAGGTTATAACGATTAGAAGTATAAAAATGTGGATTACCTTGTTCTTCAGGCCTATCCCAGTGAGCTGAGGTTTGAGGCCTAGTCCTGCTGCAATTCAGCCTTATTCGAGTAGCAGGCCTCCCACTGTCCAGCTGGCCTTCGGGTGGAGTTATCTCTCTTTCACACCCATACCTCTTTCTCCTTGAATAAGGAGTGTTATCTCCTATGGCAATGGCTTCACCACTCTTCTGGTAACTTCCACAGGGTCCTGAGTCTGCTGGTACCGGTTCATCAGATAAACCTCTGACCTCTGCTTCTCTCCTGGTACCTTTCCTCTCAGTGTCTCTTTGCCAAGAACTCCTGGTATCTTGCTGCACCGGACTCCCTGTGTCTCCTTGCCAGGAACTCCTTCCTCTCGGATCTCTTTGCCAAGACTCCTTCTTCTCCTTCTCCTCTCCTCTTCCTTCCTTTCCAACTTCCCAGCCTTTCTTAAAAGGAACTCCCCCTTTCCTGGATTGGCTGTTGGCCGGCATCACATCACAAGCTCTGGGGTGCGGTTCTCTAGGCCTTGGAAGGTCTCTCTTGCTCCCCCTATCTGGCTCCTCGTAATGTCGCATCTGGTGTTGGAATCTTTTTTCTGAATTTAAAACCTTTTTTTCTGTTTGCATAGGCTCTGCAGTACCACAATATTCATGAGATATATTTGCATCCACCTCCTTCCCCTATATGCAAATATACCATGGATTTTCATTAGGGACATCATGAAAATCAGGTTGGATTGTGGTGCACTAGGAATGGAGTTGGCCACCCCCGGCCAATGCTGTTTCAGAGTTAGCCTGCAAATGTGCATGATGCAAGGTATTATGGGTATGGCCTGAAACAGGGCAGATTGACCAGAATGTGTCTGCATCAGGGGTAGGGCAATGGCTGGGACATCGTGGTACCCAACTTCCACCTGAATGGACTGGGTGGCCACAGCATATCATGCTGGGAGGGCACTCTCACCCTGACCGAGCAGTGACCATGGTATGGCTATGTATGCACATAGTGTTATTTAATGTCTAATTCTAGTGATGTGTATGCATATTCTGTCTTTTGGGCCTAATCACTTGACCAACTGCTGGGTGCACACGATCGCTCTATGCACATGTAATATCTACAGAACAGCAGACTGTCTGCAGTTGGTACATGTATGGCTGGTATACCCAGTGGCGGGAAGCAGGTGCATTGTGACTGTGCTTGCTGTGGGTAAACGTTAGACCTTGGTGGTTGGGACAGGGGGTGTTCCAGGCCTACTCCCAGTTTCATTGGTAGTACCATGGTAACAACCCCGTACAGACCCGCCCCCTCCCCAGTAGTTATCATCAGCATTGTAACACTAGGGATTGACACACAGTGTTCAAGATGGTTCCCTGTCAGGCAGGGGCAGAACACTGTTTTCCCTCATGCTGGCGGCTGTGTTACTGTGAAACGTGCTGAATGCTAGGAAAGGTTAAAGGGCATTTCCCGGTACTTGAATGCTTCACAGTAACAGCTGCCAACCAGGGGCGGCCCAAGGGGGGGTGCAGGGCCATGTGCGGAGACTCGGTGCAGGGCCTCTTTTGCATTAATATTGGCATAATGTTACCATACACTAACTTTTAGTAAACATGCCTCTTAATGCGTGTATGGATAAAGAAAGACTACAAGATTTCTGCATTACTATAATCCAGTGCCAACCGCCAGGCACATTCAAAACTACTACAAACACTGCCCATTTAAACCCATAGCAAACACACCGTATCATAACATATATTCCAATTAATAAATTCAAAATAAAGAGATATTTTTCTACCTTTTGTGCATTTTTTTCAGTTACAATTGCTCCAGCCACTTTCTTCTGGTTTCTTCGTGTCTTCTCCTAATTCTCCATCGTCTGCTGTCCATTTGTCCTTTCTTCTTTCTTCTAGTTTTTTTCCATTCTCTCTCTACATCTGCTTTAACATACTAATCTTTCTCCTTTTGCTCTTTCCTCATTCCTATTTCATCCACTCAAATTTTACCCCTCCATCCTCAATCCCCATTTACTCTCCCAATACCTGGCCAATTGTAGATTTTTCTTCCCTCCCACACAAAATATTTTCCCCCTCTCCATTTCACTCTCCCAGCTCCATCCCATTCTAATCCTCCCCCAACATCAGCCCCCTTCTAGTTCCAGCCCCACCCATCATCCGCTCCCTTCTAGTCCCTAATCAGCCCATTTCCAGTCCTAGCCCCCCCATCAGCCCATTTCCAATCCTATCCTAGCTCCACCATCAGCCCATTTCCAGTCCTAGCTCCCCCATCCATTTCCAGTCGTATCTGAGTCCCTTCATCAGCTCATTTCCAATACCAGCCTCCCATCAGCCCATTTCTAGTCCTTTCCTAGCCCCACCATCAGCCCATGTCAAATCCTAGCTCCCCTCCACTCAGCCCGTTTCCAATCCAAGCCCCCCATGAGCCTACTTCCAGTTCTAGCCCCTCCATGAGTCCATTTCAATCCAAGCCGCCACCACAGCCCATTTCCATTCCTATCCTAGCACCTCCATCAGCCCATTGCCTGTCCTAGCTCTCCCCTACCACTCAGCCCATTTCCAGTCCTAGCTCCCTCCCCTCACAGCCCATTTCCATTCAAAGCCCCCCTACCCATCAGCTATTTGCAGTTAAAGCCCCCTTCCACTCAGCCCATTTCCATTCCAAACCCCCCTCCCCATCAGCTATTTGCAGTTCAAGCCCCCTTCCACTCAGCCCATTTCCATTCCAAGCCCCCCACCCCCTCAGCTATTTGCAGTTCAATCCCCCCTTCCACTCAGCCCATTTCCATTCCAAGCCCCCGTCCCCATCAGCTATTTGCAGTTCAAGTCCCCCATTCCACTCAGCCCATTTCCAGTACTAGTAACCCCCCAGCCCATTACCAGTCCTAGGCCCCCATAGCCCATTACCAGTCCTAGCCCCCCCATAGCCCATTACCAGTCTTAGCCCCCCATAGATCATTACCAGTCCTAGCCTCCCATCACACTATTTCCAGTCCTAGCCCCCCATAGCCCATTTTCATTCCAAGCCCAGTCCCCATCAGCTATTTGCAGTTCAAGTCCCCCCTTCCACTCAGCCCATTTCCAGTACTAGCAACCACCCAGCCCTTTACCAGTCCTAGCCCTCCATAGCCCATTACCAGTCCTAAGCCCCCATCACCCCATTTTCAATTTTAGCCCCCCCCCCCCATAGTCCATTACCAGTCCTAAACCCCCATCAGCCCACCTCCATTCCTAACCCCCCATCAGCCCATTACCAGTCCTAGCCCCCCATAGCCCATTTCCATTCCAAGCCCCCGTCCCCATCAGCTATTTGCAGTTCAAGTCCCCCCTTCCACTCAGCCCATTTCCAGTACTAGCACCCCCAGCCCATTACCAGTCCTAAGCCCCCCATCACCCTATTTTCAGTCTTAGCCCTCCCCATAGCCCATTACCAGTCCTAACCCCCCCATAAGCCCACCTCCAGTCCTAACCCCCCCATAGCCCATTAGCAGTCCTACCCCCCCCCCCCCACAGCTCATTACCAGTCCTAACCCCCCTCCATCCCATCAGCTCAGGGAAAACTTAAAAGAAAAAAGAAACTTGCTGCTGCTGCCACTGCCACTGTGGCAGTGGCAGAATGAAGTGTCTCCTGCAGTCAAGTGTCTCCTGCAGGGCCCCCTCCCCCCGGCTGCCCAGCAGAGCCCGCCCTCAATCATTCTCCTCGGTGCAGCTTTCAGAGGCGCGAAGGGAGAGTTTCTCTTGCGGCTCTGTTAAGCTCGCAGGGGCTGATGGGAAATTTCCCATCAGCCCCGGCAGGCTTAACTGAGCTGCGAGAGGGACACTTTCCCTTAGCGGCTCTGAAAGCCGCACCGAGGAGAGTGATTGAGGCAGGCTCTGCCGGGCAGCCTAAGGGGGGGCCCGTGGGAGGCACTTGACTGCAGGAGACACTTCATTCTGCCGCTGCCACAGCGGCAGTGGCAGCAGCATCAAGTTTCGTTTTTCTTTTAAAGTGGCTGATGGACAGAATATTGTTTGCACAGGGCCCCCTGAAACGCGGGGCCATGTGAAAACAACTTTCTTGCTCAATGGACAGGCTGGCCCTACCGCCAGTGTGTCTAAAAACAGCGCTTTTCACACTGGCGGCTGTGCAAAGGTGAGCCAGGACCTTGAACTGCTTCCCCGGCTCATCTCTGAAGCCATCCATGTGTGCGAATGAAGTTTGTGTGGGACCCCCCTGAAGTGCAGGGCTCTGGGCGAACCACATTCTCATACAATAGACGGGCTGGCCCTGCAGCTGCACTTTGCAACTATTGAGCACTATTCATTATGAGACGAGCAGGTTGACTGCGAGGTATGTTAATGACCATACAGATTGGCTCCTCATTTAGCACTAAGACCCTGGGATGTTCTAACTCAGCAGGGGTTTACTTCTCTTTAGGGTTTCATACCTTTCATGAGGGTTATGCTATCTTCCTTCAGAGAATGAGCCCCGAGTTTGTTTATTTATTTATTAGACATGATTTATATCTTCACATCAACAGTCTTTAAAGTGGTATACACATAGAACCCAAGAGTTAGGAAAGAGGTGAAAAGCATATCAAAGGGGGAGGGGAATGGAGAGTATGAACAGAAAAAAATAGAGCTACACATTTGTACTAGAGAAAGAAAAAGTAAAGATTGTCATTATCTGCAGCCCCCTGGTTCCAGCAGTAGAAAGAACAGCTGGCTTATTGCAGTGAATGGCTTCCACAGCAAAAGAAGGCTCCAAGCACTACAGGAGGGAAATAGCATTGAAATGAGAGGCTGGTGCAGGGCAGGGCTTTATCAAACCTGCAGGAAGAGATCAAAGAGAAGAAAGCACAGCTGCATCTCCGACATTTGCAAGATGCAACAGTTCTGGCCATTGCTCTCTCCTGACACCTACTGCTTCTCCCTCAGCACCCAGGCAAACTAGGTAGTTGGGGATGGGGGGGGGGGGGGCAAGGATGAGGTTCACCTAGGGCACCTCATCTCCTTACACCAGCCCTGATGGCAGACAAAGATCACACAATCCATCTAGATGGCTGACCTTTCTCTTCTCCCTATCACAATCTACTTGAATTTTGGCTTTCCGTTCTCTTCCCTGCAGCTAAGGATTTCATCTGCCTATCACCTGCTCTCTTAAATTTTGATACTATTTTTTTGCTTCCACCATCTTTTCTATGAATAAATATTTCTTCACATTATCAACCATGTTCAGCCCTCTATTATGACCTCTTGTTTTAGAAGTTCTTGCCAATGAAAAATGCTTAACGCTTGTGCATTATTTATAGTACTGATGTACTTGAATATTTCTATCATACCTACCCACTCCTTCAATTTTAAAAAAATGCACTTACTCACCCTTTTCCTCCTAAAATTCATTTTTATATCTTTTCATTTATGACCCCAACCTTCATATGAAACCATATTTTAAATGTCACCCTCTCATAGAACTTAAACTAAAACCATTACAGTAGAAGGGAAAACTCGAATATAATTTTAAATACTTTAAAAGATGTTCAAAGTGATATTATTTATAAGCTCACCATAAAAGATGCAACTATCTGCTGGAATTGGTCACCTCTAAAAACCAACCCCTTCCACTGCTGTATATTATGAGTGAGATATGTAATAACCATCATAGCCTTGAACTTATGTTTTCCTTCAGTCTGAGCCTTGAGGGCTAAGTAAAATGTCTCTTCAGTGTGTCTCAGTCTGGCAAAAGAAAATGATGGATCAAATCTAGCACAAGTTAAGAACATAAGATATTTATTTATTTAAAAGGTTTTTTTCTATACCGCCCCTTCCAGAGATCAAGATATGCCATATTGGGTCCATCAAGCCTAGTATCCTGTTTCCAACAGCGGCCAATCCAGGTAAGCTTGGGGTGGAGAGTATGCCTGTCTCAACCATGAAAACAGACAAAAATATCTCACCATAGATGCTATAGCCTGTTTATAATGAAGAGGCAGGAAAATGTTTCTTTGTAGTCTCTGCTTGATATGACAGCAAATTGCTTACTATATGATGCCCACCATAGCTCTGGGAATGATATCTCACTTGTGTTTCCTCCCTATCATCACTTATATAGACATGCCTAGTTATTAATGGAGGTATTTTAAAATCCCTATTCATTAGATGAACATCTGAAAATGGGAACTTAGACATGCAATTCATAGAGACATCCCCAGAGCCTTTTTAGAAGATGGGTATAGAGATATCCCCAGTACAACAACATCCATGTAGCATGGGTGTGTGGTAGAGATCTGGGCTAGGAAAAGCAAGGGAGTTGTACATTGTGGTGCAATTTCAGAATGGCACCCAGCCTTCCTGGGTCAGGGCACTGCTCTGAGCTTTGAGATGTAATGGTGTTCAGCAGAAACTGCATCTGCTCAGTAGTCCACCGTCCCTTTCTAGCTACTGCTGGAGGTCAGCAGCTTGGGCTGTTTGATGAGACTGCATTTGGCAACATTGAGCCCTGTAATCAACAGAATGACTCTACTCCACTCACTGTATGATTGGGCTGCATACCACAACATGGGGGACCAAAATGTTTGGCTGCTGCTGAGGGCCACCAGGTTGTATGGGCACACCCTCTAGGTCAGGATGAGTGGTGTGACGTAGCAGTCCCACCTGTCTTGTGATAAGGTTCAGCATGCACAAACATCCCCCACCACATCTATGTACTCAAAAGCAAAATATGTGTATCAGCCACATTATCTCCAGTGCTTGGATGTGTTCCCATGGTGAGGGAGATCATGGGAAATGAGCTGGCCCCATGAAAGGCTTCACATAGCCATAATAGAAAACTGAACAAACAAGGTGATCATCATAGCAGAATGCTGCATTTTCAGAGTGGTTTGGTGGTATCATCCACAGTCCCTGGGCAGCAGGGGAGTGGGTATAGAGGGGGTCCATTATGTGCATGCTGTTGCCCCATGGAGGCATTTAGGATCCGCAAACCTGTGTGTGAGGGCATCTGGTGGGGCCTACCTCTTGCTGACTGTATTGCCCCATACAGCTTAGTCGAGGCCTTGTTGCCATACCACAGGTCAGCATATCTTGTTGTGGATGCCATACAACCCATGTACATAGGAGTATCGACAGCCATCTGAGAGCGACTGGTCAGCTGACCATAAGATGTTTCTGTTCTAGGTGGGCACACTGGCTACTGGTGCAACCCTGTACAGGTCAGAGATAGTTTGTCATGATACCTTGCTGGTACGGTGCCCATAGAAAACTGTGGCAGGCCACCAGCCTACACAGTTGGTTCACAACTAGGTGTCAAGTCAGGGTGTTGGCCAGTGCATGCAGGGGCTTTTATGACAGCTGTGTAAGGGTACATTCACATCAGGGGACAATGAATAGCCTGATGGTGAGAAATTACACTTCATATGCAGCTGATGCTAGTTTGATCCTCATATATTTGCAATACTCTCCATAGCCTTGGCCCAAGCAGCTGAGGCTTTCGGGGCACCAATAATCTTCAGCAGCTGGCTGACCCTATGAATCCATATACTTGGGGTTACATGTGGCTGCCCCAAAATAAATATCCACATATCCCCTCATTCCTTTTGGTGAACAGTGCACTGGTGCAGTCTCTGATGGACCATCAAAACCCTCTAGAGCCCACCATTCACAGCCCTGCTGTTCGTGAGACCACATAAGTTGTATTCCAGGGTCTCCTAGGCCAGCCCATGTGCTGGATATAGCCCTATGTGACATATATCTTGACGCCACTCTTTTGGAAGGACATGCTCTGGGAAGTAATAATGGCTGTAACCTGAAGACGACTGTTTTTGTGCCATCTGATGCAGGGTTGGAGAACCCGAAATGCAGCGCTGGGTTATGGAATCATGGAATCTTGAAGAATTGTTTTCTCGTTGAATAATTTTGTGGAATTTTTTGAAAGATGCCTTCCTATTGAAACATCTTGGGAGGTGGACGTATGTTGCAGGACCCCATTGCCAGCTAAGTTTGACTTTAATTTTTTGGTCATTTAGAATTTATACTCTTAGCATTGTGGCTCTTTGGGTCTGCTTTGTTTTCATTAAGACTGTTGTAGAAGTTGGACTAATAATAATAAAAAATAAAAAAGATTAAAGGGAGAAGTCCGTTTACACGAGGGGGTTTCCTGTCCCCTGACTTGACGGATGTTCCTACATTTAATTATTATATTATATGTTCTATGTTGTAGTTGTTAGTTTGTGTTTGTCCTCTTTTAGAAACATGGAAACATGATGACAGAAAAAGAACACAAGGCCTATCTAGTCTGTCCTTCCATAACAACAACTACAACAGTCCACTTTTTACCTTTAGAGATCCTCTGTGTTGGTCCCATGCTTTTTTGAATTCAGTTACTGTCCTCATCTCTACCACCTCCACTGGGAGACTATTCCACGGATCCACTAGTCTTTCCGTAAAGAAATATTTCCGCATATCACTCCTGAATCTATCTCCCTTCACCCTCATCCCATGTCCCCTCGTAGCAGAACTTGCTTTCAATTGAAAGAGGCTCTCTCCCTGAACATTTATGCCACTGAGGTATTTAAACATCTCAATCATATCACCTCTATCCCGCCTTTCCTCTAAGGTGTACATATTAAGATCCTTAAGTCTGTCCTCATATGCTTTATAATGAAGCCCATTAATCATTTTAGTAGCAACCCTCTGCACCGACTCCATCCTGTTCACATCCTTTTGAAGGTGCGGTCTCCAGAATTGCACACCATACTCCAAATGAGGTCGTACCAAAGACTTATACAGAGGCATTATCACCTCCTTTTTTCTGCTAGCCATTCCTCTCCGTATGCACCCAAGCATCCTTTTAGCTTTTGCCGTCGCTTTTTCTACCTGTTTAGCTACTTTAAGGTCATCAGACACAACCACGCCTAGGTCCCGCTCTTCTTTAGTGTTTTATGTTTTATGTTTTATTACATTTGATAAAAACCGCCTTTCATATACAGTCAAGGCGGTGCACAATTAAAATAATCAGTAAAAGGAGGCCAATGGCCAATTAAAAAGAAAGGAAATGTACAATTCTTCAAAAGGACAGAGATAGT
The DNA here is from genome assembly GCA_033557465.1 of Ichthyophis bannanicus. NCBI lineage: Eukaryota > Metazoa > Chordata > Amphibia > Gymnophiona > Ichthyophiidae > Ichthyophis > Ichthyophis bannanicus. Next base: position 1,761,342,794 of record CM066032.1, on the reverse strand, counting down.
AAAAGTAAGACGAGACATAAGGGAGAAGATAATAGGGGGAGGGGAGAGGAAGAAGGAGGTTACACGAAAGGGGAAGGAACATCAAACGCTAGGGAAAACAAGTGGGTCTTCAGGTTCTTTTTGAATATGTTGAAGTGTGGTTCCAAACGGAGGGGAGGGGGAGGGCATTCCAAGCAGCGGGTCCAGCAAAAAAGAAAGCGGAGGAGCGTGTGGATTGCAGGTGAGCACGGGAAGGGGAAGGCAAGGCAAGGCGGTTAAGATGAAAGGATCGAGGGGTGTGCCTGGGGGAGTGAAAGTAAATGAGATCCGTGAGATACTGTGGAGTGCTCGTGTGAAATGCTTTATGTACCAGGATGAGATGTTTAAAGATAGCACGAAAGGGGACAGGCATCCAATGGAGACGAAAAAGAAGGGGAGTGATATGGTCCCGAGGTGATGAGTGGGTGAGGAGGCGTGCCGCAGTGTTTTGAATACGTTGAAGACGAGAGAGTTGGTATTTAGGAAGACCGATAAATAGGGAGTTAGAAAAATCCACACGAGACATAACCAGAGATAGAACCAGAGTAGTGAGGGCAGAGGGGGAGAGGAAGGGACGAATAGAGCGAATTTGACGAAGGGAGAAAAAAGAGGTTTTAGTGATGTGAGAAATATGCGAGCGAAAGGATAGATCAGAGTCGAAATATACACCCAGATAGCGGAATGTGGAGACGAGAGGGACGGGAGCACCAGAAAAGGAAGGAGCCATTGTGGGAGGAGGACTGTTGTGGGAGAACCAAATAGCGAGAGTCTTAGTAAGATTTAGGTGGAGACAGTTAAGAGTTAACCATTGTGACACAGCTGAGAGACAAGAGTCGAGAATTGTGAGATCGGGACAAGTGGGCGAGGTGTGATGTAACAGGAGGATATCGTCGGCATAAAGAAAAGCAGACAGGCCAAACTGTTGGATCAGGGAGGCGAAAAGTACTTCACCTCCTATACTGTATTGCTCCCTTGGATTGCTGCAGCCCAAATGCATGACCTTACATTTTTTAACATTAAATCCCAGCTGCCAAATTCTAGACCATTCTTCAAGCTTAGCTAGATCCCTCCTCATGTTATCTACACCTTCCTGGGTGTCTACTCTATTGCAGATTTTGGTATCATCCGCAAAGAGGCAAACCTTACCCGACAGCCCTTCCGCTATATCACTAACAAAGATGTTAAAAAGAATCGGACCAAGATATATCCTGACTTTTTAACAGGATATATCCTGACTTTTTAACAGGATATATCTTGTATTGGCAGTACATTATCATGAGCAGTGGGGCCTGTGCCTCACATTCTGATGTTGATGTTATGAATGGTAATTTGGTGCACTTGTGTTATTTGGAGACTACAGTGACATAACATGTTTTGTATGACTGTGCAACAGTTTTGTAGGTCACTTAGGAACAGTGTTTCTGTTCCTGGGCCCTGGTTCTGGCTATTCATACAGGCCCGGTCTGGGGGAAGGTTGTGACATCAGGCCTCTCATTCATTGCTGTATGATCAAGTGCTAAGCAGACATTGAGCCTGGGTGGCATTGTGTTGACATTTCTGCATGCACTTGACATGGCCACATGACTTGCATGCCAGACATTTTGTCAGTGTTTTCATTCTAGCCATGCTACTGATCTGAGTGCCATACTAGCTGTGAGACTCATACCAGGATAGTCCTGCAATGGTGGTCACAGTATTGTGTGTTCAGGCATATAGGATTACCACAGCTGATGCCCTGCATGGACCCTAAACATGCAGCATTGTCATAGTGTCCTGCTCGGTTGTATTGGGGTCCACCCCCCATGGTGGCCCTCATCACGTTAGGGAATGTCCATACTGCTATTCAGCCTCATTCACTGCGAGATGGTCTGTCAAGACACCCATGTCCATCAAGCCATAGGATGATGGTCCAGCAGGACAGGCTGCTAGGACAAATGTGGGGAGACATGCTTTTGTAGCTTTAATTGTCACTTCAGATGCACATACACACTCCATTGGTGCTGAGATCATGGTGCTTGTTAGCAATGGTCTGCTGATGCTGTATAGGGTGTTCACAACAGAATGGTGATGTGGGCACACTACCACACTTCCATGCATGTTCATGTACAGTGTGTGAGGGGACAGTTACCCCACAGCTGCTGACATCTGTCAATATCATGCAGCTGTGTGGACCTTCCATGGGACTTATACATAAGCTAATCATTCCCACATGGGTTGCTGACAGCAACATGTGCATTGATGTTACCCAGGTCCACACTCTTGCAAAGACATCATGTACAAGCAGGACAGGCTATATTAGCAAGGTAACTTGACAGACAATGTTTATATGTATGCCGACCCTAAAATTGAACTGCATTTTGTGGATGTGCAATCATGGCCTATTTAACACAAGACTTGGAGACACATGCCTAGCTTAACATCACATAGTAACATAGTAGATGACTGCAGATAAAGACCAGTATGATCCATTTACTCGGCCAGTAAGGTGGCTAGTGTGGTTGAAAATGCAGCCCGATGCACTCGTTGAGAAGATAATAATGTTTGCTTTGATTTAACCTCTAATTTTGTTTTGTTTTCTAATTATCATTTAAACAAAAATTCTGAGTATAAACTTATATAAGTAACTCGAGAGTTTTATAAGTATACAATAAACAAAGAAACATGACAAAATTAAACCTCTAGTTAGGAAGGGATCCACTGTGTCTGTCCTATGCTATTTGGAATTCCGTCACTGTATGTGCCCCCACCGTCTCCATTTGGAGGGCATTCCAAACATCCACCATCCTTTCACTGAAATTATATTTTCTGATGCTGTTTGTAATTGGAGTGGAGGAGTAGCCCAGTGGTTAGACTACTTGCCGGGGAACCATGAAGCCAGGGTTCAATGCCCACCAGCACTCTTCATGGCCTTGGGCAAGAGATGGTGGGGGCAAATACAATGTCAGAATTCATAATGGAATGGAACATACACAGTGGATCCCTTCATGACTAGAAGGTGAAATCAATGCTAACTTCAATATCTGTTATTTGATGGGGATGAAGCTGCAGTTACAACCACTCTAGCTTACTGGACAGACTAGATGGACCATACTGTTTTTTCTCTGCCATCATATACTATGTCATGTTAGGTTTTTCACAGCAGAAGACACTATACAGATGTGGCGTGCTGTAAGAGAGGACCACATCACAGGGGATGGTGGAGAGCATTTGGTCTTCTGTGCATCACCACTTGTGGACCTTGCCAGTTTAGTGTTCTACTATGAGGATTTTATGGTGTATGCAGATTCTGCTTCTCTTTGGTTTGGTTGATGTGATAGTGGACATACTGCTGTGCTGCAGTACAGGATGTGCTTCTTCATGTTTAGATATGATGCCGAGCATATCATTATTTTCACACAGGTGCTGATCCCTCTGCTGCTCCAACCGCGAGGCCACAAGCCAACAAGGGCATCCCCCTGCCAGTCCCTCTAACTGGTGCAGCTGCAGAAGTCCCTGGGAGTGAAGAGGCAGAGGAAGAAGCTGATGATGTCCCCCTGGAGGTGTCAGATATGACAGCAGGGGACACTGTGGCACCTGCAGCTGCACACCAGGCTGGGGAGCTGCCAGGCCAGCAGGCAGCATATGCCTCACCACCCGCTGGATGCCATGATCTGATCATGCTTAGCTCGCATTGACACCTTCCTCACCCTTCCCTAGAACCCCAAGCTACAGGGAAGGCCAGGGAGGGCCCTCTGCTGCACAATGTGGCCCCTCTAGGTGATACCCCTGCTGTTGTTGCAGCAACGTCTGCAACAGCCAGCTCGCAGTCATTGATGGCTTGCCAGACCCCATGTTGTTGCACATGGGGAACACCACCCATGAATGCGAGCTGGCTGCCTCAGTCTATCTGCTATTTCAGAGTCTGTGCCCATGAGGAGACAATGGAGCAGCAGAGGGTCTCCATTGCCCAACTGTCCAGGAACATGGAGTTGATAAAGGCATCTTCGCCATCACCTCCACGGTCACTGGGCACAGAGGAGCATAGAGGTGTAGGAGTCTCCCTGAGGGTCCCCTGCAGTCTGGGGTTCTACTATTACTACTACTATTTAGCACTTATAAAGCGCCATGCATGCAGTGCTGCACAGCTAACCTACCAGAGGTGGCTAACAAACAAGAGAGAGAGTTCCTGCCTGTCAGAGTCCTGCTCATCAGAGCTTACAATCTATTTAGAACAGTGCAGAGCATTAGTCAGTTCTGGGGAAGATGTGGTACCGTTTGGTACAGCTTGGTCTATAGTTTGGTCAAAAATGTTAACAGTAGTCATGGTAGGAAGAAGATGAAAGTCAGGATCTAATTTGCAATGGTGAAGAGGTGGGACTTCAACCTGGATTTGAAGAAGGCCAGGGAGGGTGCCTGGCGCACGGACGCAGGTAGGCCATTCCAGGTGTGTGGTGCAGCAAGGTGAAAGGAGCACAGTTGTGAGTTTGTAGTGTGGGTGAAAGGCAATGAAAGAAGCGATTTGTTAGCGGAGCGCAAATTTCGAGAGGGGACGTAGGGAGAGATAAGAGATATGAGGTATTGAGGGGCCTTAGAGTGAATGCATTTATAGGTCAGCAGGAGAAGCTTGAACTGGATGTGGAATTGGACAGGGAGCCAGAGAAGTGACTTGAGGAGGGGAGTAATGTGGGCATGGCAAGGCTGGCAGAAGATTAGTCGAGCAGCGTGATTTTGTATAGATTGAAGGGGAAGGAGGTGGTTCATGGGGAGACCAGCGAGGAGTAGGTTGCAGTAATCAAGGCGAGAGGAGATTAAGGAGTGGATAAGCATTTTGGTAGTATTTTCAGAGAGGAAGGGGCGGATCTTGCTGATGTTATAGAGGAAAAAGCGGCAGGTCTTGGCTACAAGCTAGATATGGGCGGAGAAGGAGAGAGAGGTGTCAAAGATAACCCCTAGATTGTGGGCAGAGGGAACAGGAAGGATTATAGATCCATCCACATGGACTGAGAGAGGGGGAAGTTGGGGGGAGGAGTTGGTTGGAAAGACAAGGAGTTCGGTCTTGGCCATGTTCAGTTTCAATCGACGATGAGACATCCAGGCAGCGATGTTGGAAAGACAAGCAGAGATTGTGGACTGGGTTGCCAGAGAAATATTAGGTGTAGAGAAGTAGATTTGGGTGTCGTCAGCATAGAGATGATACTGAAAGCCATGGGACGAGATAAGCACGACAAGGCCTTGGGTATAGAGGGAGAAAAGGAGGGGGCCCAAGAGAGATCCCTGGGGAACACCTACCTGGAGCGGGGTAGGGGAGGAGGAGAGGCCACCAGAGCATACACTGAATGAGCGATGGGAGAGGTAGGAGGAGAACCAAGATAGTACGGAGTCCTTGAAGCCCGGCAAGGAGAGGGTGGTGAGGAGAAGGTCGTGATCAACAGTGTCAAAGGCAGCAGAAAGGTCAAGAAGGATGAGGATAGAATAGAGGCCCTTAGATTTAGCCAGGAACAGGTCATTGGTGACTTTTGTGAGTGCCATTTCAGTGGAGTGTAGGGGGCGGAGGCCTGATTGTATTGGGTCCAGGAGGGCCTGGGAGGTGAGGAAGTCGAGGCAGCGGCAGTGAACTGCTCATTCTAATAGTTTGGATATGAAGGGAAGGAGGGAGATGGGTCGATAGTTAGAAGAGCATGTGGGATCAAGTGAGGGTTTCTTGAGGAGGGACTTGACAACAGCATGTTTGAAGTCAACGGGGACAGTTGCAGTGGAGAGTGAAAGGTTGAGGATATGAGTGATGGAGGGGACAATGGTGAGGGTGATGGAACGTAGGAGATGGGTGGGGATGGGGTCTGATGAGCAGGTGGTGGGTTTAGAGGAGGAAAGAAGAAGTGTGGGTTCTGCCCCATCCCCCACCCCCCTACATATGTATGTCCTACATATGTTCCCCCACCCCCTTCAGCTACTGGAGGCAGCAACAGGGACCTGCATGAATGTGCAGGTGTGAGCTAGTGGTTAGGGGAGTAGCTTACAACCCAGGAAATCAGGGCTTGGTCCTCACTGGCACTTCCTGTAGCTTGGCCAAGTTGATTTACCCTCCATTGCCTTGGAAGGAAAGGCATAATTATGTACATATTTTGTTTTTTCCACATTATGATGTTTTGTTTGTATATTTATTTTAGCACCAAGATTATCCTATATATTTTGCTATATTCTGTGCAATTTGATGTTTGTTTGTAGTGAAATATATTATTTTGTTAAGACCTGGGCTTTACTTGTGTGATTCTGAGGACCACTGGGCATCACATGACCTTTTCCCACATATGTTTGAGCCCTGCTGGCCAGTCCATGAAGACTTGTCCCTGCAGTTGAATATTTAAACAACAGCTGCACAGAGGGGGGTGCATAATGGTTCAACAGATCAGCACATGGCACCATGTGATCTGTACAATGAGATGATGCTGTCTGCCAACCTACTACCATGTACTCTAGCTGATGGCTTCCTATGGACAATGCTGGAGGCATTAATTGTGCAGGTTGATGTACGGCCAGCCATGTCACATATGTAACACACACCTATATAACAGAATGGGGGGGGCACAACTTTGAGATACAGATTCCAGCATATCCAACAGCATGACAATCGGAGTCTGTGATCAGGTATGAGTTGTAACATACGTCAGCACTGCTGTGTGCCTCCACACATTGGGGATAGTGAATGACTGTGGCTACCTCCATGTTTTCATGTGAGTATGTGTTCTGATGATACCATGCATAATGTTTTTCACAGGGTTCTGCAGGAGGATGATGTCCATCCCCACTATCAGTGTACATTGCATGCTCAACATGGCATGGCAGCTAGTGGTGAGACTGAGCTAAGGGGGTAATTGGGTGGTACAGTGGGGAGCAGGGCATCTGGCCCTCACATGTGGCTTGGTCATTGCACTGGAGATTACTACTGTCGTTGTATGTCTGTCATGCAAATGTGGCACTGGGTGTCCAGTGCAGGTCATAATTCATGTGTCCCACTGCAGCCAGGCCCTATGTGTGGTTTCCAACATGTTCAGAATGTGCCTGCCAGGTTGTTTGGAGGCCAGGGCTTACCTGCTTGCTGGCAGGGACCTGTGGTCTGGTATATTATTGGATGTAGTGTGGCTAAGCATGTGGGATTGTGGATGAATGATTGGGGTAATGGATCAGTAAGGCAAATCCTAGAGTTCAAATCCCACTTGTGACTTAGGTGATATCACTGCCAGTCAATATATTTCTGATTAGCCTGCCGGAAGACATAGGATCACCAAGGTGCACATTGGTTTTATTCTGGGATATCTCAGGACCAGCCCTATAATTGGTTCACAGTGCTGGTGCCCTCGGCGACACTCAGGCTTTACACCTCCTCTCCCTGCCACTATCTATTATTTCAAAAAATACTAACAGATATCGTTCAAATTTAACTATGTAGACAAACTCAGTGACAGCCAAAGAGGTCTCAGTTTAAAATAACACTACTGCTACTAGGTATCACACCCATATGGCAGTATAAGTGTTGTATGACATCAATGACCATTGGCTATCACAATAAAATTTTATTTTGAACCCGAAGACATCCGACTATCAATCCTTCTATGCAAAAATGTAATATACTCAGCTTCTGTGTAGGACTGAATGAAGTCTTTCCGAGTGTTTTAGATCCCGACGTGCAGTCCCGGTACCAGCCAGACGTTTCAAGCCATTTCATCAGGGGACCGATAAAGAACTAAACAAAACCAACAAAACACCAAAATAAATCCCTCATGCTATTTTGGTGTTTTGTTGGTTTTGTTTAGTTCTTTATCGGTCCCCTGATGAAATGGCTTGAAACGTCTGGCTGGTACCGGGACTGCACGTCGGGATCTAAAATACTCGGAAAGACTTCATTCAGTCCTACACAGAAGCTGAGTATATTACATTTTTGCATAGAAGGATAGATAGTCGGATGTCTTCGGGTTCAAAATAAAGTTTTATTGTGATAGCCAATGGTCATTGATGTCATACAACTCTTATACTGCCATATGGGTGTGATACCTAGTAGCAGTAGTGTTATTTTAAACTGAGACCTCTTTGGCTGTCACTGAGTTTGTCTACATAGTTAAATTTGAACGATATCTGTTAGTATTTTTTGAGAGATCTATATCGTTCAGTGACCATTTTGTTTTTGTGAATACACAACTATCTATTATTTAGCTTTGTGTGCCCTGATTTTGTTGCCCTCTGGAAGTTACTGCCCTAGGCAAGTACCTAGTTTGGATAACACGTGGCCACAGCATACATAGTGGGCAGTCACTACTATTGGCATTTGATAAGAGCTGGTGTCTGTTTTCTCTGTTGTGCACATTAGTTCTGCAGGTAGGCTACAGCATGGCACATTTCTACCCATCCCCATGGCATCCACAAACATCACCGTGGATTACATGTGCACCCTTCACTTCCAACGTCCAACTGTCTCCCACATTTACCTTCCACACTGTCTCACCTGGACATTGTTGTTTTTAAATGCAGTCGAGTCGTTGTTGACTCCTGACGACCCTCTGGATAGTTGACCTAAACTTTGATTGGTCTTCAGCCAAGCAGCTCATTGTTAATAGAGTGGTATCCATAGCTGCTTTTGTTGTATTGATCCATCTCACTGCCAGCCTTCCTCTTTTGCAGTGTCCTTCTATCTTGCCAAGCATGATGTCTTTCTCCAATAATCTTTCTCTTCGCATGATATGTCCAAAGTATGAAAGTTGAAGTTTTATTTGTTTATTTATTTTATTTTTATTTATTTAACATTTCTTATATACCGCCTTTCATGATATCAAGGTGGTTTACATTGAACAAACTGAAATTACATTGAACAGGGCATTATAACTTGGAGATAACTATTTTACAGGGAACATGGGCAATGATGAGTTTTGTCATTTGAGCTTCTAAGGAAAGCTTAGGTTTGATCTCCTCTAGTACTGACTGGTTGTTCTTCTGGCAGTCCAAGTATACACAGTATTTGTCACCAGCACCATAATTCAAAGGCATCAATGGACATTAGCGCATTAATATGCACACTTTGCACTCTTAATGCCTTATATTCACTTACTGCCCGCTAACCGACTACTAGCAGCCTTAACGCTGGAACACTTAGTTCCCGTCCCATCCTTTAACACACGTTGGGTCCTTTAATGATGCCGTTTACCACTCACAAATGCTGCACTCTTAGCACTGTTTAGTAATCATGCCTCATAGTGTATGACGGTATGCATTTCAGCTGTAAACCTAGCATGGAGGACAGTGCTAGCTTTAGAAGGAAGAAGCATCTGTCGCCCTGCCATTAGCAATTTGGTCATATATTTAGAACCAGTAGAAAAAGGTAAGGTACAGACAATTTCATCATCTTGTTCCTTAGGTCGATACTTTAATAAAGGATCCTGCTGTGCAAGCTGAGCTCTATAACAAACTCTTTTAACAGTTGATAATGAATATCCCCTTACAAAAAAGTGCTGACCAAATCAAGAGTTCTCTTTTTTCAGCCAAAGAGGAACAAATTCTCCACAGATTAAGAAACTGGCTGATAGGCAAATTAAATTTAAGATTGTAGGGATGATGATTCTCAAATCTTACAAGGTTATTACATTCTACTGCCTTCCTAAACACCATAGTTTGCAAACCATCCATATTTACATCCTAAAAATTAACACATTCAAAATCATGGTGCATGGTAAATTTTAAATGTTGACTAAAAGAGTTAATCCATTGGTAGCACTCATTAAGATCAGATTCTGTACTTTGCCAGATAAAAAATATATCGTCAAGGAAATGTTTCCAAAAAATAATCAGATGAAAGTAATTTGAGCCATAAACAAATTGTTTTTCAAATTTAGCAATGAACAGAGTGGTTACAGATGGAGCAATCGTAGCCCCCATAGCTGAATACAAGCAGAGAGCTCCTGATTTTAGGTCAGCATTTTCTTGCAAGTGGATATCCATTATCAGCTGTTAGAATGATTCAAAATATATGATCAAATTGATCAGACGATATTGACATATTCTTACCATGCCCTCAGTATTTGCAGAACCCCCAGTGATAGCCTATAAGTGGGGTAAGAATATTGGTGAACATTTGTCTCCCTCCAGTTGCATCAGATTGCATTGGTATACATCGTGCCTGTGGTAATTGTATACGCATATGGTGCACTTCTACAGTGGAAAGGAGTGAATGGAAACATCCTACTATGGTGAAATTAATCAGAACATGGAGTGATACCACTTGCACAACTTCATTTGTAATTTATGTGATCATTTGCTCATGTCCTCTGGCATATGTGGGCAGGACTAGACGCCAAGTTAAATTCAGATTGGTTGAACACTTTAGATTAAGTGAGAGGCTTTTATTGGATCCCATGGTTGTTCACTTTCAGCAGTTCCAGCTAAGGATTTTTCCTGGAGAATAACTGATTCAGTGCCGCTGAGTTGGAGAAATGGGGATAGGGAATAGCCGCTCAATTATAAGGAGCACAATTGATTTATCAACTAGATACCATTTCCCCTAATGGACTCAATAATGAGCCTGAATGGAAATCAGTTCTGTGATGTCTGTGCAAAGTGCATTGTGGGTGGTGACATCATCTGTCTTTATAACTTGGTCAGTTTGATGAATACTCCAGAGAGCTGGATGAATTATTATGCCTTACTCAGATGCAGCATAGCACTGGAACATGAATTCATATGGGCAAGATGGACTGAATTCAGATAAGCACTAAATACTTAGATGTGAAGTTCTTTATAATTGAAGCCTTAAGCCTATTAACTATTATATTTTATATGAATGATAAAATTATGAACCAATGATTGAGATTGAAGGGTGATAAAAGGTTGTGTTCAATGAGGTGGTGAGTCTCAGTTGAGAGGCTCTTTTATATCTCTTGACCTGCACTGTGAGATACATTTAAAAATTATGTTGTCTATGTTGGGGCTCTCTGGTGGACTGAATGAATCATTTTCTTTAACATGCATGAGAGAACACAGGTGAGGCAAGCAAGGATGAACCATTGCTGGTGAAAGAAACAAACATATTTAATTTTCCAACCACTTAACCACTACAGCCACAGCCAGACTTTCTCTGAAATGTTGCCACGCCTAATTCCATGAATGATTAGTCAATGTGATTCTATTTATGATATGGAACATCCATGGTCATGTTTGTCGCTAATTGTTAAGTTCAAAATTGTAGAAGGAAATATGGTCATCCTGATTTGCCTATAGTAAAAACCACCAAATTATAGTGAATGTTGAGTATTCAACATATAATTTGAAAAAACATGTCAAGCAAATTCATCTGCAACATGTTCCAGGATAATCTTTGTCCAGCGTTGATCTCCTACTACCTGATGCATGAAAAATTGCCATAAAGTGTGGGAAAACAGAAGGGCGATATAGACAATTTGTGTTCAGTAAAACAAGCCAAGCAGTAAAACCTGGAAGAGTTTCTAGAATGCTAACCTCATCACACAAGCAGTAAAACCTGGAAGAGTTTCTAGAATGCTAACCTCATCACACAAGCAGTAAAACCTGGAAGAGTTTCTAGAATGCTAACCTCATCACACAAGCAGTAAAACCTGGAAGAGTTTCTAGAATGCTAACCTCATCACACAAGCAGTAAAACCTGGAAGAGTTTCTAGAATGCTAACCTCATCACACAAGCAGTAGTGGATCATCTTATCTAAAATTACATTGTTCAGGAATAATTGTCTATGTGAAGGGTGGAGTCAGGGGCGGCTCAAGGCAATCTGCTGCCTGAGGCGAAGAATGAGATGGCGCCCCCCCCCCCCACACACACACCTTAGAGGGGGGCAAGGCTTTTCCAGAAATCCAATCAGAGACTGAACCAAACCAAAAAGCCAATTAGGTTATATGGAGGAAATGCAAGATGTTTGCACACAGGGCTGTACTGAGCTGCAATTGCGCCCTGTGCAACTTGAAGCTCGGGCGCACGCCCCCCCTACTCCCCCATACCTCTGTCCAGAGCTGCCTGATCTTTCCCTGCTGCTGCCGCCCTCTGTTTTTTTCACGGCAGAGTCAGCAGCAGGGAAAGAGCAGGAAGCGCTGGACGGAGGAGGGGGGAATTTGCCCAATCTGAAAGGCGCTGGCACTTTAAGCAGATCTGTCCCTCCCTATTCTGACATTGCGTTGGAAGAGAAAGGGACCAGACCTGCTTAAAGTGCTGCGAAAAGGCTGGGGGGGGGGGTGCATTTCGGCTGCCTGCTATTGTCCTGCTAGCAGCCCCCCAAGCCTTTGCGCCCTGTGCACAGTTTATAAAACTAAATTATAACTCATTTTTATTTTGCTGTTATAAACTGCGTTATGGTTCTTGCTTTTTCTTTTTCAACATATATTTTGCATCCACAGTAGGTGCAGAGCAGATCCAGAATATTCACCCACAGAATTCAATATTAAAAAAAGAAATCTGATTCTGGTCATCTCATAACAACAACAACAACCACTATTCTCCAGTACCAGGCATATTGTGAACTAATACAAAACCCTACAACAAAGAACAAACCTACCATATCATACCATATCAGCACAAACTTCCAAAACTCACATAAGGAGCCCATCCAAAAAAAGTGCACTGTAAATACTACAGTGATTCCTGGAACATCCATACACCTATTTGAAAAGCTGAACAAGTCAAATTACTACAGTACAGTACAGATCTTTATGTACAGACTCCATGTTAACGGAACACCTGGCCTCAGTCACACACTCACAACATCGACCCTCACCAAGTACAGAATAAGTAACCACAATCTAAAGTAAAAATAAAAATATGTAGACAAAATTTAAACTGAAACCCCAAGAAGCCAGAGTTCACATGCAGTGCAACATCAGATAAATAAGAGATGCAGTTCCCCAATATTGAGTAAAATATAAAAATAACACAAAGTCCAATCACTAAAATTAAATAAAATTATTTTTTTCTACATTTGTTGTTTGACCGTTTTATTCTCTGATCATGCTGGTCCCGATCTGAGGCTTCTGCTTTCCTGTCTTCTCTTAGCTCTCTTTCTTTGGTCTATGGTCCATGGTCCATCTGCCATTTCTTATCTCTTCTTTTGTTTTCTTCACTTCCTTCCATCAGCCCATTTCCAGTTCCTCTAATCCTCCCCAATATCAGCCTCCTTTCCAGTTCTCCCCTCCCAGTACCTTCCAATGTCAACTGCCTTACATGCCCACACTGCCACTGGTGTCCATTCCATTCCAGTCCCCCTCCTTCCCCACTGTCCAGCCCCTTCTAGTCCACATACCATTCCAGGTATCAGCTCATGTCCACTCTCAGTGCCACCACCCCCCAGTCAGCTCCCTTCCAGTCATCCTAAACTCTGTCCATCCCCCTTCCAGTGCCATTCACATGTCAGTTCCCTTCCAGCCTCCTCTCCATTACCCAGCCACCTACCACTCCCATCCCCAAGTGCCAGATCTCTTCCAGTCCCCCTTCAGTACATCACAGGTGTCAGCTCCTTTACAGCCCCCTCCTTCCCCTGGCAGACCCTCTCAGTATCCGCTCCCTTCCAGTCATATTTTACCATCTCCCTGCATCAGCCCATTTGTAGCCCTAGCCCCTAGTTTTCTTCCATGGCCAGCAGCACTCTCCTCTCCTTTCCAATTAGCCCATTTCCAGTCCTATCCCCCTTATCAGCCCACTCCAGTCCTAGCCCCCCAATCAGCCCATTAGTAGTCCTAGTTCATTTCCAATGCTAGCCCTCCATCTGCCCATTACCAGTCCTACCCCCAATGTCCTTTTCCAGTCCTAGCCCCCCAATAAACCCATTTCCTGTCCTAGCCCCCCCCCAATCAGCCATTTCCAGGCCTAACCCCACCAATCAGCCCATTACCAGTCCTAGCCCCTCTCCCGATCAGCCCATTTCCAGTTCTAAACCCCCTCTCGATCAGCCTATTTCCATTCTTAACTCCCCATCAGCCCATTTTCAGTTCTAACCCCCCATCAGCCCATTTCCAGTCCTAGCACCCCCCAATAGCCCATTAGCAGTCCTAGCCCCCCCTCCCGATCAGCCCATTTCCAATTCTAACCCCCCCATCAGCCCATTTCCAGTCCTAGCCCTCCCCCATCAGCCCATTACTATTTCCTGTGCCACATAGCCCAGCCCCAGACCTTCTTTAGGGAAATTAAAAAATAAAAACCCGGCTGTTTCCCATCAGCGCTGGCAGGCTCAGCTTTAACAGAGCCGCAGGAAAGGAAAACACTCTCCCTTCACACGGCTCGGCAAAACTGTGCTGGCATGGGGGGAGAAATGCTTGCAGAGCTCTTCCGGGGAGGCGGCGGCTGCGGGGCATTTCTTTATGCTGCTGCAGCCGGGGTTTTTTTGGGTTTTCTTTTTTTATTTTGAAGGCCGATTGACGCAGTCTTTTTGGGGGCAATTTTTGCCGCCTCCAAAAGGTTGCCACCTGAGGCTACTGCCTCATTCAGCCTCATTATAGAGCCACCCCTGGGTGGAGCTACCAAAGTTTGTTCAACTAGTCAATGGTTTGCATCCAAATGGATTTGTGATGAGTTGAGGCCCACTGAGGTAAAAAGCTAGTGAATTTGCAGTGTCAATGAAGCTAAAACTGGGTTCAATTTTCCTTACTTTGTGTTTAGGAGGTAATTTTATAAAGAGACCTCTATTTTAAGTGTGAAAGCAGGTGCCTAAAGGTATAATTTCTGCCCCTTATGCTAGTATTTTATAAAGAAAAATAGGAACCTACTTTTCTTAATAAAATAAAGCCCAAGTAGGTGCCTATTTTCATGCTTAAAGTAGGGGCATCCTTATAAAATTATTTTCTTCCATATTTATCCTTTTCTATATTTAGGTAGCATGATGATGATAATAATAATGAAAATGAGCATGATGACAGAATTTATATGTTAGGTTGGTATGAATATCACCCAGAGTTGAAAAAAAAATATTTAAATACCTTTTGGGGCCCCAGCTGTCATTGGAAAGAGTTGTTGGGGCTGCTGATAGCTGTCGGGCAGCTGTTGTTTTTAGGAAAAAAGGACATTGGGGGCTGCATCGGGCCATGGCAGAGGCCCCCAGTGGAGTCATTTTCCACGGCAGTCTCCGAGCCCTGATTTTCTGGCTTTGGGGTTGCTGGAGGAGGGTCTGCTTGTGGGATCAAGTGCAGCCTCGGTCCACTCTGTTCTAGTTCACAGCATTTGAGGGCTGCTTGGTGTTGGGGAGAACTGTGATCACCACGGATGCTCCTGATGGTGGCTTTGCAGTTCTGTGGCTGCTCCAAGGTGCCAGAGCACTTTGGAGATCATGGTGGAGGCATCTGGGAGGCCATAGCACCATTGGGGTGGGGCAGAGTGGAGGAATTCAGGCCAGGATGACCCAGAGAGGAGCTGGAGGCAGCTGAGAGCCAAGAGCACAGAGTCTGGGCTAGGATGGCTCAGAGAGGAGCTGGGGGCTAGAGTGGAAGGCATCATGGCATCGGTTCTCCAGAAGGGAAACAGTGATAATGTTTAGGTCTAGTTAAGACCTATTTCTTTGGGGGTGGAGCTGGCCTTAAAGAGGCCAGAGGCCCTTTACCTAGCCAGAATCAGTCGCGACTATTATTTACATTCTCTTATATACCGTGCTATTCTGCATCAGTGCGGTTTACATTAAACAAACTGAAAATACATTGAACAGGGCATTATAACTTGGAGATAACTATTTTACAGGGAACATGGGCTATGGAGGGTTAAGTGGCTTGCCCAAGACCACAAGGAGCACCTGTGGGACTAGAAACCCCAATCCTTCCGGCTCAAGTTTGCTGTCCTCTAGTGGGATTTGAACCTCTGACCTTCCAGCCTGAAGTACCTTGCCCCCAACCACTAGTCCACTCCTCCACTTGGGGAGGGGAGGTTTGCAGCATCGGGTCATCAAGGGGGGGGGGGGGGTGTACCTGGACAGGAGGCAATGTGGCCAGGAATCAGGAATAGGGAAAGCCTGGAAATAATTTTTAAAATTGCTTTTGGAGAGTGCTTTTGCTGTTATTCGCAGCGTTATATAAAAAAGAGGGAGCTGAATTTTCAAGGCTCTGGGTGGACACTGGAGCCTCAGTTTTAATTAAAAACAATTAGAGGTTGTGATGCTCAGGGGAGTATCCGCGTGTAGGATATGCAGTAACAGGTGAGTAGGCTGAGGAGAGATCTCCCTAGAGAGCCTTTAGTGAGCTCTGCTACAGGCAGGGATGAGAAGGTCAGCGACGCAGATTTGTAACAGCTATAATTAGTGTCTTAAGATTTAAAGTCATTGTACAGATAATAGCTAAAAACTGTAATTAGGGCTGTTATGGGTGGATTTCTATTAATTTCGAGGCTACATCTTAATTTGAAGAGTATTTGGGACTATTTGGGCAAAGCTGCAAATAAAAGACACTTTTGGAGCTGAGCATAGAATATTTGTGCTGGGCAGAGAGACAACAGTCGGGGCTGGCATGAAGTTTTGTGTGGACTATGTGAAGTGGTGGGTGTCAGTAAGATTGAAATAGCGGCTGTATTGAAGGAAGAAAGTATAGATTCCTTTGAGAAAAGAGTTAGGAAGTGTTTGGTGTTTAATTTAAATTTGGAGATAAAAGCTGTGTTTGAGTTTTGCAGTACTGAAGCTTCTGTCAGGGAGATGAGAAGGCTGTACTGATCCTATACATGGGAGACGCTGTTTTTGCTGATTTAATTTCAGACTTTGACACTATCTAAGAGAAAGTCTGATAAGAAAAATAATAAAAACCCTGTTCTGTGAGAGAAGTGAGGCAGAGTGAGAGAGAGTGACTTTGACTGGTGAGACGTGTTATGCTGAAACCCTGATGAAATACCTTTAACTCTCCTTTAAGGAGAATTTCCTGCAACACTAGGTTTAAAAAACCTGAAGTTACGGCAGCATCTGAAAAATATCTGCAAGCTGATGGCTTTTTAATTAATTATCTAGGCTTTTTTAAACTGTTTTGTTATTTCAGTCAAAGTAGATTATATTATAACGTTAACAGTCTCCATTAAAAAGGGATATAGATAACATGAATTTTTCTGAAGCAATGGAGAGTTAAGTGACTTGTCCAAGGCCACAAGG
The DNA here is from genome assembly GCA_033557465.1 of Ichthyophis bannanicus. NCBI lineage: Eukaryota > Metazoa > Chordata > Amphibia > Gymnophiona > Ichthyophiidae > Ichthyophis > Ichthyophis bannanicus. The sequence goes on along the minus strand of CM066032.1, from coordinate 1,761,325,692 downwards.
AGTATTAGAGGGAAATAAACCCTATGTTCTTGGTTCCCAAGCCAGTGTTCTAACCATTAGCTACTCCTCCAGCTCTTTGGTGGGCTTCTGTATATAAGCCTGAAGAGAGAGGGGAGAAAATCATTTTAAGAATTCCTAGAGTTTGGGATTTCTCAGCAGTGAATTGAAGGTGCAACTGACTTTAAAGGGAATGTTTTGTTGTTAGTATCAGTGAAGGTTGGTTCTATGTGCTGTGCTGACTGCATTTAAGAAGCTTGGCAAAGCGATAATTTCTGTGAGCTTCTGTAAATAAAAACAGTAACTGGATTTAAGACTTTATCTTGAAATTTCTGCTTAACAGCTATTTTAGAGGCTGCAGACTTTTGGCTGAGTGTGTATGGTGAGCTTACCTTTGAGTTTGCGTGGGAAGTGTATGATACTGGTCAAGGAATGAACGCTATGGTGTGCATGTTTTAGGTGTGTTTGAGGAAAGGGGGAAATTAGTTAGGGTTAATTAATGATCCTATATTTTAAATAAGATTAGGGCAGTTCTCAAGAACATAGTAACATAGTAAATGATAGCAGATAAAGACCAGCAGGGTCCATCTAGTCTGCCCAGCAAGGCAGCAAGAGTAGGTGCATCTGCCGCTCCATGCAGGTCACCTCTCCCCATGCCGTTGTTTAGGGGTGTACCCACCATTCCATGTAGGTCACCCTTATTTGTTGAGTTATAAGAGGGAGTTATGTTTATTTTGATTTTACCCTGTTGTTATAAAGGGATCCACTGTGTCTGTCCCATGTCATTTTGAATTCTGTCACTGTATTTGCCCCCACCACTTCCATCGGGAGGGCGTTCCAAGCATCCACCAACCTTTCGGTGAAAAAGTATTTCCTGATGTTGCCTTTCAGTTTACCCCCTTGCAGCTTCATGTTATGCCTTCTAGTTTTACAGCTTCCCTGTCTTTGGAAGAGGTTTGTTTGTTCATTAATACTCTTTAAGTACTTGAAGGTCTGAATCATATCTCCTCTGTCCCTCCTCTCCTACAGAGTATACATTTTCAAGTCTTCGAGTCTCTTCTCATACGTCTTCTGATGCAGGTTCCAAAACATTTTGGCCACCTTCCTCTGAATAGTTTCCAGTCTTTGTATATCCTTTGCGAGATATGGTGTCCAAAACTGAACACAATATTCCAAGTGAGGCCTCACCAGCGACTTGTACAGTGGCATTAGTAATTGTTCCTTTCTGCTGGTAATTCCTCTTTATGCAACTCAGCATCCTTCTGGCTTTTGCCACTGCTTTGTCACACTGTTTCGCCACCTTGAAATCCTCATAAACAATCACTCTGAGGTCCTTCTCCTGGTCTCTCGCCTCCTATCGCATTCAATTCCCTTGGACTTCTGCTTCCCAAGTGCACGACACTGCACTTTTTCACATTAAATCTTAACTGCAAACAATTAGACCATTCTTCCATCTTTTGTGGATTTTTCCTCATGTTATTCGCTCCCTCAGGGGAGTCCACTGTGTTGCAAATTTTCGTGTCATCTGCAAAAAGATAGACTTTTTCATTTAGTCCTTCAGCAATATCACTCACAAATACATTGAACAGTACTGGTCCCAGCACCAAACCCTGGGGCATACCACTAATCATCTTCCTTTCATCTGAGTTAGTTCCATTTACCATCACCTTCTGTCGTCTGTCAGTCAAACAATTTTTGATCGAGTTCACCACCCTGGGACCCATCCCCAAGCTGTTGAGTTTATTGATAAGCCTCCTATGAGGAACAGTATCAAAGGCTTTGCTGAAATCTAGGTAGATCACATCCATCGCATGCCCTTGATCTAGTTGTCTGATCACCCAGTTAAAGAACTCAATCAGATTTGTTTGGCAAGATCGTCCTTTGGTAAAACCATGTTGCCTCGGATCATGCAACCTGTTGGTTTTGAGAAAGTCCACTATTCGCTCCTTCAGGAGTGCCGCCATTACTTTTCCCGCCACCAAGGTAAGGCTTACCGGCCTGTAGCTTGTCACTTCTTCCCTATTACCACTTTTCTGAAGAGGTACCACATCAGCCCTTCTCCAGTCCTGTGGAACTTCTCCTGTCTCCAAGGATCTATTAAAAACATCCTTTAAGAGCTCTATAAGAACTTCTCTGAGCTCTTTCAATATCCTGGGATTTATCTCATCCAGTCCCATGGCCTTGTCCACTTTCAGTTTTGCAAGCTGATCTAACACATCATCTTCTGTGAATAGTATGGTATTTACTCCATTCCCATTTGTATATTTGTCAATCACAGTTGGTCCTTCTCCAGGATTTTCTTTAGTAAAAACAGAACAGAAGTACTTGTTTAGCATTTTCGCTTTTTCAATGTCACTTTTCACAAATCCGTTCCCGGCACTTTTGAGTCCTGCAATTCCACCTCTGATTTTCCTCCTCTCCCAAATATACCTGAAAACTGTTTTGTCGCTACACTTCACATCTTTAGCCAACTTTTTTTCTGCCTTGGATTTTGCTATCCTTATTTTTCTTTTTGTCTCTTTTAGTTTGATCCTGTATTCTTTTCTGTGTTCCTCTGCGAACTTCTGAATTTTGTGAAAGCTGTGTTTTTTGCCTTTATTTGTGCAGCTACTTCTTTGGAGAAAAAAATAGGTTTCCTTTTCCTCTTGCTTTTATTTACTTTCCTTACATATGTATCTGTTGCCCCTTTTATTGCCTCTTTTAGTTTATCCCACTGCAATTCCACTTCACTTATCCCCTCCCACCCTACCAACTCCTCCTTCAGGCACTTGGCCATTTTACTGAAGTCAGTGTTTTTGAAGTCTAGAACTTTGAGTTTGTTATGCTTGGACTCTGCCTTGGCTTTTATCTCAAACCACACTGTGTGATGATCGCTGCTGCTCACCTGGGCACCCACCCGGATATTCGACACACTATCTCTTTTGGTGAGTACTAAATCCAGCACTGAACTTTCCCTGGTTGGTTCCAATATATCTAAATCCTTCTTGTTTGCACCAGGTTCGATTTCATAATGGTTTCTATTTTGGTGGTACCGAGGGAAGAGTACATGAACGCAAAGATTGGGCCTGTTGTACAGTTACCATAGCTTTTGTGAACTCTGAATGACCCTCCTGCCTTTGATGCTGCAGCAGTTGACACAGGTGATTTGCATGTGCAGACCAACACTCGCTGTAACTGTGCCCGCACCCCTCCACAGCTTGCACTTTGTCTATGTGGGTCCTATATTGCCTATTGCCAGTGTCAAGCATTGTGCAGTGTATTCACAGATCTACTGTGATTAGTGACTGAGGAACTTTGTTTTTGATTTGGCCATTCCTTCGGGCCACCATGCCTCACACCAACTGCATTGATACACAGGACAGACATGCATGTGTTTTTCCTGGGGTGTATCTCAACAGTATAGTCAAATGCTGAGCCCATTTCATATTGTTTGTGGTTGGCTCCATCAGGACCCTCTCAATGAGATACTGAGACTGTGTTTCTTATAAACATGCACTTCATGGTCACATCTCCAGCATGAGAAACTGCTGTTTTTCCTTGGGAGGTGGACATTGGAATAGGGAACACCACACATGGATGCTGTGGTTTGACTCACCTCCCAGTTGCCTGACATGTCCTCTGTTACATGTAGATGCAGCTGACAGTCCCTGCTGAATGTCTCAGTGACAATGTCGATTCTACATACAGACTGTGCCCTGGGATGCTGCTGTGGTATCTCTTGCCAGATTTTCAGGGTGGCCAGTATGAGCAGTATGTAGGGCCAGTTACAGATGTAGAACAGTTGGCTTCCATCTCATCTCACCAGTACAACACATGACCCTACCAAATATGTACTGCAGGTGGCATTGGCTCCTTTTCCATCAAAGCTGGGGTTGGTAACATCTGCTGACAATATAATATCATTCCATCAATGGTGCTTATCAGGATAAGGTGAGGCACCTGCCTTGTTGTTGGGCAGAAACAACTGCATATGGGGTTTTTATCAGAGGCCTGGATGGAGATATCCCATTAGTTTCTATGGATCTCTGAAGCCTCCTTATGGGGTGTTCATCAGCTTGATTCTGAGCAACAGAGGGTATGATGTGCAATACCTACACTTCCTATTGTGCTGCAATGTCAATGCATAGTGGCTTTGGTCAGCACTCCAATGGCATGAGTTGTGTGCTTATCACAGGCCATGTTAGCGTGCAAATAACCCTTTATGGAGGCATGCATGGCATTTTGCATCCTACCTGTGAATAGGGTTGTCAACTGGTTCCAGATGCGGCTGACAGCTAAACACGCTTCCTTAAATATAATCAAATCAACTTCCTATTATGAACATAATAAGGGAGAAAAGACTTCAGGATGGCTATAATCCCACCATGCAATGATTCAAATCAGCATAGCGTAAAAAATGAGATACTCACATCACCGGTCTTAAAAAACTCCCCTTTATCAATATTCTTCTAATACTAAAAATTTGTCAAAAAAGGTACTTTTTGAAATTATTTTTTTATTTATAAATTTTCTTAAAATCTACAAATTCCATAATAACCAAAAACAACTTATAGTCAAAGTATCTCATTCAACGTTAATGCACCAATCTCTTCCAATTCGATACAACGACTAACTTCACCGGAGTTCACAGACTTCCCATTCACTCACCCCTGCAAACAAGTGAAGGGTTATAGTACAGCATCCATATAGCCAATTCTTAAACAGTATTCTGAATTACTTATCTTATTCTTAACATTCCTACATCCCACCATCATTATAAAAAGCCCTTTTTACAGAGATCTCTGTTTCTCCTTAAAAAAGGCTACATCAGGGGCACACGGTTGTATCTCAGATGACAATTCGAGGAAACACTAATGGCGTCTGATGTAAAACTATTTACCAGGCCCATTTTGTTTCTCTCTTGAGGCCTGTTGCTCTCCAGCCCATGTTGCAATATCCATTCTCTGTAGCCTGACTCTGTTTTGCTCTACAAGCTGTGCACATGTCTCCTGTTCATCCAACACTTCAGTGAATGTCCTCAGTGCAACTGACCATCTGCACAAATGTTGTCCCAGTCACCCAACATGGGCACACTACATTTTCTGATGGCTGCTCTCTTGTCTGAAGTGACATGTGCTTCAGTGATGTCCTTGACAGCAACTGTTTGTATAAAGTGTGGGACATCCTGTCTATTGTTCCCAGTGATCATTCAAGCCATGATGTCTATGACATGGGGGTTGCAGGCATAGGTGAGAGACATGAACAACATATTTACACTATCATATCTTGCTTGCATACTTCTTTCCATGAAATGATCAAACAGCAAGCATGATCTGCACATGTCATGAGTAGGTAACCACTGAGTTCTATTATGTGTGATTTTCATGCTGTGTCTGAGATGAAGATTGGCTTGGGGAGGCATGACCCCTGCATCTTCATTGGGCCACTTCTGTTCCCCAGAATTAAAGTTTTGCATAGGTCCCCCTGTAGCTGCTCTTGTCTGGCAACTGTGGAATGTACCATAGGCTGTGTGTTCATACTTTGACACAACTGTATGCAGATAGCTGCCTGTCTACCCTGAACCACATATGGAAATTGACGCAAAGCCTATGTGCTCGCTGTCTTTGCAGGGTGCACCTAGATGACTGGCTGGGGAGTGTGATGTGTTGGCAGAAACACATCAAGTGGGTGATTTAGGTGATTATGTGTGTTGACAGATCCAGAAAGCGAGAATGGCTGGCAAGCCATGGTGTTAATGTGTGTAAAGCCATCATTGTTCTACATGCTTACTCTCACATACATATACATATTTCATTATGACAGGGAAAACAACAGTTCCTCCATTCTTGAGAGATTTTATTTAGGGCTCATGTACATTGCTACATAACATACATATACCTCTGTCATGTTGCTACATACATCGTTGCTCATATCTATCCACATATGACCATCTGCTTCAGTCATGTCTACCTCCGTCAGCTGCTACACCATGCAAAACCCAGTTAGTTTCTTTCCATAACTACATATCACTCAAATCTATCATGTGCCTACTACGCACAGCAGCACTCTTGCATTCTCATGCCTTTTATAGACACATCAGGGCCTTGGAGCTTCCTTGTAGGCACACTTACAAATGATCCGTGACCACATACTGACATCAGAGCCCATTCATAGACTACCCGTCACTTCGACAGTATAGCTGGCTGCAGCATTATCCTCCTATATACTGCATGAGACATAAGAACCATTTGGATCATTGAGGTCCATCTATTCTTACCTCTCCTTCCAAGCAGCCAGGGCCGGCCCTAGAGTTGGTTCAGAGTGTTGGTGCCCTAGATGAACATCAAGCTTTACACCCCCTTTTGCTGTCAAACTCCATTATTTAGCTTGGATTACCCTGCTTTGGCTGCCGTCTGGAAGTTGCTGCCATAGGTGACCGCCTAGTTTGCCTAGTGGTTGGGCCAGCCCTGCATGCAGCCCCTAATATGTCACTTTTAGATAGGTTCCCTTATCCTGTGTTAAGGTGACTGCCTTTTTTGGGTGTTAAGGTGCATGATTCGCACCTTAATGCTCGGTGTCAGTGTCCAATAAGTGGTACCTTGTTCCCTTAACGCCGGTATGCCTACTCTCCGTCCTGTCCTTTATTGCACGTAAATATTTTATTTTATTTATTTAACAGTATTTCTAAACCGCCTTATCATAATAATCAAGGTGGTATCACAGCAAACAATCTGGTAGTGTGAGTGTGTTATACATGCAGTGAGGGTGAGGATTTTGTTGAGTGTGTGTTGAATTGTGTGCTAGATTGGTTTGAGCTATGTACAATGTGGGCTATATACAGTGGTGCTAAAGACATTTATATACATACAGTGTTAGGCGGTAACATGTGCTGTTATACAGACAATTAGGTTATGTGATGTGACCATAGTGTTCTATGAACAGCATGGTTTTCAGCTGTTTTCTGAAGTCTTTGAGGTCTGTGGTTGCCCTCAAGTCGTCCGGTAGTTTGTTCCATATTGTTGGAGCAGCCATGGATAGTGCTCTGTCTGTTGTGTCCTTGCGTGTGTGTTTGTATTCACTTGGGGTGCTGACTCGGTTGTGTGTTTGTTTTCTTCTAGGACGTGTGCTGGTGTCTGGTTGTATGAGGGTGTGCAGGCTGTTGGCTGATGTGTGCTGTTTTATCTTGAATAGGTTTATGATAGTTTTGTATCTGATGCGTGCACCGATTGGAAGCCAGTGTAAGTCCTTCAAGGTGGGTGTGATGTGGTCCTGTCTTGCAGTTTCGGATATGATTCGTGCTGCTGTGTTTTGTGCCAGTTGGAGTGGTTTGATGGCTTGTTTCGGTAGTCCAAGGTATATCGGATTGCAGAAGTCCAGTAGTGGGGTTATCAGTGCTTGACAGACGGTACGGAAGTGTTCTGGGGCGAGTAGTGGTTTCAGTCTCCTGATGATTCGCATCTTGTAGTAGGCTTTTTGGATGGTCTTGTCTATGTGTGGCTTGAGATTGAGTTTATTGTCCAGGGTAACCCCGAGGTATCTCACTTCTGACCTTATATAGTACCCTTAACACTGCTGTTTACACTCATAATCCAGTGCTCCCTTAACACTCTTTAGTAAACATACTCCATAATTGTTTTATTTTTTCCAAATTCTGAGCACACTCAGTTTTAAAATAAATATTTAATATTTTATTGCAGCTAACCAATAAATTTAAAGAAAAATTCAATATATTTTTTCATCCTTTTTATTCAATTCTCGGAATATATTGCAATATTGCAAATTTTAAATCTGTAACATCACATTGACAATAAACAATTATACCTTTAGAAATTATTTTTTCTCTTATTCCTGTCTTTACGTTATTGTGAGAGGGAATAAGACATGGTTAGTGTCTTCTTGGAAGCCTTCACCTGAATGAGAGTTTGAATCCGAGGTATACACTTGGCCATCTGGCTACACAGTAACATCTCTAGAGTAACTGTAGGATCCACACACTCCTCAGGGAGGAAGAGCTACATGAAGTTTAGATGATGGGTGTCTGTGGGACTTTCAGTTCCAGTGGAAATCATGCCTATGAACTTCCTCAATATCACTGCTGTGCCTTTAATCCCTTAAACCTTATGTCTACAACTGATTAAGATGGACAGCAAAATTCCTAGTGTACAGAAAACATGTGTGTTAAATAAAAAAAAGAGCTGAAGGTGATTTGGCGTACAAGAAAATTTTTCAGAGTGCTTTTGTCAAATGCCAAGTACTTGGGAATAAACATGGATGCTCATTATTTATTGCTGTTGAAATTATTGATTCTTTAGAATATGGACTCAGGAAGCCAAACCAGACATTGGAGCAATTAACTATAAGCAGCATGCATTGGTACACTGAAACTGGTTAAGCTATGTACAATGTGTATTGGGTGCGGCTATATACTGACTCGAAGGCACACACTGCACTGCATATACATAGAAACATAGAAATATGACGACAGGGGGGCGGAGCCTGATGTCCAGCGGGTGAGACGCTTCGCGCTGAAGCTCCCGAGAGGCCTACACAGAATCCTGACTTAATACCTACATAAACTTAATTTTTTGCTCCGAACTTACCGGGGTACCTCGGGGGGGATGGCGGCCCATAAACCAGCGCGCTTGGACTTCGGGTCTCCTTCTTCTTCACACGGAAAACGCTCCAAAACAGAGGTGTCTTCCCCACAAAAGATGGTTCCACTTCGGGAAAACCCCGAAATGCATCAGGAGATCTTAGAGGAAATACGCGGAGTTAAAGAATTGGTGCAGTCCAACGGAGAAAGCGCTTCGAGCCATGCGAGAAGACTTCGGTGTGCTCCAGGACAGACTTGAAAGCCTTTCATTACGGCAGGACAACATGGCGGGGGTCCTCGACTCGCACGCGGTGCGCTTGGTCAAACTGGACAAGGCTGAGCGCCAGATACAGAATCTTCAAAAAGAGTTAGAAGATAGCAATAATCGAGCCCGTCGCAACAATGTGAGGCTCCTTGGAATACCGGAGGGGGCGGAAGCAGGAGATATCAGAGAATTCCTGCTCAAAACTCTTCCCTCCTTGTTGAAGATCACATTTCATAGAGACCTGGAAATTGATCGAGCACATCGTGTTCCTACCCATATGGCGCTCAACCGAACGACCCCCGGCCTATTATCTTTCGATTACTACGATATCAACAAGTGGAACAAATTCTAAATGCTGCCCGGGCGAATCGTCATCTGGAGTTTGAAAGTCATAAAGTCTCCTTCTTCCCTGATTTGGCAAAGCCCACAGTTGACCGTCGGAAGAGACTCCTTGCTTTTCGCCCTCGACTTCAACAGCTTCAGGCTCGCTTTGGCCTGTTGTATCCAGCGAAGCTCCGAGTGACTCTCCACAACCAAACCAGGACATTCGAAGATCCTGATCTACTATCAACATTTTTAGACTCCAAAGAAGCAGAGCAGATGCGTTAACCCAACAACTTGGACTTATTATCTGCCGGCTCTGTCCGCCATTTTGAAGGGCCCGACGTGGTGGTCATCGCCAAGCACAGAGACTGCCTGGACTTTTCTTTCTGTCTTTATATGACTTATTTGGTCTTCTATCCCTCCATGATGTGTGCCTCGGTTGGATTCGGAGCACGCACAGTTATACAGGTTATATGTTTTCAATTTCGGCCTTCTCTGGGGTTTCTCCCCGCAGACACATGGTCGCCAGTAATTTTTGGGGTTCTGCTTCTTCTCTACCGCGCTGCGGTTCTTATTTTTTAATGTGGGGCGCTTCACTGTATTACCTTAGCTTATTTTCTATCATGTCATGTGTACAGCCAGATACAGTTACTATGAGGGACATTGTGAACCTAGGTGCGCTATCATGTTCTCTTTCAGAATTTTTAACCTTGCTCAATGGCCTTATGTAAGATCTTATCACTTAACGTAAAAGGCATCAATAGTCCAATCAAAAGAAAGAAAATTCTTAGCTATCTTAATCATGAGCATGCTGATTTAGTGTTTCTTCAGGAAACGCATCTAAATTCCGCTGAAACACTGAAACTCAATGCTAAACCTTATCTGGTGGCTGCATATTCTCCCGCCGTTTCCAAGCGGTGTGGGGTGGCCATTCTGGTTAAGAAGTCTTTGCAAGCTACTGTAATAGATACTAGCTCTGATAAGGAGGGTAGATGGACCCGTGCACATCTTAAGGTTGGAGATAGTGAATTCACGTGTATTTGTATTTATGCCCCGAATGTGGATAACCCTGCTTACTATGCAAGTATTGCGCAGTTGGCACAGGCCTCTGCCAATACTCCATTAATACTTGGTGGCGATTTCAATCAAGTGTTAGACCCTTTGATAGATAGACAACCGCCTAGAACGAGTAACCCACCCAAGAGTCTTGCTACCCTTACAGCTCTGATGCACGACCTTGCGCTAGTAGATATATGGAGGCTGCTTCACCCCTCCGACTTAGAGTACACCTTTTTTCTGCCCCCCATCACTCACAATCTAGAATAGATTTTTTTCTCATTTCCAAAGCACTGATTTCTCAAGTGGACATGGCTAGGACTCACCCTCTCCATATTTCTGACCATGCTGCCATATCTCTTTCATTGCATGTCACTACGCGAGATGATCATCCCCGTGCTTGGTTTTTTGATAGATCCCTATTGGATCAAAAAGATTTTCAGGTTGACATAAAGGCCGCTATCCAAGATTATTTTCATTTTAACTCACCCCATGACACAGCGAGCTGGGCTTGGTGGGAGGGTTTTAAGGCATCTATCCGTGCTACTATAACCAGCTATCAAATTCGACAGGGGAAACAGAGAAAGCAACACTTACTGATTCTAGAGCAACAGATACAAGCTGGGGAGCGTATCCTTACGTCCCGTACTGACCCATGTATTTTACTCCGTTTACAACGCCTCCGCTTTCAATACAATCAGCTTTTACATACTGCTGCTGCTAAAAATATTGAATCACAACAAGGGTTGTATTACCGGGAAAATAACCGTGCTGGCAAATTATTAGCGAATGCCCTGAAAGGTCAAAAAGAAGCCAAGCGTGTTACCGCTCTCCGTAATCCGTCGGGGGGGGGGGGCCTGGTCACTAAAGATACAGAAATTTTAGAACTCTTTCGTGATTTTTATACTCGGCTCTATCAATCTGAATGTGATTTTGAGCCAGAAGTATTTGAACGATTGCTCTCAGGGGTACAACGACCGACCCTATCTGACGAAGATAGAGAGGCCATGGACAAACCATTCACTTTATCAGAAATTCATTCTGCTCTCAAGAGATGTGCCACAGGTCGAGCTGCCGGCCCGGACGGTCTCCCTGCAGAATTCTATAAAACCTTTAACGCTGACTTAGCTCCAGTTTTGAAACTTTATTTTTCTGCTCTGGCCGAGGAGGGATCTTCTTCTGGGTCCTTTTCTATGGCAAATGTAGTAGTTTTTGAGAAAGAGGGGAGAGATCCGCAACTAACAGCCAATTATCGTCCAATTTCCCTCCTAAATGCGGACTATAAAATATTTGCCACCATTCTCTCCACCCGGCTCTCTGATAGGATGTCTACTTTGATACACCCAGATCAATGCGGTTTCATTCCCGGTAGATCAACCGCTGATAATGCTTGGACTCTATGTCATGTACTGACTACCGCAGTTAATCTTGATCGACCATTTGTCGGCCTCTCACTTGATGCTGAGAAGGCCTTTGATCGCTTAGAATGGCCTTTTCTGTTTGCAACTCTCCGCTGGTACGGATTCGGAGAAGGTTTTCTCCGTTGTCTCCACGCCATGTACGCACAGCCTACAGCCAGTATCTGTGCTAATGCTTTAAAATCTCAGCCATTTCCCCTTCAACGCGGTACTCGTCAGGGATGCCCACTGTCTCCACTTCTTTTCGATCTTGCACTCGAACCCTTAGCTTTACTAATCCGGCAATCGGAGGAGATTCATGGAGTCCCCTTCTCTCATAGAGAAATTAAAATTTCAGCATATGCTGATGACCTTATGCTCTTTGTCTCTTTAGACTCGGTGCCGGCTGTCCTAGAGCAAATCGGTAAATATTCACAACTCTCAGGGTATAAGATAAATTGGACCAAATCGGTAGCCTTCCCATTAAACTCTCTGATTCATCAAGCAGACATGCAATCCTTTCCCTTTTTATGGCAACCTCGCATGGTCAAATACCTTGGGGTCCACTATTGCTCTCCTTTGGAAGATGCTATCTCCTTTAATGCCAAAGACTTAACCTCTAAAGTCCGGGCGCTTACTCACCGTTGGACTCCTTTAACACTTACCTGGTGGGGTCGCCTAGAAACCATAAAAATGATGATTGTTCCTAAAGTGAATTACATTTTAGAAATGTTGCCCTGTCTCCTACCTCGACGTACATATAAAGATTTAGAGGGCCTTCTGACTAGATACTTATGGCAAAACAAGACACCTAGGATAGCGAAGCATAAGTTGCAAGCGGATAAGGAAAACGGGGGTGTCCGATTCCCTGATTTCCTGAAATACCACCACTCTTTTCTTCTCAAACAAGGCGCTCGTTGGCTGGAAGACCTAGCTCCGAGTAGACCTGTGTGGCTAGATATAGAGGAGAACCTTTGCAAACCGTTTCCTCTTACTTTTCTCCCTGGTATGACTCTCCCATCAGACTCCCACTATCCACCAATGCTCTTAGACACTTTAGGTGCCTTTAATACTCTTATTCAATCTTTAGACTCCCGATTCTGTCCGTTAGACAGACTCCCGCTCTGGTACAATACTCGATTTCAAATACAAAATAAACCGATGGCGTGGAGCCCCTGGTACACTAGGGGCATTTGGACCCCTACCCAGTTGTTCCATGATGGTCGCTGGAAAACTTTTAGTGAATTGCAAATTGAATTTGGTCTCCCAGCGAAACACTACTTTCAGTTGGTGCAACTACAGCATTGTCTTCGGAGTGCTAAGGTGCTCCCGCCATCGGAATCCCCTACCCAGGACTTGTCGGAGACTATCCGATCTATCGGGAGCTCACCGGGTGTAGCATCTAACTTTTACAAAACCTTAAGTACTGCTGTAAATAGAGGTACCCCTATAGCGCAGAAAGCATGGGAGAGGGAACTGCATGTAACTTTGACCCCGGAGCAATGGAGCCTTGTCTGGAGTAGAGTGACACGGGTCTCCAGATCCGCCTCACTCACTCAGACACTCTTCTTTCTAGCCCACCGGTGTTTCTATACTCCTGACAGATTAGCCAAATGGAACACCTCCCAGGGTAATAAATGCTGGACATGCCATGCGGCCATTGGTTCACTACCTCATGTTATGTATGAATGTCCCGCACTACAGTATTACTGGCGTCGGGTCTGGGGTCGTATCCAATCTATTTTGCACTTTCAAGAGCCCCTGTCTTGGAGGATAGTGGGACTCCGCTCAGCTGCGGGGATCCCCTCTCTTCCAAAATCGGCTTACTTCCTTTTAGACTTCATGCTGGGCATAGCTATTTCCCTAATTACGAAGTACTGGAAAAATAGCTCCCATCTGAGCCCCAATGAATGGTGGAATCATGTCTGTCTCTACAGTAAATATGAACAAATACCTCGTATGTTTCCTTCTTCCGCTCAGACCCCCCATCATCTGTCTAAATGGAAGATGCTCAATGACTATATTCACACCGCTAAATGCTCTCATCTGACTGTTTAAATTTGTATCAATCTCTGTCACATGATCACTCTGTATTGCAGATGCTATTTATTTTGTTTTGATGTACAACCACTGTTGTTTGGAAGCGCTCACATGCTGATACTGTCGACTTAGAGAAGAAGCAGGGGGGTGGGGGGTAATAGGGTTTGTTTTTCCTTATTGTATACTTGTTTTGTCTCCTTTGGTGTGTTGTTTCTTTTGTTTGTTGCAAAATGAAAATAAAAGTTTAAAAAAAAAAGAAATATGACGACAGAAAAAGACCACATGGCCTATCTAGTCTGTCCTTCCATAACAACTACAACAGTCCCCTTTTTACCTTTAGAGATCCTCTGTGTTTGTCCCATGCTTTTTTGAATTTAGTTACTGTCCTCATCTCTACCACCTCCACTGGGAGACTATTCCACCGATCCACTACTCTTTCCGTAAAGAAATATTTCCGCATATCACTCCTGAATCTATCTCCCTTCACCCTCATCCCATGTCCCCTCATAGCAGAACTTGCTTTCAATTGAAAGAGGCTCTCTCCCTGAACATTTATGCCACGGAGGTATTTAAACATCTCAATCATATCACCTCTATCCCGCCTTTCCTCTAAGGTGTACATATTAAGATCCTTCAGTCTGTCCTCATATGCTTTATAATGAAGACCACTAATCATTTTAGTAGCCAACCTCTGCACCGACTCCATCCTGTTCACATCCTTTTGAAGGTGCGGTCTCCAGAATTGCACACTATACTCCAAATGAGGTTGCACCAAAGACTTATACAGAGGCATTATCACCTCCTTTTTTCTGCTAGCCATTCCTCTCCGTATGCACCCAAGCATCCTTCTAGCTTTTGCCGTCGCCTTTTTTACCTGTTTAGCTACTTTAAGATCATCAGACACAACCACGCCTAGGTCCCGCTCTTCTTTAGTGGACAAAAGTACTTCACCCCCTATACTATATTGATCCCTTGGATTGCTGCAGCCCAAATGTATGACCTTACATTTTTTAACATTAAATCCCAGCTGCCAAATTCTAGACCATTCTTCAAGCTTAGCTAGATCCCTCTTCATGTTATCTACCGCTTCCTTGGTGTCTACTCTATTGCAGATTTTGGTATCATCCGCAAAGAGGTAAACCTTACCTGAAAGCCCTTCCGCTATATTACTAACAAAGATGTTAAAGAGAATCGGACCAAGGACAGTTCCCTGGAGCACACCACTGATAACATCCTTCTCCTCAGAGTGAGCTCCATTTACTTGTACTCTTTGTTGCCTCCCACCCAACCAATTTCTAACCCAAGCAGTAACTTTAGGGTCCATCCCTAGTGTGCTCAGTTTGTTTATAAGTCGCCTGTGAGGAACAGTGTCAAAGGCTTTACTGAATTCTAAATACACCACATCTAGGGCTCTCCCTCGGTCCAACTCCCTGGTCACCCAGTCAAAGAAATCAATTAGATTTGTCTGACAAGACCTGCCTCTGGTGAATCCATGCTGCCTCGGATCCTGTAATCTGCTGGACTCCAGAAACCTCACTATTTTCTCTTTCTTGGACACTATGCTGTTATGTACATCCTATATACAATGGTTTTGAGTGGGAAGAATTTACTTGGGGGGGGAGTTATGCAGAGCGGTTGAAGTGTGAAAGGGCACTATGTTGATGGTGCAAATGGGACAGAGGAGGTGGCACTTGGGTCATGCAGTGGGGGCTGCTGGTACACAGCGTAGACCAGGCAGCTGCATAAGTGGCACATAAGAACATACGATTCGAAAATATGCCAGTCTGTGTCAGACCAAAGTCCATCATGCCCAGTATCCTGTGTCCAACAGTGGCCAATCTAGGTCACAAGTACCTAGTAGTTTCCCCAAAAGACATACAGGATCCATAGTGCGTGTAATGGGGCAAGTGCCTCCAGTGCCTCCACTAGTCTTTCCTCCGGTACTTTTCCCACCTCCTGGAAGCACGTCTTAGTCCGCCCTCTTTTGAAAAAACCCTCTCTTGACCCTAGCTTACCTGCCAATTGGCGCCCCATCTCTAACCTCCCTTTTCTTTCTAAGGTTCTTGAAAAACTGGTCTTTGCACAACTTTCAGCACATCTCGATTCTACTCTCTACTTTCACCCTCGCCAATCTGGCTTTAGATCTGGTCACAGCACCGAGACTGTCCTCCTCGCCCTCCTTAGTGACCTTCACCGTTCTCACGATTGTGGTGACCTATCCATTGCTGTTTCTTTAGATCTTTCCGCTGCCTTCGATGTTATTGATCACCGCACCCTTCTCACTTGTCTGTCCGATTCCGGTATCCACGGCACTGTACTACACTGGTTTCATTCTTTTCTCTCCCATCGTTCCTTCTCTGTTCGCTCAGGTGCCTCTACTTCTGCTCCTTCCTCCTTGCACTGTGGTGTCCCGCAGGGTTCCATCCTTGCCCCTTTACTTTTCAATATTTTTCTTGCTCCCCTAGCCCTTCTCATCCAGCAATCCGGTGTTTGTTTCTATTTTTATGCTGATGACATTCTCCTCGTCCATCACACTAGTTCTGTTTCTCCTGACCTTTCTACACTCAACACCTGTCTATCCTGTGTCGCCTCTTGGTTTTCCGAAAATTTTCTTTGTGTTAACCCTTCTAAATCCTCTGCTATTTGGTTCTCTTTCTTCGCCTAGCTTAGCCCCTGTAATGTCCTCCCTCCCTATTCCCATCATCTCCTCCCTCCGCTATCTGGGTGTTACCCTCGACTCTTCCCTTTCCTTTCATCCTCATATCTCCTCCCTCGTCCGTACTTGTCACTTTCACCTACGCCGTATTCGTTCTCTCCGGCCTTTTCTTTCCCCTCAATCCCTCACCACTCTAGTTCTTTCTCTTGTAACTTCCCGTCTGGATTATTGTAACTCCATCCTTGCTGGCCTCCCTTCCTGTCAACTCCGTCGTCTTCAGCTCCTCCAAAACACTGCCGCCCGTCTCCTCACTTTTTCTTCCCCTTCTGATCACATTACACCCTGCCTCTTCTCCCTTCATTGGCTCCCCGTTAAATTTCGGCTCATCTATAAATATCTCATCATCACCCACAGGGTTCTCTATACTAGCACTCCTCGGTATCTCTCTGATCTTATCTTTCATCAGCCTACCCCCCGTCTCCTCCGTTCATCTCATACCAACCGCCTCTTCCTCCCTTCCCCATCTCAGGCCTACCTTGAACTTACCCGCCATTCCGCCTTCTTCTTCTTAGCCCCCGCCCTCTGGAACTCTCTTCCTCACACTCTCTGTACTGAGTCCTCCTTCCCTCAATTTAAAGCTCTCCTCAAAACCCACCTTTTCTCTCAAGCATTTGATCTTCCAGCCTCCCCCGAACTATAACCATCATCCAACACTCCTGCCCGCCATGTCCCACCTGACTGCTACCCCCCACTCTTCCTTTCCCCCTGCGTTTTTGTGTCTAGCTCTCCAGTCTCTGTCCTTTTTTTTTCTCTCTCTATCTCTCACTCATTCTTTCCTATTATTTAATGGCGTTCCTTTCTCTCTTTATTTTCTGTAGCTGCCTTTTATTGTACACCGCCCTGATACTCCGGTCCTGGGCGGTATATCAAGCCTGAATAAATGTAAATGTAAATACCTCGGGTCCTCTTTAACAATGGTTTATGGACCTTTCCCCAGGAATCTGTCCAAACCTTTTTTAAACCCAGCTACACTAACAGCTTTTACTACATCCTCTGGTAATGAATTGCAGGGTTTGATTACTCGTTGACTGAAACAATATGTTCACCTTGTAGTCTTAAATGCGTTACACTGTAGCCGCATTGCATGTCCCCTAGTCTTTCTACATTCTGATGGCATAAACAATTGATCTATATTTACCTGTTCCACTCCAGTCAATTATTTATAGACCTCATATCTCCCCCCAGCTGTCTCTTCTCCAGGTTGAAGAGCCCCAACCTTTTTAGCCTCTGTACAAAGGGGTATCCTGCTATCCGCATTACCAGTTGTGATGTCCGTTATGATCCCACAATGACAGTGGCAGCACAAAGATATGTAACAGCTGCAGAAAGGAGATGTGTCACATGGGGCGGCACCCCAGGCAGAGATCCCACCTGGCTCCCCCTGCTGCCGCTGAACCCAGCTGTGGGGGAAGAGGCAGATAGTGCCAGCAGCTATAGCCCTCTAGGTAGCTGCAACATGCAGGTGCCGAGGGGACTACCACAGCAGTGGCTGTCATCCTCCCCCGAGACATATCATTGACAGGAAGAAATGGGGTCCTTGTAGAGGCAGAAGGTTGGGAGGGGCTGTGTGACTGTCCATGTATGCCTCTGCCCCCCCATCCAGACCTTGCACCCTAGGCACCCGCCAACCTGCATGTTGGATGGTCTGGGACTGCACACCACCAACTTGGATGGCACATGGGCATGTCAGCATGGTGTGTGGGTGTTGGCAAAGGGGGAAGGGCACCCACCTGCAGCAGACCAAAGCCATGCCCTGGTCCTGTGGACTGTGTGCATTGCAACATGTGCCAAGGTCTCTCTGAAGTGAAATGTGTAGCCCCAGGGTGTGTTGTAACCATATGGCAGCACTGTGGCTCAATGCACACAGTTGGTGTGTATTTTAGTGGAGAGTCACTAGTTTGTGTCCTGGCTGTGGATCATGCATTTCATGTACCTGTGGCTAAACTTTAGCCCACAGTGTAGCTACAATACCAACATGTGCAACCCCCCAATGAATCGGCCAGCAAAGGTACAAACTGTGGCTCCACTATCCACAGTTGGATGGAGAGTCAGGCTAATAGCACCGGCACACTGAATGGGCATTAACATCAGAGCACACTACTAGCTCCTGCAAAATGGACACACATTAACAATGCTTGAGCTGATATTGGGACTAAGGTAGCAGGCAGGAATGCCAACCATCCCCATTTTTACACAGTGTGTCGATATGAGTGTGAGTTTGTGTGTGTGTGTGTGTCTGTCCATCATTTCGTGGCTTTCTACACCTCACTGAGCCTCACAGTGCCTAAGCTGTTTCCAGCATTAGTCTGCTAATGTGCATGATCAGGAGCAAAGTATTCTGAGTATGGCCTGAAACAGGGTGGATTGGCCAGGATATATCTGCATCAGAGGTAGGACCAATGGCTGAGACATCATAGTGCCCTTCTGCCACATGCATGGACTGGGTGGCCACAGCAAGTCATACTGGGAGGGCACTCTCACTCTGACTGAGCAGTGACCATTGCATGGCTATGTAGCCACATAGTGCTATATAGTGTCTGGTTCCTGTGATGTGGGTGCACTTCCTGTCATGGGGCCTGATTACTGAACCAAATGTTACTACTACTACTACTACTACTATTCAGCACTTATATAGCGCCACGCATGCAGCGTTGCACAGCTAACCTACAGGAGGTAGCCAACATATAAGAGACAGTCCCTGCCCATCAGAGTCATGCTCATCAGAGCTTATAATCTAGTTAAAAGAACACAGTACAGTCATAAGTTAGATCTAAATGCAATGGTTGGGTGTCCATGCTATTTATCTCAAGCTTGTGTGCACATGGTCGCTCTGTGCACATGTAATGTGCACTAAACAGCGGACTGTCTGCAGTTGGTATGTGTATGACTGGAATACCCAGTGGTGGGCAGCAGATGCAGTCTGACTGTGCTTGCTGTGGGTGATTGCAAGACACGGGAAGCACCCATAGTAGCATATTGTTTAGAACTAAATCATAAATTTGAAGAGCTACGATGCTTTTGTGTTGATATGCTTACCACAGGAAGAGACGGAAAATCTAGAGAACAAGCTTTATTAATTTGTGAACAAAGATGGATTTATAATCTTCAATCAGTCACCCCGGGAGGCTTAAATGCCCAAATAGATTGGGGAGCGTGCATTTAAGAAACAAGAGTTTCTATGTATCCAGCTATTGCTATGCAGAGCAGTGTGGAAGTGTAACCTACTGGTTAGTGCAATGTCTCCATAAGCAGAGGACTGGGGTTTGATTCCTACTTGTCCTTTTTGTGACTGTGTGCCACTCAGATCTTTTTCATACCTGTAACAGTCAGGACTCTGCACATCGGTGCTGCCAGCCAATATCACCCTCTCCTCAGCCACGATCCCTCCTTCAGCCCATCCTCCCACCTCTGTCAGCTGTGTACAGTCATGTCTTCTTGTGCAAGCTGCTACACCATGACCTACACTGGTACTATTTTTTGCATTTCGGCTCTTCGCACTCGCCTCTCCCGTGCCTGATCTGTCCTCCTGTTGCTGCAAACATCCTTCCACTTCTGGCTCCACTGGGGGAAACGTCTTCCCCATCCTATGCTACCCACTGACATTGCAGCACTTTACATTGGCACCACCCTGTGCATGGGTACAGCTGCCTCCCACATGCTCGTCCACTTTACTGGCTGCCATGTAGGGTGCCCACCGATATCGCAGGTCCATCAGCTCCCACCTTTCCTTCCTTCCATCACCTTTACATAGACTTTCCTTCGTGCTCCAGCATTTGGGTTACAACCATTTTCTTGCCTTAAGGTGCATGCTTTCCACCTTAAAGCACATTTGTCACCTTAACGTGTGATGTCCTGTTAACATGAGTTAAGTGGGCAAGGCGCCCTGTTAACATACATTAAATGGCCCATAGGGTGCTTTACGCCGGAACGCTCTACCCACCCAATACCTTTTAAGGATTAATGCCCTTTATCGCTGCTGTTAACACCTGTTACCTTAACATGCTTTGGTAAAGATTCCCAATTAATTCTGAAGAAATTGCAGCAGAAATTCCGTATTTTATATTGGGTGGACTGACACTGAAACAATGTTGGACAAGGATCTTCAGCATATCAAACATCTGTTTCGCCAGCTACTAAGGGGCATGTTTACTAAACATTCCTAACGTGCGGGGCCGCGCTAGTGTGCCTGTGCCATATAAGGAGTGGGCGGTTCAGGCAGAAAATAGAAAAAAAACGGTAGTAAGCAACCGGACGTGTGCGCGTCGCGCTAATGTGCGGGGGTCGACATTAGCGCGTGGAAAGGCAAAGTGGCGCGCTGCTGAGTATACAAAACAACAGAGCTGTGGTACAACGGTGAAGACACTGACCAATGGTGCAGGGGCCATGGGTTCAATCCCCCAGTGTGCGCAACAACAAAGGTCAGCTGAGGCAGTAACTGTAATGATTAACATTGTTTTAGGAGGCAAATTAATTTGGAACGGCATAAGGCGGCGCACAGTTATTTTTGGGCGGCAGAAGGCGGCGCACAGTGCTTTTTGGGCGGCATAAGGCGGCACACAGTTATTTTTGAGCAGCAGAAGGCGGCGCACTGGTCCCCTTGGGCGGCAGAAGGCGGCGCGCTGATAGGCACAAGGCGGCGCGCTGATGCACAAGCACAGGAACAGAGCCACAGCACAATGGTTAAAACACTGACCAATGGTGCAGGGATCAGGGGTTCAACTCCTCACAATGCCCAGTGAAAAATGCCTGCTGAGGCAGTATGTATTATGTTGTGGAGTGCTGTAGGAGGCTGTATAATTTTATTTTGTTATCACTACTAGCAAACGCACTCTCCCAGCATGTTAACATACGGCGGCCCATAAGGCACATGTTACAGTGCACTGTTCGCCAAGGCACCCTTGAATGACCCCTATAGGGCAGCATGTATGTTGCGACACAGGATAATGTATAGTGCACCCTATAGGGATGGCAACCATAAGGTGGCCTACAGGGCGCCCTATGAAGCACCCTCAGAGGCACCTAATGGGTATAGTAAGCTGAGGGTGGTCTTGCCGGCATAGACATATGTACAGTAAATAAAAATAAAGCTGTGGACAGCCCTACCAAAGGGCCCCACTGTGGGTTTGAACCCATGACCTCTGGCTGCACAGGTAGTGATGTAACCATTGCACTACAGCTCCATAGCTGTAAGCAAGCCCCTGGCTGGCTGCAGATAGCCTACACGTCACCTCACAGACAGTCTGCTGGTGTCAACAGGATAGGGTTAGGCCACCCGTACCCATGATGCACTGCACATGCAAATTAGCTGTCCGCAGATGGACACAAGATGGGGAATGCACCCCCACAGCACCTCGGCCCTGTTGGGGGAAGTGACCGGGTGCACCCACACAGCACCTTGGCCTAGTAGGGGGCACTGACCGGGTGTTTTACTGGCACAGAGTAGCCACACACCGTTACATCGTGCGGGTACTGTGCTCACCCTGAGTGTGCAATGAGGTGGCCAGGACCAGGTCAACAACACCTGCCATGGCTGATGGAGGCCAAGCAGGCGTTCCAAAGCAGTGTTAATGTGTAAGATAGCTAGTTTCTGCACAAACACCATGGATATCCCTGTCTGCCGCCATCAGGCACCCCCCCCCCCCCCCGTGGCAAACATGGTCCCCATCAAGGGATCCACACTCTACCTCCCTGCAAAGGTGGCAGTAGAGGGCAACATCAACCCCAGTCCTGCTGAGGAACACCACCACCCCCCCCAGGCAGGCAGCTCCATACACAGCCATAACACAATAGCAGACAGACATAAGCCCAGGGTATGGTAAGCTGCACTCCACCACCAGATATTCCCCTGCAGCAAGCCAACAGCCACTGCACGCCATTATAGCAAGACATTTACCAGCTACAAACAGTCTGCTGGTTAGTCCATAGTGCATGTTCCCAATGGAGATGCATGTACCCAGAACTGGGCTGTCTGCATACACAGCAAGCAGATAGATCAGTGACTGGGCCCCAAAGAGAAACCCATATCTATCACATGAGAGAACTACTATACAGCACTATGGGGGGGCCTAGCCATGCTGTGGTCACTGCACAGTCAGGGTGAGCGTGATCCCCCAGAAGGACATGCTTTGGCCACCCTGTCTGTGTAGGTGGTGGCCGGACACTACAATATCCCAGCCAATGTCCCTGCCAGGGCCCTATGCCCAGTGCAGATGCATCCTGGCCACGCCACCCTGCCCTGGCTATACCCATGGTACCTTGCACCTCATTATGCACATTGACTGGCCAATACTGGCAACAGTGCTGGCAGTGCGGGCTGTTGAAGGGGCTTGCAGCCAACACCCACTGTATAGACAGTCACACACTTCCACACCTCTGCCATCATGGTGCTACGATTGAGGGGGTAAGTAGCCTTGCCCACCAAACCGGTCCTGAGCACGGCAAGGCATGGATATGGTACGCATTACAGCTGGTGGTCACTCCCCAGGGTGGTAAGCACCGTCAGAGGCCAGGCCTGGAGCATGCCCCGCAAACACCTAACAGATTGTTTGGATGGGGTCAACTAGCAGTATGTACGTAACGTATGGATAACTGCCTGCCTGTGCTCCTAGCAAACGTCTCCGAGCTGTGTACCGTATACCTCAGGTGTAGGGTGACATTGGTAAGTTATGCAAGTGCTCGTTTTGGGTGCTGCATGCACGGTCCAATGTTCTGCCTTTCCAGGAGACATTGGCCAATGGGGCCTGTGGGTGTGGGTGTGTCTGCCCTTGATGGCTGCTGCTTTACGGCACAGATTCCCAACTCCAGTCCAGGTTTGCATCACACTGTTCGGGTTTTCCTGCTATCCCTCATGAATATGCATGGGCTACATCTACATGCCATGGGGGTGGTGCATAGATATACAGCACAGGCATTTGTATGAGTGTCAGCATGGAACCTGACTGGTGTGTGGCCCACCAGGACTGCATTTGGGGGACTCTGCTCTAGGTACTGCCCCTGTTCATGGTGTCTGTGCTCAGTGGGGTAAAAGATAGATGTCTTACCATTGCATATGTCCCCGCCATGAAAGGTGTGTCCTTACTATCACTGTTTAGTTGTGGGAAAAATATGTGGGCAGGATTGGCAGTAGCCCCAGCTGGGCTTTGAACCTGTGACCTTCTGTTCTTGTATGCACTGTCTGTGTGCACTGCACCACTGTGTAGCCACAGATTGGTTAGATTCCCTGGACTGTCCATGACTGTGGATCCGGCAGGACCTGTCTGTTGCAGTGGACTGTGCCAGCCTGCACATGGCTAGGCCTCTGTCTTCTGTGGTTAGCAGCCACTGCCCCCTGCACCACATGTACTTGTCCGCCAACATGCTGGCATGAACTTCTCTCAGAAAAAGCAGTTGACCTGATTGCAATGTGGCAGTATGGGACTGCATTTGGGGGACTTGGCTGTAGGTAATGCCCATTGTTGTGGTGTGTGTGCGGTGTTGGGTAAAATATGGGTGTTTTCCCCATGCATACAGGGGTGTCTGCGCTATCTTTATTTAGTGGTGGGTAAAATATAGGGACTGGGCTGGCAGGTGCCCCAGCTGGGTTTTGAACCTCTGCCTTCTGGTCCTGGAGGTAATGACTCTGTCTGCTGTACCACACTTTGGCCACAGAGACAGTGCAGGCCCTGGAGGCAGTAAGCCTGGCAGGATGGAGTCACAAACCCTGCTCTACGCAATTCTACTGTGGGCATATGCACCCTGTCTGGTGACAAACGTGCACATAAACCCCGGTAATGACCACGGGAAATGTGGGACAAAATATCACCATGCTGGGCAACAGTGATATTAATGGGCAACCATAGCAAACACTCCCAGGAAAGCTCCAAAACGTGGAAATGTTTTTTGGAAGAGTCTCCTCTCAGTAGACCCTTCCAACATTCATTTCTTTTTTCTGGAGCTTTGCTGGGTGTGATTTCTGTATTTGCCCATCACTATCACTGTTCCCCAGCTGAATTACTATTTTTAATAGTTCTGTTGTGGTCATTTTCTATTTTTATTTTCACTTTTGTGCTGTGCTCATATATCACACTGCTCACGTTTTGCTGGTTTCCCCGGTTTTCCTGTACATTGCTGACGGAAATGGTTTCTCTTCGCTTTAAATGCTTTCTACCGCGAGTGTTTCACTCGCGGTAGTTTTTACATGCAAATTCGGGCCCGATACTGTGCGGGGAGCCTCTCCCCTCCCACTCTCTACCCATTGACCCCGTCCCTCCGCCCCTCCGGAGCCTTCCTCCGCCCTCCTTTCGCCGTTCCACGCCTCTATCGGACATTTGCGGGCCCGCACTTGTACGGGGCCCGTTAGTGAGCCACGTACCTGTGCGGGGGTGACACGCACGTGTGCGGGGCGTTTAAACGCGTTTCTGCGCGTTTCAGTGCCGCGTTGCCGTGCGCTATTTTGCGGCGCGCACATTTCCGGTTTTTAGTAAACATCCCCCTAAGTCTTTCAGTGCAGATAATAATCATGAGAGTGGAGGAGTGACTGCCTAATGGTTAGTGCAGCAGGTTGAGAACCTGGGAAGTCAACATTCAAATCCCACTGCTCTTCCTTATGATCTTGGACAAGTCATTTAGCTATCGTTGCCTCAGGTACAAATTTGGTGACAGAGAAATTCCTAGTCTACAGAAAATGTGTGTGTTAAATAAAAAAAAAAGAACTGAAGGTGATTAGGGGTATTGTACCTGAATAGAACTTACCTTGAGCTACCACTGAAAAAGGCATGAGCTAAAGCCAAAAATGATGATGATAAAACATTCTTTGCGATAAAGGTGATGAGTTCTTCAAAGATTCACTTGATTAATACCTACAATGACAGTCTAAAGTCATTGAATGCACTGGCCCAATCTGGAAGAACTATTCAAATGAATACTCCACTTCCCATTAGTGCAAAACAACTCTTTAGTTGTGTTAGTTTGACAGTGATACATAAACATACAGACATGAATGGTAAGCATTTTGAGAATTTGATTTTCTTGAAAGTAAATAGGTGGATGAAACTAGAGACACATCATAGTGGTTTGACAAAAAGGTTTAACATTATGGATGGATCTAAAGGTTCTGTGACAAGCTATATTCCATGTTGGAAAGAAATAAAAATTCTTTGTAATGACTTCAGTCTCAGAACTTTTATTTTTACTTATTTAGTGAATACTTTTTAAATTTTAGTTAAGTAAAATTTGTGACAAGCACTTTTATTTGCACGTAAGTGCTGGAACTGGCATTTTCTTTTACTTGTACTAAAGTCCTTTGACCCAGTACTTTTGACAGCACTGATGTGTAAGAGGTTTGAATGGTAGGTGTGTATTCCTGTGAGGAGAATGCACATGTGGAGTCCAGGTAGATGGGAATGGGACACAGAGGTATATTGGAAGTGTATTTTGAGGGGTGAATATACATTTATGGTTGGTGGGGTGTCTCTGTGGGAAAGTGGTTTCAGTCTGCTTTGGGCTGCACCTGCTGTAGCTGTTATTTCTTCTGCCATTATGTACGGAGGACCCTCACCATCTCCTACTCACTCTACTGCTACTGCCAGAAGATTCCTTCTCTTCCAGTGCTGATAGGGGTTGAGTCTCTACTCATCGTTCCTCTGCTGCAACATGGCTCTTTTTCTGGTGCAGTGGGGACTGAGTACCAACCAGCACATCAACAATTTTCTTGCTGCAGGTCCCAGGGTTTAGTATCCCTGTGATACTGCATTTCTCTGCTGTGACCCCACCTGATCTTCAAATGGCAGGGCCTGGCTTCACTACCACCCCATGGCTTACTATTGTCTCCCTGCTTTTCCTTGCATATATGCTTATACATGGATAGGGAAATGTAGATAAATAGAAGGACAGTCAACCCGATGGATTGACCCTCAATAATAGTGGCTTTCTTCTTTTAGAGAAATGTGCCCCAAAATTGCTCCCATTACAATGATCAGTGTATGAAATGGATCAATAAAGAAAATCATCGGGTACAATATCCTGAAAATAAATTGTACTCAGTGGATTAACTGATACATGGAAATAATGTTTTTGTGGATAGTCAATTCATATCCAGTCCAGTTCAATAGTAAAGGAAGATCATCACCATCTGTTAGTCATACACTAATGTATATGAAAAGAGTCAGTGCTCTGAGGTTCCCAGAGAGCAGGCATCCACTTCGAAAGATCTGTCATCATAAATAAGCAATCTAAAGACTGAAGCGGTATTGAACACTGACCTACACTACAACATTGCAATTGAAGAAATCAGTTTCTATGACATTGTGTTTTGATGTCCCATTCACTTTAATTGAGCATTCTAACAATGTTACATTACTTTGGGCTTGATTCAATCAGACTCTCTCCCCCCACCCCCCCCCCCCCCATTCTTTGTCTATGGGAATAAAACTTAGCAATTCGGTTCCTTAGTGTCCTTTGTCTCTGTTCAATGTGCATTGATCATTATAACAAAATAATAGGTCAACAGTCGCCGCAAAGCAGACTTGTTAAAGCAAGGTCTATTTTATGTTTGATTTGGGTTTTCCAAATATGATTGTTGTCTATTTCCGATAGTAACGCTGTTTAATATTAAATATTCAATCATGACAAAATATTTGTTTTCTTCTGTGGTTGTGAGATGGAATAAGTGGATGTTTCCCTAAAATATCATTGCATAGAATAATTGTAATGTCATAGTAATGAAATGTTATCACAGCACCACTCCCAATGATTCGCAAGTAGCCACAGCAACAAAACATTTCCTTCCTGTAAATGCCTCTAATGGGCTTTTTAGATTGTGCATTGGAGACATGAGAGCATGTGTAGTGTTCAATCACCATGAAGCAAGTTCAGACATGAAAGAAAAAGGTCAGAATTATATCTTAAATAAACAGAAAAGGTCTCTTTTTAAAATGTGTCTTCTCCTAAGTAATTCTGAGTGGAGTACACGGCTCTCGTCTACGGTTCTTATTCTCTCATAAACCAGTGTGTTGTTATCCAAGGAGACATTAAGATTGCTTTTAGTATGCTCTTTAATGACTTTTCCTTTACAATAATATTGATAATGTTTATTGCAATAGATCATCTTAGAACAGCATTCTTTTCTTAAGGTTTTATTAAACAACTGTAGATTTGAGGTGGAAAATCTGTGCCCAACAGGCAATTAATATTTTTTCCTACCCACTTTACAGCAGCCTCTTAAACAATATCTAACTCCCTTCTCTCTCCACATTCTGCTACCGTGTCCTTTTCTCTCTCTCATGTCTTATAATTTCTTCTGTCACACTCAGATTTACTCAAAATCGTATTTCTGTTGCATATGTCTTTTTTTTGTCAGTGGTTCTGATTGTGATTCTTTTCCCAGCATTCCCTCCCTGTCACCAGCTCAACATACATTGCTGGGCTTTACTACAGTTCTTCATCTTCCCATACTTTTGTTGTGATTTCAGTATTATCCATGGGCACTTCCATTGTTACTCCTCTCCGTCGCTTCAGATGATTGTATTTTCACTCTTCTTGCAATGCCAATATGTATCGCAGCTAATGCAGAATGAGTACATGCATTTTTGGACCCTGCATTTTAAAATCTTGCAGTATGTGTCCCTTTGGAAAATGGGACTCTTGAAGTTTTGCTTTGCTTTGTACCATATAAACTTACAGGAGAGTAGCCACCTCTTTCAAAGATTATCTATTTAAAGTACATTGGATGTCTGTATAGTCACTTTTCATTGTTAGATACATGATATTTTTTTTATTGTATTGTCAATAGAATTGGTGCTTCTTCTTAAAAGTTTCAATAGACACTGAAAAGTTTAGTGAAATGGGAAAAGTCTGACTTGGTCATTACATTAATTAACTCAAATAGTTATAATCTTCATATAGATTTTCAAAACGAATGTGACTTGTGCTTTTAAGAATATATTTCACCCAACAGGACCTTTTCCCACTGCCTTCATCTCCCTCTGCCTTCACTGATCCCTGGTCAGATCATTCTCTTCTCATCCCCCCTCTCTGTTTTCCCACCCAAACCCCTCCCCTCAACCTCCCCAATCTTTCCCATTATGAAAAGCTTTGCCTTCCATATCAGCATACTCCTTTTGCCCCTTCATCTGCCACTCTTGACTTCCAAATGGATACCTGAGGCTCTACACTCTCTGCTTCTTTGGACTCTATTACCCTTCTTAGCCCGGCTAAACCACACTTAGTTGCACACAAAACTTGGTGTCACTCTAGTCTCTATGTCCTTCGCCATCATTTTTGTCACTTTGAGCGCCACAGGCACAAATCCCATTCCTCTTCTGCTCTAGCACTTGAAAGGCATACGTTTCTTTATATAGATGGGCTTTATGCTCTGCCTATGCCAAGTTTATTCAGGGTCATCTTTTTTCTGCCTCTATAAAACACGCCTTCTTTTCCAATTCCGTGACGCCATGGTCCGCTCCTTAAGCCCCTCTGGCTCTTCTTCTCCACCTTCCCCCACTACTAATGTTACTTTCCTACATGACAAGATTTTCAGTTTTCGCTCTTCCTTCTCCCTTCTCCCCTCTGCCTTTTACTCTTCTCTTTCTCCTCCCTCATTCTCCCCTCCCTTCTCATCTTCTCTTTCCTCTACATGGGGCTCTTTCCAAACTCTTTTTCTTATTTTTCTTGAGAATGCCTTTAGTGCCTCTGCCTCCTCCCTTAATCCCTGGCCTGTCCACCTTACCTCCAGACTAGCTTCTTTCCGCTCTAGTATTATTCCATTTTTTGATTCCAGTCTCACCTCCAGTTATGTTTCTCCCCCTGGAAGCATGCTATTACCTGCCCTCTCCTCAAGAAATTTTCCCTTGATCCCACCAGCCTTTCTAACTTCTGTCCAATTTCTAATCTGGCTTTTCTCTCTAAACTTCTTGAACACATTGTTCTTTCTCAGTTTTCATTCTTTATCAATAAAACCCTTGTTCTTCATCCTCATCAGGTTGGATTTTGATCCAACCATAGATCCGAATCTGTTCTCTGTGCTGTTCTCAATGATATCTGGACTTCACTTGACGAAAGTAATCCTGTAATTCTCATCTTTGACTTAGTCGATCATATCTTCTACTTCTTCATTTTTATTATATCAGCCTCTGGAATTCTGCCTGTAAATGGTTCATTTCTTATCTTTCCAATCATTTCTTTTGAGTTATTTCTAAATCCTGAACTTCCTTCTCCGTTCCTCTGCCAAGTGGAGTTCCCCAAGGTTCTCTTTTAGCTCCCAATCTATTCATTATTTTTCTTGCCCCCCCCCCCACCACTCCCTTGCCATTTTTAACCCAGCACCTTGGTTGTACTCCTTTCTTGTGTGCTAATGTTTATGTTTATTAAACCTTGATAAGTTACTGCCTTTTGACTGGCTAGCAGCAAAGCTGTTTACAATTTGAATTTTCAATAAAAGTAAGGGGAGAAAGGAACTCTATAGATATTGATAGGACAGACAGGAGGAGACAGAGAAGAGACTTGAGTTAAACCAAATGAGCAGTTATAAGCATCAAGCATCCAGCACTACCCCTCCTCCCAAAATTCTGGGAAAGTCTTCTTGAAAAGGTTTTCAGGGCTGTTTTAAATTTCTGATGATATAGAGATACTTTTTTACTGTTCCATCTGCCATGAATTATATCTCCTCTTTGCTCTTCTGCCTTGAGGCTGTTCATCATTAACTCATGTTTCTATTGCTAAGAGGGGACATGGGATGAGGGTGAAGGGAGATAGATTCAGGAGTGATATGCGGAAATATTTCTTTACGGAAAGAGTAGTGGATCCATGGAATAGTCTCCCAGTGGAGGTGGTAGAGGTGAGGACAGTAACTGAATTCACAAAAGCATGGGACAAACACAGAGGATCTGTAAAGGTAAAAAGGGGACTGTTGTAGTTGTTGATTTATTTTATTTATTTATTTATTTATTTATTACAGGCTCTTATATACCGCTCTATTCAGCATCAGCGCGGTTCACAATATAACAAAAGACCAGAACAACAAACTGTTTGGTTTTACAGAGAACAAGGTCAGAGAACTTGGATAAAACATGGGATGTCATTACTGCAACTATTTACAAGAGTATTTACAAGTATACACAACAGGATTTGTTATTAGTTTTAGGGTAAGGATCGAGATTGGTTAGCTGGTCAGGTAATATTGGGGGAAGAGGTGGGATTTGAGTGCCTTTCTGAAAAGGGATAGATCAGTGATAGCACGAATCTCTGGAGGTAGGGCGTTCCAGCACTTAGGAGCATAGAATCTGAAAGCCCTGTTAGATGTTGTTGATAGGCATTTTGTCGCTGCTTTAGGGATAACTAGTACATTTGTTGATATCGTTCTCCTGGATCTATTGGGTGGAACGGCCTGAACGAGGTCTATTAGAGAGGAAGAGGTAATGATTTTAGTGGCCTTGAAGGTTAGTAGTAATGTTTTGAACAATATTCTGCCATGTATGGGGAGCCAGTGGAGTTGCTCTAGGATGGGTGTTATATGGTCGCTTCTTGATGCTCCGTAGAGGACTCCAGCAGCGGTATTCATGGCGAGTTGCAATGGGTTTAGTGTGGAGTGTGGGAGGCCTTGGAGAATGGCATTAGCATAGTCAAGGTGTGGTAGGGTTAAGGCTTGAAATATAGTCCGGATGTCATCGGGATCAAGCAGGGGGCGAAGATGGCGGAGTGTCCGGATCTTGAGGTAGATGGCTCTGACTACGTTAGTTATATGTAGTTTCAAATCCATGCGCTGATCCAAAGTGACCCCAAGGTAACGAATGGAAGGTTTCGATTGGAGCTCAGCTTCTTTCACCTTTATATGGAAGGACAGACTAGATAGGCCATGTGGTCTTTTTCTGTCATCATGTTTCTATGTTTCATTGATCACTGTCTTCTTTTGAATGTCTCTGAATGTGATTCATTGTTTTTCCTGCTCTGTCCATTACCTTCTCCCTCATTTGCCTCCTCTGCATTGCTGTTTCACGATACCATCAAAATTCTGGGAGAGACTCTGGACTCCGCACTCACTTTTAAGGCACATATAAATCCCATTTCACAGTTGCATTTCTTTATACTTCATTGTATTCGCTCCATCTGTTCCTCCCTCACCACGCCTCAGTTAACTCATCTCATTCTCGCACATATTACCACTCGTCTAGATAACATAACTCTCTCTTCTCTGATTTTCCTCATTATTCCATTTGTCACTTCCAGTTGGTTCAGTCTTCCTTTACTATGCTTATCATTAATGAGCACCAATCTAATTACACCTTCCCCTTACTTGTTTTCCTTGGTTAGCATTAACTTATCTCACAATTCAGTTAAGATGGCCTGAGTTATCCTGCCTATGTCTTCTGGGAAGTACTGTATTGAACAATCAGATGCTCTGACTCATGGTTTAAGTGATGTCGGTGTAGGTAGACTAAATGGGGGGTCAGTCCAAACTGTGACTAGCAGGTATGTATTGTCAGACGGCTGCCTGGGTGAGAATCTTCACAGTCTTGACAATGCATATATTTATATGATTTTTGCAAGGTATTGTGGGTAATGTAGTTCATTCACACCAGACACAGCTGCTGACAATAATTTAGTTGTGCACAAGTGTTAAAGCCAATAAGATACTTCTTTATTTATGGGGTTATTTCTCCCAGCACAGATATGCTTGGTAGCACATAAATTAGGTTACTTGCTTGTAGTGTTTAACTTGGTAAAACAAAGTCAAAAATCAAAATCAGGAAAACAACCTTCAAACTTGTCAGGCAATTAGCTAATGTTTTCTTAGCATATCTCTAACAAACGAAAAGCCACAAAGAAAGAAATAAACTGTTCTTGTAAGGTTAACTTCTGATTACTTTCCACACAGATCCAGAAGTAATTCTCTCCTAGCTCACAAGCAATTAGGTGCAGCTCAATTGCTATCAGTTATCCAGCTGAAACCCTTTAGCAGGCTGGCTTTCTACTGTGTGAGTCAAATCCTGCTTCAGGAGTTTTTCTTAGTGGAATAAAGAACAAATTTATTTTTCTTTGTGATGGCTGCTGTGCTTTATCACAGAAAGTTACCAACGGAGTTTGGATAGAGAGCAGTCCATATAAACAATATCTTGATCTGCTATTATTTCCCCTTCATCAACAAGCATAAGGTCACTATCATGAATTGGCACAGATGAATCTTTCAATGGATCACTTTCAGGAGAACACTTATTTCCCTGCTGTCTTTCAAGGTTATAGCTAAGACATAGATCAGTGTTCATACCTGAGCTTCCATTGTTGCTATAGTTCCTCTCTATATAGCCTGGCCAGTATGTAGTCCAGTTCTTATGTCCAGCCTTCCAGTCCTGATCCCTGGACACTGGATCTCTCTTCACATACCTTCTGGCATAGGTCTTAGAGTCCCTTCCACGTGCAGCCGTCTCCCTCACAGGTAGCCTCTGGTGATTCCTTGTTCTGCAGCACCATTCCTCTGGCTTTCCCCAGTCCAATGGTCTATGCTGGCCCTTGGAATACCTCCCAATATACGTACTGCCTTGGACTCTTCTAGACCTCTCAAAGGCTTTTCTCCTCTTCCTTCCAGAGGGTTTCTTTCCTTCTCTATCCGTCCGGTTTGGCTTCTGCTTCTGCTGATCCTTCAGATGAAACTGATGATCCTTCTCTGCATCTCCAAGGTGATCATGAAGATCATGATCATGGAGCTGATGCTTGTCATCTGTAGAACAAACTCTATTCTTATTCTGCCTTGATGAATGCTCCTCCCTAATACAGCGCAGCTGTGCTGAATCAGGCCCTGCCCTTTGAGATGAGTGCTTAGGGATTACCTCATAGCCCTCCTGATTGAACACACGTTTCCCCACTTCAGCTCCTCTAATGGCTGTTGGAAACCTGGTACATTCTGGGACTGGTAGTATTTTGTGGGAAAATTCTGTTTTCTTATTTCTACCAGAACTGACAGGTTGCTTGTTCAGAGTCCCATCATCTTTTCTATAGCTCCTTCCTGAGCTATGATAAGCTTCCTTATCACAGTATGTATGTCCACTATGGACATATATCCCCTGCTATTCGCTGGGGGGCCTCTTCTGAATCTACAGCTCCCCACTCATACAGGGCCTGTGTGCGGGGAGATCCAGGAGGGGGTGGTGATAGGGCAGAGTTTGGGCAGAGTGGAGGTGGGCCCATGACCCCATAAGTACAGGGCCTATTCAGGCCATGGCCCTGTACGTCCAGCAAGGGCAAGATGGACGGGGAACTTATTCCACTGTGGAGGTAGAATAAGTCTCACAGATGATGGTGGGCAGTGACAGAGGATGGCCCGAAGAGGTGAGCTACAGATTGTGGGTCCGTGCTGCCTGATCCCGGCCCTGGCAGGCCTTGACGGGGGTCAGGTGATGGGGAAAACCACTTCAAATTTGTTGTGGGGAATCGGGGCACCTGCATGCCATCCCAGTGCCATGGCATCTCAGTGCCATGGCAACAGGATTCCATGGCATTGGCGAACCAGCAGGCACATGGGGAAGATTAGCCGGGGAGGTCACGCACATCTCGGCCCTCAGAATTGGGGCCTGTCTGGCCTGTCCAAGTTCCCCAGTTCTGCTCTTGCAAGAACATCTAACTCCCGTGGGTGCAGAATTGGGTGCAAAGCCGGCCCGTCCATATTTTGGACATCCAGAAGGGGCTGGATGTCCCTCGATCGGAAATGACCTCATAAGAACATAAGAACATAAGATATGCCATACTGGGTCAGACCAAGGTCCATCAAGCCCAGTATTCTGTTTCCAACAGTGGCCAATCTAGGTCATACGTACCTAGCAGTTTCCCCAAGGGACACAGGTTCCACAATGCTTGTATTGGTTCAAGCATTGATATCCTGGGTCCCTTCTTAATAATAGTTTATGGACATTTCCTCCAGGAACTTGTCCAAACCTTTTTTAAACCCAGCTACACTAACAGCCTTTACTACATCCTCCGGTAACAAATTCCAGAGTTTGATTACACGTTGAGTGAAAAAATATTTTCTTTTATTAGTCTTAATTAGTTTACCCTGTAGCTTCATTGCATGTCCCCTAGTCTTTCTATATTCTGATAAGGTAAACAATCGATCTACGTTTACCCGTTCCACTCCGTTCATTAATTTATAGGCTTCTATCATATCTCCCCTCAGCCGTCTCTTTTCCAGGTTAAAGAGCCCCAACCTTTTTAGCCTTTCTTCATAGGAGTAGCCTTCCATCCCCTTTACCATTTTGGTGGCTCTTCTCTGAACCTTTTCTAAAATCGCTATATCCTTTTTAAGATACGGCGACCAGAATTGCACACAATATTCAAGGTGCGGTCTCACCATGGAATGATATAGAGGCATTATAATATCTTTTGTTTTATTTTCCATTACTTTCCTTATCATACCTAGCATTCTATTTGCTCTCTTGGCCGCCGCTGCACACTGGGCCGAGGGTTTTAACATGGTATCCACAATGACGCCTAAATCTTTTTCCTGGGTGGTGGTTCCTAATGTGGAACCTTGCATCGTGTAACCATAGTTTGGGTTGTTCTTCCCTAGGTGCATAACCCTTCTTAAAAATTGGTGTTACATTGGCGATCCTCCAATCCTCAGGTATTAGAGATGATTTTAATGATAGTTCACAGATTACTGATAGCAGGTCTGCAATCTCAAATTTCAGTTCTTTCAACACCCTTGGATGTATACCATCCGGCCCAGGTGATTTTCTACTCTTCAGTTTATCTAATAGTTGTAAGACATCTTCTTGATGTATCGATATTTCCTTCAATTCTTCCACACCTTTAAATACCACTTCAGTCATGGGTAACATCCCTACATCTTCCTCAGTAAAGACCGAAGCAAAGAATTCATTCAGTCTCTCCGCTATCGCCTTGTCGCCTCTTAGTGCTCCTTTAACCCCTTTATCATCTAATGGACCAACTGACTCTCTCACAGGTTTTTTGCTACGAATGTACTTGAAAAGGTCTTTATTTCGTGTTTTTGCTTCCGCAGCAAGCTTCTTCTCAAATTCTCTCTTTGCCTGCCTTATCAATGCCTTGCATTTGACTTGCCAGTGCTTGTGCTGTTTCCAGGTTTCATCGTTTGGCTCTTTTTTCCATTTCCTGAAAGATGCTTTTTTGGCAACAACAGCCTCTCTGACCTCACCTTTAAACCATGAAGGCAGTTTTTTGGACTTCCTTCCACTTTTCTTAAAGCGAGGAATACAGCTGGTCTGGGCTTCCAAGATAGTATTTTTCAACAACACCCAAGCTTGATATACGTCTTTAACCTTTGCAACTGCTCCTTTTAGATTTTTCTTAACTGTTTTCCTCATTTTATCATAGTCTCCCTTTCGAAAGTTAAAGGGTAGTACTGTGGATTTCCTTACTATCCCTCCTCCACTAATTAAATCAAAGGTGATCATGCTATGATCACTATTGCCAAGTGGCCCCAACACCCTTATCTCTTGCACTACATCTGGTGTTCCACTAAGGACTAGGTCTAATATTGCTTCCCCTCTGGTCAGTTCATGAACCAGCTGCTCTAAGAAGCAGTCATTTATTTCATCTAGGAACTTTATCTCCCTAGCATGTCCTGTTGTGACACTGACCCAGTCGATGCCGGGGTAATTGAAATCACCCATTATTATTACTGCACTGTAACTTTTGCTAGCTTCCTTGATTTCTTTGAGCATTTCATCATCCATTTGTTCATTCTGGCCAGGCGGACGATAGTACACCCCCACTGCCATCGCCTTCCCCTTTTTACATGGAATTTCAATCCATAGAGATTCTACAGCAAATTTTGTTTCTTGTAAAACTTTAATCCTTTCTGACTCAATGCCCTCTCTAACATAGAGCGCAACCCCTCCAGCAATTTGGTGGAGAGGTTGCCTAGTGGTTGGGGCAAGGTACCACAGGCCGGAAGGTAGGTGGTTCAAATCCCACTAGAGGACAGCAACCTTGGGCCGGAAGGACTGGGGTTTCTAGTCCCACAGGTGCTCCTTGTGGTCTTGGGCAAGCCACTTAACCCTCCATTGCCCATGTTCCCTGTAAGTATTAGTATATGTGTGTCATATCCCCTCGTGTTAAATGTATCCCCCAACCGCTTTGATCCGGTGAAAAGCGGGATATAAATGCAGCTAAATAAATAAATTACGATATAGTTTGTACCCAGGTATCACAGTGTCCCACTGGTTGTCCTCCTTCCATCATGTCTCTGATATTCCAATCATATCTAACCTCTCGTTTAGTGCTATATATTCTAACTCTCCCATCTTGTTTTGTAGACTTCTAGCATTTGCATACAAGCATTTTAGAGACTGTATTTTATTCATATTAATTTGGCTATTGGTAGACATGGGTAATTTGGGATCTTTAAGCTCTGTCTGCTCCATACTCGAGGGCATTTGGGCTACTTTACTGTTTTTTGGAACCTCTCTGCTTTTTGTAGTATCCTTCAAGGATACATTCTTCTGAACCATGCGCTCTTGGGCGACTGTCGGCTTTCCCCTATTATCTAGTTTAAAAGCT
The DNA here is from genome assembly GCA_033557465.1 of Ichthyophis bannanicus. Taxonomy (NCBI): domain Eukaryota; kingdom Metazoa; phylum Chordata; class Amphibia; order Gymnophiona; family Ichthyophiidae; genus Ichthyophis; species Ichthyophis bannanicus. The sequence continues at coordinate 1,761,288,823 of CM066032.1, read as the reverse complement.
GCTCTATCTCCTTTTTAAAGGTTAATGCCAGCAGCCTGGTTCCATCCCGGTTAAGGTGAAGCCCATCCCTTCGGAAGAGCCCCTCCTTTCCCCAGAATGTTCCCCAGTTCCTAACAAATCCGAACCCCTCATCTCTGCACCATTGTCTCATCCACGCATTGAGACTCCGGAGCTCTGCCTGCCTTTTGGGTCCTGCACGTGGAACGGGAAGCATTTCGGAGAACGCTACCCTGGAAGTTCTGGATTTCAACTTCCTACCTAAAAGCCTAAATTTACCTTCCAGAACCTCCCTACCACATTTTCCTATGTCATTGGTACTGACATGTACCAAGACAGCAGACTCCTCCCCAGCACTATCTAAGACCTTATCTAGGTGGCGTGTGAGGTCCGCTACCTTCGCACCAGGCAGGCATGTTACCAGGCGATCCTCACGTCCACCAGCTACCCAGCTATCTACATGCCTAATGATCGAATCACCAACTATAACTGCTGTCCTAACCCTTCCCTCATGGGCACTTGGCCCTGGAGAAACCTCCTCGGTGCGAGAGGGGTTTACATCACCTGGAGGACAGGTCCTAGTTACAGGATCACTTCCTGCCACACCAGGGTGATGCTCTCCTGTCACGTGACCTCTCTCCTCCATGGCAACAGGGATGCTGCCAGACTGGAGGTGGGACTTCAGGACTATATCCCTGTAGGTCTCGTCTATGTACCTCTCTGTCTGTCTTATGTTTTCCAAGTCTGCTACTCTAGCCTCTAGAGAACGGACTCGTTCCCTGAGAGCAGAGAGCTCCTTGCACCTAGTGCACACGTAAGACCTCTCACCAGCTGGGAGAAAATCATACATGTGACACTCAATGCAAAAGACTGGAAAGCCCTCATCCCGCTGCTGGACTGCTGTCTGCATCTTAGTTTTAAGTTTGTGTTTAGATCTTTAAGTTCTTTATGTACTAAAGGGTGCTATGGATATTTATACCACTAAAACTGTACCTAAGAAGTTTAATATACCTTGTTCACCTGAAGCTTAATTAATCTCAGGTCCTTAGTGTATGACTGATTTGGGTAATGAGCTTCACCTGAGAGCACCTCCTGTCTTTTAAGTTGTGCAAGTACCTATAAAGCTGTGATTATCCCAGGGGAGGGTGGGTGTGGGGAGGGAGGGAGGGATATAACACTTATTAAATAAAGGGCTGCTACACAGTACCCTGTCCTGTGCTGCTGAGGTAAGCTATATTCTGATTTGATTTAAATTATAGCCCTTTGCTGCTGCTAGGCTCTAACCTATTATGAAATTTAAACTACAAGCTCTCTGCTGGATTCTAAATTTAACCAGAAAACTCTCTTCTGTGTTTTAATTTGAAACTAAAAGTACTTTGCTGATGCTAGGCCCTGAGTGACTATGAAATTTAAACTACAGCTCCCTACTGGGTATGAAAGGTAACCAGAAAGTTCTCTTCTGTGTTTTAAATTGAATCTTAAACTGTTGCTACTAGGCCCTGACTGATTTAACAAAAAATAGTGGGTTCACAGATTAATTAGCTTTAAAAGAAAAAAAAATTCCTTTCAGAAAAATTCCCAGAAGTATATACTCACTATTTCAGATTTCTCTCCAGAAGTAACAGCCTCCCTTTCTAGTCCTTCAAGACTGAGGGTCACGGAGCTCTGGTTGAGCTATTTATGCTTGTGCTGCTGATGTAAGCAGTGACCTACTTCCTGGGTAATTAACAGTCCTTGCTTGGATAGAAGGAGTCTTTCAAAATGGCCTTTTGAACTGCCAGCTGGTGTTAACACCTATTGAAAAAGCTTCACAGGTCGCTTGCCCACTAGGTAGAAGGCCTCTTTGTAAAGGTCGATAGAAGACTTTATATGCTGCTCAAGGAGAATTGACCTTGTTTTGCCTTTTGTGCTAAGCTATATTCTGATTTGATTTAAATTATAGCTCTTTGCTGCTGCTAGGCTCTAACCTATTATGAAATTTAAACTACAAGCTCTCTGCTGGATTCTAAATTTAACCAGAAAGCTCTCTTCTGTGTTTTAATTTGAAACTAAAAGTACTTTGCTGATGCTAGGCCCTGAGTGACTATGAAATTTAAACTACAGCTCCCTACTGGGTATGAAAGGTAACCAGAGAGTTCTCTTCTGTGTTTTAAATTGAATCTTAAACTGTTGCTACTAGGCCCTGACTGATTTAACAAAAAATAGTGGGTTCACAGATTAATTAGCTTTAAAAGAAAAAAAATTCCTTTCAGAAAAATTCCCAGAAGTATATACTCACAATTTCAGATTTCTCTCCAGAAGTAACAGCCCCCCTTTCTAGTCCTTCAAGACCTCAACGCCTCCTGCCCCATTCAAAGGAGCATTATTTAGCATACTAACAACTGTATGGACAAGAAGGCCCCTGCAGTCCCAACAGCAAAGGTAATCATATCTGCATGCAAATACTGTAGGGGTGGGTGACCAAAGGAAGTGTCTCTTCAAAGCAAAGGACAGATGTGAGAACAGAAAAAAGAATGCTGAAATATATAATTTACAACTTTCTGTGCATACAAGCACTGGTTGGAGGGGGTCTTGGGGAGAAAGATATGCCTCCACATCTCTTCCATACACTTTTCATACTAGCTACATTGTAACATATTCTTACCAAGGGCTATGCATGCGCTTCAATCTCACTTCTTAGATAAAATCATATTTTATTCTACAAACACCTGCCTGTGTGTATCATTTTCTACACCCATTGTCTCTGAGAAGTGGACCCAAGACCAGCTAGGGGTCATCTGAGAATTCTCATCTTTGTAGAACTAGACACCAAAGAGGATACCGACCCAGCATACTACATTTCTTCAATGATACCCGATTCCCTACCGTATTACAGTTCAAAATTCTCTCTCTTGTCCATCGTGCTTTGTATTCATTATGTCCTCCATATATTGCTACTCAAATTTCACCCTATAAATGCTCTTGTTCCCTCCACTCCTCCAATGCAGCTCTCCTGTCCATCCTACCATCTTCAGCTCTCTGTCTGGTTGTCTCTAGGAATTTCTCGTTCTCCTACCTGTGTCCTTTCTTCTGGAACTCCCTTTCTCTCCCTCTTCCTCTCAAGCCCTCCCTTCCTAAACTTAAGGAGAGCATTAAGACATGGCTCTTCATTAAAGCCTTTCCTTAACCTGCTCTTCTTCTCTCCTGTCCCCCTGTTCCCCTCTCCTCCTTGGAATTTGTAATCACTCCTCTTGTCCTTTTCTTCTTTTCTTCTACACTTTCTTTTCTTCCCAGAATTTTTACTTTTGTGAACCACTATGATGGTCTTTTGGTTAATAAGTGGTATATCAAGTGCTGCTAAATAGAAAAAAATAAAATAAAATGGTTTTTTTATGCCTCTGACTTTCCTGTTTTCTTTATATATTATATTTCTTTTTCACTTTAGAAGCCCATTGGCCATTAATGTCATTACTTTTTGCCCCTTAAATGGTCTGGTGATTGATTTCTCCCAAAGGCTAATATTTCATAGGACTAGGTGTCACTGGTCCTATTAATCACTGCCCCCGTTCATTCCATACTATTTAAATGATTTATAGGACCATATATTATATCTCTACATGTAAAACAAATTCATCTAAGTAAAGAGCTTTACTCGATACATATCATGCACTATTCAAGAACACTTAATATGTTTTCATTTTTTGCCTCTGTCCTCCTCAAAAATCAATATTTTCCTCTGATAATTGTTCATCTTATTGTTGTTCATCTGCTTTCTGTAAGAAAGATGGCATAATTAGAATTCCAGGGGTAATCTGCTCATTACATGGAAATAGCTGCAAAGCACAGAGTCTGACATTCAAAATCAATACTTTGCCGAGCATTTAAAACATTTCAAGTAATATCACACAACTAAGTCATTTGCATCTTGTACAAAGTTCTAATTAGAGATGCAACAGGAGTAGTGAACGTATTTTTTCCATTACTTGGTCTTGGCTTCCTCCCCTTACTCACGCAATGTTATTGATTAGAAGAACATGTTTATCATATCTTGTTTTCTGTGGGCGAGGGTGAGAAATGACTGTTAGGAAGAATCTGTTTCCCTGTCAGAAATACACAAAGCACAAGGTCAGATCAAGCTAGAAAGTTTGCACAAATTAAACTGAAATGTGAATGCAGGAAAGCTGCATTGAGAAGTTCACAATTGCTCTATATAAGAACTTAAACTGTCGGTGACATCTAAGCTTCTTGCCAGCTAAACTTTGCCTTGGCATTCTTAGGCTATTATTCCCTCAAAGCAAGATCGAGTCACTATTGCAGTAGATCACAAGAGCTAACCAGTTCCAAATTTCAGTGGGCATCCATATGCATTTGCAGGGAATTCCTTTGCCTTCCAACTATTGGGCATATTTACTAAAGATTAGCATGCTTTAATGAAAGTTACTGTGCATTAAGTACTGCCACGCCCTTTTATTTCTGTGGACAATGGCAGCAAATAAATTACTTTAACTGTTGTTAACATGTGGTCAGTAGCGTTCACAGCCCCTTTGTACCTTGGGGGAGGCTTCAGCTAGGCGGGAAGAGCTGCCAGGCCTAGATTAGAAGCAGCATGGCAAATCACCTGGATTTAAGGTAAGTTTGCCACATTGCCTCCGATGTGTGGGCCCAACAGGGTTGCAACTCCCTCCTAGGCGGGGGTTGCTTCCTCCGCCCTGCCCTTGGTACACCACTACACATGCTATCCTTTAGAAAATATGCCGCTGTATGAGGTAAATTTCCAAAGCCTCAGTTGAACTAGGTAGGTAATATCAGGATTCACAGTTAGAATGTCAAAGCCTATTTACATGGATTTTCAGTTAGATAAAAGTATATGCCCAGTTCCTCAGTTTGCACACAATTTGAAATAGTAAAAGGAGGTATTCTTAGGGGCATAATATGAGGAGGGGGAAAATATACTGGTGTCAACCTGCACAACTACTGTTGTCATTGAAGAAGACGGAAAAAATGTATGTGTTACAAAATTATTTATTAATTTGAGATAGTACATGGAGACCATAAGAACATAAGAAATGTCATACTGGATCAGACCAAGGTTCATCAAACCCATTATCTTGTTTCCAACAGTGGCCAATCCAGGTCACAAGTACCTGGCAGGTTTCCAAAAAGGTACATAGGTTCCACAATGCTTGCCCCGGGGAAAGCAATGGATTTTCCAGGTCCTCTTTAATAATGGTTTATGAACCTTTCCTCCAGGAACTTGTCCAAACCTTTTTTTAAACCCAGATACACTAACAGAGCAACAAGCAGTCAAGAAATCAGAGGACGCATTGCTCTTGGCAGAATGGCTATGAAAGACCAAGATAAGATTCTCAAGAGCAGAGATGTCTCTCTCCATACAAAGATTCGACTTGTTCAAGCCATGTTATTTTCAATAACATCATATAGATGTGAAAGCTGGACAGTAAAAAAGATAGACAGGAAGAAAATTGATGCCTTTGAATTATGGTGCTGGCGGCACATACTGTGTATACCATGGACTGCCCGAAGAACAAACCAGTCGGTACTAGAGGAGATCAAACCTAAGCTTTCTTTAGAAGCTCAGATGACAAGACTTCGACTTTCATACTTTGGACACATCATGCGAAGAGAGAGATCATTAGAGAAAGACATCATGCTTGGCAAGATAGAAGGTCAACGCAAAAGAGGAAGGCCAACAATGAGATGGATCGATACAATAACAGCAAATACGGCTACCAGTCTGTCAACAATGAGCCGCCTGACTCAAGACCGAACACAATTTAGGATAGCTATCCAGAGGGTCGCCATGAGTCGACTCCGACTCGACAGCACTTAACAACAACAACAACAACAACACGAACAGATTTTACTACATCCTCTGGTAATGAATTCAAGAGTTTAGTTCTGCCATGAGTGAAAAAATATTTTCTATTATTACTCTTAAATGGGTTACATTGTAGCTTCATTGAGTGTCCCCTAGTCTTTCTACATTTTGATGGAGTAAACAACCTATCTATGATTACGTGTTGTACCCCATTTATTAATTTATAGACCTCTATCATATTTTCCCTCAGCTGTCTCTTTTCCAAGTTAAAGAGTCCTAATCTTTTAAGCCTTTCCTCATTAGGGTACCCTTCCATTGCCTTTACCATTTTTGGTGGCTTTTCTCTATATCTTTTCAAATTTTTCTATATCCTTTTTAACAAAACACAACATTTAATATTGAATCTATGCAGTCAACATCATTATTTTAGCCCATTCAACACAGACAAAACCAACTACTCATCCATAACCAAATGCTTGGAAGCAATAGCTACATGACTCAACATAAACAACCTAAAGACAAACTGCAAAAAAAACCAGGCACTTCACATTACCAGAAATACATCATTTATCCCACTTTCTACTATAAAACTATCACATGGCCACATAGTAGTAAAGATCGAAGTCAAATACCTGGGAGTCACACTTACATAGAAACAGAAATATGATGACAGAAAAAGACCGCATGGCCTTTCTAGTCTGTCCTTCCATATCAACAACTACAATAGTCCCCTTTTTATCTTTAGAGATCCTCTGTGTTGGTCCCATGCTTTTTTGAATTCAGTTACTGTCCTCATCTCTACCACCTCCACTAGGAGACTATTCCATGGATCCACTACTCATTCCATAAAGAAATATTTCCTCATATCACTCCTGAATCTATCTCCCTTCACCCTCATCCCATGTCCCCTCGTAGCAGAACTTGCTTTCAATTGAAAGAGGCTCTCTCCCTGAACATTTATGCCACGGAGGTATTTAAACATCTCAATCATATCACCTCCATCCTGCCTTTCCTCTAAGGTGTACATATTAAGATCTTTAAGTCTGTCCTCATATGCTTTATAATGAAACCCACTAATCATTTTAGTAGCCACCCTCTGCACCGACTCCATCCTGTTCACATCCTTTTGAAGGTGCGGTCTCCAGAATTGTACACTATACTCCAAATGAGGTCGCACCAAAGACTTATAGAGAGGCATTATCACCTCCTTTTTTCTGCTAGCCATTCCTCTCTGTATGCACCCAAGCATCCTTATAGCTTTTGCCGTCACCTTTTCTACCAGTTTAGCTACTTTAAGATCATCAGACACAACCACGCCTAGGTCCCGCTCTTCTTTAGTGGACAAAAGTACTTCACCTCCTATACTGTATTGCTCCCTTGGATTGCTGCAGCCCAAATGCATGACCTTACATTTTTTAACATTAAATCCCAGCTGCCAAATTCTAGACCATTCTTCAAGCTTAGCTAGATCCCTCCTCATGTTGTCTACATCTTCCTGGGTGTCTACTCTATTGCAGATTTTGGTATCATCCGCAAAGAGGCAAACCTTACCCGACAGCCCTTCCGCTATATCACTAACAAAGATGTTAAAAAGAATCGGACCAAGGACAGATCCCTGGGGCACACCACTGGTAACATCCTTCTCCTCAGAGTGAGCTCCATTTACTTGTACTCTTTGTTGCCTCCCACCCAACCAATTTCTAACCCAAGCAGTAACTTTCGGGTCCATCCCTAGGGTGCTCAGTTTGTTTATAAGTCACCTGTGAGGAACAGTGTCAAAGGCTTTACTGAAATCTAAATACATCACATCTAGAGCTCTCCCTCGGTCCAACTCCCTGGTCACCCAGTCAAAGAAATCAATCAGATTTGTCTGACAAGACCTGCCTCTGGTGAATCCATGCTGCCTCGGATCCTGTAATCCGCTGGACTCCAGAAACCTCACTATTTTCTCTTTCAGCAGCGTTTCCAATAATTTACTCACCACCGAAGTTAAACTAACCAGCCTGTAGTTTTCAACCACATCCTTACTTCCGCTTTTGTGTAAAGGCACCACATGAGCCTCTCTCCAGTCCTTTGGCACCACTCCCGACTCCAACGAGGCATTGAAAAGGTCAGTCAGTGGAGTTGCTAAAACGTCCCCAAGTTCCCTCAGTATTCTAGGGTGTATCCCATCCGGTCCCATCGCTTTGTCTACTTTTAGCTCAACTTTAAGGCACCTGTGTTTGAACTGTGCAACGGCAAGAAAAGCCAAGTTAGCTGCTATAGAGTTTTTGCTTGCTCCTCTCCTATATGAAAAGCCTGCTAAGAATTTTGATAACAGCTTGGAATGTTTGTTTTGTTCTAAGTTTGGTTTCACATAGAAATGCAGCCTAGAGAGGTTTTTGAGGCTGGCAGAAACCAAACTGTTGTAGAAGAATTAAGCTTGAATTTTTCTTTATGCTCTGATTAACAAGGACTAAAAAGGAAAGTGCCAACCTAGTTTCTAAAGGCAATACTTCTGCAAGTAAGAGGACTTTAAGAAGCCATTTCTGAGTTCTTTTGGTTTGTTTGCCATTATTTGCTGTACCTTAAGCAAATCCTACAGTTATAATCCTGTAAATGATACCTTGAACCTGCTGTGTTTTGTGTTATGGAAATAAACTTTCTGTTACAAGCCTTACCCTTGGTTACCTCAACTACAAACCTTCTACTTAGAGCACCAACATATTTTAGCAGTGCTACACTTCCCAGAAGCCAACATGAAGAAATAGGCTGCTAAGAGCTGATAGATGAAGGAATCCTCAACCACCACGCCCCTGGACCACTAAAGGCAAGTGGCTTTGGGCGTTGTGCTTGTGACAATACATATAGATTTTTGACCTGAGACAACATCAAAATCATGCCTCTGACACGCCCCCTTGAATATTTTATGTATTAGTGACATCCATGTGTAAATTTAGCCTTTTATAAAATTGCCATTTGCAAGTGGATGCCATTATATATGTAGATGCTGCATTTTCCATATAGAAATCACAAAGAAGGCTTCCAAAATAATCCCCGTGGAGGATAATTCTATCCTGGCTGTCCCTGTATAGCCGATCAGAATCTGGGCACACAGCGGTAGCACCTGATTCTGATCCTGAGGGAGCTAGATGTACCCATGGGATCAGAATAGGGTCTATCGCCTGCAGGCAATGGCCCAATTCTGATCAGCCGCACACCCAGCAGATCCCTGGCTACCTCCGCCAGGCTCCTGAATGGAGCCACAGTGCCATGGTATCCCATTGCCATGACACCACAGCTTCATTCAGGAGCATGATCCCCATTTGCCAAAGAAAATGCTCTTTCCCCACAGCCCGACCCCCGATCAGGCCTCCCATGACTAGGGTCGGGCTCGGGGGATCCTCCTGCACCCTCATTGTCAAAAGTTTGCGTAGTATTATCAAACGTTACCCGCATCCTAGCCGGATAGAAGAGACCAAAATGTGCCTGCAGTTTCTGCATCAGGGGTCTACAGGCCAGAAGCTTCTTCCTTCGCTCAACCGTTCGCTTACTGAGATCAGGGTAAAAGGATATCTTATGTCCCTCGAGCAGTAGCGTGTTTCTCTGCTTGGCAGTCTGAAATATCTGCAACACTTGCGGGTATCTTAATATTTTAATCACTAACGGGTGTGGCAGCTTCACCTGATTTCCTGCATGAGATGGAACTCGATGAGCACGCTCCAGCTCAAAAGGTTTAGCAAAAGTGATTTGTAGCAACTCCGGTATCAACTTTTCTAAATATGCGATCAGATCTGCACCTTCACTGCCCTCTGGAATACCGGTTATTCTGACGTTGTTTCTTCTTGCCCGGTTGCTCTGATCTTCCATGTGGCTTTCCAGTGCCAAGACCCGTTTAGTCAGTGGGCCCAACTGCGCCATCATATCCTCGTGTTTATTCGTCTGCGTCTCGACTTTATGCAGACGCCCTGACATGTCCTCCAACCTCTCTTTAACCTCCTTTAAGTCTTCTTGCAGTTGGTTTAGTGTCTCAGAGCTAGTAGCTATCATCTCCTTGACTGACCTCAGTTCACTCAAGATCTCTCGAACGCCATCACCGGCCTCCTTTTCTGACGCCGTTTTCTGCGGGGAAGGTGCCTCCTGTTTTGCTCGTTTAATCGCTTGACCGGCCGCCTGTTGAAAATCCAATCTAGCTGGCTTTAAAGACGACATCTTGCCCGAGCCCCACACAGAGAATGAGGGCACAGTGCTTACTTATAAAAGGGGAGAGAGTCAGGATTCTGGATTCCGGGCAGGAGCAGCACTTTCAGGCAGCCATCTCACAGCGTGCCAAGCTCCGCCCCCCTTGAATCTCCCTTTTTAATGCTGTAGTGCATGGGAGGGGTGCAATTATGGTAATTATTTGGGTTGTTTTATTTAATGTTGAAATTCTGTGTTGGAGCACTAGGGGCTCTGGTGGACAACTGAAGAGTCCACAAAGCTAAAAATTCTCCTAGAGCAATTAATAACTTGCACGAGCCCTACTTAAATGGCTAATGCAAAAAATTCTGGATCACTGTAAGAATATAGTATGCACATATAAGTTCAGCAAATTGGCTTGATTTAGCTAAGTATTCTCAAAATGGGCAGAGATCTTGTCTCATGGATATAAAGGCATTTCTGAAGGATATGTGAAATCAGATCTATTAGTCCATGAAAATCTGCATCATTTTTGCTAAAATCAGAATCCAATTCCGTGGATTTGTCTACCGTGGATTTATCTATCGTGGGATTTGTCTACTGTGGAATTTGCCAGTAATTGAGTGTCTTCCTTAAAGAGATTTGATACATTGATTTGAACAAAACCTCTTAAAAAGTTCATGCATCTCTTTTAAGAGCATGGGATATTTCAGAATATTCTAAAACTTTGAAATATATATTGTCACATGAGGGAAAAAAATAAAAAGAGACATGTCTTTTCAAAAATCGAATTGCACTCTGCTTTTTATATCTATCTTCTTGAACCACTTGCCAATAAAAGGTAAGCATTCCCATGATAAGATATTGAATTTAATATAAACTGTTATATTCTGCATATAACTCTACTACTACAAGTAGTACTACTGAAGATTTGCATAGTGGTACAAGGCGTATGTAGTGCTACACAGACACATATAAAAGATGGTCCATGCTCATCAGAGCTTATAAACTAGTCAAGACAGACAACACGGTAGCTGTACACATGGGATACAGCTAGGGGGAATGGTAAATAAACACAAAGGAGACCAAGTGAATCAAGATCCAAAAGTGACAATGAGAGGTGAGTTTCAGCCTGGATTCGAAAAAGGTCAGAGAAGGCACCTGACATATAGACTAATGTAGTTTGTTCCAGGCATAAGGAGCAGCAAAATTAAAAGGAGCGAAGTTGGGAGTTAGTAATAGAAAAGAAGGGCACAGATAGAAGTGATTTGCCAGAAGAATGGAGTTCCCGAGTTGGGGGTGTAGGGAGAGATAAGAGAGGCAAGGTAGTGAGGAACTGCAGAGTGAATGCACTTATAGGTAAGCAGGAGAAGTTTGAACTGGATGAGGAAATGGATAGGGAGCCAATGAAGTAACTTGAGAAGAGGGGTAATATGAGCATGATGAGGATGGTGGAAGATTAGCCGTGCAGCAGTGTGTTGAACAGATTGAAGGGGAGAGAGATGACTCAGAGGGAGACCAGCAAGGAGGAGGTTACAATAGTCAAGAGAGGAGGTAACTAAAAGGTGGATAAGTGTCTTTGTATTATGTTCAGAAAGGAATGGGTGAATTTTGTTGATGTTGTAGAGAAAGTCAACAGAGCTCTATGCAGCTCAGTAACACACAGCATCATATATCACAAATATATTAACAGCATTTCCATTATACAGTATATCACAAATAGCATATCACCATTACGTTGGCAACATTTCCATTACATAGTTAGCTGAGAGGAACAATATCAGTCAAAATTTCTGAAACAGCCATGTTTTTAGGGCCTTTCTTAGAAGCACAATTAGCTAACATACAAATCATTTAAAGTAACACATTCCATAAACCTGAAACAGTCCACAATGGATTTCCTAAATGTATCGCTCAATCAAAACTTCTTGCTCGATGACAAAGCTAGCCTAAAGATATCAACAGATCGTAAATGCCGAGAGGGCATATTGAATCAACAAAGACATATATTCAGGTGCCAACCCATAATTCATCTTAAATGTAAAAAGTAGCAGTTCAAATTGTACCCTCTCCAGCACTGGAAACTAGTGCAGCTATTTCAACATTGGGACAGCACTATCCACTCAGTCTTCTAAAGCATCGGCCTGCTGCTATGTTTCGTAAGACTGGAAAATGTGATATTGGTCTCATAGGCAATCCTAACAAAAGGGAATTACAGTAGTCCAGATGTGGTAGGAACATTGCTGTTACTATGTATTAAAAGTGTTCTAGCTCAAAATCGCCTCTAATATCCTAAGAATGATAAACACTTTCTTTACTAATGATGCTATTTGATGTTCTATGGACAGGATAGAATCTAAATAAACTCTCAATATTTAAATCATTCTATAAATCTCCACTCTTTTGCCTGCCAGAATCAAACTTTTGGATGGAGACCTTCCTTCTTTTAATCCTACTTAAAACAGTTTTGTTTTATCCAGGTTAATTGTTCATTTTGTAGGAAACAATTCAGAAGGAATCCAATTAGAAACATAGAAGCATGACGACATAAAAAGACAACATGGCCTATCTAGTCTGCTCTTCCATATAAAACACTACAACAGTCCCCCTATTTCCTTTAGAAATCTTCTGTTTGTCCCTTGCTTCTTTGAATTCTGATACTGTCCTCATCTCTACCACCTCCACTGGACGACTATTCCAGACATCTACCACTCTTTCCGTAAAGAAATATATCTGCATATCACTCCTGAATCTATCCCCTTACACCCTCATCCCATGTCACCTCATAGCACAGTTTACTTTCAATCAAAAGAGGCTCTCCTCCTGTGCATTTATGGCATTGAGGAATTTAAATGTCTCAATCATATAATCTCTATCCTACCTTTCCTCTAAGGCAGGGGTGGGCAATTCTGGCCCTCGTGCACCACAATCCAGCCTGGTTTTCATGATGTCCCTAATGAATATTCATGGACCTATTTCCATACAATGGAAGGCAGTGGATGCAATTAGATCTTATGAATATTCATTAGGGACATCATGAAAACCAGGCCGGATTGTGGTGCACGAGGGCCAGAATTGCCCACCCTTGCTCTAAAATGTACCTATTAAGATCCTTAAGTCTGTCCTCATATGCTTTATAATGAAGAGCACTAACCATTTTAGTAGCCACCCTCTGTACTGACTCCAACCTGTTTATATCCTTTTTAATGTGCGATCTCCAGAATTGCACACAAATGAGGTCACACCAAAGACTTATACAGAGGCACTATCACCTCCTTTCTTATTTTTTTATTTTGAACAGTTTTTCTATTCTAGTTCTTTTGCTGGCCATTCCTCTCCCTATCCACCCAAGTATCCTTCTAACTTTTGCTGTCGCCTTTTCTATCTGTTTAGCTACTTTAAGATTATCAGACACAATCATGCCTAGGTCCCACTCTTCTTTAGTGGACAAAAGTACTTCATCCACTATGCTATATTGTTCCTTTGGATTGCTGCAGACCAAATGCATGACCTTACATTTTTTAACATTTAATCTCAGCTGCCAAATTCTATACCATTCTTCAAGCTTAACTAGATCCCTCCTCATGTTATCTATACCGTCCTGGGTGTCTACTCTATTGCAGATTTTGGTATCATCATACGTTCCAAGGTATACCTGGCAGTATCATTAGTTCCAACATGGATTAGCAACATTGGGTAATAGTCAGTGGGCTTGATGAGTCTCGGCAAACTCTCCGTAACATCTTGGATTTTGGCACCAGGCAGACAGCATACCTCTCTGGACATCAAGTCTGGTCGGCAGAGACTCAGAAGAGAGTCTCCAACCACCACTACCCTTCGTTTCCTTCTGGTCACTGATTCTGCAACTTTGGGGTACTTGAACTCTGGTTCTTCCCTTTCCAGGGATGCTTTCACTTTCTCCACTTTCAGGGCTGCATAATGGTTCTTCAGTTCAAGTGCTGGAGAAGCTGGATTGGTGATTTTGCAGGCCCTGGTGACTTCTGTCCAACCCTCATCATTCTGTAGGCTCCCATCTTCTACTTTGCTGGATAGCTTGAATGTTGCAAGAAGCAACTATCAATGTACTTCTCATTGTCTTGAATGCTCCTCAGCCTCAACACCTCCTCTCTGAGTTCCTCCACTTGTTTCCTGAGAGCTTCAACATGCAGGCATCCTACACATGGAACCGGTCCTTCAACTGGCATTGGGACCTCTGTCTGGACAGAGGCAGAAGCTGTAATGGGGGCATCAGCTTTGGTGATATGATTTTTCTGAGCCAGTGTTCAGTTGGTGGAGCTTAGGTATCTGTTGAAGCAAGAGAGATGGACTTACCAAAGAACCAGTCGGTTTCCCAGATGTCCTTTCAGAGAAAGAACAGTTAAATCTCTTTTAAATGTGTTCAAAATGTGCTGTTCCAAGTCCCTGTGTGTAGTTAATTGGGGAAGTGTCTTATGAAACAAGACTACTCACTAGGGGTGGGTGGGAGTTGGGGGGGGGTAGGGAGGGAACTAACACCTGATGAAATATCAGTAGCTTCAAAGACCTGAGAAAGATACTAAAACATAGTTTAGACCTACCCCACTATAGAAAATATTTCCCCTTTTAAACTAAAGCACCAAAAAGAATGTAACTTTGCTTTAAAAATGTACCAAAACCTTTTTAAGAGCTCCCAGGCAGAGAACTAGTAACTTAAAAAGCCACAGACTGTTACCTTTGCTTGAAATGTATAGCCCCTGTTAGGAATTCCATTAATTAAACCTGGAAAAGATAGAAACTCTGATCTGTTGGTATAATAGCTATAACATCATTGATGTACAGAAATAATGAGATGTCCAGGTATCTCACTACTCCCACTGGGGGACTCAGGAAAATGTTAAATAAATTAAGAGACTGAGGACATCCTTTATGGACTCCATACATAATTTCCAGGGTTCAGAGAACTCTTCTCTCCATCCCACATGAACCCATCTTTTCTTTAAAGATCTTGAGAACCCATTTAGAACCCTACCTGCAGATCTGATCTCAGTTTGTCAAGTAACAGATCATGATTTACTATATCAAAGGCGGAGAAAAGATTCCATTTCATCAAAACTCTATTGTCACCCCAGTCAATAGCTGATCATAACTCATTTGTTAAAGAGACAATAGCGTCACAGTGCTGTAACAGGGACAAAATTACAATTAGGAGTCATCTAGTATCCTGTAGTCCTTTAGGTCTTGTTGTGTCCTCCAGGTGTTATTGTCGCCACTATTACCTCCATGATCTTTGCAAGAAAGGATGTGCTAGCAAATGAATGATAATTTTTGCATACATTGTGATCCAAGTCCCTTCCTTTTAATAGTGGGATAAGAACATAAGAAATGCCATACTGGGTAAGATCAAGGTCCATAAAGCCCAGTATCCTCTTTCCAATATTGGCCAATCCAGGTCACAAGTACCTGGCAGGTTCCCCAAAAGGTTCCACAATGCTTGTCCTGGAGTAAGCAGTGGATTTTCCAAGTCCTCTTTAATTAATTTAACTTGTCCAAACCTTTTTTAAACACAGCTACACTAACAGCTTTTACTATATTCCCCAGTAACAAATTCCAGAGTTTGATTATGCATTACGGGAAAACTATTTTCTATTATTACTCTCAAATGGGTTACATTGTAACTTCATTGTGTGTCCCCTAGTCTTTCTATTTTTTGATGAAGTAAACAACTCATTAAGCTAAGTAATGTTGACACATGGGAGCATCAGAACCTTTCAAATGACAAAGTAAAGAATCTTAAATTGATTTTTGCTATAGAATTTTGTTTCTCACCTACTGGTGACTATGTAACCTCAGGCTAGTAACTTGCTCACTGCCGTTACAATAATTAAAATTAATCAATCAATTGTTGCTATCCAACACAGAAGTCTCGGACTGTGATAGTAAGGTCAATGTATGTAAGTTTCTTCCTTTTCATGGGACATTTTACTAGACTGGCCACTAGGTAAATGCCCTGGATAAAGAGACAATACATGAATCTTTAAAAAATGTTTTCATTGAGGTTCACCATTTTTTCCCTAGGGGGAACAGTATAGAGCAGAGGTTCCCAACTCCAGTCCTGGAGGGCCAAACACCATTCAAGTTTTCAGGCTGCCCCTAATGAATATGCATGAAATACATTTGCATACAATGGGGGCAGTACATGCAAATGATTCTCATGCATATTTATTAGGGACAGCTTGAAACCTGAATGGTGTTTGGCCCTCCAGGACTGGAGTTGGGAACCTCTGGTATAGAGACTAAGGGGTATGCTTACTAAAGGGTGTTAAGGAAATGGGCATTAACGACAGCAATAAGGGGTGTTACATGCATAAAGTGTGCTGAATGGGTAGGAGGTGTTCCATTGTAAAGGGTGCTGTGGACCATTTGACATGCGTTAACAGGACATTGGATGTTAAGGTGTCAAGTATGCTTCTTAACATCTGAAAATGTCTGTAACCCTAACGCTAGATAAAGGAGCACCAAAAAAAGTCAATGTAATGGTGATGGATGGAAGAACAGGTGGGAGCTGATGGACCTGCCAGATCCGTGGCCACCCTATGTAGCAGTCAGTAAATTGGACGAGCATGTAGGAGGCAGCTGTACCAATGCACAGGGGGGTGCCAATGTAAAATGGCACAATGTCAGTTTGTGGCATAGGATGAGGAAGACGTGTACCCCAGTGGAGTCAGCAGTGGCAGGATGTGTGCAGCAACAGGAGGACAGAGTAGAAGTGGTGACATGCAGATGAGGCACAGGAGAGGCATGCGTGACAAGCCAAAATGCGGAAAAGAGTACCAGTGTAGGCCATAGTGTAGCAGCCTGCACAAGAAGACATGACTTTTTCTGCTGCTTTCTTGCCCCTAAAACGAGCCCTTAACCCCAGCTTTCAGCTGGCATTAAGGTTCCCCACGGCTGCGCCTCTAACTCCCACTATTCAGATCTGGCATTAGCGTGCACTTGCTGACGCCACCCACTCTCTGCCTAGACACCGCCCATTCTCCACCTCTTTTGCCCTTGCAGGTCACTGCCAGGTTAGCTCCCATTGTGGTTGCTTTATCAGCACTTTGCGCCATGCAAAGCGCTACCAGGCACCAATACCTTCCACAGACACCTTTAGCACCGTTTAGTAATCATACCCCTTAGACATTTTTGCATAGAAATTCAGATTTATTTGGCTGACCTGTATCTTGGACATGTAGCTAATTGAAATGTGGTTTGGCAGCATTGAAGTTTGTAGTGCAGGAGTCAAAGATCTAAATTTCACCTCTCATTGAGCTAGTAATATTAGGATACATTTCAAAGTAAATATTCGGAGATCATGGAAGATGAGGTCAGAACTAATGCTATAGAAAGAACCCTTGCAGACAGGAGAGAGCATTGAAATGCCACTGGTTTACCTATCAAGCATTAGTATAGAAAAGTTGATATAATAAAAAATGTAAAAGTATTAAGTAATACAAGAGAAAGAGAACATTATGTTTGTTTTTTTAAGGTGTCATGACTTTTCTTGAAGTACTGAATGATGCCTCTATAATTTTAAAGATAATACTGTAAAAGAAAATCACATTTATGCATGCAATCCAAAAGCTCTACAAAGCTACTGAATATTGTAAACCTGGTTGGCAAGAAAAGGAGCAGGACTTAATTTCATATTAAGATCATTTAAAAGTAAAACAAGTAGCATCAGAGTTACATGTACATTTCTCCCAAGTTTCCAAAAGTCGCCAGCATTAGCCACCATGATGTTCATCTGTATTTTACTCTATCAGGCAGACAAGGTATCTTACATATATATTATCACATGTTGCGGGAGGAGTAGCCTAGTGGTTGGGGCAAGGTATTTCAGGCCAGAAGGTCAGGGGTTCAAATCCCACTAGAGGACAGCAACCATGGGCCAGAAGGACTGGGGTTTCTAGTCCCACAGATGCTCCTTGTGGTCTTGGGCAAGCCCCTTAACCCTCCATTGCCCATATTCCCTGTAAGTATTAGTGTATGTGTCTCATATCCCCACATGTTAAATGTATCCCCCAATTGTGTTGTGACCACTTTGATTGAAGGATAAAGCAGTATACAAAACTGTCTAAATAAATAAAAATAAATGTTGTAAAGAAAGTAAGAGCACTGAAACATTGCAGACTAAAACTTTGGACTATGCTTACTACATTTCTCTTATTCAGCATGGGCGGGAATTTTAGAAGGGGCATCTAAGTGCCATCTGGGATGTCTAAGCCACAACATCTGAAAAAAGGGCAGATACGTCCAGGTGCAGACATGATTTCACAAATGTGGACATGCCTGAAATGGATGTCTGTAGGGGGTGTCTACTCAGACATTTCCAGAAGTATATTCCAGAGCCTGGATTTCTAAGATAGCTCAATGGTTAGAGTAGTGGGCTAGAAACAAGGCAGTCAGGGTTCACGTTACTTGTTGACATTGGGTTTGGTGGGCTTCTAGCTTCTCTATAACCTCTGGATATTATTCAGCCAAAACAAGCACTTTTCAGGTGCCTGGAGCAGGACTGGACTTAGACCCAATGCTGGATGTCTATGACGTTTCTGAGAATGCCTCCACCACGTGCCCCCTCACCCCCTGCCCCTGTTCAGACTTGAATGTCCTCAGAGCTGTCTTCTAGAATGGCCCTCATTGGAAATAAGTTCTATATAATAAGATCTGCTGGATAATGTAGCTTGGAGCAGTGAAAATATTAAAGTCATCTATGAACCAATTAAGCCATATTATCATTAAACGGAACATAAATTCAGTGGTTGTCACAATAAAATAAATAGCAATCATAGAAGATGATTGGAAAAAATCATATTTAACTGCTTAATGTTGAGGATTTTGGGGATAAAACCTAATGTTCTATTTACTTTTTTCTGTTTGCTTCATTATCTCCTTGCTCTAGTTAGGAAAACTTAAATTTTTGAAAAGGTAAATATTTAGGTTCATACAGGAATGAAGAGTTCAGTAACTGTATAAAGTACACGAGGCAGCTATTAACCATGGCTTCCTCTCCCACACCCCAGGTAGATCCCCAAAACAACAGAGCCTAATGCAATTGGAAAATAAAGATAGCAGCTTTATTGTTAATGCCCTAACCTCGTATCCAAGTGATTCACAAGACTTTGGCCTGGTGAGAAGAGCCCACTAGGCTTGGAGCAGAGACAGCAAGGCAAGTCACCCTCAGTTTTAAGTTAGGTTTGCCTCACTGCCTCCGTGTTTGGGCCTGGTGGGTGTACATCCCCTACCAGTCGGCACCTGGGGTAGGCCGTACCCACCGTCCTGTCCTTGCAACACCACTGGATTTTACGGTGATATACCCTCTCCAAGCAAGATCACAATCTTCTTTACAAGCTTGTCAGATGAAATGTTAGCCTAGCACCACCCCCATTGTTCATAACCTAGCAGGGATTTCTTTACCATAAATGTATAGCTCTCAAGCAACTGCACTGGGATGAGGCCTTCGTACCAGTTCTGTGCTTGTATGTGTATGTACTTAAATCCTCACAGGTAGGATGTCCATGTTGAGGAAACAAAGGATTTTCACATCACTGCACTCCTCATCATCACCCCCAACAACAGGCTGAGAAGGTCAGCAGCTGCCAACACGCTAACTATATCACTTGAATCTACAAAATGCACTCAAACAACCAGGAACAGGTCCTTTGCATTTTATGCTCCGAGATGCTGGAATAACCTCCCACCACATATCCGAGCAATCAGAGACCTCTCGCAATTCAGAAAAGCCCTTAAGCATCATCTATTCCTCCTTCATTTCGCCCACCCTAACCTAACACAACCACCTCCCACTACTCATCTCATACACCCAAACCTTGCTACTCCCACAACCTGACTTATGATGAAGCACACAACAGTTCCGCCCATTAGGTATATTCACAACGCTTATAAACTAATGACTAATGCATTCTGAATTCCAGCTTGTAAGATAATTTGTAAATAGGCCCACAATAACCACTGTTATTGTCTTGTATATAGTTTTATCCTTGTTTTCCATCCCAAGTTACCTATCCTGTTACAATGTAAGCATAAGATCACTTGTTCTGATACAAAAGTTTTTGTTATTTGTAAACCGCACTGATACTAAAAAGTGCGGTATATAAGAGCCTGTAAATAAATAAATAGTTCCCTGCAATCAAGGATATGCCTCATTAGTAGTCAATAATTCCCCTCCCTGACTTTAATCTGGTGGGCTTTGGTCCCATCATGGTTGGGAGAAAGTTTTGGTGACCTAGGCTAGGACATGCCAACGCCATTGTCGTCCCCCTATTAAAGATTATAGCTGTGTCTGCCAGATGGAACAGCACAAAGAGATAATGGATTTTTTGAGGGTCAAAATGAACAATGCCAAATTGCAGAAGTGCATGCCGTCATCACAGTACAGTTCAGCACACTACACCAAGGCACAATCATGTCTAATGTGGATGCCCTGAAGTAATTGAATAAATTTGCCTATTTTCCTGTTAAAGCTTTCTTATTCCTCTCAAGACAAAGCGGAAGGGGCCCAGTAATGACCAGGGACAGTCTTGGACCAGAAAATGAACATGCTGGGTAGCTAGGGTGCAAACTGTGCAACATTATTTCTGTTCATGGTTAAGAGATGTTAGGCTGACAAATCACCAATGTCGTCACTGAGGTACAAAATTAATGTATAATGATGGGCTGATCTGTTCATTGCATTCTGGATATGGTAATGGAGATCTGGGCACTGTATTCCCCTTTGACCCAGCCAACATATATGAATTATGTGCACATGGAGGCCTATGTGTGGGCCCCATTTATGAAGCATCATGCACTCCTTGGACCAATGAATGAGTGAATGCCCCATAAGCCAGACCTTGTGTCCACATAAATAAGCATTTGGAAAATAACTAGATCATATAAGTCTAAGCAAAGAGGTACCATCAGCTTGGCAGACCATCATCTACCAATTTGCTGTACTGCATAACAGCTAAGGGTTGAAGCAGCTGAGCTGGAGACTGCACTGATTCTGAATGCATGTGCGCCAATTCTCACTGGAGACAGATCTGCCACTAACAAGGATCTCCTGAGCACAGCTATGGACTGTTAAGGGAGAGCTGTTAGCTTTCACTAAGGACATGAATGCATTCCTCGGCCACAGTGTTTTGTAATGCCTAACAGCACTTATCAGACAAATTAATAGACCAGGAATCCCAGTGAACACGAATCATTCACCCTTCCCAATTTGGTGAATTGTAGAACACTGAAATTTTATTCAAAAAGCTGGGCTAGACAAAGATACTTGCTGGGAGTGACCAGCTCGTTTGTCCTGAAGGCAGCAAAACACATGAGAGACAAGACAGTGCCAAAGAGGATTGTCTCATATGATCTTGAGATTATTCCGGGTATCACTTCCCATAAATGGTAGACAATCATAAAGGGCAGCTTTTCATGTATCCAGACAGTGATCTGACTCTCTTGACCATCTGGTCACCATTCTCTCAAAGGGAAAAGAGGGTGAGGAGATGTGCTATCTGGGGGCTTTGGTGTAAAAGCAAAACCCACAACAAACAATGCAAGACAATTTAGATTTCTTTACCATGAATGTATAGCTCTCAAGCAACTGCACTGGGATGAGGCCTGCAAGCCAATTCTGTGCTTTACAAAGCTGTGTATGTACTCAAATCCTCACAGGTAGGATCTCCATATAGAGGGAACATAGGATTTTCATAGCAGTTCCCTTGTTTCTGCATGTCATAGGTCCACAGGTGATCCATTCCACTCACTTTTGCTCTAGGTGCCAGCATCCTGAATGATAGCCACTTGCAATGAGAGAGAGTAGGCTTTCTTATTACAGTGACAGGTTGTCAACTGGCTGGTATTCAGCCAGCATGGCTGGTTTTTATATGGACAGGCAGGCTGCCAGCAGAGAACTAAAACCTGCCATTGAAAAGCCGTTTTTTTGCTCTGGCCATTGGACTGGGAATGGCCAGACCAGAAACCAGCTTTCCATCTTTCTCCTTGTCCTTCCCCCCTCCCGCAGCATCACTCTCTCCTCCAATCCAGCCACGGCTCCTGCGTCTTACAGGGCATGGCTGTGATAGCGATAATTATTCAAAATAAAACCAAAATTGGTGCACAGCCTTGTGGCCTCTGTTATGGAACTCCTGCTGCTGCATCCCACCCTCAAAAGGAAGTAACATTAGAGGGAGTGGGATGCAGCAGCAGCAGTTCATAACAGAGGCCGGAAGGCTCCGGACTGGTTTTGGTTTTATTTTAAATTATTATCGCTATTGCAGCCACGGCTCTGTAAGACGCAGGAGCCGCGGCTGCCAGCGGAAGGATGTGGCAGGAAGGGAGCTGATACAGGGAGAAGGAGAGGGCTGGAAGGGAGCTGACAGAGGGGGGAAGGTGGGGCAGAAAGGGAGAAGACCTGAGAGGAAGGAGGGGGCTGCAAGGGAGCTGACAGGGGGGGCAGGGAGGAGAGGACTGGAAAGGAGCTGACACTTGGGGATGGGACTGAAAGGTGGTTGGGTAATGGGGGGCTGGAAGGGAGGGGGCACTGGCACTGGAAGGGAGCTGACACTGCGGATGCCACTGGAAGGGGGATAGACAGAGGGTAGGGTGACTGGAAGACAGCTGATATGGGCGGGAGGGGTGACACTGGGAATAGAAGTGAACTGATACCTGGGATGGTATTTGGACTAGAAGGGACTGGACAATGGGGAAGGAGGGGAAATGGAAGGGAATGGACACCAGATCTGAGACCCTCTCTGGCTAGTTGATCCAGGGCAATTGCCAGGTTGTATTCCTCCTAATGCCAATCCTGACCTCTGCTGTCATTTATTTTGTACAGTACATGAGAAATGCATTTCTATTTGTCTTGTGTTGTACTACATGCAGCATCTGGCTTTCTGAGTTCTTATATATTTATCTTTTTGTTTTGTACTCATTTATTGCTGAAGGCCTGTCTGCATTATGTGTGTGTGTACAAGCAATGCTGGGCATTCTGTTAGTATGGAATTTCTGTTTAAGAATGTGTGGCAACCTTGCATGTTCAGTTTGCACATTGTCCTCTGTCCAATTATTTTTTGGGGGCAGGGGCAGGACATGGGGTGGGACAAGGGTGTAGTGAGGGTGGGTCAAGGGGTCGGGCAAGAGCATGGCTAGTCACAGGTAGCAGGTTTTTCTCTTTCAAAAAGTGGGCAACCCTCGTGGCATGGCACGTGTTTCACATGCTCTAAAATAATCCAGCATAAATATGAGTATAAACTTTCTTAACAGATTGGAGATCATAAGGCTTTTAGAGACTTGATGGTTTATTACCTTTACTGCTGCCACGTAGTCACAACGGAAAATGACTCTTTAAGAACGTAAGAACATAAGAAATGCCAAACTGGGGGGGGGCGGAGCCTGAGCGGTTGCAGGATGGCAGCATGAGAATCTAGCTCCTCGGTTCCCTGACGAAAATCCTGAGAGAAACAGAGAATCGGAGAGGGCTGTGTGTACGGAAGAACTTCTATAAGTGCATATCGCGTCCGTGGGCATGGCTAATTGTAAACCAACTAAGTTGGAGTTTGCCGCTGGCAGCAATTCGGGCTCGAAGAGGGCGAAGTCGGACCCTTTGTCCCCGCACAAAATGGCTGCCACAAGAGAGTCGGAAGAGACGCTACAGGAACTGCTGGGTGAGATTCGCTCGGTGAAGGCTCTTGTCTTGGCGAATGGTGAAGCGCTTGGGAAGGTGCATGCTGAAATGCAGGACATACGAGAACAAATGGTGTCATTTACTAATAGGATGGATAATTTAAGTGAGAAAGTGGCTGATCATGAAGGGAAATTGGCAAAGATGGATAAGGCTATTAAAAAGTTTGAAAGGCTGGAATTGAGCCTGGAAGATCTTGCCAACAGGACTCGCAGGAATAACGTAAGAGTTTTAGGAGTCCCGGAAGGCGCTGAAGGGACGGATATGATCACTTTTCTGGCGGGCACCCTACCAACGTTGCTGCGTATGAAAGTGCCTGGGCCGCTTGAAATAGAAAGAGCGCACCGTATTCCTGCCCAGCCTACTCTACGCGCCCGGGGGCCTAGACCGATTATATTCTGTCTGTTGAGGTACCAGCAGGCAGTGCAGATTCTGGAGGCTGCAAAAGTCATGAGGTCGGTAACTTATGAGGGGCATAAGGTATCCTTTTTTCCTGATTTTTGTAAGGATACAGTGGAGCGGCGAAAACAATTCCTTGCCTTGCGACCCCGTCTTCAGCACCTGCAGGCCCGGTATGGCTTATTTTACCCCGCGCGTCTCAAGATCACCTTAAATAATCAGACAAAATCCTTTGATGTTCCAGCGGTGGCAGAACGCTACATACAAGATCAAGAGGCGCTGCAGATGCAGTAGGCTACAGCAGTTGAAGCTGGACGGTGGTTGCTGATCGGAATGGAAGGCGGATGAAATGCCGGTCCAGGGTTTACAAGGGCCTGGCACCCCAAGTCTGCAGGGTTCTGTGGGACTCTCTTCTTTGTTTTTTCTGTGTGCTCCTTGGTTTGCTTTATGCTGTTGAGAATGTTTTGAACTATGCTGTATGGTAGTACTGTAGCCCTGTGTAATGTGTGGGTGTGTAGAGAGAGGACCCGGTGGGGAATGTATAGTGACCTGCGAGACGGGGGTCTTTATTTGTATGCTATATGGTTGGGAGGCCTGTGACCGGGAGGTTTGGAGGATGCTGCATGGTCATCTATGGGGGGGTGTTAGCAGTCTGAAATGTGTTATAAAGGGGGAGTTATGGTGCACAGTATGTTAGACGGTCCTCGGTGTTTAGCTAAATGATGTTTTCTCTTTCTGTGTATTAACACTGTGGTTGGGGGCGGGCTGGGGTTCTTTTGGGCCATTTTGTAAGTGTATGTGCTCACCCATGTTGTTTTTCTCCTTAAGGGAGGCTTTTGTAACACCTTGCAAGTCTGTGTGGGGATTGTCCTGCTCAGGGGGTCTACATAATGACAGCAGGAGAGCGCAGCTCACAATTGACGAATTGCAACGCTGTGAGGCTTATGGGTCTGATTAAGTGTTTATCCCTGAATGTCAAGGGAATCAATCACCCAATTAAGCGCAAAAAAATATTACTATACTGTCAGAAGCAAAATGCAGACGTAATCCTACTCCAAGAAACCCATTTGAATTCCAGGGAGACAGAAAAGTTAGCATTAGGGAAGTTTTGTTTAGTGACTCATGCGCCCGCCTGTCAAAAAAGAAATGGAGTGGCGGTGCTGCTTAGGAAATCCCTGAAATTTCAGGTTCTCTCATCTCGGTCTGATGTGGAGGGTAGATGGACTGGGGCGCATCTTTTACTGGAAGATCAGCATGTCTCTGTTTTCAACGTGTACGCCCCTAACAATGATAATCCTGCCTTCTTTCATTCACTTGCTAAGGTAATCCAGGAATTTACGCAGTACCCCTTAATCATTGGAGGAGATTTTAATCTGGCATTAGATCCTCTACTGGATCGCAAACCTGTTAAGAAATATAGAAAGGAGAGAGCCTTGGAGGTGTTAAACTCGATGTTGGATGATTTTGGAGTGGTGGATGTCTGGCGGCTACACCATCCTACCGAGCTGGATTTCACCTTTTTTTCCTCACCGCATGGCTCTTACTCAAGAATTGACTTTTTTTCTACTGTCTCGATCATTAGTTCAATATGCTGCTTCTTCTGAAATCCTCAGTACTAATGTTTCGGATCATGCTGCGGTAGTGATTGTACTGGACTTTAGGGGAGCGACCCGCAAGAATATGACCTGGTCCTTTCCGAGACACCTATTGGCTGAAGAGGCCTTCAGGCAGCACCTTCAGGGTGTCCTGCGAGATTATTTTGCGTCTAATGCGCTGGCTGACACTCCAGTATGGGCCTGGTGGGAAGCATTTAAGGCAGTCCTGAGAGCGCGGATAACTAGCTATGTGATCGCCAAGAATAGGGCAGCCCGACTAGAGCTGGAGAATCTAGAACAGCAGATACGAGCTGGGGAGAGACTCCTACAGCGGCAATTCAATGATCAAATCCTGCTTCGATTGCAAAAATTACGCTATGCTTATAACTCGGCTCTTAGTTCTGAAGTGGAACGGGCAGCTTTCCCGTTGCAGGCTAGATTCCATGTGGAGGCAAACAAGTCGGGGAAACTTTTGGCCTCGAAACTGCGGCCGCGCTCTGATAAAACTAGGATAGTCAAGATACTAGATGAGCGCGCAGGCCCTCTTTACAATGACCAAGATATCTCGAACGCCTTTTCTGAGTTCTATCAGCAATTGTATACAGCTGGAAGCGTCAAGGAGGGGGAAGAAATGAGGGATTTTTTGGACCGGATTGCCCATCCCCGTTTGGAGCACGAGCAAAGCGCAGCTCTTGGTAAACCATTTCATCTGGATGAACTTAAGCGGACATTAAAGGAGATGGAGCGTGGGAAAGCTGCAGGTCCGGATGGTATTCCAATAGAGTTCTACCAGTTATTTGTGGCAGACTTAGGTCCGCAACTGTTGTCCTTCTATCAGGGTTTACATGATCAGGCGGCTAAGCCTGGGGCCTTTGCGGAGGCCACTATAGTAGTACTTCCTAAGCCTGGAAGAGACCCGGGGCAGGTGGGCAATTATCGGCCCATCTCGCTACTGAATGCCGATTACAAGCTATACTCCTCTATTTTGGCGGCCCGCTTAAAGGGAGTGCTGGAAACGTTGATCCATCCAGATCAGTGTGGCTTTGTAGCTGGGAGATCTACTAGCGACAACGCTCGGCTGCTTTGTAATATTGTGGGTATCACTGATTCCCTGGAGGATCCTTATATTGGCCTCTCGCTAGATGCTGAGAAGGCCTTTGATAGAGTGGAGTGGCCTTTCTTATTCCACGTGCTAAGTTGGTTTGGGATTCCGTCTCAATTCATTGCTATGGTCAAGCCGTTATATACTAACCCCACAGCTCGGATTCTTGCGAATGGAGTGTTATCTCAATCTCTTGCTCTACATAGGGGCACACGGCAGGGCTGTCCAATGTCTCCTCTGCTATTCAATTTGGCATTAGAACCACTGATGCTATTAATTCGGCAGACAGTAGAGATAAGAGGTGTGGAAGTCAAGGACCTGCATGTGAAAGCTTCTGCATATGCGGACGATCTCCTGCTGTTTCTCAGACCAGAATCTATCTCTACGGCAATGCATCATATTGGGCGTTATTCTGCACTGTCTGGTTATAAGGTTAACTGGACTAAATCTGTAGCCTTTCCTCTCAATAAATTTGGGAGCAGGTCAATGGTGCAGCAATTTGATTTCCAATGGGAATCGGAGACAATTAAATACCTGGGAGTTTAATTTGGCCCCTCAATGGCAGACATTCTTCATATAAATAGTGAACGTCTGCGTGAAACTATCCGTGTTTTTACAGTAAAATGGTCCCCTCTACATATCACGTGGTGGGGAAGACTGGATTCCATTAAAATGGTGCTGGTACCGAAGATAAATTATGTACTGGGGATGATTCCTGTGTTATTCCGGGAGTCCTTCTATGTAGAGCTTGAGAGGCTTTTGAGTCATTTTCTCTGGAATGGAAAAAACCCCCAGGATATCGATGAAGAAGCTGAAGGCCTCTAAAGAAAACGGAGGGGTCCAATTTCCGGACTTTTACTGCTATCACTTGGCAGCTCTAATAAGCCAGGGTGCGTTGTGGGCAGCTGAGCCTGGAGACGGGCCGAGACCTGTGTGGGTGGATCTAGAGGAACGAATGGTCTTTCCATGCCCAATCAATGTAGTCATGGGGATGACTTTTCCAGAGCCTTATGCTGCAGGGAATGTCATTTTGAATACACAACGAGCGTTTCAAAATCTAGCTCTCCGCTTTGAGAATCATCAGTCTATTGCTGGAGGGATGCCTATTTGGAACAACCCTTTTTTAAAATCAATAAGAAAACAATTGCCTGGAGGCTATGGCAACATTGTGGTATCTGGAGAGTGAATCAGTTGGTGGGGGCTGCGGGTTGGAAGTCCTTTCCAGAATTGCAAGAGGAATTTTCTTTACCAAACTCTTGCTCATATCAATGGTTACAATTAAGACATTGTCTGCGGTCTGCAATTCAGAGTCGCGGCTGGTTATTGGACAAGTGGGACCTGGAAGACTTTGTTGGGGAAATGCTCTCGAAGAAAGGTCGGATCTCCAGTGTCTATGGCTTCCTCAGAAACAAGATGCCCTCGCAGCTATTAGGCCTGCGATTAGTATGGGAAAAGGATCTGGATATGTGCCTTCCTCAAGAATCCTGTTTTGCTCGGTGGGGGCCATTGGTGCGGTCCTCCAGATCGGCCTCCCTCACTCAATCAATGTATTTTTTCGCACATAGTTAAATTAGCTAAATGGGACAAGAGTGTATCTCCGAACTGTTGGACCTGTGGTGGAAGTGCTGGAACGTTTCGACATATGATTTTCGATTGTCCCAGTCTTCAGAAGTATTGGAAAGATGTTTGGAGGAAGGTCCAGCAGGCCTTAGGTTTTACGTGTCCCCTATCATGGAAAATAGTTGTGCTAAGATCAGCGGCAGAAATCCCTAGTGTTGCTAAAGAAAATTATTTTGCGCTGAACTACACACTGGCGCTTGCCATCAAAGTAATTCTTTTGCGATGGAGAGATGCTGAAAAGCTAAGCTGGCTGCATTGGTGGCATTTAGTCTGCTTATACAGTCGATACGAGAAAGCCTATGACAGCATTTTTGCTTCAAGGGGCCTTGAAATAAACAGTAAAAAGTGGTCTGCGCTAGATCAGTTTGCGAATCTGGCTGTGCACTGAGCAGGAGGGGTGTTTCTTCTTTCGGACTTGCAAGGTGTTCGGGGAGGGAGGGGATGTTAATGCAAGGTTCTGGGGGGTGCCCAAGGGTTAGGGCACATCCCACATGTAAGGTATTTTGTAAAGGTTAGGTTATGTTGTGTCTTTTGTTTGTATTATAGTGTCGTGTAAAATTAAAATATATGCAATAAAAAAAAAAAAAAAAAAGAAATGCCATACTGGGTCAGACCAAGGTCCATCAAGCCCAGTATCCTGTTTCCAACAGTGGTCAATCCGGGTCACAAGTACCTAGCAGTTTCCCCAAAAGACACAGGTTCCACAATGCTTGTATTGGGCAAGCAGTGGATATCCCGGGTCCCCTTTAATAATGGTTTATGGACCTTTCCTCCAGGAACTTGTCCAACCTTTTTTAAACCCGGCTTCACTAACAGCTTTTACTACATCCTCCGGTAACGAATTCCAGAGTTTGATTATTTATTTTTATTTTTATTTAGCACATATTTGTATACCGCTACTTCCAGCGATCAGCAGCGGTTTGATTAAGTAAACAGAAAATGTCAGATCATTGACAGAAATTACAAAGCATTACAATGTGATTAACAAGGTTATGTGATAGGTTTTCAAAACAAATCAAGCGAGTTTCATTAAAGTATACAACAGAATTTCAAGATTACGAGATTTATTTTATTTTTTTACATTCTCTTATATACTGTGCTATTCTGCATCAGTGCAGTTTACATTGAACAAACTGAAATTACATTGAACAGGGCATTATAACTTGGAGATAACTATTTTACAGGGAACATGGGCTATGGAGGGTTAAGTGGCTTGCCCAAGACCACAAGGAGCACCTGTGGGACTAGAAACCCCAGTCCTTCCGGCCCAAGATTGCTGTTCTCTAGTGGGATTTGAACCCCTGACCTTCCGGCCTGAAGTACCCTGCCCCAACCACTAGGCCACTCCTCCACTCCACTCTGAGATGACAACAAGTTTCATTAGAGTGTATAAGATTACAACAGGTTCCATTAAGGTATACAGGATTAGCAACAGGTTTCACTAATTTACAACAGGGTATAGTTATGGGGGGGGGGACTATAATTATATTTTTAAACATTAATATTTTACATATATACATTTTACGCTGATTTATGATATGCTGTAGGTCTCTTGGTGCGTGCATTGTTGATTTATGATACATTGTAGGCCTCTTGAAATAGGTGTGTCTTCAGATCTTTTCTGAAACCCATCAGGTCAGTGATTGAGCGCAGCTCAGGCGGGAGTTGGTTCCAAAGTGATGGGGCAGTAAAGGAGTATGCTCTGTTGCTTGTGGCTACATTAACTGATCTTATACTTATTGGTACTTGCAGGTTGTTTATGGTGGCAGTTCGCCTGTTTCTGTTAGCAGGTTGTAAGGTGATTAGGTTTGTGAGGAAGGTTGGTGCCAAATTGTGGATGGTTTTAAAAGTCGTCACTAGGATTTTGTATTTTATACGGGCTATGATGGGGAGCCAGTGTAATTCAACCAGCACCGGGGTGATGTGTTCTGCCACACCTGTTTTGGTGATGATTCTGGCTGCGACGTTTTGTGCCATCTGGAGTATGTTTAGTGTTTTTTTTGGAAGGCCCTGAAGGATTGCATTACAGTAGTCGAAATGTGGTATGATGAGGGCTTGGGCTACTGTCCTAAAGTCGGTGGGTTCTATGATGTTCCTGAGAGGTTGTATAACCCTGAGCTTGTGGAAGATGGCTCTGTTTACTAGGCGGAGGTGCTTTGCCAGCTTTAGTTCGCTATCCAGTGTTACTCCGAGGTATTTTATTTCAGTTTTTGTGTAATAAGTGTTTTCACCTAGGGCAATTGAAGCTGGAGGATTGAAATCTGATTTTCTTGAGATGTACATGACTTCAGTTTTTTTGTGGTTTATGGCCATGTTGTTCCGCTGGAGCCATGTTTGCATGTCTTTTATGCATTTTTCTAGCTGAGAGTAGTTTGGGTTGTTTGCATCAAGTTGAGTATAGAGCATAATATCATCGGCATATATGTGATATTGGATTTTATTCTTTTTGAATATTTCGCAGATTGGTCTCATGTACACATTAAAGAGAAGCGTGGATAGGGCTGAGCCTTGTGGTATGCCCTGTGTTTGTGGGAAAGCCTTTGCTTTTTCGTTATTGAACTGTACCTGTTGCATTCTGTTGGAGATGTATGATGAGAACCATTTTAGTGGGGTTCCTGTTATTCCTATATCCTTCATTCTGTTTAGTAGTGTTTGATGGTGAACAGTATCGAAAGCTGCGGAGATGTCAATGAATATGAGAATGAACATTTTCTTTTTGTTTTCAATCCCTTTGAGTAGATTGTCCAGTAGTGCAATAAGTAGGGTCTCGACCCCATGGTGTGGCCTGAAGCCATATTGGTGTTCGTCCAGTGTTCTGTTGATGTCCAGGTGGTCTTGTAGTTGTTGTAGGACGGCCTTTTCAATGATTTTCGCTAGTAGGGCTATGCTGGATATTGGGCGATAAGATGCAGGGTCTTCTCTGTTGAGGGTCTTGTTTTTTAGTATTGGCCTTATGACGGATCTCTTGAGTTGGTTTGGCATGGTGCCCTGTTGGAGTGATTGGTTTATTATGTGTGCGATTTGGTGGGTGATTTCTGCTTTTGTTGCTTTAATCCATGAAGCTGGGCAGGGGTCTAGGGGAGAGGTTGTGGTGTTGATGTTTGAAATTATATTAATGACATGTTTGTCCCCAATGTTGTAAAATTTGTTCCAGCAGGTGACGTGTGTTTGTATGGCTGTCATAGTGGGTTGAGACACGGTGGGGGACACATCTAGTGGAGGTGCGTGTTTGGGTCCGATCTGTGGGTTTAGTTTGCTAGCATAGTGATCAGCTAGAGCCTGGACCTTGATTTTATCGTTGTGTTGGTCCTCTTGTGTTGTTTTGGTGAGGGATTTGACCAGGGCGAATAGTTCTCTGGGTTTGTTTAATGCTTTACTTAGTAAGTTTGTATGGTGTATACGTTTCGCTAAGTTGGTTTCGTTCTTGTATTTGGAGAGTATGGTTAGGTATTCTGTTTTACGTTCGTTGGTTCTTCGTAGTTCTCTCTTTAGGGTGGACAGAGTTTCTGTGTACCATGGTTCCATTTTGGGTTTGGGGTTGTTGTTTGTTGCTTTCCATTTTGGTTCAGACATCTCTTGAATTCCTGAGTTCCAACTGGTTATTAGACTATCGAGGTCAGTGCTTTTCAGGTCTATGTGCGAGGTGATGGAATTTATGAGAGTTTCGCTGTTGTATTTATTAAAGCTTCTGTGGGTGTGTGTTGGTAGTTCAGGTTTTGGGTTACTGGGCGGTGTGTAGATCCTGATTTCAACTTGGTGGTGGTCGGACCATGGTACTTGGGTTATTTTTATTACAGGATTTTTTTCCTTGTTTGGTTGTTGTTCTGCGGGTGTGAATACCATGTCTAGGGTGTTACCTTTGTTGTGTGTCGCTTCGTTTATTATTTGTTTGTAACCAAGATTATATGTTGAGGGAAAAATATTTTCTCTTTTTAGTCTTAAATAGTTTACCCTGTAGCTTCATTGCATGTCCCCTAGTCTTTCTATATTCTGATAACGTAAACAATCGATCTATGTTTATCTGTTTCACTCCGTTCATTAATTTATAGACCTCTATCATATCTCCCCTCAGCCGTCTCTTTTCCAGGTTAAAGAGCCCTAACCTTTTTAGCCTCTCTTCATCCTTACATCCTCTTTTAACATTTTGGTGGCTCTTCTCTGTACCTTTTCTAATAATACTATATCCTTTTTAAGAAAGAGTGACTAGAATTGCACACGATATTCAAGGTGAGGTTGCACCATGGAACGATACAGAGGCATTATAATATCCTTTGTTTTATTCTCCATTCCTTTCCTTATGATACCTAGCATTCTATTTCCTCTCTTGGCTGCCGCTGCACACTGGGCGGAGGGTTGCAACATGTTGCCTCTTATGTGTATTGCTATAACATCGGGGAAATGCTGTGTATTATCCCTGACTGCATCCACAGTGCACCCCTTGTCCTGCTAGAAAAAGTCAAGCATTCGAGTATAATTCAAGGTCTGAAATGGTAAGAGGAGGAGATGGGATAATTGACACACCAATTAATTATTGCAAGAACATCTCCCAAACCTTTAAATCTTCACAAAGTCAGGCTACTATTCTGATTCGGGGGTACTAATATGCTATTCCAACCATTGTGAGTGTTAATTGTCACAAGAGTACATGACCCATAGACATTTCCCTGCATGCAAACACCAAGGACCCAATGAGGGACTACATCTGTCTAAGAATGACTGTATGTTTACCTCCTCATTACAGTGAGCAAGGCAGTTAACTTTTACAATTTCTCATGAGATAACCTAGAAACTATCAGGGTGGAGTCCAACTCAATGCTCAAGAACGTGAGGCAAGTATTCCAGCTTGTCCTTTGTAAATGGCACACCAAGTTCCCTTGCTAAATTGCAGAAACCAGTGGTGCATGCATAGTGGTGATTCCATAGGACCGAGGAACAAAAAGTCATCCAGGTAATGAATAACATGTATATTTGACAATCTCGCAGTGTAGAAGAGTCAATTATGAAGAAAGGCTAGAAAGGCTAAAAAGGCTAAAAAGGTTAGGGCTCTTTAACCTGGAAAAGAGACGGCTGAGGGGAGATATGATAGAAGTCTATAAATTAATGAGCGGAGTGGAACGGGTAAACGTAGATCGATTGTTTACCTTATCAGAATATAGAAAGACTAGGGGACATGCAATGAAGCTACAGGGTAAACTATTTAAGACTAATAAAAGAAAATATTTTTTCACTCAACGTGTAATCAAACTCTGGAATTTGTTACCGGAGGATGTAGTAAAGGCTGTTAGTGTAGCTGGGTTTAAAAAAGGTTTGGACAAGTTCCTGGAGGAAAGGTCCATAAGCCATTATTAAGAAGGGACCCAGGATATCAATGCTTGAACCAATACAAGCATTGTGGAACCTGTGTCCCTTGTGGAAACTGCTAGGTACTGTCACAAGGTGGACCTATTGGAGCCTGAAAAAATGGAAATCAGCAGCAGTGATCAGGGAAGAGATGACAGTATAAACAAAAAACTGTCAGATGGTTGCTATAGACAACCTAGGCACACGTGGGTAAGGGCTGAGAAGACACACCCAGATAGCAAGCAAAGGGAGTTTGCTTTGCCTGATAGGAATCAGCTGGGTAGAGGTGGAGCCCAGAAACACAGAGATATAATATGCTCCCAAATAGTTAGAGGGGGAGAGGAGGTGAACCAGCAAGTCTCACAGCAGGGGAGACAACGGTCAGCGCAGCAGAAGCTGGGAAAAGTATGGAAGTGGAATGAAAGAGAGTCTGAATTACTGGGACAGCATGCAAGCCCACACGAAGGTCTGAGTGAGTCTCAAACCCAGAGTGAAACATTTGGAAGGCAGAAGCAAGATATTGAATGCATGTGTGAAGAGCACGAGAGACGTGGGAGAGTTGCAGTACAAGGTAACAAAGCCAGAAGTGTTGATAGTGGCTGTTTTCTACCCGAGTGGGTAAAACCCTGCAGCAATAGAAAAAGCCACCCAGAAATAAGCTTTGGAAATAATCCCTTCCCTTGTGCTAGGAAACCCAGGAGAAGAGAAGCTCACTTACTTGGAAAAGCTAGAGATTCTAGTATCCACTTTAAACTCCCAGAGTTTGAGCAACCTCCGTACAGAGCAGTGCAATCTAGGGCAGCTGTGAGGCAAAAGCTAGACCCGAGCACGCTCAGAGTATACCGTAATCACTCTAACAGCAGAGCCAGGGAAATTCCTGAATGTCCTTATGCTTACCAGCAGGGGCTGAGCTCCCATAAGCCTCATACAAAACTATATGGTAGTTCCCAGGGAGGCTTTGAGAGAGAAAGACAGAACAACTTCCTGCTTGACGAGGAAAACCTACATTATCCTTTTGAAACAGCTGACCTTGAAAACGTGAGTGTTAATGAATCAGAATCTATGGAATATGAGAATACAGAGTTAGCAACAGTTCCTGAGCCCATGGAATGCTCAGTCTCGGTAATTGACCCAGAGTTTTCTTTGAGGTGAAAAGGGTTGAAGATAACCTGAGTAAGAGTCACAAAATGTGGGCTGGAAAACCTGTCTCACAGAAAACCATGTGCATGAGCTGTGCTGTGTCAGCAAAAAGGAAAGCCTGTGAAAAAAACATTGAGAATGTTTAATTCTTTTCTTTTTGCATTTAAGCTGAAGTAAGCTATTTTTGTTTAACCTTTTGATTTCTGTTATATGCCCGAAGTGGGTTGTTTGCTTTGTTTTGCCAAGGAGAAAATACCTCACGGACGGGGAATAAAACCCTGAGTTTGGAACACAAGTGTCTTTTGTGGTTTATAGAGAAGGTACAACTACCACCCTCAGGGGAGTCCGTAGGCAGTACCAAGGCCTCACCGGTAGGGCACCTGGGGGTGCGACAGTACATATGACCTAGATTGGCCACTGTTGGAAACAGAATACTGGGCTTGATGGACCTTGGTCTGACCCAGTATGGCATATCTTATGTTCTTATGTTCTTATGTAATTATCTCAAAAAGGTGCAAATATCTCAAAATAGGCATGCATCCATCAAAATAGTGTACACCTTCAAAATAGAAACTAGTAAGAGAAACCCATCAGGGTAAACAGGCAGAAGGCAAAGTTCTGACTCAACATCTGCCTTGCCTATCAAAGCACCTGTGCCACAGCTCCTGAGGCAGTCTGCTACACTGTCAAAGGAATCATACTGCATGGTGCCCAGCAGCTAATGAGATATAAGTCATTCATGGAAGACCCAACCAGGTATGAAAGATTGTGGATAAGCTTGAATTTCTCAGGTTCTTTTATAGGCACCATAGCCAGGAGAGAAATAGTCATTAGTATGAAAATTTGAAGGCATATCTAGATGGTGCCGGTATACAGGCTCCTAAAGTCAACCCTGAAACCGGATGGATATAATGACTGCTACTCTTTGATCAGGAAACTGTATATAGCTAAGCTCTCTGCCATCCTTGTACAATCAAGCAGTGAAGCCCTAAGGCAAATAATATTCTTTCTTGCTAGCAATGTCTGCATTATGCAGTATGCATCCTTGTATACTTATTAGCAGGGTGGTTGGTGATGCAGATGGTGCATATGTGCCTGAATTTGCAAACATGGCGCATCCATTCTGATTGAATTGCCAGCATGCCTCTAATATAACACAATTGACTTTTTCAGGCTGCAGTGCACAGGTGACCAACCGAAAGGGGAAGCTGGTGAATGGGATGTCAGGAGATCTGGAGGTCATGTGAGCAAATCATACGTTAGCATTATGTGATACCCAAGACATCTTGGGCTTTATCTGCAATTTCCTCCCTGAATTCTTCAATATAATTTAGCCCTGAATATTGTATCCAAGTATGACCGCAATGTGAGGATTTATGAAAGATCATGTTAACCTTACCCAAGGACTGGACCCAGTTAAAATGTTATGGGATGCTTTTTCATTTTTGCTAAGCAGGACATTTTTTTTATCACAATGATGAGGAAGGAGAGGCATTGAATCACGCAGGATTAAAGCTTTTCAGGAAACAAAATGCACTGTAGAATCTCTATAGATAGAAATTCCATGTAAAAAGGGGAAGGCAATGGCAGTGGGGATGTATTATCGATCGCCTGGCAGGAATATTGTTTAGACACCTCAGGTCCTGAAATATCTCAATGATAGCTCTCCATATTTATATTATTAAGAGCTAATAACATAAATATTGACTCCTATTCAGCACTTTTGTGATATAAAACATGTTCATGTACTTTAGTGAGATTTAATGAAATATTATTGAACTTAAGACATCATCTATTAATGGGTTAGAATACAGCCGACGAAGTAACTTGTGTTTGGGGAATGAATGCTGCTCTTCTTCTTCGGTGATTGTTTTTGTATTGTGATATATACTATTTACAGGGGTGTTCTCTTAGGCTTCTGTGTCTAGTATCATGATCTTTGCAGTTTTCCGGGTCATGCTTCACCTTGGTAGGTGGAACCGACATTTCAACCATCACTCTATGGCTTTCTTTAAGGTGAAGTGGTTGTGAAGCGAATTACTATTCTTTTATACAGTGGATCTCAAACGAGATTGGTTGGTTTGAAGAAGGACATTTCAATTTTGATGGGAAAGTTCATTTTTTAAGAAAAGGTGAGACATTTAAATTTGAATTTCAGAGGGTGAGTTCATTGGGAAAAGGCAGGAGTTTTGAAATTTGAATTTCCTTGGAAGATTCTGGAAAAAGAAGAATGCTGGTGGCCCAGGAGGATCTAAAAAGGGGTAGTGATAGCAAGACACCCATGAAACCTCAATGGAGACAAAGGACTGAGCATCAACAAAGCATGGCAATCCCTCTTTCAAACAAGGTCTTGTGCCAAAGACAAAAGATTTTTTCCACCTTTGCTCCAGAATTCCTACTTGCACTTTTCCTGTTCTTTCTTCACAAACCTTCCTACCAAAGTTCAAATTTCAAAATTCCCTCCTTTTTCCAACAAACTTTCCCTCGGAAATTTAAATTCAAATTTCCCGCTTTTTCTTCAACAAACTTTCCCAGCAAAATTCAAACATCCTGCTTCATACCAACCAATCCGGTTTGAGATGCACTGTATATAAGAACAGACATTCACCGCATAACCACTTCACCCTGAAGAAAGCCATACAATGACAGCTGAAACATCAGTTCCACTTAGCAAGAAAACCCAGAAAACTGCAAAGATCATTTATGCGAGTGACTGGGAAAAGCAGGAGAAGTATTAGAGCTGGGGCATTTGTTGACAGAGAATAACAGCAAAAAGGGGAGAGATCTTGGAAAAGAGGATTACAGATTAAAAATGCCTCAAAATATACGAAAAAATATGGGCATTTTTTTTAAGCTTTGTGAAAATTAAAACAAATATTACAATAAAATCTTCTTAAACATTACCAAAATGGAAGAAAATTGGTCACAAGATGGCTTTTCTTTTCATTCTGGTTTCACAGCTAACAGTTATCCACCGTATTAAAAATATGACTTTAGTGTTCCAGTGTCTAGTTAATGCACTGAATGTAACCATCCAGCCTTCCTGTTAACCTAAGTATAATTCTATTTCATGCATGATTTCTTTCAGTTAGCAGATGAGTGTTTCAGAGGTCTAAAAAAGCTGTATTGTAAAAAGTGGAAATGATTATACCTTTTCTTT
Organism: Ichthyophis bannanicus; assembly: GCA_033557465.1. Classification (NCBI taxonomy): domain Eukaryota; kingdom Metazoa; phylum Chordata; class Amphibia; order Gymnophiona; family Ichthyophiidae; genus Ichthyophis; species Ichthyophis bannanicus. The sequence goes on along the minus strand of CM066032.1, from coordinate 1,761,250,798 downwards.
AGTGCCTATTTTCATGATTTGAAATAGTTTTCTCCTGGTATAATTAGCACACTAATAAAAGATAAATGTGTTACTTGAGGACTCTGCTACCATTTGTGCAAAATTAAACCTCTGGGCTGGCAGTGAGCTGCAAACTCCAAAGCTCTTCCTTGATTTAAGCCTGCCAGGTTTGGAGTGGAGGAGTAGCCCAGTGATTACAGCAAATTACTTCACTTGTCATTGTCTCAGGTATAACCTAGACCAAAGTCTACCCTGAAAGGGCAATAACCTTTGCACCTGTCATAACGCAGGTTTGAAAAAGGCAAATGATTCAGAACTGGGGGGGGGGGGGGGGGTGTTTTAAAAAATGAGCGTTACCAATACATTAAGTGCAACGCTGTCGGGGGGGGGGGGGGGTGAGTGGTATATTCCAGGAGGCTAATGCACCATTGGGTACTGTAAAAAGTGGCAACGTCACATGCCATTGGGTGAAATCATGCTAAGTGCCACATTACCTTCACTTTTGCACTGTGTTCTCTATGCTTGGTCTCTGATTTAACCTAGCTACTGTCCACATTAGCACACACGTTCCAGTTAACCTGCATTTTAGCGCTCAGTAGCTGGCATGCCCGCACACTAGAATTCACCGTGGCTAGTTTCTGTCTGCTAAAACACATGTTAACTGGTTAGTGGCATTTAGTAAAAGAGCCCTGAAGTGTCAAAGCAAGAATATTAGAGGTAAAATGTGTGTTTCTTGTTTTGTATTTTTCTTCTTAGATCAAGCTTCATTTTCAAAAATGGGATAGTCAGTACTCAGTACCCCCCCCCCCAGCACCTGCAAGTGGCTGGATGAAGGTGAGGGTATGAACAGCAGAAACCCAACTGAATCAGGGTGGACCTGGGGGTCACCTGGAGGACACTGGAGAAGCACCTGAAGCAATAACAAATAAAGCCAACACCGGACCTCCCCCCACAAAGGCCAGATGGTTTACTCCCAATCTCCGAAAGCTCAAAACAAAACTCAGAAGAACCGAAAGAAAATGGAGAAAAACCAAAGACGACAGTATCAAAATGAAATACCTATATGAACTCAACGCATACCACTACGAAACCGACAAAGCTAAGAAAGCCTACCACGCCAAAATCTTGAACTCTGCTATAAATAAACCTCGTGAACTCTTTCAGATCATCAAAAAACTGACAAAAGCACCTAACAACACTGACCAATTACCGAAGATCCCACCAGAGCTACTAGCCCGTCAATACAAACAACTATAACAGCCTCAAAACCCGCAGCCACATGTATCGACAACTACAACAAACCACCACCCCGTCATACACAGTGACTGGATTATCTTCAAAGAAACCACTACAGACGAAGTATCATCCACCATCTCCCACCTCAACACCACCACCTCTCCACTGGACCCCTGCCCCACTGACTGGATAAAGAAATCTAAAGACGAACTAAGCACTCCACTAACCCACATCATCAATGAATCCTTTTCCCAAGGCTACATGCCAGACACTCTTAAAACCACGGTCATCCGACCATCCTTAAAAAAGCATAACCTGGACCCCCTAGACCCAGCATCCTACAGACCGATAGCGAGCCTACCTTTCGCCGCCAAGATAATTGAAAAAATCGTACAGCAACAGCTTCAAGATCACCTGGACATCAACAACATACTGGATCCACAACAACATGGTTTCCGACCACTTCATGGGGTTGAAACCCTCATGACCACACTGATGAACACCCTCCTCATAGGAACACAAGAGAAACACTCTGGATTCGCCACGATCTTCCTCGATATATCTGCAGCCTTCGACACCATATCCCACGACATCCTCCTACGCAGACTTCAGACAATTGGGATCAAAGACACAGTACTTAACTGGTTCCAATCCTACCTATCTAATAGACAACAATTAATCCGCACCAGCACTTCAACCTCGCCCCCCTTCCAACAATACCAAGGATCTACCCTGTCAGCAATGCTCTTCAATATTTACCTCCAGCCACTCTGCTCAGTCATACGCACTCACAACATCAACTTCCACATATATGCCGATGATATCATGCTCTACGCCCCCATTACAACCACCAACCCAACCAACCCACATCTAACAGCATGCTTCTCCAAAGTGTCCGACTGGTTACAAGAAAATAACTTGTCCATTAACATAAAGAAAACTGAAGCCCTCATAGTGACAAGAGACCCAGACTTCAAACCACCTACTCGCCTCACTGTTGGATCCACAAGCATCCAAATACAGCCTCAAATAAGATATCTGGGCATCATCATTGACCAAGCCCTCACCCTAAAACAACAAATTACCAAAACCTCTGGAACTATATTTCACAAGGCCAAAACTATCCAACGTCTCAGACCCCTTCTCGAACATCAGGACTTCCGGTCGATAATGCAAGCCATGACACTCCCACATCTGGATTATTGCAATGTACTCTACCATGGACTTCCAGCCTCACAGACCAACCCTCTCCGAACAGCACTGCACACCACAGCAAGTATCATCCAGAGAGCAAAGAAATCCGATCACATCACCCCAATTCTAAAAGACCTACACATACTTCCCCTTGAAGCAAGAACCAAATACAAATCCATCCTACTTACCCACAAAGCCATTCACCAATCACAGAACACCCAGCTTCGCACCCTACTATCTCATCCAGCCCACGGCAAAACAACCAGACATGCCTCCAGTATTTCCCTCACCATCCCCCACAAAAGAATCAAATGTTCTCAACGGACATGCAACCGAGCCTTTGAACTGTATGCTCCATCCTTATGGAACTCTCTACCGACCCATCTCAGAAACAACGCTGATCTACCATCCTTCAGAAAGCAACTGAAAACCTTCTTATTCCAGCAATATTTCGATACGACTCCCACCACAAACCGCAGCAACTATGACCGCCCACCACGAACCTCTGATCCTAAACTGCCCTAAACCTCCGATCTAAAGCTACTCTACCATGTCCAATGTCCAGTGTCTGTCTCATATCCCAATCATCAATGTTGTCTCCCCGGTGATGGCCCCACCCTATCGCTTAATTCCCCCCCCCCCCCATATATGTAACGCCGCTTTGACCCGGTGAAAAGCGGGATATAAATACAGTTAAATAAATAAACATAAATAAATAAACTGGAGAGGTGTTGGAGGTCTATGGGTGGGTGATACATGCGCTGGATGTCTGTGAACCAATGCTACCTCCTCTCTGCCATATATTCCTCACATTTCCATTTACCAAAAGTACTATCCCATCTCCTTTCTGTTTACTCTGTCTTTACTGAAAATATTATATCCTTATAGGCATTCTTCAGCCATAAAACTCATCACTCCATGTATGTGACAGCAACAACAACCAAATATTTTCTTTTCCTGTCTTTTCCCTTGTGTTCATTTTATATAACACATTTTCCTTCCTGTCCTTTATTTAAGACTTTGTGAGATTTCCACCTTTGTGAGATTTCCACCTTTGTATGACTTGTCTTTGGGGTATGTCTACTAAGCCAGGCTAACGGTTAACATGGACTATCTGTAGTTAGGTCCCATGTTATTCAATGGGACCTAGTTGCAGATAGCCTGGGTTAACATTAGCTTGGCATAGTAGACAGAGAGGCACATTTAATAATGGGGCATCCAAATGCAATCTGGGACGTCTAAGCCAGAACATCTGAAAAAAAAAGTAGGCATGTGCAAGTTCAGGCATGATTTCACAAATGTAGATGTACCCAATATGAATGTGTATCAAATGTCTATATAGACATCCCCAGGAGACCACACCCAAAGCAAGATGCTTAATAGCATGATGGTTAGAGTAATTGTTTATAAGCAGAAGTGGTCAAGGTTCAAATCTCAGTATGGGACTTTGTGATCTAAGGCTAGTCACTTAAGTCTCAATCTTCTCTACACTCTCTGGATGTTTTAAGGTGAAAACAAACACTTTTCTGATGCCTATTTATGCTGGGAGCAGGTATAAACATTGACATGCCTGCAAACCTCTGTGAGATTTCTGAGACAGTACAAAGATGTAGAAGTACATTGCTACCTCCTGGACATGCTTCTGCTACAACCCTGTGCCTTATTTGATGTCCCTGCACCTGAGATGTCTGTGAAGGTCTTTTGTGGAATGGCTACGGAGACATGGATGTGATTTTGAGGTCCACATGCATGTCTTCAATATTCAAATCTATATATGCCAACCCAATGGAATACCCTACCCCCAGCGATACGTGCTATTCTGGATCTTACAACTTTTAGGAAGGCATTGAAGACTCATCTCTTCCAACTAACGTACAACCAACCACCCTAGACTAGTCACACAAACGGAAACAGCCTATCACTGCGTACATGCTCTAGTAAGATACATATGTTCTTAGTAACAACTGCGAACATGCTCCAGTAATATAAATACGTTCCTAGCTATAACTCCTGTAATGTAAACATGTTCTTAGATGTAACCCCATAATGTAAATATGTTCTCAGATGTAACTCTGTAATGTAAATACGTTCCCAGATGTAACTCCTGTAATGTAAATATATTCCTAGCGATATGTCCCTAGTTTCACCCCAGGTGTAAACCATGTTAAAAACCATGTTAGACTGTAAACCATGTAAGCCACATAATCCATCCACTATGTTATCAGTAAGTGCTGTTTGTAACACACATTCATATGTTTCATGTAAACCACACTGATCTGTAATAGCACAGTATATAAAAACAAATAAATAAATACATAAATAAATAAATAAAAATGAACCTCATACCCCTTTGCCTTTTTCACATACAGGTAACACACCAGGAAAAGTCACTTTACTTCACAACTGCCTAAGACTCTGCCCTCAATTTCTTAAATCTTCTTGAATTGCACTGATTTATTTTCTCATTCAGCTGTATTTCTCTTTGTTCTGCTCCAGGAATCCAAGAAATGTGGTTTATGTCTCTGTTATGTATCAGTCTTGGAATTTTTAAAAGCCTCGTCTATCTCTATCTCTACCGCAAATTGTATGCCGCTGAGGACAGAGCTCCGAATCAGCAGGAAATTGCTTCTGTTTTCATGTGTACCTCTCCGAAATATGTCTCTGTGAAACTCTGTAAAGCAAAGCCATAAGGAGATGCAAGAGGTATAAGTTCGGCAATGAATCTCTGATATGTTGCCCTTATCCTACCTTACCCCACTGAGACCTATGCTTTCTACATTTTGGGAATCCTTTGGGGGATTAGTGGCAGACTTGTTGGTCTCTGTATATATGTGTGTGTGGAGGGAGAGCTTTTAATTCTAGTCTGTTTTGAATGTAGTTGAACAATGTGCATTGCATGCCCAGAGAAATGTTTAGAGATAGGGCAATTCTCTAAAAAGCATTTACCCTGCTATTACTGATAAAATAAATCCAGCTCATAGCAAATCATTGTAACCTCAAGGAGGTGGTGTTTCTCCAGAGCACACTGAGTTCTTAGTTTAAGAGGAGGCTTACAGAAAGATCCTGCTCCCTTGATTAGACTCTTTATTAGGGGTGGGGTTTTTGATCTTCCTGTATTTAGAAAGGTATTGGCCTTTAAAGACGGGTCCCTTGAGCATTAGTCCATGGGTTAGTGGTCCGATGCTCCCAGAGGACAGAGTAATGCAGCTTGCAAGGCTGATCACAAGTTGTGCTACTCATTTACTGTGGGAATCATTAACTAGTGGATTAAGTTATTGCTGGTTCGTTATTCTCACGGTAAATTCAACTGCAGTAAAATGTGAAATTCTACCACAGCTTAGTAACTAGCCACTTTATGCACTTAGAGGGTTATTTTAGAAGCCTTACTCGGGTTTTACATGTGAATGTACGGGCACATACATGTGTAAATGGCAGTCATGTCTAAACAGGCATTTTAGAGAGGGATCAGTTTACACATGGATACTCCGTTCACCTCTAAGTTACACAGGGCGGTCAGGGTGTGGTTAGGGAGCTGCCAGGGCAGGTCAAAAATCTACATGTGTATTCCCCATGTCAGATAAGGAATGCACATGTATGACTGCAATAGCACATGTTGCGATTTACACCTGATCCATGTCACCTGCAGGTTTTCAAAAAGTGCTTATTTCAGCCAGCCCTTTACAGGAAGGATTAAGGCAATTATCTTGCTTAATCCCTCCTAGTTCATTCCTCTTTCCAAATTGTAGTTAGATGAAAATAGAGGCGTCTGCAGTTAATTTGCAGCAGCTACACGTTTAAGTTTGCAAAATAGCTGAATTGCACATGTGAGCACCGCCTTATACAAATGAGAGTTGTGAAATGATGGCGCTTGTATATGCAACTTGGCAGCTTTACCCCATTGAGTTTTCTCATGTATGCATTTGTGAAATGGCCCCTCCTGTTGGAAGTGTATTTGCATTTTAGAAACAGCTTCACATTGAGCAGAGCCTCGATATCTGAATTCCACTCTCCATGTCCTCTCTAAAATGTGCCTTCACGCATCTGCCCCTAAATATAGAAAAGCCTTTCAGTATTCAGCATTTTGTCAATTTATTCTTCTTGGCAACCTCTTAATTTATCTTTGGATCCCTTAAGGTTTACAGTCTTAAGGCAAAAAAATGAAAGAAAAATTAAACAACAATTCTCTCAAATGTGTTTCTAAAACCACTTTCTGGAGTTCATAGCACTTTGCAAATAATTGGCAATCATCTCAAATCTCAGTATTATTCCTCCTTGCTTTAAATGGAGCAGAACCTGTTTTTAAACTGATGAAACTTATAGACATGTATAGCAGTGCACTGGAAACGTATTCAATACAAATTTGGGAGACATAGAGCCTAATTCTATCAGGGGCACGTCCGGGCCTTCTGGATGTCCCCTGGCAGGATGAGCCCATTAGGACCTGATTCTGTACTGCAGGAGCAAAACGTTCCCATGGCATAAAGAATCGGGCCTGAGGATGGCCCAGCATGCCCTGGCATGCCGGCATGGACATCCTCCCTGCAGGCACCCTTGGCTTCCGGGGCGCTAACCCTCTTCTTCCCTGCTGCTCAACCCATGGCTCGGCAGCCGGGGCCTGGATCAGGCAGTGGGTACCTACCCACACCCAACCCTGATCACCCAGTTTGTGCTGTTTATCTCACCTTCGAGGTAGAATAAGCAGCATGTTCCTCTGACATCACAGGACATACAGGGCCGTAACCAGAATCAGACCTGTATATCCTGCCGCCTCAGCCCACCCCCACTCTGCCAAGACTCCGCCCCCTCCTGCCCCCTGCCAGCTATCCCCATACTGCAGTTCTTTCCATGTGGGGAGGGCCTGAGGGAGAATAGGGACAGGATGGCTTGTGGGACTGCATGTCCCACTGAGAAAAGCAGCCCCGCACTTCACGACTCTGAATCAGGCTCATAGTCATTAAAATTGACAATAGGGAAGAAGTGGCACGCTACAGGACAGTAAGCCTTACCTCGGTGGTGGGAAAAGTAATGGAAGTGTTCCTGAAAGAGAAAATAGTGGACTTTTTTGAAACCAGTAGGTTGCATGATCTGAAGCAACATGATTTTACCAAAGGATGTTCTTGCCAAACAAATCTGATTGAGTTCTTTGACTGGATGACCAGAGAACTAGATCAATAGCATGTGATGGATTTGATCTACCTGGATTTCAGCAAAGCTTTTGTTACTGTTCCTCATAGGGGGCTTATCAAGAAACTGAACAGCCCGAGGATGGGTCCCAAGGTGGTGAACTGGATTAGAAATTGGTTGACTGACAGACGACAGAATGTAATGGTAAATGGAACTCACTCGGATGAAAGGAAAGTGAGTAGTGGCGTGCCCCACGGATCGGTCCTGGGGCCAGTACTGTTCAATGTATTTGTGAGTGATATTGCTGAAGGACTGAACGGAAAAGTCTGTCTTTTTGCAAATGACACGAAAATTTGCAACAAAGTGGACTCTCCTAAGGGAGTGGATAACATGAGGAAAGATCTGCAAACCTGGAAGAATGGTCTAATGCTTGGCAGTTAAGATGTAATGTGAAGAGATCCAAAGGAATTGTATGAGATAAGGGGCAATAGGTTGGTGTGCACGGACCAGGAGAAGGACCTCCGAGTTACTATTTCTGAGGATCTCAAAGTGGCAAAACAGTGTGATGAGGCAGTGGCCAAAAGCCAGAAGGATGCTGGGATGCATATAGAGAGGAATTACCAGCAGAAAGGAGGAGGTACTGATGCCACTGTACAAGTCGCTGGTGAGATCTCACTTGGAATATTGTGTTCAGTTTTGGAGACCATATCTCACAAAGAATATAAAAAGACTGGAAATGGTTCAGAGGAAGGCGACCAAAATGACTTGGAGCCTGCACCAGAAGATGTATGAAATGAGAGTCCAAGACCTAAATCTGTACATTCTAGAGGAGAGGAGGGACAGGGGAGATATGATACAGACTTTAAATACTTAGAGTATTATTGAACAAACAAACCTTTTTCAAAGTCAGGGAAGCTGTAATACTAGAGGGCATAAGATGAAGTTGCAAGGGGGTAAACTGAAAGGCAATATCAGGAAATACTTTTTGACTGAAAGGGTGGTGGAAGCTTGGAATGGCTTGGAATGCCCTCTTGATGGAAGTGGTAGGGGCAAATACAGTGATAGAATTCAAAATGGCATGGGGCAGACACAGTGGATCCCTTTATAGAAACAGGATAAAATCAAATAAACTTATATCTCAACAAGTAAGGTGATCTGCACGGAGCTGCGAGAGCACCTAATCTTGCCACCTTGCTGGGCAGACTAGATGGACCATGCTGGTCTTTAGCTTCAGTCATATACTATGGGCCCAATTTTCATCTAGGCAGTTTATGCGTGGTGACAGAATGAAAATCCGGATTTGGCTGGTCGTGCCTGGAGCGGCCGAGTCTAAATGGGTAGCAGTGAAAAACCTCGTCTATCTTTAAGGTGCAGAGAGCTAAGCAGGTCGCATCGAAAATCGCTTAGTCCTCTCTTTCGCCCCTGCTCCGCCCCAGAACGCCCACAACATGGCCTTATGCTAACCACATAGCATCCGGGCTCATTAGGGACTTATCCAGGATTTTCCAAAGGCACTACCTATGTAGGTGCCTTTGGAAAATCCCAGATAAGGCACTTACCCGGTTAACTAATGCCTTTGAAAATGCTGAGCTATGTTATTATGTTAATATGTAGCTTCCATTCTAGGGCAGGTAGCTGCAAACAGGGCCGGCCCGTCCATTGAGCAAGAATGTTTTTTGCACAGGGCCCCGCGTTTCAGGGGGCCCCGCGCAAAGAACATTCTGCTTTTTTCAAAATTAAATTTAAAAAAAACCAAACGCTGGCTGCAACCGCTGCCACTGCCGCCGCGGCAGTGACAGAATGGACTGTCCCGCGGGGCCCCCTCTGCCCGGCTGAATCCCTCCCTCCCTCCCTCCGTAACGGCTGAGCCCCTCCGTGCCGGCTTTGAGAGTCTCGAAGGGAGAGTGTCTCCCTCGCGTCTCTGTTAAGCCTGCAGGGGCAGATGGGAAATTTCCCATCAGCCCCTGTGGGCTTAACAGAGATGCGAGGGAGACACTCTCCCTTCGCGACTCTTAAAGCCGGCACGGAGGGGCTCAGCCGTCGTGGAGGGAGGGAGGAATTCAGCCGGGCAGAGGGGGCCCCGCGGGACAGTCCATTCTGCTGCTGCTGCGGTGGCAGCGGCAGTGGCAGCAGCCAGCATTTTTTTTAAATTTAATTTTACTTGAGCCGATGGGGGGGGGGGTTAGGACTGGTAATGGGCTATGGGGGGGGCTAGGACTGGAAATGGGCTGGGGGGATAAGACTGGAGGTGGGCTGATGGGGTTAGGACTGGTAATGGGCTGTGGGCTGTTGGGGGGGTAAGAACTGGTAATGGGCTATGGGGGGGTTAAGACTGGTAATGGGCTGTGGGCTGATGGGGGCTGTCTGGTAATCGGCTATGGGGGGCTAGGACTGGAAATGGGCTGGGGGGCTTAAGACTGGAGATGGCGGATGGGGTTAGGACTGGTAATTGGCTGGGGGCTGTTGGGGGGGTTAGAACTTGTGATGGGCTATGGGGGATTAAGACTGGTAATGGGCTGTGGGCTGATGGGTGCTGTCTGGTAATGGGCTATGGGGGGTTAGGACTGATAATGGGCTAGGGGGGGGCTAGGACAGGAAATGGGCGGATGGGGAGGGGTTAGGACTTGAGGTGGGCTGATGGGGTTAGGACTGGTAATAGGCTGTGGGCTGATGGAGGGGGTTAGGACTGGCAATGGGCTATGGGGGGGCTGACTGGAAATGGGTTGATGGGGTTAGGACTGGAAGTGGGTTGATGGGGGGTTAGGACTGGTAATGGGTTATAGGGGGGGCTTAAACTGAAAGTGGGGTGATAGGGGGTTAGGACTGGAAGTGGGTTGATGGGGGGGCTAGGACTGGTATTGGGTTGGGGGGTTGCTAGGACTGGAAATGGGCTGATGGGTGGCTAGGACTGGAAATGGGCTGATGCAGGGACTAGAAGGGAATGGATGCTGGGTGAGACTGGAACTAGAAGGGAGCTGATGTTGGGGGAGGATTAGAATGGGATGGGGCTGGAAGAGTAAAATGGAGAAGGGAAAAATATTTTGTGTGGGAGGGATAAAAAATCTACAATTGGCCGGGTATTGGGAGAGTAAGTGGGGATTGAGGATGGAGGGGTAAAATTTGAGTGGATGAAATAGGAATGAGGAAAGAGCAAAAGGAGAAAGATTAGTATGTTAAAGCAGATGTAGAGAGAGAATGGAAAAAAACTAGAAGAGAGAAGAAAGGACAAATTCACAGCAGACGATGGAGAGTTAGCAGAAGACACGAAGAAACCAGAAGAAAGTGGCTGGAGCAATTGCAGCAGAAAAAAAATGCACAAAAAGTAGAAAAATATCTCTTTATTTTGAATTTATTAATTGGAATATGTCAGCTCTGGTAAATTTGCATCATTAACGTCTGCGCTTTGTTTAGTACAAGAGCAAATTAATGTATAGTTTTATTTCTACAGTCTTGTACATTCCAAGTTTGTCTTTTGGGATTCCCAGTTTAATTATTGTCTTCCTGTTTCTAAATTGTGATTACTTGTTTGGTGATGGTCTATGTTCTGCATGTGTAGCTGAGCTGAGGTGTTCTGTTTATATAATTCCTATTTGACATTGCCACTTGTTCTCTTTCCCCAGTAGGTCATGTATTCTTGCTCTCTGAAATGTATTGGTTTAATATTTGCAGTGTTGCCTTTTGATTGGTAGAGTATGGTGCTTTGTGAGTCCTGGTCGTACTGTTAGGATACGGCGGGTTTGCTATGGGTTCTAAATGGGCAGTGTTTGTAGTAGTTACTAATGTGTCTGGCAGTTGGCACTGGATTATAGTAATGTAGAAATCTTTTAGTCTTTCTTTATCCATACACTCATTAAGAGGCACGTTTACTAAAAGTTAGTATATGGTAACATTATGCAAATATTTATGCAAAGGAGGCACCTTATGCAAATAAGGCCCCGCACTGAGTCTCTGCACATGGCCCCGCACCCCCCTTGGGCCGCCCCTGGCTGCAAACCATTGCTGAAGATAAAAACTCAGGATAGCAAGGCTTTCCCTGGTGACCATACCCCTTTGGCTCTGCTAATAACCTTTGAATTCTAAAATCGGGGAGGATGTTTTACATTTACAGTTCAGTGAATTGAAAGTTCTGCTGCAGGAATAAAAAATTGCCTGCACAAGACAGTCACATATTATTTCTATTTATTTATTTAGCTGTATTTAAATGCTGCCGGGTCAAGGTGATTTACATAGAACAAATGCGAAAATACATTATAACAGTGTCTTAAAGTATATACAATGTGCAATTATGTACACTGAGTTATTAATACAGGAATCTCCTCTTGTGAAAAATAATAATTCTATTAGACGACTGTTCACTTCTATCAGAGAATGATTATCACCCAGATAAGTTTTAGAAAACAATATGCAGAATCTTAACAGTTCAGCTTTAGAGCATCAGGACATTGTTATTATGTATGGCTGATTTTGGTTTGTTTTCTATTTGCATGCCCTTGAAGAACAGAAGAGTGTATGGTTGTGCGACTTTAGGTAAAAATGTATGACAGAGAAGAATGCACTGCAGTTTAGTTTACTTTTATAATGGCTATATCCATTTGCAATCTGTCTTTGATCCGTCACATCAATGTCAATAATAAAGACTGGAAAATATTTTCAGTGGTCAGATCGCTCATCAGTTCATTTAATTTGATTTAATCTAGCATTTATAATTCACTTAACCGATTCTAGTTCAAGGAGGGTAACAACATAATCATGTTCAATCAATTAAAATCATATAATACAATTAGGGGGTATAGTCAAAGGCACTCACACGGTTTACAGGCCTGCAAACTGTGTAAATGCCAGTTAGTGGGATACTCAGTGGCACTGGCATAGTTAGTACCCCTGGATAACCGCAGTGCTGCCGCTATATGTCCCGATGCCATGCGGTTAGCATTGAGGTGTGTCGTAGGGGTTCTGGGGCAGAGTGGAGGCGGCACCAGTTGCTAACCAGGCAGTGGCGATATTGAGCCACTGCCCAGTTAGCGGCACATGGATAAAATCAGGCATGGCTAATGCTGACCTAACTTTACCCACAGAAGCTAACCAGGCAGCGACTCGATATTTGCCTGGTTAGTTTCTGGGTTCTGCGGCTACCCTGGATATGGCCCCAACCTAGAATATCTAGGGTTAGTCTTCAGCGGTGACTGCTGTATGCTTTAGGGGCGCCAGCTGCTACTACTGAATATTGCCCCCTTAGTTATTATAATATACAACACGCAAGAGGTAAAAAAAAAAAAGCAACTTCACACTAACAACCAACAAAAACAAAAGCTCTAGCTGTTTTCTAAATGGGCACAGAGTTACAGAAAAAATACTGTTCAAAAAACCAAGTTTGTTGCTTTTTATTAAATTGTGAATATGATCATTCCAGATTCAGATCCACAGGTAATCTATTCCAGCATGGTGGGGCTTAGCTTTCAATGTTATGTCTCTTGAAGCTGTCAGTCTGCTGAAAGGGGAGCTTCAACCTACATTCCCCCAGAGACCTACTACTACTACTACTAATGATCATTGATATAGTGCTATAAGTCGTAGGCAGCACTGCATAAACACATAAAGAAGACAGTCCCTGCTCAAGGAGCTCACAATCTAGTCAAGATGGACAGTACAAGATAGAAGAAACAAGTGGTAAAAGGGAACGAGACACAAGGAGAATAAGGGTTTAGAGGGGGAGAGAAGAGACTTGACGTAAAGAAACAGGAAGTTTGTTCCAGACATAAGGAGAAGCAAGATGAAAAGATCAAAGCCTGGAGTTGGCAGTAAAAGAAAAGGGCATTGAGAGAAGAAGGCCAGCTGAAGAGTGGAGTTCATGGGGGGGGGGGGGAGGAGTAGGGAGAAAGAAGAGAGGAAAGATAATGAAGGGCAGTGGAGTGAATGCATTTATGAGTTAGAAGAAGGAGAAGTTTGAATTGGATACGGAAGTGGAAGGGGAGCCAGTGAAGAGATTTTAGAAGAGGAGTAATATGAATGTATCAGGCTGGTGGAAAATTAGCCTTGCAGCAGAGTAATGGATCGATAGATGTGAAGAAAGATACCACTGAGGGAGACCAGCAAAGAGGAGGCTATAATAGTCCAAATGGGAGGTGACAAAAGAATGGACAAGAGTTTTAATGGTGTGCTCAGAGAGAAGGGGTGGAATTTGTTAATGTTGTAGAAGAAGAAAGGACAGGCTTTAGCTATCTTTTGTATATGAGTGGAGAAGGAAAGAGAGGAGTCGAAGATGACCCCGAGGTTACGGGCTGAGGAAACAGGGAGAAGATGAGTGTTGTGAACAGTGATAGAGAATGAAGGAAGGGGGGAGAAAGGTTTAGAGGGAAAAATAAGGAGTTCCGTTTTAGATGTTTAATTTTAATCAGCAGTTAGACATCCAGACAGTTAGACATCAGATAAGCAGTCAGAGATATCATCTTGGAGAGAAGGAGAGATGTCAGGAATGGATAGATAGATTTGAGAGTCATCAGCACAAAAGTGATACTGAAAACCGGGTCGGAGATCAGAGCACCAAGAGACTGGGTATAGAGAGAGAAAAGGAGAGAGCCCTGAACAGACCCTTGGGATACGCCAACTAAGAGAGTGATGGCAGTAGAGGAGGAACCACCAGAACAGACTCTGACTGTGCGAATGGAGAAATATGAAGAGAACCAAGACAAGAGAGGGTGTCGAGGAGGAGGAGATGGTCAACAGTATCAAAAGCAGCAGAAAGTTCCAGAAGAATGAGAACTGAGTAAAGGCCTTCGGACTTGGTGAGAAATAAATTACTTGAGACTTTGGCAAGAGCTCTTTCAGTAGAATGAAAGGGAAGAAAACAAGCTTGAAGTGGATCGAAGAGGGCATGAGAGGAGAGAAATTTGAGACAGCAGTGAAAAACTTACATTCAAGTAGTTTGGAGATGAAGGGGAGAAGGGAGATGGGTCAATAATTAGAAGGGCAAGAAGGTTCAAGTGAGGGGTTTTTTATAGGAGTGATTGCAGCATGTTTGAAGGCTGTGGGGAAGGCTGCAGTGGAGAGCGAAAGGTTAAGAATATGTGAGATGGAAGGGGTGATGGAGGAGGAGATGGAGTTGAGGAGGTGAGTGGGGATGGAATCAGAAGATCAGGTAGTAGGCTTGGAAGAGGGAAGGAGGAGAGAGGTTTCATCATCAGAGATTTTAGAAAAGGATAAAAGGGTGATAGATTGAGGAGAAAAGTTGGTATTGGAGAGGGGGAAGAGGAGGTGAAGAAGAAGAAGAAGACGAAGAAGGTTTGGTGGGGAATTGAAGAGTAATCTTATGTACTTTATCATAGAAATAGTCAGCTAGAGTTGGGTAGAGAGAGAAGGAGGAATAGGTGGCAGAGTGCCTTAAGTAGAGAATTGAGAGTAGAAAAGAGATGGTGGGGGTTGGAGGCAAGACAGTTAGTCAAAAAGATAAAATAGTTTTGCTTTCCAAGAGCAATGGTGGACTGGAAAGAAGTAAGCATGAATTTGAAGTGAAGAAAGAGAGCGAGCGGGATTTGAGCCAGGATCGCTCAGCTGAGTGAGCACAGGAACATAGGTAACAGGTAGTTGAAGACAACCAAGGCTGAGGTGAGGTGCATCTCACAGGACGTGTTATAAGAGGAGCAAGGGAGTCTAAGGTAGAGGAGAGGGCAGTATTAAAGGAAGTTACAGCTACATCAACAAATTTAGAGGACAAAATAGAAAAAAGAAGGGGTGAGATAGTATTAGATAGAATCAATGGATCGGCAGCATGAAGATTCCTAAAGTTATAAGAGGAGATTGGCCGAGGTTGAGTGGGGAATAATGAAGAGTGAAGTTAACAGGTGATGGCCAGTTAAGGGAAGAACTGAAGCATGGAAATTAGAGGGTAAACAATTGGAATAGAAAATGAGGTCAAGGCAGTAACCTAGCTGATGAGTGGGGAGAGAAGTCCAGAAAGAAGGAGAGCCCAGTATCAAAATCAGTTAGTAAGGTAGATGCAGACTTATCAGGGGATCCATAGATGACAGCAATCCGGAGAGGAAGGGAAGTAAAAAGACAGATGAAATGAACTTCAAAGGAGAGAAAGGAATGGGTTTGAGGTAAAGGGAGAGGTTGAAATTGACAAGAAGGAGACAGTAGAAAGCCAACACCACCACTATGGCCATTGGCATGAGGAGATTGAGAGAATTGGTAACCACTATGACCAGGGCTATACTGAGCGTGAATCATGCCCTGTGCAACTTGCACATTGGGCATGCCCCCCCCCCCCACCTCCCCGCACCTCCATCCACTTTCTGGATGGTGGCAGGAGAGAAGAAGCATGCCTGATGTGCAAGTTGCCGGCACTCTAAGAAGATCCATCCCTCCCTGCTTAGCATGCCGCGAGAAGGCTTAAGGGGTGCATTTCAGCTGTCTGCCGTTGCCTGCCACTGCTGAGAGAAGAAAAGCGGCAGCGGCAGGCAACGACAGACATTTGAAATGTGCCCCTTAAGCCTTTGCGTCCTGTGTGGCCACACAGCTTGCACAGGGCTAGGTATGGTCCTGACTATGACAAAGGGCAGCAACTGAAGCAGTGTCATCAGGAAGTAGCCAGGATTCAGTAAGAGCGAGAAGATTAAAAGCATAAGAGATGACGAGATCATGGGTAAAGGGAAGTTTATTAGGAATGGAGCATTCGATAGGGCACATAAGATGGGAGATAGGAGGAAGAGAGGAGAGGGATATGAATGATATTAGGTAGGTGGAGAGGGGATCCAATAAGGTGGTGACAGAGAAGAGAAGAGGGACCAGGGTTGGGATTAATATCACCAGATGATAGGAGGAGAAGGAGAAGAGTGCAAGGGAGAAAGGAGACAGCTAAAATAAGAACATAAGAACATAAGAACATAAGATATGCCATACTGGGTCAGACCAAGGTCCATCAAGCCCAGTATTCTGTTTCCAACAGTGGCCAATCTAGGTCATACGTACCTAGCAGTTTCCCCAAGGGACACAGGTTCCACAATGCTTGTATTGGTTCAAGCATTGATATCCTGGGTCCCTTCTTAATAATGGTTTATGGACCTTTCCTCCAGGAACTTGTCCAAACCTTTTTTAAACCCAGCTACACTAACAGCCTTTACTACATCCTCCGGTAACAAATTCCAGAGTTTGATTACACGTTGAGTGAAAAAATATTTTCTTTTATTAGTCTTAAATAGTTTACCCTGTAGCTTCATTGCATGTCCCCTAGTCTTTCTATATTCTGATAAGGTAAACAATCGATCTACGTTTACCCGTTCCACTCCGTTCATTAATTTATAGACTTCTATCATATCTCCCCTCAGCCGTCTCTTTTCCAGGTTAAAGAGCCCCAACCTTTTTAGCCTTTCTTCATAGGAGTAGCCTTCCATCCCCTTTACCATTTTGGTGGCTCTTCTCTGAACCTTTTCTAAAATCGCTATATCCTTTTTAAGATACGGCGACCAGAATTGCACACAATATTCAAGGTGCGGTCTCACCATGGAACGATATAGAGGCATTATAATATCTTTTGTTTTATTTTCCATTCCTTTCCTTATCATACCTAGCATTCTATTTGCTCTCTTGGCCGCCGCTGCACACTGGGCCGAGGGTTTTAACATGGTATCCACAAGGACGCCTAAATCTTTTTCTTGGGTGGTGGTTCCTAATGTGGAACCTTGCATCGTGTAACCATAGTTTGGGTTGTTCTTCCCTAGGTGCATAACCTTGCACTTCTCCACATTAAATTTCATCTGCCATTTTGATGCCCAGTCTTCCAATTTATCAAGATCCTCTTGCAATTTTCCACAATCCTCCTGGGTTTTAACAACTTTAAATAGTTTTGTGTCATCAGCAAATTTGATAACCTCACTCGTTATTCCACTTTCCAGGTCATTTATGAATATGTCAAAAAGCAGCGGACCCAGCACAGATCCCTGGGGTACACCACTATTCACCTTTCTCCATTGGGAAAATTGGCCATTTAGCCCTACCCTCTGCTTTCTATCTTTTAACCAGTTCCTGATCCACAGTAGTACACTGCCTCCTATCCCATGACTCTTTAGTTTTGCCAAAAGTCTCTCATGAGGGACCTTGTCAAAGGCTTTCTGAAAGTCCAGATACACAATATCAACCGACTCACCTTTGTCCACCTGTTTATTCACTCCTTCAAAAAAACATAACAGATTAGTAAGACAAGATCTTCCTTGTCTAAAGCCATGTTGGCTGTCTCCCATTAGGTCATGACTATCTATATGCTGAGTAATTTTATTCTTTATGATGGTTTCTACCATTTTTCCCGGTACTGATGTCAGGCTCACCGGTCTGTAGTTTCCCGGATCACCCCTCGAACCCTTTTTAAAAATTGGTGTTACATTGGCGATCCTCCAATCCTCAGGTATTAGAGATGATTTTAATGATAGTTCACAGATTACTGATAGCAGGTCTGCAATCTCAAATTTCAGTTCTTTCAACACCCTTGGATGTATACCATCCGGCCCAGGTGATTTGCTACTCTTCAGTTTATCTAATAGTTGTAAGACATCTTCCCGATGTATCGATATTTCCTTCAATTCTTCCACACCTTTAAATACCACTTCAGTCGTGGGTAACATCCCTACATCTTCCTCAGTAAAGACCGAAGCAAAGAATTCATTCAGTCTCTCCGCTATCGCCTTGTCGCCTCTTAGTGCTCCTTTAACCCCTTTATCATCTAATGGACCAACTGACTCTCTCACGGGTTTTTTTGCTACGAATGTACTTGAAAAGGTCTTTATTTCGCGTTTTTGCTTCCGCAGCAAGCTTCTTCTCAAATTCTCTCTTTGCCTGCCTTATCAATGCCTTGCATTTGACTTGCCAGTGCTTGTGCTGTTTCCAGGTTTCATCATTTGGCTCTTTTTTCCATTTCTTGAAAGATGCTTTTTTGGCAACAACAGCCTCTCTGACCTCAGCTTTAAACCATGCTGGCAATTTTTTAGACTTCCTTCCACTTTTCTTAAAGCGTGGAATACAGCTGGTCTGGGCTTCCAAGATAGTATTTTTCAACAACACCCAAGCTTGATGTACGTCTTTAACCTTTGCAACTGCTCCTTTTAGTTTTTTCTTAACTGTTTTCCTCATTCTATCATAGTCTCCCTTTCGAAAGTTAAAGGGTAGTACTGTGGATTTCCTTACTATCCCTCCTCCACTAATTAAATCAAAGGCGATCATGCTATGATCACTATTGCCAAGTGGCCCCAACACCCTTATCTCTTGCACTACATCTGGTGTTCCACTAAGGACTAGGTCTAATATTGCTTCCCCTCTGGTCGGTTCATGAACCAGCTGCTCCAAGAAGCAGTCATTTATTTCATCTAGGAACTTTATCTCCCTAGCATGTCCTGTTGTGACACTGACCCAGTCGATGCCGGGGTAATTGAAATCACCCATTATTATTACTGCACTGTAACTTTTGCTAGCTTCCTTGATTTCTTTGAGCATTTCATCATCCATTTGTTCATTCTGGCCAGGCGGACGATAGTACACCCCCACTGCCATCGCCTTCCCCTTTTTACATGGAATTTCAATCCATAGAGATTCTACAGCAAATTTTGTTTCTTGCAAAACTTTAATCCTTTCTGATTCAATGCCCTCTCTAACATAGAGCGCAACCCCTCCACCAATTTGATCAGCTCTATCATTTCGATATAGTTTGTACCCAGGTATCACAGTGTCCCACTGGTTGTCCTCCTTCCACCATGTCTCTGATATTCCAATCATATCTAACCTCTCGTTTAGTGCTATATATTCTAACTCTCCCATCTTGTTTTGTAGACTTCTAGCATTTGCATACAAGCATTTTAGAGACTGTATTTTATTCATATTAATTTGGCTATTGGTAGACATGGGTAATTTGGGATCTTTAAGTTCTGTCTGCTCCATACTCGAGGGCATTTGGGCTACTTTACTCTTTTTTGGAACCTCTCTGCTTTTTGTAGTATCCTTCAAGGATACATTCTTCCGAACCATGCGCTCTTGGGCGACTGTCGGCTTTCCCCTATTATCTAGTTTAAAAGCTGCTCTATCTCCTTTTTAATGAGGATGAGGTTGTTTGAGAGAGGAAGGGGAGGGATCAATGAGAGGAAGAAGAAGGTGAAGCATGAGAGCTGAAGAAAAGGTGGAGGGTAAAATAGGGGATGAAGTAAGGTAGTTGGAGAGAGGAAGGGAAGGAGGGAAAAAGGTGGGTGGTAGATTGGCAGAGGGAGGGAAGAAGGTTAGGCTGGTATTTAACTTTTTCTGTTCCTTCTTTACTATTCCTTTTCTGTCCTTTCCCCCCTCTCTTCCCACCTTGCTTCTTTCCCCCTTCATCTCCCCGTTTCCTCCTTCCACTTTACCTCCTTTTCCTTTCCCATCCCTTCTTTTTCCCTTACCTATTCCCCTTCCCTTCCCCTTCCATCCTTCCCTTCCTCCCTTTGCTCTTCCCTCTTCCTCTTTCCCTCATTAATCCTTTTTCCCTTTGGGTTATTATAAAAGTTCACTCTGTTTGACCATTTTGGTTAACATTTTACACTGATATGTTTTTTCTCCTCTCTTTTTCTCCATTTTCCATCTTGCAGATGGTCTGCATTTATTTTATTCTATTTTGATTATGCATACTGTATGTTATGCAATATCTTGTGGTTTGCTATTTTATAAAGTATGTAATTTGTATTTATGTTTACTGTGATATCTCAGAGTAAGTATGACACCAAAGACATTCAGCCTTTCTAAAATAGTTGCACTTTCTGAAAACGTAGATTGCCCATGAACCATGGAGGTTGTCTTCTCTAAGCTTTACATACAGTAACACTATACGTTTTGCTGGAGCAATCTCATCCAGCACTTCTTCAATAGAAAAGTTCCAGACATGCACCATAACTCCTAGATCTCCTGGTCCCATCAAGGAGACATCAAACTGAAAATGTTCAGCAAAATTCTATGGCTTAGTCCTGCCCCTGGTCCTAGATTGCATTGGCTCCAAATGTCAAGACACTGGTATATCTAACTGGACTCTCTCCTCTATAACATAGTGATCTGACCAAGGCACAGAATAGCACCTAATCACAACCACATTCAACCTATTCCCCACCTTAGGGGCAAACCATATGTGAAAAGTATGCTCTGCTGAATAAGTGGGGCCTGTTAAAAGCTGATCAAAACCCTAGGCCAGTGCTTCTCAATCAGTGTGACAAGGCAAGTTTAATATTTAAAAGTGTGATGTCCAAATATGTATTTTTTAGGATAGTACTGGAAGAGTGGTGTTGAAATGATTACAATTGAGACTGATAAAATCTTGGGGGAAGGAGGGGATGCTAGGGTGAGGTAGAAATCCAGGCAGGGCTGAGAGCTGGAAGGGTTAAGTGAAAAGGATATACCCCTCTTGGTGAAGTCATACCCTGGTACATGCTTGTCCCTCCCCTATTCCTTTGTCCTGCTGCTCTCTCTGCTTGCTAGAGATAACTACTCTCCCTCTGCTTCGCTAGAGATAAGAGTACAGTAGACTTTCTCCAATCTGGACTATACTGTAATAAAGTGACCAATCATGAAGAAATGCTGTAATAATCTGATAAGAAGTCTATATAATCTCTCTGAGCCCTCTGGTGGGGGCCCAGAATTTGGAAAAACTGTTTTCTCTGGGTCTGTGCACATTAAACTGTTGTTTCCTTCTAAGACTCCTTGGGTGTTTCTTTCTTCACTCGTTTATCTGCTACAAGAGGTCTAAAAGATAATTTTGAGGAGGCACAAGACTGAAGTTTCACCTAGGGGTTTGTTTACTAAACCGTCTTAACGTAGCAGCGCCAATGTTATCGCGTGATACGTGACGTTATCGTGCGATAATGGCGCTTTACCATGCGAGGACGTTACGTATCACGCGATAATGTCTGCGGCGGCGTAAAGGTGTGCAGAGGGTGGAGTAAGGCCCCCCAGGGGGGGAGATGAGGGGTCAATAGGTGGAGATTGGGTGGGGAAAGGCCCCATGCACACTAACGCCATGAAATAAAGCTCTGAACACTAGCGCCAGTGAAAACCTCTCGCTAGAGGCATTTGCACGCGAGAGAAACCATTTCAGTCAGCAATGTACAGCAAAGGTAGGGAAACCCCAAAAAATGATAGTAGTGATACATGTGCAGGAAACAAAAAGGCAATAAAACATATAAAATCAACAGAACTACATTTGAAATACACATAGCCAGGCTGGCCAATAGTGCTACTAATGATAAACATAAAGCAACACTACTGACAAAGCGTAAAAAGGAAGATATCATGTTTGGAAGGGGCTATGCTCTGTCCCCCTACAAAGTGAATGATCCCACAGTGAAATAGCGGTGATCAGGGTTTTTGTCATCTATATTGAGCAGTTATGTAATGCTATGGTCCAGCAGGGGCACAGTGTTGACTAGGCAGATGCCTAGGTGTCATATAGGAATGCCAAAACTGTAAAGCAGCAAGACAGCAACTGACAAGGGTCCAACATGGGCACGAGTGTGTGTCCCACAATGGCACAGGGGATATTACCCAGCTGGAACCCCTAAGGGCACATAACATTGGCAGGTGGTGCTGGGGATAAGTGCGCAGGTCGATGTAGGTACCCCTACCCGAGAACACACACCATAGGCAGCTGCCTACCAGCACACTGGATTTATTTTATATTTATTTATTTATTACAGTTTCTTATATACCGCGCTATTTAGAATCAGCGCGGTTTACATCATAACAAAACGACCATAACGACAAACTGTCAGGTTTTACATTGAACAGGAGTAGGAACTGTGCAACATGAGCACCACTGGCATAAGGGCATGTCAGCATGGTGGCGAAGGGTTGCTGGTGGCGGAGGGGGCAGCGGCATCTACCCACAGCAGACCAAGGCCAAGCCCTGCTTAGGTGGGTGCCGTGCGGTGCAACAGACAAGGGCTGTCGAACGAACACTAATGGTATCCCCAGGGAATGATCTGCCAGTGTGGTGCCGTACACACAGCCAGTGTGTTCAGGGGCAGAAGGTCACAGGTTCAAGCCCCAGCTGTGGCTCCTGCAAACCATGTCTCCATATTTCACCCAGTGGTAATAAAGATAGAACTGTTATTGCAGATGTCATAAACACCTACATTTTACCCTACAGGGCACAGACATCATAAACATATGCAATCCCTACAGCAGAGTTTCCCAACTGCAGTCCTGGAGGGCCAAACACCATTCAGGTGTCATGCTGTCCCTAATAAATATGCCTGTGCTGCAATTGTATGCACCACCCCCATTGTATGCAAATGTATTTCATGCATATTCATTAGGGACAGCATGAAAACCTGAACCGTGGTTGGCCCACCAGGCCCGGAGTTGGGAAAGTCAGCCCTAGAGCAGCAGCCAACAGGGGCACAAACACCCACACCCACATGCTCCACTATCCAAAGCCTCATGGAGAGTCAGGCTGTTGGGCCCTGCGCGGAACAGCATCTCCCAATAATAGCACTTGCATACCTTAGCAGTGCCGCCCTAAACTTGGGAACACGTTACACATATATCAAAACATTGCTATGATTAATGGCAGATAACAAATCCAAACTTAAATACAATTTGTTGACAGAGCTGCATCATAGCAACCTATCTGATATTTGTGGAGTGTCTCAGTTGTGGTTTCTGACAGTGTTTTTGATCCCGGGGAGTGACCCCAACAGTATTGCATACCATAGCCATGCCTGCACTGTGCTCAGGACTGGTGTGGTGGCCAGGGCTGCCAAAAACCTCTATATTTGCACAATGCTGGCATAGGTGTGGGAGTGTGTGTATGTCTATCTAGTGTGTTGTGGCTGCCTATACCTTACTGAGCCCACACTGTTTGCACTGTCTCCAGTGTTAGCCTGCCAATGTGCATAATGAGGAGCAAGGTATTGTGGGTATGG
The DNA here is from genome assembly GCA_033557465.1 of Ichthyophis bannanicus. NCBI lineage: Eukaryota > Metazoa > Chordata > Amphibia > Gymnophiona > Ichthyophiidae > Ichthyophis > Ichthyophis bannanicus. Next base: position 1,761,227,330 of record CM066032.1, on the reverse strand, counting down.
CCCGGACAGGGTGGCCAGGGCAGGATGCATCTGCACAGGGCATAGGGCAATGTCTGGGACATTGTAGTGCCTGACTACCACCTGCACGGACAGGATGGCCACAGCATGTCATTCTGTGAGGTCACTCTCACCTTGGCAAGTGTGTTGGATGATGTGTGTAGGTCAGGCAAACACACAAGTGTTTGCCGGACCACACAGGGAGTTAGGGAAGACCTCCCCTGGTTACCAGCATGCCCAAACCACACGTGGCATGGTTCTGACATGTCATGCAAGGAGAGTGTAGAAACAGGGTATGGGGTGTCTGGGGGGTTATGCACAGTACACATAGGTGGCACCTCACACATGCCCAGACCCACAGCCACACATGCAGGGGGCGCTGGTAACAGGTAGTAGAGGACACACTGGCCAGAGGAGCAGGAGCAGCACAATGCTGTTCAGAGATGTGTGATATGTGTTTGGCACCCACCAGAGATATATGGCCCCTAATGCTCCCACCCATTGCTTTCCCCCCAGGTAGAGGATCTACGAAAAAAGGGTTGGGAATTGTGGCTGCACTGCCCGGAGGTCCTTGCCCACCTCCAAAGGGGAGCGATGGAGCAAAGTGGTGGTGAGTATTGCGGTCTCTGCAGCACAGTACAGCATGTCACAGTGGCCCACCAGCCTGTGGGAGGCCAAACTTTGTACATGTGGTATGTGACTCACATGATGGTGTGCTAATGGCTGTCTTCCCCCACAGAGGGTGCTGCTGCTGGTGAGGACCCCTCCACATTGGGGCACCCCAGAACAGGCCCCACAGCACCAGTCCAGCCAGAGGAGAAGAAGGAGGAGGAGGGGACAGAGGGCGAAGAGGAAGAGGACAACATGGAGGGGGCGGAGTGTGGGGTGGTGCAGGAGGGAGGGAGGGGAGGGGGAGGGTGAACTGTATATGACAGGTGGTGAGGCGGGTAAGGGGGAGGTGGAGGAGGATGAGGAGGAAGAGAGCGTGGAGGGGGTGACCGAGAAGGTGGGTGGGAGGGGCCAAGGGGAGAGGGGGGAGGGTGTCTCTGTGGGTGGGAGGGGACACAGGACAGCACAGGGCAATGTGGGTACCTGCCAGCTGCCACATGTTTGCAGCAATGGTGTCCACCTGGGAGTAGCGTCCCCACACTTTGCCACAGACAGGACCCATGTTCATGCCACCACACAGACACCGGGCACCTGGCGTGGATGTGGTAGCAGGTGTGTGTGGGACCTGTATGTGGCAGTGGGTGGTGTGCTGCAACAGCAGCGGACCCAGGACCACACCATACGGTGGCTGGCAGGTGCCATTCAGTGGTTGGCTGCCGAGATGCACATGCAGCGTGCAGCTGCTATGGGAGGTGCATCTTGACAGCCATCCTCTGATGCGCATCCCTGGAGTGTTTAAGGGGCACAGGGGCACCCACACACGTGCCCTGTGCTGTCCTGTTAGCCAGCACAGAACATGGGGTGGTTTTTTTTTTTTATGTTGAAAAGTTTGTATGGCACCTTTTCCTCCAATCAAGGTAGTCACGTCACATCACAATCGGAGGTTTACATTTAACATTAGGGTACGTGTAAACATGTGTACAGTTTAAACATGTGTACAGTTAAAACATGTGTACAGTTGCTTGCCAGTGTTTAGACAGTACAATGGAGGTAACAGTTAACATAAAGGTGTTCTATAATGTGGTATGATAGATATGTGTGTGTGGATGGGATAGGGGTGTGTTTAGTTTGCAGAGGTAGTAGTGTTACTGTTTGGGTTGGGGATGTTGCCTGAATGCTCATAGGTTTCCATAAATAACAATGTTTTGAGGTCTTTGTGGAAGTCTGTGAGGTCATATAACGCCCTCAGTCTTGTTGGTACATCTTTAAATATGTACAAATGTAAATATGTAAATAAAATATTTTGTATGTACAGCACAATGGTCACGTGTCTCCCCTACAGACAGACTGTGGACGTGTGCATGGGACATGTGTATAGATCCCTATGTGTATGTGTGGTAGACATAGGTAACATACATGGACCGTCTCCACACACAGGTGCGGGGGCTGCCCATGTGCGTAGGCATCTGTGTCCCATGGTGCCCCTGTGATATGCCAATGTGCAGTGTGTCCCAATAACTATGGTCACATGCATGCTGCCTGTGATGTGTGGGCACCATATCTGATGCACCATGCTTGTGGGGCAATAGGGGTAAAGGCTAGCAGCAGATATGTGGCAGGAAAGGTAAGAGGGAATGCTGTACCCAGGAGCTGCACAGGGGGATAGCTGGTGAGGGCGAGACAGGTCAATGCATGTCCCGAGGATGAGCGGTTCGGGACTACAAGTGCTGGTGAACAGTGATCAGCTGACTGAAGTGAGCTACCTTTGTCTGCCTGTGCCGCATGCAAGCCTATGTGGGTAGACAGCCATGTAGTCCCTGGTGTGGGCAGGGAGGATGGTCACAAATGTGTGTCTAATGATGGAGAGCATATGGGGTGGGAGAGGGCGACAAATCCTTACAACAGACATGTACCACCGTGAACATCTTGCTGGGCAACGGGTGAGGTTGGGTATACCCCCACGCATAGGTAGGAGGGTGACCACCTGCCACAGTCCATGGCACACAGGGCATGGTATAACCTATGTGTGATGATTGGTGGCAGTACAGACACCACACCCCTGAGGGATATGGGTAGGTACATGTGGGCAAGGTGACAACATGGGGTGCAGGGTACGTAGGGGATCACAGTGCCACACATTGGAAAGAAACACATAGGTTGTAATAGGTTGTGATGTCTTTATTTATAATGTTTACATTCTCCGTGGCTGGCCACGGCGACCATGGCCCAACCCACCCCTCTGTCCCGGCGACCATGGCCCAACCCACCCCTCTGCCAAGCCGCCCTTGGTTCCAGTGCTGGCTGCTGTGCATGGGCAGCTATGGCCTCCTGGTCATCCACAATATGGAGGAATGCCCCTGCCATTGTGTTCACTGTGGCACACAGCTGGTGGATCTCCTGGTGAATGGCCAACAGAGCCTGATGAGTGCCTGTGGGTGGGACACAAGTGATGTGTGAGACACCTGTTACAACCCCCACTGTGACACATGCACATGTCAGGCATATCCCACCAGATCAGTCTGCAGATAAATCATGCACGCAACAACTAGCAACGTATGACCATGTCTACATCTGTGTGTCCCATGAGCCATTCTCATGCCAGGAAAGGGTCCTGATGAGGGGTCATGTGAATCACAGATCTCACACAAGGTACAGTGTCACAGTTTAATGTGTCAATGCTTGATCTGTGCACTGGTCGTATGAGATAAGCCAGATGACGTGAGGAGTCATGGCACACACATACATATATCTGGGGGGCCCTGTTTTCTATAATGCTGGTGCACCGTACAGATTACACTGACAAACTATGCTAGGTACCATTACCCATGGGGAGGGGTCAGTCATGTAAGCTGTCTAGGTGATCTGGGATAGGTGTTTACCACTGTGAGCTTCCTTGGGGTAAATGGCCGTGAACAGTGTGTGTGTGTCTAAGCTCCGCACACATGCTGACACCTGACAAGCCATGCTACAAGAGGGGGGAACGCACATGGCCCGCCACCCCCCACATATGAGATGATCTGCTTTGTTGCCAACATATTGTGGTGCACATGCAATCTCATTGTGGATGTTACGGCAACCCCCATTGGGATTGTTGTGTATGCTGTTACCCACCTTCGGCATCATGCCTTGCTGAGGCACTGTGGGCCTGCAGCTCTGCCAAGATCATAGCCATACTTGTGGGAGGGATGGCTGATGTCCCTGGCGTCTGCACGGTGTGGTGACTCCCCTCTATCTCCGTACCCTCTAGAGCCTGTGAGTTGCTGCTAGTGGCCCCCACTGTAGTGTTGACATCTGGAGGTGTGTCCTCTGCCTCAGCCAGTACATTGTCTACTGTTGTGCCCTCCCAATTCCTGACGGTGTCCCCATACATTGCGGCCTCTGGCCCCTCACCATCCTGAGGCCCTGCCACATCTTCCTCCTCATGTGCCTCCATGGTCCTGTAGTCACCTGGGGGTTGGAAAAGGGTACACAGCACAGATGATTTTGCGCAGTGCACCTAGGTACACCTGTGTAGTACATCCCTGCCAAAAGCAATGTTTTGTCCCCCTGTGCCTGCTGTTGCTGTTCCTACAATAGGGACAGCACAGGTGCCTATAGTGTGCTGTGCCTGGCAGGGGGTGGGGGGGTAGCAGCCTCATTCCCTGGTGTAGCTGTGCCACATGGGATGCGGTGTGTGGGGGATGGTGTGCTGAGTGCCGCACCCCCTATCTGCAGTATCAGGTATGGACTGGCTGCCTGACCTTGGATGTGGCCTCAGCAATACATGTGGCCGTGGTGCATGTGGGAGTCCTGAGTGGGATTGTGTGCCGTCATTGTGTGTGTGAGCGATGTGTTTGCATTGCCCTGAGTGGTATGCACGTTAGGTGTTGCAGGATGTGTCCGTGTCAGCCAGACGTGTGTGGGAGCTCTCCGCTTTGAAAGACACTGTGTGGTATGGGTGGACAGCTATCCCATACTCCATGGGTGTGGTGGGGTGTCTGGGGGGATGGGAGGAGCACTGCTGGGTATGGGGTTGCACCGTGTGTGGGGGTATGGGAATGTGTTTGTGGCACTGCGGGACGTGTATAAGGGCTGATCCCAGGTGTTATGGGGGTTGTGCTATGTGCATTTGGTATGGGTGTGGCAATGTGCCTTCCAATGTCTGGTGACAGTGGGTGGGGTATCCCCACTGTATGCGGGCCCCGACAGAGTGTTAAGTGTGTGACATATCTGTGATGTGTTTGCTGCCATTTGTTTGTGTCTACATCATCATCCCTGTGTTTTAGGCCCTTCCCTGTCAGTGGTCCCGGATATGTCCCTGGATAGGTAGGTGCATATGTGTTTTGGTGGTGTGTGTGGGTACCCACAGGCTACTGTGTTCTGGGCTAGTTGTATGTCCCTTTTGTATGTGTCCCCCTGTCACAATGTGCTTGGTGACTGGTTGCAGAGGTATGATGACTGGCTGTGACCTATATGCCAGGTACTATTTTAGCAAGTAGACCTCAGGGGGACAGAAAACGCAGGCTGGTAATGATGAACACACCCCAAAAGGAGTAGGCACAAAAAAATAACTAAATGTAAGCCCTCATAAGCCATATGTGAGGAAGGAACGCTAGACCAATCTGGGTAGGATAACTCCAGTAGTAGAGGAATCAGACCTCAGTCCCCCAGCCACATATCCTTAGGAGGAGGAGTACTTAGAAGGACAGACAAGCCCTGTAATCACATGAACTCTGCATAAATCAGTGGCCAAACACACCTATATGAAAGGCCCAGAGGGTCCAGCAGCACAGCCAAACTTCACAGCACTAGAGAACAACAATGTAAACGTGATACAAGGAGGTTATCTGAATACTGTCAAATGATATCCCAATGTGGCTCGTTACTGTTACATTGCTGCTCATGTACGCTGTGATGCTCTTTGATTACAGTGGGATATCATTAACCACTCCTCAGATAGTTCCTTTACATCACTGTTACATTGCTGATCTGTAGTGCTGTGAATTGTTGCTATACAGCTTAGCACTCTGGGCTTTGCATGTCTGTTTTCTGGACCATTGATGTATGCAGTGTTCAATCAGATATGGGCCTTGTCCGCCATGCCCCCTGCTTATCCACTGCTTTGCAGTCCTCAACTACGTCTGTGTCTATCATGCACACATGCCCAGGCACCTGTCACACACACACGGTACCTACCCTGCCATGTGCTGCTATGTCATCACCCCACAGTTGCCTGTGTTAGGGCATGCCTGCTCTCAGGACATGGTCCCCCACCAATCCCCTCCATGTGCCACATGTGCTTGGGTGTGCCCTGTAAATGTGCTGTATATCTACTACTACTACTCCTACTACTACTAATAAGCATTTATAGGGCACTACCAGGTGCACGCAGCACTGTAAATGTGAAAACACAAAAATACAATACCTGCTCAATGGAGCTTATAATCTATAAAGACAGAGCACTAACAGGTGTGGAAAGAGGTTTGGAACAGAAGCAAAGAGACAAGAGCAGGGGGGACAGGACAAAGGAAGGAGGTAGGAACAAGTGTGAGAGGAAGACAGAAAGGTGAATTGAAAAAGGGGAGGAATGGAGAACAGCACACTCATGAGCCAAAGGCAGAGGCAAATATATGAGCTGTGAACTCAAGTGTGAGGAGGGGCAAAGAAGATGCCTGATGCATAGACAAAGGATGTTTATTCCAAGCGTAAGGAGTAGCAAGGTGTAAGGTGCATACCCACCTGCCTGTGGATGGGCGGTGTCTAGCGCTTCTGGCAGTCCACGCAGGTAGATGTGCCCAAGACATTCTGAGAGCTCCTGATCCAGGGGTGTGAGAGTTGGGGCAAAGGGGGCACCCCCACCGGTGCCCATGGCATGTTGCCTCTCTGCCACCATGTGTGCACGGACACCACGCTTAATGTCATTGAATCTCTTTCTCAGGCTGTCCAGGTGACTGGTTGGTCCCCCTGCCTGGGCTACGGCCTCCTGTACCTCCTCCCACACATGTGTACTTGTTGCCACAGTGGTGCTGTTGTTCAGCCGGCCATAGATCACCTCATACCACTCAAACACACTGGCCAGCAGGATGTGGTTTTCTTGCAGACTGAATCTCACAGCCCTCATCCATTCCTCAGCTGGTACCGGTATAGGCCTTTGTTTGGCACTGGGTGGCCCCTGTGTGGGCTGTGATACACCCAATGGGCCTGCAGCCACCAACACAGGCCCAACACTCCCTGTCAGCTCTGGGCCCTGCTGAACAGGTTCCCCCCTCCTCCCCTCCTGCCATGTCCTGTCGCTCCATCTCCTCTGTGCCCTCTCCCTCCCTGTCACACATCCCTGCTCCTCGGCTCCTCTGCTATACCTCACGCCTGCTCCTCGCTCCACCTCCTCCCCAGTTGCCTGCTCCTCAACTCAGCTCCTGTCTCTCTCGGCTGCTCCTCGTTTCCCCTCCTCTCTCTCTCTCGCCTGCTTTGCCACACACCTCTCCACATGAAACCTGCCTCTGACACTCTCCACCACCACTCACCAACCCAGCCACTCTCCATGACATACCTGCTTCTGACACTCTTCACCAACAACAACCAACAATGCACACCTTCTCTCCCTCGCCTACAAAAACCCCTTAACGTGTACCATGTGTGCATGTGTATTTATAGTTTTTTTACGTTGCGCGTGTTGCTCATGCACAGTGATGCGAGTGTGTCGGCTGTGTGCATTGTGCAAGTGCTGCAGAGATATTGTAATGGAGAAGATCCGTCCCCTGCCATGCAGTCAGAGGAAACTGAGGAAAGTACATCAGATTCTGACAGCCAAGTAAAGCACATGGCTACAGGTTGCCAGGGGAGATATAAACAAACCCAGCCACGAGTTCAGCAGCCCCGCCCAAGTTGCAAACAATCCCCGTGCCCTGAGTGTAATAGGATTCACCTGGGTGGGGGAGGAACGAAGCTAAGCCCTAAGGCTGATAAAAAACACTCTTTAGAAAGCAGTGAGAGATCTGGAGTAGGTGTTGGAAGCAGTTCTGGAAGGAGAGCTGAAAGGAGAACTGAAACAGGGACTGGAAGGAGAGCTGTTAGAAGGACTGATAGCAGAGAGACTGAGAGTGATTTAAGCAGCCCTGAGAACCGACAAGGAAAAGCTTCAGCTGAAAAGGTACAGAGAACTCAAACCCAAAGACTACAGGAAAGCTACTCTCAGTTAAAGCCTGGTGTTGAAGGTAACTGGAGAGAAAAGCCACACAGAAAGTCAGTTTGGGTGTGCCCAGAAGCTCCAGTGAGAGGAAGGTACAAATCTCTAGACTCTGCTGATACTGAAGAAGCACTGTCTAGTAAACTTTACAGGCAAAAGCCAGAAAGTGGTTTCTGTAAAAGGAACAGGGAGAAAACAAAAAATACCAGTTTTTTCTGGGATAGTAAAGCTCTCCGGGACTCTCTTAAAGGTAAAGAGAACTGTTTTAAATCCCTGTGTGAATGTGTTCCCATGTATCCAGTGGGGGAAGGGCTGGAAGATATGCAAGTTGAATCCATAGAGGAATGTATAATTGATGAGCCCATGGATTGTACACTGACTATAGCAGATAACGTAGAATCACTTGGCTGAGTTGGATGTATAAAGCTCTAGGAAGAGCATTGAGAAGCAAAGTGAGCATTGCTGCCTTTGAAAAGAAACGTTTATTGATTCCTGTGTTAAAGGACTGTATAAGTGAAAGCTGCAAGAAAAAGGAGTTATTTTTCTTCAGTTCCTGATTTACTTTTCTTTGTACCAGACGCATGGTTATTTTGTCCTAAGTTCTTTGTGCTTACCAAAACCCCGGGATGGGGAAATAAAACCTCATTTTTGACCTTACCACGTTGGTTACTTCTATTCCTCTGCTTGGGGAGTGTTTGGTACTTCATTACCCAGAGGGTGTGTACTACTACGCCTGCACTACCCCCACTTCCTGGCTCAGGATAGTCACCAGCCTGACCCTCTCTGCATGCCCTAGGACCCAGGGTAGGCCACTGGTGACAAGATTGGTGTAGTTGCTGTGGATTTTTGCACAAGATAAGGACATTTAAAAGAAAGGAATACCTCAAGAGATACCAGCTTTGAAAGGGGAAGAGGTTCTGCTATACTGAAAAGAAGGAAAGGACGGACTGGATTCGTCAGCAGACTGACCTGGAGGACAAAGAAACCTTTCTCAGTGCTGGAATCTACACTGTGCTCAGGTAATAGTAGGTGGGCACGAGAGTAGAAGGATTCAGTGAGAAAGGGGGAACATCTGTACTGCAGATAGGAGGCAGAAACAAAATAAAAAGGTTTTGTGTGCCACACTTGGTGGGCCTGTTTTTTTTTCTCTGTCCCTGCAGGAAAACCCGAGATGGATCCACGAGACGTCCTGAGCTGGATGAACACCCAGTGGGAAAAACAAAGCGAGCTGGCGAGGCTGACCCAAGAGCGGACTACTGCAGCAATGGCGGCGCAACAGCAGCCACTCCTGGAACTATTGGAGGCTCTGGTGAAAAAGTCTAAGGACCCAGAGGAGACTATTCCCTCAGTGCAGAAGGGGGTAGGACTACCTGAATGTAGTGTGCTTGCACTAGGACAGCTGACTGACCATGATAATTTTGATGACTTTGCGGATGCGTTTGAACGCATTGCTGGGGCAGCTAAATGGCTGGTAGACCAGTGGGAACAAAGGAGCGGAGCCTGGACTGACAAATTGTAATAGGGGCGTAATAAACAAGGTTTACAATTTGTCAGTCCAGGCTCCGCTCCTTTGTTCTCTTATATTGTGCGGATCCTTAGCTCCTTTTGGTACTGGTAGACCAGTGGGCCATAAGGTTTGCCATATCCCTGACAGGGGAGGCTTTGGAAGCCTACAAAATGATGCCTGCTGGGGAGGCGGAGCCAGCAGGACTCTAATATGGCTGCTTGAGATTTTTCTCTTCCGACCCCCACCTACCATTCCTGTATATCTTCGGGATTATCCCTCGATCTCAAGGGTCTGCCTCGATTCGGAGGTTCTAAATATGGCTGGGAGCAAGCAAACACGTCTGGAATTCAGTAACCCACCTACTTCGGGTACAAAACGGTCCAAAAAGGACCCGCTCTCCCCTCAGAAGCAGGCCTCTCCGCAAGAGAAATCGGAAGGCTTGTCGGAGTTGCTGCAAGAAGTGCGGGCGATTCGAACGCGAGTGGACCTGAACGGGGATGCTCTGGCTGAGATGCAGGCCGACATGAAAGAGATGCGGTCTCAAATGCTAACGTTATCTTGCCGGATGGAAAAGGCTGAGGCGGCGATTACTAAGTGCGAGGAGGGAGCCCTACAGTTTGCAAAATCGACCCGGAAGGTGGAATACCTGGAGAGGTCTATAGAGGATATGAACAACAGGGCTAGACGCAATAATCTGCGTCTCGTTGGACTCCCGGAGGGTCTGGAAGGGAAGGACCCGATCCGGTACTTGGAAGGATGGTTACCGGAGTTTTTACATCTTGACCTTGCCCGGCCCCTGGAGATTGAGCGAGCACATCAAATACCGTCCTTCACCACTGTACAAAGTAGTAGGCCGCGCCCGCTGATATTTTGTCTCCTGCGCCATCAACATGCAATGCAGATTCTGGCGGCGGCGAAAGGGAAACAACTCCAGCTACCTGAAGGGCAAAAATTATTATTCTTCCCTGACTACAGCAAGCCCATGGTGGAGAAAAGGAAATCTTTCCTCGCGCTTAGGCCCCGTCTACAGCATCTTCAGGCCCGATATGGCCTAGTGAATCCAGCGAGGTTTAAAGTTACCTTACATAATGTGACAAGGACTTTTGATGATCCGCTGACTCTCAAACGCTACATAGAAGACCAGGAAGCCCTCATGATGCATCAAAATTAGCTGCGTGTGGGTCTAGCACTGCATTGGAGTATCTGGTGGTGTAGAGAGGTGTACTGGATGTCAGGTGCTTTCTGGACCTATTTCTGGCCTGGCCATAGATGACCAGTCTTGCCCTTGAAGTGTAAACAGGGCTCGGACCGCTGGTGACAGTTGAAAGTACCTTTTTGTGCTTCCAGTCCCTCCTCGAGGGATGCCTGGCTCATCGTGTGCTGTGTAGTGAAATATTAGAGATGTTATGGTTAAAGTTCTTATGCTTAGTCTGTGGTTAGGTACGGTGGTGGGGGTCGAGTCAGCCATATTTTATTTAAGTCATGCTGACTTACCTATTGATTGGGTATGGGTGTGGGAATTGTATGTTGGTTCTCTGGGGTCAGTGGGGAGGATGTGTTTTAGATATATGTTTTCCCGAGGTTCTGTATATGCTGGGGGTTATCTTATTTTCTCTTTCAAGGTGCAATGGCTACTAATCTAAAATTGTTGTCCCTGAATGTCAAGGGTCTCCAGTCCCTGGCCAAGCATCAGAAAATCCTGTCGTATTGTGGGAGACAAAAGGCCGATATATTTCTTTTACAGGAAACCCACCTTATTCCCGCGGAAGTGCGCAAACTAGAAAATAAGAAATTTAGTTTTATAGGTTCCTCTCCTGCTATTCACAAAAAAAATGGGGTGGTCACATTAATTAGGAAAGCGCTGGGGGCCAAGGTTCTCAGTTCATCTCATGATGAAGGGGGTAGATGGGCAAACTCCCTTATTCAGGTCGGAAATCAGTCCCTCTTAATTTTTAACGTTTATGGCCCTAATTCCGATGATCCTCTCTTTTTTCGTGCCCTCTCGGGCAGTCTTCAGTCGGAAACTGGGGCACCTATTATTGTGGGGGGTGACTTCAACATAGTGGGTGACTCGCTTGTAGATCGTTTCCCTGGGAGAGTTGAAAAACCTTCTAAAGCATCTTTAGCCTTTCAGGCTCTCTGCGAGTCCTCTGGCTTGGTGGATGTATGGAGAGTACTCCATCCTACGGGCAGGGATTTTACTTATTTTTCCCCCTTTCATAAGTCTTCTTCACGTATCGACTTTTTTTTGGTGTCAAAGTCCTTGGTCTCCTCGGGTTGTACGCTGCAATTTGAGCTGCAAGGCTTGGACCGTCCCGCATCGACCTGGGCGTTTAATAGGGCTTGGCTAGCCGCACCTTTATTCCAGTCAGAAATCCGGGAGGTCATAAGATCCTATTTTGATACCAATAAGGTAGGTGACACCACGATCTGGGCCTGGTGGGAGGCGTTTAAGGCCACCCTCCGGGCTGCAATTACTAGCTACGCGATTCGGGAGCGTAAAAAGAATAAGGCCCACTTAATGGCCCTCGAAAGCCAGATTAAGGCAGGGGAAAGATTATGGGTAGCACACCCTAATTCTAGCATCTTGCTTAGGCTTCAAAGGCTACGATATCAATATAATGTGGTAGTTTCTTCAGAGGTGGAACAAACTTTGCTACAGCAATCGGCTAGATTTCATGTAGAGCGAAACAGGGCAAGCAAGGTTCTGGCTACGGCTTTGAGAGGGCAGCATGAAAAGAAAAGAATTGTCTCCTTGCTGGACGACAAATTAGTACAACAAACGGCGAGTGAGCGCATATTGGACGAATTCTCTAAATTTTACGGGAAGCTATACTCCTCAGATATAAACCCAGATGTTAATGCTTTTTCAGCTTTTATGGGAGATCTTGCTCACCCCTCAGCGTCTACTCGACAGGCGAGGGATCTAGGTGCTGCACTTTCTAGTAAAGAATTGCGTTCTGCTATTAGAGGAATGCCCAGGGGCAAAGCCACCGGACCCGACGGAATCCCGGTTGAATTTTACCAGATATTTTGTGAGGATCTACTCCCATATCTCCTGATATATTTCACAGAGTTAATCAGAGAGCAGGGCGCCACTGGGAAGTTTTCGTAGGCTACTATTGTAGTCTTGGAGAAGCCTGGAAAGGACCCCGAGCTAGTGTCGAATTACCGGCCGATTTCCCTGCTAAATTCTGACTATAAGGTTTATGCAAGCGTTCTGGCACAGAGGCTCACTAAGGTAATTGGGGATCTCATCCATCCGGATCAATGTGGCTTTGTCCCTGGGAGAGCCACGTCGGATAACGCGCGGCTGCTATGTAACCTGTTAGAGAGGGCCTCCACTAGTACTCTACCTTATATCGGCCTCTCGCTTGACGCTGAGAAAGCGTTTGATAGATTGGAGTGGGCCTTTCTTTTTCAGGTGCTACATTGGTTCGAACTCAGACCCGAGTTTGTCAAGATGGTCAAAGTCTTATATAAGGATACCAGCGCTCGTATCTTGGCCAATGGCATTCTTTCTAACTCGTTTTCACTCCATAGAGGAACAAGACAGGGGTGCCCCCTCTCTCCCCTTTTGTTCAACCTAGCCTTGGAGCCGCTGGCTATTGCTCTTAGGCAGCATAAGGAGATCGCTGGCTTCCGTTTAGGAGACTTACAGGTAAAGCTCTCTGCTTATGCGGATGATTTACTGCTTTTCACCCAGCCAGCAGAGGTTCCTGCAATCCTAACGTTAATCGAGAGCTACTCTGCGATCTCCGGATACAAAATAAACTGGTCCAAATCAGTCGCATTCCCGTTGAACAAAGTCTCTAATTCGAGCTTAATGGCGGAGTTTCCCTTTCGGTGGGTTGCCGACAAAATTACTTACTTAGGCACCCAATATTGCGCCTCCCGGGAAGATACCATTACTTCCAATTTGACAGATCTTCTTTTGCTGATCCGTAAATGCTCTCTATCCTGGTCCCCTATACATCTTTCATGGTGGGGTAGACTGGAGACCATCAAAATGGTACTTACTCCCAAAATAAATGATCTGTTGGGCATGCTCCCCTTTGTCTTCCCTCGTGGCGCCTACGCTGAATTGGAGCGTTCGTTGTTGGCCTTTCTCTGGAACGGGAAATGCCCAAGAATAGCCACTAAGAAGCTTAAGGCATCTAAAGAGGAAGGGGGCGTTTTGTTTCCCGATTTTCAAAGATATCATCAAGCCCTTTTGCTAAAGCAAGGGGCTATGTGGTCAGCGGCCGAGGAACTTGAGCATAGACCGATTTGGTTAGCCGAGGAACAGCTGGCGGCTCCTTGGCCCCTGCGGCATCTGTTGGGTATGCAATTTCCACGCGACGCCGAGGCAGGGGGGGGTCATTTTGGCCACACAGGTGGCTTTTCTACAGCTGGCTCGGCTCAGGGGCCCCCAAGTTATTTTTTCTAAGCAAACGCCTTTGTGGTGGAATCCATCGTTTAAGATCCGTAATCGAGTGTTTGCCTGGCGCAGATGGATGTGTTGTGGTATCTGGGTGTTAGGGCAGCTGTATACTGATCAGGGATGGAAAGATTTCTCAGCCCTACAGAGGGAGTTTGCTCTCCCCCACTCCTGTTATTTTCAGTGGTTACAACTAAAACATTGTTTGAATGCAAAGGGGGTGAGGGGCGGGGAACTGGCCCCTGCTGGGTTCCCTTATCACATCATTCAGGGGTCTCTTGGTTGAAGGGGCGCAATGTCTTTCCTTTATAGATCAATCAGAGAGTGTTCCCCAATAACTAACCAGGGACTCATTAAGACATGGGAGGCGGATATGGTTACTGGGATTTCTCCCGTGATTTGGAAGTCCCTGTGGGGCCCAGTCACGAGGGTGTCGCGTTCAGCGGCACTCACGCAATCTATGTTTCTTTTTCTGCATAGAGCTTTTATCACCCCCATTAAATTATCCAAATGGGACAAGTTGTCGGCTGGCAGATGCTGGTCCTGCCAACTTGAGTTTGGTACCTATAGGCATATGTTTTTTGATTGTCCCCTGCTCCAAGGTTTCTGGCAAAGGGTTTGGGCTCGGGTACAGAGTATTTTAGGTCTATCCAATTCCTTTTCAAGCACCATGGTGTTGTTAAGAGCTGTGGAGCCCTCTCTGAATATTTCCAAGGAGCAGGCATTTCTACTTAATTTTATGATAGCCATTGCACTTAAACTTATTCTTTCCCATTGGAAGCATTTTCGATCATTGCATTTTGATTGCTGGTGGAATCTTGTTTGTTTTTATGCTAATCTTGAAAAATTGTACAGCCAACTGCACTATCCGAGTAGTGTCGTTAAGTGTGGACAGATGGGCGCTTCTTGATCAATATTGTGCCCGTTCTTCTGTCACCTGAGTTGGGATAGTGTACAGCCGGTAGATATGTGGCGAATTTTATTTCTTTTTAGGTTTTTTAAGTTCGTTAACCTCCATTATAGTTTAATCGGTAATGGATGTCCCGCATTGACTCTCAGAGAACCGGGGGGGGGGGGTGGGGGGGAGGGGTTTGATTTGATGTCTTGTCTTTGTTTGTAGATTTTGGTTTGCCGTTTTGTTTGTTTGGTTTGCAGTGTATTTGTCTCTTTCATAATTGTAATTTTGCACTGTTTTGGTCTTTTGGTTGATATTTGTAAAAGCTTAAATAAACTTCTTAAAAAAAAAATGATGCCTGCTGATCTAGCGTCAAATTATCTGGAGGTGAAAAATGCTGTAAGAGATAGGTTGGGGTTAACGCCCACACATTACAGGCGTATGTTTAGAGAAGCTAGGCTAATTCCTAGAGAGACTCCTAAAGCTCTGTTTCAGAGTTTGAAAGGACTGGCTATGAAGTGGCTTGCTCCAGAGAGGAGGACGGTTGATTCCATAATGGACACCATCATCCTGGAGCAATACCTAGAAGCCGTGCCTCCTGAAGCAAAGGCTTTTCTGATGCTCCAAAAATGCCATTCCACTGAGGAAGCAGCCGACCTCACTGAGCGCTACTTTGAGGCGGAGTTGGCCGGGACCTCAAGAGGAAGTGTTTTGAAGGTGGCGGGCATTAACAACCTTTGGAGATTAGAAAAGACCCCGAAGGTTAAAGTATCTGATGAATATACTGCAAAGTCCTTTTCTAAAGGCAAATGTTATAATTGTGGCCAGGTTGGACATTTCCGTAGGGATTGCAAGTTACGAACTGCCCTAGTGTCAGGAGGTGAGAATCATATTGGGGAAGGCTTCCTACTGAAAACCAAGGTAGAGGGCATAGAGGCTCTGGCGCTTCTGGACTTGGGGGCAGACCAGAGCATGGTCTCGCAAAAGCTGTGGCAGACCATTAATGCCCATGCCCGGTCTACCCCGAGTCAAGCAGAAGGACGTGTGAAAGTGAGGTGTGTGCATAGGGCATCCTCATATTACCCTTTATACAAAGTATCTGTGAAAGGGCTAGGCACTAATGAGAAGGTGCAGGTGGCCGTAATCCCGCGGCTACCGCGTGACATTGTGCTTGGGAGGGATTGGCCTCCTTTCACAAGGGGTTAAAAAGGGGCTTGAGTGAGAAGACAGGCCTGGTTTCTACCTGATCTCAGGTCAAGGCTTCGGGAACAGGGATTAGTTCAGTAGGCGAGGCAGAGGAAGCACCTGAAGATAGGGAAGAGCCCCTGGAGGGTGAAAGTGGAATAGAAGAGGAAGTACCTGATATACTTCCCTCCCATGAAGATTTGATTAATGTTCCCTCTAAAGATAGGAAAGGAAAGGCCCAGAGGCACCAGGAGAGGTGACGTAGGTCCCAAGGAAGGGCGGAGTTAGAAGCAGGAGAGGGGTTACCCTGGGTTCCTGCGGAGCTCGTCCAGAAATTCCCTTCCTTCCCAAAAGAACAAAGAAGTGATCCTGCTTTAAAACGAGCATTCAAATATGCTCAGGAAGATAGGACTATCCTTCCCAGGTTCTTCTTAGAGGGGGAGTTATTGTACAGGGAGAGCACTGACCCGCGTACAGGAGCTGTAAGAAAACAGTTGGTGGTGCCAACTACTTTTAAAGCAGTAGTTATGCGGTTGGCCCACGACCACCCTGTAGGCAGTCACAAGGGTATTCAAGGGACGTTGGACCAGATCCTGACCTGCTTTTACTGGGGTGTTTAAGGAAACGACCCGTTATTGTGAGTCCTGTCCCGCTTGTCAAAGGGTCACTGCCACGAGGCCCAAACCTGTGCCAATGATACCCACGCCCACTATTTCTACACCAGTGCGTCGCCTGGCCATGGACATAGTAGGACCCCTGGTTAGGATGCCAAGGGGCTTCCAGTACATTTTAGTAATCATAGACCAGGCTAATCAATTTCCCTGGGCTATCCCATTGCATAATATTTTAGCAAGGACGATAGCCCTTGAACTTATCAAGTTATTTTGCGAGATTGGATTTCCCCGGGAAATTCTCACAGATCAGGGGAGCAATTTCACATCTAAGCATTTAGCTATGGTATGGGACGCTTTTGGAATACGTCATATCCGGACCTCTGTTTATCATCCTCAGTCCAATGGACTGGTAGAGAGGATGAACCAGTCTATCAAGCAAATGTTGAGACGTGGCCTAGAGGGAAAAATGTCTGAATGGGACAATCTACTCCCATTCGTCCTGTATGCGTGCCGAGAACGCGTGCAATCATCCTTGGGGGCATCTCCCTATGAACTCTTATTTGGCCGGGCCCCGAGGGGGATTTTAGACATCCTATGTGATCAATGGGCGGAGCCAGAAACAGAGGAGGTAGGGGTACCCCAGTTTCTGAGGGATCTTAGGAACTGTCTAGAAAGGACATCCCAGGTCTCTATGGAGAATTTGCAGGCCAGCCAGCGCCGGCAAAAACACTACTATGACCGAGGGACAAAAACACGGCAATTAGCTGTAGAAGATAAAGTGATAATCTTAGTTGCACATGCCGGGCCAAAATTTGAATCTAGGTGGAAAGGACCCTGTACAGTGGTGGAACAGGTAGGTCCTGTTTCCTATAGGGTGGAGAATGAGAAGGGACGTCGCCAAGTATACCACCTAAACGTATTGAAACCTTGGCAAGACAGATCAGCAACGGCGAGGCTAGTTAAGGTAGAAGAACATCTGTGCAACCAGTCTAGGATTACGTGCTGTCAGAATAAAAAGTCAGCAGCCCGTAATATCTTAAGGGGGGAGATATGTAATGGGGAAGATCCGTCCCTTGCCATGCAGTCAGAGGAAACTGAGGAAAGTACGTCAGATTCTGACAGCCAAGTAAAGCACATGGCTACAGGTTGCCAGGGGAGATATAAACAAACCCAGCCACAAGTGGAGGAGCCCCGCCCAAGTTGCAAACAATCCCCATGCCCTGAGTGTAATAGGATTCACCTGGGTGGGGGAGGAACGAAGCTAAGCCCTAAGGCTGATAAAAAGCACTCATTAGAAAGCAGTGCGAGATCTGGAGTAGGAGTTGGAAGCAGTTCTGGAAGGAGAGCTGAAAGGAGAACTGAAACGGGGACTGGAAGGAGAGCTGTTAGAAGGACTGATAGCAGAGAGGCTGAGAGTGATTTAAGCAGCCCTGAGAACCAACCAGGAAAAGCTTCAGCTGAAAAGATACAGAGAACTCAAACCCAAAGACTACAGGAAAGCTACTGTCAGTTAAAGCCTGGTGTTGAAGGTAACTGGAGAGAAAAGCTACGCAGAAAGTCAGTTTGGGTGTGCCCAAAAGCTCTGGTGAGAGGAAGGTACAAATCTCTAGACTCTGCTGATACTGAAGAAGCACTGTCTAGTAAACTTTACAGGCAAAAGCCAGAAAGTGGTTTCTGCAAAAGGAACAGGGAGAAAACAAAGAATACCAGTTTTCTCTGGGATAGTAAAGCTCTCCGGGACTCTCTTAAAGGTAAAGAGAACTGTTTTAAATCCCTGTGTGAATGTGTTCCCATGTATCCAGCGGGGGAAGGGCTGGAAGATATGCAAGTTGAATCCATAGAGGAATGTATAATTGATGAGCCCATGGATTGTACACTGACTATAGCAGATAACGTAGAATCACTTGGCTGAGTTGGATGTATAAAGCTGTAGGAACAGCATTGGGAAGCAAAGTGAGCATTGCTGCCTTTGAAAAGAAACGTTTATTGATTCCTGTGTTAAAGGACTGTATAAGTGAAAGCTGCAAGAAAAAGGAGTTATTTTTCTTCAGTTCCTGATTTACTTTTCTTTGTACCAGACGCATGGTTATTTTGTCCTAAGTTCTTTGTGCTTACCAAAACCCCGGGACGGGGAAATAAAACCTCATTTTTGACCTTACCACGTTGATTACTTCTATTCCTCTGCTTGGGGAGTGTTTGGTACTTCATTACTCAGAGGGTGCGTACTACTACGCCTGCACTACCCTCACTTCCTGGCTCAGGATAGTCACCAGCCTGACCCTCTCTGCGTGCCCTAGGACCCAGGGTAGGCCACTGGTGACAATATGGAAGGTGCGTGTGCAGGACACCATGTTACGCATGCACTGTGTGTGAGCGTGAGGCTTGGTGCACGTACATAACGTCACATAGCACATGCGCCAAGCCTCACGCTCATGCACAGCACATGCGTAACATGGTGTCCTGCGAACGCACCTTCTGCATCTCTGTGGTGCATGCGCAATGCACGCAGCTGATGCGCTCACGCCACTGCACATGTGCAATGCGTGCAAAGTAAAAAAAAACATAAATACACATGCACACCTGGTACACGTTGAGGGGTTTGTGTAGGCGAGGGAGAGAAGGCGTGAGCTTTTGGTTGTTGGTGAAGAAAGGAGAATTTCAGAGGCAGGTGTGTCATGGGGAATGGCTGGGTTAGTGAGTGATGGTGGGGTTGTGTGGCTGGGTTGGTGTGTGGTGGGAGAGTTATGTGGCTAGGTTGATAAGGTGGGTGTCTGAGTTTGAGTGAGTTAGAGAAGTTGAGGGGGTGGAGTTTATGGCAGACTTTGTGGTTGCTGCATGTGCAGTGGGAGGTGAGCAGGGGCTGCGGTTGCCTGACGGGGGAGATGGTGTCCATGGGGCTGAGGCACAGGGCATGGGTGTAGTCCCGCTGCAACACAGACCTGCAGCTGTGGGGGCAGGCCAAGCAGTGGCTGTGCTGGCATGGTGCAGGAGGCGTACAGAATTGCAGGCTTGCCAGCCTTGCCTCTACAGGCCCAGGGCCCAGCTCCAGGGCATGAGTGAGGACCAGATCATCTCCCTCTACCGCCTGAGCACGGGGGCTATTAGGGAGCTCTATGAGAATCTAAGATCTGACCTCGAGCCCCTGACTGGTCGGTCACATGCCATACCGGGTTTGGTCAAGCTCCTTGGTGCCCTACATTTCTTTGCCTCTGGCTGTTTCCAGTCATCTGTGGCTGCAGTGGGTGGCATGAGCCACCCCACCTTCTCACGCTGTCTCCACCAGGTACTGCGTGCCATGATCAGCTGGGTGGGGAATTACATTGCTATTCCCAACACTAGGCAACAGTGGGGGACCTTGAACCAGGCCTTTGAGGTGTTTGCTGGGATACCACATGTGATGGGAGCTATTGATTGCACACATGTTGCCCTGGTCCCGCCCAAAGACAGGGAGGTAGTGTTCCGCAACCGCAAACACTACCATTCCCTGAATGTTCAGGTTGTATGTGATGCAAATATGCATATTCTGAATGTGGTCCCTAGGTTTTCAGGGTCCACCCATGACTCCCATACCCTGCATCACTCGGCACTATTCAGACAATTTGAGACAGGCCAGTATGAGGACTGTATACTGCTGGGTGTATATTTCTCAACTCTGACATGCACATGGTAATCCTGTATGTGCACATGTCTGTCTTTGAGGTGTATCCCTAGTTGTGTGTGTGTGTTACCTGTCTGTGTGTGACATAACATTGGGGGAGGGGTAGTGCCCTCTAGCTGTACCTTGCTATGGTACTGTGTGATGATGGTAGAATGAACGCTAGCATTTGTGTCGTGGTTACAGATTATGTTGTTTGCAATCCGTACACCTACCCCTTGTTTTGTGTGTCATAACTTCACACGCTGATGCATAGTTGTGGTGTCCCATCATGTGATGTCATATGTTTCTGTCAGGATGTTTTGTGCATTTGGTTTGCACGTACATACTTGTGTCCATTTGGTTAGACATCAACTCCTGCTTTAATGTTCCACATTTCTTTCTGCAGATGATTCAGGATATGGGTGTCACCCCTGGTTGCTGACCCCTGTGCATTAACCATGCACACATGCAGAGAGGAGTTACAATGAGGCCCATGCCTCCAGCTGCTCCATCATAGAGCGCACCTTTGGCATTTTAAAGAGTCGCTTCAGGTGTCTGGATAGGACAGGCGGGGCCTTACAATACAAACTACAGACTGTGGCAGAGATCATTATAGCCTGTTGCATCCTGCACGACATTGCTCTCAGGCACCATATCCCTGTCCAAATTAATGAGGATCTAGAGGATGATCCTATGTGCCCTCCTGTACGTGGCCGTGGTGACACACTTGAGAGCACAGCAGTCAGGCGCTGAATAATAGAAGAAACATGATCCTTGAAGGAAAGAGAAGAATCAAGAATAACACCCAGGTAGCGGAGTGAGGAAACAAGAGGGATAGGCTGTGAGGAGAAGGAAGGGGCGCAAGTGGGGGAGGGACCCCCAAATGTGAACCAGATGGCATGGGACTTAGAAGGATTCACATGGAGAAAATTAGAGGAAAACCAGGAGGCGATAGCAGCAAGGCAGTGATTGAAAGGGGTGATGTCAGGAGAGAGGGAGTTAGTATGAAACAAAAGAAAAATGTCATCCGCGTAATAATACGCGGAGATGCCAAACTGTTGAATTAGAAGAGCAAGGGGAGCTAGGAAAACATTAAAGAGAAGCGGAGCAAGAACAGACCCTTGAGGAACCCCACAAGTGAGGGGGGTGGAAGCAGAAGAAGAGGACCCAGAAACTACAGAGAAGGAACGGCAAGAGAGGAAAGAGTGAAACCACTGGAGAACCATACCGGAGAGACCTGCTTCCCGAAGACGAGTGAGGAGGGTGCGGTGATCCACTAGGTCGAAAGCAGCAGAGAGATCAAGAGAAACAGCCAGTGTATAGAGACCACGGTCGTGAGCAGCGTGAAGTTCATTAAGAAGGGAAAGAAGAACCGTTTCAGTGCTATGGGCGGGATGGAAACCAGATTGGCGGGGGTGAAGAGTGAGGGAGACTTCGAGGTGAGAGGAGAGTTGTATAAAGACCAGCTTCTCAAGAAATTTAGAGAGAAAAGAGAGATTGGAAACAGGGCGCCAGTTAGAGGGAACAGAGGGGTCAGAAGAATGGGACTTTAGGATGGGACGGACGATGGCGTGTTTCCAGCCAGAGGGAAAGGTGCCAGAGGACAGACTAGAATTGAACAGGGAAAGTATATATGGGGAAAGAGCTAGTGAGGGTTCTAGAAGCCAGGAGGATGGGATGGGATCAGCTGAACAGGTGGTTTTACGAATAGAAAGGAATGTTTTTTGAAGAACGGAGGGAGTGATCATCTCAAAAGAGGACCAGAAATGAGATAACACAGGAGTGGAATGGGATGGGGATTGTAGGGAGGGAAGGGAGGGCATAGCAGGGGGAGAGAGGGGAGGGGGACATGAAGGGAAGGACTGACGGAGAGTGTCGACCTTAGTGACAAAGAAAGTAGCAAGAGAGGAGGGATCAGGAAGGGAAGATGCAAGAGGGGGAGAAGGAGAAGAAGCAGAGTGAGATGCAGTGAGGGAATGCAGAATAGAGTACAAGCGGCGTGAAGAATTGGAGGAGGAAGAAATAAGATTGGAATAATAGTCACGCTTTGCAGTATGGAGAAGGGATCGATAATGCCGGTGGCAGAGGCGGAAACCTGACAGAGTAGTGGGGGAAGGATGCCTTCGCCAAAGCCGTTCTGCCCGGCGGAGGTGTCTGCGGTGCAGAAAAAAGACCGGGGTGAAACCAGGGATGGTGTGAACAATGACGGGGGCGGGGACCAGGGCAGACAGGAGCAACCGAGTCCAGGGCGGATTGGAGCGTGGAATTCCAACAGTGGGCCTGGGCGTCAACAGGGAGAGACTCAAAATTCGAGGGGAACAAAGTGGCAGGAGATGGAAATTGCAGAAGAGTGTCCGTGGTAATCTTACGAGTAGGTAGTGATACAGAACAGAGGTTTGAGGGAGGAGGCGAGACCAGGGGGGGAGCAGGGACAGAAAACAAAAGGCAATGATGATCAGACCAGGGGAGGGGGAAGGAGGACAGTAAGGAAGGAGGGAGGGGGAAGGAAGCGGAAGTAATAAGAAGGTCGAGAGAATGGCCAGCAACGTGAGTAGGGAAAGAGACAGATTGGCGGAGAGAAAGATCAGACAGAAAAGTAAGAAAAGAGGAATCCCTTACCGAAGAGGGGGAGTCAGCGTGAACATTAAAATCACCTAAGATTAGGAGGTGGGGATAAAGCAACGAGACCTCGGCTATGGTGGCCAGCAGAGAGTCCCAGGAGGAGGTAGGGAGGGAGGGTGGGGCGTAGATAAGAAGAAAGTAATACGAAGTAGTAGTAGAGGAGGCCAACTGTTCAAGCAGAGTCTCCGGGTAGAGCAGCGAGGGGGAGGAGACAAGCTCAGAAAGATGAAGGGAGGAGCGATAGAGAATGGCCACACCCCCACCGCTTCTGCCCCGGCGGGATGTGGAGAAGAAAGAATAGCCTGGTGGAAGGCAACGGTTAAGGAAGGGCTCATCTCCTTCCTTTAGCCAGGTTTCGGTCAAGAAAAAGATGTCCAAATTGTGTGCCATGATCAGGTCATGGACCAGAAGAGATTTAGAACGAATAGAACGGCAATTCAGAAGCGCAAATTGTAAGAACACAAGGGAGGGAGAAAGAGGAGGGAAAGAGGGAGGGGAGGATGGAGCACGGGGACAATAGGTAAGGTGCGAAAGCTGACGAATAGAGGGACCAGAGGGAGCAACAACCAAGGGCGCAGGGCGCCAGCCCCAGTGGACGGGAATAGCAGCCATGAACAAAGATAAGAACAGTAGTAAGGAACCGAGAAGCACAGGGAACCAAACACTGGGAGAGGAGACGTATGGGGACAGGTGAGGAAAAGCGATGAACTTGGAAAGCGGAGTTAGTAGGTGAGAAACAGCAGAAAAGGACGTGGTAGAAGCAAAGGCCTCGGAACTACCACCCCAGACCTCGCCCCAAGGAGCTTGCACAAGGAGCAGGTCGTGCTCCTTGTGCGCGCTCCTTCGGCGCGCGCCTCAGCGGCACGGGGCGCCGCACCAGAATAGCTGTTAAAGGGCACGGGAGCCAGCGTCACTTCCGGGGGGCGGAGCAACAATACCTGGGGAGACAGGAGACAAGCGGAATGCGTTTAGGAATTGGCACAGCAGGTAATTAGCACAGCAGGATAAGCAGTACAGCAAGCAGCAAGCAGGTAGGCAGCGAACAACAACAGGACACAGATCAGCGGCGGGGCGCCGCACCAGAATAGCTGTTAAAGGGCACGGGAGCCAGCATCACTTCCGGGGGGCGGAGCAACAATACCACACGTGACGTGACATACTGTGACATGTTGTGGCCTTTGAGAGCCTCAGGGGATCCCAAACCGACACTTGCTGCAAACACACGGTAGGTTGCACCTTTGGTCTTTTGGGAATGGCATCAGCCTTTACATGTTAATGATTTACTGTTTGTTTCATAAACATTTCATGTTGAGTTTCTGTACACAAACACTGATGTACATGGGGTGAAGCTGTGAAACGCCTGTGTAACATGGGCATGGACATGACCATATCCATGTGACATCCTTGTCTGCGGTTCCAATTCCAAATGTCCACAACGTGCACTGTGTTCTGTGTTGTGATCATGTTATGTTTACCAGAGTGAAGTTTCATTACGTACATATTGAAATTCGACTCTCTGCAATTTCGGCTGATGTTTCAAGCAGCATACCAATACATTGTATATCGTCTTATGACACAGGGCATAGGACACACAAAGCACATCTACTATACTGCATCCGGCATCACCATCACCCACCTGTTGGAGGACACAACAATACCATTGAACTATCCCTGGGAAATGGTGCCATAGGATGTTTGACCTCTGCAAGTGGGACACATGCCTAGGATGGACAGTATTATTGTTGGACTGCTACTTTGGCCGTAACAGGCCTGTCCAACACACCATTGCTGTCATGCTCTGGCTGGGTGTTGTGTTCATCGCAGAAGACACACATGACCTTTCCAGTACTGTGGCATATTGTGATATCACACTTGACTATGCATGCCCATGGTTTCAAGGACAGTCTTAACGGGACTTGTTGGGTTGCAGACACCCTTTGCACTGTGGACACTGTGTACTGGTTCCCAAATGTGCAGCAGGGACTGACATTGTCGCTGTATGTTTTACATCCTTCTGACATTGTGTTGTTGTGTTTTGCCCATGTGTGTGACATGGAACACAGGATACACTCATCTGTTTGGTTCAACATGAGCATACAGCCATGCATGTGGCACAGGGGGAACAATGGAGAGGTCCTCTTGTCCATATCCGCCTACCTTCCACTTGGACATGACACAGTATTTGCCACCATACCACTTTACTGCACACCAACATCTTGGATTGATATTTGCACTCACCAAGGGTGTTACAGTGCATGTGTGGCATCACTGTATCATGTTTCAATGTACACGGTGCATGTGCATGTGACTGACTATGTTGGTGCAACACAGCATGTGGCAATATGGCTTCTGTGTGGATTACTGTAACATGTTTGACCTTTCTTTCCATCTCTATATACGGGTCATTGTGTTTGTTTACTGTACCGACGTGATGCTCTGCATTGATTTACAAACTTAGCATTGCATGTCTGCACAGTCCTATTTATCCCCTGAGGTTCCGGCACTCACATTGCCCCGTTATATTTGGAGTGTGGCAGTGTGGGTGTCCATTTTCTTCCTTCATTTGTGCATTCCATGTACCGTGATATATGTGTACAGACACTGTATCCACACCAACCAGTGCAGGGGACCTTCTGCATAGTGTTATCTCTGCATGTTTCTGCGGTTTGTTTCATTTGAATTCTCTGTGTTCATGTGCCTCTGCTACCTGTTAGCATATCCTCATTTTGCATTTTGATTCCTATATCAGGCATTATGTGACAGCTGTAACATATATTTCGTGATCTGTGTTTTCACTTTCTTACTTTTAACAACATATGCTGTTTCATTTGTGTACCTCCTGTGTTGACAGACAGATCTATTTTTATGAACAGATCATGATTGATGTGTGCTGGGCCCTCATCATGCACCGCCTACTGTCTACATGCACACATATGTAACTAACACATTTGGGACATGCAGCAGCATGTGGGGGGGGGGGGGTGGAGGGCTAATGCATACTGCACACTATGCACCTAATGCACATTATCTCTCCTGCCCATCATCTGTAGACGAGCCAGTGACTTTTCTTTAACATGTGGGTTGCTGCCCTGCAAAACGTGTTTTTGATTTTTCCTCTGTTATACAATCACCTTGATATTATGATAGGCGGTATCTACACTATCTCTGATGATTAACCAAAATAAATATATGTGTTGGACGTAAATCTGTCTCTGCTGCTGCTTAACCACACTGACACACGTCTTTAGTGATTTCATGGTCATGTACATGGCCGGTGCCAGCTGTCTATCTTCCAGCCGTCTGCCACATCACTGGTTGTTACGGGTTCCCATACACACATTCCCTTTGAGGTAATATCTTTGTATTGTGCTTGCTGTGGTTGTTTGGGATAGTGGTCACAGACATGTGTTGTAACACTATAGGTTGCAGAATTGATTCCCACATGGGGTTTTCTTATTTCTTTGTGTTGTGCTAACCTGACCATGAGCTACCTGCAGGTTCATCACCTATCCATGCACCCTTCCATCTCTTCACTGTACACCAAATTGTGCCCTCTGTGCTGCCTAATCATCACATATTAGCTGTTACATATGTCTCTTTCTTTGTAGTGTCTACATAGGCAGTCCACTTGGGGGATTGGCATTGCTGTGGTTCAGCTGGTCTTTGGCACACCTGTTTGCAGGTTCAATTCTCACATGCTCCTTTTCTGTTCTCTTCCATATTTTGCCCTGCTCCACAGAGCATCGCCTACCGCCCTTTGGGTTTAGGTTCTTTCCTCTTTTGCATGCTGTATCCACTGCATAACATTTCATTGTGTATGTGCATGTAGTTATATGTGTCTCTGGTCCCAATTACAGACTGTGATCTGAGCTGGACACACCAGAACTGCATGTGCATTCCATCATGGCTTCTGTTGGAGGTTTGCCTATCCTGGCAGACAGCAGGCTTCTTGTGTGATGCCCTGCAGTATTCTTATATGCAGCCTTTGCTAATGACTTCACATTGGTGGTGTAGCCTACCGGTTTGTGCATTGACATTTGTGCTGATGGTCATAGGTTTGATTACTCTCTGTTCTCTTTCATTTGTATGCCTGTCCTGCACAACTATTTTTCATTCCTGTAATAGTCATATCTGGGCAGATCTGTGCTGTTAGCACATTGTACCCTTATCACAGTTGCCAACCATCCTTCTGTCTGTCTATGTGTGTCTGCCAGCTGTGTGCCATCCTGCCCTGATGTGCAAGCTGTTACCCCATGTCCTGCACTGGTACACGTTTCTGCATTGCAGCTCTTCCTGGTTGCCTCTCCTGTATGTGCTCTGCATGGCACTGCTACTCCTCTGTCCTCCTGTCATTGCACCTATCCTGTCACCTCTACCTCTTCTGCTGGACACATCTTCCCATCCTCTGCCACACACTGTCATTGTTACACAGTACATTACCATCACCCTGTGCATCGCTACAGCTGCCCCCGATATGTTTGTCCATTTTTCCAGCTGACACATGGGCTGGACGCAGATTCATCTGATCCATCAGCTCAGCTCTACTTCCTTCCTTCACTTGTGCATTGTCTTTCCTTGGTGCTCTGTGCAGTGTTAGGGTTACATCTGTGTTTGGCCCATGCCTTTCTTGCTTTTCAACTTGGGGGACCTTACTGCCCTTGGCCAACATCTCTTGAGTCACCTATACATCCTTGGGGCATCTTTAGCCACACCTTAGATTCAGCCAGCTTATGGGGCACCTAATATGGTGCCTTGGGGGTTGACAACCTTTCAACATGCCCTCTGGGGCACATTATAACCCATCTTGGCTGACGTGGTGGTTTAGGATGTGCCTTCTGGTGCGCCCTAAAAGGTGCATTAGGTTATGGCA
The DNA here is from genome assembly GCA_033557465.1 of Ichthyophis bannanicus. Classification (NCBI taxonomy): domain Eukaryota; kingdom Metazoa; phylum Chordata; class Amphibia; order Gymnophiona; family Ichthyophiidae; genus Ichthyophis; species Ichthyophis bannanicus. Next base: position 1,761,199,809 of record CM066032.1, on the reverse strand, counting down.
CTGGGGTGTGGGTATTTTTAGCTGGCAGCACAGATTGTTGGACTGTTTCAAGCAGGAAAAGGAATTGCCTTGACCACCCTTATTCATTACACCCAATGGAGGATTGAGCTCATGACTCCTGTCTTAGCAGTCATTGTATTTACCAGTGTGCTATACCTTTGTTCCTGTGACTACAGATCAGCACGCGAAGTTAAGGTTAACACGCGGTAATGTGCAAGGCAATGTGCACGGCTCCCTCACAAAATGAAAAAGGTCGAGAATTACTGCCCTAGGCATGTGCATTTCAGGCTCATTTGGGCATTCATTTGGGCACTTAAAAAATAAACATGCATGCCAATTGTATGTGCACGCATATAGCAATGAATTAGCACATGTATACTCAATTTGTATATGCAAAAAAATCTGTAACATGCAATTAGTAAGCATGCAATTAAGATGAAAAGGATCAAAAACTTGAGTCCCCCTAAAAACTGCTAATCCTTAGTTTAAAAGAAAATTAACCAACCCTTTTTTGGGGACCTGCAAAAGTCTATGAAACCAAAAGCTGACATAGTTTGCCCAAATTTCAGGGTGCCTGCATGCTTATGATCATCTGTATATAAATCAAAATCACCTACAGTAATACCTTATTGGTATCGGGATCCAGCCCCAGTGAGGCTAGAAACTCCACTATCAGCAGCAGAGCTGGGCCAGAAACATCTGGATGGTGATAAAACAAGCAGCTAATAAAAGACTTAAAGTTAACTGCTAATCCCATACATCTTGCTGAAAAGGTTGACCTAAATGTAATTAAAATACCCTCATCTCTCCCATGCACACTCTGCTGATATTCATACGAATAGCCTGGGGTGCACATCTCATTAAGCAGCAGGGAATTGGCTTCCGAATGCCAAGGATCAGTGATGCAACAAATGTCAGATAAGTAGTTAGTTATTAATTTGGATACAGTAGAGGACCTATTCCATACTGATCTAGCATCTACATATATTAATTTGAAAGGTGCTGTTGATAAGGCAGAACCAATGGCCTTTGCCTGCCCAGGATAAATTAGGACTCTCTGTCTGGGATACCCCAGACTAATCCTTTCCTTGATTCTAGCAGAATTTTATCTCCCTTGATTCAGTACCCCTGGAATACTTCCCTTCCTTTTCCCCACCCTCTCCATTGAATCAAAGCATGTTCATAACAAAGTAGAAAACTAGAAAAAATGTCATATTACAACCTTCCTTATACCCTACAATTACAAGAAACACATGCAATCATCCCTCCTTCTCCTCCAAGACCCCGATCAAAACTAAACAGGTAAGTCCAACTCTTCCCACTCATACAGTTTTTACCAAAACAATCCTCTGCCACTTCCCCTCCATGATTCTCTTCTCACCTTTGAAAATCCTTTAATTCATCCACGTAGAATCAACCCCCCATAATACCTGCAGAGTCCATAGAGATTTCCATGCTGGGTCCATGAATGCACACATTTTGCGAAGACATGCAGGGTGATGCATTTGGGATGCAGAAATCCAAAGGAGCTCTATCCAATAGGAGGTCAGAGGCTTGTGTGTATATATCAGAAGAGGGATCTTAGGGCAGGGTAAGGGGTTAGTATTTGAGAATCTCAATGTGGCAAAACAGTGTGACTAGGCAGTAGCCAAAACCTGTATACGGAGAGGCATAGCCAGCACAAGGAAGGATATTAGTGCCCCTCTGCAAGTTTATTTGTATTTATTTAACATTTCTTATATACTACCTTTTATGATATCAAGGTGTATCACGCCGCCCGCTCCCTAACCTTGGGGGTTTAAGGAGGGGTTGCCTTGTGATGCCCTGGAGGCAATTAGTTGTAGTTGTGTTTAGTGCTTCGAGCAGTAAGGCATGGCAAAGAGAAATTTATTTTTCATGAGGTTTATTTGCCAGTTGTGCGGTTCAAATGGTACAGACGGTGCAGAAGTATAAATCCAAAACAAGAGTAAAGACACTTACTAAACAGACTTGCAATGCTGTGCTATATTCAGGAATTCACATTCACTTCATGTGATCCAATCAAAAAGGGTGAGACAGAAAAGTTCCTACAAGAGTAGTGCTCCTGTTATAGAAATCACTGGTACATTGACTCATTCACTTTCTACCAGCTTCTTGTATAGGACGAGTTAAGTGCCTCTGCTATATTGCTTCATATAACAGGTAAACCTTTCCCCTTAATTGTCTTTCTCAATTAAGCATGTAGAACAGTCCATTAACATATCCTCTTCTGAGGAAGGCAGAGAATTAGAAATAGGCATTCCTTCTTTACAGCCAATAACTGGTTCAGGAGCACTGTAGTTAAAACTTGCCTTATGTTCTAAAAACTCTCTGAACTCGTGGAGAAGTGATTCAGCTGGTGACTTCCCTTCACTTAGCTGGCGTTCCTTTTCTCCCATGAGCAATTGTTTGCTGAGCCTCTCTATCTCAGGCTGATTAGCATATTTGTTTGTGTCAGGAAAACAAACATTCAATGTGCTGCTAACGTTATCTCCCCACCTTTCCCTACACGTGGGTGCTGTGCTTGGATACTTAGCAGTAATGGGAGAGTCTTTAAAGAGATATTTAAAAGCACTGACGTCAGCCCTTTCCTGGCTAGGTTCTTCAGCTAGCTTGTAAGAATATTCACTTTTATTCGAAGCTTCTCCTTGCTGAAAACAGCTGCCACCATTTTGTCTGACTTGGCTTTTAAAACTAGGGCACACTCTCTCTGGCTTTGGAGTATAACACTTATCCACTACTTCTCCCCCACTGGGTACCTTGTATAGAAGATTTCCCTTGGAGAATTCTTTGTCCTTCTGCCTTTTATTCCATAGCTCTGCCTGGTCCTGTAGCCTTGGATCTCTCAGCGTTCTGAAAGTATTCTGCCTCCAGCAGTTCCTTTCCTCCTCTGAGTCTTCCAGCACGCTACCTGCTAGTTGCAGACTATTGGAGGAATCACAGCAGCAAAGATATTTCCTTCCAGACTTTCCCTCTGAAACTCTTGTTTCTTGTCCTGGGAATTCTCTCCGTCCCTGTTGTTCTCTTGGCTTCTCTCTTAGCCTCTGTGGCTCTCCTAGTTTCCTTTGCTCTCCTTCACTTCCTGGTTTCAGACTATTTAACCAGGTGCTTCTAGCTTGCACTGCCCACCTCCTCTTGGGGCGTGCCCAATCAAGAGCTTTACTACTCCCTTCCCCCGAGGTGAGCTGTTCTGCTTGATTAGTTCTGATTTTTTTTCTTTCTGCAGAGAAATCCCTGCTTTCTCCTGCAGTACCGGCTTCTACCACCGGATGCTTATCTGTGTCCATCGGTTCCTGGGGAGCTACTGGGTCACAGATCCCCCCCCCCCCTTAAGATATCACGGGCTGGCTTTATCTTAACAGCACAGCACGTGATACCACTTATGGACTCTGGGATGTTAAGCTGTACTTGAGGCTGTTGTCTTGGGGAGTCTATTGTGGCTATCTGGGCTAAGGCTACCCTGTCATGCCATGGCTTTAGGAGGTTAACGTGGTAGACTTGCCTGCGGCCTTTCCTATTTTCCACTAAATATGAAACAGGTCCCACAGGATGCACCACCCGACAAGGGCCCTTCCAATGGCTTTCGAATTTGGGTTCCATACCCGACACCATCACAATGACTTTCTCTCCTACATTTAACTGACGCTGTTTTGTATTCCTATCGTAGTAAGATTTTTGTTTAGCCTGACTACGTTTTAAGTTTTCTTCCGCTGTCTGTGAAGTTCGGCGTAGCCGTTTCTTTAAATCTTTAAGGAATTCGGACACCTCTACTTCCCTAGGATCTGGCTCCACCCATTGTTCTTTTAGGATGTCCAGAATGCCGCGGGGTGACCGGCCATATAGTGACTCATATGGTGCCGTTCCTAATGAGGCTTGTTTCCTTTCTCGGCATGCATAAAGGATAAAGGGAAGCATGGTATCCCAATTGTCAATGTCCCTCTCCAAACTCCTACGTAACATCCTCTTAATCGTTTGATTTTGTCTTTCGACTAAACCGTTAGTTTGGGGATGGTATGCTGCTGTTTTGATGTGGGTAATGCCAAAGGCATCCCACACTTGCCCTAAGTACTTTGAGAGGAAATTGCTCCCCCTGTCGGTGAGAACTTCCTTTGGGAAACCTATTTCACAAAATAGCTTAATAAGTTCCATAGCTATTACTTTGGCTGATGTGCTCCGTAGTGGCATGGCCCACGGAAATCTTGTAGCGTGATCTACTACCACTAGAATATAGCGGAATCCTCTCGGAGTCTTAATTAGAGGTCCAACTATGTCTATCCCTATCCTTTGGACGGGCTCTTTAATCACAGGAGATGGGATCATTGGGACCTCCCTGGGATGGGCTGCAGAGACTCTTTGACAAGTGGGACAAACCTCGCAAAACTTGGCCGTCTCCTTAAATATACCTGGCCAGTAAAATCTAGCGAGGATCTGGTCAAGGGTCCCCTGACTGCCCTTATGTCCCCCAACAGGATGGTCATGTGCCAGCCGTAACACTATGTTTTTGAAAGTGGTCGGCACCACTAACTGCTTCCTAGTATCTCCTGTAAAAGGATTTTTACTCTCCCTATAGAGTAGGCCAGCGGTGAGCAGAAACCTAGGCAGGGTATCCCTAGTGCTCTGGGCCCACTTAAATGCCTGAGTAAGGGCAGGGTCTGCCTGCTGCTCATGCGGAAATGAGAGAAACTTGTTCATCAGTTCCTCGGGCACCCATGGCAGCTCTTGCCCGGCCTGTACCTCCGCCTTGTTTCTAGAGCGTAATTGCTTCTCTTTACGCTTTTCAGCCTTTTCCTTTTTATCTTTAGGATCTGGAGTTTCTATTAAAGCATCCTCAAAAGGAAGAATTTCTCCAAGATCCTCTGTGTGGTCTTCCTCCCTTTCTAAGGGTCCCTCCTTATCCTCTGAGGCTGCAGACTGGGCCCTCGTGGAGACCATCACGCCTTTCTCATGCAACTCTCGCTTCATCTCTTGATAAAACTGAGGCCAATCCCTGCCTAGAATGACAGCATGAGGAAGACCTGGGATAACTGCTAGTGGGATAGTCCTACGTGTGCCTAACCCTTTTATGTGTAGTTTGTACACTGGGTAAGTGGAAGTTCCACCATGTACGCACCTTATCTTCACTGAAGTAACGGGCTGAATCACTTCTCCGCCTTGCTTGGCCTCTATTTCATGCCACAACTCCTTGGAGAGCATACTCAACTCCGCCCCGGAGTCCAGCAAAGCCTGGGCGGTGATTCCCTGTACTTCTATAGAAAGAAGGAAACCTTGCCTATCTCTCATAGCACTACCCGCTATTAATGCAGTTTTCACATGACATTGTCTTTGCAAATGCCCTTCCTGGCCACATTTGTAATATTTTTGTCTACCTTTTTCACCTTTCCATAAAGGCATGCACATTTTTACAGGACCGCTCTCCTCCCTTCGTGCCCTTTCTGATCTGCAATAACCAGACTCCTGGGAAGCAGAGCCACCTCTCTGGCCTGTAATCTCGGCCTCAATGTATCTTTCCGAGAGTGCTACTGCCTCCTGAGGGGTTTTGCAATTCTGCAAGATCAGAAAAGTACGGATACTGTTTGGAAGAGCGTCCATGTACTGCTCTAATACTAGGTCATTCAAGATAGACTCCACAGCTCTCCCTTCTGGATTTAACCATTTGTTAAGCAAGCTGCGTATGCGATGACATAGAGATTTTGGAGTCTCACTGGGCTTCAATTTCACACTCCTCAGGCGAGTGCGATAAACCACCGGAGTGAGCCCCAATCTCTCCCTGATTGCTCTTTTAATCTCATCATAGCTTCCTGCTAAATCAGCTGGCATGGCACGGTAAGCGGCCAGCGCCTCCCCTGTGAGGGATGCAGCCAGTCTTAGCGGCCAGTGTTCTTTAGGCCACAAGCTAAGATGTGCAACTCTTTCAAAGCTTTCTAAATAATCATCCACATCATCCTTATCTGTAAGCTGTCCAAAATTGAATAAAGTTCCCATCTGTATGCTAACAGGATGTACATTGTCTGTTAGTGTGGAACCTGTTGTTGAGGCTGGAACAGGCGCTGGCTTCTTTTCTCGCAACAACTCCTCCATCAACGCTAGCAGGGGTTTTTGCTGCTCATGGAAGCTAGCATTAGCTCTTGCCTGTGCCTCTAGAGACATGTCTCTCTGGCGTTCCAACTGCGTCGCCATCCATCCAAAGATCTCTTTGGCTTCCAACGTCATCTTGGAACCTGCAACAAAAGAGAAACACAGACCAAAGTGCGATACCACTGGATACTGAGTTTTCTATTCTCTTTGGAACATATATATATATATTTTTTTTCCTTCCCCCAGTCACCACTAGGAGACCCCCCTGGCCCTGGTATCCTCGGTACCCTGGGTGGATACCCTTTACCTGGCTCAGGAGTTATACAAGCACGTCAGCAACGAAGTTCAGCAGCTTCCTGCAGTCCCCTTCCACTGCTGGGCTCGGCAGCACCTCTGCTGGGCTCCTCTGGAAGTCCGGCCTCTGCAGCTCCTGCTATGGCCACTTCTTGCGTCTGCAGAAATCCTGCCAACTACGCCACTCTTATCACGCCGCCCGCTCCCTAACCTTGGGGGTTTAAGGAGGGGTTGCCTTGTGATGCCCTGGAGGCAATTAGTTGTAGTTGTGTTTAGTGCTTTGAGCAGTAAGGCATGGCAAAGAGAAATTTATTTTTCATGAGGTTTATTTGCCAGTTGTGCGGTTCAAATGGTACAGACGGTGCAGAAGTATAAATCCAAAACAAGAGTAAAGAAACTTGCTAAACAGACTTGCAATGCTGTGCTATATTCAGGAATTCACATTCACTTCATGTGATCCAATCAAAAAGGGTGAGACAGAAAAGTTCCTACAACAGTAGTGTTCCTGTTATAGCAATCACTGGTACATTGACTCATTCACTTTCTACCAGCTTCTTGTATAGGACGAGTTAAGTGTCTCTGCTATATTGCTTCATATAACAGGTAAACTTTTCCCCTTAATTGTCTTTCTCAATTAAGCATGTAGAACAGTCCATTAACATATCCTCTTCTGAGGAAGGCAGAGAATTAGAAATAGGCATTCCTTCTTTACAGCCAATAACTGGTTCAGGAGCACTGTAGTTAAAACTTGCCTTATGTTCTAAAAACTCTCTGAACTCGTGGAGAAATGATTCAGCTGGTGACTTCCCTTCACTTAGCTGGCGTTCCTTTTCTCCCGTGAGCAATTGTTTGCTGAGCCTCTCTATCTCAGGCTGATTAGCATATTTGTTTGTGTCAGGAAAACAAACATTCAATGTGCTGCTAACATTATCTCCCCACCTTTCCCTACACGTGGGTGCTGTGCTTGGATACTTAGCAGTAATGGGAGAGTCTTTAAAGAGATATTTAAAAGCACTGACGTCAGCCCTTTCCTGGCTAGGTTCTTCAGCTAGCTTGTAAGAATATTCACTTTTATTCAAAGCTTCTCCTTGCTGAAAACAGCTGCCACCATTTTGTCTGACTTGGCTTTTAAAACTAGGGCACACTCTCTCTGGCTTTGGAGCATAACACTTATCCACTACTTCTCCCCCACTGGGTACCTTGTATAGAAGCTTTCCCTTGGAGAATTCTTTGTCCTTCTGCCTTTTATTCCATAGCTCTGCCTGGTCCTGTAGCCTTGGATCTCTCAGCGTTCTGAAAGTATTCTGCCTCCAGCAGTTCCTTTCCTCCTCTGAGTCTTCCAGCACGCTACCTGCTAGTTGCAGACTATTGGAGGAATCACAGCAGCAAAGATATTTCCTTCCAGACTTTCCCTCTGAAACTCTTGTTTCTCGTCCTGGGAATTCTCTCCGTCCCTGTTGTTCTCTTGGCTTCTCTCTTAGCCTCTGTGGCTCTCCTAGTTTCCTTTGCTCTCCTTCACTTCCTGGTTTCAGACTATTTAACCAGGTGCTTCTAGCTTGCACTGCCCGCCTCCTCTTGGGGCGTGCCCAATCAAGAGCTTTACTACTCCCTTCCCCCGAGGTGAGCTGTTCTGCTTGATTAGTTCTGATTTTTTTTCTTTCTGCAGAGAAATCCCTGCTTTCTCCTGCAGTACCGGCTTCTACCACCGGATGCTTATCTGTGTCCATCGGTTCCTGGGGAGCTACTGGGTCACAGGTGGTTTACATTGAACAGGACACTTATAACTTGGAGATAACTATTTTACAGGGAACATGGAGGGTTAAGTGGCTTGCCCAAGACCACAAGGAGCACCTGTGGGACTAGAAACCCCAGTCCTTCTGGCCTAAGGTTGCTGTCCTCTAGTGGTATTTGAACCCCCCAACCTTTTGGCCTGAGGTACCTTGCCCCAACCACTAGGCCACTCCTCCACTCCAAGTTGTTGGGGAGGCCTCACTTGGAGTATTGTATTTAGTTTGGACAGCACATTTTTCCTAGAAAAAAAAAAGGTGCTGGTACTCATATGTATGGCTTTTCATTAATACATGAGGACCATGGGTCAATTTTGGCAATCAATGAAGAAGATGCCAGTACTCTGTACCACTGCAAATCCCCTCAAAAAAAGGTCTGAGTTTAGGAGACCATACCTTACAAAGGATATAAAAAGACTTGAAGTGGTTCAGAGGAAAGTGACCAAAATGATGTGCAGCCTGCACCAGAGGATGTATGAGAAGAGATCTGAAGACCAAAATACGTATACACGAGGAGAGGAGGAACAAGGGAGATATGATACAGACATTTAAATACTTAAAAGATATTAATGAACAAACACAACTTTCTCAAAGATGGAGAAGAAGTAGACCATGATATAGGCATGATATGAAGCTGCAAGAAGATAAACTAAAAAGCAACATTGAGAAAAATGTTTTCATGGAAAGGGTGGTGGATGCCTAGGATGCCCTCCCAATGGAGGTGGTGAGGGCAAAAACAGTGATGTAATTCTGAAAGGCATGGACAGACACAGAAGGTCCCTTTATAGAAAGAGCTTGGAATCAAAGCAAACTTAAATAGCTCATCCATTTCAAAACTAGAGGATGTAACTTGCACGGAGTAGCAGGTACAACCCTAAACAAAAGGCATGCGGCGGGTAGATCTCTATAACTCTAGCCATCTTACTGGGCATGATGCTGGTCTTTATCTGCCATCATTTACTATATTACCATATTACATACTGCTCAAATGGCCTGGCCTCTTTGTTGCACCTGTTCACTATGACACCAAAGTGTAATGCCTTGTGTGGGTAATGCATAAAAAACAGGTACTGCCCCAATCAATACGACCCAAAAACAAACAAAATCAAAACAATCAATATGCACAAAAAATCTAAGCTCAAAAAATATATATCTAAACAAAACAAGCTCAGGGCTAGCCAATTACTGATATAGGAGGAAAAAAGACCTCAGTATCCCCCCGCACTAAAGTGACAGGAGTCAAGTCTGTCGACAGACGCCAAAACGTCTAAGAAGACTGAACAGACTGAAAATTACATCAACGGTCATAAAAAAACCTCCAACCAGCAGGCTTCCGAGCACAGCAATACTAATATCACACAACATCAAACAAAAAGCTCCGGACACTTATCTTTGGATGATTACAGTCACTTAAGAATGATGATGATGAAAAAAAGCAATTGTGAGGATGTTGAATCCAACCACGATGAGCTGAAGACCACGTCGAAGTAAGCGTATACGATGGTGTACTTCAGGTGATCAGGAACTCCGACATCAGATGTTTCGCTTTAATGGCTTCTTCAGGGAGCAAAAATCACTCGTCACCGTGCCATCATGTGACTCTATGCAACAAAGCACCGGAGCAAGAAAAGCTGAAAATAACAAGAAAAAGAAAAATGACTAATGCAACAAAACAAAACAAAAACTGGAGTCAACCCCCTTAAAACGAACCAGGCCAACAAAATAAGTTTGTATACCCTGTATGCTGGTTTTGAGAAAAAAAGCATGAAAATGCAAAAGATAGCAGCCAAACAGACGCAAGTAAGAAAACCGGCTGCTGGCTCACCTTCCCAAACGCCGACTCATGCGCAAAGCAAAAATATATAAAGGCGGGGCTAAAATGAAGGGGCCAATTACAAACAACCAGGAGTCATGACAGACCTAAGCGTCAGGCCCGACAATCTTTAAACAAAAAACAGGGGAAATTCCAAAAAACCACCGCAACGCTGGATTTTTTCCCTTCATACTGTGGCTCCTGGGGGTTTGAATGATTCCATTGAATGGAATAGCTGTTTATGATTGATTTCTTCCATGAACAAATAAAAATTTTTTGAGATTTTTGATTTTTTCTGTTACAACATTTTCTAGTAGGGAGGGTGGGTTTTTGGTGGTTTTTTGGAATTTCCCCTGTTTTTTGTTTAAAGATTGTCGGGCCTGACGCTTAGGTCTGTCATGACTCCTGGTTGTTTGTAATTGGCCCCTTCATTTTAGCCCCGCCTTTATATATTTTTGCTTTGCGCATGAGTCGGCGTTTGGGAAGGTGAGCCAGCAGCCGGTTTTCTTACTTGCGTCTGTTTGGCTGCTATCTTTTGCATTTTCATGCTTTTTTTCTCAAAACCAGCATACAGGGTATACAAACTTATTTTGTTGGCCTGGTTCGTTTTAAGGGGGTTGACTCCAGTTTTTGTTTTGTTTTGTTGAATTAGTCATTTTTCTTTTTCTTGTTATTTTCAGCTTTTCTTGCTCCGGTGCTTTGTTGCATAGAGTCACATGATGGCACGGTGATGAGTGATTTTTGCTCCCTGAAGAAGCCATTAAAGCGAAACATCTGATGTCGGAGTTCCTGATCACCTGAAGTACACCATCGTATACGCTTACTTCGACGTGGTCTTCAGCTCATCGTGGTTGGATTCAACATCCTCACAATTGCTTTTTTTCATCATCATCATTCTTAAGTGACTGTAATCATCCAAAGATAAGTGTCCGGAGCTTTTTGTTTGATGTTGTGTGATATTAGTATTGCTGTGCTCGGAAGCCTGCTGGTTGGAGGTTTTTTTATGACCGTTGATGTAATTTTCAGTCTGTTCAGTCTTCTTAGACGTTTTGGCGTCTGTCGACAGACTTGACTCCTGTCACTTTAGTGCGGGGGGATACTGAGGTCTTTTTTCCTCCTATATCAGTAATTGGCTAGCCCTGAGCTTGTTTTGTTTAGATATATATTTTTTGAGCTTAGATTTTTTGTGCATATTGATTGTTTTGATTTTGTTTGTTTTTGGGTCGTATTGATTGGGGTAGTACCTGTTTTTTATGCATAGTTTTCTTGCCCCTTGAGAGGATTTTTGTTTAATTGTGTGGGTAATGGCATTTTCACTTTATCGCTCCTGATGGAGCAGGAGTTGAAACAAAACTTGAACTTCCTGGGAACTAGCAAGGTGGGCTAGAACCCGCTGACTCCCAACTAATAACTTCTGCACACAGGACAGTTCTCTGCTGGCCTTGGCCAGATAAGAGCATCTTCACACGACTGCCGGTGGCATCACTGGGTGGACAGGGCTTACAAGTTAGAGCAGAAATTGAGATAAAACGTGAATTCCCTGAGAGCTGCAAGGCATGGTTGAGTCCCCTGGCGCCTGGCTGATAACCTGAGGACACAGTGCAGTCCTCTTCTGGCAACTAGTATCCTTGTGTGAACAATTTATTTATTTATTTGGTTTTATACCACACTATTCAAGATTAGCACGGTTTACAAGGTAACAACATAGAACATGGAACAGTATTTAACATATTACATTTAACATAATAAACATGTGAATATGTGAACAAGTTATATATATACCGTTAACTATTTACATTGATAGCTAACGGATCATTCATTGTAGATTATAATATGTACTATAACAATATATGAAGCTTTCATTCAGCCACTGTTGGCATCTTCTTGAGCAGGAATAACTCAACTAGATATTTCCTGTAACTGTTGATCAGTTTCTCACATCACCACTGAGAAATTTTAGTCCATTCTTCCATAAGAACTGTTTCATTCATTTGAGAGCATCCTTACCTGAACAGTGTACTTTAGGTCTTGCCAGCTCATTGGGTGCCTTTAGTTACTGAATGAAGCCTTTGCATTATTTTTTCACCTAATAATATTTATGGTTCAATCTTTCTGCTAAATAAATAATCAGAATACATCCATTTCCCAGAGTCACATATTCATTGTGCAATCTGTTTTTCTTACCAAGGTTTAGATTAAGATCTAATTATGGTTTAAGTATATATTATGCTAATATGCAGACCTGGGGGCAGTGATATTCCTGGCCCCTGCCACCTGGGTTGGGCACCCCCCACACAACCAGCATCCCCCCATGAGCCACGGTGCAATTCCCTCACCCCCCAGCCCACAGAGACAGAGTAACAAACTAACAACTTAAAGTTGGCTTGCCGCGCTGTCTCCATTGTGTGTGCCTGCTGCTGTCTTGTCCTAGCCAAAGTCTTATGAATGGCGAGACTTCGGCCAGGAGAGGAAAGCAGTGGGCCCATGGAGCAAAGACAGTGCAGAAAGCCAACTTTAAGGTAAGTTAGTTTGCCACACTATCTCCGTGGGTTTGGTGGTGGGTGCACACCACCTCCCGGCCAGCACATAGGGTTGGGCCACACCCCCTGCCCTGCCTTTAGTACGCCACTGCCTGAGATATATACAAACCTTTTCTCAGCACTGTAGATGATAAGCCCTATTGGGGAGGGGATAAACCTGACACAGTATTATGTAACTTGCCTTGAGTTTGGTTTTAGAAACACCAGTAATGAAATCTAGCATCATAATCAATGTACTTCACTTTGAAAATTAGTAAAGAGTTCATACATAAAAAAGTGTCTGGAGTCTTTGCAACTATCTTACTTAACTGCGTAATATCTGTTCCGCAAGGAAAAGAGAAAGCACCAAATAACTGCTGTAAATGGGGAAACAAAAGTGTTTTAATGCATGAAAGCCAGCTGTTGTGTCCAGAAAAAAATGTGGATGGGATGTGTCTCAGCATGTGTGACTTTGAGGAGGTCATCAGTCACTTTAATGAGGTCTGCTGGTGCCTTGCGGGCTGTGATTAGTGTGACACTTAGATTGCTGCTTGTAAGTTTTCTTTTTTTTTTTTAATCTGGTGAATTTAATGCTCTGCACATTTAATAATAACACCTTGTTTTCTGAAGATTTTGGAAAAGAAGTTATGAGGAAGGTTGCAAGTCTGATGAATAGGTTCAAGAAACTGCCGTCTAAATCTTAAACTTATTGGCCTTTTCCAGGAAAAAAGAAACTGTGATGTAAGAGAGATAAGAATGTGTTTATTAAATACTCTGTGACATAATCATTTTATCAATGGAGTAATTTCATCAAAGGAGCACCTAAACCATTTTCAGAAGGCGCCTATTTTGCAAATGTAGCTGTATGCCTTTATCAGATCCTACTACTATTAAACATTTATATAGCGCTAAAAGGTGAACACAGCACTTTGCAGACACTTATAAAGATGGTCCCTGCTCATCAGAGCTTACAAACTAATCAAGATAGACTGTACAAAAGATGAGAACAAGGGTACAGAAGGAGAACAAAGGATTAAGATCCAAAAGCGCCCTGAAAGAGGTGAGCCTTTAGCATGGATTTGAAAAGGGGGAGAGTTGAAACCTAATGTAAAGATACAGGTAGTCTGTTCCAGGCATAAAGAGCAGAAAGGTGAAAGGATCAACGTCTGGAATTGGCCCTTGAAGAGAAGGGCATAGAGAGAAGCAAGCCAGAGGAAGAGGGGAGTTCATGAGGAGGGGTGTAGGGAGAGAGGAGAGAGGAAAAGCAGTGAGGAGCAATAGAATGAATGCACTTATAAGCGAGAAGGAGAAGTTTGTATTGGATACGGAAATGGAAGGGAAGCCAATGAAGTGATTTGAGAAGAGGGGTTATATGAGTATATTGGGCTCGTGGAAGATTAGCCAAGCAGCAGAGTTTTGAACAGATTGAAGGGGAGAAAGAAGACTCAGTGGGAGACCAGCAAGGAGGAGGTTGCAATAGTCGAGGTGAGAAGTGACTAAAGGGTGGATAAGTGTTTTAGTAATGTGTTCAGAAAGGAAGGTGAAAATTGTGTTAATGTTGTAGATAAAGAAATGACAGGTTTTTGCTATCTGTTGGATATGTGTGGAGAAGGAGAGAGAGGACTCAAAGATGACTCCAAGGTTGCAGGCTGAGGAACAGGAAGCAGAAGTGTGTTATCAACAGAGATAGAGAAGGGAGGAAAGGAGAAGAAAGTTTAGGGGGGGGGGGGGAGAAGTTCAGTTTTGGCCATGTTCAATTTCAAATGGCGATGAGACATCCAGGCAGCAATGTCAGAAAGGCAGGCAAATATATGGGCTTGGAGTGTAAGAGAAATATCAGATGTAGATCTGAGAAGATAAGCTCTCGGTTCTAGTCCCAATAGCACCCAAATATTCTAGCACACATTTAAACGTACTCCCAGGCAGGTGTAGCTATGTGCATGTACTCTATGCTTGTAACTTTCATAATGTATGCATGTATATTTCAGGTCTACCCCAAATTATACTACAAGAATTCAGTATCTATGCCCAGATTGCATGAAGGTAGGCACTCTCCTTTGATGCACGTATTTGTTCCATGTGCCAACCCTCCTGCAATTTTAGCATAGACATTTTCTGCATTCAAAAAATGCTTGCCAAATGCAGAATGCTTTCTAAAATTATCCCCCAAAAGTTTCCATTTATTTTATAGAGCCTATCCAACATGTCATATGGTGCTCTTGCGGAGAGAGACAAAAAAGATAAACTAATGATTTGATTTACAGTGCCTTTCATTGCCACAGAAGATCAAAGAGGCTTAAATGAAATTCTGCCTGACTTATATGGGATACCAGGATAGAACCGTGAATTCATAAAAGTAGGAGGGTGACAAATTGATGAAGAATTATCCACAGTGTGAATAAGTAAGAATAAATTGAAAAATCTGGATTTAGATTCTTGATTACAGGGCTTTTTTTGTGTTAATGGTTTCTTTTTCTTCAATATTGATGACTAGCATATGATTCCATGTTCTAAAAGATAAAGGATCATCGCTGAATGTGCTCATTTGTTAGTGTCTCTGTTGGGGAGTAGCAGAAAAGATTTCATCGCCACATTGATCACGATTCATTATGGCCTTTTAGAATCTCATCTGTATTCATCTGAGCTCGAAACTGAAGTTCAGGTACCTTAGTACCAATGTAAAAATGGTGCCATCAGGGAGACAGAATTAATGTGGAGATTTGATCGAGTGGCCAGAGTTTAGTACTCTGTGAAAAACTTTTGCATTTTTTTTTTATCCCAGATGTCTTTGAAGATGATTCAAATCATTCTTCCATGTAACTCTACTACTACTACTACTACTACTACTATTATTATTAATCATTTATAAAGCGCTATAAGGCATATACAGCGCTGTACAGGTATATATAGAGGACAGTCCCTGCTTGTAGAGCTTACAAGCTAATCAAGACAGATAGAACAATACAAGAGAAACAAGGGGGTTCAAATAGGAAAGGAGACACAAGGAGAACAAGGGATTAGGATCCAAATGTGGCCTCAAAGAGGTAAGCCTTTAGCATGGATTTGAAGAGGGGGAGAGAAAAGACTTGATGCAAAGAAACAGGAAGATTGTTCCAGGCATAAGGAGCAGCCAGGTGAAAAGATCAAAGACTGGAGTTTGCAGAAGAAGAAAAAGGGCATAGAGAGAAGAAAGCCAGAGGAGGAGCGGCGTTCACGAGGAGGGGCGTAGGGAGAGAGAGGAAAGGTATTGAGAGTCAATAGAGTAAATACATTTATTTGTTAGGAGAAGTTTGAGTTGGATATGGAAATGGAAGGGGAGCCAGTGAAGTGACTTTAGAAGAGGGGTTATATGAGTGTATCGGGGCTGGCAGAAGATTAGCAGTGCAGCAGAGTTTTGGATGGATTGAAAAGAAGAGAGATGACACTGAGGGAGACCAGCAAGGAGGATGTTGCAATAGTCAAGATGGGAGGTGCCCAAAGAGTGGACAAGAGCCTTAGTAGTGTGATCAGAGAGGAAGGGACAAATTTTGTTAATGTTATAGAGAAAGAAATGACAGGTTTTAGCTATATGTTGAATATGTGAGAAGGAAAGGGAGGAGTCAAAGATGACCCTAAGGTTGCAAGCCGAGGAAACAGGGAGCAGAAGAGTGTTGTCAACAGTGATAGAATAAGGAGGAAAAGGAGATGAGGGTTTAGGAGGAAAAATAAGAAGTTCAGTTTTAGACATTTTCAATTTCAGTTGGCAGTGAGATATTCAGGTGGAGATGTCAGATAAGCAAGTAGAGATATGAGTTTGGAGTGAAAGAGAGATGTCAGGTGTAGATAGATTTGAGATTCATCAGCATAGAAATGTTACTGAAAGCCATAGGAAGAGATGAGGGCACCAAGGGACTGGGTATATAGAGAGAAAAGACTAGAGAGCCCAGAATAGACCCTTGGGGTACACCAACTGAAAGAGGGATGGCATCAGAGGAGGAACCTCCAGAACAAAAACAGAAAGAGTGATTGGAGAGATAAGAAGAGAACAAAGACAGTACAGGCCCTCTAAAACCAAGAGAGGATAAAGTGACAAGGAGGATAAGGTGGTCAACAGTATCAAAAGCAGTAGAAAGATCGAGAAGAATGAGAACTGAGTAAAGGCCTTTGGACTTGGTGAGGAATAGATCACTGGAGACTCTGATGAGAGTTGTTTAAGTACAATGAGATGGATGAAAACCAGATTGAAGTGGATCAAAGAGGACTTGAAAGGAGAGAAATTTGAGACAGTGGTGGAGAACTACACATTCAAGAATTTTGGAAATGAATGGGAGAAGGGAGATGGGTAGATAATTAGAAGGACAAGTAGGTTCAAGTGAGGTTTTCTTGAGGAGAGGAGTGATTACAGCATGCTTGAAGTCTAGAGAAGATTGCAGTGGAAAGCAAAAGGTCAAGAATATATGAGATGAATGGGATGACAGAAGAGGAGATGGAGTTGAGGAGATGGGTGGGGATAGGATCAGAGGAACTGGTAGTTTAGAGGAGGAAAGAAGAAGAGAGGTTTCCTCAACAGAGATTTTAGAAAAGGATGAAAAGGTGATAGAAGTTGAGGGGAAAAGTTGGTAATGGAGAGGAGGAAGGGCGGGGTAAAGAAGATTTAATGGGAAGTGAAGAGTAATCTTATGTAATTTGTCATGGAAATAGTCAGCTAGGGCTTGGGCAGAGAGAGAAGGAGGGATTGGAAGTGGAGGTGCCTCAAGAAGAGAACTGAGAGTTGAAAAGCAATGGCGAGGGTTAGAGGTAAGATGGTTAGTCAGAAGGAGAAATAGTTTTGCTTATCGAGTGCAATGGTGGATTGAAAAGAAGAAAGCATGAATATGAAGTAAAGAAAGTCAATAGATTTTGTGATTTGAGCCAAGTGTGCTCACTGAGTGGGCACACAGAAATGACTAAAATGATTTCTTGATCTGTTGAAAGAGAAATGAACAAAGTACTTTAGTTGAAACATCAGCAACAACTGCTACAGAGGAAATAATACATATATACCGAACATAGGTATAGAGGCAGTCCAGAGAAAGGCATACCAAAATGGTTTGGGAACTATATCAGAAGCCATATGAGACGAGATTGAAGAAGAAGGAAAGAGTGAGGAAATGTGAGAGAAACTTTAAAAGCAAGGTCTTAATAATGCACAAGAAGTGAAACTCTTCCATTGGTAATGGAGAACTAAGGGTCCTGATATGAAGCTCCAAGGAGTACATCCAGGATCAATATGAGGATTGATAGATGCCTAGAATACCCTCCTAGGGATATTGGCAGAAACAGGAAAGATAATAGAATTCAAAAAACATGGGATAAACAGGTAATTTCCTGAGACAAGAAGATAGTAATGAACTTCTGAATTAGCTTGCAACAAATGGCAGTTCAATCCAATAGCAGTGGCATGGCTGGTTTCTGCTTCCAAGAAAGAAACATATAAACATGACAGCAGATAAAGACCATTTGGCTATCCAGTCTACCATTCTATTCCAACTACTAAGCTTTACAGTGCCTTTTTTTCCTTTAGAGATCTTCTGTGTTAGTCCCATACTTTCCTGAATTCAGATACAGTTCTTCTCTATACAACCTCCACTGGGAGACTATTCTATGAATTTACTACTCTTTCCATAAAGAAATATTTTTGCAAATTATTCCTGAGTCTATTCCCTTTCACCTTGATCCTATGCCTCCTCATTGAAGAGTTTTCTTTCAGTTGAAAGAGGATCTTCTGTGCATTTATACCATGGAGATATTTAAACATCTCAATCATATCTCCCCTCTCCTGCCTTTCTTACAAAGTATACATATTGATATCTTTAAATCTGTCCAAATATGTCTCATGATGAAGCCCACCAACCATTCTGGTAGCCACCCTCTGCACCGACTCCATCCTATATATCCTTTTAAAGATGTGGTCTCCAGAATTGCCCACAATTCTCCAAATGAGATCTCACCAAAGATTTATATAGAGTCACTATCACCAACTTCTTTCTGCTGGCCAATCCTCTCCCTATGCACTCAAACATCCTTCTGGCTTTCATCATCATCATCATCATAATCTTTTCTATCTGTTTAGCCACGTTAAGATCATCAGAGACAATCACCTCCAGATCCCACTCTTCTTTTGTGGACAGAAGTACTTCCCCCTCTACTGTACTGCTCCCTTGTATTTTTGTAGCCCAAATGCATGACCCTGCTGCCAAATTTTCAACCATTCTTCAAGCTTCGCTAGATCCTTTCTCATGTTATCTGCTCCTTCCTGGGTGTCTACTCTATTGCAGATTTAGGTATCATCTGCAAAGAGACAAAACTTACCTAACAGCTCTTCCATAATATCACTTACAAAATATTAAAAAGAATCAGACCAAGGACAGATCCCTGTGGAACACCAATGGTAATGTTCTTCTCCTCAGAGTGAACTTTACTTGCCTGTACCTTTTGTTGCCTCCTACTCATCCAATTTTTCATCCAGTCAGTCACTTTAGGGTCCATCCCTATGGCATGCAATTTATTTTTAAGTTGCCTGTGTGGAAGCAGTGTCAAAGGCTATAAAAAAAATCTAAGTAAACCACATCTAGGCTTCTCCCTTGGCTCAACTCTCTCTTGGTCACCCAGTACAAGCAATCAATGAGATTTGTCTGATAAGACCTGCCTCTAGTAAACCCATGCTGCCTTGGAACCTGCAATCCTTTGGATCCCTGAAACCTCAGTATCCTCTGTTTTAGCAGTGTTTCTATTAGCTTATTTATTTATTTAACTGTATTTATATCCCGCTTTTCACCGGGTCAAAGCGGTGGGACATATAACAGGGGGGGGGGGGGATCAATAGTGGAGGGGGGGCCATCACCGGGGGCTCAACATTGATGATTTTGGGATGAACATAGAGACTGACAGGATAGCACAGTTACTGGTCTGGAGTTCTTGAAGGGAAATAGGGGGGATTCCTATTCAGAGATGTTCTTGGAATAGGACAGTTTTTAGCTGCTTCTTGAATGATGGGAGATCACCGTTGTTCCTGATGTGGTTTGGTAGAGAGTTCCAGAGGGATGGGGCATAGAGTTCAAAGGCTCTGTGCAGGTCCGTTGTGTTGCCTTGGCCCTTTTGTGGGGGACGGCAATGGAGCTGTTGGAGGATTGTCTAGTAGTTCTGCTGTGGGTTGGGCGAGGCAATAGGGTGCGGAGTGGGGTGCCTTATGTCTGGTGGATGGTTTTGTGGGTGAGTAGAAGAGCTTTGTACTTGATTCTTGCTTCGATGGGGAGAATATGAAGGTCTCTCAGAATTGGGGTGATGTGGTCCCGTTTCTTTGCATTGTGAATTATTCTCGCCGTGGTGTTTAGGGTAGTTCGGAGGGGATTGGTTTGTGTGGCAGGTAGGCCATGGTAGATTATGTTGCAGTAGTCCAGATGAGGGAGTGTCAGAGCTTGCATTACTGTCTTGAAGTCCTGCGGTTCAAGGAGAGGTCGGAGACGTTGTACCATTTTTGCCTTGTGGAATACAGTTCTAGTGGTCTTGTTGATTTGCTGCTAAAGTGTTAGGGCTAGGTCAATGATAATGCCGAGATACCTTATGTGTGGTTGTATTTGAATTTACGTGGTTCCCATGGTGAGGTGAGTGGGTGGTTTGAAGTCTGGGTCTTTTGTCACTATAAGAGCTTCGGTCTTCTTTATGTTAATGGATAAGTTGTTCTCTTGTAGCCAGTTGGATACGTCAGTGAAGCAGGTTGATAGCTGGTCGTTTGTTGGGTCTGTGGTTGTAATTGGGGCGTAGAGCATTATATCGTCGGCGTATATGTGGAAGTTGACATTGTGAGTGCGTATGACTGAACAGAGTGGACGGAGGTAGATGTTGAAAAGCATGGCTGATAATGTGGATCCTTGAGGTACTCCTTGATGTTGCTGGAAGGGGGGTGAGGTTGAGGTTTTGGTTTGGATCAGTTGCTGTCGGTTGGTTAGATAGGACCTGAACCATTGGAGTACAGTATCTTTGATCCCAATTGTTTGGAGTCTGTGGATAAGGGTGTTATGGGAGATGGTGTCGAAGGCCGCTGATATATCCAGGAAAATTAGGATGTATCCTGAGTGTTTCTCTTGGGTTCCTATGATGAGGGTGTTCATCAGCGTGGTCATGAGGGTCTCGACCCCATGTAATGGCTGGAATCCGTGTTGCTGCGGGTCCAGTATGTTGTTGACATCTAGGTGTTCTTGAAGTTGACGTTGTACTATCTTCTTGATTATCTTTGTGGTGAGTGGGAGGCTCGCTACTGGTCTGTAGGAGGTGGGGTCTAGGGGATCTAGGTTGTGCTTTTTTAGGGTTGGTCGAATGATTGTGGTCTTGAGGGCGTCTGGCATGTGCAGATCAGATATAGTGCAGAATCTATATTTGTACTGATAGTGCAGATAAAGCCGAACGTGCCTCTAGCTTTCAGATTCAGCATTATTCCTCTCCTTTGCATTGACTATGGGTCAATCTCCAAGGTTTCCAAGACTAGCTCCACTATCAGAATAGCTAATTCATATCCAGCTGTTTTAAGAACATAAGGACATAAGATATGCCATACTGGGTCAGACCAGGGTACATCAAGCCCAGCATCCTGTTTCCAACAGTGGCCAATCTAGGTCATAAGTACCTAGTAGTCTCCCCAAAATACACAGGTTCCTCAATGCTTGTATTGGGTCAAGCAGTGATATCCTGGGTGGGTCCCTTTTAATAATGGTTTATGGACCTTTCCTCCAGGAACTTGTCTAAACCTTTTTTAAACCCAGTTACACTAGCGGTTTTTACTACATCCTCCGGTAACAAATTCCAAAGTTTGATTACAAGTTGCGTGAAAAAAATATTTTCTTTTATTAGTCTTAAATAGGTTATCCTGTTGCTTCATTGCATGTCCCCTAGTCTTTTTATTTATTTATTTAACATCTTTTATATACCGCACTATTTGTTTTTTATATTCTGACGATGTAAACAATCGATTTACATTTACTCGTTCCACTCTATTCATTATCTCTATCATATCTCCCCTCAGCCATCTCTTTTCCAGGTTGAAGAGCCCCATCCTTCTTATCCTCTCTTCATAGGAGTATCCTTCCATCCCCTTTACCATTTTGGTGGCTCTTCTCTGAAACCTTTCTAATAACGCCTTATCCTTTTTAAGATACGGCGACCAGAACTGCACACAATATTCAAGGTGCAGTCGCACCATGGAACGATACAGAGGCATTATAATATCCTTTGTTTTATTTTCCATTCCTTTCCTTATGATATCTAGTATTTTATTAGCTCTCTTTGCTGCCGCTGCACACTGGGCGGAGGGTTTCAACATGTTATCCACGATGCCGCCTAAATCTTTTTCCTTGGTAATGGTTCTCAATGTGGAGCCTTGCATCACGCAACCATAGTTTGGGTTGTTCTTTCCTAGGTGCATAACTTGGCACTTGTCCTGGAATTGCCGAGATTTTTTGCACACACTGAATACCGTTGGGGTCATAAATGACCCCACGACAAATTTTAATTGTTAGCCATGAAAAATTTAAACTAAACAGACAAAATATTACTCCGAATTAATTATTTATTATATGAAGGTTAAATGTTTTGAAATTTAATGCTTTATCATAAAATTACATGAAGAAGAGTTGCCATGAAAGCAGTTTTTGCATGCACATGATGAACACAGTAAAGTACTACAGTCATTTGCATGAGACACAGACAATTTATGAATGTTCTTTGCAAACCTTGCACTTGCAGGAGGTGCAAACTATGTTGCTTTTCTTGTCTTCTTCTCTGGAACAGCAGTGACACCTTGCCCTTTTCTTTGGGATCCCGACATTGCAAACAGCATCAGTGGCTTCTTCAATGCTGGAAGAAGTCTCGCTGCAATTACTCTGAAGCAGCTGCTTTCCTAATTCCAAGAGGAATAGATGACATCTGTGCTTTGACTTGGACTGCCATTCTGAATTTAGTGACATCCAAACAATGAAGGCGTTCAAAGCACTGATGTCCAACATGCTGTAGAAGATTGTCACTGGTCAGCATCTTGTCATTCGTTTTGTGGTATACGTGCACAACATTTGATCTGCCGTATCTACTCCACCTTTGCTAGAATTATAGTCCTAGATCATGTGTGTTTTCTTGTCTGGACGTCTGTTATCTACTTCTTCTTGATCATACAAACTGCTCAGAAGAACAACCACTTTTCCTTTCTTCGGTCAATAGGAAACCAGAGTGGCGTCAACGCGAAAGGCAAACAGTGAAGTGAATACCTTTCAGCCCTTTGCTGTTAAAAATTCTGGAGGTAATTATTTTCTGTTCTTTCAAATTGTCCCCAAAAGTGTCATTTGTTTTTCTAGCAATTTCCATGACAGGGATAAACTGCAGAAGAAATTGTCAACAGTAACATTTCTGCCAGATCGCGTCAATCCTTCAGTGAGTTGCAGCACAACCCTTTCACCCTGATTCTGTTCCCTGTTTTGTCCGAGTTCCCTTCCTGTATATACTTGAAGATGCAGAACATATGATGTTGCACTATCACACAACATCCATAGCTTTATGCCATATTTCCCAGGTTTTCAGGGAATATAATGTCTGAATGGAACACGGCCACGAAATGTAAGCAGTTGCTCATCCATGGCAACATTTTCACCAGGAACAAAGGCATCACTTAGAGTTGCTTCCCAGGTATCAAAAACGTGTCTGATTGGAGCAAGCTTATCCATGCCTCATTGTTCACGACTGTTGGTTGCATCATCAAATATGAGAGCACAAGAAATATGCTGAAAACGGTTACGGGCCATATTTTTGCCAAAAACAGAACTACCATCTTCAAGGTTCCACAACTGAACTATGGATTCATTTTGTGACTTGTACATTCCTGATAGGATCAGAAGTCCAAGAAAACATTGAAATTCTCCATCTGTCAAATCTTTCCAGGTGTCGTCATAAATGTGTCTTCCTTGTTTGCTCGTCCACATCATGATTTCATTCAATAAGTTCTTCCTCATGAACAAGCGGAATGCTGCGAGAGGGCCATCAACATTTCGTACAGCATACCTTGTAGGACCTTGTTGTACGGGCATGACATTAGCTCTGGCGTATCTTCTAGCAGCTTGCTTTATAGGTTTCCTGTTCCATGATGTGGTATCCTTAGATACATAGGCTTCAATGGCAACATTTGTGCTTATAGTTGATGACCTCTTAGGTCCTCTATGACCACAACTAAGATTCTTCACAGATGATACTGACACCGAGGATTCCTGCCTTCTTCCCCGTCCAGCACAGCCTCGACGTTTGCCTCGACCTGTAACTTGACTCTTTGCTTCAGGCGATGTTACCGGCTCAACATCAGTCTCACATTCACTTGGCGACCAACTGCTGTCGCCATCTGAATCATGACTGTCATCATCAGATTTATCGCCTGAACTTGGCTGATATGCTTCTTCGCTTGCTGAATATGCTGCATCATCAGACGACTCAGAGCCGTCACTGTCAGCATCTCGTTGCAATATTTCTCTTACTCGGGCAGGTGAATACTTTTATTTTGACATTATAAACAATAACCTAAAATAAATAAACAAAGATAAAGTTGAATAAAACGCAAAGCAGTTTTACTATAGGTGTACAATAATCATGATGAACAAGCTGAAAGCCTTTAGATTTCATCGGAAATAATGAGAGAACGTATGATATCAATTACAGAAAATGTGTAATTTTCATAAAATTAGAGTACACAAACTAAATTATACATAATGAATGATAAATACCTTTGTCAGATCAAAAAATTCACAAAACTGCAAATTGTATCATGATCCAAACCGGAGATAAGAAATTGGGGTGAAAAATGACCCCACTGGTACTCTGTGCTGCAATTCATCACTAGCGTCACCTAGCAGATGAAAATTATTCCTCGTATGGCGCAATATAAAGAGAATATTGACATGTGAAAAGTCATAAAAAGATTGCATTCTTGAACAACTAGTTTCCGAGATACATCTTTTGAAACTTGCAATGGGGTCACTTTGGACCCCATCGGTACTCCCAGGGTTAAATTTCATCTGCCATTTGGATTCCAGGCTTCCAATTTATCATATCCTCTTGCAATTTTCCACAATCCTCTTGGGTTTTAACAACTTTAAATAGTTTTGTATCATCTGCAGATTTGATGACCTCACTCATTATTCCCTTTTCCAAGTCATTTATGAATATGTCAAAAAGCAGCGGACCCAGCAGAGATCCCTGGGGTAATCCACTAGTAACCTTTTTCCATTGAGAAAATAGGCCATTTAGCCGTACTTTCTGCTTTCTATCTTTTAACCAGTTCCCGATCCACAATAGTACACTGCCTCTTATCCCATGACTTTTTAGTTTTGCCAAAAGTCTCTGATGAGGGACCTTGTCAAAGGTTTTCTGAAAGTCCAGATACACTATATCAACCGACTCACCTTTGTCTACCTGTTTATTCACATCTTCAAAAAAACATAACAGATTAGTAAGACAATATCTTCCTTGTCTAAAGCCATATTGGCTGTCTCTCATTAAGCCATGACTATCTACATGATGAGTAATTTTGTTCTTAATAATGGTTTCTACCATTTTTCCCGGTATTGATGTCAGGCTCACCGGTCTGTAGTTTCCAGGATCACCCCTGGAACCCTTTTTAAAAATTGGCGTTACATTGGTGATCCTCCAGTCTTCAGGTATTACTGATGATTTTAATGATAGTTCACAGATTACTAATCGTGGGTCTGAAATCTCATATTTCAGTTCTTTCAACACCCTTGGATGTATACCATGTGGTCCAGGTGATTTGCTACTCTTCAATTTATAAAATCGTTGTAATACATCTTCCCAGTGTATCAATATTTCTTTCAATTCCTCTGCAGTATCACCTTTAAATACCACTTTAGTCATGGGTAACATCCCTACATCTTCCTCAATAAAGACCAAAACAAAGGGGCTTGTTTACAAAGCCGCGGTAGTGGTTCGCAAATTTCCCCAAAGAATTCATTCAATCTCTCCGCTATAGCCTTGTTCCCTCTTACTGCTCCTTTTACCCCTCTATCATCTAATGGTCCAACTGACTCTCTCACAAGTTTTTTGCTACAAATGTGCTTGAAAAAGTCTTTGTTACACATTTTTGCTTCCACAACAAGTTTTTTCTCAAATTCTCTCTTTGCCTGCCTTAATGCCTTGCATTTAACTTGCCAGTGTTTTCAGTTTTCATCATTTGGCTTTTTTTTTCCATTTCCTCAAAGATGCTTTTTTGGCAATAACAGCCTTTTTGACCTCACCTTTAAACCATGCTGGCAGTTTTTTGGACTTCCTTCCACTTTTCTTAAAGCATGAAATACAGCTGGTCTGGGCTTCCAAGATTGCATGTTTAAACAACACCCAAGCGTGATATAAGTTTTTGACCTTTGCAACTGCTCCTTTTAGTTTTTTCTTAGCTATTTTCCTAATTTTATCATAGTCTCCCTTTTGAAAGTTAAAAGGTAGTACTGTGGATTTCCTTACCATCCCTCCTCCATTAATTAAATCAAACACGATCATGCTATGATCACTATTGCCAAGAGTCTCCAACACCCTTATCTCTTGCACCAGATCTGGTGTTCCACTAAGGACTAAGCCCAAAATGGTTTCCCCTCTGGTTGGTTCATGAACCAGCTGTTCCAAGAAGCAGTTATTTATTTCATCTAGAAACTTTATCTCCCATGACACTGACCCAGTCAATACCAGGGTAATTGAAATCACCCATTATTATTACTGTTCTGTAACTTTTGTTAGCTTCCCTGATTTCTTTGAGCATTTCACCATCCATTTGTTCATTCTGGCCAGGCGATTGATAGTACAACCCCACTGCCATCGCCTTTCCCTTTTTACATGGAATTTCAATTCATAGAAATTCTACAGAAAATGTTGTGTCCTGCAAAACTTTAATCCTTTGTGACTCAATGCCCTCTCTGACATAGAGCGCAACCCCTCCATCAATTTGATCAGCTCTATCATTACTATATAGTTTGTACCCAGGTATCAGGGTGTCCCACTGGTTTTCCTCCTTCCACCATGTCTCTGAGATACCAATCATATCTAACTTCTTATTTAGTGCTATATATTCTAACTCTCCCATCTTATTTTTTAGACTTCTAGCATTTGCCATTTTAGAGACTGTATTTTATTCATATTAATCTGGTTATCAGTAGGCAGGGGCAATTTGGAAGTTCTGTCTGCTCTGTACTCAAGGGCATTTGGGCAACCTTTGTCTTTATTGGAACCTCTCTGCTGATGTGAAATAACTTCATTTTTTTGGTAGTATCTTTCAAGGATACATTGTTCTGAACCATGCGCTCTTGGGCGACTGTCGGCTTTCCCCTATTATCTAGTTTAAAAGCTGCTCTATCTCCTTTTTAAAGGTTAATGCCAGCAGCCTGGTTCCATCACAGTTAAGGTGACGTCCATCCCTTTGAAAGAGCCCCTCTATAGCATCCTAATTTGTCCCTACAGCAGATGATCAGCAAGCATGGTAAGGCGTTCAAGAATTTGCCAGAATTTCAGCATTAACATCCCAGCACAATATCATCTCAAGCTCAGAGAAACGAACACTCTCCTAGGACTGAGAGTCTTATTTACTTTTAAATTCCCTTCAGAGTCTCAGTGAGGACTCCACTAACATGCTCTAAGATTTCACAATCTGCTGCTAGAGAACTTTCTAGACCTTGATACCATTCAACGTGAATCCTCTCAAGAAGCAGGCAATATCTCATGCCTAAGATTTTTTCAGGGCATGGCAAAAGGGGTCTCATTCCTACTTCAGAAAAAAAGCACCAGAAATGCATACATTTTATTTATTTATTTATTTAACACGTTTTTTATACCGCCTTTTCCTTCAATCAAAGCGGTTACAAAGACATATGAACTATATGTGGGCCCCAAATCCTACAGTTTTTCAACCATTTCATGGCCTTCTATACAGCAGCATTCTTGTAAGTAGATAATAAACATCATCATAGATAATACATTGAAATCATATGCTCAGTGTGCAGCGACCAAGAAGGTAAATGGAATGCTATGAATCACATGAAAAGGAATGGAGAATAAAACCAAGGATATTATAATGCCTCTGAATTGTTCCATGGTGCAACCGCACCTTGAATATTGTGTGCAATTCTGCCTGACATATCTTAAAAAGGACATAGCAGAATTAGAAAAGGTACAAAGAAGAGCCACCAAAATGATAAACAAAATGGAAGGATCCCCCAATCAGGAAAGGTTTAAAAGGTTAAGGCTCTTCAGCTTGGAAAAGAGATGGCTGAGGGGAGATATGCTAGAGGTCTATAAAATAATGAGTTGAGTGGAAAGAGTAAACATAGATTGGTTGTTTACTCCTTCAAAAAGAAGAAAGAACAGGGGACATGCAATAAAGCTGCAATATAGCACATTTAAGACTAATCAGAAAAAATATTGGTTCATTTAATATGTAATCAAACTCTGGAATTTGTTACCAGAAGATGTAGTAAAAGCTGTTAGTATAGCTGTAATTAAAATAGGTTTGGACGAGTTCCTGGAGGAAAAGTCCATAAACAATTTTTAAAGAAGACCAGGAAAATCTACTGCTTACCCATGGGATAAAACCAAAACAGAAAACCTCGGCGAAAACCTCCGTTATATTTGCTCTATTTACCTTGTGCTGGGTTTTCTTTGGTGATTTGATACCCATGGGATAAGCAACATGGAATCTGTATACTTTTTTGGAAATTAGACAGGTAATTGTGACCTGGAGTAGCCAGGATACTAGGCTTAGTGAGCCCTTGGTCTGACCTGGTATGGCATATATGGCATATATATATATATATATATATATATATATATATATATATATTATGTTCTGATGTTTTTAATCCCACAAACTAGTCACTTCTCTGTCAATGTTGTCTTGGTTATGAAGCTAGTGAAATGATAATCCAAAAATAAGAGAGAAAAATTGCTTATCTTGCCCCCTGGCAAAGGCCCTATGATTCAAGATCACTTGGGAAGCCAAACGTTCCAAAAGGTACTACTAAATAAATAAATAAACATAGAAGCATGACAGCAGAAAAAAGACCACATGGCCTAGTAAGCCTGTCCTTCCATATCAACTATTATAGGCCCCCTTTTTCCTTTAGAGATCTTTTTGTGTTTGTCCCATGCTTTCTTGAATTCAGATACTGTCCTTGTCTCTACTACCTCCACTGGGAGACTATTCCATGCATCTACCACTCTTTCCGTAATGAAATATTTCCAGAAATTACTCCTGAGTCTATCCCCTTTCACATTCATCCTATGCCCCCTTGTTGCAAAGTTTGATTTCAATTGAAAGAGGCTCTCCTCTTGTGCATTTATGCCATGGAGGTATTTAAACATCACCATCATACTTCATACTTCTCTATCCCACCTTTCCTATAACGTATACATATTAAGATCTTTTAATCTGTCCCATATGCTTTATAACAAAGGCCAATAACCATTTTAGTAACCGCCCTCTGAACTGACTCCATCCTGTTTATATTCTTTTGAAGGTGCGGTCTTCAGAATTGCATGCAATACTCCAAATTAGGTTGCACCAGAGGCACTATCACCTCCTTTTTTCTGCTGGTCATTCCTCTCCCTATATACCCAAGCATTCTTCCGGCTTTTCTATTTGTTTAGCCACTTTAAGATCATCAGAAACAATCACGCTCAGGTCCCGCTTATCTTTTATGGACAGAAGTTACTTTGCCCCCTACACTGTACTGTTCCCTTGAACTTTTGCAGCCCAAATGCATGACCCTGCATTTTTTAGCATTAAATTCTAGACCATTCTTCAAGCTTAGCTAGATCCCTCCTCATATTATCTACTCCTTTCTTGGGTGTCTGCTTTATTGCAGATTTTGGTATCATCCACAAAAAGGAAAACCTTACCCAACAGCCCTTCCTCAGTATCACTAACAAAGATATTAAAAAGATTCAGCCCAAGGACAGATCCTTGCAGCACAACAGTGATAACATGCTTCTCCTCAGAGTGAGCTCCATTTATCTGTACACATTTTTGTCTCCCACTCAACCAATTTTTAACCCAGTCAGTCACTTTAGGATCCATCCCTAGGGTGCTCAATTTATTTATAAGTCACCTGTGTGGAATGGTATCAAAGACTTTACTAAAATCTAAGCTCATCATATCTAGGGCTCTCTCTTGATCCAACTCTCTGGTCACCCAGTCAGATTTATCTAACAAGACTTGCCTCTAGTAAACCCTTGCTGCCTTCGATCCTGCAATCCACTGTACTCCAGAAACCTCACTAACCTCTGTTTTAGCAGCATTTCCATTGATTTACTAACTATAAAAAGGTTAGACAAACCAGCCTGTAGTTCTCAATCTCATCCTTACTTCTACTTTTGTATAAAGGGACCACATGTGCCCTTCTCCAGTTCTCAGGGACCACTTTGTACTCTGAAGAAGCATTGAAAAGGTCAGTCAGTGGAGTTGCTAGAACATCCCCAAGTTCCTTCAGTATTCATGGATGTATCCCAACCGGTCACATTGCTTTGTCTACTTTTAGTTTTTCCAAATATTGATGTTTGTCTTCCTCTCTCTGTCATCTCTTGTATTTTATGAAGCCCAACTTCTTTTTCTTCATCTTTTCAGCTTCTTTTGAGAACCATAGCAGCCTCTGTTTCTTTTTACATGTATTTGCTTTTCTAACAATAAAATATCCCCTTTCAGTTTTGCCTACCGCATGGCTCAGAACAGGCCAGGTACAACAGGCAGTGGGGCCGTGGTCCACCTCTCACAGCTGAGAGTCCCCACAGTCACCCCAGCACCCATGAGTGCAGTCTGGCGATGCCACACCAGGCCCCTCTGCACCACCAACCCCTCATCCATTGAGGGACTGGACTCTGGCCGCTCTGAAGGTGGAAGTGTGACTCCTCCGGGAAAAGGTGCAGACTGCAGCAAGGACCATCACCATGCACCTGGATGGCCTCACTGCTGCAGTGACAGGGCACAAGCAGGGCCCCCCTCCACCATAGGCAGCCCCCCAGGGAGGTTTGTACAGCTGTGCATTGTCTGCCACTGTTGGCAGTGTTGTAAATATGTTGGCATATTTCATTAATACAATTGTTCATGTTGCAAATGCTGTGTAATCCATTTTGTGAGGGCAGAGCATCGTGTCTCCATGGGTGGTGAGTGTGACCAGGGGAAGGGATCTGGGGGTCTATGGGCCTGGGTTGTGGGCATGATCATTCTGTGTGGGTATGTCAGAGGGCCACTAACCATGCAGACAGTCACAGGCAGAACCCAGCATGGGTAGCGCCTCTGGTACAATCGTCTGTGTGGGCAGTGCCAATTGCCATACCCACGAAATACAGCTGAGGCTGCACAGGTGTGGCCCAGCAGTGCTGCAGATGTAGGATGCCCCCTGCACTGTGAAGGCACACCATTAGAGCAGCACATGCCACGGTTGCCATGCCCACTCACTGTGTTATGCGACCTACCGGGGTATCACAGTGTTGGGCAGCCCTACAAGCCTATGTTGCTGTTGCTCTGCTCTGTGCGGTTATGGCATCCTATGGCAGCAAGCTGTCACACAGATTTTTGAAATTTTGGTATCCAGGGGCCTACATGGGCACCAGATGTGCATTTGGATGGGGCATGGCCCTGCTGCACTCTACTCACATATGCATAAGAGGACCTACACGGGTAGGTGAATGCCACCTTAACGTGTTGTTGCTTCACAATGACTGACAAGATACCGACAGTGGCAAAGTGCACGAGAAAGGCAAACTTCACACCGTCTGAGACAGCAATGGACCTGGGCTTCATCCTGCAGCAGCACACCACCCTCTTCATGGCTGGGGTTGCCAGCATCCAGCAGGAAGCATAGCATGACATTTTCAGCAGGGTAAATGTGGTACAACACCACAGCCGGGACGTGGAGGACATCCAGAAGAAGTGGCACATGATCTGGCAGGTGGCGAAGGAGAAGAGGGCCAGCAACAGCATTCTGCCACCTGTGCAGCAGCACAGCCTCACCCCACTTGAGAAGCAGGTGCTGCAGTATGTGGAGGAGGTCACCATCTCTGGATTTGCAGGCTTCGATAGACCACCACAGGAAAACAGGGGGGTGACATAGCCTGGGTGAGTCCATAACAGCCATATATGTGTCCTCACCGTGCCTTCATCCACTCAGGCCATGCCTGTCTGTCTGTTTTACCTGGGTGCTGTGTGGGGTGGGTATGGTGCAGACCATGCAACATATGCTGGCTCTGTAGTGGACCAGGTGCCATCCCATAGGCCAAGCTGGCATGCCATGTCACTAACCTCTGTCACCTTTGCTCTCTCACAGACCTGCCAGGGACACTGTCCTCCCAGCCTGAGACTGATGCATTGGAGGGGGTTGAGCCTCAATGCCCACCATGGAGGATGCCAGTGCCCAGCCAAGTTGAGGCACAGCCATTGTTGCCAGTGTGCCTGCCAGTGCAGCAAAGTGGCCCAGTGTGACAGCCAGTGCAGAGGAGCTGTTGGGTTTGCCACCCAGGACAGTGGGGCAGACCAGTGTGACTTCCAGTGCCAAGGAGCTGGACACAGATGACTTGCCCCACTTGCAGAGCTACAGTTTGCCATCCTGGAGGAGCCAGTGGGTATGGAAGGCAATGACTTGGAACAGGAGCTACTGCAGGAGGATGTGCGCCTGATGGCAGGCACTGATGGCATACTGTCCAAGCTGCAGGGTATCTGGCAGGACCTGCAGGCTGCAGAGCAGGCCAAGGAGGCATAGCGTGAGGAGTGGCGGGATCACAGATTGCATATGGAGCGCCACATGGAGGGCACCTGTGGCTGATGAAGAAGATGGCAACATATCAGGCATCTATCGCTGGCTCCTTCTGCAGTTTGGTGGGTCTCATGCAGGCACAGGGGGTGGGTGCTTGGGCTGCCAGTACAACAGCACAGCCACCTGCTAGCCCTGAGCCATGTCTTTCAGCCTACCCTGCTGGGGAGGGTGGTGACACTGCCAGCACATCCTCCGACATTGCTCCACTGCATTGCAGCACATATGTTAGCAAGTGTCCATGGCCTGCAGGGAGACCTGGGACTGGAGAATCACATGTGGGAAAATAAAGAACACTCTGTACACATTGCATGGTACTGGGCACTTTATTGGTGATTGTGTGTGTCCAACCCTTTTGCTGATGCACAGCAGTTGCCTCAGAAACTTTCATATATCACCTGTGTATGGTGGGCCAGTGCCCTGCCCTGCTGCTGACTCTCAGACTCTACACCATCACCATCTGCTGCCTCTGTGGCCTCCCATTCCTCCACAACTGCTGACTCTGGGTCCGGCACTCCATGCATCCAAGCCAGGTTGTGGAGTATGCAGCATGATATTAAGTTCTGGCCAATGTTCCCTCTAATTTTCTGTAGGCTGCGTGCGCATAAAATATCAGCTGTGTGCAGCTTTTGAAGGAAGGTTAAATTTTTGTGCCCCACATAACGACGCTTGGAGTTATATACTTTAAAATTTGACTACACGTCAGAATACAGTATGTACACCACATTGATTTTAATCAAATTAAATGAAAATAGACGATTACTAAATGAAGCGGGAAATTTCTAGTAATTACAATCATAACTTTTAAATTTTAAGACGTCTGTGTTTTCTATCAGAATCAGAGCCATAATTTTTGTGCGCTCTGTTGTAAAGTATGTGCGCTCTCTTGGCGAGGTGTTTGCGCGCGCACACGCACACAGCTTAGAGGGAACAGTGGTTCTGGCATACTCGTTACGGGCTGTAGAAGAGTTGCCCACCACTCCTGTCGAGGCACCGTAAGTGGCTCTTCAGCATCCCAATTGCATGCTCCACGCACGCCTGGGTCTGCTGATGGGCGCTAATGTACCACTCCTCCTGCTGGCTCATGGGGTTGTGCACTGGGGTTATCAGCCAGGCCCTCAGGGGGTATCCATGGTCACTTGTGGGGGCAATGTGAGCTGTGAGCATGGGCATTGAGTATAGTCTATGAGCTGCTATGGACAGCATGCAGTGGCACTCATGTGTTGCGATACATACAGTACACATCTCTCACTGTCTGTTTGCAGTACCCATAGCATTATACTGCAACAGGTGTCCATTCTGGGCCTGTCTTGGGGCTCACAAATGTGCTCACTCTCCTAGCAGTCACGCATCTCCGAGCTGACCCTTGGCTACTGTCTGTCCCAGGCTGGACTGGGCAAGGACAAATGCATCATGGTAGGATCCCATCCAGTCTGTATCTCTGGTAGCCCTCCTCCTCTGTCAGTTGCAGGTAGCTCACGCTGGGCCTGTACATACGTGGGGCACAATACCTGTGTCTCAGGTGCTGGGCCACTGCCTGCTGATGGGTCTGCATTGCCTGTCACATCCTCCACTGTGCACAGGAACGGCGAGTGCATCTCCATCTCTGGATCACCATGTGCATGGCCCACATGGCGTCTCTGCCTATCCAGCATTGCTTTATGTCTGCACGGTTTGGGTACAGGCCTGCACATGCTCCCCTTGCTCTATTGTGCACTGTTCCACCACCACACGGGTTTGCTGCTCACTATCAGCAGTCATATGCATCAGGAGCCGTCGCTTAAGGCTATGTAGTGAGTGATGTCCAATGTCAGAACACACAGGATTCGGAAATCCGTTTTACTTGGATTTCATGGTGATACCCCCCGTTCTGCCCCCAGCCTTCAGTGCCTGGCACTGTGCGGGAAGTTGGGCCTCAATGATTTAAGCCACCTTGTTAAATGTCTGGTTTACATGGTTATGGTGGTTTTACATGGGTAAGGCCAGCTTTTACATGTGTAGTATGTGCCTAGGGCTTCGAAAATCAGGATCCATGTCTCTTTAACCATCACTAAATCCAAGTCAGCCTCTTCCATTAAAGCCTCAACATCTGGGATGTTATTTCCCATGCTATGGGTATTTATGCAAACTGTTTTCCAGATATTGCCCCTTTTAGCCATTTTTACAGAGTTATTTAATGTTTTACATAAATAAAATATGTTTTAAATAAAATACGACTAAATGATGTATGTTCATTTCTCATCTAACCTTTCTCTGTAGGCACTGTTTGACCACACAGCAATTGTGCAACAGCATATGAGTGTGGAATCCATCTTTTATAAACATTTTATGACATACTCAACATCTCTACAAAAATCTCAACTCTTGATATGCCTTGTCTAGCATTGTACAATGCCTTGTCTAGCTGTGTGTTTCTGATCTAAGAGAACACCTCCATGCAGAACTTTCCAGTGCTCAAGATATTGAAAATTCCCTGTGTAGGGTTGTACTGATAGACTCCAACGATAACATTAAGGATCACTGCTCCACTTTAAAGCAACTCTCTGCTGCTCTACCAATGTCTGCATTATTTTCTAGAAGAATGAGTGCTTCCTACATGATCATCTATTTTAGATGAATGAATGAATGCTTCTCAGTACAAAAAAGGCAATTACTACTAAAAAGACCACTAATTCCCTTTCCAATGTAGCCTCAGTAAATTCAGTGCTCTCCTCTCACCACCAGCAAGACAGAGGGCGAAAAAGTAGCCCATATCAAAACAACTGCTTTCTTTTTGACCATCTCCAACATCATAGCCCTTATAAAACATACATCCTGCCTTAGCTCCGGTAGGTCAGATCCATTCTTTTCTTCAATAGTGGGGGCAGTTTACCATGGATTTCTATGTTCTCAGAATAATAAAGTTGAGTTATTGATTAAGGTTCCTCACTCTGTGAGAAGATCAATGTCTATAATGGTATAAACAGCATCAGCACCACATAGTCCTGTTTCATAAAGAAGTCAAACGCCTCCTACATGCTAATTCAATAGAACCAGTTCCTCCAAGGCTTCTACTCCAGGTACTTTCTGATTCTCAAGAAAACATGAAGCTTATGTCCTATCCTATATCTCAGAAACTCTGACCTTTTCCTTTCTAAGGAAAAGGTTAGAAGGAATACTTTTCTCGATATTCTCCCCTATTTAAAGAAGGGAGATTGGCTGCACACTTCATATTTCATAGATATTTACACACAAATTCTGATCCATCCATATTGTAGAAGGTACCTCTGGTTTATTCCCCATATTCACCATTATCAGTAAAAGGACTTTCCTTTTGGCCCCTCATCAATCTCGAGTGTTCACTATGGGAGTCATTCTGAATTCCATCCAGACTTCCTAAACAGCCGAGCAGCCTGCGGGGGACAGAGCTCCCCTTACGAGCAGGCAATTTGTATGGGGAGCTCTGTTTGTGGGAGGGAGGGGGTGAGGCAGAGGCAGATTGAGGATGAGCAGTGAGCGGAGAGCAACCCCGGATGTACAGGGTTGAGTCTGAGGTTGGCCCTGTATGTCCAGGGCTGGCCACAGAATGGGGGACTTATTCCACCTCGGAGGTGCAATAAGTCCCCCTGGACATCAGGAGACTGTGGCACCCAGCAGAGATGGAAGGTGAAAGGGGTGCAGGGGGATCTTCACAGCCCAACCCTGGCCATGGAAGGTCAGATCGGGGGTCGGACTGTGGAGAAAGAAGGTTATTTTCTACCGCCAGGGATCACAGGATGGGATGCCATGGCACAGCAGCTCCATTCAGGAACCTGGTGAGTTAGCCAGGTATGAGGGCTGGGTGTGTGGCCGATCAGAATTCGGACCCAGCCTACACGTCCAGGCCATAGACCAGATTCTGATCCCACGGGCACGTATTGCCCCCACGGGATCAGAATCGGGTCTACCTCTGTATGTCCCAATTCTGATCGGCCATACAGGGACTGGACGGCCAGTACAGAATCTTCCTCTATGTGCTTTGTAGTGGTGGCCACATATCTACATAAGCAGAGTTGCATATTTACACAAGTTTTGGCTGCATATCTACACAAGTGGGCGGTATTTCCATACCTCAGTAATTAGCTTTCTGAAGCCTCCTTAGAGAGCTTAACCCTAGCACTCAAAAATGAAACAATTCACCTACTACAGGGTGTATACTGCATTATCAATTTCAGGAAATCAATCAGAAAAGATTTTCTTCATATGAACTCTTCTAGAAATGGTACAAGTTAAAACTTTACTGCTTGAAAACTCCAATTCCTGATGTTTCATGTCTGCAAAAGCCAGACTTCCACCACTGTCATGTCTAAAGCCTATTTACATATGTTAGAAGTAGGGTGGAGGAGGAAGGAGTGGCGTAATGGTTAGAGCAGTGGCAACCAGAAATCAAAACCCACTGTGGCTCCTTGCAGTCTTGGGCAAGTCACTTAGACATTCTCTCAGATACAAACTTAGGTCGTAAGTCCTCCTGGGAAAGGAAAATACCTACCATCCCTGTGACCTCATTGTGATCTCAAGTTCCAATGGAACCAGCTTACCCTCCTTTTACACTCCATTCATCAATTTCAGTATAAGCAATGCCGTAATGGTGGATGTCCAAACACAAACTGTTAGTGTCCCTTTTTGCAGTACTAGGTCATTATGAACAGCATTGAATGGGGATCCCACTTACTGAAGCAACCTGGTCACAGTCATAAAGACTGGTCCACATCAGTCATCTGGAAATCTAGGCAATATTTTACTCCCTCTGAGTATTTATCCTTCTTCTTCAGAATCTATCAGTATTAATTCAGAAGGACAACCAAGTTAACATGTTTTATATCAACAAGCAAGAAAAGATGGGATCCCTTTGCTTTTGTCAGAAAGCAACAAGGATTTGGGACTTTGCTATTGCCAACAACATCCTAATCCAAGCCTAATCTTTCTGGCATTCAGAACCAGATAGCCAATAGACTCAGCAGTGTTCTTTATCCTTATAAGTGGTCATCTTCCAGTCTTAGAGAACCTCTCAAGTAGACATCTTCACCAGCAGTGAAAATGTAAAGCTATCCCTTTTACTCAGTGTCTCCATCCTTGCATTGACTGGCTTGAGATGCCCTAGCCATATCTTAGACTTGGCCACTTCTTCAATCTCACTTATATCAAATACCATGCACAAATTCCAACAGAGGCTCTAATGGTGCATCAGAACCAATTCCCTCTGCTCAACAGACCTACAGATCTACCACCATGCAGGCTCCAAATATTTTCATCACTGATCAATCAGAACAAGGGCTACTTTCCTTATTCCAATATTAGATTCTTAGCCTTTGCAGTATGGAATTTCAGCAGTGCTTAGTCTCCAACCTGTGATTTCAGACACCTATTCTGTACATCTTAGCAGCTGAGAGAAAACCATCTACCAGATGTGCCTACAGCAAGTAGAAAAGGGTTTCCATCTAGTGGTTCATAATGGGTTGCTTCTTGTAACGTCTCTCTTGTCTAATATTCCAAATGTCCTCTGTCACAATAGATCTCAGAACTGTCTCAACCTAAAATATCCCAGTTAATAAACTTCTGCTAGCCCACTGAGCTATAAATTCACAATTCATGAAGGTGCTTATTCACAATGAGTCACAATTACAGAAGCATCTTGTGTCTTTGGACATCAGTGACATCCTTACATCTCTGATGAAACTGCAGTTTGAGACAATGTGATTTTCTTAACTCAATCATGTAACCTGGTAAGTGCTCTTTCATGTAGTGGTTATCTTGGCTAGAAGAATAAGTTGTTCCAACCTTCAGGAAGTGGGGAACATGAGGAAAGATCTACAAAAGCTGGAAGAATGGTCTAATATTTGGCAGTTAAGATTTAATTTGAAGAAGTGCAGTTTAATGCACTTGGGAAGCAGAAATCTATGGGAATTGTATGCGATATGGGGTAAGAGATTGATGTGCACGGACCAGGAGAAAGACCTTTGTGTGATTGTTTCTGATGATCTTAAGGTGGTGAAAGAGTGTGACAAGGCGGTGGCAAAAGCCAGAAGGATGCTGGGTTGCATACAGAGAGAAATTACCAGCAGAAAGGAAGAGGTACTAATGCCACTGTGCAAGTTGCTGGTGAGGCCTCACTTGGAATTGTGTGTTCAGTTTTGGAGACCGTATCTCATAAAGGATATAAAAAGGCTGGAAGCGGTTCAGAGGAGGGTAACTAAAATGATTTGGAGCCTGCATCAGAAGACTTATGAGAAGAGACTTGAAGACCTAAATATGTACACTCTGGAGGAGAGGAGGGACAGAGGAGATATGATTCAGACCTTTAAATACTTAAAGAGTATTAATGGACAAACAAATCTCTTTCAAAGATGGGGAAGCTGTAAAACTAGAGGGCGTAAACTGAAAGGCAATGTCAGAAAATACTTTTTCACTGAAAGGGTGGTGGATGCTTGGAATGCCCTCCCGATGGAAGTGGTGGGGGCAAACACAGTGACAGAATTCAAAATGGCATGGGACAGACACAGTGGATCCCTTTATAGCAACAGGATAAAATCAAAATAAGCATAATTATCACTTATATCTGAACAAATAGGGGTGACTTACACGGAGCGGTGGGTACACCCCTAAACAAAGGAATGGGGAGAGGTGACCTGTACGGAGTGGCAAATGCACCTACTCTTGCCGCCTTGCTGAGCAGACAAGATGGACCATACTGGTCTTTATCTGCCGTCATATACTATGTTATTATGTTAACTGGATATTCTTTGCCATTTGCCGAATATTCAATTTTAAATAAAAGTGGCAATAGCCAGCCATTTTAACAGCTTTCGCCACCTCCACAGAATATCCCCTCCCAGCATTCTTAAATTTAGGCCCCTAAATTGAGTTTCCAAATGTGTGCCCTATTTTCAACCAAATGCAACATGTGCCTGACTCCTGGTAACTCAGTAGCTCCTGGGATTTCATGGCAGTGTGAGTGGAAGTAGATTGCCAGGCCTTTCTTATGAGGCAGTGGAAGGTTAAGTGACTTATCCAAGTCCACAAGGAGTGCCACTCAGAATCAAACCCTGAGTCTTTTAGCTAGTAACCTAGTGCTCTAACCATTAGGCCGCTCCTCCACAACCAAGCTTAGGAGCCTACATTTTCAGATTTAAATTCATCTTCATTTAGGAACTTAAAAGCTAAGAGGGTCATTGTAAAACTCAAAAATGCTGCCTGGACATGCAGGACAGATGTTTTCCTAGTGAAAACATCTAGACCCGCAGTCTGAAACCACATAGCCCTGCACGCACATCACACTAACATGGGGATCTCAGAATGTTGGCAGGAGTGGGTGGAACGGGGGCATGGCAAGCCACGGAGACATATAAAGCGTAATGAGGAAAGGCCTGTATATGTCCTGAGTGTATCCCATGGATGCCTACATCTTACCAGCCAAAAAATACAAAAAGCACACTCCTTATATATTAAAAATTGTTATATCCAATTATATCCAATTCTCAGAGGTAAAAAGCATACTTTGCCACAATGTTCTTTGTTCATGTGTTTGACGCATACAGGAGATCTCGGACCTAGCAGGCATTAATTATTTATTTATTGATTCTTTTCTAAGTCCTCTTGGGTTAGACATACCCTCTTACAATAAAGACACAACTCATTTTCTCCGAATTTTGGATAACCATTCTGAATGGGCTGGGGTATCTGGTGTGTTGTTGGTCACACTTGATGTGACTGCTCTGTATACAAGTATTCCCCAGTCGGCAGTGAATGAGAACGTGGAGACGTTTTTATGTCGCCGTGGTGATCTATCTGATACTATGATATTGTTTCTTCTACAGTTGGCTAGATCAGCAGTGTTTCAGAACTATTTTCTGTTTGAGGGAATGCTATACCACCAAATTTTGGGGGTGGCTATGGGTGCTACTTGTGCTCCATCCATTGCTAATTTGTTTATGGGTCTTT
The DNA here is from genome assembly GCA_033557465.1 of Ichthyophis bannanicus. Lineage (NCBI taxonomy): Eukaryota > Metazoa > Chordata > Amphibia > Gymnophiona > Ichthyophiidae > Ichthyophis > Ichthyophis bannanicus. The sequence continues at coordinate 1,761,159,503 of CM066032.1, read as the reverse complement.
ATGAAGAGAGATGGTTGACGACATCAATTTATGCACCCTATATGAAGCTTTGGTGTAGGTATATCGATGATGTGTTTTTATTGTGGCATGGCTCAGTTGAAGCTCTTGAAATTTGAAATATTCAGTTTACCTATTCCTATCATGTTAAGAAAATGGTGTTTTTAGATGTATCAGTCAGTAAGGGAGCCACTGGATGGATCGCTTCAGTACATTGGAAAACAACAGATAGAAATACCTTCCTCCATTATAGTAGTGCACATCCCGTATAGCTTAGAGATAGGTTACCATTTTCTCAATTTCTTAGATATCGGAGGAACTGTTCAGAGGTTTCTGACTTTCGAAGACAATCAAGGTCTCTAACAGCTAATTTTGTAGAAAGGGGATACCCAATGTGAATAGTGAAACAGGCTTATTGCAGGGCGCTGTATAATAATAGAGTGCTCCTCTTAAGCTCGAGTACTAGAACTGGGTCCAAGGATGAGAAAGAATATGTAAATTTAATCACCAAATACTCTCCCCATAGTTCACGTATACAACACATTACTAATAAGCATGCTAATGTGTTAAGAACTGTTCCAGGGTTCGAGGAGAAAGGAGTTAGATGTGTGTGGAAGCGTTATAAAAATTTAAAAGAAAAACTAAGTCCTGCATTTTTACGTCCCTGTGTCTTCACTGCCTGATGTTCAGGTAGGACACAGCATTTGTGGCAGTTGTTTGATTTGCCCTATTTCCTGTGAGTTAACACATTTTGAAAATCATGGAATTACATATAATCTTAAAAAACAGACTTCATGTGGGTTATCATACGTTGTTTACTGTATTTTGTGCCCGTGTGGGTTATTCGTATGTGGGGAAGACTATTAGACCCTTTCGGAAAAGGATGGGACAGCACAAGAGTAGGCTGAACTGTAAGGTGCGTGAAGCTCCGGTAGTACAACATTGTTTAGAATATGGACATATTTTTAATGATTTAAGATGTTTCTGCATTGATGCTGTAGCAACTGAGAGAGCGGGGAAATCGCGGGAACAGACCCTGATAGTGTGTGTGAGCAACGTTGGATTTTTTGTTTACCGTCAGTAGCTCCAGGTGCTCTGAATGTGCAGATAGATTGGGGAGTTTGTGTATGAATACGTTTTTAGAGGGGTTTTCCCCTTTTTTGATTAGGCATTCCAGTGACGGTAGTTTACACTACATTTTGTTTTTGATTGGGTGTTGGAGCTGGCTTTTTGTGATGCATTTAAGGAGAGCCGACCGCTTTGAAATGGCGGTTGGGTGAAGAATGCCGTGCTGCATAATCTAAATCGAGGGGGTTCTTCCTGAGTAGGGAATACCTATGACGTCAGTATGAAATGTATTTCAGTAACGGTTCTGGTCTGTAGTTCGAATGCGCAGCATTTCTAAGAAGAACTGGCCATGTTGAAGAGAGGCGGGGTTATGAACGTCTTGCTGCATAATACTTGTTTAGGGTAAGTGTAGCTCGGTAAAGTGTGTATATTTTATTGTTATAGGGATAGTATTGAGGTTTACTATAGGTTTTAAGTGAGTGTTGTGTGTTTGTGCTTTTCAGTTGACAGCTTTTTGAGAATTCCCCTGATGAAGCTTTACAGCGAAACACTATAAGGGTGCTGAAGTAAGCGTTGGGGAGGCAAACAGATCTTGCTCCTTTTTGAAGATATTTTCTGTAAAAGCTAAGTTGTGCAGATTTGATCTGGTGTTTGCTTTCATTTCAAGTTTTGTATTATTTCTTTGCTGTTCTACAATAAGGGATGGTCATTGATACAAAAGGGCAATGGCAATAGTTATTTGAATTTCCACATGCCTAATTAATGCCCGCTAGGTCTGAGACCTCCTGTATGTGTTAAACACATGAACCAAGAACATTGTGGCAAAGTATGCTTATTACCTCGGAGAATTGGATATAATTGGATATAACAATTTTTGATATATATGGAGTGTGTTTTTTGGATTTTTTGACAAAGTTTTCCACTCTGAAAGTGACCAAATAATTATTGTTATTACATCTTATCAGCGGCAACATGGAATAAGGCCAGCATTTAGAATATTTTCTGCTCTGGTCCTCAGCACGTCCCATAGAGATGAATGGCTGTGACAAGTCTGTATTGAACTGGTGCGTCTGCTTTCTTGGAGAGCACAAGATGCAGTTATAAAGCATAAAATACACAGGTGAGGACATTTGTAAGGTAAAGTAACAATAAAAGTCACCCCTACAGAAATATAAAGCACTGCACTAGTCCTTATTCTGGCTATGCTAGCATTTGCTGTTTGTGCTAAAGGGACTATTCTAGGCTTCCCTAACAATTCCTGTGTTTGGAGAAATAGGGATGTAGATGTAGGGATTGTATGTTAATTAGTATGGAGCAGAAGCATGTTTAGCTGGGAAGTGTGGTCCTGAGACACACTGCTATTATATATGATAGTGCTTTTGGGCAAGTATTTCTGATGTTTGCACTGTTGCTCGTTCTCATCCTGATGGTTTCCTATGAATGTCAGAGATTTGTTTTGACATGTAGCTGTACAGATCCATTTCAGGTTTTTCTGGCCCATTATTAGCATTGTAAATACTGTTTTCAGCGATGACCACTGAGAGAATAACTAAAGTGTTCATCAAATGCAATGTATGATTTGCTGCAAGGTCTGTCAGGACAAACATCTCACTTTCCACTTGCTTTTACAATAGCTTCGGTGCACTTAGATAACCTTGTAGTGTTATGGGCATGCAACAGACTACAGTATATATGTAGTCTGGGTTGCAGGCACTGTTCCCTCTAAGCTGTGCGCGTGTGCGCGCGCACACACCTTGCCAAGCGAGCGCACATACTTTACAACAGAGCGCACAAAAATTACGGTTCTGATTCTGATAGGAAACAACACAGACGTCTTAAAATTTAAAAGTTGTTGTGTATTTATGGTTTTCACAAGTTCTACAATATTTTCTAGTGCAATCAATGTGGTGTACATACTGTATTCTGACATGTAGTCAAATTTTAAAGTACATAACTCCGAGTGTCGTTATGTGGCGCACAAAAAATGTAACCTTCCTTCAAAAGCCACACAGTTGATATTTTATGCGCACACAGCCTACAGAAAATTAGAGGGAACATTGGTTGCAGGACCTTATCTGTTTCATCAGTATTAATGTGTTGTTTGCATGAGCACAACATTGTCAGTGTGAGCATCAACTTAGAATAGGTATGTTTTGCAAGCAGAGGTGTGGCCACATGGAGACGGCAAACTTCGCAAAGATCTAACTTTTCAGAATATGGTGAGCACCTGGACATACAGATCATTTGCTGTGTTTACCCATGTCCCATTATAGCAACGAGAGCCTTGTTTCCCCAGAAACGTGTATCTCCCTGGTTCTGGAACCACAGAAGTGTCTATCATGAATTGCGAGAAAAGCGCTCGACCCCTGGAGAGTGAGGCATCACGGCAAACCAACTTAATCCTATGTATGCTGCACTACCTACATGGGCCTGGACGGGGATATGCATCACAGCACACAGTGCCGCGCCGCACGGGGAAGGCGCCTGCTCTGGGTAATGGGGGCGGGGCTGGGAATGCCACTGATTTCCAGGGATAGACAATGTCTCTACCAAGTCTATCAGGCTAATAATTTTCATGGATTTTCCCTGCAGGAATGTGGCCAGTCCTCTTTGTAATCCTGCTGTGTTGATCACCTTGATGACATCCTCTGACAATAGATTCCATTTAATTATGTGCTGCAGAAATAAAAACACACAATTTGTTTTTCAATCTCCTGATCATTAGTTTTAAGGAGTGTTCTCTTGCTTTTCTGTGGTCTGACAGGTTAAAAAACTTTTTACTATTTAAGTGTTCCATCCCACTCATAATTTTGTAAGTTCTATCATATCCCCTCTTAGTCTTATTTTCTCCAACTTGAAAAGCCCTAATCTGTTTTGCCTCTCTTCATAAGAGAGGTGTCCTATTATTTTTAGCATTTTTGTTGTCCTTCTCTGAACCTTTTCTAGTTTTACTATATTCCCCTCATGCCCCGTTAAAATCTTTTCATGGTGTGGCTCTCCACGTGTAAATAGGGGCTGTCTGACATCACATTTTTACATGTACTCTAATCTGCAGATGTAAATACTCCTATTTTTACACTAGGAATGGCCTAGTGGTTGGGGCAAGTTGCCTTAGGCCAGAAAGCAGGGGGTTTGAATCCCACTGGAGGACATCAACCTTGGACTGGAGTTTTTAGTCCCACAGCTGTTCTGTGTGACCTTGGGCAAGCCACTTAACCCTCCATTGCCTCAGGTACAAAAACAGATTGTGAGCCCTTCAGACACAAGAGGAAATAGATACCATACCGGAATGTACACTGGTTTGACCTGGTGAAAAGTGTCATATAAGCATTGCTAAATAAAAAAAAAAATCACCTATATCAACCAGCTCACCTTTATCCACTTGTTTGTTTAAACTTTAAACAAATCTAATAAATTAGTAAAACAAGTCTTGCCTTTGCTGAACCTATGCTGACTTACTCCCATTTTATAGTAATAATTTTGTTTTTTTAGTATAACTTCAACTATTTTGCCCACTACCACTGTCAGACTCAGTTGTCTATAGTTTCCCAGATCACACCGGGAACACGTTTAAAAAATTTGTTCCACCCTCAAAATGCCTCAAAAACCTACCATTTACAAATGGATAATCTTTGGCTAGATATCAAGTTCTCCAGTCCAATGTTATGCAACTCCTGGTCCCCAAATGTCAACTTAAAGGATTTGTGTCATTAGCTCTGAAGTTAACTGCATAAATCATTTTGAATACTGAACTCATGGTGTGAACTGTAACAGAAATGCAAGCATATATATTTATTCACTTCTGAAGTGACATATTGAACATATACAAGCGTATTACACTAAAGCTACCATAAATGCCTTCCCCAATACAGGTGGGAATTTATGGAACAATACCAGGAGTGAGGGGTTCAATCCAGATAACCCAGTAAGACTGTAAATAATTTTAGTGGAAATCTCCTGGAGGCACATGGGAGATTTAACAGATGGACTAGAGATTGGAATCACAAGATACGGACAATCCAGCATCTACAACCCCTGCTGGAGCCGGACGACTTCAGGACAATTTATCAAGCACTCATAATCCCCCACTTCGACTACACCAACTCAATTCTACATGGACTCCCGAAGAACACGCTGAATCCACTTCAGCTTGCAATGAACGCCGCTGCCAGAATACTACATGGAGCCTCAAAGAGGGATCACATAACCCCAATCTTGAAGTACCTCCACTGGCTGCCTATCCATTGCTGACTCTCCTTCAAAATACTATTACTAACCTTCAAGGCCATCAACAATTGCTCCTCCGCCTCACTCACGGACCTCGTCCACCCCACTCCCCCCAACAGATCCAGAAAGTCATTCACTGCCAACACACTGGTAATCCCAAATGCAATCCCAAAATGCTCGCAAGCAACAAGGAACAGAGCCTTTGTGTTCTATGCACCCACAAGCTGGAACGCCCTCCCAACCACCATCCGGACCTTGCCCAGTTTAGGAAGGCACTGAAACACCACCTCTTCTTCCTAAACTACTCCCAGGCTAGTGATGAACCACAATCAGACATACCCAACCTCCATGACAGCGCCCCCTGCACACAGCAGGACACACTGATGCAACGCCACTAGCACAACTGTATAACCTGTAAATAGCAACATGTATATAGCTGTCTATTCCTGTAAATAGTTGCTGAGAAACTCCGGTCAATACTGCATTTGTGACCTGAGTGCCCAGCCTGTACATAGTTACCCATGTTAGACCCCTGCTACACCACTTGTTCATTGTAATGTACAGTGCAGGTTTCCAACGCACTGTACATTACAAGGAACTGATTTTAAAGAGCGTGGCATAGAAAAGATATTGCATAAATAAAATAAATAAATGAAACTCTGCAATGCAAAAATGCTTTATTCAAGGGATTGATTCTCTGGAGGGCAAATAATAGGAAAGACCAACAAAAGCAAAACAATAAACTGTTGTAAAAGGTGATATATGAAAGATGTTTTGCAAAATGAAAAACGATAAAATATATTTGTCACTACTTTAAGGGAGTCATTTTGCAAGGTCGTGCCTAGTGTAAGTGTGAAAGTAGCGCACATGCAAATGGCCTCTTATAAAATAACGCTCAGTATAAAAGTCTGCACATTGATTTGATGGTACATACTGTCCCAGTGGGCATGCACATGGGCAGCGCTTGGGTGGATCATTGGCAGAGTTCTAAAGTGTGTGCGTAGATTAAAAGGGTCACTGGATTCAGCTGCTGGCCCGTCAAGCCCTTTTCAAGTGATGGGAGGGAGTGCTGATGATATGATGAGAGGGAGAGATAAGGGCCGGGACTGGGTGATTCGAAGTGGAGTGGGAAGGTGTTAGGGGCATTAGAAAAGGAGATGCGTGGTGGGCTGTGTTCAGTTGACGGGGGATAGATAAAGGGTGGGGAAGCAGCATGGGAGATGAAGGTTTAGTTTTCCTTGGGGTTCATCTGACTGGCCTGCCCATTCCCTGCCTTGTTTTCCCTGTGGCTCAGGGGGAAGGGATTCTGTGCAGCAGGCTCATGGTGCAGGGGTAACCATTGCTGAGCTTATTCACAGTGTTCTTATCTCTCTGGTCTGCTCCCCCCCCCCCCCCCCATCTGGTGTTGACAGCTCACCTCTGTGTCTGAGGGTGTGTGCAGTGGGGTCTGGTGAGGGATTCATAGTGTCCTTGTGGTTCACAAAGCTGTATCAGTGCAAAGGAAGGGAGTGCAGTAGCTTGCTTTGTGCCATGCGATAGCTGACTGGAAGCGCTCGATACCAGGACAGTTTGGATGGCTGACGACTGATCTACCCCAATTCCACCCCTGCACCACATGAAAATCTGGAATCTCAGAAATGTGCCTGTGATATCTGATTTTCTCACATGTCGGCTGCTAGCACAGTCTGATAAATCTGTACTAGCCCTGTGGAAGCAGCTAATGCTCTTTAGTAGGCATACCCCTAAGTGTTACATAGAGAAACAATCTTCCTGGATGCAATTTTGAGGTTGTAACCTTTTTTAAAAAGAAGAATGGGGATGTCAAAAATCTTAGACTGCTCTAATATCTTGCTGGAATGTAGACTGCAAACCAGGGAAGCTAGGATTCAAATTCCACTTCTCCTACTTGACTTCCATATGAACTTGGGCAAATTACTTCATCCTTTATTGCATCAGGCACACATGGCACAACTGGATTTAAATATGCCACAAAGAACAAACTTCTGGACATTATTAAAACCTATCAATTTCCAATTTGCTGTCTAGGGAAACAAGCACCATAGAAAGCTATAAATTACAAAAGCTGACACAGATTCCAAAAAGACTCCCAACCAGATCCAAAAAGGATTTCAAACAGATTAAAGAGGAGAAAAGACCACCGTTACAATGCTTTTTGAAGTGATACTATGCTTGCCCCTGATGAAGCCTAACAGAGAAACAAAGATCTTTGTCAGGTCTTGTTATCGTCATGGGATGCTGGCACTGCATTTAAAGTTAAGTGTTAGAAAATCTCTATAGTGCTATTAAGTTTTACTGGGGGCATTTTCTCCAAATGGGTTAGTTTTGCGGTGGTTACTAAGGGATTTTTTGATATATTGTGTTAGGTATTCTCCCTTAGGCGGTTATTGTTTTTTTAGTTTTGCGGATACCATGACAGTCATGAACCTCACTTCTAAGCCAGAGTGTGTGGAGTACGATCTCAGTCTCTCACACGTACTGCTAATGCTCGGCGTAGTACTTGCATCGTGTCAAAGGGAGCTTTTACTACTTTGTGACCTTTCTCTTTTCTGTTCCAGGCACTGCTGTCTTGCCAGTGGTTACCTCCTGAGTGCAGGACATGCACACACTTTGGTTGCCGTTTGTTATTAAGAAATTTCAAAATTTTGACTCTTGGTGTATATGGAAACTATTTTAAACTGTATTATATTACATTTATAAAATGCATGACATTTATTATTGATGAGCTAAGCTTAGGGGCTTGTTTACAAAGCCGCAGAAGCGGTTTGCGATCGTAATCAGAGCCGCGGCCCCATTGATTTCAATGGGGCCGCGGCTGCGATCGCGATCGCGAACCACTACCGCTGCTTTGTAAACAAGCCCCTTAGTCTCTTTACTCGTGTTTACAGAGGAGTAAACACGAGTAATGTTTAATAAAGCAACTCCTCTTTGGCGGGTAACCGCTTATTAGAGGGATAACAGTTTATACACTGAGGTCTTTTGTCCTCTTTAGTCTATCTGAGATCCTTTTTGGATCTTGTTGGGAGTCTTTCAGCTCCTCACCACCTTTCTTCTTTTATCTCTCCTTACAACCCCACTCAGGAACTCTGCTCTTCTAGCAAACTACTTCTATCTGTGTCCTTCTCTTCTATTGCTAACTCCAGACTTTGCTCCTTTCATCTTGCTGCACCTTTCACCTGGTACAAACTACCTGTGTCTGGATACCAGGCACCTTCCCTGACCCTCTTCAAATTCAGGCTGAAAACTATACCTTCTTTGTTGTCTGTCTTGAGTAGATTGTAAGCTCTGATGAACAGGGACTGTCTCCTACATGTCTGTGCAGCGCTGCGTATGACTTGTAGCGCTATTCAAATGCTCAGTAGTAGTAGTAGTAGAATCTGTGTTAGCCTTTGTAATTAATAGCTTTCTATGGTGCTTGTTTCCCTAGATAACACATTGGAAATATTGTCCAGAAGTTCGTTTTTGGTTGCTTAGGAGTGGAGTAGCACCCTAATGGTTGGAGCACTTGCTTGGAAGCCAAGGGATCAGGGTTTAATTCTCACTAGCACTCCTTGTGACTTTGGGCAAATTACTTAATCCTCCATTGCCTCAGAAAAATCCCTTTTAATGTACATTAACAAGTTTAAGTTATAATGTAAATCACTTTGATTTAAATGATAAAGTGGTAAAAAAAATCCTTAACCCTGGGAGTACCGATGGGGTCAAAAGTGACCCCATTGCAAGTTTCACAACGCGTATCTCGAAAACTAGTTGTTCAAGAATGCAATCTTTTTATGACTTTTCACATGTCAATATTCTCTTTATATTGCGCCATGAGAGAAATAATTTTCATCCGCTAAGTGACGCTAGTGATGAATTGCAGCACAGAGTACCAGTGGGGTCATTTTTGACCCCAGTTGCTTATGTCTGGTTTGGATCGTGATACAATTTGCAGTTTTGTGAATTTTTTGATCTGACAAAGGTATTTATCATTAATTATGTATCATTTATTTTTTGTACTCTTATTTTATGAAAATTATACATTTTCTGTAATTGATATCATACATTCTCTCATTATTTCGGATGAAATCTAAAGGCTTTCAGCTCGTTCATCATGATTATTGTACACCTATAGTAAAACTGCTTTGCATTTTATTCAACTTTATCTTTGTTTATTTATTTTAGGTTATTGTTTATGATGTCAAAATGAAAGTATTCAGCTGCCCAAGTAAGAGAAATATTGCAACGAGATGTTGACAGTGACGACTCTGAGTCGTCTGATGATGTAGCATATTCAGCAAGCGAAGAAGCATATCAGCCAAGTTCGGGTGATAAATCTGATGATGACAGTCATTATTCAGATGGCGACAGCAGTTGGTCGCCAAGTGAATGTGAGACTGATGTTGAGCCGGTAACATCGCCTGCAGCAAAGAGTCAAGTTACAGGTCGAGGCAAAGGTCAAGGCTGTGCTGGATGGGGAAGAAGACAGGAGTCCTCGGTGTCAGTTTAATCTGTGAGGAATCTTAAGGGTATGTTTACTAAAACCCCGGTAATGTGCGGGCCGCGCTAATGTGAGGGTGCCATACAAGGAGTGGGCATTTCTTTCTGAAAAAGAAAAACCGGGATTTAAATATGCGCTAAGGTGTGCGGCGCCCATGTGCGCCCCGCACATTAGCGCATGAGAAAGCTGCGCGGGAGGCATAAGTGGTGCGCTGATGGGCAGACAGAAGAGCCGAGCCACAGCACAATGGTTAAAACACTGACCAATGGTGCAGGGATCAGGGGTTCAATCCCCCACAGTACCCAATGAAGACAGCTGGCTGAGGCATTACTTTAGGAGCCAGTTTAATATTGGGCGGCATAGGCAGCGTGCTATTGCTTTAGGAGGCATTTTAATATTGGGCGGCATAAGGCGGCACGCTGATGTGCAAGTACAGGAGCAGAACCACAGCACAATGGTTAAGACACTGACTAATGGTGCAGAGGTCAGGGGTTCAAACCCACACAGTGCCCAAGGAACAAGGCTGGCTGAGGCATTGCATATTATGGGGAAGATTGCTTTAGGCATTTTATTTTTATTTTAATTATCACTACTAGCAAACACACTCTCAAAGCGTGTTAACATAAGGCGCCCCTTAAGGCACATTTTAAAGTGCACTGTCCGCCAAGGCACCCTAGAATGTTGCTTATAGGTCGCTTTATAGGATGCCGTATGAGGTACCACAAGGTCAGAGTACTGTTTTTGATGGCAGCACAGTGCAGTTTAAGGAATGAAAAGCATAAGTAGGTGCGCTGACATGCAAGGAGGAGCAGGAGTGGAGCACAATGGTTAAGGCACTGACTGCTAATACAGGGGTTGTGAGTTTGCTCCCCAGTGTGCCTAATATGTAAGGCTGGCTGAGGCATCAGCTTTGCAATGTATGTTTTGTTTCCTGCAGCACTTTAATTTTATTTTATTAATTGCTGCCAGCAAACACGCCCTCACGTGCCGTAATTTAAGGTGCCATATAAGGCACCCTATAAGGCACTCCATAGGGCACATTATAAAGTGCACTGTCTGCCACGGCACCCTAAAATGTCCCCTAAAGGGCACCCTATAAGTTGCATCACAGGATAATGTATAGTGCACCTTACATGGACGGGAACCATAAGGTGCCCTATAGGGTGCCCTCAGAGGCACCTTATGGGTACAGTACGCTGAGGGTGTTTTTGATGGCAGCAAAAATGTACATTAAAAAGAGATAATGCTTTGGGCAGCCCTATCAAATAACCCCACTGTGTGTTTGAACCCATGACCTCTGGCTTTACAGGCAGTGAAGTAACCATTGGGCTACAGCTACTAGCAAGCCCCCAGGCTGGCTGCTGAGAGCCTGCATGTCACCACACAGACAGTCTGTTGTGGTCACCAGGATGGGGTTAGCACACCCGTACCCATGATGCACTGCACATGCAAATCAGCTGTCCATAGATGAACACAAGATGGGGTATGCACCCCCACAACACCTCAGCCTGGTAGGGGGAACTGACCATGTGCACCCCCCACAGCACCTCGGCATTGTAGGGGGTACAGACCGTGTGTTTTACTGGCACAGAGTAGCTACACACTGTCACATTGTGCGGGTACTGTGCTCACCCTGATGGTGCGGTGAGGCGCCCAGCAGCAGGTCCACAGCACCTGCCATGATGCTGGTCCAAAGCAGTGTTAGTGTGTGAGATAGATAGTTTTTGTAGAAACACCTTGGATATATCTGTCTGTCTCAGTCAGGTGTAGCTCCTTTGGACCCCTAGGAGGATCATGTACCACCCTCCTCCTCCAGGGCTTAGGGTGATAAACAGGGTCTCACATCAACAGATCCACATTCTACTTCCCTGCAATGGTGGCAGTAGAGGGGACCATCAATCCCAGTCCTACTGTGGAAAAGACACCCTTCAGGGCAGTCAATGCAGCTCTGTACATATCCATAACACAATACCAGACAGACATTAGGCCTGTATATGCTAAGCTGCCCCCCACCACTATCTGATATTCTCCTGCAGCAAGCCTTCAGCCACTGCACCCTGCAAGGTACTCCATCAAGACACATACCAGCTGCAAACAGTCTGCTTGTTAATCCATAGTGCATGTTCCTGGTGGAAATGCATGCACCCAGAACTGGGATGGCAGCACACACAACAAGCAGATAAATCATTGACTGGCCCCAAAAGGAAACCCATAAATATCACATGACAAGAATACTATATAGCACTATGGGGGTACCTAGCCATGATGTCATCACTGCACAGTCAGGGTGAGAGTGATCTCCCAGCACGACATACTGAGGTCACCCTGTCTGTGTAGGTGGTGGACGGGCACTAAAATGGCCCAGCCAGTGCCCTATGCCCTGTGCAGATGCACCCTGGCCAGGCCACCCTGTCTGGCCTATACCCATGGTACCTTGCTCCTCATTATGCACATTGGCAGGCCAATACTGGCAACAGTGCTGGCAGTGTGGGCTGTAGAAGGTGTTTGCAGCCACCACACACTGGATAGACAGACACACACTCCCACACCTAGGCCAGCATTGTGCTACTATAGAGGAGTCTATCAGCTCTGGCCACCACACCAGTCCTGGGCACAGTACAGGCATGGATATGGTACGCAATACTGTTGGGGGTCACTCCCCAGGGTGGTAAACACTGTCAGAGACCAGACCTGAAGCACACACTGCAGACATCCGAAAGATTGTTATGATGGAGCTCAATCAGCAAACTGTGCTTAACGTAGAAATCGCTATCTGGCAGTAATCATAACAAACATTTGATAGCTTTGTACCGTATACCCAGGTGTAGGGTGGCATTGCTAAGGTATGCAAGTGCTAGTATTGGGGGAAGCACGCAGGGCCCAATGTCCTGCCTCTCCAGGAGGCATTGGCTAATGGGGCCTGTGGGTGTGGGTGTGTCTGCCCTTGTTGGCTGCTGCTTTACGGCAGAGGTTCCCAACTCCAGTCCTGGTGTGCCAAACACTGTTCAGGTTTTCATGCTGTCCCTCATGAATATGCATGAGCTACATCTGCATACCATGGGGGTGGTGCATAGATATGCAGCACAGGCATCTTTATTAGAGGCAGCATGGAATCTGAATGGTGTTTGGCCCTCCAGGACTGCATTTGGGAGACTCTGCTCTAGGTAATGCACATTTCTATTATGTTTGTGCTGTGTGGGGTAAAATATAGGTGTTTGACCCATGCTTATGTTTTCAGCAATAAAGGTTCAGTCTTTACTACCATGTTTTCTTCATAGGTAAAATAAAGGGACTGGGTTGGCAGGAGCCCCAGCTGAGATTTGAACCTGTGACTTTCTGGTCCTAAAGGCACTGGCTGTGTCCGTTGCACCACCGTCTTAGCACAACAACAGTGCATTCCCTGGGGAGTCCATGGCTGTTTGTCAGACAGGGCATGTCTGTTGGAGTGCACTGCACCCAGGTGAAGGGGGCTAGGCCACCGTCTGTTGTGGGCAACGGTACCCCTCCGCCACCATGCTGACATTGCCTTATATTGGTGACAGCATCACAGATGAATGATATGTGACCCTCCAGGACTGCATTGAGGGGACTGTGGTCTAGGTAATGTGCATGTTTCTGGTGTCTGTGCTCTGTAGGGTAAAATAGAGGTGTTTGGACCATGCTTATGTTCTCTGCAAAAAAGGTTGGTCTTTACTATCACGGTTTAGTGGTGGGTAAAATATGGGGATTGGGTTTGCAGGGGCCCCAGCTGGGACTTGAGCTGCTGACCTTTGGCTTCTGAACACACTGTCTGTTTTCACTGCACCACACTGTGGCCACAGAAACAGTGTAGTCCTTGGAGATAGGAAACCTGGCCAAGGAAATCAGAAACCCTGCTCTGCACAATTTCACTGTGGGCTCATTCACCTTGTATGGAGACAAAAGGGCAAATAAACATTAGAAATGGCCTAAAAAAAGGGAAATAAAACATAACCAAGCTGGGCAACAGTAAAAAACACTCCCAGGACAGCTCCAAAAAAAAGTGATTTTTGGAAGGGTCTACTGTTGCCCATTAATATCACTGTTGCCCAGATGGATTATAATTTTTTAGAATTTTGGTGTGGTCATTTTCTATTTTTATTTGCTATTTTGTTCTGTGCACATGTATCACACTGCTCACATTTTGTTGGTTTCCCTGGTTTTGCTGTACATTGCTGACAGAAATGGTTTCTCTTCCCTTTAAATTGGCTCTACCGCAAGGTTTTCACTCGCGGTATTTTTTTAGTTGAATTTCAGCCCGCTCCTGTGCGGGGAGCCTCTCCCCTCCCACTCTCCACCCATTGACCCCGTCCCTCCGCCCCTCGGGAGCCTTCCTCCACCCTCAGAATGCCTTTCCACGCCTCTATCGCACATCAGCGCGCCGCGCACTTGGGTGGGCCCGTTAGTGCAGCGCGCACGTGTGCGGGGCACAAAAATGCACTATTAGCATGCGCTAAGGTACCTTGGCGCACGCTCAAGTGCGCCCCGCACAATTGCGCGGTTTAGTAAACATACCCCTTAGTTGTGGTCGTAGAGGAGCTAAGAGGTCATCAACTATAAGCACAAATGTTGCCATTGAAGCCTATGTATCTAAGGATGCCACATCATGGAACAGGAAACCTATAAAGCAAGTTGCTGGAAGATACACCAGAGCTAATGTCATACCCGTACAACAAGGTCCTACAAGGTATACTGTACGAAATGTTGATGGCCCTCTCACAGCATTCTACTTGTTCATGAGGAAGAACTTATTGAATGAAATCATGATGTGGACGAGCAAACAAGGAAGACACATTTATGACGACACCTGGAAAGATTTGACAGATTGAGAAGTTCAATGTTTTCTTGGACTTTTGATCCTATCAGGCGTGTACAAATCACAAAATGAATCCATAGTTCAGTTGTGGAACCTTGAAGATGGTTGTTCTGTTTTTGGCAAAAATATGGCCCATAACCGTTTTCAGCAAATTTCTTGTGCTCTCAGATTTGATGATGCAACCAACAGACGTGAACAACGAGGCGTGGATAAGCTTACTCCAATCAGACACGTTTTTGATACCTGGGAAGCAACTCTAAGTGATGCCTTTGTTTCTGATGAAAATGTTACCGTGGATGAGCAACTGCTTACATTTCGTGGTCATGTTCCATTCAGACAATATATTCCCAGCAAACCTGGGAAATATGGCATAAAGCTATGGATGTTGTGTGACAGTGCAACGTCATATGTTCTGCATCTTCAAGTATATACAGGAAGGGAACTCGGACAACAGGGAACAGAATCAGGGTGAAAGGGTTGTGCTGCAACTCACTGAAGGATTGATGCGATCTGGCAGAAATGTTACTGTTGACAATTTCTTCTGCAGTTTATCCCTGTCACGGAAATTGCTAGAAAAGCAAATGACACTTTTGGGGACAATTCGAAAGAACAGAAAAGAATTACCTCCAGAATTTGTAACAGCAAAGTGCCGAGAGGTATTCACTTCACTGTTTGCCTTTCACTATGACGCCACTCTGGTTTCCTATTGCCCGATGAAAGAAAAAGTGGTTGTTCTTCTGAGCAGTTTGCATGATCAAGAAGATGTACATAACACATGTCCAGACAAAAAAACAGGCATGATCTTGGACTATAATTCTAGTAAAGGTGGAGTAGATATTGCAGATCAAATGTTGCGCACGTATACCACAAAACGAATGACAAGACGCTGGCCAGTGACAATCTTCTACAACATATTGGACATCAGTGCTTTGAATGCCTTCATTGTTTAGATGTCACTAAATCCAGAATGGCAGTTCAAGTCAAAGCACAGACGTCGTCTATTCCTCTTGGAATTAGGAAAGCAGCTGCTTCAGAGTAATTGCAGCGAGTCTTCTTCCAGCATTGAAGAAGCCACTGATGCTGTTTGCAATGTCGGGATTCCAAAGAAAAGGGCAAGATGTCACTGCTGTTCCAGAGAAAAAGACAAGAAAAGCAACATAGTTTGCACCTCCTGCAAGTTCAATGTTTGCAAAGAACATTCAGAAATTATCTGTGTCTCATGCAAATGACTGTAGTACTTTACTGTGTTCATCAAGTGCATGCAAAAACTGCTTTCATGAGGGGGCGGAGCCCGATGTCCAGCGGGATGGTCGCATAACGCTGAGGCTCCCGAGAGGCCTACTCAGAATCCTGAATTAACACCATACATACTTGAACTTCTGCTCTGATCTTGCCGGGGCACATTGGTGAGATGGCGGGGACCAAACCCACGCGCCTGGAATTTGGATCTCCAGCGGCTTCTCACGGCAAACGCTCCAAAACTGAACCCCCGTCCCCGCAGAAGGGGCTGGCTTTGCGCGAGGGCCCCGAAATGCAGCAGGAAATCCTTGCAGAGATTAGAGGGGTAAAGGACCTCGTGCAGTCAAACGGTGAAGCACTCCGAGCGCTGCGGGAAGATCTTGGTGTACTGCAGGGCAGGCTAGAGGGGCTCTCTTCGCGTCAGGACAAAATGGAGAGCATATTAGACTCCCATGCGGCCTGGTTGTCCAAACTCGACAAAGTTGAACGTCAGGTACGGGCCTTGCAGAAAGAAGTGGAAGATGGCAATAATAGAGCGCGCCGCAACAACCTACGACTCGTGGGCATACCGGAGGGAGCGGAATCGGGAGACATGAAAGAGTTTTTATGTAAAATCCTCCCTTCCCTGCTCCAAATCACCTTTACCAAAGACTTGGAGATCGATCGCGCTCATCGTGTACCCACAAACATAACGCTCAACAGGAAGACCCCGCGGCCCATCATCTTTCGACTTTTGAGATATCAACATGTGGAGCAAATTCTCAGTGCCTCTCGGGCAAAGGGCCATATGGAGTTTGAGAGCCACAAGATCTCCTTCTACCCTGACTTGGCTAAACCCACGGTCGACCGCCGAAAGCGCTTTCTGGAATTTCGGCCGAGGCTTCAACAACTACAAGCACGCTATGGCCTGATGTATCCGGCCAAGCTCCGAGTCACGCTTCACAATCAGACAAGAACATTTGAGGACCCTGATCTACTAGCGGAGTTTTTGGATTCTAAAGAAGCCGACTTGATGCGCTGACTTCCAGAATATTCCTGCAAGTATTCTCATCTCCGCTGTACCTGCCATATTGGATTTGCCGCGGATCAGCAAAGAGTCTGGCGAGGGCGGTTTGTTGCCTTATTTTGATGATATCTGTGACCCGACTCCATCTACCCACAGTAGCCTCGATGAGTATCAGAGACAGTGTTAATTATGGACTCTGGTGTTTCTTTTCTTTTTTTCATGTCTCTTTCTTCCTCTCTAGGGCCTCCTCCCGCAGACATATGGTCGCCATATTCATTGGGGGTTTTGCTTCTTCTCTAAGATACTTTGGTACATACTTTTCAATATGGGGTGTATTAGCCCGCATACTCGGTGATTATGTCATTGTTGCACAGATTCTGATTATGTTGTATGTTGTCAAGCGCCCTTACCTAAAATGTCTATTACCGATTGATGGCACCATGTAAGCTTTCTCATTGAACGTAAAAGGAATCAATAATCCGATAAAACGGAAGAAAATCCTAAGCTATCTAAGTCATGAAGCTGCGGACCTGATTTTCCTCCAAGAAACGCATTTAAATTCGAAGGAAACTCTCAAACTCAATATTAAACCTTACATGGTGGCCGCCTATTCCCCAGCCGTTTCTAAGAAATGTGGGGTTGCCATACTGGTTAGGAAATCTTTGCATGCTACTATTATTGCGACTAGCTCAGATACAGCAGGTAGATGGTCCAGAGTTCACCTCAAGATAGGTAGCCTTGAAGTTACATGTATATGCCTTTATGCTCCTAATGTGGATGACCCTGCCTTTTTTGCTACCATTGCTCAGGTTGCGCAGGCCTCTGCTAATACTTTATTGATAATAGGGGGGGATTTCAATTTAGTTCTTGATCCCCTGATTGACAAACAGCCGCCTAGGACAAGTGGTCCCCCCAAGAGTCACATCACGCTTACCTCTTTGATCAAAGATCTTGCTTTAGTTGATCTATGGAGGTTACTACACCCCAATGAGCTTGACTTTACCTTTTTCTCTTCCCCTCACAAATCCCAGTCTCGCATAGATTTTTTTCTAATATCAAAACTGTTAGTTCCTCAGGTGGACACTGCAAAGATTCACTCCCAACATATTTCAGATCATGCTGCTATTTCCTTTCAATTACACACTACTGCACCCCAGGGGAATTCGGGGCCTGGTTCTTTGATAGAGCCCTGTTAACTCAGCCAGAGTTCCAGTTAGAAATTCGAGCAGCCATACAGGATTACTTCCATTTTAATTTACCCCAGGATACTGCGAATTGGGCTTGGTGGGAGGGTTTCAAAGCGGCCATTCGAGCAACGATCACTAGCTATCAAATCCGCCTGCGGAAACAACGCAAACAGCAGCTACTCATACTAGACCAACAAATCAAAGCAGGCGAGCGAGTTCTAACTTCACGTACTGATCCATGTGTCTTAATTCGCTTACAGCGTCTCCGTTTTCAATATAATGCAATCCTCTCAACTGCAGCTTCTAAGAGTATTTGAGCTTCAACGAGGGACATACTATCGTGAAAATAATCGAGCCGGTCGACTTTTAGCCAATGCCTTGAAAGGTCAAAAAGAAGCCAAACGCGTAGCGGCCCTTCGAGCCCCACAGGGAGGGGGCATATTGACCACAGACTCCGATATAGTAGAACTCTTTCGGGATTTCTACACCCGCCTATATCAATCTGAATGTGAGTTCTCATCAGAGACCTTCGAGCGACTGCTTTCTGGTATTCAGCGGCCGACCCTCTCTGAAGCTGATAGGGATGCGATGGATGAACCCTTCTCTACTTCAGAGATCCAATCTGCCCTAAAACGAACAGCCTCGGGCCGAGCCGCAGGGCCTGATGGTCTCCCGACCGAATTCTACAGAACGTTCAGTGCAGATTTAGTTCCCTACTTAAAACTCTATTTTACTGCCCTTGCGGTAGATACATCTTCTTTGGGATCCTTTTCTGCAGCTAGTGTGGTAGTATTTGAGAAAGAAGGCAGAGACCCGCTGCTCACCGCCAACTACCGTCCAATCTCCCTACTTAATGCCGATTATAAGATTTTCGCAACGATCTTGGCCACCCAGCTATCTGACAGGATGGCCACCCTAATCCATCCCGACCAATGCGGTTTTATACCCGGCCGATCCACCGCTGACAATGCTCGGACCTTGTGCCATGTGTTATCCAGTGCTGCCAATCTAGATCATCCATGGGTGGGTCTTTCCCTAGATGCTGAAAAAGCCTTTGATCGCCTAGAATGGCCCTTCTTATTTGCAGTTCTCCGATGGTATGGCTTTGGGGAGGGCTTCCTCCGATACCTCCAAGTCATGTATACTCAACCCGTCGCCAGTATTTGTGTAAATGCCATTAAGTCTCAGCCTTTTAGTCTCCAAAGAGGCACGCGTCAAGGTTGCCCCCTATCACCAATGCTCTTTGATCTAGCTCTTGAACCCCTCGCCCTCCTTATTAGACAGTCCGCACGTATTCGAGGTGTCCCCTTCAGTCACAGAGAGATTAAACTCTCTGCATATGCAGATGACCTTATGCTTTTCGTATCCCTTGATTCGGTTCCAGCTGTCTTGGATCTGATTGATGGATACTCGCAACTATCGGGCTATAAAATTAACTGGACCAAATCTGTAGCATTCCCACTGAATCGCTGGGTACATGAGGCGGACATGCAGGCCTTTCCTTTCCTTTGGCAATCCCGCATGGTGAAATATCTTGGGGTCCATTACTGTTCTCCTTTAGCAGACACTATCAGTTTTAATGCCAAAGAGGTAGTCTCCAAAGTCCGTGAGCTCACAAATCGTTGGTCTCCCTTATCCCTTACATGGTGGGGCCGCCTAGAAACTGTGAAAATGATGATAGTCCCCAAAGTGAACTACATTTTAGAAATGCTGCCATGCTTACTCCCGCTACACACTTATAAAGATATTGAGGGCCTTCTCGTCCGCTATCTCTGGCAGGGCAAGCCACCAAGGATAGCTAAACAAAAACTACAGTCTGCAAAGGAACTAGGGGGTACCAGATTTCCTGATTTTCTCAGATATCATCAAGCCTTCCTACTTAAACAAGGTGCCCGATGGCTAGATGCCTCAACAGACAGCAGACCAGTTTGGCTTGATATAGAAGAGGAGCTTAGTAACCCAATTCCGTTGACCCATCTCCCCGGTATGTCCCATCAAGTAGACACCCGCCATCCCCCAATGATTGTCGATACTCTTGCGGCCTTTAACACTCTCATTCTATTACTGGGCCCAAATGTATGTCCTCAGGACGGACTCCCGCTGTGGAATAACCCCAGAATTCAAGTCCTAAATAGAACGATAGCATGGAAACCCTGGTACTCTAGGGGGATCTGGACACCCCAACAGCTCTTTTCTGCAGCTCGTTGGAAAACCTTTTCTGATTTACAAAAGGAATTTGCGTTACCAGCGAAACATTACTTTCAATTGCTGCAGCTTCAACACTGCCTCAAAAGTGCTCAAATCATGCCGCCCTCTGTTCCTACTGAGGACGGGCTATTAGAACTAGTTCACTCTATTAGTAGTACACATGGGGTTGCCTCTAACTTTTATAAAATATTATGTCAGGGTACAGATACTGCCACTTTTAGAGCCCAACAAGCCTGGGAGCGCGAACTGCAAACCACTTTAACCCCCGTGCAATGGAGCGTTTTCTGGAGCAAGGTAGTGCGGGTTTCCCGGTCTGCCTCAGTTACCCAAACTCTCTTCTTTTTTGCACACAGATGCTTTTATACTCCAGAAAAAATAGCCAAATGGAACACAACTGCTAGGGACCAGTGTTGGTCTTGCCATACTGCTGTGGGAACCCTCGCTCATGTTATTTATGAATGTCCTCAACTACAGGTCTACTGGGGGCGGGTCTGGGGTCGTATTCAATTGATCTTACACCTTCACGAGCCTCTCTCTTGGAAGATTGTGGGACTCCGCTCAGTGGCGGAGGTCCCCTCTCTTCCTAAGAAGGGTCGCTTTCTCCTTGATTTCATGCTGGGTATAGCCATATGTTTAATCACGAGGAATTGGAAGGATAGCTCTCGACTTACTGTCAATGAATGGTGGAACCTCGTCTGCTTATATAGTAAATATGAGCAGATATCTCGGAGAGCTATTCCCCATGTCCAAACTCACTCTCGCTTGTCTAATGGCAGATGCTTAATGATTATGTACAATCTGCTCATTGTTCCGACATGTCTGTTTAATGTACACTCATCATGTTTCAGATCACCGTTAGGTTTTGTAACACAATAATGTGCGTACACGCCCGTTTCGGGAATGATTAGTTTCTAGAGAAGAAGCAGGGGGGAGGGGGGTGGCAGGGGTTTACTTTGATGTATGTATTACATTCTATGTATCTGTCTTTTAGCTGTATGTCTTCCTTTCCTTTGTTGTTATAAAACGAAAATAAAGAATTAAAAAAAAAAAAACTGCTTTCATGGCAACTCTTCTTCATGTAATTTTATGATAAAGCATTAAATTTCAAAACATTTAACCTTCATATAATACATAATTAATTTGGAATAATATTTTGTCTGTTTAGTTTAAAATTTTCATGGTTAACAGTTAAAATTCATTGTGGGGTCATTTATGACCCCAACGGTATTCAGTGTGTGCAAAAAATCTTGGTAATTCCAGGGTTAAATAAATAAATTAGTTCTGGTGCACTTTTTCTTGTGTCATTACAAAAGGCTTAAGCCATCTTGGACAGGGAAATACCTATTTATTTATTTTTTTTATTTAACAGGTTATATATACTGCTTTATCATTTCAATTAAAGCAGTTTACATTGAAATGTAACAATGTACATTAAACAGTGGTATTAATAATGTGGTTTTTCTGAGGCAATGGAGGGTTAAGTGACTTATCCAAGGCCACAAGGAGTGCTAGTGGGAACTGAACCCTGGTGACTGGGTTCCCAAGCCAGTGTTCTTAACCATTAGGCTACTCTTCCACTTCTGTTGCTATTGACTAACTTCCTGTAAGCTCAGATCCAGTTTAATCTAGTCTGCAGAGGAAGAATGCTACATGTTAACTTCATGCTACCCTTGAAGTGTGCTTTAGTAAACATGTCCCTTAGATTGTACACTTACTTAGACAGCGAACTGGTTATGAGCTGAACCAAAACCACAACAATGCTGGTATCCCAGAGACTGCCAATCCACTATAAACAAATGTCTCCAATCTACTTTCCTATTGCAGAGGTAGTGATCCCATGCAGTTCTGAGAGAGAAGTAATAGAAATTGAGGTCTTTTTTCTCATTATTCTAGTTTAAATACATCTAGAAATTAAGTGTATTCCTTGAATCAACTGAGGTGTGGAAAGTAGGAGATGAGGGATTTGTGGGGTCTGAGCTAATTCATCCATTCCTGGTCCCCCCCCCCCCTCCTTAAGCTCGAATGCGGTGTGTTTGAGATTGTGGTGATACCTTGCCATTAAAATGTCAAAGGAAGGCATGTCAGGAGATAAGCACCTACCTCCGATTGGTCTTCTTCACGGCAGCTAGGAAGAGTTCTGTGGGCAACAGGAAATCAGCTTGTGAGAATTTTCACTTTGACATCTTGATGTTTACTTTGCATCCATTTTCTTCTAGTGTGCCTCTAAAATATATTATGATATAGAAAGTATTCTTATGGAAAAAGACTTCCAAGGCAAAATACCATACTCAAAAAAAGTCAGGCAAATTACCCGGAAGTTCTTCCCACAGGATAACTCTCTCAGATATTGGTGCACCACAACCCCCCCCCCCCCCCCGCCATAATACCATTCTGACTGTTAAAAAGCTGAATGCAAGAAAGCCAAACATTGTGGTAAAGGATAAAAACACCAGATTGACATTCCTAATAGAGGTGTCAGTTCCAATTGATTACTCTGTGAATTGCACTGAGATCCTGAAGTATCAAGAAAGGCAGTCAGAGACCAGGAAAATGTGGTAGAAAGATATTGAAATATTTCCCATCGTGTCTGGTTCCATAGGCTTGATTAAAAAGAATTTCCAAGAACATCTTGATAAATTGCCTATAGATGTGACACCTTATGAACTCTAGAAGAAGGCTCTCTAGCACAATACAAGTACCATGGAAAGTATTAGCAGTAAATTTGAGAGACTGAGATTATACATTGAACAAGCTTTTTCCGACCTGAAGAGGCAGAGGTAGTATTTCTTGACCCTTCTTGCTTAGCATTAAACCTATATTAGTATGTTCCTCTCTCTCTCTCTCTCTCTGCCTATCTAAATCTAATGTCAAACTGTTCCATTCTTTCTATTTTATTTTATGGAGTTCCTTTCCTTCTAATTTCAATTTCAACTTTGCAATTGTAAACCGTTATGGTACCAAACGAGGTGGTGGGTGGTATAGCAAGTTACACATAAACAGATACCCTGGTTTAGGATAAGGTTTATTACTATCATGGTATGCACAAAACCAACCCATTTAGAGAAATAGCCCCCAAGTACTTTGTTCATTACACTTCTCTGGCAATAGACAACTACTTTCTAAGGAGGCAAAACAAATTAGCTTCAAAAGGAAAGACAGTAAGGAGGATAAGAACCTCTACTAGCAAAGCAGAAAAAGAGACAACAGGTCAATATAATAACTATAATTAGCATTCTCTTCATTTAATTAAAAAAAAAATAAACACTGCCACTTAATATCTTGATTCAGCCCTGAGGAGCTAACATTTATTTCTATAATTGACGTTATAAATATCCGCTATGGTGTGTATTCAATTTTTCCACTAGAAAATATTTTAATTGTTCAACCAAAAGGGTGACTTCTATCTAATTATGTGCTTTCTCCAAACCCCAGCAGAGAGGGGAACAATACTCTATAATCCGGATTTTAGCGGGTCTCATACTTTTGTCTATATACTGTATATATATATCTTGTATTGATATACAACTGCATAAATCACTCGAGAACATTCACGATGTTACTTCATGCATGATGTATAATTCCCAAAATAGGATACAGCATTTCAAAGTGGTAAACAGCACCGTTAAGGGTCCCAATGGGATAGGACGGGGAGTGCCAATGGGATAGGGCGGGGAGTAGGCATTCTGGCATTAATTGGTGCCAGCGGCTAGTTAGTGTGCGGTAAGTGGACAGCAAATGGTAAGAGTGCCCAGTGTGCACATTACCACCTGGTAAGGTAAAGGGAATGGCAATAGGTGGTGAACACATCATATCAATATGTCCATGTGAGACAGTATGGGAGGTGAATGTGGGAGGCAATTGGATGTTGCCAGTGAAGGATGCACATGTATTCCACGGTGATGTCCCTGGGTGCCATGGGAGTGGATAGAAGTGTGCCATGCTGTAGACTGCTTGCCTGCCAAATGAATGTGCACAACACAGAAAAACAGACATCGGTTGCCAGCAAACACCAGTAGCAGTGCCTACCAGCTATTGTGCCTGCTGACCCACTGAATAACATGGGGCCCTGGCACACATAGCTGGCAGTCACCATTACTGGCGGTTAGTAAAGATCACTCAGAAGAAAGACAATGGTGTGCCCATAAAGCAATACAGAGCCTAGCAACTTCTGGGTTGTTTTAGTAGTGGCTTCATAAATAGATTGGCCAGGCCTTGTGCATAGAGAGTGCAGAGATCTAGTCAAAGTCACAGGTAGGATTTGAACCCTAAGCGCTGCTCTCTTGAAGCAGCAATCTAACCATCAAACTACAGCTCCATATGCTTTCCAAGGCCATGTTTAACAAGCGTCATAGCTGGTAAGATGGGGGTGGGGGGAGGATTGGCACACCTAAAAGGTGGTTGCTGCCACCAATGCATGGTAGCAGTCAGCATCTGTATCCTGTGTTCTACAGCCAAGTATGTGGAGCAGGATCAGTGCCATGCCATCATCAATGCTGTCACTGTAACAGTTCTCACTATTGTCATCGTGATGGCTGTCCAAGCATCCACCGTTCTGTCTGTGAAAAGAGTGTATGTTGACATAGTATTTAGGTTGTCCGCCATGTAGTCTCATCATATGTCCTCTAGCTGAAAAGCATGCTCCTCATATGCATGTATGTATGTATGTTAACATCTATATAAGATCCCCCCTGTCCTTCCCTAACTATAGGGTAAACACAGTCAGGTCACCATGTCTTTAATCATACACCTATTGCTATTGGATCTAAGTCAAGTGGCTCGTCCTACTCTGAGCTGTCTCTGATATCCTCATATCTCTGCACCTGAAATGGATAAGAGGAGGCCGAGCAAGAGGATTAGCAACATGTGTCCCATGATCTATGAGATGAGATATGAAGACCACAATATGTATACCCTACAGGAGAGGAGAGACCGTGTGGAAATCACATTGACCATCTAATAATGACATGGGAGCAATGTACAAACAACCTGTTGCCCACAAAAGGACAAGCTGCAACCCAGAGGGCATATTTATTTATTTAACGGGTTTTGTAAACCACCCCATTCTTAAATTGAAATGGTTTGCATTATAACTTGACATTTTTAAAATTATAACAGTAAGATCTTAATTTACAGTTTAACAGCTGGAGTGGCGTAGTGGTTGGGGCAAGGTACTTCAAGCCAGAAGGTCAGGGGTTCAAATCCCACTAGAGAACAGCAACCTTGGGCTGGAAGGACTGGGGTTTCTAGTCCCACAGGTGCTCCTTGTG
Source organism: Ichthyophis bannanicus (assembly GCA_033557465.1). NCBI lineage: Eukaryota > Metazoa > Chordata > Amphibia > Gymnophiona > Ichthyophiidae > Ichthyophis > Ichthyophis bannanicus. The sequence continues at coordinate 1,761,133,972 of CM066032.1, read as the reverse complement.
GTCTTGGGCAAGCCACTTAACCCTCCATAGCCCATGTTCCCTGTAAAGTAGTTATCTCCAAGTTATAATGCCCTGTTCAATGTAATTTCAGTTTGTTCAATGTAAACCACACTGATGCAAAATAGCACGGTATATAAGAGAATGTAAATAAATAAATAAAACAATTTAATAATATAGCATTTAACTTTTGCTAGAACTTATTTATAAGAACAGTTTAACAAAGCAATAACATTTAGCTCATGCTAAAACTTATTTATAAGAAGGATTACTCATGTTTTAAGCGTCTTAACTAATGTGGTCAGATCTTTTGTAAGGTTCTGTGGGTCTTTTGACTAGTGTGCTCTTTGAATAGGTGGATTTTCAACTTTTTTCTGAAGTCTTTTATATCTTGTGTGGATTTTACAACCTCAAGTAATGCGTTCCGTAGTGTCAGGGCTGCAAGTGAGAATGCTCTTCTGGTTGTGATGTCCTTGGATTTAGAGTAGATGCTGGGTGTTAGTATCATGTTCCTGTTTTTGCTCCTTTTCAGTTGGTTATTAAAGTCTTTAGTGATGAGTTCCTGTAGTATGTCTACAGAGCTGTTGTTTAATATCTTGAAAATATTGAGTGTTGTCTTAAATCTGATGCGATAGCTTATAGGCAGTCAGTGTAATTGTTTCAGTAGAGGTGTGATGTGGTCGTATTTTGCTGTGCCAGTGATAATTCAATTTGCGGCATTCTATGCCATCTATAAGGGATGGATGGTGTGTTTTGGAACACCATGGTAGATTGAGTTGCAGTAGTTCAATATTGGTGTGACTACTGCTTGGATTACTGTATGGAAGTTTTCCTGGTTGAGCAATGGTTTTAGCCTTTGCATGACCTTCATTTTATGTTATGCCTTTTGTACAATCTTATTTATGTGGGACTGCATGTTTATGTTCTGATTCAGCGTTACTCCTAGGTATCGGCTATGCTCCTGTCTGACAGTTCTATCGAGCATAGAGAATTGAATGATTGATTTCTTGTTATGTAGAAGGCCTCTGTTGTTTTGTAGTTTAGGATGACCGCTTATTTATTTTATTTATTTACAAGTATTTACATACCGCCCCTTCCAACAATCAGGGGCGGTTTACAGAGAACATAACAATAAACTTTACATTGAAACACGTTAGCCGTGTTGCTGGATATGCCTTTCTTTTCATGCCAAAGAGAAAAGGGGAGCTGCACTAGAAACCTCCATAGCCCAGAAAGACCTTCTCTGCTTACCTTTGCTGTTGGTCCTATGGATGATTTTTTGGCCTGTCTGGGTGGTCCCAGGAGTCTTCAGGAACCTACCAGCATTACCCTGATTGTTTCGATGCCAGGACTGGAGATCTCGGCATCTTCCTCGGAATGTGAGCTGTCAACAGTGAAGCAGCTTCCTCCTTCTTTTTCAGTCAGTCACTCCAGCCCTGGTGCCTCTGGTCAGCCAACTTCACGTTGGATTGTCAATTGTCCCAGTGGGAGGGACTGTATCCAGGCCAGACCCAATGTTTATGCTGATGACTAAGATCTATGCTTCAGCAACCAGAAGGGAGCAACAGTGGGAGTCTTTTGTGAGCGAGCAGGTATCAGCTCCAGTACTTGGCATGGTAGGATGGTTGTCTCCACCCCTGGAGTTATAGATGAACCTGGTTCTGTTTTTCCTTTCTTTTTCATTGGAACACCCAAAAAACATTTACACTTGAATCAATTTGGAGTACAATTTCAGCTGTGGGTGAAGCTTTGTGCAACAGACTAATAAGATTGCTTTTCAGGTTCAAGGTAACACATTACTATCTCAGACTAATGTGAAGGAGTTGGTTACCTTAAAGGAGATTGCTGCTGATATGAAATTTAAAGTTCAAAAACATAAGAATTACCATTCTGTACTGGTTAAGGATTTTTCTGCTATTAAATTTAAAGCTGAACTGTTGGAGAATCAGGTACAGTCTTTGAACATTTTCTTGTTTAAATTCCTCATTCATCTTTGGTATCAGCTAGGGAAGAGGGTCATTCAGGTCTCAGTTTTGCATGTATGGACATCCAATTCTGAGATCAGCTCTGTACATCCGGGGTCACACAGTTAGACGGGAAACTTATTCCACCTTGGAGGTGGAATAAGTTCCCCTGGACGTAGGTGGACAGTGGAGGCCACGGGGACAGAAAGGTAAGGGGTGCAGGAGGTTCCCTGTAGCCCGACCATGGCCACAGAAAGTCAGATCGGGGGTTGAGCTGCGGGGAAAGAATAATCTTGGTGGTGGCTGGTGATCGCAGCTCCTGAATGGAGCTGTGGTGCCATGGCAATAGGAGGCCATGGCACTGTGGCTCCATTCATGAGCCCGACTGAGTTAGCGGGGTAGGTGCTTGACATTCAGCCGCTCAGAATCAGGGCCTAGCTTGCACATCCAGGCCAATAGACCCGATTTTGATCTCACGGGCACATCTAGCCCACCCAGATTTTGACCGGCTGTACAGGGGCAGGACAACAACAACTGAATTGGCCCCGATATGTTTAAGCAATATCTTGTTCAAGTTTTTGGAATTCCATTAGAATCTCAACCCCTTTGTCTAAGGTTTATTATGCTCTGAATCATAAAAAGGGGTCTGCTGGGTCTCAGCAATCCTCTCTTCCCTAGACTCAATATATGGATATGCAGTATTAAGTATCTAATATTCTTGAATCCAGTGACAATGAATCTATCACTTCTTCTAGTTTATTAATAATGCTGGTTTTGCTATCCAATTGAAGTGGCTGTTTAAGCTTTACTTCAAGAAGCATTCTGTGCTCTTTAAGGGACTTCTTGTTCACATATATCAAGACCTGGCTCAGGAAACCCAGAGGCAATGGAGATATGTCCTCCTTCTCAAGTCAGTGGTGGTTCAATTAGGGGGATTATTTTTTCTTCTATTTCCCTTGTTAGACTTTAGTCTGTAATCTGTTTTTCTTGCCCCCCCCCCCCCAACTGGCTGCCTTCATCAAATCTCATCTCACTACAGCACCCCAGATTACTTTGAGTAATTAACACAGTGACTGATTGTAGATCTGCAGATTAGGCTGACTTGATTATGTTGTCCTAAGAGGTTTGTTAACCTGAGAGTATCATGGTTTCCCTTGCTTGGGTTCCTCATTGTTGCTGGCCTAGAGTGATAACGGCATTTATTGTAAGTCATTTTTGCTTTTCCTTTCATTTTGACTGTTTTTTTTCCTATGTCCTTTCAATTTCTTGTACAAGTGTGTTATACTTGGAAATAATTTATTATATTTATTTATATTTATTTAAGATCTTTTATAAACCATTTTTCTACCATTCAAAATGGTTTACAATGAACTCAGTGGGTGCAAAAACAAATGTGCAGGTATAACAAGTGTGCAAAAAGGTGATTTACATTGAACAAAATGAACAATAACTCATTGCATAATATAATAAGGCGGTGCCATAATAGCAAAAACAAGATACATTGGGTAGAGATTTAACATGTAAACAGTAAAATTCATAAATATAACATTAAAAAAATTAAATTCAAATCAGTTTGAACAGAAGAACCACATTCCAATTGCAGTAAAATTAGATGCACCTGTGATCAATTGTCAGTACTCACATGACTTGAATCAACCAATGAATGATGACTCTAATATTTGAAATGATCACATTCACTCCCTGTTCCATTTTCACTATGGTGAAAACAAAACAGCTGCCTGAGACTATCAGAACATCCATTATCAGCAAATATCAAACTTCAAAGGGGCACAAGGCCATCTCTAGAGACCTTGGGATTCCTGTGTCTACAGTTTGCAATGTTATTAAGACGTTTTCTGCTCATGGAACTGTAAAGAACCTCCCGTGGCAAGGGGAGAAAAATTAATCCAAGTAGTCTTCAAAGGTTAGTGTGAACTGTTGGAAAACTCCATGTACAGCATCCAAAGAGATTAAGGCTGTCCTGCAGCAATCTGGAGTGATGGTTTCAACCCACACCACATGCCATGCACTAAACAAAAAAGGACTTCATGGGCAAAGGCCAAGGCAGACTCCACTGCTCAAAGACAGATATAAAAAGGCACTACTGATCTTTGTTCAAACCCACCTTAAGAAACCCCAATCCTTCTGGGTAAAATGTTCTGTGGACAGATGAAACCAAACTTAAGCTCTTTTTGCAATGCAGACCAGCAATACAGTATGCAGGTTTCCTGGAGAAGATAGATGGTGTTTGTTAAGGTGGAGAAGAATGAACAGGGTGTATTTTATTGGTGGATTTTCTTTCCAATGTGAGTAGGGAGGTGTGGAAGTCATTGGTGAAGGGAATTTTGGGTAAGACTTTGGATGGAAAGGCTATGTTGGTGGTGGAAGATTTTAATGCACATGTGGATGTGAGGAACAATGATAAAGCTACATTTTTACTGTCAGCTTTGGCTGCGGGGGGGGGGGGGGTTTTACACAAGTGGTCAAGGGCCCCATGCACCAGGGTGGGCACACTCTGCATTTGGTGTTTGGGAATGATAGTGAGGGAAGGGATAAGGAATATAGATATTAAGCCGACTCTGTGGTCAGACCATTATTCGGTCTGGTTTAAGTGTAGGTGGAGTGAGAGGGTGGAGAGAAGGAGTGGTGAAGGAGGCACTGGAGGGAGGTTAGGAAAGTGGTTGACATGGAGAGATGGGTGGATGTTGAAAATGGTCATCAAGTGGGAGGAATGGATGATCCGGTGAATGTATTGATAAGTGGAGGATTGGCATCAGTTGTTGGCTGAAGCCTTAGATGTGGTAGCACCAGTTAAGCAAGTTTTTTATGCATGCAGGGACGCAGAAGCCATGGCTTACTGCAGAGTTGGGTGATCAGAAGGGGGGATAAGCAAATTAGTCAGAACTGTGTGGTTGAAACTGCAGCTGGTTCGTCAATTGAGGTCATTTTTAGATAATAACATAGTATATGATGGCAGATAAAGACATGTATGGTCCTTCCTTACAGCTGGTGGTTCAGGTTTTTGTGCAGGGGACTTTAGGCTATTGTAATATGCTTTATGTGGGCTTACTGAGGAGATGTTTGCGAAGGCTTCAGGTTCTGCAAAATGCTGTGGCCCGCCTCCTTTCAAAAACACACAGGCAGGACAGTGTATGGCCTCTATTGGCACATTTACACTGGCTTCCAATTCAAGAGTGCTGACTTTTCAAGTTATTGGTTATTGCTTCCTGGGTTTTATGGGATTTGCATCCGGAATATATGCTGAAGCTCTTGTGCTGGTATGCCCCCTCTCCCTCCTGGCCTCTACGTTCATCGCAGGGGTGATTGTTGGCTGTTCCTAGTTTGTCCATAAAGTACACTGGAGGTCTTGTGCTTTTTGAGTAGTGGTGTCAGAGAAGTGGAACAGATTGCCTGAGGAGCTGCAGGTGATGCTGAGTTTGCTGAGCTTTCTTTATCTTTATCTTTATTTACATTTAATATACCACCCTTGTCGAAATGTGAGGGCGGTTTACAATAAAATAATATAAATAAAAGCGTTAAAAAGGAAAGGAAATCCATTAAAATAAAGAAAAGAAGGACCAAAGAGGTCACAGAACAAAACAAACAATAGACAAAACAGACAAACCATGGGTAAGCAAAGACAAACAAAACAATTAGACAGGACTACTGGGAGGGGAGATCATATGCCTGTTGGAACAAGTGAGTTTTTAGTAGGTTTTTGAAGTGTTGGTAGGAAGGCTCTAGACGGAGAGAGGAAGGAAGAGAATTCCAGAGTGAGGGGCCCAAGAAAAAGAAAGCAGCGTGGCGTGTCTGTTCAAGGTGAGCTCGTGAAGGTGGGGGGAGAAACAGACGGTTAGCGTGTAATGACCGGAGCTGCCGATAAGGAGTGTGAAGAGAGACTAGGGGGCATGTTTACTAAACATTCCTAACGTGCGGGGCCGTGCTAGTGTGCCTGTGCCATATAAGGAGTGGGCGGTTCAGGCAGAAAATAGAAAAAAAACGGTAGTAAGCAACCGGACGTGTGTGCGTCGCGCTAATGTGCGGGGGTCGACATTAGCGCGTGGAAAGGCAAAGTGGCGCGCTGCTGAGTATACAAAACAACAGAGCCGTGGTACAACGGTGAAGACACTGACCAATGGTGCAGGGGCCATGGGTTCAATCCCCCAGTGTGTGCAACGACAAAGGTCAGCTGAGGCAGTAACTGTAATGATTAACATTGTTTTAGGAGGAAAATAATTTGGAACGGCATAAGGCGGCGCACAGTTATTTTTGGGCGGCAGAAGGCGGCGCACAGTTATTTTTGGGCAGCAGAAGGCGGCGCACTGGTCCCCTTGGGCGGCAGAAGGCGGCACGCTGATAGGCACAAGGCGGCGCGCTGATGCACAAGCACAAGAACAGAGCCACAGCACAATGGTTAAAACACTGACCAATGGTGCAGGGATCAGGGGTTCAACTCCTCACAATGCCCAGTGAAAAATGCCTGCTAAGGCAGTATGTATTATGTTGTGGAGTGCTGTAGGAGGCTGTATAATTTTATTTTGTTATCACTACTAGCAAACGCACTCTCCCAGCATGTTAACATACGGCGGCCCATAAGGCACATGTTACAGTGCACTGTTCACCAAGGCACCCTTGAATGACCCCTATAGGGCAGCATGTATGTTGCGACACAGGATAATGTATAGTGCACCCTATAGGGATGGCAACCATAAGGTGGCCTACAGGGCGCCCTATGAAGCACCCTCAGAGGCACCTAATGGGTATAGTAAGCTGAGGGTGGTCTTGCCGGCATAGACATATGTACAGTAAATAAAAATAAAGCTGTGGACAGCCCTACCAAAGGGCCCCACTGTGGGTTTGAACCCATGACCTCTGGCTGCATAGGCAGTGATGTAACCATTGCGCTACAACTCCATAGCTGTAAGCAGACCCCTGGCTGGCTGCAGATAGCCTACACGTCACCTCACAGACAGTCTGCTGGTGTCAACAGGATAGGGTTAGGCCACCCGTACCCATGATGCACTGCACATGCAAATTAGCTGTCCGCAGATGGACACAAGATGGGGAATGCACCCCCACAGCACCTCGGCCCTGTTGGGGGAAGTGACCGGGTGCACCCACACAGCACCTTGGCCTAGTAGGGGGCACTGACCGGGTGTTTTACTGGCACAGAGTAGCCACACACCGTTACATCGTGCGGGTACTGTGCTCACCCTGAGTGTGCAATGAGGTGGCCAGGACCAGGTCAACAACACCTGCCATGGCTGATGGAGGCCAAGCGGGCGTTCCAAAGCAGTGTTAATGTGTAAGATAGCTAGTTTCTGCACAAACACCATGGATATCCCTGTCTGCCGCCATCAGGCACCCCCCCACCCAAGTGGCAAACATGGTCCCCATCAAGGGATCCACACTCTACCTCCCTGCAAAGGTGGCAGTAGAGGGCAACATCAACCCCAGTCCTGCTGAGGACCACCACCACCACCCCCCCCCCTAGGCAGGAAGCTCCATACACAGCCATAACACAATAGCAGACAGACATAAGCCCAGGGTATGGTAAGCTGCACTCCACCACCAGATATTCCCCTGCAGCAAGCCAACAGCCACTGCACCCTGCAAGCCATTATAGCAAGACATTTACCAGCTACAAACAGTCTGCTGGTTAGTCCATAGTGCATGTTCCCAATGGAGATGCATGCACCCAGAACTGGGCTGTCTGCATACACAGCAAGCAGATAGATCAGTGACTGGGCCCCAAAGAGAAACCCATATCTATCACATGAGAGAACTACTATACAGCACTATGGGGGGGCCTAGCCATGCTGTGGTCACTGCACAGTCAGGGTGAGCGTGATCCCCCAGAAGGACATGCTTTGGCCACCCTGTCTGTGTAGGTGGTGGCCGGACACTACAATATCCCAGCCAATGTCCCTGCCAGGGCCCTATGCCCAGTGCAGATGCATCCTGGCCACGCCACCCTGCCCTGGCTATACCCATGGTACCTTGCACCTCATTATGCACATTGACTGGCCAATACTGGCAACAGTGCTGGCGGTGCGGGCTGTTGAAGGGGCTTGCAGCCAACACCCACTGTATAGACAGACACACACTTCCACACCTCTGCCATCATGGTGCTACGATTGAGGGGGTAAGTAGCCTTGCCCACCAAACCGGTCCTGAGCACGGCAAGGCATGGATATGGTACGCATTACAGCTGGTGGTCACTCCCCAGGGTGGTAAGCACCGTCAGAGGCCAGGCCTGGAGCATGCCCCGCAAACACCTAACAGATTGTTTGGATGGGGTCAACTAGCAGTATGTACGTAACGTATGGATAACTGCCTGCCTGTGCTCCTAGCAAACGTCTCCGAGCTGTGTACCGTATACCTCAGGTGTAGGGTGACATTGGTAAGTTATGCAAGTGCTCGTTTTGGGTGCTGCATGCACGGTCCAATGTTCTGCCTTTCCAGGAGACATTGGCCAATGGGGCCTGTGGGTGTGGGTGTGTCTGCCCTTGATGGCTGCTGCTTTACGGCACAGATTCCCAACTCCAGTCCAGGTTTGCATCACACTGTTCGGGTTTTCCTGCTATCCCTCATGAATATGCATGGGCTACATCTACATGCCATGGGGGTGGTGCATAGATATACAGCACAGGCATTTGTATGAGTGTCAGCATGGAACCTGACTGGTGTGTGGCCCACCAGGACTGCATTTGGGTGATTCTGCTCTAGGTACTGCCCCTGTTCATGGTGTCTGTGCTCAGTGGGGTAAAAGATAGATGTCTTACCATTGCATATGTCCCCGCCATGAAAGGTGTGTCCTTACTATCACTGTTTAGTTGTGGGAAAAATATGTGGGCAGGATTGGCAGTAGCCCCAGCTGGGCTTTGAACCTGTGACCTTCTGTTCTTGTATGCACTGTCTGTGTGCACTGCACCACTGTGTAGCCACAGATTGGTTGGATTCCCTGGACTGTCCATGACTGTGGATCCGGCAGGACCTGTCTGTTGCAGTGGACTGTGCCAGCCTGCACATGGCTAGGCCTCTGTCTTCTGTGGTTAGCAGCCACTGCCCCCTGCACCACATGTACTTGTCCGCCAACATGCTGGCATGAACTTCTCTCAGAAAAAGCAGTTGACCTGATTGCAATGTGGCAGTATGGGACTGCATTTGGGGGACTTGGCTGTAGGTAATGCCCATTGTTGTGGTGTGTGTGCGGTGTTGGGTAAAATATGGGTGTTTTCCCCATGCATACAGGGGTGTCTGCGCTATCTTTATTTAGTGGTGGGTAAAATATAGGGACTGGGCTGGCAGGTGGCCCAGCTGGGTTTTGAACCTCTGCCCTCTGGTCCTAGAGGTAATGACTCTGTCCGCTGTACCACACTTTGGCCACAGAGACAGTGCAGCCCCTGGAGGCAGTAAGCCTGGCAGGATGGAGTCACAAACCCTGCTCTACGCAATTCTACTGTGGGCATATGCACCCTGTCTGGTGACAAACGTGCACATAAACCCCGGAAATGTCCACGGGAAATGTGGGACAAAATATCACCACGCTGGGCAACAGTGATATTAATGGGCAACCATAGCAAACACTCCCAGGCAAGCTCCAAAACGTGGAAATGTTTTTTGGAAACGTCTCCTCTCAGTAGACCCTTCCAAACTTCATTTCTTTTTTCTGGAGCTTTGCTGGGTGTGATTTCTGTATTTGCCCATCACTATAACTGTTCCCCAGCTGAATTACTATTTTTAATAGTTCTGTTGTGGTCATTTTCTATTTTTATTTTCACTTTTGTGCTGTGCACATGTATCACACTGCTCACGTTTTGCTGGTTTCCCCGGTTTTCCTGTACATTGCTGACGGAAATGGTTTCTCTTCCCTTTAAATGCTTTCTAACCGCGAGTGTTTCACTCGCGGTAGTTTTTACATGCAAATTCGGGCCCGATACTGTGCGGGGAGCCTCTCCCCTCCCACTCTCCACCCATTGACCCTGTCCCTCCGCCCCTCCGGAGCCTTCCTCCGCCCTCCTTTCGCCGTTCCACGCCTCTATCGGACATTTGCGGGCCCGCACTTGTACGGGGCCCGTTAGTGAGCCGCGTACCTGTGCGGGGGTGACACGCACGTGTGCGGGGTGTTTAAACGCGTTTCTGCGCGTTTCAGTGCCGCGTTGCCGTGCGCTATTTTGCGGCGCGCTATTTTGCGGATTTTAGTAAACATGCCCCTAGATTTGCTAAGTACTGTGGGTTGGAAGTATGGATGACTCTATGTAATAATATAAGAACCTTGTATTTAAACCGAAAGTGCAGCGGAAGCCAATGGAGGCGAAGCAGAAGAGGAGTTACATGATCCGATTTCCGGGCAAAAGTGACAAGACGAGCGGCTGTGTTCTGCAGGAGTTGAAGGCGTTTGAGTTGGTAGGCGGGGAGATTGGCATAAACTACGTTACAGTAATCCAGTCTGGACATAACTAGAGCTAACACCAGAGTGGTAAGGGAGTCAGAAGACAGAATTGAACGGACTGAGCGTATTTGGCGTAGAGTAAAGAAGGAGCGACGGGACAAGTTAGAAATGTGTTCGTCTCATATCCCTGCGTGTTAAATGTATCCCCCAATTGTGTTGTGACTGCTTTGATTGAAGGATAAGGCGGTATACAAAACTGTCTAAATAAATAAATAAAAAAAAATAATGATGAATCTAAGATTACCCCTAAGTATCGGAGGGAAGAAGTAAGAGGAATAGGAACAGAATTTATTTGAGGTGCAATGGCTGGGCAGGAAGAGCTCAGAGACACCCACATAGCTGAAGATTTGGAAGGATTCAGGTGTAGAAAATTGGATGAGAGCCAGGTGGCAATGTGAGAGAGGCAGTCATTGAGGGGAGTGATATCGATCATGGCTGGAGAAGTGTGAAAGAGAAAGACAATATCGTCGGCATAAATGTAGGTGGAAACTGGAAATTGTTGGGCCAGAAGGGGAAGCGGGGCAAGAAAAATATTGAAGAGCAGAGGGGATAAAACCGACCCCTGGGGGACTCCGCATAACAGTGTAATGGCTGATGAGGATTGGTGATTGGCATGGACAACATAAGAGCGGGCAGTGAGAAAGGAACGGAACCAATGTAACACCACACCCCATACACCAATGTCAGAAAGGCGTGACAGAAGGGTCCGATGATCAATCAGATCAAATGCAGTGGATAGGTCCAGTGAAACCAAAAGGGTAATGTCACCACGTTCGTGAGCTACGTGAATCTCATTTAGCAGAGCGAGAAGAATAGTTTCGGTGCTATGGCCTGGTCTGAAACCAGCCTGGCGAGGATGAAGAACGTTGGTGGCCTCAACATGGGAGGAAAGTTGTAAGAAGACTAGACGCTCCAGCATTTTTGCAAGGAAGGGGAGATTAGACACCGGGCGCCAGTGGGATAATACAGAGGGGTCGAGAGAAGACTGTTTCAGCAGGGGATGGACTATAGCGGATCTCCAAACCGAAGGAAAATGTCCAGATGATAGACTGGAATTGAATAAAGTAGTGATGAAAGGTATGAATTGGAGAGAAGGTTCTATCAACCAGTTGGAAGGGACTGGATCCAAAGAACAGGTGGTCTTCCTAGACTGAGATAGAGTGAGTAGTACCTCTGCTGTAGTGAGGGGATGAAAGATGGACCATATGTGAGATAAAGCCCTATTAGGAGAACTGGTCACACAAGGAGCGATGGAAGCAGGGGATTCCGTAATGGTTAACTCCTCACAGACGAGGGACAGAGGAGAGGCTGAAGAGGTGCAGGGAGGAGACAGAGGAGGAGGAGGGGTGGTAAGGAAGGAAGAACGTAAGTTCTGAACTTTGTTGGAGAAAAAAGACGCTAGGGATGCGGGGGCGGGGATGGTAGCTTGAGAAGCAGAAGGGGAAACAGTGGAGGAAAGTTGCCGCAAAATTGAGTGCAGTTGTCTAGAAGAATTGGCAGCTTGTGAGATTCCTAGGGTGTAGAAGGAGCGCTTAGCAGATTGGACTGCGGAGCGGTATTCCAGGTATAATAGCTTAAAATGGGCCAAAGTAGTTGGAGACTTTGAAGACATTCTTGTTTTTGGGTAAATGAGGGGTAGGGGCAGGGGGTTGGAGAAGATGGGGTGGGCATGTTAGACCTTCTTGTGCTGTTTTAGAAAATATTGTAATTCTGATTCTACACCCTTGTGATTGACTTTGGTCTGAAAAATGGTATAAACAATATAAATAAATAAATAAGGCTCCAGTAACAATGGTGGATTCCACTTCTTCTGGCTACTTTAGTATCTTTCCACTGGTAAGTTTACTGTTCTATGAACAATGAGATGGAACAGAGAGGCTACAAGGTGTCCTATGAACTGCCAAGCATTATATCTAAGGCTTCTGCAGCAGAATAACTTTGTTCTGCCACCGGCTCTACATTGTTTCAAACTGCAAAGGCACTGCCCTTTGAAGCCCACAGTACAAAGTCTGCTTAGCAAAAGAGGGGCAAAAACTCCTTCTGATGCCCAAAACAATGAGCTTGAATCTCTTCTTTCTGTGCTTTGAAATGGCAAGGCATAGAGACTGCAGGTGCAAATCAAGCTTGGTGTTCTTTGTGTCTTCTCTGCTTGAACAACCTCCTTTGCCCCAGTCACAGTAAAGCTACTATGCTTTATAATTGTTTTTTCTTTGCAGCCCTACCCCTGCCACAACCGAACTAAACTCCCATCTCTCCATTGAATCCTAAAAGCTGCATCAGCACTTCTGCCTAACCCTTTAAAAACCAGAGCTGAAAAGATTGCCTGCCCTTGGGTTTGCTGGGATTTTCTTTGGATTTGCAGAAGTCAGACAGGGATAGGCAGGGCTGTATCAAGCCATAACAGCACTCTGTGCGGCTTGCAAACCTGGCGCGCCCCAATCCTCAACATCACACTTTTGTCATTTGCCCCATCCCCCCATATCCAGCATCTCCCCATCTTACCCCACAACTCTTTTTCTCTAGCCAGTTTCCTCCCTCCTCCACGCTACCTACCCAGCCTGCTCTTGCCCCACCGCCGCGTTTCCTGTTGCCTCGGTGACCGTCAGCAGAGCGGACCTCCAATTTAAAAAAATATGCAGTTCTTTCTGACTCCATGATTGCATGACTGGTCTGATCCCGCCCTCCACTGACGCATGCTCATGTCAGAGGAGGGCGGGATCAGACCAGCCATGCAAGTGCAGAGTCGGAAAGACCTGTGTGATTTTTTTTTAATTAGAAGTCTGCTCTGCTGCCGCTGCTGCCACCAAGGGAACAGGAAATGCAGCGGTGGAGCAAGGGCAGGCAGCGTGGGGGGGGGGGGGGAGCCAAGGCTGGTGGTCGGTCCTGAATGCACCTCTATTTTTTTACACCCTGTGCGGCTGCACCGCTCGCACAGGACTAGGTATTGCGCTGGGGATTGGTGGTTTCTGCCTGCCTGTCAAACATTCGAAGCAGGATTGGCTCATGCCTCAGGCTGACTGTTGGTGACTCCTTCTCAACCTCCTTTCATTCCCAGCTTGGCTTCAGTGCATCTGGGCCCATGTATGCATGTGTCTAAAATGAAGCGCATGAATAGCGATTCGTAAAGATTTTCCAAACATTTGCACTCGGTTAGTTTCTAACTAGACAAAATGAAAAATCACAATTTTCATTAATTTCATTATTGAATAAAAAGTAATGTGCATACCTGTTGTTTTATAATTGTTACGTGTAACTTTATGTTCCACCCTCAATATGCCAAACACCACCCTTGTTCACTTACATGTGTGCATGCATGTGGCCTCATGTGTGTGAATATGACTAAAATACCTAAATGTACATACATTGTGCATAAATCTAGGAGATAATTTTGTAAGTCATGCCTAAATTTATGGCATTTTTATGCACATATTTTACACCTATTTCATAAAGTCAAATACACACATACTGGACTTTATAAAACACAGGTCTGGGCATAAATAGCAGAGAAAGCTTGTTAATATAAGGCTCAGATCCAGGGCTAGTATAAATGCCCAAGCCTAAATTTCTACAGATTTTATAATTTACCCACATTTTTCTCTATTTTGCCCATGCTCCAATAAAACTCTACCTCTGTGCATATCCACATCAAAAGTACTTGTGATTGGCCCAACATGCACACTTTCAGAACAGAGACCATGTGCAATATGTGTGTAAATGCCCATTTATAGTACTTAGATTTATGTATGTTGTCTGCATGTAAGGGGTATGTTTACTAATGTTTCTTAACGTGCGCGCTGCGTTAGTCTGCAGGATGCCATATAAGGAGTGGGCGGTCCGGTCAAAAATAGCAAAATGTGATTAGCAAGGGCGCTCTTGTGCGCCGCTCACATTAGCGCACGGGTAACGCGCACGGGAAGCATAAGCAGGCGCGCTAATATGCAAACAGAGGAACAGGGCTGCAGTACAATGATGAAGACACTGACAGATGGTGCAGGGGTCATGGGTTCAATCCCCCACTGTGCCCAATGAATAAGGCTGGCTGAGGCACTACCATTTATGTGTAATATTGCATTATGAGGCTTTTTAATTTTATTTTAATTACTGCTGCTAGCAAACACACTCTCAAAGCACTGTAACATGAGGTGCTGCATAAGGCACCCCATAAGGTACCCCAGGGGGCACATTTTAAAGTGCACTGTCCGCCACGGCACCCTACAATGTTGCTGAAAGGGTGGCGTATAGGGCGCCATATAGGGTGCCCTATGAGGCACAGCAAGGTCATAGCACTGTTTTTGATGGCAGCACTGTGCATTTAAACGCATGAAAATCTTAAGTAGGTGCGCTGACATGCAAGGAGGAACAGCAGTGTAGCACAATGGTTAAGGCACTAACTGATAATACAGGGGCCATGAGTTTGATCCCCAGTGTGCCTAATACATAAGGCTGGCTGAGGCATCAGCTTGGACATGTAAGTATTGTTTCCTGCTGTATTTTATTAATTGCTGCTAGCAAACACACCCTCATGTGCTGTAACCTAAGGTGCCACATAAGGCACCCTATAAGGCACTCCATAGGGCACATTATAAAGTGCACTATCCGCCACAGCACCCTATAGGGCACCCTATCAGTCGCTCCATAGGATACTGTATAGTGCACCTTATATGGATGGTAACCATAAGGTGCCCTATAGGGCGCCCTATAAAGCACCCTCTGAGGCACCTTATGGATACAGTACGCTGAGGGTGTTTTTGCTGGCAGCACTAATGTACATTAAAAATAGATAATGCTTTGGACAGCCCTATCAAATAACCCCACAGTGGGTTTAAACCCATGACCTCTGGCTCCACGGGCAGTGAAGTAACCAGTGGGCTATAGCTCTATAGCTGCTAGAAAACCCCAGGCTGGCTGCAGAAGGACTGCAAGTCACCACACAAACAGTCTGCTGTGGTCACCAGGATAGGGTTAACCCACCCATACCCATGATGCATTGCATATGCAAATCAGCAGTCTACAGATGATCACAAGATGGGGTATGCACCCCCACAGCACCTCGGCCTGGTAGGGGGAACTGACCATGTGTGGTACTGGCACAGAGTAGCTACACAACGTCACATTGGGCAGGTACTGCACTCACCCTGAGGGTGAGGTGAGGCGCCCAGCACCAGGTCCACAGCAGAGATAAGCCATGCTGCAGGTCCCCAGCAGTGCTAATGTGTGAGATAGGTAGTTTCTGCAGACACATCTTAGATATATCTGTATGTCTCAGTCAGGGGTAGCCCCTATGGACCCCTAGGAGGATTATGTACCACCACCCTCCTCCTCCTCCTCCTCCAGGGCTGAGGGTGGTAAACAGGGTCTCCCACCAACAGATCCACATTCTACCTCTCTGCAGTGGTGGCAGTAAAGAGGACCATTAACCACAGTCCTGCTGGGGAACAGACACCCCACAGCGCAGTCAATGCAGCTCTGTACACATTCATAATGCAATAGCAGACAGAAATTAGGCACGGATAGACTAAGCTGCACCCCACCACTATCTGACATTCTCCTGCAGCAAGCCTTCAGCTGCTGCACCTTGCAAGGCGCTCCATCAAGACACATACCAGCTGCAGACAGTCTGCTAGCTAGTCCATAGTGCATGTTCCTGGTGGAAATGCGTGCACCCAGAACTGGGATGTCAGCATACACAACAAGCAGATAAGTCAGTGACAGGGCCCAAAAGAAAACCCACAAATATCACATGAGAAAAATACTATATAGCACTATGGGGCAGCCTAGCCATGCTATGGTCACTGCACAGTCAGGGTGAGAGTGATCTCCCAGCAGGACCTGCTGTGGCCACCCTGTCTGTGTAGGTGGTGGTCGGGTACTACAATGTCCCAGTCAGTGCCCTATGACCTGTGCAGATGCATCCTGGCCAGGCCACCCTGCCCGGGCTATACCCATTGTACCTTGCTCCTCATTATGCACATTGGCAGGCCAATACTGGCAACAGTGCTGGCAGTGTGGGCTGTGGAGGGTGTTTGCAGCCACCACAAACTGGATAGACAGACACACACTCCCACACCTATGCCAGCATTGTGCTACTATAGAGGAGTTTAGCAGCCCTGGCCACCACACCAGTCCTGGGCACAGTGCAGGCATGGATATGGTACGCAATACTGTTGGGGGTCACTCCCCAGGGTGGTAAACACTGTCAGAGACCAGACCTGAAGCACACTCCACAGACATCAGAAAGGTTGCTATGATGGAGCTCAATCAGCAAATTGTGCTTAACGTAGGAATTGCTATCTGCCAGTAATCATAGCAAACCTTTGATAGCTGTGTACCTTATTCCCAGTTGTAGGGTGGCATTGCTAAGGTATGCAAGTGCTAGTAATGGGAGATGCACGCAGGGTCCAATGTCCTGCCTCTCCAGGAGGCATTGGCTAATGGAGCCTGTGGGTGTGGGTGTGTCTGCCCCTGTTGGCTGCTGCTTTACGGCAGAGGTTCCCAACTCCAGCCCTGGTATGCAAAACACTGTTCGGGTTTTCATGCTGTCCCTCATAAATATGCATGAAATACATCTGCATACCATGGGGGTGGTGCATAGATATGCAGCACAGGCATCTTTATTAGAGGCAGCATGGAACCTGAATGGTGCTTGGCCCTCCAGGACTGCATTTGGGAGACTCTGCTCTAGGTAATGTGCCTGTTTATGGTGTCTTTGCTCTGTAGGGTAAAATGTAGGTATTTTGGGCATGTTTACGTCATCTGCAATAAAGGTTCTGTCTGTATTAGCACGTTGTAGTAGTGGGTAAAATATGGGGACTGGGTTGGCAGGCACCATAGCTGGGACTTAAACCTGTGACCTTCTGCCTCCAAACACACTGGTTGTGTGCACTGCACCACCGTGTTGCCACAGAGACAGTGCATTCCCTGGTGATACCATGACTGTTTGTCTGGCAGGGCCTGTCTGTTGCAGTGCATGGCACCCACCTACACAGGGCTAGGCCATGGTCTGCTCTGGGCAGCTGCCACTGCCTCCTCCACTACCAGTACCCCTCCGCCACCATGCTGACATGGCCTTATATTGGAGACAGCATAAAACCTGAATGATTTGTGGCCCTCCAGGACTGAATTTGGGGGACTCTGCTCTAGGTAATGTGCATGTTTCTGGTGTCTGTGCTCAGAGGGGTAAAATATAGGCGTTTGAACCATGCGTATGTTCTCTGCAATAAAGGTTTGTCCTTACTATCACCGTTTAGTAGCGGGTAAAACATGGGGACTGGATTGGCAGTAGCCCCAGCTGGGACTTGAACTTATGACTTTCTGCTCCTGAACACACTGTCTGTGTTCACTGCACCACACTGTGCTCACAGAGACAGTGCAGTCCCTGGAGATACCATGGTTGTTTGTCAGACAGAGCCTATCTGTTACAGTGCATGGCACCCACCTACACAGGGCTAGGCCATGGTCGGCTCTGGGCAGCTGCCACTGCCCCCCTTCACCACCAGTACACCTTCTGCCACCATGCTGACATGCCCTTCTGCTGGTTGTGCTGGTGGTGTGCAGTCTCAAGCCATCCAGTGTGCAGGTAGGCGGCTGCCTATGATGCGTGTTCTGGGGTAGGGGTGCCTGCATAGGCGTCCACGCTTCCCCCCAACACCGCCTGCCAATGTTCTGTGCCCTTGGGGGTACCTGCTGGGTACTATCCCCTGTGACACTGTGATAAACACTCTTGTGCCCATGTTGGGCCCTCATCAGTTGCTGTCTGGCTGCTGTTCAGTTTCAGCATTCCTAAGTGCAATCTAGGCATCTGCCTAGTCCGCACTGTGCCCCAGCTGCACCACAGCATGTGCCGCCTGCAGCCCTCTGTATCCCCTTTCCCAGCATCTGTCCAGTTGCCCATTCTGAAATGCCTGCCCTGCTGTTGTGGAACATGTGCATGCCATAGGTAACCTGTCCAATGGAGAGGGAAACCCTGATCAGTGCTATTTCACTGTGGGCTCATTCACCTTGTATGGGGACGGAGCGTAGACCCTTCCAAAATTCATATTTATTTTTTGGGGCTTTCTTGGGAGTGTTTTTTGATGTTTCCCATTACTATCACTATTGCCCAGCTTGATTATGATTTTTTTCTATTTTTTGGGGTCCTTTTCAATGTTTATTTGTACTTTTGTTTCGTGCACATGTATCACACATCACTTTTTTGTAGGTTTTCCTTGGTTTTGCTGTACATTGCTGACAGAAATGGTTTCTCTTCCCTTTAAATCGGCTCTAATGCGAGGTTTTCACTTGCGTTATTTTTGGCCTCGAATTTCACATCGTTAGTGTGCGGGGAGCCTCTCCCCTCCCACTGTCCACCCATTGACCCCTTCTCTCCGCCCCTGGGGAGCCTTCCTCCGCCCTCCCGGAGCCTTTCCCTGCCTTCAGCGCTCATTTGCGCCGCTGCGCGTGTGAGCGCGCACTAGAGTTCATTTTTGCCCCGTAAAGCGTCATTAGCGAGCGTTAAGGTACCATAGTGCGTGCTAAGGTACCTTAGCGCTTGCTAATTGTGCGGCGCGCACGTTAAGAAACTTTAGTAAACATACCCCTAAATCTAGGGAGCTTTTTATAGAATTATCTCCTATTTGGCAATTGCATGCACTATGTAAAATGAAACAAACAAAAATAAAACACGAAACTATGCAAAAAAAGTTAACCCTTGATTCTCCCGATCAAATTCATTTTGGTTATAATCATTTTCTTGACACAAGATACTCACGGTCATTTTTTTTTCCTGTATAATTGTGGTATCTAGTGTATCAGCCCTACAGAGAAGGCATGTTTTCTTAAGTTTATTTGTACAGAAATACATTTTTTTAAGAGTGCTATAGAAATGACAAGTGCACACACACACACATAGAGATTTTAGTCTAATTTCTTATTTTCTTTCATAAAGAATGAAGGAATACTACAGCATTGCATCTCTCATTCAAAATGTATCCCAATATGCTTTCAAATGATAATTAAACAATTACTTTGGCTCAGGGTAGCAATAAAATATATCTTAAAATTAAAAGTATTCATGACTCCAAGTGAAGATTCATATATCCTCTCAAAATTTGTAAAATATGTAAGTAAAGGTCAGTCACTCCAAACTATAAAACAGAATTTATTCAATATGCTCATTTTCAGTGACCTTTACTTTTAAACGATAATGCTTCTAGAGTGTGAATACAAGCTACCTCTGGGGGTTGAAAGTCTGCTATCAGATTTTGATGAAAGTTTCCAAAGTATCAATTTTCAAATAGGTCAACCGAGGTGCAAAGAAATCATGGAATTTGTATTTATGCAGTCAGTAAAAGAGATGATTTGATTTCTTAGGTCTTTAGAAATATTCCCACTCATCTGTCTTTGTATCCTTTCTGAAAAGACATAAGGGCATATTTTTACCAGGATCATAGGTAAAATATAGTCTGTGTCTGCCAGCTAGAGCCTTGTTAATGACTAATCGGAGAAAGTGACAGGGTTGTTTCATCAAGGAAAATACCCTAATAGACTCAGAGAAGAACAAAGGCTCCTTCACGACATCATCCTTCATCATCACACTTTATTAAATATGCAACTTTTACTGGGCTAAACATAAGGATCATTGCTCAATATTCTAAAACTCTGCTTCCCCTGTCCTTTTTGTCACTTCATTGATTTCCCATCCAATTCATATTAAATGCATTCTTTCTTAGGTCTTTTTCATCATTTTACCTTTGTTTTCTTCTCCCTTTAGCCTCAATTTCTGATTAAAGTCTTTCTTGCTCATTACACTTAGCAAAGCTCCCTTTTGTTAGACCTTTTTAGTCACATCCAGCTTTCTTCCAAGCCTTCTGAACTGCATTTCTTAACAAATGAAGCTTGTCTCTTTGTATTCTATCTATGGGGTATGTTTACTAAAACCCCGTTAGGTGCGCGGCGCGCTAGTGTGCGGGATCCCATATAAGGAGTGGGCGTGTCAGCAAACCGGGAGTAATAATGCGCTAATGTGCGCGGCGCCCTAATGTGCACCGTGCACATTAGCGCATGAGAAACGTGCGCGGGAAGCATAAGCAGGAGCGCTGATGTATACGCAGCAAAGCAGAGCCACAGTACAATGGTTAAGACACTGACATGATGATGCAGGGATCATGGGTTCAATCCCCCACTGTGCCCAATGAATAAGGCTGACTGAGGCATTACCTATTATAGGTATGATTGCTTTTGGAGGCATTTTATTTATATTTTAATTACTTCTACTAGCCAACGCACTCTCAAAGCGTGTTAACATAAAGCGCCCCATAAGGCACATTTTAAAGTGTACTGTCCGCCAAGGCACCCTACAATGTTGCTGAAAGGGTGGCCAAAGGGCGGCATATAGGGTGCCCAATGAGGCACGGCAAGGCTACTGTGATGGCAGCACTGCACATGTTAAGGTGTGGTAAGCTGACATAGGTGTGCTGACATGCAGACTGCAACAGCAGTGTAGTACAATGGTTAAGACAGTGACTGATGGTGCAGGGGTCATGGGTTCAATCCCCCACTGTGCCCAATGAATAAGGCTGGCTGAGGCTTTACCTATTATGGGGAATATTCCTGTAGGAGGCATTTTATTTTTTATATTAATTAGTGCTGCCAGCAAACACATCCTCAAAGTATGGTAACATAAGGTGCTGCCTCCTAAGGTACCCCAGAGGCCACATTTTAAAGTGCACTGTCCACCAAGGCACCCTATAATGTTGCCCATAGGAAGCCTTAGAAGGTGCTGTATGGGGCGCCCTATGAGGCACCGATAGGTTACAGTACTGCTTGTGCTGGCAGCACTGCGCATGTGAACGCATGGAAACCTGAAGTAGGTGCGCTGACCTGCAAACATTGCAACAGAGGTGTAGCACAATGGTTAATACATGGATTGCTGACCCAGGGGTCATGAGTTCAATCCCCCAGTGGGGTCAATTGTTACCTGTCTCAGGCATTACACATTATTATACAGCAGTGCTGAGTGAGGCATAGTGCTTTTAATGTACATCAGTGCTGCGTGAGGCATATGTCTTCTTACGTTACAACAGTGTTACCTGAGGCAGTCTCCTTTCTATGTTACAGCAGTGCTGCCAGGATAAACACCCTCACAGTGCTGTAATCTTCCGGTGCCCCATAAGGCACCTTATAAGGCACCTTAAGGTCACAGCACTGTGAGGGTGTTTCTGCTGGCCATACTACTTGAAAGTACACACAAACTGACCCAGACAGCCCCCCATGTACCCTGTAAAATCCCTATCCCCAAGTTATAATGCCCTGTTCAATGTATGTCCAGTTTGTGCAATGTAAACCGCAATGGTGCAGAATAGCGCAGTATATGGGGGAATTTAAATAATTAAGGTAAATAAAAAACATAAACCCACTGTGGATTCAAACCACCAACCTCTGGCTCCACAGGCAGTGCAGTCACCAGTGGGCTACAGGATATAACTGTAAAGTGATGTCTGGCTGGCTACAAAATAACGTCTGCAGAATGTGTGCTGCGGTTACCAGGGTAGGGTTAGTCCTCTCGCACCCATGATGCACTGCCCATGCAAAGCAGCAGTCTACAGGTGATCTGCAGATGGGGTATGCACCCCCACAGCACCTAGGCCTGGTAGGGGGAACTGTCCGTGTGTGGTACTGGCACCGAGTAGCTACACACCGTCACATTGTGCGGGTACTGTGCTCGCTCTGAAGGTGCGGTGGGGCGGCCAGCACCTGGTCCACAGCAACTCCCATGGCAGAAATAGGCCATGCTGCAGGTCCCCAGCAGTGCTAGTTTGTGAGATAGGTTAGTTCCTGCAGACACACCTTGGATACATCTGTATTTCCCAGTCAGGTTTAGCCCTTATGGACCCATAGGTGGATTACGTACCACCATCCAACCCAACCCCTGGGATTGAGGGTGGGAAACAGGGTCTCCCACCAACAGATCCCTCCCTGAAATGATTCTACCTCCCTGAAATGTTGGCAGTAGAGGGGACCATCAACCCCGATCCTGCTGGGGAACAGATACCCTACAGGGCAGGCAATACATATCTGCACCCACCCATAAAGCAATAGCAGACAGACAGTAAGCCTTGAAATGCCCAGCTGCCCCCCCACCACTATCTGACTTTCACCAGCAGTAGGCCACCAGCTGCTGCAACCTGCAAGGTGTTCCAGCAAAACACATACTAGCTGCAGACAGTCTGCAAGCTAGTCCATAGTGCATGCTTCTGGAGAAGATGCGTGCACCCAGAACTGGGCTGCCAGCATACACACCAAGCAGGAAATCAATGATTGGGCCCCAAAAGGGAACCCATAAATATCACCCAAAAGAAATACTATAATAGCCCTATGGGGAACCCTAGCCATGCCGTGGTCACTGATCAGTCAGGGTGAGAGTGATCTCCCAACACGACATTGCTGTGGCCACCCTGTCTGTGCAGGTGGTGGCCAGGCACTACAATGTCCCAGCCATTGCCCTACGCCCTGTGCAGATGCATCCTGGCCAGGCCACCCTGTCAGGGCTATACCCATGGTACCTTGCTCCTCATTATGAACATTGGCAGGCCAATACTGGCAACAGTGCTGGCAGTGTGGGCTGTAGAAGGTGTTTGCAGCCACCAGACACTGGATAGACAGACACACACTCTGACAGCTATGCCAGCATTGTGCTACCGTAGAGGTGTTTGACAGCCCTGGCCATGACACCAGTCCTGGGCACAGTGCAGGCATGGCTATGGCATGCAATACTGTAGGAGCCACCCCCCAGGGTGGTAAACACTGTCAGACACAGGACCTGTATCACACTCCACAGACATCTGAACGATTGCTATGATGCAGCTCACTCAGCAAATTGTGCTTTGTAAAGGGTCCATTATTCCTTTCCCAGCACTTCTTATCACTAACCCTTGGGACGTCCGTCTGGGTCGAGGAATCACCTTACCTTCTTTGTCTGGAATCCAGGGGAACAAACACACACACACACCTGCACATAAGTGGTATGCAGTTTATTCCAAAGGGTGGAGGGATTGTCCGTATTTTATACATTATCAGAAACATAGTCATACGTCATTCACCCATCTTCTAGGGGCCCACTATAGCTTATCAGTAACTGTGCAAATACAGGTCATCCTTGAGTAGAACAATCAGTTTAGCTTACACAGCACATTCCTTTTTCCATACCCACCAGAATGTACAAAGGACACACACATAGGATTCTGATTTCCATAGGATTCTAATTTCTCTTGTGCAGGCCTCCTGTATATGCACTTAAACTAAGCATTATTATTACAAAGGGCACATATATAGGATTCTGATTTCCCTAACATGCTTAAAGTAGGACTTGCTATCCACTATTACCCATGGCAAACCTTTGATAGATGTGTACCGTACTCCCAGGTGTAGGGTGGCATTGCTAGGTTATGCAAGTGCTAATATTCAGAGAAGGAAACAGGGCCCGAAGCCCTGCCTCTCCAGGTGGCTTTGGATAATGGGGCCTGTGGGTGCAGGCGTGTCTGCCCCTGTTGTCCACTGCGCTGGGGCAGAGGTTCCCAACTCTGGTCCTGGTGGGCCAAACACTGCTCGGGTTTTCATGATATCCATAATGAATATGCATGAGATACATCTGGATACCATGGGGGCGGTGCATGGAGATGCATCACAGACATATGTATTGGAAACAGCATGGACCCTGACTGGTGCTTGGCACTCCAGGACTGCCTTTGGGGGACTCTGCTTTAGGTACTGCACATGTTTATGGTGTTTGTGCTCTATGGGGTAAAATATATGCATATGAGGCATTTTTTCTGTTCTCAGCAATACAGGTTCAGTCTTTACAACCATGTTGTCTTCATGGGTAAAATAAGGGGACTAGGTTGGCAGGAGCCACAGTGGGGATTTGAACCTGTGACCTTCTTCTCTTGAACACACTGTCTGTATGCACTGTGCCACTGTGTCCCCACAGATATGGCACATTCCCTGGGGTGTCCATGACTGTACATCCGACAGGGCCTGTCTGTTGCAGTGGGTGGCATCCACCTACACAGGACTGTGCCTGGACTGCTGTGGGCAGCTGCCAGTGCCCCCTCCACCACCAGTACCCCTCCGCCACCATGCTGACATGGCCTTATATTGGAGACAGCATAAAACCTGAATGATTTATGGCCCTCCAGGCCTGCTTTTGGGGGACTCTGCTCTAGGTAATGCGCATGTTTCTGATGTCTGTGCTCGGTGGGGTAAAATATAGGCGTTTGAACCATGCATATGTTCTCTTCAATAAAGGTTTGTCTTTACTATCATGGTTTAGTAGCGGGTAAAATATGGGGACTGGACTTGCAGTAGACCCAGTGGGAACTTGAACTTG
The DNA here is from genome assembly GCA_033557465.1 of Ichthyophis bannanicus. Classification (NCBI taxonomy): domain Eukaryota; kingdom Metazoa; phylum Chordata; class Amphibia; order Gymnophiona; family Ichthyophiidae; genus Ichthyophis; species Ichthyophis bannanicus. Next base: position 1,761,109,194 of record CM066032.1, on the reverse strand, counting down.
TGATCTTCTGCTCATGAACGCACTGGCTGTGTTTGCCGCACCACACTGTGCTCACAGAGACAGTGCAGTCCCTGGAGATAACATGGTTGTTTGTCAGACAGAGCCTGTCTGTTGCAGTGCATGGCACCCACCTACACAGGGCTAGGCCATGGTCGGCTCTGGGCAGCTGCCACTGCCCCCCTCCACCTCCAGTACCCCTGTGCCAACATGCTGACATGCCCTTCTGCTGGTGGTGCTGGTGGTGTTCAGTCTCAAGCCATCCAGTGTGCAGGTAGGCGGCTGCCTATGGTGCGTGTTCTGGGGTAGGGGTGCCTGCATAGGCGTCCACGCTTGCCCCCAACACCGCCTGCCAATGTTCTGTGCCCTTGGGGGTACCTGCTGGGTACTATCCCCTGTGACACTGTGATAAACACTCTCGTGCCCATGTTGGGCCCTCATCAGTTGCTGTCTGGCTGCTGTTCAGTTTCAGCATTCCTAAGTGCCACCTAGGCATCTGCCTAGTCTGCAGTGTGCCCCAGCTGCACCACAGCATGTGCCACCTGCAGCCCTCTGTATCCCCTTTTCCATCATCTGTCCAGTTGCCCATTCCGACATGCCCGCCCTGCTGTTGTGGAACATGTGCATGCCATAGGTAACCTGTCCAAAGGAGAGGGAAACCCTGATCAGTGCTATTTCACTGTGGGATCATTCACCTTGTATGGGGACGGAGCGTAGACCCTTCCAAAATTCATATTTATTTTTTGGGGCTTTCTTGGGAGTGTTTTTTGCTGTTTTCCATTACTATCATTATTGCCCTGTTCAATGTAATTTCAGTTTGTTCAATGTAAACCACACTGATGCGGAATAGCATGGTATATAAGAGAATGTAAATAAATAAATAAAAGAAGCATGACCTTGTTACATGGTAGACCATGGGGACAGCTGGTTGATCACCAGTAGGCTAGAAATTCACAGAGTTCCAATCAATCCATGTAAGGAGTTGCTCATGGCTAGGCACTGACTTGAGGAAGGCTGAGCCCGAGGAGGACTCAGTTGTGCAGCAGAGTCAAGTTTGGATCTTTAGCTAGTCCTTCATATTCTAGACCAAGAAGTAAGCTGGAAAGGACATTTAGGATGAGCACCAAAGGATGCACTGGAAGGGAATATGCAGAATGAGAACAGATTGAAACCATCTCATGTATAAGGAAAAACCACAAACTTTCCCTGGAGGTAACAACCATGCAGTGAGTCAAAACCCAAAGTTATACATTAAATACAGTATGATTTTGATAACAGTTTTTTCCCACTGTGCTAAGATTTTTCTGATCAGATATCATCACAAGAAGTACACAGGAGAATGAAATGTGCATGAATGACATAGAGGCACATTTCAAATCGGACGTTCAAATGCAATTTGGGTTGTCAAAGCCAGAATGTCGGAAAACAAAAGCAGGCACGTGCAAATTCAGGTACAATTGCAGAAATGGGGATGTGTTGGATGTGCACGTGTATCAAATGCCTATACAGACATCCCAAGGAACATATTTCAGAACCAAGATGTCTGATAGTTCTAGATGTGGCTAGAGTTGGATGGCCGTGGTTCAAATCCCAGTGTAGGACTTTTTAACCAAAAGCTGGCTACTTAATTCTCTACACTTTCAGGCTGTTTTAAGGTGAAGACAAACACTTTCCTGATACCTATATGTGCCTGGAGCAAGAATAAACATGCACGTGCTCAGTTGCTTCTGGATTCTAACCATGTGAGTGCCATTTAATATCCTGCTTAGGGGCATTTAACTTTTTACAGGTCTGCAAACAGTGCAAATGACTATGAAAACTGGGCCCTTGATGAATCCGAAGTTTTGTAAAAGTAAGGGTCCGATTTTCAGCAGTTCAATGCTGGGGCCATATCTGCTCACCGGCATTAAATATCCAAGTCAGCCAGATAGCATGGAAGCTAAATGAGCACCCACTGTCCAGTTAGCTTCTGCGGTGCAAGATTAGTCATCCTTTCAGGTTCCTAACTTTTAGCACTTAGTGATAGCCAGGCAGCTGCTGAGTATCTTCATCGCCTGGTCTCACTGGGTGCCAATACTGCTCCGATTAGCACTGGAGTGTTCAATGTCAACACTCGAGGATATTTTGGTCATCGTGCTAATCACTTTCAACGTTAAGCTATAATTTTTTATTTGTAGTCACAATTAGCCAAGAAGTTACTGGGGGTCATTTGGAATTATGACTGTCAGCTTTTTATGTAATTAAAACAAGGCTATTTCAGTCTGTGCCACAATCTGAGAGAATACTATATAGCACTATGGGGGAACCTAGCCATGCCGTGGACACTGCTCAGTCAGGGTGAGAGTGACCTCCCAGCAGGACATGCTGTGGTCACTCTGTCCGTGTAGGTGGTACCGGGCACTACAATGTCCGAGCTATTGCCCTATGCCCTGCGCAGATGCGGCAAGGCCAGGCCACCCAATCCAGGCTATTCCCACAGTACCTTGCTCCTCATTATGCACATTGGCAGGCCAATACTGGCAACAGTGCTATCAGTGTGGGCTGTGGAGGGTGTTGGAAGCCACCACACACTGGATAGACAGACACACACTCCCCACACCTATGCCAGCATTGTGCAACTATAGAGGTGTTGGGCAGCCCAGGCCACCACACCAGTCCTGGGCACAGTGCAGGCATGGCTATGGTACGCAATACTGTAGGAGTCACTCTCCAGGTTGGTAAACACTGTCAGATACAGGACCTGTAGCACACTTCACAGACAACAGAAAGGTTGCTATGATGCAGCTCACTCAGGACATTGTACTTAACCTAGGAATTGCTATCTGCTAGTAATCATAGCAACCTTTTGATAGATGTGTACCATATTCCCAGGCCCCATGATCTAGTTTTAAGGCTACTCTGGCTCCTTTTTAAATATCAGTAACAGAAGCTGGGTTCCACTCTGGTTAAGGAGATGTCCATCCTTTAGAAAATAGGCTTTCCCTTTCCACAAATTTTGCCAGGTTCCTAAAAAAGCCTAAAGTCCCTGCACCATTGATTCATACATTGAAAGCGGTATTTTAGAAAGGATGCCTAGCTGCTATCTAACCTAAACACACATAAACCCACTCTTAAAATGATCATGTCATTGTCTGTAAGGCTTATAAAGCTAATTTTAAATGATGACTTCAAAAATAATTTAAATTTTAAAGAGACCCTCAGTCTGAGCATCACAAACACATCATATAGCCCTTAGCACCATCATTGGTCTCCTCAAATGTGCTATTTTTCAAGAGTATTTATATTTCACATTCATAATCACTTATCTTATCTCCAATGTTCCTGACATGAATTCATGCTTCAGGCTCCCTAGGAGCCCTGCCTTAGGGGAATATTTACAATAGTCATCAACATTATTGCCACCATTGCATTTTAGGTATGTTGGATATAATATCTTGAGAAATAATTGGAAATATTCCAGCTATATGTCATCACAATATTTTAATAGTATGTTCAAAGGTATACAACAAAAAAAGATGTCTGTACAACCTAGATGTGATAATGGTTTTTCTGACAGTCTCTGGCAGCTCTCGTCTTCACCATTGTGAAAATGGAACAGGGAGTGGCCATTTTAAATATTAGAGCCATCATTCACTGGTTGATTCAAGTCATTTGAGTACTGACAATTGATCACTGTGATTCTGTACATCCTGCATGTGCAGGACTGTCCTTGGCTAACTCAATCAGGGCTTTTAAATGGGGGACATGCAATGAAGCTACAGTGTAACCCATATAAGACTAATAAAAGAAAATATTTTTTCACTCAACGTGAATTCAAACTCTGGAATTCATTACCGGAGGATGTAGTACAAGCTGTTTGCATAGCTGGGTTGAAAAAAGGGTTGGACAAATTCCTGGAGGAAAGGTTCATAAACCTTTATTAAAAGGAACCCGGGAAATCCACTACTTGCTAGAATACAAGCATTGTAGAACCTGTGTCCTTTGGGGAAACTGCTAGATACTTGTGACCTAGTTTGGCCACAGTTGGAAGCAGGATCCTGGGCTTGATGGATCTTGGTTCTGACCCTGAATGGCATATCTTATGTCTTTACTGCTTGCCTTTCTTCTTATGTCTCATTAAATCCCAAGCTAGGATTAACTATAGGTAATTGTCTAAACAGCAACTCTGCTGTTCAGACACAGCCCATGTCCACTATCTTGGACAATGTGAAACCAAAAATAATTCACATCTAAAAAGTATGCCATTTAATCGATTATTTAGTGAGTTATTAGATGGGGATGGTTTGCAGTGAAATATTGTAAATGCTATTTCTGTTGTTTAAATGTAATGCACATTATGCTTCAGATGCCACCAAAACTCACACTGAAACAATGTGAATCATGTTGAAATAACGTAGGCTATCGGGCAGCATGCTCAGTGCTTTTTTCCTATCTATCTATGGGTATAAGTCATTTCCATACAGCTGCTTATTGACATTGAAGCACATTTCACAATGGGATGTCCAACTGCAATCTGGGATGTCAAAGCCAGAATGTCTGAAAAAAAAAAAGCAAGCGCATGTAAGTTCAGGCATGATTTTGGAAATGTTGATGTGCCTGTTATCGACGTCTATCAGACGTCTATATAGATATCCCCAGGATAGCATTTCAGAACCAAGATGCCTAATAGCATAATAGAGTAGTGACTTAAGAGAAGGGTGACTAAAGTTCATATCTCAGGCTCTAAGGCTAGTCACTTAACTCTCCATCTCCTTTCCTCTCTCTGGATGTTTTTAAGGTAAAAACAAGCCCTTTCCTGGTGTCTGTGCCTGGAGCAAGGATAAATGTGGCTGTGCCTGAGACGGCTCTGACATTTCTGAGACTGAATGGGGATGTGTAAGTCCATTGCTCCTCCCCAGACATGCCTCCACCATACATCCCTTGCCTACTTGGTTGTCCCTGTACTAGAGATGTCTGTGAACGTCATTTGTGGAATGGCTATGGAGATATCGCCATGATTTTGACATCCATGTGCATGCCTTCAGACATCTAAATCATGACTAAACCTTTTAAAATGACCTCAGTGTTAATAAGCAGCTTAGGACTCAAGCTTAGGAGATGGTTGTTGCTAAACAGAAAAGAGAGGAGAAGATTGTTTTTTTTAATTTTGCTAATATCTGCTTGGGGTGTCTTATTCACAGTCTAATCCAATTGTTTTCCATTTCCCTTTGTTTTTGGTTCATTTCTGTGGGTATCAGCTGTGTGAGTATGCTTCTTTATTTATTCTCTGTGGTCTACTGTTATTCTAGCACTGTTTCAAAGTTGTAAGAGAAGAGTTCACATATGGAAAATGAGAGAATGGAGAATGGAAGAATAAGACTGCATGGCAGTAGAAAAGTGATGGTGGTCAGAAGGTTCAAGGAAGGAGAGTAAATGGACAGAACAAGGGCAGGGGGGAGCAGGCTGGAAATACAGTTGGGACAGTAGCAATGATGAGTGCCAGAAGAGAGGTAGAGAGCACAGGTAGGGGAAGAAGGGAAGGAGTAAAGGCTAGCCTGGCCAGTGAGCGAGGTGAAAAGGGGAAATGACAGGGCAGCTAGGCTCAGGAAGTACAACAGTAGGCAGGGGAAGAAGGGAGGGAGGAGGAGGTGGGACTTTGAAGTTTGACAGTCAAGGAGGGACCCTTAGGGCTTTGAAGTAGAGGTAGCAGGAGGCACCACTGAGGATGGTAACCAGCCCTTTGGTTGGTGGTGTTCTCACCTGCAGATTATGAGCTTTTACTGCAATTAATTTTTCACAATTAATGCAGCTTCTTTGATCACATATCTGGAAGACATCAAAAGGTATGTGAGGGAGGAGTGGCTCTGTGGTTGGGACAGGTTACCTCAGGCCAGAAGGCCAGGGGTTCAATTCCCACATGGGGACAAGCAACTTCAGGCCAGAGGGACTGGGGTCTCTAGTCCCATGGCTACTCCTTGTGCCCTTGGGTAAGCCACTTAACCCTCCATTGCCTCAGGTGCACTTAGATTGTGAGCCCTTCAGGGACAAGGGAATAAAAAGTACCTGTTAGTATACATGTAAATTGCACTGATTCTAAAAGAGCACAGTATAAGAAAGAAAAAAATAAAATAAAAGTCATGATGGTGAGCATCTGCAAAGGAATCACCATGGAACTCTCTAGCCAGGATATCTCTTGGAGAAACAGAGACCTGCAAACATTAAGGAAGACCATGGTTGCTATTGTGTGACAATATGAATGAGGTAATGGAAGAAGAAGTCCCTGCACTGTTAGACTGACTCCAATGTAGAAGTGCTTGAGCAAGATGGGCCATAAACATTTTGAAGATCTGCTGGATGAACTGGGCATGGGTAAGATTAAGGTAGTTAAGCACACATACATACAGCTTGGGGATGACAGGAGAGAAATGGAGTGAGAGGCAGGCCAGGAGGAAATTGCTTAGGACAACAAAGTTGATCCCTAATCTAGTACATAGCTTTGAGTGCTATGCTCAGACTTGGTATTTCTTTGTGGACTGAAGGATGAACATCCTACTTATCTGCTGCTGTCATTTTTCCATTGGTACAGACAACCAGACAAAGGTCCTGGAGGCAACCATAGAAGTGGAGATCAAGGAAAAGTCAGAAATACTAGTTTTCACTCTCTTTCCATCTCATCAGGTGGACATCAAGGAGCTGGCAGAGCTGTAGAATACCCAGACAGAAGAAGGGCATCCATGAGCAGTTTTTTTTTGTGCATCTACTTAGAAAATCAGGTCTCCCCTGGGATTTGACCAAGGAAGGGTGCGTGCCTGCTTTTTGAGTCAATGCTGACTCCTGGTGACTCAGCAGTTTCTGGGTTTTCTTGACAGTATGACCAGAAGTAGATTGCCAGGACTTTCTTCTGGGGCAATGGAGGGTTAAGTGACTTGCCCAAGGCCACAAGGGAGTACCAGTGGGACTCAAACCCTGATTTCTTGGTTACAAAGCCACTAGGCTACTCCTCTACTAAGGGTACATGAAAGCACTTAAAAATGTCAGCATCCCCAGACTGAGTCTCAGGACGAACTATCAACACAATCATCAACAGAGCAGCTACAATCCAACTTGGCCTGCTTGTCAATTGGGATGCATGAAGAGGACATCTCTCTTTGTTGATGCCTTGGGAACATTCAAAGGAAGCTGAGGCAGCAATAACTCACTCACCATACAACTTCTGCAACATGCTGCAGACCAGAGGTTCCCAACTCCAGTCCTGGAGGGCCAAACACCATTCAGGTTTTCAGGCTGTCCCTAATAAATATGCATGAGATGTATTTGCATGCACTGCCCCCATTGTATTCAGATGTATCTCATGCATATTCATTAGGGACGGCCTGAAAACCTGAATGGTGTTTGGCCCTTCAGGACTGAAGTTGGGAACCTCTGCTGTAGACTGTCATGCATCTTCCAGAACTTGACTAATCTCATAGCTGCTGCTGACAATATGAATGCAGAGGCTGGACATCCAAAGCAATCATTTCATCAGTGCATCATGTAACAGCCTTTGATGTTCCCTGCCTTTTGCAATAGTACAGTGATGCAGAACACACCAAGCTCTTTTCCATGGAGTCCAGCAGCTGCATTTGAAGTCAGGGCACCTGAGGCATCTTCAAATTTCATTAGAAAGTTCTGGAAAAATGTTCCTTATTAATATTTTTGGATGATATCATCTGTGCGATTTCTTAACTGCTCTTTTCAAAGAACTGCCATTATAATAGATAATCAATTTTGGATCTGATATTCAAAGTGAGTTATGTGCTTGCCAGCATACCACAAATGTATGACTTAAACATGTGTGCATTTTCTGCTCTTATACAGATAAAATTGGGCTATTAACTTGTTAAATGGCCAAATTTAAACACATAGGAAAAGTACAGCACTGGAAAAAAAGAAAAGGTGGAGCTGGCACTTACTGTATATGCTTAGCAGCAATATTTAGCCACTAAACAGATGAATTATGAATTTAAAATTAGGCTTACTAAACAGCAGACCTAACTTTAAATGGATAGGTGCTAGCGTGATCACCAGTTGGAAGTATCTTCACTAGACCTAGATAAATGGATAGGACCACTCAATATATGAATACAGTTAAATGCCAAAGCTGATGAATATCGAACCCTTTGTTTTCTGTATTGTAATTGTTAATCTCCGTGAGGATGAAATTCAAAGCCATCTCCATAAGTAAATAGGCATTTACCTAGGTAATCTGCACTGACTAAAAATAATCCTCCATGAATGCACCTAAAAGCGTGCAGAACAATTACAACCCGCATACTTTTACCCATGTTAAAAGGGGACACTGTAAGATGTGCTTAGTTCAAGAGAGGCAATAGCATAGGAACATAAAATATGCCATAATGGGTCAGACCAAGGGTCCATAAAGCCCGATTTCCTGTTTCCAAAAGTGGTCAATCCAGGTCACAAGCACCTGTCAGGTCAAAAGATATACAGATTCCATGCTGCTTGTCCAATAGGCAAGCAGTGGACTTCCCCAGTCCTCTTTTAAATGGCTTATCAACATTTCCTCCAGGAACTTGTCCAAACCACTATTGAATCCAGCTACACTAACAGCTTTTGCTAAATCCTCTGATAACAAATTCTAGAGTTTGATTGCATATTGAGTGAAAAAAATATATTTTTTTCTGATTAGTCTTAAATGTGCTACATTGTAGCTTTATTGCATGCCCCCTAGTCTTTCTACTTTTTGAAGGAATAAACCACCAATCCTCATTTACTCATTCCACTCCATTCATTATTTTATGGACCTCTATCATATCTCCCCTCAGCTGTCTCTTTTCCAAGTTAAAGAGCCCTAACATTTTAAGCCTTTCCACATAGAGTGGAGGAGTGGCCTAGTGGTTGGGGCAAGGTACTTCAGACCAGAAGGTCAGGGGTTCAAATCCCACTAGAGGACAGCAACCTTGGGCTGGAAGGACTGGGGTTTCTAGTCCCACAGGTGCTCCTTGTGGTCATGGGCAAGCCACTTAACCCTCCATAGCCCATGTTCCCTGTAAAATAGTTATCTCCAAGTTATAATGCCCAGTTCAATGTAATTTCAGTTTGTTCAATGTAAACTGCACTGATGCAGAATAGTGTGGTATAAAAGAGAATGTAAATAAATAAATAGATGTTAAATACAAATGGACACAGGCATATCCTAGGAGTGTTTGCAAGGACTACCTATCACACATTGGCACTGATGGGGACCCTCAGCAAAGCCAGGTGCTGTGAAAATGGTGCTGGGCACCCTACCTCACCCTCAGGGTGAGCACTGTGATGGTCTGTAGCTACTCTGTGCCACTAACACACACTGGCTGCACCCCCTACCAGGCTGAGGTGCTGTGGGGTGCATACCCCATCTTGTGATCATCTGTAGACTGCTGATTTGCATGTGCTGTGCATCCTGGGTACGGGTGGGTTGACCCTATCCTGGTAACCACAGCAGAATATTTGTGTGGTGCCATGCAGTCCTCCTGCAACCAGCCAGTAGGTTGTTAGCAGTTGTAGCCCACTGGTTACTTCACTGCCCGTGGAGCCAGAGGTCATGTGTTCAAAACCCTCAGTGAGGTTCATTGATAGGGCTCCATGAGGCATTGTCTATTTTTAATGTACATTAGGGCTGCCAGCAGAAACACCCTCAGAGTACTGTCACCTTAGGGTGCCTCATAAGACGCCCTATAGGGCTCACTATGAAGCGCCTTATAAAGTGCCTTATAAGGTGTCCTATAGGGGACATTATAGGGTGCCTTGGCAGAAAGTGCACTTTATAATGTGCCCTATGGAGTGCCTTCTAGGGTGCCTTATGCGGCACCTTAGGTTACACCACTGTGAGGGTGTGTTTGCTGGCAGCACTAATTAAAGTAAAACTAAAATTCCTCACAACCCAATACTTAAACATAATGCCTCAGCCAGCCTTATTCAGGCTGCTTGGATTTTTTGCTGCCCTCTTGTCATATTATCAGATAAGTGATTTGCACTACTTATATTAAGGTTTTTGAAATTATAAATAAAAGGCCTCTGCCGACACCGAGTGGGGAGTTTTTTCTCCTCTCCATCTCTTGTCGGCGGATCCCGACAATAAAACATGTTTGTTATCATTACACTTTTGTTTTTTTGAAATATTTTTGTGGTTTGGATTGCTGATTCCCAGGCTCTTCATATGTTTTGACTTTTCGATATTGATATTGCTTTGTGTCATCACATTTTTGAAGGTTTTGGCTTAGCCTTATTCATTAGGCACACTGGGGAATCAAACCCATGACCCATTAGTGTAGTAACCATTGTGCTACAGCTCTGTTTCTGTGTTTGCATGTCTGCGCACCTTCTTAAGATTAATGCATGGTAACGTGCCATGGCTCCCTCTATCATGTAACGCTTGTTAATTTATGGCGCCTTGTAACGTGCGTTATCGGTAACGATGAACCGCCCATGTCCTTATTTGGGTATTTCTGCCTCTACCACGGATCCTAATGCAAATGGCATTACCGCAGTTTAGTAAACATACCCCTATGTGTCAAGATTAACCAATGATATCAGGGATTCCCCTTTCAGTGGGGCGTTCCCTGTTTCTATTGGTTGGTTCCCCTTATAAGCAAGACCTTTCAGCCTGAGTTCAAAATGGAGAAGTCCTTAGCCGGCTGATGGCGTTTTTTTGGCACAGTTGCCCACGAATTTCGTGATGGAAGCACTTGAAACAGGGATTTTATCTCGCAACGTGCACTTCGTGTGAAAGTTTTGGCGAATGACAGCGGTGTGCCTTAAAATTTTTCACATGAAGTATGGGCCTTTCAGATAAGTAATGTATTTTTGAAAATTGTATAAGGTGAGCGAACCTACTTTGAATAAAAGAAGCTTACCGGCTGGTGTGGACGGAGTTCAGTTCCTTTCCTCCCTCGGTATGCTCTGACAAAAACTGTTTGATATTTGAGGACTTTAGGCCTAGATTTACATGGCAAGTATGTAGTAAATATCAGTATTTTAGTCAGTTATGTACATGTGGTCATTTCCATACATAAATTACCTCTTAAAATATCAACAAGAGTGAAAATACATGTGTTCTTTGCATCATAGGTACTTTCATTGTGAGCATGCACATGGTGGAGTTTGGGTGGAGTGTAGGTAGTATAAGCAAGAACACACTTGGAGCCCGATTCAGCAAGGGGCACATTTGGGCCATCTGGACTGTCCCAAGCAGGATGGGCCCATCAAGACCTGATTCTGCACTGTGGGAGCAAGATGTTCCCACAGGTGCAGGATCGAACCCTGGCCGATGGCCCAGCATGCACCTGCATTGCAACAGCTGATGACACCCTGCTTCCTTGCCACCTGAACCCCGGTGAGGGCAGCAAAGTCCAGGATTGGGCAATGGGGACCCACACGGAATGCCTCTATTGCTTTGGGAGGCCTGGCTGGCCAATCTAGAGGGGCGGCTAGTGCTTATTCCACCTCTGAGCAGGAATAATCTGGCTGTCCCCTAGGTGCCCTCAGGAAATACAGGGCCATGACTAGAATCGGCCTCATAAATCCAGGTGCCGGTCCCACCCACGCTACTCCCACTCTCCATCCCTGTGCTGCCTCTGTCCCCCGCAGCACACACAGCGGCTCTGAGTGCTGGTGGGCAGGAGGTGGAATACGGAGAAGGCAAATATCTGCCTCTGAATGACCTCCATGGACTATAAAATATCTTAATTTATGTGTGAACTTGCAAAAAGTAGTCACAGTCATTTAATGTAGCTCTAGGGCTGATGCAAGAGATCACACCTTAACATATGCCTCAATGTATATCTTATTTTATAGTCAAATATGTGCATAGATGGCTTTGTAAACTAGGCATAATGCATGCAGCCAAAAATGTGTGCTAACAAAGTATTAGTTAATAGAATGACTTTCTTAATTTGCATACTTCATTCAAAAGTACAAAACAAAAGCAGCAGCATTGCTTCCTTTTGAAAGTCTGGGTAACAACCACATGTTAAAACCAGCCTCGCACTTTGGGACTACAAAGGCATTTTTGAGAACTGGCAGTCTCTATTTATTTCCCTGACAGGAATGGGACTAATCCAGAAAGTTCTGTTACGAATCCCCTCTAATAATGCATGCTTTTATAAGGGTCAAATGTGCAGAGCAATGGAATGTTCAATATGAAGTCTGTATAGGAACTTGTATAATGGTGGAATTGTAAAGCAAATGGTACAGAGGACACTTTTATTTTATTTTGAATAAATATTGAATCTCTCATCAATACAGATAAGCTTAATAGCATTTCCGTCTCCTGGTGCATTATCTGTTGTTGTACAAAGCCCAGAATGATCCCTTAGCAAGGTAGCACCCTTCCATGAGCTGGTTTGAGAGCTTCCCAGTAAAATCAGCAACACAAAACATTTGTGCTTTAGTGATGGGTTTAATTTTCCATGTTATTTCCGTACCAACAAAATAGCTCTTCATGGCAAATTAGAAAGAGAGTAAATTATTACCAATGAATGAAAGTAGGTATTATAGCTTCAGGCAAGACAGGGGGGGGGGGGGGGTGCGGGGCCATGAGAAGAGATTAATTGTGGAACTTCATTTGCATAAATATTTACAGAATGTTAACATGCATTTTTAGTAAACATGCCTCTTAATGAGTGTCCGGATAAAGAAAGACTAACAGATTTCTACATTACTATATTGCAGTGACAACCGCCAGGCCCATTAGGAAGTACTACAAACACTGATCATTTAGAACTCATAGCAAATCCACCATAACAGTACTGCCAGGACTCACAAAGTACCAAACCCTACCTAGCAAAAGGCAACACTGCAAATATTAAACCAATACATCTTAGAGAATACCAATGCATCTCCTACTGGGGAATAAGTAGCACAGTCAAATAAAAACTACATGAAAAGAATATCTCAGCTTGGTTAAACTGCAGAATTTAACGTAGACCTTCACCAAAGAACAAGGGATTATAATTTAGAAATAGGAAGACAATAATTAAACTGGGAACCCCAAAAGCCAAACTTAGGATGTACAACAACACTGGAGAAATACAACTATAAATTAATTTCCTCTTGTACTAAGCAAAACACAAAAGACGTTAACGAGGCACATTTCCCAGAGCTGATATATTCCAGTTAATAAATTCAAAATAAAAAAGTATTTTTCTACCTTTTAACATACTGATCTTTCCCCTTTTGCTTTTTCCCCCATTTCTTTCCTTATTCCGTTATCATCTACTCAAATTTCACCCTTCCATTCTCAATCCCAATACCCGGCCCATCGTAGACTTTTCTTCCCTCCCACACAAAATATCTTTTCCCCTCTCCATTCTCATTCCCCATCCCTTTCTAGTCCTCCCCCAAAATCAGCTCCCTTATAGTTCTAGACCCACCAAGCATCCGCCCTCTTCTAGTCCCATTCTCCCAAGCCTCCACATCAGTCCATTTCCAGTCCTAGCCCCCCATATGCTCTTTTCTAGTTCCATTCCAGCCCCCCATAAGCCCATTTCCACTCCAAGCTTCCCCATCAGCCTATTTCCAGCCCTATTCCAACTCCCATCAGCCCACTTCCAGTCCTATTCCAGCCCCCATCAGCCCATTTCCAGTCCTATTCCAGCCCATCACCCATTTGCAGTCCAAAATCCCCCATCAACCCATTTCTAGTCCTATTCCAGCTCCTCATCTGCCCATTTCCAGTCCTAGCCCCCATATGCTCTTTTCCTGTTCCATTCCATTCCCCCATCAGCTTATTTCCACTCCAAGCTCCCCCATCAGCCAATTTCCAATCCTAGCCCCCTCGTCAGCCCATTTCCAGCCCTATTCCAGCTCCCAACAGTCCACTTCCAGTCTTTATTCCAGTCCCCATCAGCACATTTCCAGTCCCAATCCAGCTCTTCATCAACCCATTTCCAATTTTAGCCCTCCCATCACAGCCCATTTCCAGTCCAAGTTCCGCCCCACCATCACAGTCTATTTGCAGTCCAATCACCCCCATCACAGCCCATTTGCAGTCCTAGCCGCCCCCCCACCATCACAGTCCATTTCCAGTTTGTTTCCCCCCACCATCTCATCCCATTTCTTGTCCGTTCTCCCCCCCCACACCATCACAGCCCATTTGCAGTCCTATCCCCCCACCATCACAGCCCATTTCTATTCCATTATCCCCTCCACCATTAAAGCCCATTTGCAATCCGTTCCCCCCCAACCATCACAGCCCATTTGCAGTCTGTTCCCCCCATCACAGCCCATTTCCAGTCCAAGTTCCCCCCTGATCACAGCCCATCCAGTCCTAGCCCCCACCTCCGAAGAGCCCCTCAGCCATCTAAGGGGCTTCAGGGCAAGCCGGGGAAGCCCGCTCGAGGCCCCGGCTCCTTCTGCACAGCTGCCAGCGTGAAGAGCCTTTTCCTTCATGCTGGTGGCTGTGCAGAGGGAGCCGCAGCCACGCGTGGGCTTCCCCGGCTCCCTCTGCAGCTGTCCGTTGTGCAGTAATGGAGTTTGGGCGGGGCCCCCTGAAGTGCGGGGCCCTGTGCGAACAACATTCTCGCTCAATGGATGGACCAGCCCAGAGGTAAGATAGACTCAACTTGTATGTGATATTAAACTCCAGACCTCAAAGACTTCAGAAAACAACTGAAAACCATGCTGTTCATAGAGCACTATGGTCACATCACATAACCTAAGAGAATGGATAACAGCACTCCAATCCTCCCAAACAACTGAATATATATAAAATATGATTCTAGCACCACTGTAAATAGCCCACCCTGTATATAGCTCAAACAAATCAAGCACCCAACACATCCCTCACACAACTAAGTTTTATCTTCACTGCATGTACAACACACACACTTTACCTGATTGCTTGCTGTGATACCACCTTGATTATTAAGATAAGGCGGTTTAGAAATACTGTTAAATAAAATAAATAAATAAATAAATAAACTCTTAATTTGACCATTTCTAGTTCATTCTGACTAAAAAGGCACAAAATATTACACTGTGACAGAACAGCAAAGTAACTTCATTTTCAACAGGGATGTTGAAAACAAACATTGAAAACACTGGTTAATTTTATTGTTGTTTATCATTTGAGTCTGCCGCTGAGACACTTTTGGAGATGTGTTCTGCTTCATGAAAGCAAAATTTTTTCAAATGCTATGTTAAACTGAGATTTGATTAGTTGGCTGAACAGATTAACTCTTGGCATATAGAGCATAGTTTGACTGAATGGTTGGCTGGAGTAAGCAAAATCACTTAGGTCAATATACAACAGCAGAGGTTATCGGGTTTTTCAAATCCCAGCCATTGCTTTAAAACAATTACACATATTCAGCATTGCTATACAGACAGACAGCCATGCTGAATTTACATATAATGAGAGTGCAATTTGTTGACAAAAGGAAGTACAATGGTGGAAGTAGGGGAGGCAGGACTGGCCCTACCATTGAGTGACTATGTTCTTTGCCCATGGTCCCCGCTTTTCAGTTCTGCTATTCAACCCCTATTGATTTATGTGAATGAGGCCCCACAACCAGTCTCTGCACATGGTCCTGCTTTCCTGTCATCTACTTCAGCAATCCCTGAAGGAAGGGGCAGGCAGAACAGAAGAGGGACTGGATTAGGGAATAAAGTGACTGTTCTCTTTTCTGCCCAATGCTTACCCTTCCCCCCCCCCCCCTCCGGCCTGGAAGGGAGAGACCGGAGTAGAATATCCCTACTGCTTTAGAGTCTGAAAAGAAGTAAGGACACTGTGTTCCAGGCTGTTCTCATAGAAATTAAGCTCTGCCTATAATGTGAGCATAGTTCCACCACTATCCATATAGCTAAGCACTTTTATGCAGGCCTATATTAAACTGATAGATTTGGAGGTCATTCCAGAACATGAATAAGGGGTTGTACGTGTGGTGGGGACGTTTACGTATGTGCTGAAAACATCCCCAACCGTATTCTGAAATACTGATGATGTGCACGTCGATGGTGCTAGCATGGGGATCTCAGAACTTGGGCAGGAGAGGGCAGAAAGGGGGTGTGGTCAGTCACAGAGACGTTGAAATCATATTCAGGAAAGGCCAGGGTAAGTTTTAAGTGTTTCCCGGAAATATCCACGTTATTCCTGCTAAAACGTGGTATAAGGCTAGGACTTAAAAAATATTCTGCTGTGCTCTGCAATGTATCCCATAGAGAAGAATGGTTAAGGCAAGTATGTTTTGAACTGGTGTGACTGCAGTCTGAAGATGTAGTATGAAGATACAGGGAGCAGAGGTGAGGGAATGTTATAAGGTAAAGAAACATTTCTAAACACCCTTACAGAAATATTGAAAAAAGCAATAGTGTTTATTCAGGCTATGACCTATGTGCTGATTGTGCTAAAGGCGCCAATCTATGGGCCCCTAACAATTCCCTTGTTCAAAAAAATGGGACTACTGATGCAGGAATAGGATGGGTGTGAACAGGGAAAGGATGCCTTTTTGGGTGAAAAGCAGAGATCATATTTGTAGTTCTGGTACCCCATGCAATTATGTTATGTCATAATGCACATTTTGTGAGACCAATAGTGTTGCTGTTGAGCATGTATTAGTGCTGTTTGCACTTCTGAATGCCCTTATTCTGAGGGTCCCTATTATTGACAGGGATATGTTTTGACATTTAGCCATAGGGAACTTATGCTGATTCCTTCTGGATTATTTTACAAGGGGTACTCTAATTAGATCAGATATTGTTGTAATGTGATAGGGCAGCCATACATCCACAGTGCCTGGCACTGGGAGACACGACTGATGTAGTGCCAGCATTCCCCAGATGGTCCCATGGGGCCTACATCCCTACTCAGGCCAGGATCAATAGAGCTGTGAGAGTGGTGATATATCTGGAGTCTGGTTACTTGGTGTGATGGCAAAGGGATCTCCCCTCCCATGCCCACACAGCCCTGACCAGGGGAGCAGTACCACACAGCTGGCTCTGGGAAAGCAGACAAAGTTGCCCCACAGATAGTGAATGTACACAGACTGACATATGCCATGATGGGACAGGTTTAGCTGCTGTGAGAAATGCCAGTACCCAGATAGGTGGGCCTCAGATGTCATAACCAGAAGGCCCTAGCACAACTACAACTATTACTGATCATGTGTATAGTGCCACAAAGCTTACACAGCACTGCACAGACACACGTAACAGAAGGTCCCTGCCCAGCAGAAAGTATTATCTAGTCCAGACAGACAACACAGCAGCTGTGGAAAGGATACATTTAGGGGAATGGTCAAGAAACATAAGGAAGCTTAGGCAGATCTGATACAACAGCGGCACTGATGGTGTGAGCGCTCAGCATGGTTTTGAGAGGTGCCAGGGATGAAGCATGATATACAGATTCAGGTGGTTTGTGCCAGACAAACAGAGCAGCAAGGTGAAGGGACTGATGTCTAATTTGTCAGTAGAAGGAGAGGGCACAGTTAGGAGTAATCTAACAGATGAGTGTTGTTCAAGGGGTAAGCAGTGGATTTCCTGGGTCCTCTTTATTAACAGATTATGGACCTTTCCTCCAGGAACTTCTCTAAACCTTTTTTAAACCCAGCTACACTAACAGCTTTTACTACATCCTCCGGTAACGAATTCCAGAGTTTGATTACGCGTTGTGTGAAAAAATATTTTCTCTTATTAATCTTAAAAGGGTTACATTGTAGTTTCATTGCGTGTCTCCTACTGATTCTACTTTTTGATGGTGTAAACAACCGATCTATGTTAAGCCGTTCCACTCCATTCGTTAATTTATAGACGTCTATCATATCTCCCCTCAGCCGTCTCTTTTCCAAGTTGAAGAGCCCTAACCTTTTAAGTCTTTCCTCATAGGAGTAGCCTTCCATCCCCTTTACCATTTTGGTGACTCTTCTCTGTACTTTTCTAATTCTGCTATATCCTTTATAACATATGGCGACCAGAATTGCACACAATATTCAAGGTGCGGTCAAACCATGGAACAATACAGAAGCATTATACTATCCTTTGTTTTATTCATCAGTCCTTTCCTTATAATTCCCAGCATTCTATTTGCTTTCTTGGCCACCATTGCACACTGGGCAGAAGGTTTCAATGTATTGTCCACGATGACACCTAAAGCTTTTTCCTGGGCGGTGGTTTCTAAGGTGATACCTTGCATCATGTAACCAAAGTGTGGGTTGTTCTCTCCTGGGTGCATAACCTTGCACTTGTCCACATTAAATTTCATCTGCAATTTGGATGCCCAGCCTTCCAGTTTATCAAGATCCTCTTGCAATTTTTCACAATCTACCTGGGTTTTAACATCTTTGAATAAGTTTGTGTCATCTGCAAATTTGATCACCTCACTTCCAGTTCATTTATAAATATGTTACAAAGCAGCGGGCCCAGCATAGATCCCTGGGGTACTCCACTATTTACTTTTCTCAAATCAGAAAATTGGCTTTTTGATTCATGAACCAGCTGCTCTGAGAAGCAGTTGTTTATTTCATCTAGAAACTTTATCTCCCTAGCATGTCCCGTTGTGACACTGACCCAATCGATACCCAGGTAACTGAAATCACCCATTATTACTGTATTGGTACTTTTGTTAGCTTTCCTGATTTCTTTCAGCATTTCATTATCCCATCTGTTCATTCTGGCCAGGAGGTCAGTAATATACCCCCCACTGCCATTGTCTTTCCCTTTTTACATGGAATTGCAATCCATAGAGATTCTACAGCATATTTTGTTTCCTGAAAAACTTTAATCCTGTGTGACTCAATGCCCTCTCTAACATAGAGCACAACCCCTCCACCAATTTTATCTACTCTATCATTGCAATATAGTTTGTACCCAGGTATTACAGTGTCCCATTGGTTGTCCTCCTTCCACCAGGTCTCTGAGATGCCAATACTATCTAACCTCTCATTTAGAGCTATATATTCTAACTCTCCCATCTTATTTTTTAGACTTCTAGCATTTTCATACAGGCATTTTAGAGGTTGTATTTCAATAATATTAATCTAGAATCTTTCAGCTCTGTACGTAAGGGCATCTTGGAAACTTTTATCTTTATTGGAACCTCTCTGTTTGGATGTTCTAACCTCCCTGTTTTGTTATTATCCTTCAAGGATAATAATTGTATATAGTTGTAGAATTGTATATAGTTACCCCTTGTATAATTGTCTATAGTTACCCCTGTTATCCAAGTTATATGTCCTGTTCATCTGTAAACACAAAGTACCATTGCAAATGTGTAATTTCATTGTTTATTGTAAACCGCGCTGATGCTGAATAGTGCGGTATAGAAGAGACTATAAATAAATAAAATAAATAAGGATACATTCTTATGAACTATGCGCTCTTGTGCATCTGTTGCTTTCCCCTATTATCTAGTTTAAAAGCTGCTCTACCTCCTTTTTAAATGTTAATGCCAGCAGCCTGGCTCCATCCCAGTTAAGGTGGAGCCCATCCCTTCGTAAGAGCCCTTCCTTCCCCAGAAAGTTGCCCAGTTCCTAACAAATCCATAACCCTCTTGTTTGCATCATCGTCTCATCCACACATTGAGACTCTGGAGCTCCGCCTGTCTTTTGGGCCCTGCATGTGACACGAGAAGCATTTCAGAAAATGCTACCCTGGAAGTTCTGGATTTCAACTTCCTACCTAAAAGCCTAAATTTGGCTAGTTGGTTGGCATTTATTGTATGGGGAGTTGGGGGGGGGGGTGTGAGGGGCTGACTGGCTAGCCGGGTTGCTATAAGTTAATGGGGGGTGGGAAACAACTGGCTAGCCAGGCATTTCTTTTTCATAGAGGATTTCTGTACCCCTACTCTGGTACCATTCCTAATAAATTTGGGAACCGTCTGGGGTTGGGATCCTGTACGGGTGGGTGGGGGTTCAGCTTCCTTACACAAGTGCTGGTGCCACAGATCACCTGATCAATGGCGCTGCTACAATTCAGTTGCAGGGGGACTATGGGGGGCCTTGGGGGAATCTGACAAATGCTGCTTCACTGCCACTACTGATTAACAGTGGCTGCGGAGCACACCTGAAGTCTGGCTACAGGTAACGCCACCTCATGAGATAGCATTATCTGCAGTCACAATTGGGCCAATTTTGACAGCCATCACATGACAATTGGTAGTGCATTGGCAAATGCACACTTACTCCCCACCCCAGTCCTGCTTCCCCCCGGCTATAACACCCGAAATGCAGATATCGAAAAAATAGGCTGTGATATCTGCATTTTGTCCACGTTAGCTGCTAACGCTGAATGATATTTCTGCTATGACCTCATGGTAGTAGTTAATGCAGTTTAGTAGACAACCCCCTATATGTGCTAAACAGGAGCAGCTTTTAATCCTGATTTGCACAATTCAGCCATCCACCTGCATTCCCTAGATGAAACAGGGAATTCACATGTAGGTTTTTGATCCTCCCAGGCCACTCTCTAACCACACTCCCGACATGCACCCTTGCAGTTTCTCCATAGTAAGGACATCCATATGCAAATTCAGTCATTTTTTAAAGTTCCATTTCCACGTATAAATACCCAATTTTGCACATAAATATAGCAAATAAGGCTTCTAAAATGCTTCCCATTGAATTCTGTAGTGAAAGATAATTTGGATGGAGAAAACAACTCTGGGGTCTAGTTCCAAAGGTACGCTAATGTTAACATGTGTTATTTCACCATTAAAGCACATTATTAATAAATAGGTTAATTTGAATAACATGGGACCTCTGTTAAAATAATACCCATTAATGGTGAATTAATGAGCGCTAATGTTTGTGCACCTTAGGCCACCTCTTCATGTCTTAGAATAGCTCTTGCTGTGGTCTCTTTTTGAATATAATCGTGGAACTATCAAATAAACCTCAGTCTGCATTTGAGAAGCAGATAAACTCATGAGCGACAGCATAAATGGGATGAATACATGAAAAAAAATTCTTGCAATCTCTCTTGCAGTAGTGCAGTGTCTCTGAAGAAAAAAAACACAGGGGCTGGGAGGTGTTCAGCAGCCTCAGCTATTGTTTCTATAGCGCTTACTTTGCCGTCACTGAACCTTAACCCCAGATATTCAATGCCAGAGCCCTATCGGAGCACCGGTATTGAATATCCAGGTCTGAGGCAATGCACCACACGGAGCAGACACTAACCAGGCAGCAGTGATATTTAGCCGCTGCCCGGTTAGCTTCCATGGGTAAAGATAGGCCAGCTTTTGCCGTGTCTATCTTTAACCACAAGTCGCTAACTGCCCAGTTAGCGACACGTGCCAGCTCTGCTCTTCCCTGCAATGCCAATGACATGCCCCAATGCTATGTGGTTAGCATTGGCGCTTGTAGTGACATTACTTGGATGTTCAGCAGTAATAACCATATCGGTGCCGCTGAAGATCCCTCTAAGCAGCGTTTAGATGCTTTACAGCTCTGTAAACTGTATAAATGCCTTTGAATATCCCTCCCACAGTTTCTCAATGGTCTTTTTTTCCATTTACACAAGGATTGTAAGTAAGTCACATGAACTTTGCGCTAATGGAAAGCACTTGTTGTGGAAAACAAAATGTGGTTTATCTGGGCAAATATGAAGATCAAATATGATCTTATTTACTGCAAAATAGTGCAGAAAATTGCTTTAACCAAGAAGATTACAAACACCTTGGCAGTAAAAGTGTTAAAGCTCCACTTGAAAAAGGGGTTTAGATGATTGCAACTTGCTTCATATATATCTATCTTCAATACAGACTATTCAGAATTAAGCTGTTTATTTTTTAGTTCCACCAATTCCATTATGGAACATCCACATGCAAGTCATTAAAATGCTTGTTTATTTGACAGTTTTTATACTGCTTTACTGTTTCAATCAAAGCAGTTTACATTGTAACTTAAACTAGCACATTTAACAGGGACATTGATAATGTGGATTTTTTCTGAGCAATGGAGGGTTAAGTGACTTGCTCAAGGCCACAAGGAGTGCTCTCCAACAGACCTGCCTGGGACCCAACTCTCATAGCCTGGAACTGATATGTCAGGGGGAGCCTTACCACCCACCACGGATGATGCCAGTACACAGCCGGGATACAGCACAGCCACAGGGTCTGGTGTGTCTGCCATGGCGGAAGTGCAGTCTGGTGTGACACCCAGTGTGGAGGTGCAGTTCGGTGTGACATCCAGGGCAAAGGATCTGTCTGGTGTGACACCCCAGGCAGAGGAGCAGGTCAGTGTGTCTTCCAGTGCTGGGGAGGTGGAGACAGATGGTTTACCACTTGCTAAGTGGATGCAGGGGGGCATGGATGTGGACCAGGAGCTACTGCAGAAGGGTGCATGCCTGGTGGCCAGCACCGAAGGCATACTGGCTGAGCTGCATGGTATCCAACAGGACCTGCAGGCAGCCGCACAGGTGAGGGAGGCTGAGGCTGTGTCTGAGGCATGGTAGGAATACCAACTGCAAGTGGAGCACCATCTAGAGGGACACCTGCATCTGAGGAGGGAAACAGTGCATACCAGGCATCAATTGTTGGTTCCTTATGCAATTTGGTGGGCCTCCTGTGAGACCAGGGAGTGAATGCTGGGGTTGGCAGTGCACCAGCACAGCTACTTGGTAGCCCTGAACCACTTGCAGTGGTCTGCCTTGATGGGGAGGGTGATGAGGCACCAGAAGCAGCTCTTAAGCACCCCTATTGCTTGTTCCACAACCATCCAGGTATGCTGATGGGCAGCATTATACCACTCCTCCTGCTGGCTCATGGGGTGATGCACTGAGGTCAGCAGTCAGGTCCTCAGGGGATATCCATGGTTGCCTGTAGGGGCAATGTGAGATGTGCACATGAGCATGGGACATGTGTTGGTTACAGTCTATGGGTTGTTACGGCAAATACAATGCACCAGCTACTAGCCATGTGGGATAAAATATGTGACATTCAAGGACACTGTGGCAGTGAGGGGACACCAACATGTGGCTTGTGCGCATTCAAGCATTTGGGGCAGGAAAATGTGGGATGCTGACATGGGCTAGCCTGTTGGATTGGGAGGACAGGGGCATGTCATGGAGATGTGGTTGGAGGGTCTGCTGGCTGCATTGGGAGCAGACATGGATGTGCCCTACATGGGCTGCTGCCATGTGGCTGCACTACATGGTACCAGCCTATGCTCTTCCACATGCCACATGTTGGAGTGTGCTGTCTGCTCTTGACCATGGAGGGTGTGGCTGGAGAGAAGCACCATTTTAAAGCTGCTTCAGAGTTTTGTAGAGAGGAGCCCGGCAGAGACACAGGTACAGTCTCTGAGCTTATCAGAGACATAGTGGAGAGAGAAGGAGAAGTGGAGACTGCTGATTCTTATTCTCATAATACTGTTCATTAGCTCAATCAAATCCTATGGTTTCCAAGTGTAGGAGGCATAATGCAGCTTTCAGTTCAGTAAATCAGTGGCAGAAACAAAGCTGGCCCTGGACCTAGTGCAATGGGATAACATGACCCTCCCCTTTTACTGGTAGTTGTACTTCTGAAGGCATATGGCAATCGGGACTGTCTGGGTTGCACTTCATGTTCTTGGGTGCTAGCTGTGAGTGACCCTGAACTGGCAAATGAATCATCGGTGGACTGTGGCCTACTCTGAGTACTTTAAACTGTGCCGGGGCTTTCGGTCAAGAGGGGGTGTATGTCCTTCTGCTGAGGAAGTGGCTGGTGACATTTGCAGGGAGGTATCCCTCCCCCCCCCCGCCCCAGGCTCTGCTCGGGGTGGTGGAAGAGCTGAGGGAACTGTCCTATAAAGATAATAAACGGACAGGTTTTTTTTTTGTTTTGTTTTGTTTTTTAAAGATCCAACCAGGAATCCTATTGAGGGGAACTGATCAGGGAACATTCTCTGTACAATCTGATAAACACGGGAAACTACGGGGCCATGAAGTAACTAACACTAGCCACCCCCCTTTCACAGAGCATTTCTAATAGGGACAGAGACAGCTTATGTCTGTGCTAGTCCAGGTGCTAAAATTCCTAGGCATACATTTCAACAAAATCGGCCCCCTCCCCCACATGTGCTTGTCTACAGACAGAGGGGACGGGCTGCATTTCCCTGTGCACTAAGCATAATGGATGTGTGTGCTCATTCTAAATAAGAACAATTTAGATAAAGTCCTTAAAATATAAAATTAATATTTTAATATTTTGCAACATGTTATAACAACAATCCCAACAGAAAGAACTATAGCTCCTAACATGACGGCCACATATCTGTTACGTATGACTGGAATAAAATTACTTGGCATGAAAACTAACTGCCAGCCATAATCAGCATGTCTCTGCAAGAAAAAATTACTTTAAATCTTACAGTTTTAGGAAGCAGATATTCAAAAGACATTCTGAATACTTTTGCCATGAAGTGGGTGGATATCCAGAATACATATACACTTTTTTTCTTCCTATTTTATTTTTATTAATAAGTATGTCTTCTATGAGGTGCTTGCCGCAGTATATCAGGAACTAGAATTCAAACACGATGAACTCCTTATTCACTCAGGATTTAAATCACTTTCAAGTCGCAATCTGGTACTACTGGCTCGGAATGCTTTATAGTCCTGTCAGGGTTCTTAACCTCTACTTCGTAGGACAAAGGGAAAACAAAAGCAGTTTCCTGAATTTTTCTATCATTTCCTATTTAAACCATTACAGTACTTACTGAAGGTTTGAACATAATTAACACAAAACAAAGCTAAGCCCACAAATGCATTATATCTATAGCCCTACAAAAATTCTTCTCACTTGGTCCCTACAAGTACAGGAACTCGAAAGGGGTTAATAAGAACTTAACCCTTTCCAGGCTAAGCCCAAAACTATCGGGACCCACAATCCTGACTAAACATTCTTATTAAATGATATATAATACATGACCATAGCAGAAGGAACATCATTATTAAAACACATTGAATAAAACAGGTACAATTTCCTGAAATAAGCACAAATTAACCCAGCTACAGAACGCTGAAATTAAGCCTTCACAGGGTTAACAGATACTGAACATTCCTTTGTACAGACACGCCCCTTCTTTCTCCGCTAGCCAGTTTCATGCTGTGCTGAGGGAACAAAAAACTAGAATGAATGAAACAGCTTCTTGATTTAAACGTAATTCCTGCCTTCTTAATACTATTTCTTAATCGGTAAACTGTTCCACAAATTATTCAACAGAATAATCTCACATTTATACCAGAAGGGAAACTCACGGTTTTAACAGATAACAAAAATCAGATACACAGTAAAGACAGACAATACACCAAACGCTTCCTCCTTTTTGCGACCTGGGCGCAGTCGCCTGGCCAGGAACTGCGCTACTTAGGAGTCCACTCTCGCTCGGTCTGTATTTCAAGGCCTCTCACTCACACAAGCAATCATATTTCAACAAAAATCATTTTTCAAGTGCCCAGGTTTTCTGACTAACTGACTATTCCAAACAAGAAGGATCGATGGCTTCGGCTGCCGCTTTCTCTTACGCGGAGCTTACTAGGACCGCCCTTATGGGAGGTGATCAGGCTCCCTTGTCTCGCGCCTACTCATGCGAGATTTCCCAGTTAGTCTATACCAAATCAGTCTTGCGCATACTTATGCAAGACTTTTTCCCCAGGCTGCACTGACTTTTAAATCACAAAAATGTCTACTCACCGGATCCAGTTCCTGATACCAAACCAGTTCTTGGGTTGGACCCGGGAGTCCCCTCGGGTTCGGAAGGTGTTGACCAGCTGGACCCAGTGGCCTGCCGAGGCAAGGCGGAACCCTCTCCGATACAAAGGGATCGGCAGCACCTGAGACGTTCCCCTGCGGTCGGACAGACATGGTTCCAATCGGAACCAATAGAAAATTCTCATGTATCAAACTGAAAAAGAGGTATAAATGGTTATGTCTCTGTTTAAACCTTTGCTCAGTTCCTTTTGAAGCTTTGACTGACTGGGCCTGTGCACATTAAACTGGCTTGGACCCTGTCAATTGACTCCTGGACTTATTCATTGATTGCACTTTGCTACAGCATATTCTTGGTGCGTTGGCCGGGAAGTGCGAGTGGTAAATGGTATTCAAGTGAATAATCCACGCAATTCGCCTTGAGGTTTGGCCCGGTTGGAACTGTGTCTGTCCGACCACGGGGGGAAACCTCAGACGCCGCCGGCCCCTTTGTGCCGGAGAGGGTTCTGCCTGCCTCGGCGGGCCATCGGGTCCAGCTGGCCAACACCTCCAACCCGGGGGAGTCCAGGTTCTAACTCAGAAGCTGGTGTGGTATCGGGGACCGGATCCGGTGAGTAGATATTTTCGTGATTTGATAGTCAGAAAGAACAGCCTGGGACAACGTCTTGCATGCGCAGGACTGATTTGGTATATTTGGTATAGACTAACTGGGAAATCTCGCATGAGTGTGGGCGAAACAAGGGAGCCTGATCACCTCCCATAAGGGCGGTCCTAGTAAGCTCCGCGTAAGGAAAGCGGAAGCCGAAGCCATCGACCCTTCTTGTTTGGAATAGTCAGTTAGTCAGAAAACCTGGGCACTTGAAAAATTGAAATATGATTTCTTGTTGAAATATGCTTGCGAGTGTGAGTGAGAGGTCTTGAAATACAGACCGAGCGAGAGCGGGAGCGGACTCCTAAGTAGCGCAGTTCCTGGCCGGGCGACCATGCCCAGGTCGCGAACAGGAGGAAGCGAGTGGTGTTTGTCCTCCCCCAGTGTTCTGTGGGCTGTACAGACCCCTTACCTACAGCCATACTACCTATCCTTATTGTTCGTTGTTTTGTACGTCATTACGTGTACGTAGGGTACATAGGGTACGTAACGTACGCAGGTACGTTGAGTACGTAGGTAGGGTACGCAGGTACGTTTAGATTATGGGAGGGACGGAGTCCACGCAAACTCCATTGGCATGTATGATCAAGAATTTCCGTAAAGGATTTCCGGGCGATTATGGTACAAAAATGACTCCATCCAGATTAAAAATGTTATGTGAAAGGGAGTGGTCCGCATTAGCTGCTTCATGGCCCCGGGGGGGGGGGGGGCACCTTTGATTTTGAGACAGTTTTACGAATCCATCAGCTCATATTAAGAGTGTATCCTGACCAGTTCCCCTATATAGATTCCTGGTTAAGTGTATGTGAACAGCAGCCCTCATGGATGAAGCGCTGTTATGAGGAGCACTGTAAAATATTTGTAGCTACTACTAGGGGAACCAAAAAGGCTAAGGAAGAGAAGCTGCCTGTGTATTCTGACCCACCTCTCTACAAAACTCTGAAGCAGCTTTAAAATGGTGCTTCTCTCCAGCCACACCCTCCTTGCTGCACATGTGAGATTTGTTAGGGCTCAAACTAGCTCTTAAATCACTGCTAGGGCAGGGCTTAGCTCTAGCTACTGCATGCTTCGGTAGCTTGTGGTTTCTATGGGAACCTTGTTTACCTCTGCTTTTAAAGGTGTATTCCTAACTTTTCTCCCATTCCATTCGATCCACACAGCTCTCCTTATCACAGTATATAAGCATTCCACACATAGAATATTGTATATAGTTGTAGCAAGTTAAATGTATGTAGTTTCAAAGTTTAATGTAAAAGTTGCTGTGATGTTTCAAGTAAACCACCCTTGATCTCAGGAAGGGGCGGTATATAAAAGCTTGTTAAGTAAATAAAAATAAATAAAGTTACCTACTACAATAGGAACTCGTTGAGTGGTAGGCTGCAGAGGGCAGTGGTCAATGGTGATTATCTGAGAAAAGGGGAATCATCAGTGGTGTGCTGCAGGAATCAGTTCTTGGTTTAGTTTTTTTTTACATTTCTGTAAACCGCAGATGATGGTGTTGTCAGGTGACTCAAGAAGGCAATGTGAAAAGGTTCCTTGAGTGTTTCTTCAGGGGTACACCAGATTGACCCCTTCCCACTGGGTTATGCTACTCACTCCAGCGATGTTCCTCCTAGAGGTAAGGATGGGAAGTGGAGAATAACAATCAGAATTCTGGAAAGTAAAATTTGGTTAAAGAAATAAATAAAGAGAATTGTTTTTGAAAAAGTAAATCAGCTTTATTCAGTTGGTCTGTAGTATTGATAAATTAAGCTGATACATTTTTTTAGCTTTTATATTAAAGGTCACCAGTTCAACATTCAAACAATCAGAGCTAAATTTCTTCCTAACTTTATTTAAGTAGCTTTATTAATGTTTTTCTCGAGCAGAAACTTGTAGCTACCATTTTAGTCCATTTAGATATGTGTAAATAAATGTCAACAGGTTGTAGGTGACACCTTTTGATTGGACATTTTTGACAAGCTTGGGAGAGGTATTTTCTGAAATTCAACAAAAACATTGTTAGTTTAAAATGTTATTTTCCTCCTGTTTAGGTAATGTTTTTCAAGTTTCCATACAACCCTCTTCAGTAAGTATTTTTTTACTATTTTCTTAAAATACAATACAATTTAAATTTATCAGCTAGCCTTGGACAGCTGTTCCATTTAAATTTGTAACTCATTGCTAATATATTTTATAGAATAATTTTTATTACAAATCTTACCATTTTTCCTTTTTTCAATACACTTACTATTTATCTTAAATTCTATGGAAATTGCATTAACCAGCACTTTCTCTCTCCTAAATTAACACTTCAACATGTGCATTGACAATTAACTAATAAATCACTTTATTCTCTCTTTCAGAATTCTATTGCCTCAAAATGTCATTCCAGCAGGAACAAAGACAACATCAGATAAATGTTGAATGTAACTTCCAAGCTACTCTGTTGCTGCCAGGTATATGTTTTAATATTTACTGATACTTTTTCAAGACCAGGGAAATTCACTGCGTACACCTGGTATAAGCAGCCTGGAATCCGTGTACCTTTTTGGTGACAGGTACTTGTGATCTATATCGGCCACTATTGGAAACAGGATAGTAGACTTGATGGGCCCTTGGTCTGGCCCATTATGGTATATCTAATATTCTTAAACCTCTTTTCCTTAGAAGTAAAAGTCATCAGTGATTGGAACCTTAGGTAAAGCCTTTGTAGTAAAACTAAGCTACCTTTCTTACTTGAAAAATGTATTGTCTTTTCCTCTGGCCAGGGTATTGTTGTATAAGTTGGGATGAACTTATTTGTGTACTTTGATTTGCTTCTTGCCATCTCAGCTATTTACTTCCACCGTCTTCTCCCAAATCCTCTTCAGCTGTGGCTTTCCACTTTCCTTCAGAGGAATCACCTACTAGGCAGTCTTTAAGTAAATCAAAGAAGGGAAACCTTAGCTTCCTACCTCAAGGGTTTGTCTTTTATTTCAAATACTTCATACTTTTTTTTTTGTTTAAACCTGGGTATGAGGTCTTTGTTATCTGCAAACACATTCTTTCACGTTTCCTTATAGTCTGTGGCCCCTGCCCGCATAGCAGCCAGGTTTCCAGGGTGATGGTACTGATTCTACAGTGCTACCATGGCGCCTCCATGACCTAAGTGTGGAGCCTTCAATGGGACATTATGGTTTAGCTTCCTCCTTAGTTTGGGATTCTAACATTAAAGTGTTTTGCCTAGAGTCTTAGGGGTGTGTCTACTATGCTGGGCTAACAGTTAACCTGGGCTATCTGCACCTAGGTCCCTTGTTATTCTACAACCGCGGGTATAGACACACTCGCAATTCCAAAATCAGGGAGATAATATGTTTCCAAAAATACATCCCTATGCTCTCTGTATTCTGAAAAGATGGACGTGTGCGATGCCACCTGCTGCTGCTGGAAAACACATTAATACAGAAGAAACAGATAAGGTCAGGCAATAAAGACTATATATACTAGTCTGTTGCATGCCCTTAAAAGTACAAGGTTATCTAAGTGCACCAAATTTATGGTAAAAGCAAGTGGAAAGTGAAATGTTTATCCTGACAGACCCTGCAGCAAAAACATACATGGCAGTTGATGAACACCTTAGTCAGTCTTTCAGTGGTCCTCGCTGAAAACAATGTTTGCAATGCTAAGAATGGGCCAGAAAAAAACTGAATATCTTTGTCCTTCATAGGAAACTATCAGGATGAGAACGTGCAACAGTGCAAACATCAGGAACACTTGCCGAAAAGCACTATCATCTGTCCTGACAAATGTGCACAATGTTCAAGACCTCTGATCAACACACAGTCCAACTCTGGAATTCGTTACTAGTGGATGTAGCGAAAGCTGTTAGTGTAGCTGGATTTAAAAGATGTTTGGACAAGTTTCTGGAGGAAATGTCCATAAACCATTATTAAATAGGGCTGGACAAATCCACTATTTACCTATTGGACAAGAGGCATGGAATCTGTGTACCTTTTAGGAACCTGAAGGGTACTTGTGACCTGGATTGGTCACTTTTGGAAACAGGACACTGGGCTTGATGGACCTTTGGTCTGGCCCAGTATGGCATATATTATATTCTTATGTTCTTATGACTTCCACAGATGTAGTCAATTTTATTTTTGTACAGCCCATTTAGTGAAGTCCAAGGGTACAGTTGCCGCTTGTGTTGCTGGAAGAAGGTGTTTGAGATGAATAGATCGTTGGTCTTGCAAAATTCAATCAGTCTTTCTCCAGCTTCATTTTTGTTGCCAAATCTATATTTTCCACCCACTTTGCCTTCTTCTTCATTGCCAACATTTTCTTTGCAGTTGCCCATGACTATTAAAATATCTTGTTTGCAAGTTCTGTCAATTTCAGCTTGTACTTGTTTATGGAACTCATCAACTTCATCCTCTTTTGGAGCTGTTGGTGGGCATATACCTGAATAATAGTTATATTTGATGGGCATTCTTCGTAGCTGAAAAGAAATTAAGCGCTCACTGACTGCATTGTATTTCATTACAGTTCTTGCAAATTTCTTTTTAATTATATTATAAATGCAATACCATTTCTTCTTTGTCTTTCTTTACAGCATAGTATACCATGTGATCATCAGAAGCAAACCAACCGATGCCAGTTCATTTCAGTTTGCTGACACCCAACAGATCGAGTTGTACATGTTCCATTTCATTCCTGACCACCTCCAACTTCCCTTGGTTCATGCTTCATACGTTCCATGTCCCAGTAGGCAAGACATCTTGGCAACTTCTGACTCTTATTTCATGCATAGCTACATTAGCAATCAGATGTCCCACGGGCTTTACCAACCACATTATAAATGCTGGCTTTACTCGGAAAAGTCTGCAGCACATCTTCAGTAGCCAGTTGAGTGCCTTCTGACCTGGAGGTCTCATCTTACAGCACTATAGTGCAATTTGTTTTGTTGTGACTATCCATTGGGTTTTCGTGGCAAGAAACAGTGGAATCACATGATCCCATCTGTGTGCCCTTAATACCAATCTGGCCACCATATCCTGGACAGACGGGAATCTCCTTAATTCCCTCCCCGACAGTTTCATACACAATGAGTTATAACAATCCAGTCTGCTAAGCACCAGTGATACCACCAAGGCCCTAATACAATTTTGCCAATGCATTCAATTGCACTAGGTTTGGAAGGGTTTTTTTTCACATGGTTAGACTGGACAATTGGACTGTACACACTGAATCTAAAATTTAGATTTTTGGACTGTTGAAGACAATTAATGGAGTCTATTTTCCCATGATCTGTATCACCATAATGTATTATGGCCCACAGTATTACATAATTATTAAATTTGGTTTTAATTAAATTGATATTTTGTGGAGAACTGAATATTTTTTGTACATTTGGGGTTTTTTGTTGGTTCAAAGTTTTGGTTCGATCTGTTTTTCTTAGCACACAGCATATAATATTTCACTGCACTTAATCTGCTTTTCAGCCACTTCAAAAGCAGATAAGTGCAGTGAAACATCATATGCTGTCTGCATTACTTTCAAGCTAATATTTATATGAAGGACAGTATCTATGAAATTCTTGGAAATGCTATGTGGAACGTGGAGGCATGTCAGTTCTTTGAATTAATACTATTTTTGAGGTTAACATTTAAAAATTAAAACATTGCAATTGAAATTGGAAACTGAAGATTGAATTAACACTAAAAGAGGTATTTTAGGATCATTGATGCAACGAGCGACTGCTAAAGGCCAAAACATTCTATGCCTATGCTAAATATGCTCAGTTGGGTCTGAGATCCTTTTTCACCTTTTTTAAGGGTTCTGTGTAATTATATTGTTTGATAACCCCATGGGAATTCCTTCTGCTGATGACGCATATTGTTTATTGATATCTATATTCTCTTCATTCTGGGATTGGTTTGTTTGGGAGTCTACCATGGGCGCTGCTACAGATCTGGTATTAAATCTGGAACAATGTTCTCCTAATCTGACTTTAAACTCTCTCTTTGTGCGTCCCACATAGATTAACTTGCAAGGGCAATGAATCAGATAGACTACAAGGATGTTGTTATAAGTAGTTTGAAACCTGACATTAAGCGGGTTATTTTAGAAGCATTCCCATGTCCAAAAAACAGTCTTGTTCTTAATGCTGCTTTTAGGATGTGAGAAGCTTCTAAACTAAGAACATAAGATATGCCATACTGTGTCAGACCAAGGTCCATCAAGCCTAGTATCCTATTTCCAACAGCGGACAATCCAGGTCAAAGTATCTTTCAGATTCCCAGAAAGGTACACAGATTCCACGTTGCTTATCCCAGGGTAAGCAATGGATATCCTTGGTCCTCTTCGAGACATGTAGATTTTACATGTAGATTTAAATACACATCTCACTGCCATTTTAGATCATGCTTTTTGTAGATGTGGGAATGCACACCACATCTACCTTGCCATGGGGAGTGGTAAGGGTGGAGAGTGGGAGTGTTGTGGGCAGGGCCCAGGATGCAAACATAGTTTCCCAATTTTTGAAAGAGAATCAATGTCTGGAAAAAAAAAGCCTTAACTCTGTTGCCCCTAATGGGCTTAATGCACAAATTGATTGGCATACTATTATTTGAGTTGTTGCTTCCATTTGCATTTGTGAGGTGTTCCCTTGTCAGTGGGTTCCCCTTAACAAATTGAGTCAGCTGACAAGTGTGACGTCAGATGCCGAAACATAGAAGTAAGCTGTGCCCCTACTGAAGCAGCTCACTGACTTCAGTGTAATTGTGATTGCCAGTTTATGCTGACCTGAAGCAGGGTTAAGTTTGGATGCTGTACCCGAAACGTGCGGCACGTCGTCAATTTGAAATTCTAGCATTTCATTGATTGAGCTAAGTGTCAAGTTTGATTCTTATGACTTTAGCATTTTATGAAAACTTAAGAAAAAACTTAAGAAAAAAAGGAGTTGTCGCAGTGGTGTGTGGAAGTGTTCCACTCATTTTGACGACTAGCTCCGACAAAATTAGTCCACTAAGGGGTTTCATTGTTTATTGTTAGGATCTTCCGTTTCACGGGTATCTACTTGATTCTGATGGGTTTAGAATTTTCCATATTCTTTGGAAAAAAAAGTTGTCACATTTATACTTGCCCCCAAGCATGAATAAGTACCTGCTGTCAGACGCAGAATCCATGCTGATGTCATCCCCTGCCAGTATTCCCAAATCCAGAAATCCCCCAACAGCCTCTAACTTTCATAGGTCTGATCCCACTCCCACCCACCACCCATAGCAAGAAGCATAGCCCCCTCCTTCCCTCTCCTGCAGCAAGAAGCAGACCCCCTCCCCCCTTCCCCACCGATGCAGTCAAAAAGCCCCCTCTTTCCTAAAAGGCACCCCCATTATACATAAAGTTGGTGCACCCCTTTCAAGAACCCCCCAGAGATCAAACAGTCCCCCCACCCCAACCCACTTATTAAAACACTAGAAAAGAGTCTTGAAAGACTAGAAAAGGGACCTGTTACTTCTGGAGAGAGATCTGCAACTGTGAGTATATACTTCTGGGACTTTTCTGAAAGGAATTATTTTTATTAAAGCTAATTAATCTGTGAACCCACTATTTCTTGTTAAATCAGTCAGAGCCTAGTAGCAGAAGTTTAAGTTTACATTTAAAACACAGAAGAGAGCTTTCTGGTTACATTTCATACCCAGCAGAGAGCTTGTAGTTTAAATTTAATAGTCATTCAGGGCCTAGCATCAGCAAAGTACTTTTAGTTTACATTTACAACACAGAAGAGAGCTTTCTGGTTAAATTTCATACCCAGTAGAGAGCTTGTAGTTTAAATTTAATAGTCACTCAGGGCCTAGCATCAGCAAAGTACTTTTAGTTTACATTTAAAACACAGAAGAGAGCTTTCTGGTTAAAATTAGAACCCAGCAGAGAGCTTGTAGTTTAAATTTCATAATAAGTTAGAGCCTAGCAGCAGCAAAGAGCTATAATTTAAATCAAATAAGAACATAGCTTACCTCAGCAGCACAGGACAGAGTACTGTGTAGCAGCCCTCTTTTAATAATATAGCCAAATTAATATGAATAAAATACAGTCTCTAAAATGCTGGTATGCAAATACTAGAAGTTTAAAAAAATAAGATGGAAGAGTTAGAATATATAGCACTAAATGAGAGGTTAGATATGATTGGAATATCAGAGGCATGGTGGAAGGAGGACAACCAGTGGGACACTGTGATACCTGGGTACAAACTATATCGTAATGACAGAACTGATCAAATTGGTGGAAGGGTTGCGCTCTATGTTAGAGAGGGCATTGAGTCAGAAAGGATTAAAGTTTTGCAGGAAACAAAATTAGCTGTAGAATCTCTATGGATTGAAATTCCATGTAAAAAGGGGAAGGCGATGGCAGTGGGAGTGTGCTATCGACCACCAGGCCAGAATGAACAAATGGATGATGAAATGCTCAAAGAAATCAAGGAAGCTAACAAACGTTACAGCACAGTAATAATAATGGGTGATTTCAATTACCCCGGTATCGACTGGGTCAGTGTCACGGCAGGACATGCTAGGGAGATAAAGTTCCTAGATGACATAAATGACTGCTTCTTGGAGCAGCTGGTTCATGAACCAACCAGAGGGGAAGCCATATTAGACCTGGTCCTTAGTGGAACACCAGATCTAGTGCAAGAGATAAGGGTGTTGGGGCCACTTGGCAATAGTGATCATAGCATTATCGCCTTTGATATAATTAGTGGAGGAGGGATAGTACGGAAATCCACAGTACTACCTTTTAACTTTAGAAAGGGAGACTATGATAAAATGAGCAAAATAGTTAAGAAAAAACTAAAAGGAGCAGTTGCAAAGGTTAAAGACTTACACCAAGCTTGGGTGTTGTTGAAAAATACTATCTTGGCAGCCCAGATCAGCTGTATTCCACGCTTTAAGAAAAGTGGAAGGAAGTCCAAAAAACTGCCAGCATGGTTTAAAGGTGAGGTCAGAGAGGCTGTTGTTGCCAAAAAAGCATCTTTCAGGAAATGGAAAAAAGAGCCAAACAACAAAACCTGGAAACAGCACAAGCACTGGCAAATCAAATGCAAGGCATTGATAAAGCAGGCAAAGAGAGAATTTGAGAAGAAGCTTGCTGTGGAGGAAAAAATGCGAAATAAAGATTTTTTCAAGTACATTCGCAGCAAAAAACCTGTGAGAGAGTCAGTTGGTCCATTAGTTGATAGAGGAGTTAAAGGGGCACTAAGAGGCGACAAGGCGATAGCGGAGAGACTGAATGAATTCTTTGCTTTGGTCTTTACTGAGGAAGATGTAGGGATGTTACCCATGACTGAAGTGGTATTTAAAGGTGCAGAAGAATTGAAGGAAATATCGATACATCAGGAAGATGTATTACAACTATTAGATAAACTGAAGAGTAGCAAATCACCTGGGCCGGATGGTATACATCCAAGGGTGTTGAAAGAACTGAAATATGAGATTGCAGACCTGCTATTAGTAATCTGTGAACTATCATTAAAATCATCTCTAATACCTGAAGATTGGAGGATTGTCAATGTAACACCAATTTTTAAAAAGGGTTCCAGAGGTGATCCGGGAAACTACAGACCGGTAAGCCTCACATCAGTACCGGAAAAATGGTAGAAACCATCATAAAGAATAAAATTACTCAGCATGTAGATAGTCATGGCCTAATGGGAGACAGCCAACATGGCTTTAGACAAGGAAGATCTTGTCTTACTAATCTGTTATGTTTTTTTGAAAGTGTGAATAAACAGGTGGACAAAGGTGAGTCAGTTGATATAGTGTATCTGGACTTTCAGAAAGCCTTTGACAAGGTCCCTCATCAAAGACTTTTGGCAAAACTAAAGAGTCATGGGATGGGAGACAGTGTACTACTGTGGATCAAGAACTGGTTAAGAGATAGAAAGCAGAGGGTTGGGCTAAATGGCCAATTTTCCCAATGGAGAAAGGTGAATATTGGTGTACCCCAGGGATCTGTGCTGGGTCCGCTGCTTTTTGACATATTCATAAATGACCTGGAAAGTGGAATAACGAGTGAGGTTATCAAATTTGCAGATGACACAAAACTATTTAAAGTTGTTAAAACCCAAGACGATTGTGGAAAATTGCAAGAGGATCTTGATAAATTAGAAGACTGGGCATCAAAATGGCAGATGAAATTTAATGTGGACAAGTGCAAAGTTATGCACCTAGGGAAGAACAACCCAAACTATGGTTATACAATGCAAGGTTCCACATTAGAAACCACCACCGAGGAAAAAGATTTAGGCGTCATTGTGGATAACATGTTAAAATCCTCGGCCCAGTGTGCAGAGGCAGCCAAGAGAGCAAATAGAATGCTAGGTATCATAAGGAAAGGAATGGAAAATAAAACAAAAGATATTATAATGCCTCTATATCGTTCCATGGTGAGACCGCACCTTGAATATTGTGTGCAGTTCTGGTCGCCGTATCTTAAAAAGGATATAGCGTTATTAGAAAAGGTTCAGAGAAGAGCCACCAAAATGGTAAAGGAGATAGAAGGATACTCCTATGAAGAAAGGCTAAAAAGGTTAGTGCTCTTTAACCTGGAAAAGAAACGGCTGAGGGGAGATATGATAGAAGTCTATAAATTAATGAACGGAGTGGAACGGGTAAACATAGATCGATTGTTTACGTTATCAGAATATAGAAAGACTATGGGACATGCAATGAAGCTACAGGGTAAACTATTTAAGACTAATAAAAGGAAATATTTTTTCACTCAACGTGTAATCAAACTCTGGAATTTGTTATCGGAGGATGTAGTAAAGGCTGTTAGTATAGCTGGGTTTAAAAAAGGTTTGGACAAGTTCCTGGAGGAAAGGTCCATAAACCATTATTAAGAAGGGACCCAGGATATCAATGCTTGACCCAGTACAAGCATTGCGGAACCTGTGTCTTTTGGGGAAACTGCTAGGTACGTATGACCTAGATTGGCCACTGCTGGAAACAGGATACTGGGCTTGATGGACCTTGGTCTGACCCAGTATGGCATATCTTATGTTCTTTTGTTCTTATGCCTGGGCCTACAGGGGGCCATTGGGATATAGTGGGAGCAGAATAGAGGCTCATTCACTCCTGCCCAACATGAGGTAGAACATCAACTGGCATCCCTAACCCCTAGTAGTAATTGTGTGGTACAAACAGTACCTTGAGATTACTACTAGGAGTCATCGGAACCATGGCTGAACCTGAAACCAGATATTCAGTGACGGCACCAAGATATCCTCTGGCACTGGATAACGAAACCACAGAAAGATAGGACATAAGAACCATCTTAACAGGATGTAGAGGATGAACGCCAGATTACAGTGGAACCAGAATGGCTTAAAAGGTGGTGCTGAACCACATCTCTAAGTGTGGAACCAAAGCAGTCTACACACCTGTTAAATGCATAAACACATTTTATAATCTGAAGTGATAAGAATTGTATGCATGGAAATTTGTGTTCACCTGTACTCTGCCCAAACTTCACCACTGTGCGTGCACACCTTCTCTGAGAGCTTGCATGGTCGGACTTAGGTAAGCACACTTACAGATCAGTAACCACCAAAAAGATGTGCCTAGGTGTCAATTCACATGCATAAACCCTTGAAAATAGATGATTTAGGAACATAAATGGTAGATATCTTTATGTGACTCCTTTAAAATCAGCCCCTTAATGTTGTAATCAATATCTTATGTAATAACTTATATAGTTTGGAGATTCACTGTTTTTCATGAAAGAAAGTGGGAGTTTAGCTCCAATATACTAGGTTTGTAAACTGGTTTTGTAATGTTCATCTTAGGCTGTAAAACACAATGGCGCATCTTTACTAAAGGTTAATGTGTGTTAAGTGCTGCAATGGCCCATAGAAATGAATGGGCAGTGGCAGCACTTAACGCACGTTAACTTTATTTAACATGCACCAACCTTTAGTAAACATACCCCAATGTTGCATTCATAACTATCGATAACAAAAGGATGTAGGTAAATTGTATCTGTCCTATAATTTCAGGAAAATAAGAAGTTTGTGATCTTTACAAATGTGATTGATAGCACATATCCCCTTGCATAATGTGCCCCCCCCCCCCTTAGATTTGTGGTATTCTGAATTTGAAAAACAGGATTACACCTTAAGGTATCATGGTTGAT
This sequence comes from Ichthyophis bannanicus, assembly GCA_033557465.1. Classification (NCBI taxonomy): domain Eukaryota; kingdom Metazoa; phylum Chordata; class Amphibia; order Gymnophiona; family Ichthyophiidae; genus Ichthyophis; species Ichthyophis bannanicus. The sequence continues at coordinate 1,761,070,759 of CM066032.1, read as the reverse complement.
TTAGCCCATTTAACACAGGAGACGTTGCAGTGTTTTAAGTGCTTTGACTGTTGAAGAAATAATAGGATGATCCTCCAATTTACTAGATCGTCTCTTGCTAATCAGATAATGTGTACAAGGAGACAGCATGATATTTATTTCTAATTGGAGCTAATGAAGTATGTCCAGAGCCTCCTGTTCTATTAAGCACCAAACATTGCCTAAGAAGAAAGACCCTACGACAGTAAAAAAGATCAGCAAAGTTGATTCTTCTTAGTTTTAAAACTTTTCATGCAGTCCCAGAGGGTTTGGCATTCCACAGGAATTTACTAAGGAGTCAATCTATATTCTTGTAGAATTACAAAGGCACATAACATGATAGCTTACTTAAGCAATAGTTAGTCACTGCTGTTATTATCATCTTAATAGCTTTGGGGTAACCTCACCATGATAAGAAGATGAGGACTAGTTCACCGGGGTAACTAAAATCCATTGAAGGATCTGCTTACAGTTATATTTTAGAGGCTGTTCAAAATTTGGCAAAAAGATGAAACATGTTATTGTTGTGTGCCTGAAGGTGTCCAAAGCCCTCAGCTTCCTCACCACTGGAAGCTTCTAGACACTTTTTGGTGCCAATGTAGGCATAAGTTAGTCACCTCACTCTGCACTGTATTCTGAGCACTTTTCTCAGGAGAGTCAACAAATATATTGTTTTCCCCAAGTGGGAACTGAAGGTATATAAACCATGGCAGAATTTAATGAGTCAGTTCATTTTTCATCTGCTTTGGGAGCTATAGATTATACAAATGTTGCAATCAGATCACCTGTGGGGAATGAGGATGGCTAGAGAATTAGAAAGGCCTTTCATTCACTCTGAATACAGGTGGTCCTCATTTATGCCCCAATATTTTTAGTGCCCACACTTCCCAGGCTTCTGTCCTGATGCCTACAGTTTGTCACAGTCTAGCATGCATAATCACTTTGAGTGTAGTAGAAACATAGAAACATAGAAATATGATGACAGAAAAAGACCACATGGCCTATCTAGTCTGTCCTTCCATATCAACAACTACAACAGTCCCCTTTTTACCTTTAGAGATCCTCTGTGTTTGTCCCATGCTTCTTTGAATTCAGTTACTGTCCCCATCTCTACCACCTCCACTGGGAGACTATTCCACGGATCCACTACTCTTTCCGTAAAGAAATATTTCCACATATCACTCCTGAATCTATCTCCCTTCACCAATGTTCCCTCTAATTTTCTGTAGGCTGTGTGCGCATAAAAATATCAGCTGTGCAGCTTTTGAAGGAAGGTTACATTTTTGTGCGCCACATAACGACACTCGGAGTTATATACTTTAAAATTTGACTACACGTCAGAATACAGTATGTACACCACATTGATTTTAATCAAATTAAATGAAAATAAGACGATTACTAAATGAAGCGGAAAATTTCTAGTAATTACAATCACAACTTTTAAATTTTAAGACGTCTGTGTTGTTTTCTATCAGAATCAGAACCGTAATTTTTGTGCGCTCTGTTGTAAAGTATGTGCGCTCACTCGGCGAGGTGTGTGCGCGCGCACACGCGCACAGCTTAGAGGGAACAGTGCCCTTCACCCCATCCCATGTCCCCTCGTAGCAGAACTTGCTTTTAATTGAAAGAGGCTCTCTCCCTGAACATTTATGCCACTGAGGTATTTGAACATCTCAATCATAACACCTCTATCCCGCCTTTCCTCTAAGGCAGGGGTCTCAAACACGCGGCCGGCGGGCCGCATGCGGCCCGCGAGAGACCTTTGTGCGGCCCGCGATGCATAGGGGGAAAAAAAAACACCCCTGCTGCTGCCGCTGCCGTGGCCGGCAATAGCAGCAATATCGCAAGTCCCGCGGGCTCCGCTCCCCCCCCCTTCCTTCCTGCTTGCCTGCCAGTTCTCCGCTTCCGCTTCGGCTTCGCCTTTCAGAGCCGCGAAGGGAGAGCTTCTCCCTTGCGACTCTGTTCAGCCCGCTGGGGCAGATGGGAAATTTCCCATCTGCCCCAGCGGGCTGAACAGAGTCACGAGGGAGAAGCTCTCCCTTCGCGGCTCTGAAAGGCGAAGCCGAAGCGGAGAACTGGCAGGCAAGCAGGAAGGCAGGAAGGAAGGAAGGAAGGGGGGGGGGAGCGGAGCCCGCGGGACTTGCGATATTGCTGCTATTGCCGGCCACGGCAGCGGCGGCAGCAGCAGCAGAAGCTGGGTTTTTTTAAAAGTTTAATTTTCCCGGGGGGGGGAGGGAGGGAGCAGGACTTGATGGGGGGGAGAGCAGAACTTGATGGGGGGGAGCAGGACTGGGGGGGAGCAGGACTTGATGGGGGGGGGAGAGCAGGACTGGGGGGGGAGCAGGACTTGATGGGGGGGAGCAGGACTTGATGGGGGGGGAGCAGGACTTGATGGGGGGGGGAGCAGGACCGGGGGGGAGAGCAGGACCGGGGGGGGGAGCAGGACGGGGGGGGGAGCAGGACTTGATGGGGGGGGAAAGCAGGACTGGGGGGGGAGAGCAGGACTGGGGGGGGAGCAGGATGGGGGGGGGGAGCAGGACTTGATGTGTGGCTGGGGGGGAGCAGGACTTGATGTGTGGCTGGGGGGGGTAGTACTGAAAATGGGGTGATGGGGGTTAGGACTGGTAATGGACAGATGGGGGTTAGGACTGGAGGTGGTCTGATTGGGGGGCTAAGACTGAAATGGGGTTATGGGGGGGCTAAGAATGAAGATAGGGCGATGGAAGGGTTAGGCCTGGAAGTGGGCTGTTGGGGGGCTTAGGACCGATAATGGGCTAGGGGGGGGGGGCTAGAACTGGTAATGGACTGGGGGGGGTGCTATGACTGGAAATGGGCCGAGTAGAAGGGGGAGCTTGAACTGCAAATAGCTGATGGGAATAGGGTCTTGGAATGGTAATGGGCTGAGTGGAAGGGGGCTTGGAATGGAAATGGGCTGATGGGGAGGGGGGCTTGGAAAGGAAATGGGCTGTGAGGGGAGGGAGCTAGGACTGGAAATGGGCTGATGATGCGGGGACTAGAAGAGAGCGGATGCTGGGTGGGGCAGGAGCTAGAAGGGAGTTGATGTTGGGGGACGATTAGAATGGGATGGGGCTGGGAGAGTGAAATGGAGAGGGGAAATATATTTTGTGTGGGAGGGAAGAAAAATCTACAATTGGCCGGGTATTGGGAGAGTAAGTGGGGATTGAGGATGGAGGGGTAAAATTTGAGTGGATGAAATAGGAATGAGGAAAGAGCAAAAGGAGAATGATTAGTATGTTAAAGCAGATGTAGAGAGAATGGAAAAAAACTAGGAAAGAAGAAAGGACAAATGGACAGCAGACGATGGAGAGTTAGCAGAAGACACAAAGAAACCAGAAGAAAGTGAATGGAACAATTGCAACTGAAAAAAAATGCACAAAAGGTAGAAAAATATCTCTTTATTTTGAATTTATTAACTGAAATATGTCAGCTCTTGGAAATGTGCATCTTTAACGTCTGCACTTTATTTAATACAAGAGGAAATCAATGTATAGTTTTATTTCTACAGTGTTGTACATTCTAAGTTTGGCTTTTGGGGTTCCCAGTTTAATTGTCTTCCTGTTTCTAAATTGTGATTCCTTGTTTGCTGATGGTGTATGTTCTGCATGTGTAACTGAGCTGAGGTATTCTGTTTATGTAATTCCTATTTGACATTGCCACTTGTTCTCTTTCCCGAGTAGGTCATGTATTGTTATTCTCTGAAATGTGTTGATTTAATATTTGCAGTGTTGCCTTTTGATAGTTAGGGTATGGTGCTTTGTGAGTCCTGGTAGTGCTGTTAGGACACGGCAGGTTTGCTATGGGTTCTAAATGGGCAGTGTTTCTAGTAGTTCCTAATGTGCCTGGCGGTTGGCACTGGTTTATAGTAATGTAGAAATCTTTTAGTCTTTCTTTATCCATACACTCATTAAGAGGCATGTTTACTAAAAGTTAGTGTATGGTAACATTATGCAAATATTTATGCAAATGATGCCCTTATGCAAATGAGGCCTGCATCTTGTGCGGCCCCCGGGTTACTCTACAAGTCCTCATTTGGCCCTCAAAGCAATTTGAGTTTGAGACCCCTGCTCTAAGGTGTACATATTAAGATCCTTAAGTCTGTCCTCATATGCTTTATAATAAAGACCACTAATCATTTTAGTAGCCACCCTCTGCACCAACTCCATCCTGTTCACATCCTTTTGAAGGTGCGGTCTCCAGAATTGCACACTATACTCCAAATGAGGTCACACCAAAGACTTATACAGAGGCATTATCACCTCCTTTTTTCTGCTAGCCATTCCTCTCCATATGCACCCAAGCATCTTTCTAGCTTTTGCCATCGCCTTTTCTACCTGTTTAGCTAATATCACTGAGGGTTGGCTTCTAGATAGGAAAACCATTCTCGCTCATTTTCCATCCTAACACTCCTTTTTTCTCCCAACAGAACCCACTTATTCAAGTAAGGAAATACCAGGACCCTTCTCATCAAGATCTATCAGTTTTATATATCACCACTGAACAAATCTCTTTTGTCTCTTCTGACTTCTTCCCCACAGTTCATAGAGGCTAAAGATATTGCTTATGGCCCATATTGCCTTCAGCACAGGAGTGGAACAGGAGTGGAACAACATGGTCTATAGCAGTGTTTCCCAACCCAGTCCTATGGGGCACACCGGCCAGTCAGGTCTCTCATTTCTGTGAATCAAATATCTCTTTCCATCCCTGACAATCCAACTTTTACTCACATCACAAAACTGAAACACCCTCGTAAGCCTTCTGAATGAAGTTACTATGCACACAGAGACATGATCATCCAGTTGGACCTAAGCTCTGCTTTCAATGCCATAGATCATTCGCTTCTTCTTAGGCGACTAAATGAAGTCCGGCATTAGCCACATTACCCTCAACTGGTTCCACTCTTACCTCACCGACCACATCTTTCAGACCTGCTCCTATCCCTAAATCTTTTGAAGTCCCACAAGAGTCCATTCTTGCTCCCACATTATTTAATCTCTTTATTTACCCTCTAGCACTCCATATTCAGAATTTAAACATCAGCATCTTCTTCTGCACTGATGACATTCAGCTAGTCATCACCCATGAAACCTGGGACCCATGTTTTCAGGAACACTGGACACCAAACTTCAATTGATAGCAATCTGGCTTACACTGCACAAAATGATTCTCAATTCTAATAAATCAGAGGCCCTTTAGATCTCTCACATCCGAAAGCCACCTCCCTTAACGCCCCAACTTAGCTGGATCCCTGGTTTCTTTTAAGGACTCCATCCACTCTCTAGAAATCATTTTTAATGATCAACTCTCCTTTGTCCTCCATGTCTCAAATATTGTCAAAAGCTGATTCTTCTCCTTGAAGAGAATAAAAACAGTAAAATCATATCTCAACAACCAGGCCCTCAAAATTCTGATTCATTCCTTTCTAATAAATCAGTTAGACTATTCCAAATCCCTGCTCTACATTATCTTCCAATTTCAGCTTAGGCGACTACAAACAGTTCAAAATACAGCTGTCAAGCTCATTCATAATGCTAAGCACTTTGATCATGCAACACCTTTTTGATTAGAACAACACTGGCTTCTAGTCTCTTTTCACATTCAGTTTAAGATTCTCTTGTTAACACACCACATGTACTATTTAGGCTGCCCTGCCAACCTTCATTCACACCTTGTTCTCTATTGTCCCTCACACACCCTCCGCTCCTCAACCAAGAACCTTCTGGTTACTCCTACAATAAAACACTCACCTAGTTATGTACAGATCAATTGCTTTTATGGTCCAAGTGCCTCACCTGTGGAAATCTTTGCCCACCAAACTTTGGCTAGAATCCTCATATGTAAAATTTAAGTCAGGCCTAAAGATCCACCTTTAAATCAAGGCATTTGACACTTAACCTTTTTACCCACTTCACTCCTTCTGCACCCCCATGTATTTAGCAGTCAAACCTCTGCAGTCCTTATAGCAATTGTTGTGCAACCTCGCCTCCCCCTGCCCATTTCTCTTCTTGTGTCCTATTCTATGTGCATGAATTTGTTTCTAATTTGTGAACCTTGTTTTGTCCTGCATACAGGGCCATCCCGTCCACTAGGCAAGCTAACTGGCCGGCCCAGGTTGGCGGTGGCAGCATCACACATCGGCAGCCACACTGCCTCCTTCCTCCCTCTAGCTGCTCCAGTTTGGGAGGAGGTGGGCAGCAGCAGTATTTCCAAAAGCGTTGACAAAAAGCTGACACTTTTGGAAATACTGCCATTTCCGCTTCCCCCTCCAGAGATTGAATTGGTGGCAGTTGGGGAGGGGGCGGCAACAGCTGGGAGGGTTGGAAAGGCCTGGATTTCTGACTATGATGGCAGAAACCCTTGTGCCAGCCCTGTCTGTATACAACTACTGTTTATCCTGTAAACCACTACATTGCCTATGCTGATAGTGGTATGTAAGTCTCCCAAATAAATTATTACATAAATAACTCATGAGATCCAGAAAAATCAAATTTTATCTTCATGTGAACTGAGGAACAAATATGCAGCTGTGAAAACCATCTCAGGATGAGGAGGAATCACAATGTGTAAACCCTGTGACTGCAGCATCAGCAGTCACTTTCCCTTGGAAATGAAGAGTAGTAGTGGTTGACTTCCTTCTGAAGGGTTCAGAAGCATCCATCTGCCGACCCGACAAGATGCTCGGGATGCATATATCAGTGAATATAAACAATACAAAGCTAAGCTTTGGATTATAGAATGAGGATGTTCCACTGATAAGATATGAGCATCTTTATCTAGACCTTTATGGTTGTACTCCAGCATTTGTTTTTTTGTTACAAGCTGTGGACAACCCGAAAAAATAGAATATATCTTGAGCCAGATGCATTTTTTTAATGTTTTTGTTATAAATTGAAATTGAGATAACAAAAGACCTACATGAAAAGAAACACATAAACCAATGTGCCATATTAGGAGGAAACATTATTTTAACTCCCCTCCCACCAGAACTATCTAGGGCTGTCTATCCAACAGAAACTTTTCTAAATGGGAAACATCCTGAAAAATAAATGTTTTCCCCTTCAAAGGCATCAATGCTTACGACGATATTGTGTGGCATGTGTAACATCTGGAAATATATTCAAGGCTTGACCAGAAAATAATACATCTTTAAACTTAAAAAATAACTTTAGAATTCTAACTTTAACAGCTTCAGTAGCAAAAGTAACAATCAGCATATTCCTCTTTAAAATAAGGTCAGTTGAATCCTCCAAAAAAATGTGTTAAATTTTGGCCAACTGAAGGACATAGGAAGTCAAAAGCTTCCTCTTCTGGAGAAGCCCTCCGAGCTTTTGAGGGAATATAATATATTTGAACCACATCAATAGAATCACAAAATTTTAACACCTCCTTTAAATATTTCTGTAGAAGAATTTTGGGGATAAAAGATGAGTCACTGGAAAATTTAAGAAATGTACATTTCTAACCCGCATAGCAGGTTACACTGTTTCCAGCTTAGCATGCAAAACCAATGAATCGTAACATAACAGCCCCACCCTAATACAATCCACAATATCTCTCTTGTTCCAAGCATTCCTGCTAATTTTATGTAAATAGTTCGAGCATGTTATCTAGCTAATAGACTATATACTCCATGTAAATAGTTCTCCCATGTTATCCAAGTTGATACTCCTGTTATATGTAATACCAAACAGCCTGTTGTTCTGGTTTCTTTATGTTATTTGTAAACCGCGCTGATGTCAAAGAGTGCGGTATATAAGAAGTTGAAATAAATAAATAAATAAATAAAAATGAGCCACATTAGTAGCAATAGCTGTTTGCAGTTGGACATCCATATGGGTTACAGATTTATCAAGAAGAACTTTTGTGTCAAGGTCAGTTAATTTCTCAGCAGCCCCAGAAAAGAAGCTGCACAGCGCATTAACCATACTCAACAATTAAGAATCCATATTCCAAATTGCCCCCATATGTCTCTCAGAGTGACTTCCCCACCATCCACAACATCTGTTGGAAAAACATCAGCGGAAGCAGATACAGTAACAGGCTTGAGAACTGGAACTAGAGAAACTAACACCTTAGGCGTTTCAACTTTCAGAAGTTCCCCAGGGAGTACTGTCAAAGATAACAACGGCAACAGAGGTGGGGGAGGCATCCTACCCTCTGAGCTGAACAAAGCTCCATCAGGGGAGGACTGTCCTACTCGAGTAGGAAGCCAATGTTTGTCCATGGGGCTCACGATTTTACTCGTGGTAGAGACAGATTTTACTTTCACAATACCTTTCACTTTATGCTTCCCCATACTGCCAACAGCCTGAAACAAATGATCTCTCTACTTCCTTCACTCTTCCATCACCGGTGCACCAAGGAGCACAAAGGGGTTTATCCTGCCCCTTGATACGCGCCCCTTAAGATGTGTATCAAGTCTGTAATCCTTGCAAAGGGGCGTCCACTGAGGGTGAGGCTGACCTCACTACTGCCTATTTAGACATCACAGACAACACGTGGAACACACTGCAGGCTGGTCACACAGGGATGACATGCTCTTCCTCCTCACACTCAGCACAGCACCCATTATACGTTACTTTTATGAATGTATCAACTGATGATACAATGTCTTGCAAAATTATTCTTCCCCTCGGTTTTGGTCCTGTTTTGTTTCATTACGTACAACCTGGAATGAAAATGGAGGTTCATTTGAATGTTAGGTAATGGACCTAACAATATAGACCAAATTGGTGAAGTGGAATGACAAAAAATAACTTGTATATAACTTTAAAAGAGGTCAAAACTTAAAAGTTGAGAATGCATCTATATTCATCCATTTTGCTATGAAAGCCCTAAATAAGATCTCGTCCAACCAATTAACCGCAAAGGACAGGCTAAATAGGCCATTTGGACTTTTTCTGTCGTCATATTTCTATGTTTCTAAAACTCACATAATTCATTGATTAGGGTCCCCCTGGGTGCAATCAGTGTCACATGATCTGTCATATGATGCTTGTATAAATATAAATATAAAAGGCCCCTGGCTCTGCAACACCACTAAGCAAGCAATATGAAGACCAAGGAGCACTCCAAATAGGTCAGAGACAAAGTTATTGAGCTGTATGGATCAGGGTTGGGTTATAAAAAATATATCCCAAATTCTGATTATCCCATGGAACAACATTAAATCCATGATAACAAACTGGAAAGAATATGGCACCACTACAAACCAGACCACCAAAACTCACAGTCCTGGAAAGGAGGGCATTAATCCGAGATGCTACAAAGACAACAAAGATAGCAATGAAAGGGCTGCATAGGTCCACAGCAGAGATGGGAGCATCTGTTCATAACACCACTTTAAGCCATACACTCCACAGAATGGGGTTTTATGTAAGTGTGGCCCCAAAAGCAACCATTGCTTAAAGAAAAAAAACCACCACCACACATTTGGAATTTACACAACAGCATGTGGCAGACACACCAAACAAATAGAAGAAGGCTCTCTGATCATATGTGAAAAAAAGAACAATTGACCTTTTGGACCATCGTGGGATTCACCCATGTGTGACATTAACCCAACACTTCCAATCACCCTGCAAACAACATTCTGACAGTGAAACATGGTGGTGGTAGCATCATGCTGCGGGGATGGTTCTCATTGGCAGGGACAGGCAAAAGTTCAGGATTGAAGGAATGAAGGCTGGCACCAAATACAGGGGAATTTTTGTGAAAAACCTTAGTCTGTCAGAGATTTATGACTGGGATGGAGGTTCACCTTCCAGCAAGACAATGCCCGTAAACATATCGCTAAAGCTGGTTTAAAGGGAAACATGTAAATGTCTTGGAATGGCCTAGTCAAAGCCCAGACCTCACTCCAAATGAGAATCAGTGGCATCAATTAAAGATTGCCGTACACCATGCAACCCATCTAACTTGAAGGAACAGTTTTGCCTTAAGGAATGGGTGAAAATCCCAGTGGCTAGATGTGCTATTCTAATAGAAACATACCTCACGAGACTTTCAGCTGTAATTGCATCAAAATGTGGCTCAACAACTTATTGACTTTGGGGGGTGAATACATATGCACACTCCTTTTAAAAAAAAAAAAAGTTTTGTTTTGTTTTTTTAAATTACCGTTTGTAACCAAATGAAGGATACTTTGCACCTTCAAAGTCATAGGCACGTTGTATAATGCACATGGCGCTGTCCCCCACAACTCCATTTTAAATCCAGTGGAGGCGTAGCCTAGTGATTAGAACACTTTCTTGGTAACAAAGCAACCAGGGTTCAATTCCCACTAGCACTCCTTGTGGCCTTGGACAAGTCACTTAACTCTCCATTGCCTCAGAAGAAAGGCCTGGCAATCTACTTCCAGTCACGCTGCCAAAAAAACCCAGGAACTTCTGGGTCACCAGGAGTCAGGACTGACTTGAAGGCACACATTGCATTGCAACAAAACCAGAGAAACCCCAAGGGGATGAATACTTTCACCAGGTACTGTATTTCACAGTTATTAATGAAGATGTCTAGTACTTCTTCTCATTAGATTTGATCTCAGTAGGGTTGGTAAAAATGATGAGCGTGTTGGTTGTGCCATTCATCTGTTCTTTGATGCAAATGTGTCTGAGCATGGGTTGGCTTCCCGTTGTATGAAAGCACGCTTCAGTACAGCCCATCATTAAAAACCATTCAGGAGATTTGAACAACATGTGTAATTACAGGGCCAGACCATGCTGCCATTACTTGGTAAACCTCTTTGCAGTTGGAGAATTTTCTAGAGACTCATAATATTTTTGATTGTCAGCATGGATTTTGACAACATAATACAGTAGTTGTGAAACCCTGTTTGTGTCTTTGGTAGATGTGATACTACACAATCTGCAGGGTGAGACAGAGGTTTATCTATTACTTTTTGTTGATATATCTACAGGTTTAGGCACCATTATGAGAACCATATTGATGCAGCATCTTGCTAATTTTGCATTAGGAGGCGTGTTATGGTGGTTTGGGTCCTTTCTATCTGGATACAAGCAACACATTTGTGTTGTGAATAAAATATCTACATTATGCAGTTTAGATCATGGAGTCTCAAGGCTCTGTCTTGTCCACAACATTGTTTAACATTTATCTGATTCCCTTCAGTACATTATTGCATGGTTTAAGTCTGGGGTTTCTACTTTTTTGCAGACAATATACTCCTATTTGAAAGTTTTAGTTACAGAAAGGTTCTCTTCTTTAGGTTCTGGGTCCCTTTTACTAAAGGATGCTATGATGTTGTCCCTAATGTTGTTCAAAACCATAGCACATTAGGTGTAACATCACCAAGTTAACTGTCAAGGGCATGGAAAACATGTCCCGATCCCTAGTATGGCATGAAAATAGTGCTGGTGCACTTACCTTCCCCTATGGAGGTGGTGTTAAGTGCATCTGCGCTGATGGCATGCCTTGAAGCTAGTGCGACTGTACTGACATTGAGGCATCCAACCCACCCACTTGTAACCTCAATGCACCACAAACAGTTTGTGCCAAAATCTGGGTTTGAAGTCATGGCCCTTTGCTCTTAATGCATTTCCTAGTGCATCTTAAGTGCACACCAGAACCTGTGCTAGCAATTAATGCCCTTAGGTAAAAGACTCCCTTTGTCTCTCATTTTTAACAAATTTTACAGTGGATAAAGGGCAAATGTTAATGTTTAACTATGGATCCTAAAAATATTAAGGCTATAGATGTATTCAGTGATAAAATGGTGCACATTCCAACTTCTAACATGCATTCCAATAGAGATAAGGCAACCTATCTGCATGTTATCACCAGGGAACGCACCATCTCTGTGAGAACATGGTGGTGCAGTGCACAGAACCAGTGTATTCAGAAGCAGAGGGTCACAGGTTCAGGTCCCAGCTGTGGTTTCCACCAACCCAGTCCTCATATTTTACCCACTACTAGAACGGGTTAATACAGACAGAACCGGTCTTGCATATGACGTAAACATGCCCAACACACCCACATTTTACCCTACAGAGCACAGACACCATAAACATGCACATTACCTAGAGCAGAGTCTCCCAAATGCAGTCTTGGAGGGCCAAACACCATCCCGGTTCCATGCTGCCTCTGATGAAGATGCCTGTGCTGCATTTCTATGCGCCACCCCCATGGTATGCAGATGTATCTCATGCATATTCATGAGGGACAGCATGAAAACCCGAACAGTGTTTGGCACCGCAGGACTGGAGTTGGGAACCTCTGCCGTAAAGCAGCAGCCAACAGGGGCAGACACACCCGCACCCACAGGCCCCATTATCCAAAGTCTCCTGGAGAGGCAGGACTTTGGGCTCTGCGTGCAACTCCCAATACTAGCACATGCATACCGTATTAATGCCACCCTAAACCTGGGAATATGTTACACAGCTATCAGAAGGATTCTATGAGCGCTGGCAGATAGCAATTCCTAGGTTAAGTACAATTTCCTGAGTGAGCTGCATCATAGCAACCTTTCTGATGTCTGTGGAGTGTGCTACAGGTCCTGTGTCTAACAGTGTTTACCAACCTGGGGAGTGACTCCGTCAGTATTGCGTATCATAGCCATGCCTGCACTGTGCCCAGGACTGGTGTGGTGGCCTGGGCTGCCCAACACCTCTAGTGTTGCACAGTGCCTGCATAGGTGTGGGGAGTGCTTGTCTGTCTATCCAGTGTGTGGTGGCTTCCAACACCCTCCACAGCCCACACTGCTAGCACTGTTGCCAGTATTGGCCTGCCAATGTGCATAATGAGGAGCAAGGTACTGTGGGAATAGCCTGGATAGGGTGGCCTGGCCTGTCCGCATCTGCCCTATGCCCTGTGCAGATGTGGCCAGGCCAGGCCATCCTATCCAGGCTATTCCCACGGTACCTTGCTCCTCATTATGCACATTGGCAGGCCAATACTGGCAACAGTGCTAGCAGTGTGGGCTGTGAAGGGTGTTGGCAGCCACCACACACTGGATAGACAGACACATACTCCCCACACCTATGCCAGCATTGTGCAACTATAGAGGTGTTGGGCAGCCCAGGCCACCACACCAGTCCTGGGCACAGTGCAGGCATGGCTATGGTACGCACTACAGTAGGAGTCACCCCCCAGATTGGTAGACACTGTCAGACACAAGACCTGTAGCACACTCCACAGACATCAGAAAGGTTCCTATGATGCAGCTCACTCCGAAAATTGAACCTAACCTAGGAATTGCTATCTGACAGTACTCAAAGCAACCTTTTGATAGCTGTGTACCATATTCCCTGGTTTAGGGTGGCATTACTAAGGTATGCAAGTGCTAGTATTGGGAGATGCACGCAGAACCCAAAGTCCTGCCTCTCCAGGAGGCTTTGGATAATGGGGCCTGTGGGTGCGGGTGTGTCTGCCCCTGTTGGCTGCGGCTTTACGGCAGAGGTTCCCAACTCCAGTACTGTGGTGCAAAACACTGTTCGGGTTTTCATACTGTCTCTCATGAATATGCATGAGATACATCTGCATACCATGGGGGTGGCACATGGAAATGCGGCACAGGCATCTTTATCAGAGGCAGCATGGAACCGGAATGGGTGTTTGTCCCTCCAGGACTGCATTTGGGAGGCTCTGCTCTAGGTAATGGGCATGTTTATGGTGTCTGTGCTCTGTAGGGTAAAATGTAGGTGTTTTGGGCATGTTTACGTCATCTGCAAGAAAGGTTCTGTCTGTATTAGCACGTTATAGTAGTGGGTAAAATATGAGGACTGGGTTGGTGGAAACCACAGCTAGGACTTGAACCTGTGACCTTCTACTTCTGAATACACTGGTTTTGTGCCCTGCACCACCATGTTATCACAGAGATGGTGCATTCCCTGGTGATACCATGACTGTTGGTCAGACAGGGCCTGTCTGTTGCAGTGCATGGCACCCACCTACACAAGGCTAGGCCACGGTCTGCTCTGACCAGCTGCCACTGCCCCCTCCACCACCAGTATCCCTTAGCCACCATGCTGACATGCCCTTCTGCTGGTGGAGCTGGTGGTGCGCAGTTTCAGGCAATCCAGTGTGCAGGTAGGCGGCTGCCTATGGTGCGGGTTCTGGGGTAGGGGTGCCTGCATAGATGTCCACACTCCCCCCCAGCCCCGCCTGCCAATGTTCCGTGCCCTTGGGGGTTGCTGTTGGGTACTATCCCCTGTGACACTTTGGGAAACCCACTCGTGCCCATGTTGAGCCTTCAGCAGTTGCTGTCTTGCTGCTCTGCTGTTCCAGCATTCGCATGGGCCACCTAGGCATCGCCCTAGTCCACACTGTGGCCCAGCTGCACCACAGCATGTGCCGCCTGCGGCCCTCTGTATCCCCTTCTCCGGCCTCTGTCCAGTTGTTGTTCCGACATGCCCGCCCTGCTGTTGCGGGACATGTGCACGCCATAGGAACCCTGTCTGATGGTGGGAAAAACCCTGAGCAGCGCTATTTCACTGTGGGCCCATTCACCTTGTATGGGGACGGAGTATAGACCCTGCCACGATTTATATCTGTTCTATGGAGCTTACTCGGGGGGGGGGGGAGGGGTTGCTGTTTCTCATTGATACCACTATTGGCCAGCTTGGTTATTGTTTTTTTCCAGTTTGTTGGGGTCATTTTCAGTGTTTCTGTGCCCTTTTGTTCTGTGCACATGTATCACACTTATCATTTTTTTTGTTTCCCTGCCTGGGCTGTACATTGCAGACACTGAAATGGTTTCTCTCCCCTTTAATGTGCATTTAACGGCAGGTTTTCATTCGCGTTGGAATTCAGCTCTGAAAATCAGCGCGTTAGTGTGAGGGGAGCCTCTCCCTGCCCACTCTCCACCCATTGACCCCTTCTCTCCGCCCTCTCTCCACCTTCTGCGGTGTTTTAGCGCGCCGCGGGAGTTTACGATTGTTAACTGCGGTTAACGCGCGTAATGTAACGTTAACGATCGTTCGCGCGTTATGACGTGCGAACGATCGTTAACATTACATTACGCGCGTTATTCACGATTACCGCAGTTTAGTAAACATACCCCTAAGAGTATTTTTTTTGAAAGGCATTTGCTTGAATGATCTTATCTTTTATTGATTTTTGGTTAGTTGCTAGTGTTTAACCACTGTATTCTTTTGTTGAATTGCTTTGAATTTAATTACTGTACTGTTGTACTGTTTTGTCTGAATTTAATTATGAATGTTGTTCTGTAATACATACAGTAGAAACATAGAAACATGACGGTACAAAAAGACCACATGGCTTATCTAGTCTGCCCTTCCATATCAACCACTACCACAGTCCTCTTTTTTTCTTTAGAGATCCTCTGTGTTTGTCCCAGGCTTTTTTGAATTCAGATACTTCCTCATCTCTACCACCTCCTCTGGGAGACTATTCCACACATCTACCGCTCTTTCCACAAAGAAATATTTCCGCATATTACTCCTGAATCTATCCCCTTTCACCCCCTCGCAGCAGAGCTTGCTTTCATTCGAAATAGGCTCTCCCCCTATACATTTATGCCACAGAGGTATTTAAACGCCTCTAGCCCACCTTTCCTGTAAAGTACACATATTAAGATTCTTAAGTCTATCCGCATATGCTTTATAACAAAGACCATTAACCATTTTAGTAGCCACCCTCTGCACCTACTCCAACCTGTTTATACCCTTTTGAAGATGCGGTCTCCAGAACTGCACAGTATACTCCAAATGAGGCACTATCAGCTCCTTTTTTCTACTGCCTATTCTTCTCCCTATGCACCCAAGCTTTCACCATCACCTTTTCTATCTGTTTATTTATTTAACACTCATTTATATACCGCATCTTCCAGCGATCCGTTGCGGTGTACAATTAACAACAATTAACAAAGCAAAGTTTGTTTTACATAGAACATAGAACATTTTAACTTTTTACATAGAACATCTAAACATCTTAACATCTTAAGAACTAAGCAGAGCATTTCAACTAGAACAGTGTGAGTAATAATTATCTATACAGAATGTAATGTCTGTACAACTAAAGGCAGTACATAATAGTTGCAACTATATACATGTAGAGGTATTAGGGCATATTAGAATGGAGTGTCATTTCGTTTAAGCTATGTATGTTGTCCGTTATAGTAGGGAGTATAAACTTGATGTGGGCAGGTTCCTGTTTAGCCTTTATCTAAGTCGAGTGGAGGGTTTTCCATGGTATTATAGTGTTTAGTGAATAGATACGTTTTCAATTTTTTCGGAATTCCGTGATCTCTGTTAGTGATCGTAGGTCCTCTGGTAGGGAATTCCAGATGGTTGGAGCTATGTGGGAAAAGGCTCTATTGTTTGTTAATTTGTGAGTTTTTATGAATTCTTTTGGGATCTTTAGTTTATTTAATTGTCCTTTTCTATGAGTAAGCTTAGGTGGTTCTTTGCATATTAGATTACATAATGTCTTCGGAGCCATGTCGTTTAAGGCTTTGAAAGCAGTTATTATTGTTTTGTATATTATCCTGCTTTGTATCGGTAACCAATGAAGGTATGCTAATATCGGTGTTATGTGTTGGAGTGAGTTTATTTTTAATATAATTCTAGCTGTTGCATTTTGTGCTAGTTGAATTCTTTTGATGTTTTGTTTTGAAATGCCCATAAGTATTAGGTTGGCGAAATCGAAGTGGGGAGTTATGGTAGCCTGTGTTATATTAATAAAGTCTTGTATATATACAAGGGGGCGTAGTTTGAGGATTTTAAGTTTGAAGTAGATTTTCTTTATGGTATTTCTGATGTGGGTTTCCATTGTAAGGTGGGTATCTAGTATGACACCTAGGTATCTTACTTCGTTTTTTATTTTAATTTCTTGGTTTTGTAGTGTTATGTGGGTTGGAGGAATAAATGATTGGTTTTTTGTTACAATTAGGACTTCGGTTTTGGCATGGTTTATATGTAGGTTTTGAGTTTTTAGCCAACTTGTAATTTCATTGTAGCAGTCTGATAGGAGTTGCATCGGTAAGTTAGGGATCGTAAAAGGTATGTACATCATGATGTCATCCGCATAGAGGTGATATTGTACTCCAAATTTTTTGAAGATATTGCAGACCGGTTTTATATAAATATTGAAAAGTAGGGCTGATAGTGCTGAACCTTGTGGTAAACCTATTTCTTGTTTGTATTTATTGGAGGTTTGATTACCTATTCTTACATTTTGCGTTCTGTTGTTTAAATATGAGGTGAACCATTTATGTACGGTGGATTTTATGCCTATCTGGCTTAGGTTGTTGAGCATTATTGAGTGATGCACACTTTCAAAAGCTGCTGATGTGTCAATGAAAAGGAGGATGAATGCCTGTTTATGATTGTCGATTCCTTTTAGCTAATTTAAAATCATCTGATGCAATCACACCCAGGTTCCTCTCTTCTTTTGTGGATAGAAATACTTCACACCCTACACTGTATCACTCCCTTGGATTGCTGCAACCCAAATGCATGACCTGCATTTTTAACATTAAATCTCAGATGCCAAGTTCTAGACCATTTTTCAAGCTTAACTAGATCTCTCCTCATGTTAACTACACCTTTCTGGGTGGTCTACTCTATTGCAGATTTTTGTATCATCCACAAAGAGGCAAACTTTACCTGACAGTTCTTCTGCAATAGCACTAACAAAGATGTTAAAAAGAATTGGACTAAGGGCTGATCCCTGTGGCACACTACTGGTAACTTCCTTCTTCTCAGAGTGAGCTCCATTTACCTGTATCTTTTGTCACCTCCCACTCAACTGAATTCTAACCCAGGCAGTATCTTCAGGGTCCATCCCTAGGATGCTCAGTTTGTTTATAAGTCGCCTGTGCGGAACGGTGTCAAAGGCTTTACTGAAATCTAAATACACCACATCTAGGGATCTTCCTCTATCCAACTCCCTGGTCACCCAGTCAAAGAAATCAGTCAGATTTGTCTGACAAGACCTGCCTCTGGTGAATCCATGCTGCCTCGGATCCTGTAATCCACTGGACTCCAGAAATCTCACTATTTTCTCTTTCAGCAGCGTTTCCAATAATTTACTCACCACCGAAGTTAAACTAACCGGCCTGTAGTTTTTAACTCCATCCTTACTTCCACTTTTGTGTAAAGGCACCACATGAGCCTCTCTCAAGTCCTTTGGCACCACTCCCGACTCCAACGAGGCATTGAAAAGGTCAGTCAGTGGAGTTGCTAGAATGTCCCCAAGTTCCCTCAGTATTCTCGGGTGTATCCCATCCGGTCCCATCGCTTTGTCTACTTTAAGTTGAGATAGTTTCTCATGAACACAGTCTTCTGAAAATTGTTCAAGATTTCTCTCGTTTCTGTTCCCGTTTGTGGGTGTTTTCTGAGGTCCTGCTCCTGGTTCTTCATCTGTGAACACAGAACAGAAATATTTGTTAAGCAATTCCGCTTTACCCTCATCAGCTTCTACATATTCCTACTACTACTGCTACTCAGCATTTGTATAGCGCTACCAGTCGTTCGCAGTGCTGCACAGAATTGTAAGAGACAATCCCTGCTCATTAGAGCTTACAATCTATTCAAGACAAACACAAAACACAGAAGGTGCAGGCAGGGGTAAAACAGGGAGAGACAAGGAGATCAGGTGAGTCAAGATCCAAAAGCAGCATTTTCCTCTCCTTCATCCTCGAGTCTGACAATACCACTCTTGCCCTTCCTCCTCTCACTAACATATCTGAAAAATGTCTTATCCCCCCATTTTATTGCATTGGCTATTTCCTCCTCCTTTTGAATCTTTGCCTTCTTGACTACTTTGCTAGCTTCTCTAAGTTTTTCCAAATACAGATGCCTGTCTTCCTCTCTCTGTGATCTCTTGTATTTCATGAAGGCCTCCCTCTTTTTCTTCACTTTTTCAGCTACTTCCTTAGAAAACCATAGCGGTTTCCTTTTCCTTTTGCCTTTATTTACCATTTTAACAAAAAGATTGGTTGCCCTCAAAATATCCCTTTTCAGATTTGCCTACTGTTTTTCTACATCCCCCAGCTGTTCCCATCCTGCTAACGACTCCCTGAGGTATTGGCCCTTCTTGGCAAAGTTAGTCTTCTTAAAGTCTAAGATCCTCGCTTTTGAATGAATTCTAACAGCCCTAGTGCTAATACTGAACCACACCATCTGGTGATCACTGGATAGTTTATGGTTTATGGTTTAAGCACTTGATATATCACCCTTTATCCTGTGTATCAGGGTTGTTTACAGATATATGCTAACAGGCATTTTTTATCCCCTCGTCTCTGAATAGCTCACAGTCTAAGCATATCTGAGGCAATAGAGGGTTAAGAGGCTTGCCCAAGGCCATAAGGAGTGTGAGATGATCTCCCACTATAACATCAGAAACCCTTTCATCATTGATAAGCGCCAATTCCAGAATGGCCCCTTCATGTGTGAGTTCTGTTACCAGTTGCCTGAATAGTTCTTCCTGCAAAGAATCCAGAATCTGCTTACTTCTAGATGATACTGCAGCAGAGATGCACCAATCAAAATCAGGCATATTGAAGTCCCCTATCAGTAGCACTTCCCCTTTCCTGGCAATGCTGCATATGTCTTCCTGTGAGGGAAGTCTGTATATCATGCCAATGCAAATGGATTTCTCGTTCCCTCTTTCTAGTTTAACCCACAGTGCCTCCTCTCTCCCTTTTAAGCCCCGTATTTCCATAGCTTTAATACTCTTTTTTCCATATAGTGCCACTCCTCCTCCCCTTCTACCTACCCTGTCATTCCTGAATAAAGTATATCCTTACATCCCAATCATGGTTGTCCATGAACCATGTCTCTGTTACTGCGACTAAATCCAAGTCAACCTCTCCCATTAAAGCCTCGACATCTGGGATCTTATTTCCCATGCTATGGGCATTTATACACACTGCTTGCCTGATGTTGCCTCTTTTATCCATTTCCATAAAGGTATTTAATTTTTCACTTCCTGAGGGTTTTCTTCACTGCTTAGAAACACTGATAGGCAGTTAACAAGTGTTTTTTATTTATTTATTTATTACAGGCTCTTATATACCGCTCTATTCAGCATCAGCGCGGTTCACAATATAACAACAGACCAGAACAACAAACTGTTTGGTTTTACAGAGAACAAGGTCAGAGAACTTGGATAAAACATGGGACGTCATTTCTGCAACTATTTACATGAGTATTTACAAGTATACACAACAGGATTTGTTATTAGTTATAGGGTAAGGATCGAGATTGGTTAGCTGGTCAAGTAATATTGGGGGAAAAGGTGGGATTTGAGAGCCTTTCTAAAAAGGGATAGATCAGTGATAGCACGAATCTCTGGAGGTAGGGCGTTCCAGCACTTAGGGGCATAGAATCTGAAGGCCCTGTTAGATGTCGTTGATAGGCATTTTGTCGCTGCTTTAGGGATAACTAGTGCATTTGTTGATATCGTTCTCCTGGATCTATTGGGTGGAACAGTCTGAACGAGGTCTACTAGGGAGGAAGAGGTGATGATTTTAGTGGCCTTGAAAGTTAGTAGTAATGTTTTGAACAATATTCTGCCATGTATGGGGAGCCAGTGGAGTTGCTCTAGGATGGGTGTTATATGGTCCCTTCTTGATGCTCCGTAGAGGACTCTAGCAGCGGTATTCATGGCGAGTTGCAATGGGTTTAATGTGGAGTGTGGGAGGCCTTGGAGAATGGCATTAGCATAGTCAAGGTGTGGTAGGGTTAAGGCTTGAAATATCGTCCGGAAGTCATCAGGATCAAGCAGGGGGCGAAGATGGCGGAGTGTCCGGATCTTGAGGTAGATGGCTCTGACTACGTTGGTTATATGTAGTTTCAAATCCATGCGCTGGTCCAAAGTGACTCCAAGGTAATGAATGGAAGGTTTGGATTGGAGCTCAGCTTCTTTGACCTTTATATGGGATGGGGGGGTGAAAAGTGGGTCTCTAGTGATGAAAAGAACCTCGGTCTTTTTGTGTTGAATTCGGAGGTTCTGGGATTGAAGCCATTCAGATACTGCATCAAAACATTTGGCTAGCGGGGAGAGGTCCATATGGGCTGTGGAGAAAGGCATGTATAGAAGGATGTCGTCAGCGTATATCAAGCATTCAACATTGAAGGACCTAATGATATTGCAAACAGGCTGTTTGTATATATTGAAGAAGAGTGAAGATAGGGATGATCCTTGTGGTACGCCTTGTTTTTGGTGGTAAGGTGCGGATGTTGCGGTTCCTGAGGTAACGTACTGCCATCTCTGATCAAGGTATGATTTACACCACTCCAGGGCAGTGTTATTGATGCCTTTTTCTTTTAGTCGCCCTATTAAAAGATCATGATGAACAGAGTCAAAAGCCGCGGCAATGTCTAAGAAGATAAGAGCAAAGCCTTGGCGGATGTTATCAATGCCTGTGATGATGTTGTTGCATAGAGTGGTTAGGAGGGTTTCAACACCGTGGAACTCTCTGAAGCCATGTTGGCATTGGTCAAGAGGGGAGGCAGTGTCGATGTGGTCCTGTATTTGTCTTTGAGCTTCCTTTTCAATTATTTTAGCTAGCAGGGGAATGCTAGCTATGGGTCTATAAGATTCAACCTTTTGTGGGTCGAGTTTGTGGTTTTTCAAGAGGGGTCTGATGGATGTTCTCTTGAGGACTGATGGGAAGGAACCAGTTGTAAAGGATAAATTCATCATTTTAGTGATGATGGGGCTGAGATCTTGGCGTAGTTCCTTTATCCAGTGGGCTGGGCAAGGGTCAGTTTGTGCGGTGGTAGTGTTAAGAGCAGCGATGGTGACTTCAACATGTTTTCTGGATGGTGTGGAGAACATGGATAAGTTTGATATACATACGGTGACTTGAGAAGGGATTGTTGCAATGTTGTTGGTTTGAAGCAGCTTGGATTGCAGGTAATCGGCGAACGCTTGAGGTTGAATGGTTTCCGGATGTTCTGGTGAAGGTTCTTTAGATAAGATTTTGACTAGGTTGAAAAGATCACGTGGTTTATTTAGCGATCTTTTCAGCGTATCAGTATGGAATTGTCTCATCTTGGCCATGACTGACTCTCTGTGCAAAGATAGGTGTACTCTATAGGCTGCTTGGTCTTCAGAAGAGTGTGAGCGACGCCATCGTTTCTCCAATTTTCTTAGGTGTGTGAGGGAGGCTCGTAGGTCAGGGGAGAACCAAGGAGAGGATTTTCTTTTCTTTAGGTTGTTGTCCTGTACTGGTTGTAGTGCAATGGTACTGATAGTGTTGTTCCAGGATGCGATCAGATTTTCGAGATTGAGAGAGGTGTCATGTAGGAGAGGGAGGGTTTCTGTAATTATATGCTCTTTGTTGAAGGTTTTGAATTTCCGAGATGTTACTTTTGTTGAGTCAATGGAGTTTTTGTTGATGTATGATGACTGTTTGCCATTGATGAGGATGGGGAAGGTGATTAAGTTGTGGTCTGACCAAGGTACTGGGGTTACAGAAGTGTTGAGTCTATTGTTGGAATCAAGGGCTGTCAGAGGAGCAAAAATCATGTCAAGGATGTTTCCTCTCTTGTGCGTGGGGGCTTCAACAATTTGTTTGTATCCCAACTCGTTGATTGCTTCAAGGAGGGCTGAGGCATGGCTAGGATGCAGTGTTGGGAGATTGAAATCTCCTAATATCCAGTTGGGAATGTTGGGCTGGCGTGTGTTGGTTGCTAAGTCCAGAATGTTAGGAAGGTCATCCGTGGAGGGTGAGGGTGCTCTGTATATTAAATTGATGAAGCATTGCTCATTCGTGATGGTTAAGACATCCATGCTGTTTGAGCTTGTGGAGTCCACAGTGTGGAAGTTTAGGTCATTCTTGGTAAGTATGAGAATGCCTCCACCTCTCTTGCTCTCTCTATGTTGGGAATGGACGGAGAAGTTGGGGGGTATGAGTTGGTTAAGGATCACATTATCTGTGTCGGATAACCAGGTTTCAGTTATCATGAGGATGTCTAGATTGTAGGAAGAGATTGTGTCAGTGATGACTGGCCATTTCTTGTGGATAGACCTTGCATTTATGAGGGCACAGTTTAAGCAAAAGGGTTGAAGGGGTTCCTTTTGTTTATTTTTCTTTGGTTGTTGAAGAGCTATATGTATTAGATGAGAGTGGCGTGTGGGGGCATCTATTCTTGAGTTGGGATAGGGAGATTCAGCCCTTCTTTTTCCATGACTCTGAAGTATTGGAATTTGGTGAGCTGTGTGATATAGTGCAAGGGCTTCGTTGAGCAAACATAGAAGGAAAAGGCATTTAAGATTGTGAGTGGACAAGGTGCAGATGTCCAAGACATCAAAAAGGTTAGATAGAATTTGTCACAGTCCTCCTCACTTCTCACCACCACCAAAAAATTGTCTATTAGACAACTTTTTGGTGGTGGTGAGAATCGAGGAGGAATGTGACACATTCTATATACCCTTTCGATGTCTAGGACATCTGTACCTTGCCCACTCACGATCTTAAATGACAGAGGTGTAAGGCAGGGGTCTCCAAATCCAGCCCTGGAGGGCCACAAACCAGTCAGGTTGGCAGGATATCTCTAATGCATATATATCTCATGCATGTTCATTAAGGATATCCCAAAAACCTGACTGGTCTGCGGCCCTCCAGGACCGGAGGTGCCCACCCCTGATCTACAGTCTACCTCCCTGCAATGGTGGCAATAGAGGGGACCATCAACCCCAGCCCTGCTGGGGAACAGACAGAGCGCTACACATCCATAACGCAATGGCAGACAGACGGCAGGCCTGGAAATGCTCAGCTGCCCTCTACCATTATCTGACATTCTCCAGCAGCAAGCCTCCAGCCGCTGCACCCTACAAGGTGTTCCAGCAAGACACATACTAGCTGCAGACAGTCCACCAGCTAGTCCACAGTGCATGGTCCTGGGGGAGATGCATGCACCCAGAACAGGGATGTCAGCATACACACCAAGCAGATAAGTCAGTGATTAGGCCCCAAAAGGAAACCCATAAATATTACATAAAAGAAATACGATATAGCACTATGGGGGAACCTAGCCATGCAATGGTCACTGCTCAGTCAGGGTGAGAGTGACCTCCCAGCAGGACATGCTATGGCCACCCTGTCCATGCAGGTGGTGGCCAGGCACTACAATATCCGAGTCATTGCCCTATGCCGTGTGCAGATGCATCCAGGTCAGGCCACCCTACCCAGGCTATTCCCACGGTACCTTGCACCTCATTATGCACATTGGCAGGCCAATACTGGCAACAGTTCTAGCAGTGAGGGCTGTGGAGGGTGTTGGCAGCCACCACACACTGGATAGACAGACACACACTCCCCACACCTATGCCAGCATTGTGCAACTATAGAGGTGTTGGGCAGCCCAGGCCACCACACCAGTCCTGGGCACAGTGCAGGCATGGCTATGGTATGCAATACTGTAGGAGTCACTCCCCAGATTGGTAAACACTGTCAGACACCAGACCTGTAGTACACTCCACAGACATCAGAAAGGTTGCTATGATGCAGCTCACTCAGAAAATTGTACTTAACCTAGGAATTGCTATCTGCCAGTAATCATAGCAACCTTTTGATAGATGTGTACCATATTCCCTGGTTTAGGGTGGCATTACTAAGGTATACAAGTGCTAGTATTGGGAGATGCACGCAGAGCCCAAAGTCCTGCCTCTCCAGTAGGCTTTGGATAATGGGACCTGTGGGTGCGGGTTTGTCTGCCCCTGTTGGATGCTGCTTTACGGCAGAGGTTCCCAACTCCAGTCCTGCGGTGCCAAACACTGTTCGGGTTTTCATGCTGTCCCTCATGAATATGCATGAGATACATCTGCATACCATGGGGGGGCACATATAAATGCAGCACAGGCATCTTTATCAGAGGCAGCATGGATCCGGAATGGTGTTTGGACCTCCAGGACTGCATTTGGGCGACTCTGCTCTAGGTAATGTGCATGTTTATGGTGTCTGTGCTCTGTAGGGTAGAATGTAGGTGTTTTGGGCATGTTTACATCATCTTCAATAAAGGTGCTGTCTGTATTAGCAAGTTGTAGTAGTGGGTAAAATATGGGGATTGGGTTGGCAGGAACCACAGCTGGGATTCGAACCTGTGACCCTCTGTTTCTGAATAGACTGGTTTTGTGCACTGCACCACCTTGTTGCTACAGAGTCAGTACATTCCTTGGTGATACCATGACTGTTCGTCAGACAGGGCCCGTCTGTTGCAGTACATGGCACCCACCTACACAAGGCTAGGCCATGGTCTGCTCTGGGCTGCTGCCACTGCCCCCTCCACCACCAGTATCCCTCAGCCACCATGCTGACATGCCCATCTGCTGGTGGTGCTAATGGTGCGCAGTCTCAGGCCATCCAGTGTGCAGGTAGGCGGCTGCCTATGGTGCGGGTTCTGGGGTAGGGGTGCCTGCATAGACGTCAATGCTTCCCCCAGCCCCACCTGCCAATGTTCCGTGCCCTTGGGGGTGGCAGTTGGGTACTATCCCCTGTGACACTGTGGGAAACACACTCGTGCCCATGTTGGTCTTCAGCAGTTGCTGTCTGGCTGCTCTGCTGTTTCAGCATTCGTATGGGCCACCTAGGCATCACCCTAGTCTGCACTGTGGCCCAGCTCCACCACAGCATGTGTCGCCTGCGGCCCACTGTATCCCCTTCTCTGGCATCTGTCCAGTTGCCGTTCCGACATGCCCTCCCTGATGTTGCGGGACATGTGCACGCCATAGGAACCCTGTCCGATGGTGGGGAAAACCCTGAGCAGCGCTATTTGTCAGACGGCTGCCTGGGTGAGAATCTTCACAGTCTTGACAATGCATATATTTATATGATTTTTGCAAGGTATTGTGGGTAATGTAGTACATTCACACCAGACACAGCTGCTGACAATAATTTAGTTGTGCACAAGTGTTAAAGCCAATAAGATACTTCTTTATTAATGGGGTTATTTCTCCCAGCACAGATATGCTTGGTAGCACATAAATTGGGTAACTTGCTTTCAGTGTTAACTTGGAAAAACAAAGTCAAAATCAGGAAAACAACAAATGAAAAGCCACAAAGAAAGAAACAAACTGTTCTTTTCAGGTTAACTCCTGATTACTTCCCACATAGATACAGAAGTGATTCTCTCCTAGCTCACAAGCAATTTGGTGCAGCTCAATTGCTATCAGTTATCCAGCTGAAACCCTTTAGCAGGCTGGCTTTCTACTGTGTGAGTCAAATCCTGCTTCAGGAGCTTTTCTTAGTGGAATAAAGAACAAATTTATATTTCTTTGTGATGGCTGCCGTGCTTTATCACAGAAAGTTACCAACAGAGTTTGGATAGAGAGCAGTCCATATAAACAATATCTTGATCTGCTATTATTTCCCCTTCATCAACAAGCATAGGGTCACTATCATGAATTGGCACAGATGAATCTTTCAATGGAGCACTTTCAGGAGAACACTTATTTCCCTGCTGTCTTTCAAGGTTATAGCTAGGGCATAGATCAGTGTTCATACCTGAGCTTCCATTGTTGCTAAAGTTCCTCTCTATATAGCCTGGCCAGTATGTAGTCCAGTTCTTATGTCCAGCCTTCCAGTCCTGATCCCTGGACACTGGATCTCTCTTCACATACCTTCTGGCATAGGTCTTAGAGTCCCTTCCACGTGCAGCCGTCTCCCTCACAGGTAGCCTCTGGTGATTCCTTGTTCTGCAGCACCATTCCTCTGGCTTTCCCCAGTCCAATGGTCTATGCTGGCCCTTGGAATACCTCCCAGTATACGTACTGCCTTGGACTCTTCTAGACCTCTCAAAGGCTTTTCTCCTCTTCCTTCCAGAGGGTTTCTTTCCTTCTCTATCCGTCCGGTTTGGCTTCTGCTTCTGCTGATTCTTCAGATGAAACTGATGATCCTTCTCTGCATATCCAAGGTGATCATGAAGATGGTCATCTGTTGAATAAACTCTACTCTTATTCTGCTTAGATGAGTGATCCTCCCTAACACAGCGCAGCTGTGCTGAATCAGGCCCTGCCCTTTGAGATGAGTGCTTAGGGATTACCTCATAGCCCTCCTGATTGAACACACGTTTCCCTACTTCAGTTCCTCTAATGGCTCTTGGAAACCTGTTGCATTCTGGGACTGGTAGCCTTTTATGGCAAAATTCTGTTTTCTCATTTCTACCAGCACTGACAGGTTGCTTGTTCAGAGACACTTCACCTTTTCTATAGCTCCTTCCTGAGCTATGATAAGCTTCCTTATCACATACCCCCCTGCTTAAGTTATTACGGACTGGTGTCACTGGTGAAACTTCTTCTCTACAGTCCGTAATCCGGGAAAGGGCATCCGCATTCTTGTGTAACTTCCCAGCACGATGTTCAACTTGAAAATCAAATGCCTGTAAGGCCATGTACCAGCGTGTCAACCTGGCATTGTGGTTCTTCATTTGCTGCAACCACTTAAGTGGGGCATGGTCCGTGACCAACTGGAACTTTCTCCCTGTAAGGTAAAACCTTAAAGCCTCCACTGACCACTTGATAGCTAAACATTCTTTTTCTATTGTGGAATACTTTTGTTCAGCCGGTGACAACTTCCTGCTCAGGTACATCACAGGATGCTCCTCCCCATCATGACACTGGGATAGAACCGCTCCTAGCCCTACATCCGATGCATCGGTTTGAACCAGAAAGGGTTTCTTGAAGTCCACCCCTTTCAGTACCGGTCCTGTACACAATTTTCCTTTTAAGACTGAAAACGCTTTTTCAGCTTCAGGTGTCCACTTTAGCTGGTTTGGACAATTCTTCCGCAGCATATCCGTGAAAATTGCACTTTTCAATGCGAATTGCGGTATAAACCTGCAGTAGTATCCAATAAGTCCTAAGAAACTTCTTAGTTGTTTCTTTGTTGTTGGAGGAGGAAAATTCCTGATGCTATCTACTTTACTCATTAGAAGTTTAATTTTTCCTCTTCCCACTAGGTGGCCCAGGTATTTTACCTCCCTATTTGCAAAGGCACACTTCTTCGGGTTTAAAGTGATTCCCGCTTGCTTCATGGAGCACAAGACTGCCCTGATCCTCTTTAGATGCTCCGCCCAGGTGTTACTATGGATTATGACATCATCCATATATGCAAAAGCATAATTTTGGTGGGGTCGAAGTACCTGATCCACTAACCTTTGGCAGGTAGCCGCTGCTCCATGCAGTCCGATAGGCATCCTCTTGAACTGGAAAAGGCCAACGGGGGTGCTGAACGCAGTCTTCGGCTTCGACTCCCTGGTGAGAGGGATTTGCCAATATCCTTTTGTCATATCAAGGGTGGTTAAGTATTGAGCCTGTCCCAGCTGGTCCAACAGCTCTTCAATTCTTGGCATTGGATATGCATCAAAAACTGATATGGCGTTTACCTGCCGGAAGTCAATACAAAATCTTAAAGATCCATCAGGCTTCGGCACCAGGACTATGGGGCTATTCCAGGGACTCTTTGACTCCTCTATTACTCCTATGTCCAGCATCTCCTGGACTTGTGCCACTACTTCCTGTCTCTTGGCTTCAGGCAAGCGATATGGCCTTTGACGAACTAATTTCCCAGGTGGAGTTATTATTTCATGGGCAACCAAATGTGTCTCCCCAGATATGGGTGTCAACACATCTGGAAACTCTTTGAGCAATTTCTTAATTTCTTCCTGTTGTACCACTGTCAGGTCCTCCCCTATTTGGGGCTCTGATTTTTCTTTACAATCAGATACCTGGGGTCCCAAATCTTCCTCTTCATTCACCTCCCTCTCTCGGGCACAGGTGGCAGCTAGGCTTTTAACCCCTTTGGCATCAGTAGAACCAAAGCCTTTGGTTCCACGTTCAGAATTCTCCAGGGATGTGACCTCCTCCACAGGTGGAAAACCCATCCTCTCACAGATCAATTGGGCAATTCTGTCTCCTGTCTTCACGTGATAATCATTCTGTCCAAAGTTAAATAACAGAACTTTAATATTGCCCCTGTAATCGGGATCAATTACTCCCGCACCCACATCGATGAAATATTTAAGGGCTAATCCGGACCTTGGGGCTACTCTCCCATAGCATCCAATAGGTATTTCCACTTGGAGACCAGTGTCCACCAGGGCTCTCCCTTGGCTAGGTACAGTCACATTTTCTATGCTGCACAGGTCAAACCCAGCAGCTTGAGGGGTTGCCCGCTTAGGAGCTTGGGCCTTCTCTGTGACCCTATGGTACTTTAGGACGAATGTCTGCTTTGGGGTAGCTTGGTCTTCTGGACGCTTAACCATCTTTTTAGCTGGGGTCTGAGGATTTCCAAATAAAGGCCCGGGAGCTATTACCATTAAACCTTCTCCCTCCTTCTTTCCTAGTCCTTCCACTAGACCCTGCTTAAATCTTGGCCAGCCTCTTCCTAGAACCAAATCAAAGGGTAGCCTAGGCACCACTGCTAACAGGACTTCCTCTCGTCCCCCCAGGCACTTAACCTTTAGCCTATAGGTGGGATATGATGTTGCAGCACCATGAATGCATCTGATGTGAACTTGGCTTTCAGGGGTTCTAGGCACAAATCCTTCTTGGGCCTCTATCCTCTTCCAAAGCCTTTTTGACATCATACTCTGGTCT
Source organism: Ichthyophis bannanicus (assembly GCA_033557465.1). Lineage (NCBI taxonomy): Eukaryota > Metazoa > Chordata > Amphibia > Gymnophiona > Ichthyophiidae > Ichthyophis > Ichthyophis bannanicus. The sequence goes on along the minus strand of CM066032.1, from coordinate 1,761,041,200 downwards.
GCCCCAGAGTCTAACAAAGCATTTGTGGTAATTCCTTGCACATCAACCATCAAAAGAAATCCTTCTTTGGGCTGTTTTAAATCCACACCCACTAAGCTAGTGTGTGTCTGACATCCTTTTTTTAAATGTCCCCATTTTCCACACTTGAAACATTCCTTTATATTCCACTGTGTCATCTGGTTTGATACAGTACATTCATTTTCAGAAACATTTTTAATTATTTTCTTTTCTGATACAGCACATCTAGCCTCAGCACCAATCTTCAGAGGGCCACCCATTCTATGGCAAGCCTGCGTGGCTTCCAAGAATCTCTCTGCTAGCATGGTTGCCTCTCCAAGATTTTGGCAATTTTGCTGTATAAGGAAAGTATGCAAATCTTTAGGGACCGCAGACATAAATTGTTCCAACATTATAATGTCTAATAACATTTCTACCGTCTTTTGCTCAGGCTCCAACCATTTTACAGCTAAACTTCTTATTCTCTGACTCAGAGCCCTGGGTGTTTCACCCACTTTCAATGTAGTAGCTCTAAACATTCGCCTATACTCTGAAATTGACAACCCTAGGTGATCTCTAATAGCAGCCTTTACATCCTTATAATTCAAAGCCTGGGCTGCTGGCATTGCTCTGTAAGCTGCAAGCGCCTCTCCAGTTAATGAGCTGCCAGCCTTACTGCCCACTGGGTCTCTGGCCATGCTAATGCTTGTGCCACTCTTTCAAAAGACTCTAGAAAATCATCAACATTATCATCTGGAGTTAGCTTCCCAAAACTAAATGCCCCAATCCCTTGATTGAGTCCCACACTGTCCACATGTGGTGTACCAGTATTCACTGCTGGTCTTGCATCTGTTCCACTTTGGTTCTGCAGCTGAACTAGGGCTTGCACCAGATCAAGCACTGGCTTCTGCTGTTCCATTATGGCTTTCATAGCAGTGTCCTGAGCCTGCTGTGCTAGCTCCTGCTGCCTGCGGAACTGGGCTGCCATCCACTGAGCTAGTTCCTTTGGATCCATCTTGAACCCTGTAAGAAAATACAAAGAAAAAAAACACAGCGCACTACCTTCCAAACAGGTGTTTTTTTTACACTTTTTTTTTTTTTTTTTTTTTAAATTACCCCTGTGCCTTACTCCCATCCACCACTAGACATGCCCAGGTACTTATTACCTTGTCTCAGTGATGAATCCAGCTCTGCACAGGGTCTTTTCCTCCTGGGACAGCTTCCTCTCCTCCAAAGTGTGTTTGAGGGAAAATCTTTTTTTTTTTCCAGCTTTAAACTTGAACTGTAGTTGTAATCCTCAGCAAGTAAATCCCTTTTGTGCAAAAGCAATCCGAAAAACTACGCCATTTGTCAGACGGCTGCCTGGGTGAGAATCTTCACAGTCTTTTAATTTTTTTATTTATAAATTTAACAAAATACAAAGGAAAAGTCTCAATACTTCAACAGCATTAAAGATATTATCATTAAAGAAAAGGAAAAAAAAATAAGCCCACATTAAGGAGAGCTACATCCCTGAAAACATTATGATAATATTAACCAAAAAATCCTGGCCATACATTCTTAAGCTCAGTATACATTGTCAGGAGGTAAAAGAAAATATTAAACTATTTATCCTCAAGAAAACTCTGTAATTGCTCCACCTCGGAAAACACATAATGATTGTTCTGAAATACCAGCTGACATTTACAGGGAAACTTAAGGTAAAATGAGGCTCCCGGGGCCAACACCCGTGGACGCAACTGCAAAAAAGCTTTGCGTCACACTTGTGTGGCCCTGGAAACATCCGGAAAAATTTGAATAGGTTGTCCACAAAATTTTGACGATTTTTGCTTAAAATAAGATCTCAAAACTCTCTCTTTATCAGCCTGTAAAACAAAAGTTACTAACAATGTATCCCTTGAGGATATTTCATCCATAGAAGATTCCAAGAAATCTGAAATATCTAATGTGGAGGAAACAACTTGTTTATACTGTGAATCTCCCCCTTCCTCCACACCTCTTGCCACCCTCCCTTTAGGAACATAATAAATTTGAGAAAGCAAAATATCACTCCCATCTTTAAATAACAAAATATCCTTAAGGTATTCTGAAATAAAATTAAGGGAGACAAATAATGGGTTTTAGGAAAATTTAACAAACGCAAATTTTTAGAACGAAGTGAATTTTCCAAGAGTTCATCCTGTCGGTGTAGAGAGGAGAGATCCTGAGTAAATTTAGCAGAGATAGATTGATGAGAGGCTAATTGATCCACATGTAAAGCAGAAACTTTTTCCAATCCAGATAAACGTTCTTCATGATCGGAAAGTTTAACCACCGTTTCTCTTGTAAACGTAGCCACCTTCTGTAGAGAGGCACCCAAAGCTACCTCCATACGAGAAAGCTGAACCCACAGATCTTTAAGAGAAACATCAGATGGAGGAGATAAGGATGGCCCAAGAGTAGAAAAAGAAACTACAGAAGGAAGTGGAGGAGGAAGAGTCCCCGTAGCGGGTTCCAGTTGTAAAAACGAACCCGGAAGCAAAACAGAACCTGCCGCATCCCTCTGTAAACCTTCTAACAGAGGGGCATTGCTGGCAGGTATTTCCAACTCCCGACAGGGCTGAGCTAAACCCAAAATGGGCGAGGGAGTAGAGGAAGCAGTACTCACAGTTGAGATATTACTCGGGGTTGATGGCAAAAGACCCTCCGCAAAAACAGGAGCAGTGTCCACTTGAATATGGGCATCCATAGGGCCCACCACCTTAACTGCCTTCGTCTGTTCAGGGTGAGAATCTTCACAGTCTTGACAATGCATATATTTATATGATTTTTGCAAGGTATTGTGGGTAATGTAGTTCATTCACCAGACACAGCTGCTGACAATAATTTAGTTGTGCACAAGTGTTAAAGCCAATAAGATACTTCTTTATTAATGGGGTTATTTCTCCCAGCACAGATATGCTTGGTAGCACATAAATTGGGTAACTTGCTTTCAGTGTTAACTTGGAAAAACAAAGTCAAAATCAGGAAAACAACAAATGAAAAGCCACAAAGAAAGAAACAAACTGTTCTTTTCAGGTTAACTCCTGATTACTTCCCACATAGATACAGAAGTGATTCTCTCCTAGCTCACAAGCAATTAGGTGCAGCTCAATTGCTATCAGTTATCCAGCTGAAACCCTTTAGCAGGCTGGCTTTCTACTGTGTGAGTCAAATCCTGCTTCAGGAGCTTTTCTTAGTGGAATAAAGAACAAATTTATATTTCTTTGTGATGGCTGCTGTGCTTTATCACAGAAAGTTACCAACGGAGTTTGGATAGAGAGCAGTCCATATAAACAATATCTTGATCTGCTATTATTTCCCCTTCATCAACAAGCATAGGGTCACTATCATGAATTGGCACAGATGAATCTTTCAATGGAGCACTTTCAGGAGAACACTTATTTCCCTGCTGTCTTTCAAGGTTATAGCTAGGGCATAGATCAGTGTTCATACCTGAGCTTCCATTGTTGCTAAAGTTCCTCTCTATATAGCCTGGCCAGTATGTAGTCCAGTTCTTATGTCCAGCCTTCCAGTCCTGATCCCTGGACACTGGATCTCTCTTCACATACCTTCTGGCATAGGTCTTAGAGTCCCTTCCACGTGCAGCCGTCTCCCTCACAGGTAGCCTCTGGTGATTCCTTGTTCTGCAGCACCATTCCTCTGGCTTTCCCCAGTCCAATGGTCTATGCTGGCCCTTGGAATACCTCCCAGTATACGTACTGCCTTGGACTCTTCTAGACCTCTCAAAGGCTTTTCTCCTCTTCCTTCCAGAGGGTTTCTTTCCTTCTCTATCCGTCCGGTTTGGCTTCTGCTTCTGCTGATTCTTCAGATGAAACTGATGATCCTTCTCTGCATATCCAAGGTGATCATGAAGATGGTCATCTGTTGAATAAACTCTACTCTTATTCTGCTTAGATGAGTGATCCTCCCTAACACAGCGCAGCTGTGCTGAATCAGGCCCTGCCCTTTGAGATGAGTGCGTAGGGATTACCTCATAGCCCTCCTGATTGAACACACGTTTCCCTACTTCAGCTCCTCTAATGGCTCTTGGAAACCTGGTGCATTCTGGGACTGGTAGTCTTTTATGGCAAAATTCTGTTTTCTCATTTCTACCAGCACTGACAGGTTGCTTGTTCAGAGACACTTCACCTTTTCTATAGCTTCTTCCTAAGCTATGATAAGCTTCCTTATCACATATTTCACTGTGGGCTCATTCACCTTGTATGGGGACGGAGTATAGACCCTTCCATGATTTATATCTTTTCTATGGAGCTTACTTGGGGGGGGGTGAGGGGTTGATGTTTCTCATTGATACCACTATTGGCCAGCTTGGTTATGGTTTTTTCCAGTTTGTTGGGGTCATTTTCAGTGCCCTTTTGTTCTGTGCAGATGTTTCACACTTATCACGTTTATTAGGTTTCCCTGCCTGGGCTGTACATTGCTGACACTGAAATGTTTTCTCTCCCATGTAATGTGCATTTAACAGCAGGTTTTCATTCGCGTTGGAATTGAGCTCTTCAGATCAGCGCGTTAGTGTGAAGGGAGCCTCTCCCCACCCACTCTCCGCCCATTGACCCCTTCTCTCCGCCCTCTCTCCACCTTCTGCGGTGTTTTACCGCGCCGCGGGAGTTTACGATCGTTAACTACTGTTAACGCGCGTTATGTAATGTTAACGATCGTTTGCACGTCATAACGCACGTTATGACGTGCGAATGATCGTTAAAATTACATTACACGCGTTATTCACGATTACCGCAGTTTAGTAAACATACCCCATAATGTTGACATATCAAAGAAGGGTTAAAATGTCTTCCATTACAGACTGGCAAACCTACTGAAAAGGAACTTAAACTAGGATTGATGAGGATGGGTGCACAATGCCCTCAGGTAAGTAAAAGGCCTGAGTTAAATAAAATGTAAAACACATATAGAAACAGAAAGAAAGGACAACATCTAGAAAGCTATGTATACAGTTGACCATAGTATGGGAATACATTTCTAAAGCTAGAGGTTGTCATAGAAGATTCTGACTTAGATTTAGGATGTTCATGGCTGCAATCCTTTCAAGAAAGAGAGACAAAGTAGTAAGAAAAAGAGATGTAGTGATGCTGTATTTAAAACAAAAAATAATATTAAAGCAACACAATTGCAGGGTTTATGAGATAATGAGGAGGCATTGTGGATTAATATGGAAAGAGGAAATGGAACATCTGTTTATATTGCTATAATATAGAGATGGTCTTCATAAGCAGTAGAAATACAGATTGAAGACATTCACATTATTGCTATGAAAGGGGAAATGCTATTGTTAGGTGACGTCAGTTTTCTAGATGTTGATTGGGACTCCCGGCTGCAGTGTTATCTGGAAGTAGGGAGATCCTGGATTTGCTGCAAGGCAAACTGTTTGGGCAACTGGTAATGGAACTGATTTGGGAGGAGGTGATATTAGATTTGGGACTAATAAATGGGAAAAGTGTTTTTGAGATTATCTAGGAGAAGATGAAAAGCAGTGGCCAAAACTGAAAAGGGAAATTTTAAGGGCAAAAAGCCTTTTTGCTAGGAAAGTAAATTAAAGTAAGAGTTAAAAGAAGCCATTATAGTTTTCAAAAGAAATAGCTAAAAAATCTAAGGAAAAAGAGGTTAGTATTCATAAATTGCAAGAGGTTGCAGAAAGGGAAGATAAGCAACAATATCTGAAGAAGCTCAGAGAAACTGATATCAGGAAAGCAAAGAAGTAAATGGCAGAAAAATCACCAACATGATAGATATAATAGTGATAGGAGGAAATGCCAAAGTGGCAATGTAAGACTCAAGAGTTAAGAGGAAGAATATATAGAGGTGGATGAGATTAAAGCAGAAGGAGCTAAACCTCATAATACAAGCATAAACAGGCGTGGAAGCAAAGCCATGGAGTTTGCAGAATTAAAATTTAGAAAACACAGACGCATATTTTGATGGCATTTTAATTAGACATATATCTTCCTACCCAGCCTATTTAAAACTACCTACCCCCATAGATGTGTAGGTCCATTTCTCATCCCTACTCAACCTCAGTAATGCCCCCCATAGTGGGTAAATTCGGGATAGTACAATGCAATTAATTGTATTCACTTGTGTGTGTGTGGGGGGGGGGGGTGTCTCAGTGCTTAACAACAGTAAAAGAAATCAACAAGTAGGCAAAACCATCAGGCAGGACTTGGCGGCCACCTAGGGTAGTAGGTTCTGAGGGTCAGCAAAGAGCAGCAACTGTCAAAGAAAAAATAATAGATCCTGAAAGCCAGACAAACTCAAAGAACCATCAACAGGGAGAGTAGGGTACACACACACACACATATAAAGCAATGTTTAATATGATGTCCAATTATGTGTTTTTTACAGGATTGTTGCAGGAGTGATGATGTTGGGATGATCATGATCATTGACCATACACTGCAATTGTCAAAATCTCATTGGGGGGCATAAAGCTGAAGGTTCAGCTAGGATGCTCAATATTTACTTTTTCAGTGAAACATATAAATATTTGTGGAAATCTGCCCTTCAGGGGTTCCTTGCCCCCTCCTGAAAATGTTAGATATACAGAATCCCCACAGAGAGCTCTTTGATCTTATCATGCCTGACTCTACAGAGGCTTCTATTGTCAGGCCTGTTGTGCCATCTCATCATGTTTTCTCTATTGCATCTGATCTCATCTAGATACCAGAATACACAGGAAGACCATCAGCAGAATGTCAACTTAAGTCAAGGAGAAGGCGAGGTTACGTTCTCCGCAGAAAACAAAATACAGAATCCAGATGCAAAGTGGAAAAGAACTACAGCCACAAACAAAAAAATTCTTCAAAACAGTTTTGTGAAGGACCCAACTTCGACAAGTTTCGGCACTAGGCCTTCCTCAGGGGTCTAAACCATAAAATTAAAACACACAAACAAAATAAAAAAATATATACATGCATGTAAATGGTAAATAAAATAAAAAAACATAATATATAGCTAAAAGTAAACATAAAAAGTGATACGTTATCAAAATATCTCAGAGGACCGTCTTGAAGAGATTGGTTGGAAGTACTAAATAAACACTTTCCCAGTCTATAACGTAAAACATAATTATATGAAACATGCATATCCTCTCAAAAGACAAAAAAACATGAATGCATTCATGTTTTATATCTTTTGAGAGGATGTGCATGTTTCATATAATTATGTTTTAGACCCCTGAGGAAGGCCTAGTGCTGAAATTTGTCTAAGTTGGGTCCTTAAACTGTTTTGAAGAATGTTTTGTTTGTGGACATGGTTCTTCTCCGCTTTGCACCTGAATGGCAACTTAGTATCGTTTGATTTGTGTTGTAACTGACCTCCTATCAGAATAAACTATTTCAACTCTCATTTCGTGCTTTATAGTGAGAGTGATGCTTACTGTATCTGTGTATTTGTGTTTTCTTGCTATTTTTGATTTGCTATTACAATTTACAGTTTATTAAAATGTTAATATATGACCGTTTACTATGGTATCAAGGTGGTTTACATTCCAATGAAAAGCTAGGAGAAAATAAGAGGTTAGGGTAAGGAAAGATAAGGTGATAGCGATATCAACTTATGTCCCAGTATCTTGGCCATCTAAAAATATCCCAAATACCAATTCAAAACAGTGAGTCTTGAGATGGAAGTTTTGGGTCTAATCTATAATGGGAGGGAAATCCAAAGTAGGGGGGGGGCAGTACAAAGAAAGCTGAATGTGACTCATAATGAATTCATCTATGAAAAGGGACTACAAGTCTATTGGGTCCCTGAGATCGAAGTACTCTGGATGGAGTGTTGGGGAATAATAAAATCAGATATATAAGTAGGCAGGAGGAGTGGAGGAGAAGCCTAGTGGTTAGAACACTGGCTTGGTAACCAAGCAACCAGGGTTCAATTCCCACTAGCACTGCTTGTGGCCTTGGGCAAGTCACTTAACCCTCCATTGCCTCAGAAGAAAGGCCTGGCAATCTACTTCCAATGGCACTGCCAAGAAAACCCAGGAGCTTCTGGATCACCAGGAGTCAGCACTGACTTGAAGGCACACATCACATTTTGCAAGTGGGAAGGTAGATGTAAAATGTTTTATGTGCTAAAAGTAAAACCTTAGGGGTTGATAATCAGCTTGTAGCGGTCAGCATTGCGCAAGCATCTGACTGCCGTGGGCAAAAATGAAACCAGATATTCAGCACTGGAACCTATCTGACATCCAGCACTAAACATCCTATTTTGTTTCCAATTGCAAGGGCTATCTGGTTAGTGACAATATTCAGCCACTAACTGAATAGCACAACCACATAAAATTAGGACAGCCATTCACTTGTCCTACCTTTATGCGGTTTGCCAATCCGGTTATTAGCTGAATATCAACCAACCAGATGTTTTCAGGGCAGTCTGAGGGGATATTTAGCAGCACTAATCACTTAGTGCCACTGAATAACAAGCCAGTTAGCAGGTCCTGCTAATTGGATAAACTCGTTTGAATATCGACCTCTTAAATTTTATTTGGTAGAAAATAGGGAGCCAGTAGCGTTCTTAAATTTTCTTGAGAAAGTAACTAGTTTAATAAGCAAATTTTGTACCAATTGAAGATGATTAATTGAATAGATTGGTAAACCATTATAGACAGCGTTATAGTAATCAAGTCAACCAATGCTAACAGAACAAGTTTATCTAAAAATGGTTGACCGGTTTGGATAGCTACGAGGGAAGCAAACCAGGAGTTGACAACCGATGAAATCTGAATGTGAAATATAAGTTGAGAATCTATGTGACAGCCCAAGTCTTCAGCAAGAGTACTAATGGCAGAGAGTGGTGCTCGTGCAAGTTGTATTGAGTGATCTGGTATCCACACATCTTTGGACTTATCTGGAGTAAGTTTAAAATAATTATTTCTGAGCCAGTTTGATCTAGCGGAAAGGCATGAGTTAATATCCTGAAGTCTGAGATGATGAAGGTCTGTATATACTATTCATTGCATTCATCTGCAAAATAATATCCCAAAATGCCAAAAGATTGAGCTAAAAGAGTTAGCTGAATGAGGAAGAGGTTGAATAAGACTGGGACTCCACAAGATAGCTGATGATGGATGTTGTGACCAAATTAGTAGTAACTGTACAAGAATGGTTTAAAAGAAAGGAAATGGACCATATAAGGACTGTACCATAAATAGCAAGTTCAAATAAACGGTTTATGAAACAAGAAAAGCTGCTGAAAGATCTTGAGACAGAATAAGAGCTAATCTTGTGCAATCTTCTGCATGGCCAATCTTTTGCCAATGTCTCTATGCTCATGTCACCCCTCTTCTCAAGTCACTTCATTGGCTCCCTATCCATTTTCACATCCAGATCAAACTTCTACTACTGAGCTATAAGTGCCTTCATTTGGCAGCTGCTCACTACCTTTCCTCTCTTATCTCTCCCCACACCCCTCCTTGGGAACTCCGCTCTTCTGGCAGATCCCTTCTATCCGTGCCCTTCTCTTCCACTGCCGACTCCAGACTTTGATCTTTCCACTTTACAGCTTCTTATGCCTGGGTTGGTATGTCAGGCTCTATCTATGGCCTTGTTTAAATCCAGGCTAAAGAATCACTTCTTTGAGGCTGCTTTTGGATCCCGATTCCCATAGTCTTCTGTTCACCTACTATGTGTTTGCTTATACCCGGTTGTCTTGACTATTGTGTTGTCTGTCTTGATTAGACTTAAGTTCTTATGAGTAGGGACTGTCTCTTACATGTTTCTGTAAAGCACTCTATGAGCCTTGTAGCACTATAAACATGATAAGTTGTCGTAGTAGTAATGTCCAGGTAACATGTCTAATTGTGCAAAGTGTTCAGGGGGATATATAGGTTTCAAATGTTTCTTCTCAAGCAGCTCCCCCAGTATTGTTGATGGGGCAGAGCAAGAGGTGAGAAGACATTACTGATTATTTAGTGTGAAAAAGAGCAAAGGTAGGTCGAAGTTGTCAACAGCTGCAGAACAGAACTCACTGCTGAAAGAATTGGTAAGGAGTGTGGTGGCAGAAAACAAGCACAACAAGGCGACATGGGCAATTTTAGCCACATAAAAGGCTTTGAAAATTACTTGCCCTCTGTCCAACTTAAGCTCTGGATAAATTAAATGATAATGATGGCAATTACTGATATATGAGTATAAAAGCACTTCCCCCTTTCGTATTGATTATGTAAACAGGGATTTACCCAAGTAAACTGGTCTATCTGAAACACATTCTCATTTTTTTTTATGTTTTCCAGTTTGTCATCTCTATAGCACATTTTAGTTGTCTCTGAAAGCAGACATGTCTTTCCCTTAAGTGGCTGAGCAATGCCAATATTAAGGTTAAGTTCTGCTTTGTCTAATTTTAGTTTTGCATTTAATTTGACTTGCTTAGATTTTAAAAGAAATGGCCGCATAACCTTTGATCAAGAAAAGCGTATAATGCAGCCAACTGCTTGTGTTTCTTTTAATAGGAACCTTAGTTTTGATTATAACCCATAAAATAAAAAGAAATATGAGAACATTGTTTGCTAGCTATCCCTCTTATTTCTTTCTTCAACAAGTAATTACTCAGCTGCTACTGGCCTGTCCTTGCTTGGAAAGCCTTAAATTCCACAAGGTCTTCCTGCTAATAAATAATTTAATTAGCAAGTGATAGATTGTCTACATGACACAAATAAGGCTTATGGCATAAAACACCCTCAGCAGAGATGGAACATTTGTAAAGGAAAATGAAACCAGACTGATGTTTGCACAGGCAGCAGGTTATACTAATGGAAACCTATGGAAAAGATAATTGCTGATATTCACAATCTAGTAAATACCTGTGACAGTTCATCATAAATATAGATTATGCATATCATTCTCAGTGGGCATCTGACTATTGGCATACCTTGGTGGACTATCTTATAGCTTCATGTCACCATGACACAATTACGGTCCTATGGAATTCATAAGTATTGTAGAAATCCACAAGCAGATTTATAACCTGACCTAAAATGCTTCACATTCACATACATTCCAGAATGAATATCGATAACTCTGGGTCACACAGCAAGAAACCCTTTCTACTTGATCCATGAAGAATGTGAATACATGCACTGTTAAATTTCGTAGAAACCATAGGCTGTGGGATTCTCAAATGCTAAATGATGAGTTACCAAAGATCTATCATGTTGCAAAGGCAATGTGTGTGCCTTTGAGTCAATGCTGACTCCTGTTGACCCAGCAGCCTTTGGGTTTCTTTGGCAGTGTGTCCAGAGGTAGACAGCCAGGACTTCCTTTCAAGGGAATGGAGAATTGTGACTTGCCCAAGACCACAGGCAGTGCCAGTGGGAAGCAAACACTGGTCTCTTGGTTACTAAGCCAGTGCTTTAACCATTAAGTTATTCCTCCACCCCTAAAAGCATGTACTAATAAACATTAATATCCATTAGTAAATCTTGCATTGAAGTCCAGTAAAAGTGCAGGTGTAAATCCTCATTAATGAGCATTTTAATGTAAAAAAAGTACCTTTAACTATTCCTTTAGAAGAGTAATTTCATATGAATAAACATATTAACTTGGGTTATTGTCTTATTACAAGCTGTGTTAAAATGAAATGAACTAATTAGTACAATTTTGCACATCCATGCTTAATGAGGAAGGAGTGGTTCAGTGGTTGTGACAGGTTACCTCAGGATGGAGGGCTGGGGGTTCAGCTCTCACACAGGGACAAGTAACCTCAGGCCAGAGGGACTGGGGTATATAGTCCCATAGCAACTCCTTGGACAAGCCACTTAACCCTCCATTGCCTCAGGTACACTTAAATTGTGAGTCCTTCAGGGACAAAGAAATAAAAAATGCCTGTTAGAATATATCCATAAACCACACTGATACACAGGGTAAATGGCTGTATATCAAGTGCCAAAAACCTAACCTAATATTTCATTTATTTGATTAACCTCAAAACATCCACATGGATACAAAAGCAGTAGCGGTCAGCTCATTTTAAATATAAAAATCTGCATTAATACAAAAAGCTGAGTTCACACTAATACAAGCAAATTAACGCCCACCAGTTCCACTTTCACATACAGCAGGTTAAGCATTAATGTCTGTGTTAGTATTGCCATTGAACAAAGTTTAATCTATATGTTTCCAAGGCAATCTTACCAAAGGCTATTACTGCAAGAAAATCTTTATCTGGGGAAATGCCTTTTAACATTTTCTCTTTATACAGTGTATCCAGATGAAAACGTCTTTCTCACATATTTATATATGCATCATGACCCATTCTGACAATTTATTAGCCTCAGTATGCATTCTGTGTCAATGCGCTCAAACTTGGTAACATCACAGATTTCGATGCAAATACAAAGCACCTAAATACAGAGCTATTAGTCAACTTCTATTAACCATACCCCAGGCTATCCTGTGCTGGATATTCTCAGTCTTAATATAAAACAGATCTCTATAGCCCTTTGCTCAAATCTTTCAAAGAACTATTATATAATTGTTGATATATTATCTGAAGAGTAATTAATGTTAAACATTTAAAAGTTGCATTACAAAACCCTTGCTACCATGTAATCCATTTTGTTTGATGGGGTTTAATGGAACAGTTCCTTAAGGAGGTTATCTTAGATGCCTTATTTGCATTTTTGTGTATATGTACCGATACATAAACATTCAAACTGCATCCGCTGGAAGACAGCCATTTTAGAAAGGTCCAGATTTATATGTTTGTCCCAATCACATCCAAGTTACACGGCAGTGTGTCGGAGGTGTGGTCTGGATGGAACAAAAGGTTAGACATGTGTCTCCCATTGCATGCAGGCTTAAGGCCGGAATTGTCCACCTTTGGATTTATACCTGCCCCCTGAAATGAATATGGATTTTTAAAAAATGGTCGTTCTGGTCAGCCATTTACAGGAGGGATATCTCTCTTAATCCCCCAATGCTTATTTCCCCTCTGAATTAAAATGGGGGAAGAGGCCCCCTATTCACATAATTAACAGCATTTGTATGTTCACATTTGCAAAATGGGCCAGATATATGCTGACCTATACACATGTCCATTCTGACATGCCAGCACTTACATTTGCTGTGTTTCCCCCACTGATATTTCACGTCTGTATTTGTAAAAGATGTGTATTTTAGAAACAGCTCCACATTAGCGAAACTGATCCAAAAATAGCAGCACTGATGTGTACGTGATGACCTCCACATCTGCATTCTGCTCTCCATGTCCTATGCAAACTGTGCCTTCACAAATTATTGTTGTAGCAAAATGCTTTTCATATCACCCATTCTAGGTCCTACGTTTTCCTCCTATATAACCCCAAATCAAGTATTCTGTAGTCAGTCGCAAAGGATGCTGCACCATTTCAAAAGGAATGGGTACCAGAATCAGCTGGATTAAGCCCAACATGAGCCAAAACCTTTTTCAAACCTGCAGCAAACTGAAAACAAATGCCCAGGGTACTGTCTGTATGCAACAATCAAAATAGCCCAAACTTAGGAGCCTATGCAGAAAGACAGTGATGAAGTTGCGCATTATTAGCTATGTAAACGTCTATGTAGTGAGCTGATAGTGTGCGACTTCAGTGATGGCAAGCAGAAAGGGGCGCATATGCAAATTAGCTATGCATTAAACTGTGGCACAAATGTCAGCAATAAACTGGGAGAGCAAGTCAAAAACATGTGCACAGAAGTCGGCGCAAGTTTGGCATGCTGTCCCAAAAAAACAGGGTCATCTGAGAGGAAGTTTGACACGTCACATCAGATGATCCAATGCCATCAAAATACTGTCAGGGGCTGGTGCCCCTGACACCGACTCCATGACAGAAACCAAATCTCTGGTGACCCAGCAGCCCCGATCCCCCCCCACACACACACAATAAAAAACAAAACACTGGTGGACCAGTGGCCCCAATCCCCCCACCCACCCAATAAAAAAACACCTGGTGGCCCAGTGGCCCTGATCCCCCCACTCACCCAATAAAACAACCCCTGGTGGCCCAGCATCCCCTATACCGCCCACCCATCCACCCACCCAAAAACAAAAGGCATGGTGGCCCCCGAACCCCCCCACTCCCCCCCCCACTCCCCTCCCAGTACCACCATGCACTCCCATTCCTGCGCTGTCATCTTTAAAAATGGCAGCTCTGGCCCCATGCAGTGCATCAGGCAGGGTCATACTTCCATATAAAGCTTTTTTTTAAAATTTATATTTTAATGATTTCAAACAAAGCTACAAGCAAAGATACTTGCATAGAAAAAGGGAACATTGCAGAAAAATACAAATAGAAATAAAAGGAAAACAATTCACAAATGAACCCCTCAAACAACTCACAATAGAGAGATCCAAAAGGCCAGCAAAAAGAAAAACAATTTAAGTAATATACTAGGCAGATTTGTGAAACAACCCATACTCATAAACACATCTACTCATCTACTAAGAACCCTCTCATGCTCCCCTTAGGAACCACGAGATTTAAGAAAGGAAATTAATTGAGAAGGATACATAAAAACATAGGAATTCCCCTGGATTTTTACCTGACATTTACACGGGTATTTCAGAAAAAATAAACCTCGAAGCTGGAGGACCCTCGGGCGCAGGATCAAAAATTCACTCCTGCGTCGTCTGGTCTCTCTAGCTAGATCAGGAAATATGCGGACCAAACACCCCTTAAATAATACATTCCTTTTCTTAAAGAAAACCTGTAGTAACCAATCACATTCAGAAACTAATGCAAAGGTAACAATACAGGTTGTAGGTTTTACCAGAACAGAATCCGAAGTTTCCAACATTTCAGAAACATTTAATGCCTCCAATCCCTTACTCACAGTCTCCGAAGAGGCTAGCGAGCTCCGGATATCAGGTAAATAATAAGCTTTAACCAAGGGGGGGGGGGGCATGAATCAACAGGAATCCCCAAATTCTCAACCAAGTAAGATTTAAACATTTCCTTAGGAGAAACATTGGGCATATTAGGAAAATTAATCAAACGTAAGTTGGCTAACTTAGAGAAATTCTCAAATTGTTCCATTCACGTTTTTAGCTGATTGGAATCTTTAATAAAGGATTCAGATAAAGTCTCCAACTGATGACTTTTAACAGAAACTTCATCCACTGCTTGCTTCAGCGAAGAAAAATCCTGCTCCAACTTTGAAATACTTGAAGAATTGGATACAACCTGCTCTTGAGTTCCCTTGAGTTTATATGGCAGTCTGGCCCTGCCCGGTGATCCCAGGATGCACCGCGAGGGGCCAGGCATTACCATTTTTCAAAATGGTGGCACAGCAGTGGGAGCGCATGGGCAATGCTCCCACTCCATCTTAAAGGTACTGAGAGGGGGGTGGGGCTTCAGGGACTACCAGGCCTTTTGTTATTTGGTGGGTGGGTGGGATCGGGGCTGCTGGAACACCAGGGTTTTTTATTGGGTGGATGATGGGGGAATCGGGGCTGCTGGGCCACCAGGGACTTTTTTTTATTGGGTAGGTGGGGTGATAGGGACCACTGTAAGGGAGGTCGGTGTTGGGGCACTGGCCCTCCTTATAGTATTTCAAAACACTGTCGGGGGCACACACAAGAGGTTTAAGCCACCTCAGACTAGGCATAGAGATAGTGGCACTTCATTACATAATCCTCTTCATGTTTCTCTGCATCAGGTGCAGACAATATTAGCATGCCATTTACTTAATAACAGACACCAAATCGTAAAGTCTGGAAATAATACCTCATTACCATTCCTATCTACTCAAGGTGTCCCACAAGGATCTTCACTGGCAGCACTTTTATTTAATATTTACCTTCAGCCTATCTGCAACATTATCAAAAACCATAAAATCTCTATAATCTATATGCAAATGATATTATGATCTACACTCCTATAAACCTTGATAACCCAGACTACTCAGTAATTACTACTTGCCTGGAGGATATGACAGCTTGGTGAACGGAAAACAACCTAGATATTAACTACAGCAAAACTGAAGCTCTCTTTGTAACTCGAAATACAGGATCCCTCCCCCACCCCCCCCCCCCCAGGTCATTACTTATAAACAACATCACCATACCTATCAAGCCTGAGGTAAAATATCTTGGAATTATACTAGACTGTAATCTAAACTTACACTCTCAAATCAACAAAATAGCTAAAATAGCCTACTATAAAATCCGAATCCTCAGAAGATTAAAACCACTGCTAAACCATGATCATTTCTGTACTGTTATCACACCAGCTATTGACTACTGCAATTCCATCTATCTTGGAATACCTAAACAATCAATCCACTCTCTGCAAATGGTAAAAAATACTGCAGCTCGCATCCTAACTGGCACCTCTAGAGGAGATCATGTCACCCCCCTTTCTGAATCAACTTCACTGGCAACCCATCATTTCCCGCATTAAATATAAGGCTATTTTGTTCATTTTTAAAATATTACAAGACTCTACTGCAGGCATACTTAAATCTCTTATCACAATTGAATCAAATAGTAGACCCAGAAGACTATCCAACAGTTTCACTATCTATTCCTAAAGATTATATAAATACCAAGCAAGTCACTTCAAGAAGTGCTATTTCATTAGCTGCTCCTTTCCTCTGGAATTTACTCCCCAATCATCTCAGAGCCATCACCAATGCTAAGGATTTTAAGAAAAATCTGAAAACAACCATCTACTCTGAACACTTTGGTGACATCACATGATTATTTATTTTTATTTCTACCTTTTCGTTATTTTCCCTTTTTATTTTCCTTTTTATGTTCTTATATTTAGGCTTTGTAAATAAGTTAATTTAATATAATCCCTGTTTGTTCCTTCCCTTCTTTTTTGTAAGTTTTGAACTTCATTGTAAACCGCTTTGATTTTAGGATGAAGCGGTATATAAATCCTGTTAAATAAATAAAATAAATAAATTTAATATGCACAGCTCATTTGCTTATAATTTAAATATGCTTGGCATTGCTGTATGTGCTTGCTTTTCCTTTACTGTTTACGTGTGCATCAATCTCTTTTCTGCATGACAGGACCAGCCAGTGGTGATGTGATATAGCCCCTGTCTTATCTGGAACAGCAATTGATTGGTGTGACACCAGCCTGCTGCCTGTGGGCAGGATGTCCAGGCAATGCATATGAACAAGAACATACATATGCGTGGTGTGCTGATGTGTGCATCCCTCCCTGTCCCCACAGGTGACTGTGGGTACCACTTGATGACATGGCTGCTCACACTTTTGCGACATATGCAGACACCTTAGAAGAAGCACTACAATGCCACGCAACAGAGGACCAAGGCTGTGGTGGAACGAGCCATAGGGATCCTGAAAAACAGATTCTGATGCCTGGTCCGGAGTGGGGGTGAGCTGCTATACAGTCCAGAGAGGGTCTGAACAATATTTACAACATGCTGTACTCTACACAACCATGCATGGCTGCATGGAATCCCTGACCCAGAGTCTGAGGTGCCAGGTGGTGATGACACCGTGGAGGTCGATGATGTGGGCATGGCGGGGCAGGGGACCCAACAACAAATGGCTCTTGCACTTGACACCTGCAACAGACTCATCAGGGAATCATTCTAGTCAGTGAGTTGACACAATGAGCAGGAATGTTTTACTTTATTGACCTACAAGCAGTTACAGCACCTATGTTGCCCCCTTACCCACCCCTGCATAGAGTCCGGTCAGAGGTGCTTCACTACATCGGCGCTCTGCCACAATGGAGCCATGTCAGAGGTTCTGCTAGCTGCATCTTCCCCCTCCCCTGTGGCCTCATCCATCTCAGGCTGCTCACAGCCATCTGGCTGTGCCAACAGACTGGCACCTTGCCCACTGCCCTTCCCCTGGCCCTTCAGTACTCCCAACAGCTGGTAAAATGATCCTGATGCGAAGGCCTGGTAGGCCACCATCTCCCGCAGAAGCCGAAGCTGTGTCTCCTGTTGGTGCTGCATCCACACATGGTGTTCGTGCATAGCGTGATCTGCATCTTCCAGCTCCTGGTGTATGCCCTGCAGTTCCCCTCAAATGATGTGGAGCTCAGATACGATCCCCTCAGTGTGCTCCAGCATGTGCGATCACTCCTGAAGAAATTCCCGGTTAGCATCATCTGGACCACTGTCGGATGCTAACTCCATGTTGGGTAAATCAAGTTCCACTGCTGACTGCTTCTCTGTTGCCGCACTCGCTGCCCCATTGCCCCCTGGCTCGTACTCAACCTGGACCATTATGGTCATCAACAGCAGCAGGGGGTACCTCATCAGCATTCTTGGAATTCACAGGCTAGGACGTTCTAGCCACTGCCTGGTCTGTGGGAGGGCAGAAGAGACACAGGTAAGGCCAGCATGGGTGCCTGGTTACAGATGGGGCCTGCAATAGGACAACTGTCCCCGAATGTGGAAGGGCAGGTCGGCCCACTGTGGCCCGTGGTCAACCTAGCAGACACCCCATACCACTGCAGTGTCAAATGTACAGTCACAGCAGGACATACACAGTGGAGAGGCCGCATAGTCATAAGAACAAAAATGCAGATCCGCGCTGTGGCTCACATGCAATGACAGAGGACATATGCATTACAGTGTTTATTTACCTTCCTGTGTGGCAGATGCAGAGCTATTGTAGCCAGCAAACCTAGTGATGGTGACTTCACCTACAAATTGGCAGACCTGTTCCTCAAGGGGGGAGAGCTTGTGCTGGCGGTCTGGGGCCAGCTTGCTGTTTGCTGCCCTTTTTTCCTTGGCTGTTTTCCGCACTACCTGCTACTTTTTCTTCAGATCCTCAGCACTCCTGTTGTAGCAGTGTACCACATTCACCTTCTTCACTATATCTTGCCATGCCCTCAGTTGGGTGCTGGCATCCTCAGCTTGAAAAAGGATGGCATGGTGCCGCAGGACAAGCCCCATAGCCATGGAGTTCTCCGAGGGGCTGAAATTTGCCTTCCTGGCATGCTTGTGCTTCTCCCACACTGCCTGTGACATGTTGATGGTCATAAACTGGTGCAGCAGTGAGATACCCTTATATGGCATTTTGAACTTGGCGGGTATGATGCCAAGGCTGGTCACGCCCCATCTAAACCCATAGAAGCTACCCACTTAAGGATTTATGCACCATGTGTATGAATATGTGCATCAGCACTCGGCAGCGGAAGCCATCATACTCGTGCAGTGGCATAACTGGGGATATCGGAAACGTTATACAGGTATGATGCACCTGCGGGCAACATGAATATTGGGTGGCACACTCAGTGGATCTACATGGGTAAGTACAAAATCACCCTGTGTGGGTAATCTGTGACCCCCATGTCACATTACATTACCCCTTGTTGATGGATCTCCATACCCAGCACATGTAGAACTGCAGGCATGGGTCAGTCACCCTCTCCAGGGGACTGGTGTGCTCTGCACAACCATACACACTGCAGGGTGCATGTTGTTGTGCACGGAACCCCTATCTGAGATAGTTATGCACATGCCTATGTGGGACCCTTAGTTGCCAGCCATGCCCTCCTGTAGCGATGGTCAGGGTACCACATATATCACTGCAGGGTTGAGGCGATTGACACTTCTAACACATGGCCTCACAGTATTGTGATGGCACTGGGGTTGTCACAATGCCTAGATCAGCTGCACCATGGTTGTTCTGCTATTAGGCGACTCCGTGGATGCCATCACAGTACTGTTGGGGGCTGGGGGCCCAATGGTCAGTGAATAACTGGTAGTGTATTGTCCCCTGAACTGCCTACTCACTACACCAAATTACATCCACATGGGCCCAGATCAACATCGCCTTATGTTCCAGTGGCCCTCAGAGCCACCCCCACCCGGTACTGTAACATATGGGCATGCACCATCTACCCAAACAGACTCTGCATCTGCTAGCCTGGGTACTGACAAGACATGGCCCCATGTGGTGCACCCTAGGATGCACTGTGAGGGGTTAGACTTCCATATATGGCACTGTTCACCAGGTATGGCACTCTGCCCATACCTGGGGCATCTCTGGATGCACTGTTTGTTGCCAGGCGCCACCAGGTGTCGGGACAGTGGACACAGAGCAGGGGTATGTGTCAGTCACCCGGCTCTGCTACTGACTCTAATGAAAACATGCTCAAATACAAAAATACAACAACATTAAAAGTTCCCAAATATCTTTTAAAGAGACCTCTGCAGGCGCAACCACCTGCGAGGGCCCAACAGAAAATACCACAGGGGAAGGCATTTTAACTCTCTGTTCTCCTAATGCCGTCAAAACTGAGAGTTCCTGATCAACTTTAGCATGGAGATCTGTCCCGGGTACACTTTCCCGGTCCAAAGATACTTCCAAAACAACTTTCTCCTCGGGTTGGGCAACCCCCAGTGTATTAGAGGAAGAATCAGACACAGTACTCACAGACGCCCCCGACTGATCTTTCTCCAAGGCTGGAACTCCAGGAACCGAAAGATGACGATCCATTGGTCCCACAAGTTTTCCAACCTTAGCAGGGGTGGCAGGAAAGATCTTCTTGCGCCGTCGGCCCATGAGACCATGTATAAAAACTCCTCAAGGCTCCGAAGGGGCTCCAAAGGGGCAGAGCCTGCCCCTTTGGAGCCCCTTCGGGCACGCACCCACGTATATTGGGCTAATTATATTTGGATCCTTTTGCCTTAATTTGTTTGTTACAGGCGAGTGTTTCCTTGATGTGGACTTAATTGTATCCTTGCTTTATCTCAAATAAAGATGTTTAAAACTGGAAAAAAAAATACAACAACATTTATTGGTCAACAAAAGTAATCCAAACACATACATGGTGCCTGACAACTTGCACCAGGTTATCAGCATTTACTGCAATCCCACCATACGTTGCCTGTGCTTCCTCTGTGCACTCCCTGCCCGCCACTGCTGACACAGACATGCCTTTTATGATCGGATGGCCATGTCAGCCATCGGCACACCCCTTCCTATCTGCCAGCTGGCCCCTGTGGCTTGGGGGGCCCACCCTGGCTCCTTAGCACTGCCACTATGGCATGTAGGCCCTCCACAATTGCCTGGGTGGACAGACATTTCTCCTGGCACAGTAGGCACACCTCCATGACCAGGCTGTCCTGTGCCATTGGCAGTTCCTGTGGCCCAACATTGGTGGGGGCTGGGCCTGGTATAGGCCCCACGGGGCATGGACCTTGGACCACAATGCCTGGGCTGGGCACCCAGTATGCTGTTTTGGCTGCTGTGACTGCAGTGCCTCCAACTCCTCCAAGCAGTAAGGAGGTGGCATATGAGGGGGGTTGGAGGCACTGCAGAAAGCTAGGGCACCTCCTGGGGCTCCACCTTTATGTTCTGGGGCAGCCAGTAGGTGGCCACCTCCTCAGTCACTGACCACACAGCCTCCTCTGATCAGGTAGATCCCTTGGACTCCATGTCAGATTCCAATGATAAGCTCCCCACCCCCTCCACCTTCTTTCCTTCCTCCCCTGCGTCATCCACCTCTGACCCCCCTCCCCAACCCCTTCCTGTCCCGCCTCCTCCTCCCCCTCCCCCTCTACCACTCCTCCATTCCCTTTCCTTCTTCACCCTCCTCCATCCAACTCTCCATTCCCCCCTCATCTGACACTTCCTTGCTGCTTTCTCTCCCTCACCCTCCTCCCCTCCCCTCTCTCTCCCACTTCCCCTCCTCCCCTCCTCCTTCCCCCCTCCCACTCTGTCTCCCCCTGTTACTTCCCCCTCTTCATCCTTCTCCATCCAACTTTCTGCTCCCACCTCATCCATCTCCTCTGCCACCCCCTTGCTGCTTCCTCCTCTCCCTCCTGCCCTACTCCTTTCCCTTCTCCACATCCTCCCCCTCCTCTTCCACCTCCTCCTCCTCCTCCATCCCCTCCATTCCCTCCTCCCCCTCAGCTTTCTCCTCCTTCTCTATATCCTCCTCTGTTGCCATCTCCTCCTCCTCCACACTCTCTGTCGAGGTGCTGAAAGTGCTCTCACAGCCACATGCTTCATCATGTTGCATCCTCCTCTCCAGTGCCATGGCTGTTGGGTGCTATGGACCTCTGGCTGTAGGGAGAGGGAGGGCAGGCAATTACATGGCCATCACTACAGACCGCATGAACATGGGGCGGTGTGGTTACATAGCGGCCCATCCATACACGCATGGATACACATACAGCCTCAACATGGCCTGACAGTCTCCCACAGTTGCTGATCCATCTGCTGCACATTGCTCATCACCTCTGTTGGCTGGGGGGTACTGCCAAGCGCATCACATGCATGCCTCTGTTGCAACCTCCTCCCATAGGCTTTGCATCGTCTGGGGCCTCTGCTGCTGCATGGTCCAGAACCTGCATTTTATGACCTCCAGTGTGCACCAGATACCAAATTCACTGTGGTATGGAGGAAATGGATACTATTTGTCCCTATAATCTAGGCCCCAATACCCAACTGTCAGTTACAGAGGTCACAGATGCGATACCAATCACACTGTGCAGTTGTCACATGCACCCACATTGGTTCAGATCTGATGTATCACAGATATTCCTGATGCACCTCTCACAAACAGAATGGTGACACTGTGTGGTTCTACAGCAGAGCAGCATTCACATGGGATGAACAGACAGGTGTTGGCATATATTAGGCATATATTAGGCCAACACCTGTATGGATCTGTGGGGGCAGGTTGTCAGTCAGTTTCTCGGCTGACAACCAATACACTGGTATACATTTGGCTGGTGGATTCCGGACAGCTCTGCACCACCATCTAGGGAGTGATATCCATGCAGCACTGACCCACGCACCAGCCTCTTCATGGAGGGTATGTTTGGGTGTACACAGTCTGAGAACACTGCTACATATTTTGGTTGGGTCTGGTGAAACAATGATCTGTCACAGCCCACAAATATTATACCATCCGTCTCTCATATCATGCATCTACAATGTCATTGGTTGGGACTGTTCAGGCAATGTTGTGTGTAGATCAGCAGGGTTTCAATAGTGTAGCGTGCACCACAATACATACGGTGTAGCACTGTGTGTTGGCACCACCACAGATGTGAGCTCAGCTGTGTGGCGACATTTGGGGTTGGGGACAGCCCTCTCACATGACCCTGCCCCTGTGCTGAGCCTCCTGCCTGTTTCCTGACCCAACATCTCTGCATGCATGCACATTCCCACAGCTGTCCTCTGTCAATGTGTTGTCGGTGGCCTGCACCTCTGACCTTCCCCCTTTACTATGCCCCCTGTCCTTGCAGATCCCATTGGCTACTCACCTGCACAGATGGAGCTGTATACCCCTCCATATTGCTGTGGAGAGGCACAGTTTGGCCCTTCTGTTGCCCCTGGGGTACAGCACCTCTTCATATTTGAGAACCATCCTGGCAAAGGCCTCTGCCTTGTTGAGACTGACATTCACCATCCTGGGGGCAGCTGTATATCAGCCAAGCCAGAGGGAGCTCCTGTACTGGCAAGGCAGGGTTTCCTCCTACCCGTATAGGGTGACATGCATTCCCCTACATCCACGTGGGTGCGCAGGCCCGTACAATATTCGCTGGTTGCCGGCATCCATTTCCTTGCCTGTGTAGTGGGGTGGTGACAGTATGTCCCCTTTCAGCGCATTGCACGGGTAGATGCATTTTACCCATATGGTGATATGCCAGCAGTGACGCTTTCTTTGGCACATTGCATGGGTAGCTGCCTTTGTCCGGTTGGCGGTGCAAAGAGCACCTCTCATCCTTTGGATGGCATTACACAGGTATAATCTGCTTCCACTATGTGGGTAGACTGAACATCCTCCCCCGGTGTCTGCACTGTTAGGTCTATTTACCCGCCAAGCATGGTGGGGGACTTTGCACACATTTTTCATACATGCATAGCTGGCTGCTGCCTTTCTCACTATTCATGCCCTTTTGCTGCATGCGTAACTTTAGCCGCATTGTGTCTCCTTGGCTGCCTCATGCAATATCGGGCCCTCTGTTTTTATTTTGTTTGTTTTACTGTATCTTGCCTTAGGCTTTTTGTAAGGGCAGATAGAATATCAAATGACGTTATGAATGAAAGGGAACTTCCCGGGCTCCTTAGTCAACGCCAATCCCAAAGGAGAGACCATCAGATTCACAAAAGGGGTGCCTCAAAAGGGCCTACAGTCCATCCAAAATTCAGGTCTTTGGCCAATTTCTCTGCCACAATATCTGTATTTACTAACACCAATGAAGCATTTTGACCTCTATGTACCAACTGAAGTCCCTGAAACTGAATAAGAAAACTCAGCGTAAACTCTTCTCATTAAAACCATGCTTGCTGCATAACTGGATATAATTGCAGCCAATTACTCAGCACTTGCAAATTAATGGTTGAGGGGGGTTTAGCCAGGATGTCCTGTGGCAACTGGCAATGCCTGCCTCATTATTTGCCCTCTTCCCCCAGCACCTGGGATAAAACAACAGAACAATGAGTGAGATCCCACACAAAAGTTTCACTTGTGATGAAAACAGCAGACCAGGTGATCACAATGCCTGCTGAAATGGAAATAGGCATTGCCCATCTTCATCCCTTTTGATCCAAAACTGGCCCTCCCCCAGAATTGGTGACATTCTGCCTGCACCAAGGAGGATACCCAGGCCCATTTTCAACTGAGTCATGGGCCATAATACCTGTTGCACCTCCAACTGTAGAGTGAGCCCACTGGGGCAGGGGTCCAAAAGGATGAAGAACATCCCATCATTAACTCATACATCAACTTCCTTAAAACCCCCAGGCATCATATTCATCTTAGCCAGGTCCTTACAAAAATGTTTATCATGAATGAGACAAACCTATCTCAAAAGATTTTTGAGCTTCAAAATTAAATCAGATTAGTGAAACAATCCTGGGAACAGTGATGACTGATCTGACTTAAAATATTCAAATATATATGGAAAGCCAAGAGCCAATTAACAATACATTTCACATCTTTCATCTTCTTCCCGCTGTCTTTGCCATCCTTACCTTTTTTTCTTTCCCCCACTATTCTGCTTACACGATAACAAGGAAAAGATATTGCCCCTCAAAATCTTACACTGCACCTTTGGTAGCATGTGACAATCGAAAGGTTCAATGGCACTCAGTGCGTGTCCCTGCTGAGAAAACGTAGGGTCCTTTGCAGCTTACACAAGGTTACTAGAAATAGGCAGTCCAAACAGATCCCCTCCCAGAACCGTGCCCTCCAAATCAGAATCAGAGGAGGGCAATGAGATAGAGGAATCTAAGGAATCTGAAGACTCCCAGACTTTCAGAGGAACAGTGCCATTGATTGCACAGATGCTTCTCTCTATCTAGGCATTTTACAATATACTACCAGCTCCTTAAAAAGCTTTTGTCATGAAGGACCCACACCAACAACTTGCCCTTCTCTTGTGAACCACATAAAGCACAATGAAACTTCTGAACCTTTTTTGACCTTCATGGACTGATCTTTCTTCATCCCGCAATGATAAACTGTCCAAAAAAGAATCAAGCACTTTCTGTAGAAAAGCTCTCTATGGTCTCATCGCCAGGCTGACTGGAAAACACTGTGTTCCCAGTGACTTGTCATGTCTGCTTACCATGACTATCTGAGGAACTAACCCTTGGAGTACCTAATAGGAAGCATAACACTCAGCTCTGACATCTCCCCCACAGGCTAAAGATCCTCAATCACTCTTAGATGTCTTTCAACCTGATCTCACTGGCTCTTTGGCTGTCTGATCTCTCGACTCCCGCTCCATGAAACAAATGTGGGCCCAAGATACCCACATTGTAGCTCGCTATTGAGAAGCACTAGATCCTCCCCTACCACCACCACCACCATCTTGGACCCTTTTTTGGAGTCATGGCAATACCCAAAACCCCTTAGCACTACTCAATACCTTTCCCTACAGGCCAAAACCCCCATGTCCCCATTTCTCCTCCCCTTCTTCCTAGTCACTCCTGGACACCCCTCACCCAGTCCTCCAATTTCACAGCAATTTACATTAGGCCACTAGCAGAATCCACTTGTACTACCCTTTTAACAATCTCCCTCCCCTTGCAAATCAAGTGCTGTCAAAGACAGAACTTGAACTTGTACACCGCTCTATATGTCAAAAAGAAAGAGTGGTATTTCAAATGCAATAAATGATAAACAAAAAACTTAACTGAGATCAGAAGCCACTGAGGCCTCCCATGAGAAGAACACAGCAGCCCCTCAAGCTGCATATGCTACTTCACAAAGCTGCAACACATGGCCTGGTAGACACAGACTGCCACAAGGCAAGCCTTACAGAGTATTCCTCAGCACCAGCCTCACCCAGCCTCGCCATACCCACTTTCACCTTGCTGTCCACAACAATCAGACCTGTAGTCCCCCATCTCAATGTTTTCTCAGCTTCAACAGCCAGCCACCACACTGCCTAGGCTCCCAGCTCCCACATGGGTAACAACAGGAATAAAAAAGCACTTATAAACCTGGCAGGCATGAAGGAGGACCTTACAAAAGAAAGAAGCTGATGGGGACAATACCATCACAACTCTTGACTAAGGCCACCACAAAATGAACAAAAAACCCCCTGAAAAATCCAGAGTCAGCAAGCTTTGAGGTACAACACACAGTCTTTTCTCCCTTCAACCGCCTACACAAAAACACCTACAGCCTGTCAAAACCCGCTATACCTGCCCCCTCTGCCATTGGCTCCTCACCCAACCATTGGCAATGCCAAGGTCACAGTTGCCAGGCTCATTCCACCTGAATTCTCTACACCCATACACCTTGCTGGCTACCAGCAGAGATGGGTGGAAAGCCCTGCTAAAATACCCCTTGCTAAGAAATGCTTTATAAATGGACACTTGCAGTTCAATATTCACCAGCGGGTCACCATAGTTAAGCACTGACACCACTACTTAATATATATGTTTAGCACCACTATCCATCAAGGGCGCTGAGCACTGAACGCTGTTTATTGTATGCCCAATGGTACTGTTCTGATGAAATATCAGTACAAAGGTATTTTTCTGCTGGAAAAAAACTGTAGATAGCTTCTCATTGGTTAGTATAGGTTCTATTCTCTAGCAAAACAAAATGTACCTATCCCTACAGGTCACCTCCACCTCACCTTCTCCCTCTTCAATCCCAAATCCTTCCCTCACCTTCGGCCACCCTTTCTTCCTCTTCTGAAATCACTGAGGAGGAAACTGTAAATCTCTCCTCCTCCAAACTGACTACCTGTTCTTTTGATCCCATTCTCACCTGCCTATTAAGCTCTATCTCTTCCGCTGTCATACCTTCCATCTGTCATATCCTTAACTTATTGTTTTGTACTGCAACTGTTTCTGAGGCCTTCAAACATGCTGTGGGTACACCTCTCCTCAAAAAGCCTTCACTAGATCCTAGCTGTCCTTCCAGTTATTGGCCTATTTTTCTCCTCCTCTTTGTTTCAAAACTACTTGAATGAGCGGTTCACTGTCACTGTCTTGACTTTCTTTCCTCTCAAGCCCTTCTGGATCCACTGAAATCTGGCTTTCGTTCTCTATGTTCCACACTAACAGCTCTTGCCAAAGTCTCCAGTGATGTGTTTCTCACTAAATCCAAAGGCCTCTACTTGATTCTCATCCTTTTGACCTTTCTGCTGCCTTTGACACTGTTGATCACCACCTTCTCCTTGATATCTTGACCTCTCTTGGATTTAGGGGCTCTGTCTATCCTGGTTTTCTTCTTATCTCTCCCATCATACTTTTAATGCATGTTCTGGTGGATCCTCCTCTACCGCCATCCCGTTTTTAGTTGGTGTACCGGAAGGATCTGTCTTGGGACCTCTCCTTTTCTCTCTCTGCACTCAGTCCCTTGGTGCACTTATTTCGTCTTATGGTTTTCAGTGCCATCTTTATGCTGACAACTCTCAGATTTACCTTTCTGTGCCAGAAATCTCACCAGTAATTCAGGGCTGGATCTTTGCCTGCTTATCCGACATCTGAAACTGAACATCGCCAAAACTGAGCTCCTTATCTTTCCCCCTAAACCCACCTCCCCCTTTCCTCCCTTCTCTATTTCTGTGGATAACACTACACTACTCCCTCTTTCCTCTGCTCACAACCTTGGGGTTTTCTGCGCACATCAAACAGACAGCTAAAACCTGCATTTCTTTCTCTATAACACTGGCAAAATGTGTCCCTTCCTTTCTACACACACTACTAAGACCCTCATCCATTCACTAGTCACCTCCTGTCTTGACTATTGTAACCTGCTCTTCACTGGTCTCCCTCTGAATCATCTTTTTCTCCTTCAATCTGTTCAAAGTTCAGCTGCACAGCTTGTCTTCCGCCAGTGCCACTATGCTCATGTAACCCCTCTTCTCAAGTCACTTTACCGGCTCCCTATCCATTTCTGCATCCAGTTCAAACTTCTCCTACTTACCCACAGTTCTGTGATTTTTTTTAATAACTCAGGGCACTGTTTAACAAGCCAGCTTTTAATTAAAACAAATCCCAACAGTCAGTCAGGGCACTGTTTCAGCAAGCCAGCTTTTATTAAGTGTTTCTTTCCTTCCCACCCACCCTGATTCCTACCTACCCCAGTCATAAACTTAGATTTATAGGCTGTTACAGAGATAGTCAAATTCACTTTCAGGTTTAGCTAGTTATCCTGATCAAGTATAGCTTAATTAATGGCCCTAAAATTTAATCTTGACATAAGCAAAGTGCCTTAAACCTATTAGGTATAGTTGTGTTTGCACAATTATCCCTAGCAGCTTTAAATAAGTAAACAACTTAAATATCTAAACAAATCCTTTAAACTAAGATGCAGACAGCAGTCCAGTGGTGAGATGGGAGTTATCAAGTTCTTTGTATTGAGTGTCACAGGTACAATTTTCTCCCAGTTGGTGAGAGGTCTTACGTGTGCACTAGGTTCAAGGAGCTTGTTATTCTTAGGGAACGAGTCCAATCTCTGGAGGCTACAGTAGCAGACTTGGAGGAGCTAAGGAAGACAAAGAGGTATATAGATGAGACCTACAGGGATATAGTGTTGAAGTCCCATCTCCAGTCTGTTGCCATGGAGGCCAAAAGTCATATGGAAGGAGAGCATCATCATGGTGTGGCAGGAAGTGATCCTGTAACTATGACCTGTCCTCCAGGTGATGTAAAATCCTCTCACACTAGGGAGGTTTCTCCAGGGACATGTGCCCATGGGAAGGGTTAGGACAGCCATTGTAGTTGGCAATTCGATCATTAGACATATAGATAGCCGAGTGGCTGGTGAACATAAGGATCACCTTGTAACATGCCTGCCTGCTGTGAAGGTAGTGGACCTCATGCGTCATCTAGACAAGGTTTTAGATAGTGCTTGGGATGAGCCTGCTGTCTTGGTACCAATGGCATAGGAAAGTGTGGGAAGAGAGGCTCTGGAGGTCAACTTTAGGCTTTTAGGTAGGAAGTTAAAACCCAGGACTTCCAGGATAGCATTCTCTGGAATGCTTCCAGTTCTACATGCAGGACCAAAAAGGCAGGCAGAACTCCATAGCCTCAATGAATGGATGAGACGATGGTACAAGGAAAGGGCTCCACCATTAACCAGGCTGCTGACATTAACCTTTAAAAAGGAGATAGAGCAGCTTTTAAACTAGATAATAGGGGGAAGCCAACAGTCACCCCAAAGTGCATGGTTCGAAAGGATATTAGCAAAATAGGGCATCCCGGCAGAGAGGTTCAAATAAAGGTTAAAGTAACAGAGCAGACTGAGCTGAAAAATTCCAAATTACTGACAACCTTTAAAATGCCTGTATACAAACGCTAGAAGTCTAAAAAATAAGATTGGAGAATTGGAATACATAGAACTAAATGAAAGTTTAGATATGATTGGCATCTCAGAGACATGGTGGAAGGAGGACAACCAATGGGACACTGTGATACCTTGGTACAAACTATATCGCCATGATAGGGTAGATCAAATTGGTGGATGGGTTGCACTCTATGTTAGAGAGGCCATTGAGTCACATGGAATTTAAGTTTTGCAGAAAACAAAACACACTGTAGAATCTCTAGGGATATAAATTCCATGTAAAAAGGGGAAGGCAATGGGAGTGGGAGTGCACTGACCACCTTTCCAGAATGAATATATGGATGATGAAATGCCCAAAGAAATCAGGGAAGATAATAAAAGTTACAACACTGAAATAATGGGTGATTTAGTGATTTCAATTACCCCAGTATTGACTGGGTCAATGTCACAGAAGAACGTGCTAGCAAGATAAAGTTTCTTGATGAAATAAATGACTGCTTCTTGGAGCAGCTGGTTCATGAACTGACAAGAGGGGAAGCTACCTTAGATCTAGTCTTTAGTGGAACACAGTACCTGGTGCAAGAGATAAGAGTGTAGGGCCACTTAGCATTAGTGATTATTGCATGATCGCATTTGATTTAATAAATGGATGGAGGACAACAAGGAAAGCCATAGTATTACCTTTTAACTTTCAAAGGGAGATTATTATAAAATGTGGAAATAATTAAGAAAAAACTAAAAGGACCAGCTGCAAAGGTTAAAGGTTTACATTATGCATGGGTGTTGTTTAATAATACTATCTTGGAAGCCCAGACCAGATGTATTCCACACTTGGAAAAGTAGAAAGAAGGCCAAAAAGCTGCCAGCATGGTTAAAGGTGAGGTCAGAGAAGTTGTTGTAGCAAGTTAGATGCAAGGCATTGATAAGGCAGGTAAAGAGAGTATTTGAAAAAAAGCTTACCATGGAAGCAAAAATGCATAATAAAATATTTTCAAGTACATTTGTAGCAAAATCCCTCTAAGTCAGTTGGACCATTAGATCATAGTGGGGTAAAAGGGGTGCTAAGGGAGGATAAGGCCATAGGAGAGAGACTGAATTAATTTTTTGCTTTGGTCTTTACTGAAATGATATTTAAAGATGGAGTATCAGAAAATTTAAAGAAATATTGATAAACCACGAAGAAGTAATACAGCAACTTAATAAACTAAAGAGTAGCAAATCATGTGGAATGGAGAGTATACATTGAAGGATGTTGAAAGAGCTCAACTATTATATTTTAGATCAGCAGTCTGTGAACTATCATTAAAATCATTTGTAGTACTGTACCTGAAGATTGGAGAATGACCAATGTAACACCAATTTTTAAAAAGGATTCCATGAGTGATCTGAGCCAGACCTAGGTACTGGGAAAAATGGTAGAAACAATTATAAAGAATAAAATTACTGAACATGTAGATAGTCATGGTTTAATGGCAGAAAGTCATCATGGATTTAGCCAAGGAAAGTCGTATCTTAATACTCAATTTTTTCGAAAGTGTGAATAAACAGGTAGATTAAGATGAGCTGGTTGATATAGTATATCTGGATGTTCCAAAAGCCTTTGATATGGTCCCTCATGAGAGACTCTTGGTGAAATAGGACACAGTGTAGTATTGTGAATCAGGAACTGGTTAAAAGATAGAAAGCGGGCTAAATGACCAATTTTCTCAGTGGAGAAAGGTGAATAGTGGAGGACCCCATGGATCTGTGCTTGGTCTGCTGCTTTTTTAACATATTTATTAATGATCTTGAAGTGGGAATAATGAGTGAGGTGATCAAATTTGCAGATGACACACAATTATTCAAAGTTATTAAAAGCAAGAGGATTTTCAAAAGTTACGAGAGGACCTTGATAAATTGGAAGACTGGGCATCAAAATGGCAAAAGAAATTTAATATGGACAAGTGCAAAGCTATGCAGTTAGGGAAGAACAACCCAAACTATGGTTACACAATGCAAGGTTCCACCTGAGGAACCACCACCCAGGAAAAGGATGTAGGTGTCATCATGGATAATATATTGAAATGCTCTGCTCAGTGTGAGGAGTCGACCAAGAAAGCAAATAGAATGCTAGGAATCATAAGGAAAGGAATGGAGAATAAAACCGAGGGTATTATAATGCCTCTGTATCATTTCATGCTTCAACCACATCTTGAATATTGTGTGCAATTCTGGTCGCTGTATCTTAAAAAGGATATAGTGTTATTAGAAAAGGTACAGCGAAGAGCCACCAAAATGGTAAAGGAGATGGAAGGATACTCCTATGAAGAAAGGCTAAAAGGTTTAGGGCTCTTCAACCTGGAAAAGAGACGGCTGAGGGGAGATATGATCGAGGTATATAAGTTAATGAGTGGAATGGGTAAATGTAGATCAGTTATTTACTCCATCAAAAAGTAGAAAGACTAGGGGGGCATGCAATGAAACTACAATATAGCCCATTTAAGACTAATAAGAGAAAAGGGTTTTTTTTTCACTCAATGCATAATCAAATATGGAATTTGTTTCTTTAGGATGTAGTAAATGCTGTTTGTTTGTTTTTTTTTTAGTGCCGTCAAGTCAGTGTTAACTCATAGTGACCCAGCTACCTCTGGGTTTTCTTGGCAATGTATCGCTGAAAGTAGATTGCTAGCCTTTTCTGAGGCAATGGAGGGTAAAGTGACTTGCCCAAAGTCACAAGGAAAGCCTGTGGGAATCAAGCCCTTGATTTTCTGGGTACTAGGCAGTTGCTCTAACCACTAGGCTACTCCTCCATGCCTAAATGCTACTAGTGTAGAAGTTTCTAAAAAAAAGGTTTGGACAGGTTTCTGGAGGAAAAGTCCATAAACCATTGTTGAAGAGGACCTGGGAAATCCACTGCTTTCCTCAGAACAAGCATTGTGGAACCTCTGTATCTTTTTGGGAACCTACCAGGTACTTGTGACCTGGATTGGCCACTGTTGGAAACAGAATACTGGGCTTGATGAACCTTGGTCTGACCCAGTATAGCATTTCTTATGTTCTTATACCTTTTTGGGTATATACATCTAGAGCTGACAGCAGGTATGTATGTTTATTCTGTGAATTTTTGGCTTCCTCGAATGGCAATTGCCAGTCTTTCTCTCAAATTAGCTTGCAGCTAAAGATTCTGGGACCGATATTCGAAAGGCATTTACATGGTTTACAGCCCTGTAAACCATATAAATACCTTTAAACGGATATTCAACGGATGCTAACCACTTAGCACCAGGGTGTATAGTGGGCATTCCAGTGAGGAGTGGAGGCAGCTACAGTTGATAACCAGGCAGCGGCAATATTGCCTGGTGCCCGGTTAGTGACCTGCGCTAGATGAGGAAAAAGCTGCCTATCTTTTAGCCCCATGTAGTATATATGTTGATCTGTCCCTGTGGATTGCTGTATGTGGGACGTACTACTAGGTCCCTGAAACGATTGGCTGAACATGCATCACGTTTACACAATAAGGTTTTGACAGCTCCACTTGTTGAACATTGTATAGCACAGTCTCATTCGTTTGAGGAGTTGCGTTGGACAGTAATAGACCATGTCCCCTCGGATCCCCGCGGGGGTGACCGCGAGCAAAAGTTGCAATATTTAGAACAACGCTGGATTTTTTTGCTACATACCATACAGCCTTTTGGGCTTAATCGAGACATTGATTGGATCACCATCCTGTGATGTGGAGAAATCTGATTGGTGAGTCTTTCTACCTATGGAAAAGTGGACACCTCTATTAGTGAGGTTTTTTCCTCTTTCTATTGGTGTTCCCCTGTTTAAATACCGCTGAGGTAAAAGCCGTTTACACATAATGCCCGAATTAGCCATGTGGAAGGTGGCGTTTCATCAAGCTGGCAGAAAAAGATAGCAGTCAGTTGCATTATCATATGACGAATACACTTGATACAGGGCGCATACCCGAAACATGCACGTCGTGTACTGAATATCTTGTCATTTGCAACATGAAAGGAATCGCTGCTGTTTTGGAGATGAAGATAAGTGTTTGATTTTTGAAATTCACAAGGGTGACTTAATAAGAATAAAAGCAGTTCACAGTCTGGTGGGGGTTTGGCTAATCGTCCTAACCCTCCCTAGGTGGACTTCGACAAATGATTGAATAAATAGTGGGTTTAATTTTATGATTGGTTTACAACTTGTCTCTTAGAGATTTACCATCATAGAGGGTTTTTCTAGTTTTAGTATCTTTTAGCCCCAGCAGCTAATCGTGCAGCATGCAATATTGCACTGCCCAGTTATCTAATCCATCTGGGAGGCTGTGCAGCAAACCCGGATATTTAATGCCGGGGCTGCATATGACCCCGGCATTCAATATCCAGGATTAAGGGTCAGTGCAGACGGCTGTATGCCTTAGCGGCATAACTCAATATTGTACCCTCTGTATTTTTTCTCTATAAATTCAACATGCATATCACTTGTATTATGAGTTTCTATGTCTTGGAACAAGCAGAGCTTCTCTAAAGCATGCTTCATATAAACCATTTCCTTACTGGGCTAATCACTATCTGAGGTGTGTTCTATACTATCTTATAACTTCTGAATGTGACCATTTCAACTGGAATAACTTGACTTTCTGCCAAGGCAATGGAGGGTTAAATGACTTGCTAAATACCACAAGGAGTGCTAATGGGAATCAAACCCTCATCTTTTGGCTACTATGCCAGTGCACTAACCATTAGGCTACTACTCCACTCTTTGGTGGTAGTAGTTGCTTTAAAATAGACCACATGCTTGTGTATCTTAAGCTCCAGAACGTTAACTATTCTGATAAAAGTTCCAGGAAAATTAAATGGTGTGTTCACATGTGCCAATCTATGCATAAAATTCCAAATCGGACGTTGTTCTCTATGCTGTATTCACAGACCACTCTTGTGTGCTGAATAAGCGTAGTTACTCACCTATAACAAGTGCTCTGCGGGAACAAGCAAGAATGAGTCCTCACATATGGGTGATGTCGGTGCCGATGGAGCCTGCATGGAAACATCTCTCCAGCTTTCAAAGAAAGCCTTTGGGAGATGCACCACACATTCATGGTCCACTTCCCACACAAGGGTGCCATCTTGCCTCAGTCAAATACATAACTAAGACGGCAAAAATAAAAGATGGTAAAGAAGCAATTCCAAGGGAAGGAGGGAGGGTTGTGAGGACTGATTCCGGCTGTCCCTGGAGAACACCTGTTACAGGTGAGTAAATATGCTTTCTCTGGGAACAAACAGGATATCAGACCTCATATATAGGACTCCCCAGCTACAGGCTACCAAAACCTGTAGAAAATGCCACGGTGACCTGCAAAGGTGAAATGTGATCAGTAGCAGTTGAATCCCAAGAGAGATTCTCACAAGATCCAAGTGTATGCTAGAGAACCAGCACTCTGGTAGCCTGAACACAGAAGGGTCGGAGGGTAGGAGTTGCCTATACCCCAAAGAAAGTATGGAGTACAACCTGGCCGAAGGCACTGTTCCTTCAATACTACTCTCCAGGCAATAATGAGCTGCAAAGGTATGGACCGAAGACCAGGTGGCAGCCCGGCAAATTTCCGTCATGGGGACAGAATTCAGATTGGCCACAGAAGTAACCATGGCCCTGACGTGGTGCACTGTGATTCTCTGGTCTAGTGAGATCCCTGCTTGCTTGTAGGCAAGGGTAATGCAGTCTGCCACCTAAGTAGATAGTTTGCTTAGTCACTGGGAGCCCCAGACAGCTGGAGTTATAGGATACAAAAAACTGTTGAGCTTTGTAGTGGCAATGAGTCCATTGCAGGTCGAAGAACAAGGCTCTTACAATCCAGAGTGTGGAGAATGTTTTCTGCCATACCAGCATAAGGCCTGGGAAAGAAGGTGGGGAGCCCCACCTTCTGATTGAGGTGGAATGGGGACACCACCTTCGGCAGAAACTTGGGGTGTGTGCAGAGCACCACCTTGTTCTTGTAGAACCTTGTGTAAGGAGGCTCTGCCATCAGAGTCTGGAGCTCACTGACTCTGCAAGCTAATGTGAGTGCTACCAGGAAGGTGACCTTCCAGGAGAGGTTCTGCTGGTGGCAGGTGGCCAGAGGCTCAAATGGAGGCTTAGCTGTGAGAGCACCACATTAAGGTACCATCCCACCGCCAGAGGGCGAACAGGGGATTTAGACAATATGAGGCCCTGTAGGAACCGAGACACAAGGGGCTGATCCGAAAGGGATTTCCCCTTGATGGAGTGGTGATGCACTGCGATGGCGCTCAGGTGTACTCTGACTGAGTTGGATTCATTCCTGCCTGCGATAGGTGGAGTAGATATTGGAGTTCCACATGCACTGAGGAAGAGAATGGGTTTGTCTGCTTTTCTGTGCCCCGCAATGAGAAACAGCTTACGCCCTTCTCATGGAAGCCTTAGAGGAGGCCAAGAGAATCTCTTCCATGTCTCATGGGCGGTTGAAGGGGACTGACTACCCTTTCAGCAGTCAAGCCGTGAGTGAGAGGTACCCCAGGTTGGGGTGTAGGAGAAAGCCCTGCTCAAGTGAGCGTAGTCCTGGGGATTGGCCCAGGGGAATCGGCGGTACTGTTGATAGGGAGAGGAACAGTAGTAGCCAGGACTGTCTGGGCCATCGAGGAGCTATCAGTACTAGTGATGCTCTGTCATGCTGAGTCTTGAACAGGGTCTTGGCTATCAGCGGCATTGGAGGTAAGGCATACAGGAGGCATGGTAAGTGGGAGCAGAAACGGGGTATCTGCACATTGTCCGGGTTGATGCCCCAGAGCCGGAACAGCCATGAGGCTATTGATGGGTCCAGGCGCCATTTGTGCAGCTGGAGTAGTCTGCTCAGTTTGTCTGCTAGGACATTGTCCTGGCCCGGGAGGTAGACTGCCTTTAGGAGCATCCCTCTACGTGTGGCATAGGAGCAAAGGGCTACCGCCTCCTGGCAGAGGGGGTATGACCCTATACCCCCATTTTTTCACGTAGAACATCACAACCTGATTGTTGGTCTGGATCAGTGCTGCATGGTGCTGTAATTGGTGGTGGAAGGCTTTGAGGGCTAGAAATATTGCCCTGAGTTCCAACAGGTTGATCTGAATTTAAGATTCCCTCTAGGATCATTATCTTTGTGTCTGGAGGCTCTTGCAATGTGCTCACCAGCCTATTAGAGATTGAATCCATGGTGAGGACTTTCTGGGGGGTGGGTGCCCAGAAGAGCATCCCAGCCTGAAGGTGACATGTGTTCTGCCACCATCTGAGGGAGCCTGCTAACTGGCGTGTCACCTGCACTCTGTCCTTGAGCTTGCCTGTGGCTTGGACCACTGAGAGTGGATGCACCATTGGACTGTTCTCATGTGCAGGCGGGCATTTGGTGTCACTTGGACCATGGAGGCCATGTGTCCCAGCAAGCGGAGGAGAAGTCAGGTGGGTAGTGTCTTGTGCCATTGCACCTCTAAGGCTAATTCCCTGAGGCGTTCTGACCTCTCCTGAGGAAGGAAAGCATTTGACTGAAAGGTGTCCAACTGCACCCCTAGGTACTGAGCCAGAGGTAGGTGGGACTTGAGGCGCTGAGCCGGAGTGAGGTGGGACTTGGGGTAGTTTATGACAAACCCAGGTGCTGCAGGGCATTCATGGTGCGTCAGGCGGTGCAGTGTGCCTCTGCAGCTGTGTCCCCTTTTATGAGCCAGTTGTCCAGATAAGGGAAGTTGAAGGCCCCTTGAAGCCTGAGGTGGGCTGCAGCCACCGCGAGGCACTTTGTGAAGACCCTTGAGGATGAGGCCAGACCAAAGGGCAGCTCCCTGTATTGGTAGTGCTGTTCCCACCATGAATCAAAGATATTTTCTGTGGAGGGGCGGAGCCTGCGAGATCCTAGCATGGCAGCGTGAGCGAATCTCTCCTGACCCCAGCCAGACAAATCCTATCTTTATCAACTTGTTTGCCCTCCCTGTGCGGTGTAGAGTTGGAGAGGCGGACTGGGAGTATGTCCGGGAGCAAGCAGACCCGTTTGGAATTTACCAACGCAGCGGCATCTGGCTCTAAAAGAACCAAGACTGATCCTTTGTCTCCGCAAAAAATGGCGTCTCCCCAAACCTCGGAGGAAGGTCTGCAGGAGCTACTAAAGCAGGTATGGGCAATCCGGAGCCGGGTGGATTCAAACGGGGAGTCCCTGGCTGGAATGCAATCGGACCTGAAAGAGTTGACTGCACAGATGCAATCGATAACACACCGAGTCGAAAAAGTAGAAGTGGCGGTGGGGACGCACGAGGAACGTTTGGCCCTTTTGCCTAGGGTCACTCGTAAACTCGATAGCTTGGAAAAGAGTCTGGAGGATATGAACAATCGAGCACGGCGTAATAATATCCGCATACTCGGGATTGTAGAGGGGGCAGAAGGGGGAGATCCTATCCACTACCTGGAAACTTTAATCCCGAAGTTGCTGCGAATAGAATTCTCGCGCCCTTTTGAGATTGAGAGAGCGCATCGGATACCATCTGTGGTTGTGCAGGGGGCCAAGCATCCACGGCCGATGATTTTTTGTGTGCTCAGACACCAGCACGTCAACCAAATCCTGTCTGCAGCCCGAGCTTGTCAATCACTACAACTTGAAGGGAGACGGATTTCTATGTTCCCGGACTTTAGTAAGCCCACAGTGGATAAACGGAAACAATTTCTCGCCCTGCGTCCACGGTTGCAGCGTCTGCAGGCCCGATATGGCCTATTTAACCCTGCGCGATTTAAGGTGACCTTGAATAATGTCACTAAAACCTTTGAGGATCCTAAGGTGCTTACATCATATATCGAAGAACAAGAGGCCTTACAGATGCAAGCAGACTGACGCTGCCAAAGTATTTTGATGTCTGGGACTGTTTTGGGGCTTTCTTGGCCTACTGGGTGGATGTATCCTGGAACTTGGTTTCCTCTGCGGTCTTTTGGAGATGAATGAAGATGCACTCTCTTGTATACTGGATTATCTATGATGATCTCCCGGGGATCCTTCCAGTCTGCTTCAAGGGAGGATTACTAGGGTTGTTGTTCTATGGGGGGGGGGGGGGGATGTATTAGTCTGGGGTCAGGTTGGGCCATGCTGGACGATTTCTATGTCTCACCCAACTTATAGTTTTCTTGTTGGTTTTTTTTTGTTGTGGGGAAATGTACTGTTCTCTGGGGAGGAATATGAGTTACAATTCCAGGGATGGAGGTTTTCTGTTGTAAATGATCCCTTTACCGTTCCCTGTTGTTTGTGGGGAAATGGCTAACAGGATAAAAATTATATCCCTTAATGTGAAGGGTGTTAAGACGCCAGTAAAAAGGAAAAAGATATTGTTGTACTGTCGCCGACAACAGGCTGATATAATACTTCTACAGGAGACACATCTTACTATGCTGGAGACTAAGAAACTAGAGGATAAACAATACATATTGGTTGGATCCTCCCCGGCTGATCA
This sequence comes from Ichthyophis bannanicus, assembly GCA_033557465.1. Lineage (NCBI taxonomy): Eukaryota > Metazoa > Chordata > Amphibia > Gymnophiona > Ichthyophiidae > Ichthyophis > Ichthyophis bannanicus. The sequence continues at coordinate 1,761,002,017 of CM066032.1, read as the reverse complement.
TAAAAAGAACGGAGTGGCCACACTTGTGCGGAAAGCGCTTGGGGTGCGGGTTGTCAGCACCAGTAGTGATGTCTCTGGTAGGTGGGCCCTATCCTTAATTGAGCTTGGGCGGGTGCGATTTTCTCTTGTTAATGTTTATGGCCCCAACAGGGATGATCCTGACTTCTTTCGTGCTTTAAATAGCATTTTACAGTTGGGCAATGCTGCTCCCCTCATCCTGGGCGGGGATCTTAATATGGTAAGGGACCCGTTGCTTGATTGCAAACCGGGAAGGGCTGCCAGGGTCTCACGCGCAAGCGCTGCTCTCACAGGATTAATGGAGGACTGTGGGTTAGTAGATATATGGAGGCTGCTGCATCCGGTGGATATGGATTTCACCTTTTTCTCCCCGGTCCATAACTCATTGTCGCGAATTGACTACTTTTTAATATCTAGATCTCTAGTTTCGAGCAGCTGTGGAGCGGAAATTTTAAGTATGTCAGTGTCGGATCATGCAGCCATAACGCTCAGAATTGAGATGCAGGAGGTAGATCGACCTCGCCTAGCATGGTCTTTTAATAGAGTGTGGCTCGCAGATCCTTCTTTTCAGGAAGAAGTGCGGGACGCCATAAAGCACTACTTCAATGCCAACTTGCTAGGGGAAACCGCCACATGGGCCTGGTGGGAGGCCTTTAAGGCTTCTCTCCGTGCCACCATTACTAGCTATCAGATTAAGGAAAACAAAAAACGGAAAGCGCAGCTATTGGTTCTGGAGGACCAGATTAAAGCTGGTGAACGACTCTGGATCCGGTATCCTAACACTAGTATTCTTCTTCGACTGCAAAGGCTGCGTTTTCGTTACAATGAAATATTGAGTTCAGAAGTGGACCAATTGATGTTAAAACAGTCGGCTAGGTATCATGTGGAATGTAATAAAGCCAGTAAGCTTTTAGCCAACACACTGAGAGGGCAGCGGGAAAAAAACAGAATTGTCTCCATTATAGATGATAATCAGATGAGTGTGCTTGGTGATGATCAAATTTTAGCTGAATTTTCTAAATTCTATACCTCACTGTACTCTTCTGAGGTAACCGCAGGGCCTGAAGCTATTGCGGAGTTTCTGGAGGGGATGAGCCATCCCATGCTGGGAGAACAGCAGGCCAAAGAATTGGGTAAGCCCTTTACCGACATGGAACTCCACCGGGCAATGAGCTCAATGTCAGCAGGGAAAGCTGCTGGCCCTGATGGGATCCCCGCTGATTTCTATAAAGTTTTCAGTAAGGAACTTATCCCGTATCTATTGCTATACTATGAGGATTTAGCGAAAGAGCAGGGGCATACAGGTGGATTCTCAGAAGCCACGATAGTTGTTTTGGAAAAGCCCGGCAAGGATCCTACCCGCGTTATCAATTACAGACCTATATCTCTGTTAAACGCGGACTATAAAATCTACGCCAGCATTTTGGCAAAAAGGTTAGCCAATATCATCGGGGAGCTTGTGCACCCGGATCAATGTGGGTTTATACCTGGTAGGTCCACTTCCGACAATGCCAGGTTATTGGGTAATTTATTAGCTAGGGCGGCAGAAGATAACTCCCCATATGTAGCCCTTTCCCTTGATGCTGAAAAAGCATTTGACAGGTTAGAATGGCCTTTCCTTTTCTCGGTTCTGAAGTGGTTTGGGTTAGGCGACAGCTTCATCCGTAAGGTTGGAGTTCTGTATGCAAGAACTAGCGCCAGAGTTTTCGCCAATGGCATACTTTCTCAGCCTTTTTCTCTATATCGGGGTACCCGGCAGGGATGTCCTCTATCTCCCCTTCTCTTCGATCTGGCATTAGAGCCTCTGGCTATATTGATCCGACACAGCTTGTGTATTAAGGGATTTGATTTGGGAGATATGCAAGTAAAACTATCGGCTTATGCTGATGATCTTCTTTTGTTCACCCAGCCTTCGGAGATACCGGAGATCCTTTCTATGATTGAGAATTATTCAAGCATTTCGGGATATAAAATCAACTGGAGTAAGTCAGTGGCCTTTCCGCTTAATAGCTGCTCGAATTCGGGATTAATGGCCCCCTTCCCCTTTAGATGGGAACCAGATGGGATTAAGTATTTGGGTGTCTGGTGCAATGCCTCCATTGAACGCACTATTCAGATGAATATTGCGGAGCTCTCTCAAATGATTCGTCATAAGACCTCAGCCTGGTCTCCTCTCCACTTTACTTGGTGGGGTATGTTGGAAATTATCAAAATGGTGCTCGCGCCCAAAGTTAATTATGTTTTAAGCATGCTACCTTTTCCTTTACCGACAGGAGTTTACGCAACCTTAGAGAGAAGCTTGCTGCGCTTTCTGTGGAACGGCCAACAGCCGAGAATTGCCTGCAAGAAACTCAAAGCCTCTAAAGAAAAGGGGGGGGTTCATTTCCCTGATTTTCATTGGTACCATCAAGCCCTCTTGTTAAAGCAGGGAGCCTTGTGGCTTTGCGCCGATGAACCTGTATCCTGCCCGAGCTGGCTCAGTGTCGAGTCTAATTTGGCTGCTCCGTACCCTTTGCAATTTATGATGGGTATGTTGCATCCAGTGGACTCTGCGGTGGGCGATGTGGTGCGGGCCACTCAGATGGCTTTTTTAAGGCTGTCGCGATTGGCGGGCATAGATGGGAAGCCCTCCAGAATGACCCCACTATGGTGGAATGCACAGTTTAAAATCAGAGGGAAGAGATTTGCGTGGCGGACATGGCAGGAGCAGGGAATTTGGACTCTGGGCCAGTTAGTGGGCGAGCACGGTTGGAAAGATTATCCATCTCTACAGGAGGAGTTCTCTCTCTCTGGGAGTTGTTATTTTCAATGGCTCCAGCTCAGGCACTGCCTGGCAGCGGCCAAAATCCAGGTACAGGAGTTGGCTGCGGAGGGAACCCTATTTAGATGCCTTAAAGAGACGTATGGCCGGAAAGGGCCAATATCAAGATTGTATGCTTTGTTTAGAGACTTTGCGTCCCAGAACCCAGGGGGGTTAACAAAAGTATGGGAATCCGATGTCTCACAGCTGTTAAATACTGACTCCTGGAAAGTATTATGGGGTCCCATATGTAGAGTATCGCGGTCGGCAGCCGTCACGCAATCCTTATATTTCCTTATGCATAGGGCCTATATCACGCCTGTAAAGCTCTCCAAGTGGGATAAGTCCTCATTGGGGAAGTGTTGGTCATGTCAGTTAGAGGTCGGTACCTATATGCATATGTTTTATGATTGCCCCTTTGTACAGAGATACTGGAGGTCTGTATGGGGAAAAATACAATTAATCTTAGATATCCCGGACCAGCTTTCTAAAGGTGTGGTTTTTCTGAGGTCCCTGGGGTTTACTCAGAGGTTACCCAAAGAGAAAGTGTTTTTGTTGAACTTTATGGTGGCTGTAGCCTTTAGAGTGATATTACTCAACTGGAAGAGTTTATGGAATCTCAGCCCGGGCATGTGGTGGGGGCTGGTGTCCCAATACTCTCAATATGAGAAAATGTATAGTAAGCTCCATCAGCCACATAATGCGGTGTTAAACTTTGATAGATGGCTGCTGTTGGATCAATACATAGCTAGATCTATAGTTTCGCCAGTGGAGAGTTAGTAATCTGATGTTCTCCTTGTCCCTGGAGATCTTGGGTCCTGATTGCCAGGTAATGAATAGGTTGCGTAGAGGCGTAAATTGTTTCTTTTTCCTTTCTTTTTCTCTTTTCTTCTCATTTTCACTTTGAATGAGTCTTCTCCAGAGAGCAGGGGTGGGGGGGGGGGGTGGAGAAGGGGGTTTTCTTTTTGTTTGATTAGTCCTGTTTTCTCTTAAAAACATTGTCATGTTGTAAGCTTGTATTTACACTTTGTTATGTGCTAATGTTAAATAAATTAAAAAAAAAAAAAAAAAGATATTTTCTGTGGCTGGGGTGAATTAGGATGTGAGTGTAGGCATCCTTTAGGTTCAAGGAACAAAGTCAATCTCCCTGCTGGAGGATTGGCAGCTGTGTTCCAAGGGAGAGCATCTTGAACTTCTCCCTGACCAGAAACTTGTTGAGCTCTCACAGGTCATGACCTCTAGAGGATCATTGGTCTGAGCTGTGGGCACTCGCTAGGGAGGATCGGTGTCCCGAGGAATAGGACTGGGACCTTGACCAGGGCTGGGAGCTCTCTCGAGGCTGGTGGCATTCGAGGACCATTTGACATCCAGGAAAGCTCTTGATGTCGAGGATCCCATCATCAGGGCAGATAAACCGGATGAACTGGATATAAATGCCCGCTGATGGCCACCAGGGCAGATGTACTGCTCTCTAGGGCTGTCATTCTGGTCTTCATGCCAGTTAACTACTCAGCCTTTAACATGGGCACCAAGGACTTCAGGACCAGTGTTGGTACTGTCGAGGGAGAGTCCTTAATGAGAATGGCCTCTGAGATCTGAGGCCAGCCTGTAGGAGCCAACGACTCCTTGCAGTGCATCTTGGAGGACTACTCCTGCCACGACTCCTTGGACTCACACCTGGGACTGCGGGACCTGGGATCGGATTTCATCTTCTTCCCAGATCTGTCCTCTGAGGCGGTCTTCAGGGATTTTTTTCTTCTTATGCTCCATCTTCAGGACTTCTGCTCAGAGGAACCACAGCCATGGGTCTCCAAATAGGCTCTGGCTTCGCTGGGCACCGAGGTATCGGAGGAGGCCCTAATGTGTGGTGTCATCAGAGACTCCAGGGCAGAGTCGGACTTCTGAAAAACATTTTTCCTGCTTCTGATGGTGACTCTTTAAGGCCTTTGTGGTCATGGTTCAGCAAACTCGCAGTTGGAGTCATTGTGCTTCAGACCAAGGCATCGAAGGTAGCAGTCGTGTGGGTCGGTGAGTGACATAATTTTTCCACTCTTTTTGAAGCCACTGGAGGCCATCGTAAAAAGGACTCCCCATCTCCTGGTGAAGGTATGAGGCCTTTGGCTGAAAAAAGGGTATGAACACCGGTCAAGGAGGACCTTGATGAAAGACTAAGAAAAAATGAATTGATGAACCCGAGAAGCGATGCCAAGGTGAGCTGGCTCAGGAACGGGAAGGAACCGGTATGCAAACTAGACAAAATTTGAGAATAAAATCAGACTTTTTCCGGGCAACATTGGACAGTGTCTGAAGGGCTCTGTGGAAAAAAGGAGACTGAGGCAAGAGGGCACGCTTGGGTGGAAAGTGAACCATGCATGTGTGGTGCATCTCCCAACAGCTTTCTTTGAAAGCTGGGGTGATGCTTCCACATGGGCTCCAACTGCGCCAACATCACCATATGTGAGGACTGACTTCCTGCTTGTTCCCAGAGAATCCACTGTATTGCGGATGTACTTGTCTATACAACCCTGCATATACAAATCTGGAATACTGACATGGGGACCTTTGACATTTACCTAATGTTATATAAATTGCCTGCCTTCAAATGGGTTACCCTTACAGTATTTGTTGAAAACAACAGATGTGTTTTTGTTAGCATGCATTTAGGGGTATGTTTACTAAACCGCGTTAAGTAACGTTAACGCGCGTTAAGGGTACCTAACACACGTTAACATCACCCTCTGCGGTAAATCCTGCAGAGGGCAGAACGAGGGCGGAGAAAAGGGGTCAATGGGCAGGGAGTGGGCGGAGAAAGCTCCCGCAGCACTAACACAGGGTACTGAAGGGCTGAACATTACTGGGACTGCAACCTGTCGTTAGCTGCAGACATGCAGGAAGGCAAAACCATTTAAGCATCAGCAATGTACAACATAGGCAGGTAGCCCAAGAAAAGTGATAGTGGTGATCCATATGCAGCAACAGCATAGTGCCCAAGTATGAAAGGCCACTATGGCTATGGTGCAAATGGGGCACAGGGGGCTGCAGGCAGGACATGTAGTGGGGGCAGCTGGGGCACAGGGTGGACTAGGCCATCACCTACGTGGCACATAGGAACATAGAAACTGGAAATCTGCAAGAGAGCAGCTTCCCAAGGCCAAACACAATCCACCTACATCTACCTGGTCCACCCTAGCCAATAGTTGCCAGGGTACTGACCTGACATCCCCCCAGCCATCGCTCCCACATGTGGAAGGGACATAATACTGGTAGGTGGTGATGGGGGGGTATGTGGGGATGTCCATGTATGCCTCCCCACCCCAGACCCCACCCCTAGGCAACCGCCTATCTGCACAGTGGATGGCCTGGGACTGCGCACTACCAGCACCGACAGCATAGAGCCAGGCAGCATGGCAGGGGTGTGTGTGCTGGTGCTGGAGGGGGCAGTGGCACCTGCCTACAGTGCACCCAGGCCATTCCCTGTACCAGTATGTGGTGTGCAGTGCAACAGAAAAGGTCTGGCTGAGGTGAGGTAAGGTAGCCCCAGGGACTGTTGTGCTTCTGTGGCAACAGTGTGATGCAGTGCACACAGTCAGTCTGTCCCAGAGCAGAGGGTCAAAGGTTCAGGTTCCAGCTGTGGATCCTGCAAAGCATGTCCTTATATTTTACCCTACAATGCAGATACAACATCAACATGTGCAATCCCCAAGGCAGCAGCCAAAAGGGATGCCAACACCCACTCACACAGGCTCCACTATCCAAAGCTCCATGCTGAGTCAGGCTGTTGGCCCCAGCACGGAGCCGCAGTCACCACCGGAGCACTACTACTACCTTCTGCACAGTCTGGCAATGTCGGCACTGTGATCAGGACCAGTGTGGCAGGCAGGGTTGCCAACCACCCCTATCTTTGCACAATGCTGCAATAGGTGTGTGTGTGTGTGTGTATGTATGTATGTCTATCCATTGTTTCGTTGCTGACTACACCTCACTGGGCCAACAATGTCCCACTATTACCAGCTTTAGCCTGCAAATGTGCATAATGAGGTGCAAGGTATTTTGGGTATGACCCAGGCAGGGTGGACTGGGCAGGATGCATCTGCAGAGGATGTAGGGCAATGGCTGAGGCATTGTAGTGCCCAACCAGCACCTGCATGGACAAGGTGGCCACAGAACATCTTTCTGTTAGGGCACTTTCACACTGACCAAACAGTGACCATGGCACGGCTATGCTCCCACATAGTGCTACATAGCATTTGTTTCAGGTGATATATGTGTGCTCCCTGTTCTGGGGGCCAGTGCCATACAGCCCAGGTGTGGGTGTACATAGTTCCACTAGGAACATGCTGGATAGACTGGCTAGTGGAGTGTCTGCTGTTAGTTTGTGCATGACCGGGACACCTGGTGTGGTGCAGCAGGTACAGTCTGATGGTGCCTACTGCTGGTGAATGTCAGATCATGGTTGGGGGCTGGGGTACCATTGAAGTCCTAGAACTGGTGGGAGCACAGGGGACAGTCAGTGGGCAGGTAGCCTACTGTACTGTGTGATATTACAGCGTATGCACATAGCAGTGTGCACAATATCACTTGTGACATCTGTTTTGGGATGTGCATTGTTACACACCATAATCTACCCACATATGCTAAGGCTCCTAGACATATTTATTTACATTCTCTTATATACCACACTATTCTGCGTCAGTGCGGTTTACATTGAACAAACTGAAATTACATTGAACAGGGCATTATAACTTGGATATAACTATTTTACAGGGAACATGGGCTATGGAGGGTTAAGTGGCTTGCCCAAGACCACAAGGAGCACCTGTGGGACTAGAAACCCCAGTCCTTCTAGCCCAAGGTTGCTGTCTTCTAGTGGGATTTGAATCCCCAACCTTCCGGCCTGAAGTACCTTGCCCCAACCACTAGGCCACTCCTCCACTCCTATAAGGCATGTGGAAAGCTCTGTAATGTCACACACATTATTGTGTGTGCTGCACGTCTGACACCCTGCTACGTGTGTTCTCCGCAACGCATGTAGGACTCAGTACTGCGTGATAAATCTATGTTCCCTGTAAAATAGTTATCGCCAAGTTATAATGCTCTGTTCAATGTAATTTCAGTTTGTTCAATGTAAACCGCACTGATGCAGAATAGCACAGTATATAAGAGAATGTAAATAAATAAATAAATCTAGCAGACACGATGGCCACTTGGTGGAACACATTTGCATTGTGCTTGTTGTTGTATGTTTGGAATAGTGCTTGCAGACATACGTGGAGCTAACATTGGTTGTGGGTTTGGGTCCCACAGGTTCCTTTTACTTTCTTTTTGTTTGTTCTGCTCTCCTTACCATACAATGACTCCGGCTTTGTCCCTTCTCCACACACCCTTCCCTCTCTTCACTGTACACTGCAGTGTCCCTTTCATGCAGCCTATCAGTCACATGCTAGCTGTTACATATGCTCACTTTCTTTGAGTTGTTAAGGTGGGCAGATGGCTCAGTGGTCTGGTACTGGTGTCAGTGAGCTGTGTTTGGGCTCTTCAGTGTACTGGTTCAATTCCCTCTTACTCCTTTTTGGATTCCCTGCCCATTTTGCCCTTATACACACACCATCCACACAGCTGGCCCTTCAGACCGACCTCTACCGCCCTTTCCGTCACTGTTGTTTACTCCTCTGCATGCTGGATTCATTGCACACCATCTCATGGTGTGTGTGCATGTGTTAACTGTGGCTCACATCCCCATTACAGACTGCAATATCAGCTGCCTGTGTGGCTCCATTTCTCACGCGGCATCATGTCTGCACATCCCTCAGCGCATCTTCTACTGTCAGCACACCTTGGATTGCAACCCCTTCGGACGTGCTGCTGTTTGCCGTTGGATGTGGCGTTCATACGCGTTGGGTCCATGGTGCACTTTACCGCGTGTTACACGCCTTGTAACGCGCGTTACCTGACATGACTTGTTTTACCGATGCACCGCCCACTCCTTTATATGGGCATCCGTAACATTACTGGGGAACTTAATGCGGCTAACATTACCGGAGTTTAGTAAACATACCCCTTAGCTTCTTAACATGCCTGAAAAAATTTGGTGTACACAGAATTGATTTGATGAACCTTAATCTACTGTATGAATTAATATTGGTACAATCCATTGTGTGAATTAAAAAAATGTTTTAACACATATTAACAAATTGTTATTAAACTGAATGTGAGAAATCAGCGCAAAAAAACCCTCAAAACTGTGATCATTTCCAAACATTTTGAAAAGAAGCCCTACTTCCTTTAAACCATACACGTCCCTATCAAAAACCTTTCAGTAAACAGATTCTATGGGCGGCCTGAATTCTGAGATAGTGAATTTAAACGAGAGTTTTGGGGTAAAAACTGCTTGGGTCGGAAGTCAAGTGTTATTTTTATGTAGCCCAAGCTAACATTCCCACCGCTATCGGTAACCATATAATGTATCTTGTGCAATACTGCATAAACGGGTAATATTTTAATGAAATGTTATTATAATTATTGTTGTTATATGATTAACATAACAGTGCAAAGAGGCTTTCCCATTGTGTTCTCTCTCTCTTTGTCCTGTGTTTCTAGTATAATTCAAATCCCTTAGAGACGGCAACTTCAAGCTAGGAACTTTTAACATTCCTTAAGTCATGTCCCCTTTTTATAGGCAAGCCCATTTATCACAGATTCTGCTGTGCAAAAAGGAGGCTGAAAAGGCCAAGGAAGCAATTTCAACTTCTTCTATCATTTGTTTATGGTCATTGGAGGCTATAAACAAGGAGAGCAATGTCAGAACAATAAAATTATTGTTTTGGTTGCTTACACACAAGGGAATTTTTTTGTTCTTCCCTTGTTCCTTTAATATATATTGCCATTAAATAAAGAAGCAATGGGAAAAAAAGAAGACATTGCTTGTTTCAAAATTACGCTGGGCAGTTTCTTTGCTAATTAGTTTGCAGAGTCTGTCATCCTGGTCGATACCCTCTCCCCTGCTGAAGACAGCATTATTGTCTGATTTATGTTTTCGGCTCAACACGCATCCCGTTCCGTTAATCGTCTGTTGTTGATAGCCATTTAAGTAAATGTGTCTAGGGAAATGGGTGAATAACAGTAATGTGGAAGATGAGGATTACAGTCTATTACCCATAGAGAAGAAATGGTAAACATGTTAATAAGAGATGTGCAAGCTAGTTTTGCAGGGGACCTGACCTCCATAATACTTCTACCCTTGATGCACTAGACAGGAAGATATTTGCTATGGCTGCATAATCATTTATTTATTATATGTTTCTTTTCCCCACAGACTTTATATGGTACGTTACTAGGCACATTTATGACAAGATGGACAAGATTTAAGCTTTGGATTACTGTAGGGCAAAATGAACAAACAAAAGCGTACAAGTTGTTTGTTTGCATAATTTTGAGAATGTGCATCTTTTTGATCCAGAGGTTTAGTTTCCTGCAATTCTGGAAAGGGGAAACATTCATGCATCAAAAGTCAGGTGTGGAAAATACAGTGGGGACGTTGCCTGACAAAGCTGCATTTAAGGATTGGGTAAATATTTGACACATCTTTGTACTCCAGAATTTGATTGCCTGGGCTATTTTTCTGTGGAATTGTATCCCTTTCTGAAGACAGGCAACAGATGTGCTATTTTGACCCATGCTTCAATTATTTATCTTTATATCTATATGTATGTGAGTATCTGGGGGGAGGGGAGGGAATTAGCCACAACGGCCAGTGTTTTAAAAAAAGCCCTGATCACTAATATAGATATATCTGTACTAAATCAGTTTTGAATCAGTAGTTAAATACCCAGGCAATCACACTATCAGTCACTGCAGCTTTGTGGGTTGATTCAACAGATTTTGCATTTTATATAGGGCTTCTGTTTTGAAGTTTTAATATATTATTGGATCCAAACTGAGCAAAAGGGCCAGTGCATGGATATGAGGCGCTTTAGGTGGACCCTCATTCTTGCTGCACCCCCCCCCCCCCGCCCCACCTCCTCCCCCATCACTGCGCTCCTATCCAGGACCTGCAGCTGTGGCAATGAAATTAAAACAGTAATATAGCATTTACCCAGTCTCTGATGCTGCATGCTGATGGTGCTCCTACCCCTTCTGATACGGACATCCTGTTTGCTTGGGGGCGGAAGGAGCTGGTTTGACCACTTCCACACCTATGCAAACAGGAAGTCTGCATTGAAGGTATGTAGTGCCAGAGGCTTTGGGTTAGAGCTCTGTTGCCCTTTTAATGTCATTGCTGCCACTGCAAGTCCAAAAGAGGGGCATTAGCGGCCTTCCCTAAAAACCTTATGTGTACAGTGGAGATATTAAATGCCACTATATGGATAGACTATCCAGATAGCTTTATGACAGCTTTTTTGCTTTCCTAAGTTATTGAGACAATTATTCATATAATGGTGATGGTAATCACTGGCTTGGCTCGCTGTCCACATGCCACCCTGACACTATCTGGATAGTGCCGAGGTGATCTGTAAGGAGATGATAGTGCCTCTGTATAAGTATTTGGTGAGACTTCATTTGGAGTATTGTGTGCAATTCTGGAGACCGCACCTTCAAAAGGATATAAACAGGATGGAGTCTATGCAGACGGTGGCTACCAAAATGGTGATTGGGCTTCATTATAAACCATATGGTGACAGACTTAAAGATCTCAATATGCATATGTAGAGGAAAGGTGAGATGCAGTAGATATGATAGAGACATTTAAATATACAGGAGGAGAGCCTCTTTCATTTGAAAATAATGTTTGCAATGAGGGGATATAGGATGAGGTTGAAAGGGGATAGAGTCAGGAATTTATTTACGGAACCAGTGATAGATAAGAACATAAGAAATGCTATGCTGGGTCAGACCAAGGTCCATCTTTCCCAGTATCCAGCAGTGGCAAACCAGGTCACAAGAACCTGGCAGATTCCCAAAAAGGCACATAGGTTCCACAATGCTTGTCATGGGGAAATAGTGGATTTCCTGGTTCCTCTTATAACGGTTTATGGACCTTTCCTCCAGGAACTTGTCCAAACCTTTTTAAAATCTGGCTACATAAACGGCTTTTACTACGTCCTCCGGTACGAATTACAGAGTTTGATTATGCATTGAGTGAAGAAATATGTTCTCTTATTAGTCTTTTTTTATTTTATTTATCCATTTTACTGTCACAAACAAGTGAAACAGTAAAGTAAACATCAAAAGAGCAATATAATGAAACAAAGAAATAAGCTTCAAATAATCAGCCTACAATACAGGAAAATATTTTGGGAACCCAAGAAAAAGGAAATATAACATATCAAAAGAATTTACCCCTACAGTGGGGTCTGTGCGGTGTTTCCTGGGACTAACATACTTTCCCTAGCTACAAGGAATTCTGCGAGCATTTTTGGCTCAAAAAAGGAAAATGTTTTACCATCACAAATTATAATACAAACACAAGGAAAACAAAGCACATATTGCAGCCCAAGGGCCTTGGCCCTAGAACGTAGAGCCAGGAACCCCTGACGCCGCTTCTGTACAACTTGAAATTTCAGGAACCATACGGATAGGAGAACCAAAAAATAACTTATCCATATAGCGGAAATAAAGTTTAAACAGCAGGTTGCAATCCATTTCCAAGGCAAAAGTAAACTTCAGGGAACTCCGCTGGGTCGCAACCTCCATGGAGGACTCCAAGAACTCTGTTAGGTTATCCCCAACAGCAGTGCCTTGGCCCGAAGATGACTGCCCTGGACCTAGGGCAAGATATTGAGCTCTTACCAATGGGGGAAGGTTCCAAGGGTCCATACCTAAAACCTTGGCTAGATATTTCCTTACCATTTTGATTGGTGAAATCAACAGAGATCTAGGGAAACTTAACAGGTGCAAATTATTATGTCTGGCCAAGTTCTCAAGATACTCCAGTCGCCTGAAAGAGATGGAACTATCTTTCACCAGAGTGTCATTTACCAACTGGAAAGCATCCATTTTTGATTCAAGGGCAGTAATTCTAGATGAATTGAATTTGTCTCCAATGCCTTGGACTGTTCCACCACAGCCTGGGCCATAAGTGACAAATTTCCAACAAGGCGATCCAAAACAGTTTGAAGAGAGGAGTTGATACCTTGAATAACACCCCATAGTGACACCAACTTGTCGACCAGAAGAGACCTCACCCGGCTCCTGAGCAATATCTTCCAAAGTTCTTTGGAAGTTTTCCTTCCCCTTCTGCACTCCTTTCTCTGGGGGAGGAAGTACCTACCAACTGGGGTAAACATGCAGACTCATCAGACCACAAGTGTCTCAGAATGCCATCAGCAAAATCACTTCTGGGATGGGGAGGTGGTGTACGCTGAATGGGGCTGAATGAAGCTCCTTCACTGTTGCCCATCACACCTCCTCTGGGCGGGTTGAGAGCTAACGGAGTCGAGGCACCTGAGGTGACGCCAAACATCTCCAATGTCAGTTGGCATGAAGAACCAGGGAGAGAGCTATCTGGGAGGTTAGTTCACCCCTTCCTCTTGCCCATACATTGACAGGCAAAAGTTCCCCAACACCAACAAAAAGGAGTGAGAGTAGACATGTCCTCAGAGCTGCACCCTCACAGTGCCCCCCCCCCATTAGTCTTAAATGGGTTACATTGTAGTTTCATTGAGTGTCCTCTAGTCATTCTACTTTTTGATGACATAAAAAAACCAATCTACGTTTACCTGTTATATTCCATTCATTAATTTATAGACCTCTAACATATTTCCCCTTAGCCGTCTCTTTTCCAAGTTGAAACTTCCTAACCTTTTAAGCCTTTTCTCATAGGGTATCCTTTCATCGCCTTTATCATTTTGGTGGCTCTTCTCTGTAGCTTTTCTAATTCTGCTACATTCTTTTTAAGATATGGTGACCAGAACTGCACACAATAATCAAGGTGCAGTCACACCATGGAACAATACAGAGGCATTATAATATCCTAGGTTTTGTTTTCCATTCCTTTCCTTATGATTCCTAGTATTCTATTGCTTTCTTGGCCACTGCTGCACACTGGGCAGAGGGTTTCAACATGTTATCTACGATGACACCTAAAATGTTTTCCTGGGTGGTGCTTCCTAAAGTGGAACCTTGCATCATGTTTTTTTATTATTATTTCTTGTTTTTTGCTTTTATGTTTTGGGATAGGGGGCTAAGAGATAGCTACTGGAAATGTGCATTATCCTAGAGAGACTACATTGGAAACTGTTAAAAAAAACACGGCTGTACACTGAAGGCAGAGAGTGTGGGCAACTGCTTGTCGAAGGAACTCTACAGTCGCATGAAAATGAAGGGGAACCAAACAAGGGAGTCTGTTCAGAAACAGTAGCTTTTTCAACCAGCTCTGATGCAAGCTGTAAATTATGGGGAGCAATGATATCTCTTTCCATGGAGAATAAATCACCACTAGGCGCACTGGTTGGAGGGCAGGAGAGGAAATGCTGTCCAACCTTGGCCAGATCTGTCCAGTATGCCGAAAGATCTGTGTGCAAGACTTCAATAAACTCTACAAAAGAGTGTTTCCCTGAAATCCATGCAGGAGTCCGACTTATTAGGACGTCTCAATTTTAGGGGTAGATTTTTATTTTTCCAAGCTTTACAAACTACTAGTGACCAAATTATGCAGTTTGCATGCTGAATCTAAAGCTATCTTCAGAAACTGCTTAAAGTGAGTCTCAACATACATCAAATCACAGTTGAAATATGTGGAAATTAAGTAATATTTATTTGAACGTACAAATAGTCTGAACAACATCAGTAGCCATATAATTGTCTTTAAAATGTTGTTTATGCACTTAATTTAATGTTATTTAACAACATCCAGCAAAGAAGCCATATCTTGTTTGCTTCTGTTTCGGCTCATGAGCTCCCTGCTGACCATCTGATCCCTAATATAATGTTCCCTCCTCTCCTGATTGTACACATGACCAGCAGCCTCAGTTGTCATTTTTACACACTTTTCTATGGCCAATCTGGAACCACCATGGGCTTGCTCAGAAATGCCTCAATCTCTGCTGTTGTCATGGTACAGGTAAGAGGAGGCTCAGAGCTCCAGTCAAGTAATTGGGTGAGAGTAGTTGCCTCAGTGTTGATGGATTGTGTTTCCCTAGGTCTCACAATGCGGTCTCCAAGCTGAGTCTTCTCATCTCTATCACCTCTGATCTTCAATATCTTCTCCACTGCATCCCCTCTCTCCTGTTCCTCTTCACTGCACAACCTAGCTTGCAGAACAGATTTGCTGTAACCATACCAAATTGACCTTCTCACTGTCGGCATGACTATCTTCCTTACCTCTTCACACTGTTCTTTCAACAGTTGCAGCTGGAAAAGGAGATGCCTGGGACCTTGTGTCCAATTGCTATTTATTTTTATATTGAACCAGTTCACCATGTAAACCCCAAATACAGAACTCTACAATCATTCTTAAGGTTTTCAGATTATTTTCTTTCAGATTATGCTTGGAAATTCATATTCTTGTGAACCTTAGAACTGTTGTAAGCCATCTGCTATGGGACACAGATCCTATTTCCAACAATAATTTGTATATTTTTGCATAATTTGCATATAGATAGGTAAATAACATATTACACAAAATTTAAAGCTAGTTGTTGATTTGCCACATGAAATTGTACCATTTTTTCACTAGTGTTTTTTTAAATTATGACATCTCCAAAACTGACAGACCCTACTCAGGGCTGGTCCATCCATTGAGCAAGAATGTTGTTTGCACAGGGCCCCGCGTTTCAGGAGTCCCCGTGCAAACAACATTCTTCTTAATAGCCCAGGTAAATTTAAAAAACAAAACAAAACTGGCTGCTGCTGCTGCGGCTGCTGCCATGGCAGCGGCAGAATCAAGTGTCCCGGCAGAGCCCCCTGAATCACTCCTCTCAGCGCTGGCTTTCAGAGTCGCGAAGGGAGAGTTTCTCTCTCGTGGCTCTGTTAAGCCCGCTGGTGCTGATGGGTAACAGGAAATGCCTGTTTCCCATCAGCCCCTGCGGGCTTAACAGAGCCACAAGAGAGAAACTCTCTCTTTGCGGCTCTGAAAGCTAGCACTGAGGGGATGTTCAGGGAGGGCTCTGCCGGGCAGGCGGAGGGGCTGCGGGACACTTGATTCTGCCGCTGCCACAGCGGCAGCGGCAGCAGCAGAAGCAGCCACTTGGTTTTTTTTTTTTATTTTCCCTGGAATGATGGGGGGAGGGTGGTTAGGACTGGTAATGGGCTATGGGGGGGCAAAGACTGAAAATGGGGTGATAGGGGTTAGTACTGGAAGTGGGCTGATGGGGGTTAGGACTGGTAATGGGCTATGGGGGGGCTAGAACTGGAAATGAGCTGATGGGGGGTTAGGACTGGAGGTGGGCTGATGGGGGGTTAGGACTGGTAATGGGCTATGGGGGGCTAGGACTGGAAATGGGGTGATAGGAGGGGGGTTAGGACTGGCAATGGGCTATGGGGGCTAGGATTGGTAATGGTCTGGGGGGGTAGCTAGGACTGGAAATGGGGTGTGAAAGGGGGGGGGCTTGAACTGCAAATAGCTAATGGGGAGGGGGGCTTGGAATGGAAATGGGCTGTGACGGGTGGGAGCTTGGACTGGAAATGGGCTGAATGGGGGGAAGCTAGGGCAATAAATGGGCTAATGGAGGGGCTAGGATAGGACTGTAAATGGGCTGTTGGGGGTGCTAAGATTGGAACTGGGCTGTGGTGGGGGCTTGCATTGAAATGGACTCATGGAGGGGCTAGAACTGGAAGTGCGCTTATGGGGGGCTTGGATTGGAAATGGGCTGAGTGGAAGGGAGCTAGGATTTGACATGGGCTGATGGTGGGGCTAGGAAATGACCAGAAATGGGTTGATGTGGGGCTGGGATTGGAAATGAGCTGATGGATGGGGGAGCTAAGACTGGAAATGGGCTGATGCGGGGATTAGAAGGGAACGGATGCTGGGTGGGGCTGGAAATAGAAGGGAGCTGATGTTCGGGGAGGATTAGAATGGGATGGGGCTGGGAGAGTGAAATGGAGAGGGGAAAAATATTTTGTGTGGGAGGGAAGAAAAATCTACAATTGGCCAGGTATTGGGAGAGTAAGTGGGGATTGAGGATGGAGGGGTAAAATTTGAGTGGATGAAATAGAAATGAGGAAAGATCAAAAGGAAAAAGATTAGTATGTTAAAGCAGATGTAGAGAGAGAATGGAAAAAAAAAACTAGAAGAGAGAAGAAAGGACAAATGGACAGCAGACGATGGAGAGTTAGCAGAAGACACAAAGAAACCAGAAGAAAGTGGCTGGAGCAATTGCAACTGAAAAATAAATGCACAAAAGGTAGAAAAATATCTCTTTATTTTGAATTTATTAACTGGAATATGTCAGCTCTGGGAAATGTGCATCATTAACGTCTGTGCTTTGTTTAGTACAAGAGGGAATTAATTTATAGTTTTATTTCTACAGTGTTGTGGTACATTCCAAGTTTGGCTTTTGGGGTTCCCAATTTAATTATTGTCTTCCTGTTTCTAAATTGTGATTCCTTGTTTGGTGATGGTCTGTGTTCTGCATGTGTAACTGAGCTGAGGTATTCTGTTTATGTAATTCCTATTTGATGGTACCACTTGTTCTCTTTCCTCAGTAGGAGATGTATTCATATTCTCTGAGATGTATTGGTTTAATATTTGCAGTGTTGTCTTTTGATAGGTAGGGTATGGTGCTTTGTGAGTCCTGGTAAGTGCTGTTACGATACGGCAGGTTTGCTATGGGTTCTAAATGGGCAGTGTTTGTAGTAGTTCCTAGTGTGCCTGGCGGTTGGCACTGGCTTATAGTAATGTAGAAATCTTTTAGTCTTTCTTTTTCCATACACTCATTAAGAGGCATGTTTACTAAAAGTTAGCGTATGATAACATTATGCAAATGTGTATGCAAATGAGGCCCCTTATGGAAATGAGGCCCTGCACCGAGTCTCCGCACATGGCCCCGTACCCCCCTTGGGCCGCCCCTGACCCTACTGACTTAAATCAGACTGATCTTTGATGCTTAGCATTTTTTCTAGGTTTCGGTCACTAAAGATTTTCCAATACTGGGGTTTATGGACTACTGGCATGCGAAGCTGGGGTGGGGAGAGTAGGTGATGGGGAGGGGGGGTGTTCATGGCATCAGTAGTGCTTGTTGGTGTGTCTACTTTCTCCTGTTGCATCACCACAGCTCCACCTCAAGGTTGCTCCCTTTTCCTCCACCTCAATCACAAGCCTTTTTTTTTCAATTAAATCAGTATATTGCATTTCATAATAATAGTTACTTTCATCTATGGGTCGCAGAGAGCAGCTAGCATTTAATCATTGTCCTTGGTAAGGGGTTGTAAATGTTTTTCCTCTTGACCCGGGCAAGAAGTCCACCATCACCAAAACCTCTGCTGTGAATCTTTGTCGCTGTCAAAAACCCTCTTAACCTCATCTGTAAAATGGTCACTGCTGGGATGAGAAGTCTCAGGATAGCCCTTTGGGAACTCTGTTCTATGGCATCCTTAAAGGGCTGCTTTTAGATCCTGATCCACATAGTCTCCTGCTCTCCACATGTGTTCCCTTCCCATTCCCCTAGACATATCCTAGTCCGCAGCTATTGTACTTGACTTGACTAGATTGAAAGCTCTGATGAGCAGGTACCATCTCTTACATGTCTCTGTACAGCTCTGCATATAGTACACCTTGTAGCGCTATACAAATGACCATTAGTAGACTTCTATCAGTCGTGTGATATTTGCTCAATCCTGGCAATGCAGGGAGCTTTGGATCCCACTCTTGGTCTCCAATGATATCTGCTGCAGGGCCACCCATTGCTTCATTACCCTCTTCAGCATGTCATAAGTGCAATTCCACCTATTGGCAGCATCATGCCTGAGTCTATGCCCACCCTTCACACTCTGGTGAAAATGATGTGCTATTTCTCTTCTTAATCAACTGCCTCAGTAAAGGCCTGCCACTTCCCTTTCTCCCCAGGCCTAGGGAGTTTCTGATAACCTGCAAGTATTTATTTATTTATTTATTTAACTGCATTTATATCCCGCTTTTCACCGGGTCAAAGCGGTGAAACATATAACATAGGGGGGGCAATTTTAAGGGTGGGGCCATCACCAGGGGCAACAATTAACAATTAGGGTAGACATGGGCATGTATGCTTCTGGTGAATCTAAGCATTAGGTCATGAGGATGGGGTGGTAATTCTGTTCAGAGATGTTCACGGAATAGGATTGTCTTCAGTTGTTTCCTAAATGATGTGATGTCAGCGTTGGTCCTGATATGGTTTGGTAGAGAGTTCCAGAGGGATGGAGCGTAAAGTTCGAAGGCTCTGTTGCAGGTCCGTTGTGTGGATTTGGTTCTTTTGTGGGGGACAACGATAGAGTTATTGGAGGAATGTCTGGTTAGTCTGTTGTGGGATGGGCGAGGCAGCAGGGAGTGGAGTGAGGTGTTTCTTGTTTGGTGGATAGTTTTGTGGATGAGTAGGATAGCTTTGTACTTGATTCTTGCTTGTATTGGAAGGAAGTGGAGGTCTCTTAGGATTGGGGTGATGTGATTCCGTTTTTTTGCATTCTGAATAATCCTTGCTGTGGTATTTAAGGCAGTTCGGAGGGGGTTGGTGTGTGAGGCAGGAAGTATGCAAACTAAATCTGCACAGACCAAAGACTATTTGGCTAAGCAGGAAAAATGTCCCTTTACCACTGTTCTTTCTCTGATAGACAAAATAGAAATTCTATGGGCTCCCTTGAGACCCATCTCAATTTTGGTACCCACATTTTGTCAGTTGTGAAGAAATCTTGATTTTACCCTCATCATATCATTTTTCTTCACCCTCTCTTAGAAAGAAAAGATCTTCAAATATTTCTGCTTGTCTTAGTTCTCAATAGGCTTGACTATTGTCATACAGTCTTCGTCAATGTCTCTAAACTACACTAAAGCAACTCTGGTTAGTTAAAATACAGCTGCCAAGCTCCTCTATAGAGCTCATATATTTGATAATAAACACCTCTAGCTTCTTGCTTAGGTTAACAGATTCAGTATAAAGGAATGTGTCCTGGGAAGGTGGAAGATGAGGAGGCAGGGTAGGCACAATTAAACCCCACGGATCTCTACTTGATGGCAATCACTCTCATATCTTCTTGTAGCAAACAATATCATTTCATTTCAAAATGTTTGTTTCTAATACTATTTCACCCAGCAAATACTTTATCACTATGCACATACACACACAGTTTAACACAGTAGCATGCTTTCTTAATTCTTCTGAGCTTTAAAATACACAATTTCTGGCAAACCAGCACTCACAAGGCCTACTCATGAACCAGCAGAGGCAGCTTCTGTTATCAGCACTCCCTCAGGAGATACAGGAACTCGGGTGTGTTTTACATATATGCAGGGCAAACCATATGACTACAAACATATGATATATACAAATTAACACAAAACTATTACAACAAAATATTAAGACTTATGGGGTATAGTCAAGTTTTTCTTGTTATCATCTGTGTTAAAAATTTGTGTTAAATAATATGAATTCATCTTCCCCAAGATAATGTTTAACAAAATAATGTGTATATCTTGCATGCCATGATTTTTTATTATGAATATTTGCCTTATATTATTTATTTATTTATTTTATTTATACAGTCAAACCTCGGTTTTCATGATTAATCCGTTCGAAAAAGTCTGACTAAAACCGAAACGTATGAAAACTGAAGCAATATTTCCCATAAGAAATAATGTAAATCCAATTAATCCGTTCCAGACACCCAAAAATATTCACAAAAAATACATTTTATAGAGAATAACTATATTTTTACATACAGAAAACAATGAGAAATAAATATAATGACTAATGAAATGGATAAATGAACATTTAACATCACTGAAAGCAAGCTAAGTACAGTACTGTACAGTACAGTATGTTAACATCTGGCCTTAGCCACCCCTGACAAGCTGCTGTGCCCAGCTCTCTTCGGAATCACATTGAATTCAGTCCATTAAAATACCTTTACATTATCTGCTCAGTGCTTCAGAATGGCAGAAAATCTTAATGATATAGCTTCAGACGTACCCTGCAAGAGAAAGAACTGCCTCCCACATTCATGCAACATCTCCTGCTTACGTTGACAGCTTTTCTTCCCTGCTACCGGGACAAAATCTCAGTCAAAAGACGTTGAAAACCGAAGAAATGCATGAAAACCGGGACAAAATCTCAGTCAGAAAAGACGTTGAAAACCGAAGCGTATGAAAACCGGGGCAAATGAAAACCGAGGTTTGACTGTATTCTCTTATATACTGTGCTATTCTGCATCAGTGCGGTTTACATTGAACAAACTGAAATTACATTGAACAGGGCATTATAACTTGGAGATAACTATTTTACAGGGAACATGGGCTATGGAGGGTTAAGTGGCTTGCCCAAGACCACAAGGAGCACCTGTGGGACTAGAAACCCCAGTCCTTCCGGCCCAAGGTTGCTGTCCTCTAGTGGGATAAAAGTTTGCATTATGTTAATAGTAATAAATACATGTCAACATCACATTCACCTAAGTAAAACTCCTGCAGTAGTTGCAACTAACATGTAAAGGGTAATTTTTATAGAAGGTTGTCTATGTGTGAAGGTCTCTTACATAAGCACCTACATTTAATCTATTTTATAAAACACACATATGGTTAATAAAATACTAGCACAAATCTGAGAGAAATAGTGGTAGCAAACATACAGTTCATGTTAGTATGTACAGTACACATGTATTATATAAAACACCTGTTAAAACTGCAAGTTTGTCCATGTTCCACCCAAACTCATCTCCTAAACATGCTTATTCTAAAGTCATGCATATGTGTGCATAATTACTAGGAATGTGCTTTCATTTCTAAACAAAAGCAGCAATAGTGTGCTCTGTAGCACAATAGCATGCACTCAGGGGTGGCTCAAGGCAATCTGCTGCCTGAGGCAAAGGATGAAATGATGTGCCCCCTTTCCCGTAGAGGGGGGAGGGGCTTTCTCAAAACTCCAGTCAGGGACGTAACCAACCAAAAAGCCGATCAGATTATATGGAGGAAATGCAAGATGTTTGTACACCAAGGAACTAAAAGAGAGCGAGAACCACAGCACAGTTTATAAAACTAAATTATAACTCATTTTTATTTTGTTTTTATAAACTGCATTATGGTTCTTGCTTTTTCTTTTTCAACATATATTTTGCATCCACAGAACCCCCTTCAACAGTGGGAACAGAGCAGAACCAGGAACTTCACCCACAGAACTCAATATCTTAAAAAAACCCAAAATCTGATTCTGATCATGTCACAAACAACGACAACAACGCGTCTTCAGTAGTAGACTGGCTAATCTACTGAATAGGGCTTTAAACTAGATTTGTTGGGGATGGGTGAAGAAAGCCCCCAGGTAAGTGAAAGCCCCCAGGTAAGTGATACATTAAATAGCTTTATGGAAATGGGCAACAGGGATAACATATGGAAAGCAGGGTGTATAAATGCCTGTAGCATGGGAAATAAGATCCCTGATGTTGAAGCTTTGGTGGGAGTGGCCGACTCAGTGGCAGTTACAGAAACATGGTTCACAGAAAACCATGACTGGGATGAAACTATAGCTGGCGATACTTTATTGAGAAAGGACAGGGTAGGAAGAAGGGGAGGAGGAGTGGCACTATATGTAAAAACTACTATTAAAGCTTTGGAATTACAGAGCTTAAAAGGGAGAGAGGAGGCATTGTGGGTTAAACTAGAAAGAGGGAAAGAGAAATCTATTTGCATTGGTGTGATATACAGACCTCCCTCACAAGAGAAAGAGGTGGACAGAGAGTTAATTGAAGACATATGCAGCATTGCTAGGAAAGGAGAAGTGCTACTGATAGGGGATTTCAATATGCCAGATGTTGATTGGCACATTCCTGCTGCAGTACCATCTAGAAGTAAGGAGATCCTGGATTCTCTAAAGGGAGAACTATTCAAGCAATTGGTAATAGACCCCACAAGTGAAGGGACCATATTGGACTTGGTGCTTACCAATGGTGAAAGTGTTTCTGATGTTATAGTGGGAGATCATTTTGCATCCAGTGATCACTAGATGGTGTGATTCAGTATTAGGACTGGGGCTGTTAGAATCCATTCCAAGGTGAGGGTCTTAGACTTTAGCAAGACTAACTTTGCTAAGATGGGCCAATACCTAAGGGAATCGTTAGCGGGATGGGAACAGCTGGGGGATGTAGTAAACAGTGGGCAAAACTGAAAGGGGATATTTTAAGGGCAACCAACCATTTTGCTAAAATGGTAAATAAAGGTAAAAGGAAAAGGAGACCGCTATGGCTTTGGAAAGAAGTAGCTGAAAAAGTGAAGAAAAAGAGGGAGGCCTTCATGAAAAGAAGAGATCATAGAGAGAGGAAGACAGGCATCTATATTTGTAAAAACTTAGAGAAGCTAGCAAAGTAGTCAGGAAAGCGAAGATTCAAAATGAGGAGGAAATAGCCAATGCAATAAAATGAGGGGATAAGACATTTTTCAGATATGTTAGTGAGAAGAGGAAGGGCAAAAGTGGTATTGTCTGACACAAGGGTGAAGGGGAGGAATATGTAGATGCTGATGAGGATAAAGCGGAATTGCTTAACAAATATTTCTGTTCCGTGTTCACAGATGAAGAACCAGGAACAGGACCTCAGAAAACACCCACAAACAGGAACAGAAGCGAGGGACATCTTGAACAATTTTCAGAAGACTGTGTTCATGAGAAACCAGTTCAACTTAAAGTAGACAAAGCGATGGGACCGGATCGGATACACCCTAGAATACTGAGGGAACTTGGGGACGTTCTAGCAGCTCCACTGACTGACCTTTTCAATGCCTCGTTGGAGTCCGGAGTGGTGCCAAAGGACTGGAGAGAGGCTCATGTGGTGCCTTTACACAAAAGCAGAAGTAAGGATGTGGTTGAAAACTGCAGGCTGGTTAGTTTAACTTCTATGGTGAGTAAATTATTGGAAACACTGCTGAAAGAGAAAATAGTGAGGTTTCTGGAGTCCAGCGGATTACAGGATCCGAGGCAGCATGGATTCACCAGAAGCAGGTCTTGTCAGACAAATCTGATTGATTTCTTTGACTGGGTGACCAGGGAGTTGGACCGAGGGAGAGCCCTAGATGTGGTGTTTTTAGATTTCAGTAAAGCCTTTGACACTGTTCCTCACAGGCAACTTATAATCAAACTGAGCACCCTAGGAATGGACTCTAAAGTTACTGCTTGGGTTAGAAATTGGTTGGGTGGGAGTCGACAAAGAGTACAGGAAATGGAGCTCACTCTGAGGAGAAGGGTGGTACAAGTGGTGTGCCCCAGGGATCTGTCCTTGGTCCGATTCTTTTTAACATCTTTGTTAGTGATATAGCGGAAGGGCTGTCGGGTAAGGTTTGCCTCTTTGCGGATGATACTGTACCAAAATCTGCAATAGAGTAGAAACCCAGGAAGGTTTAGATAACATGAGGAGGGATCTAGCTAAGCTTGAAGAATGGTCTAGAATTTGGCAGCTGGGATTTAATGTTAAAAAATATAAGGTCATACATTTGGGCTGCAGCACTCCAAGGGAGCAATATAGTATAGGGGTGAAGTACTTTTGTCCACTAAAGAAGAGTGGGACCTTGGCATGGTTGACAGGTAAACAGGTAGAAAAGGCTACGGCAAAAGCTAGAAGGATGCTTGGGTGCATACAGAGAGGAATGGATAGCAGAAAAAAGGAGGTGATAGTGCCAGTCTTGAAGGACTAGAAAGGGGGGCTGTTACTTCTGGAGAGAAATCTGAAATTGTGAGTATATACTTCTGGGAATTTTTTTGAAAGGAATTTTTTTTCTTTTAAAGCTAATTAATCTGTGAACCCACTATTTTTTGTTAAAGCAGTCAGGGCCTAGTAGCAACAGTTTAAGATTCAATTTAAAACACAGAAGAGAACTTTCTGGTTACCTTTCATACCCAGTAGGGAGCTGTAGTTTAAATTTCATAGTCACTCAGGGCCTAGCATCAGCAAAGTACTTTTAGTTTCAAATTAAAACACAGAAGAGAGCTTTCTGGTTAAATTTAGAATCCAGCAGAGAGCTTGTAGTTTAAATTTCATAATAGGTTAGAGCCTAGCAGCAGCAAAGAGCTATAATTTAAATCAAATCAGAATATAGCTTACCTCAGCAGCACAGGACAGGGTACTGTGTAGCAGCCCTTTTTTTAATAAGTGTTATATCCCTCCCTCCCTCCCCACACCCACCCTCCCCTGGGATAATCACAGCTTTATAGGTACTTGCACAACTTAAAAGACAGGAGGTGCTCTCAGGTGAAGCTCATTACCCAAATCAGTCATACACTAAGGACCTGAGATTAATTAAGCTTCAGGTGAACAAGGTATATTAAACTTCTTAGGTACAGTTTTAGTGGTATAAATATCCATAGCACCCTTTAGTACATAAAGAACTTAAAGATCTAAACACAAACTTAAAACTAAGATGCAGACAGCAGTCCAGCAGCGGGATGTGGGCTTTCCAGTCTTTTGCATTGAGTGTCACATGTATGATTTTCTCCCAGCTGGTGAGAGGTCTTACGTGTGCACTAGGTGCAAGGAGCTCTCTGCTCTCAGGGAACGAGTCCGTTCTCTAGAGGCTAGAGTAGCAGACTTGGAAAACATAAGACAGACAGAGAGGTACATAGACGAGACCTACAGGGATATAGTCCTGAAGTCCCACCTCCAGTCTGGCAGCATCCCTTTTGCCATGGAGGAGAGAGGTCACGTGACAGGAGAGCATCACCCTGGTGTGGCAGGAAGTGATCCTGTAACTAGGACCTGTCCTCCAGGTGATGTAAACCCCTCTCGCACCGAGGAGGTTTCTCCAGGGCCAAGTGCCCATGAGGGAAGGGTTAGGACAGCAGTTATAGTTGGTGATTCGATCATTAGGCATGTAGATAGCTGGGTGGCTGGTGGACGTGAGGATCGCCTGGTAACATGCCTGCCTGGTGCAAAGGTAGCAGACCTCACACGCCACCTAGATAAGGTCTTAGATAGTGCTGGGGAGGAGTCTGCTGTCTTGGTACATGTCGGTACCAATGACATAGGAAAATGTGGTAGGGAGGTTCTGGAAGCTAAATTTAGGCTTTTAGGTAGGAAGTTGAAATCCAGAACTTCCAGGGTAGCGTTCTCCGAAATGCTTCCCGTTCCACGCGCAGGCCCCAAACGGCAGGCAGAGCTCCAGAGTCTCAATGCGTGGATGAGACAATGGTGCAGAGATGAGGGGTTCGGATTTGTTAGGAACTGGGGAACATTCTGGGGAAAGGAGGGGCTCTTCTGAAGGGATGGGCTTCACCTTAACCAGGATGGAACCAGGCTGCTGGCATTAACCTTTAAAAAGGAGATAGAGCAGCTTTTAAACTAGATAATAGGGGAAAGCCGACAGTCGCCCAAGAGCGCATGGTTCGGAAGAATGTATCCTTGAAGGATACTACAAACAGCAGAGAGGTTCCAAAAAAGAGTAAAGTAGCCCAAATGCCCTCGAGTATGGAGCAGACAGAGCTTAAAGATCCCAAATTACCCATGTCTACCAATAGCCAAATTAATATGAATAAAATACAGTCTCTAAAATGCTTGTATGCAAATGCTAGAAGTCTACAAAACAAGATGGGAGAGTTAGAATATATAGCACTAAACGAGAGGTTAGATATGATTGGAATATCAGAGACATGGTGGAAGGAGGACAACCTGTGGGACACTGTGATACCTGGGTACAAACTATATCGTAATGATAGAGCTGATCAAATTGGTGGAGGGGTTGCGCTCTATGTTAGAGGGGGCATTGAGTCAGAAAGGATTAAAGTTTTGCAAGAAACAAAATTTGCTGTAGAATCTCTATGGATTGAAATTCCATGTAAAAAGGGGAAGGCGAAGGCAGTGGGGGTGTACTATCGTCCGCCTGGCCAGAATGAAATGGATGATGAAATGTTCAAAGAAATCAAGGAAGCTAGCAAAAGTTACAGTGCAGTAATAATAATGGGTGATTTCAATTACCCCGGCATTGACTGGGTTAGTGTCACAACAGGACATGCTAGGGAGATAAAGTTCCTAGATGAAATAAATGACTGCTTCTTGGAGCAGCTGGTTCATGAACCGACCAGAGGGGAAGCAATATTAGACCTAGTCCTTAGTGGAACACCAGATGTAGTGCAAGAGATAAGGGTGTTGGGGCCACTTGGCAATAGTGATCATAGCATGATCATCTTTGATTTAATTAGTGGAGGAGGAATAGTAAGGAAATCCACAGTACTACCCTTTAACTTTCGAAAGGGAGACTATGATAAAATGAGGAAAACAGTTAAGAAAAAACTAAAAGGAGCAGTTGCAAAGGTTAAAGACGTACATCAAGCTTGGGTGTTGTTGAAAAATACTATCTTGGAAGCCAAGACCAGCTGTATTCCATGCTTTAAGAAAAGTGGAAGGAAGTCCAAAAAACTGCCAGCATGGTTTAAAGGTGAGGTCAGAGAGGCTGTTGTTGCCAAAAAGCATCTTTCAGGAAATGGAAAAAAGAGCCAAACGATGAAACCTGGAAACAGCACAAGCACTGGCAAGTCAAATGCAAGGCATTGATAAGGCAGGCAAAGAGAGAATTTGAGAAGAAGCTTGCTGCGGAAGCAAAAACGCGAAATAAAGACCTTTTCAAGTACATTCATAGCAAAAAACCTGTGAGAGAGTCAGTTGGTCCATTAGATGATAAAGGGGTTAAAGGAGCACTAAGAGGCGACAAGGCGATAGCGGAGAGACTGAATGAATTCTTTGCTTCGGTCTTTACTGAGGAAGATGTAGGGATGTTACCTATGACTGAAGTGGTATTTAAAGGTGTGGAAGAATTGAAGGAAATATCGATACATCAGGAAGATGTCTTAGAACTATTAGATAAACTGAAGAGTAGCAAATCACCTGGGCCGGATGGTATACATCCAAGTGTGTTGAAAGAACTGAAATTTGAGATTGCAGACCTGCTATCAGTAATCTGTGAACTATCATTAAAATCATCTCTAATACCTGAGGATTGGAGGATCGCCAATGTAACACCAATTTTTAAAAAGGATTCGAGGGGTGATCCGGGAAACTACAGACCAGTGAGCCTGACATCAGTACCGGGAAAAATGGTAGAAACCATCATAAAGAATAAAATTACTCAGCATGTAGATAGTCACGACCTAATGGGAGACAGCCAACATGGCTTTAGACAAGGAAGATCTTGTCTTACTAATCTGTTATGTTTTTTTGAAGGAGTGAATAAACAGGTGGACAAAGGTGAGTCGGTTGATATTGTGTATCTGGACTTTCAGAAAGCCTTTGACAAGGTCCCTCATGAGAGACTTTTGGCAAAACTAAAGAGTCATGGGATAGGAGGCAGTGTACTATTGTGGATCAGGAACTGGTTAAAAGATAGAAAGCAGAGGGTAGGGCTAAATGGCCAATTTTCCCAATGGAGAAAGGTGAATAGTGGTGTACCCCAGGGATCTGTGCTGGGTCCGCTGCTTTTTGACATATTCATAAATGACCTGGAAAGTGGAATAACGAGTGAGGTTATCAAATTTGCAGATGACACAAAACTGTTTAAAGTTGTTAAAACCCAGGAGGATTGTGGAAAATTGCAAGAGGATCTTGATAAATTGGAAGACTGGGCATCAAAATGGCAGATGAAATTTAATGTGGAGAAGTGCAAGGTTATGCATCTAGGGAAGAACAACCCAAACTATGGTTACACGATGCAAGGTTCCACATTAGGAACCACCACCCAGGAAAAAGATTTAGGCGTCATTGTGGATACCATGTTAAAACCCTCGGCCCAATGTGCAGCGGCGGCCAAGAGAGCAAATAGAATGCTAGGTATGATAAGGAAAGGAATGGAAAATAAAACAAAAGATATTATAATGCCTCTATATCGTTCCATGGTGAGACCGCACCTTGAATATTGTGTGCAATTCTGGTCGCCGTATCTTAAAAAGGATATAGCGATTTTAGAAAAGGTTCAGAGAAGAGCCACCAAAATGGTAAAGGGGATGGAAGGCTACTCCTATGAAGAAAGGCTAAAAAGGTTGGGGCTCTTTAACCTGGAAAAGAGACGGCTGAGGGGAGATATGATCGAAGTCTATAAATTAATGAACGGAGTGGAACGGGTAAACGTAGATCGATTGTTTACCTTATCAGAATATAGGAAGACTAGGGGACATGCAATGAAGCTACAGGGTAAACTATTTAAGACTAATAAAAGAAAATATTTTTTCACTCAACGTGTAATCAAACTCTGGAATTTGTTACCGGAGGATGTAGTAAAGGCTGTTAGTGTAGCTGGGTTTAAAAAAGGTTTGGACAAGTTCCTGGAGGAAAGGTCCATAAACCATTATTAAGAAGGGACCCAGGATATCAATGCTTGAACCAATACAAGCATTGTGGAACCTGTGTCCCTTGGGGGAAACTGCTAGGTACGTATGACCTAGATTGGCCACTGTTGGAAACAGAATACTGGGCTTAATGGACCTTGGTCTGACCCAGTATGGCATATCTTATGTTCTTATGTTCTTATGTTCTGTGTATAAGTCTTTGGTGCAACCTCATTTGGAGCATAGTGTGCAATTCTGGAGATCTCACCTTCAAAAGGATGTGAACAGGATGGAGTCGGTGGAGAGGGTGGCTACTAAAATGGTTAGTGCTCTCCATTATAAAGCATATGAGGACAGACTTAAAAATCTTAATTTGTACACTTTGGGGGAAAGACGGGATAGTGGTGATATGATTGAGATGTTTAAATACCCCATTGGCATAAATACATACGGGGAGAGCCTCTTTCAATTGAAAGCAAGTTCTGCTACGAGGGGACATGGGATGAGGGTGAATGGGGATAGATTCAGGAGTGATATGCGGAAATATTTCTTTACGGAAAGAGTGATGGAGCCATGCAATAGTCTCCCAGTGGAGGTCGTAGAGATGAGGACAGCAATTTAATTAAAAAAAGCATGGGACAAATACAGAGGATCTCTAAAGGAAAAAAGTGGACTGTTGTAGTTGTTGATATGGAAGGACAGACTAGATAGGCCATGTGGTCTTTTTCTGTCATCATGTTTCTATGTTTCTAACAACAACAAACATTCTCCAGTACCAGGCATATTGTGAGCTAATACAAAACCCTACAACAAAGTCACTGAGTATCTATAGAGCAAATCTACCAAACTAAACCATGTCAGCACCAACTTCCAAAACTCACATAAGGAGCCCATCCAAAAAAAGCATCGCTGTAAATACTACAATGGGCCCTGGAACATCCATACACCTATCTGAAAAGCTGAACATGTCAAATTAATACAGTACAGTATAGATCTTTATGTACAAACTCCATGTTAACAGAACACCTGGGCTCAGTCACACACTCAGAACACAGACTCTCACCAAATACAGAATAAGTAACCACAATCTAAAGTTAAAAATATGTGGATAAAATTTAAACCGAAACCCCAAGAATCCAGACTCCTCAAGCAGTGCAACATCTGATTAATAAGATATGGCATTCCCCCATACAGTGCAAAATATAAAGGTAGCACAAAGTCCAGTCACTAAAAGGAAATAAAATTATTTGTTCTAATTTTGTTGTCTGACCATTTTATTCTCTGATCATGCTGGTCCCGATCTGAGGTTTCTGCTTTCCTTTCTTCTCTTAGCTCTCTTTCTGTGGTCTATGGTCCATCTGCCATCTCTTCTTTTGTTTTCTTCACTTCCTTCCATCAGCCTATTTCCAGTCCTGATAACCCTCCCCAGCTCCCTTTCCAGTCCTCCCCTCCCTGTCCCTTCCAATGTCAATTACCTTGCATTCCCAGGACTGCCTCTGGTGTTCATTCCCTTCCAGTCCCCCTCCTTCCCCACTGTCTAGCCCCTTCTAGTCCAAATACTATCACAGATATCAGCTAGCTTCCACTCTCAGTGCCATCTTCCCATCAGCCCCCTTCCTATCACCCTACCCTCTGTCCATCCTCCTTCTAGTGCCATCCCTTCCAGCCTCCTTCGCATTACCCAGCCACCTACAAGTACCATCCCCAAGTATCAGCTCCCTTCTGGTCCCCTTCAGTACCACCCCCAGGTGTCAGCTCACTTCCAGCCTCCTCCTTCCCCCTGTGTCAGTTCCCTTCCTCCCCCCACCTCCCCCCGTGTCAGCTTCCTTCCTTCCCCCACCTCCCCCCCATGTCAGCTCCTTTTCTGCCCCCTCCTTCTCCTGGCAGACCTTCTCAGCATCCATTCCCTTCCAGTCCCATTCTCCCATCCCCCTGCATCAGCCCATTTGTAGCCCTAGCCCCCAGTTTTCTTTCCGGGCCAGAAGCTCTCTCCTCCCCCCCATTAGCCCACTTCCAGTTCTAGCCCCCAATCTCCTTCTATTGCCAGCAACTCTATCCTACACCCATTAGCCCATTTCCAGTCCCAGACTATTTCCAGTCCTAGTTACCCCCATCAACCCACTACAGTCCTAGCTCCCCTCATCAGCCCATTACCAGTCCTAGCTCATTTCCAGTGCTAGCTCCCCGATCAGCCCATTTCCAGTGCTAGTCCCCCATCAGCCCATTACCAGTCCTAACCCCCCAATAAGCCCATTTCCAGGCCTAGCCCCACCACTCTGCCAATTTCTAGTCCTAGTCTCCCATTGTACCCATTTTCAGTCCTAACTCCCCCAATTAGCTCATTTGCAGTCCTAGCCCCCCCCAGTCAGCTCATTTCCAATGCTAACTCCCCTGATCCGCCCATTTCCATTGCTAGCCCCCATCAGCCCATTAGCAGTCCTACCCCCCAATAAGCTCATTTCCAGTCCTAGCCCCCCCTCAGTCTGCTCATTTCCAGTCCTAACTCCCCTGACCAGCCCATTTCCACTTCTAGCCCACCTAATCAGCCCATTTTCATCCTAGCCTCCCCAATCTACCCATTTCCAGCCCTAACCCCTCTGATCAGCCCATTATCAGTCCTATCCCCCAATCAGACCAGTCCTAACCCCCCCCCCCAGGCCAGCCCTGCCCTGTCCCTTACCAGTCAAGACCCCCCCTCCCCCAGAAGAGCCCTGCATTTCCTAATCGATGCTCCTGCTCACCTTTGCAGAGCCGCAAGAAGGAAAGTGTTTCTCTTCTTTCCTACAGAACTGTCTTGCGCGAGACAGGAAATGCCTAGATTACCCTCAGTGCTGGCGGGTTCAACTTTAACAGAGCTGCGGGAAAGAAGAGAAACACTTTTCCTTCCTGTGGCTCTGCAAAGATGAGCCGGGACACCGGTAAGGTTCTTCTGGGGCAGCGGGAAGGGGTGGGGGGGGAGCGAGGCCGCTGATTCTGCCACTGCCGCTGCTGCTGCCAAGAAGCAGCGGCAGCAACTTGTCCTGCAGTTTGTTTGTTTTGAAATTTTGAAGGCCACCCCTGCATTTACTGAATATTGTACAATAGGGTGCAATATAAATAAAAAAAAGAAAGGAAACAAAACATTTTTTCCCTGCACACCTCTAATAATTACACCATACACACTTTTAAGCAGGGCCTAATTTTATAAGGCCTTTTAAGCAGAGATATCAGCATTTTCTGTGTAGAAAAGGTTTTAAAAATTACCTCCTTAATTCATATTAACACTGTATAGTAATTAGATTTCCAGAGAAATTAATGATAGGTCAGCATTAATTAGGATGGAACTAGGCTGCTGGTATTAACCTTTAAAAAGGAGATAGAGCAGCTTTTAAACTAGATAATAGGGGAAAGCCAACAGTTGCCCACAAGCACATGGTTTGGAATGATGTAACTTTGAAGAATACTGGCAAAACATGGAAGTTAGAGCATCCTGATAGAGAGATTTAAATAAAGGTAAAAGTAACTCAGGTGGCTTTAAGTACAGAGGACGCAGAGTTCAAAGATTCAAAATTATACTGTACCTGTCAACTGATAACCAGATTGTTAATATGATCAACAAACAAATGTTGAAATGCCATGTAAAATGGGGAAGGGATTAGCAGTGGGGCCATACTACCATCCACCTGGTCCAAATGAAAAGAAGGATGATGAAATGCTATAATAAATTAGGGAAGCTAACAAAAATTTACAACACAGCAATAATGGGTAATTTCAATGATCCCCAGTATCAGATGGTTCAGGTCACATCAGGACATGCTAGAATAATAAAGTTTCTAGATAAAATAAACGACTGCTTCATAGAATAGCTGATTCTGGAGCCGAAACAAGGGAAAGCTATTTTAGACCTAACCTTAAGTGGAATACATGATCTGGTGATATTTAAAGGTGATATATTTGAGGAACTGAAACAAATAATCGATAAACATAAACAATGCAATACAGAGGTTTAATTTCAAGAGGACCTTGAGAAATTGGGAGACTGGGCATCAAAATGGCAGATGAAATTTAATATAGACAAGTAAGAACATAAGAACATAAGATATGCCATACTGGGTCAGACCAAGGTCCATCAAGCCCAGTATCCTGTTTCCAACAGTGGCCAATCTAGGTCATACGTACCTAGCCGTTTCCCCAAAAGACACAGGTTCCACAGTGCTTGTATTGGGTCAAGCATTGATATCTTGGGTCCCTTTTTAATAATGTCATGCACTTAGGAGGTCATTCCAGAACATGAATGAGGGGTTTGTAAGTGCGGCGGGGATGTTTATCTGCCAAAAAGTCTGAAACACTGCTAAAGTGCACATCCACGGCGCTAGCACAGGGATCTCAGAATGTGGGTGAGAGAGGGCAAAACGGGGACATGGTCAGCCACAGAGATGTATAAAGCATATTCAGGAAAGTCTCATGTATGCTTTAAATGTTTCCCGGAGATGTCCACATTATTCCTGTGGAAACATGGAAGAAGGGCAGGACTTAGAAAATATTCTGCTCTTCTCTTCCTTGCGTCCTATATTGAAGAACTGTCATGACAATAATGTTTTGAACTGTTGTGTCTGCAGTGTGGAAGAACACAAGATGCAGTTGTAATGAACAGAAAACAGAGGTGAGGGAAGGTTGTATGGTAATAAACCATTGATAAACACCCCTACAGACTTAAGAAGAACAATTGTGTTTATTCTGACTATACAGACAATTGTTGTTTGTGCTAAAGGAGTGAAGCTAGGGTTCCCTAAAATTTCCTATGTTCTGTAAACTGGGACTGGTGATGTAGGGATAGTATGTGAGTAAATATGGCAAAGATTCTGATTTGGGTGAGAGTCACACTTCAGATTTGTAGTCCTGGGATGCTATGCTATTATGACATACCAGCATAGCTTTGGTTTGGTTCGGTTTGGCAGAATGATGTTTTTTGTGAGTGTCTGGTTTAGGGGCAGCATAGGAGGATCTGGTGTGGTGATCTGCAATTCGGGGAGGCCATGAATGGCTGGCCGGTACCTGGACTATATGGATGACTGCAGAGTCTCCAGGTGCCAATGTGATAGGGCAGCAATACATCAGCTGTGCCAGGCACTGGAAGACATGACTGATGTTGTGCCAACATCCCCCACATTATCCCATGAGGCCTACATCCTTTCCCAGTCCAGGATCTATTTGAGTTGCAAGAGTAGTGATATATCTGTAGGCTGGCTACCACGTTATGATGGCATAGGGATCCCCCCTCCCATGCCCATGCTCAACCAAACCAAATGTCAAACCAGCTTTGTTCTCAGAATTGCTATCTTAAGATCTCATTCCCATTGTGATATATAGCACCCCTTTTACCTAAGCCAGTGACATGCATTTTAATGTGGGGCAACTGGCAGCCGGAACACTAATGTTTCCGCAAAATTAATGCACTAATGCACAGCAAAATGAACATTAATAGGCCATGGAGCGATGGGGTGTGGAATGGGCTGAGTGTGGGCATTTCCATTAACGCAAAGACGATTGTTGTGTACTCAGTGGAAATGTTGCCATTAGCATGTGTTCACCTAATAGCACCTCTACGGGACTCAGCAGGTGAACCTGCCTTACTGCAGCACATATTAGCATTGGCATTCCAGCGTTGACTGCTGGTGACATACTGGCCATGCCTCCAACAGCTAACACAGAGACTTTGCACTTAATGTGCATTTATTTTGCATATGAAGTGCCGAAAGAGGACTTTAGAAAAAGGAGCCCGGAATTCATATATTTAAGGGAAACAAGCAATAAAGCATTCCCTCCCACCGCCTTCATTCCTCTCATGCTTCCCGCCCAGGAGGTTTCCGGGCGTTCTTCTTTTTTCTACCTTAGAGATTTGCTTTCTGTTGTGGGCACCGGCCCCTGACTGTATGTTGATGGCATCAGTGGCTTTCCCCAATGTCGGGATCATCTTTGACATTTCCTCTCAGATAATTTAGGCATCAGGGAAAGCAGCTGATGCCATCAAAATACTAGCAGGGGCCGGTGCCCCCAACAGAAAGCAAATCTCTAAGGTAGAAAAAAAGAAGAATGCCCGTAAACCTCCAGAGCGAGAGCAGAAGGGGGAGGGAAGGAGTGAAGGGAAGCATGGGAGGAATGAAGGTAGTGGGAGGGGATGCTTTATTGCCTGTTTCCCTTAAATGGATACATTTTGGGCTAGATGTTTAAGACACCTCAAGACCAAGCGTACAGATATTGGCACTAAGGCTGGCTGCAAAGTCCACTACATGTTTCTCTTCATCGGACGCAGGCAATATTTGCATGTCATTTTATTATGTGCAGCTCATTTGCCTCTAAATAAATCTAAATACGTTAATTGTGCGCTAGTCTTTCCTTTGCTGTTTACATGCGCGTCTGTCTCTTTTCTGCATTTGGCAGTAAGCATGCATAAAAGTGGCGTTATCTGTGCTTAAAGGTTGCACTAGTTCTCTGCATCGATCCATAAATGCTTTTCACATTTCAAAGAAGCATTGCAGGGATAGATGCCACAGAGCAATACTTAAAACCCAAAGTGAAAAGCATAGAGAGGGGTTACAAGAATGAGCCGGCAGTTACAGCCTAAAGTAACAGCATAGACCAAGGGGATAACATACCCGGAGCAGTAGTTACAACCCTGAACACCTTACTGGGCAGACTAGGTGTGCCACGCTGACTTTTATCTGCCGCTGTTTACTATGTTTCTCTGTTAGATATGTGATCGTCACTTTCTTTAGATTTATGTGCAGGTCTAAGAGTCTGAAAAGCTAAAACTCCAAACAACATGATATCTTAAATCTAAAGCATTTAATTGCCATCTTCTAAAAGTTTCAGATCTTTGAACCAGCAAGAACAAAGACTATTGTAGAGCGATTAAAAGGTGGCATTGTGGAAAGAAAAGGTCATTGCTTATAAATTCTCTCTTCCATGAGATTTAAAGTTAAGAAATGGATTATCTGTTGTCTTAATTTCTTTTAACTTTCCAATGCACCAAATTTAATCTTCTAAAGGATACTCTTGCAAAGCAAAGCTCTCGATCGCAATTCAGTTTTTCAGGAGATACTTCAAACTACACAAAGAAGGACCCTAATGAGCAGAAAGCAAAGTAGTTCACTGTATGAGGTGCCACCATCTTCCTTTAGTTTTATAGTGAAATAATTTTCTTTGACACTTTAGAAGGTTTATGGCACAAAATGAAATGTGCTGCAGTAGGAGTATCTTGAAAAAGTAGCAAAGATGGAATATTGGATTAATCTTAAATGCTGTAATTCTGCTCAACCGAGAAGCCATAAATCAAGGCTATGCATTGAAAAGAGTTGGTGACAAGCTCCTCACAGTAATTCCTTCTCTCCTGAGAACTGGGGACAAGTTTGCTTAATTTTGGAAAGTTTCTAACTGCTTAATTTTCTTTCTCATTGCTTTTGTGGCTCAAAAATCACCTTCATTTTTTGTTCTGAGTTAACTTTGCTCTTTTAAAGTTGCTAACCAGCCTGTGAAGAATTCTTTCATGGCTTTAAAGATAGATTTTTCTGCCTGCGTTTTAATCTGTAGCTATAAATGAAACTACCCAAATTCCAGGCTCTTTTACATAGTAATTTTAAAAATGTATTGAGAAATTCCAGAATTAACTTATTACTAGTTTATTCAACCTATCAGCAGGTGGTGCTTTGCTCCTTACAAATGTTACACATGCTAGTGATGTGGGGGAAAATGTGGTTGCTGAATAATTTTGTCTTTTAGTTTTTCCTGCATTTTCTTGTAATTTGGATATGTGGACATTCACTTATCTATTGGGCTCAGTTGACGGCTAAGAAGTGGCATTTGGGTACTTGCTTGGGTCTGGCTGTTTTGTTTTTTTGGGGATGTTATAGGATCCATTGTGTCTTCTTTACTGCAAGCAGAAAGGTATGTAACCGTGGCAGGTCGCACCCGGTGCCCTAATCCCCTCCCTTCCAAACCCTTTTCCTCCTCACTCCCCCCTCCATCCATTGCCCCGCCCCTTACAAATTACACCGACAACAATTTTCTTATTGGAAGTACCAACCGGTCGCAGCTTTATTATAATTTATCAAACAATTAAAACTTTACACCAAAACAGTTCTATTAACAATCTCCCACCAGCGGAGCGATGCCCCACCAGCCATACAATTAGCAAAGCAGGCTCGCAACCACTCCGGTCGTGTCCGGCCACTGGCCAATTTCCTACCGCCCTTTCCCCGACCTCGCCATGTGACTAGCAAAGGCCAGCAGGGCTTATCCGGGTCGGGGGCACCCCGCCCCCGCCCAAGTATGTCCTAAAGGCTCCGGACCCCGGAGACCTCCGGGATCCCGCCACCGGCACAGGCATATTAATGCCCCTGTGCCGCCCCCCTAATGCCCCACTGCGACCGGTCAGTCTCCCGTTGGAGAACACCTTCCAAGGCCTCTTGCCCATCATTCAAAAGTAAATCGACACCCACCGGGGATAAATGAACTCCATCCGGCCGGTACAGCCCAGTACAAGTCACCTCCACCCACGGGTGTAAAACTTGAAGTCCACCTTGCCCAGTTATCCATCGCCCTATTTGTCGATTTATTTTTGTGAGCCCTCTCGACCAGCGCCGCTGGGCAGCGCAAGCAGGCCTTGGAATAATGTCTGAACAAATTAACATAACCCCCGGAAACATACGCAATATCAACGCTAAATCTTTCGTTACAGCTCTGATGAGCTGCTTACAAGTCCAGGCCACCAGGTCGTTGCCACCTAGGTGCAAAAGTAGCAGCCTCGGCGTGCTCCTCACTCGCTCGTGGTGCCGCAGCAAAGGCAGGAGCTGAGACCATCTCATCCCCCTCTCACCCAGCCATAGAAGCGACACCTGGGCAGGATCCAGCCCCAGGTTAGGCCCAAACAGTCGCACCGCCATTCGCTGACCTGCCCAAAACATGAAGGAGTGCCCTATCATCCAACAGCTGTGGGCACTCCGGTCTCCAACTGCAAAAGAAAATAAGAATCAATCCATGCAACAGATTCACACCCCCCCCCCCACCCGTCACAAACGAACATAACCCCGGAACGCCTGAGAACGCCACCGCCCAATACTCTGAATGTCCTGCTGCGACAAGCCCTCTGCAGCAGCGCTGGTAGCCGCGCCAATGCGAAAGGAATGAGCCGCATACTGCTCCGGGCACTCAACTACTAACTTCAATGCCAACCTCAGGACTGCCACTACCTGAAAACGCGTAAGCAGCTGCCCGTCCTCATGCAGGAATAACCCTCCATCCCCCGCTGGGCGTATTGGTAAATACGCCCGCATTGCGCCAACCGGGCACGTGGCAAACCCTGAAATACCGCTCAGACGCACCCACAAACCCTTGCCCTGTGGATCAGTCTTAGATTTTGCCAACAAAACTCTCAACTGACCCTTTCCAAAGCAAACATGCTGCCGCTGTAAAATCCCGACTGATCCCGCCCTTCTCGATTGCGCCACCAGCTCCCCCATGCGGAAGGCACCAAAAAAGGCCAGGCTAAAAACCGACCGAAACAGCACGGCCTCATACTGAGACGAGGCCACTTCAGGTAATGACTTGCATAACCTGTCCAACAAATCATGGGTGATCGGCCTACGAGCATCCGGATGCACAGGCGTCACCCGGCCCCACCCTTGTAAGAGCCTGCGGGCTACAAAACCTCCCAACGGTAAGTCTCAACCAACTGCTTTCACAAAAAATTCAAAGCCCGCCAAGTGGCTACGCACTGACGAACGAGCCAACCCGGTCTTTTTAGCCCAGACTACATATTGCCCCAGCAAATGAGCTGATACCGGCCCAAACTGCCAACCACAACTTTCCAGAAAGGCCACAACCTTTTCACAGCCGCGCAGATACGCTGCCCACGTCCCAGCAGCTACGGAACTCTGCAGCAAGTCCTTCATCCCGGATGGCCAAGACTCCATAACTTCCAAGGGACCGCGCCTCCCTCTGCCTCCGCTTGTGGTGCCAGTCGACGAAATTGATCCAACTTGAAACGGGAAAGAGAATCAGCAATCTCATTAGCATAACCTGGTATATGACATGCCCTAAGGTATACATTCAAACGTAAACATGCTAAAATCACTTCCCGCATCAAGTTCGCTACCATTACACAGTGCGGCGAATAATGGTTCACCAGACTCACCACTGCTTCATTATCACACCACCAAAGAACTCTTCTGTTACGAAGCCTATCGGGCCACAACTCCAATGCCACTAAAATGGGAAACAACTCTAAAAAAGTGATATTGCTGGTGAGACGCGACTCATGCCAAGCTTGTGGCCAGCGCTCAGCACACCAACACCCCTGAAGTAAATACCCAAACCTATGCCACCCGCCGCATCTGTATACAACTGCAAATCCGCACTACTGAGCTCTGGCTCCATTAAAACCGTGGTCCCATTGAACTCCTTCAAAAAGACCTGCCAGATCCGCAAATCCGCCTTAATCGACTTCGAGACTCTCAGATGATGATGAGGCCGACGCACCCCAGCCGTAGCTGCTGCCAACCGACGCAAGAATACCCTCCCCATAGGGATTACCCGACAAGCAAAATTTAACGATCCTATCAAAGCTTGCATCTCCTTCAGTGTTAACGTCGATGATGCCAGCACATTAGCCACCAACACGTGCAATCTGCAAACTTTGTCCTGAGGAAGACATGCCACCATTAATTCCGAATCGAGCTCCACCCCCAGAAACGTGATCCGTGTGGCAGGACCTTCCGTCTTGTCTTTCGCCAGAGGCACTCCCAATTCCAGCGCCACCTCTACGAAACCATCCAGCAATGCCCGGCATTCCGCCGATTGAGCCGACCCGACAAATAAAAAATCGTCCAAATAGTGCACTACCTTCGCTATACCCACCTTACGCTCAACCGCCCACTGCAAAAAGGTACTGAACTTCTCGAAGTATGAACAGGATACAGAACAACCCATGGGCATGCATTTATCAAAATAAATCCCCTCTTCAAAGTGAAAACCCAATAAATAAAAGGAGGAAGGGTGCACTGGAAGCAGCCTGAAGGCCGATTCAATATCGGCCTTCGCCATTTGTGCCCTAAGCCCCGCTTCCCTTACTAGGTTCACTGCCTTATCGAATGACGCATATCGCACGGAACACAACTCCCGTGGGATATAGTCATTAACCGACT
Source organism: Ichthyophis bannanicus (assembly GCA_033557465.1). Classification (NCBI taxonomy): domain Eukaryota; kingdom Metazoa; phylum Chordata; class Amphibia; order Gymnophiona; family Ichthyophiidae; genus Ichthyophis; species Ichthyophis bannanicus. The sequence continues at coordinate 1,760,961,614 of CM066032.1, read as the reverse complement.
CACCTATCGGGCTGGACAAATTATGTATCAAGCGGAATTTCCCCGGCTCCTTTTTTGGTATTATTCCTAAAGGAGGAATTATCATTCATGCGAATGGATGTATCAAAACCGGGCCCGCCACTCTACCCAGCATCAATTCACGATCCAATTTTTCTTTCACTACAGCCGCGAAGCGCCTAACGGACCAGGAATTCCGCACAGCCTGCCCCCCCGCCGGCCCACACACAGGAATTACAAAACCAAAATTAAAACCAGAATACAAAACTTCCCTATCGTGTCGTCTGGGGTACTGGCCCAACCACACATTCAACACTTCAACTCTAATTGGCGTGGGAGCGAGGCCAAATAACCCTTCATTGCTTTGCGCCAGGGTTAGGGCCTGAGAGACCCCTTTTTTAATGCATTTGACCGCAGAATGGGCTCCCCCACAAATGGAACAGACGTGCCTGAATTTGCAGTCTGGAAAAGGGCACAAGGTCTTGTTAAACCTCCAGCAAACATCGCCTGCCCCATTTCCCCCGCGAAAGGACTGACCTGCCCCAGTCGAAATCCCAACTGCGCCTTTTGCCCCTCCCCCGCCGCCCCCACTCACTCTGGCCGACATCTGGGTCAATCACAAATTAATGTCCTGCATACCCCACGACACGAATCGATTCTCTTCCATCTTGTCCCTAAATTTTTCGTCATAGTTTAACCATGACCACCCTTCGTGCGTCTGTGAAGCTTCCAAAATTGAATCCGCATACGATAACAGCATATCATAGTGTCCCGGATGATGCTGCCTCCAAACGCTAGCCAAATGTAGAAATGCATGGGTCCAATTGACCACATTCCGTGATACTTTCTTGACGCGCCCAGCCTTCTCATCTTCTCTACGTTTTTTCCTACTTTCCCCCGAACGCTTGCGACCTTCTAACAGACGGAACATATCAATATAACGACGCTTTTTAATTCTCTGCCGTAACTTCTTCGGGACTCCCTCCCATAACTCCGAAATAGCCACTGCTGAAGGCGCACTTCTGCCACTACCCCGTCGCACCACCCCTTTCTCACTCCTCCTCTGATACGCGCTATCATCCGATGAGGACGACGAGGAAGACGAATCCGAGGACGACACTGACGAAGAGCTCGACCTGCGACGCCTCCGACAGGAATGCTTCCCCTGTTTTGTCCTTTTGACCTTCCTTTTTCCACCCTCTCTACTCTGCTCCCCAGATTCCTCCTGTAACTCACCCGAATCAAATGCCGCAGTCGCCACCACTTCCGCAGGGCCACCATCCACCGGGCTGCGTTCCACGTCTTGCCGCTGGTCACCCTCCTCTCTAGACGCTCCCCCACTGGACCTTCCCCGTGGCATAACCGGATTCGTATCTACGTGCTCTGCTCGCAGCTGTCCAACGTCAGTTCCTCCAGGTACTTGCTCTGGAACCTGTGAAGACAAAATAGGAAACAGAGGGGATTGAACAGCAGAGGACCACCCCGGCTGCTACGCCTCCAAACATTCCGCTCTGGAGGAACCCTGACCGCCCCCCAACCAGTGCCTCCATTGTGGAGGGCCACTCCAAGCCCCGTAGCTACTGTGGCCCCACGGCGCGCCCTCGTATGATGCCATGCTCCTATGAAGCATGTCAGGTGTTCCTGGGGGCCCAGCCATAAGGCCCCTCCCTAGATTCCCAGAGCTCCACCCCCCCTGAGCTACATTCCCCTGCACCTGATCAATCCCACCCCTAGCTATGTCACCCCCTTCCCTTAGAGCTCCTTGCTCCCCAACACCAGTAGGCCCCGGCCCAGCACAAGCCCCACCGCCCCTTACTTGAGGCTGCCCCCGCCTGATTTGCCCCCGCACTCTGGACCCTTTAGCCCCTTTTCCCCTTACTGATGGCCCCCCCCCCCCCCCGCCCTGGCTGAGGCACCTTTGCTCGGGTCTGACTTCTGTGGGAATTTCTGCGCTGCCCACGCCCACCACCTCTACTCCCCCTTGCTGCAGCCGTACTCCTATTCATATTCGGAGTACCCCGCCCACGACAACTCCCAGTCGGCCTGTCAGGGCCCCCCGCACCAGCCCCCAATCCTCCCCGAGCCATCTTCCCTGGAAAAGAATAAACACAGCCCCTATTTGCTATTGTAACAGTATTCAGCTAAATTAAAGCTTCGTCGCACTCCTTGCTCACAGCAAAGTTACTTGCCTCCCCTGCACTCGCTCTCCTCCCCTGCACACTCAGTCAGGATCCTCGGCAGAAGCGGGGCTTCGTGCCACCCCCACACGCCTTGAATTACACCGCTGCACCCCTGACGCCTTGAAGAAGGCCCACACGCCGCCTCTGACCACCGCAACCCAGTCGAGCCTTCACGCTGCCAAAAACCCGCCGCCGAAAAGGGGGGAGGAAACTGCGGCCCCATCCTTTTAAAGCGGCCCAGACGCCGGCAGCTCTAATTGGCTCCGCTCCTCAGCCTCTGCGGAGCCAATCAATTTAAATGACGCTGCCGGCGTCATCCGACTCCCGCTCAACTCCTGCTCTCCCTCTCCCCCCCCCCCTCGAAGCCGGAAGTAGGGACCGGGACCGGGCCGACCGCCCGGTTACCGGCGTACTTCGCGACTCCGTGCTCGTACTTTCCGTTATGCCTCCTTCATTTTGAGAGGCGATGACTAACGTACTGTACATAAGAACATAAGATATACCATACTAGGTCAAACCAAAGTCCATCAAGTCCAGTATCCTGTTTTCAACAGTGGCCAATCTAGATCATAAGTACCTAGGTGCTTCCCCAAAAGACACCAGTTCCTCAATGCTTTTTATTGGGTCAAGCAGTGAGATCCTGGGTCCCTTTTAATAATGGTTTATGGACCTTTCCTCCAGGAACTTGCCCAAACCTTTTTTAAACCCAGCTACACAAACAGCTTTTACTACATCCTCTGGTAACAAATTCCAAAGTTTGATAACATGTAGAGTGAAAAAATATTTTCTCTTATTAGTCTTAAATAGTTTACCCAGTAGCTTCATTGCATGTCCCTTAGTCTTTTTATATTCTGATGATGTAAACAATCACTCTACGTTTACCCGTTCCACTCCATTCATAAATTTATAGACCTCTATCATATCTCCCCTCAGCCGTCTCTTATCCAGGTTGAAGAGCCCTAACCTTTTTAGCCTCTCTTCATAGGGGTATCCTTCCATCCCCTTTACCATTTTGGTGGCTCTTCTCTGTACCTTTTCTAATAACGCTATATTCCTTTTTAAGATAAGGCTACCAGAATTGCACACAATATTCAAGGTGCGATCGCACCATGGAATGACACAGAGGCATTATAATATCCTTTGTTTTATTTTCCATTCCTTTCCTTATGATACCTAGCATTCTATTTGCTCTCTTGGCCACCGCTGCACACTGGCAGAGGGTTTTAACATGTTATTCACAATGATGCCTAAATCTTTTTCCTGGGTGGTGGTTCCCAATGTGGACCCTTGTATTGTGTAACCAAAGTATGAGTTGTTCTTTCCTAGGTGCACTTGCCCACATTAAATTTCATCTGCCATTTGGATGCCCAGTCTTTCAATTTATCAAGATCCTCTTGAAATTTTCCACAATTCTCTTGGGTTCTAACAACTTTACATAGTTTTGTGTCATCTGCAAATCTGTATTCCCCAACCGCTTTGACCCGGTGAAAAGCGGGATATAAATGCAGCTAAATAAAATAAAATAAAATAAATCTGATAACCTCACTTGTTATTCCCTTTTCCAGGTCATTTATGAATATGTCAAAATGCAGCGGACCCAGCACAGATCCCTGGGGTACTCCGCTATTCACCTTTTTCCATTGGGAAAATTGGCCATTTAGCCCTACCCTCTGCTTTCTATCTTTTAACCAGTTCCTGATCCACAATAGTACACTGCCTCGTATCACATGACTTTTTTAGTTTTGCCAAAGGTCTCTGATGAGGGACATTGTCAAAGGCTTTCTGAAAGTATAGATACACCATATCTCACCTTTGTCTAGCTGTTTAGTCACACCTTCAAAAAAACATAACAGATTAGTAAGACAAGATCTTCCTTGTCTAAAGCCATGTTAGCTGTCTCCCATTAACCCATGATTATCTATATGTTCAGTAATTTTGTTTTTTATGATGGTTTCTACCATTTTTCCTGGTACTGAAGTCAGGCTCACCGGTCTGTAGTTTCCCGGATCACCCCTGGAATCCTTTTTAAAAATTGGTGTCACATTGATAATCCCCCAGTCTTCAGGTATTACAGATGATTTTAATGATAGTTCACAGATTACTAATAGCAGGTTTGCAATCTCATATTTCAGTTCTTTCAACACCAGTCCAGGTGATTTGCTACTCTTCAGTTTATCAAATAGTTGTAATACATCTTCCCGCAGTATCACCTTTAAATACCACTTCAGTCATGGGTAACATCCCTACATCTTCCTCGGTAACGACCGAAGCAAAGAATTCATTCAGTCTCTCCGCTATAGCCTTGTCCCCTCTTACTGCCCCCTTTACCCCTCTATCGTCTAATGGTCCAACTGACTCTCTCACAGGTTTTTTAGCTATGAATGTACTTTTAAAAGTCTTTATTATGCGTTTTTGCTTCCACAGCAAGTTTCTTCTCAAATTCTCTCTTTGCCTGCCTTATCAGTGCCTTGTAAAAGGTGTGGACTTCATCAAGTAGATGAAAAGGGATTTGTTGTAATTTCGTAGAGCAATTTCCCTTCTGTGACGTTAATTAATTTATTTATTTAACAGGTTTTGTATACCGCCTTCTCCTACAATCAAAGCGGTTTACATGGCAAACAACAGATTGCATTGTAATTTTGGGTATATTACTAGATCAAGTAGGGTAGTGAGACATGTGGGAGAGTTCCTAGTAGTAACCTTTACGAAGAGGCATGTATACATTAATTACAAGGTGATGTTTTGCGTTATGGGAGCTGTTTTGTCAGGGAGGAGTGATAAGGAGGAAGGAAGAGTTGAGCATTAAGTGATGGCTCCACAATGTTCTGTGAAGAGGTAGGTTTTGAGTTTCTTCCTGAAGTCATTGACATCAAGGGTAGTACTTAGGTCATCTGGAAGGGAGTTCCAGGGGGCTGGTGCTGCTAGGGACAGTGCTCTACTTGACGTGGATTGGGTGGTTTTAGGATAGGTGCTAGGTGTCTGTATAGTGTCCATTGTGTTCTGTCATCTGGGTCTTGCGCTTGTGTTACTGTTGACTAGGTTCTAGAGAATGCCAAGAGTTAGATTGTGCTGAATCTTGTATATGTTGAGAGCTGTTTTGAATTTGATTCTGGAGGCGATCGGGAACCAGTGCAGTTGGCTCAAGAGAGGAGTGATTTGTTGGTGTTTGATGGTCTGGTGATAATGTGGGCAGTAGTGTTTTGTGCCATCTGAAGGAATTGAATAGTCAGTTTTGGCAGCAGAACTAGGGTGTTGCAATAATCCAGTATAGTTGTGATTACTGCCTGTCAGACTGTTCTGAAGTGGTCTTGACTGAGGAGGGGTTTGAGTCTTCTTATGATGGCCATTTTGTGGTATGCACTCCTGGCGGTCTTATTAATGTGGGATTGGAAATTCAGGTTCCAGTCCAGGGTGACTCCCAGATATTTTACCTCACCCTTGATAGGTATGGCTATGTTGGGAAGGGTGATTTGGTAGGTGAGAGGGGGAGAAGGAGATGTTGTGTGAGGAGTGCTTCTATCTTTTTGTAATTAATGTTGAGGTTGTTGCGAGTGAGCCATTCTGTTATGTCCTGGAGGCAGGCAGTTATTGTTGTGTAGTCTGTTTTTTCAAGATTGATCTGGGTGTAGATCATGATGTCATCAGCATATAATGCATATTGGATGCCATGTTTCCTGATGATGTCACAGATGGGCTGTATGTAGAGATTGAAGAGCAGGACAGGTAATGACAAGCCACGTGGTACTCCTTGGTATGAGGAGAACAGGGAGGAGGTGGTTGTGCCAATCTTGACTTGCTGCTTATCACTGATATATGAGTTAAACCACTTGAGGGTGTTGTTGCGTAGTCTTCAGAGGAGGATGTGGTGGGAAATAGTGTCGAATGCTGCAGTTATGTTGACAAAGATGAGGAGGAAGCCCATTTTTAGGTTGTTGATTCCCCTGATGAGGTTGTCAAGGAGTATTATAAGTAAGGTTTTGACATTGTGGAGGGGTCAGAAACCATGTTGGTGGGGGGCTAGGTGGGCCACAGAGTCCATGGGGTCTGAAAGTTGCAGGTATAATATCTTATCAAGTATCTTGGTAAGGAATGGGGAGCTGGAGATTGGGTGGTATGTTGCTGGGTCAGTGGGGATAGCATAGAGAATTTGGAGATGGGATGTATAGTGGCTAATTTGAGGGACAGGGGCATATATCCATTTATTAGTGAGGAGTGTATGATCTTGTTTCTGAATCCACTGAGCTTTCCCTTTGCTGATTTTATCCATGGCACTGGACATGGGTCAGTGGGAGCAGTGCTGGTGTTGAGGGCTGATATAATTAGTAAAAGAAAGATTATGGGTCATATATCAAACAGAAGCATACTTCAGCATTTGCGGAAACAACATTAAATCTAGGTTCAAGGGAAGGTGCTGATACTACACTGGGGACTTCTTTCTGCAGAGCAAATTGCAAAACAGGAAAGTCACAGAAAATAGGAAATCCATTTTCTAAACTGTGCCTCTAGCCTCTTCCCCTGTGAGATGACAAATGAGCAGCCCTGATGTCCATATAATCAAGTCATCCTAGGGGAGATGAAATGGTGTTCGACATTACTGCCCCGAGGTAAGCAGCAGGCTAATAAAAGATGTTGACTTGGTTAATTGGGGAAATGATTGCCTTGGTTGACCAGCCCCTGCAGGTAGCTGGGAAAATGGGATTTAAGCGCCTGTTTTTTTTGTAATCTTGGGACAAGTCACTTAGCTCTCCATTGCTTCAGGTACAAACTTAAATTGGAAGCCCTATGGGCCAGGAAAATACCTATTGTATCTGAATATAACTCACCTTGAACTTCTAAGAAAGGATGTGAGCTACAGTAAATCAATTCCCTTTCCATTTACAGCACTTTATTCCCGAGTTTTCCAGTGCCCTCCAGGGCATTTAGTTAGTGGGTAATCTCGGTGCTGTAGATTCAGTGATGTGCCCTGCAACAGGCACAGATGTCTAAGACAGAGAGTAGTAGCATGCATTTCATCAATTTGTCACTACAAAAATGAGACATTTATAGTTTGGCTGCAACCATGGATAAGTACTTTGCCCTGAAGCAGAACCTTTTGAGGTTCGAAACACAGGCTCTATGTCGGCATTTTTCTATACATGCACATTTGTTTGAGCGTAAGGTGTTATATTGCATTGCCTTTCATCAGTGACATCTGCAGCAGTCATTCCCTGATGGAAGACTGGTGTCATATATTGAGGGCGCATCAGCAGCAGGGTACAGGTAGGCAATGTTGCACACCCACGTGATCGATGATAGCCATACATCAGCAACATGGCTAAGTCAATTAAATGGGGGGGAGAGGGGGCAGGGCCGGTGCAAGGCTATGAGGCATACTAGGCAAACCTCATTCCTGTTGTTCCCCTGCTCCTGCCACCTCCCCCATTGACGCTGCTGCTGTCGCTCCTCTCTGGGACCTGTGGCGGTGATAATTCCTTTAAACAGCACAACAGTGCTTACCAACATCCTCAGACTGCAATCTGTTTGTGTTTCTGCCCTGCCAGTGCCTACTTCCTCTTGCATGGAGGTGGAAGCAGCTGATCTAGCTACTTCTTCCCCCATGCAAACAGGATGCTTACATGCTAGCCAACCCTGTTTGACTAATGGACAAAAGAGAGTATCACCATTCAGTGCAATACACTGATGTACTGGAGGGATAGGCTGGTGATTCAGATGAAGAGGGATTTAGATTCACAATGAACTGAGGAATATCCTGGGGAAGGGGGAGACCTTTTCTAAAAGAATAGACTCTAACTTAACTAGGATAAAACCAGGCAGCTGATACTAAGGAGGTAATTTCTATAAAGGATTTTTCACATGTATATGTTAGCATATGCACGTAAAATGACTCTTATAGAACTACCTCACATGTAAAAGTAGACAGGCTGAAATTAGGTGCATACTTATATGCAATTTTAGACCAAGCATGCTCAGAGGAAAAATTTGGTCAGAGCATTGGAGGAGTCACAATTTATGCTTGTATTTTATAAAATACATGTATACTTTATGTGCTAATATTTAAGTCTGCCTCTGAGCCAGTGCAAATGGCCATGGTTTCAATCTGGCCAGTATTTATGTTGGAGTTGTGCTGGTATTTTATAAAGACGCATAGGAAAGGAGCTGACACGGGGGGGGGGGGGGGGGAGTTGGGAATGCAAGGGATTGTCACTTGTCCCTGACAATGGGGACACTGGGACTGGAACAGGATTGATACTGGGGTGGGAGTACTAGGACTGGAAGTGGGCTGTCACTTGAGGGGGTTGCTGGGACTGGAAGGGGGATAACACAGGGGGTTACTGAGCCTGGAAAGAGGCTGATACTGAGGGAGTACTGGGAATGGAAATGGTTGATTCTGGAAGGTACTGGGATTGGAAGGGGGCTGATACTGATGGGGTGCTTGGAACGAAAGATGGCTGATGTTGAAGGAACTGGGGCTGGAAGGGGATCGATGCTGGGGCTGGAACCTGAACTAGGCTGATGCAGAGGGGAACTAGAAAAGGACTGGGACTTATGCTGGAGTTATGGGGTTGATGTTAGATGCTGGGTTCAGGGTGGAGAATAAAGACAGAAGCTGGGCAGTGCAAAAAGAGAGGGGGACACTGTGCATTTGGTGGGGAAAAAATAAGATAATATATGGGGAAAATTAAGAGGGAAGGGTATTAGAAAGGATTCTGGGATATGGAGGAAAGGCAGGGTTAATGTATTTTGGAGAAGGAAGTAGATAGGTGAGTGCTGGGAAAGGGGATTAGGAGGCAGGAAGGCAGGTACTGGAAGCATGGGCATGCAGGAGAGCAGGGACTCTGATTAGGTGTAGATGACTGGGAAACAGTATACTACAAATGAGGTCCAAAATGTGCGAAAGCCTGTTGTCCTGTGACAGTCTTACCTTACTTGGTAAGGCCAACAACATTTGGGAGGAGGAGCATAGTGACCAGTGGTATGGGGACACAATAGTTCTCTGTGGAACAAAGTCTTGGAAATTAACCAGACTTTTAAACCATATTCAGTATTCCAAAGGAAGCTAATGAACTGACATCAATAATGGTCACCCCCGTTAGCTTCCATGGGTAAAGTTAGGCCAGCGTTTGCTGCACCTTACTTTACATGTGTGTCGCTAACTGGGCAGCGGATCAGTATTGCCACTGCTTGGTTAGCAATGGCTGCTGCCTCTGCTCCACCCCAGAATGCCCACGACACACCCAATGCTAACTGCTTAACACTGGGGCCTGTAGCAGCAGCACCCTCGGATATCCAATGGTACTAACCGTGTTAGCAGGACTATCATCAGGGGGTGGAAAACAGCGTAATTGCCTTAGGCTCTCATGCCACAAGGGACCCCAAGCCTGCCTCAATTTGAAGGAGGAATAGCTTGAAGGTGGGCTTTGGGGCCCCCTCCATAGTTTCTGCCCTGGGCCCCTGTATGACTAACACTTGTTGTGCATGTTTGTGCTGCAGAATGTACCATTCAGTGGCATTTACATGTTTTTTCAGGTCTGCGCACCCATTCTAAAATTGACATATGTCATCCCTTGAAAGTGAGATCATTTTTACAAAGATGCAGCAGTGATTTACATGTGCACATGTTGTAAAATGGTGGCACTTAGATCTGGAAATCCCTGGCAGACAGCTATGATGGTAAAGATGTGCAGCTGCTTTCTAAAATGTGAAATGGCATGAACCTACGCTGACACAGCTGCATGGACATGGAAAATGTGAAAGGCGTCAATGGACCACTGTACATGCAAGCCAGAAAATTTTGGGATGCTGGGCATGTAGCTTATACATGTAAGTCCCATTCTGGTGGCCAAACCCACAAGCCTCATGTGAATAAGGCATGCCTCCCCCTGCAGGACTATGTTGATGTGTTTCCAGTCTCTGTATATCCCCATGCCCAATAATATGCCCCATTAGGACAGCACCAAAATGAAAGCGAGGGGACAGCCCAGCTTTTCTAGGGCAGACTGCCTATCTTTGTCAGGCTTCTTCTGGCAAATGAGAACATCCTTTACCTGGAGGGGGCAGGGCACCCCATGCTGCAGCACAGTGGGTCTAGGAGTGGATTTGCATGGCCCTGGACAGGTAAAACAATTATTTTCTCACCTATACAATTCATCAGAGAATCGGAATTAAAGAAGACAACTGAGGAGTGAAGATTGGTGGAAGACTCAATAACCTCCACTATGATGATGATATCACATTACTGGCAGAAAGCAAAGATGATCTGAAACATCTGCTTATCAAGATCAAGGAAATGGGCCTGCACCTTATCATGAAGAAGACAAAGATCCTGACAACTGGCAAAATCAATAACTTGACCCTTGATGGAAAATAAATATGGACATACCCCCTGAACCAGCATACAAGTCAGATCATCAACCCCCCCCCCCCATACCACCCCAAGACTGTATATAAGACTGTAGAATAGCTCATGATGTATAATAGCGCACTATGTAGATAAACCAAATCTAATCACATCCCAGCCAACACATAGACACCACTCTCTACACTGCATGAAAACATTTGCCCCCTTGATTGTTTGCTGTGGAAACCGCTTTGATTGAATGATAAGGCGGTATATAAATACCATTAAATAAATAAATACAATAGTAGACAATATCAACCTGCATGGATCCATAATCAAAAATGAAATGCTAAGCAATCAAGAAATCTGACGACCCACTGCTCTTCACAGAATCATTATGAAGGACCTAGTCAAGATGTTCAAGTACAGAGATATATCCCCGTGTAGACAGATTTGACTTGCCCAAACCATGGTATTTTAAAAAAACATCATATGGAGGTGAAAGTTGGACGCTGAAAAAGAAAGACAAGAAAAAATAGATGCTGGAGAAAAATACTGTGTATATCATGGACTGTCCAAAAAAACCCAAATGATTTGATACTTAAGAACATAAGAACATAAGATATGCCATACTGGGTCAGACCAAGGTCCATCAAGCCCAGTATTCTGTTTCCAACAGTGGCCAATCTAGGTCATATGTACTGTCACCAAGCCTCGTAGGGAGAGACTCAGTGAGTGCCCTAGGCTTGTCGCCTAGGGTGTTTTGAGTCACCTTGTTGCTACTTCTTTTTAAGACAGAGAGTCAGACAGTCAAGGTGATAAAGTAAAGTGGGGTTTATTCCCGTTCCCCGGCGAATATCAATGCTTGGAATACAAAAATGCAGAACTTAAACAAAACACAGCTTGAGCATATTTCTTCTCTCTTGTTCCTTGTACAGAGAGGTCTAACGCAAAGAGGTTATTTCATCATTCAGACAAATTGTACAATCCATTGGCTCCTGGTCAATGTAATTATTACTGCTTGTATCTTGGTTTATACTTGGCTGGTAGCTGACGCAGCCAGGCTCACTCATATAACAAGTGGTAGCTTCACTGGTCGGGGGAGGGTAAACTTTCCCCTCTCCCAGGCACTGCTCTAACTCGGGATTGTAAAAACCTCTTCTGTAATCAGTTCTCTTATAGCCAGTCTCTCTTGGCTCTCTCACTTGGAAGTTGGAACCCTTTCCCAGGTTAAAACCTTGCTGCCAATAAGGACTATAAAAACACCCAGTTTCACTTCCTTCCCCAATGTAAGGTTTTATCTTCTTTACCTTATCTAGGTTGCAGGCATCAGCTGTGGGGTTTTTCTCTCGTGGCAAAGTTCTAGCCTCGTGTAGCAAGTTCCTCCGAGGTTTGTAAAAACTCTCGGGGCTAGTGTTCCACTTCCTGCCTTCCAGGAAATCCTCCTGGGGGCTGTCTTGCCAGTGGTACGCTTCTCTAACGCTCCTTGGTAATTGCCTGGAGCTTTCTCTGAGAGCTTTTGGACCTCCCAGACCTTCAATGCTTTCCCTGGGATTAAAACTTCTCTTGGAGCTTTGGAACCCTCTCTGCTTCCGTGACTTGCCTGATTGTTGCTGAAACTCTAGCTGCATCGGAGTGTCACCTTCCCCTGCAGAGTCCTGCTTACTTGCTCTCAGGTATTTGTTCTGTCTCCCAGACTTTCTCTCGTAGTTGCTCTCACCCTTATTCCTGAAGTTGTTCTCAGCGCTGTTCTCAGAGTTGGTCTCTGAGCTGTTCTCAGGTCTGTTCTCAGGGCTGTTCTCACTTCCTGGTTCTAACCAGGTCCCTTTGTACCTCCCCTCTCTGCACGTAACGTCTGCTCCTGGGGGCAGGTGCTGGTAATTAGAATCCTGGATTCTAACTGCGTCACTGTTGCAGACAGGAAAGTTCCGTTCTAACCCTTTCTTTCCTACCTGTGCTGATGGCACCGGGTGCTCAGCCCTTTTTAGCCATGCTGGATCTCCCTGCCTAGCCCATTTTGAGGTGAGTTCTGTATTTTCACTAACCTCCATTGGCTCCACTGTATCACAGTACCTAGCAGTTTCCCCAAGAGACACAAGTTCCACAATGCTTGTACTGGGTCAAGCATTGATATCTTCGGTCACTTCTTAATAATGGTTCATGGACCTTTCCTCCAGGAACTTGTCCAAACCTTTTTTAAACCCAGCTACACTAACAGCCTTTACTACATCCTCCGGTAACAAATTCCAGAGTTTGATTACACGTTGAGTGAAAAAATATTTTCTTTTATTAGTCTTAAATAGTTTACCCTGCAACTTTCATTGCATGTCCCCTAGTCTTTCTATATTCTGATAAGGTAAACAATCGATCTACGTTTACCCGTTCCACTCCGTTCATTAATTTATAGACTTCTATCATATCTCCCCTCAGCCATCTCTTTTCCAGGTTAAAGAGCCCTAACCTTTTTAGCCTTTCTTCATAGGAGTATCCTTCCATCCCCTTTACCATTTTGGTGGCTCTTCTCTGTACCTTTTCTAAAATAGCTATATCCTTTTTAAGATACGGCGACCAGAATTGCACACAGTATTCAAAGTGCGGTCTCACCATGGAACGATATAGAGGCATTATAATATCTTTTGTTTTATTTTCCATTCCTTTCCTTATCACACCTAGCATTCTATTTGCTCTCTTGGCCGCCGCTGCACACTGGGCCGAGAGTTTTAATATGGTATCCACAATGATGCCTAAATCTTTTTCCTGGGTGGTGGTTCCTAATGTGGAACCTTGCATCGTGTAACCATAGTTTGGGTTGTTCTTCCCTAGGTGCATAACCTTGCACTTGTCCACATTAAATTTCATCTGCCATTTTGACGCCCAGTCTTCCAATTTATCAAGATCCTCCTGTAATTTTTCACAATCCTCTTGGGTTTTAACAACTTTAAATAGTTTTGTGTCATCTGCAAATTTGATAACCTCACTCGTTATTCCACTTTCCAGGTCATTTATGAATATATCAAAAAGCAGAGGACCCAGCACAGATCCCTGGGGTACACCACTATTCACCTTTCTCCATTGGGAAAATTGGCCATTTAGCCCTACTCTCTGCTTTTTATCTTTTAACCAGTTCCTGATGCACAATAGTATACTGCCTCCTATCCCATGACTCTTTAGTTTTGCCAAAAGTCTCTGATGAGGGACCTTGTCAAAGGCTTTCTGAAAGTCCAGATACACAATATCAACCGACTCACCTTTGTCCACCTGTTTATTCACTCCTTCAAAAAAACATAACAGATTAGTAAGACAAGATCTTCCTTGTCTAAAGCCATGTTGGCTGTCTCCCATTAGGTTGTGACTATCTACATGCTGAGTAATTTTATTCTTTATGATGGTTTCTACCATTTTTCCCGGTACTGACGTCAGGCTCACCGGTCTGTAGTTTCCCGGATCACCCCTGGAACCCTTTTTAAAAATTGGTGTTACATTGGCGATCCTCCAATCTTCATGTATTAGAGATGATTTTAATGATAGTTCACAGATTACTGATAGCAGTTCTGCAATCTCATATTTCAGTTCTTTCAACACCATTGGATGTATACCATCCGGCCCAGGTGATTTGCTACTCTTCAGTTTATCTAATAGTTGTAATACATCTTCCCGATGTATCGATATTTCCTTCAATTCTTCCGCACCTTTAAATACCACTTCAGTCATGGGTAACATCCCTACATCTTCCTCAGTAAAGACAGAAGCAAAAAATTCATTCAGTCTCTCCGCTATCGCCTTGTCGCCTCTTAGTGCTCCTTTAACCCCTTTATCATCTAATGGACCAACTGACTCTCTCACAGGTTTTTTGCTACGAATGTACTTGAAAAGGTCTTTATTTCGCATTTTTGCTTCCACAGCAAGCTTCTTCTCAAATTCTCTCTTTGCCTGCCTTATCAATGCCTTGCATTTGACTTGCCAGTGCTTGTGCTGTTTCCAGGTTTCGTTATTTGGCTCTTTTTTCCATTTCCTGAAAGATGCTTTTTTGGCAACAACAGCCTTTCTGACCTCACCTTTAAACCATGCTGGCAGTTTTTTGGACTTCCTTCCACTTTTCTTAAAGCGTGGAATACAGCTGGTCTGGGCTTCCAAGATAGTATTTTTCAACAACACCCAAGCTTGATGTACGTCTTTAACCTTCGCAACTGCTCCTTTTAGTTTTTTCTTAACTGTTTTCCTCATTTTATCATAGTTTCCTTTTCGAAAGTTAAAAGGTAATACTGTGGATTTCCTTACTATCCCTCTTCCACTAATTAAATCAAAGGCGATCATGCTATGATCACTATTGCCAAGTGGCCCCAACACCCTTATCTCTTGCACTAGATCTGGTGTTCCACTAAGGACTAGGTCTAATATGGCTTCCCCTCTGGTCGGTTCATGAACCAGCTGCTCCAAAAGCAGTCATTTATTTCATCTAGGAACTTTATCTCCCTAGCATGTCCTGATGTGACACTGACCCAGTCGATACCGGGGTAATTGAAATCACCCATTAATATTACTGCGCTGTAACTTTTGTTAGCTTCCTTGATTTCTTTGAGCATTTCATCATCCATTTGGTCATTCTGGCCAGGTGCTCGATAGTACACTCCCACTGCCATTGCCTTCCCCCTTTTATATGGAATTTCAATCCATATAGATTCTACAGCAGATTTTGTTTCCTGCAAAACTTTAATCCTTTCTGAGTCAATGCCCTCTCTAACATAGAGCGCAACCCCTCCACCAATTTGATCAGCTCTATCATTACGATATAGTTTGTACACAGGTATCACAGTGTCCCACTGGTTGTCCTCCTTCCACCATGTCTCTGATATTCCATTCATATCTAACCTTTCATTTAGTGCTATATATTCTAACTCTCCCATCTTATTCTTTAGACTTCTAGCATTTGCATACAAGCATTTTAGAGAATGTATTTTATTCATGTTAATTTGGCTATTGTTAGACATGGGTAAATTGGGATCTTTAAGCTCTGTCTGCTCCATACTTGAGGGCATTTGGGCTACTTTACTCTTTTGTGGAACCTCTCTGCTTTTAGTAGTATCCTTCAAGGATACATTCTTCCGAACCATCCGCTCTTGAGCGACTGTCGGCTTTCCCCTAATATCTAGTTTAAAAGCTGCTCTATCTCCTTTTTAAAGGTTAATGCCAGCAGCCTGGTCCCATCCCGGTTAAGGTGAAGCCCATCCCTTTGGAAGAGCCCCTCCTTTCCCCAGAATGTTCCCCAGTTCCTAACAAATCCAAAACCCTCATCTCTGCACCATTGTCTCATCCACGCATTGAGACTCTGGAGCTCTGCCTGCCTTTTGGGTCCTGCGCGTGGAACAGGAAGCATTTCGGAGAATGCTACCCTGGAAGTTCTGGATTTCAACTTCTTACCTAAAAGCCTAAATTTTGCCTCCAGAACCTCCCTACCACATTTTCCTATGTCATTGGTACCGACATGTACCAAGACAGCAGACTCCTCCCCAGCACTATCTAAGACCTTATCTAGGTGGCACGTGAGGTCCGCTACCTTCGCACCAGGCAGGCATGTTACCAGGCGATCCTCACGTCCACCAGCCACTCAGCTATCTACATGCCTAATGATCGAATCACCAACTATAACGGCTGTCTTAACCCTTCCCTCATGGGCACATGGCCCTAGAGAAACGTCCTCGGTGTGAGAGGGTTTTACATCACCTGGAGGACAGGTCCTAGTTACAGGATCACTTCCTGCCACACCAGGGTGATGCTCTCCTGTCACGTGACCTCTCTTCTCCATGGCAACAGGGGTGCTGCCAGACTGGAGGTGGGACTTCAGGACTATATCCCTGTAGGTCTCGTCTATGTACTTCTCTGTCTGTTTTATGTTTTCCAAGTCTGCTACTTTAGCCTCTAGAGAATGGACTTGTTCCCTGAGAGAAAAGAGCTCCTTGCACCTAGTGCACACGTAAGACCTCTCACCAACTGGGAGAAAATCATACATGTGACACTCAATGGAAAAGACTGGAAAGCCCCCATCCCGCTGCTGGACTGCTGTCTACATCTTAGTTTTAAGTTTGTGTCTAGATCGTTAAGTTCTTACTTACTAGGGGTTGCTATGGGTATTTATACCAATAAAACTGTACCTAATATGTTTAATATACGTTTAATATACCTTGTTCACCTGAAGCTTAATTAATCTCAGGTCCTTAGTGTATGACTGATTTGGGTAATGAGCTTCACCTGAAAGCACCTCCTGTCTTTTAAGATGTGTAAGTACCTATAAAGCTATGATTATCCCAGGGGAGGGAGGGAAATAACACTTATTAAAAGAGGGCTGCTACACAGTACCCTGTCTTGTGCTGCTGAGGTAAGCTAAATTCTGATTTGATTTAAATTATAGCTCTTAGCTGCTGCTAGGCTCTAACTTCTTATGAAATTTAAACTACAAGCTCTCTGCTGGGTACTAAATTTAACCAGAAAGCTCTCTTCTGTGTGTTAAATTTAAACTAAAAGTACTTTGCTGTTACTTGGCCCTGAGTGACTATTAAATTTAAACTACAAGCTCTCTGCTGGGTATGAAATGTAACCAGAAAGCTCTCCTCTGTGTTTTAAATTCAAACTTTAATTGCTGCTACTAGTACCTAACTGATCCAACAAAAAAACAATGGGTTTACAGATTAAGTAGCTTTAATACAAAGAATTCTTTTTAGAAAATTACCAGAAGTATATACTCACCGTTGCAGATTTCTCTCCAGAAGTAACAGTCCCCCTTTCTAGTCCTTCAAGACAGAGGTAACAGTCCCCCTTTCTAGTCCTTCAAGACTAGAAGAGATCAAACCTAAGTTTTCCTTAGAAGCTCAAATGACAAGACTTTAGCTTTCATACTTTGGACACATCTTGCGCAGAAAAAGATCATTAAAGAAAAACATCATGTTTGGTAAATCTGAAGGTCAATGCGAAAGAGGAAGATCCTTAATGTGATACTGTAGATTGAAAACCAACACAGTTTAGGACAACCATCCACAGGGTCACCATGAGTCGATATGAATTAGGCGTCACTTAACAACAACAACAACATGAATTTAAAGATCTTCTGTTAATGCATCATGTTTCAATTTGATGTTTTGGATCCTCTTCATTATCTTTGATCTTAATTCTTTTAGATACCCATCTATCAGGGGCACCTCTGCATGCAATGATTTTATTTATGCTTCAATATTTTTACCATGGAGAAACCTTTATCCTTTTCTTTTTTGTCTGGATTTGTGTTTTCATTGCAGCAATCTCCCCATTGGCAGGTAGCTTCCTAGGGTTTTACTTCCAACTTACTCTGAGTTCTTTTACTCTTTCCTATGATGCCTGCACATAATAGCCCAGCCCCTACAAAATATGGCAGGCACAAGCTACCAAGGCTAAGCTGTCCAGACAATAAAGGTAGAACAAATTTAGTTTAGTTTAGTAATTTGCCTATGCCAGCTTTGGGAATTGGAAGTGTGGTGATCTCTGATATCTTCATAGTTTACACAATGCAAGGGGGGAATTAATTTCTATTTGTATTTCCCTAGTACTGCACTGCATGTAGAAAATGGCTTCTTAGACATTGCAGTTTGGGGGGGGGGGGGGGGGTTGCACATTTCCTTTTCTAACTTGTTCTGTATTTGCTTCAGGCTCTATCCATGACCTGCATATTGGACCAAGGTGAGGTATTTTGTGAGCATATGCTTTCTGCGCAGGGATCTGTAGCAATCTTACTTGTTCTCTTTCCCCAAGAAGAGGTGTTCTAGTGACTGATGTACGATTTGCAATGCTGCATTGTTATAGGTAAGTTTATTCAACAAACAAATATGAGGCTTCTTCAGAGTGAACTACAGTCAACACTCTAAGGCAATCAGATTCACTCAATTACTTATTATATAACCACAATTTACTATAATAACTTGCTGGGGGTCTCAGATAAACGGTAGAGTTTTGACACTTAATTATGGGTTAGGCAACCGCTCCCATCAGAGTGTCCGTTCACATCAACGACCTTTAGCAAGTATTTTTTTAAATTGTGTAAATATTGCTTGTTAACTTTTTTTGTTTTTCATTAGTTTCATTGGTTATTTTATATAAAATAATAACATTCACCACTCCACTTATCTTATGTAGAATGGTGTCGGAAATGCCCCTTTCTTTGGCAAACAGCAGGATTATTAATTTTGCTGTTTGCCAAAGAAAGGGGCATTTCTGACACCATTCTACATAAGATAAGTGGAGTGGTGAATGTTATTATTTTATATAAAATAACCAATGAAACTAATGAAAAACAAAAAAAGTTAACAAGCAATATTTACACAATTTAAAAAAAATACTTGCTAAAGGTCGTTGATGTGAACGGACACTGTGATGGGAGAGGTTGCCTAACCCATAATTAAGTGTCAAAACTCTACCGTTTATCTGAGACCCCCAGCAAGTTATTATAGTAAATTGTGGTTATATAATAAGTAATTGAGTGAATCTGATTGCCATAGGTAAGTTTATAACAAGGTGCCTATGTGGGCTGTAGAACAGGAGCCCATTCCGGGTGCATGTTCTAAAGACACATGGGAATTCATGTATCTTTATTAAACACTAGCACAAATCCTGCAGAAATCCCACCTAAAATGAAGCCATGGACATTTATGCTTGCTTGGGAGAAGATGTAAATGTTCATGCATAAAGTATGCATGAATGCACATATTTTGTAAAGGATGTATGTAAATGTTGACCCTCCCCCCATCTCCACTGAATTTGTGCTCCAAAATGCACCTACACTCAGGTTGCATAAAAATGTGCAGGTACTGATCATCACACCCCATATTTTTATAAGGACTGTTTTGCTGCCTCAGGAACGGGAGGTCTGGAACGTATTAAAGGAATCATGAAGTCAGAGGACTACCAAGGTATTTTGGAGCAAATTATGCTACCTAGTGTCAGAAAGTTAGGTCTAGGTCAAAAGTCAGCAGGGCAATGATCCAAAACACAATCCAAAAGTTAAAAAAAAGAGGGTCAAAAAGGAAAAAATGGACTGTTTTAAACTGGGAAGCAATCAGAATTCGAAATGGCATGGGGCAGACACAGTGGATCCCTTTACAGCAACAGGATAAAATAAAAATAAACTTAACTATCTAATTTCTCAACATACAGGGGTGTCCTACATGGAGCGGTGGGTTCACCCCTAAAACAAAGACATGGAGAGGGGTGGCCTGCACGGAGCGGCAGGTGCACCTACTCTTGCCATCTTACTGGGCAGACTAGATGGACCATACTGGTCTTTATCTACCGTCATTTACTATGTTACTATGTTACTATGAGACCTGATCTCAATCCAGTCGAGAACCTTTGGAAAGAGCTGAAATCTGCCCCTGATAAAATGAATCCTGAAAACATTCATGAGCTAGAGCAAATCATAGTTGAAGGGTGGGAGAAAGTACTAGCAGACAGGTGTATGCAATTTATAGATGGCTACAAGAAACGTTTGAAGGCTGTCATCACTGCCAAGGGTTGTGCAACCAAACATTAGTGAAGAGTGCCATTAAACCTGTCCAGGTCATATTTAGGGGTATGTTTACTAAACTCCGAAATTGTGCGTGGCCCCGTTAGTGTGCCTGTGCCATATAAGGAGTGGGCGGTTCAGACAGAAAAAAGAAAAAAAACCGGGAGAAAGCGACCGTACTTGTGTGCGTCGCGCAACTGTGCGGGGTCCGTATTAGCGCGTGGGAAGGCTAAGTGTCGCGCTGCTGGGCACACAAACGAACAGAGCCATAGTACAACGGTGAAGACACTGAGCAATGGTGCAGGGGCCACAGGTTTGAACCCCCACTGGGCCCAATGAACAAGGCTGGCTCAGGCAGTACCTATTATGGGGAGGATTGTTTTAGGAGGGAGCCTAATTTTGTGCAGCAGAAGGCGGCGTGCCAATGTGTAACTACAGGAACAGAGCCACAGCACAATGGTTATGACACTGACCAATGGTGCAGGGGCCATGGGTTCACTCCCCAAGGTGCCCAATGAAGAAGGCTCACAGAGGCATTATGTATTATGGGGATGAGTGCTGTAGGGGGCAGGTTAATTTTTTATCTCAGTTAACACTACTAGCAAACGCACTCACAAAGCGTGTTAACATAAGGCGGCCCATAAGGCACATGTTAACGTTCACTGTCCGCCAAGGCACCCTAGAATGTCCCTTATAGGGCCCCATATATGTTGCGGTACAGGGTAATGTATAGTGTACCTTATATGGACGGCAACCATAAGGTGCCCTATAGGGCGCACTATAAAGCACCCTCAGAGGCACCTTATGGGTACAGTAAGCTGAGGGTGTTTTTGCTGGCAACAACATATGTACATGACAGTTAGAAAAAACATTGGACAACCCTCTAAAAGAACCCCACTGTGGGTTTGAACCCATGAACTCTGGCTTCACAAGCAGTGACGTAACCATTGGGCTACAGCTCTATAGCTGCCAGCAAGCCCCTGGCTGGCTGTAGAGAGCCGTCACGTCACCACACAGACAGTCTTCTGTGGGAACCAGGATAGGGTTAGGCCACCCGTACCCATGATGCACTGCACATGCAAATCAGCTGTCCACAGATGAACACAAGATGGGGAATGCACCCCAACAGCTCCCCGACCTGGTAGGGGGAAGTGTCCGTGTGCACCCACACAGCACCTCGGCCTGGTAGGGGGTACTGACCGGGTGTTTTACTGGCACAGAGTAGCTACACACCGTCACATTGTGTGGGTACTGTGCTCACCCTGAGGGTGCGATGAGGCGCCCAGGACCAGGTCCACAACACCTGCCATGGCTGAAAGAGGCCCTGCCGGAGCTCCAAAGCAGTAGTAATCTGAGAGATAGGTAGGTCCTGCAGAAACACCCTGGATTACTCTGTCTGTGTCAGTGGAACCCCTTATGGACCCCTAGGTGGGCTATGTACCACCATTCCCCCCCACCCCCCCTAGGCTGCAGCTGAAAAATAGGGTCCCCTATCAACAGATCCACATTCTACCACCCTGCAATGGTGGCATTAGAGTGGACCATCAACCCCTGTCCTGCTGGGGAACAGACACCCTACAGGGCATCCAAAGCAGCCCTATACACATCCATAACACAATATCAAACAGACTTTAGGCCAGGATATGCTAAGCTGCACCCCACCACTATCTGATATTCTCCTGCAGCAGGCCTTCAGCCACTGCAC
Organism: Ichthyophis bannanicus; assembly: GCA_033557465.1. Classification (NCBI taxonomy): domain Eukaryota; kingdom Metazoa; phylum Chordata; class Amphibia; order Gymnophiona; family Ichthyophiidae; genus Ichthyophis; species Ichthyophis bannanicus. Next base: position 1,760,939,871 of record CM066032.1, on the reverse strand, counting down.
CCTGCAAGGCACTCCATCAAGACACATACCAGCTGAGAACAGTCTGCTAGTTAGTCTTTTTGGAAATGCATGCACCCAGAACTGGGATGGCAGCACACACAAGCAGATAAATCAGTGACCGGGCCCCACAAAAAAACCCATACATATCACATGAAAGAAATACTATACAGCACTATGGGGGTGCCTAGCCATGCTGGCGTCACTGCACAGTCAGGGTGGAGTGTACCCCCAGCAGCACATACAGAGGTCACCCTGTCTGTGTAGGTGGTGTCAGGCCACTACAATGTCTCTGCCAGTGCCCTATGCCCTGTGCAGATGCATCCTGGCCAGCACACCCTGTCTGAGCTATACCCATGGTACCTTGCTGCTCATTATGCACATTGTCAGGCCAATACTGGCAACAGTGCTGGCAGTGTGGGCTGTGGAAGGTGTTTGCAGCCAACACACACTGTATAGACCAGTGTTTCCCAACCCAGTCCTATGGGGCACACCGGCCAGTCAGGTTTTCGGGATATCCCTAATGACTATGCATGAGATATATATGCATTAGAGATATCCTGCCAACCTGACTGGTTTGTGGCCCTCCAGGGCTGGATTTGGAGACCCCTGCCTAACACCTCTGTCATCTAAGATTGTGAGTGGGCAAGGTGCAGATGTCCAAGACATCAAAAAGGTATATAGAATGTGTCACATTCCTCCTCACTTCTCACCACTACCAAAATATTGTCTATTAGACAACTTTTTGGTGGTGGTGAGAATCGAGGAGGAATGTGTCACATTCTATATACCCTTTCGATGTCTAGGACATCTGCACCTTGCCCACTCACAATCTTAGATGACAGAGGTGTTAGGCAGGGGTCTCCAAATCCAGCCCTGGAGGGCCACAAACCAGTCAGGTTGGCAGGATATCTCTAATGCATATATATCTCATGCATAGTCATTAGGGATATCCCGAAAACCTGACTGGCCGGTGTGCCCCATAGGACTGGGTTGGGAAACACTGGTATAGACAGACACACACTCCCACACGTATGCCAGCATTGTGCCACTGTAGAAGGGTTCATCAGCCTTGCCCACCACACCAGTCCTGGGCACGGTACAGGCATGGATATGCTACGCAGTACTGTTGGTGGTCACTCCCCAGGGTGGTAAACACTGTCAGAGACCAGACCTGAAGCATGCACCGCAGACATCAGACAGATTTTTATGTTGGAGATCAGAGAGCCAAATGTGCTTTAAGTAGGACAGTCTACCTGCCAGTACACATAGCAAACGTTTGAGAGCTGTCCACCGCATACCCAGGTGTAGGGTGGCATTGCTAAGGTATGCAGGTGCTAGTATTGGGAGATGCACGCAGGGTCCAATGTCCTGCCTCTCCAGGAGGCATTGGCCAATGGGGCCTGTGGGCGTGGGTATGTTCGCCTCTGTTGGATGTTGCTTTACGGCAGAGTTTCCCAACTCCAGTCCTGGTGTGCCTACCACTGTTCGGGTTTCCCTGCTGTCCCTCATGGGTATGCATCAGCTACATCTACATGCCATAGGGGTGGTGCATAGATATGCAGCACAGGCATTTGTATTAGCGGCAGCAAGGAGCCTGAATGGTGTGTGGTCCTCCAGGACTGCATTTGGGAGACTCTGCTCTAAGTAATGTCCCTGTTCATGGTGTCTGTGATCGGTGTGCGAAAAGATAGGCGTAATACCAATGCGTATGTCCCTAGCAATCCTGGTTTGTCCGTACTATCACGGTTTAGTTGTGTTAAAAGTATGTGGACAGGATTGGCAGTAGTCCCAGCTGGGCTTTGAACCTTTGACCTTCTGTTGTTGCATACACTGTCTGGGTGCACTGCACCACCATGTTGCCACAGATTGACTGGATTCCCTGGGAAGTCCATGACTTTACATCCGACAGGGCCTGTGTTGCAGTGGACAGTGCCAGCCTGCACATGGATAGGCCACTGTCTTCGGTGGCTAGCAGCCACTGCCCCCCCCCCACCACCTGTCCCCTTACGCCAACATGCTGGCATGTCCTTATCTTGGTAAACGCATATGGCCTGATTGAGTTGTGGCACTCCCGGACTGCATTTGGGGGACTTGGCTGTAGGTAATGCCCATTGTCATGGTGTGTGAGCGGTGTAGGGTAAAATATGGGTGTTTGCACCATGCTTCTGTACTCTGCAATAAAGGGGTGTCTTTACTATCTCTGTTTAGTGGTGGGTAAAATGTGGGGACTGGGCTGGAAGGTGCCACAGCTGGGATTTGAACCTGTGCCTCTCTGGTCCTATAGGTACTGGCTGTGTCTGCTGCACCACACTGTGGCCACAGAGACAGTGCAGTCCCTGGAGATAGGAAACCTGACCAAAAGAGTAGGGAGCCCTGCTCTGCACATTTTTACTGTGGGCTCATTCACCGTGTCTGGCGACAAAAGTGCACATAAAACCAGCAACTGAACGCGAAAAACAGGGGTAAAAATATAACCGAGCTGGCCAACAGTGATATTAATGGGCACACATAAAAAACACACCCAGGAAAGCTCCACAAAAAGGAAATGATTTTTGGAAGGGTCTCCGCTCCGTAGACCCTTCCAAACTTCATTTCTTTTTTTGTAGCTTTCCTGGGTGTGTTTTTTAGTTTTTCCCATTGCTAGCACTATTGCCCAGCTGGATTATAATTTTTAAACATTTTTGTTGTGGTCATTTTGGGATTTATATGCACTTTTGTTCTGTGCACATGTATCACACTGCTCACATTTTGTAGGTTTCCCCGGTTTTGCTGTACATTGCTGACGGAAATGGTTTCTCTTCCCTTTAAATGCCCTCTACCGCGAGTGTTTCACTCGCGCTATTTTTAACTTGTAAATTCGGCCCCGATACTGTGCGGGGAGCCTCTCCCCTCCCCTTCCCTGCCAATTAACCCCGTCTCTCCGCCCCTTGGGTCCCTTCCTCCGCCCTCCGTTAGCCTTTCCACGCCTCTATCGGACATTTGCGGGCCCGTACTTGTGCGGGGCCCGTTAGTGTGTCGCGCACATGCGCGGGGGTTCATCGCACGTGTGCAGGGCGCTTAAGAGCACTTAAGTGCTGCTTTTAGTGCGTTATTGTGCGGCGCGCAATTGTGCGGTTTTTAGTAAACATGCCCCTTAGTTTTTTCTCAGAAATGACTATGTCTAAATTGCACAGACATCTTTTTTGTTGTTGTATACCTTTGAACATACTGTTAAAATATTATGATGACATACAGATGGAATATTTACAATTAATTTTCAAGATATTGTACACAACATACTATACCTAAAATGCAAAGGGTGCCAATAATGTTGACCACAATTGTATTAACTGATATTGCAAGTCTTTTACTTTTAATGCCATACAATGGGTTACATTCTTGTCTATGAACTTATAATGCATTTGTACTGGTGATAATAACCCTAACAGTAGGTCTGAGTGCACGTTGATACCAATAAATCTTGCTCCACAATCTCCTTGAGTTCCCCTTAGAGTTAAAAGCACAAGATATATTTTCAAATATGCCTCTTGGAACTGTTTGATTCTTATTCATTAGTTACAGTCTTGTCATTCTCTTTTTAAACCAACCTCATTGTGCAAGTTTCTCTTTCATACTGTGTTTTCTCAATGAACGAGAATTATAATTTCTAGCTGTTCTCAATGTGTATTTGAAATATTCAAGGGACATTTTCTGAACCCTAATATGAACCCTTATTAAAAATAGGAAATAGAAAAAGGGCTACACTATTTATTCGTAGGTTAAAGAGCATATTTTCATGTCCATTAGAGTTTGCCATTTCTATCTTGTGAACTAGACTCAATGATGTTGTCCACTAATCGGGAAGTGCTCTAATGGGGACATGGGCAGGACACATTTTTAGTTTGGTTCATGTTTTTTTTATTTATTTATTTATTTTATACACACTTATATACCGCATCTTCCAAAGTTCAGTTGCGGTTCACAGTGAACAACAGTTAACAAAGCAAGTTTGTTTTACAGGGAACGTCATATTATAACAGAACATATTTACAAGGAACATCATATTATGTGTAGAGTATACAGTCTAAACAATGTGAGATAATACAGAACAGAATAAACTATATATAATTTTATATATGTATATATATACATAGGAGTGAAAGGACATAAGCTGTGAGATCATCATGAGTGTGTACTATCTGTGTGGGATAAAGGTTTTTTGCTTGAATCAGACAGTTACCTGTTTAGCCTTTGTCTAAAGCAGGTGATGAGTTGTCTATGTTATAGTGTTTGGTGAACAGATAAGTTTTCAATTTTTTGCGGAGTTCCATGATCTCAGTTAGTGTTTGTAACTCCTCTGGGAGGGAGTTCCAGATAGTTGGGGCTATGTGAGAAAAGGCTCTGTTGTTTGTTGTTTTATGTGCTCTTGTATAATCTTTCGGGATCTTTAATCTGTTCAATTGTCCTTTTCTGTGTGTTGGCTTAGATGGTTCTTTGTGTATTAAGTTACATAGCATAGTCGGGGCCATATCATATAAGGCCCCTACTATGCTATGTAACTTAATACACAATTGACTGTGAGGTCAATTGTTTAGATCAATTGACCTCACAGTTTGTTTATAGATTGCAAAAAAACTTTACATCATTTCATTTGGGTATATTAAAGTCAATGGACCTGATATTCCAAGGCATTTATGTGGTTTACAGACCTGTAAACTGCATAAATGACCCTAAGTGGGATAATCAGTGGCACTAACACAGTGCTGCTGAATATTCCAGGGTACTGTATGCCCTGATGCCAACTGCTTAGAATTGAGGCATGTTGGAGGCATTCCAGGGCAGAGTATAGGCAGAGTTGATCGCAAATCGATCAATAGCAATATTGAGCTGCTACCTGGTTTGCGATCTGTAGTGAAAGCCAGGTGCAGGAAACCCTGGCCAAACTTCCACCGCGTATCGCTAACCGGGCAGTGGCTCTATATAGCTGCTGTCCAGTTAGTGATCGGGCTCTGAGGAAATCCCAGATATTCAATGCCAGGGCTAAATATGACCCAGGCATTGAATATCTGGGTTCAATGTTCAGTGCCAGCAGCTAAACGATGTAATCGCGCTAGCCGCCAGCACTAAATATCAGGCCCAGTGGGGCTAAGGAATTTATTTCTTCTATTGTGAGCTTTACATCCATTTTTATTGAAAACTCTTAAACGTATTCATCTGCCACAGAGGCAACAACATTTAAAGGCATCTGTCACGGAGGGTACCAGTTCTCCCACACTCCTCGTGCCACTGGCCGTGGTGGTGGTGTTGGGTTTTTGATTTATTCTTCCTGCCGATTTCAACCCCCCCTTCTACCTCAGTCTCACTCCTTCTCCTCCTTTAAAGTCCATTCCATCCTCCTTTTTAATCCCTTACCTCTCCGGATAGCTGCTATTTCCCTCCTAGATCCTTTACAATCTGGCTTTCGTCATTTACATTCTACTGAAATGGCTCTTGCCAAAGTTTCCAGTGATTTGTTCCTGGTAAAATCCAAGGGCCTTTACTCAGTCCTCATCCTTCTTGACCTCTCTGCTATTTTTGATACTGTTGATCACGGTCTTCTCTTTGATATCCTGTCCTCACTTACTTTTAAGGGCTCTGTACTATCCTGGTTCACCTCTTATCTCTCCCATTGCTCTTTCAGTGTTTGTTCTGGTGGATCCTCCTCTACTGCTATTCTGCTCTCAGTTGGTGTACCCCGTCTTGGGTCCACTCCTTTTCTCTCTATATACCTAATCCCTTTATGCGTTCATCTCTTTCCATGACTTTCAGTACCATCTTTATGCTGATGACTCCCAGATCTACCTCTCTACACCTGAAATCTCTCCGGCAATCCAGACCCGGATCTCTGCCTACCTTTCTGACATTGCTGCTTGGATGTCTTACCTTCACTTGAAATTGAACATGGCCAAAACTGAGCTTCTTATTTTTCCCCCTATTTTTCCTCTCCTTTTTCTCCTTTCTCAGTCTCTGTGGATAACTGTCTACTCCTCCCTGTTTCCTCAGTTCGCAACCTTGGGGTCGTCTTTGACTCCTCTCTCTCCTTTTCCACACACATCCATCTGATAGATAAGACCTGCCATTTTTTCTCTATAACATCAACAAAATCTGCCCATTCCTCTCTGAACACTCTACTAAGACACTTATCCACTCCTTAATCACCTCCTGTTTTGACTATTGTAACTTACTCCTTGCTGGTTTCCCGCTAAATTATCTCTCTCCCCTTCAGTCTGTTTAACACACTGCTGCGCGGCTAATCTTCCGCCAGCTTCATCAAGCTCATATTACCTCTCTTCTCAAGTTTCTTCATCAGCTTCCTATCCATTTCCGCATCCAGTTCAAACTTCTCTTGTTGACCTATAAGTGCATTCACTCTGCAGCTCCTCACTACCTTTCCTATCTTACCTCTCCCTACACCCCTCCTCGGGAACTCCGCTCTTCTAGCAAATCACTTCTGTCTGTGCCCTTCTCTTCTGCTAATTCCAGACTTCACTCTTTTCACTTTACTGCTCCTTATGCCTGTAAAAAACTACCTGTGTCTGTATGTCAGGCACCTTCTCTGGTCCTTTTCAAATCTAGGCTAAAAACTCATCTCTTCGCTGCTGCTTTCGGATCTTGACTCACCTGATCTCCTTGTGTTTTCTTAACATTCCCCCTAGATGTATTCCATGTCTACACCTACCGTGCTGTCTGTCTTGACTAGATTGTAAGTTCTGATGAGCAGGGACTGTCTCTTACATGTCTGTGCAATGCTGCATACATCTTGTAGTGCTATACAAATGCTCAGTAGTAGTAGTAGTAGTAGTAGTAATAGTAGCAGCAGTAATAGACCCCCTGACAAGTCCACCTCTACCTTTCTCACTGACTGACTCATGTTTCTCCTTATTTCTCGATTATTCGTCTTCCTCTCTTATTCTTGGTGACTTTAATGTTCATGTTGACAACCCTTCTGACCCCTATGCTTCTAATTTCCTTTCCCTTACTTCTTCATTCAACCTCCAGCTTTGCTCTTCTGCCCCCACTCATTAACATGAGCTCTGCCTCGACCTTGTTTTCTTCTCTAATTGTTTACCCTCTAATTTCCATACCTCAGTTCTTCCCTTATCTGACCATCACCTGCTAAGCTTCACTCTTTATCACTCCCTGCCTCACTTGCCCAGTCTCCTCCTACTAATATTTATTAGTGTAAATAATTTGTAGAAAGTTACCCCAATTATGTCCAAGTTACAGTCCCTGTTCTCTGTAAATACAATGCAGCCCCGACTGCATTGTATAAGGTTCTGTTAATTGTACACCACACTGATGTGAATAGCGCAGTATAGAAGAGACGTTAAATAAATAAATACCATTATAGGGGTCTTCATGCTATCTATCCATTAGCTCTCTCCACTGTTGTCTCAACACCTCTTGTCTTCTAAGTCTGTTGATGAGGCTATAGTTTTCTATAATACTTCTCTCTCCTCTGCTCTGGATGCTCTTGCTCCGCCCATGCCACGTCCTGTTAGGCGCACTATACCTCAGCACTGGCTATCTTTAGCTATCCACTATTTGCACTCCTGCCCCCACCCAGCCAAGCTTATTTGGCTCAAATCCCACTCCCTTTCTGACTTTATTCACTTCAAAGTCATGCTTGCCTCCTTCTAGTCAGCCATAGCACTAGCCAAACAAAACTACTATGTCCATCTAACTCTCTTCCTCTGACCCTCACAACCTCTTTTCAACTCTCAACTTTCTCCTCAAGGTATCTCTGCCTCCAACCAATCCTTCTCTTTCTGCCCAAGCTGACAAACTCTAGCTGACAAAGTCCACAAGATTACACTCTAGTTCCCCACTAGATCAACTTCATCCCCTCTTTCCCCTCTTCAGTACCAACTTTTTCCCTCAATCTCTGTTACCCTTTCATCATGTTCTAAGTTCTCTGAAGAGGAAACCTCTCATTTTTCTTTCTTCCTCTAAACTTACTACCTGTTTTTCTGATTCTATCCCCACTCATCTCCTTAATTCCATTGCCTCCTCTGTCATCCCTTCCATCTCACATAGTCTCAACTTCTTGCTCTCCACTGCAACTGTCCCTGTAGCCTTCAATCATTCTGTGGTCACACCTCTGCTCAAGCAACCTTCACTTGACCCTACTTGTCCTTCTAATTATTGACTCATCTTCCTTCTTCCCTGTATTTCCAAATTTCTTGAATATGCAGTTTTCCGCTGCTGCCTTGAATTTCTCTCCTCTCAAACTAGATCCTTTTCAATCTGGTTTCATCCCTCATACTCTACTGAGACGGCTCTTACCAAAGTCTTTAGTGACTTGTTCCTGGCTAAATCCAAAGACCTTTACTCAATCCTCATTCTTCTTGACCTATCTGCTGCTTTTGACACTGTTGACCACCATTTTCTCCTTGACACATTGTCATCACTTGTTTTTAGGGGCTCTGTCTTGTCCTGCCCATCATTTTTTCAGTATTTGTTCTGGTGGTTCCTCCTCTACTGCTATTCCACTCTCAATTGGTGTATCCCTAGGGTCTGTTCTGAGCCCTCTCCTTTTCTCTCTTTCTATACCTAGTTCCTTGGTGCTCTGATTTCCTCCTCAGATCTATTGTTCTAAACTTGATATTTTTCTGACACTCCAGACCCACATCTCTGCCTGCCTATCTGAAATCGCCGCCAGGATGTCTCACTGCCATTTGAAATTGAATATGGCCAACATCTTATTTTTCCCCCTAAACCATCCTCCTCCTTCCTCCTTTCTCCTTTCTCTATTTTTGTAGATAACCCTTTTCCTTTTCCTGTTTCCTCAGCCCGCAACCTTGGGGTCATCTTTGTCTCCTCCCTCTCTTCCACACATATCCAACAGATAGCTAAAACCTGTCATTTCTTTCTCTATAACTTTAAGAAAATTTGCCCCTTCTTTTCTGAACACACTACTAAAACATTTATCCACTCTTTAGTCACCTCCCATTGTGACTACTACAACCTCCTCCTTGCTGTGTCCCTCAGAGTCATGTCTCTCCTCTTCAATCTGTTCAGAACTCCTGCCAGTTTCAATATACCCATTTAACCCCTCTTCTCAAGTCAGTTCATTGGCTCCCCTTCCATTATCACATCCAATTCAAACTTCTTCTGACCTTTAAATGCAGTCACTCTACTGTTCCTCACTACCTTTTCTCTCTCTGCTCCCCCTACACCCCTTTTTGTGAACTCTGCTCCTCCACTGGCCTGCCTCTCTTTATTCCCTTTTCTTCCACTGCTAACTCCAGACTTTGTTCCTTTCACCTTGCTGCTCCTTATGCCTGGAACAAACTACCCTTATCTGTATGTCAGGCTTCATCTCTGCCCCTTTTCAAATCCATGCTAAAGGCTCACCTCTTTGTGACTCCTGATCCCTTGTGTATCCTTACCCTTCCCTATTTGTATCCTTATTCTCATTGTACTGTCTGTCTTGATTAGATTGTAAGTTCTCATGAGCAGAAACCCTCTTTATATGTATCTATTTTTTTTTTTTAGTGCCATTGAGTCAGTGTTGACTCATAGCAACCCAGCTACCCTCTGGGTTTTCTTGGCAATGTATCACTGGAAGTAGATCGACAGCCTTTTCTTCTGAGGCAATGGAGGGTAAAGTGACTTGCCCAAAGTCACAAGGAGTACTAGTGGGAATTGAACCCTTCATCTTCTGGGCACTAGGCAGTTGCTCTAACCACTAGGCTACTCCTCCACTCCATATGTACCTATACAGTGCTGCATATGCCTTGTAGCACTATATAAATGCTTAGTAGTAGTAGTAATATCATCAAGAATAGTATGAAAACTCCTTTGATCCAAAAGAGTGGCAAAGGGCACTAGCAATGGCACGAAGCCTCCAAGCCAGTATGAGAGAGCCTAAGAGAGTACAAAATGTGGAATGAAGACCCAAAACATGGGGAGATAGGAAAAAGGGCACCAACATGAGCAGGAAGTACTTGACACTGGGGAGGAGCTAAAGTGCAACAAGCTTTGGCTAGAAAAAGCCAAAGCAGCAGGATGGGGGGAAAACAACGCTAACATTAGGCTTAAAGACCCCAAAACACTGAGGTACTGTATGAAAGTAACACTAACATTGACATGGAGACCCTAAGGCACTGAGAGAGATCAATATTAGCAGGAAGACCTCAACTTTTATTGATGTAGGGCAAATAAGCACCAAGACAGGTTGTCCGAGAGAATTTGACAGTAAAGATGTGCACAGGCAAAAAAAATTCAGATTGTGAAAAAGAAAACTAATTTTTCCTACTTTTGAGTGGGTTTTTTTTGTATGGTATGTTTCACACATTAAGGGGCATGTTTACGAAACACCGAAATTGTGCGGGGCCCCGTTAGTGTGCCTGTGCCATATAAGGAGTGGGCGGTTCAGGCAGAAAAAAGGAATAAAAATGACCGTACCTGTGCGCGGCGCGCACATTTGCGGGTCCACATTAGCGCGTGGGAAGGCTAAGTGGGGCGCTGCTGGGCACATATAGGAACAGTGCCGTAGCACAACGGTGAAGATACTAACCAATGGTGCAGGGGCCATGGGTTCAATTCCCCATTGTGCACCACAAAAACACCAGCTTGAGGCAATAACATTAATGGTGAAAGGTGCACTAGAAGGCACATGAATCCTGTACGGCAGAAAGGGGAACCCTGCTAACCTTTTGCAGCAACAGGCGGCACACTGTTCATATCTGGGCGGCAGAGTGCGCCGCACTGTTAATATTGGGCTCAGAATGCTTTGCGCTGCAAATTGTGTGCATTAGGCGATGTGCTGTTAAGTCCTTGCGGTTTGAGCGGCAGAAGGCGGTGCGCTGCAAATTTGGAAGGCCGAAGGCAGTGCGCCAACAGACAAACACAGGAAGAGAGCCACAGCAGAATGGTGAAGACACTCACCAATGATGCATGCATCAGGGGTTCAATCCCCCACAGTGCCCAGTTAACCAGCCTCACTGAGGCATAATTTTAGGAGGCATAGAAATAATGGGCAGCAACAGGCGGCGCGCTAATGTCTTACGAGGCACTTGAATAGTGTGAGGCTAAGGCGGCGCGCTGATGTGGAAGCATTTGAACAGAGCCACAGCACAATGGTGAAGACACTCACCAATGATGCATGCATCAGGGGTTCAATCCCCCACAGTGCCCAGTTAACCAGCCTCACTGAGGCATAATTTTAGGAGGCATAGAAATAATGGGCAGCAATAGGCGGCGCGCTAATGTCTTACGAGGCACTTGAATAGTGTGAGGCTAAGGTGGCGCGCTGATGTGGAAGCATGTGAACAGAGCCACAGCACAATGGGGAAGACACTAACCAATGATGCATGCATCAGGGGTTCGATCCCCCACAGTGTCCAATGAGTAAGGCTTGCTGAGCCATTATCTGTCATGATGAATATAGCTGAAGGAGGCATGTTAAGCTTTTATTGTAGTGACTGCTGTTAGCAAATGCACTCTCAAAGCACTGTAATATAAGGTGCTGCATAAGGTGCCCTACAAGGTACCCTAGAGGGTACATTATAAAGTGCACTGTCCACCAAGGCACCCTACAATGTTGCCTATAGGCCGCTTTATAGGGTGCCGTATGAGGCAGGGCAAGGTACGAGCACTGTTTGTGCTGGTAGCACTGTGCATTGTAACGCATGGAAATCCTACGTAGGTGTGCACACATGCAAGAAGGAACAGCAGTGCAGCACAATGGTCAGGAGATTGACTGATGGTGCAGGGGTCATGGGTTAACATCAGCAGTGAATAAGGTTGGCTGAGGTACGTATGTTCCCTGCATGCAACTGAACAGTAATCTGTGTTGCCATCTAAAAAGAAGGCCTTCCTAGTGCCATACATTAATGCACCCTCCACGGTGCAACAGAACGAACATCAGAAACAACCATGTCAGCAAAGGCGAGTTATAATGTTACCCAGCGGCCATGTGGAAAGGGTGGCAACTCCCAGGGCACCATAGTTGGTATCTCATAAGCTGCCTGAAACGAAGGTGAGACATAAGATGCCCCAAGGATGTATAGGTGAACCCAAAAACATTTGCTAGGAGCAGTAACATCCCACAATGTGAGGGGCAACAGAGGTATGTGCCAAATGCACATGTAACCCAAACACTGCACAGAGCTGAAAGGAAAGACAATGCAGAGGTAATAGAAGGATGTAGATCAAAGCTGCTGTACTACACAACTCAGCCCCAGGCCATGTGGCTGCTAGAGAAATGGACACACATATATATCCAGTTATTTAGTTATGTTTAGTTATGTCCATGTCACTATGTGGTAGGAGCGTGGTTTACAGAGAACAAAAGAAAGACCTGAACAACAGGCTGGTTGTTGTTACATATAACAGGAACATATACCTGGAATAACATGGGAAAACTATGTACATGGAATATATGATTGGTGAACAAGATAACATACCCAAACTATTTACACAAATTAGCAAGGATGCTAGTAAGAAGGAGACAGCTGTGGTTAAATATGTGCTGTGACTGTTTGGTTATGTGATCAGGGCCATCTGTAGCTATGCACAGAGTGATGGTAATGTACCATGCTATAATGTCAGTGTTTGACAGAGGATGGGAAGATGTGTGCAGCGAAGGAGGCTGAAATGGCAGGATAGATGAAATGTCAGGATGACAGTGGAGTAGCAGTGTTATGCAGAGCACACACACGAGAGGCAACCAGGGAGAGATGAAATGCAGGAATGTGTAGGAGTGCAGGACGTGGTGTAGCAGCATGCACGTGAGGATACGATGGCCAAAAAGCTGGGAGACATAAGATGGGCAGAAGGATGATTCCCATCTCAGATGAGGGTACAATGTTCTCGCAGCACAAATCTGCACATATATGACTGTCATACAAATCAAAACCACCTATGCAGGACAAGCATACACATCAAAGAGAACAGAGAGGAATCAAACCTATGACCACCACCACAAATGCCAAGGCAACAACTGGTAGGCCACACCACCAACATCAGTGCATTAGCAGAGGCTGCATACAGAAATACTGAAGCCCATCACACAAGACGCATGCTGGCTGCCAGGACAGGCAAACCCCCAACAGTAATCATGACCAAATGGACATGCAGGTCATCTGAGTACAGATCAGAACCTAGTCTGTATGTGGGACCAGGGACACATGCACACACACACAATGAAATGTTATGCAGTGCATACAGCATGCGAAAGAGGAAGGAAACCAAATCCTGAGGGCATCAGAGGATGCTCGCTGGAGATGGGTACCAATCTGGGACAGGACAGGAGAGAACACAACATGAAAACAGGTGTACCACACACCAGCTGAACCACAGCCAAACCCCCAGGTGCACTGCCATGTAAACACCATAAAGAAAGAGACATATGTGACTGATAACATCTGATGGCTAAACAGCACAGAGTGCACACCTTGCTGTACAGTGAAGAGAGGGAAGGGTGTGTGTAGAGTTGATGAACCTGCTGGTACCAAATGGTCCAGGTAGCACAACAGAAAAACAACAGAACAACCACATGTGGGGATCAAACCTGCACACTACTGTGTTAAAACACATGCCTCTAACCACTACCACAAACAGCACACTGAGTACAAGGCAGAACAAATAGTCCAAATGGAGGGTCTATGTGGGAACCTGTCAAACCCACTGATGTTGCAAATGGGTGACATATACACACCTGTCACTCTACAAGGATGTGAGCACAGGTGGGCCATGGACATGACCAGCAACCAGTCTATAGAAGTGCACATGTGCTCAAAGAGTGGAGGAGTAGCCTACTGGTCATAAACCTGTTGTGGACATCAAGTAACCAGGGCCCGATTCACACTAGCACTCCTTGTGGCCTTGGGCATGTCACGTAACCCCCCATTACCGTGGACGAATGACCAGAAAACTGACATTGACCAGAACACCCTGGAGTTTCACGGTCACAGGGAGTCAGGTCAGGACCGACTCGAAGGCACACATTGCATTGCATGTGTGTCACCATGATCAAGGAGCAAAAGAGACAGATGTGTGTCAAATACATATCTTTATTTGGGTCACCCCTCACAGACACTGTAGACCGTGTTATCATAATATCAAGGTGAGTGCAGCCCTGGTGAGAGACAGAAACACATTTAGCATGGCACCAACCCACATCCTACAGAAAGGTCACTTCATTGACTGTAAGTGAAGGGCACGAGATATAATGTGCAACAGGTGCACGCTATGCACTGGCCATCAGGTCCCCACCCCCCACCTGCTGCTGCATCCCTCAAATGTGTCACGCACATATGAGTGCATGAAAACCGTAGGCGTTGCTGGATGAGGACCCAAAACACATCACCTGTCCCTCGCAACATAGCCATCAGGCAACACAGGAGGCTCACAAATGAAAACATCATATGTTGTCAAGTGAAAATAACTCCTGAACGTAATGTGCAACCTCTCACCTAATGCCTGATCTAGGAATCAGAAATGCGATAATGTAGATCACAGCAATCATCACCAGCACAATGAGCATATGCTAACAGGTCGCAGAGGCATATGAACCCAGAGCAAATACAAACAAAACAACCTGCAGAAAGCTCCAGAGATAACACCATGCAGGAGTGCCCCTTCCAGTGTTTGTTGGTTAGACAGTGTGTGGACACATATAACACGGTACATGGAATGCACAATTGAAGGAGGGCAATGGACACCCACAATGCCACACACCAAATATAATGGCGCAATGGGAGTGTCATTACCGCGGCGGATAAACAGGACCGTACAGATGTGCAATGTAAGGTGTGTACATACATGCAGAGTGTCACGTCTGTGCAGTAAGCAAACACAATGACCAGCATGTTAAGATGGACATGATGGCCAAACATCCTACAGTGAACTACACAAAAGCCATAGGTCCACATGCTGTGGTTCACAAACATAAGCAGTCAGAACCACAAGCACCATCCGTATACCAACATGATACAGTGATGCCACTCATACATGTAAACACCCTTGCCCATTGCAAACATCAATCAATGATGTTGTTGGGCATGAAAGGGTTGGTGTGGGAAAAACGGTATCATGTTCAGGTGGAGGGCAGGTGGACATAGATAATATGACCGCTCCATCGTCACCCCCATGCCACTAACATGGCTGTATGCTCGTGTTGAAACTAACAGATGACTGTATCCTGGGTGCCATGTCACACACATGGCCAACCCACAACAACTACACAACTGGGGAGGAATGTACAACATACACTGACAATGTCAGTCCCTGCTACACCCAGCATCCAAAAAGCAAGGTGTATCTGTAATCCAACAGGTGAGGTCAAACGTCTCCATGCAACCCTGGGCTTGCATAGCCAAGTGTCACATTCCAATATGCCACAGTCCGTGAAAGTTCATCTGTGTCCCCTGCAATGCGCAGGACCCCCAGCCCCAGAATGGCAGAAACAGTGTGGTGTACAGGTCCGTCATGGCCAAAGCAGCGGTCCAAAAGCAATACTGTCCATCACAGGCATGTGTTCCACTCGCATAAGTCAAACATCCAATGGCACCATTCCCCAGAAACAATTCCATGGTGGTCTGTTCCCCAAAAGGTTTGTGATGGCGACGCCAGATGCACTGTAGGAAATGTGTCCGGGATGCCTTGTGTCCTGTGTCAGGAGAGGATACGTATGGTCGTGTTGGACACCTTGTACAAACAACACAAATTGCAGAGAGTCGCACCTGTGAAAATACAGATGAAACGGATGAAAAGGCAAACATGACATAATATGAACATGAAATAATATGCATATTGTTGACACATCAAATGTCAATGCAGAATGGGTGTCACATGGATATGGGCATGTCCATATCCATGTCACACTGCTACACACTATATGCATATGTTCGTGTGCATAGACAGGCACCATGACATGTACATGAGACAAACAGTAACTCATCAACAGGTACAGCCACATGTACCCCCAAATAACAAAGGTCCAACATACCCTGTGTGTGCATTATGTGTACGTCATCGATCCCTTGAGCGACTCCACAGCCACATCAGGTCACAGTGAAGGGAGACAATGTCAGCCAAACAGGTAGAATCACCATGTCAAGTCACTGTTGATGCATGTCCACATCATGCCGATACCTGAAATAAAAAAAGGTTGCTCAACAGTGGTCCCTCAGAACACAATACACAGTTATGCTCACAACGCACACCACATGTTGAGAATGTTGACAATGTAAACAGCACTACGGTACAGGTAGCACAGTCACCACTGCCCCCCAGGTGCTCCCACCCCTCACAGCACATGATAATGTACCATGACTGGACACTGCATCAGCACACAGTCAACGCATAAACATGCACCCACACAGTATGCGTCGGTCTGCGGGACAGCTGTGATACATGGCATGTATGTGCACAACTGGCAACTTGTGGACATAAAGGCGCAGTGACCTGCCCTGATACCCCGGTGATGGCTGAGATAACAGTGTTGGGGAGGCAGCAAGTGCATTTTCCTGTAAGTCAGACGAAAACACATACACATGTAGCTATGTCGTACAAATGCCATAAACAGTTTTGCAGAAGACATACTGTACACAAACACATAGGGATATGTCTGACAACAGCAAGAGTTTTAGGTCAGGGAGGACTAAGGAAATATAACCACCACAACATCTGCACAGTATGACACATACCATACGACATGTTGGGCCCATGACTGCAGGCACAATGTAGCTGTAGATCCAACTACCCCGGACCGCAGCATCGTGGCTGCTGTCCAGTCAGGTGGCACTGCACCACAGAAACAGCTTCCTCACAAAGTATGTCCTGTGCAGTGGAAAACACAAGAGAAACAAACATATTTCATGTCCAAGGTGTGAAACACACACTGCACCTCTCTGTCCCCCAGCTGTCACACCCCACAACATGACCTATGGACTGGCTGTGCACTATCACACTGTACGGAACTGTGACATGGGAGAGGCAGCACGGAAGTGTCCGTTGCTATATAAAGGTAACCCCAATCCCCCTGTCATCTCCCTTACCACTCTGTTGTTGTACACACTGGTCAAGATAGGTGTTTGCTCCCCCATGTCTATGGCCCATCCCAAGGTCACAATATCAGGCTGTCTCCCCCATGTTGCCACCAATACCCCCTCTCCGTGTGTACTGCCCTTCCACTGTTCTATGTTACCCCACTGTACATTGCTGTAACACATGGAGATATGCAGTAACACCTCCGGTATCCATTGGCCAAAGACATATCCTGCAGTGTACCTCGCACACCCCAAATATTATTGACAGCTGTGTGCTGATGATGCGCTCAAATAGATGGCAATGTCAGCGCCACGTCTGTAAAACCACACCCCCATGTCTGCCTGTGACCTGACCATAATGGCTGCATGTCATCCCACTGTGTGAGAGTGCGAATGTCAAACCATGGATGGCCTATATGTGCACCATAACCAAATAACTGTCATCTAGGTGTCTGTGTGTATGTGGACGTAACATCCCTTGCAAGGTCCGTAAGGTACTTGCTGATGTGGACTGTGCTTTCCTGCCCTACACACATCCACAGCATGTAAGATATGCCATACGTCATACTGTGTTTTTCCGAGCAGCAGACATCACAGTATCCTGTATCCAACAGTGGCCAATCTAGGTCATACGTACCTAGCTGTATCCCCAAAAGACACAGGTCCCACAATACCTGTACTGTGTCAAGCACCGATTATCCGGGGTACCTTCTTCTATAGTGGTCTATTAACCTGTCCTGCAGGAACATGTCCAAACCTCCATTCAAAGTCAGCTACAATAACAGCCCTTACCATATCCTCTGCAAACAAATCCCAGAGTCTGATGACACATCCAGCAATGTGGCATATGTTGAGATAGCATCGGCTACACATGCCATGTTCCTCATGGACAACCTCTAAACTGAATATACACACACACATGCAGCGTACCACTTGGCTACTGTAACCCACCCTTTGCTGATCTGACGTCCATCACCTCTGTATGTGTGTACATATGCAACAATGCACTGACTGGCCACTCCACAATACAGCTGCTATCAATGATATGGCCTCCTGGCTGCACACAGCGCAGGTCCCCCTCCTGCCACACATCCATGTCAAGGCTACGTGATAAGGTATACATCAGGGCACACTGTGGGGTTGCATTAACAACCGTCGCACATAATTAATAACATCATTGGAAAGCAGTCATAAGCATGTGCTCTGTGCTATGTATGACATGTGTCACCACACCTAGCCAACATACACACATAGCCAGCTCACACAAGCATAACACCCACACAAGTGGACAAAAGGTGTACAATATAAACAAATACCCCGCAGGGGAACTGTCCACAAACAGGGTCATCCCTCCCACTGTGACTACCGCAACATATGCCTGCCACCGTGCTCCATCCCGACCATGAAACCAACGAACTCTTCTTTTCACAGCAACTGCTATCACCACCACCAACTAACTGGGAATGTGACCCACAAAGTATCTGAAAGGTGTAGCAACACCCACACACATAATACACCAACAGCTGCTGTTGTGCCGCGGCCACATTGTTGGTCACACACGCATGGCTATATGTGACCGTGGGATGTTAAGTTGAATGACAATGCAGTGTTGCACCTGAAGGTGATATGTTCCGACACAAAAACCTTTATGACCATCACACACACAGAACAGCACATTTATGTGGGAATATATGCAATACGTACCAGAGAAGATCTCTGCAATCAACCTCCGCCTGACCGCTGTGCCCTCTTGTGTGTCACCACTGGCACGTACAGGGGGGCATGGTGGATCATCATCCAGATCCTCATTAATCTCTGCAGGAATATTGTGCCTGAGAGCAATGTTGTGCAGGATGCAACAGGCAATGATAATCTCTGCCACAGTCATAGGTCTATATTGTAAGGCCCCGCCTGTCCTATCCAGACACCTGAAGCGACTTTTCAACACGCCAAAGGTGCGCTCTATGACAGAGCGGCTGGAGGCGTGGGCCTCATTGTACCTCCGCTCTGCATGTGTCCGTGGATGACGCACAGGGGTCAGCAGCCAGGGGCGACACCCATACCCTGCATCACCTGCAGAAAGAAATGTTGCATGTCAATGCATGAGTGCATGTTACCTCTCATTTACACAGGTATGGACGTGCGAAACAAATGCAGAACACATCCTGACAGACATATATGACACACCAACTATGCATTTGTGAAACATATACATATGTTGATATAAATGGTAAACATGGCCTATGGAGCCTGTACATACTGCCATAAAAAAACCAGTCCCAGTTGTACCTATAGAAATCCTCTATGTGTGGCACATGCGTATTGTACTGCAGTTCCTGTCCTCATCTCGACCACCTCCAACGTTAGACTATACCACCAATACACATATCACCTGTTCAAAGTATATGTCAGCAATGTACACAACCCAAAACCGTGATGTAATCCGATGGAGCCTCGCACCCAGACCATGTATGCCAGGGAGGTCTGACAAGGTCACAACCATATCACCGCTATACCCCCTGTCCTCCAAGGTCCACATCTCAAAAATGAGCATATTGACTCCATATGCTGGTTCCTGCTAATCACCTATCCTTTCAGTAGCCACCCTCTGCACTGTCTCCATCATGTTCAGAGCCTTTTTAAACTGTGGACCACAGAAGTGCACACCGTAGCCCACATGAGCTTGCACCAATCACATGGACAGAGGCAGAGTACCTACCTGGGTATGTGCGACCAATACCTCTCTGTATTCACCCATGTAGTCCCTTGCCCCTGCTGTCACCTGTCCACAATGCTCAACAACATTAGGATCAGCACATACAACGTCGCCTATGTCCCACACATCTGCAGTGGCCAAAGGTATCTCTCCTGCGGTGAAACAGGCCAAATGCATGACCATCCATATGCAAAACTGTACTCGCAGTTGCTAAGGTCAGGGAAACCCATCATATGCAGCCCCCCCCCCCCCAGTATATACGCGACCTCCGGGGTGACAACCCAGTACTGAGTGAGTGTGTGGACCTCACACACACATGACAAGGGTTAGGTGTATGGATTGTCCAGAACATAAACGTTACATGAAATAACAAAAGGACCAGAAAAGGAGCCGCCATCACAGGTGTGTGTGATGGGCAGCAACCTTCCCCCCCCCCCTCATGTGGGCAGATGTCACACACACACACTAGTACCAATCCACCACCAGGACACACATCTGCACCTGAGCTTAGTTTCCAGAACAACATGAGCAGGGTATGATCAAACCGTATCACAATCCTGAGGTCAAAATTCAAATTAGGTCCCCTGTTAATCCACATATACACTCCTGTAACAATGTAAACACATAACAGTCATATGTCTTTTGAACGTGAGGTACGTTTGCAAATGCAAAGCTGGCAAACAGCGCCCTATATAACAGATGTTACATAAACCAATACATATATGCAGCACATAATAGGTTAGATGGAAATACTCACCCAGCAATATACAGTCCCCATATTGTCCCTCCTCAAATTGCCTGAACAGTGCTGAGTGATGCAGGATATAGGAGTCATGGGTGGACCCTGCAAACCGCGGGACCACATTCAGAATATGCAGATTAGCATCACATACAACCTGAACATTCAGGGAATGGTAGTGTTTGCGGTTGCGGAACACCACCTCCCTGTCTCTAGGCGGGACCAGGGCAACATGTGTGCAATCAATAGCTCCCATCACGTGTGGTATCCCAGCTAACGCCTCAAAGGCCTGGTTCAGGGTCCCCCACTGTTGCCCAATGTGAGGAACGGCTATGTAATTCCCCACCCGGCTGACCATGGCACGCAGTACTTGGTGGAGACAGCGTGAGAAGGTGGGGCGGCTCATGCCACCCACTGCAGCCACAGATGACTGGAAACAGCCAGAGGCAAAGAAATGTAAGGCAGCAAGGAGCTTGACTAAACCTGGTATGGCATGTGACCGATCAGTCAGGGGCTCGAGGTCAGGTCGCAGATCCTCATAGAGCTCCCGAATAGCCCTTGTGCTCAGTCGGTACAGGGAGATGACCAGGTCCTCACGCATGCCCTGGAGCTGGGCTCTGGGCCTGTAGAGGCGAGGCTGCCGAGCCTGCACCTCAGCACGCCGTCTGCGTCGTCCACGCACCGCACCTGTGTGGACCACCCCCACAGCTGCAGGTCTGAGTTGCTGCGGGTCCACACCCATGCCCTGTGCCTCAGCCCCATGGGCACCATCTCCCCTGTCCTGCAACCGCAGCATCCGCCCACGTCTCAGGGCACATGCAGCAACATAAACAGCCGCCATGAACTACAGACACACACAAACACACACACAAAAACACACCCACACCTGCCTAAACACTGGACACCTTACAACCCACACATGAAAGGAGACACACAAAACAGCACAATACAATGCAACGTACAGCACAACTACAGCAGACACCACACAAGACTAGATCCACACAATACAGCACAGTAAACGGAGAAATACAGAACAATACCATACAGACACACAGAATCCAATACACTACAGCTGCCTTTCTCTCCCTGTAACTCACAACCAACATACACCGCGCCTACGAAACAACCCTCAATGTGGACCCAATCTGCAATCATATTTATCCAGGTTATGTTGTACGTACCTTGCGCATGCGCGGTTATGGCCGTGCGCGGCGCGCATGTGCAGCAATGCCCTAATTTGCGTCTGTGTGTGTGTTGCGCGCATGTGCAACCCCTTACGCATGGGCGTCTGTCTGTGGGCGGCGCGCATGTGCAACTCGTTACGCATGGGCGTATGCGTCGCCTGTGCGTATGCGTCACCTGTGCGTGACGTCACACGCACTCAAACGCACATGCGCTAACAGCTGCACATGCGTATCGCGCACACACATCCACCAACGCACGCCCATGCGCAATGTCACATACGCGCCGCGCACAAGCATCGCCGTGGCACAGTTGCACATGCGCAATGTAGGTAACCGTCTAAAACGTATAAATCACCCTGCGCGCCTGTTGCACGTTGAGGGATGAGTGAGGAGTGAGAGGTAGGATAGCGAAGTGTGAGAGCAGGAGGTATTGGAGCAGGTGTCAGTGTAGTGGATTGTCGTCAATTGTCTCTGTATTGTGGTGTGTACTGTTCAGTTTATTGTGTTGTGTTTGTAGTATTGTGCTCATATCTGTTGTGTCTGTGACGTGTGTGGCGTAGGAGGGGGAGAAGGGGTGAGGTGAGGTGAGGTTGCGTGTGGCCAGGGGAGTGGGGAGAGGAGGGCGATGGAGCGGCAGGGGGAGAGTGAGAGCCATAGGGAGAGTGGAAGTGGCACGGTGAGGGTGAGAGTGAGGGAGAGAGAGAGGGACATTGAGAGGGATAGAGGGAGGGTGGGAGAGAGGGAGAGAGAGAGGGAGAGAGAGAGGGATAGAGGGAGTGATAGAGAGAGTGACAGAGAAAGGATGAGGGAAAGGGAGGGTGAGGGAGTGCAGGAGGTGCGGCAACCAGTTGCGCAGGAGGCAGGGGCTATGGCGGCTGAGCCAGACGCAGGGCCATCAACACAGGGCCAGGCTGCACCCAGCCGCCACACTGGGAAGAGGAAAAGGGCCCCTGTACCTGAGACCCAGAGGAGGAGGGCCACACGGTTCTCAGATTCTGAGAACCACAACCTCCTCGCTACGGTCCTCGAGAACTATGAGGCTCTGTTTGGGAGGCAGAGCAGCCGCACAAGTACAGCAGGCCGTAATGCGGTGTGGGAGGAGATACGCAGAGCAGTTGCCGAGGTAGGAGGCCCTCTGCGAGACATTGACTGTCTAAAGAAGAGGTATTCTGATATCAAAAGAGGGGTGCGCCAGCACCTGTGTGCAGAACGACAGCATGCCAGTGGCACAGGTGGAGGGGGCCCCCTACCATCCATGCTCACGCCCCTAGAGCAGCAGCTTGCAGACAGGCTTGGGCCAATATACACATATGGCCTTCCTGTGGCCCTGGATACAGCAGATCCGCATGCAGGTACGTATGCTACGCATATATTTCACCTCTCCATACCTTGGTGAAATAGCCATTGTGTAGATGGCAGACATTTGCACATGCACCCCCATAAATCTCTACCAAGCCCCATCATGTACCCATGCTGGTGGCAGAGGTCTGTGCTGTACCCCTGCACACTCCTGTCCAACACAAACACACACGCGCACCCCAAAGGTAACATCAAGCCAATACAAAGACTCTGGGAGACCTGTAGGACAAATACATAGTTGTGGCAAACACACATGCCACGTACCCAACATATGCTTGGTTGTGCTGGCAGCCGCAGGGGCAGTACGTGCCCCTGACAAGTGCTCCTCCACCTCATTCATACATGTACACCTACACCCTGGCCACAAACCTTTCACAGCGGTCGAACGGAACGGTTCACCTACATCATGGAGCAGTTGGAGACTGAAGATATGGCAGGCGTAGAGGCAATGCAGATCACATAATGCGTTAAATCTATAACTGTGCTATCACCCTCCTTCACCGCACACGTACATCTGAGCAAGGTAGAAAAGATGTGGACATATGTGACGTTGTTGTAAAGGATGTGGATAGCACAGTGAATGACGGTAAAAGCGGTCTCCACAGCATTGTATGTACGCCTGGCATTACAGCAGTCCCCCAAGAACAGCATACTGTATGGGGACCTTCCCTGTCGCCGGCATATGACAATGCATTGGCAAGGTGTAGTAATACACGGTTGCGGATGCGATAACGGCAGATGTGTTGTCGACCCTCTGCCCCTGTGGAAGTCACGGAAACATGGCCTGTGTTGGGACAATGACATATGTCTCTAAAGATAATATGTGTCTGTCCCTCAGAGCTCCACACGTCTTTGTATTGTCTGGCGTCACACTGTTTGCCTGCCATGCTGCAGGGACACATTCAACATGTGTCCCTCATCCCCTCAGTCCCCTGACCTGTCACAAACATCTCCACGTGTACCAGGCCCTTACCTACCCCCCCCCCAACAGTGCTCCTCATCCCCTGTAATATAGCATTGGCCTGTGAGGGGTGCATGTTTATGTGACATACCATACGCACATTGATACATGTGCCTGTCAATGGGCACAAGATGCTTTACATTAGCTGCTCGATGCACAGTAGGTCACTGCCAGACACATGTAGCAGTATGCTCACAGTATGTCCCAGGGACATATGGCCTGCTCAATGGCATGCACAATCAAACAGGGGGTAGAAAATACAGGTGGAAGTGTGAGAAAGGAGCAGCCGTGAGTGGACAGATGTTGGCCAGATGGGGTGACAGACGGCATGGGGGATCACTGCACAATTATAGCTGTAGCTGAGGCATGGGAAACAAACTAGGTGTGCGGACCTAAAACACACACCTGTTCCCCTGGGGCAGGTACATGTTGGCTACAGACAGGTATGGGGGTGTGTAGGGGGCCCTGTATGCAGCACACATGCTGGGTCCCCACACCATCAGGTATGTGTTGTCTGCAGCACACACGTGTACATAGCTGTAGTGCGTAAACATATGTGTGCTATCTGTGTTTGCCCACAATACAGGTGACTACAGCACCATGCTGACACATGCGGAGGAGGGTGCGGTGGACGAGGAGGGTGCGGAGGAGGGGGATGATGTGGCCGTCCCTCACATCCTGGAGGGGGAGGAGGAGGAGGCGGAGGCTGTAATGTCGGTGGCACGGCCATGTTCCGGGGAGAGTCCCCTGCAGCCACTGATGAGCACCTACCCACCAATGGTGTCTAGTCGAACAGGTACCGGCCTACCACCACAGCAGGATGATGTGGTCGAGGATGACCTCATGGGGGAGCTCAGAGCCCATGCAACATCCTCACGGCAGGATGCAGAAGGTGGGTGAGAAGCAATGTCACCCCCAATGTTCTGTATGCAGTGTGCCCATTAGATATCAGCTGTGCATCCCATGGCATTAATGTTAATGTGTTACACACCACAGAGAGGCAATGGGGTGTACACAACCTACCTGTGGAGTACATGTCCGGATGCAGTATGTGCAGCACATTGCATGCAGTACAAACTATGGTAGAACCTGTGCAAACCATACCTACACACACATCTAGACATCTGAGCACGTAGTTGTTGCTGTTGAGCTGACTCACATACCTTCTCTCCGTGGGCTATGTCATACAGTAGTGTGATTGCTCGGCAAGTCGTGTGCGCACACACATGTGCACAGCTGAGAGGGACCACTGGTAAAAACGGAACGTGACAGGCACAACGCACAACCCACTACTCTCTGTGTGGGGTGTGTCTGTGCTGGATGTGACAAAATACCGTCCAAAGCTGTCACATGTGTGTCTCCAGTAGACGGGATACATTTGCCCAACAAGCAATGTTACGACGTATGTTAGCGGATGTTAATGTGACACACACCATAACAGCCTAGGCACTGTTCCCTCTAAGCTGTGCGCGTGTGCACGCGCACACACCTCGCCGAGTGAGCGCACATACTTTACAGCAGAGCGCACAAAAATTATGGTTCTGATTCTGATAGAAAACAACATAGTCGTCTTAAGAGTTAAAAGTTGTGATTGTAATTACTAGACATATTCCGCTTCATTTAGTAATTGTCCATATTCATTTCATTTAATTAAAATCAATGTGGTGTACATACTGTATTCTGACGTGTAGTCAAATCATAAAGTATATAACTCCGAGTGTCGTTATGTGGCGCACAAAAATTGAACCTTGCTTCAAAAGCTGCACAGCTGATATGTTATGCGCACACAGCCTACAGACAATTAGAGGGAACATTGAGCCTAGGGTGAGTGTACACCTACGGATGCAGACCTACTAGGTATGCAGTTTCAGCTGCATCATGTTGTGTGACAATACCCCACGAATAGCATAGCACTTGCACAACTGAGCTTCATCACTGTAGCCCAGCCGTGGCCCAGTAACTACTCATGTTAACTGTCACATGGGCCATGGGGAATCAGAGATGACATACCTAGACCCAAGAAACGAACATTCGCCTTCTATGCCCCAAAATGTTGGTACGAACTTCCACCTGAAATTAGATCCATCAAAGGCCTTATGCAGTTCCGTAAGGCAATGAAACACCACATCTTCCTACTTCACTTTGCTCATGCATCCACCCCACCTCATCTCACCCACCTGCCAATGTCTACAAACCGCACCCTGTCACAAGTATCTTGGACCCGCCTTAGACCTCCTGTATATACAATCCAAATCTAATTATATTTTGTACATATGTTTATAGTTCCCCTGTTGCTCCAGGTTTATGCTCCTGTTACAATGTATGTTCCAAGTTTAAACTCCTGTTACAATGTAAGCACAGAACAGGCTTCTGACTGTGCACCCTTGTTGTATGTAAACCGCACTGATAACAAATAGCGCGGTATATAAACGTTTTAAAATAATTAAAAACAAAAAGTAAATAAACATACATGTATGTCATGCACCGTCACACAGACCCCATCCCCTACGGTCTGCATCACCAGGTGTAGACCACTCCTACCACATGACATTTTCAGTTGGAATGACATCAGACACACATATAGCACGATGTACAGACAGGACACGGTCTAGGATCCTGTACCCATGGTTTGGGAGGCTTACAGGTCCCTGGAGGCAGCATGTATGTCCACAATTACGTTAGGCTGGTGGACATACAGACAGGGCTCGCAACATGTCCCGTTCATGTATATGTGACACTGAGGTGCACAATGCATGGTTTGTGATGAACCCCCCGGATCACACAGGTTATCTGGTGCCCCATGCTGGGTCCTGATGGACTAGACAGCTCACAGGTGGCACCCCTGCTGCCAAACACATTAAGGGAGGGCCCCCCCCTATCTCTGTGACTCACTCCTCCCGAGGGCTCACCACATGCTGTTGCATGCTCAGCATGACCCTGTAGTCGCCATTTTGCGTTGTGTCACCCTGTGCTGCACCATCTGGTCCTCTCCATGCTCGTTGTGCAGCCTCCACATGTGTACCAAGGTGTACATGCACTGTTATCTGACCCCAGGTCCTTAACCACTGGGTGTATGTGGACCCCTCTGCCGTCAGACACATGTGGCATTGGTGGACCTGCCCATGTACGGGATGTGATCCTGCTGCGCCAACCCCATCCCTCATAGTCAATGGCGCTACACCTGTACCCTGTCCATGCTGTGTGTATCCCCCCAAATGTGGTCCCACATGGGTTGGCTGTGCACATTCTATCTCTCTGCAGCACGACGTATCCACAGGTGTGTTTGCTGTCCATCGAACACGCTCCGCCACACTGCACAATGGACATGTGTGTGCTATGTGTCCACAGGCCTATTCCAATATCTGCAGCACGTGGGGGTGTGTGGGCAACCTGTGTATCCCTGTGTGTGCCACCCACATCACATAGATCAACCATGTGCTGTGTGTGGCATTGACATACACCTTTCTGACATTGCGTGTTCAGAACCATATCCGCGTGCATACTATAGTTTGTACAGTCACAATGACAATCATGTGTTATATGAGTCATCTTGTTGTATGTTTCTTGGGAGGTATATCACACACCACCCTTGCTTCCCCCCTACAGGCATCTGTCGTGAATTGGCAGCTGTGCGCCAGTCTATCGATGCCAACACGCTGGAGATTTGCCACTTGCGGCAGGATATCAGGGACATGCCACTTGAAAGAATGTGTGTGGCCCTGGAGGGGATACGTGCCATACTGCAGAGTTATGCACAACCACCGCCACCACCACCGCCACCACCTCCACAAGCACAAGATGAGGGGGAGGGTGCAGCACAAGGGGGTAGGGTTTTGCGACGTGCCAGAAAGGGCAGGCCACGCCGTGGTTCCTAGGTGTGTAAATAAATGTTTTGAACAACATACATGATACGTGTCATTGCAATTTGTGTCCCTTTGGTCCCCTATGTGGTGTCCACATGCATGTCGTGTCGCTGATCAGCAGACCCTTGCTGTCGCATTAGCTGCTCCACCAGGTGTTGCAGAACAGACGGCACGACATGCTATGTGTCACCTACACAGTCCATAGTCACAGCCCCTTGGCTGTAGGGGTCCTCCTCACACACACTGACCCATGTTGTCTCAGGTGTACTGTTCCCATACCTCATGGTCTGTCGTCAGCGGCATCACCCCCCTCCCCCCCTCTGCCAGCATACCTGGTTCCATATTTGTGGTCATAGCCTATATCAAAGACAACAGTGGGAACATGTCTGCCCCCCCCCCAAGGCATGCATGTGGCACAGGCAGACATGCGTAGCATGCTTATGTTGGCTTCCTCCCTCCGCTGACACATTTGTTAGCAGTTCAATCCACCCAACAGCATGGCTGTTTCTGGGATCCCCCTCACACTTCAACATCCCATGCGGCTTCCCTGGCCCTTAGCCACTGCACACGTTTACGCCCCATGATGGCATGTGTAAGCAGTCCATGTCTGCCAGCCATGTCAGCCTCCACAGCCTGTCCAGATGCACAGACATATCCCAGGCATTCATCCATGGTGGGTGGTTGAGGGAGACACATGACCATGTTTCCACATAACAAAAACAAATGTTTATTATAGAACATTTAAACATTGGCAACATGCCACCACACAAACATCCCCATTTTGTGCGTGGAACACAGCACAGCACAGGGCACATGTGCACATCACAGGTGTTCTCAGAGGTGCCTGTGACGCCCTTCGGCAGATGCCCGCCGACATTGCAGCTGCGCAACATCGGCGGACACCTGCCGGACAGCCCCCGTCAGACACTGCAGTGCATGAAAGACTAGGCGTACGTCGCGCCGCACATCATCAATTGCCCCCAGCACATCATGCATGCACCTGCCAGCACATAGGCAAATGGTGCCCGTGGTCTGTGTGCTGGCATGTGCATGCAATATGCCGTGGGCCGTGGATGACATGTTTGTGCGACGACGCCTATCCCCAGCTTCCACCTGCAGTGTCTGACGGGGGCCCACGTAGCCCTGTGCTGTGCTGTGTTCCCCCGCACCCCCCCCCAACCCTGTCCTCCCCCCAAAACACTCTCAGCCACCCTCTCTGCCCAACCCAGCACCCCCCCACACACAGGTTGCACATTGCCCCCCTCACCCGCAGCCGCCCTCCTGCCAGCAGCATCACCCTCTGGGTGTGCCTGTGGGGGCCTCTCCTCCTCTCCCATCTCGTCACCACCCACCACCGTCCATTGCTCCTCCTCCCTCTCCTCCTCCCCCCCTCCCCCATCTGCTGCTCCTCCTCCGTCTCCTCCTCCGCCAGCTCGATCTGGGATCCCTCTTCCACCTCCGTCTCGCTTTCCACCACCACCACCTCCACCTCCCTTGCACGGTGGGTGGTGGGCCGCCGGAGTGAGTAGGCCGATGTGTGGCCCTCGCCGCTGCTTTCCTCTCCCCCTGTGAAAGTTAACAGACATATCAAAACGTACATGAGTGTTACGTTACACATCTACAGATGCATTAAACACACACGTTGGTGGGCCAATGTGACATTATAAACTGAGAGTCATGCCTGTCCAGTCTCACCATCATTGGGTGTCTGTGACCCCCTGCTATAGCGCGCCAGGAAGTCTCCATGGAACTGCCGTAGTTCACGCACCTTCTTCCTCAGATCCTCCACCTGTTGATAAACAAACATTGTTTGGGGTCATTACCTACCCTTCTGCACAGGTGGATAGTTAACATACCCATATTCATGGTTGGCCACTGTCACCCTGCTCCGTGTGCCCTGCTGTGTGTTCTGTATTTCCTGCACAGTCACACACTTGTGACAGGTGATCCGTGGGAAATGTGTGCATAGGCCTGCCTATGAGTGTGAGGGCGGGACCCACGGAGCCTGTCGGGGGTCTGCAGGCATCATCATATGGGACACCAGCCAGCAGCATTGCCCAGCACCTACAGGCTTCCCCACCCCCCACCCCATATCATCACCCTAGGCACGTCATGTTTGCAATGGTGGGGGAGAGAGGGAGACAAAGGGGTGGGGTATAGGGGGTGGGAGAGTGTGAGAGGGACAGGGAGTGTGTGCGAGGGTGTCACATCCCCTGGGGGCAATGTTGTGTATGTGTTGACAAATCCCTTATTTTCAGGGTTATCAGCTGATACAGGTATGTAGGTATGTGTTGGACGTGGAGGTGTGGAACATGGTCCCCACTGGTGGGGGCACCCTAGTTGTGCGAGCATGGGAGAAGATCCCATTGTGTGTGGGCCCTGTGGAGGTGTTATTTGACCATCCATGGTTCCCTGGTCAACACAGTGCAGTGCGATTCAGAGTCCGGTATGGATGGGATACCTGTTGGACTGCGCCTGATCAAATATTGCACCCCTGTGTGTGTCTCCACATGAGTTGAAATGGCTGTGGGAGGTGTGAGATCATCACTATGTGAGTGCTCGTCAGCTGTCGTTCTCACAGGCCGACTGTCGTGCACCCCAAGGACTGTGTGAGATGTGCAACCTACCCACCATAGCCTAGAAACATATCCGACTGACATACCCTCCGTCACAGTCTGCTTTCCCACCCCCCTAGGTCTGGTGTGTCCTACAGCACCACATCAGCAAGATACAAACTGAGAACAGGGTGTTGCCCAGGAATAATTAGGCAGCTATCAGGTCCCCTGGTGATGGAGGGACAGGTTCCAACAGCATAGGCATACTGCACCATATCCCCATGGTGCTTGCTGCCCGACCCAGCTGGGCTCCGTGTACACCTGGTGATAGGGGGGATGGTTTAAACCACATTGGCAAACAGCCCCATATCCACAGGGTGATAGAGGGCCCACTTTGAAGGCTTCTCTGTACTCCTGGGGATAGGGATGATGGGTTAAACAACATTAGTAGACATCCCCATATCTCCAGGGTGGGTGAGAGTGTACTTTGAAGGGTTCTCTGTACCCCTGGGGACAGGGATGATGGGTTAAACAACATTAGTAGACATCCCCATAACTCCAGGATGACAGAGGGCCCACTTTGAAGGGTTCTCTGTACCCCTAGAGACAGGGATGATGGGTTAAACAACATTAGTAGACATCCCCATATCTCCAGGGTGGGTGAGAGTGTACTTTGAAGGGTTCTCTGTACCCCTGGGGACAGGGATGATGGGTTAAACAACATTAGTAGACATCCCCATATCTCCAGGATGAGAGAGAGAGAACTTTGAAGGCTTCTCTGTACCCCTGGGGACAGGGATGATGGGTTAAACAACATTAGTAGACATCCCCATATCTCCAGGATGACAGAGGGCCCACTTTGAAGGCTTCTCTGTACTCCTGGGGATAGGGATGATGGGTTAAACAACATTAGTAGACATCCCCATATCTCCAGGATGACAGAGGGCCCACTTTGAAGGCTTCTCTGTACTCCTGGGGACAGGGATGATGGGTTAAACAACATTAGTAGACATCCCCATATCTCCAGGATGACAGAGGGCCCACTTTGAAGGCTTCTCTGTACTCCTGGGGACAGGGATGATGGGTTAAACAACATTAGTAGACATCCCCATATCTCCAGGATGACAGAGGGCCCACTTTGAAGGCTTCTCTGTACCCCTGGGGACAGGGATGTTGGGTTAAACAACATTAGTAGACATCCCCATATCTCCAGGGTGTGTGAGTGAGTACTTTGAAGGGTTCTCTGTACCCCTGGGGACAGGGATGATGGGTTAAACAACATTAGTAGACATCCCCATAACTCCAGGGGTGAGAGGGTACTTTGAAGGGTTCTCTGTACCCCTGGGGACAGGGATGATGGGTTAAACAACATTAGTAGACATCCCCATATCTCCAGGATGACAGAGGGCCCACTTTGAAGGCTTCTCTGTACCCCTGGGGACAGGGATGTTGGGTTAAACAACATTAGTAGACATCCCCATAACTCCAGGGTGACAGAGTGGAGCTTGAAGGGTTCTCTGTACCCCTAGGGACAGGGATGATGGGTTAAACAACATTAGTAGACATCCCCATATCTCCAGGGTGGGTGAGAGTGTACTTTGAAGGGTTCTCTGTACCCCTGGGGACAGGGATGATGGGTTAAACAACATTAGTAGACATCCCCATATCTCCAGGATGACAGAGAGACAACTTTGAAGGCTTCTCTGTACACCTGGGGACAGGGATGATGGGTTAAACAACATTAGTAGACATCCCCATATCTCCAGGATGACAGAGGGCCCACTTTGAAGGCTTCTCTGTACCCCTGGGGACAGGGATGATGGGTTAAACAACATTAGTAGACATCCCATATCTCCAGGATGACAGAGGGCCCACTTTGAAGGCTTCTCTGTACCCCTGGGGACAGGGATGTTGGGTTAAACAACATTAGTAGACATCCCCATATCTCCAGGGTGGGTGTGAGTGTACTTTGAAGGGTTCTCTGTACCCCTGGGGACAGGGATGATGGGTTAAACAACATTAGTAGACATCCCCATATCTCCAGGATGACAGAGGGCCCACTTTGAAGGCTTTTCTGTACTCCTGGGGATAGGGATGATGGGTTAAACAACATTAGTAGACATCCCCATATCTCCAGGATGACAGAGGGCCCACTTTGAAGGCTTCTCTGTACTCCTGGGGACAGGGTTGATGGGTTAAACAACATTAGTAGACATCCCCATATCTCCAGGATGACAGAGGGCCCACTTTGAAGGCTTCTCTGTACCCCTGGGGACAGGGATGTTGGGTTAAACAACATTAGTAGACATCCCCATATCTCCAGGATGACAGAGGGCCCACTTTGCAGGCTTCTCTGTACCCCTGGGGACAGGGACGATGGGTTAAACAACATTAGTAGACATCCCCATATCTCCAGGATGACAGAGGGCCCACTTTGAAGGCTTCTCTGTACTCCTGGGGACAGGGATGATGGGTTAAACAACATTAGTAGTCAACCCCAGAACTCAGGGGTCGGTTCGACTCTAGTTTGAAGGGTTCTCTGTACCCTAGGGACAGGGACGATGGTTTAAACAACATTAGTAGACATCCCCATATCTCCAGGGTGGGTGAGAGTGTACTTTGAAGGGTTCTCTGTACCCCTGGGGACAGGGATGATGGGTTAAACAACATTAGTAGACATCCCCATATCTCCAGGATGACAGAGGGCCCACTTTGAAGGCTTCTCTGTACTCCTGGGGACAGGGATGATGGGTTAAACAGCATTAGTATACATCCCCATATCTCCAGGATGACAGAGGGCCCACTTTGAAGGCTTCTCTGTACCCCTGGGGACAGGGATGATGGGTTAAACAACATTAGTAGACATCCCCATATCTCCAGGATGACAGAGGGCCCACTTTGAAGGCTTCTCTGTACCCCTGGGGACAGGGATGTTGGGTTAAACAACATTAGTAGACATCCCCATATCTCCAGGGTGGGTGTGAGTGTACTTTGAAGGGTTCTCTGTACCCCTGGGGACAGGGATGATGGGTTAAACAACATTAGTAGACATCCCCATATCTCCAGGGTGGGTGAGAGAGTACTTTGAAGGGTTCTCTGTACCCCTGGGGACAGGGATGTTGGGTTAAACAACATTAGTAGACATCCCCATTTCTCCAGGATGACAGAGGGCCCACTTTGAAGGCTTCTCTGTACCCCTGGGGACAGGGATGTTGGGTTAAACAACATTAGTAGACATCCCCATATCTCCAGGATGACAGAGGGCCCACTTTGCAGGCTTCTCTGTACCCCTGGG
Source organism: Ichthyophis bannanicus (assembly GCA_033557465.1). Taxonomy (NCBI): domain Eukaryota; kingdom Metazoa; phylum Chordata; class Amphibia; order Gymnophiona; family Ichthyophiidae; genus Ichthyophis; species Ichthyophis bannanicus. Next base: position 1,760,906,181 of record CM066032.1, on the reverse strand, counting down.
GACAGGGATGATGGGTTAAACAACATTAGTAGACATCCCCATATCTCCAGGATGACAGAGGGCCCACTTTGAAGGCTTCTCTGTACTCCTGGGGACAGGGATGATGGGTTAAACAACATTAGTAGACATCCCCATAACTCCAGGGTGGGTGAGAGTGTAGTTTGAAGGGTTCTCTGTACCCCTAGGGACAGGGATGATGGGTTAAACAACATTAGTAGACATCCCCATATCTCCAGGGTGGGTGAGAGTGTACTTTGAAGGGTTCTCTGTACCCCTGGGGACAGGGATGATGGGTTAAACAACATTAGTAGACATCCCCATATCTCCAGGATGTGAGAGGGCACTAGTTGAAGTCTTATCTGTACTCCTGGGGACAGGGATGATGGGTTAAACAACATTAGTATACATCCCCATATCTGCAGTATGAAAGAGGGCCCTCTTTGAAGGCTTATCTTTAATCCTGGGGTCAGGGATGATTGGTTAAACAACTTTAGTAGACATCCCCATATCTGCAGGGTGACAGAGGGCCCACTTTGAAGGCTTCTCTGTACCCCTGGGGACAGGGATGATGGGTTAAACAACATTAGTAGACATCCCCATATCTCCAGGGTGGGTGTGAGTGTACTTTGAAGGGTTCTCTGTACTCCTGGGGACAGGGATGATGGGTTAAACAACATTAGTAGACATCCCCATATCTCCAGGGTGGGTGAGAGTGTACTTTGAAGGGTATGATGGGTTAAACAACATTAGTAGACATCCCCATATCTCCAGGATGACAGAGGGCCCACTTTGAAGGCTTCTCTGTACCCCTGGGGACAGGGATGTTGGGTTAAACAACATTAGTAGACATCCCCATATCTCCAGGATGACAGAGGGCCCACTTTGAAGGCTTCTCTGTACCCCTGGGGACAGGGATGATGGGTTAAACAACATTAGTAGACATCCCCATATCTCCAGGGTGATGGTGGACCCACTCTGATGGGCTCTCAAGGGTCCTGGTGATAGGGGTTTTGCCCTGACCAACATTGGCACACACCCCATAGCTCCAGGGTGGCTGCCAGACCATGTGATGCACGTTTCACAACCCCTGAGGGTGGCCAATGTGTGCAGCCCTGAGGATGCAGGACACGGCCAGTTGCACATGATGTCTCTGGACCCATCCCAGGCAGATCTATGGGCTAGGTGTGTTACAGTGTTTTGTAGCACAGCAGCAGCAAGGACTCCAGGATGGCATCATGCCCTTTGTGACTACGTCCCTAAACACCTGGGTAGATGGCAAAACACTCATATGTGCTACATATAGACCTTTCTTTTGAATGTTTGGTGGTTTCACTATTTAGTATAAGCTCAATTTAGATGGTAAAGTTGATTTCATTACATATAGACCTTGGCATGTGGGTCCCCCAGCTACACTTTACTGATCTGGAATACCTACACACAGCACCATTGACAGCTGCAAACAACCCTGTCTGTGTCTATGCTAATTATGACCTGTGGCAATGCACTCACCTCCCTTTGGTTGTCTGCCACACGATTGAAACGCCTTTTGATTCTCTCCCAGGCCCTCTGGACCTTTTCTGTGTCTTTTCCCCTGGCGGCCCTGGGAACAGCTTCTCCATCTTTGGCCCAACCAATGCGGCCAGGTGGCAAAGTTCGCAGTGGCTGAATGCAGGTTTGCGCATTCTGGCAGCCATTTTGTTTTCTGCCCTTCTGGACGTGACGACGCTGACGACGCAACCTCCGCATTTGCGCATTGAGGCTCGCGCACATGCACTCCGCATGGCTGCGCTCCAGACATTGTGGTGCTATTGCGTTCCTCATGGCTGCGTGGATGTTATGTTATACATTGGAAATGCACGCTTATTGCTTGAGCCATGTGCACATTAAACTGGCTTTGATCCTTGAAACGACTCCTGGTTTTATTTATTGCATGCTTATCTGCTGCTACATTTCGTGTGTGTCCAACAGCGCGCCACGTGGCCTTCCGGGCCGCAAATGTGGACCCGGCCATAAGCAATTTCAAAATGGCTGCGCAATGGTTTCTAGCAACACAACAACTTTTATAGCGTTCTTCTCCATTCTAGACATAGGCAAACCTTTCATTGGTCCAAGTAACCCCTCTCACCCATCTATTGGTCCCGGTACTGATATGGCTACCCAATCGGACCCTGGTCTGGGCTCAGCACCTGGTTGCCCCCCTTCTAGTCCCAATTACAATGGTCAGTGTCTCTAACTTGTTACATCTCTCCTCCAAGGTCGCTTAGCTTGTTAAAACATATGGGAAGCAGGGCACTGTAACCTTGCTTTTTGCAGAGTTAATTAATTCCATAGAAGCATAGCACACCTTATCAGTACCAATTAAACTTGTTTTTCTATATTTTCTAAGTTTCGTTTCTGCTTAGCTATGTTCAGTTAAACTGAGTTAAGTTTCAATTCTATGGTGTCATCATTCAGGGGGGTTTTCATTCCTCTGGGCCTAACTACAGGCTTCAGTTTCAGGTCAAGCTGCTTAGGCCTGTCTGCTTAGTTCAATTAGCATGGATCATAGGCCGTCGCCTACCACATATCAACAGAGCTGTGGTACAATGGTGGGGACACCGACCAATGGTGCAGGGGCCATGTGTTCAAACCCCCTTTGTGCACAACGTAAACGCCTGACTGAGGCATCACCTTTAATAGGTAGAGGTGTTTTAGGGGGCATCTTACTTTTGCACGGCATAGGGCGGAGCAGTGTTAATTTTGAGCAGCAGCAGGCGGCGCACTATTCATTCTTGGCGGCATGAAGCGGCGCACTGTTTTTTGGGGCGGCAGTGTGCGGCAAACTGTTCATTGTGAGCAGCTTAGGGCCGCGCGCAGATGGCCATGAGGCGGCGTACTGATGTGTCAGCACAGTAACAGGGACACAGCACAATGGTGGGTACACTGACCAATGGTGCACGGATCAGGGGTTCGAACCCTCACAGTGCTCAGTGCACAGGGCTGGCTGAGGCAGTATGTTTTTGGTGAGTAGTGCTGTAGGGTGGCTTTTAGTTTTTCCTTTATTTAGCACAGCTACCAAACGCACTCGTCGCACATCATGTTGACATGAGGCAGCTCATGAGGCACATGTTAGAGTGTACTGTCCGCCAAGGCACCCTTGCATGTCCCCTATAGGGCACCATATATGTTGTGTCTCCGGATAGAGACTAGTGCACCTCATATGGACCTAAACTAAAAGATGGCCTATTGTGTGCCCTATCAACCACACTCAAGGGCACCATGTGGGTATAGTACGCTGTGGGTTGATTTGCTGCCAGCAACATCTGCACATTAAATGTTAAATACCTATGCACCGCCCTACAAAATTACACCACTGTGGGTTTGAACCCATGACCTCTGACTTCACAGGCAAGGAGGTACCCATTGGCCTACAGCTCTATAGCTGCCAGCAAGCCCCTGGCTGGCTGCAGAGAGCCTGCATGTCACCACACAGACAGTCTGTTGTGGTAGCCAGGATAGGGTTAGTCCACCCATACCCATGATGCACTGCACATGCAAATCAACTGTCCACAGATAGACACAGGATCGGGAATGCACCCCGGCATCTCCACAGCTTGGTAGGAGGGAGTGTCCATGTGCACCCACACAGCACCTCGGCCTGGTAGGGTGTACTGAGTGGGTGTTGTACTGGCACAGAGTAGCTACACACCGTCACATTGTGCGGGTACTGTGCTCACCCTGAGTGTGCGTGGAGGCACCCAGGACCAGGTCCACCACAACCTCCGTGGCAGAATGAGGCCATGCCAGAGCTACACAGCACTATTACTCTGTGAGATAGGTTGTTTCTGCAGAGACACCTTGGATATCTCTGTCGGTCAGAGTCAGGGGCACCCCTTATGTGAGACCTAGGTGGGCTCTTTACCACCATTTCTTCCCCCTCAGGTTGGAAAGCAGGGTCTCTTATCATCATGCTACCCTCCCTGCAATGCTAGCAGTAGGGTGGACCATCAACCCCAGTCCTGCTGTGGGAGAGACACCCTACAGCGCTGTCACAGCAACTCCATACACATCCATAACACAATATCTGACAGACATTAGGCCTTGATATGCTAAGTTGCACCCCACCACTATCTGATCTTCGCCTACAGCAAGCCATCAGCCACTGCACGGCGCTCCATCAGGACACACACCAGCTGACATATGTCTGCTAGTTAGTCCTGTTGGAAATGCATGCACCCAGAACTGGGATGGCAGTGCACACCAGCAGTTAGGTCATTGACTGGGCCCCGACACAAAACCCATATATATCACATGGGAGACATACTATCATTCACTATGGGGGTGCCTAGCCATGTTGTCTTCACTGCACAGTCAGGGTGGAGTGCAACCCCAGCAGCACATACAGAGGCCACCATGTATGTGTAGGTGGTGGGCAACCACTACACTATCCCAGTCAGTGCCCTCTGCCCTGTGCAGATGCATCCTGGCCAACCCGCCCTGTCAGAGCTATACCCATGGTACCTTGCTGCTCATTATGCACATTGGCAGGCCAATACTGGCAACAGTGCTGGCAGTGTGGGCTGTGGAAGGTGTTTGCAGCCAACACACACTGTATAGACAGACACACACACTCCCACACGTATGCCAGCATTGTGCTACTGTAGAGGCGTTTGTCAGCATTAGCCACCACACCAGTCCTGGGCACAGTACAGGCATGGATATGGTAGCAATACTGTTTTGAGTCACTCCCCAGGGTGGTAAACGCTGTCAGAGACCAGACCTGATGCACCCACTGCAGTCAACAGACAGATTGTCATGATGGAGCTCAAGGAGCAGAATGTGCGTGACGTAGGGATATCTATCTGCCAGTACTCAGAGCAAGTGTTTGGAAGCTGTGTACCGTATACCCAGGTGTAGAGTGACATTGCTAAGGTATTCACATGCTAGTATTGTGAGATGCACACAAGGCCCAATGTCCTGCCTCTCCAGGGGGCATTGGCCATTGGGGCCTGTGGGTGTGGGTGTGGGTGTGTCTGCCCCTGTTGGCTGCTGCTTTACGGCTGAGGTTCCCAAATCCAGCCCAGGGTTGCAACACACTGTTCGCGTTTTCCTGCTGTCCCTCATGAATATGCATTAGCTACATCTACATGCCATGGGGGTGGTGCAGAGATATACAGCACTGGCATTTGTATGGGCGGCAGCATTGAACCTGAATGGTGTGTGGTCCTCTGGGACTGCATTTGTGAGACTCTGCTCTAGGTAATGCCCCTCGTCATGGTGTCTGTGATCAGTGGGGTGTAAAATTGGCGTATGAGCAATGCGTATGTCCCCAGCAATAATGGTTTGTCCTTACTATCACGGATTAGTTGTGGGTAAAGATATGTGGACAGGATTGGCAGGGCTTTGAACCTGTGACCTTCTGTTCTTGCACACACTGTCTGTGTGCAGTGCGCCACTGTGTTGCCACAGATGTGCTTGATTCCCTGGGCAGTCCATGACTGTACATCCGACAGGGCCTGTCTGTTGCAGTGGACGGTGCCAGCCTGCACATGACTAGGCCACTGTCTTCTGTGGCTAGCAGCCACTGCCCCCTCCACCACCTGTACTCGTCCGCCAACATGATGGCATTCCTACTCTCAGGGAATGCATATGCCCTGATTGCATTGTGGCACTCCGGGACCGGATGTGGGGGACTGGGCTGTAGGTAATGCCCATTGTTATGGGGTGTGTGCGGGGTAGGGCAAAATATGGGTGTTTGCACCATGCTTATGTTCCCTGCAATACAGGGGTGTCTGTGCTATCTTTGTTTAGTGGTGGGTAAAACATAGGAACTGGGCTGGCATGAGCCCCAGCTGGGATTTGATCCTATGCCTTATGGTCCTAGAGGTACTGGCTCTGTCCGCTGCACCACAGTGTGTCCACAGAGACAGTGCAGTCCCTGGAGATAGTTAACCTGGCAGGATGGAGTCGCAAACCCTGCTCTGCACATTTTTACTGTGGGCTCATTCACCCTGTCTGGTGACAAACGTGCAAATAAACCCCAGAACTGACCACCGCAGAAGGGGGTTAATATATAAACAAACTGGGCAACCTTGCTATTGATGGGCAACCATAAACACCACTCACAGGGAACGTACGAAACAAGGAAATGTGTGTTGGGAAAGGTCTCCGCTCCGTAGACCCTTCCATAATTCATTTATATTTTTGGGGCTTTCCTGGGTGTGTTTTTTGGTTTTGCCCTTTACTATCACTGTTCCCCAGCTGACCTCCTCTTTGTACTATTTCTGTGGTGGTCATTTTATATTTGTAATTGCACTTTTGTGCTGTGCACATGTATCACACTGCTCACGTTTTGAAGGTTTCCCCGGTTTAGGTGTACATTGCTGACGAAAATGGTTTCCCTTCCCTTTACATGCCCTCTACCGCGAGTGTTTCACTCGCGCTATTTTTTACTTGCGAATTCAGCCCCGATAATGTGCGGGGCGCCTCTCCCCTCCCCTTCCCTGCCCATAAGCCCCGTCTCTCCGCCCCTCCGGAGCCTTCCTCCGCCCTCCGTTAGCCTTTCCACGCCTCTATCGGACATTTGCGGGCCCGTACTTGTGCGGGGCGCGTTAGTGTGACGCGCACGCGTGCGGTGGTGACCCGCACGTTTGCGGGCCATTTAAGTGCTCTTAAGTACCGCTTTTAGTGCGCTATTTTGTGGCGCGCAAATTAGCGGTTTTTAGTAAACATGCCCCTAAGTTTTAATGCTAAAAAATGCAAGATCATGCATTTGAGCTGCAAAACCCCAATGGAGCAGTACCGTACTGGATATGAAGTACTTCAATGCTTGAAAAACAAGCAGGACCTGATGATCTTAAAATGACCAAACAGGTAAAAAAGGAAGAGCAAAAGCCAGAAGGATGCTTGAGCACACAGAGAGGAATGACCAGCAGGATGATGGAGATGATAGTGCCGTTGTATAAGTTTGGAGTACTGTGCATAATTCTGGAGATCACATCTTCAAAAGGATATAAACAGGACAGAGTCAGTCTAGGATGGTTGCTACTAAAATAGTCATATGGGGATAGACTTAAAGATCTCAATATGTATACTTTGAAGGAAAGGCAGGAGAGGGGTAATATGATAAAAAAAAATTTAAATACCTCCAAGGTATAAATTCACAGGAGGTGGCCTTCTTCCAATTGAAAGGAAACTCTAGAATGAGGGGTCATTGGATGAAGCTGAAAGGGGAGAGACTCAGGAGTAATCTAAGGAAATATTTCTTTACAGAAAGGGTAATGGATGCATGGGACAGTCTCCCAGTGGAGGAGTTGTTGTTAAGTGCTGTTGAGTCAGTGTTGACTCCTGGCGACCTTCTGGATAGTTGACCTAAACTGTTCGGTCTTCAGTCAAGCAGCTCATTGTTGATAGAGTGGTATCCATAGCTGCTGTTATTGTATCGATCCATCTCATTGTTGGCCTTCCTCTTTTAAAGTGACCTTCTACCTTGCCAAGCATATCTTTTTCCAATGATCTCTCTCTTCGCATGATATGTCCAAAGTATGGAAGTCAAAGTCTTGTCATCTGAGCTTCTAAGGAAAGCTTAGGTTTGATCCCCTCTAGTACTGACTAGTTTGATCTTCAGGCAGTCCACGGTATACACAGAATTCGTTGCCAGCACCATAATTCAAAGGCATCGATTTTCTTCCTGTCTATATTTTTCACTGTCCAACTTTCGCATCCATATGACGTTATTGAAAATATCATGGCCTGGACAAGTCGAATCTTTGTATGGAGAGAGACATCTCTGCTCTTGAGGATCTTGTCTAGGTCTTTCATAGCCATTCTACCAAGAGCAATACGTCGGATTTCTTGACTGTTAGTCCTTTCTTTATTGATTGTTGATCCAAGTTAAAGCTGTCAACTATTTAAATTTCTTCTCCATTAATGATGAACTTATTGATTTTGCCAGTTGTCAGGATCTTTGTCTTCTTAATGTTAAGGTGCAGACCCATTTTAAGACTATATTCCTTGATCTTGAGATGCAAATGTTTCAAATCGTCTTCACTTTCAGCTAGTAATGTGATATCATCAGCATAGCGAAGGTTGTTGATGAGTCTTCCACCAAACTTCACATCCCGGTTGTCGTCATACAGTCCTGCTTCTCTGATGATTTGTTCTGCATATAAATTAAACAGGTAGGGGGAAAGTATGCAGCCTTGTCGTACACCTTTGCTAATTTTAAACCATTCTGTTTCTCCTAGTTCCATTTGAACTGTTGCTTCTTGATCAATGTAAAGGTTGTGCAAGAAAACGATCGGGTGTTCTGGTATACCCATGCTTCTTAATGTGGCCAAAGATTCTCATGGTTTACACAGTCAAAAGCCTTGCTGTAGTCAATAAAACACATATGGATATCCTTTTGGTATTCTTTTGTCTTTTCAAGGATCCATCTCTTATCCGCGATAATGTCTCTCGTTCCTCGCCCTTTCCTGAACCCTGCTTGCACTTCAGGCAGTTCTTGTTCCAGGTATGGTTGTAGTCTCTGCTGAATGATCTTGAATAGAATCTTGCTGGTATGTGGAATCAGAGCGATTGTGCGATAATTTCCAGTCAGTCGGGTCACCTTTCTTCAGTATTGATATAAACACAGATCTTTTCCAATTAGTTGGCCATGAATTTGTCTTCCAAATTTCCTGGTAGAGCCTTGTAAGTATGGTAACAGCTTCATCTGATTGCTGTAATATTTCAATGTGAATGCCATTAATGCCTGGTGCTTTTTTCTTTGATAAGGCTTTCAATGCTGCTTCAACTTCTTTCATCACCAATGGTTCCTGATCATAAGGTACAGGTTGAAACAACTGTTGGTCCACTTAATCTTTATGGTATAATGACTCTATATAATAATTCTAAAGGTCATATTTTGCTACATTCATGAGTGACTTGCTCTTTTTCAAATTTAGCTTGAGTTTGCATACTAGTAGTTGGTGATCTGTACCACAGTCAGCTCCAGGTTTTGTCTTTGTTGATGTTATCAAGCTTTTCCATCATTGTGTTCCACAGATGTAAATTTGATTTCTGTACAATCCATTGGGTGAAGTCCACATGTACAGTCAGTGCTTGTACTGCTGGAAGAAGGTGTTTGAGATAAATAGATCATTGGTCTTGCAGAATTCTATCAGTCTTTCTCCAGATTTGTTTCTGTTGCCAAGTCCATATTTTCCAACCACGTTGCCTTCTTCTTTGTTGCCAACTTTTGCATTCCAGTCATCCATGACTATTAGGATATCCTGTTTGCATGTTTTGTCAATTTCAGCTTGTACTTGTTACCAGTAAGTTACAGGATCCTAGGCAATAAGGGGGACGCACTATTTCAGAAGGGAGGGGATTGTGCAAACCCACTAGCCCAACAGGGAGTTGAAGTCTTCTTGGAGGAGCCTCTGACATGGGCCACACAGTCTCAGTAAATGCAACCTGCTGTCAAGAGAAAATAGGACCTCCGGGAGCCAGGATAAAAATAAACACACCTCAGTGAGGTGTAATTATTATTATTTTCTAAAATGGGCCCATGATGCCTTTTTAACTCACCCTTTTTTGCAAATCTGAGCATTAATTTTATTTAACATCTTTTATATATCATTTTTCTACAAGTCAAAACGGTTTACAATGAACTCAGTGTATGCATAACCTAATGTATGAGTATAACTAGAAGTGCAGGAATACATGATTTACATAGAACAATAATAAATAGCAAAACAAAAAATGAATATAAATAGTAGGGTGCCATAATGGTTAAGGCAGTTTGAACAGGTAGGATAGATTAACATATAGAAAGTGTGCTAGACAAGTAGGAATGAGTAGTTGAGTTATAGGATGACTTGACAAAACACTTATGTAATATTCAGATATGGTTGAATGGACAGCTGGGTGTGAGTGAATAGTCTACATAGTTGTAAGTTAAAAGGGGAGCTGGGTTGCTTGGGTTATAGATTGATTGATCAGACTTGTTGGGGTTCAGCTCCAAAGAATTCTAAGAATAGATGATCTGCTTTGCATGCATTTGCATTATAGAAGCTCATTAATGTTAGATTTTACATACACATTTACATAGCTTACTCACACTCCACTGCTGCATCATGGTTGCCATTTCTGTTCCTCCTCCGAAACTTGAAGCGGCATCGGATGGGGGCTGAAACAGTACATTGTGAAGAGTAGGAAACCACAACACAGCGGCAGAGCATTAGTAAAGAGCTGTGTCACGGTCTGAGGGCTATTGCTGTAGCTACAGGCCCTAGAGGGGCGGCAGCAGTGGCAATGGGGGCAAGTGGGTCATGGGGGCAGGACGGAGGGCCCACCTAGGGCACCTCTAATCTTTGCACCTGCCCTGACTACACATGAATGTTTACTACAATGCTGGCTCTTCACATGTTAAGGACCATAAAGACACGTTTTTGCACTGGTTGACACTCAAAGACCTTTTTCGTGAAAAAAATGTGTACTTTTAATGCATCAGCCTCTTAAGGAACTATAGATGCTCTTTCTAGAACACAATAAGAAAGAAGGGACCATACAAATATTAAAATATCTAACAGGCTTCAATCAAGTATCCCAAAGTAGAATTTTCCACAGGATGAAAAAACACCCCAAGTCCTTTATTTAAAATTTAAAATTTTCTGTGAGTATGTGTCTGCTGCTACAGGACTTGCTCTACCATTAGGTGAACTAGACGTTGCCTACTGTACAGCCCCAAACTTTGGAGGACAGCCCATCTCTGCCATCACCACCGCACCTCTCCAGAACCTGCAGCGGCAGCAGTGAGAAGAAAACAAGGAAGTGCCTAGCAGAGCTTCACCCGCAGCATACTGCTCCCTCCGTTGCAGACTTCCTGCTTGCATGGAGGTGGAATCAGCTGGCCTTTCAGCAACAGCACCAGCACGCAGCGCTTCAGGCTCCACTAAGTGCTTCTTTGTCATTTTATTGTCTTTGCCACCACTGCAGGTCCCGAACAGATGTGGCGTCAGCGGCAGTGGTGGCAACAAGAGCAAGGGTAGGGTGGGAGTGGGGGATTTGTGGCAAGAATGAGGGTTCATCTAGGGCACTTCACATCTTTGCACCCGCTCTGTGCTTGTAACTGTCCTAAGTCCTGTACTGTAGTAACTAGAGATGGAAATTAATATCCAGGCTCTCTTTAAAACTCATATAAGATATGCTGTAGTGGGTCAGACCAAGGGTACATCAAGCCCAGTATCCTGTTTCCAACAGTAGCCAATCCAGGTCAGAAGTACCTGTCAGGTTCCCAAAAAGATACACAGATCCATGCTGCCTATCCCAGGGGTAAGCAGTGGATTTCCCTGGTCCACTTTAATAATGGCTTATGGACTTTTCCTCCAGGAACTCATCCAAATCTCTCTCATTTATTTTTTTATTTTGTGTATTTTGCTCACGCCTTCCAAGTGGTATTTATCTGTCACTTTTCCAGTTACAATCAGATACTGTAGTATTTCCCTGTCCCCAGAGGATTCACAGCCTCAGGTTATAACTGAGGCAATGGAGGGTTAAGTGATTTGCCCAAGGCTGCAAGGAGAGTCAGTAGGATCTGAACCATTGTTTTTCTGATCCCGGGTTGCTGCCCTAACAACTAAACTACTCCTCCACCCAGCTACACTGACAGCTTTTACTACATCCTCTACTAAGGAATTCCAGAGTTTGATTACTCACTGAGTGAAAAAATATTTTATCTGATTTGTCTTGAATGTGCTACATTACATAAGAACATAAGAACATAAGATATGCCATACTGGGTCAGACCAAGGTCCATCAAGCCCAGTATTCTGTTTCCAACAGTGGCCAATCCAGGTCACATGTACCTAGCAGTTTCCCCAAGAGACACAAGTTCCACAGTGCTTGTACTGGGTCAAGCATTGATATCTTCGGTCACTTCTTAATAATGGTTTATGGACCTTTCCTCCAGGAACTTGTCCAAACCTTTTTTAAACCCAGCTACACATTGTAGCTTCATTTCATGTCCTCTAGTCTTTCTACTTTTTGAAGGAGCAACCAACCAATCTGTTTACCCAATCCATTCCATTCATTATTTTACCAATCCTGTCAGCCTTCTCTTTTCCAAGATGAAGAGACCTAACCTTTTAAGCCTTTCCTCACAGGGAAATCCTTCCATCCCCTTTACCATTTTGGTCACTTTTCTTTGCACCATTTCCAATTCCGCTATATCCTTTTCAAGGTATTGTGACCAGAAAATTGTGCACAATATTCAAGGTGCGGTTGCACCATGGGGTGACACAGAGGCATTATAATATCTTTAGTTTTATTCTGCTTTCCTTTCCCTATGATTCCTAGCATTCTATTTGCTTTCTTGGCTGTTGCTGCATACTAGGCGGAGGGTTTCAGCATATTTATTTATTTATTTATTTATTTATTTATTTAATTTTCTTTTATACCGCGCTATTTGTCATCAGTGCGGTTTACATTGAAACAATACAACAATTGGTCATATAAAACAGACCTATTACAAGTAAAAGGAAAATTAACATGGAAGTAAATAGGGAAATCATTTATATTTCTAGAGAATACATGTTGGAGATATATAAAATCTATACAGTTAGTTAGGGTAGGTATGAGGTTAAAAGGATGGGGGAGGGGGAGGGGTGTTTAGGTGTTTGAAGTGTGCGATGAAAAGGTGGTGTTTAAGGGCTTTTTTGAATTGTTTGATGTCTTTAATTGCTCTGATATTGGGAGGGAGTTTGTTCCAACATCTAGGAGCATAATTCGAAAAAGCCCTATTGATGGATGATTGATTAGCTTTTAAGGAAACTTTTGGTATAAGTAGTGTGTCAACAGCAGGAGATCTCCTGGACCTGTTATTTGTTGTGTGTATGATGAGATCAGAGATGGAACCTGGAGAAATATTATTGAAGGCCCTAAAGGTGGTAAGGATGGCCTTATATTGGATTCTACAGTTTATTGGTAACCAATGAAGCTTCTCTAGAATGGGGAAAATATGCTCACACTTTGATGATCCGCAGAGGACACGAGCAGCTGCGTTCATGGCTAATTGTAGAGGATTAATAGTTATATTTGGTAAGCCATGGAGTATTATGTTAGCATAATCAAAGTGTGGCATGACTAGAGCTTGAAAGATGGTGCGGAAGTCATCAGACTTCATCATAGTTCTCAGATGACGAAGGGTTTTTATCTTGAAGTAAACGGCCTTTACGGTGCGTTTTATATGTTCCTTGAAGTCTAACCTTTGATCCAGAATTACTCCTAGATATCGAATATTTGATTTGACTGGGAGATCAGCATCATTATTAACAATAATGCCCAGAAATGTTTACCTTGTGTGATTCCCAAAGTGAAACCCTGCATCATGTAACTGTAGTTTGGATTCATCTTCCCTAAGTGCATGGCTTTGCACTTGTCCACATTAAATTTCATCTGCCATTTGGACGCCCAGTCTCGCAATTTCTCAATGACCTCTTGCAATTTTTCACAATCCTCTTGTGTTTTTTTTTTTTTTTTAAACTTTTATTTTCATTTTACAACAAGCAAAAGAAACAACACACCAAAGGAAACAAATACAAACATACAATAAGGAAAAAGCAACCCCAATTACCCCCCACCCCTATGCTTCTTCTCTAAGCTGATAAGTATCATCATATAAGCGCTTACAAACAACAGTAATTGTACATCAAAACAAACAGAAATAGTATCTGCGATACAGAATGATCATGTGACAGAGATTTACACAGATTTAAACAGTCAGATGAGAGCATTTAGCAGTTTGAACATAGTCGTTGAGCATCTTCCATTTAGACAAGTGGTGGGGGGTCTGAGCGGAAGAAGCTAACATACGAGGTATTTGCTCATATTTACTGTAGAGACAGACATGATTCCACCATTCATTGGGGCTCAGATGGGAGCTATTTTTCCAGTATTTCGTAATTAGGGAAATAGCTATGCCCAGCATAAAGTCTAAAAGGAAGTAAGCCGATTTGGGAAGAGAGGGGATCCCCGCAGCTGAGCGGAGTCCCACTATCTTCCAAGAGAGGGGCTCTTGAAAGTGCAAAATAGATTGAATACGACCCCAGACCCGACTCCAGTAATACTGTAATGCGGGGCATTCATACATAACATGAGTGAGTGAACCAATGGCCGCATGGCATGTCCAGCATCTATTGCTCTGGGTGGCATTCCATTTGGCTAACCTGTCAGGAGTATAGAAACAACGGTGGGCTAGAAAGAAAAGTGTCTGAGTGAGTGAGGCGGATCGAGAGACCCGTGTCACCTTGCTCCAGACTAGGCTCCATTGCTCCGGGGTCAAAGTTACATGCATTTCCCGCTCCCAGGATTTCTGTGCTGTAGGAGTGCCTCTATTTACAGTATTACATAAAGTTTTGTAAAAGTTAGATGCTACACCCGATAAGCTCCCGATAGATCGGATAATCTCCGACAATCCTTGGGTATGGGTTTCCGATGGCGGGAGCACCTTAGCACTCCGAAGACAATGCTGAAGTTGCACCAACTGAAAGTAGTGTTTCGCTGGGAGACCAAATTCAATTTGTAATTCGCTAAAAGTTTTCCAGCGACCATCATAGAACAGCTGGTTAGGGATCCAAATGCCCCTAGTGTACCAGGAGCTCCACGCCATCGGTTTATTTTGTATTTGAAATCGAGCATTGTGCCAAAGCGGGAGTCTATCTAGCGGACAAAGTCGGGAGTCTAGAGATTGCTCAAGGGTATTAAAGGCACCTAAAGTGTCTAAGAGCATTGGTGGATAGTGGGAGTCTGATGGGAGAGTCATACCAGGGAGATAAGTAAGAGGAATTGGTTTGCAAAGGTCCTCCTCTATATCTAGCCACACTGGTCTACTCGGTGTTAGGTCTTCCAGCCAACGAGCGCCTTGTTTGAGAAGAAAAGAGTGGTGGTATTTCAGGAAATCAGGGAATCTGACACCACCATTTTCTTTATCTGCTTGTAACTTATGTTTCGCTATCCTAGGTGTCTTGTTTTTCCATAAGTATCTAGTCAGAAGACCCTCTAAATCTTTATATGTACGTCGAGGTAGGAGACATGGCAACATTTCTAAAATGTAGTTCACTTTAGGAACAATCATCATTTTAATGGTTTCTAGGCGGCCCCACCAAGTAAGTGTTAAAGGAGTCCAGCGTTGAGTAAGCGCCCGGACCTTAGAGGTTACGTCTTTAGCATTAAAGGTGATGGTGTCTTCTAAAGGAGAGCAGTAGTGCACCCCAAGGTATTTGACCATGCGAGGTTGCCATAAAAAGGGAAAGGATTGCATATCTGCCTGATGGATCAGAGGATTTAGTGGAAAGGCTACCGATTTGGTCCAATTTATCTTATAGCCCGAGAGTTGTGAATATTTACCAATTTGCTCTAGGACAGCCGGCACTGAGTCTAGGGAGACAAAGAGCATAAGGTCATCAGCATATGCTGAAATTTTGATTTCCCTATGAGAGAAAGGGACTCCATGAATATCCTTGGATTGCCGGATTAGTAAAGCTAAGGGTTCGAGTGCGAGATCGAAAAGAAGTGGAGACAGTGGGCATCCCTGGCGAGTACCGCGTTGCAGGGGAAATGGCTGAGACTTTAAAGCATTAGCACAGATACTAGCTGTAGGCTGTGCATACATGGTTTGGAGACAACGGAGAAAGCCTTCTCCGAATCCGTACCAGCGGAGAGTTGCAAACAAGAAGGGCCATTCTAAGCGGTCGAAGGCCTTCTCAGCATCAAGTGAGAGGCCAACCAATGGTCTATCAAGATTAACTGCGGCAGTCAGTACATGACATAGGGTCCTAGCATTATCAGCAGTTGATCTACCGGGAATGAAACCGCATTGATCTGGGTGTATTAAAGTAGACATCTTGTCAGAGAGCCGGGTGGAGAGAATGGTGGCAAATATTTTATAGTCTGCGTTTAGTAGGGAAATTGGACGATAATTAGCTGTTAGTTGCGGATCTCTCCCCTCTTTCTCAAAAACTACTACATTTGCCATTGAGAAGGATCCAGAAGGAGATCCCTCCTCGGCCAGAGCAGAAAAATAAAGTTTCAAAAACGGAGCTAAGTCAGCGTTAAAAGTTTTGTAGAATTCAGCTGGGAGACCGTCCGGGCCTGCGGCTCGACCTGTGGCACATCTCTTGAGTGCCGATTGAATTTCTGATAAAGTGAATGGTTTGTCCATGGCCTCTCTATCTTCGTCAGATAGGGTCGGTCGTTGTACCCCTGATAGTAATCGTTCAAATGCTTCTGGCTCGAAGTCACATTCAGATTGATAAAGCCGAGTATAAAATTCACGAAAAAGTTCTAATATTTCTGTATCTTTAGTGACCAAGCTCCCCCCCGACGGATTGCGGAGAGCGGTAACACGCTTGGCTTCTTTTTGACCTTTCAGGGCATTGGCTAACAATTTGCCAGCACGGTTATTTTCCCGATAGTACATCCCTTGTTGTAATTCAATATTTTTAGCAGCAGCGGTATATAAAAGCTGATTGTATTGAAAACGAAGGCGTTGTAAGCGAAGTAAAATACATGGGTCAGTACGGGACGTGAGGAGACGCTCTCCAGCTTGTATCTGTTGTTCTAGAATCAGTAAATGTTGCTTTCTTTGTTTCCCCTGTCGAATTTGATAGCTAGTTATAGTTGCACGGATAGACGCCTTGAAACCCTCCCACCAAGCCCAGCTCGCAGTGTCATGGGGTGAATTAAAATGAAAGTAGTCTTGGATAGCGGCCTTTATGTCAACCTGAAAATCTTTTTGGTCTAGTAGGGATCTATCAAAAAACCAAGCACGAGGATGTGCGCCTTGCGTAGTAACATGTAATGAGAAAGATATGGCAGCATGATCTGAAATATGGAGAGGATGAATCCTAGCCGTGTCCACTTGGGGTATCAGTGCTTTGGAGATAAGAAAAAAATCTATTCTAGATTGTGAGTGATGGGGGGCTGAGAAAAAGGTGAACTCTAAGTCGGAGGGATGAAGCAGCCTCCATATATCTACTAACGCAAGATCTTTCATCAGAGCTGTAAGGGTATCAAGACTCTTGGGTAGACCACTCGTTCTAGGCGGCTGTCTATCTATCAAAGGATCAAGTACTTGGTTGAAATCACCGCCAAGTATTAATGGAGTATTGGCAGAGGCCTGTGCCAACTGCGCAATACTTGCATAGTAAGCAGGGTTATCCACATTCGGAGCATAAATACAAATACACGTGAATTCACTATCTCCAACCTTAAGGTGTGCACGGGCCCATCTACCCTCCTTATCAGAGCTAGTATCCATTACAGTAGCTTGCAAAGACTTCTTAACCAAGATGGCTACCCCACACCGTTTGGAAACGGCGGGAGAGTAGGCAGCCACCATGTAAGGCTTAGCATTAAGTTTCAGTGTTTCAGCGGAGTTTAAATGCGTTTCCTGAAGAAACACTAAATCAGCATGCTCATGATTAAGATAGCTAAGGATTTTCTTTCGTTTGATTGGACTATTGATGCCTTTTACGTTCAGTGATAAGATCTTACATAAGGCCATTCAGAAAGGTTAAAAATTCTGAAAAAGAACATGATAACGCACATAATTTCACAATGTCCCTCATATTAACTGTATATGGCTGTACACATGACATGATAGAAAATAAGCTAATGAAAAACAATGAAGCGCCCCAAATAAAAAAATAAGCACCGAAGTGCATTAGAGAAGAAGCAGAACCCCAGAAATTACTGGCGACCATGTGTCTGCGGGGAGAAACCCCAGAGAAGGCCTAAATTGAAACATATAACCTGTATAGCTGTGCGTGTGCCGAATCCAACCGAGGTGCACATCATGGAGGGATAGGAGACCAAGAAAGTTATATATAGACAGAAAGAAAAGTCCAGGCAGTCTCTGTTCCAGGCAGTGATCACCGCGTCGGGCCATTCAAAATGGCGGGCAGATCCGGCGGATTACAGATCCAAGTTGTTGGATTAGCGCATCTGGTCTGCTTCCTTGGAATCTAAAAATATTGCTAGTAGATCAGGATCTTCGAATGTTCTAGTTTGGTTATGGAGAGTCACTCTGAGCTTCGCTGGATACAATAGGCCAAAGCGAGCCTGTAGCTGTTGAAGTCTAGGGCGAAAAGCAAGGAGTCTCTTCCGACGGTCAACTGTGGGCTTTGCCAAGTCAGGGAAGAAGGAGACTTTATGACTTTCAAACTCCAGATGATGATTCGCCCGGGCAGCAGTTAGAATTTGCTCAACTTGCTGATATCTCAGTAATCGAAAGATGATAGGCCGGGGGGTCGTCCGATTGAGCGCCATGTTGGTAGGAACACGATGTGCTCGGTCAATTTCCAGATCTCTGTGAAAAGTGATCTTCAGCAAGGAGGGAAGAGTTTTGACCAGGAATTCTCTTATGTCTCCTGCTTCGGCCCCCTCCGGTACTCCAATGAGCCTTACATTGTTGCGACGGGCTCGATTATTGCTATCCTCTAACTCTTTTTGAAGAGTCTGTATCTGACACTCAGCCTTGTCCAGTTTCACCAAGCGCACCGCGTGCGAGTCGAGGACCCCCGCCATGTTGTCCTGCCGTAGTGAAAGACCTTCAAGCCGGTCCTGAAGCATACCGAAGTCTTCTCGCATGGCTCGGAGCGCTTCTCCGTTGGACTGTACCAGTTCCTTCACACCGCGTATTTCCTCCAAGATCTCCTGTTGCATTTCGGGGTTTTCCCGAAGTGGAACTATCTTTTGTGGGGAAGACAACTCTGTTTTGGAGCGTTTTCCGTGTGAAGAAGAGGGAGACCCGAAGTCTAAGCGCGCTGGTTTGTGGGCCGCCATCCCCCCCGAGGTACCCCGGTAAGTTCGGAGCAAAATATTAAAGTTTAGGTAGGTATTAAGTCAGGATTCTGAGTAGGCCTCTCGGGAGCTTCAGCGCGAAGCGTCTAACCCGCTGGACATCAGGCTCCGCCCCCCCAATCCTCTTGTGTTTTAACAACTTTGAATAATTTTGTGTCATCTGCAAAACTGATCACCTCACTCACTATTTCCATTTTCAGATCATTTATAACTATGTTGAAAAGTAGAAGGCACAGCACAGACCCCTGGGGTACTCCACTAATCACCTTTCTCCATGAGAAAATTGGTCATTTAGCCCTACTCTTTGGTTGTATCTTTTAACCAGCTCTTAATCCACAGTAGTGCACTGCCTCCTATCCCATGACTTTTTAATTTTCCCAAGAGTCTGTCATGAGGGACCTTGCCAAAGGCTATCAAAATCCAAATACACCATGGAGGTAATTCCGAGTAGCAAATAGCAGGGATGGACGATCCCGTTTGCTATTCACTCCCCTCCTGGCCCTGGCTAATGCCTCCTTGTACAAACAGCGTGTTTGTATGGGGAGGCCTAGACGGGGGAGGGAAGAGGCATTTCTGAGGCAGAGAGAGGGTGGCCATAGGCAGGCCACGTTCCCAGATGTACAGGGCCGATTCAGAGGTCAGCCCTGTACGTCTGGGGCCGTGAACATAGACAGGGGACTTATTCCACCGCAGAGGTAGAATAAGTCCCCCTGGACTATGGGGGACATTGCTGCCGGGCCCAATCAAAAAGGTAAGGGGGCAAAATAAGTTCCCCGCAGCCGTATCCTGGCCATGGGAGGCCAGATCGAGGGTCTGGCTACGGGGAAAGAAGGAAATTGTCAGCAGGCGGCATTCATGGCTTCTGAATGGAGCCACAGTGCCATGGCGACGGGAAGCCATGGCACTGTGGTTCCATTCAGGAGCCTGACTGAGGTAGCCAGGCATGTAGCTGGGTGTGCAGGCCAATCAGAACTGGGGCTCAGCCTGCACATTCAGGCCATAGACCTGAGTCTGATCCCTTGGGCACATCTAGCCCCCACAGGATCAGAATCGGGTCTATCTCTGGGTGTCCCGATTCTGATTGGCTGCAAAAGGGGCTGGACAGATTAGAATGTGCCTCTATATCAACCAGTTCGCCTTTATCTACAGTACCTGTTTATTCATATCTCCAAAAAAATATAAGAGATTAGTGAGATAAGACTTTCCTTGGGTAAATCCATGTTGGCTTTCTCCCATTAAACCATGACTATCTACATGTTTAGTAATTTTGTTCTTTATAATAGTTTCTACCATTTTGCCCAGTACTGATGTCAGGCTTGTCAGTCTGTAGTTTCCCAGATCACCCTAGAACCCTTTTTAAAAATTGGCGTTACACTGCCCATTCTCTAATCTACAGGTACTACAGATGATTTTAATGATAGTTCACAGATTACTAAAAGTAGATCTGTAATCTCATATTTCAGTTCTTTTGACACCCTGGGATGTATTCCGTCCAGTTCAGGTGATTTGCTACTCTTTAGTTTATCAAATAGTTGTATTACATCTTCCCAATTTATTGAGATGTTTCAATTCTTCTGATACATCACCTTTAAATATCATTTTTGGCTTGGGTAAGTTTCCTACATCTTCTTCAGTAAAGACTGAAACAAAGAATTCATTCAGTCTCTCCACTATGGGCTTGTCCTCTTTTAGTTGTCCCTTTTACCTCTCTATTATTTAAGGGTCAAACTGATTCTCTTACTGGTGTTTTGCTATGAATGTACTTGAAAAAGTATCTAATTATGCACTTTGCTTCCGTGGCAAGTTTCTTTTCGTCATTTGGCTCTTTTTACCATTTTCTGAAAGATTCTCTCTTAGCTTTCTCTGACTTCACCTTTAAGCCATGTTGGCTATCATTTGGCCTTTCTTTCACCTTTCTTAACGCGTGCAATATATCTGGTCTAGGCTTTCAAGATAGTAATTTTAAATAATGCCTTGGCCTGATGTAAACTCATAACCTTTGCAGTTGCTCCTTTTAGTGTTTTCTTAACCATTTTCCTCATTTTATCATAGTCTCCTTTTTTAAAAATTAAATGCTAGTGCAATTTCTTTGCTGTCCTCTCACCATTTATTAATAAAATGTGAACATGTTATGATCGCTGTTATCAAGTGGTCCCAACACTGTTACCTCTTATATATTTTATTTTTATTTTATTTGAACAGATTTTTTATACCGCCCCTTCCAGCGATCAGGGACAGTTTACATGCAACAAAAACTTGAAGATACATGAACATTCTTAATAATAACATAACATAATATGAACTAGGTATCTAGCTGAAACACAAACTATATGCACACCAGTAAACACGAGTTGCAGAGGCAAAGTGATAGCTGGTTCTCTTATCTATTTACAAAGATACATCTTCAAAAAAGGAAGGATTAAGGAATTTGGGTGGTAGAGAGGTGGACTGATGAATTGGAAGTGTTGCTGTTGGAGGGTAGATTAAAGTATTCCGTGAATAGAAGTACTCACCTCAGTCTCGCCCAGTCCCCTCCTACCTTTTCAGGATCCTTTGGCTCTCTCTACTATTGTCTCATCATCTCTTTCCCCCACTTTGTCTTCTAAATCTGTTGATGAGGCTATGGTTTCTTATAATACTGCCCTCTCCTCTGCTCTAGATACTCTTGCTCCACCCATCTCACGTCCTGTAAGATGCACTATACCTCAGCCCTGGTTGTCTTCAGCTACCCACTAGCTACGCTGACCAGGGCCGGATTTACCTTGAGTGAGGCCCTATGCCAACAAAAATTGTGGGCCCCCAGCAGGGGCGGCCCAAGGGGGGTGTGGGCCTCATTTGCATAAGGGGCCTCATTTGCATAAATATTTGCATAATGTTACCATATACTAACTTTTAGTAAACGTGCCTCTTAATGAGTGTATGGATAAAGAAAGACTAAAAGATTTCTACATTACTATAATCCAGTGCCAACTGCCAGACACATTAGGAACTACTACAAACACTGCCCATTTAGAACCCATAGCAAACCCGCCGTATCCTAACAGCACTACCAGGACTCACAAAGCACCATACTCTACCAATCAAAAGGCAACACTGCAAATATTAAACCAATACATTTCAGAGAACAACAATACATGACCTACTGGGGAAAGAGAACAAGTGGCAATGTCAAATAGGAATTATATAAACAGAACACCTCAGCTCAGTTACACATGCAGAACATAGACCATCACCAAACAAGTAATCACATTTTAGAAACAGGAAGACAATAATTAAACTGGGAATCCCAAAAGCCAAACTTGGAATGTACAACACTGTAGAAATAAAACTATACATTAATTTGCTCTTGTACTAAACAAAGCGCAGACGTTAATGATGCACATTTACCAGAGCTGATATATTCCAATTAATAAATTCAAAATAAAGAGATATTTTTCTACCTTTTGTGCATTTTTTTCAGCTGCAATTGCTCCAGCCACTTTCTTCTGGTTTCTTCATGTCTTCTGCTAACTCTCCATCGTCTGCTGTCCATTTGTCCTTTCTTCTCTCTTCTAGTTTTTTTCCATTCTCTCTCTACATCTGCTTTAACATACTAATCTTTCTCCTTTTGCTCTTTCCTCATTCCTATTTCATCTACTCAAATTTTACCCCTCCATCCTCAATCCCCACTTACTCTCCCAATACCCGGCCAATTGTAGATTTTTTTATCCCTCCCACACAAAATATTTTCCCTTCTCCATTTTACTCTTCCAGCCCCATCCCATTCTAATCCTCCCCCAACATCAGCTCCCTTCTAGTTCCAGCCTCACCCAGCATCCATTCCCTTCTAGTCCCTGCATCAGCCCATTTCCAGTCCTAGCCACCCATCAGTCCATTTCCAGTCCTAGCAACCCCCCAACCCAATACCAGTCCTAACCCCCCATCACCCCATTTTCAGTTTAAGCCCCCCCTATAACCCATTACCAGTCCTAACCCCCCATCAGCCCACTTCCAGTCCTAACCCCATCAACCCATTTCCAGTCAGCCCCCCATAGCCCATTGCCAGTCCTAACCCCCCCCCCATCAGCCCATCAGCCCACAGCCCATTACCAGTCCTAACCCCATCAGCCCACCTCCAGTCTTAACCCCCCCCCAGCCCATTTCCAGTCCTAACCCCCCCCATAGCCCATTACCAGACAGCCCCATCAGCCCACAGCCCATTACCAGTCTTAACCCCCCCCAAAGCCCATTACCAGTTCAAAACACCCCCAACAGCCCATTATCAGTCCTAACCCCATCAGCCCACCTCCAGTCTTAACCCCCCAGCCCATTTCCAGTCCTAGCCCCCCCATAGCCCATTACCAGACAGCCCCCATCAGCCCACCGCCAATTACCAGTCTAAACCCCCCAAAACCCATTACCAGTTCTAAACCCCCCCCAACAGCCCATTACCAGTCCTAACCCCATCAGCCCACCTCCAGTCTTAACCCCCCCCAGCCCATTTCCAGTCCTAGCCCCCCCCATAGCCCATTACCAGACAGCCCCCATCAGCCCACAGCCCATTACCAGTCTTAACCCCCCCAAAGCCCATTACCAGTTCTAACCCCCCCCCAACAGCCCACAGCCCATTACCAGTCCTAACCTCATCAGCCCACCTCCAGCCTTAATCCCCCCAACCCATTTCCAGTCCCAGTCCCAGCCCATTTCCAGTCCCAGTCCCAACCCATTTCCAGCCCCAGTCCCAGCCCCCCCAATTACCAGTCCTACCCCCTCCCCCTCCCCCTCCCCCGGCCTAAAGTAAAATTTAATTTTAAAAAAAAAAACCTGCTGGCTGCCGCCGCGGGGCCCCCTCTGCTGCCGCGGCAGCATGGACTGACCCGCGGGGGCCCCCTCGGTAAGCTCGGTCCCTCCCTCCGTGCCTCCGTGTCTCCCTCCGTGCAGGCGGTGAGAGACGCGAAGGCAGACTGTCTCCTTCGCGACTCCGTTAAGCCCGCAGGGGCTGATGGGAAATTTCCCATCAGCCCCTGCGGGCTTAACAGAGACGGGAAGGCAGAAGGAGACAGTCTGCCTTCGCGTCTCTCACAGCCTGCACGGAGGGAGACACGGAGGCACGGAGGGAGGGACCGAGCTTACAGAGGGGGCCCCCGCGGGTCAGTCCATGCTGCCGCGGCAGCAGAGGGGGCCCCGCGGCGGCAGCCAGCAGGTTTTTTTTTATTTTATTTAAAAAAAAAAGCCTAACTAGTTCAATTTTTGTGGGCCCTTTGCAGCTGTGGGCCCTACGCCATGGCGTACATGGCGTATAGCTAAATCCGGCCCTGACGCTGACCGCATTTGGCTCAAATCCTGCTCCCTCTGACTTTCTTCACTTCAAATTCATACTTACCTCCTTCCAAAAACCCTTAACACATGCCAAGCAAAACTACTATATCCATCTGACCAACTGCTTTGCCAGTGACCCCCGCTGTCTCTTCTCAACTCTTAACTCTCTCCTCAAGGCTCCCTCTCTCGACCCCTCCTTCTCTTTCTGCTCAAACCCTTGCTGACTATTTCCATGACAAAATTCACTAGATTACACTCCAGTTCCCCACTAGATTAGCTTCATCCCCTCTTCCCAACCTCAATACTTACTTTTCCCCTCAATCTCTCTTTCCTCCCAGTCCCTTGGTGCTCTCATCTCCTCCCATGGATTTCAGTACCAATGATTCTCACATCTGTCTTTCTACACCTGATATCTCTTTGACACTCCAGTCTCGCATCTCTGCCTGACATTGCCACCTAGATGTTTCACCGCCATTTGAAATTAAACATGGTCAAAACTGAACTTCTTATTTTTCTCCTAAACCTTCCCCCCCCCTCCCCCTTCCTTCTTTCTCTGTCTCTGTGGATAATACTCCCTGCTTCTTCTGCCTGCAACCTTGGGGTCGTCTTTGACTCATCTCTTTCCTTCTCCTCACATATCCAATGAATAGCTAAAACCTGTCGTTTCTTTCTCTTATAACATTAACAAAATTTGTCCCTTCCTTTCTGAGCGCACTACTGAAACACTTGTCCGCTCTCTAATTACTTCCCATCTCAAGTATTGCAACTTCCTTCTTGCTGGACTCCCTCTGAGTCGTCTCTCTCCCCTTCAATCTTTTCAGAACTCTGCTGTGCAACGAATCTTTTGCCAGCCTCAATATACTGTACTTATATAACCCCTTTTCTCAAATCACTTCACTGGCTTCCTTTCCATTTCTGTATCCAATTCAAGCTGCTTCTTCTGACCTATTCCTTTCCTCTTCCTCACTACTTTCTCTCTCCCCTCCCTCCCTACACCCCTCCTTGTGAACTCCGCTCTTCCACTGGCTTAATTCTCTCTTTGCCCTTTTCTTCCACTGCCAACTCCAGACTTAGGTCCTTTCATTTTGCTCTTCCTTATGCCTGGAACAGGCTCCCATAGTCTGTGTGTCAGGCCTCATTCCTGCCCCTTTTCAAGTCCATGTTGAATGCTCACCTCTTTGAAGCTGCTTTTGGATCCTCACCCCTTATTTCTTATGTTTCCTAATCCTTTACTTTTCCCCTTCTTCTTATCTGTTGCCTTGTCTGTCTTAATTAGATTGTAAGTTCTAACAAGCAGGGATCACCTTTATATATGTCTGTACTGCACTGCGTATGCCTTGTAGCTCTTTATAAATGTTTAATAGTAGTAGTACTAGATTCTGCATTTCTCTAAGCTTCCTTTTGTGTTGGTTCCTGAACTAGTTGCTCCATGTAGCAGTCATTTATTTCATCTAGAAATTTCATCTCCTTAGCATGTCCTGATGTGACATTGACCCAGTCAGTACTGGGGTAATTGAAATTTCCCATTATTACTGTGTTGTAAACATTACTATGTCAGGGAGGAGTGGCCTAGTGGTTGGGGCAAGGTACTTCAGGCCAGAAGGTCAGGAGTTCAAATCCCACTAGATGACAGCAACCTTGGGCCAGAAGGACTGGGGTTTCTAGTCCCACAGATGCTCCTTGTGGTCTTGGGCAAGCCACTTAACCTTCCATTGCCCATGTTCCCTGTAAGTATTAGTGTATGTGTCTCATATCCCCACATGTTAAATGTATCCCCCAATTGTGTTGTGACCGCTTTGATTGAAGGATAAGGCAGTATACAAAAACTGTCCAAATAAAATAAATACTAGCTTCCCTAATTTCAGTTAGCATTTCATCATCTGTCTGTTCATTCTAGTCAGGCAAATGGTAGTATACCCCCACTGCCATCCCCTTCCCCTTTATATGGAATTTCTATCCATAGAGATTCTACAGTGTATTTCGTTTCCTGCAAAACCTTTATCCTGTTTGACTCAATGTCCTCTTTAACTAATAGCACCACCCCTTCACCAATGTGATGTACCCTATCATTGTAATATAGTTTGTAGCCTGGTATCACAGTGTCCCATTGGCATCCTCCTTCCGCCAGGTCTCTGAGATGCCAATTATATCTAACTTTCATTCAGTGCTATATATTCTAGTTCTCCTATTCTATTTTTTAGACCTCTAGAATTTACACACAGGCATTTCAAAGCTTGATTTTTGTTCATATTAACAGTCTGGCTATTGGATGACAAGAGTAACTTGGAATCTTTCAACTGTGATTTTTACTTAAAGGAACCCGAGTTACCTTTACCTTTATTGGAACCTCTCTATCGGGATGCTCTAACTTCCCTGTTTTGCTAGTATCCTTCAAAGATACATCATTCCGAACCGTGTGCTCTTGGGTGACTGTTGGCTTTCCCCCATTATCTAGTTTAAAAGCTGTTCTACCTCCTGTAGAAAAACTGAATATATGCCCTACCTCCCCTGTCCAGCATCTCCCTCTTTCATACCCCTCTTTCTAGAAACATGGCTTCCCTCTGTCTAGAAACTCCTCTTACCTTCCCTACTCCCCTTGTGTTCAACATCCCCATTCTCCATCTCCCTCTTCAGCATTCCTCTCCTCCATGTCCACTATCAACCCATTCCTACCTCCACGTATCTCTCCCTTTCCCTTCCTATACCCTCCATCCGGCATCTTTGTCTTTCCTTCCTATTTCTGGGCCTGTTTTCTCCCCTCATCACTGCTGGTGCCACCGTTACCTCTGCCAGGCCGCACTAAGACAGTACAGTACAGGGCATTGAGTATATGTGTGCACTCAAGGTGAACTTCCTGTTTTGGAGGGCTTGGGACGCAGTAGACCTGAGCATGCACACATTCTCAAGGCCCTGCACTGAGCTGTCTGCTGAGCTGCTGTTGTTCTGCAGCACAAGCTTCGGTGCTGCCCCCAGCATTATGCCGCCCTAGGTAGATTCCTAGCCTGCATAGTGGTAGGGCCAGCCCTGGTAGCTATAATATATCAGTGCTTTACATAACCCATGTATGTCTCACCAGTTCATTAGTATTTATGTGGTGAATAGCTGCAAAGCAAACTTCATCCTGCACAGGCCCTGGCACGTGAAATAATATCATGGAGGAATGAAGAAAAATACATTTGGGAGCCACTTGGAAACCAAAGTACATTTTGATTTAAGATCTGTTAGCAGAAATGCAATGTAAAGAGAGAAGAGATCTAACACAATCATTAATAATTAAAAAATAATTACCAATAGTTCATCCTTACTATTCATAACCACTCAATTCTTTAGATGCAGAGAAGGGGACACACTGAATGTGAATAAGATGTGAGCAGCATGGTGAGCCAAAATTACTGAAGGGTTCTAGGCATTAACAGAATTCCCATCTAGATTTTACTGGGGAGTTTGGGAAAAAGAGAATGAGAAAGCGATATTTATTTGGCTGCTGTCTAAAATTTCTACTGTGCTTTGCAAGGTTTCCAAACATCTGCAGGCACACCAGGCATTGTTTGAAAGAGATTAAAAAGCTGCACTATAACTGAGCTTGGTATTCTATGGCTCCACCATCGTATTGTATATTAGAGACAATAAATTCAGCATTCTGCCGGCCATTATAAAAGCCACATAGAAAAAACAGACCTATGCCCACATATTTTTTCTTTTTTTTTCTTTTATTCTAACCGTTTTTTAGGTCATTCAAAATTCTGCAGACAGGTACAAAATCTGCAAACTTTGTACCAGTCCCCTAAGAGAAAGATTCTCCCTTTGGAAACTGCTTGGGTCAAAGATCCCACACAGATTTGCATGTTGTTTTCCCGTGCATACATGTTTCATGAAAAATAACCCATGTAGTGGCATGCTTATTAAATGCACTATGGTAGCGCACATTAGGGCCAAAAATCTAGGGTGGGGGATGGACAGTAACCACACTAACAGATGGAGGCATTCCAGCCATGTTCCCATGTAATCAGCACGGCTCAGAGCACCTTGCCGTCAGCCTCAATTAACACGGGTGCACTTACCACGCACACAGACTGCAACATTTACAGTATGTACTAATGCCACTCACTAACCGCAGTGTGCAGTCCACATCTGTACCCTGCCTCCAGCCCACCCAGTCTCCACCCCAACCTGTGCTAAGCATTTAGCATGAGAGGTTTACTGCGACTGAATTTATAGTGCACAGTAATGGTTACTGCAGCACATTTAATATGCAGTAAACCTCGCCCTAACCATTAGAACCCTATAGTACAAAAAATACAAAACTATTTTCATTGTTCCCTCCACCAATCTTAACTTGCCCAGTCTTGCTTTCGTTTTTCCATGGGTAAAAATATCGACGTCATTGATCCATCTACACACTTTTACTTGAGGAAAGGGAGGACAGTTTTCAGGCAGCTTGTTTACTCAGTTTAATAGCTTTTTAATGGCCTTTAAACATTTTTCTCTTTGGAGCAAATAGCCAAATTGCCCATGGAATGATCCTTGGCAAGGGTTCATTGCGATCATCAATACAGAACTGCAATGGTGCTTTTGCTTTGATTACCTAAGGAAAAGTGCCTGGAGAAATTTCTGGGTGGGTACTTTTATTTATTTAAATGTACAAATCGCTTAATTGAAGCTCCAAGGAATGCACCATATACAAATAAAATAATAATGCAATAGATATTAAAGCACGCTAGACCAAGGCTTAGATTCTGGGGGAATAGCCCAGAATGCGGTATTTCTACTTTTCACACTCCAGAAGAGGAGCGGCAGGGGCGTTCTGCTCCATCCTTTTCCTTCCAATAAGTCTGAAGGGAAGAGAAGGACAGGGGGTGAGACTGAAGCCACCCTGCTGCCTAATCAAGCTCCTCTTCTCCCGTTGCTTCCCCTTCCTCCCTGTTCTGCAGGCACAGGGAGGGGAGGGGGTAATCCTGAAGAAGACACTATAGACCAAAGAATGGGCATCAAAAGGGGGTGAATTAATGCAAGTCTGCAACTTGTCAGTGGCTATACGGATCTTTAGGGCTTCATCCCTGGCCTCCATGTCCAGCATTTCTGCTCACAAGTTTCAAATTTGTGCCAATTCCACCGCTTTGTGTCTGTTGCCTAGACTTCATTTCTGGCAGAATACCCCGAGCAGCATTTCATCACATTTTTTCTGGTCCCCAAGGAAGCAGAGCAAAGCCGGCAGTGTAAATCAGATCTGGCTTCCCCATATGACCAGAACAGAAGTGGTGGTATAAATCAGTTCTGGTTCCCTCCTGCAAGTGGAGCAGAACTGTTGGTGGGTGCAGATCATTTGTACTCCTTGACTCCAAGAGGAAGCAAAGTAGAGTCCAGAGTGTTGCAGTTGCTTACCTGAGCCAGAAACCCCCAGGCAGATACCCGCTTAAGGACAACCTCGGGAGCTACACAAAAAAATTAAGATGATGGGTCCCAATGGACGGACAGGGGAATTCTCTTCAGTGCCCTCATTCTATGTCGATATCCTGATCCCATCCACAATTCTGTCCTGCCTTGCTGGAGGGGATAGAGATGCAAATAAGCCCATGATACTCACTGAGAAGTTCAAATTAATGGTAACCCAACAGAGTCCAGCTCTTTGAACAGGCAACTCTATGAACAAGCTGAATAGTTGAGATAGTTACTGTTAAGCTAATTTTATCAAGTTGTGCCTAGTTAACACCTCCTTTACTGTGTGTCGATCATACCTATTTTATAAAATTAAGTACTGTCTGTGCCTATTTTATTTTATAAAATACAGGCAATGTGTATCAAATCTACCATGCCTAGATTTCCTGGGAACACGCATAAATCATAGCATTTTAACGTTTACCTTCCTAAATTAGCACTCTGCCCATGTGACGCTCACAGTGAAAATGTACGCTATCAGTTTTATAACATATATTTACAAAATAGCGATCACCTAACTATTTTATATTTATTTATTTGTGCGCTTTTCTATACCGCCCCTTCCAGAGATCAGGGGCGGTTTACAGAGAACGTGGTAAACATTAACTATGTGCGTAAAAGCCCATTGATGCATGTAAGTCACTGAAAATACATGACTTACATGCATTGATGGTGCATAACCTTATGTGGCTTCTTATAAAATTACCCTCTGTAAGTCCAAAGAATAATTTGTTAATATTTATAATCACCAAGCTAAATGCCTTTCACCCAGGCTCCACTGAGCATATAGAGGCACATCCCATTCTCTGCGTCCCGGCCTCTGTCTGTCCAGTCTGAACTGGACGCACAGAGGTAGACACAATTTTGATCCCACAGGGCACATCTTGCCCCCCACAGGATCAGAATCACATCTAGACCTGTAAGTGCAGGCTGGGACCTGATTCCCATTGGCCTGCAAGTACAGGCTTCTGCCTGGCTAACTCAGTCAGACTCCTGAACGGAGCCACAGCACCATGGCTTCCGGTTCCCATGGCACCGCGACTCCATTTCTTTCCTGCAGCCCAACCCCCAATCTGACCTCCCATGGCAAGGGTCAGGCTGTGGGGAATCTCCTGCACCCCCTCGCCTCTTCGCTGCTGGCTGGACCCTCTGTCCCCTGATGTCTAGGGGGACTTATTTCATATCCCGCTCTAACTCTGCCTCTGCAGTGCCCCTTCCCGCCCCCATCTAAGCCTCCCTGTACAAACTCCTTGTTCGTGCGGGGAAGCTTAGTTGGGGATGGCAAGGGGGATGAATAATGGGGATGAGGTCTATTTGTGGGACAGAATAGACCCCATAGAGAACATCATATGTGGGATTAACACTACCTCATCTCCAGCCGATCCATGCCCTGCATTGTAGATCAAGTTAATGAGATCTGACCTAAGCGTAATCATTGCCAGAATCATACACCTTTCCCTTGCCCCGAGTGTGCTACCATTGCCCCTGAAAACCGCCTCTGTCAGACCATTACTAAAAAATAATAAACTAGATCCTCTGGACATAAGATCTTATAGACCCATATCCAGCCTCCCATTCCTGTCCAAGATAACCGAAAAGATTATCCAGCAACATATTCAGGATCACATCGATGCCCATGCTCCACTTGACCCACAACTGCATGGGTTCCATCAGCAGCACGGTGTCAAAACCCTTCTGGCCATACTCCTGGACAGACTCATTATCAAAATAGACAAAAAGAAGCATGGCTTCATCCTAATATTTCTGGATATTGTCTCAACCTTTGATACAGTCAATCATAATCTACTTGTCCACTTACAATAAAAAGGAATACAGAACACAGCCCTTGATTGTTGTAGATCTTACTCGACTGGCCACCAACAACAGGTACGTATAGGTACGTTTCAATGCTGTCTCAGACTGGCTCTTCACACAGAACCATAAGGTTAACTGCAAGAAGACAGAAGTTTTATTTATAACCAGAGACCAAACATTCACGCCACCAACTTCTCTGCAGGTGAAAGATATAGAACTGATGACGAAGCAAGAGGTGTGCTACCTGGGAGTCATCTTGGACCAACGACTGAGTATGAAAACGTATATAAATATCACCAAGGTGGTATACCATAAAATAAGGACCATCCGTCATCTACCCACTCCTAGACCCTTCTGACCTTTGCACCATATTGTCATCCTCCGCAGCCTGCCAAAACACACACTCCGGCCATTTCAATTGGCCATGAACACAACAGCCCGAACACTGTATGGAGCGTCCAGATTTGAACACGTCACGCCCATCTTAATGCAGTTATATTGGCTCCCAATAGCGAGCCGTCTGATTTACAAAGCCCTTTTGACGACGTTTAAAA
The DNA here is from genome assembly GCA_033557465.1 of Ichthyophis bannanicus. Classification (NCBI taxonomy): domain Eukaryota; kingdom Metazoa; phylum Chordata; class Amphibia; order Gymnophiona; family Ichthyophiidae; genus Ichthyophis; species Ichthyophis bannanicus. Next base: position 1,760,874,256 of record CM066032.1, on the reverse strand, counting down.
TTCTACATGGCATGTCAGTGGACTTCCTTACTGTAATCATACAACGCACCCTGAACAATAGAATGACGAGAACAAGCATGACGAACACACTAACCACCCCTTCAGCAATAAGGATGAGCACCCAAGCCGCCAAGAACCGAGCCTTTACATTATATGTACCAGCCCTGTGGAACCCCTCCCTGCCCTGATCCGAGTCATCTCCGACCTCTCAACCTTTAGGAAAGCCATAAAGACTCATTTGTTCCAACTATTCTATGACCACATACCATAGATACGCTAGAGGCAATGCCTGTCAACCCCACAGCTACAACCTCCCCAATATTAACCTCTTATGAACCTCTTACCAACTTGAAATTTAGTTCCCCCTGTTACTGCCCAAGTTGATGTCCCTGTTCAGTGTTAATCATTTAATGTCCAGTTTAATGCCCATTCTATGTAAAACGTTTTGATTGTTCCTGTTCTATGTAAATTGTGCTGATTTTGAAATAGCACAGTATACAAAAGTAAATAAATAAATAAATGTGCGGAAAGGCCCATTGATGCATGTAAGTCACTGAAAATACATGATTTACATACATTGATGGTGCATAACCTTATGTGGCTTATAAAATTACCCACTGTAAGTCCAAAGAATAGTTAATATTTACAGCAAAGTTATTCAACTTTTCCAACTTGCACAAAAACTATTTTCTTTGTTGCACACTATTCACTCAGACTTTTTCTGGGCAAGACAGGAGGTGTTGTATGACCAATGCTGGGGTAGCACTTAGCAAATCCTCTCACTTTGGGGTAACAGGAATATCTACCGGGGAATGCAGTCCTCCTGTAGTTCTCCGGTGACTTCTCTATTTTGCTTCCAGTACAAGAGGACCCACAGGAACCCTTGCCTACCTTTTTAATTTTGTCCCAGCTCCTTGCAAACTATGTCAGTGTTCAGGATCAGCTTGGTAGAAAACAGAGTTATCTGTAGCAGGTGTTCTCATGGACAACAGGATAAGTCTTCACATATGGGTGGCATCACCAATGGATCCCCATGCAGGAACCTCTCCCAATTCCTTCTAGAAACATTTAAATTGATCCCTCTTTGCATACGCACAGATTTCCACCTGCCACCTCTGTACCTCATCTCCTCAGTCTGGTAATCATCTAATGCCAGAATGCAACTCCAAGGAGGTAGGAGGGTTCTGAAGACTTATCCTGCTGTCCATGGAGAACACCCGCTACAGGTGAAGTTTTCTCCATGGACATTCAGGATAAGTGCTCACATAGGGAAATCCTAGCTACCGGCTGCCTCATAAATAAGCAACCAGGGAAAAAGGGGTGTCACAACCAGCAGACCCCAGAGAAAAGAATTTTGGGGGGTATTTTCAAAGGCGTTTGCAGACCTACAAACCATATAAATGTCACTCTGTGGGGTATTCAGCAGCACTAACACTGAATCACCCCAGATGCCGCTGCGACACGCCCCAATGCTAAGCAATTAGCATCGGGGCATTCTGGGGGCGTTCTGGGGTGGAGCAGAGCTGGCACCCATCACTAACTGGGCAATGACGTTGAACCACTGCCCAGCTAGTGATACATGGCAAAAATGAGGCGGAAATCCAGGTCTAACTTTCAGCACAATAGCTAAAGGGACAGTGGCTCAAGAGCATCTCTGCCCAGTTAGCCTCACAGCAATGTAGTGAACCCAAATATTCAATATCAGGGCCGGACATGACCCCAGTATTGAATATCCAGGTCTAAATTTCAGTGCCAGGGGCTAGCCGCTGACGCCGAATCCCCCTCCCCCCTCCCTTTTTTTTTTTTTTTTTTTTTTTAAGTAAAAGGCCTTTAAATAATAGATAGGAATATCAAGGCAGTATGGATCGGAAAGAAAAGGGCCTAGGAAGGGTAAAGTTGGATCCTAATCCCCAAACAGATTCTGAAGTACAGATTGGCTAAATTTGCTGTTGTGTCAGGAGTCCTGTTCTAGTGGGATGTGAACGTGTGAACAGAAGACCAAGTTGCAGCCTTTCAAATCTCTTCCATGGAGGCTGAACGCAGGGGGGCCACTGATGCTGCCATGGGCCATGACATGGCCCTTCAAGTGTCAGACCTGCCTGGGCATAAGTGAAAGAGATGCAGTCTGCTAGCCAAATTGATAAAATATGTGTTGAAGTCTGCTAGCCAAATTGATAAAATATGTGTTGATGGCAGCTTCTAACCTATCAAAATAAAAAAAAAACCTGGGTAGGCTTTGTATGTGCTTTCGTCCGCTCCAAATAGGCGGCCTTGACTCTCGCACTCACAGTCCAATGTGTGTAATGCATTTCTCCTTTGTGAGCATGAAAGAAGTCTTGTAAAAAATGTTGGAAGAACTATTGACTGATTAAGGTGGAAGCCCGACACCACTGTAGGAAGAAATATAGGATGACTATATACTATTGTTTTACAGGGTGAGTCCACTACTAGAGTTTGAAACTCACTAACTCTATGAACTGGTTACCACCACCAAAAACTAGACTTTCCAAATCAGGAAATTCAGAGCACTGCTATCCAGTGACTTAAAGGAAACTTTCATCAGCTGAGTTAAAACCTCAGTGAAGTCCCGAGATGCTGCAGGAGGCTTAAAGGCTGTAGAGCGCTGGATTTACCTTGTACACAATGGTGATAAGCACCAATTGCACGGAGGTGAACCCTTACAGAGTTTCTTAAACCAGACTCAGACAAATGTAGAAGAGATTAAAGCAAATTTGTGAGAGGCACGAAAAAGGCCTAGAGCAGAGGTTCCCAAGTCCACTACTGGAGGGCCAAACACCATTCAGGTTTTCAGGCTGTCCCTAATAACTATGCATGAGATGTTTCAGCATTCCACTATTTGCGAAGATCATTGAAAAGGAAGCTCAACGACAATTACAGGATCACATCGACTCCGCTGCACCGTTAGACCCATGCCAACATGGCTTTAGAGAATTCCACGTAGTGGAAACCCTCCTCACCACTCTCTTCTGCAAGATAATCACAGGCATTGATGACTTCCGTAAGGGTTTTGCTCTCATCTTTCTGGACATCGCTGCAGCCTTTGATTCAGTAAATCATGAGCTTCTATTAAGACGACTGATTGACAAAGGCATTAATGGACGAGCGCTCGAATGGTGCAGATCCTACCTGTCCAAAAGATGGCAACATGTTCATTCTGGAGGGACAAATTCTGAACCTTTCCACCAAAGTCAAGGAGTCCCACAAGGATCCTCCCTTTCTGCGCTCTTGTTCAATATTTACATGCAGCCAATTTGTAACATCATCCGGTCCTTCAATGTCGACTGCATGTTATACGCAGACAATGTCCTTCTCTACATTCCTTTCTCTACTGAGCATCTGGACCTCTCCCCACTGACGAGTTGTTTCAATGCAATATCTGACTGGCTTCTTTCTCAAAACCTCAGAATACAACATAAGAAAACGGAAGTACTCTTCATTACGAGGAACCCCAACTTTACCCCACCACAATATCTTAAAGTAAAAGAAGCTGAGCTGCACTCTAAACCATCAATACGATACCTGGGAGTCATCCTAGATCAACGCCTGGATATGAAGGCTCACATAGGAAACATAGTCAGATCAGTCTACTGCAAGATCCGCTCACTTAGGCATCTACGCTCCATGCTTGAACCAGCTGACTTTCGGACAATTTTCCAGGCATTGGTCATACCTCATTTCGACTATGCCAATGCCATATTACAAGGTCTTCCCCAGTCTACACTAAACCCGCTGCAGCTAGCCATGAACACGGCAGCAAGAATCCTCCATGGAGCATCCAGGAGCGACCACGTGACACCTCTGCTAATACAGTTGCACTGGCTACTCATCCAGGCTAGAATAGTTTTCAAGATCTTGATAATCACTTTTAAAGCTGTTCACAATCTCTCATCCACATCCTTAACCTCCCTCATCCATGCCACATCACCAAATAGAGCAAGAAGATCCACGGCTATAAACTCCTTAACCGTACCGAAGGCACTTACTGTTTGCACTAAATCGACAGCAAACAGGGCTTTCAGTCTCAGTGCCCCAAGATACTGGAATTCATTACCCCATGATATCCGGGCTATTAAGAATCTACCACAGTGGCCTCTGCGGCAACTTGACGATAAAATAACTTCTTCAGATTTGGCTATTACAACATTGGAATCCCAGGTTCTTCCTTTACAAACGTCAAGTATTGCTGCTATAAAGGATTCATTATTATTACATAGTAAGGTTGAAGCTCTGGAGAATTCCTTAAGATCCTGTAATTTGCGTTTTCTTAATTTTCCTTATTCCTCTTTGCTTTCTCATAAAATTCTGTTGGATAAGTACTTTAAAGATGTTTTGGCCATCTCGGATTTAATTGACATTTCCTTTATATTATATTCCCTCCTCAGTCAAGCAAGTTAATGTGGTAGAGGGTGAACTTGATAAAATTGTTGCCCCTTTAGAGAATCTTACTGCCTTTTTGGAGGACTCACAGGATAATATTGGTACGCGGGCCACTCTTCTAGTCACTTTTACCTCGATTGAAGTGAAACAACGTATTCTTCGTGCTTTTTTTAAGGCGAAATTGACCAAGTTTTGTGGCCAGCGCGTTAATATTTTTCCTGATGTCGCCCGAAGCACTCAAATGCGTAGGAAGCAATTCCTAAAGTTGAAGCCTCAGGTGTTGGCCTTGGGAGCTTCGTTCTTTTTGCGTTTTCCTTGCAAATGCCTTATTGGTTTGGGTGATGCTTCCTATGTGTTTACTGATGTGCTCCATTTAGAAAGATTTCTGGTTGATAAAAAAGTTGTAGAATTGGATCAGTGATTAATAATTGACCTCCTATTTGGGATGTTTGTTCCTTTTTTTTCTTTTATTTTGTTATTTTCATTTTGAATGTTGTTCAGCATGGTTCCATGATGTGGACTGTATCGTGTTTGTTTCTTTCTTGTAAATTTGCTGTAAGAGGTAGTTTATCTCATGCTTTTGTATTCTGATTGACCTTTACTTATTTGGTTATTGCAATTGACTAAAATCTCAATAAAAAAAAAAAGAATCTACCACAGTTCAGGAAAGCCCTCAAAGGTCACCTCTTCAACAAGTACCTTATTGAGCCCAACTGCATCCCTTAGAGCTCCAAGACACCCCCCATACCATCCACATTCCCAGACAAACTTATAGCATACCAACAACACACCAAGTTGAAACTCAAACCCATGGCGTGGATTGTGTTTTCTATGCATCCTCTTTGATTTTGTTTCCATGTAGTAAGTTTTGTAAATAGTTACCCCTGTTATCCAAGTTTTTTGTTCCCTGTTATCTGTAAACTCATACATGTTATTTGTACTGAGCATTTTGTTCCATGTAAACCGCGCTGATGCCGAATAGTGCGGTATATAAGAGAATGTAAATAAATAAATAAATTTGCATGCACTGCCCCTCATTGTATTCAAATGTATCTCATGCATAATCATTAGGGACAGCCTGAAAACCTGAATGATGTTTGGCCTTCCAGGACTGTAGTTGGGAACCTCTGGTCTAGAGCTTTTCCCTCACACCAGACAGTAACCTAAAATTATATGACCTCTAGGTGAAATCTCTTCTGGAGGCCAGTGTAGCATCGACTGGTAAGTTCAGCACAGCCAATATTACCCCCTCAACATGCAGGTTGTGACGGCAAGGAACTTAATGTTGGGGTTCAACAAAGTCCCTTGATCCTACGTAATTATAGATGGAATCGCCGAGCAAAGCAGGTCCCAGATTGAAATTCAAGAAGAGAAAACCACAGTTACCTAGCGCAATAAGGAGCTATATCTTTTTGTCCCCAACATCTCCGAATTTCAGAACAGTTTTTGCTATTAGAAGAATAAAAGGATAAATGTACAGAAGACCTTCCTGCCCCCCCCCCCTCTCCCCAATGCAGGAAGGCATCCGAGGCTAGTTTACCCAGTGTCCCCACCCTGGAATAGAACTGAGGCGCTTGCCTGTTCTGAAGAGTGGTAAACAAATCTATCAGATCTGCTGACTTTGCTGTACTCCTTCCACTATTGCCACCAACTGGGTGAGCCTGCCTTGTGGAAGAAAGTCTTTCACCTGAGTCCTGTCTATCAGAGGTCCAATGAATTCCAATTAATGTGACAGACTGAGATTTGATTTGGGATAATTGATGACAGTAGCTCCAGCACCCAGATGGCAAGGCATGTGGATTTTTTAACCCCTTCCTGAGTGGTGCTCTTGATCAGCCAAGTAAGAATACACTTGTATATCCAGCCTGAATAGAAAAACTGTGACGTGAAAACATGAGGAGGAGATGAAACACCTCTCAAAAAATGAACTGGGCCACTCCCCAGTTCAGGGTCCATTCATGAGGTTAAAGGACATGGTTACGTTTGTCTGTCAAGGCATTGTCCTCACCAGGAAAGTATGTGACTCTGAGCATCATCCCTTGAGAAATGGCAAAGTTCCACATCCTGACTATTTTCCAACTTGGAAACATGACAACAGATCAAGACCATTTGGCCTATCTAGTCTACCCTTCCATGCCACCTTTACTGTCCCTTTTTGTTTCTTTCAGAGATCCTCTGTGTTTGTCTCATACTTCCATTACAAGAGTGGTAGATGCACAAGGACTGTATATGATTTCAAGAAATATTTCCATAAATTACTCATGGGTCTATCTTCTTTCACCCTCATCCTATACCCCTTAATTAGAAAGCTTTATTTAAATTGACAGAGGCTCTCCTCCTGTGCCTTTATGTCATGGAGGTATTTAAATATTTATCATATCTCCTCTCTCCCGCCTTTCTTCCAAAGTATACATATTGAGATCTTTAAGTCTGTCCCCATATGCCTTATGACAAAGACTACTGATAATTTTGGTAGCCACCCGCTGCCTGGACTCCATCATGTTTATATATTTTTGAAGGTATGGTCTCCAGAACTGCATACAATACTCCAATGAAGTCTCACCAAAGATTTATACAAAGGGACTATCACCTCCTTTCTACTGGTCATTCCTCTCCCTATGCACCCAAAAATCCCTCTGACTATCGCCATCACCTTTTCTATCAATTTAGCCAACTTTAGATCATAGGAACATAAGAACATAAGATATGCCATACTGGGTCAGACCAAGGTCCATCAAGCCCAGTATTCTGTTTCCAACAGTGGCCAATCTAGGTCATATGTACCTAGCAGTTTCCCCAAGGGACACAGGTTCCACAATGCTGTATTGGTTCAAGCATTGATATCCTGGGTCCCTTCTTAATAATGGTTTATGGACCTTTCCTCCAAGAACTTGTCCAAACCTTTTTTAAACCCAGCTACACTAACAGCCTTTACTACATCCTCCGGTAACAAATTCCAGAGTTTGATTACACGTTGAGTGAAAAAATATTTTCTTTTATTAGTCTTAAATAGTTTACCCTGTAGCTTTATTGCATGTCCCCTAGTCTTTCTATATTCTGATAAGGTAAACAATCGATCTATGTTTACCCGTTCCACTCCGTTCATTAATTTATAGACTTCAATCATATCACCCCTCAGCCATCTCTTTTCCAGGTTAAAGAGCCCTAACCTTTTTAGCCTTTCTTCATAGGAGTATCCTTCCATCCCCTTTACCATTTTGGTGGCTCTTCTCTGAACCTTTTCTAAAATCGCTATATCCTTTTTAAGATACGGCGACCAGAATTGCACACAATATTCAAGGTGCGGTCTCACCATGGAACGATATAGAGGCATTATAATATCTTTTGTTTTATTTTCCATTCCTTTCCTTATCATACCTAGCATTCTATTTGCTCTCTTGGCCGCCGCTGCACACTGGGCCGAGGGTTTTAACATGGTATCCACAATGACGCCTAAATATTTTTCCTGGGTGGTGGTTCCTAATGTGGAACCTTGCATCGTGTAACCATAGTTTGGGTTGTTCTTCCCTAGATGCATAACCTTGCACTTGTCCACATTAAATTTCATCTGCCATTTTGATGCCCAGTCTTCCAATTTATCAAGATCCTCTTGCAATTTACCACAATCCTCTTGGGTTTTAACAACTTTAAATAGTTTTGTGTCATCTGCAAATTTGATAACCTCACTCATTATTCCACTTTCCAGGTCATTTATGAATATGTCAAAAAGCAGCGGACCCAGCACAGATCCCTGGGGTACACCACTATTCACCTTTCTCCATTGGGAAAATTGGCCATTTAACCCTACCCTCTGCTTTCTATCTTTTAACCAGTTCCTGATCCACAATAGTATACTGCCTCCTATCCCATGACTCTTTAGTTTTGCCAAAGGTCTCTCATGAGGGACCTTGTCAAAGGCTTTCTGAAAGTCCAGATACACAATATCAACCGACTCACCTTTGTCCACCTGATTATTCACTCCTTCAAAAAAACATAACAGATTAGTAAGACAAGATCTTCCTTGTCTAAAGCCATGTTGGCTGTCTCCCATTAGGTCATGACTATCTACATGCTGAGTAATTTTATTCTTTATGATGGTTTCTACCATTTTTCCCGGTACTGATGTCAGGCTCACCAGTCTGTAGTTTCCCGGATCACCCCTGGAACCCTTTTTAAAAATTGGTGTTACATTGGCGATCCTCCAATCTTCAGGTATTAGAGATGATCAGATCATCAGAAACAATCACCCTCGCCCAGGTCTCATTCTTCTTTTGTGGACAGAAATGCTTCACTCTATATATTGTACTGTTTCCTTGGATTTTTGCAGCCCAAATGCAAAATACTCAATTTTTTAGCATTAAATCTCAGCTGACAAATTCTTGACCATTTTTCAAACTTCACTATATCCCTCTTTATGTTATCTACAGCTTCCTGGGTGTCTATGCTATTGTATATTTTGATATCATCCTCAAAGAGGCAAACCTTACCCGACAGCCCTTCCACAATATCGCTTAAAAAGAGTCGGACCAAGGACAGATATCTGCAACACACCACTGGTAACATTCTTCTCCTCAAAGTGAGCCCCATTTACCTGTGCTCTTTATTGCTGCCCACTCAACCCATTTCTAACCCAGTAAGTCACTTTAGGGTCTATCCATAGGACACTCAATTCATTTATAAGTCATTTGTGTGGAACAGTATCAAAGGCTTTACTGAAATCTACAGTAGGTACACCACATCTAGAGCTCTCCCTCAGCCAACTCTCTAGTCACTCAAATTAATGAGATTTGTCTGACAAAAACCTGCCATTGGATTCCAGATACCTCACTATCTTCTGTTTTAGCAGTATTTCCATTAATTTATTCACCACAGAGATCAGACTAATTGGCCTGTAGCTCCCAACCTCATCCTTACTTCCACTTTTGTATAGAGGGACCACATTCACCCATCTCCAGTACTCTGAGACCATTTCTGACTCTAAAGAAGCATTGACATGGTCAGATAATAGAACCTCCAGAACTTCCTTAAGTTTTTTCACTACTTTTGCATGTATCCCATCTGGTCCCATTGCTTTGTCTACTTTTAGTTTATCTAGTTCCTCGCGAAGACAGTCTTCTGAAAATCATTCAAGATCAGCCTCACTTTTATTCCTATTTGGGTGTTTTCTGAGGAGCTGCTCCTGACAAATATTTGTTAAGCAATTCTGCTTTATCCTCATCAGCTTCTATATGTTTCTCCCCTTCACCCTTGAGTTTGACAATACCACTTTTGCACTCTCATTTCACTAACATCTGAAAAATGTTTTGTCCTCCCATTTCACTGCATTGGATAGTTTTTTATTCAATTTGTATCTTTGCTGTCCGGACTAGTTTCCTAGCTTCTCTTAGCTTTTCCAAATATTGATATTTGTCTACCTCTTTCTGTGATCTCTTGTATTTTATGAAGAACATCCTCTTTTTTTCAAAGAGGGGATTGACTGTGTTCTCTGGACCTAAAGGACACCTACACCCACATACAGGTATCCAAATCCCAGAAAGTATTTGTGATTCATCATAGGAAAACACCATGTCCAGTACCACATACTGCATTTCAGCCTAGCATTTGCTTCTCGCATATTCACAAAATGCCCCATGGTTTTGATAGCAATCAGGATAGCAGCTATATTCTCTAGGAGCCAGTCAAAGTCTTATCTCCAATTTTGGCTGGGACGTTGGCTGGGGCTTCTGAACCTTTAGCTGTCTAGGACGGGAGCAAAAGGTTGCCTGTTTTGTGAGGAGGATACCTATTCCTCTGAGAGTAACAGAATAACATCAAAGCCATGTGACTCAGCATTGCCCTCCATTATGGAATAGTTGCTATAACCCCCTTTCATCCCTGCTTGTTGATGCAGCACATTGCAACTTGATTGTTCACCTGGATCATGACAATTTAGTTGGCCAACAGATCTCTGAAAGCCTTTAGAACATTTGAGTTTGCTCTCAGCTCCAGGAAATGTATCGGAGACTCCTGGGTGGAGCAGAATCCATGGGTATGGAACCCATCTAGATGAGCCCCACAGCCCAGTTTGGATGCATCTGTCATTAGCAACTTTTGGTAAGGGCAAATTTGAAAAGGGAGGCCTTTTACCAGATTGGAATGATTCATACACCAAGACAGGGAGATCCAAAGGAGTGATATAAATGATGTCCTTCAGCCTGTGAGTGATGTGTGTCCACTATGTGGTTAGGGTCCATTGAGACTGTCTCATTTTGAGAAGTGCCAAGGAAGTTACATGAAACATCAAAGCCATGTGACTCAGCATTCTCAACATATCCCTTGCTGACATCTGCTGACTCTGTCCTTCAACTATTGCAACTAACCAGGTGAGCGTGTCTTTCAGAAGGAAGGCTTTCACCTGAGTCATGTCTAGCAGAGTTTCAATGAACTCCAGTTCACATGATGGGCTGTGATCTGATTTGGGGTAATTGATGAAACCTAGTAACTCCAAAACCCAGATGCTAAGGCATATCGATTCTCAAATCCTGTCCTGAGTGGCGTTCCTAATAAACTAATCATGCAAGTAGAAAAATACATGCATGCCCAGTCTGTGTAAAAATGCTGCAACAACCTCAAGACATTTTGTGAATATGCAAGCAGCGAATGCAAGACCAAAAGGCAATATGATGGACATGATGTTTCTACTACTGCTACTACTGATCATTTGCATAGCACATGCAGCACTGTACAGACACGTAAAAGACAGTCCCTGCTCATCAGAACTTACAATCTAGTCAAGACAGACACCACAACAGCAGAGTGCAAGGATATATCTAGGGGAATGGTAAGGAAACACATAGGAAACTAAGTAGATCAGGATCCAAAAGCGGCCTCGAAGAGGTGAGTTTTAGCTTGGATCTAAAAAGGGCCAGAGATGAAGCCTGATGCACTGACTCAGGTAATTTGTTCCAGGCATAAAGAGCAGAAAGGTGGAAGGATCAAAGTCTGGAGTTCGCAGTAGAAGAGAAGGGAACAGATTAGAAGGATCTGCCAGAAGATGGGAGTTCTCAAGGAAGGGTGTAGGGAGAGATAACAGAGGAAAGGTAGTGAGAAGCAGTAGAATGAGTGCACTTACAGGTTAGTAGGAACGTTTGAACTGGATATAGAAACAGATAGGGATTCAATGAAGTCACTTGAGAAGAGGTGTTATATGAGCATATTGAGGCTGGCGGAAGATTAGTCATGCAGCTGAGTTTTGAAGAGATTGAAGGGGAGAGAGATGATTCAGAGGGAGACCAGCAAGGAGGAGGTTGCAATAGTCTAGATGGGAAGTGACTAAAGAATAGATAAGTGTCTTAGTAATTTGTGTAGAAAGGAAGGAAGGAATTTTACCAATTTTATAGATAAAGAAGCGACAGGGGGGGGGGGTTTGTTTGTTTTTTTAATTGTTTATTTTTAAGTTTTACAATAACACCATAATCAACAAACATAGCACATTGTGAGACTATACCCTCCTTAGGCGCCCGCCTAGATAGGGGGTATAGCTCTGTTTGTTAAAGGAATACTCTGTAGTCGTGTCCAAGTATAATTAAAGCTGGGCTTTATTCCCCTTCCCTTGAGGATTGCCTTCTGGATACATCAAATAATGGTAACACAAATAAACTGTTGCTTCACAGATAAATAAAAGCTTTCCAAACGATAATAATGCTTCTTCTTGCTTCTTAACAAAGAGATTCTATCTCATCAGAAATACATAGAGCACAATCCATGGGTTCTGGAATGACCTCTGGGTTTGAACTTTCCCACTGCATCACACCAGGACCTGGTCCTGTATACGGGCACCAGGTTTCTGTATTACTGGTTTCAGAACCTTGCACTGGGGAGACCTCAGTTTCTATGAGAGGAGACTGTTCTGTGCAGCCAGGGACATAAGGAGCTGTGCTTGGGGTTTCCTTCCAACACCCATTCCAATAAGGGTTTTCTAACACTCTGTAAGCTTGGCTCTTTACAAAAGGACCCACTTCTTTCCCTCTGTAGAAAACAGGGTACTTATCTTTCTCTCTGGTAAAGATAGTTTCCAGCCCTTCCTCCGTTAGCCAAGGCTTCTTCTCTGAGGTGTGAACTGCCTTTCTCCGGTAGTTCCAAGCACTAGGCTTAGCTGTGCTGTAATCACTTCCTGGCTTCAGTGAGCTTTCCTGGGTGTGACGTTTGCTCTCTGCCTGCTTGGTTGCCTTCCCTGGCCCGAGGACCCCTCTGGCTTGGAAGTCTTTTGCACTGCTTCTCCCAGCACTCTCTGGTTCAACAGCCTGCTTCCACTCAGCCCTCTTTCTCCAGGACAGCGTGTCTTTCCTCCCCCTGATCTCCTTGCTCTCCTTGATCTCCCTCATCATGTGTGGAATTTCCCACCTGGTTTTAACTCCCTGCTTGTTGTACGTAGTACGTGATTCTTTCCCCAGGTGAGCCTGATTAGGACTCTGAATTTCTACTGCGTCACTAATGCTCTGAGGAAAGTTTGTTTCTCCATTCCTTGCTTCCCTGCAATCTGAATGTCTCAACTGCACATGTGGCTGTGAGGTAAGCTCTTCTTTTTCATTTCCCTTTATTATTCCAGGCTCAGTACTGTCTACCTCATGACAACATACTATGATTACAATGCGTCCCAACTCCCCCTCCCTCCCCGGCTCTGAGGGAACTACCTTACTTGTTCTAAATCCACAGACTATCATTATTGTCAAATCTGAATACCCTCCCAACATAACTGGTGGGGGGGGGGGGGGATTACAATCCTTTGCGTTTTACAACGTACCTTCTGATAGCTTAGCTTGGGCTGCATATTTATCCAATAGCACCCATTTCTCTAAATTCGGAACAGCTTTGTCAGGCTGATGTAACTTACTATAAAGTTTCTCATATCTGGCACTTTGACAGACAAGATTCCACCACACCTCCCAATTCAATTTTTCAGAATTTTTCCAATTTGCAAAAATAACCTTTAAAGCAATTGCTAACGTGAAGTTCAACAAAAAAAAAATGTATCCTTTGACATGCCGGGAAAGTTCTCTAAGGATATTAAACATACAATGTTCCAGGATAAAACATTTGAGACATCTAATATTCTCTGGATTCTGATACAAATGAGTCTCCAGAATCTCTGAACGTTGGGACACTCAAAGATCGTATGTGCATATGTACCTGCCTCTTTCTGACAGGACCAGCATTTGCCCCCTGCCATTCTATCCCATTTGGCCAATTTTTACTGGTGTGATATATGCACGATGCATAAAGAAAAACATTGATTGAGTGATCACAGCTGATCTGGAGACCCTTGTTATCGGGCCCCACAGAACTTTCCAGTTATTAGGAGAGAGAGAATGGTTCAATTCCGATTCCCAGACTTTTGACAAGCCCGTCAACTTATGAGGGGTACAATCTCTAAAATAATCATAAATTATAGAAGCGCTCCTGCCTTTTCTGCGACTTCCTTAATATTTTTAAACAAAACACCCTCTGCTGCCAAATCACTTACATTGATTTTGGTCGCCCCTACACTGTGTCTGAGTTGAAGCCACTGTAGATAAACGGCCCTGGGAAGCGAGAACTCAGTTTGTAGAGTGGAGAAAACCTTCCAGCTATTTAACCCTAAGAGCTGACCCAGGGTCCAAATGCCGCAATCTTGCCATCTCTTCCACGCAAACATCTTTCCTTTGATTTTAAACATTGGATTCCACCAAAGCGGCAGCATCCTGGAAGGAGGGTTGTCCTTACCTATAATCTGCGCAAGCGTCAAATAGGCCTCTTGCATAGCTGAAATCACTTTCCCTACCGTTGCCCACTCCGGATATGCCAAGGAGCAGGAACAAAGGGCAGGGCACTACAACTTGACTCTCCACCTCTAGCCAAATTGTTTTTTGGGCAAGATAGTCAAAGCCTGCCCACAACGCCCCCTGCTTTAACAAGAAGGCATGGTGGTACCAGCGGAAATCCAGGAATTGCACCCCCCCCCCCCCTCTCTTTAGAGGCTTTTAATTTTTTAACGGCGATCCTAGGCTGCGAACCACCCCATAGAAACTTATTCAAGCTTCTCTCCAAAGCAGCATACATTCCTGAAGGAAGAGTGAAAGGCAACATTCCCAACACATAGTTGATTTTTGGCATTAAAGTCATTTTAATAGTTTCTAATCTTTCCACCACGTAAGGTGGAGACCATGATAATGTCATTTTACGTATCATATTTAATAAATCCTCTGTGTTGATTTGGATAGTTTGATCTATCGAGGCATCGTATCTGACTCCCAGATATTTGACATTACCTGCCTCCCAATGAAATAGGAATGTCGCCATTGACTCAGAGGTAGTTAAGTTATACATAGGGAAGGCCACCGACTTAGACCAGTTTATTTTATATCCTGACATCCCTGAGTAGCATTCAATCAGATCTAAGACCGCAGGAATAGCAGGAGGCTGGGTAAAAAGTAGGAGATCGTCTGCATATGCAGATAACTTCACCTGCAAATCGCCTATTACAAACCCACATATGTCCTCTTTCTGTCTGATGGCTATGGCCAATGGCTCAAGAGCCAAATTAAAAAGTAACAGGGAAAGAGGACAACCCTGACGGGTGCCTCTATGCAATGAAAAGGAGCGAGACAAGATACCATTAGCAAAAATGCGGGCTCTTGGTCTCGAATATAATACACGTATCATGTTTATGAAACCCGAACCAAGCCCAAACCAATCCAAAATTCTAAACAGAAAAGGCCATTCAAGTCTGTTGAACGCCTTTTCTGCATCCAGAGAGAGACCCACATAGGGAGAGTCTACAAGATTTGCCCTTTCTAACAGGTTACAAAGTAATCTTGCATTAAAGTCTACCTTCCAGGGATAAAGCCACATTGGTCGGGATGAATCTAGTCCCTTATGACTTTAGAGAGCCTATTCACTAACACTTGCGTATATTTTATAATCTGAATTCAACAAAGAGATTGGTCTATAATTTATGACCCGACTGGAATCCTTCCCTGGTTTTTCCAGAACTACAATCGTGGCTTCTGAGAAATTTCCCGTGTGTCCCTGTGAGCTATAAAGCTCCTCAAAGTAAGTCAGTAAGTATGGTATCAGTTCTTCTCCAAAAACTTTATAAAATTCTGCTGGTATTCCATCCGGACCTACTGCCTTTCCCGAGGCCATAGAATTAATTACCGTACGTATTTCCTCTCTCGATAGGGGTTTATCCAACTCTCTGGACTGCTGTTCCCCCAGTTTGGATTGGTTTAAATTCCTCAAAAAATCATTAGAGGCTTCTAAATCAGATGCTAATTCCGAGGAATATAGCTTATCATAATAACCCGAGAATGCTTCTAAGATTTGCTCATTGCTAGTCAATCTACCCTGCTTATCATCAAATATGGAAGTAATGTGAGATCTCTCTTGCTTCCCTCTTAAAGCATTAGCAAGAGGTTTACCCATTTTATTTTGTTCAACATGATATTGGGATAATTGCTTAAGCATTACTTGCTCTACTTCCGAGCTTAAAATTTAATTGTATTGATATTTTAGTCTCTGGAGCCGCAGTAATATACCAACATCCGATTGTTTTTGACAAAGTTGCTCCCCGGCTCTAATTTGCTCGTCTAGGACATTTAACTGGGTCTTTCTCTGTCTATTCTCCTTAATAGTAAAGCTAGTAATTGTTGCCCACAAAAAGGCTTTAAAGGCCTCCCACCAGGCCCAGCTTGCCATATCACCTAATTTATTTGTATTAAAATAGCTTCGTATGTTGTTGTTAAATGCCGTCAAGTCGGAGTCGACTCATGGCGACCCTCTGGATAGCTATCCTAAATTGTGTTCGGTCTTGAGTCAGGCGGCTCATTGTTGACAGACTGGAACCCGTAGCTGCTGTTATTGTATCGATCCATCTCATTGCTGGCCTTCCTTTTTTGCGCTGACCTTCTATCTTGCCAAGCATGATGTCTTTTTCTAATGATCTCTCTCTTCGCATGATGTGTCCAAAGTATGAAAGTCGAAGTCTTGTCATCTGAGCTTCTAAAGAAAGCTTAGGTTTGATCTCCTCTAGTACCGACTGGTTTGTTCTTCGGGCAGTCCATGGTATACACAGTATTCACCGCCAGCACCATAATTCAAAGGCATCAATTTTCTTCCTGTCTATCTTTTTCACTGTCCAGCTTTCACATCCATATGATGTTATTGAAAATACTATGGCTTGAACAAGTCGAATCTTTGTATGGAGAGAGACATCTCTGCTCTTGAGAATCTTATCTAGGACTTTCATAGCCATTCTGCCAAGAGCAATGCGTCGTCTGATTTCTTGACTACTTGTTGCTTCTTTATTGATAGTTGATCCAAGTAGGTTAAAGTTGTTCACGATTTCAATTTCTTCTCCTTCAACGATGAATCTGTTGATTATGCCAGTTGTCATGATCTTTGTCTTCTTTACATTAAGGTGCAGGCCCATTTTGAGACTATGTTCTTTGATTGCGAGAAGCAAATGTTTCAGATCATCTTCACTTTCAGCCAGTAATGTGGTATCATCAGCATAGCGAAGGTTGTTGATGAGTCTTCCACCAATCTTCACACCTCTGTTGTCTTCATACAATCCTGCTTCTCTGATGATTTGTTCTGCATATAAATTAAACAGGTAGGGGGAAAGTATGCAGCCTTGTCTTACACCTTTGCTTATTTGAAACCATTCTGTTTCTCCTTGTTCCGTTCGAACTGCTGCTTCTTGATCATTATACAGATTGCGCAACAGAACGATCAGGTGTTCTAGTATACCCATGCTTCTTAATGTGGCCCAGAGTTTCTCATGGTTTACACAGTCAAATGCCTTGCTATAGTGTCGTGAAGTACAGGGTTCAGAACCAAGGGAGGCAGAGGATTCACTACAAAGTGAAACCAGAACTGTCAGTGCTGAAACAAGCATGGAGGGTTGGCATGGAAACCCTAAACAAAGAACGTCACAGAGTGCTAGGGAACGCCCATCCCCTGAGCTAGCTCCTGCCTCATCAGGGAAGTGGGAACACCTGGTGGGAGGTGTGGCTCAGCACAACGGAGAAAGAAACTTAGATAAAAAGCCTTTAGTTAAATATAGGACGGAGAAAGAGAAGGAGAAGGAGAAGGTCACAGACATAGTCTCAGATACGGAGACAGAAGGAAAAGGCAGCACAGCAAGCGTGGAGAAAGCTGAAAGAAGGAGAAAACCAGAGAAAGATAGATACTCCGAGGGCAGCCAAGGTCTCTGGCTGAGAGAAGGAAAAAGGGAAAGAAATCCCAATTCCACTCGGAGGAACTTTTCAGAGGAAGAGAGCTGGGGAAGATATTCAAGTCCAGTTCCTAGGGAGCAGTGCTCAACTACAAAAAGCACTGGGGATTTTTACTATCCAAAAAGCAGAGACGTTTACTCTGGGAACCAGAAAAGACAACCACGCTGTGCTCACAACAGACAGCCTGCAGGTAAAGCTTATTTCCCTGATACCAAGCTTTTATCAAAGGGAAGAGAAACGTTTTACCAACCTTTTTGTAGCCAAGGGAGATTCCTGGGAGAAAGCAATTCTAAAGGCAGACACAGAATTCCCTATAGCCAAACAGAAGAGGGAAACGTATATCCTTTTAATTACAGAGGGCTGTGTGCACAGGAAGCCAAACACCCATACTCACAGAGCAGGTTGGGGGAAGGGAACCCTGTAATTGGAACGGAGAGGTTTGCATGGCAAGCAGAAGAACCCTCTCTAAGAGACCTTAAGGAAGAAGGTGATCTTATGCAGTGGGACCCTTATCAACCCCCTGAGTCCGAAGTGTTTATGGACTGCTCTTATATGGTGGCAGACAATGTGCAGTCCCTTTGTTAATAATACTGGATTTTGCTGAAGGAAGAAAAACAGCCAAAAGAAGTATTTTGGGGGGAAACTGTTTTATTCTTTTTGATTCCGTAACAGCTGAAGATAAGCATTATTTAAGTTGCCTATTTTTGTTCACATCAGGAGTATGGTTTCTTTGTAAATATATTCTTTGTTCATGGTCATCAACATCCAACCCCGGGAGGGGCAATAAATCCTAATTTAACCTGAACCACTCGTGCACAACTTGGACTCATTCTTACTACTGTAGGACTACATTACCCAGGAGGCCTTTCCAAAACCTCCATTTAAAGTTCACAGTATAAGAAACACAACTACCCACTTGCCTTGCCCACGCTAAATGCCTCTGGGAGGGTGAGTGGTGACAATAGTCAATAAAGCACAAATAGATATCCTTTTGGTATTCTTTAGTCTTTTCAAGGATCCATCTCACATCCGCAATGATGTCTCTCGTTCCTCGCCCATTCCTGAACCCTGCTTGCACTTCAGGTAGTTCTTGTTCCAGGTATGGTTGTAGAGCAGAGCGATTGTTCGATAATTTCCACAGTCAGTTGGATCACCTTTCTTTAGTATTGGTATAAACACAGATCTTTTCCAGTCAGTTGGCCATGATGTTGTCTTCCATATTTCTTGGCAGAGCCTTGTAAGTACGGTAACAGCTGCATCAGATTGCTGTAATACTTCTATGGGAATGCTATCAATGCCTGGTGCTTTGTTCTTTGATAAGGCTTTCAATGCTGCTTTAACTTCTTCTTTCATCACCAATGGTTCCTGATCATAAGGTACAGGTTGAAATGGCTGTTGGTCCACTTGATCTTTATCATATATAAACTCTGTAAATTCCTTCCACCTTTTCTTGATCTTCTCAGCATCATTCAACATAGACCCGGTGAAAAGCGGTATATAAATATAGCTAAATAAATAAATAAAACCTTGAGCATCTTGTAACATTCCAATTCGAGGCTGGAACTTTTTCTTTAACTCTCGTAGCTTTAGGAAAGCCGATCTTGTTCTTCCTCTAATAGTTTCTGCTTCTATTTCCTTGCATGCGTCATTGTAGTACTTTTCCTTGTCCTGTCTTGCTGCACGTTGGAAATCTCTGTTGAGTTCTGTTATTGTCTTTCTTGTGGAAGTCAATGATGGAAAAGCTCTATAACATCAACAAAGACAAAACCTGGAGCTGACTGTGGTACAGATCATCAACTACTAGTATGCAAACTCAAGCTAAAGTTGAAAAAGAGCAAAACACTCATGAATGCAGCAAAATATGACCTTGAGAATATACCACTGGAATTTAAAGACTGCCTGCAAAATCGATTTGCTACTTTAGATACAAATGACAGAGCTCCAGAAGAGTTATGGAATGACATCAAGAAGGTTGTGTTGGAAGAAAGCGAGAAGTCTCTACAAAAGGTGAAAAAGCAAAAACGGCCAAAATGGATGACGGAAGAAACTCTGAAAATTGCCCAAAAACGCAGAGAAGCTAATGCTTCGTATAGCAGATCTCATTTCTTCCTGAAATGAGGCTTCAGTTAACCAGGATCTGCTAAAGGACCATGTCAGACTATGTTTAATTTCTCCCGGTAGCAGTAACTTTAGCGTAATAGCCGCATGATCCGAGATGTGCATACTCAGGGTGTCCGCAGCACAGGATGCCGGTGTTCTTCCATATGTAGGTGGTATTTCAGGGGTCACCCATATTTTGCACCATTTTTGGCCAATTTTATGTCTGCATTCATGCTTCTCCAACAAACGTTTAATGATAGTGTATTCCAGAGGATCCAGTTTAAGATATTTGATGGTCAAGACTGTTTCTCCAATGGACCGGCCTCTTTCTTTTCATCAGGACCCAGGCCACTTTGCATGCGGCTCATGCCGTTATTGTAATGATGGCTATATTAGGGCCCATTTGGACGGATGTTCATACTTCGATCGTCTACAAATCAAAGTGGCGTACCACATGTGATTCCTCTTTTGTGGTATACCTGATTCAATGCCCCTGTCCCCTTTATTACATCGGGCGCACTATACATAGTGTTAAGTTTCATTTGGGCGAACATGCCTCTCAGCTTCGCACTAAAAACCTTATAGCACCTATGGTTGAGCACTGTTTGAAGAAAGCTCATACCTTTGACCAACTCCGTTGGCGAGTGATGGACAGTGTCCCTGTGAACCCTAGGGGAGGGGACTGGATCTCGAAACTGCAGAAGTTGGAACAGCGATGGATCTACACATTAGGATCAGTCTCCCCTTACGGTTTAAATACATACTTGGAATAGTATAGCATCATTTGATTTAAAAACTGTCTTTTTTGGATATTAAGGATAGCTTCATTTACTCAACCTACTGGGTTCAGGGGATCCCTTATTTGTAGGGTTTCCCTTGCCTTTTAAGGTTGTAGTAAGTGTCATCATGCTATGATTGGATCTTGCCAGCACTTAGCCAATCGTCAGCATCTACGTCACACGCTCGTTCTTTTTAAAAGTAGAAAGGCTCCGTTTGTTTGAGACATTGCAGCTGTTACTACCATAAGCATCTCACGCAACCTGATGCAGGGTCATGGCATTCTGACCCGAAACGTGCCACGTCGTTTACCATCATGGATTATGTGGTGGTGTTCAGCTCGTGAAGAAGGTTAACAGCAGTCAAATTCATTCTGCAGTTAAGTGTTTTAAAAACACATTGTTTTTGAAAATTAATAAAAGGAACGGTCACAGTGAGGGGTAGGATTTGATTCCTCCCTCTTTTGATTGACGGTTCCGACAAAAAGATATTGTTTAAAAGAAGGCCTTTCTTTAAGTGCTTCAGGGTTTATTATCTAGATTTGTTTGTTCACTCTGAGGGAGGTTTCTTTTTGTAAGCTTAAGGAACATGAGGCCTGGAACGTATTAAAGAAATCATGAAATCAGAGGACTACCAAGGTATTTTGGAGTGAAATGTGCTACTTAATGTCAGAAAGCTAGGTCTGGGTTGAAGGTCATGAATCCTCCAGCAGGAAAATGACCAAAAACATACATCCAAAAGTACAAAAGAATGGTTGAAAAGGAAAAGATGGACTGTTAAACTGAGGAGCAATGAGTCCTGATCTCAAAGCAATCGAGAATCTTTGGAAAGAGCTGAAATCTGCCATTGGTAAAGGAATTCCTAGAAACATTCATGATCTGGAACAAATCGCAGTTGAAGAATGGGAGAAATTACCAGCAGACAAATGTATGAAACTTATAGATGGCTACAAGAAATTTATTTATTTATTTATTTAACAGTATTTCTATACCGCCTTTTCCTACAATCAAGGCGGTGTCACAACAAAACAATCAAAAGTGGTGGAGGTGTAATTCATGCAGTGAAAGAAATGTTATGATTTGCGTGTGGGGAAAAGTGTATTAGATTAGGTTGAACTATGTACAGTGTGCGCTATGGTACAACATGGGCTATAATACAATGATCTGAACAATTAGGGCATAAGATATATCCTGTGTCGTTATACAATTTCTTATCAGGGTTGGGAGGGGCGAGTACGTGGTTCTTGTTGATTAAGTGACATGTCCATAGTGTTCTATGAACAGTGTTGTCTTCAGCTGTTTGCGGAAGTCTTTGAGGTCCGTTGTCGATCTCAGTTCGTCTGGGAGGGAGTTCCAAATTGTTGGGGCAGCCAGGGAGAGTGCTCTCTCAGTGGTATCCTTTCGTGTTTTTCTGAAGTCGCTCGGGGTGTTGACTCTGTTGGAGGTTCCTTTTCTTCTTGGGCGAGTGCTGGTGTCTGGATGAATGAGGTTGTGCAGGCTGTTGGCTGAAATGTGGTGTTTGATTTTGAATATGTTTATTATTGTTTTGTATTTGATGCGTGAGCTGATTGGGAGCCAGTGTAGGTCTTTGAGAACCGGAGTAATGTGTTCATGTCTTGTTGAGCCAGATATAATGCGGGCTGCAGTGTTTTGGGCTAGCTGAAGAGGTTTGAGAGTTTGTTTTGCTAGGCCAAGGTAGATGGGGTTGCAGATGTCCAGTAATGGAGTGATGAGTGCTTGGCATACGGTACGGAAGTGTTCTGTGGCGAGGAGGGGTTTAAGTCTTCTGATGATTCTCA
This sequence comes from Ichthyophis bannanicus, assembly GCA_033557465.1. NCBI lineage: Eukaryota > Metazoa > Chordata > Amphibia > Gymnophiona > Ichthyophiidae > Ichthyophis > Ichthyophis bannanicus. The sequence goes on along the minus strand of CM066032.1, from coordinate 1,760,851,927 downwards.
TTCTGTGGTATGCGTTCTTGATTGTTTTGTTTACGTGTGTCTTGAGATTCAGTTCTTTGTCCAGGGTTACTCCAAGGTATTTTACTTCTGATTTCATTGGTATGGTTGTGTCTGCTACTCTGATGTCCGGTGGGTGGATGAAGTCTGTGTTGCGAGTGATTATTAGTGCCTCAGTCTTGCTGTAGTTGATTGAGAGGTTGTTGTCCTTACACCATCTTGTCATTTGTGTTAGGCAGTCAGTTATTTTAGAGTAGTCTGGGTTGTCAGTTGAGATAGGCGTGTATATCATAATATCGTCTGCATAGATGGTGTATTGAATGTTGTTCGCTTTCAGAATGTCGCATATTGGCTGGATGTATATGTTGAACAGATAATCGAGAAGATCGTCCAGCAGCAACTACAGGAACACCTCGATCTCAACAACATACTCGATCCACAACACCACGGATTCTGCCCTCTACATGGAGTCGAGACCCTCATGACCACACTGATGAACACTCTCCTCATAGGAACGCAAGAAAAACACTCTGGCTACGCCATGATCTTCCTTGACATATCTGCAGCCTTTGACACCATCTCCCACAACATCCTCATACACAGACTACGGTCAATTGGGATCAAAGACACTGTACTACAATGGTTCCAATCATATCTAACTAACAGAAAGCAACTAATCCGCACCAGCAACACGACATCCCCTCCGTTCCAACAACACCAAGGAGTCCCCCAAGGATCCACACTATCAGCCATGCTTTTCAACATCTACCTCCAACCACTCTGCTCAGTCATACGCACTCACAACATTAGCTTTCACATTTACGCAGATGATATCATGCTCTATGCCCCCATCACAACCACGAACCCAACAAACACCCACCTATCAACATGCTTCACAGAGGTGTCCAACTGGTTACAAGCAAACAACCTCTCCATCAACATAAAGAAGACAGAAGCCCTCATAGTCACAAAAGACCCAGACTTTACACCACCTACACATTTCAACATAGGCACCACAAACATTCAAATACAACCACAAATAAGGTACCTGGGCAATATCATCGACCAAGCACTCACCTTAAAGCAACAAATCTCCAAAACCTCCGGAACTATATTCCACAAAGCAAGGACAGTCCAACGTCTCAGACCCCTTCTTGAACATCAAGACTTCAGAACTGTAATGCAAGCCATGACGCTCCCACATCTGGACTACTGCAATATATTATACCATGGACTTCCAGCCACACAGACGAACCCCCTCCGAACAGCATTGAACACCATGGCGAGAATCATTCAGGGAGCAAAGAAGACCGACCACATCACCCCAATTTTGAAAGAGCTACACATACTCCCCCTCGAAGCAAGGACTAAATACAAAGCCATCCTACTCACCCACAAAGCCATACATCAAACACGAAACTCCCAACTTCACACCCTACTGTCTCGACCAGTTCTCGGCAGAACTACCAGACAAGCCTCCAGCAACTCACTCACCATCCCTCACAAAAGAACCAAATGCTCGCAACGGACCTGCAATCGAGCCTTTGAACTGTATGCTCCATCCTTATGGAACTCTCTACCAAGCTGTCTCCGAAATAACACCGATTTACTATCTTTTAGAAAGCAACTGAAAACCATCCTGTTTCAGGAATACCTCAACATGACGCCCACCAAAAAGCGAAATAACCTCTGATCTCACCCACCATGACCACCCAACTTATACTATACTAACCCAACCTTGACCAAAAATCTGTCTACGTCCAAAGTCTGTCCTATGTCTTACCTTGAAATCATCAATGTAGCCTCCCCGGTGACGGCCCCATCCCTACACGTAAATTCCCCCTCCCCCTTTATGTAACGCCGCTTTGACCCGGTGAAAAGCGGGATATAAATACAGCTAAATAAATAAATAAATAAGTGCCGAGAGGGCGGACCCTTGAGGCACTCCTTGGAGGACTTTTATGGGTTGAGAGGTGTTGTGGCCTACCTTGACCTGTATCTGCCTGTCGGTGAGGTAGGATTGGAACCATTTTAATGTGGTACCATGAAGTCCAATTTTCTTTAGTCTTTCCAGGAGAGTTAGGTGGTCAACTGTGTCGAAGGCAGAAGAGATGTCTACGAAGATCATTAGGATACCTTTTTTGGTGTTGTCTATGACTCGGAGGATGTTATCTAAGAGGTAGATCAGCAGTGTTTCGACTCCGTGCTGAGGACGAAAGCCGTGTTGGTTGTCATCTAGAGGAGCATGGGTGTCGATGTGTTCCTGTAGTTGTTGTTGTACTGATTTTTCTATGATTTTTGCTAGAAAGGGTATGCTGGATATTGGTCGGTATGCGGCTGGGTTGCTCTTGTCGAGAGTTGTTTTCTTTGGTATTGGTCGTACTGTAGTTTGTTTTAGTTGAGCTGGCATGAGTCCTTGGGAGAGTGAGTTGAGCACCATGTTGTGTATGATGTGGATGAAGCTTGATTTGGTGGCTTTGATCCATGATACTGGGCAAGGGTCCGTAGGAGCGGTGCTTGTTCTGATTGCTGAGATAATGTGGGAGAGCTGTTCTGTTGAGGGAGGGCAGAATGTGTCCCAGGTCATAGGGTGTGAGTCAGGCTGGGTTGAAGAGCTGGGCGTAATTGGTTCTGTGGAGTGAAATTTTTCCTTGATGTGATCAGCAAATTTTTGCGGGTCTATTTGTACTTCTTCCTCTGTCTTCTGTTCCTTTGTGAGGATTTTCACTATTTCGAATAGCTCTCTGGGTTTGTTTATGAAGGTGTTTATCATGTTTGTATGGTATTCTTTCTTGGATTGGTTGATGTGTTCAGTGTATTGTGTTTGGTTTGTTAGGTATATCTGCTGGTTTTCAGGTGTTTTGGATTTTCTCCATCTCCGTTCAATCTTTCTGAGTTCTCTTTTTTTTGACGTATGGTTGTGGAGTACCAGGGCTTGTGTTGTCTCTTGTTGTGACGGTGTTTCTTTGGTCTGGTAGCTGTTGCTGTGGCGGCGTTGGATAGTGTGTTGTTCCAGTTGGTTATTTGAGTCTCTAGGTTGTCTGTTTCTGTAGTCAGTTGTTTTATCGTGTCTAGTAGGAAGGCGTCTCTGTCGAATTTCTTGAATCGCCTTTGTGTGGGTGAGTTGTCGGATTGTTTGTTGAGATTGCCTTTTTGTAGTTGCAGTTTTATCTTGATTATGTAGTGGTCTGACCAAGGAACTGGGGTGATGGAAGGTGTTGAAATTAGACCTCTTGAAGTTAGGGAGCTGGTTGCGAAGATGAGGTCTGGCGTAGAACCGTGTCTGTGTGTTGGGGCGTTGATGATTTGGGTGAATTGAAGTGAGGTCATTGCTTGAAGGAAGGCTTCTGCATCTTTGTTGTTGGTGGACTTGAGGTTGAAGTCACCTAGCAGTAGCGTGGGTTTGTTAGTTGCGGTGATGGCACATACTGTTTCGAGCGTAGATGCTAGTTCATCAGGTGGGGCTCGGGGTGCTCTGTAGGTTAGGCAGAGTGCCATGTGTTTATTCACGATGCTGAGTGTGTTGCCTTGTGGTGTGTCGGTGGAGCTCTGCGTTTTGAACTTTAGGTTCTTCTTTGCAATTATCAGTACCCCTCCTCCGCGTTTGTGGGTGCGTGGGCAGCTGTATGCTGTGTAGGTGTCTGGTACCAATTGATTGAGTAGAACAGTGTCAGTGGGATTGAGCCAAGTTTCTGTAATGCAAAGTATGTCTGGTTGGTGGTCTTCTATGTGGTCTGCTATTGTGTGTATCTTGTTGCATATGGATCTTGCGTTTATGAGCTCTATGGTTGCGTGCTCTGTGGGCTTTGTTGTATTGTGTGCATCCGTTGAATGTAGTGTGTGGGGGTGTGATTTGTGTGTGTTTTTCTTCTTGTCGTTGATGTGCTGAGTGTGGCAGAGTGATTGCGTTGTGGTTCTATGTATGACCAGGTGGTAGGTGGATGCCATGGAGAGTTATGGTTTGGGTAGTGGAGGTGAGAGTTTGGTGGTAGGAAATGTGTGAGGAGGAGGCTGAATGGTAGAAGCAATGTTGTGATCATGTTTGTTTGCTGTGGTGTTCTGTGAGAGGTCTACTTGCGGTTTCAGACATCTTTGCCTCGGTCTGCCCCTTGTTGCGTTCTGCTGTGAAGTTGTCTGCGGTGCTGTTACCCTCTGCTCGCCTTTGTGCCGCGCCTAAGGGCCACGCCAAAGGGCCCTCTGGCGAGGCCCTCAGGCGCGGGCACGCCCTGCAGGGACGCCTGCTTTTAACTGCTGCCTGACCGGGCTCCCACTGCCCCAATTGGGCAGGAGCTGAAGAGAGGCTCCCACTGCCCCGATTGGGCAGGAGCCGAAGAACTGGAGGTGGAGTGTCCGGGCCGCGGCGTTCCTGCAGGCAGGGACGCCGCTTTTAACTGCTGCCTGACCCGGCTCCCACTGCCCCGATTGGGCAGGAGCTGAAGAGAGGCTCCCACTGCCCCGATTGGGCAGGAGCCGAAGAACTGGAGGTGGAGTGTCCGGGCCGCGGCGTTCCTGCAGGCAGGGACGCCGCTTTTAACTGCTGCCTGACCCGGCTCCCACTGCCCTGATTGGGCAGGAGCTGAAGAGAGGCTCCCACTGCCCCGATTGGGCAGGAGCCGAAGAACTGGAGGTGGAGTGTCCGGGCCGCGGCGTTCCTGCAGGCAGGGACGCCGCTTTTAACTGCTGCCTGACCAGGCTCCCACTGCCCCGATTGGGCAGGAGCTGAAGAGAGGCTCCCACTGCCCCGATTGGGCAGGAGCCGAAGAACTGGAAATGTTTGAAGTTTGTCTTCACTCCCAAGAGTTGTGCAACCAATATTAGCGAAGGGTGCCATTAGTTCTATCCATGTCATATTTTGTTTTGTTTTGTTTTCAGAAATTACTACGTCCAAGTTGCTCAGACATCTTTTATTTGTTGTATACCTTTGAAAATACTATTAAAATATTATGATGACATACAGTTGGAATATTTCCAGTTATTTCTCAGGAAATTGTACACAACATACCTAAAATGCAAGGTAATGTTGACCACAACTGTATTGAGAGGATGAGTTTAATCACAGCTAGACTACTGTAATGCCCATATATTGGTCAGATCACAAAGAGTTTGCACTGGCTCCAATTAATTCAGAATGTTGCAGCATGACTGATAGAGGTTCTAGGTGGCATGACCACATCACACACTTCCTCCAAAAACTGCACTGGCTATCAGTACCTACAGAGACAAATGTAAAACTCTATCTTTGGTTTTCAAAGCCCTAAGATAGGTTAGCCCTCCTCACACCTTTTAAGCCTCCCTAACTGTACCCTTCTCAGAGATCACATATGGTACTCATGGGCCTTCGCAGGAGTAGCCCTCACACTCTGAAACTCACTCCCACAGGGGCTATGCTTAACTCAAGATTACCTCCACTTCAAGAAGCAGATGAAAGCCTGACTCTTCTCCCAAGCCTTTAATGGTTATAGCAACTGATTATTCTATTGCTCATATCACATCTAGACTAGCTTTTTGCATACTCTGTGACAGTTCCATTTATGTTATTCAACTGCATTTATAATTTACCCTCAGTCTTGCCACTCACTTTTATTTATCCTGATGCCTTTGTCTTACCCATTTTGCCTGTACATAGGGTACTGTATGTTTACTAAGGTGCATGTTGATAGTGTGCAACTGTGCCACCAAATTAGTGTGGCAGTCCATTTTAATATTTGGGGGCATGTGCATCTGTCCCTCAGCCAATAGGGGGATACTGACATGCAGCACCATGATAACCACCATTGAAGTGGTGTTAAGTGCACCCAAGCTAATGACAACAGACATGATATGCTTGTGCCCAAAATGCCTGTGCTAACCTTGATGTGCCAATGCCCATGTTATGCCCCTAACCCTCCTAGTCTTTCCCCAATCAGGTGCTGACCAGATACTGAGAGATTTTTAGCATGAGGTCCCGTGCTATTATGGTAGTGCCCTTAGCATGCAACAAACCCTGCGCTACAGATTAGTACATCTTAGTGAACGTGCCTCTAAATATCTTAATTGCACTTGTCCACTCTGCTGCCTAAAAATATGTTTCTTTGTATTGTGCTGACATTGTCAGGATTATACAGTATATATGCTATATCTGGCTTTGTCAATTTTTCTTTGATTTCAGGAGACAGCCCAAAAACTCTCTCCCCACCGTTGTCTTCAGTGACGTCAAGGAGCGGAGAAGGGAGTGGGGTATCAATTGCAGCTCCTTTAGGGCCTGATTTACCAAGGTTGTTTTCCCATCCCATATCAATGAGAAAAGAAAACTTAGTAAAACAAACCCCTGCAGGCCACTGGCAGAAACACGCAGCCAACAGCCCCCCTCCTCACCCTGTCTCTCTCTCTCTCTCTTCACCCACCTACCTGATGCCAACTGTCTCCTTCTTGCATCCAATTCCTCCCCACCAGTCTCCCTTCCTTGTTCCATCATCTCCCTCCTCTTAAGGACAGCCCACTAGCCCTAGCCACAATCTCTCCACTCCCACCAGTTCAGTCAGTCACCCCTCAGCCCCTAGCCCCCCCCCCCCAAGCTAGCCCGTCAGCCCCACCTCCCCAGCATTCAGTCAGGCCCCCAGTATTTACCACTGCCCCAGTCAGACACCATACCACAGTCCCTTTCCCTCCAGCCAGAGAATCAGCCTCCAGTCCCCTTCTCCCAAACCCTCAAATAAGCCAGCACCCTGCAGCCCCCTTCTTCAGAAACCTAACCCCATCCCCTACTGGCCCCACTGTGCTGCTCATATTCCTCTGCAGCTGTCAGACTTGAAACATGAAACCAGCTACATCCTGTTTCTTGGGGAAACAGGAAGTGCCTCATTTCATGTGTTAAATAGGATTGCCAACTGGCTCCAGATGCATCTGACAGGCTTGATGCAGTCCTGGGTTTATCCCACTGCACGTAGGGACTTGTAGTTTTCCATTTCCTATGGAGTGCAATGGAGAAATCAGAACTAAATGTCCCTTATGCAATGGGGTAAACCCAGGACTGGATCAAACCTGTCGGGCACATCTGGAGTCAGTTGGCAACCCTAGTATTAAACCTAGATGTATGTCTATTAAACCGGGCTATTGTTAACCCAGGCTATCTGCTCCTAGGTCCCATTGAATAACTATATGCCTGCCAGAGTTATGATGGCTTCAGTCTCTGTCAGAATCTCAAATGATTACAGTATCTTCCAAAAGGAATTATTTTGGAAGGATGTTCCTCATAAAGGGAAGAGGGAAGGCTAAGGTGAAATTCACTAGCAGATCCAAGGGAAGACGAAGGAACAAAAATTTTCAATTTGTCGCTTAAGTAACAAAGAACCTTAAACCGGGCCATTAAACGGAAGCAAAACTGAGAAAATACAAGATGGATATTCACAGTCACCAGGATATTCAGCGGCACTAATGGGTGCCTTTGCAGCATGTCCTGATGCTAGCCAGCTAGCATCGGGGCGTTCCGTGGGCAGAGCAGAGGTGGCCCCCAGCGATAGTTGGGCAACGGTAATATTGAGCCGCTGCCCGATTATCGCTAAGTGGCAAACATTACGCACCTGAAAGGGTGACCTAACTTTCGCCGTTGTAGCTAACTGGGCACTGGTTAGTTTCCTGCTTCTCCAGCTAACCCAGATATTCAGTGATGGGTGGATATTCCCATGGCATTGAATATCCAGGTGTTCGTTTCAGGGCTATGGCTAGCCGCTGTAATCACACTAGCCACCGCCGTTGAATATTCCCCCCCCCATGTTTCTAAGAGGAGTCTCCATTCTGTTTTGGTTGTAGACTGAATGCTCTTAAGGTAATCCTAACAAATTTAAATTTAAAAATGTAAAACATTTATAGCCCGCTTCTATCCAATAACATAGGATCCAAGACAATAACCCCAAGTACTAGCCAAAAGCTTACTCATAAATATTTAACTATCATATCCAAATGTTTAACATTAAAACTAATTAAATTGTAACAGAAATATAATGGCAGAAAAAGACCACATGGCCTATCTAATCTGCCCTACCATATCAGCTATAATAGTCAAAGAAAAAACATGTGGGAAGGGGGATATTCAGCAGCGCCATCTTGAACCTCAGTGTCCTGTTTTTGACACGTTGATATTAAGTGCCGTCGAGTCAGTGTCAACTCCTGGCGACCCTCTGGATAGTTGACCTAAACTTTGATGGTCATCAGCCAAGTGGCTCATTGTTGATAGAGTGGCATCCATAGCTGCTGTTATTGTATCGATCCATCTCATTGCTGGCCTTCCTCTTTTACAATGACCTACCTTGCCAAGCATTATGTCTTTCTCCAATGATCTCTCTCTTTGCATGAATCTGACATATCCTTTCTCATTTTATATCTTCCCTCCTCATCAGTAATCTGGTCATAGCAAAATAAATCTGATGTGCTGATACTTATAATGCTTTGATTTGGGGAGGGGAGGGGCTGTGTAAGTGGCTTTTCATTAATCAAATTTAATGTTTATTATGTTTGTTTTATTGTAACATCTGTTTTACTAAAAAAGCCACCTAGGATTTTAGCGGGTGGCATATACATTTTAAAATAAAGTATGCTAAATTTATGCAAATGATGCTACGAGTCTTTGCACATGGCCCCGCATCACCCTCAGGTTGCTCCTGGGGAAAAGTAGACAGGGGAACACTGAAAGGTGGAGGGAAGCAGAAACCTCAGATTGGGACAAGCATGATCAGAGAATAAAATGGTCAGACAACAAAGGTAGAAGAGAATTTTATTTTCAATTTAGTGATCGGACTTGGTGCTATCTTTATATTTTATATAGCACAGAGAAATGCATCTCTTTTTATTTCTCTGGTGTTGCATAGTATGCAGAATCTGGCTTCTTGGGGTTGCAGTTTAATTTTTTATTTTCAAGTTGTGGTCACTTATTCTGTACTTGGTGAGGGTCTGTATTCAGAGTATGAGACCAAGACCAGGTGTTCTGTTAATATGAAGTTTGTGTATAGGGCTCTGTACTGTAGTAATCTGAGATGTTCAGCTTTTCAAACAGGGTTATGGATGTTCCAGGGCCCACTGTAGTATTTACAGTGATGCTTTTTTTAGATGGCCTCCTTGTGTGAATTTTGGAAGTTGGTGCTGGTAAGGTATGGTATGATATGGTATGGTATGGTAGATTTGCTCTATAGATACTCAGTGGCTTTGTTGTAGGGTTTTGTATTAGTTCACAATATACCTGGTACTGGAGAATGTTTGTTGTTGTTAGTTAGATGATCAGAATCAGATTTTTATTTTTATTTTTTTTAGATATTGAGTTCTGTGGGTGAAAGTCCAAGTTCTGCTTTGCACCCACTGTTGAGGGAAGGGGTTCTGTGAATGCAAAATATATGTTCTAAGAGAAACCGCAAGAACCATAAAACAGTTTATAACAAAATATCAATGAGTTATTATTTGGTTTATAAACTGTGCTCTTTTAGTTCCTTGGTGTGCAAATATAGTAACATACTGTAGTATATGACGGCAGATAAAGACCAGCATGGTCCATCTAGTCTGCCCAGCAAGGTGGCAAGAGTAGGTACCCCTGCCGCTCCGTGCAGGTCATCCCTCCCCATGCATCTTGCATTTCCTCTACATTACCTAATCGGCTTTTTGGTTCGGTTCGGTTCATGACTGGAGCTTTGAGGAAGCTCCCCCCCCCATTCCAGGGGGGGGGTGCCATCTCATTCCTTGCCTCAGGCAGCAGATTACCTTGAGCCACCCCTGCCAGACAGTGTTAGCAAAGCAGGCAGCAGTGATACTCAGCTACTTGCCCAATTCGGTAATCCGGCTAAGGTTAGGTAGTGTTTCAAGTGCCTAACCTTAACCAGTGTATGATAACTGGCCAGCAGCTGAATATTGCTGCTGTCATCAGTGCCACTCCCGGAAAGCCCCGATGCTAACCAGCAGTACAAACCAGCTATGTGCTGCGGAATATCTTGCACATGAAAATTAATGCAATTAGCAGATCTACAAAACCGCAATAACCGCTTTGAATATGCCCTGTAAATTCTACAGAGAAAGGGTGTAGTGGTTTACTAATCTGGAGAACTTAATATGCAATTTCTAGATAGAAGATCAAAATATACTCTCAGACTTTAATGCTCCTATCCAGATATTATCATCATCATCATTATGATTATCATGATTTGTATGTATGCAGAACTGTACAGAGTGTAACGCCGTACGAGGAGCAGGACGTCTGCGACACCTCTTGTACTTGATCCTTCCACCCGAACACTAGAATCTAGACTCTGTATCCAGTCCAGGCTTTGTAAGAAACATAGTATGTAGTTCTCCTAATTCAACAGCAATCTGGGAGCTGTCCAGTCGTGGACATTGATCGATGGCAAGCACCACCAAAATATATATTTTTTGGTTTATTTTTGTTTCCGGATATTTAGATTGTTTTTATTATTCAATGCGAAAATGGTAGCTTCGTAGATACAAGTTCCATTCAGGATTTTATTTGGCTTTTGGAAGATGCGATCGCTTTAACTTTGACCCTGCTGCTTTTGGCGCGACTTCTCTTTAAAAGATCAGCTGTTACCATTCTGAACTTTCTGCCAGACTGACATCTCTGAAAGAACATTGTACTTTTGGGGCACAAGGCAAGTGCCTTTCATTTTATTGCTGTTTCCAAAGGCGTTTTTAGGGTCCCTCGTGGTTCAATATATCTGAGTTTAAATTTTTCTTTTTGGAGTTTTCTCCATGCTACCCATTGGTTTGAAAGTTATAGAGTTCCACATAGTTTTCTACACATTAAGGCTTTTTTTCCTATACACAAAGTTCCTCTGATATGTTTAAATGGGTGTTTAAGCACTTCTACAGGGTTGCACAAATGTATCTTATCTTGTATAACGCTTAACTGGTCTGCACCTTGATAACAGCTTTAGCCCTCCTCAATCCTCTCTTCACAAGGATATTTTCTGTATAGTCAAATTTCCTCACTTTAGGGTATGTTTGCTAATAAATAAGGTCGCGGATCAGATATCGCACGGAAGCTGCTACCGCCGATTAGTAAACATACCCCTTTGTTTTTAAATCCTTGGTTTAGAGGATTTCCTTGGTCCTCTTTTTTTAATTTCCCTCATCTGAACATTGGCATCTGACTGCAAGTAGTTTTAAGATACAGCACTTTTGCCATGACTCAAGACAGAAATAGTTTGCTTCTGTTGCAAATAAAGATTTTATCTTATGTATGTTTTTAGTTATGTTTTTACACACAGTAGTGTTTTAAGTTTATATTAACTTATGTTTTTACTTACTGTGTCTGTTTTTTTGTGATTTTTGGATTTGATGATTTATTTTATGATTGGTTTTATGTTTTTATATTTATTATCTATCATTTCTATACTTTGAAGTAGATACCCCCTGAAGAAGGCATCCAGTCAAAACGCTTGGGGGTTCAACAATAAAGCTTTACTGCATCATCTTGGTGCACCTGTTTTGTACTATTTGCATTTGACGCCTATGGTGTTTGTGCTCTCTCTTGGTTGGATTCTCCTGAACCTGCCCCAGGGCTAAATCATTCACTGCTCTAAGCACAGTACCTCTACGGGTTCAAGGGAAGCGTCTTCCTCACATTCCTGTGTTTCCATGGGTTCCCCCTGGTTTGTTCCTCCTCCTGACCCAGTTTGAATCTCAGGGACCTTTTCAGATGCTTGGACAGGCCATCCCTCCCCCTTCCAGCCTCCCTTTGGTGCTTAGGAGTGTTGCTTGGTGAGCCACGGATACTGGGCCTGATCAGGATCCTGCACTGTCCCAGTGGACTGGCTCTGCTCCTTCCAAACAGGGGCCATAGAGGGAAGTTTCCTCCCTTCTGGAGGCCAGACCAGGTTTTTATTGGACTTACAGGTTCTGAGCTTTCACCATGGCTGTAATGGAGCCTGCTCAATCCCAAAGGGTTTTTCACCTTGGCTGCTACCAGGCTGATCATTACAAGAGACAAATAGATGGTGCATACAAGCCTATATTTATAGTTCACTGCCTAACATTGTGATTTTCTACAAACAAAAACCCTTTTAATTTTCTATATAATTTCTCTCAGCCTGAGTAGTGGGAGAGCAGTACAAATGAGACAATCTCTTAATGCACAGTTACCACTACTATAAACTATAGCAGTTTATAGTGGGCCTCTTCACACACAGATAAAGGCTCACTAAATATTCTTGGTATAAGCAGTATAAGTTTGAAATGAGAGCAGCAGAGTCAACCATCAAGGCTTCAACACCTAACCTTAGTAAGACATAGCACATATATGCAAAGCTCTGAGATAAGACAAAGGGGAGACGTCTGTTAGTTTGGCCAAAGACTTAACATAATTAATCAGTTTTATGACTGGCCATGCTATCTACTAATTTATTTATTTATTTATTTATTTACATTCTCTTATATACCGCGCTATTCTGCATCAGTGCGGTTTACATTGAACAAACTGAAATTACATTGAACAGGGCATTATAACTTGGAGATAACTATTTTACAGGGAAATATACTAATATTTCACAGGAGCAGTAACGTTTGTATGTAAGGGTGCCACAGTGACCCTCATTACCATATCCTTGCATGCTTTTGATAGAGGGTTCAGTTTTAACAATCTTGCGCCTTGGCGTGATCACAGGGATGAAAATGGGAATGAACTGTTTCTGTCTTGAGTCATGCCAAAAGTGCTCTATCTTAAAAATACTTGAGTCCGATGCCATTGTTCAGATGAGGGAAATTATCTCAGATTCTAGAATGAGAATGTGGCCAGAAGTCAACACAGTAAAGGAACATCTCATTCATGTTTCTCTTGCACTCAGACACCGGTTGTGTGTGTGTGTGTGTGTATGGCAGATTATATGAATGTGACGTTTTGTGCGTACAAGTATGAATGGCTTTTGGCTAGTTGTATGAGAACGAGGATCTCGATGCTTATAGGTGAGAAGCTTTGACTGATTTCTTTAAGGAAAGCTGTTCATCTTAAGATGTCTAATGTGTCCATTTTTTATCTGCAGGCTTTTGAACAAGTAATAGTAGCAGCAATAGAGATTGAAATTCAAACTATCATATTCTAAATTACTCTGAATGCTTTTTGGTGCTTTAAGCTCATAAGCATATAAGTCTTTTTTTCATATGCCATACTGGGTCAGACCAAGGATCCATCAAGCCCAGTATCCTGTTTCCAACAGTGGCCAATTCAGGTCACAAGTACCTGTCAGGTTTCCAAAAAGGTACACAGATTCCACGTTGCTTATCTCAGGGTAAGCAGCGCGTTTCCCTGGTTCTCTTTATAGACTTTTCCTCCAGGAACTTGCCTAATCTTTTTAAACCCAGCTACACTGTTTTTACTACATCCTCTGGTAATGAATTCCAGACCTTGATTATGCGTTGAGTGAAAAAACTTTTTCCGATTAGTTTTAAATGGGCTACACTGTAGTTTCAATGCTGGTCCCTTAGTCTTTCTACTTTTTGAAGGTATAAACAACCCAGTCTACATTTATCCGTTCCACTCCATTCATTAATTTATAGACCTCTATCATATCTCCCCTCAGTCATCTCTTTTCCATGTTGAAGAGCTCTAACCTTTTAAGTCTTTCCTCATAGGATTATCCTTCGCATACCTTTTACCATTTTGGTGGGTCTTCTCCTTACCTTTTCTAATTCTGCTTACACATTTTAAGATATGGTGACCAGTATTGCACACAATAGTCAAGGTGTGGTTGCACCATGAAACAATACAGAGGCATTATAATATCCTTTGTTATATTCTCCATTCCTTTCCTTATCATTACTAGCATTCCGTTTGCTTTCTTGGCTGCCACTGCACACTGGGCGGAGGGTTTCAACGTGTTATCTACGATGATACCTAAATCCTCTTCCTGAGTGGTGGTTCCTAATGTGGAACCTTGCATTGTGTAACTGTACTTTGGGTTGTTCGTCTCTGAGGTCATTCTGTCCTACAAATAGCGGGAATGCACGTCCCATTGGGATATCCATCCCCGCTATTTGTCCCCCTGCTGGCCCCATCAATACCCTCCCAGTACATACAGCAGGTTTGTATGGGGAGGCCTAGACAAGGCGGGAGGGGGCTTTCTGGAGGCAGAGCAAGGGTGGGGTGTGGGCGGGCCCTGACTGCAGACATACAGGGCCAATTCAGAGGTTTGCCCTGTATGTCCAGGGCCTCGAATCTAGATGGGGGGGGGGGGGGGATTGTGGTGTAGGACCCGAGGATGCAGGTGAGGGGGCACAGAGGGTTCCCTGCAGCCTGACCCAGGCCTTGGAAGGCCGGATCGGGGGTCAGGCTGCAGGGAACAGGCATCCGGGTTCGGCAGGCCAGGATCACAGCTCGTGAATGGAGCTGCAGTGCCATGGTGACAGGACACCATGGCATCATGGCTCCATTAATGGGACCAACTGAGTTAGCCGGGTTGTCGCTGGGACATACGGCTGGACAGTATTGGGTCCAGGTGCTAGACCTGATTCTGATCCCGCGGGGGCTGCAGGATCAGAATTGGTCTAACTTTGCACGCCCGATTCTGCCCGGCCATACAGGGAGCTGGATGTGCATTAATGGAATTGGCCTCTAAATGCACAAATTTGCTCTTGTCCACATTAAATTTCATCTGCCATTTGGACATCCAGTCTCCCAATTTTTCAAGTCCTCTTGCACTTTTTCACAGTCCGCTTTTTTTTTTTTTTAACAACTTCAAAACATTTTCTGTCATCTGCAGATTTGATCACCACACTCATTATTCCCATTTCCAGGTCATTCATAAATATGTTAAACATCAGCAGGCCCAGCACAGATCTCTGGAGTACTCTGCTATTTACTTTTCTCCATTGAAAAAATTAGCTATTTAGCCCTACTCTGTTTTTGGTCTTGTAACCAGTTCTTAATCCACAATAGTATACTGCCTCTTATCCCATGACTTTGCAATTTCCACAAGAGTCTTTCATGAGGGATCTTGTCAAAGGCTTTCTAAAAATGCAGATACACTTTATCAACGGGCTCACCTTTATCTACCTCTTTAATCACACTTACAAAAAATGTAAGAGAATAGTGAAACAAGGATTTCCTTGGCTAAATCCATGTTGACCTTCTGCCATTAAGCCATGATTATCCAGTAATTGTTCAGCAATTTTGTTCTTTATAATGGTTTCTACCATTTTGGCAGGTACAGACATCAAGCTCACTGGTCTGTAGTTTCCTGGATTACCCCTGGAACCCTTTTTAAAAACTGGCTTTATATTTATTTATTTGAAATCATTTCTATAACGCCTTTCTAAAATTTAAACAGTAATGCATCATGTTGTACAGAGAACTGAACACATAAAAATATAGGGCAACAACAGTATGAACATATGTAAATAATTAACTTAAAACAACATGTAACTATGTACAAAGGGCAATGTAATATGGCCACTCTCCAATCCTCAGGTACAACAGATGATTTTAAGGATAGTTCACAGATTACTAAAGGTAGATCTGAAATCTCATATTTCAGTTCTTTCAGCACACTGCGATGTATGCCATCTGGTCCAGGTGATTTGCTGTTCTTTGGTTTATCAAATAACTATTACATCTTCTTGATTTATGGAGATTTGTTTCAGTTTATCTGATACATCACCTTTAAATATAATTTCTGGCATGGGCAAATTTTATACATTTTCTTTACTAAAGACTGAAGCAAAGACTTCATTCAGTCTCTCTGCTATGGCCTTGTCCTCTCTTAGTGCCCCTTTCACCCCTCTATCATCTAATGGTCCAAACTGCTCTTTCATAGGCGTTTTGCTACAAATGTACTTGAAAGTTTTTATTGTGTGCTTTTGCTTCTACAACAAGCCTCTTTTCAAATTCACTTTGCCTGCCTTATCAATGCCTTGCATTTAACTTGCCAATACTTATTTTGTTTCCAGTTTTCATCATTGGCTCTTTTTTCATTTTCTGAAGAATTCTCTCTTGGCTATTATAGCATTTCTGACTTCATCTTTAAGCCATGTTGGCTGTCATTTGGCCTTCCTACTACCTTTCTTAAAGCGTGGAATATATCTGGTCTGGGCTTCCAAAATGGTATTTTTAAATAATGTCCAGGCCTGATATAAACTCTAACCTTTGCAGTTGCTCCTTTTATTTTTTTCTTTACCATTTGCTTAATTTTATCATAGTTTCCTTTTTGAAAGTTAAATGCTAGCGTAGTGGATTTCCTTGTTATCCTCCTTGTTATCCATCCTGCATTCCACTAAGCACTAGGTCTAAAATAGCTTCCCCTCATATCAGATCCTGAACCAGCTGCTCCATGAAGCAGTCATTTATTCTATCTCAAAATTCCGTCTCTCTAGCATCACCTGATGTAACATTGACCCAGTCAACATTGGGGTAATTATGTTGTGCACTTTGTAAGCTTCCCTAATTTCAATAAGTATTTCAGCATCTGTCTGTTCATTCTAGCCAGGCAGACAGTAATCCACCTCCACTTCCATTCTCTTCCCATTTTTGCATGGAATTTCTATCCCTAGAGATTCTACAGTGTATTTTGTTTCCCGCAAAACCTTTATGCTGTTTGACTGAATGCCCTATTTATCAAATAGCGCCACCCCTCCACCTATGTGAACTACTCTATCATTGTGATATAGTTTGTAGCCTGGTATCACAGTGTCCATTGGTTATCCTCCTTCCACCAGGTCTCTGAGATGCCAATTATATCTAACCTTTCAATCAGTGCTATATATGAGTGGCCTAGTGGTTGGGGCAAGGTACTTCAGGCCAGAAGGTCAGGGGTTCAAATCCCACTAGAGGACAGCAACCTTGGCCCGGAAGGACTGGGGTTTCTAGTCTCACAGGTGCTCCTTGTGGTCTTGGGCAAGCCACTTAACCCTCCATAGCCCATGTTCCCTATAAAATAGTTATCTCCAAGTTATAATGCCCTGTTCAATGTAATTTCAGTTTGTTCAATGTAAACCGCACTGATGCAGAATAGCGCGGTATATAAGAGAATGTAAATAAATATATTCTAACTCTCCCATCTTAGTTTTTAGACTTCTAGAATTTGAGTATAGGCATGTCAAAGTTTGTTTTTTTGTTCATATTAACAGTCTGGCTGTTGGATAATGGGGCAATTTGGAATCTTTCAACTCTGATTTTTACTTAAAAACACCTGGGTTACTTTATCTTTATTGGAACCTCTCTATTGAAATGCCCTGACTTCCCTGTTTTGCTAGTATCCTTCAAAGATACATCATTCCAAACTATGCAACCAACCTTTTTGTTAGAATGGTAAATAAAGGTAAAAGGAAAAGGAGTAGCTAAAAAGGTGAAGAAAAAGAGGGAAGCCTTCATTGAATATAAGAGATCACAGAGAGAGGAAGATAGGCATCTATATTTGGAAAATCTTAGAAAGGCTGGCAAAGTAGTCAAGAAAGCAAAGATTCAAAAAGAGGAGGAAATAGCCAATGCAATAAAATGGGGGGATAAGACAGTTTTCAAATATGTTAGTGAGAGGAGGAAGGGCAACAGTGGTATTGTCAGTCTCAAGGGTGAAGGGAATGAATATGTAAAAGTTGATGAGGATAAAGCAGAATTGCTTAACAAATATTTCTGTTCTGTGTTCACAGATGAAGGACCAGGATGCGGGCCTCAGAAAACACCCACAAACAGGAACAGAAGCCCCTCGCAGGTAAGCAGGTGATCCTCATGACCCATCAATCACCATTTGCCAACTATAACGTTCATCCTAACCCTTCTCTCATGGGTACATGGCCCTGGAAAAACATTCTCAGTGCGAGAGGGTATTACATCACTTGGAAAATAGGTCCTAGCTACAGGATCACTTTCTGCCACTCCAAGGAAGATGTTCTCCTTTCATATGACCTCTCTCCTCCATGGCAGTGAAAAGGCTGCCAGACCTCTCTAATACATCCCTGTAGGTCTCATCTATATACCTGTCTGTCTGCCTCAGCTGTTCCAGTCTGTTACTCTAGCCTCCAAAGATTGGACTCATTCCCAGAGACCAAAGAGCTCTTTGCACCTAGTTCACACATAAGACCTCTCACCAACTGGGAGAAAATCAAACATGTAAAATACTGTCGCCCCCGCCTGGCCAGGTAGGTAACTGGTAGCAGGTGAGGTCGCCTTTTGGCTTTAAAATAAGATTCCCTCAAAATGGCTGCCAGGAGGACTGCTGGGAATTGTAGTCCTATATTAAAGCAAGGAGTTGTGACTCAAGGGTTCAGGCGTAAGACAGAGAATTTTATTCAATGTATTCAGGGGTTCCTTCATACACAGGACGCGAGGGGTAAATTATATAAAGGAGGTTTTTAATCCACAGTACAGCTTCAAAAAGAAACCAGGAATAACTTGCTTTCTATTCCAAACTTCAAAGAAACAGGCACAGCTTTTGCTTGTAACTCAAAAATTGTCACTTTCCAAAACTTTTAAACTTTTAAATGTTTTCTCCTTTGCAGGAACAAACTTCTTGCAGCAAAATAAACTTTTAAATGTCCCTTGAACATTTACATCCAGCTCTCAACCTTATCAGTTGAACTCAGCTGTTTCTTTCAGTTGTGACGTCTTCAGAATTAGGCTGCTTCCTAAGCACGGCATACATACAATTGCTCTCTAGGACTCTTCCACATCAGAGACCTGACATATAGCACATTGTAAATCCATGGTACTGTTCTCCACACTTGTTATGTCCATTTCCTCTACACTATCTCTCTCACTTACATCAAAAGGTATCTGAACAGAGAGCTGGCTATTTTCTTTCTCTATTAGTTCATTTAACTTCTTAAGTAGAGCCTGCTTTTGCAGTAGCTCTTCTGTTAAGTGAGCTACTTGGTGCTTGGATAAGCTTTCTCCCTTTATCCTGGTACTTTGTCTATAACTAGAATTAGCTTTCCCTTCTATAGCTAATTCTCGTGGGCATTTCCTGTCTAGGAATTGAGAAGGACACACTTGCCTTGATTCTGAGGTATTTAGAAACTCTCTCTGCTCTGCAAGCCAGTCATGCTGTCTCTCAGCTGCAGCACCTTCGTTTGCTTGCACCAGCCTCTCGTTCCTTGCTTCCTCAGCTGTGCTTGGCAATCTCTCATCAAGCTTCTCTCTTCGGCTTCCAGTGTTTCTTACACTCTGCCTTTCATGCTCTGAAAGCACTCTCTCACTTGCTCTCCATGCTCCTTGTCTTTCTCCTTGTCCTTCTCTTCCCTTGCTGCTTCTCCGTCTTCTTATTCTTCTTCCACTCCTATCTGTGTTACTGCAAATCAGCTTTTTAAACTTTCCTTCCTCCTGAGCCACACCTTGCTCCCAGCACATGTGACTAGGGTCAAGCTTCTCCCTGACGTGCTGCTGTGGGCGGGGCTTAGGGATGACTATTCTCTGAGTCACAGACTCTTGGTTACTAGGGAAACCCTTGATACATTCTGCCTTAAAGTGACAGGACTCATTTTCCTGTGTATTTCTAGGTTCAGCAGTGGTTTCCTCACCACAATACTCTGTGCAAAAGCCTGGATAGCCCCCATCTTGCTGCTGGACTGTTGTCTGCATCTTAGATTTAAATATTTATTTTAGCTATTTAAAGTTCTTCAGTTGTTTAAAGTTGCTAGAGGAGAAGGAGGTCACATGATGCAGTGAGTCAGGCTAGACATGCTACTTCCAGATCCAAGGCTCCCCTGCCATCCCTGACACTAAAAAACCTGATTTATCTAACCTGATTGCCCTGAAACTTACCTCCTCAGATTGAAAATTAATTCAGGCATCTTCCCAGTGCTGAAGTTCTCCGGTGGTATTACAACTATTAGATAAACTGAAGAGTAGCAAGTCACCTGGGCCGGATGGTATACATCCAAGGGTGTGGAAAGAACTGTGGAAAGGAGTGGAGGAGTGGCCTAGTGGTTGGGGCAAGGTACTTCAGGCCAGAAGGTCAGGGGTTCAAATCCCACTGGAGGACAGCAACCTTGGGCCGGAAGGACTGGGGTTTCTAGTCCCACAGGTGCTCCTTGTGGTCTTGGGCAAGCCACTTAACCCTCCATAGCCCATGTTCCCTGTAAAATAGTTCTCTGTGTGCTGTGCTTTCCTGTCTAATCAATGTGTTTATACCTCAAAAAATTTCCTGTCATGATTTGACAATTTCCAATCTGTAATCAAAACCACTGCTGATCACTGGAAGTAGCAGTATACTAAATAAATATGAGATTGCAGACCTGCTATTAGTAATCTGTGAACTTTCATTAAAATAATCTGTAATACCTGAAAATTGGAGGATCACCAATGTAACGCCAATTTTTTAAAAGGGTTCCAGGGGTGATCCGGGAAACTACAGACCGGTGAGCCTGACGTCAGCACCAGGAAAAATGGTAGAAACCATCATAAATAACAAATTTACTCAGCTTGTAGATAGTCATGGCCTAATGGGAGACAGCCAACATGGCTTTAGACAAAGGAAGATCTTGTCTTATTAATCTGTTATGTTTTTTTGAAGGTGTGAATAAACAGGTGGACAAAGGTGAGTCGGTTGATATAGTGTATCTGGACTTTCAGAAAACCTTTGACAAGGTCCCTCAGAGACTTTTGGCAAAACTAAAGGGTCATGGGATAGTATTGGGTACTATTGTGGATCAGGAAATGGTTAAAAGATAGAAAGCAGAGTGTAGGGCTAAATGGCCAATTTTCCCAATGGAGAAAGGTGAATAGTGGTGTACCCCAAGGATCTGTGCTGGGTCTTCTGCTTTTTGACATATTCATAAATGACCTGGAAAAGGGAATAACGAGTGAGGTTATCAAATTTGTAGATGACACCAATGTTCCCTCTAATTTTCTATAGGCTGTGTGCGCATAAAATATCAGCTGTGCAGCTTTTGAAGGAAGGTTAAATTTTTGTGTGCCACATAACGACACTCTGAGTTATATACTTTTAAATTTGACTATACGTCAGAATACAGTATGTACACCACATTGATTTTAATTAAATTAAATGAAAATAGAGGATTACGAAATGAAGCGGAAAATTTCTAGTAATTACAATCACAACTTTTAAATTTTAAGACGTCTGTGTTGTTTTCTATCAGAATCAGAACCGTAATTTTTGTGCGCTCTGTTGTAAAGTATGAGCGCTCACTCGGCGAGGTGTGTGTGCGCGCACACGCGCACAGCTTAGAGGGAACAGTGGATGACACAAAACTATTTAAAGTTGTTAAAACCCAAGAGGATTGTGGAAAATTGCAAATACTGTTAAATAAATAAATAAAAGGATCTTGATTAATTAGAAGACTGGGCATCAAAATGGCAGATGAAATTTAATGTGGACAAGTGCAAAGTTATGCACCTAGGGAAGAACAACCCAAATTATGGTTACACAATGCAAGGTTCCACATTAGAAACCACCACCCAGGAAAAAGATTTAGGCGTCATTGTGGATAACATGTTAAAACCCTCGGCCCAGTGTGCAGCGGCGGCCAAGAGAGCAACTAGAATGCTAGATATCATAAGGAAAGGAATGGAAAATAAAACAAAAGATATTATAATGCCTCTATATCATTCCATGGTGAGACTGTACCTTGAATATTGTGTGCAATTCTGGTCACCGTATCTTAAAAAGGATATAGCGTTATTAGAAAAGGTTCAGAGAAGAGCCACCAAAATGGTAAAGGGGATGGAAGGATACTCCTATGAAGAAAGGCTAAAAAGGTTAGGGCTCTTTAACCTGGAAAAGAGACGGCTGAGGGGAGATATGATAGAAGTCTAAATTAATGAACGGAGTGGAACAGGTAAACGTAGATCAATTGTTTACGTTATCAGAATATAGAAAGACTAGGGGACATGCAATGAAGCTACAGGGTAAACTATTTAAGACTAATAAAAGAAAATATTTTTTCACTCAACGTGTAATCAAACTCTGGAATTTGTTACCGGAGGATGTAGTAAAGGCTGTTAGTGTAGCTGGGTTTAAAAAAAGGTTTGGACAAGTTCCTGGAGGAAAGGTCCATAAACCATTATTAAGAAGGGACCCAGGATATCAGTGCTTGACCCAGTACAAGCATTGTGGAACCTGTGTCTTTTGGGGAAACTGCTAGGTACGTATGACCTAGACTGGCCACTGTTGGAAACAGGATACTGGGCTTGATGGACCTTGGTCTGACCCGGTAAGGCATATCTTATGTTCTTATATGGCCACAAAAGGAACTCGCCAAAAGAACCATGCTGCAGAAACATAAATGACCACTGGTCCTCCAACACAGCACAGGCAGATTGGAAACCCAGCCTGGTAGAGGAGGTGTCCTTGACTGTGGTGCAGGCCCTCAAAGAACGTCTTTTGACACTTAACGACTGGTGCAAGTGACACAAGCAGTCACCGATTTCATAAACCATATAACAGTGGAATAAGAAATTTCTGATGCAGAGGACACCCAAACATCCCATGCCACCACGATTAAAAGACTAGAGGACTTGCTCTGACAGTACAAGGAAAAACTCGATGACCTCAAAAATAGGGGTCGGAGGAAGAATCTCTGTTTTGTTGGCGTGATGGAAACAGTGGCAGATGCAGAATTGAGGGGATTTCTGGAGACTTGGATGCTTCTTAATTTATAGTTGGGGGGACACACTGGAAAAATACTTTTAGAGTGAGTACACAGGCTTGGGCCACATGGCGGTAATAACGTCTGATCACAGGTGGGGATAGTGCATTTTCATAACTTCACCCAGAAGGAGACCATGCTGCAGGCGGCTAGGACACGCCAGAATACCACCTCAGATACAACTATGCCTAATATCCTCATATTTCAAGATTATTCTCCCCTTCTCAGCCGCCAGCATAGGGAGTACTCCCCGCTTTGTAATCAACTCATGCAGGGGGGCATTCACTTCTCACTATTATATCCGGCCTAGCTATGAATTGAACATCAGGGATAAAACCGCTTCTTTATTACCTCAGCTGAGGCACTTAGCTTCTTGGACACATTGTCTGTAACCGGAGGAGCAGTTTAAGCTCACGTTTTGGCTTGGGTTATGAGCAACTTGGTGGTAAGAGCTGTGACGCCCTATGAGAGCTGGACCATGCAACCTTAAAGAAACCACTCTATTGACACTAACCACCTCACTTTTAAATGAGAAATGCTCAGGGGGTGCAGTAAACTGCAGGCCAATGACAAAAGTGGCTTAAGTACTGTTGTATAGCCCCTTCTGGACTGAGCCACCTACTCTGGGTGTCTGGGTCCTCTATCTCTCTTCATATTGGGGGTTTGGCACATAGACGTAACTAACAGGGGGCCTAACAGTCCACAGAGTGGTTGATTTCTGCTGTATTTATCTGTATTGCAAGGGTTCTTATACATTAACAATGTATTTCAACATGTGTGTAGGGCTGAAGGGGAGTTTATGGAACTATGGGTTGAGGGTGAGGGGTGGAGAGAGGGAGAGGGGGGCACATTGGGCATAGTAATTGTGCTGAGGCATACCCTTTAAGGTGGAGCCCATCCCTTCAGAAAAGCCCCTCTTTTTCCCCAAAATGTTCCCCAGTTCCTAACAAATTCAAAACCCTCATCCTTGCACCATTGTCTCATCCATGCATTGAGACTCTGGAGCTCTGCCTGCCTTTTGGTTCCTATGCATGGAATTGGAAGTATTTCTGAGAATGCTACCCTGGAAGTTCTGGATTTCAACTTCCTACCTAAAAGTCTAAATTTGGCTCCAAAACCTCCCTACCACACTTTTATATGTCATTGGTACCAACACGTACCAAGACAGCAGACTCCTCCCCAGAACTATCTAAGACCTTGTCTAGGTGGTGTGTGAGGTCCGCTACCTTCGCACTAGGCAGGCATGTTACCAGGCGATCCTCACGTCCACCAGCCACCCAGCTATCTACATGCCTAATGATCGAATCACCAACTATAACGGCTGTCCTAACCCTTCCCTCATGGGCACATGGCCCTGGAAAAACTTCCTCAGTGCAAGAGGGTTTTACATCACCTTGAGGACAGATCCTAGCTACAGGATCACTTCCTGCCACACCAGGGTGATGCTCTCCTATCACATGACCTCTCTCCTCCATGGCAACAGGGATGCTGCCAGACTGGAGGTGGGACTTCAGTACTACGTCCCTGTAGGTCTTGCTATGTACCTCTGTCTTCTTTATGTCCCCCAAGTCTGCTACTCTAGCCTCCAGAGGCTATTATTACAGCCTCAGCTTCTCTAGGAAAGCCTGAAGGTGTGATGGGAAGCATGCCTCCTCATTAGCATAAAATCTCTAATAATATTCCTTAAAAGCTTCAAAGATCTGGGAGATACTAAAGGTGACCCCCTAAATGATATATTAGTCTTAGAAATTACCGCTCTGAGATTTCTTTTTAACATTTTTGCAAGTGATATTATGGCAGGGCTGCTAGGTAAGGTTTGCCTCTTTTTGTAGATGATACTAAAATTGGTGATAGGATAGACATCCAGGAACATGTGGATAACATGAAGAGCAATCTGGCAAAGCTTGTTAACTGGTCTAGAATTTGGCAACTAAAATTTAATGCTACAAAATGCAGGGCCATGCATTTGCGATATAAAATCCTAGCAAAGGGGTACAGTATATGGGGTGAAGTACTTCTGCACAAAAAAGAAGAGCAGGTCTTGGGTGGCCAAACAGGTAGGAAAGACCACAGCAAGAGCCAGATGGGTGCATAGAGAAAGGAATGACCAGCAAAAAAAGGAGGTGATAGTGCCTCTCTGCAAGTCTCTGGTGAGACCTCATTTGGAATACTGTGTATGATTCTAGAGATCACACCTTCAAAAGGATATAAACAGGATGGAGCCACTCCACAGTGTGGCTACTAAAATGATTAGTGGTCTTAATCAGGAAGCTGCCACATACTTACAGTATCACCCAAGAGGCTTTCCTTACATTTGAAGTAGGGTCGCCAACTGGCTCCAGATTCACCCGACAGGTTGGATCCGGTCCTGGGTTTACCACACTGCATGCAGGGTCTTATAGTCTTGCTTCTTTGATAGAGTGTAATAGGGAAATTAAAACTACAAATCTCTGCATGCAACAAGGTAAAACCAGAACTGGATCCAACCTGTCGCGTGAATCTGGAACCAATTGGCAACCCTAATAGGAAGTGAGCAGTAGCCTCTTCCTGCCTTTTATGCTACTCCAGGTCTCAGCCTGAAAGCCTGGCATTCTCAAGACTAGCCCGAGTTGGCTCAAGGTGTTGGCACCCTAGGCAAGCTTTACACCCCTCTGTCTGTCAAAATCTATTGTTTAGTTTTGACTGTCCCACTTTTTGACCGACCCCCCAGAATTTGCCACCCTAGGCAACTGCCTAGTTTGCCGAGTGGTTGGGCCCGTCGCAGACATGCCTCACTTGGTCCTATGAGGATGCACTCTTGTTTAATTGGTTCTCAAGGGCAGCATCTTTCTGATTGGTTCCCTACACTTATGAAACCCAGGAGCTCCTATTCCACCGCACCCATGTGAGTTCCTGGGGTGCATTACTTCTGCTGAACCATGATTTCTGGCATCTACAAGTCTTTTAGTTACAAACCTGTTCTGCCTGCCCTGAGCTACACCTGATTCACGACTACTCTTCTAACTGCTGCTTGGTTTAGCCCTGGTTTCTTTGTCTGCTTTGCAGGGCCTCTCCCCACTGTTCTGCCACTCCAGCTCTTCTAAGTCCTGCCTTCTTTCCTCTTCTGGTGACCAGTGTCTACACTGTTGAGAGTTTGTTGATTTATACAGCAGAAGTTCACCCAACAATGTTCAGAAGGGAAAAAACTATCTAATAAGTAGTTATATGCACAGGAGACATATATTGAGAATTGACAAGTGATATACTTGCAGAGTTCCATACTAAGAAGGCTACAGGCACATGGCTATCTTAAGAGGAAGAAAGATGAACAAACTCCTGCTGGGAAACAGGAACCAAAACATACTCTTAGACTGCTTCCTTCTCTCATAAGGCTTCTGAGATTATGCATGACCTAGGCCCTGGGTTCCTGGGGTTCTCTGTGTAGCTTGAGCCAGCCACGACATTATCTGAAGGCCACCATGGAGCAAGGAGATGTCCCTTTCCCAGGGTGTCTACTACTGATTCACCTTCCACTGTTTACCTTCATACAACAGCACTGATGGCCCAAACTACTGCAGACTTGCAAGGAAATATGTTGAATGTTTTATCCTTGGTCAGATTGCGACTCACTATATCCAGTACTGTAACTATACAAGCAGCTCCAAATCCTACACCTATTCAAGATTAGCAAGGCGCTTTTCCCTGACTGGTTCTCTGTGGATCTTCCATACCTATCTGAATAACTGTAAACTATATTTTCTTATGTGACCACATTCCTATCCCAGGGCCCAACAAACCCCAGGCCCCAGGTGAGCAAAGCACTTAAAAATTGGACCCTGGTGCCTGGAATTTTGTGTTCCCCAATATTATTGATGCAGCTTTAGCGATGTTGCAGGAGAAATGGGCTGCCTGTAACATGCTATTTGGCTCTCAATGAATTTGAGCTGTGCAGTGCCGGAACAGCCTGCTGACCTCGCTGTCTCAATTCTCATGAGATTTGCAGGCTCTTCTGGTCCTGCACATCTCAAACCCTTTGAAAGCTGAGCAGCAGGCTGCAGGTAGCCAGAAGGCCCATTTTGCACCAGCACCTAGGTCTGCACTGCCAACTGCAAAAGAAGCAGCAACAGCAGAGAAAAGAGGAGGGTGATCACGGCATCTCTCTGTTGCTAGAACTGGTAAAAGGCAGATGAATGCAGAACTCATCCAAAGTCAAAACGCAGCTAGCAACTTCAAGAGCACTGTTAGATCCTGGACAAGCAAGAATCCAACTCAAGCTTCACAGGTCAAAAATACAAAATCCCAAAGGATCTGCTGCTCTTTTCTTCACTACCTCGACATGGCTGAGCTGAACTGCTCTAGACCAGGGAAAAAAATCTGACAACTCCCATTGGCATTACCTGGGCAGCCGGCAGGAAATCTCAGCCTCACCAGGCAAATGCTGCTCCATGATCTTCTGGATCTTCAGACAGGAAAATGCAGCTTACCAAGAGGCACTGGTGAAATGAGCCTCATTATGACCAGCTCAGACATATCACTCTCACAAGTCTCCACTCAGCCTCAGATGTGCATAAATAGCAGTTGTGATATTTGGAGGAGGGATTCCTAGCTATCATCTGGCTGGTACATCATCTGGCTCAGGCTGGTTAGTTAAGAACGTAAGATATGCCATTCAGAATGATAAAACATCTAGAATGATTTCAAAACAAGAGTTCAGATATCATCAGGGATATGAATACTCTGGATCCTTGCCCAGTCTCATGGATAAAATCACTCCGAACTGAATTCACCACAATAATTTTAAACATTGTTCACTCTTCCCTCCCCAAGGTTCCTTACCCCCTGCTTTGAAACAAGCAACAATAAGACCCATCCTGAAGAAACCATCACTGGACCTGTCCTCCCCAAGCTCATATCGCCCCATTGCAAGCATCCTCTTCCTCGCCAAAGTAATAGAAAAAGCAGTGCTACTTCAACTTCAAGATCATGTTGACACACCACTGGATCTCTAGCAACACAGCTTCTGCCCCTGGCATGATGTAGACACTCTTCTCTCTGCATTTTCTGACACTCTTATCAAGGGCCTCAACAAGCCCCATGAGGACTTTGCCATGATATTCCTCAACATTAGTGCTGCTTTCAGTACTGTTTTACACCAACCCCTTCTCGCCAGACTAAAAGATATAGGCCTCAGCAACAACACATTAGAATGTTCTCATCCTATCTCTCTAACAGACAACTTCAGGTAAAAATCAGTTCCAGTAACTCCAACTACTTCAAGCTAACTAACCCAAGACATACCGCAAGGATCAGCCTTATCTGCACTCCTTTTTAACATCTATATCCAACCCATCTGCAACCTACTCAGAAAATTTAACATGCACTTTCACATATATGCTGATATTATGCTCTACATGCCCTTCTACACTCAAACCCCAGACTTCTCTAACATCTTAGATTGCTTCTCAGCCACATCTCTGACTTCCTCACAAGCCTATACCTAGCAGTGAACAGCAGCAAAATTGAAGTATTACTGGTCACAAGAGACCCTTCATTCATTCCTCCCAAAAAACTCATGCTCCAACAACCAAACCTGCAGTAAAAGATGAAGTCAAATATCTGGGGATTATTCTTGACAAAGGCCTCAGCATGCACTCCCATATCAAGAAGACAGCCAGTACCACATACCATAAAATGAAATCGCTCCACCACCTACGACCACTACTTGACCACGATGACTACAGAACAGTATTCTAATTTATCGTAACACTGCACCTAGACTTCAGAAACATACTGCACCAAGGCCTTCCAAAACATGCACTCTATCTGCTCCAGCTAGCTCAAAACACCGCTATCAGAATCCCAACAGACACCTCAAGACATCAACATATTACAGCTATCCTCAAGAGCCTACACCGGCTACCACTAACCCAAAGGACAAAACACAAGGTCATTATGACTATTCACAAGATCCTGCACAACTCAAGAGTCCCCTGCCCTTAACTCCTTCATCTTAGAAATGACACAAACTGGAACCCATGCAGGGTAACCCCACGTCACATATTATCAAATCTATATCCCACTAACATTTACTCACTGCATATTCCAAAATTTTGTCAGATTATCACAAGCTGCTTCTAGCTTAATAGTCCCTTTTTCTCTTTTTTTTTGGTCAACTTTTAATTTCTCAACTTTTTTATTTTCTTTTTCTTTGATCAACTTCTTTATGCATCTTTTTTATAATATTTCACTCTAACTGTGCTCCATAAAATTCAGTATCGTTTTCATAAAGAACAATGTCTTTCAGGCTTCCCACTTCTACAAATTCTCTTTTCACCTTTAGTTGCAACTGTATATTCACCAACCATGACTGTCGCGTTTTGAACAGTTTTAACTTATTCTGCTTCAGGGTCTGCACAGTTCTTAACCACACTTATCTGTTTCAAAAGATGCCTCCATTCACCGTCCAATACCAGCAGGCTCACACATTGTTTCCTCATGAGCATCCCAGACATTCTGACAATGGCTTTGGCATTTGTGCTTTAGATATAGCAAGTAACCACTCCCCTCTTCATCCATTGGTACCTCAATATCCAATGAAATCAATGACCCATTATACCCTATTATGACATCATCCTTCATTTATAAAAATCCTTCATTCACAAAAATGCTCTCAGATTACCATAGGGCAAGAATTCTAAACCTAGTTCCTTAATCCTACAGAGTCAACCACTCTATCTGCCTATTTAAGCCAGCGGGTATCACAGTATTCAAAGAAAAAATCCAGTACTGTACTTTGTAATTCAATTTTCTTTCTCTGTTACCACCCCACCAACTTAAAGGAACATAATCCAGAATTCACCATTGAAGATCAGTGAATGAATGGTGAAGCAACACACAATGTTCCACCATCGGGGCTGACAACGTTTTGGAAGATATCCCTGACTGATGTTCTCTTAAACGTTGAAAAAAGGGGTGTCGTGTTGCTGCAGCGAAGTGTAACCAATGAATAAATCCAGGAGTCAATTGACAGGGTCCAAGCCAGTTTATTGTGCACAAGGCCCAGTCAGTCAAAGCTTCAAAAGGAACTGAGCAAAGTTTTTACAGAGACATACTCATTTATATCTCTTTTTCAGTTTGATACATGAGAACTTTCTATTGGTTCTAGCTTGATACATGCAAACTTCCCATTGGCTCCAACGCCCCCTGCACCTGTCCAATCAGAGATCCCTCCTGGGCCTAGCACCCAGCTCCCTCCCTTAAGACTGTTCTAACAATGGTGCAGTTTCTAGGTTTGGTACTTCTCTACTGCAAGGTCGTTTCTAGCTCCAGGAATGCATGTATTGAAACATTTCTTTCTTTTGCACACAAGAGAATAATGAAAGACTTATGAATTCATGTAAAACTTCTTATTAAGCAGTTTAAAACAGTTTTCTCATTTTGCACAGATTTTTGGTTCTTTTCTAGCTATAATGGGGGTTAGAATCCAGGCCTAACTTACAGGCCTTTCATATTAGCAGACCATTCTAGGCCATAGCCTGCTACATTCCCCCCTTTGATTATTCTCACCCGCAACTGAGAAAGGGTGAGAATTAAATCACTCAATAATTAAATCACACATTATACTGGTGTAACAGCATCATCTTGGGGTATAGGTTAATATTGCTACATAACTAGTATCTTTGTAGCTGCCTTCCGCTCTACAGTACTATCAATCACTGAGGTTACCATGCGTAAGCAAAGGGGTAGGAGACATGGAAACAGCAAGCACATAGCTAGTATGAATAATACAATAAATGCAAGGGTCTTCAGACCACCTAACCATGAAAATACTGAACCAAACCACCCATCCAGTTTCAAACTATGCCAGGTCTGAACAGGCACGAATGTTTGCTTTCTCAACTGGATAGCTATATCCTCAACAACATGCCCATTATTATCAATTTGCAAACAACAATTGCTTAAATTTAATTTCCCACATACCCCACCTTCAGCTGCTAACAAATAATCTAGAGCTAAATGATTCTGATAAATAGCTGTGCGCATTTGTGTACTTTGCTTAGCCAAGAGGGTTAGTGCTTTACTAGTTTCATTGGTTATTATTTCAACAACAGCTTGTAAGCGTATTATACGATTTCTCATATAAACAGGGGTACGATATCCCCATGTCCCATCTTGCTCCCAAGTAGCAGGTCTATAGTATGAGATAATTCTCTCAGGTGGCCAATCTTCGGATGTCGTATCCCATTGGCCTATTTTCAAGGCCTCCTGTAGCTGTCGACTTCTGAACACAGGATATCCCAGTTGTTCTCCATGGGATGTAGGCAAAAGGAAAAAGGATGGTCGTATGGTTCCCAATACATATATGCCTCCCCAATGGTGAGGGAGTCTAGCATATGCTCAGGTTCCGCAAATCCAGTACAGTCCAGGTGGTGCTTGCCAGGAATTATAAACTGCTAGATTAGTTCAGATGCTGGCAAGATTGGGGAAACGGACTAGAGGATTGGAGGGCTCTGAAGCGTTGACTCCTGACCACCAAGACGTCTTCTTAGTGGTACTGTTGTAGAACCTCTGATTGAGACAGACCAGCTGCCCCACCTCCATATTAAACAGTGGTCCATAGCGGGCAAAACACAAGTTACCCACAATGGGGTGGGCCAGTACCCATTCACTAGTAGTATTATGTATGTCAGTCTGATTATATGGAACAGAATAGTTCAATTCTTGCGCGTCCCAAGGCCATTGGTCTCCCATCTTAGTTCCTCCACAGAATAGACAGTCTGATATGTGGAGACTAGATGCTACTTCTCCCGCTATTTCAAGGAACAAGTTCTGGGAAGCAGGAGGAATCTCAAACTCTGCTTTCATGGCCTCATAGAAAGAGTGATGTATGCGATAGGGTGAGGATACATGGGCCTTGGCATTTAACTGTATGTGCAGGATGGTTCCAGGATCTATGCCTCCTCCTGCTATATGCAATCCAAATCTGTATCCTTGCTTCCACTGGCTGGGGTTGAGTATGAGAAGTTGCAGGGGATTACAGGCACCTTTCTAGCATTTCTTGGGCTCAGGTAATCTGATCCTTGTCAGACTGCCTTTTCGACTATCACCATCTCGTCCCACATGTGCATTCTTCCAAGTAGCAAAGTATACACAGTCCCACTTTGGACAGAAGTAGGGATCTTTAGATGCAGTGCTGTAGACGGTGGTTGGAGAGTTCTTTCCCGTACACTGTCCCCATCCGTAGGCTCCTTCCGGACACATATATTTATCATCATGATAGTAAGCTCGTTCCCATGACCCACACTTGTGGCAAGCATTTCTGTTAATTGCATCACAGGCATCAAAGTTCAAGACAACATCTTTTGTGGGGTCTATGAGGGGGCTTGTGGCATTTATGAGGGCTCCATCCTCATCATTCCAGCGTATCTCAAGTGTATAATATGAAGGGTTTTGTCGGGGGTTATAACAAGTCTTACTCTTTCCTTTCGTACAGATATTTAATTCTGTGCCATTATAAATACACCCTAACAAAAAGCCCCCAATTAGTGATTTATTTATTATTATTTATTTAACATCTCTTATATACCGCACTATTATCATCAGCGCGGTTTACATGAAACAAACATATACATACAGGAAACTGTAGTGCATTTTACAAGTAACAGGAGTTTAGAACTTGGGAACAACAAGGTAACTATGTCTACTATAAAACTATCTACAATAATCTCTACGCATTAGTCACATTAGGGATTGTCTTGGTCTGAATATGGCGTTATTATTTCCCTTGTGGGAGATTAAGTTGGAAAATAGCTTAAGAATAGGTGGTGTTTGAGACTTTTTCTGAATTGTGTTAGGCTGGTTATAGCTCTCAATTCTGGTGGGAGGGCATTCCAGGCTATTGGGGCGTGAATGCTGAAGGCTCTTTTAGTTGTTTCCTTAGTGTATCTGACTGTTTGTTTTGGGATTGTTAATGTATTTATAGCAGCTAATCTTCTGGGTCTATTGAGGGTCTGCATGTGTAAAAGGTGGGCGACCGTTAATGGTGCTTGATTGTTTAAAGCTTTGAAGGTAGTGATTAAAATCTTGTATCGAATTCTTGCATTGGTTGGTAGCCAGTGTAGCCTTTTTAGAATTGGAGTTATGTGATCTGTTTTTGATATTCCTTCAAGAACTCTGGCGGCGGTGTTCATCGCCAGCTGGAGAGGATTTAGAGTTGACTGGGGGAGACCATGTAGAATTGCATTTGCAAAGTCGAGGTGAGGCATTATTAAGGCTTGATAGACGGTTCTGAAATCTGTGGGTTCCAGTAAAGGTCGTAAGTGGCGTAGTGTACGTATCTTGTGATATATTAGTTTTGTTATATTTTTTATGTGGGTTTTCATATTGAGGCGCTGGTCGAGGGTGATACCTAGGTATCGTATCGTAGGCTTTACTGTCAGTTCTTTGCCATTTATCTTTAAGGTAGTAGGAGGTGTGAAGTTTTGGTTCTTTGTGATAAACATCACATCGGTCTTGCTGTGGTTGATTCTTAGGTTCTGTGAGAGGAGCCAGTCTTCTACTGATTCGAAGCATTTTGTCAATGGAGTAAAATCAGGGTGGTTGATGGAGAATGGTATGTATAGCAGAATGTCGTCTGCATAGGCTAAACAGGTAACATTAAAGGAGCGGATGAGGTCACAGATTGGTTGCATATATATATTAAACATTAATGCGGAAAGAGAGGATCCTTGTGGTACCCCTTGATCTTGGAGGAATGGTTCAGATGTTCTTTCATCAATTCTTACTTGTTGCCAGCGGTTAGTTAGATATGATATACACCAGTCAAGTGCGGATCCGAGAATTCCTTTTTCCTTAAGACGATCGATGAGTATTTGGTGGCTTACTGAGTCGAACGCAGCTGAGATGTCCATGAATATAAGGATGAATCCTTGGTGGATATTATCTATTCCTGTGATTAATGTATTGAATAAAGTGATGAGGAGGGTCTCCACTCCATGAGCTTCTCTAAAGCCGTGTTGTGCGGGGTCAAGTGGAGCCTCAGTGTCTATGTGCTGTTGTATTTGACGTTGGACCACTTTCTCAATTATTTTAGCTAAGAGTGGAATGCTGGATATTGGCCTGTAGGATTCTACTTTTAGGGGGTCTAATTTGCTGTTTTTCAGTAGTGGTCTAATTGAGGTTTGTTTAAGGCATTGAGGAAAGGTTCCAGATGAAAAAGATTGATCAAGGATATTATGTATGAAGAAGCTTACTTCATTTCTAAGGTTTTTTATCCAGGCTGCTGGACATGGATCACTTGCTGCGGTGGTAGCATTAATTGATGCGATAGTGTTTTCAATTTCTTTGGTTGATAATGTATTAAACTTGGTTAATGTGGTTGACAGTGTCTGCTTGTCTATATTTGTTGGTCCACTGGTGCAATTGTTGGTTGTTTTCGTGATACCAATATAATCTCCCCAAAACATATATCACTAAACCCCTCGTGAAACTTTTTCAACTTTTTTTGTTGCTTCAGTTCTTCGAATCAGCTAAGTAAAGAATAACTGTTTTTGATTAAACTGATGGAGTTTTTAAAGAAAATGATTAAATAGGATATAACCGAGTGGAGAACATGGTATTCAGTCCATGTCCCTTTCCGGTGTTATCCAACAAAAAGAGTTGAAAAAGTTTCACGAGGGGTTTAGTGATATATGTTTTGGGGAGATTATAAATACACCGGCTGACTGTACCTGTGCAAGTATAGTAGGAATGATAAAGTAAAGTCTGAGTGACCTTCTGTCCTGTTCAGGTGGTAGTTATGCAGGCTGCACAAGGAGGTAAAGCAAAAGTCTTTTCCAGAAATCCGAGGATCACCACTCCCACAAGACAATAGTGGAAGAACATATTGATTACAGTCTTTGGAGGTCAACTGAAGTATTGGGTACGATGAACTTGTAGAATCTTCTTCTTCGGTTCTGACGGTCACCCTGTAGATTCTTATAATGCTGATTGTCTCCGCAATGTAAGTCGCAATGGAGTCTCAGGATCATTCACTGAAGTCCATTAGCCATGGTCAGGAGCGGCGGCTGGCTTCACTCGACTGTGGTGGATCCAGGGTTCAAATTCCGCAACTTTCACTGCAGTGGGGGTTGACAGGATGACAACATAGGGTCCCTTCCAATGCGGCACCAGTGGGGTCTTTCTCCACTCTTTAATCCACACAGACGCTCCTGGCTTGAAGGGATGCAGAGGCTCTGTCAGGTTGATGGGCAATCGATCTTGCACCCAGGTATGGAGACTCTGCAAAACAGAACCTAAAGCTAATAGTTCTTGTCTAGTTATTTCAGATCCTATTTGTCTCATGTCTCCCTTTATTCCCTGTATGATGGGGGGAGGTCGCCCATATAAAATCTCAAAAGGGGAAACTCCTAGTGACTTGGTGGGAGCTGAACGTATCCTAAGAAGAGCTATAGGGAGAACCTGAAGCCATTTTAGGTGTGTTTCTTGACAGAGTTTGGACAACTGAGATTTCAGGGTTCTATTCATACGTTCCACTTTCCCTGAACTCTGGGGTCTGTAAGCAGTGTGCAACTTCCATTGTATTTGCAAAGTTCGAACTAACTGTTGAGTCACTTGGGACACAAATGAGAGTCCATTATCTGATCCTATAGTCAATGGTATTCCAAATCGAGGAATAATCTCATGGAGCAGCACCCTAGTGACCTCTTGGGCTTTCTCAGTTCGAGTGGGATAGGCTTCTACCCATCCAGAAAATGTGCAAACTAAAACTAACAAGTAGTGATATCCATTTGCGTGGGGCATTTTAGCAAAGTCCACCTGTACATCACTCATCGGAGCCACCCCCACTGACTGGACTCTTAGAGGTGGAATGGGACCTTGCTTAGCATTGTTCTTGGCACATATCAAACATCGCTGTGCCACTGAGGTGGTCAGGGGTCCTAGTAGTGAGATACAGAAATGGGGCCTTAGGGCTCTTTCCATGGCTGTTTTTCCATAATGTGTGGCCTGATGAAAAGCATGGACAAAGGCCGGCCCTAATGCCTCAGGAATAACTGTGGGACCCGGAGGTGAACTACCTTCTGGAGGGGGCAACACTATCCAACCTGTTTCTGTCAGGACCCCTCCCTCCTTTTCACAGAAATAATCTAACTCTCTTACAGTGTATCGGGGTGCCCAAGAACTAAGGGGCACAGGAAATAGAGCTGCTTGCATCGGGGTATCTTGGGTCCTGACTTGTCCTGTTGTGGCTGCTTTTCGGGCTGTGGCATCAGCAAACCTGTTTCCTCGGGTGACTTCCCCTGATCCTGCCTGATGACTTCGGCAGTGCATGACTGCCACTTGTTTAGGGGCCCATACAGCATCTAATAACATCAGTATCTCGGGCCCATACCTAATTGACTTGCCCCCTGAGGTGATCAACCCTCGTTCTTTATACAAGGCTCCATGTGCATGCAAAGTTGTGAAAGCATACTTGGAATCTGTGTATACATTCAAACGGAGTCCTTCGCCTAATGTCAATGCTCTAGTAAGGGCTATCAGTTCAGCTTTCTGAGCTGAAGTTCCTGGGGCCAGGGCTGAGGACTCAACTACCAGATCAAGGGTCACCACTGCATATCCAGCACAACGATGTTCATTGATGACCAAACTGCTTCCATCTACAAAGAAAGTCCGTTCAGGGTCCTCTAGAGGGACATCGGTCAAATCAGGGTGACTTGAGAATACAGTGTCCATGGTTTCTAAACAGTCATGATCAGGGGGCCCAGGACCAATTGGGAACAACGTAGCAGGGTTCAAAGCTCGACTGACCTTTAACTGTATCTGGGGGTTTTCACACAGCATGCTCTGATATTTCAAATGCAATTGGTCACCTTCTCAGAGTGGACATTAACATGAAAAAAGAAAAACTCACTCCATCACAACCATATATGTTTCTCATAAATATATACTTGATGCTTGAATCACAAAATAACACCAGGGTCTCAGCAAACACGGGCATGCGGTGAAAACGCGGCCAGAAATCAATCTGTGCCACATACACCACCAGAAAGCCCATTAACATCAGCGACCCGGTAGATGGCAGCCAGCAATTCCCACACCCTGCATTTAAATGGAAAAATAGCAAACACTTAGCTTTGAAAAAAGGAGCATGGGAATGCAACAAAGGCCAGCCGCCTTCCCCGACGTTACCACAGAAGAGCCCTCAAACGTTTCGCAGGACCAACCCGCTGCCTCAGGGGAATCTAAAAAGACAAACAAACACAAACATCCCAAGTTTACATCATTTTATTTTACTACAAAAAACACACCTAAAACCAACTTAAAAAATTAAAAACCACAACTCGACCAACACTCTCTTATCTGCCAGCTACCCTTAAACAACGCTGTGCAGAAAAACGCCGCCCATGCGCACTCAAACCCACTGTCTCATTTTAAAGGGAAGGAAAAACCCCCTACATAACACCAAAGCTCCACCTCCAGATCACAAACAAACCGCCCAGTCAATACGTAGATTTAAACCCTCCGGGGCCACTGTGTTAAGCTGATAAATCCAATTTTGCTCACGCTGCAAAAGGATTTGTTCCCTACTCTTACCATCACGTCCAGATAGAACCTGCTCCAAACAGAAACATCCCATGTCATGAAAAGAGTGTTGAAACTCCAAAAAATGCAGCACCAAAGGTGCCTCCTGGACCCCGCAACGGAGCCTGCTCTTATGCTCTAAAATCCTTTTGCGAAAGGGCCGACAAGTGCTCCCTACATACATCAGCTAACATGGACAGCGGATTCCATACACAACAAAGGAGGAATCACAAGATGTGCAATCTTTTAGCTTGTACTGAGTACCATGATACTCAAAAGAGGAAGTTATACATGACAACTCACAAGCTGAACAATGCCCACAAATAGTATGACCTCCAACAATAACAGACCGCTCACCCGGGGATTTCAGCAACTCACGCAAATTACGCTGACGCTGCCACACACATCTAACACCCTGATTTTCCAACCGGGGACCGTCTGCACCACAGCCAAATGCTTGCGGACAATATATTGAATGCTGAAGCTCAAAGGTGAGTATTTGGAAACAAAATTAACCGATTCAGTATCCAGGCCAACCGGTTTATCCTTGAGGGTCAACAACAGGGACCGATGATTATACAAAGCCCTCTTGTACGCATCCCCAACCACCCGTTTCGGATAGCCCCGAGCCAAAAAAACTTGCGCCAGAAACTTA
This sequence comes from Ichthyophis bannanicus, assembly GCA_033557465.1. Classification (NCBI taxonomy): domain Eukaryota; kingdom Metazoa; phylum Chordata; class Amphibia; order Gymnophiona; family Ichthyophiidae; genus Ichthyophis; species Ichthyophis bannanicus. The sequence continues at coordinate 1,760,814,153 of CM066032.1, read as the reverse complement.
GACTTGCATTTGAAATCCCCCACATCCGAACAATTCCGCCTGTACCGGATAAACTGAGAAAAAGGCAGACTGTTCCTAAGGGCAACCGGATGAGCATCCGTAGGCTTTCTGTGAACTGAGGTGGTCCAACCATGAGTGCCCTTACATACCTCAACATCCAAAAACACAATTTTCTGAAAACTACAAGCACTCGTAAAGCGGATGTTCCCGTCACAACCATTTAGCCACTGTACAAACAACTGAAACTCTTCCATCGTGCCCCCCCCCCCCATAGCAGAAAGATGTCATCAATAAACCTGTGCCATAGCCGAACATGAGCAGAAAAAGGGGAGCGACCCAACCACACAGCCTCAAACCGGGCCATATACAAATTGGCCACCGAGGGGGCGCATGTCGCCCCCATCGCGACCCCAGCTAACTGATGATAGAGAGACCCTTCAAATTGAAAATAGTTCTCAAAAATAGCCAACCGAGCTAGCTGCGTGACAAACTTAACCATGTCAGAACCCACATCCCCCTGCCGCAACAGGCATTCCTCAACAACGTCCACCGCTGCAGCCTGGGGGATCGAGGTATATAATGAAACCACATCCAATGTGGCAAGCAGAATATCAGCCGAACCAGCCAACTCAGAGTGCTCCTGCAAAATATTTAAAAAATGCATGGTGTCACGAATATAAGCAGGAATTTTCAATAGCATAGGCCTCAGAAAAGAATCCACAAACACAGAAAGGGGCTCAAGAACCGTGCCCCTGGTGGACACAATGGGACGCCCCGGTGGCCGCTGCAAATTTTTATGCACCTTGGGCAACAGATAGAACTTCGCCAATGAGGGACTACGAATATTCAAAAAAGAATGCTCCTTTTTGGAAATTAATTTAGACAGAAGAGCAGAGGTGGTCAAATCTCGAATAGTTTTCTGCAAATCCCCGGTGGGGTCAGTTAACAAAATTTCATAAATAGCAGAATCGGACAGCTGTCGATGCACTTCCTGTAGATAATCCTCCCTCCCCCAAACCACAACTGCACCCCCCTTGTCAGCATTGCATATTACTAAATCATGATTAGCTCTGAGTTCAACAAGAGCCACTCTCTCCACAGGGGTTAAGGTGAACAGCACAGCGTTGTTTAAGGGTAGCTGGCAGGTAAGAGAGTGTTGGTCGAGTTGTGGTTTTTAATTTTTTAAGTTGGTTTTAGGTGTGTTTTTTGTAGTAAAATAAAATGATGTAAACTTGGGATGTTTGTGTTTGTTTGTCTTTTTAGATTCCCCTGAGGCAGCGGATTGGTCCTGCGAAACGTTTGAGGGCTCTTTTGTGGTAACGTCGAGGTAGGCGGCTGGCCTTTGTTGCATTCCCATGCTCCTTTTTTCAAAGCTAAGTGTTTGCTATTTTTCCATTTAAATGCAGGGTGTGGGAATTGCTGGCTGCCATCTACCAGGTCGCTGATGTTAATGGGCTTTCTGGTGGTGTATGTGGCACAGATTGATTTCTGGCCGCGTTTTCACCGCATGCCCGTGTTTGCTGAGACCCTGGTGTTATTTTGTGATTCAAGCATCAAGCTGTTATTTTGTGATTCAAGCTGAACGTGACTCTGCCTCCCTGCCTGCCTGCCTGCTTGTTTGCTGCTTTGTGTCACCTCCTGCCTAATTGCTTTGTGTTACCTGCTGCCTATTTGCTCTCCTCCCCTCCAGGTTTCTGTTCTGGTTGCTCTCTCCTCCCGCCTCCAGGAAGTGACACGATCAACGTGTCATCACTCAGCCCCAGGTTTCTGTTCTGGTTGATCTCTCCTCCCGCCTCCAGGAAGTGACACGATCAACGTGTCATCACTCAGCCCCAGGTATCCCTCAGTATATTAAGAACATCGGGGCGCCGTTCCTGCTTTGTAGCTGCTGAACGTGACTCTGCCTGCCTGCCTGCTTGTTTGCTGCTTTGTGTCACCTCCTGCCTAATTGCTTTGTGTTACCTGCTGCCTATTTCCTCTCCTCCCCTCCAGGTTTCTGTTCTGGTTAATCTCTCCTCCCGCCTCCAGGAAGTGACACGATCAACGTGTCATCACTCAGCCCCAGGTATCCCTCAGTATATTAAGAACATCGGGGCGCCGTTCCGCGCCGCGGCCGCGCACCGAAGGAGCGCGCCCAAGGAGCAGGTCCTGCTCCTTGGGCGAGCTCCTTGGGGCGACGACTGGGGCACTCTCATGTCTACACCGGGTCACCTATCACTCTGCAGTGGTTTTCGAAACCCTTGCCTTTCGCCTCCTTTAACATTTCTCGTGCTTTTGTTATCAGTGCTCAGTTTCTTGAGCACTGCTTCACCTGTATCTGTTCCCCTAATTCCATCCCGGCTTCCTACTAGGCCCTGGGCCATGGCTTCTATTCCTGTCCTTTGGGGGAATCGCTTCCCCTCGGTTTCCTCTGCCCCACCCGGGGTTTTTGCTCGGAACATGCACAATCTTATTACATGCCCACTTACCAATATTCCTCCCATACCTCCTCCTCAGCCTGTTTGTTCTTTACTGACCTTGTCGTTTGCTCTCCTTAATTGTAGATCTCTCCGTGCCTAGACCCCTCTTATCCACGATCTCCTAACGCAGCACTCCCTCGATGCCTTGTTCCTTACGGAAACCTGGCTTTGTGAGGGAGAGGACGGAGTCCTCCACCGATGTCTCCCCCCCGGCTATTCTAGCTTTCACCTCCCCCGACTCCACCGCTCCGGGGGCGGTGTAGCTATTATTCACCGTTCATCTTTCTCTCTTTCTCTTGTATCTCCTCAGCCCCGCTATCCCGAAGCTCTCCTGCTACGCTCCAATACCTCTGTACCTATCTTTTTCCTGCTTCTTTATGCCCCTCCTTCTATGCGCCCTGACCTCTGGGAGTCTCTTCTGCTCTCCCTTTCTGAAGCCTCTTTACTCACTTCCCATTTGGTTGTTCTCGGGGACTTTAATGCCCACCTTACCCCCCCAACCCGCCCCCGGGATAAGGCCCTCAGTTCACTTTTTTCAGACCTTGACCTCTACCAACACGTGCACTGCCCTACACATTCCTCTGGCTCTATACTAGATCTTATTCTTACGTTCTTCTTCCCCTTACATACCCTCTGCCATCTCTTCTGTCTCTCTTCCCTGGTCGGACCATCACTGTCTGTTCTTCTCCTTCCCTCTTCCCCCTGCCCAAACCCTTGCTTCAACTACCCCAGCTCCATCTAAGGTTTTTAGGCGCCGTCTCACTCCCCTTATTTTGCAGTCATTCCCTCCCGCCGACTCTCTCTTTTCTGTTGAATTCTTTTCACTCCCTGTCGACCATCAAGCTGATTTCTGGTCTTCTGTTCTTTCCAGTACCCTTGATACACTTGCTCCCCTTCGCCCCGTTCCCTACCGTCCCTCCTCCCACCACCCCTGGTACCACCCCGGCCTTTATCTTCAGTGCACCCATCTTCGGCGTGCTGAACGCTATTGGCGTCGGCATCCTTCCCCTGCTTCCCTGACTTCTTTTCGTTCTGCTTATCATTCGTACCGCACCATGATCACTGCAGCTAAGAAGGCCTATTTTTCTGACCTTATCACTGCTTCCTCAAACTCTTCTCGTTGCCTGTATCGGGTCTTTCACTCCTTGTCTTCCTCGTCAACCTGTCCCTCCTCATCAGCACTCTCTTCCACTGCCCCTAGCCCAACAGCTCTTGCCTCTTTCTTTGTTCATAAAATTCAGTCTCTTCGTTCCTCCTTTTCCCTGTGCCCTCCTCCCCTTTCCCCTCCTCTTTCACCTTCTCCTTCCTCCTCCATTCCTTCCCCCCCTCCCTCTCATGCTCTCTCTCATACTTGGTGTTCTTTTAGTCTTGTTTCCTCTGCCGAACTTTTTCAGGTGATCTCCTCTTCTCATAAAACTACTTGTCCCCTTGATCCCCTCCCATCCTCGTGGCTCCTTGATCCTTCACTCCACCTTCTTCCGTATATCCTTGGTATAATCAATACTAGTCTTTCCTCCGGTAGTTTTCCCCACTCTTGGAAACATGCCATAGTCCGCCCTCTTTTGAAAAAACCCTCTCTTGACCCCAGCTTACCTGCCAACTGGCGCCCAGTTTCAAATCTCCCTTTCCTTTCTAAAGTCCTAGAGAAATTAGTCTTCACACAACTTTCACAACATCTTGACTCTACTCTTTATCTTCACCCCCGTCAATCTGGCTTCAGACCTGGCCATAGCACTGAAACTGTTCTCCTTGCACTTCTTAGCGATCTTCACCGTTCTCACGATCGTGGTGACTTGTCTATCGCTGTTTCTTTAGATCTCTCCGCCGCTTTTGACGTTATCGATCATCGCACCCTTCTCACACGTCTTTCTGACTCTGGTATTCGTGGCACTGTTTTACACTGGTTTCATTCCTTTCTCTTCCGTCGTTCTTTCTCTGTTCACTCTGGTACCTCCACTTCGGCTCCCTTTCCCTTGCACTGTGGTGTTCCACAGGGTTCTATTCTTGCTCCTCTACTTTTCAACATTTTTCTTGCTCCCCTAGCCCTCCTCATTCAGCAATCCGGTGTTTCTTTCTATTTTTACGCAGACGATATCCTTCTTGTTCATCATACCAGCTCCCTTTCCCCTGATCTTTCCGCCCTTAACACCTGTCTATCCTCTGTTGCCTCCTGGTTTTCTGAAAATTTCCTCTGTGTTAACCCTTCTAAATCCTCTGCCATCTGGTTTTCTTTCTCCTCTTCCCCACCTAGTCTAGCCCCTGTGATGTCTTCCTTTCCCATTCCTGTTGTCTCTACCCTCCGCTATCTGGGTGTTACCTTGGATTCTTCTCTCTCTTTTCACCCTCACATTTCTTCCCTTGTTCGTACTTGCCATTTTCATCTGCGCCGTATTCGCTCCCTTCGTCCTTTTCTTTCCCCTCAATCCCTCACCACTTTGGTTCTCTCTTTTGTAACTTCCCGCTTAGACTACTGCAATTCTATCTTATCTGGTCTCCCTTCCTGTCAACTCCGTCGTCTTCAGCTTCTCCAGAATACTGCTGCCCGCTTTCTCACCTCTTCTTCCCCCTTTGATCATATTACCCCTTGCCTCTTCTCCCTTCACTGGCTTCCCATCAAATTCAGACTTATTTACAAGTATATCATTATCACTCATAGGGTTCTTCACACCAGCACTCCTCGGTATCTCTCTGACCTTATCTTCCACCAGCCCGCTCCCCGTCTTCTTCGCTCATCTCATACCAATCGCCTATCCCTTCCTCCTCCATCCCAGGCCCACCTTGAACTTACCCGCCACTCTGCCTTCTTTTTTCTGGCCCCTGCCCTCTGGAATTCCCTCCCTCACACCCTTCGTATTGAACCCTCCTTCCCCCATTTCAAAACTCTCCTCAAGACTCACCTTTTCTCTCAAGCGTACAACCTACAGGTTCCCCCTGATATGTAGTCAACCTACCAATTCATGTCCCTCACGTTACATCCAACTGCCACTCAACTCTTGACTCCCACATCACATTCAACTCCCACCCCCTGTCTCCCTTCCCTCCCCACGTCCCTGTGTTTAGCTCTGTAGACTCGACTCTATTTTTCTCTCTTTCTCTCTCTTACTCTTTCCTATTATCCAATGGCGTTCCTTTCTCTCTTTGCTTTTCCACAGCTGCCTTTTATTGTACACCGCCCTGATACCTCGGTCTTGGGCGGTATATCAAGCCTAAATAAAAAAAAATAAAAAAAATATTTATGAGAAACACATATGGTTGTGATGGAGTGAGTTTTCTTTTTTCATGCTCTGATAGTTCAACATTCGTGAATTTGTTAGCCAGAAGTTTCCTTTGTGTTCCATGAGAGTCAGGACAGAATGTGGTACAGTAACTTGGAGATTTTGTCCCAGGGTGAGCTTATCTGCTTCGCCCACCAGGAGGACTGTTGCTGCAGCAGCTCTCAAACAAGGGGGCCAACCTCTTGCTACCACATCCAACTGTTTGGACAAGTAGGCCACTGGCCGTTGCCAAGATCCAAGAGATTGAGTCAGTACCCCCAAAGCATTTCCTTGTGACTCATGGACGAAAAGATGGACATTTGGAAGACCTAAAGCTGGTGATGACATCAGAGCACTTTTCAGAGACTGGAATGCTGCATCCTGTTCAGGTCCCCACTCTAGTGGAGACTTTTCCATTCCTTTGGTAACTTGATACAATGGTTTTGCAATCAATGCAAAATTGGGGATCCATATACGACAGTATCCTGCGGCCCCAGGAAGGCTCTTACTTGCCTCCTAGTGGTTGGAGTAGGGATACTGCATACAGCTTCTTTGCGTTCTGGTCCTAAACGTTGGATTCCGCTGGACAACTGGAATCCTAGATACTTGACTTCAGTTTGGCATAATTGTGCTTTGGCTCTTGAGACCTTGTATCCAGCCTCTTTTAGAAGGTATAAAAGTTCACTAGTAGCTTGTAGACATTCACTTTCTGAGTTGGTGGCTATGAGCAAGTCATCCACATACTGAGGGAGAACCCTTTGTCCTGGGTTCACTGGGTAACTTGAAAGATCTTGATTCAGGGAAGCACTGAAGAGAGTAGGTGAATTCTTGAATCCTTGGGGTAATCTGGTCCAGGTGAGTTGGCCCCATCTTCCTGTTATGGGGTCTTGCCATTCAAAAGCGAACAAAAGTTGACTGGTGGGGGCTAGGCGTACACAGAAAAAGGCATCTTTCAGGTCCAGGATGGTGAAATGAGTAGTCTCAGCGGGGATCAGTCCCAAGAGAGTATAGGGATTTGGCACTACAGGGTGTATAGTTTCAACTGCGTCATTTACCCGCCTCAGATCTTGTACAGGGCGGTAATCCCCTGTCCCCGGTTTCTTAACTGGGAGAAGGGGGGTGTTCCAAGGTGACTGGCATTCCTTGAGAAGTCCATACTTCAGCAGTTTCATTAAATGGCAATGGATACCTTCAATGGCTGGTCGGGGAAGAGGATACTGCTTCACATGCACTGGTTCCGCCCCTGACTTGAGGGTGACAATGACAGGGGCTATGTTCTTCGCTAGGCCAGGTGGATTATCTTCTGCCCATACTTCAGGTGGGGCTATAAGGTTGGTAGGTATACAGGAACTGGTTGACTTAATTGGAGGTGAACTATAGAATCGCCATTCTTCTTCTCGGGGAATAGTCAGCACCATCAATCCAGCAGGCTTTGGGTTCACAGTCATTTTCATTTCTCCCCCTTCAGCAAAGGATATCTGTGCCTGGAGCTTGGCAAGCATGTCTCGGCCCAGAAGTAGAATAGGGCACTCAGGCATATACAGGAACTGGTGCGTTATTTTCTGTCCCCCTAGTTCACACATGCGGTTCTGCAGGAATGACTTTGTGGCCTTGTTCCCGGTGGCCCCAACAATGGTGACAGATCGAGAGGAAAGAGGAGCCACTGGATTAGCCACTACTGAATGCTCTGCTCCTGTGTCTACCATGAAGTCCATATATTGGTCCCCTATCATTAAGCTGACCATAGGCTCCTGGGGACCCAGGGTGAACTTGGAGCCCAGTCTGGCCTTTATCCACGTCATCCATGTCATAGCCCGTTGCTACTGCCACTCCCTCAATGGCTTCTTCTCTCTCGCGCTGGAACTGTGCTCGGTTCATTCCTCCCCTCCTTCGGAATCGACCTCCTGTTCTCCAGGGACTCCCTCCTCCCTTCGCGGGGGCGGAGTCCAGATGCGGGCATTCACTTCTCCAATGTCCTTCTTCTTTGCAGTAGGCGCACTGATTCGCGCCCAATTGAGGCCTTTCGCTTCCGCGGCCTCATCCACGTTCTCTGGTCCTTTGATTAGGAAAACCTCCTCCACGTCGTTCAACTATAGCGGCAGCAAGAAGATCTGCCTTCTTCTTCATCTTTCGTTCACTTTCTCTGTCACATTCATTTTCACGATTAACAAATACTTTCTGAGCGACTTCCATTAACTGTGCTCTATTCATGCCCGCAAATCCATCCAGTTTCTGCAATTTTCGTTTTATGTCTCTCTGGGACTGGCTGACAAAGGCCACATTTACCATGCGCAAATTTTCCTGAGCGGCGGGATCATATGGGGTGTATAATCTATAAGCTTCGGACAACCGCTCATAAAAGGCCACTGGGCTCTCATCTGGACCCTGGAGGACTTCCGATACCTTCCCGATATTCATGGCCCTCTGGCCTCCCTTCCTCAGGCTCTGCAACAAGGCCTGGCGAAATCTCGTCAGGGCCGCCGCCCCCCTTTCATCATTTGGGTCCCACCCGGGATCTTCATTTGGATAAGCCACGGCGGCAGCTTGTGGGAGATTTATTCCTCCTCCTTCTACAGGGTTTTCTTCTAACCAACGGAGAGCTGCTTGCCCAATTCGCCCTCGCTCCTCAGTATTAAAGAGGGTGGACAGGAGTTGGCAACAATCAGCCCAGGTAGGCTGGTGGGTTTGCATAATGCTGGACATTAATTCTGTTAATTCCTGGGGCTTTGCAGTATAGGATGCATAATGCGTTTTCCAATTTAATAAATCAGTAGTGGAAAAGGGTACGTAGACTAGACTGGTTGGTCCTGGTGCCATCTGGCCCTGGTCATTTAAAACAGGTACACCAGGCACTTGGCGTAATGGCATTAGATGCCCTGCTTTCTCCTTCTTCTTCGGGGTTACACTTCTTAAATCATAAGGCTCCCGGGCACAAACGTCCTTAGCGGGTGACCATGAACTGGCAAGAGAGCCTCCACTCTCAGCCTCGTCGGAGGACTTGGGCCCCCCCCGACGTGCTTGGGCCTGACTCAGGACTATCACTCGGGGGAGGGAGCTTCTTGGGCTGCTGCAGCGGCACTTGCTGGGGTTCCTCATCAGGCTCCACTTCAGGCAGCGGTACTGGGGGAACTAACTTATGTGGGTACTGTGGTAACCTGGTCAGGATATCTGGGGACTCTGGGGCAGAATACACAGGCGGCTTCTCCTCCTCAGCTTTCCGGGTTCCCCTAGTGGTGGCTACAAATATTCTACAATGCTTCTCATAACAGTGCTTCATCCATGAGGGCTGCCTTTCGCAAGCATCTAACCAGGAATCTATATAGGGGAACTGGTCAGGATGCACTCTTTGTACAAGCTGATGAACACGGGAAACCTTTTCTACATCAAAAGTGCCCCCGCGGGGCCATGAAGTAGCTAATGCAGGCCACTCTCTTTCACATAGCAGTTTCAATCTAGACGGAGACATTTTTATACCGTAGTCTCCTGAAAATCCTTTACGGAAATTCTTGATCATACATTCCAATGGAGTTTGCGTGGACTCCGCCCCTCCCATAATCTAAACGTAACTACGTACACGTAATGATGTACAAGACGACAAACAGTAAGGATAGGTAGTATGGCTGTAGGTAAGGGGTCCGTACAGCCCACAAAACACTGGGGGGCACGTACACCACTCGCTTCCTCCTTTTCGCGACCTGGGCGCGGTCGCCCGGCCAGGAACTGCGCTACTCAGGAGTCCACTTTCGCTCGGTCTGTATTTCAAGACCTCTCAATCACACAGGCAATCATATTATCACAAAAATCATTTTTCAAGTGCCCAGGTTTTCTGACGAACTGACTATTTCAAACAAGAAGGGTCGATGGCTTCGGCTTCGGCTTTCTCTTCTCTAGGACCGCCCTTTTGAGAGGTGATCAGGCTCTCTTGTCTCGCGCATACTTATGCGAGATTTCTCCAGTTAGTCTATAGCAAATCAGTCTCGCGCATGCAAGAATTTCCCAGGCTGTACTTACTGACTGTCAAATCACAAAATTGTCTACTCACCGGATCCGGTTCCTGATACCACACCAGTTCTTGGGTTGGATCCTGGACTCCCCCCGGGTCGGAGGTGTTGGCCAGCTGGACCCAGTGGCCTGCCGAGGCAGGCGGAACCCTCTCCGGCACAAAAGGGCCAGCGGCGCCTGAGGTTTCCCCCGCGGTCGGACAGACACGGTTCCAACCAGGCCAAACCTCGAGGCGAATTGCGTAGATTATTCACTTGAATACCATTCACTACTCGCACTTCCCGGCCAATGCACCAAGAATATGCTGCAGCGAAGTGTAACCAATGAATAAATCCAGGAGTCAATTGACAGGGTCCAAGCCAGTTTATTGTGCACAAGGCCCAGTTAGTCAAAGCTTCAAAAGGAACTGAGCAAAGTTTTTACAGAGACATACTAATTTATACCTCTTTTTCAGTTTGATACATGAGAACTTTCTATTGGTTCTAGCTTGATACATGCAAATGTCCCATTGGCTCCAACGCCCCCTGCACCTGTCCAATCAGAGATCCCTCCTGGGCCTAGCACCCAGCTCCCTCCCTTAAGACTGTTCTAACAATGGTGCAGTTTCTAGGTTTGATACTTCTCTACTGCAAGGTCGTTTCTAGCTCCAGGAATGCATGTATTGAAACATTTCTTTCTTTTGCACACAAGAGAATAATGAAAGACTTATGAATTCATGTAAAACTTCTTATTAAGCAGTTTAAAACAGTTTTCTCATTTTGCACAGATTTTTGGTTCTTTTCTAGCTATAATGGGGCTTAGAATCCAGGCCAAATTTACAGGCCTTTCATATTAGCAGACCATTCTAGGCCATAGCCTGCCACAGTGTCCATCCCATATAAAGCTTATTACAAGGGCATAAAAGGCCATATGCCACATGTTTTGGAAGTTGACCAAAAAAAAGAGAAAAAGGGACTATTAAGCTAGAAGCAGCTTCTGATAGTGGCTTTGATGAACATAGTCCGACAAAATGTTTTGGAATATGCAGTGAGTAAATGTTAACTCCTTCATCAGCAAACCAACCACTACAAGGGCACAAAGATCATCATATCAAAACCTACTGGCCATCCCACCTCTAGAGACTAAATACTTCCAGCAAACAACCAACAGAGCTTTTTCCTTTTTCACTTTCTCAATCTGTAACTCTCTCCAGCTCACATGAGGTCAACGCAGACTGCACAGGACCTGAAGAAAATTTTAAAAGCCCTCCTTTTCATTGAACATTACAGCCCCAATGATATAACATAACCTCTCAGTGTTTACTCTGTACCACACCAAACTGTAATATACTACTCCCCTGTTTTGTTAAACCAAGTTGACTTCTCCCTAGGTTCGATGTAATTGCATCTCAGTTGAGTTTGCTTGTTGTTGTTCTATGTAAATTGTCTTGGCTAAAGGCGGTATAGAAGAACCTGTTAAATAAATAAATATAATAAATATGCCATACTGGGTCAGACCAAAGGTCCATCAAGCCCTGTTTCCAACAGTCCAGGTCACAAGTACCTGTCAGTTTCCCAAAAGGTAGACAGATCTCCCAGGGATAAGCAGTAGATCTCCCCAGTCCACTTTAAGAATGATTAATGGACTTTTTCTCCAGGTATGGGTGGAGGCAACTGGGCAAGGAGAGAGTTGAGACTGCTGGAGTGTGGGAGAAAGACAGATTGATTGGATGAGGACAGTTGGGGAGGGTGAATAAGGCTGAGGACCAAGTTGTGGAGCATGAGTGAGAGAGAAATGGACTGGGTAAGCTGGGTAAGGACACTGTGAGGGGACCATGAGAGAGAGGCATACTGGGTAGGGATGAGGGGAAGGCATTATAGGGAGACTGGTAGGGCCTGAGCTATAGTGATAACTAAAGTCAAGAGCCAAATGTCTCAGGCAGAGCTATAAAGGTGGGTTCTCCACCCCTTTGAAGAGAGAGAACTGTTGTCTTCTGCAGCAGCCCACTCAGGGCCTGATTTACTAAGCCCTCTTTCACATGGACAAAAGAAAATAAAACAGCTTAAGTAAATCAGGCCCAGTGAGCTGTGGCAGACCACAGAAAGGAAGCCCCTTCCCTCCCCCCAACCCCAAACTGTTGTTGACAATGGTGGGGAAGAGGGAGCAAGAAAAGAGGTGTTAGCTGCTGGCTCCTAAATTCAAAGAATTTGTCAAGGCCTGTCCTACCCCATAAAACAACGAAGAGTAGGCTTATAGTGTCTCTTTTCCAGGCTTGAGCCCTTATTGATTTATTAATTTGGTTCGATTTCTATAATCGCCACTATCACCAGGACTCATGATGATTTATAATAATAAGCTAAAATCAGCATACAATTGCATAAAGATTAAAACAACTATAATACCTGACCCACATCCTAAATCAACAACAGCCCTAATCTGCTCTCCTGAAAGCCATATCCCAAACCACCCCTTAAACAGTTTCCTAAATCGTAAGTAATCCATTTCTTTATGAATGGATAATGGTAACTTGTTCCACATGAATGAGCTAATCAACCAAAGGATGATTGATTTAATCAAACAAGGGTAAAGGCCCAGAAGTTACCACCCTCAACTTCTTTTTTAGGTCATGGCGGTAGTACATGAAGACCCTGACTGGAATGTCTTTGCTGAGGCCACATTATGTGCATTCTGCTAGAGAAAACACTCCATTGAGGAGCATTCCTCAAAGTTGGCAGCCCCCATTACCTCATTCACTTGTAAAGAAGCTAATCCTTGACTATGGTCACCCAAGCAGTCAAGGCCTTTCAGGACCTCAAAGCAGCCTTCACTACAGCTCCTGTTTTGTCTCATCCTAACCCCTGTAGGCCTTTTATTATGGAGGTGGACACGTCTGAAGTTGGGGTAGGGGCAATTTTATCTCAATGGGACTAAAGCTCATGCAAACGTCATCCCTTGCATATTTCTCAAGGAAATTCTCTCTAGCAAAGATTAATTATAATATTAGGAATGGGAAATAGCTTGCAATTAAATAGGCATTTGAGAAATGGCAGTACCTCGTATAAGGAGCTCAGCACCCTGTGATGGTATATACTGAGCACATGAACTTAAAATACATACAAGAATAGATGGGCTTGTTGCTCACCATATTCAATTTTGTAATTATATATCACCCAGGGTCAAAAAATGGCAAAACAGATGTTTTTTTCCAGAATCTTTGCTCCAACACCTTGGAGACACATGAGAAGGATTCCATTATGTCCAAGGCCAAGATCATGACAACAATGACAATAGAAATCAGTCCATTGCCTTTATGTCCCCAGCACCTTACATCAATCAGTGCTGCTGGAGATGCACGTGAGCAAACAGGCGGGGGGCATCCTGAGATATACAAGACAATATGTCTGCTAAGCTGCTGTCTTTGGCGGCCATCTATGCAAAAAGATGTCAAGAATGATATCTCCCTCAAAGTATCCAATACTCAAGCCCATAAATTCAACCAGCCTTATTTAAAAAATGTTTTTTTTGGATACCCGCTTGTAAGACTCTAGCTTATTACAAGCTAGCTCTGCCCAGTGTCCATTTTACTTTATTTTAATCATTACTTTTGCTAAAAGCCCAATAATAGGGAATTTAATAGTCCTCTTTATCAATGCCAATATTTCAGAACCGACACAATGTCGCATTTCAAACTGTTGAATATTTAAATTCTGCATCTGGATAAGTGCATTGATATATTCATCTGCTGAAACTGGATCCCTTGATAATGTTCCTTGCCGACTGCTCTCAAGCAGCTAAACTGTTTCTGGCTTACCACCAAAATGGTTGCAGCATCTTTTCAAGCACTCCCTGCTCCCATACTACGAAAATTCTTAAAGAGCCAGTATCTCACCATTCAAATCAACATGTGCCAATTCACTTGTTGATTCAAGCCATTCGGATGTACGGTTTTCAGATTATATATCCAGAATTGCTCTCTCTAATGAAGTTTCGCTTCACGATTACCTCCTCTCCATCAACTTGGGACATGTTCAAGAATCTTATCATGGGATTCACTTTCAGCAGATGAGCATATGAATGCATTTACCCTTATGCAGAATTTAAATATTTAACAGTTTGAAATGCGACATTGATATTGATAAGGTGGATTATTAAATTCCCCATTATTGGACTTTTAGCAAAAGTAATGATTAAAATAAAGTAAAATGGACCCTGGCAGAGATAGCTTGTAATAAGCTGGAGTCTTATAAGTGGGCATTCAACAATTTCTTCTTTTTAAAATAAGGCTGATTGAATTTATGGGACTGAGTATTGGACACTTTGTGGAAGAAGATTCCCATAATAATCCATTAGAAAAGTATGAGAATTACATCTCTTCTTGCGCAATCGGTGTTCAGGCCAAGACTTCTTATTCGCAAACTTCCGGGTTATTCCAACCTCTGCTGGTGCCCTTGTAGCCATGGTTCCACATCTCCATGAATTTTATTGTGGATCTGCCCCATCCAAGAGAAATATGGTTAGTTCAGTGGTGGTGGTGGCTAGATTCAGCAAGATGACTCATTTTATACTCCTGCCTAAACCCCCAACATTACCCAAGTTAGCTCATTTCTTCTTGAAACACATTTTATGGTTGCATGGAATGCCTGAAAATGTTGTACCTAAGAACATAACATAAGAACATAAGATATGCCATACTGGGTCAGACCAAGGTCCATCATGCCCAGTATCCTGTTTCCAACAGTGGCCAATCTAGGTCATACGTACCTAGCAGTTTCCCCAAAAGACACAGGTTCCACAATGCTTGTATTGGGTCAAGCACTGATATCCTGATAGAGAGGTTTAATGCATCCCCATGTTCTGAAGGGCATTTTGCAGTCATTTAGAGACAAAGTCGTCATTTTCTGCAATGTACCAGCCTCAGTCAAATGGTCAAACCAAAAGGACCAATCAGACCTTGGAGAAATTTTGGCACTGTTATATTTCAGACCACCAGGACAATTGGACAGAATTTCCTCCTTGGGTGAAGTTCACTTACCCTGCCCCTTTCTGTTGTGTGTATGGGGGCATCCTAAGTCCTTCTTCCATGCTATTATCCCTACTGATATAGCTGCGGGGGATAAACTGGTCCAATACCTGAGGGGGATTTGGATAGCTGTCCAGTCTGCTCTGAGCTCTGCTACTTAGAGACAGAAGCAACTAGCTAACAGACACTGCTGTGAAAGCTCCAGGTTCAAGATAGGCAACAAGGTATGGTGGTTACAAAGTACCACTTTGTCAGATGCATGAAATATAGTTTAGGAACCGGTGAAGATGGGTGGGATGGGGAGGATGCAGAGTACAGAGAAGGCATTGAAAAGTGCAGGGCATGGCGTGGAAAGGGAATGATAACAGCAGAATAGTTCAACTAATGGCAATTATGGAGAGAGATAATTATTCTCAGATCATATGGTCCTTAGTTTAAGTCCATTCACATCTGTAGTAAGTCATCAATATACGCAATAGCAAGAATGTTTCTACTTTTACGTCATCTGGGTATAGGGGTGTTTTGGGTAGGACCGGCCCAAGAGTTGGTTCAAAGTGTTGGTGCCCTAGGCAAACCTTAAGCCTTATGTCCCTCTGTTTAGCAATGAATGCCTTCCTCTTGCCACCTCCAGAAGCTGACACCCTAGGTGACTGCCTAGTTTGCCTAATGGTTGGCCCAGCCCTGGTTTTGGGGTAGAACCTGGGCGAAGCATAGGCCAGGTTGCAATTTATGCACATACTTTATAAAATATGTGTATTTGTCCATAATTTATTTGTCAACATTTACATCTGCTTCTGAAGTATAAATATCACGGCTTCATTTTAGGCATGATTTCTGCAGAAAGTGTACTGGTATTTTATAAAGACATTGAAGGTGAATTTTAAATAGGCTGTGAAGAGGGGAATAAAAATGTCCAGGTCAGGAGATGGAAAGTTCCAAGTTTCTTTTACAAGAGGCTCTGCCAAATGCTACCTCACCATGTCCAGTGGGAGCAGTGATTTTGAAAAACTGCACATGTGCATAGAAGCAGCTTTTTCAAATCACTGTGTTTAACAGCATCCAACCCCTCACCACTCGATCCCATCCTAATATCAAGCCCCATTCCCTGATCCCTCGACATTAAACCCTACTCCTTGACATTAAGCCCTACTCCCGACCTTCCCCAAGACCCTCTCGCTGTCACCCCCCATGACATCAAGTCCCCTTCCCCAATCCCCCAAATAGCAATGCCTACTCCCTATCCCTATATAAAGACCCACTCTCTGACCCCCCTGATATCCCCCTTATTTGGCAGTTTGACACTTAGGGTTTTGACATGAATTTATCGCTGGGGGTCACAATCACCAGTTTGAGCCTAGAGCCGCTATGAGCAAGAGTGACTGGGAATCACTCCTGCACCTATTAGATTACCAAGGACCCCAGTAAGAGCTGGGATGGAATCAGGTAAAAGAGGGGGTATGCAGGGGGAGGGTCGTCAAGGAGGATTGATGTTGGGAGATTGGGGAGTGGAGCTTGATGTTAGGTGGCATCAGGGTGTGTGGTTTGATGTTGGAAGGGGGTTGTCAGGCTCTGTCCAGATAGAGCCCAGTGCTGAATATCCACACAGAACAGTCAGTGCAGGCTCCACCCAAATAGTGGCGATATTCAGCCACTCTATGCACTTGTTGTTGTTTGTCATGATGTGGGCACTGATAAAGTTGTTTTGAAGAAAATAAATCCTGTTTCTTTAGAGGAACTAGATGTGCAGTTACCCCCAGGCACAGCTAGAGGGAGCAGGAACAGACATGCCGCACTTAATGAACCTAGGCTCTCTGATGACCTGCAGCTGAAAGGGAACCAGGAAGTCATCAGTAACCGTTCACTTTATAAGCCAGAGCAGAATGCTTCTGGACAGGAAGAGGAAGAGGACGGGGAAGGAGTAGAGCTGGTAGTAGAAGAAAGAGAAGGAGAAACAGCAGAGAAGCCTGGAGGCTACCAAGGAGATAAGCCTGATTGCTGTGAAGGAAGCAAAGCTGGGAGCTGGAGGAGAAACAGACCTCACAAGGTGGGAAGCCAGAAGGCCCAAACTGATCCTGTTGTACAAGGGGAGTTTCGTGGAAGTTACCCTAAGGTGAGAGCGTCTGCCACGCCTAGTTCCTATACTTTGCCTGGAGATAGAATAGAGAGAAGAAAGCCAAGAACCAGAGAGAAAGGTTCTGACAGAAGCTTATTATCTCTAGAGGATCATTGCACAGTTTCACCTGTTCAGAGGGAAAAGCACTTTTATAGGCAACAGAAGTTTTTACCCAGAGTGAGAGGAGAATCCAACAGCAGTTTTATTCCACTGCCTAGAAGCACACCTCGGTATCCGGATGGCAGGCAGAAGTGCAGCTACCAAGGGAGAGGTGCAGGAAAAAGAAGCACTGTGGATTTTATCTCACCAAAGCCAAGGTATGAGGCATTGAATATTGACTGTGATAATTGTGCTACTAAAAGCTCTACTAAAACAAGTATTCCTTCTATGAGAAACAAGAATCAAGACTGGTTTAGTAAACTACCACCAGCCTTGAGAATCCCTGGCTATGCGAAGCCAGACTCCCAAGTTTTAAACTACCATGCTGAGATAGACAGGGACAGTGAATGCTCCTTGAATGAGTACAGGGGAGAAGAATCTATGGAAGTGGATTATCCCAGCACTGTTCCCTCACCTGTGCCAGAGTTAATGGAATGTGATTGGTGCACTGCCTATGCTCCAAAGTCTGTATGCTCCACATACCACAGAAGAATAAGTGAAATATAATTTAATGTTCTTACACTGAATTATACTATGGAAAAACCTGCCTTAAACTGTGAAGTAACAATTAAGTGCTCAGTGTGAATATTGGTACCTTTCAAGACAAAGGACTGTTTCTGTTATCTGGAATTATCTCTTAGTTGAACCTTGCTTTAAACAGGGAATAAAAGCCTTTATTTCCCTCCACCTGGTCTCTTTGATCATTAACGTCTCTACATAGTGGCGTAAAATCTTTGTGTCACCGGGAACCCCGTGACATGTTGTTGTTGTTGTTAAGTGCTGTCGATTCGGTGTCGACTCATGGCGACCCTCTGGATAGTTGTCTTAAACTGTGTTTGGTCTTCAGCCAGGCTCATTGTTGATAGACTGGCACTCATAGCTGCTGTTATTGTATCGATCCATCTCATTGCTGGCCTTCCTCTTTTGCGTTAACCTTCTATCTTGCCAAGCATGATGTCTTTCTCTAATGATCTCTCTCTTCGCATGATACGTCCAAAGTAGTCAAACTCTTGTCATCTGAGCTTCTAAAGAAAGCTTAAGTTCGATCTCCTCTAGTATTGACTGGTTTGTTCTTCGGGCAGTCCATGGTACACATAGTATTTGTCGCCAGCAACATAATTCAAAGGCATCAACTTTCTTCCTTTTTCACTGTCCAACTTTTGCATCCATATGACGTTATTGAAAATATCATGGCTTGAACAAGTTGAATCTTTGTATGGAGAGAGACATCTCTGCTCTTGAGAATTTTATCTAGGCCCTTCATAGCCATTCTGCCAAGAGCAATGCATTGTCTAATTTCTTGACTGCTTGCTGTTTCTTTACTGATAATTGATCCAAGTAGATTAAAATTGTCCACTATTTCAATTTCTTCTCCATCTATGATGAACTTATTGATTTTGCCAGTTGCCAGGATCTTTGTCTTCTTTACATTAAGGTGCAGGCCCATTTTAAGACTATGTTCCTTGATCTTGAGAAGCAAATGTTTCAGATCATATTCACTTTCAGGCAGTAATGTGGTATCATCAGTATAGTGAAGGTTGTTGATGAATCTCCCAGCAAACTGCAAACCAAGTGAGGGTCTATGCACTTAGGGCAGCTTTTTTTGCTGTCCTAAGCTATGCAGATAGTTATCTGGAGAAAGAGACTGAAAATCGCCATTATCCTGAAAATACTCATGCCCACCCTGCTCTGCCAATAGACCACCCTGGCAAAGAGGTGGTCAGAGGAAATATTCAGCAGCATTAACCACATAGTGCCTTTGCCTATCCTTCTCACTGCCTTTGAATATCAGGCCCTCTAATTCTTAGGGATCAATATTCAGCCTGCAATGGTCAGTGTCTTTTTAAAATGTTGACCATATCCAGAAGTCCAGTATCCAGATAGCGACTGCCACTAACTATCTGGATACAAACATCAGCTGTATCAGTATCCAGAGAGCTGCTATTCAGCTGTTATCCAGGGGGACAATCCGCACACCACTTAGGACAGATTTTTTGCTGTCCTAAATTACATGGATAGCAGTGCTGAAAAATTGGAGCTATCTGGATGCACCAGCTAGATCGCCTTAGCATGATGCAGGTAGCACCGAGGCAATCAGAGAAAATATCCAGCTGCACTATCCGAATAGTGCAGACTCAGCGGCATTTATCCAGTCAGCCGCTGCTCCTAACTGGATAAGTGTCTTGGAATATTGGCCCCTTAGTAATCAAGCCACTAGAAGGGATTCAGGACAAGAAATAAAAGAAACTTTTAAGTGTATTTAAGTCACTCTCACCAAATTCACGTTCTAGAGCTTGATTTCCAATAGCTTGACTTCTTCTGCGTTTAGCATCCTCCTTTGAAAAACTCCATCCAACCTTAACAAAAGTTCACAGGCAAAACAAAAAAATATTGGTTGAGAAAACAAAGGATGCATAGATTTTACAGTGACTGACAATTGCCCTGCTCTTTAGGGACATGTCACACTCTCTTGCTCATGACATATGAAAGCTGCAGGGCAATAGATGCCAAGGTCAATACTTATAATGATGCCACATTACTCTGGTTGCTGGGAATCAATAAAGAAAGGCCCTGTGCTGCTGTCAACAATTTTAAACTCAGAGGAAAAGGTCAGGTGGTCTCCAGATCACTACCTCTATGGAGATTTCAGAACCAAGGCAACTAGTTATATGAAAATACATTTTTATCACTTTCGGTGCTCTACTGCTTTTTAGAATTACAAGAAATAGCATCGGCTACTTAAACTAATGCTTTGATTTCTCATGTTTCTCTAGCATACTTTAAATTTCAAGACAGAGATAGACAACATATACTTTAGTGTTGACAGGCTCAATGTCACAGCAGGACCTGCTAAGGTGATAAGTTTCCTAAATGAAATAATTGACTGCTTCATGGAGTATCTGGTTCATGAACCAACACGATGGGAAGCTATTTTAGACCTAGGGGTATGTTTACTAAACTGCGGTAACGTAGCAGCGGCTACGTTAACACGCGTTAACGTTAACTAACTTGCATTAGCGTCACCGGCCGCGGTAAGTCCCGCAGAGGGTGGAGAGAGGGCAGAGACAAGGGGGTCAATGGGCGGGTAGTGGGCGGGGAGAGACTCCTGCCACACTAATGCAGGGAAATGAAGGACCGAAAGGTACCGCAAATGAAAACCTGCCTCTTAGATGCACATTCGCAGGAAAGAGAAACCATTTAAGTGTCAGCAATGTACAGCATAGGCAGGAAGCCCAAGAAAAGTGATAGTAGTGCTCCATTTGCAGCAACCAGACTGCCAGCTACCTTTTTTCTTTTAGTGGTCCTATCAAAACCAAAAAATTGTGCCGAAATTTAAAAGTCTCCACTTAGCTGAAGTATCTCAGTCTTCTCATATCTTCACGTTGCTCAAAAGATCATCTCGTAGCATGACGCGCGCGTTTCGAGCCTCCAGGCCCTGTATCAAATGCTGTTGTAATACTCTGCGCTTAAAGGAAGAGTACCTTGGCCGCACTGACGGCGTTATCAGGGTAATTCGTTGCCGAGCGCAGAGTATTACAACAGCATTTGATACAGGGCCTGGAGGCTCGAAACGCGCGCGTCATGCTACGAGATGATCTTTTGAGCAACGTGAAGATATGAGAAGACTGAGATACTTCAGCTAAGTGGAGACTTTTAAATTTCGGCACAATTTTTTGGTTTTGATAGGAC
This sequence comes from Ichthyophis bannanicus, assembly GCA_033557465.1. Taxonomy (NCBI): domain Eukaryota; kingdom Metazoa; phylum Chordata; class Amphibia; order Gymnophiona; family Ichthyophiidae; genus Ichthyophis; species Ichthyophis bannanicus. Next base: position 1,760,793,477 of record CM066032.1, on the reverse strand, counting down.
CACTAAAAGAAAAAAAAGTAGCTGGCAGTCTGGTTGGGGGACATATGTCTGTTTTGTCCCTCCCACGGCCTAGCTCCGACAAAAAATAAGGAGAAGTGAGGTACTGTCACAGTGGAATTTGGGTTTGGTTTATATTAATTGTTTTCACTGGTGGGGTGGATGAGATTTCCATTTGCAGCAACAGCATAGTGCCCAAGTATGAAAGGCCACTATGGCGATGGTGCAAATGGGGCATAGGGGGCTGTAGGCGGGTCATTCAGTGGGGGCAGCTGGGGCACAGGGTGGACCAGGCCACCACCTAGGTGGCACAAAGGAACACAGAAAATGGAGATCAGCAAGATAGCAGCTGACCAAGGCCGAACATGCCCAGTAGTCTGTGTCCCACAGTGTCCCATCCAGGGGACATTACCCAGCAGGTACCCCAAAGGTCACACAGGTACCACTATGCCTATAATAGGGCAATCAGTGTACATCTGGGGACCACCCCAACAAGGGTCCACAGACCGTCCCCAGGATGCATCCCAAACAGCTCGTAAACCCAGCTAATTGAACAGCCGCTACTGCAGCCCCCAGTAAGGCATTGCAGGGTGTGACCACATGCTGTGTGAGACATACATATGCCCAGTAGTCCAAATGGGGTACACAGTACCTGAGTTGCATACCCTAGCCTGTCCACAGTCTGCAGACATAACACAATCTACCAACATCTACCTGGTCCACCCTAGCCAATAGGTGCTAGAGCACCAACCTGACATCCCCCCAGCAATCTCTCCCCATGGAAGGGACATGATAATGGTAGACGGTGATGGGGGGGATGGGTAGATGTCCATGTATGCCTCCCCACCCCAGACCCCGCAGCCTAGATGCCCGCCTACCTGCACAGTGGATGGCCCGGGATGGCGCACTGCCAGCACCAACAGCATATGGTCATGTCAGCATGGCAGGGGGGTGTGCGTTTGTGCTGGAGGAGGCAGTGGCACCTGCCTGCAGTGGACCTAGGCCATGCCATGTACCAATAGGTGGTGTGCAGTGCAACAGACAAGGTCTGGCTGAGGAAATGTAAAGGTAGCCCCAGGGACTACTGTGCCTCTGTGGCAACAGTCTGGTGCCGTATACACAGCCAGTGTGTCCCAGAGTAGAGGGTCACAGGTTCAAATCCCAGCTGTGGATCCTGCAGAGCACATCCCAATATTTTACCCTGATGTTTTTATACAGATACAACATCAAACCGTGCAATCCCCACAGCAGTGGCCAACAGGGGTACAAACACCCACTCACACAGGCTCCACTATCCAAAGCGTCATGGCGAGTCAGGCTGTTGGCCCCAGCACGGACCTGCAGGTACCACCAGAGCACTACTACCACCTCCTGCACAGTTTAGCAATGTCGGCACTGTGATCAGGAACAGTGTGGCAGGCAGGTTTGCCAACCACCCCTATCATTGCACAATGCTGCAGTAGGAGTGTGTCTGTGTGTATGTCTATCCATTGTTTTGTGGCTGCCTACCCCGCTCTGGGCCCACAATGTCCAACTGTTACCAGCATTAGCCTGCAAATGTGCATAATGAGGAGCAAGGTATTTTGGGTATGGCCCAGACAGGGTGGATTGGCCAGGATGCATCTGCACAGGGAGTAGGGCAATGGCCGGGACACTGTAGTGCCCGAACACCACCTGCATGGTCAGGGTGGCCACAGCATGTCATGCTGTGAGGTCGCTCTCACTCTGACCGAGTAGTGACCATGGCATGTCTGTGTTCTATGCTATTTGTCTCCAGTGATACCTGTGTGTTCCCAATTTTGGGGCCCAATCACTGAGATACCTGCTTGGTGTCTGTGCTGTACATCCTACCTCTGGGTGCACGTGATTACTCTGTGAGTATGTACTATGGATTGGCTAGTGGACTGTCTGCAGTTAATCTGTGCATGGTTAGAACATCTTGTAGGGTTCTGCAGGTGCAGTCTGACTGTGTCATCTGCTGGTGAATGGCAGACTGTATTGTGGGGCAGTAAATGTTTTTCAGGCCTACCCCCAGCATTGCTGCTGTTCTGCCACTGCCCCAGTCACAGGTATGGCTCTGGCCCACCAACCCTGGAGGGCTGTCTTTTGCCAGCAGGACGGGGGTTGCTGGTCCTACAGCCATTTCTCAGGGCTCAGGCACCTGTTCCTCCACTCCCTCACCTACAAAATGGGTGATTGTGGGCCCTTTGGGGTATATAGTGTATACCACTTTGACCAGTACAGGCAGTGCTACATACACCTCATGCGAGTCTAGACACCCCCTCTGCCCTGCTAACAGGTGCCCATGGCAGCCAGAGCTTAACACTGGGTACACATTAATCTTGGGGGTGTCTGGTCCCAGAGGGCCACATGTGACTGCGGAACACAGATGGGCACAGAGGTACTTTCGGTTGCACTGCTAGGAACACATGTCACACACTGGTAGTGATGGGGATGTGCATCAGGACATATCTATAGCACCACATGTACTGCGGACCTTGTGCTGGGTGCCCATCCTAACCCTCAGTGTGAACACAGAACCTGCACAATGGCAAGGTCTGTAGCTACTCTGTGCCAGTATCATGCACTGTCAGTCCGTCTTACCAAGCTGCGGTACCGTAGAGGTGCAGACCCCATTTGTTGACCAGCTGTAGACAGCTGTTCTGCATGTGCATTGCATCATGGGTGCTGGTGGGGTTACCCTATCCTGGCACACGGAGCAGACGGTTTGTGCGGTGACCTGCACTCCTTCTGTACCCAGCCATTGCTGTGCAACAAGCCATAGAGGTATAGCCTGCTGGTTAGTACAATGATGTTGTAGGCAGTGGTCATGGGTTCAATTCCTCTTTGTTCCCTCCTTTCATTCCTGTCCAATTCAGATATTTTGCATGCCTGTAACAGTTATATCTTTGCAGATCTGTGCTGCCAGCCCATAATACCCTCCCCACAGTTGCCAACAATCCTTCAGTCCATCTATCTGCGTCTGTCAGCAATGTAGAGTCCTGTCTTCCTGTGCAGACTGCCACCCAATGTCCTGCGCTGGTACCCTTTCCTGCATTGCGCCTCTTCGTGCTTGCCTCGCCTGTGCCTGATCTGCATGGCACCACCACTCCTCTGACCACCCATCATTGTAACTATCCTGCCACCTCCGCCTCCACTGGGGGACACATATTCCCATCATCTGCCACCCACTGTCTTTCCAGTACTTTACATTGCCAACACCCTGTGCTGTGGTACAGTTGCCCCCAACATGTTTGTCAACAGTACTGGCAGGTCCACAGATATGGCAGGTCCAGCAGCTCCCAGCTCTCCCTCCTTTGATCACCTGTTCATTGCCTTTCCTCAGTGCTCTATCCAGTGTTAGGGTTACATCTGTTTCGATGCCTCACAGGTCATGCATGTCAACCTGAAGCATCTTGCAGCCCTTAGGGCAGACTAACCTAGGGCACCGTAATATTGTTGGGGCACCTTAACCTATGGTTCCATAACCCAGGGTGCCTTCTAAATGCCTTCTCCAGGGGTGCTTAATACGGCGCCTAGCCTATGGAGCCATATAAGGCACCTTATGAGGCACCTTATAAGGCCCCTTATCATAAGAACATAAGATATGCCATACTGGGTCAGACCAAGGTCCATCAAGCCCAGTATCCTGTTTCCAACAGTGGCCAAACTAGGTCATATGTACCTAGCAGTTTCCCCAGAAGACACAGGTTCCACAATGCTTGTACTGGGTCAAGCATTGATATCCTGTGTCCCTTCTTAATAATGGTTTATGGACCTTTCCTCCAGGAACTTGTCCAAACCTTTTTTAAACCCAGCTACACTAACAGCCTTTACTACATCCTCCGGTAACAAATTCCAGAGTTTGATTACACGTTGAGTGAAAAAATATTTTCTTTTATTAGTCTTAAATAGTTTACCCTGTAGCTTCATTGCATGTCCCCTAGTCTTTCTATATTCTGATAACGTAAACAATCGATCTACGTTTACCCTTTCCACTTCGTTCATTAATTTATAGACTTCTATCATATCTCCCCTCAGCCGTCTCTTTTCCAGGTTAAAGAGCCCTAACCTTTTTAGCCTTTCTTCATAGAAGTATCCTTCCATCCCCTTTACCATTTTGGTGGCTCTTCTCTGAACCTTTTCTAAAATTGCTATATCCTTTTTAAAATACGGCGACCAGAATTGCACACAATATTCAAGGCGCGGTCTCACCATGGAACGATATAGAGGCATTATAATATCTTTTGTTTTATTTTCCATTCCTTTCCTTATCATACCTAGCATTCTATTTGCTCTCTTGGCCGCCGCTGCACACTGGGCCAAGGGTTTTAACATGGTATCCACAATGACGCCTAAATATTTTTCCTAAATATTTTTCCTGGGTGGTGGTTCCTAATGTGGAACCTTGCATCGTGTAACCATAGTTTGGGTTGTTCTTCCCTAGGTACACAACTTTGTACTTGTCCACATTAAATTTCATCTGCCATTTTGATGCCCAGTCTTCCAATTTATCAAGATCCTCTTGCAATTTTCCACAATCCTCTTGGGTTTTAACAACTTTAAATAGTTCTGTGTCATCTGCAAATTTGATAACCTCACTCATTATTCCCTTTTCCAGGTCTTTTATGAATATGTCAAAAAGCAGCGGACCCAGCAAAGATCCCTGGGGTACACCACTATTCACCTTTCGTCATTGGGAAAATTGGCCATTTAGCCCTACCCTCTGCTTTCTATCTTTTAAGCAGTTCCTGATCCACAATAGTACACTGCCTCCTATCCCATGACCCTTTAGTTTTGTCAAACGTCTCTGATGAGGGACCTTGTCAAAGGCTTTCTGAAAGTCCAGATACACTATATCAACCGACTCACCTTTGTCCACCTGTTTATTCACACCTTCAAAAAAACATAACAGATTAGTAAGACATGATCTTCCTTGTCTAAAGCCATGTTGGCTGTCTCCCATTAGGCCATGACTATCTACATGCTGAGTAATTTTATTCTTTATGATGGTTTCTACCATTTTTCCCGGTAGTTACATTAGTCTGTAGTTTCCCGGATCACCCCTGGAACCCTTTTTAAAAATTGGTGTTACATTGGCGATCCTCCAATCTTCAGGTATTAGAGATGATTTTAATGATAGTTCACAGATTACTAATAGCAGGTCTGCAGTCTCATATTTCAGTTCTTTCAACACCTTTGGATGTATACCATCCGGCCCAAGTGATTGCTACTCTTCAGTTTATCTAATAGTTGTAATACATCTTCCCGATGTATCGATATTTCTTTCAATTCTTTCACACTTTTAAATACCACTTCAGTCATTGGTAACATTCCTACATCTTCCTCAGTAAAGACCGAAGCAAAGAATTCATTAAGTCTCTCCGCTATCACCTTGTCGCCTCTTACCAACTGACTCTCTCACAGGTTTTTTGCTACGAATGTACTTGAAAAACTCTTTATTTCGCATTTTTGCTTCTTTATCATAAGGTGCCTTATAAGGCGCCTTGTAAGGTGCCTTGTACGGTGACTTATAAGGCACCTTGTAACCTGCGTTAGCCTAAGGCGCCTTGTAATGCGCATTACCTGACATGGCTTGCCGTAACGATGCACCGCCCATTCCTTTATATGGACATCTGTACCATTACCGTGGAACCTAACGCGGTTAACATTACCGGGGTTTAGTAACCATACCCCCTATTCATCAGGAGAACACAGGATCTGGTGCAAAAGATAATGGTGTTGGGGCCACTTGGCAATAGTGATCATAATATGATGACATTTTATTTAACAAATGGAGGGAGGACAGCAAGGAAATCCATGGCACTAGCATTTAACTTTCAAAAGGGAGACTATGATAAAATGAGGAAAATAGTTAAGAAAAAGCTAAAAGGAGCAGTTGCAAAGGTTAAAAATCTACATCAAGCATGTGCATTGTTTAAAAATACTATCTTAGAAGCCCAGACCAGATGTAGTCCATGCTTTAAGAAAGGTGGAAGAAGGCGAAACAACAGTTGGCATGATTTAAAGGTGAGATTAGAGAGGCTGATAAAGCCAAAAAATCATCGTTCAGGAAATTGAAAAAGAAGCCAATTGATGAAAACAGGAAAGAGCATAAGCACTGGCAAAACATTTGAAAAGAAGCTTGCTGTGGAAGCAAAAATGCATAATAAAAACTTTTTCAAGTACATTCTAGACAAAAAGTGTTAGAGGGTCAGTTGGACCATTAGATGATAGAGGGGTAGAGGGGGCACTAAGGGAGGACAAGGCCATAGCAGAGAGAGTGAATGAATTCTTTGCTTCCGTCTTTACTGAAGAAGATGTAGGGAAGTTACGCGTACCCATGCCTGAAATGGCATTTAAAGGTGATGTATCAGAGGAATTGAAACAAATCTTGATAAACCAGGAAGATGTAATAAAGCTATTTTATAAATTAAAGAGTAGCAAATTACCTGGACCGGATGGTATATATCCCAAGTGCTAAAATAATTTAAATATGAGATTGCAGACCTATTATTAGTAATCCATGAACTATCATTAAAATCATCTGTAGTAACTGAAGACTGGAGAGTGGCCAATGTAACACCAGTTTTTAAAGAGTTCCAGTGGTGATCTGTGAAACTACAGACCAGTGAGCCTTACATCAGTATCAGGCAAAATGGTAGAAACCATTATAAAGAATAAAATTACTTAACATCTACATAGTCATGGTTTAAAGGGAGAAAGCCAACATGGATTTAGCCAAGGAAAGTCTTGTTTCACTAAGTCCAAAAAACTGCCAGCATGGTTTAAAGGTGAGGTCAGAGAGGCTGTTGTTGCCAAAAAAGCATCTTTCAGGAAATGGAAAAAAGAGCCAAACGACGAAACCTGGAAACAGCACAAGCACTGGCAAGTCAAATGCAAGGCATTGATAAGGCAGGCAAAGAGAGAATTTGAGAAGAAGCTTGCTGCGGAAGCAAAAAACGCGAAATAAAGACCTTTTCAAGTACATTTGTAGCAAAAAACCTGTGAGAGAGTCAGTTGGTCCATTAGATGATAAAGGTGTTAAAGGAGCACTAAGAGGCGACAAGGCGATAGCGGAGAGACTGAATGAATTCTTTGCTTCGGTCTTTACTGAGGAAGATGTAGGGATGTTACCCATGACTGAAGTGGTATTTAAAGGTGCGGAAGAATTGTAGGAAATATCGATACATCGGGAAGATGTCTTACAACTATTAGATAAACTGAAGAGTAGCAAATCACCTGGGCCGGATGGTATACATCCAAGGGTGTTGAAAGAACTGAAATATGAGATTGCAGAACTGCTTTCAGTAATCTGTGAACTATCATTAAAATCATCTCTAATACCTGAAGATTGGAGGATCGCCAATGTAACACCAATTTTTAAAAATGGTTCTAGGGGTGATCCGGGAAACTACAGACCGGTGAGCCTGACGTCAGTACCGGGAAAAATGGTAGAAACCATCATAAAGAATAAAATTACTCAGCATGTAGATAGTCACAACCTAATGGGAGACAGCCAACATGGCTTTAGACAAGGAAGATCTTGTCTTACTAATCTGTTATGTTTTTTTGAAGGAGTGAATAAACAGGTGGACAAAGGTGAGTCGTTTGATATTGTATATCTGGACTTTCAGAAAGCCTTTGACAAGGTCCCTCATCAGAGACTTTTGGCAAAACTAAAGAGTCATGGGATAGGAGGCAGTGTACTATTGTGGATCAGGAACTGGTTAAAAGATAGAAAGCAGAGGGTAGGGCTAAATGGCCAATTTTCCCAATGGAGAAAGGTGAATAGTGGTGTACCCCAGGGATATGTGCTGGGTCCGCTGCTTTTTGACATATTCATAAATGACCTGGAAAGTGGAATAACGAGTGAGGTTATCAAATTTGCAGATGACACAAAACTATTTAAAGTTGTTAAAACCCAAGAGGATTGTGAAAAATTGCAAGAGGATCTTGATAAATTGGAAGACTGGGCATCAAAATGGCAGATGAAATTTAATGTGGACAAGTGCAAGGTTATGCACCTAGGGAAGAACAACCCAAACTCTGGTTACACGATGCAAGGTTCCACATTAGGAACCACCACCCAGGAAAAAGATTTAGGCGTCATTGTGGATACCATGTTAAAACCCTCGGCCCAGTGTGCAGCGGCGGCCAAGAGAGCAAATAGAATGCTAAGTATGATAAGGAAAGGAATGGAAAATAAAACAAAAGATATTATAATGCCTCTATATCGTTCCATGGTGAGACCGCACCTTGAATATTGTGTGCAATTCTGGTCGCCGTATCTTAAAAAGGATATAGCGATTTTAGAAAAGGTACAGAGAAGAGCCACCAAAATGGTAAAGGGGATGGAAGGATACTCCTATGAATAAAGGCTAAAAAGGTTAGGGCTCTTTAACCTGGAAAAGAGACGGCTGAGGGGAGATATGATAGAAGTCTATAAATTAATGAACGGAGTGGAACGGGTAAACGTAGATCGATTGTTTACCTTATCAGAATATGGAAAGACTAGGGGACATGCAATGAAGCTACAAGGTAAACTATTTAAGACTAATAAAAGAAAATATTTTTTCACTCAACGTGTAATCAAACTCTGGAATTTGTTACCGGAGGATGTAGTAAAGGCTGTTAGTGTAGCTGGGTTTAAAAAAGGTTTGGACAAGTTCCTGGAGGAAAGGTCCATAAACCATTATTAAGAAGTGACCGAAGATATCAATGCTTGACCCAGTACAAGCATTGTGGAACTTGTGTCTCTTGGGGAAACTGCTAGGTTCATATGACCTAGATTGGCCACTGTTGGAAACAGAATACTGGGCTTGATGGACCTTGGTCTGACCCAGTATGGCATATCTTATGTTCTTATGTTAATCTGTTATACTTTTTTTGAAGGTGTGAATAAACAGGTAGATAAAGGTGAGCTGGGATGATTCTGGGAGTGGGATGTCTAGGCCGTCCGGATGTCCCCGTTGAAGACAGTTCCGTTAGGACTCGATTCTGGTCCACAGGAACCAAACGTTTCCACTGGAGCCAGAATCTGACCCAGGGACGGCCCGGTGTGCCCCTCCTGCCTGCGCTGACATCCTCCCCACAGGCACCCCAGACATCTGTGGCTCTAGATTCCAAAATCCCTGCTGCCCAACACACAGCCAGCCTCCTGTGGCCTGGAGCAGGCAGCAGTTATCCCTCCCTGCCCAGCACCCAGCCCTGGCGCCAGCCCCGGTGGTGTCTGCCATGCCCCGATTCTCCTAAAAATGCTACTTATACCACCTCTGAGGTGGTATAAGTAGTACGCCCCGCAGGCCCAGCAGCACGTACAGGGCCATGACCTAAATTGGCCCTGTACGTGCGGCCCATACCTGTTCTTCCCCCCCCCCCCCCCCCCCCGCCAGCTCTCCCCGTCCTGAAGCACAGGACATATGGGGAGAGCCGGTGGGGGAATAGAGTTTAGGCGGATTGCGGGGTTGCACATCCTGGCAGGACATGCAGCCCCGCAACCCGCGTTCTGGAATGACTTGGATTGGCCACTGTTGGAAACAGTATATAGGACTTGATGGACCCCTGGTCTGACCCAGTATGGCATATCTTATGTTCATATGTAACATATATATTGTGTAATCAAATTCCCTATTGAGTCCCCTACTATCAAATTAATTATATAGCTATTTTTGTCGGACTATTTGCCATGAGAGGAACCCCTCTCTTGCAGCAAATGTTCCTTTTATTCGTTTTAATGAGCTACTAATAACTCAAGTTTCACCCAACCAGTGAAAAATTGGGAGACTCACATTCTGCGATCCCCCATTAATGTTAAAAATCGCCGACTTAACTTTCTAGGTGTATAGGAAAAGGTATCCACTGCAAACATTTCACGTCTTCCAAACCAGTGGTATATTTCCTTTCCTCCAAAATTCTTCACACAGAGCCGCCAACTTTATCACTCATATGGAAGGCTTACAATGATATAAGCATAAGCTACATAGCGCCATGTTTCAGGTCTTGGATTCCTCTCGACCCTTCATCAGGCTAAAACTCAGGCTGAATGATGTGCCTCAATCTCAATTCCTTATTATGGGGAAATTCCATCTGACGTCACTTAATTCATAACCAATTAGAGACCTTCTAGTTTAACTTACAGCAGGCTCCACCAAACTAATTCAAGATTTAAGCCTTGAGGTATTACCGTTTGCAACCGAAATATCCTATTTTGTTCCAAATGTTGTAATCTTTGTGTCCTATCTCACACCCAAAACAATGGGGGAACATGATCTATAACCCGCCAAATATACTCATGAAAAGAGTGTCCCTTGAGAATACTATGAGAAATAATCTGTTTCGTTAGCGTCTGAGTCCGAAGCCATGACCGATGTTCCTGCAAACGTAATTTAATTGATCTTGTCGTCCGTCCTATATATTTAAGGGAACATGGGCAAACAAGCATATATACCACATATGATGATCTACAATTGGTACAATGAAATGCTGTGTACGTAGTATTAGAAGTTGAATCTGTCCATTGAGGACCCGATAATGTAGTTGAACAAAAATCACATTCACCACAAATATCATGTCCATTATGCATTATCTCCGTTGTCTCATATGGTTCACCTCTATGTGTCACATAGTTTGCTGTATTTCGGCCATGTCTATATGCTAACATTAAGGGATGCTGGAAACAAGGGCGAACACTCAAAATGTGCCAATGTTTTTTTAATAGACTGCTGACACGTTCTGTTAAATGCATAAAGGGTAAAACTCCCACTATAGGAGTGACTTCCATAGTGGGAGTTTTTTTTCCTTACTATGTTCCACCATTCTGGATGGTCAAATTGAGCTCATTTATAAGCTTTATGAACCAAATCAGCAGGATAGCCCCTGGCCGTAAGACGTTGTAAAAGTTAATCTGCATGTCTATGAAATTCAGGTAGTGTGGTACACAATCGACGAATGCGAAAAAATTGGCCCACTGGAAGCCCTCGACGCAATGGGGCTGGATGATGACTGAAATTTTAACAGAGTGTTTCGCTGGACTGGTTTTCGATATAAAGTAGTATATAATTTATCCCCTTGTTTATATATAGTAAGGTCCAAAAAATTAATCTGGTGAGAATGAAACTCTGGGACAAACTGAAAAACTATAGGGGATAAATTATATACTACATTATATCGAAAAGATGCAAAAGAGCAAATGGTCAGTCCAAGAATACGGTTTAGGAGAAAAAGGTGTCACTCTGGTAATAGTAGAAGCAGAGCTCATAATGAGATCAAGTGTTTGCCCCGCTACATGAGTCAGGAACGAAACATGTTGTCCTAATGGCAGGACTGAGATGATGAAAGGAAAGTGATGGTCTCGTGGCCTATTGGGATTATGTATGTGAAAGTTATAATCACCCAAAATGAGAAGAATAAGTTGTGGAAACCTCAGTCAGTGTAGCTACCAACAGATCCCAGAGAGGGGAGGAGGACGACAAAGAGGAAGGTACATAAGACAAAAGTAGAGTAAGATCATATGGTGGGGGGATGTGTGTTAAAAGGGATTCGGGATAATGATGAGTGGAAGAAGGAAGTTCAACAATCCCAAAGGACTGATGAAACAGGTGGGCTACCCCACTTTCTGTTCTACACGAACGGGAGAGAGATAATAGGTTAAAACCAGGGGGCACACAGCAATATAAATAAGCTTCTTCTCCCTCCCATGTCCATGTTTTGGTCAAAAATAATAAATCCAGAGACCGATAAAGTATTAGCTTATAAATTAACACTGACTTAGATTGTATTGAGTGGCAGTTCATGAGAGCACATGACAAAATCAACAGTGTACTAGTCAAAATTGCATTCAGAGAGCCATGAGTGCCAGCAGCGGTATGGCAAGGAACGAGAACGTGAGGATAAGCTGACGAACTGCGCCAGAGTAATGGACGGTTACCCTATAGAACTGGGATGGAGAAAGACATAAGAAGGTGAACGAAGATAAAAAGGAAGATTTGCATCAGGTGTTACATTCCAGCGACTGGAAGGGATCCAGAGATTGAGAGGGAAAAGTTGTAGAGGGGACAGAAGCACAGCAGCAAGCAATAGCAATAGCAGTACAGGCTAGCACAAGTAGTATATAACAGAGGAAACATAGAAACATAGAAATATGACGACAGAAAAAGACCACATGGCCTATCTAGTCTGTCCTTCCATAACAACTACAACAGTCCCCTTTTTACCTTTAGAGATCCTCTGTGTTTGTCCCATGCTTTTTTGAATTCAGTTACTGCCCTCATCTCTACCACCTCTACTGGGAGACTATTCCACGGATCCACTACTCTTTCCGTAAAGAAATATTTCCGCATATCACTCCTGAATCTATCTCCCTTCACCCTCTTTCCATGTCCCCTCGCAGCAGAACTTGCTTTCAACTGAAAGAGGCTCTCTCCCTGAACATTTATGCCACGGAGGTATTTAAACAGCTCAATCATATCACCTCTATCCCGCCTTTCCTCTAAGGTGTACATATTAAGATCCTTAAGTCTGTCCTCATATGCTTTATAATGAAGACCACTAATCATTTTAGTAGCCACCCTCTGCACTGACTCCATCCTGTTCACATCCTTTCGAAGGTGCGGTCTCCAGAATTGCACACTATACTCCAAATGAGGTCGCACCAAAGACTTATACAGAGGCATTATCACCTCCTTTTTTCTGCTAGCCATTCCTCTCCGTATGCACCCAAGCATCCTTCTAGCTTTTGCCGTCGTCTTTTCTACCTGTTTAGCTACTTTAAGATCATCAGACACAACAACGCCTAGGTCCCGCTCTTCTTTAGTGGACAAAAGTACTTCACCCCCTATACTATATTGCTCCCTTGGATTGCTGCAGCCCAAATGCATGACCTTACATTTTTTAACATTAAATCCCAGCTGCCAAATTCTAGACCATTCTTCAAGCTTAGCTAGATCCCTCCTCATGTTATCTACCCCTTCCTGGGTGTCTACTCTATTGCAGATTTTGGTATCATCCGCAAAGAGGCAAACCTTACCTGAAAGCCCTTCCGCTATATCACTAACAAAGATGTTAAAAAGAATCGGACCAAGGACAGATCCCTGGGGCACACCACTGATAACATCCTTCTCCTCAGAGTGAGCTCCATTTACTTATACTCTTTGTTGCCTCCCACCCAACCAATTTCTAACCCAAGCAGTAACTTTAGGGTCCATCCCTAGGGTGCTCAGTTTGTTTATAAGTCGCCTGTGAGAAACAGTGTCAAAGGCTTTACTGAAATCTAAATACACCACATGCAGGGCTCTCCCTTGGTCCAACTCCCTGGTCACCCAGTCAAAGAAATCAATCAGATTTGTCTGACAAGACCTGCCTCTGGTGAATCCATGCTGCCTTGGATCCTGTAATCCGCTGGACTCCATAAACCTCACTATTTTCTCTTTCAGCAGTGTTTCCAATAATTTACTCACCACCGAAGTTAAACTAACCAGCCTGTAGTTTTCAACCACATCCTTACTTCTGCTTTTGTGTAAAGGCACCACATGAGCCTCTCTCCAGTCCTTTGGCACCACTCCCGACTCCAACGAGGCATTGAAAAGGTCAGTCAGTGGAGCTGCTAGAACGTCCCCAAGTTCCCTCAGTATTCTCGGGTGTATCCCATCCGGTCCCATCGCTTTGTCTACTTTAAGTTGAGATAGTTTCTCACGGAGACAGTCTTTTGAAAATTGTTCAAGATGTCCTTTGCTTCTGTTCCTATTTGTGGGTGTTTTCTTAGGTCCTGCTCCTGGTTCTTCATCTGTGAACACAGAACAAAAATATTTGTTATGCAATTCCACTTTATCCTTATCAGCTTCTACATATTCCTCCCCTGCATCCTTGAGTCTGACAATACTACTCTTGCCCTTCCTCTTCTCACTAATATATCTGAAAAGTGTTTTATCCCCCCATTTTATTGCATTGGCTATTTCCTCCTCCTTTTGAATCTTTGCCTTCTTGACTACTTTGCTAGCTTCTCTAAGTTTTTCCAAATACAGATGCCTGTCTTCCTCTCTCTGTGATCTCTTGTATTTCATGAAGGCCTCCCTCTTTTTCTTTTCTTTTTTTTTATTGAGCATTTTTAAATTGTACATACTGAACAATACAGGTAATAGCAGAAAAACAAAAAGAAAACATAAGACCCAAAGGCCCATCATAACACATATCTGTAACTACAAGTCCACATCATGGGAGAAAAGAGACTCAAGCCGTATCAAATAAACAACAATATAGGAAAACAATATTCCAGGGAAAGGAGATTAGATCAATTCAAGTCCCTAAATACTAACTTGTCACCTCAGACTGGGATTCCTTTTTGAGCAACCTGAAATCTTTAAAATTGCAAATATTTATTATATACCTAAATTTAAAAAAAAGATGTCTAGCGAGAAAGATGATGTAGTAGGAGCTCAGGCGGCCTCTCCCCCTAGTTTAGAACTTTCTGATTTTTTGGAATCCTCTTCGGATAATATAACCACTCGTGCTACTCTGGTGGTTACTTTTTATTCCGAGATGGATAAGAATTCTGTTATGAAAACGTATTTCTCCAAGAAACATGCTATTTTTTGTGGTTCTAGGGTCATTCTTTTCCCGGATGTCTCAAAAACAACCCAAATGCTCCGGAAGGCCTTTCTGGCGTTGAAGGACCGTACACTTGCATTGGGAGCTACTTTTTTCCTTAAGTTCCCATGCAAGTGTATAGTCGGACATGCTGGGAAAAGTTATGGTTTCATGGAATCTGACCAGTTTAAGGCCTCCCTCTTTTTCTTCACTTTTTCAGCTACTTCTTTCGAAAACCATAGCGGTCTCCTTTTCCTTTTACCTTTATTTACCATTTTAACAAAAAGGTTGATTGCCCTTAAAATATCCCCTTTCAGTTTTTCCCATTGTTTTTCTACATCCCTCAGCTGTTCCCATCCAGCTAACGACTCCTTGAGGTATTGGCCCATCTTCGCAAAGTTAGTCTTCCTAAAGTCTAAGATCCTCGCCTTTGAATGGATTCTAACAGCCCTAGTCCTAATACTGAACCACACCATCTGGTGATCACTGGATGCAAAATGATCTCCCACTACAACATCAGAAACACTTTCACCATTGGTAAGCACCAAGTCCAGTATGGCCCCTTCACTTGTGGGGTCTGTTACCAATTGCCTGAATAGTTCTCCCTGTGGAGAATCCAGGATCTCCTTACTTCTAGATGAGAGGGCACATACGGCACAATTTCTCCAGAAGTCCTACGGATTACTTCAGCTTCAGTAGCAGGCATCTGATGTTATGACATCATGGCTAAGAGGATTCTACTATCTTTGTTGGAGGATGGCTTGAAGTCCGGTGTACTTCAAACCTAGTTCCAAGCCCAAGAGTCCTTTGGCATGGGCACGCTGAAGAGCACTACTGTTTAAAGTTGCATGAAGCCAGCGACTGGCCCAACAGGCAGGGGGACATCTCACACTGAAGCCCCAAGGAAAATGATGACAGCTCATGCTGTTTGAAAGTCCTCTCTCTGCGCTGATATTCTCTCTCCATTCCCTCCCCCTCCCTCTAGCATTTTCCAAATACCTTTACCCCTTCCAGACTTCTCCCTTCTCCTTCCCTAAAGCTTCTTGTCACTTATCTCCTCTGCTTATTTTTTCTTTACCTAGGTGCAGAGCAACACCTTCTCTGTGCCGGTGAGGGTTGAGTCCTTGTCACTCCTTTCTTGCAGCAGGTGTGGGCCTTGCACTCAGTGGGTAAGTGGGGAGTGTATACACAGTGCACTAAATGGCAGGGTGTGTGTGTGTGTGTATGTGTGAGTAAAGCAGAGTGGTAGAGGTAGGTGTGTGTGTCTCTCTGGTGTGTGTGAGTAAAGTAGAGTGGTAGGCGTATATGAATACACACAGTAACATAGTAACATAGTAAATGACGGCAGATAAAGACCAGTATGGTCCATTCAGTCTGCCCAGTAAGATGGCAAGAGGGAGGAGTGGCCTAGTGGTTGGGGCAAGGTACCTCAGGCCGGAAGGTCAGGGGTTCAAATCCCACTAGAGGACAGCAAGCTTGGGCCAGAAGGACTGGGGTTTCTAGTCCCACAGGTGCTCCTTCTGGTCTTGGGCAAGCCACTGAACCCTCCATAGCCCATGTTCCCTGTAAGTAAAAGCATATGTCTCTCATATCCCCTTGTGTTAAATGTATCTCCCCATTGTATTGTGACCACTTTGATTGAAGGATAAGGTGGTATACAAAACTGTCTAAATGAAATAAATAAGAGTAGGTGCACCTGCCACTCCATGCAGGCCACCCCTCCCCATCAATGTTCCCTCTAATTTTCTGTAGGCTGTGTGCGCATAAAATATCAGCTGTGCAGCTTTTGAAGAAAGGTTAAATTTTTGTGCGCCACATAACGACACTCGGAGTTATATACTTTAAAATGTGACTACACGTCAGAATACAGTATGTACACCACATTGATTGCACTAGAAAATATTGTAGAACTTGTGAAAACTGTAAATACACAACAACTTTTCAATTTTAAGACGTCTGTGTTGTTTTCTATCAGAATCAGAACCGTAATTTTTGTGCGCTCTGTTGTAAAGTATGTGCGCTCGCTCGGCGAGGTGTATGCGCGCGCACACGTGCACAGCTTAGAGGGAACAGTGCTCCCCATGTCTTTGTTTTAGGGGTGAACCCTCCTCATGTCTTTGTTTTAGGGGTGAACCCACCACTCCGTGTAGGACACCCCTGTATGTTGAGGAATTAGTTAGATAAGTTTATTTTGATTTTATCCTGTTGCTGTAAAGGGATCCACTGTGTCTGTCCCATGCCATTTTGAATTCTGTCGCTGTATTTGCCCCCAACACTTCCATCAGGAGGGCATTCCAAACATCCACCACCCTTTCAGTGAAAAAGTATTTTCTGACATTGCCTTTCAATTTACCCCCTTGCAGCTTCATGTTATGCCGTCTAGTTTTACAGCTTCCCCGTCTTTGGAAGAGGTGTGTTTGTTCATTATTTCTCTTTAAGTATTTAAAGGTCTGAATCATATCTCCCCTGTCCCTCCTCTCTTCCAGAGTGTACATATTTGGGTCTTCAAGTCTCTTTTCATAAGGCTTCTGATGCAGGCTCCAAATCATTTTGGTCACCTTCCTCTGAACAGTTTCCAGTCTTTTTATATCCTTTGCAAGATATGGTCTCCAAAACTGAACACAGTATTCCAAGTGAGGCCTCACCAGTGACTTATACAGTGGCATTAGTACCTCTTCCTTTCTGCTGGTAATTCCTCTTTGTATGCAACCCAACATCCTCCTGGCCTTTGCCACCACCTTGTCGCACTGTTTTGCCACCTTGAGATCCGCAGAAATAATCACACCAAGGTCCTTCTCCTGGTCCATGCACACCAATCTCTCTCCCCCTATCGCATACATTTCACCTGGATTTCTGCTTCCCAAGTGCATGACACTGCACTTCTTCACATTAAATCTTAACTGCCAAGCATTAGACCATTCTTCCAGCTTTTGTAGATCTTTCCTCATGTTATCCACTCCCTCAGGGGAGTCCACTCTGTTGCAAATTTTCATGTCATCTTCAAAAAGACAGACTTTTCCATGCAGTCCTTTAGCAATATCACTCACAAATACATTGAACAGTGCCGGGCCCAGGACCGAACCCTGGGTCACCCCACTAATCACCCTCCTTTCATCCAAGTGAGCTCCATTTACCATCACCTTCTGTCATCTGTCAGTCGACCAATTTCTGATCCAGTTCACCACCTTGGGAACCATCCCCAAACTACTGAGTTTATTGATAAGTCTCCTATGAGGAACAGTATCAAAGGCTTTGCTGAAATCCAGGTAGATGACATCCATCGCATGCCCCTGATCTAGTTCTCTGGTCACTCAAAGAACTCAATCAGATTTGACTTGGTGACCAGAGAACTATACACAGCACATAACTTTCCCTATCTCACTCCTTCCATTCCTGTGACTAGAGTAGCCTTCCAGTGATTCATCTCCACAGCCTACCCATTGACTAGGTCCTGCCCTATCCCTGCTGCTGGTGACACTGGAAGCAGGTAGAGCAGAGGGGGAAGAGACTAGAGCACTATAGAGGTCCAAACTGAAAAACATCCGGACACATTAACCATCCTTCTAGATTCTGGATATTGATGCAAAAATCTGTAGAGTCCTGAAAAAATCCAGACAGTTGTCAACCCTATGCTCTTGAGTCCTGAGAACAAGAGACAGCCACCCCCCCCCCCCCACCACCACCTAAACATTTGGTCCCTAGGCACATGCCTAGTTTGCCTGTGCTTTCATCCAGTCCTGGCTACAATCCTGTCAGTGCTACAGCGTTTTCACAGAAGATTTTCTTTTGAGTTCTACCTCTGTGTGTTGGCTTTTCACTTTGAAGAATTCACATCAGTAAATTGTGTTTTTATTCAGACTGGCATGGACAGAGAAGTTTGTAGAGTACCTAAGGGGTCAGTGAATTGGTTCTGCCAGAATCCCACAGAGGTATTTAGCTCATTCCTTTCCAGAAATAGTACAAGGTGAGTTACATTGAGGTACAGTAGGTATTGTCCTGGCACTGGAGGACTTACAGTCTAAGTTTGTACCTGGAGCAATGGAGGGTTAAGTGAGGCCACAAAGAATGTCAGTGGGATCGGACCCCTGGTTTCCCTGGGTTCCAGCCCACTCCTGTAACCACTAGACTACTCAGTAAGCCTTGAGAGTTAGTTCTGACCTTGCTCAACACAGTCTTAGAGATCAAGAGCCTCGATGTTTTGTCCCACCCTACTCTGTACACCTTGGAGGTAATTTTATAAATGCTTTTTGTACGTAAAAGACCTCTTTTAGAACTAGCTCATGCCTAAAAGTCCAAAAATGTGGTATAAAGTGGCATATACCTGCAGAATAGACATGCTCAGGGAAGGAGTTTGGGTGAAGCAATATTGGAGTCACAATGTACGCACATGTATTTTATGAAATATACGCATAAAATACACACTGCTCTTGAGCAGGTATAATGTCCACATGTTTAATCTAGGTGCCATTTCTGCAAGATATGTGCTAGTATTTTATAAAGACCTATAGGAGCCCATAGGCTATCCTCCATCTCCAGAAGGAAATTAGGGTTGCTGAATTAGTCCACTTGGATAGTGCAACTTGATTATTGAACTTTATTTGCACTAAAACAGGCTAAAAATAGGCACCTTCTTGACCTATTAATTTAGGTGCACTGTTATAAAAAGACCCTTCATGTGTGAAGCCCCGCAGCTCCCCAGGCCATTCCTTAAGCAATGTACAATAACTTTCCCATGGGTCCTTTCTAATTGCGCAGTTACAAAAACAAAAATAAATACAAACTCCATCCGCGGTTCCTCTCTTTAAAGTCATATGGTTACTCCAGCTCAAGTTCTGATACTGCTCTTTCTCTCCCTGCCACTAACATCAGGAAATTGCATTTCTTTCCAGCCCACTGCATCAGATTCATTTGTGTTTCACTTTCAGACCATCAGTTTATTACAATTGGGCATTTACCATCCCAGAGATGCCAAGCGTGGGCCATCTCAAAGAGTGAAATTTACCACGCCAAAGAGTGAAACTGAAGGCTGAAGAGTGAGATTTTGCAGACAATGTATCCAGACTATAAATCTAGAAAGATTTGTGTCATGTTGTTTTGTAAGTGAAAAAGTCAGCATAAAATATTTGCTTTTCTTTGGAGTCTCTGAAAGACTACAGACAGAGCGGAGGCAATATGAGTAAATTCTCTGAGCTGAAAATTGCTCTCCACATCATATCAGTATAAAAGCATGTGCCCTTGTACATGCAGGAAAAAAGATGGAGCGGGGAAAGGCAAAGCATGCAGGAAGGTGTGCTTAGATTTCTTCTCACTGGTGGGGCCACTTGGCTTTTCTCCTCTTAGAATTGCCTCTCATGAAAGCAGTGATCGGAATCACTGCAATGCACCAAGGCTCTGAGGGAAGAGGCTCATAGAGCATGAGAATGAGAGAGCCTTCAAATGAGGGGACACACTCCTAATGAGTGAGACTTGGCATCTCTGCCTTCCACCCACCACACTACAACCCAGGGCACTCCAGTGCTCCCAGTCAGTATTTCCTCTCCTCATTCTTCCCAGAGCTCTTGGGCAAACTGCTCTCTGTGGATTAAATCTTTGGACAAGGATCTGTTCTCTGGTTTGTGTTTGTCTTCAAGCTGTGGTTCAGGTAGAGGTCCCTATCACAAGAAGCGAAAAAAGGTGTACTCCAGATACCTTTCACTCTCATCACCCATTTCAGGCATCCTTTGAAGCACAGCAACAGGCAAACTCTCTGCAGTTTAATTTTCATCCTCTCTGTTCAGTTCCATCTCTTCCCATCTCTCAATGTTCTGTGTAATCCAATGCACCCCTTCTTCCTTTATTCTTAATTGCAGGGGTCTACTTACTTGTTCTAGGGATATGTTGTTGTTAAGTGCCGTTGAGTCGGTGTCGACTCATGGCGACCCTCTGGATAATTGGCTTAAACTGTGTTCGGTCTTCAGTCAGATGACTTATTGTTGATACAATAACAGCAGCTATGGATGCTAGTCTATCGATCCATCTCATTGCTAGCCTTCCTCTTTTGCATTGACCTTCTACCTTGCCAAGCATGATGTCTTTCTCTAATGATCTCTCTCTTCACATGATGTATTCAAAGTATGAAAGTCAAAGTTTTGTCATCTGAGCTTCTAAAGAAAGCTTTGGTTTGATCTCTTCTAGTATTCACTGGTTTGCTCTTTGGGCAGTCCATGGTATACACAGTATTCATCACCAGCACCATAATTCAAAGGCATTGATTTTCTTCCTGTCGTTTTCACTGTCCAACTTATGCATCCATATGATGGTACTGAAATTGCCATGGCTTGGACAAGTCAAATCTTTGTATGGAGAGAGACAGCTCTGCTCTTGAGAATCTTATCTAGGTCCTTCATAGCCATTCTGCCAAGAGCAATGCATTGTCAGATTTCTTGACTGCTTGTTGTTTCTTTATTGATTATTGATCCAAGTATGTTAAGTTGTCATCTATTTCAATTTCTTCTCCATCAATGATGAACTTATTGATTTTGCCAGTTGTCAGATCTTTGTCTTCTTTACTTCATCCTATATTAGTTACAAGTTGTAGAAAAAAAATAATCATAATAATAATAATAATATTAAATAATTTGGGGCATTTTAGCCTGCCTTTCCAAATGATGTTTAAGGTGATGTACTGCATTATTAGAATTCAGGAAGCAGTCCCTTCCCAAAAAGAGTTTAGGTGAGGCAATAGAAGATAAAGTAATTTGTCTAAGGTCACAAAGACTGTGAGTGGAGGAATGTGACTCTCCGTCCAAAGCTAGAATCATTTGATGATTCCTTTTCCTTCAAAAGTAAAAAAAAAAAAAAAAAAACACCCTCTAAAGTGCCATTAGCAGAAAGAAAGAGGAATATTGTATATTGGGAATCTAGTTCATGCTTCTGGTTTAACTGGCACTTGAGGTATTTTTGAGAGAGCAAAATATATGCATTTTCAGTAGAATCTTTCTGTTCCCTACCCAAAAATAAATTTCTGGGTGGTCCTAATTGTAAGGATGAATGCTTGTGTAGCATCTGCCGTGTCTGCCTTTTGGGAATCTATCTTGGGGATCTATATGGCACAATTTGAGGAGATTTATATTTATCCCACTCCTTTATTTTGCTATATACCCTTCTGGCATAGATTCTTGGATGATATCTTTTTTCTATGGACTGGCACGGCATTACAATTGGACATGTTTTTGGAATTATTGAACACCCATAAATCTAATATTCAATTCACAACCCAAATAGAAAAAGTACAAAGATGAAATTAGACTTACCTGCTAATTGTTGTTCCTTAAGGAACTCTAGTCCAGTCCCGGAACCATAGAGTTTAGAATCTCCTCCAGCAGCTTTGGAGACTGAAAGACGTCATCGCTTTGATGACACTGGTATAAATAGGCAAGGACTGCCCCCTTCCACCAGTACCTATTGACAAAGCAGACTCGGCAGAGCAACAAATAAGTAGTTAAAAGAGTAATGAAATAGGCAGTCGAAACCACTAATCCTTATCAACTAATCTAATGTGCCCTTTTTTTGTTTGTTTGTTTGTTTTTAAACTCGAACTGTAAAACCCCTGGGGAATAGGTCTCTTCTGAGACAGAAAACTAACCCCAGAGCTAACCAAGCACTGCTGTGAAAAGGTTCCCGCAGCATTTCCACTCTGCACCATACCAAGAACCCATTCTTAAGTACACCCCCTGAACTTCAGGCTGAACGACCCCTTAAAATACTGGGAGGGATCCGGAACTGGACTAGAGTTCCTTAAGGAACAACAATTAGCAGGTAAGTCTAATTTCATCTTCCTTTGCGTCCCTCTAGTCCAGTCCCGGAACCATAGAGGATGTAACAGAGCAGTGAATATTAACAGGAGGGACCTGCAAGCCCAGCCTGAAGTACTGCTGAGCCAAAACGCCCATCCCCCGCCACCTGCACATCTAGCCGATAGTGCTTTGCAAAGGAATGTAACGATGACCAGGTCGCTGCCCTACAAATGTCTTCGACTGGAACCAAACTGACTTCCGCCCAAGACGCCGCTTGCGCCCTAGTTGAATGAGCCCAGAAGCCCTCCGGTACCACCTTACCCTTTAGAAGGTACGCCAACGCAATCGCCTCTTTCAACCATCGAGAAATAGAGGACTTTGCTGCCACCTCCCCTTTTTGCGGACCTCCAAAAGACACCAACAACCTGTCCGATCTCCGGAAAGGCGCGGTTTTGCGGAGATATCTCTTAAGCATGTGACAAACATCCAGAAGATGCAACCTGCCCTCCGACTTATCCTTCTGCTCCTCAGAAAACACCAGAAGTGACACCACCTGGTTAACATGAAACACCGAAACCACCTTCGGCAAGAACGCTGGCACTGTACGTAATACGACCTTGTGATTGAAGAACGACAAATACGGCTCCTTACAGGATAAAGCTTGCAACTCTGAAATTCTTCTCGCGGAGCAAATAGCCACCAGAAAGGCTGTCTTCAACGTCAGATCCTTCAGCGAGGCCTTGCCCAATGGCTCAAACAGCGCTCTGATCAAGGCCTCCAACACCAAATTCAGATCCCACGCTGGCACTGAACTTTGCCTCGGAGGTCGCATGAGTAAAACGGCCCGCAAAAAACATCGAATGTCGCCGTGAGCCCCTAACAGCTGACCTTGTATCTTACCCCGGTAACAGGAGATGGCTGCCAACTGCACCCACAGGGAGCTAGCTGCCAGACCCTTCTCTACACCATCCTGCAAAAACGAAAGGACCTGCGACACCGAGGCCCCCATGTGCCGCAGATTCCGCTCAGCACACCAGGCTTCAAAAATTCGCCAAACCCGGATGTACGCCAATGAGGTGGATTGTCTTCGCGCTTTCAGCAAAGTAGAAATGACCGCTGCAGAATAACCCTTGGCAGTCATCCTAGCCCTTTCAAGAGCCATGCCGTAAGCGAGAATCGAGTCACCTGGGGCATGCATAATGGCCCCTGAAGTAAGAGGTCCTCCCACAGTGGAAGTCTCCATGGCCTGTCCACCAGCAGCCGCACCAAATCTGCATACCAAGGTCTTCTGGGCCAGTCAGGCGCTATCAGAACCACCAGGCCGCAGTGCCTTTCTATGCACTGCACTACCCGGCCTATGAGAGCCCAAGGCGGGAACACATAGAGAAGCCCCTCTTCCGGGCAACCTTTGTGGCAACGCATCGAGACCCTCCGACATCCGTTCTCGCCGCCTGCTGAAAAATCGTGCTACCTTCGCTGACTCGAAGCTTGCCTTAAGATCCATTAGCGGAATCCCCCAGCGCCGCACCAATAGCGCAAAAACGTCCGGGTGAAGCACCCACTCCCCCGGATCCACTCTGCGGCGACTTAGAAAATCCACTTTGACATTGTCTACTCCAGCCACATGCTGTGCCGATAGACCCCTCAAATTCTGTTCGGCCCAATTCAAGAGCTGACTCACCTCTGCCTCCAGCATCGCACTGCTTGTGCCACCTTGTCGATTGATGTAGGCCACGGTCGTCGCATTGTCGGATAGCACCCGTACCGCCGCCTGACACAAGCACTCCTGAAACTCCCGAAGAGCCAAAAACACCGCTCTCATCTCCAATCTGTTGATGGACCATTCCTGTTCCTCCAGAGACCACTGCCACTGGGCAAATCTCCCTTCACAATGCGCTCCCCATCCTACGAGACTGTCATCTGTCATTAACAGCCTCCAGGACGGAGGCTCCAGAGGCACGCCCGCTTCCAAACTTTCCGTCCGCAACCACCAGAGAAGCTCCTGACGCACCTCTAGGGGACAAACCAGCCGCTGAGATAACGCATCATTCTGATGAGACCAACGCCGGAGCAGAGCGCTCTGTAACGGCCACATATGAACCCTCGCCCACGGCACAACCTCGATCATGGCCTCCATAGTTCTGAGTAATTGCAGATACTGCCACGCCGTCGGCGCCTGCCGTGCAAGAAATCTGTTCACGAGCTTCCGCAACCCTTGCGCTCTGTGGATCGGGAGAAACACCACTGCTTGCTTTGTCTCGAAACATGCCCCCAAATATTCCAGGGACTGCGAGGGAACCAATCTGCTCTTTGCAAAGTTGACCACCCAGCCGAGGCTTTCCAACATCCGCACTACCCGAGCGGTGGCCACAGTACTCTCCTCCCTTGACTTCGCTCGAATCAACCAATAGTCCAAGTATGGATGCACCAGCACTCCCTCCTTGTGGAACGCCGCCGCCACTACCACCATGATCTTGGTTAACGTTCGAGGCGCTGTCGCCAGCCCGAAGGGCATAGCTTGGAATTGAAAATACCCCATAGGCACTGCAAACCACAGAAACCTTTGATGCTCCTGCCGAACCGGGATATGGAGATAAGCCTCCATGAGGTCCAACGATGTCAGGAGTTCTCCCGCCCTGACCGCCGCAATGACAGAGCGCAGCGTTTCCATACGGAAATGGGTAACTCGAAGACACTGATTCACCCTCTTTAAATCCAGAATCGGCCGAAACGTGCCCTCCTTCTTTGGAACCACAAAATAGATGGAGTATCGACCGCACCCGTACTGGTCTGATGGAACAGGCACCACTACCCTGAGCTGCAGCAGCCGCTGCAGCGTTTCTGCGACCACCCGTACCTTCTGCGGAAATCTGCACGGGGATTGGACAAAGGAATCTAACACGGGTCGATGGAGCTCTAGAGCATAGCCCTCTCGAATGACTTACAAGACCCACTGGTCTGAGGTAATTTGGACCCAGGCAGGGTAAAACTCCCGCAACCGTCCTCCCACGGGCACCACCGCCACCTGAGTCCGCCTTATTTCATTGGGACTTTTTAATGTTTGAGGACTCGAAAGGCGCAAAACCTCTGCCCGCCCCCTGGAAACCTCGAAATCCCTGGCCATGTACCGGAAACCTCCCCCACTGGGGTTGGCCAGAAAGAGAGGACCGAAACCTACGAAATTCTCTCGAAGCCCCCCGGGAGCCCGTAGTACTTCGGCCCTGCTTCGGTTTATCCTCCGGCAGTCGACCTCCCTTGGACGCCCCGAGATCCTTGACCAACCTTTCCAAATCTTCGCCAAACAAAAGCTTCCCCTTAAACGGGAGCTTGCTGAGTCGAGCCTTAGATGAACCGTCAGCCGACCAGTTTCACAACCAGAGATACCGCCGTGCTACTACTACCGATGCCATACTCTTAGCCAGCCCCCGGATGAGGTCATAATGAATGTCCGCTAAATAAGCAGTGCCAGACTCCAGCCGTGCTACTTCATCTAACTGCCCCTCCAACTGATCCCACTGCAACCTCTGGGACCATCTCAAGCAGCCTCTCGCCACCCACACCCCCGCTATCGAGGCCTGCAAGGAGAGGGCACAAATATTGAACACTTGTTTCAGCAAAGTATCTAATTTCCTATCCTGCACATCCTTCAATGCCGCGGCACCCTCAACCGGAATCGTAGTCTTTTTAGTAACCACCGATACCGCCGCATCTACCTTAGGAGAGCGAAAAAGCTCCCTATCTTGGTCGGAAAGCGGATACAGCCGAGCTAAGGCCCTCGAACCCCTCAGAGCCGACTCCGGCAAGTCCCATTCCTCCTGAATCATGCTCTTAAAGACTCTATGAACAGGGAATACCCATTGGGATGTCCGTACCGCCTGCAGCAGTGGATCCTCCAAAGCTTCCTCCGCTACCGGCCCCCCCGAGGGCATGTTCAGCGTTTTGAGAGTCTCGGCAATCAAAGCTGGCAGCTCTTCTCGTCGAAACACCCTGACTACTCTACTCTGCTGCTCAGAGTCAGGCAACTCTCCCTCTTCTAACTCATCTTCCGAGGCCTCCTCTACTTCCGTGTCAGCCACTCCCAACTCCTCCTCAAGCCGAGACGGCGGACTGTCTTCCACTGCCCCCTTACTCCTCTTGGCCGGAGCAGTCTCCTCCTCAGGAAGGCCCACAGACCCGGCCTGTTTCTTCCCCCGAGGACCCTGAGGAGGAGCCCCCAACACGGGCTGCAGTAAGGCAAAAGCCTGCTGCATGAGTGAGAAGAAATTCGGTGGAATCACTGGAGTACCGCCTCCCTGACTCATTCCCAGTGGCAGAGTAGCGCCTTCCGCAGAGGACGGCCCTGCCACCGGCTCCGCGGGTCCCAAGGATGAAGGCAGGGACTCCCCCGCTTCCGAAGGAACCGCTATTTGATCTCCAGAGGATCCCCCCAGTGCCTTATCCATGACCTCTGCTTCCAAAGTGCAGGCTCTACACACACCAGAGTCCAACACCTCGCCGCACCTCGTGCCACAGACTAAACAGCAAGGCTTAGCAGGCATCCTACCAAAGGCCAAGGTACCCCCGCTACCTTATCCCTACAGAAGAATTTATAGATTTTTTGCCAAGCTGATACAGTCTTGCCACCTAAATGCAATCCCTGTCCAGATGCCAAAACACTGTGGTATTTCTATATTCCTTTTTTTTTTTTTCCAAAAAACCTGCACACCCAGCTACCTAGATCATACTGACTAAATTCCAAAATGAAGCTTAGAATCCTGCCGAAAACCAAATTAAAGAAAGAAAGCTTAACTTGTGGCTCCCAAAATGGCTGCCGCCACGCTTCCCGCTCAGATACACGCGTCCTCCCAAGCAGCGTGCTGGATGAGAGCATGCAGCAGCATGGCCTCCGTTTCTGCCCCCCACCTCCTGCGCTACAGCGAAAGCGTGCAGCTAGCCGCCAACCGGACTCACCGCTGCCGCCAAAGACCCTGAGGGGAGGCACACCGGCACCGGAGCTCAGCCATACTGCGGCTTCGGCTCCAGCATTCTCCAAAACCCCCACAAGAGCTCCTGCCTGCTCCTGGCTTCACCGACGCTGCTGTCTTGGCCTTCCACCTGCTCCTCACCCTTTGCTGCGGGTTCGGGAGCAGGGAGACAAATATGCTTAAGAAATCTCCCTGCCTGCTCGTTAACTAGATGGGGAAAGTACTGAGGGGGGGGAGGGGGAGAGAGAAGAAGGAGGGGGGCCCAGCAGAACAAGCAGGAACACTTCCAGCAGCAGCACTGCACCTACAAAACGAAAAAAAAACAACAAATGAAAAAAAAAGGCTAAAAGATAAATTTGAAAATAGATCTAGCTCTGCTTATTTGTGCCAACTGAGCCCAGTCCCAGGCTCAGAACTTTCTCCAGCTGCTTAGAGACTGAAAGTACTGGTGGAAGGGGGCAGTCCTTGCCTATTTATACCAGTGTCATCAAAGCGATGACGTCTTTCAGTCTCCAAAGCTGCTGGAGGAGATTCTAAACTCTATGGTTCCGGGACTGGACTAGAGGGATGCAAATGAATTCAATTTCTGGATATCACCATCAATCACACATCTGAGGGGTTTATTACTTCTTTATTTTGGAAACCAGTTCAGAGAAACACGCGTTTGAATTACTCCAGCTACCATCCTACATCATTGAAACGGGGTCTACCATATGGACAATTTCTAAGACTTTGACAAAATTGTTCAACTTTATCTGAATTTTATCATCATGCAGATGATCTTAAAAAACATTTACTGTCCCGGGGATATCCATGGAAGATTATTAACTTGGCCTCTAAACAGGCCAGGTTTACACACCGAGAATGGCTTTGGCCATCTGAAGCCAGTGATCGGGTTCCTAATACTTCAGAATCATCAAACAGCCACATCACTGGTATTTTTCCTTATGTCAGAGGAATCACAAGAGTGGTTAAAATTCTGCATCATTTTTGGCCAGTTCTATCACTGTACGAATGTTTTTGTGACAAGGGGTTAAGGGTGGCTATTCTCGAGGAGCCAATTTGAGAGATCTTATAGTCAGATCTACTTCTCCAATGGACCGCCCTCCCTTACACCATGTTGATCCGGGCCATTTTCAATGTGGATCGTGCCGTTTTTGTGACAGTGCCCTTACGGGACTATCGTGGTCTGATATTCACACTTCTTGTGTTTATAATTCTAGGTGGCATACCACTTGTCAGTCTAATCATGTGGTATATTTAATCATTTGCCCCTGCTTTCTTTACTATGTGGGACGTACCACTCGAGCTATAAAAGCTCGCTTGAGTGAACATCTCTCATGTTTAAACAGCAAAACACTTTCAGCTCTGCTCGTGGAGCATTGTCTTCAGTATACCCACACTTTTGACCAACTGCGTTGGCGTATAATAGATCATGTACCACAAGATTCAAGAGGAGGTAATCGGATCTTTAAGTTACAGAAGTTGGAACAACGCTGGATCTACAAACTAAACACGGTTTCCCCATCGGGTCTCAATGCGATGCTTGAATGGCACAGCATTCTTTGATCACAAACACCCTATTGCATTTCTTAGGGTTTGATTGACAAACATCTTGCTCCAATCAAAATAAGGGGCTCCCCTTCTTTATAGGGTTTCCCCTTCTTGATTGGTAGTTGAGTGAATGAGAGGAATTGACTGGGTGATCACGCCCCTTTTTCATCAGCATTGATGTCAGACGCTGTCTTTAAGAAATGCTGAATCGTTTCTTTGGATTCATTGAAGCTTTGGCGACGATAGGAATTCTTCAACCTGAAGCAGGATCGTTCTTTTACGGACCCGAAACGTGACACGTTGTTGTTATATTGGATTCCTTTGCTTCACTAGCTCGGATAGAAAAAAGATAAGTGATAAGTTTTTGTTCACTCTAAAACTGTATTAAAAGGAGCAACCGCAGTGAGAGGGCGGCTTTCTTTCTGTCTGCTTTTGTCACGGTTGCTCCAACAAAAAAGAAACATTTCTCACTTTACACTTGATCAGGTCTTTGGTGTTTGGATTGTTTAGTTTATTCCTGACAAGGGCTTTTTGATTCGGGATTTATGCCTTTTCGGAATGGAAATTATTGGTATAAGAGAGGGTCATAGCTTAGAAAATATTTTGGAAATATCTGCAACAAGTTCATGAAAATAAGAGCCAGATATACAAAGTTGTTTTTTCCCCAGATACATATTAAGTGGCATTTTAGAAAGGATGTCTAAGTCCAATCAGGGAATCTATATCTCTGGCCGATTCTAGCAATATAGACATCCCCAATGTGGACTTCCCACTGGCGGCCATATAGGCGTCCCCCTTAGGAAAGAATGGGGCAGAGACGTCCTAAGGACACATCCAGCAGCATATCAAAACAAAAGCAAGAGCCCCCATTCACCATCAGCATTCGTTGACATATTGTAAAATAAATGGGATATTAATGTAGCTCCTTCTCCATACCTTCCAGAAGTTTGCCTGGCAAAACAAGCACTTTTCAGATACCTGATCATGCCCAGAATATGTATAACCTTAGATGCAATGCCAGACGTCCAGGACATTTCTGAGATCAGGCGGGGACGTCGAAGTCCATGGGAACACCCTGGTCATGCCTCCACCACACCCCCATTCAGACTTAAGCATCCTGGTGCTGAAGATGTCCACAGACCTGGCTTCTAAAATGGTTCTAAGATGTCTCTGTGCTTTGATTGTCTCTATGCCCGTTTTCAGACATCTAAAGCATGAACAGGACTTCCAAAATAACCCCCAAAATGGGAACACCCATTCAATATAGAGCTTCCCAGAACTGTCCTTTTGATCTACAGCCTGCTGAAGTTTTAGGATATCCATACTGAATATGCATGAGGCAAATTTGCATATAATGGGACGCAGTATATGAAAATCGATTTTGTACATATTCATTGAGGATTACCTAAAACTTGACTGCTGTGGGGTCAGTAGGATGGATCATTAAATTCTTCTTTAGTATATCTGGTACTGAAAGCAGCAACATCTTCAGTGTTTTGATCACAGGACTTCTATAATTCAATGTCGACTTGAAAATTAAAAATGCAGTCCAGTCTTTGGAAGCATTTTCCCATACTATTTTAATAAACCTTTGTTTACGCCTCAAGGTGCCATTAAATTACCAGACAGACATTAATATACACATGGGATCTTGTTTATAAGTAGAGATTATTGCTGTGTGATTTATAAGACACATGCTATATTGAATGGAATCAGGCCATTTTGGCAGGGTAAATACTTTCCAAACACTAGTCCACTCCTCCACTGACAATAAAGAGGGAAGCAGCCGGTGAGGATGCTGGGAGGTCTGGAGATGCCAGGATGTATGAAAATTATTGCCCAAAGTGGGATGTTTGTATACAGGAAACAAGCAATGCAGCAACCCACATACTCAGCCAGTCCCGACTGCAGGGAGCAGATTGAAGTCCTTACATTCCTCTGAATGAGGGCCTAAGATGGGAGTGGAGAAAATCTTGAAAAGGATGTCAGGGACTGCTCCAAAAAAGCAACAGGACCAGTAATATATACAAGAAGCAGCAGCTAGAGGCACAACCCCAATTCAAACAATTGCTAGTGTAAGGTTAGCAGATTTTTTACAGGCAAATCTAGGACACTTATCTGCAGCAGGTAATGAGGAGGGGAGGAAGAGTTACCTTAGATGCAGGTTTGAGCAACAAGACCTGAAGGAGGAAACAGGAGTCATTACCTTGCACCCCTCCCCCGCCCCCAACATCCATCCTATGACAGCAACAATATCACTTCCAAGCAGATATATCAACAGAGAAAGAGAAACAGCGATGCATTTCCCCCGTACTGTGCAAAATATAAGGATAACTGGATGCAAATTCTAAAATCTGACATATTTACAGTAAATCGCTAAATTGAAAATAAAATGTTTTTCAACCCCCCTTTGTCCCCATTGCTGGAATCTGGGACAAGAGGTTGCCAAACGGGTGGGAGTCGGGGACAGAGCTCTAAAATCAGGGACAATCCCCCAAAATTTGGGACATCAGTTAACTTTAGCTAGTGTGCCGGCAACAAAGGAACCCTGACCGGAGAAGGCAGCCAGGGGACCCCAGTAATAGTGGACCATCCATTCAGTCCAGGCCAGAGATAGGACTGTTCATAGCAATAATAATAATAGAAAGTATGGTTTATAGATGTGACGGTCCCAGGTGATACCCAAACTGAGGACAAAGAATGAGAAAAAATGATAAAATATAAAGACCTTCCGATTGAAGTTGAAAAGCTTTGGAAGAAAAAAATCTACTGTAATACCAGTTGTGTTTAAATACCTCCATGGCATAAATGTTCAGGGAGAGAGCCTCTTTCAATTGAAAGCAAGTTCTGCTACGAGGGGACATGGGATGAGGGTGAAGGGGGATAGATTCAGGAGTGATATGCGGAAATATTTCTTTATGGAAAGAGTAGTGGATCCGTGGAATAGTCTCCCAGTGGAGGTGGTAGAGGTGAGGACAGTAACTGAATTCAAAAAAGCATGGAATAAACACAGAGGATCTCTAAAGGTAAAAAGGGGACTGTTGTAGTTGTTATGGAAGGACAGACTAGATAAGCCATGTGGTCTTTTTCTGTCGCCATGTTTCTATGTGATTGGAACTCTGAGGCTATACCTAAGAGACTCCCTAAATTTTTAAAAATTTTGGACCTACCAGACTGAAATCACAGGATTAAAACCAGTCTTAGACTGTGTGTTCCAATGAAGAATCCACTGTAATAATATATTGACTTCTAAGCCACTCTTCAGAAAAAACACCAGGATAGCAAACAATAGACTTAGTAAAATGTATTCATATTACACAGGGATGTTTTGTTTATTAGGGTGGGGTGCTATTGAGGTGTTCATTAGGATTATTCTGTTTAATGTTCAAATTATCTATTGCACCAGATTTTCTGAAATGGCTAATGCAAAAGGTTCTAGATCACTATAAGAAAGTACTGTTATGCAGGGCAGGTGCAAGGATTAGAGGCACCCTAGGCAGGCCCTCCATCCTGCTCCCCACCCCACTACCATTGCCACTGCCTCTGTCGCTCTCCAAGGCCTGCAGTGGTGGCAATGGCTTTGAAACAGTGACACAGCACTTCCCTAAAATCTTCGGCACTGCGTCGCAGTCCTTGTCTTCTTCTGACCCCCTCTGATGTAGACTTCCAGTTTGCATAAATGCAGTGCCAGAGACTTTAGGTAAGCACTGCATCATGGTTTCAAAGCCATTGCTGCTGTTATCCCAGAGAGGGGAGGCAGAGGTGGCAGTGGGCAGCCCTAGGACCCCAGCACTCTAGGCAACTGCCTTGCTCGCCTAATGGTAGCACCAGCTGTGGTTATGGTGGAAAATAGGAGAAAAAAAACATTACTTTGCTTGGAGTCTGTGTGGATCATTAAATTGGCCACATGAATTTTCTGATATTGTGTACCAAGCTTTATTCGTGACTTCAACATCTGAAAACATGTATGCAGATGTCCAACTCATAGAGATGACCCTGGAGCCATTTTTAGAGATATGCCCAGCGCACACACATCTAAAATCGGAAGAGAGCGTGGTGGAGTCCTGCTTAGGGAGGTCCACTGAACATAGATGTGTGCGCCCAAGTTCAGAATTGGTCAGTATGTCTAGGCCCGCATCCAAATCTGTACCTGCTCCAGGACATGACTAAGCATCGGAAAAGTGTGCGTTTTGCTGGTTTACCCCCTGGAGGGTGTAGAGGAGCTAATACTCTGGCATTTCCAGTACTATTCACAACAACAACGATGTTTAATAGGATTTGGGGACACCTGTGTTGCAGTGCTCCCTCCGCTGCTTGCAGAATGGCCATCTGGGATGAGTCCCTGTCTGAAATACTGCTGCGGGGACATCTATGCAGCCGTCCCCGATGATGTCTATATCAGGTATAGGGCCGGCCCATCCATTGTTTGGGAATGTTGTTCAGACAGGGCCCCATGCTTCATCCCACACATGCTGTTCTGCTCCCAGCACGGCCGGTTTCAGAGGGAGACAGGGAGGCCCAAGGCCCAGGTAAATCTCTGCACAGCTGCCGGAGTGAAGAGCGGCATTTTTCTTCAATCCGGCAGCTGTGTTCTCGTGTAGCCCGCTGGTGCACTGGAGGTTAAAGGTCATTTCCTGTTTTCCAGTACTCAGTGCAGCAGCGAGCTCCACAAGAACACAGTGAAGTGGAAATGTCTGATGGGGGGCTAGGAAAGGACTGGAAATGGCTGATGGGGGGCTAGGATTTGAAATGGGCTGATGGGGGGCTAGGATAGGACTGGAAATGGTTGATGGGGGGCTGGGATTGGAAATGAGCTGATGAGGAAGGATGGGAGAATGGAACTAGAAGGAAGCGAATGCTGGGTGGGGCTGGAATTAGAAGGGAGCTAATGTTGGGGGAGGACTAGAAGGGGATGGGCTGGGGGAGTGAGGATGGAGAGGGGAAAAGATATTGTGTGTGGGAGAGAAGAAAAATCTGTGATTGGCCAGGTATTGGGAGAGTAAGTGGGGATTGAGGATGGAGGGGTGAAATTTGAGAGGATGAAAAAGGAATAAAGAAAGAAATGGAGGAAAGAGCAAAAGGGGAAAGATCAGTATGTTGGAGCAGATGTAGAGAGAGAATGGAAAAAACTAGAAGAAAAAAGAAAGGACAAATGGACAGCAGACAACGGAGAGTTAGCAGAAGACACAAAAAAAAAAAACAGAAGAAAGCGACTGGGGCAGTTGCGACGGAAAACTAAGATGTCCAAACAACAAAAAGGTAGAAAAATACTATTTTATTTTGAATTTATTAACTGGAATATGTCAGCTCTGGAAAATGTGCATCACGAACATCTTTGCATTTTGTTTAGTTCAAGAAAAAATTAATTTATAGTTTTATTTCTCCAGTGGCTGTTAACCGTGTAAATGCCTTTTGAATATCGGGCCCGTAGTTTCTATGTGACAGTGCCACTTGTTCTCTTTCCCCATAGGAGATATATTAGTATTCTCTGAGATGTATTGGTTTAATATTTACTATGTTGCCCTTTGATTGGTAAGAGTTTGGTGCTTTGTGAGTCCTGGTAGTGCTATTATGATACTGCGGGTTTGCTATGGGTTCTACATGAGCAGGGTTTATAGTACTTCCTGGCAGTTGGCACTAGAGTATAGTAATGTAGAAATCTCGGCATCTTTCTTTATCCTCACTGCCCATGCAAATGGTGTTCAGACACTCATTAAGAGGCATGTTTAAAAGTTAATGCGCGTTCACAAATGTTAATGTGCACTAAGTGCAGGAACACCCATTTATTTCTATTGGCGCAGTGGCACAATGCACATTAATATTTAGGAAACATGCCCCTAAACCATTGCCAGGGCAAAAGAGAGGCTTGTGAAGGGCTCCTTTGAAAGCCGCCTAAAATGTTAGTTGGCAACACATATATTTTAAAATAAAATAAATTTCAGTTATGCAAATGAGGCCCCGCAATGAATTTCCACACATGGTCCCGCACCGCCCCTGATTAGGGATGGCCATTTTTCTGAAATTGTGCATGAACTTCAATGTGTGTGCTGGGAAATGAAACCCCCACCCAAAAAAGTGCCTCAATGCATTTTTTCTAGGAAAGGCTGTTCCAGCAGCTGCAGCATACAGACACTGATTCACAGCAACATAGCCATTACCGAATTGCACCTGTCAAACAGCTCTCCTTTCTCATCTCCTATCCCAATCCCAGATTGTCTTTTGAAAGGTATTCTCCCTTTCCATATCCAAACAAGTGGGTTGTGTTCCCCTATCAGCAGATTGGTGGAGACAAAGAACCAATGAAAAGCCCAGGTTTCAATGACATCACTCCCATGTCTCTATCTGCCTCATTCACCAGAGGTCTCTTCGGTACTCCTTTGTCTCCAGAAGATGGTGGATGGATTTTCTCCACTCTGAAGAAAATCTGAATAATTGAGAGGAAAAGAATGATTTAAACGCTCGTGAACAACCACCTTGAGGATGACTCTCACTTGAGTGCAATGTGGGAGGCTCCACTAGACTGTTGTCTTTTCCGTAGCAATAGGAGGAGGGAAAATTGGTTCAGCTCCATGCTCTTATCATGATAAGAGCCTTTGAGCAGCCAGAAAATTGAAAGGATTTGGAAGAGTTCAGCAGCCTCAGTGCTCCCTCCCTCCTCATCTGACCTCCCTGCTCTCTCCTGAAGATTGACGGAGGCTCTCAGAGGAATCTGCCTGCCAGCTATCTTAAACACAGTGCCTGCAAAGCAAAAGAAACACTTTCAGGTGAGTAGAGCTGAGCCCAACACAGATTTTCTGCCTGGGATTCTCAGGGAGTGAGCACCAAGGCTTCACTTCGTCATTACCCTTTTTGGGGACTTCCGATTCTGTCAGTTTGGGGCACAATTTGGGGTGGACTGCTGCTGATCACTGGCACAGTGTGGGGGTTTCCCGCCTTTTCCTGCATGAGTTAGTAGTGTCTTCACTATTGTGCGCCTTGTGGTTGCGCGATCCTAGAGTACATTCCACCTATGTGGCTCCAACACATGTTCCTTCCCAAGTGCCTGTAACATGCATTGCTGTGTAAGCGTTGTTAATGCGTACCTTCCAGGCCGTAGCATACGCTCTTGTCTTAATTCTCTATATCTTCTTCCAGGAAACATTGTTTGGCCTGTGGCAAGCAAGGTACCTCATCTCTGGCTTCTGGACTCTGCTCTTCTTGCATGGAAGCTTCTGAGTCATCCCTGGAGGGTTTGCTTCCCTTCTCTCAGTCGGGGATGCAGTTAGTCTGGCTTTGCCTCCCTTAGGGAAGGAGGTAAATGTTTGTTTGGTCAAAGAGGGTGTGGGGGTTTATTTTTGTAGTTAGGGAAGGAGGTGGCAGATGGCACTGTGGGTAAGGATAACCAGCCAGCAACTCTAGGGAATCTGCAGCAGTTATGTCCCCTGGTGTAGGGGGGTCATTTCCGCAAGGAGAGCTTTGAGTCCAGATTGTCCTCCTTGGAATTATTTTCCTTTTTTGCAACAGGCCTAGTCATTCTGGCATGGAAATTCAGACCCTGCAGCCTCTGGGTTCCCCCGAGTGCAGTATCATGAGGAGCAGGCTGAGAGTGGAAGTCAAGCATCCCTGGCAAAGGGCACGCCTAGAGAAGGGGATCAGTAGGGATCTGTCTGAGATTTGGACTGTGACTTGGATTTAGATATCTTGGTGCTGGGCTTTGATGTGGATGAAGAAGTGCTCTCAACCTTTGGAGCATTGTGACAAAACTGGTATTAACCACCTGTTCCAGAAGGAGGAAATGGCGGCATTGTTTGCAAGGGTCTCATCAACCTTGAGTTTGGCAGATTCTCCAGACACAGAGCAGGAGCCAATGGTATATCCATTCCCGCCAGGTGTGCAGAAATCCACTGCTGCCTTCCCTTTCCCAGAAGTGATCAAGGACATGATCTGGTCGGAGTGGGATTTCTCCAACTCCTGCCAGAGAAGGAGCGCATTGTGTGGTTTGATATTCTCAAGGTGAATGCACAATTCATGGCAGTTAACAGATGGATCACCATTCCTGTGGAAGGTGGATCAGCCTTAAAGGATACTCTGGACTAAAAAGTGGATTCGTTGTTGAAGAACCAGTTCATTGCCACAGCTGCTATTCTTCAGTTGGCGGTATGTGCAGGCCTGACATCTTGAGTCCTGCTGCAGTGGATTCAGTCTCTTCTGTCAGATGATACTACCCTTCTTTTGGAGTAAGCTATAGCTTTCCTTTCTGATGCCATATACGAACTGGTATGTCTAGCGGCCAGGGATAGTGTCTTGTCAATGGTGACATGGCACTGGATTTGGCTCTGACACTGGACAGCAGACATAAAGCCCAGTTGACCCAACTTGCCTTTAACGGGAAGCTTATTTTTGGGGCCAATTTAGAGAAGCTGGTGAAGGACCTGGGCAAGACGAAATCTTACCACCTTCTGTAGGACAGGTCCAGGGGGCCTGTGAAACAGGCAGGAGTCCCTTTCCTGTCAGTCTCTACCTGCTCTTTGCAGGCGTGCTGGTCAGACTCCCGGGGTCTTGAGACTCCTGTCACTACTGGCCTGAAAGGCCTTTCTTTCCCTCTACATCTGGACTTCAGGCTCATTCTCAATCCCTTCGTGGAGCACGTGAGCCCAGGGACTTGGTCCCCTCAAGAGCAGGACCCTCCCAGGCTGCACAATGAAGGTTTGGGGACCTATTCCCTGGTTCCTCCAGTTGTGGTCAAGCTTTGCCTCTTACATAAGAACATAAGATATGCCATACTGGGTCAGACCAAGGTCCATCAAGCCCAGTATCCTGTTTCCAACAGTGGCCAATCTAGGACATACGTACCTAGCAGTTTCCCCAAAAGACACAGGTTCCACAGTGCTTGTACTGGGTCAAGCATTGATATCCTGGGTCACTTCTTAATAATGGTTTATGGATCTTTCCTCCAGGAACTTGTCCAAACCATTTTAAACCCAGCTACACTAACAACCTTTACTACATCCTCCGGTAACAAATTCCAGAGTTTGATTACACGTTGAGTGAAAAAATATTTTCTTTTATTAGTCTTAAATAGTTTACCCTGTAGCTTCATTGCATGTCCCCTAGTCTTTCTATATTCTGATAACGTAAACAATCGATCTACGTTTACCCGTTCCACTCCGTTCATTAATTTATAGACTTCTATCATATCTCCCCTCATCCGTCTCTTTTCCAGGTTAAAGAGCCCTAACCTTTTTAGCCTTTCTTCATAGGCGTATCCTTCCATCCCCTTTACCATTTTGGTGGCTCTTCTTTCAGGAATGGGCCCAGCTCACTAAGGATTGCTGGGTGCTAGACACCATTCAGTATGGCTATGTCCTGGAATGCAAATGGCCAATACTAGATACTGTACTTTTGTCATCACCCTTTGGTGGTCTTTGAACAAAAAGGCCACTGTGCGGATAACATTGGACAAGTTGCTACTCCTGAAAGCAGAGATGCCCATTATCACAGATGATCAGGACAAGGGCAGGTATTCCATCTATTTCATGATGCCATAAAGAATGGATCATTCCAGTCCATTTTGGACCTCAAAGGTGTTAACAAGCACTTGTACATCTTGTGCTTCTGAATGGAAAATTTGCGATCTGTGATTCAAGCAGTGTGCCAAGGGGAGTTGCTAGCTTCTCTGGATTTGGATGAGGTGTGTTTTCATATCCTGATATGGGATGATCAGCAAAAGTATCTGCTTTTTGCTGTGCTTGGCTCTCACTTTCAGTTTGCCACCCTCCCATTCGGACTCTCCACTGTCCCAAGAACATTCTCCAAAGTCATGGTGGTGGTGGCTACTAAGCTATGGTGCCAAGGGATTTGTGTGCACCCATATCTGGACGACTGGCTCATCTGAACCAATTCTCTTTCAGAGGCATCTCGGGTAGCAACCCAAGTGGTGTCCTTTTTGGAAAGCCTTGGCTGGGTGATCAGTCAGGGAAAGAGCCAGTTGATGTCTTCCCTGTTCCTGGACTTCTGGGGAGCACATTTCCATACTCAAGTGGACAGAGTCTTCCTGCCAGAGGAAAAAGTCAAAAGGTTGTTGGATTGCCTAATGCTGTGCATTTCACAGCAGACTCCCAGAGTCCAGGATTATCTTCAGCTCCTTGGATTGATGGTAGCAAAATCGGAGATGCTGCTATGGGCATATGCTCATATGTGGCCGCTCCAACGGTCGTTGCTGACTCAGTGGTCCCCAAGTTATCAGGTGTTCAAGCTCAGGCTCTGACTCCCAATGATGGTAAAGGCCAGCCAGCAGTGGTGGCAGCAGTTCAGTCATCTGAGGAAGGTTGTGCTGCTGGATGATTGCTCATGGATCCTTCTGACAATGGATGCCAGTTTCTTGGGTTGGGGAGTCCATTCCCAAGACCAAATGGGTCATGACCATTGGAACCACAGGGAGACAGTGTGATCCATCAACTGCCTTGAAGTGATGGCCATCAGGTTGGCTCTTCTGCATTTCCATCTCCTGATCAAGGGCCGAGCAGTTTGAGTGTTTTCAGACAATGCCGCAATGGTGACATATCAATAGGCCAGGGGGCACGGGGAGTACCTGGGTAGCCTGGAGATGGATCTCCTGTTTGTCTGGCAGAGAAGAAAATCCTAGCTTTGTTAGCTCAGCACATTTCCAGGTTGGACAATGTGGAAGTGAACTTTCTCAGCCAGCACTCTCTGGATCTAGGAGAGTGGGAGTTGAGTCAAGAGGCATTTCAGTTGATTCTGCACTACCGGAGCAGAATGGATCTGTTGATGACCCACTCCAATTTCAAAGTGTGCTGCTTCTTCAGTTGCCACAGGGAGTTGGTTCTAAGGGCATCAATGCTCTGGCTTCTCCTTGGCCAAGGCAACACCTGCTGTATGTGTTTCCTCTGTGGCCAGTGGTGGGGTGTGTGATTCAGCTAATAGAGTGCCACCTGGGAAGGATTATTCTGGTGCCACCATACTGGCCAAGGAGGGTGTGGTTTGGAGATCTGATGCGGCTCCTGCAAGTGCCACCTCTTCATTAGCCTCCATCT
The DNA here is from genome assembly GCA_033557465.1 of Ichthyophis bannanicus. Classification (NCBI taxonomy): domain Eukaryota; kingdom Metazoa; phylum Chordata; class Amphibia; order Gymnophiona; family Ichthyophiidae; genus Ichthyophis; species Ichthyophis bannanicus. The sequence goes on along the minus strand of CM066032.1, from coordinate 1,760,753,571 downwards.
TGAGGCCTCTTGCTTCAGGGACTGATCGTCCTGGAAGACTCGGCTCCCTTCTCGCTTACTGCTTGGCTCTTAAAAGAAGACAGCTAGTGCATAAGGGATACTCTCCAATGGTGGTTTCCACTCTGCTCAGAGTCCGGAGACGGTCTACCAACCTGGCATATGTGCGGATCTGGTACCTCAGCAACTGAAACCTGAAGTGGCCAAGATGCCATCTCTGTTGGCCTTTCTGCAGGATAGTCTGGAGAATGGCCTTTCTCTTAGCCCCCTAAGGTTCAGGTGGCAGCTTTCATCTGTTTCAGAGGTCTGGTGACTGGTAAGTCTCTGGCCTTACATCCGGATGTTTCACGCTTTATTTAGGGGGTTTGACATCTGCGTCCTCCCATCCTATCTGTGGTCCCTTCCTGGGATCTGTGTCTGATGCTCAGGGCCCAGATGTTGGAGGCCTTTGAGCCACTGAAGCATGCTACTCTGAAAGATTTGATGCTCAAGACAGTCTTCTTGGTTGCGATTTGTTCCTCAAGGTGGATTTCCGAACTGCAGGCTCTGTCTTGTCTAGATCCTTACCTATCTTTTTCTGAGGAGGCTGTTTCCATTCGCCCTGTGCCTTCCTTCTTACCTAAGGTGATTTCCCCCTTTCATGTGAATTAGGGGTTTACTTGCCCTCTTCCTCTAAGGAGCAGTGTTAGGGATAGGATAAGGATCTTTGCCTTGTGGATGTCCGGAGGGTGCTTCTCTGGTACTTTGGAGGCTACAAATTATTTTTGTAAATCAGACCATCTTTTTGGACTGTTTGCTGGACTGTGCAAAGGAGATTAAGGAGGCCATTGCCTTGATGAATCTGTTGCCAAACCAGACAGTTCTGGAGGGTTTGCACGCCCTTTCTACCTGATTGCAAGCATCCTCATGGGCGAAGCAGAGCACAGTAGCCCCGCAGACATTTGTTGGGCAGCAATGTGGGCATCACTTTCCATTTTGTCAAGCATTACCGCTTGGATGTCCACATTCGGGCAGACATGGCCTTTGGCTCTAAGGTTTTGCAAACTGATGTGTCTTCTTCCCTCACAGTGGAGGCATAGCTTTGGTATGTTCCACTTGTCTGGACTGGTCTAGCAGCATGATATGGAAGATGACATTTTACTTACCAGGTAATATCCTTTCCTTGAGTCCTGCTGGATCAGTCCAGGACCCATTCTCTCGAATGTTTTGCTCTGTTCTTCTGCAGTGGTACCCTGGGGTCCACTATGATTTATATACTTGGCTCTGCAGGTCACCTTCTGTTTATGCATTCCTGTACATAATTTTCTACCATTTGATTACTGATTGTTGCCCATGTTGAGGTTGTATGAGGCTTGCCATGTTCTCCCATATGCTTTGGGATGGATACTGAAGAGACCCTCTGGCGGCTGAGGTGGATAGAGGCGTGAGAGTGATGTCATTGAAACTTGGGATTTTCATTTGTCTCCACCAATCTGCTGGCAGGGAAACATAATCCACTTGTCTAGACTGGTCTAGCAGGACTCAAGGAAAGGACATTACCTGGTATGTAAAATGGCACCTTCAAAAGTTATAAGGAAAGTGTTAATAGATACATTGAATTAACTGAATTTTAAAGACACTGGGAGTTGGAAATATAAAATAAATAGGAAAAATTTGGATTGGTTAAATTTTCTGGTGAGTTGCTAATTGAGTTTACTTTTAAAAAAAAACTGCTTGAAGATGCTCCCATATTGATGGTCCTTAAAACCTTTCTTGATATGCCATTATGTAATTTGTTATGTATACCAGACAGCATGTGTAAATGTGTGCACATAATTTTCCTAGGATAATTTTGACAGGAAAGTACTTTTAAAACACATCAAATTCCACATAGCAAAAGGAGCATGCGTACATTGTGATAATGGGGGAGGTTATTAGAGCTTATTTGTCCAATGAAAATTTGAAAACGGTTATTCAGGCAATGATGAATACAGAGCTGGATTATTGCAACTTGATCTATTTAGGTCTCACAAAGAAGTTAGATTACAGGCTGTGTAAAATACAGCTGGTAAGATCATTGTTAAAGCTAAGAAATGGGATAGAGCCACTCCAGTTTTTACGGAGTTGCATTGGCTTCCCATAAAGCAAAGAGTAAGATTTTTAAACTAGTCTCTACGACACATAAGATTATCTAGGGAGAAGCGCCAAGTTACCTGAATAAGTTCTTGTCGATTTATGTCCCCTTATGCTCATTAAGATCAGAAACAGATGTATTGTTAGATTACCCTATCAAGGTCCAATGTAGGTTGGTTATTCCTGAGAAGAAAACTATAACAGGCAGTGCAACTATTGACTTGAAAAAATAAAAGAACTGAGATTGCAAAGTAATTATAAGTCCTTTGAAAACGTATTAAAAATCTGGCTTTTAAATTACTGTAAGATTAGTGCTGTGTTAGGATCTGATATAGTAGTAAATATCCTAATGGTGCATTGCGACATGTATTTTTATGATGACTGTTATCCGACTTAAATCCAAAAAGTTGGAAAAAGTAGGCTAAACGTAATAAATGAAATTATAAAATTATCCTCTAAATATCATTAGCCACAGGGACTCGGTATAACTGCCTTTCTTGGCCTTGCGCACTTTCATATGGACTGTTGCTCTTGTGGTGCAGACGATGACGATTCTAAGAATTGGATGGTATAGCAAGCTGAGGTTTATTTCAAATACTATTATGCTTATGTTTGTTTCAACATAAGCATGTATATCAGTGCTACGCCTGACATTATTATCTGTATCAGCTCACCCCTGTCTTTTTCATCCACAACAGATCAGACAGCAAAAAAAGCATGGAAAACTGATTTGTGACGCCCCTTGCAGGCACACCAGTGGCACTACCTGCCTGGTCTTCTGTGCATCTGTATATCACTTCTGTGCATCTGTATATCTGTCTGGCTAGTATAGAAAGCATCATCAATCTCCTCTAATAAACATGAGAATAAATCACTAGTCCTTTGGTACTGGGTCTCGTGGTAGCAGGGAGCAATGCTGATAACAGGAAGCTGTAACCAAATATACCTGTGACACCTGCACAATTATAACACCATGGAGCGACTCTGTTATAAAAGCCACTGCAATGTAGTTTCCCAGCACAAGCACATCCCTATAGCACAGGGGCGTGGTGGAGGCGTGGCCTGGATGGTGCAACAGAGATGCATGTCGCGGTGCAATTTCAGAACAGCATGTGCATGTCTGGTCCTGGTTGTTTACTAGACCATGCCCATGAATAAGGTGCAAAAGAGTCATGTTTTGTGTCAACAGCACTTGCAGGGAGAAGAGCAAAATGCACTCTCATTGCCATAATTTATTTTTCTGGGCCAAAGAAACCTGCATGTTAATTTCTAATCCAAACATATTACGGATTGCTGCCGCATGTCTGCTCATCTGAAATGGTCGGCTGGGACATGCATGTCTTGTAACATAGATGCCCCCCTTCTGAAATACCCCAGCCAGCACGTCCAAGTATCCAGTTCTGCGGCCGTGCAATGAGGGACATCCACATTTCTGAAATGACCTATAACTGTGCATATACCCGGCCTTGCTATCTGAACGGGCCTGTCATCACAACCAGCTACTGGGACATTCATCTTTTGGGGTAGAGACGTGCATCCCCCTTCACTGCTGCCACTCCCCCAGATTTTTGAATGTGGTGCTCTGGACTTCCCAGACTCCTCTTAGACGGCACTTCCAAATTCCCACTTCACATTTGTACATTTACTAAGGTCAACTGGCCAGACTGAATACCTCTGCCGTCTTGCCTCTGAACATGCTAGGGAAAGTAAATGACAAAGCACTATTTATATGACGTATGATATTCGAAAGAAGCCGAGCTCCTAAAATTAGACTTCTAAGTTTGGTGCCTAAATATTTCCCCTATTTTCAGCAAACTTAGGAGCCCAAGGGGTCTAGTAACTAAAATGCATGAATGCTTTAATTCACCATTAACGCAAGTTATTAGTAACTAGACCCATTGAATAATGTGGGGCCTGTGCTAAAACAATAAGTGTTAATAGTGAATTAACGCTAGCACACCTTTGTAATTAGACTCTAAATTTTCTGCTGAAAATTATTTTAAACTTAGGAGATTAAAAATTATGCTCCATTCATTTGCCTAGATTTATGAGCCTAATAAGCTCCTAACTTTTCTCCCCATTCTAAGTCCATCCCTATTGCCACCTACTTTTTAGAATCCTAAATTTAGCTGTTCAGTAAAATTTGGAACATACATTTAGGAACTCAGCCCTATTAAATTTTCAAAGCCAATTTAGGAGCCTAAGGACTCTATCCATGTTTTGGATGTCCGAAAACAGGCATTCAGACATACAAATCACAGGAGGGTCCCTGGACCCAATTTAGAAAGGCAGTATAGGGACGCCCCCAGTACGAGCCCGTCCATGTAGCATAGGGACTTGGCCTGGCAAAGCAACTGAGATGCACATTGCCGTGCAATTTCAGAACATCACAAGCATGTTTGATTCTGGCTGTTGTCGAGTCCATGCCTAAACCTGCTCCCGACCATGAATAAGGTGCAACAAAGTGTTCATTTCATGGCAGCAATGACTGCAGGGGGAAGGGCAAAATGCACTCTCATCACCACAGTAAATTTGCAGGCCAAAAACGCCTGCATGTCAAATACAGTCCAATCTTTTTACTGCCCTACTGCTGCACATCTGCTGATCTGAAATGTCTATCTGTGACATGCATTTCTTATAACAGATGCCCCTGTTCTGAAATACCCCAATCGTCATGTCCAAATGAATTTTAGGGACATTCACATTTCTGAAATGGCTTGCAACGGTGCACACACCTGTCTCCAGACCCAGTTATAGAGATGTGCATCAGAATTTTGGATGTGATGCCTTAGATGCCCCAGATTCCTTCAAGATGACCCTTCTAAAATCCCATTTCAACTGTGAAAGTTAGAAGCATAAACGCTTTGATATTGGCCTCATGGTTTCCTATTCCATATATCCGTCTATCTTCTGGATTTTCCTCTCCCTGGGTCCTGGACAACTTATTCAAATGTCTCTCATTCTTCCTTGTGCAATATGAGACATGGCACCTATTGCAAGGAGAAGGCTATTATGATTTCTCGGCATGACATCATAATAGCCTTTCTGCTGTATTTCATCATCACGTGCATATATACTGCAGCTGGAGCCCAGGCCCCTTCAGCTATAGCATAAGTGTCAAACCTCCTGCCACTGTGCCTGGATGCTGGACATCGAAGCATTTCAAGCAAAGTGGTCTGATTCAAGGGGCTCTGTTATATCTGCTAATATATCTGTTGTTTTTGCTTTATTAAAATGGGTTATCATTTTGCAAAAATCTATATTTTTTTGCTGCAAAAAAATGTCTTGTCTTAGATAATTCTACAGTATATGATCATGGAATGTCAGCCATTAGCTTGCTAAAGTTGTGATTGTGCAACCATTGTTAATGCATTTTTAAAGCTTGCTGGTAGGATTGAAGCACGCCAGTAGTTTGAGATTTCACTTAAGCTTGTGACGTAATGTTGACAAATCCACTACATTTCCACTTTGATATGCTTCAGCTTTTGACCATTTTTGCTTTTACTATGGGTATAGTGCAGCAGCAAAGCGCAGACAAACCAATGATACCAGGAGTCTGTTCAGAAGGTCCAAATCATTTATTTGTGCACAAGTCTCGAACCAGTCAATTTCAAAATGGCTGAGCAAAGTTTTCAAGCATTACAACAACTTTTATAGACTTTTGTTCCATTCTAGGTATAGGAAAACATTTCATTGGTCCCGGTAACCTCCCGTACCTCCCGTACCTCTTCCATTGGTCCCGGTACTGATAAGTTTATCCAATTATGTCCCTTCTGTGGGCATGACACCTGCATGCCCCCCTTCTAGTCCCAATTACAATGGCCAGTTCATCAACTTGTTACTTTCACACTCTCAAGGCCATAGAACCAATCTGTGCGTGCAGAGGAGCAGGGTTCTGCAACTCATCTGTCAGCACTCCCAATTATTTCTTTGCAGATGTACTTTTTCTTATCAGTAACTTTTAAACATGTCTTTTCTGTATTTTTCCATCTTTCGGCTCTGCCGTTCTGCCTACCTAAGCTAATTCAATACTTCTACTGAGTTCTATCTTACAATAGCAGCATATTGGGGGATGTGCAATCCTATATGCCTCTCCACAGGCCTCATTTACAGGTCAAGCTAGCCATGCTGGCCTGCTTATGTTCAGACACCGTGGGTCACAGGCCTGCACCTGCCACATTCCCCCCTTTGATTAATCTCACCCTATTACTTAATAAGGTGTGAGAGTTAAATCACTTTTAGAAGAATCACATCATGATTGAAGGATTTCTACTAGGACTAGCTTTGTATAAAGTCATTATTTTAGTTGCGGTCTTCCGCTCTACTGTACTATCAATAGCATTATGAATGGAACGCATACAACATGGAATTAAACATGGTAATAAGAAAATAACAGCAACAAGGATTAGTACTAAAACAATGAAAGTCTTAAATCCTCCCAGCCAAGAGAAAAGGTTAGCAAACCAGTTAGGAAATTTCAATGCGTGCCAAGTCTGTACTGGCACATAAGCATGTCTTTGCATATCTTTAGCAATTTCTTCAACTACTTGACCTTTATCATCTATTTTCAAACAGCAATTAGTTAAATTCAGCTTACCACATACTCCTCCTTCAGCTGCTAACAAATAATCAAGTGCTAAGCGGTTCTGGTATATAGCAGTGCGCATCTGAGTACTTTGTCTAGCTAAGAGCGTAAGAGCATGACTAGTTTCATTGGTTATTATTTCAACTACTGCTTGTAAGCGAATAATACGATTAATCATATAAATTGGGGTACGATAACCATACATACCATCATCATTCCAAGTGGCAGGTCCATAATACTCAATGATTCTTTCTGGTGGCCAATCATCACCTTGCCACTTCTCCCACTTGCCTATCTGTAAGGCTTCTCTTTTCTGTCTCAATGCTCTTTTGTGTCTGTGGGTAGTGTATACAGGGTATCCTAATTGTTCTCCATGTTCAGTGTTTAACAGGAAGAAAGAAGGTCTGATGGTTCCTAAGACACATGCTCCTCCCCAGTGTGGCGGGAGTTGTGCATATGCTCGGTTTCCACAGATCCAATATAGGCCAGGTGGGGCTTGCCAGGCTTGGACTTTGGCAAGGTTAGTCCATAGACCTGCAAGTTCAGGAAATCTAGCTAATGGGTTAGGAGGTTCAGGATGTCTGATTCCTGACCACCAAGCTGTCTTTTTGGTCGTGGCGTTATAGTACTTCTGGCTAAGACAGACCAGCTGTCTTACCTTTTGGGTGAACTGGGGTCCAGTTCTGGCATAGCAAAGACGTCCAACGATTGAGTGCGCTAACACCCACTCACTGGTAGTCTTATGTAATTCAGTCTGATTGTAAATCATAGAATAATTTAATTCTTGGGCTTCCCATGGCCATTGATCTCCCATTTGGGTTCCGCCACAGAAATAACAATCTGTGATCTTAAGACTAGATACTACTGCTCCGGCTAATTCTAGAAATAAATTCTGTGAAGGATGAGGGATCTCAAACTTATTTACATGCATGGCTTCATAAAAGGTATTATGGATATGATATTTAGATGACTTGTGGGCTTGGGTATTCAATCTGATATACACAATGGTCCCTGGATCTATTGCTCCTCCAGCAATACGTAAACCAAACTTGTATCCTTGTTTCCATGCATGGGGATTGTGTATACGTAAATGTAAGGGGTTGCAAGCATCTTTCTGACATTTATCATTTGTGGTTGGCTTGGTTAGGGTAGCCATCCGTTTATCTATTTTCTCATCAGTTATACCAGTGTTCCAGGTAGCATAAAACACACATCCCCAATACGGGCAATAGTAATCTGCCGCTGTTGCAGTACTATAGCCTGATCCCGTTTTACCTGTACACTTCCACCAATTTGTGGCACCTTCTGGACACATATACTTATGATCATTTCGATACGCTTTCTCCCATGTACCACAGGTGGACTGACTATCTCTATTAATAGCATTACATGCATCAAAATTCAAAACAGCAGGTTTAGTAATGTCCTTAAGTGGTGGTGTAGCGGCTAGTATAGGTCCATCTGCATCCTTCCATCTTATTTCCAACGTGTAATAGGATGGATTCTGATGCGGATTATAGCATGCTTTGATTTTGCCATGGGTGCACACATTTAGTTCAGTGGTGTTATAGATACACCGAGTTACTGTTCCCTTGCAGGTATAGTAAGAATGGTAAAGCAAAGTCTGAGTTACTTTCAGTCCAGTTCTAGTAGAAGTAATGCAAGCAGTGCATGGAGGTAAAGCATAAGTCAGTTCAAAACCTCCAAAGAAGGCAACCAAGGCAAAGCAAAAACAAAGATACATGTTGATGTTGATTGGAGTTCTTCTGAATCCTCAGCTTGCTGATCTTGATCACGACGGTCTTTTATTCTTCGTCCCGTTTGCTAATGAAGCAATTTAACGGGTGCTGAGTGTTGATTGAAGATCCTCAAGATGTCCAGTACACATTAACCAACTTATTAGCAATTTCAGTTGGCTTGTGAAGTCTGGCTTAGTCAATGTAGTCTCAAAGTAGTGTGTCAAGTCGCACACAAATTGGGTTCATTGAAACAAAGCTGTTGCTGCATGGAAAACAGCAATCCTCTTCGAAAGACTTGGCTACTGCAAAGCACTTGTGATAAAGTGTCTAGGCTGCTGGTTGCCGTCTTAGAGTAACTCGCAAGGGTGCATCAAGATGCTGTTCTGCTGTCCACTGCTCTGGTTCAGGATCGGCGGCGGGCTTGACTCTGCTGTGGTGGATCCAGGCGTCGATCTCGGCTACCTTTACTGCAGTTGGGGTAGACAGGATGACGGTGTACGGTCCCTTCCAATGGGGTTCCAACGGTATCTTCTTCCAATCTTTGATCCACACCGAAGTACCAGGCTGGTAGGGATGCAAGGGTTCCGTCAAGTTGATAGGCAACTGGTCTTGGATCCACGTATGGAGAGTCTGCAGAACAAAACTAAGAGCTAGGAGTTCTTGTCTGGTTACTTCTGAACCAATCTGGGCTAAACTTCCTTTGATTCCCTGCACTATTGGTGGGGGTTTACCATACAGAACTTCAAAAGGGGAAAATCCTGTTGACTTTACAGGAGCTGAGCGTATTCTAAGTAAAGCTATGGGGAGCACTTGGGGCCATTTCAAGTGTGTCTCCTGACAAAGCTTGGACATTTGGGCTTTCAAGGTACGATTCATTCGCTCAACTTTCCCTGAACTCTGGGGTCTGTATGCAGTGTGGAGTTTCCATTGTATCTGCAAAGCTTTTGCTAACTGTTGAGTAACTTGGGAGACGAATGAGGGTCCATTATCTGACCCTATTACTGCTGGGATTCCAAATCTGGGGACAATCTCTCTCATTAAGACTTTGGTAACTTCTCGGGCTTTCTCAGTTCTGGTTGGGAATGCTTCTACCCACCCAGAGAAAGTACAAACTAATACTAATAGGTAATGGTATCCATTGGCTTTTGGCATTTCGGTAAAATCAACTTGGAGGTTGTGCATGGGGGTGACACCTCCTGACTGAACTCGGGGTGCCGTAATAAGGCCTTGCTTGGCATTATTTTTGGCACAGGTCAGACATTGTCGTGCTACTGAGGCTGATATGGTTGTCATCAAAGGGATGTAGAAATGTGGTCTGAGTGCTTTTTCCATAGCACTCTTCCCATAGTGGGTGGCTTCGTGGAAAGCTTTGACAAAAGATGGTCCTAACAGTTCAGGAATTACTATTCGTCCAGGAGGTTGACTGCCCTCCTCTGGTGGCAGCTCAATCCATCCATCTTTCAGTATTCCATCTTCTCTGTTACAATAGTAATCCAATTCTTTGGTGGTATATCGTGGGGTCCATAGATTCAAGGGTACTGGAAACAATGCTGCTTGCATTGGCATAGCTTGTGGGGCAATCTGTCCTGTCATAGCTGCTTGTCGTGCTGAGGCATCTGCAAATCTATTTCCTCGGGCAACTTCTCCTTTTCCTGCTTGATGTCCTCTGCAATGCATAACAGCTACACGTGTTGGGGCCCAAACTGCATCAAGTAACATCAATATCTCGGGACCATACTTGACTGATTTCCCTCCGGATGTGATGAGTCCTCTTTCTTTATAGAGAGCTCCATGGGCATGTAAGGTAGTGAAGGCATATTTGGAATCTGTATATAAATTTAGCACAAGTTTCTCTCCTAACAACAATGCTCTGGTGAGTGCTATCAATTCGGCTTTCTGGGCTGATGTGCCTGAGGCTAGAGCTGATGATTCAACTACTTCGTGTTGAGTGACGACTGCATATCCGGCACAGCGTCGTCCATCAAGGATGAGACTGCTCCCATCAACATAATAGATCTGGTCGGGGTTGTCTATGGGCACATCTGTCAAGTCAGGTCGACTGGAGAACACAGTCTCCATGACTTCGATACAGTCATGTTCTGGGAGTTCTTCACTAATGGGTATCAAGGTGGCTGGATTCAAGGCATGGCTCACTTCAAGTTGTATCTGTGGGTTTTCACATAACATGCTCTGGTACTTCAACATTCGGGAATTGGTGAGCCAATAATTTGCTTTTTGTTCCATAAGGGCAAGGACTGCATGTGGCACAGTGACTCGTATGTTCTGTCCTAGGGTGAGCTTGTCTGCTTCGCTCACTAGTAGCGCTGTAGCTGCAACTGCTCTCAAGCAAGGTGGCCATCCTTTGGCCACAGGGTCCAATTGTTTCGATAGGTATGCTACAGGTCGCTCCCAATTTCCCAATTTCTGAGTCAACATGCCCAAGGCATTTCCCTGTGCTTCATGTACAAACAAGTGGAAAGGTTTATGGACATCTGGTAGTCCAAGTGCTGGTGATGACATCAATTCTTCTTTTAACTTCTTGAAGGCTGTATCCTGCTCATGTCCCCACTCCAGTGGTGACTTCTCTTCTCCTTTTGTGGCTTCATACAGTGGTTTGGCAATTTGGGCAAAGTTAGGTATCCAGATTCGGCAATACCCTGCTGCTCCCAGAAAGGCTCTGACTTGCTTTCTGGTTGTTGGAGTTGGAATTCTGCATACTGCTTCTTTTCTTTCTCTGCCTAATCTTCTGCTTCCTTGGGTAATACGAAAACCCAAGTATTTCACTTCTTTTTGGCATAGCTGTGCTTTGGCTCTGGAAACTTTGTATCCAGCTTCATCTAGTAACTGCAAGAGATCTTTGGTGGCTAGTATACATTCACTTTCTGATATGGCAGCTATCAACAGATCATCCACGTACTGGAGAAGCACTCTCTTCCCCGGGGCTACTGGATAGCTTGAAAGGTCTTGGTTCAGTGCAGCACTAAAGATGGTAGGTGAATTCTTGAATCCTTGGGGTAATCTTGTCCAGGTGAGTTGGCCCCCTCTTCCAGAGATGGGGTCCTGCCATTCGAATGCAAACAATATTTGGCTTACAGGGGCTAATCTTATGCAAAAGAATGCATCTTTCAAATCCAGTACAGTGAAATGGGTAGCTTCAGCAGGTATCAGTCCTAGAAGAGTGTAAGGATTGGGTACAACTGGATGTATAGTTTCAACTGCATCATTTACTCTTCTCAAATCTTGCACTGGGCGATAATCATCTGTCCCAGGTTTCTTTACTGGCAAAAGTGGAGTATTCCATGGGGATTGACATACTTTTAGTAGACCATACTCGAGCAATCTTTGTAGGTGGCGATGAATGCCTTCAATTGCAGTTCTTGGGAGAGGGTACTGTTTGACGTGCACTGGTGTAGCACTAGGCTTGAGGGTTACAATCACTGGAGCTATATGCTTGGCTAGGCCTGGGGGACTGCCTTCTGCCCATACTCCAGGTGGTGCATCGATGTTCTTTAAAGTTTGTTCAAAATAAGTGTCTTGGATGGAGTCATCAACGTAATACCTCCATTCTTCTTCTCGGGGCACTGTCAGCAGCATTACTCCTGCTGGTTTGGCTTGGGAATTTACTGTCATTTGCATTTCTCCTTGTTCAGAGAAAGATATTTGTGCTTGAAGCTTGGCTAGCATATCTCGTCCCAGTAGTGGCACTGGACATTCGGGCATGTAAAGGAATTGATGAGTTACTTGCTGTCCTCCTAGACTGCATATTCGGTTTTGGAGAAAAGACTTTGTGGCTTTGGCACCAGTTGCTCCTATAATGGTGACTGCTTTTGTAGTAAATGGGGCTATCTTCTTGTCTATTACTGAATGCTGTGCTCCAGTATCAACCATAAAGTTCATAATTTGGTCTCCTATTTGTATTCCGACCATAGGCTCCTGGAGACCTAAAGCAAACTTGGAGCCCGGTCTGTCCTAATCCACGTCATCCTCATCATGGGCTGGTGTGGCCAATGCTTGAATGGCTCCTCCTCTTTCTCGCTGAAATTGTTCTCGGTTGGCTCCTCCGCGATTTCGGGGACGGCCTCGTCTTTCTTCTCGCCACTGATGATCGTTGTCGTCATCTTGCTGGGCGTCTTCGAGTTGCGGGCACGTATCTCTCCAATGTCCTTCCTCTCTGCAATAGGCGCATTGGTTCACGCCTAGTCTCTGGGTCCGGCCTCCGCCTTGACCCCGCCCTCTTCCTCTGCTCCTTCGACTAGGGACACCTCCCCTTTTCTTTTCAACTATGGCCGCAGCCAAAAAATCAGCTTTCTTCTTCATCTTTCTATCACATTCTCTCTGTCTTTCAGTATCACGATTCACATACACTTTATGAGCGACTTCCACTAACTGTGTTGCATTCATGCCCGCAAACCCTTCTAATTTCTGTAATTTACGTCTAATATCTGGTTGAGACTGGTTTACAAAAGCAGAATTCACCATACATAAACTTCCTGGTGCCTCGGGATCATAGGGAGTATACATTCTGTATGCTTCGGTTAATCTTTCATAAAAATCTGCTGGGCTCTCATCTATCCCTTGGATGACTCCTGCAACTTTGGGAAGGTTCATAGCTTTTTGGCCTCCCCTTCTCAGGCCTTGTAAAAAGCCTTGGCGAAAACGGGCTAGGGCTGTGGATCCTTCATCTGTATTTGGATCCCATTGGGGGTCTTCATTCGGGAATTCTCTCTGAGCTGCTTCCCGACGGTCTATTATATTCTGCCCCTGTCCTGGAGCTACAGGGTTATCTGCCATCCACTCAATAGCAGCTTTTCTAATTCTTGCTCGTTCTTCGCTAGTGAATAGGGTGGTCAGGAGCTGACGGCAATCTGGCCAAGTGGGTTGGTGAGTTTCCATAATGCTAGTTACTAATTCTGTCAGCTCCTGGGGCTTACTAGTATAGGAGGCATAATGCGACCTCCAATTTAATAAATCAGTTGTAGAGAAAGGGATATACACATAAGTTAGGGGTCCCGCTACCACTTCATCATTCTCATTCTTTACGGGCACTCCCGGGACTTGCCGTAAGGGAAACATTTTGGCTGTAGCAGGTGTCTTTTGAGATCTAAGGGTTATTGTCGTGATTGCCTTAGAAGGAATCACTTTCTTTTTCTCAACAGGTTTTGCTTTGGGTTTAGCTTTTACTGGCGTGCTGGTGCTAGCGCTGGCTTTCTCAATTACTTGTACACTGTCCTCCTCGTCTGGGGGATTCTCTCTTTCTCCTTCTTCTATCTCCGCTTCTGACTCACTTTTTATGTCCTCCTCTTCTCTTTCCACTAATTCTTCCTCTTTCTCCCCTCCGAGAGGTGGATCAGGGGTTGGGTCCCGCTCCGGCCGTCGCTGGGGTTCTGGGGCAGGACGCCGGACTACTCTTATTGGACCTGGGGTTCGGGGCTGCCTGAGGACTATTTCTGGGGAATCAGGATCTACCAGAATGGGCTTCTTTCTGGCTTTCTTATCCTGCTCTTTCATTTTAGGCTGTTCCGTTTTCTGTCTAGAATCTGTTTTAGTTAACATTATTCTGCACTGTTCCTCATAACAGCGCTGCGCCCAAGGGGGCGGATCTTCACAAATACTTAACCAGGAATCTATATAGGGGTACTGATCAGGGTGCGCTACCCGCACTCTACGGTGTATTGACTGAATAATCTCTACAGTGAACGTTCCCTCTCGGGGCCAGATGGGGTCTAGATCGGGCCACTCCCTAGTACACAAAATCTGCAAACGGGCTGCTGTCATTTTAATACCATAATCTCCTGAATATCCCTCTTTAAAATGTGCGATCATACATTCTAATGGAGTGTTTCTAGTAGACCCCGCCCCTCCCATTTCGATGTGTGCGCGCAACAACAGACAGAAGGGAAAAGGAGGGCGGACCGTGGGTAAGGGGTCCGCACGGTCCTGGAAACGTATAAGGAGTACAAATAACAAGACAAGACGACAATCGCTTCCCCCTTTTCGCGACCTGAACGCGGTCGCCCGGTCAGGAAATGCGCTACTCAGGGGTCCGCCTTCACTTGGTCCGTGCTGCCAGACCTCTCATTCACACTTCGTTCACACAATCATGCTAGCAACGTATCCCAGAATGCATTCGTTTCTATCTATTCTGACTAGTCTTTTTTCCCAATTACAAAAAGGATGAGGGTTTCACCCGGCGAATTCCCATGCGGGGTTACTCGGCTCTTCCTTGAGAGTTGATCATGCTCTCTTACCAATTCCCAATATCTCGAGATTACAAATTCCAAATTCCAATGGCAGTACTGCTCTTTCTATTTCTGTCTAGACCCAAAATCAAAACTATACTCACCGGATCCGGTCCTCAAACTTCCCAAGCAGGCGCATGAGTTGGACCTCGGACTCCCCTCACTCGGGTTCGAGGCGTTGGCTCCAACCGGGCCCGGCACCCGCCGAGGTCCGACCAGCTCCCTCCGATACAAGGGACCGGTGGCGCCAGGGAGCAGCCCTCGTCGGAAGGGCGCGATCCCGGCAGGACCAAGCCTATAGAGGCGGAAAGTTGTGGTATATTGCCCTATATACACTTTGATTCCACAACTTCCCGGCCAACGCACCAAGAATATGCAGCAGCAAAGCGCAGACAAACCAATGATACCAGGAGTCTGTTCAGAAGGTCCAAATCATTTATTTGTGCACAAGTCTCGAACCAGTCAATTTCAAAATGGCTGTGCAAAGTTTTCAAGCATTACAACAACTTTTATAGACTTTTGTTCCATTCTAGGTATAGGAAAACATTTCATTGGTCCCGGTAACCTCCCGTACCTCCCGTACCTCTTCCATTGGTCCCGGTACTGATAAGTTTATCCAATTATGTCCCTTCTGTGGGCATGACACCTGCATGCCCCCCTTCTAGTCCCAATTACAATGGCCAGTTCATCAACTTGTTACTTTCACACTCTCAAGGCCATAGAACCAATCTGTGCGTGCAGAGGAGCAGGGTTCTGCAACTCATCTGTCAGCACTCCCAATTATTTCTTTGCAGATGTACTTTTTCTTATCAGTAACTTTTAAACATGTCTTTTCTGTATTTTTCCATCTTTCGGCTCTGCCGTTCTGCCTACCTAAGCTAATTCAATACTTCTACTGAGTTCTATCTTACAATAGCAGCATATTGGGGGATGTGCAATCCTATATGCCTCTCCACAGGCCTCATTTACAGGTCAAGCTAGCCATGCTGGCCTGCTTATGTTCAGACACCGTGGGTCACAGGCCTGCACCTGCCACAATAGTAAATGTCCCATTGTTTTGCCTAGTAAAGAGAGGAAACTAGTCTTATAAAATCAGCATCTCTCTGTATCTGTCTGTGCCCACCTATAAGAGTATCATCCCTTAATAAAATTTCAAATATTCACCCAACTTCATTCAAATGGCTACCACAGACAGCAGACCACCCAGTGACCCCCAGCTCATAGGTTTAATATGCTCTTGATACTCCCTATACCTAGAATCCATGTTTCTTGTCCTTCCTTGTAGGAACACAGGCAGGTACAGTTCAGTTTGATTGAAATCTCAGGGAGGTGAGCATGCATAACGCAGACATCCGCATACAATCCTTCACACTCCACACAAAATAACAACACATTATGGCAAAACAGAGCTGCAGCTTTATATGCATCAAATAATTCATAGTAACATAGTAACATAGTAGTTGACGGCAGATAAAGACCAGCATGGTCCATCCAGTCTGCCCAGCGAGATGGCAAGAGTAGGTGCACCTGTCGCTCCGCGCAGGCCACCCCTCTCCATATCCTTGTTCAGGGGTAAACCCACCACTCCATATAGGACACCCCTATTTGTTGAGCCGTTATATGGTTCGGAAGTTAGATGGTTCGGAAGTTAGATGGTACCGTTTATTTTGTTTCTTTTTTCCTATTTCTGTAAAGGGATCCTCTGTGTTTGTCCCATGCCTTTTTGAATTCCGTCACCGTGTTCGCCCCTACCACTTCCATCGGGAGGGCATTCCAAGCATCCACCACCCTTTCAGTGAAAAAATATTTCCTGACATTGCCTTTCAATTTACCCCCTTGCAGTTTCATGTTATGCCCTCTAGTTTTACAGGTTCCCCGTCTTTGGAAGAGGTTTGTTTGTTCATCATTTCTCTTTAAGTATTTAAAGGTCTGAATCATATCTCCCCTGTGCCTCCTTTCCTCCAAGGTATACATATTTAGGTCTTCAAGTCTCTTCTCATAAGGCTTCTGACGCAGGCTCCAAATCATTTTGGTCGCCTTCCTCTGAACAGTCTCCAGTCTTTTTACATCCTTTGCAAGATATGGTCTCCAAAACTGAACGCAGTATTCCAAGTGAGGCCTCACCAGTGACCTATACAGTGGCATAAGTACCTCTTCTTTTCTGCTGGTAATCCCTCTTTGTATGCAGCCCAACATCCTCCTGGCTTTTGCCACCGCCTTGTCGCACTGTTTTGCCACCTTGAGATCAGCAGAGATAATCACACCAAGGTCTTTTTCCTGAACTGTGTATACCAACCTTCCTCCCCCTATCTTGTACATTTCTCTTGGATTTCTGCTACCCAAGTGCATGACACTGCACTTTTTTGCATTAAATCGTAGTTGCCAAGCTTTAGACCAGTCTTCCAGCTTTTGTAGATCTTTCTTCATGTTAACCACTCCCTCAGGGGAGTCCACTCTGTTGCAAATTTTTGTGTCGTCTGCAAAAAGACAGACTTTTCCATTCAGTCCTTCAGCAATATCACTCACAAATACATTGAACAGTGCCGGGCCCAGGACCGAACCCTGGGGCACCCCGCTAATCACCTTCCTCTCATCCGAGTGAGCTCCATGTACAATCACCTTCTGTCGTCTGTCAGTCAGCCAATTTCTAATCCAGTTTACCATCTTGGGACCCATCCCCAAGCTACTGAGTTTGTTGATAAGCCTCCTATGAGGAACAGTATCAAAGGCTTTGCTGAAATCCAGGTAGATGACATCCATTGCATGCCCCTGATCTAGTTCCCTCGTCACGCAGTCAAAGAACTCGATCAGATTTGTCTGGCAAGATCGTCCTTCGGTAAAACCATGTTGCCTCGGGTCTTGCAAGCTGTTGGTTTTCAGAAAGTTCACTATTCGCTCTTTCAGGAGCGCCTCCATTACTTTTCCTGCCACCGAGGTAAGGCTCACGGGTCTGTAGTTTGACACTTCTTCCCTGTCACCACTTTTGTGTAGAGGTACGACATCAGCCATTCTCCAGTCCTGAGGAACCTCTCCTGTTTCCAAGGATCTGTTGAAGACATCCTTTAACGGTCCTGCAAGAACCTCTCTGAGCTCTTTCAGTATCCTGGGATGTATCCCATCCGGTCCCATGGCTTTGTCCACTTTCAGTTTAGCAAGTTGTTCTAACACCTCCTCTGCTGTGAATGGTGTGGTATCCACTTCATTCCCATTCCTATACTTGGGAGTCACAGCTGGTCCATCCCCAGGATCCTCTTTAGTAAACACAGAGCAGAAGTAATTGTTTAGCAATTTTGCTTTTTCAGTGTCACTTTCCACGAGTCCTTTCCCAGCACTTCTGAGTCCTGCAATTCCAACTCTGATCTTTTTACTTTCCCGAATATACCTGAAGAAATTTTTGTTGCCACCCTTAACATCTTTAGCCATCTTTTCCTCTGCCTTTGATTTTGCTATCCTTATTTCTCGTTTTGTCTCTTTGAGTTTGATCCTGTATTCATTTCTGTGTTCTTCGGTCTGCAAGCTTTTGAATTTTGCAAAAGTTGTGTTTTTTGCCTTTATATGAGCAGCCACCTCTTTGGAAAACCAAATAGGTTTCCTTCTCCTCTTGCTTTTATTTACTTTTCTTACATATTTATCTGTTGCTCCTTTCAATGCCTCCTTTAGTTTAGCCCATTGCAATTCCACTTCCTTTATCTCTTCCCACCCCGTCATCTCCTCCTTTACATACTCTGCCATTTGATTGAAGTTAGTGTATTTGAAGTTTAGGACTCTGAGCTTGCTATGATTGGCCTGTGCCATGGCTTTTATTTCAAACCACACCGTGTGATGGTCGCTGTTGCTCACAGGGGCACTCACGCAGACATTTGACACACTATCACTGTTGGTGAGCACTACATCCAGCGTAGAGCTTTCCCTTGTTGGTTCCATCACCATTTGTCTAAATAATGCATCTTGGAGAGCATCCACAATTCTTTTGCTTCTTTCCAGATGTGCAGAAGGAGTAATCCAATCCACATCAGGTAGATTAAAGTCACCCAATATGATTGCTTCCCCCTTTGATGCTATCTTGGCAATATCTCTAATCAATTCATTGTCTCTCTCTTCAATTTGAGTCGGAGGTCTATAGACTACAGCAATATGGATGACAGTGCCATCTCCTCTCTCCAACGCAATCCAGAGCGCTTCTTCTTTTCCCCATGTCCCCTGCATTTCAGTAGCTTTAATATTGCTTTTGACATACAAGGCTACTCCTCCTCCTTTTCCATTTTCTCGGTCCCTCCTGAATAGATTATAGCCAGCTATGGCTATATCCCAATCATGTGATTCATTAAACCATGTTTCTGTAATGGCCACAATGTCCAAGTCTGTTTCTGCCGTTAGGGCTTCCAGGTCTGGAATTTTGTTGGCTAAGCTTCGAGCATTTGTGCTCATTGCTTTCCAGCACTTTCCTGGCTTGTGTGTATTTTGCATTGATTTTGTTCTGCCCACTTCCTCCCACATGTTTTTGATGTGTGGTTTAAAAGTGTGGCTGTTTCTGATGTTGTTCTGCTTTTGTTGGGGGTGGCATGCAGATGTTGACCTTCCACATCTGTCACCCCCTTTTCCTAGTTTAAATGCATGTCCACATACTGCATTTAAACTAGGAAAAGGGGGTGACAGATGTGGAAGGTCAACATCTGCATGCCACCCCCAACAAAAGCAGAACAACATCAGAAACAGCCACACTTTTAAACCACACATCAAAAACATGTGGGAGGAAGTGGGCAGAACAAAATCAATGCAAAATACACACAAGCCAGGAAAGTGCTGGAAAGCAATGAGCACAAATGCTCGAAGCTTAGCCAACAAAATTCCAGACCTGGAATTCAATACAACAAATAAGAATAACATACAATGTAATTGAATAACAGAACTGTACAGCCCCAGCCATTGCCTCAGGCACAAAGAGAAATTAGGCATTGGCTGCTAATTGTCTTTCCTGGAGTCCCTTCAGGCCAGTCCAGGGAACCATGTACGCTTAGGGTAGTCGCCATTCTCCAGCAGCTGAAAACTGAGCATGTCAGCTTTCTGATAACCCAGTAGAAGAGCTCCCCCTCGAGCCCCTACTTCCAGTCTCGTAATAACCAAGCAGCCTAAGTCTACTGCAATAAAACTTCCAACACCAACTATGTACACCTCACCGGAAAATGCACCACTCACCCTTACTCCTGCCTCTTTCCTCTCTTTTTTTTCTCTCTTTTTTATATATAGATAGTTGCAGAGAGCCCACAAACACATGGGAAGCCTGCTAACCAGGATGTTTGACTCCTCCTGAATGGCTCCCGCAGGTACGGCATGCTGTACTTCTCAATTGCAGCCCACTCTGCCAATTCTGGTCTCCAGAAGGGAGAGCCCTGGACTGGCCTAGAGGGACTACAGGAAAGACAATTAGCAAGTAAGACCTAATTTCTCCTTCCTCATCGTCCCTCCAGGCCAGTCCAGGGAACCATGTACACTTGGGACATACCAAAGCAATGACTAAACCCGGGCGGGACCTGCGAGACCAGATCTAAGAACCACTGAACCAAGACTAGCATCATCTCTTGCCTGCAGATCTAGATGATAATGCTTCGTGAACGTATGCAACGACGACCATGCTGCCGCCCTGCAGATGTCTACTGGCGGAACCAACCCTGCCTCCGCCCAGGACATCACCTGAGACCGGGTCGAATGAGCTTTAAGTACAACAGGCAGAGCACGGCCACTACGTTCTTATGCTTCGACAATGGTACGCTTCACCCAGCAGGCAATCGTCATCTTGGAAGCTGCCTCCCTTGCCTGAAGACCTCCAAACAACACAAACAGCCTATCTGACTTGCGCAAGTCCTCCGTCTTTCAAAGATACCTTTGCGGGATTCTGCGCAGATCTAGATAGTGTAACTGCCTCTCCTCCTCCGAGCCCCTGAGCTCTGGAAACGCCGTCAGCATGCCCATCTGATTCACATGAAAATAAGATACTACTTTAGGCAGAAAGGATCATCTTCTCCCTGGAAAAATGCAGAAAAGGCTGTCTACAGGACAGAGCCTGCGTGCCGAGCACAGTGCCACTAAAAATATCATCTTTAGTGTGAGATCCTTGAGAGACACCTGTGCTAATGGCTCAAAAGGAGCTGTCATCAGACCTGTCAACACCAGCCCTACTTTTCAATATCTATATAAAACCGGTCTGCAATATCTTTAAAAAATTTGGAGTACAATATCACCTTTATGCGGATGATATCATGATGTACATACCTTTTACGATTCCTAACCTACCGATTCAACTTCTATCAGACTGCTACAATGAAATTACATACTGGCTAAAAACCCAAAACCTCCATATAAACCATACTAAAACCGAAGTCTTAATCGTAACAAAAAACCAATCATTTACTCCTCCAACCCACATAACACTACAAAACCAAGAAATTAAAATAAAAAATGAAATAAGATATCTAGGTGTCATTTTAGATACACACCTTACTATGGAAACGCACATTAGAAATACCTTAAAGAAAATCTACTTCAAACTTAAAATCCTCAAACAATTACGCCCCCTTGTATTTATACAAGATTTTATCAATATAACACAGGCTACCATAACTCCCCACTTCGATTTCGCCAACTTAATACTTATAGGCATTTCAAAACAAAACATCAAAAGGATCCAACTTGCGCAAAATGCAACAGCTAGAATTATATTAAAGATAAATTCACTCCAACACATTACACCGATACTAGCATCCCTTCACTGGCTACCAATACAAAGCAGGATAACATACAAAACAATAATAACTACATTCAAAGCCCTAAATGACATGGCCCCAAAGACACTCTGTAATCTAATAAGCAAAGAACCACCTAAGCCCACTCATAGAAAAGGACAATCAAATAAACTTAAGACGCCAAAAGAATATATAAGAACTCACAAATTAACAAATAATAGAGCCTTTTCCCACATAGCCCCAACAGTCTGGAACTCGTTACCAGAGGACTTACGATCACTAACAGAGATAATGGAATTCAGAAAAAAATTGAAAACGTATCTATTCACTAAACACTATAATACCATGGAAAACCTTCCACTCAACTTAGATAAAGGCTAAACATGAACCTGCCCAAATTCAAGCTTATACTCCCTACTACAAGGAATACATACAAAACTTAAATGAATAATCACTCCATTCCTATGCATTGATACCCTACTTGTATATAGTTACAACTGTTATAATCTGCCTATGCGGTAGGGACAGTACTTTTGTTTAAATTGTTACACAATCTGTGTTAGTTGAATTATTGAATTATTCCGCTTAGTTTTTTAAACCCTATGTTGTGCAAGTTAAGATGTTCTATGTAAAAAGTTATAATTGTTCTATGTAAAACAAGCTCTGCATTGTTAACTGTTGTTAATTGTACACCGCAACTGATCGCTGGAAGATGCGGTATATAAATAAGTGTTAAATAAAATAAATAAATAAAATCCCATGGCAGAACCACTGGCCTTTAGTGCGGCCGCAGCAGTTGCACCGCCTGTAAAAACCGCACCACATCTGGATGCACCAAAAGAGAGCGTCCCTGAATACGCCCCCTGTAACAGGCCAGTGCAGCCACCTGCACCCTGAGGGAGCTAAGTGCCAGTCCTTTTTCCAACCCATGCTGCAAAAACAACAGGATGTCCGGCACCGAGCAACTAAATGGTTGTAAACCATGATCTCTGCACCAACCCTCAAAAATCTACCACACACTCACATATGCCTCGGTGGTCAAGCGTTTCCTGGCTTGTAACAGGGTTGCTATGACAGCAGGCGCGAAGCCCCACTGCCTTAAGCGCGCCCTTTCAAGAGCCGTGCTGTAAGCGAAAATCTCACTACCTGAGGCATAACCACCAGACCCTGGATCAGGAGATTGATCCTGTCGGGGAACTGCCAGGGAGACGAGACCAATAGCCTCCTGAGATCCGCATACCAGGATCACCATCCAGGGAGGCGAGACCAATGGCATCCTGAGATCTGGCGCAATCAGGATCACTATCCCGGTGTGCTCTTCTATCCTCTGCACCACGGATCCTGTTACCAGCCACGGAGGAAACACGTAGAGCAGCCCGTCTGACGACCATGGCTGCACTAGGGCATCCTGAACTTTGGACATGGGATCCCTGTGCCTGCTGAAAAACCTTCTTACTTTGGCACTTACTGTGTCGCCATTAGGCCCATAGCCAGCAAACCCCAGCAACTTGCGAGGTCGTCGAACATTGTCAGATTGAACTCCCATTCGTCTGGATCCAGATGATGCCGACTGAGGAAATCCACCTGGATATTCTCCTTGCCTGCCACATGCGCTGCCTACAGTGCCAGCAAGTTCTGTTCTGCCCTGGCTAGAATTGCCAGGCTGTCCTCCAAGAGCGTGGCACTGCCCGTGCCTCCCTGCCGACTGATATAAGTCACCTTGGCTGCATTGCCTGAAAAAATCCGCACCGCTTTCCGTGCAATCCAAGGCTGAAAGTGCTGTAGCGCTAAGAACATGGCCTACAGCTCCAGGTGGTTTATCGACCACAAACTCTCTTCCGCTGACCCCCACCCCTGTATTATCCAGAAGTCGCAATAGGCCCCCAGCCCAAAAGACTGGCACCTGTCTTCACCAGCATCTCCAAAGGCACTCCCGCCGCCAGATTGCGGGTCTGGTGCCACCAATGCAAGCTGCATCTCACCTCCTGCGGGCACTCCAGATGTTCGCACATGGGCTACAACTGTGGGGCCCAATGGGAGAGGAGCACATACTGAAGAGGGTGCATATGGGCTCTGGCCCAACAGATTAGGTCCAGAGTCACCACCATGGACGCCAACAGCTGCAGATAGTACCATGCCTGTTGCACTGACTTGCTCAAAAATCAGCCTATCTGTTGCTGCATCTTTCAGAAGCGCTCCTCCAGAAGGGAGACACAGCCTGCTGCTGTGTCAAACTGAGCTCCCAAGTAAACCATGCATTGCCGAGGCTGCAGTTGACTTTTGCCCAGGTCGACCACCCAGCCCAAGCTTTGTAGCAGCTCGAGAACTCTCACCATAGCCTCATGAGAGCCCTCCTCAGACTTTGCCCTGATGAGCCAGTCGTCCAGGTGTGGGTGCACCAAAAGCCCCTCCTGACATAGTGCAGCCGCCACCACTACCATTACCTTGGTGAAGGTTCACAGCACTGTGGCTAGTTCAAAGAGCAAAGCCCAGAACTGAAAGTTCCCCATCGGTACTACGAAGTGCAGATATTGATAATGCTTGGGCCTGATGAGAATATGAAAGTAGGCCTCTGTGAAGTCCAAGGCTGTGAGGAATTCCCCTTGCTGCACTGCCAGCATCACTGATCTTAGGGTCTCCATCCAGAAATGTGGCACCCGAAAGGACCGATTGACATGCTTGAGTTCCAGGATCGGGCGAAATCCGCCTTCCTTCTTGGGGACCACAAAATAGATGAACTATCGACCTAAGCCACACTGGCTTGGGGGCACCCAAACTACCACCACCAGCTGCAGCAAGCGGTCGAGAGTCTGCCGAACCGCCCCGAACTTCTCAGGGGTCTTGCAAGGTGACCAAACAAACACTCCCTGAAGCGGTCTTGCAAATTCAAGCGCATGCCCTTCTCGAATTATCTCCAAGACCCAATGGTCTGATGTGAGTACAACCCAGTTGGCATAAAACTGCTGTAGCCGACCCCCTACTGGCACCACCGCCTGGGTCTGCTTGGCTTCATTGTGCTTTTTTGTTTTGATCCAGGGAGATGGAGTAGAAACCCCTCCCAAAGCCCCTGAACCCCTGAAAGGATGGGCCGTGAGAACCAAAACAGCCCCTTTGATAGGGAGAGAATTGAGCCCCTCAAAAATGGTGGAAATCCTTACCCTGACCCCACTGGGCGGCTCCTGCCTTGGTTACGTTGGGCCTATCCTCTGGAAATCAGCCCCCTTTTCCATCCCCCAAGTCCTTAACTATCTTCTCCAATGCCTCCCCAAAGAGGAGCTTGCCCCTAAAGGGGAGCTTGCTCAACCTCGATTTGGAGGAGGCACCTGCCGCCCAATTCCTGAGCCACAGGAACCTCCGAGCCACCACTACTGAAGCCATGGTCTTCGAGGCTATCTGAATGAGATCATAAAATGTATCTGCCATGTAGGCAGCTGCCAACTCTAAACTGCAACCGTCTTCCATCCTCTTCTCCTCCAAACCCCCCGGTGGCATCCCCTGAATCCATCGGATGGAGGCCCCGGAGACATAGGTTCCACAAATGGCCATCTGAAGAGCCAACACACTGGAGTCATTCACCTGCTTTAGCAGCAACTTCAACCTTCGGTTTTGCAGGTCCTTGAGGGCTACCCTGCCCTCTACCGGAATAGTGGTCTTCTTGGTGACTGCTGACACCAAGGCATCCACCTTGGGCATCTTGAAAAGCTCCTTATCCTCCTGCGGGATCAGATAAAGTTTCCCTAAGGCTCGGCTACCTCACAGAGTGGCCTCCGGGAACTCCCACTATGCATCGATCATCTTCTTAATAACTCTGTGCACTGGGAAACATGTTTGTACCCCCTTAAAGCCCTGTAGGAGTGGATCCTCCAAGGACTCTTCCACCAGGGGAACAGGCACAATATTGAGCACCACCAGGGACTGGGCAATAAGGGCTGACAACTCTTCCTTATGGAACACTCGGAAGATATTGGGATCCTCTCCTGGCAGAGTACCCACATCTTCCCCTTCCATAGCTGCCTGGTCTCCCCAAAGGTTTGAGGGGCCTTTCCCCAGATCCTCCGATGCTTGCGACCATGGGGAGTCCTGAGCCCCCCAAGACTCCATCTCCCCCAGGCTTCCCTTGTCGCCTGCATTGTGCAGCCATGATTCTACCCCCGAAAATGGCCTCTCCAGCTCCAAGAGACCCTTCTTGCTAGGCACAGCCTCCTCCAGGGCCTGCTTTCTCTTCAAACAGTAGGCCCTGTGGAAGGAAAGAATAAAATATGGCGAAAAAAGCCCTTCAGGCAACTCAACAGGAGGTCACAGCTTCAGGCAGCGACTTTTAAAACCACCAACTTCACTTTCTTCTTTTTCCCGCTTTTAGTTCCTGTCTCCTATGAAATGCCTGCCACTTCTACAATGGCCGCGGTTCCCGCCAAATCAGCCTCAGCCTATTGGGACATTTCGCACTCCTTCTCCGCCCCCGAAGCCATGCCCAAACCAGGAAAGGAAAACCTCTGCTGCAGCAGCTGCCCCAGTTAGACGCAGCTCCAGCACAAGCCCGAGGCCGCGACTCTGCGGCTGCTCACACAAATGGCACAACCCGCTGACAAGGGCAGCATGCACTGGAGAGCTCCTGCCATGAGCTGGCCCCAATGAGCATGGAAGCCTCCCATAACACACCGCACGAACCGGCAAGGAACCTGCACAAGTAAGCTGTACAGCACAACAGAGCCACGCGACTCCCCTCCCTGTAGCTAACAGGCAGGATGGCGCCCCTATGCAGAGGAAGGGGACAGGGACCTGGGGGCTCCCAGGTAGTTTAACCCCAAGCAAGTGGGAAGGCAGGCCTCACCGGCTGTCCCCTTAAGCTCTCTTGCTTTTTGTTTTCAAGACAGCCCCGATTTACTGCAGGCTCCTCTGCAATTATCTTATGGCCCAATACCTGAAACCTAGCCTCTAGAAGACTTAGCACACCTTCACCACACACGAGGACAGGGGGAGATCCTTCTTCTTCTGCTGAGAACTGAGAGACTGGAAGTAAGGGCTCGAGGGGGAGCTCTTCTATTGGGTTATCAGAAAGCTGACATGCTCAATTATAAGCCCTCTGGGGACAGGGAAATACCTACTGTACCTGAATGTAACTTGCCTTGAACTACTGGAAAGGCGTGAGCTAAACAAAAATACAAATAAACTAGAATTCCTGGGCCAAACCAAAACTCCTGTGGTGACACTAGGTTGCTACTGAGATCGTTTATGGGACCCCTCTAGCTCCCCAGCAATATGGTTAGAGAGCTGGTGGACCCCCACAGCACCAAGCTGGCATTCATTTTCCCCAGGCCAGCCCGAGTTTGTTAAAAGGTTTTTGGCACCCTAGGCAAACTTAAGCCTTATGCC
This sequence comes from Ichthyophis bannanicus, assembly GCA_033557465.1. Taxonomy (NCBI): domain Eukaryota; kingdom Metazoa; phylum Chordata; class Amphibia; order Gymnophiona; family Ichthyophiidae; genus Ichthyophis; species Ichthyophis bannanicus. The sequence continues at coordinate 1,760,726,786 of CM066032.1, read as the reverse complement.
CCGACTGCTATCAGAATCTATTGTTTAGCTTTGACTATCTTGCTTTTTGCCATCCACGGAAGATGCTGCCCTAGGCGACTGCCTGGGTTGTCTAATGGTTGGGGACAACCTTGAATTTTCTACCCTAGGTTAGAACCTACAAGGTCTCACACACCAACCTCTGTTACAAGTGAATAAAGCAAATTGCTTGTCTTCCGCTTCCCAAAACCAGCTGCAAAATATCCTGAAAAGTGCTCAATAAAATATCTAAGCCTAAATCAGAAAGATGGACCACATCAAGCCAATAAAGTCCCAGTTAATCCGTTGTTAAAAGCTCATGTTTCAAAACCAAATAACCAAGTAACATAATAAACTTGACCATTTCCAAATTCATCCTTCCATGTAAACATGCCACAGTTTTCACCTTGTTAGCCCCTCTCCATTCCCTCCAAGGGATAAGGTATGACCAAATTAACTGCACAAAAAGAAACTGACAACAAATCAATAACAAATCCTTTTTCATTTGCCTGAGGTTCACTCTTAATATTACATAAATCATTATCCCCTAAATGAATTAAAAACAGTTGGAGAGAAGACAATCAACGTCTGGCTGGCAACAAAGAAGGTAACAACTGGTCCCAGAGCATCCCATGAATACCCAACCAATAAATCCAAAATCCAACTGAGAGAAGACCCAGATGAATCCCGGGCACAACTTTTCTGCACTCTTCTGAGCCCCCAAATACAAAGGAATATCCACATATCCAAACAATTTTTTCTATCTGATGAACTGAAGTAAAAAATAAAAGAAAAAGTTTCAACAGCACAAAGAACATCAGCTCACTGGCACACATAGCACTTATAGTGTACAGAATACCGACCACCTATACGCTGAATAATTGCCCCAACCTAAAAGTAATGTGTCCCAAACAACAGCAGATCATAAACTAGTTTTAAAAAAAGTTGGACAAGTTCCTGGAAGAAAGGTCTATAAACCATTATTAAAGAGGACCCGGGAAATCCACTGCTTACCCCGGAAGAAGCACTGTGGAACCTATGTACCTTTTTGGGAACTTTACAGGTACTGTACTTGTGACCTGGATTAGTCACTGTTGGAAACAGGATACTGGGCTTGATGGACCTTGGTCTGACCCAGTATGGCATTTTTTAAGTTCTTATGTTCCTGCTGCAGCCAAAAAAGCATTTAAGAACTGCAGCAAATTGATACCGTGCCAAGGGAGGCACATCGAAATGCACCAATACACACCCCCAGCTACTCTATAGTCCATAAATGTGCACGCTTGCCTGCACTAGGCAATAGAGAGACCAGGGACTCCTTTCAATATAGCCCAAGAGTCTTTCCCAAGCTGATCTGTTTTGGACTGCTAGGCAGGGGCGGCCCAAGGGGGGTGCGGGGCCATGTGCGGAGACTCGGTGCGGGGCCTCATTTGCATAAGTGGCCTTATTTGCATAAATATTTGCATAATGTTACCATACACTAACTTTTAGTAAACATGTCTCTTAATGAGTGTATGGATAAAGACAGACTAAAAGATTTCTACATTACTATAATCCAGTGCCAACCGCCAGGCACATTAGGAACTACTACAAACGCTGCCCATTTAGAACCCATAGCAAACCCGCCGTACCCTAACAGCATTACCAAGACTCACAAAGCACCATACCCTACCTATCAAAAGGCAACACTGCAAATATTAAACCAATACATTTCAGAGAATACTGGGGAAAGAGAACAAGTGACAATGTCAATAGGAATTACATAAATAGAATACCTCAGCTCAGTTACACATGCAGAACATAGACCATCACCAAACAAGGAATCACAATTTAGAAACAGGAAGGCAATAATTAAACTGGGAACCCCAAAAGCCAAACTTGGAATGTACAACACCACTGTAGAAATAAAACTATAAATTAATTTCCTCTTGTACCAAACAAAGCGCAGACGTTAATGATGCACATTTCCCAGAGCTTTCATATTCCAGTTAATAAATTCAAAATAAAGAGATATCTTTCTACCTTTTGTGCATTTTTTTCAGTTGCAATTGCTCCAGCCACTTTCTTCTGGTTTCTTCATATTTTCTGCTAACTGTCCATCGTCTGCTGTCCATTTGTTCTTTCTTCTCTCTTCTAGTTTTTTTTCCATTCTCTCTCTCTACATCTGCTTTAACATACTAATCTTTCTCCTTTTGCTCTTTCCTCATTCCTATTTCATCCACACAAATTTTACCCCTCCATCCTCAATCCCCACTTACTCTCCCAATACCCGGCCAATTGTAGATTTTTCATCCCTCCCACACAAAATATATTTTTCCCCTCTCCATTTTACTCTCCCAGCCCCATCCCATTCTAATCCTTCCTCAACATCAGCTCCCTTCTAGTTCCAGTCTCATCCAGCATCCATTCCCTTCTAGTCCCTGCATCAGCCCATTTCCAGTCCTAGCTCCCCCATCCATTTTCAGTCTGAGTCCCTTCATCAGCTCATTTCCAATCCTAGTCCCCATCAGCCCATTTCTAGTCATTTCCTAGCCCCACCATCAGCCCATGTCAAATCCTAGCTCCCCTCCACTCAGCCCAATTCCTGTCCAAGCCCCCCATGAGCCTACTTCCAGTTCTAGCCCCTCCATGAGTCCATTTCAATTCAAGCCCCCACCACAGCCCATTTCCAATCTTAGCTCCCCCCAACAGCCCATTTCCAGTCCTATCCTAGCTGCTCCATCAGCCCATTTTCAGTCCTAGCTCCCTTCCCTCACAGCCCATTTCCATTCCAAGCTCTCTCCCCATCAGCTATTTGCAGTTCAAGCCTCCCCTTCCACTCAGCCCATTTCCAGTCCTAACCCCCCATCCACCCACTTCCAGTCCTAACCCCCCATCCACCCACTTCCAGTCCTAACCCCATCACCCCATTTTCAGTTTAAGCCCCCCTATAACCCATTACTAGTCCTAACCCCCCATCAGCCCACTTCCATCCTTAACCCCCCATCAGCCCATTTCCAGTCAGCCCCCCATAGCTCATTGCCAGTCCTAACCCCCCCCCCCATCAGCCCACAGCCCATTACCAGTCCTAACCACATCAGCTCACCTCAAGTCCTAACCCCCCCATAGCCCATTAGCAGTCCTAACCCCCCATCACCTCATTTCCAGACAGCCCCCATCAGCCCACAGCCCATTACCAGTCCTAGCCCCCCCCATAGCCCATTACCAGTCTTAACCCCCCCCCGCCCATTGCCAGTCTTAAACTCCCCCCCTGCCAGTCTTAAACCCCCCCCTGCCAGTCTTAACCCCCCAGCCCATTGCCAGTCTTAAACTCCCCCGCCCCCCGCCCATTGCCAGTCTTAAACCCCCCCTGCCAGTCTTAACCCCCCCCTTGCCTGTCTTAACCCCCCTCAGCCCATAGCCAGTCTTAAACTCCCCCCCGCCAGTCTTAAACCCCCCCTTGCCAGTCTTAACCCCCCCCCAGCCCATTGCCAGTCTTAAACTCCCCCCCTGCCAGTCTTAACCCCCCCCCTTGCCAGTCTTAACCCCCCAGCCCATTGCCAGTATTAAACTCCCCCGCCCCCCTCCAGTCTTAACCCCCCCTGCCAGTCTTAACCCCCCCTTGCCCGTCTTAACCCCCCCCAGCCCATTGCCAGTCTTAATCTCACACGCCCCCCCCCTGCCAGTCTTAACCCCCCTTGCCAGTCTTAAACTCCCCCCCCCCCCCGCCCATTGCCAGTCTTAAACTCCCCCCCCTTGCCAGTCTTAACCCCCCTTGCCAGTCTTAAACTCCCCCCCCTTGCCAGTCTTAAACTCCCCCCAGCCCATTGCCAGTCTTTAAATCCCCCCCCTGCCAGTCTGACCCCCCCAGCCCCTTGCAAGTCTTAAAATCCCCCCAGCCCATTGCCCATTGCCAGTCTTAAACTCCCCCCCCCGCCCCCGCCGCCGCCGCTGCCGCTGCTGCTGCTGCTTATGGCAAAATTAAAAAAAAAAAAAACCTGGCTCTGGCTGCTGCCGCTACCACCGTGGCAGCATGGAGTGTCCCGCGGGGCCTCCTCTTCTCTCGTTGAGCCCCTCTGCAAAGGCTTTCAGATTCGCGAAGGGAGAAAGTCTCCCTCGCGTCTCTGTTAAGCCCGCAGGGGCTAATGGGAAATTTCCCATCAGCCCCTCGCGTCTAAAGGGGCAGATGGGAAATTTCCCATTAGCCCCTGCGGGCTTAACAGAGACGCGAGGGAGACTTTCTCCCTTCGCGAATCTGAAAGCCTTTGCAGAGGGGCTGAACGAGAAGAGGAGGCCCCACGGGACACTCCATTCTGCCGCTGCCGTGGTGGTAGCGGCAGCGGCAGCAGCCAGAGCCAGTTTTTTTTTTTTTAAGTAATTAAAAAAAAAAAAGCAGAATGTTCTTTGCGCGGGGCCCCCTGAAACGCGGGGCCCTGTGCAAAAAACATTCTTGCTCAATGGACGGGCCGGCCCTGCTGCTAGGTACGTATGACCTAGACTGGCCACTGTTGGAAACAGAATACTGGGCTTGATGGACCTTGGTCTGACCCAGTATGGCATATCTTATGTTCTTATGGACTTACAAATACAAAGCCTAACATTCATCTTATATAAAAAGATATCATTCACCAACTGGCCCCTCTCCCCAAGGCTGTCTTTAATGCCACTACTAACACACTGAGGTCTTTGTCCTCAGGATGGCTTTGATGGGTGTTTATAGAGAATGTATATGATGTTCAGTTATGTTTGTGGAACTGCAATGTTCTGATATCTTGTTTTGCAATTAGGTGCTTTCACCTGATCTATTTTCTGTTTAACACTCATATTGGTGAGTACCTTTGGTCATGTTCATTTATACATTGCTTTTAGATCATTGCTAGTTAATCACTGTATATGTATTCTACATTTTTAGTTGTTGTGGTTCTTGCTTATAGAGATCTTAATTAATTTTTACCATTATTACGTGAACAATTTCTAATTAATTTTAATCCTGCATACACTTTGGGGGTCATTCCGTCGCATCAACAGTGGGGATGAATGTCCCTGTTGGGACGTCCATCCCCACTATTCGCCCCCCCCCCCCCCCCGTCCGTGGAATCAGAATCTGATCTACCTCTCTGCGCCCAGCTTCTGATTGGCCACAAAGGGGGCTGGACTGCCTGCATGGAATTGGCCTCTTCGTGTTTTTAGTCCTTATTGATTGAATTGGATATTTTATTATTGTGGTAGCTAAATATGTATTTTCTATGTTCAGCATGTTTTTATGTGTATAGACACCAGATCTTTTAGGTTATATCTTCGGTTCCTATCTTTCTTATTTAGTTATTTATTTATTTATTTATATTTTTATATATTTATATTTTGTTTTATTATTCATTGATCTTATGATTTTATTGTATTATTATTATTTTAGAGGTCTAGATCCCCTGAAGTAGGCCCCCGGCCGAAACACGTGTTGGGCAAACCTCACGGTTTTTCAACAAAGTGATCCTTCCACAGTGAATTTGTCCTGTTTTTGGTTGTGTCTCGTGACGATGCAGGAGGGGTGGTTTTTTGTTTGGCTTTTTTTTTTTTACACAATGGCATACCATGTTCTAGCTAGTTTTGTGGTCTATTTACTTTGGTACCCTTCTGATCTTTTATATGTTGGACATACCACCCATTCAATAAAAACACTTTGGGAGAGCATGCCTCAAGGATAAATACTTCCACTACCACATCTCCAATAGTAGATCACTGTCTTCAGAATAAACATCAATTTAGTGATTTGAAATAGAGAATCATAGATCATATTCCTGCAGATGCCAGGAAGATGATCATGTTTTTAAACTACAACTGGTGGAACAGCACTGGATTTTTGTTTTGGATACTGTGAATCCATTGGGCTTAAATTTAGAACAAGACTGGTCAAGCATATTTTGAGTTCACCAATCAAGACAGGTGGTTTCTGTTCCATGGTTTCTCATCTCTGCTCTAATTGGTTAATTCAAGATATATTGTGATGTCATTCTTTGACCATTTATCATCCATTTGTTTATTCTGGCCAGGCAGTCGATAGTACACCCCCACTGCCATCGCCTTCCCCTTTTTACATGGAATTTCAATCAATAGAGATTCTACAGCGAATTTTGTTTCCTGTAGAACTTTAATCTTTTGTGACTCAATGCCCTCTCTAACATAGACTGCAACCCCTCCTCCAATTGTATCAGTTCTATCATTACGATATAGTTTGTACCCAGGTATCACAGTGTCCCACTGGTTGTCCTCCTTCCACCATGTCTCTGAGATACCAATCATATCTAACTTCTCATTTAGTGCTATATATTCTAACTCTCCCATCTTATTGTGCCACACAGGGCACAAAGGCTTAAGGGGTGCATTTTAGCTGTCTGCCGTTGCCTGTCACTGCCACTTTTTCTTCTCTCAGCAGCGGCAGGCAACAGCAGACAGCTGAAATGCGCCCTTTAAGCCTTCTCGCGGCATGCTAAGCAGGTCTGGTCCCTCTAGGAGGGACCAGACCTGCTTAGCATGCTGGCGACTTGCACATCGGGTGCACCTCTTCTTCCCGCCCCCATAAAGTGGCTAGATGGAGGTGCGGGGGGGGGGGGGGGGATGCCCAATGTGCAAGTCGCACAGGGTGCATTTCACGATCAGTACAGCCCTGACTGGAAGTATCAGAAAACAATTGCAAATCAGGATTCAAAAGTGCCGGAGCTTTACAAACTGCTGCATCATTGAAATGATGCAAAAAACACTTTCGACAACTCAAGTCCTATTTTACACACAGCGGAATTCTAATAAAGTGATGTCCATGGGGAGGTTTTTCAGAAGCTGTGCGGGCATCGAGGAGGCAGAGGCGTTTCCCCCCAGACAGCCCCAAAGTGATCAGGGGCTTGGATATCCGCATGATATTTCTAGGCACGCGGCCGTGGCTGGTCCAAGGGGGCGTGTAACAAGGGGCTTGTTATGACACTTATGAGCCCCTTTGGAGCACTTTTGGAGCCAAGAAGGGAGAGAGCTAGTCCGTGGAAATGGGGAAGTGGAAAAAGAAAATGTTTCCTTCAGAAGTTATTACAGATCCAATGGACAAGCACTTAATCTCTAAAGAAGATCTGGATCCGCTAGCAGGTACTGATGTTTTGACCATTTAAGATTTCGGGGCATCTTTAAGTTCTTCTGCCTGTACCCCTCCTCCACTTCCAGGGACTATGGACTCTCCCAATCCAGTGGATGATGTTAGCCCTGTATGTCAGAGTACTCCTTCCTTATTGGTTGTGCCTTATCAGGCAGTGAAGTGGTCGCCTATTCTGGATGTCGGCCAGGAGATACCAGAGGATCAGGTGTCCCTCGCTGACATCTGGAAGGTGGTCACTCGTACAGAGCAGATGCTGGTCTCAACCATATCCCGGCTTTGCAAGGCTGGGTGAGGTTAAGGATCGGTTGAGCTCTGTGAGTGGGAAGTTCTGCAAGCCGGAGCAGATTTTAATTTGACCCAATTCCTGGAAGAGTCTCATGACACGATACCCACTCGGGCTACATTGCTTGTTACATTTGTTTCTCTTCAGGATAAACGTTCTGTGTTTAAGAGTTACTTTAAAAATAAGGCTTCAATGTTCTGTGGGGCAAGGATTCAACTTTTACCAGATTTATCTAGAGCTACACAGCTGCGGCGGAAAGCCTCCATAGCCCTTAAGCCCAAAGTTTTAACCTTAGATGCTTCTTCTTTCTTCGTTATCCATGCAAATGTGTTGTAACTATTCAGGCTTCTAAGTATATATTTGTTGATCAAGCTGATTTGGAGAGTTTTTTGGCTGAGAGGGAGAAATTGAGTAGTGGTGATAGGGATAAAGTGGGTTAGATGTTTTTGGATGGTTGTTTGGGGGGTTCCCTCCCTCTTTTCTTGTAAGTTATGGCTTGTATAGTTTTGTTTTCTCCCCTAGATATGGGCTAAGTTGACAATTTATTGTATTTATTGATCGTTGGGTCAGTTATGATTTTGTATTTCTTATTGTATTGTATTATGGTCATGTTTCCTTTATGCTTCTTTGTATGTATTGATTTAAAATCCAAAAAAAAAAAAAGTGAATCTTTTACAATGGGTCCATTTTCTCTCTTTCAAAACCTACTGCTGAAACACCTCCCAGTTCAAAAATATAGGCGGTTATTCTGTGCCACAAATATTGGGGGATGGACGACCCAGTGGGACATCCATCCCTGTTATTCGTGTCTTCTCCTGCCTCGACTAACTACGCCGGTTGTGTGGGAAAGTTAGACGGGGGCGGGGAAGGGGTGGCTTGGGGGCACAGTCTGGGCTGTCACCAGCCCTGGATGTACAGGGCCGATTCTAATGTCGGCCCTGTACGGCCAGGGCTGGAGACATGTGTGGGGAAGTTATTCCACCTCCGAAGTGTAATAATTTCCCTGGATGATTTTTTTGGGGACAGCCAGGACGCGGATGGAGTAGGGGGGCAGGACATTCCCTGCAGCCCGACCCTGGCCTTAGGAGGACAGATTGGGGGTCGGGCTGTGAGGAATACGTTTTATTTTGTGGCAGCCGGCATCGCAGCTTTTCAATGGAGCCACGGTGCCATGGCAACATGATGCCATGGCACCACGGCTCCATTGAAGAGCCTTGACTGAGTTAGCCAGGGACAGTCCTGCACGAGCAGGACTGTTCGCGAGTCTGATCCTGCAGGGCTATACGTGCCCTGCGGGATCAGAGTTGCAATCCCCTCTGTACGTCCAGTTCAGACCGGATGTACAGAGGGGATCTACGTCTGGGACAGAATCGGGCCCATATAGAGGAATTATCAGCAGAAAGGAGGAGGTATTAATGCCACTGTACAAGTGCTGCTGGTGAGGCCTCACTTGGAGTATTGTGGTCAGTTTTGGAAGAGGATCTTGATAAACTGGAAGACTGGGCATCCAAAAGGAAGATGAAATTTAATGTGAACAAGTGCAAAGTTATGCATCTAGGAAAGAACAACCCAAACTATGATTACACGATGCAAGGTTCCACAATGGGAACCACCACCCAGGAAAAAGATTTAGGCGTCATCGTGGATAACATGTTAAAATTCTCAGCCCAGTGTGCAGCTGCGGCCAAGAGAGCAAATAGAATGCTAGATATCATAAGTAAAAAGGATGGAAAATAAAACAAAGGATAGTATAATGCCTCTGTATCGTTCCATGGTGCAACCGCACCTTGAATATTGTGTGCAATTCTGGTCGCCGTAACTTAAAATGGATATAGCGTTATGAGAAAAGGTACAGAGAAGAGCCACCAAAATGGTAAAGGGGATGGAAGGCTACTCCTATGAAGAGAGGCTAAAAAGGTTAGGACTCTTCAACCTCGAAAAGAGACGGCTGAGGGGAGATATGATAGAGGTCTATACATTAATGAATGGAGTGGAACGGGTAAACGTAGATCGATTGTTTACATCATCAGAATATAAAAAGACTAGGGGATATGCAATGAAGCTACAGGGTAACCTATTTAAAACTAATACGAGAAAATATTTTTTCACTCAATGTGTAATCAAACTCTGGAATTTGTTACCGGAGGATGTAGTAAGAGCCATTAGTGTAGCTGGGTTTAAAAAACGTTTGGACAAGTTCCTGGAGGAAAGGTCCATAAACCATTATTAAAAGGGACCCGGGATATCACTGCTTGACCCAATACAAGCATTGAGGAACCTGTGTCTTTTGGGGAAACTGCTAGGTACTTGTGACCTGGATTGGCCACTGCTGGAAACAGGATACTGGGCTTGATGGACCTTGGTCTGACCCAGTATTGCATATCTTATGTTCTTATAACTCACAAAGGATATAAAAAGCCTTGAAACCAAAATGATTTAGAGCCTGAGCCAGAAGATGTATGAGAATAGACTTGAAGACCTAAATATGTATACACTAGAGAAGAGGAGGGACAGGGGAGATATGATATAGACCTTTAAATACTTAAAGAGTATTAATGAATAAACAAATCTTTTTTCAAAGATGGGAAGCTTAAAACTAGAGGGCATAACATGAAGCTGCAAGGAGGTAAACTGAAAGGCAATGTCAGGTAATACCTTTTCACTGAAAGGGTGGTGGTTGCTTGGAATGCCCTCCCGATGGAAGTGGTGGGGGCAAAATCTGTGACAGAATTCAAAATGGCATGGGACAGACATAGTGGATCCCTTTATAGCAACAGGATAAAATCAAAATAAACGTAACTATTTTTTAAACCTTAACAAATAGGGGTGACCTGCACGGAGCTTTGGGTACACCTCTAAACAAAGGCATGGACAAATGACTACACACCATCGCGGTGGTGTGTGATCATTTGTCCACTCACTTTGACGACTAACTCCAACAAAAAAATTAGTATAGTTTGTTCTGGGGTCTTACACATTTGTTGAAATTTGGTAGATTATGGTATTTTGATAATTTCAACGGGTTTTGGTGAAATTAATTCTTGGTTATATTAACAGCTGCAATCAATTCACTTGCAAAATATATGCAATACAAGAAACATTTCTTGACCTATTTTTGCTGCTGTACTGTTGCAGCAATCGCTGTGAAAAGCTCTTATTCTATCACTCACCCACAGAAGGAAGACTCTCAGACAGGCTGGAATGCAAACAGGAACTTTTAATGTGCACACAGGATCAGACAGAGATACCAGCAACCTCCACAAGGGTCTGAACCCCGAGGGACGGCCTACAATGCCTTATATACAGTACGTTTTAAACTCATTCTACAATCCCATTTGCCACAGGTATTTCCTGCCCACCAATCAGCAGCCCCTGGGGAGGTACCTGGGTGACCTGTCCAAACCGGTATGCTCTGGTCTGTTGGTTTCAGGGCTAGGAAAATACTGTGCTCAGACCTGGAGTGGGGGAAGGGTGCCTACTGGAATCTCAATGTCTCTCTTAGCAGGCTGATTACCTCATGGCTTGCGGGGGAAGGGTCAGGCTGATCAGAGCCTCATGGCTTGCAGCATGGCTTGGGGGAAGGGCTATCTACAGTTCGCAGCATGGCTTGGGGGAAGGGCTACCTATAGCTACCTCATGGCTGCCTCATTCCCCCCTTTTTAAGTAAGACCTCAACCGCTAGAGGCGGTTGAGGGCTGTATTACTGGAGGCAAGCCGCAGAGGAGTATATTGGGTCAGGGCCATGACCGTGGCAGCCGCCTTGCGTTCTACCAGGGTGCCAAGGGTGGAAACAACCTGTAAGGAAAAAGGCACCTGGTTAAAATGTACGGTACAGCAATGGGACAAGTTAAGGTAGAGAGTTACGTATACAAAGGTCTGCATGTTCAGAGCAGTTTGGGCAAGTAATACTGCTGTGTTAGTAGTCTCTGCACTTGTTTGAAAGCAAGTCTATATCAGCTAAGGCACCTTTTCTCAGTCTGATCCCGGTTCCAGGAAAGGTGTCTGTAAATCAGTCTCTCCGGTGGTCCAGAGTTCGTCGGCAGTCTGTTAGAACCCCGTACTGGGCAGAAGTGTCAAAGCGTAGGGGCTGGTTTGGAACTGTGACAGAAGTCCAGGCTGGAACAATTTCTGGTGCAGCGGCCTTGACACGAGAGTGATGGATCCTCGGAGCAACTTCAGCCACCTTGACAGCCGTGGGGGTGGTCCGCAGAACAGTATACGGGTCTCGCCACTGGGGAGTCAGCAGATCCTGCTTCCACTCCTGGATCCATTATCACTGGAGGTTCCTTTGCTGGTAGGAAATATTCCATTATGCCCTTGACTGATCTCCACATGTTTACAGATCAGACAAGTGCACGCGCGTGTTCTGTAATTCTGACAAGTTTTAGAATCACACCAATTTTTTTGCCTGTGAGAATTTGTCATCAATTTATCCCCCTTTGCCTCTGCATGCCTGGCCAGGACACACAGAGGAAAAGTAAGGCAAAAAAAAACATCTGGAAGTACCACATGGTCAGTGCGGGGTTTTTCCAAAGCTCATCAGGATGCAAGGTGCACCCAGCCTGTCTCCAGGTGCCTACTTACAATCTTTGAGTATTGTGGTGGGGCCTAGATGACTTCCTAAATTGAAGATACTGGAGATGGCATAGTTGAATAAAATGCTCATCATTTTTTATATTCATTAGCCAGATACATCACTTCACATCATTAAATTGCCTTCACCAGTTTACTGTCCATCAGAGTCCTTCCACATCATTAATTACCTTCATCAGTTTACTGTCCATCAGAGTCCTTCCTCTTAATATATCACTTTACCCCTCACAACACTTTCCACCAACTACATACATAGGTCCTTCAATTTTTTTTTTTTCTATACCATACTAATGTATCCTTATCTGGCAAGGCTGCCAAAACAATTGTTAGAGACATAGTATTGTTGTAAACAGTGTCCATTTCCCACTAACTTAATTGGTGCAGTTCTAGATTGGCATGGGTGCTCATTCTAAATAGCGACTGTCTAAACAATCTTCAATATAAAACGATACATCAATTCCAATAGAAAGAAATATGGCTCCTAACATGACAGCCACATATCTCTCATGTATGACTAGAGTCTATTGTACACCTGGTTCCCAGTGAGAGTACTGTAGGAAACTTAAAAATACTTGGACTGATCTTGAAAATGCAGTGGTCCACAAAGATTTATGTAAGCTATCCATTTAATTATGGTGTCAAAAGAGATCCTCTTGAGGTGAGAGACTAAGAGGGTACAAGGCATTGGTGGTTGGGCCTCATGGCGATACTCCTTCTGGTTCTTCTTGGCCTGCAAGGCATTTGTGAATAGGCCTCATGGCAATACTTCCTCGGGTTCTTCTTGGCCTATTCCCCCCTGCCTATTCATGTCTCTTCAGAGGCATAAATGTACAATGTTCGTGTTTTCTCAGGCCTTGTGGGTCCTCGAGGAGTCTTAGAGCAGTCAGAATTCCAGTGGCCCAGATCATCACACTTGGAGTAGCACGTTTTATTGCCTTTTTCCTAGGCTGTCGTCTCACCTTCTGCCCCTCTCTCTCATTCATTTTCTCAAAGCTCTCCTGGATCATTGCTGACAAGTAAGATTTAGTTTTATCCAATCAACTCGAGTTAATGTTATCATTATATTAGTAAATAATATATTTACAAATATTTCCATATTTCTGGGAATCACAGTTCCATCTTTCCACTAAATTTGCTTTATATACTTGGGAACCAAGCGATTTCAGATCAGCCCCTTTCCAAAATTTAATATTTACTCATCTTATTGCTGTGTATACTGGACCTCTACATAATGTACTCCTACCAGTATATTTGGTAACAAAGTACAAATGTATAAACTAAAAAGATTTGTATCTCACAGTGCTATAATATATTGTGCTCCTGAACTCTGGACACCAACATGTAAAATTCAAATACAGCAGGACAGGTGAATTTATTCTAAATAGCACCTATGATGTTACTGTCCTGTTCATCATTCATCAGCACAGAGCTTAACAAGGCAAAGTGATTACCTTGTATCTTATAGTTCAAAACAGGCATGAAACTGATACTTTATAAGAAGGTTGGTGGATATCTGGAATGCAATATCATTGTAGTATCAGAAAAATGAATACAGTTGATCAAGGCAGTTTAATGTACCAAGCAGGAAAGAACGCAATCATCAGCACAGCATTTACTGTCTGCAGAATAAACTGCCAAAGATGGCATATCATGCAGAAGTATTACTTGCTTAAGTTTGTATGTGCAGTCAAAACCAAATATATGTACCAGAGATAAAATCCAGGCTTTAAAGGACAAGTAAAAAAATCTTCATTTCTTCATGATCTTATAAGGATTTTTCTCCAGCCTTTGTTTGCTTCCAGCAGACATTTGAGGATGCTCAAAGGAGGCACCTCATGGTTCTAGAAGCTCAAACTCTACAATTAAAATTGATGACAAGAGGATTGTTTGCAGGCTAGGTGTGGCTAGGTGAATTGGGGTTCTTTGTCCTCTAGGAGAAAGACTCCTAGATGATTTTTTTTTTCTTTTGTCCTCTCTAATGGGCCTCCATTCATCTGCTAGAAGAAGGAACTCCTCCCAGTATCTTTCTATAGCTATGCAAACTATTTCAGCAGTTCCAACTATCCCCCAGTCACCGCTGAGAGGTGTGACCAAAACACCTGGTTCCCTGACCACTGATCATGCATGAAACATAGCAATGAAATTGGATATGCATCAAACAATGCAATTGTCTTCCTTCACTGATATACCAGTACCACAGTCCACACACAGCAAACCCCACCCCCCCCCCTTTCCAAACTGTCCCCTTCCCTGCAATCAGTAGACCTGGTGTTTTTCACTGTTTGGGGACACAGGGGCGACTCGTCAATAACTTCACCTTTTACTGATAGAGTATCAAAATCAATCCTGAAATATAAAGACCTAATGTCTGGACAAAAACTTTCTTTCCCTAATGTCACAACTAAACACAGAGCCACTAACAAACACAGAGCCACTAGCAATTTTTACATAACAGTACATTAACTATATGGGCCAGCCATGAATCTATATAGGGAAGCTGGTCCGGATACTCCTTCACTATAATTTAGCCTCCGGACCCCATGCTCTAATCACAATTCACAAATCACAATGTTCAGTGTAAATTTTCTAATCTCACTTCTGGGAATACAATATACAATATAATCCTGGTAACAGGCAGAGTTTGGTTGCACAAAACACACAGGACCACAAAGGGAAAAAGAAAGAGGGAAAACAGAAAACAGAGACGTCTCAGCAGCGAATACTCATACACTCTCTTTCCTCAGTAGCAGCTTGTTACAAATACATCACACACACTCTCTCTAGCTGTATCATAGGATTTAACTTTTACCATGAGGATATTAGAAATATGAGAAATATAGCTAGCTATTTTCTAATGTCCACTAGATGGAGCTCCAGGATCACTTTAACCATAAGGATAAAAATGCAGCTAGTTTTTAAATGACCACTAGATGGAGCTCCAGGATCACTCCAGGGCAGCCCAATACCTCTGCACAGGGAAATACACGTGCTGTGCACTAGATCAGTGCAGAGAAACGCACGTGGTGTCCACAAGATGGCTGCTACCTCCTCGTGCTCTTCCACACCGGCTCTTTACAGATGGAAAAAATGGGGAAATGGTGGACTTCCAAGCATCACTTCTCTTTCAATCAACTAAAAAAACAAAAGGTTAGCATTTTATTTATTTATTTTTGGTTTTAAAGGCAGGAAACCCAGCGGGGGCTCAGGGAAGGCAGATAAATTCGGCGGGGGCCCAGGGAAGGCAGAGAAATTCGGCGGGGGCCCAGGGAAGGCAGAGAAATTTGGCGGGGGCCCAGGGAAGGCAGAGAAATTTGGCGGGGGCCCAGGGAAGGCAGAAATTCACATCGGGGCACAACGGAGAGAGAAGTTCACATCGGAGCAGAAATCAACACAGCGGCAGCATGGGGGGAGGGACAGAAATCCACGTTGGAGCACAGAAACTACATCGGGGGTTCAGGGAAAGGCAGCAGACCCACACCGGAGCACATGGAGGGCAGAACTCAACATCGGAGCACAGAAATCACACAGTAGCAGCATGGGGGGAACAGAAACCTACATCGGAGCACAGAAACCACATCGGGGGTTCAGAGAAAGGCAGCAGACCCACACCGGAGCACATGGAGGGCAGAACTCAACATCGGAGCACAGAAATCACACAGTAGCAGCATGGGGGGAACAGAAACCTACATCGGAGCACAGAAACCACATCGGGGGTTCAGAGAAAGGCAGCAAAACCACACCGGAGCACATGGAGGGCAGAATTCAACATCGGAGCACAGAAATTAACACAAACTAGAAACGGAACACAACGGAAGCATATCAGAGCCCTCTCCTTGCAGTCACGCCTCAGAAAACTCTCCACAAGCAGAACGGAAAGAAGAGAAGCAGCGATCTATTCTTTATCTCAGGTATGTTTAACTTATCAAGTGCTATATTTAGTTACATTTTTTCTTTCGGCAGCGCTTTTAAAAGATCTCAGATTACTGCAGTTTCAGATTTTACCGGTATTCAGATTCAGATACAGGACGAGCAATGGCTTCAGGGCCACTAAGGCCCCTACTAGGACTGCTCGTGCAGTTGATCAGGCTGCTACAGGTTCCCAGAAATTACCAGGACTCACAGATAGAGTACAGAACTAGCCCCAGACAAGGTAGCAGTACTCACCAGAACTCTGATCAGACAGGAAGTTTGGATGCCAGTCTATCCAGCTGGTTTTTCAATCGGGGATTCAACCGCAGGGACCAGCTGTCCAGACAAATCAAGGTGTCCTTCCGAGCACAAAGTGGCCCGGGGGCGCCAAGGACAGTTAATCACCTGGAGGGGCCGGTCCCTGACTGGTGGAGGCCCAGATGCTGCAAAAGCAGAAGTCTTCCCACCGTGGGTGTGATGAGAGAGGCTTTTCTTTTAATATTTCCCGGCCAATGCACCAAAATGTTGCAGCAATCGCTGTGAAAAGCTCTTATTCTATCACTCACCCACAGAAGGAAGACTCTCAGACAGGCTGGAATGCAAACAGGAACTTTTAATGTGCACACAGGATCAGACAGAGATACCAGCAACCTCCACAAGGGTCTGAACCCCGAGGGACGGCCTACAATGCCTTATATACAGTACAGTTTTAAACTCATTCTACAATCCCATTTGCCACAGGTATTTCCTGCCCACCAATCAGCAGCCCCTGGGGAGGTACCTGGGTGACCTGTCCAAACCGGTATGCTCTGGTCTGTTGGTTTCAGGGCTAGGGAAATACTGTGCTCAGACCTGGAGTGGGGGAAGGGTGCCTACTGGAATCTCAATGTCTCTCTTAGCAGGCTGATTACCTCATGGCTTGCGGGGGAAGGGTCAGGCTGATCAGAGCCTCATGGCTTGCAGCATGGCTTGGGGGAAGGGCTATCTACAGTTCGCAGCATGGCTTGGGGGAAGGGCTACCTATAGCTACCTCATGGCTGCCTCAGTACATCTACATTTTTTCTTTTTTTCAGGGTTTCTAGTCACAAGTTTCAATATCATGTAAGTTCTTCTTGTTTCCTACTACCCCTCAGTACTACTAAAGGTTTCAAATGATCAGGACCCATTTCTCAAAATCTTTTTCCTCTTTGGGTTTTGCAGATTTTCCTGGGGATGAACGTAGTTTACCAGGTAAATAAATGTAAAACTGTAACATCTTCATCAGCTTCTCCATTTGTGAAGTTACTCAAAATGACTCAAAGTCCTGTAAAGGGTCAGTGTCTAATACACATGATGCACGTAGGTGAGCTCACGATTTTCTCTGGCTTTAGAAAGTCCATCTGAGCTGCTCCGACATTGAAATCTTCCATGGGTCTCTTGACTCACACCTGGCACCGAGTAACACAGCTTAAGCAAATAAGAAGGGAAAGAACCTCCTTAGTTTATCACAACCAAGATTCAGTTCTAATAGGGTATCACTTGGCTCTGGACTTTCTATGCAGCCTCAGGGACACTGTAGATCTTGTTATCAAAAAGGAAAAAAAAAAAAACGGTTTAGGAACCCTATCTAAATGTAACCTGCAGCCACTTTCTCCAAAGTATCAGACCAGTGGGATCTTTTTCAACAACTTTCACAGTAGTCTGGCCTAGCGTTGGCATAAGTCTGAAACTAATGGAGAGTTATGTACAGTACAAAAATACTAGGTCTCCCCAGGAATACTTTCCTCCTTAGGAAAGGAAGAAGAGGAACACTGGAGGAAAATTAAACTAAAAGATAAGCATTTAAAATTATAATTATGTTGTTATTTATTAGGAAAATTGTGTGTTTGGATTAAATAAACATCACTCAATAACTCAATAACAAGTAGGTAAGTAAATTTATATTAAATGAACATATAAGTATTTAACAAAATTAAATTAATTATTGCAATTACTGTTTCTTGTCAATCATTTATAGATTCACCTCTGAACTATTTAAATATTATTCTGTCCTTTAAATCCACATTTAACAACTTTTAAAGTCCAAATACGTTATTTGAGCTCAAATATTGTGTGGTAGTTTGTATTAAGGACAATCTCCAGGAACAAACAGGAATGTAGTCCTCACATGTGGGTATCGTCGGTACCGACGGAGCCTGTGCGGGAACGCTCCCCAGCGTCCAATAGGAACGCTTTTGGGAGCATCCCTCAATACATGCGTGCTGCCTACCCGCCTTTCCAACTGTCCCTCTTCAGTTCTTCGTTTTCCATGGAGCCGACAGGACCTATTCCCTGTCACCGCAGAAAATGACATCTTTAAACTTCTTTCTGTGGTCGCGTTTGCCTACCGCACGACACCTACCGGTACCACCGGTTCTTTTCTTTTTCTTTCTTTCAAAAAAAAAAAAACTTTCAGTGTTTCTTTTAGAAACTCTCCTTTTTGGTGCTAAGCGCCATTTTGGGCACTAGGCCCCCATTTTCCTGAATCATGGAAAAACCAACTAGTTGTTTTAAGAAATGTACTAAGTGTGGCGGTACCATTTCCGTCACTGACACCCATGATTGGTGTCTAAAATGTTTAGGACCTGATCATTCTCCAACTGAAGGTCTCTCCTGCATGGGGATGACCAAAAGAGGAAGACAGAACCGGACCACAAAGCTCGGTACCCCTTTTTCTTCAGATGCCAGATCCATTGCATCGACATCGTCAAGGGCCTCTTCTTCCTCCCATGGATCTCAGGTAACTAAACACAAAAGCCGGTCCTCAAAGGGTAGCTCTCCTGCTAAGCATCAAGAGGCCATTGGCATTGCCCTTGAGGGAACCACACCGGCAAAACAGCCCCGGCGGGAGGCTTCGGCTTCCAAAGCATCGATGGGGCTTCAGGATGTTCTCGAGGCCTCAAACTCACAAGAACTACCTGTGCCATGCTCAGGGGTTCCGGCCATCCTTACCGGTACCGACACCCAGGCATCGGCAGTGTCGATAGACCAGAGGTTCCTCGCTATCGAGCGCAGTATCGCAGCTCTTCTCTCGGCTGCGGTACCGGTGGTCCCAAGGGCACCGGTACCGACACCGATGATGCCGGTACCAACAGTGCCGGCCCCAGTGGGAACTCTTCCTATGCCATATCTGGCTGGAGAGGACAAAACGGCACCGGGTCAGCTCGGCACCGACTTCGATCGGTACCGGGATCGTGCCTTGCAAGAGCATCAGGGTCAGGAATACTTTGATTCCTCCAATTCCGAAGACTCTGACAATTCTGCTGTCACTAGAGGGTTTCTCCTAGAAGATCCTTCTTCTCCCCAACGCAGAATGTCACCTCCAGAGGACATGTCTTTTAAGGATTTCATCCGTGATATGGCCAAAGGACTTTCAATCACAGTAGCACCTGAAGAAGAACCCAGAGCAAAGGAATTGGAAATCCTCCAATATCCTAAAGCTCCCAAGGAGGCAGCTACTCTGCCTATCCATGAAATTCTGCATAGCTTGATGCTCAGAATGCGGGAGACACCTCTGATCACTTCTCCTCACTCTAGGAGACTTGATACTATGTATCGAGTTCCACCATGCTCTGGTTTTCAGAAAACCCAGCTGCCATACCATCAAATGATAGTGGAATCAGCCATGCGTAGGATGAAAAGTGCAAAGAGACATGCATCCAATCCTTCAGGTTGTGAATGCAGGACTCTGGATGCTTTTGGACGCAGAACTTTTCAAGCTTCCATGCTTTCAGCTAGGATCAGTTCATACATCCTATATATGGGAATGTTCTTTAAGGAAGTCACAGGAGACATGGAACTTATGAGCCCTTTTCTCCCAGATGATAAGAGACAAGATTTTCTTGATCTAGTTAAGCATGCTCAAAATGTCTCCAAGTTTGTCAATCGTGCAGCTTTTGACTGCTTTGAATGCATCAGCAGAACTTCTGCTATTGCCATTGATGCACGATGGATTGCCTGGCTACAGGCATCAGACTTGGAGACTTGGGTACAGGACAAATTAGGCAACATTCCTTGCACAGGGGAGAATCTCTTCGGCAAGAACTGTCAGGAAAAGGCTAATGAGTTAGATGCTGACAATTCTACCTTAGATAGATTGTCAAAGTCTACAGCCACTCCAGTCAAAAGGAAGCCTTATAAAAAACCCTCTTTTAGCAAAACGAGGAAGTTTTATCCTTCCTATACCCAGCACAGTCAGACTTCAGGTCAGGTTACCCAAAAGGGACAACCTAGACAGCAGAAGAAACCAAAAGGACCGAGAGCCCAATCAGCTCTCCAGGTTCAGCCCCCTCAAGGGCTTTGACTCCTTCCCAGAGAGCTTCGCCTTCCTGCCTCTGAAGGGTCCCCAACCCCCCAACATTCCGGGCAGGTTATGCCACTTTATCAACAGATGGCATCAAATAACAGCAGAAGATTGGACTTTGTTCATTGTAGGAGAGGGGTACAAACTTCATTTTCACAGCATACCCCCTCCTACAATTCTAAAGCAGTTCAATTCACAAACCTCTGCAGACAATCTGCTAGATTACGAAGTCTCCACACTTCTTGCCCAGGGGGCAATAGAAGAAGTACCCATTTTTCAACAGGGAACAGGGTTCTACTCCCCCTATTTTCTTATCCCAAAGAACACAGGGGGACACAGACCCATTCTAGACCTCAGAGAATTGAACAAATATCTGTTTCGTGAGAAATTCAAAATGATTTCTCTAGGAACTCTTCTGCCATACCTTCAAGCCCAGGACTGGCTTTGCTCTCTAGACTTAAAGGATGCATACACACACATTCTCATCCATCCAGATCACAGGAAATTCTTACGTTTCCTTTTCAGGGGAAGACATTTCCAGTACAGGGTTCTTCCTTTTGGTCTGGCTTCAGCACTGGCTGAAGTAGCAGCATTTCTACGAATCCTGGGGATTTTTGTGTTCCCCGTACTTAGACGACTGGCTCATTCGAGCCTCCACACTTGCAGAGGCCAGCACTGCACTGTCTCGTACAATGCGAATCCTCCAATACTTGGGATTGGAAAACAACTTCCCGAAGTCTCAACTAGTTCCTTCCCAATGCCTAGAATTCATAGGACAACCAATGTGACAAAAAGGTAGAACCTAATCGGAATTGTCTAGAACAGCGATGGCGAACCTATGGCACGCGTGCCAGCTGTGGCACGCGAAGGCCTTGCAGCTGGCACGCGGGCCATAGGTCCGCAAAAAAAAGAAAAAGCTGTCTCTGACTGCGGACGCGGCAAGGGCAGAATGCAGCGTCCCGCGGGGCCCCCTCCGCCCGCTAAGCCCCTCTGCAAGAGCTTTCAGATTCGCGAGGGAGAGCGTCTCCCTCGCGTCTCTGTTAAGCCCGCAGGGGCTAATGGGAAATTTCCCATCAGCCCCTTTAGACGCGAGGGACTGATGGGAAATTTCCCATTAGCCCCTGCGGGCTTAACAGAGACGCGAGGGAGACGCTCTCCCTCGCGAATCTGAAAGCCCTTGCAGAGGGGCTTAGCGGGCGGAGGGGGCCCCGCGGGACATTGCAATCTGCCGCGGCAACAGCCAGAGCCTGCTTTTTTTTTTAAAAAATTTGCCGGGGGGGTTAGGACTGCTAATGGGCAGGAGGGGGGGGGGGTTAGGACTGCTAATGGGCAGGAGGAGGGGGGGGGTTAGGACTGCTAATGGGCAGGAGGGGGGGGGTTAGGACTGCTAATGGGCAGGAGGGGGGTTAGGACTGCTAATGGGCAGGAGGGGGGGGTTAAGACTGCTAATGGGCAGGGGGGGTTAGGACTGCTAATGGGCAGGAGGGGGGGTTAGGACTGCTAAAGGGCATGAGGGGGGGGTTAGGACTGCTAATGGGCAGGGGGGGGGTTAGGACTGCTAATGGGCAGGAGGGGGGGTTAGGACTGCTAATGGGCAGGAGGGGGGTTAGGACTGCTAATGTGCAGGGGGGGAGGTTAGGACTGCTAATGGGCAGGAGGGGGGGGGGTTAGGACTGCTAATGGGCAGGAGGAGGAGGGGGGGTTAGGACTGCTAATGGGCAGGGGGGGTTAGGACTGCTAATGGGCAGGAGGGGGGGGGTTAGGACTGCTAATGGGCAGGAGGGGGGGTTAGGACTGCTAATGGGCAGGAGGGGGGGTTAGGACTGCTAATGGGCAGGAGGGGGGGGTTTAGGACTGCTAATGGGCAGGTGGGGGGGTGGAGTACTGCTATTGGGCAGGGGGGGGAGGTTAGGAATGCTAATGGGCAGGAGGGGGGGGGGTTAGGACTGCTAATGGGCAGGAGGAGGGGGGGGTTAGGACTGCTAATGGGCAGGAGGGGGGGTTAGGACTGCTAATGGGCAGGAGGGGGGGGTGTTAGGACTGCTAATGGGCAGGAGGGGGGGGGGTTAGGACTGCTAATGGGCAGGGGGGTTAGGACTGCTAATGGGCAGGAGGAGGGGGGGTTAGGACTGCTAATGGGCAGGAGGGGGGGTTAGGACTGCTAATGGGCAGGAGGGGGGTGTTAGGACTGCTAATGGGCAGGATGGGGGGGTGTTAGGACTGCTAATGGGCGGGCGGGCGGGGGGGGTAGGACTGCTAATGGGCTGGGGGGATAGGACTGCTAATGGGCTGTGGGCTGATGGGGGCTGTCTGGAAATGGGGTGATGGGGGTTTAGGGCTGGAAGTGAGTTGATGGGGGGGGGCTAGGACTGGTATTGGGTTGGGGGGTTGCTAGGACTGGAAATGGGCTGATGCAGGGACTAGAAGGGAATGGATGCTGGGTGAGGCTGGAACTAGAAGGGAGCTGATGTTGGGGGAGGATTAGAATGGGATGGGGCTGGGAGAGTAAAATGGAGAGGGGAAAAATATTTTGTGTGGGAGGGATAAAAAAATCTACAATTGGCCGGGTATTGGGAGAGTAAGTGGGGATTGAGGATGGAGGGGTAAAATTTGAGTGGATGAAATAGGAATGAGGAAAGAGCAAAAGGAGAAAGATTAGTATGTTAAAGCGGATGTAGAGAGAGAGAATGGAAAAAAAAAACTAGAAGAGAGAAGAAAGGACAAATGGACAGCAGATGATGGAGAGTTAGCAGAAAACATGAAGAAACCAGAAGAAAGTGGCTGGAGCAATTGCAACTGTGTAACTGAGCTGAGGTATTCTGTTTATGTAATTCCTTTTTGACATTGCCACTTGTTCTCTTTCCCCAGTAGGTCATGTATTGTTATTGTCTGAAATGTATTGGTTTAATATTTGCAGTGTTGCCTTTTGATAGGTATGGTGTGGTGCTTTGTGAGTCCTGGTAGTGCTGTTAGGATACGGCGGGTTTGCTATTGGTTCTAAATGGGCAGTGTTTGTAGTAGTTCCTAATGTGCCTGGCGGTTGGCACTGGATTATAGTAATGTAGAAATCTTTTAGTCTGTCTTTATCCATACACTCATTAAGAGACATGTTTACTAAAAGTTAGTGTATGTTAGCATTATGCAAATATTTATGCAAATTGACGTGCTGGCACTTTGAGGAAATTCTTTGGTTTTGTGCGGCAGTTTGGGCACTCGGGCTCAAAAAGGTTAGCCATCACTGGTCTAGAAACATCAAAATAGTAATAAATCCGAAATTCTGAAAAGCTCCCCTGAAATGGCACACAATGTTTTTGTCGGAGCTTGTTAGCCCAGTGCCAGGAAACTTTTCCAAACCACTACCGTGACCACTCCTTTTGTTAAATAAGTTTAAAAGTGAAAAGTGAGAAGCATAACTTAGCTGTTGCCAAAGCATTGCCCAGCCGCTGAAAAAACTGAGTGATGACGTGGCTCATGTTTCGGGTTTTCCTCCAATTTAGTTAGAAACCCTGCTTCAGGTCCAGGATATCAGCAGTTGACAAATCTTCAGCTTACACGCCAAAGGGAATATAACATACTATATAGTCAACGGCGTCTGATGTCAAAATGACATGAAGAGCAGTCAAGCCAATCACAAACAAACCACAATGGAACCATAGGAGATACCCACTGCACAGGGAATCCCCGAATGGAAACCCAAAGTGGAGAGGAGGATACAGCTCAAATGATAGTGCACCTGTCAATTTGAAGATTAAGACCCTTCGGGGCTACAGAATTCAAAAGATAAATCCAGCGCTGTTCACGCCACTGGAGCTTTTGCTCCCGATCGCCCCCACGGGGATCCGGTGGGATGAAGTCCAACACTCGCCAGCGCATCGAGGTAAAAGTGTGACCCATCAACAAACTATGTTCAACCATAGGGGCCGAAAGGGATTTTGTTCTCAAGCGGGAAGCGTGTTCCGAAAGACGAGTTCTTATGGCCCGTTTGGTACGTCCAATATAGTAAAGGGAACATGGGCATATGATCAAGTACACTACATATTCCGTAGAACAGTCAGTATGCCATCTAGTTGTAAATTTGTGGGACGTATGACTATCCACCCAATCAGGGCCCACAAGGGCCAAAGAACAGTAGGCACAATTTCCACAAATAAAGTGGCCACTGTCAACATGAAACTGAAGAGGCCGATCTTCTGGCGAAGTAGTTAACATCAAGATATCCCGCAAATTGGCAGTACGTGAATATGCAATCTGCAGAGCTTGATCCCTGAAACAGGCATGCACCCCAAGAATCGGCCAAAATCGATGTAACAAACTTGTAACATGAGTGATGTGCCGGGTGTACGGTAGGACACCAGTAATTACAGAGTCCGTAGACTTCGATGCTGGTGGGGCAAAAAGCCACTCCCGATGTAAATACCACGCTCTCTTATATGCATTAGAGACCACCACTTGAGGGTACCCCCATTGGAGCAAACGTTGTTTAAGTTCCCCAGCATGCAGTTTAAAGTCCTGTAAGGTGGAACAATTACCTCGTAATCGTAAAAACTGCCCAAAGGGTAAACCTTGTTTCAAAGCTCGTGGATGGAAACTATTGTAACGAAGCAGCGTGTTGCGTTGTACCGCCTTTATGATACAAGGTGGTCATGAATCCAGCCGAAGTCAAAGAAATCTGAACGTCCAAAAATTGCAAGGTCCTAGAGGCTATCTGTGCGGTAAACTGGATCCGAGGTACATGTGTGAAGAAATAGAAGAAATAGATAAATAAATAAATAAATAAATGTGTGTTAAGTCGACGTAAAAAAGAATCCAGATCATTACGAGTGCCCATCCAAAGGAAGAAGATGTCATCTAAAAAACGTTTCCAAAAAGGGATCAAAGGGAACGCAGGATCTGAATAAACATACAATTGTTCAAAAACCGCCATGTATATGGTAGCCAAAGATGGGGCAACTGTAGCCCCCATCGCGATACCGTGTACCTGCTGATAAAAAATTCCTTGATGTAAAAAGAAATTTTTGCTCAAAACCAATTCTAACAAATCTAGCAGGAAGGATCGCGGTATCCGATCCAGAATAGTAAGTGGATAATCCAACAGACAGGTGAGTACCTCTCTTTGATCAATATTGGTATAGAGGGCCTGGACGTCAAGGGACACCAAAAACGTGTAGGTGTCTACTGCCTGACAGGCTTTCAATTGATCCAAGAAATCGCCAGTGTCCCTGAGATACGCGCGAACCTTCATAGCCGCTGGCTGCAAAAAGAGATCACAAAATTGAGAGAGAGGCTCAAGCAGGGAGTCCCTGCAAGAAACAATGGGACGACCCGGTGGATCTATTAACGATTTATGCACCTTCGGAACCAAGTAGAACACTGGTGTTTTTGGATGTTTTTTAACCAAGAAGTCCATTTCATGTCTAGTGATCCAGTTCTGAAAGAACGCCGCAGAAACAATTGAAGAAATCCGTTCCTGAAGGGCTATCGTAGGGTCCGACGGGAGGATCACATAGTACGATCCTGCAAGTGAACATCAACTTGACGTTGGTATTGATCTCGTGAAAGTAAAACCGTGGCTCCGCCCTTGTCTGCCCGGCGCACCACAACATCCAAATCCTTGATTTGTTCCACAGCCTGTGAATGGTCTTTTGAAAAATTAGAATAGCCGTAAGACTTTTTTTGTTCCAGCAAAGAAAGATGTTGAAAAATCAAGGTTTGGTACGTGGAAATCGCATTGTCCAGGGCACCCGGAGGTAACCATCTGGAGGGATTCCTGATTAATGAAGAATCAACCACCCCAGAGGTGCTAGAAAGATGTTGTATCACCCGCAGTTTCCGAAAAAACTTATATAAAGCCAGCCTGGTAGCAAAACCGTCATATCTAGAAGTGGGAACAAAAGAGAGTCCCAATTCCAGAACCTGACGTTGCGCTATGGATAGAGATGCACTGGAAAGGTTTATGACGGATGACTCTTCATCCGGGATCTGGTGTCCAGCCCCTGCCAAAAATCCTGCTGGTAGTTTCTGCGAGACCGTCGACCCCTGTAAGCGTTCCCACGACTTCGATCAGCAACTTCAGAATGAGTTGTTGTGGGTTCTAGCGCCCCCCGGTCACTACTATCAGTTTCCATAGAATCCTCTGAATCCACGTTAAAGGTCACCCATTTGCCATAAGTTGCTTTCTTCATAGAAGGCCACTGGTAAACACAATCGTTGTCATAATCTGTTTTATCCCTCTTGAATTTGCGAATTTTCAAATTGCGTACATGCTCTCGAAAAGAGTCAAGTTGTTTTTGCATCTCTAACCATTGGATCTGAAAATTTGCTGGTTGAATGGATTCCAATACTTTCTTCTTCAGCTCCTCTGCCTGAAGAGTTAAAGATTCCTACTCTTGAATAGATCGTTCTATCAAAAGAGCCACCAAATCAAAACCACACTTATTCAGTATGGAATTCCACTTTTTCAAAAATATAGCATCATCCGTAAATTGTTTAGGAGGCTTAATGACCCGTAGGCCACGAGGCAAAATTAAAGATTTTAAATATTGCGTCATAGCTGACCCGTGCAGTTGAGCCCTAATCAATTTTTTGTGCAAATCCTTTAATTCAAACACTGTAGAGGGTAACTGTCCTAAAGACGTCAAAGGGTCTTCATCAAATAAAGACTTATGTTTTTTTAGTTGGGTGATCTGCTCTTCAGTAAAGGCAAACGCCTCCGACGACATGGTATTAAGGTTCCAAATAAAACAACCAATGTGACAAAAAGGTAGAACCTAATCGGAATTGTCTAGAAACATCAAAATAGTAATACATCCGAAATTCTGAAAAACTCCCCTGAAATGGCACACAATGTTTTTGTCGGAGCTTGTCAGCCCACTGCCAGGAAATTTTTCCAAACCACCACCGTGACCACTCCTTTTGTTAAATAAGTTTAAAAGTGAAAAGTGAGAAGCATAACTTAGCTGTTGCCAAAGCACTGCCCAGCCACTGAAAAAACTGAGTGACGACGTGGCTCACGTTTCGGGTTTTCCTCCAATTTAGTTAGAAACCCTGCTTCAGGTCCAGGATATCAGCAGTTGACAAATCTTCAGCTTACACGCCAAAGGGAATTTGACATACTATATAGTCGATGGCGTCTGACGTCAAAATGACATGAAGAGCAGTCAAGCCAATCACAAACAAACCACAATGGAACCATAGGAGATACCCACTGCACAGGGAATCCCCGAATGGAAACCCAAAGTGGAGAGGAGGATACAGATCAAATGATAGTGTACCAGTCAATTTGAAGATTAAGACCCTTCGGGGCTACAGAATTCAAAAGATAAATCCAGCGCTGTTCACGCCACTGGAGCTTTTGCTCCCGATCGCCCCCACGGGGATCCGGTGGGATGAAGTCCAACACTCGCCAGCGCATCGAGGTAAAAGTGTGACCCATCAACAAACTATGTTCAACCATAGGGGCCGAAAGGGATTTTGTTCTCAAGCGGGAAGCGTGTTCCGAAAGACGAGTTCTTATGGCCCGTTTGGTACGTCCAATATAGTAAAGGGAACACGGGCATATGATCAAGTACACTACATATTCCGTAGAACAGTCAGTATGCCATCTAGTTGTAAATTTGCGGGACGTATGACTATCCACCCAATCAGGGCCCACAAGGGCCAAAGAACAGTAGGCACAATTTCCACAAATAAAGTGGCCACTGTCAACATGAAACTGAAGATAGAATTCATAGGAGCCTGTCTGGATACCAGGCAGGCAAGGGCTTTTCTTCCACAAGCCCGATGTCTTCGCATTATGCAGTTAGCTTCCCAAGCAGCGGGAAAATCCTCCCTCACGGCTCGGGAACTACTGAAGTTGCTGGGACACATGGCATCTACAGTTCATGTGGTCCCATATGCTCGCCTTCACATGCGAGCAACTCAATGGACCCTCTCCACACAGTGGACACAGGCCACAGGCAATTTGTCAGACAAAATAACAATCTCTCAAAGACTAATTTTGTCCCTCCAATCTGACAGTGGGGTCTCCTTTCAATCAACCCCTCTTTCAGGTCACCCTAACAATAGATGCATCACAGGTGGGTTGGGGAGCACACCTGAATCATCTCTCTACCCAGGGCACCTGGACTCTACAGGAGGTTGGTTTACACATAAACCTCCTGGAGTTACGAGCAATTTATTTAGCTCTTCGAGTGTTCCACGCCCAGCTCAGCTACAAGGCAGTCCTAGTCCAGATGGACAATCAGGTAGCCATGTTCTATGTGAACAAGCAGGGCAGGACAGGCTCTCTGTCGTTATGCAATGAAGCTTTACGACTCTGGGCTCTCGCCAGAGAGCATCAAATTCACCTTCTAGTGGTATATCTTCCAGGCATTCAAAACCTTTGGGCAGACAAACTCAGCCGAGTACTGCTACCTCACGACCAGGTGGCAAAGATATTTCATCTCTGGGACATTCCAGACATAGACCTCTTTGCAAGTCCACTGAATGCCAAACTTCCACAGTTCTGTTCCAGGATTCCGGCTCACAACTGTCAGGCAAGGGATGCCTTCCTCCTTCACTGGGGTCAGGACTTCCTTTATGCCTTCCCACCCATTCCCCTCATCCCCAAGACACTCTTCAAGCTTCAGAGAGACAGGGGTCACATGATTCTCATAGCACCACGATGGCCATGCTTCTGCATCTCTCTCAAGTGGCACCTCTGGAGTTAGGGCATGCTCCAGATCTCCTTTCCCAGGAGAACATGACGCTATGGCACCCGAATCCCCAGTCCCTGCACCTCATGGCCTGGTTGTTGAAGGCTTAGACCTCCAGGATTTCAACCTGTCCCAGCAGGTAAAAAATATCCTTCAGGCTTCTAGGAAACTTTCCACAAGAAGATCTTATGCCTTCAAGTGGAAACGTTTTACTATATGGTGCTCCAAGAAGGGATTGAACCCCCTGGTCATACCCTTAGAATCGATACTAGAGTATCTCCTTTACTTATTGAATTCTGGGTTAAAGACCAATTCGGTAAGAGTCCATCTTAGTGCAATTGCAGCTTTCCTAAGCAGGGCTCCACACATCAAACAGTAAGTAAGGATTTGAGGGTTTCTTTGTTTGTTTGGTTTTTTTTTTTTAATTACATTGCTAGCTCTCTGACTGGGAGCTCTTAAAAGGGATTTGTGTATATTTTTTAAAGCAAGGTTACTTTCATTTTTGCTGTTTTAGGGGAACTTTACTTGAGCACTGTAGGTTGCTGACTCCAGTAACCTCCTCAGGTTTAGAAACTCTTAACACCTAATCAGGAGTTAGTGGGCCTGTTTCCTGAGTGCAGTTGAAGCCTGAATAAAAGGCTCCTGTGCCCTGCCCTTTTAAGGCTTTCCTAAGCAGGGCTCCACACATCAAACAGTAAGTAAGAATTTGAGGGTTTCTTTGTTTGGTTTTTTTATTACATTGCTAGCTCTCTGACTGGGAGCTCTTAAAAGGGTTTTGTGTATATTTTTTAAAGCAAGGTTACTTTCATTTTTGCTGTTTTAGGGGAACTTTACTTGAGCACTGTAGGTTGCTGACTCCAGTAACCTCCTCAGGTTTAGAAACTCTTAACACCTAATCAGGTGTTAGTTCCCTCCCTACCCACCCCGACTCCCACCCACCCACCCCTAGTGAGCAGTCTTGCTTTATAGGGCACCTCCCCCTTTAACAGATCACAGTGAATTGGACCAGCACATTTGTATGTAATTAAAGAGTTTTAACTGCTTTTTCTCTGCAAGGACAGCTGCGAAACCGGCTGGTACTTGGTAGATCTCTCTCTTTTGCTCTAACAGATACCTAAGCTCCACGAAAAGAACAATGGCTGGGAAAAATCGTATTGCTAAAGCTGTTGCCACCGTTACAGCTTCTGCCTCGGTCCAGACAGAGGTCCTAATGCCGGTTGAAGGACCGGTCCCATGTGTAGGGTGCCTGCATGCTGAAGCTCTGAGGAAACAGGTGGAGGAACTCAGAGAGGAGGTGGCGAGGCTGAGGAGTATTCAAGACAGTGAGAAGTACATTGATGAGATGCTTCTTGCAGCAACCAGGCTCTCCAGCACAAGAGACGATGGGTGCCAACAGAATGTCGATGGTTGGACACAAGTCACCAGGGCCTGCAAAATCACCAATCCAACTTCTCCAGCCCTTGAATTGAAGAACCATTATGCAGCCCTGGAAGTGGATGAGGTGAAAGCATCCCTGGAAAGGGAAGAACCAGAGTTCAAGTACCCCAAAGTTGCGGAATCAGTGACCAGAAGGAAACGAAGAGTAGTGGTGGTTGGAGACTCTCTTCTGAGGGGTACTGAGGCGTCCATCTGCCGACCAGACTTGATGTCCAGAGAGGTATGCTGTCTGCCTGGTGCCAAAATCCAAGATGTTACGGAGAGTTTGCCGAGACTCATCAAGCCCACTGACTATTACCCAATGTTGCTAATCCATGTTGGAACAAATGATACTGCCAGGTATACCTCGGAACATATCAAAAGTGACTTCATGGCTCTGGGACAGAGGGTGAAGCAGTTAGGTGCACAGGTGGTGTTCTCTTCAATCCTCCCTGTTGAGGGTAAAGGCCAAGGCAGAGAGGCTGGCATCCTGGAGATGAATGCATGGCTGCGTGGATGGTGTCATCGAGAGCGTTTTGGTTTCCTAGACCATGGGATGCTGTTCCAAGGGTTGCAAAGCAGAGATGGCATACATCTGTCCAAGAGAGGTCAACGCATCTTTGGTAGTCGACTGGCTAATCTACTGAAGAGGGCTTTAAACTAGATTCATTGGGGATGGGTGAAGAAAGCCCCCAGGTAGGTGAAAGTCCCCAGGTAGGTGATACATTAAATACCTTTATGGAAATGGGTAACAGGGGTAACATATGGAAAGCAGTGTGTATTAATGCCCGTAGCATGGGAAATAAGATCCCTGAAGTTGAAGCTTTGGTGGGAGTGGCTGACTTGGATTTAGTGGCAGTTACAGAAACGTGGTTCACAGAAAACCATGACTGGGATGTAACTATACCTGGCTATACTTTATTCAGAAAGGACAGGGTAGGAAGAAGGGGAGGAGGAGTGGCACTATATGTAAAAACTACTATTAAAGCTTTGGAATTACAGAGCTTAAAAGGGAGAGAGGAGGCATTGTGGGTTAAACTAGAAAGAGGGAAAGAGAAATCTATTTGCATTGGAGTGATATACAGACCTCCCTCACAAGAGGAAGAGGTGGACAGAGAGTTAATTGAAGACATACGCAGCATTGCTAGGAAAGGGGAAGTGCTACTGATAGGAGATTTCAATATGCCAGATGTTGATTGGCACATTCCTGCTGCAGTATCATCTAGAAGTAAGGAGATCCTGGATTCTCTACAGGGAGAACTATTCAGGCAATTGGTAACAGACCCCACACGTGAAGGGGCCATACTGGACTTGGTGCTTACCAATGGTGAAAGTGTTTCTGATGTTGTAGTGGGAGATCATTTTGCATCCAGTGATCACCAGATGGTGTGGTCAGTATTAGGACTAGGGCTGTTAGAATCCATTCCAAGGTGAGGATCTTAGACTTTAGGAAGACTAACTTTGCGAAGATGGGCCAATACCTCAGGGAGTCGTTAGTGGGATGGGAACAGCTGGGAGATGTAGAAAAACAGTGGGCAAAACTGAAAGGGGGTATTTTAAAGGCAACCAACCTTTTTGTTAAAATGGTAAATAAAGGCAAAAGGAACAGGAGACCGCTATGGTTTTCGAAGGAAGTAGCTGAACAAGTGAAGAAAAAGAGGGAGGCCTTCATGAAATACAAGAGATCACAGAGAGGAAGACAGGCATCTGTAATTAGAAAAACTTAGAGAAGCTAGCAAAGTAGTCAAGAAGGCAAAGATTCAAAAGGAGGAGGAAATAGCCAATGCAATAAAATGGGGGGATAAGACATTTTTCAGATATATTAGTGAGAAGAGGAAGGGCAAAAGTGGTATTGTCAGACTCAAGGGTGCAGGGGGGGAATATATAGAAGCTGATAAGGATAAAGCGGAATTGCTTTACAAATATTTTTGTTCTGTGTTCACAGATGAAGAACCAGGAGCAGGACCTCAGAAAACACCCACAAATAAGAACAGAAGCGAGGGACATCTTGAACTATTTTCAGAAGACTGTGTTCATGAGAAACTAGCTCAACTTAAAGTAGACAAAGCGATGGGACCGGATGGGATACACCCTAGAATACTGAGGAACTTGGGGACGTTCTAGCAACTCCACTGACTAACCTTTTTAATGCCTCATTGGAGTCTGGAGTGGTGCCAAAGGACTGGAGAGAGGCTCATGTGGTGCCTTTACACAAAAGCGGAAGTACGGATGTGGTTGAAAACTACAGGCCGGTTAGTTTAACTTCGGTGGTGAGTAAATTATTGGAAACGCTGCTGAAAGAGAAAATAGTGAGGTTTCTGGAGTCCAGCGGATTACAGGATCCGAGGCAGCATGGATTCACCAGAGGCAGGTCTTGTCAGACAAATCTGATTGATTTCTTTGACTGGGTGACCAGGGAGTTGGACCGAGGGAGAGCTCTAGATGTGGTGTATTTAGATTTCCGTAAAGCCTTTGACACTGTTCCTCACAGGCGACTTATAAACAAACTGAGCACCCTAGGGATGGACCCTAAAGTTACTGCTTGGGTTAGAAATTGGTTGGGTGGGAGGCGACAAAGAGTACAAGTAAATGGAGCTCACTCTGAGGAGAAGGATGTTACCAGTGGTGTGCCCCAGGGATCTGTCCTTGGTCCGATTCTTTTTAACATCTTTGTTAGTGATATAGCGGAAGGGCTGTCGGGTAAGGTTTGCCTCTTTGCGGATGATACCAAAATCTGCAATAGAGTAGACACCCAGGAAGGGGTAGATAACATGAGGAGGGATCTAGCTAAGCTTGAAGAATGGTCTAGAATTTGGCAGCTGGGATTTAATGTTAAAAAATGTAAGGTCATGCATTTGGGCTGCAGCAATCCAAGGGAGCAATACAGTATAGGAGGTGAAGTACTTTTGTCCACTAAAGAAGAGCGGGACCTAGGCGTGGTTGTGTCTGATGATCTTAAAGTAGCTAAACAGGTAGAAAAGGCGACGGCAAAAGCTAGAAGGATGCTTGGGTGCATACGGAGAGGAATGGCTAGCAGAAAAAAGGAGGTGATAATGCCTCTGTATAAGTCTTTGGTGCGACCTCATTTGAAGTATGGTGTGCAATTCTGGAGACCGCACCTTCAAAAGGATGTGAACAGGATGGAGTCGGTGCAGAGGGTTGCTACTAAAATGATTAATGGGCTTCGTTATAAAGCATATGAGGACAGACTTAAGGATCTTAATATGTACACCTTAGAGGAAAGGCGGGATAGAGGTGATATGATTTGAGATGTTTAAATACCTCCGTGGCATAAATGTTCAGGGAGAGAGCCTCTTTCAATTGAAAGCAAGTTCTGCTACGAGGGGACATGGGATGAGGGTGAAGGGAGATAGATTCAGGAGTGATTTGCGGAAATATTTCTTTACGGAAAGAGTAGTGGATCCGTGGAATAGTCTCCCAGTGGAGGTGGTAGAGATGAGGACAGTAACTGAATTCAAAAAAGCATGGGACCAACACAGAGGATCTCTAAAGGTAAAAAGTGGACTGTTGTAGTTGTTGTTATGGAAGGACAGACTAGATAGGCCATGTGGTCTTTTTCTGTCATCATGTTTCTATGTTTCTTATAAGCTCTCTAAATGGGCAACCAATTTCCTCTCATCCACTCCTATCAAGATTTATGAGATGCCTTTTATTAACTAAACCTCCCATCAAGCCACCACCGGTAGCATGGGATCTAAATCTAGTTCTCGGGCAGCTCATGAAGCCGCCTTTTGAACCTTTAGCCACTACAGCCCTTACGTTTTTGAATTGGAAGGTCATCTTCCTGATTGCAATCACCTCTGACCGTCGCATTAGTGAATTGCAAGCGTTAGTGGCTGATCCTCCTTATACTAGATTTCATCATGATAAGGTTGTTCTTCGAACTCACACACACTTTACGCCAAAGGTGGTTTTGCCTTTTCATTTAAACCAATTCCGAGGCCTCACGCCTCTAATGCAGAAAGGAACCTTCATACTTTGGATTATAAAAGGGCCTTAGCCTTTTACGTTCAAAGAACACAGCAACATAGAAAGTCCTCGCAACTTTTTGTAGCTTTTGACCCTAGTCATTTGGGACTTCCAGTCTCCAAAAGAACTTTATCTAAATGGATTGCCCAATGCATATCCTTTACTTATGAGAGTAAGGGTCTTCCTCTTCAGGACCATGTCACAGCTCACAATGTGAGAGCCATGGCAGCTTCTATGGCTAATCTCCACTCTGTGACTATCGATGACATTTGTCGAGCAGCCACCTGGGCTTCGGTACATACCTTCACAGCCCATTACTGCCTAGATAAAGCCTCACGTCAGGATGCCTTCTTTGGCCAAGCTGTTCTTCAAAATCTCTTTCAAACCTAAACCAACTCCTACCCACCAACCCTGGTGGGATGCCAGAGATCCATGGGAGGAAGGCTTCTCAACTTTGACGGTGGCACCTTCCTGGGGCTATCTCCCTGGCATCTTCAGCTAGGGAGTCCCCATATGTGAGGACTACATTCCTGCTTGTTACTGGAGATAGTGTAGTTACTCACCTGTAACAGGTGATCTCCGGGAACAGCAGGAGTTGTCTCTCTCTCTTTCTTTGTCGCTTTCCTCTCTCCCTCTATCCTTTCACTCAGCTACAAACTTAAATGAAGAGGGACAGTTAGAAAGGCGGGAAGGCAGCGCGCATATGCTGAGGGATGCTCCCAAAAGCGTTCCTATTGGACGCTGGGGAGCGTTCCCGCACAGGCTCCGTCGGTACCGACAATACCCATATGTGAGGACTAAATTTCTGCTGTTCCCGGAGATCACCTGTTACAGGTGAGTAACTATGCTGTACTTATCCTTCAGACATGTTGAGGCCCATGAGGAATCTTTTTCCTTGACTTCCATCTGTGCCTCCACAGGAACTCGAGATGGTGTCATCCATTTACAGATGGGACAACCTGTAGAGAAACCTTCTACCAACCTCCCCCCCCCCCCCCCCCCACACACACACACACACTTTTCTCTCCTCATTTAACTTCTAGTCTAAAAAAAACTAATAACGGTAAAAAAATATGAGAGAGACAAGCTTGCACCAGGACTGGAAAGGGTTCACTCAGGCAGACAAGCAGTCCCTTTTTCCATTCACCATTCACAACCTACAAACACACTCTTCTCACCACTCACTGTAGTTTCCCGGATCCAGGAGTGATCCGGGAAACTACAGACCGGTGAGCCTGACGTCAATACCGGGAAAAATGATAGAAACCATCATAAAGAATAAAATTACTCAGCATGTAGATAGTCATGAACTAATGAGAGACAGCCAACATGGCTTTAGACAAGGAAGATCTTGTCTTACTAATCTGTTATGTTTTTTTGAAGGAGTGAATAATCAGGTGGACAAAGGTGAGTCGGCTGATATTGTGTATCTGGACTTTCAGAAAGCCTTTGACAAGGTCCCTCATGAGAGACTTTTGGCAAAACTAAAGAGTCATGGGATAGGAGGCAGTGTACTATTGTGGATCAGGAACTGGTTAAAAGATAGAAAGCAGAGGGTAGGGCTAAATGGCCAATTTTCCCAATGGAGAAAGGTGAATAGTGGTGTACCCCAGGGATTTGTGCTGGGTCCGCTGCTTTTTGACATATTCATAAATGACCTGGAAAGTGGAATAACGAGTGAGGTTATCAAATTTGCAGATGACACATAACTATTTAAAGTTTGTCAGACGGCTGCCTAGGGTGAGAACTTACACAATCTTGACGATGCATATATTCATATGATTCTTGCAAGGTATTGTGGGTATTGTAGTTCATTCACTCCCAAACACAGCTGATGACAATAATTGAGTTGTGAAACCAAGTGGTAAGGTCAATAAAATACTTCTTTTATTGATGGGGTTTAATTCACCCAGCACATGTATGCTTGATAGCAATATAAATGAGGTTACTTGCTTGCAGTGTTTAAATGGATAACAAAAAGTCACAAAGTAAACCAGAAAACAACCTTCAGCTTGTCAGGCAATTAGCTAATATTTTCTTAGCAAATAATTACCAAATACAAAGGCACAAAGAAAAGAATAAACTTTGCTGGTTAGGTTAACTTCTGCTTATTTTCCACGCAGATCTCAGCAGTGATTCTCCCTTGCTCACACACACAATCAGGTGCAGCTTTAATTACTATCAATTGACCAGCTGTAAGCCTTTAGCTGGCTGGCTGCTACTGTGTGAACCCAAATCCTGCTTTAAGAGCTGTTTGCAGTGGAAATAAAGAACAAAGTTAGGTTTCTTTGTGATGGCTGATGTGTTTGCTCACAGAAAGCTAGCAATAGCATTTAGATAGAGAACAGTCCATGTAAACTGTACTTTTATCTGCTGTATCTCCCCCTTCATCAATCAGCATAGGGTCACTATCATACATTGGCACAGACGAGTCTTTCATTAAGGCACTATCATGAGAATGCTTATTCCCTTGCTGCCATTCTCTATTATAGATAGGGTCTGGATCAGTGTTCATACCTGAGCCTCTCCTGCCATCATAATTCCTCTCTGTAAAGCCTGGCCAGTATGTAATCCAATTCTGATGTCCAGCCTTCCAATCTTGATCCCTGGACACTGGATCTCCTCTCACATACCTTCTGGCCTTGGTCTGAAAGTCCCTTCCATGTGCAGTCTTCTCTCTTCCAGGTAGCCACTGGTGATTCCTATCTCTGCCATTCCATTCCTCTGGCTGAATCCAGTCCAATGGACTCTGCTGGCACTTGGAATACCTCCCAGTATGGGTACTGCCTTGGACTCTCCCAGACCATCCAATGGGCTTTCTTCTCTTCCTTCCAGAGAGTTTCCTTCTTTCTCTATCCGCTTGGCTTGGCTTGGCTTCTCTTCCTCCAGGTGATACTGGTGCTTGTAGCCGTTGCTGTCTCTGTCTCTGTATAACTTCCTGAAGCTCTTTCTGTAGCTGTTCTTGAAACTGTTTCCTGAAGAATAAGCTCTATTCTTATTCTTTCCTAATGTGTGCTCCTCCCTAACCCAGCGCAGCTGTGTTGAATCAGGCCCTGCCCTTTGAGATGAGTGCTTAGGGATTACCTCATAGCTCTCTTGATTGCACACACATTTTCTCACTTCAGCCCCTCTCATGGCTGCTGGAAACCTGGTGCATTCTGGGACTGGTAGTCTTTTATGTGAAAACTCTGTTTTCTCACTTCTACCAGAACTGACAGGTTGCTTGTTCAGAGTCACATCATCTTTTCTATAGCTCCTACCTGAGCTATGATAAGCTTCCTTATCACAAGTTGTTAAAACCCAAGAGGATTGTGGAAAATTGCAAGAGGATCTTGATAAATTGGAAGACTGGGCATCAAAATGGCAGATGAAATTTAATGTGGACAAGTGCAAGGTTATGCACCTAGGGAAGAACAACCCAAACTATGGTTACACGATGCAAGGTTCCACATTAGGAACCACCACCCAGGAAAAAGATTTAGGCGTCATTGTGGATACCATGTTAAAACCCTCGGCCCAGTGTGCAGCGGCGGCCAAGAGAGCAAATAGAATGCTAGGTATGATAAGGAAAGGAATGGAAAATAAAACAAAGGATAATATAATGCCTCTATATCATTCCATGGTGAGACCGCACCTTGAATATTGTGTGCAATTCTGGTCGCCGTATCTTAAAAAGGATATAGAGTTATTAGAAAAAGGTTCAGAGAAGAGCCACCAAATGGTAAAGGGGATGGAAGGATACTCCTATGAAGAAAGGCTAAAAAGGTTAGGGCTCTTTAAACCTGGAAAAGAGACGGCTGAGGGGAGATATGATAGAAGTCTATAAATTAATGAGCGGAGTGGAACGGGTAAACGTAGATCGATTGTTTACCTTATCAGAATATAGAAAGACTAGGGGACATGCAATGAAGCTACAGGGTAAACTATTTAAGACTAATAAGAGAAAATATTTTTTCACTCAACGTGTAATCAAACTCTGGAATTTGTTACCGGAGGATGTAGTAAAGGCTGTT
The DNA here is from genome assembly GCA_033557465.1 of Ichthyophis bannanicus. NCBI lineage: Eukaryota > Metazoa > Chordata > Amphibia > Gymnophiona > Ichthyophiidae > Ichthyophis > Ichthyophis bannanicus. The sequence goes on along the minus strand of CM066032.1, from coordinate 1,760,688,457 downwards.
AGTGTAGCTGGGTTTAAAAAAGGTTTGGACAAGTTCCTGGAGGAAAGGTCCATAAGCCATCATTAAGAAGGGACCCAGGATATCAATGCTTGAACCAATACAAGCATTGTGGAACCTGTGTCCCTTGGGGAAACTGCTAGGTACATATGACCTAGATTGGCCACTGTTGGAAACAGAATACTGGGCTTGATGGACCTTGGTCTAACCCAGTATGGCATATCTTATGTTCTTATGTTCACTGTCCATCATACTGTTCCACTCACTCCTCAACCTCACCACCATACACTCTCCCTCAGTCTCCCAGTTACTCACACTCTCCCTATCCTTATGCTAATAACTCCTTTTATTTTGCTCTCTAAACTCCTCCTTTTGGGAACCCCCTCCCCTTCACTTACGTTCTCCTAACTCACCACCCACCTTTTCTGTGCTTCAATAATCCCCTCTTACCTTCCCTTAACTCACTCCCAAATTGCCTCTTACCTTTTGCTTTTTCACTACAATTTGTCAAAAATAAGAATTAATTTCTTTCTTTTTGTTTACCCTATTTTCATACCACTCTTATCTACCCCTTCTCTAACCCTCTTACTTCTTTCCTCTCTTCCCAGAATACTTCAAAAGAAGTTTCAGTATAAAGTCCCCTAAGACTCATAAACCAGCCTTCCAACCATCTCCATTCATTCAGACCACAGTCAAAACAACTCAAAACCTTTCAATTTTCCAGAATACAGTCATTCTGAGGCCTCCTCACTCTTACTCAGCCAGGCACATCCATTCACATTCAAGTTCACACAGCAACTGCCACACAAAACCAGCCTTGCCGAGGTTCCATTCTCTGGGGGAAAGTGTTCCTACACCTGCTGACCTCATCAATTAGTCCCATTCTATTCCTTATAACTTTGCTTTTTCCCTCCCTTTACTCTATTTTTTTTAAATTTCCTATACATAATGAACCTCTATACATGTTATACTACAGTCTTCTTCCCTCTCTCGTCACAGTATGCAAAGAGCTAGAAAATATGTCAGTGCAGTCAGTTACAGCTGACCAAAGTGCAATAATGTAACTTTTCATATCCATACTCAGTCTCCCATTGAAATGCATCAAAATATAAGAAAATTAAAGTTTTTATCACCTAAGGCACCAAATTTGAAATTTTTTCCCCCACAGGATTTGCCTATCCCCATCCTCAGCCCTACTATTGTGTGGTTTTTAAAAATGAATCTTTTACAATGGGTCCATTTTCTCACTTTTAAAACCTTATTAGCCAATAAACCCTTTTTTCAGTTCCTAAAAGCTCCCTAACCTTTATTCTTTACTTTAAACAATATGATTTTTAAAACTAGTGTAAACCACTCCCCCTCATTAACAATTTAAATTTTAGCTGAAATATCCACTTTAAACAAAACAATCACATTTTTCAGGTTGGCAGCTTCCCCTCTACTGATCCCAATCTTTGAAATTTCAGAAAAAAACATTTTTAATTTTGTGTTTTTTTCATAGTTTGTTTAAGTCCATTTTACTATATATGGTCATCCGTACACATGACTGAATGCAGGCAGACTCAGTTTGGCTATTTTTCTACTGTTCTAGGGCTTTCTAGCCCACAATTAAAGATAGTTCTTTAAAAGCGTTATGCCATGCAGGCAACTTTCAGTCCTCACATGGCACAGCCCTTTCTTTTAATTTTAGTTATTCATTGCTGGAACCTCGGGGCAGCCCTTTATACCCTTGGGACTTTTCCTTAGCCCCGAAGTATCCTTCCCAGGCCCCCTTATTTTTTTCAATATTGGGCCTCCCAATGGCCCACCATCTCTCTTGCACTCATCAGCCCCCACTCCAGTGCTCATCTGCCCATGTTCCAAGGCCCCATGCCCTTAAACATCACTCCGGGCCTTGTCCAAGGGCTCCGAAGTGTTTTGCCACCATTCCTGGGTCTTCCCCCTCCCTTCAAAGAAGATTGCAGGCTCATGCGACACCCCCACATCAAGCATCAGGGAGCCACGGCCTCTGTGATCCCCCCCGATGTCCCAGATTGCCTCTAACGATGATCAGGGACAGCCACCAAACCTGCGGCTGTCCCCAAACATCCCTGCCTGCCCAGACTGCCCCCCCGAGAGCTCCGGGGATGGCCTCAAAGTAGGCCTTTGGAGTGTGGCCTGCCCGGGCCCACTATCACGGCTCTCCCAGCTTTTTTTCTTTCTAAAAAAAAACCCCCAACGTGGCTGCCAGCCATGACCAGAATAGCAGAGCTGCGCTTAGCAGCCCCAACTCAGCTGTGGCTCTCAAAAAAAAAAAAAACTACTCTGCCTGTGGAAAAGGAGAGAAAAGGGAGAAAAAAACCTCCAGGTAATCCTTTTTTTTATTTTTATAAATTTTAATTCCTTCTGGCTAATAAACACAAGAGAAAAGGGCAATTTGCAAAAACTTATCAAGCATGGGGCCTTTATTCTAATAGGAACTGCGTCAATACTAGCAGGCTCAAGGTATTTGGCTGACTTCTCACTAGCTCTATTCTTCAGACTCAACTGTTTCCACAAAGTCAGTTTCTCTGTACTTAGCTTAAGTCCATGGTCTCTCTCTCTCTCTAGCTCCCTGTGCTAGTCTTCAGTCGCCACCAGCAGAAGCTCAGCAGTGGCACCCCTCTTAAAGTATGCACCGAGACTTACCCCTCTGATTGCTCCAGGATCAGCCCTATCTACCGCATCTTTCAAATCCAGCTGCATTGCTCTTAGTGCACACTCACTCTCAGTTGTGTCTCCAGAGCCAGTCTTCCCCTAAGCATCTTTTATGGCTGGACTCTCTCTTCCTTTCTATCTTTAGGCACCCTCTTGGTTAGATTCTCTTCATCCTGTTTCCCCACGACTCTGACAATCCGTAGATTCACATTCTCACCTCAGCTGGGCTCTGGTCAGCTCTGCAGCATCTTTCGGGGTCACACAGTTTCCTACACTGTTTCTGCTCCTCTACTCCTAATGATTCTCTGCTCTGTGCGTTCTTCTCAGGTGGTTCTTACTACCTTCTGCTGCTGGGCTCTGGTCACCTCATCATCATCTTTTTGCTGGGCTCTGAGGATTCACTAACGTATCTTTAGATCAGTGGTTTATAAATTAAAAATAAATGAATGTATTGTAGCACTTCTGCTGTAGCTTCTCTCATCCACAGTTGCTGGGTGACTGACACTCCCCGTCCTTGGGGCTTCTTCCTATGCCTCCTTCTCCTGCATGAACTTCTTGGTCTTCAGCACACACATCCTCATGGTTTTCTGCTGTAGCATGAGGACTCCATGGGTTCCTCCTTTTAATTCATTCTTCTATCTTGTCTTCTTGTGCTGCTGAAGTTCCTCTTCTCACCTCTGGGGGGACCAGTTTTCAGTCTTCTTTAATGGGCTATGGGGAAGGAATCTTCTTTTCTGTCTGGCTCCTGGAGGGGGCCCATTTGCAGTGCCAGATGTCCCCTCTTTCTGTCCAGCTAGCCCTGCTTCCAGTCAGAGCCGGCCTCAGAATCGGTTCAAGGTGTTAGCACCCCACAAGCAAAACAGAAGGGGATGGCTAGGACCGCAGCAAAGGCTCCCTCTGTCTGCCCATGGGAGGTTGTATTCCTGCAGGCAGAATAGAAGGCCATGATCGTTGCCCAGAAGGCAGAAGACTGCCCACTGGGATTCGATCCCCCATGGGCAGAAGAGAATGGCCACAATTGTGGCAAAGACCCCTTCTTCTATCTGCCCATGGGAGATTAGATCCCCATAGGCAGAAGGGAGGGGCCTTTAGCACAAAAGGTTGTGTTTGTGGGGGAGGGGAAGGAGTAGGGGATAGAGGAAGTGAGGTAGAAAAGCAGGGACAATTTAAAGGGGCAGGCCTGTTAAAAAGGAAGATGGTGGCAGGGGGATTTTAGGGCAGGGGGTGAGAGTGCTAGGGAATTTGGCGAAGGGGGAGAGTCGGGAAGAGTAACAAAGGAGGGGATGCAGCAGGAGAGGGGTTGGAGAGGGAGGGAAGAGTGCAAAGTTTTGCCAAAAGGTATGTTCCTTTCTCCCTAGAACACACACACAATCACCTCACCCCCACACCACACATTTGCACATCCAGGTACCTCACCTCCGCACCGCACCGCGCACACACACACATACCCAGGCACCCCACCTCTGCACCACACATAGAGAGGCTCCCTAACTCTATGACACCCACACAAAGGCACCCACTGGCACATCCCAAGCACAGACAGACACACCACCGCTGCTTTATACACATATACAGATACGTAGGGTCTGATATTTGAAGGGCAGTTACACGGTATCTGCCACTGAGAGAGATATTCAATGGCACAAATGCAGTTAGTGCTGCAGAATATCTCTGATTATGGCCCTTTCGCCCCCCAATGCTAACTGCTTAGTATCAGGGCATGTCAGTGGCATTCCGGGGAGGAGCAGAGGTGGAGATGATCGATAACCAGGCAGCAGCAATATTGCATGCTGCCTGATTAGCAACCTGTGCCTAAAAGATAGGTGAGGAAAAATCTTGCCTATCTTTTAGGGGCAGGAGCTAACCGGGCAATATCCAATATTACTGCTGCATGGTTAGCCTCAGTGGCTTCTGGCTTGTGTGGTGATACCCAAATATTCAATGCTGGAGCCACATATGACCCCCGGCATTGAATATCCAGGGTTAAGGGTTAGCGGGCACAGCTATGCACCGTAGCGGCGCATAGCCTGCCCAAGTGAAATTGGGCCCTTAATATCTTAAGCTATAACTGTTGTTATCTGTATTTCTGTCTAAAGATGCCACGCAGTATTGGAACTCTGGCACTGATCTTTTTGAGACCATGGGGGGTGGTGCAAGGAGGTTACAAGCACTGGCTCCTAAGATTTTGGCCGAGCTCCTAATTTCCTAACTACACACAAATGTTGCTGAGGCTCACAATAGAGGCGCAACACACAAATAAAGTCCCATCACCCTGTGTACCTCTCTGCTAACTGCTGCTTTTACATTTGCTGAGTAGGAATATGAGGCAAAGTTTTCTCTGATCACACATGCCTCCTTCTCAATCCCGGTGATTTTCTTATTCAGAAATGGGCTGCAGGGAGAGCCAGCACTGCACCTAATCAGCGACACGGCCACCTCTGAGCAAGAAGCATTGAGATCAATGGAGGGGGAAGACTGTGGGGAGAGGCAGTGTTGCCTGCATGTGGGATCACAGAGGCCTGTGCGTCTCATGCTACAGCTCAGCAAAGTTGCCCACCTCCTCTTTTTCTTGTATTGCACAACACGCAGAGCCTTGCTTGTTGGGGTTTCAATTTAATTTTGTCTACATATTTTTACTTCAAATTTATTATAATTTATTCTGTACTTGGTGTAGTCTAATTGTGTTCTGCCTGTGTGAATGAGACCAAGTATTCTGTTAGCATTGAATTTCTATGCAGGAAATGTAGTAATCTGGAGACCTAGTCCAAGAAGTATGTCCCAAGCCTTTGTGCGTCTGGTCAGAACCGGAAGCACAGAGGTAGACGCAATTCTGATCCCGTGCAGGCCCGGACCCGTTCTGGCTAACACAGTCAGGTTCCTGAATGGAGCTGTGGTGCCATGGCATCCAGGTGCCATGGCACCATTCAGGGGCCGCAATCCCCGGTCGCTGACCACTTCTTTCATTCTCCGCAGCTTGATCTCCGATCTAGCCATCCATGGCCAGGGTCAGGTTGCAGGGAATCTCCTGCACCCCTCCATCCTTTGCCGTGGCCCGGGCCTGCCATCACCCAACGCCTAGGGGAACTTATTCCTCCTCAGAGGTGGAATAAGTTCCCCGTCTAGTCTGCCGATCCCAGATGTACAGGGCCGATATCATAAAAACATAAGATATGCCATACTGGGTCAGACCAAAGTCCATCAAGCCCAGTATACTGTATCCTGTTTCCAACAATAGCCAATCTAGGTCAGAAGTACCTAGACGTTTCCCTAAAAGACAAGGGTTCCACAATGCTTTTATTGGGGCAAGCAGTGGATATCCTGGTTCATCTTTAATAATGGTTTATGGACCTTTCCTCCAGGAACTTGTCCAAACCTTTTTTAAACCCGGCTACACTAACAGCTTTTACTACATCCTCCAGTAATGAATTCCAGAGTTTGATTACATGTTGAGTGAAAAAATATTTTCTCTTATTAGTCTTAAATAGATTACTGTAGCTTCATTGCATGTCCCCTAGTCTTTCTATATTTTTTTTATTTTTTAACTTTTTATTGACATTGAACATAGTCAAACAAATCATATCATTATCCATGAAAGGAAAAAGAGCTCAATGTTCATCAAATTTTTCCAGTATATATCCCCCCATCCCCTCCCCTCAGCAGGTCACTCATGCAAAAGATCCAAAAGCAGCTGCCATTGATTAATAAACTGGTCAGTCCTCTGGCGCCGAGTCTCTGTCAATCTCTCCATCAAGACAACTCTGCGTAGCTGTGTTTTCCACGCCTCTATTGTAGGGGTGCTTACATTTTTCCAGTTCCAAGCAATCTCTCCTCTGGCTGCCTGTATGCACACCCTGATAGGTTGAGCCCACCGAAGTGGTCATTCCTGCGCCCATTTGCCCAAAAAATAAAAGCCGAATCCCACCCTGGGTCCACAGCAAAAATGTGTTTTATAATTATTCGTATGTCCTCCCAAAAAAGAAGTTATCCCTGGGCAGTCCCACCAAACATGATACAGTGAACCTTTCACCCCACAGAGCCTCCAACAGTACTCTGAAGCCAAGGGGAACATAGCATGTAATCTTACAGGGGTATAGTACTATCGCATCATAATTTTATAAGAATTTTCCCGAATTGAAACCGACAGCGCTTGTTTACCAATTCCCAAGCACTCTTTCTCCAGCCACTCAACCCCCATAGCCTTTTCCCATGCAGTCATATAGGATAATTTGCTAAACGCAGAGCCCTGGAGACTTCGGTAGAGTCGGCGAATTAGGCCCCGGCTTTTATGATGACTCACCCACAGCACTTCCAAGTCGTTACACCCCTCTTCCAATATTCCCCACTGCAGTTGTTTTCACAAAAAATGGGTTACCTGCATATGGGCAAAAAATTCCCAAGCTGGGAGCTGGTACCTTTCCCTTAACTTATCAAAAGCCAGCAACTCTACCTACTCCATTAATTTAAAGAATATATCTAAACCCGCTCATTCCCACCATTTGAAGGTTGCTTCTCTACTTGGGGCAAACCCAGGAACTCCCCCAATTGGTGCCAAGGAAAGAAGGACACCTTAGGGGCCACTCTTCTCCAGGCCCTTCGTAATTGGGACCAAAGATGCTGAATATAAGGATTTTCCCACCACCTCCCCACCGGGACTGCCCTTAATAACCACGGCAAATGAGCCAATTTCACTTCTCCTGCCCAGGATTGCTCTATCCCTCAGAACCGCTTATCAGTCTCTTCCCTCCAATCCATGACCTGGCATACCTGTGAAGCAAGGTAGTAAAGATAGATATCCGGGACCCCCAATCCTCCTCTATAGCGTGGAAGGTAGAGAACTCATCTTACCACCCTTGGTGGGTGTTTATGCCATAAAAAATCCATAACCTTCCTCTGTAGCTGCAGGAGCACAGAGGAGGGCACTGTGACCGGCGACACCTGAAAAAGATATAGTAGCCTAGGGAGCACATTCATTTTTACTGTCGCTGCCCTTCCCAACCAAGAAAGCTCACCGAGCTGCCACCGACTCAGATCTCTCTCCACCTCCCACAATAAGGCTGGGTAATTGGCCTGATATAATTTACCGGGTGAGTGCGTGATGTGAACCCCCAAATAAAGCAAAGAGAATAAAGTATAATACTGACTGCAATTCAGTCTTTCTATATTTTGATGATGCAAACAATTGATCTATCATATCTCCCGTCAGCCATCTGTTTTCCAGGTTGAAGAAGCCTAACCTTTTTAGCCCTGTATGTCCAAGGCCGCAGACCACCCCCTGCCCGCCCTAACTCCATCTCTGCACTGCCCCTTTCCCATCCCCGTCTAGCTTCCCCATATAAACTCCTTGTTTGTAGGGGAAGGCTTGGTGGGGATGGCAAAAGCAGATGAATTGCGGGGATGGACGTGTTACAGAATAGACCCGCTGGTTTGTTCAGTTTTCTGAATAGGTGTAAGGATGTTCTAAGGCGCACTGTAATATTTATGGTGCTGGTCTTTTCTGGATAAGCTCCTTATTGTGTTAATTATAGAAGCTGATGTTGTTGTGATAAGGTAAATTTGCATTGTAGGTCTTCAGTGACGTTTGTAGGGTTTTATGTAAGTTCACGATCCGCCTGGTACTGCAGAGGCCGTTGATGAAATGACCCCAGAATCAGATTTTTTTTTTCTTGTATGTTGGGTTCTATGGTGAAATGTCCTAGTTCTGCTCTGCACCTACTGTTGGAGGAGGGGCTTCATTGGACACAAAATAGATGTTCAGACAGAAAAAGAGAGAATGATTGTCTGGTTTATAACGACAAAATAAAATTATTTTCATGTTAGAAACTGTGCTGTGATTCTCTTTTTCGTTTTGTCTTTTGACGTGTGAGCATCTTACATCTCCTTTGTCTTTTGCAGAATATATACAGTATCTACAGGTGTCAGTAGTTTTTTTTTTTTAATCTCAGAGTGCCAGGCTAAATAATTAAATGCCTACCATTTGTGTTGTGTTTTAATTATATAGCTTGGGAGTATGTTGCTTTTCCTTTTCTTTTTTTGCAAAGCCACTGAATGAGAGCCTCCACTCCCTCCCTCTGAGTATCTTGGGAATGCCAACTCATCCCTTGTCTGTTTGATATACCAGCTTCCTATCTAGTGTATTTTTAAAGAGAAACATAATTAATATGTAATTAAGTCACTCCACCCTTTGCCTCCCCAAATGAAACAAACCATACCCATGGAAAGAGGCAATACTAGACATTGGGAGTGGGTCACAGAGGTGGAAGCAGATGCTGGATATGGGATGGGGGGGATAGAGGGCAGATGCTGGCCACAGGGCGGGGGAGGTGGAGGTCAGAAAACACAAGATGGGGCAGAGGATAGATGCTGGATATGGGATGGGGGGATAGAGGGCAGATGCTGGCCACAGGGCGGGGGAGGTGGAGGTCAGCAAACACAAGATGGGGCAGAGGATAGATGCTGGACATGGGATGGGGCCATAGGGGGATGGAGGGCGAATACTGGGCCATGGGAGATGCTGGGTGATGGAGAGAGAGGAGAGATGGTGGACACCTGGGGGAGGGATAAGGATAGATACTAGACTATGGGAGGGAAGGGAAGAGAACGCAAAATGCTGGACACGAAGCAGGGATAAGGGAAAAGAGTGGGAGATACTGAACAAGGGGCAGGGAGGAGGGAAACGAAGAGAGAGAGAGATGGTGAATGGTTGGGAGGGCTGGTGTGAGAGAGATGAAACTTGTGGGTAGATGCAGGAGAAAAAGGAGAAAATGAGGACTGATTGGAGGAGGGGTGAAATCGGAGTGAATAAAGAAGCAGAAAAATGAATGGAAGGAAACCAAAAGATCAATGTGAGAGAGGGATGTAGGGGAGAAAGTGAAGACAGGAGGTGAGAAAAGAAATGACAAACGGACAGGATATCCTGGGAACTGCGTTAAGAGAAGACAGACAGGTGAAAACAGAAACCAGAGGCTGGAAGCGAGATGATAAGGAAAGAAAAAGTAGAAAAAATAATTTTATTTTCAGTTCAGTGATTGGACTATGTCAGGTTTTGGAATTTTCGTTGGTTATTTTTATATTTTGTATAGTAAGTGGGGAAATGCATGTTTCTAGTTCTTTGGTGATTCATTTGTGTGGAAGTGATATTGTTGCTATCATGGGATGGATGGGGAGAAGCGAATGATTCCTCTTCTCTCCCCCCCCCCCCCATTGGTCAATGCTGGAACTAAGGGGGACTCTTCTCTCCTCCCCTGCATTGGATAAGTGTCTCAGATTTGCCTGCGGCTCACTCTGGGGATCCCCTACTCTTGCTGTGGACTCAGATAATTGCATCTACCTCTATTCTTACTTGCAGCAGTTAGTAGATCCCACAGTTTATTTATTTATTTATTTACAGTTCTTTTATACCGCGCTATTTATCATCAGTGCGGTTTACAGTGAACAAAAATACTCACATAAGCAACAAGCTGTCGTGAGTCTACATATAACAGGGCAATTAACCAGGAATTAACATTGGGAAACTTTGTACATAAAAGTATAAACTATATACAGTACGGGTTATTGTTTACTTTATGTGCAGCGTGAGACAGAACATTACTGCGTATCTTGTGGGATTGGATTGTGTTGGGGAGTCTGTGAGGGATCGTGGTGTTTGTAGAAGTGTAGAAGGAACAGGTGGTGCTTTAGGGCTTTTCTAAATTGCTTGAGGTCAGTGATTGATCTGACAGCGAGTGGAAGGTTGTTCCAGCATCTGGGGGCGTAGTATGAAAATGCTCTTTCTGTAGTTGTACGAGTGCATCTTATGAATTCTGTCGGTATGGATAGGGTATTGCACGCTGCTGATCTTCTTGATCTAATATTGGGGGTGTGGTTGATGAGTGATGAGGGAGAGGCTATTTTATTAATAGCTTTAAAGGTAGTGATGAGGACTTTATATGCAATCCTGCAGTTTATAGGGAGCCAGTGTAGCTCCATTAGGATGGGGGTTGAGTGTTCCCTCCTTGATGCTCCATACAGGACACGGGCGACAGCATTCATGGCTAGTTGAAGTGCATTTAGGGTGTTATTTGGGAGGCCATGGAGTATTATGTTTGCATAGTCAAAGTGGGGCAGGACTATAGCTTGGAATATAGTTCGGAAGTTGTTATGGTTGAGCATGTTTTTCAGGTGTCGGAGGGTCCTAATCTTGAAGTAGATGATTTTTGCTGTGCGGTTTATGTGTTCTTTGAAGTCCAGTCGATGATCCAGTGTTATACCTAGGTATTTTATGGTGGACTTAATAGGGAGCTCTGCGTCCCGTACTTTTAGGGTAGCAGGGGGTGCAAATTCTTTGTTTTTCGTGATGATGAGAGCTTCGGTCTTTTTGAAATTTATTCGCATATTTTGAGTGAGGAGCCAGTCAGCTATTGCGTTGAAGCATTCTACTAGTACTGTATAATCTGGGAGAGTGACATTAATTGGTGTAAATATCAACACGTCGTCTGCATAGATTAGGCAATCTATACCATACAAGCGAGTGATTTCGCAGATCGGCTGCATATATATATTGAACAGTAACGCCGAGAGGGAGGAGCCTTGAGGTACACCTTGCTTAAGTTGGAAGGGTTCCGATGTACTTTCTCCAACCCTAACTTGTTCTATTTTTACAGAAAGTCCAGCAAGAACATCATATATAGCGCTGATGGATGAGCTTTGCTTGATGTTAGATGTAGAAAAGGGTTGTCTTTTTGTATCATTTGACTTAAAATCACCTTTTGATTTAGTATGCAATTAGCTACCACACAATGCACTCTTTCTCTGGGAGAGGGCAGATCTTCTTACACACCCTTAACCCTTTAGGCAGGGAGTTGGGAGAGTCCCACTCTGACTGAATCATATCCTTGATCACACAGGAAGACAGTAGTATATTTCCACACTCCTTGAAGGATGGGTGTACCTTCGGTTTCTGCTCCGTGCCAGAAGCATCCGTCATGTTCAAGGTGGATGAAACCCTGACAATCACTGCTGACAGCTCCTCCTTCCAGAATACATGGATCACTCTGGTCTCTTCACAATCTTCTGAAGGCGGGAGTACTTCATCCACATCACAGCCCAGTACCGAGCCATCTGAATCAGAGTCATAGTCAAAATCTTGGACAGCTCCGAGCTTTCCCCATCTCCAGGGGGGGCCCCTCGCTGGGGGTGCTTAGCCAAAGGCAATCGAAAAGGGCTTCCACTCTCAGCTTGCCCTGCATGAGGCTGCAGGCTCTGAATTTCCATGCCAGAAGGACAAGACCTGCTGCAAAAAAATAAAGGAATTTTGGGGAGGATAATCCAGTCCGGAAGCTCACCCCTTGGAAATTAACCCCCCCCCCAACACCAGAGGGCACAGCCGCCATAGACTCCCTAGAGGACTGGCATTAGACAATTGTTTTAATGCTCTTGTAAATAATCACTTGTAAATAGTTCTGTTATGTTCCTTGTAATATTACCTGTATATAGTTAAAAACTCTGTTCCATGTAAAGTATACAGAAGTATACAAAATTTTTGTTAACTGTTCCATGTAAACCGCCCTTGATCTCTGGAAGGGGCGGTATAGAAGAAATTGTTAAATAAATAAAATAAATAAACAAACAAGGGATCATGTGTCAACCAGATTGCTCTATACCACAGTAAGGACGCAAAATGGTATATATAAAAGTCTGGGAAAGCAACACTATTCATTTCTCTCCACTTCTTAAGTTTAGGTAGAACAATGCGTGGACATTTAGACTTCCAAAGAAACTTACTCAGTAGCCTATCTGTGAATAGAAGGACTTAGGGCACAACCCCAGGAGAATACTCAATTTGTAAACTACCTGTGGATCGTACCTAGCCCTGTGCGAGTGGTGCGGCCGCACAGGGCGCAAAGGCTTAAGGGGCGGATTAAAATTGTAAATAAGTTATTTTATTTTATTTGAATTATGTAATCTCGTAATACCATGTTTCTGCACTAGTTTCCTGTTAACATGTTTTAACTTGTGTATCTGTTGTTCATTTGTAAACCGCTATGATTACCCAAAATAGCGGTATAAAAAACACAAATAAAATAAATTTCAGCTGTCTGCCGTTGCCTGCCGCCACCACTTTTTCTTCTCTCAGTGGCAGCAGGCAACGGCAGACAGATGGTAATTAGGCCTTACCTGCTAATTGCTGTTCCTGAAGGAACGACAATCCAGTCCCTTACTTCTGGGTTGCGCAACCCTTCCAGCAGCTTGGAGGCTGAGCCCAACCTTTTTGGGGATGGAGCGGTATAAGTACCACTGGGACCACCCCCTAACTCCAGTATTCGAATGAAAAAGCAGACATAACCAATTTTTGGAACAACCTAAATAATTCAAGAAAGAAACATTGTATATCACTAAATTCAACTTTTTTTTTTTTTTTTTTTAATGGAATGGTATAGGAGGGGATGAGAGGGATGCCCCGGGCGGAGGGGGTTTGCCGGGGCTAGCCGCACCTGTACTGTGTTCGTTCCGGTGATTCTGCCCCTCTGCCTAAACCACAAACTTCAATTCGGCCGGACCCGGGAGGGATCAGGGACTGGACTGTCGTTCCTTCAGGAACAGCAATTAGCAGGTAAGGCCTAATTACCATTTCCTTATCGTCACTCCAGTCCAGTCCCTTACTTCTGGGATGTACCAGAGCAGTTCAACCCTGGGTGGGGTCCGGCATACCGGAACGGAGAACAGCCCGGCCAAACCGAGCGTCCGCTGCACTCTGGACGTCCAATCTGTAGTGCTTGGTGAAGGTGTGGAGGGAGGTCCAAGTCGCCGCCCTACATATATCCAGTGGGGAACTAGGCTGAACTCCGCCCAGGAGGTAGCCTGAGCCCTCGTAGAGTGTGCCCGCAGGCCCACGGGGACTTGTTTCCCCTTCAGGATATAGGCAGAGGCGATTGCTTCCCTGATCCACCTAGAGATGGAGGCCTTGGCTGCCGCCTCCCCTTTGTGCGGACCCCCGAACTGAATGAACAGGCGTTCGGATTTTCTGAAGGGCACTGTTCGGGAGAGGTATCTCTTGAGGATTCGTCGAATATCTAGGAGGCGAAATTTGTCGTCTCTAACTTCCCGCCCCTCCGAGGCGAAGGCCGGGAGGGTAACTGTCTGGTTCACGTGGAAGGGAGAGTAGACTTTGGGCAAGAAGGATGGAACCGTGCGCAGCACCACTTTGTCCTTGAGGAAGGACAGGAAGGGGGGTTGCGAGGACAGAGCCTGTAGTTCTGAGATTCTTCTGGCCGAACAGATGGCGATCAGGAAGACCGTCTTCAAGGTTAGATCCTTTAGGGAGGCATTCTTTAGTGGCTCAAAGGGATTCCCGATCAAGGCATTCAGTACCAGGTTAAGGTCCCAAGGGGGGATGACCGACCTTTGTTGCGGTCGTAGCCGCCTAACTGCCCTTAGGAACCTTGCGACGTCCGCGTGGGTCCCTAGAGGTTTGCCTCGGATCTTGCCCCTGTAGCAAGCGATGGCCGCCAGCTGGACCCTTAAGGAACTGTGGGCCAGACCCTTTTCAAACCCTGCCTGTAGGAATTCCAGGACCTCCGGAACAGAGACCGAGAGTGGTTTCTTTCGGTGCTCCGCGCACCAGGATTCGAAGATGCGCCAGACTCTCACGTAGGAAAGACAGGTCGAACACTTCTTGGCCTGTAACATAGTCGAGACTACCGCCCTTGAGTAACCTCGTTTCAGGAGCCGTGCCCTTTCAATAGCCAGGCCGTAAGCGAGAACCGATCCACGTGTGGCATCAGAACCGGGCCTTGACTTAGAAGGTCCCTTTTGCAAGGAAGGCGCCATGGGTGGTCGGCGATCATCCTTACTAGATCCGCATACCAGGGTCGGCGGGGCCAGTCCGGAGCAATGAGGATTACCAAACCCTGGTGAGACTCTACCCGCTGGAGCACTTTTCCGATCAGAGCCCAAGGCGGGAATACATAGAGAATCCCCTCCGAAGGCCACTTTTGTGACAGGGCATCCAAGCCCTCGGACATTCTTTCCCTCCGCCGGCTGAAGAATCTGTCCACCTTGGCTGAAGAGAACCGGGCCATGAGGTCCATGACTGGCGCTCCCCACCGAGCTACTACTTGGTTGAAGGTCTCCCGTTCCAGTTCCCACTCTCCGTGGTCTATCTTGTACCTGCTGAGGAAATCGGCCGTGACGTTGTCCGTTCCTGCCACGTGCTGTGCTGATAGTGCCTGCAGATGGATTTCCGCCCACTGTAAGAGGGCGTCCGCTTCCTTCTCGAGAGCGGGACTGCTGGTGCCTCTCCCTGGTGATTGATGTAAGCTACCGCGGTGACATTGTCGGAGAGGACGCAAATTGCTCTTCCTTGTACTAAAGACTCGAGCGCTTTGAGCACCAGGGTGACGGCCCTCAATTCCAGTCTGTTGATGGGCCATTGCGATTCCAAGGGTGTCCATTGACCCTGGACGAACTGATCTTGGCAGTGTGCTCCCCAACCGGACAGGCTGGCATCCGTCGACAACAGCAGCCACTGAGGGGGTTCGAGAGGCATCCCGCGATCCAGGCTCCTTGGGTTTCTCCACCAGTAGAGAGCCTGTTTGGTGCGCGGAGCGCACGGTAACTGTCAAGAGAGAGGATGATTCTGGGGAGACCACCGACGCAACAGTGACCGCTGCAATGGACGCATGTGGGCCCTGGCCCATGGAACTACCTCTATTGCCGCCGCCATTGTGCCCAGGAGTTGAAGATAATGCCACGCCGAGGGGCTTCTTCTGGATAGAAACTGTGAGACCAGGAGCCTTAGATCCCTGGATCTTGTCCGAGACAAGAAGACTCTGCCGCTTTTGGTGTTGAATCTTGCCCCGAGGTACTCGAGGTCCTGGGAGGGAGTCAGCCTGCTCTTTGTACGATTGATGACCCAACCCAAGTCCTCTAAAACCTGGACTACTCTGGCCGTTGTCGAGAGACTTTCTTCTCCGGACTTTGCCCGTATTAGCCAATCGTCCAAGTAAGGGTGAACCAATATTCCCTCCTTCCGAAGGAAGGCTGCCACCACCACCATCACCTTGGTGAATGTTCTGGGGGCCGTAGCTAGGCCGAATGGGAGGGCCTGGAATTGAAAGTGACCTCCTGGTACCGCGAATCTCAGAAACTGTTGATGGGACTTCCTGATTGGGATATGCAGGTAGGCTTCCGTCAGGTCGAGGGATGTTAGGAACTCCCCTTCCCTTACGGCTGCTATGACAGAACGTAGGGTCTCCATTCGAAAGTGGGGTACCCTGAGGCAGCGATTGGCCTGTTTTAGGTCCAGGATCGGTCGTAGGGAGTCTTCCTTCTTTGGTACCACAAAATAAATAGAGTATCGACCCGATCCGCGCTGGCTTGGTGGAACGGGGACCACCGCCCCGAGGGCTATTAGGTGTGCGAGAGTTGACTCCACTGCCACCCTCTTTGTAGAAGAGCCGCAGGGAGAGCGGACAAAGGCCGGGGGAATTTGTTCTGCAAATTCGAGAGCATAGCCCTCTCTGATCACTTCTAGGACCCACTGATCGGACGTGACTCGGGACCAGGCGGGAAGGAAGAGCCTCAGGCGGCCCCCTACATCTCATGGTTTTCTGGGACCTGAGAAGGAGGAGGAGGAGTTTGATCCAAAACCTCGGCCGGCTCCCCGAAACCCTCTGAAACCTTGTCCCCTAGAGGGGAAACGGTTCCTGGAAAAGGGGGCTGATCTGGCTGGACGAAACCTCCGTGGATCCCTAGGCTGGGTACGTAGCGGGGGTAGAGAGCGCCCCTGTTTTTGTCTGTCTTCCGGGAGCCTGCCTCCCTTTGACTCCCCCAGGTCCTTGACTAGCTTTTCTAAATCTTCGCCAAACAACAGTTTCCCCTTGAAGGGAAGTCGGCTCAGACGCGCCTTGGAGGACGCATCTGCTGCCCAATTCCGTAGCCACAGATAGCGCCTGGCCGCCACCACCGAGGCCATGTTCTTGGCTAGGCTTCTGATGAGATCGTACTGACTATCAGCCAAATAGGCTGCTCCGGATTCCACCTTAGCCGAGTTGGCCTGTGATTCGTCCGTTGAACCCTCTGTTGACTGGATTTGTTGTGCCCACCTTAAACAGGCCCGAGCCACCCAGGCTCCTGATACGGAAGCCTGCAAGGCCAGAGCGCTGATGTCAAAGGCCTGTTTCAGGAGCGTATCCAACTTCCTGTCTTGAGCATCTCTTAGGGCCGTGGCTCCCTCCACCGGGATAGTGGTCTTCTTGGTGACTGCTGAAACCGCAGCATCCACCCTGGGGGACTTCAGCAGTTCTTTATCCGACTCCGGGAGAGGGTAGAGGCGAGACATGGTTCGTATCCCTCTCAGATCTGATTCCGGTTGATCCCATTCCTCTTGAATCATTTGACGTACCACTCTGTGGACAGGGAAAACCTTCTGGGACCTTCTGATGGCCTGAATCAGGGGATCCTCTAAGGTCTCGTCCTCTGTTGGGGAATCAGAGGTCACGTTGAGGGCTTTTAGGGACTCATTGATTAAGGCCGGGAGCTCCTCTCGGCGAAACACTCTAACAATGCGAGCATGGTCTTCCTCCGGGATCTCCCCTTCTTCCAGCTCCTCGTCTTCCTCCTCTAGGTCCCTCTCGGAACCCTCCTCCTCTGGGGTGTCCTGAGAAGGGGTAGGGAGAATTTCCTCACTCATTAGCCTGGAGCGTTTGTAGGGTATACCTGAATCCTGACCACTTGCTCTCCTAGGTTTGGCTAACCTGGCTTCTGCCGGCAGGCCTGCATTGCCTGGGCCGAGCCCTTGCCTGCGCATGCAGTAGGCTTGGTGGAGTAACAGGATGAAGTCTGGGGAGAAGAGCTCTCCGACCCCTCCCTCCAGCGTGTCCCGGGCTACGGGGGGAGCGAGGACCTCAGTGCTAGTAGTCAGAGGCAACTGAACCCCCTCTTCTGCTTCTAGGGATTCCCCAGGCACCGGAGGTACTTGGGCCATGGCTAGACTGATTTCCTGCTCTACCGAGGTAGATGCTGCCGCGCACGCCCTGCAGATTCCCGTCTCTGTGGGGGTGCCCCTTCGTGTGCCACAGGACAGGCACTTTGCCTTGGAAGCCATGCTTACCAGATGCTTGGGTGGCAGGGTATGGCAGAAAGACCCAAAAACAGTACTAAAATTAAGATTAAAATTTTAAAGAAAGTTCTAAGAATTAAAATTAAAAAATTAAAATTAAAAATTAGAGGACCCACTCCAGGGTGGGAATTGCTGCAGGGAGTGGAGCAGATAACCCCTGTGTCTTCTCCTCCCCCCCCAGAAAGGCAAGGAAATTCGGGAGCCAAGAGAAGGCCTAGTCGTTGGGAACCACGGAGGCTTCACCCTGAGGGGTTCAAATCACTTTAAGTAACTTAAAAAATGCAATAACATAAAAGTAAAACAAAGGTAAGCAAGGGCATTAAGCCACCGATGAATACTTGCTGTTTGATGACTTTCGGGAACACAACGCTCCTCCGCTCCGTTGGCTCGACACGTGTTAGGCCGCGGCCACGTGGAGTCCGGAACGGAGGGTGCTTTGCTGTTCGCTGCCTCGTTAACCCGGCTTCTCCCGCCGCGAGGAGGGATCGTGACGCCGACCGCTACAGCCGTTAGTGCTCCCTCCGGAGCAGAGAAGCTTCAATGCCGGCTCCGGGGATCGCCACCGCACCCCGCTGCTCCCGGGGGGGGGGGGGCGGGCGTCAGAGACTCGCTCGCGTCTCTGCCTCTAGCGCTCAGCCGCCTTCGGGGCTTCGGCGCGAGGCAGGGCTGCTCCTCGGGGATGCTGCTAAACTCAGAGGATCTTTGCTCCCCCTGCGGCAGGCAGCTCCGGCGCCCCCTCCGGTCTCCGGCCCGGTCAGGAAGGGAGGGGGGGGAAGGGAGGGAGAAGGAGGCAGACTGCAGGAAAATTAAAGGTACAGCTCAAGGTAAGAATAAAGAAATCAACTTAAATTTAAATCAAATTAAATAAATCAAATTAAATAAAATAGCTTAATTAGGATAAGGCAGGACTCCAGTAAGCCCTAGGCTTACGGAAACCCTCCAGCTGCTTGGAGGCTGAGCAATACTGGAGTTAGGGGGTGGTCCCAGTGGTACTTATACCGCTCCATCCCCAAAAAGGTTGGGCTCAGCCTCCAAGCTGCTGGAAGGGTTGCGCAACCCAGAAGTAAGGGACTGGACTGGAGTGACGATAAGGAACTGAAATGCGCCCCTTAAGCCTTCTCGCGGCACGCTAAGCAGGTCTAGTCCCTCCCTCCTCTGACGTGGCATCAGAGCAGGGAGGGACAGATTGGCTTAGCATGCCAGCGACTTGCACATCGGGCATGCCTCTTCTCTCCCACCGCCATCCAGAAAGTGACTGGAGGGGGGGGGGGGGGGCATGTGCCCGATGTGGAAGTCGCACAGGGCGCGATTCACGCTGGGTACAGCCCCGAGTAGAACCATCCATTTTAATGGTATAGATGACAATTCTTACCATTGTAAACATTTTTACAAGGCGGACATGGATTACAAATTTTAAAGGCAATTCATCTTTTGATTAAAAATTTCGTGACTGACTGCAATAAATGTAAAGGATGGTATGATACCACATTACTGGCTGAAAGTGAAGATGATCTGAAACATTTGCTTCTCACAATCATAGTCTCAAAATGGGCCTGCACCTTAATATAAAGAAGACAAAGATCATGACAACTGGCATAATCAACAGGTTCATCGTTGAAGGAGAAGAAATTGAAATTGTGAACAACTTTAACCTACTTGGATCAACTATCAATAAAGAAGCAACAAGCAGTCAAGAAATCAGACGACGCATTGCTCTTGGCAGAATGGCTATGAAAAACCTAGATAAGATTCTCAAGAGCAGAGATGTCTCTCTCCATACAAGGATTTGACTTGTTCAAGCCATGGTATTTTCAATAACATCATATGGATGTGAAAGCTGGACAGTGAAAAAGACAGACAGGAAGAAAATTGATGCCTTTGAATTATGGTGCTGGCGGTGAATACTGTGTATACCATGGACTGCCCGAAGAACAAACCAGTCGGTACTAGAGGAGATCAAGCCTAAACTTTCTTTAGAAGCTCAGATGACAAGACTTTGCCTTTCATACTTTGGACACATCATGCGAAGAGAGAGATCATTAGAGAAAGACATCATGCTTAGCAAGATAGAAGTTAAACGCAAAAGAGGAAGGCCAGCAATTAGATGGATCGATACAATAACAGCAGCTACGGGTACCAGTCTGTCAACAATGAGCCGCCTGAATGAAGACCGAACACAATTTAGGATAGCTATCCAGAGGGTCGCCATGAGTCGACTCCGACTCGCCCGCACTTAACAATCACATTAATAATGCATGAAATGCCCACCCCTAAGTGATATATAATTGGAGAAATTACATGCTTAACTAGTTGCCCAGACAAGGGACAGGGGTATCCTGGTTAATTAAAAAGATTATGAACTGCCATCTTTTGCTTTGAAGAGAGCTCTCTAGGGCCGGCCCAACCGTTAGGCAAACTAGACAGCCACCTAGGGCAACATCTTCTGAGGAACAGCAAAAAGCAGGAGATTTTGAGAGCCAGTGGCGTGCGTGTGTGCATGCATAAAGCTTGAGGTTTACCTAGGGCGCCAATAGCATGAACCAACTCTAGGGCTCCCACTTGCAGGAGCAACGGTGATGTTTCTGTTTCAAAAGTACTTTGTGACCTAGCTAAATGACTGCTTTGCTGCTAGTGGCACATAACGATTGTTTCGAAGAACAGTAGCAAGCTCCCTTCCAGATTAAGCAGTTACAGCATGCTTGGGTCTAAAAACATAAACCGCTGGATACTTGCAACTGCCCCACCCCGTCGGAGCAGCCGTGAGGTTTGAACCCTGAGGTCCCCAGTTCCCACCCCGCTGCTCTAAGCGTTAGACTTCTCTTCTAAATGCTGATTTTATGGTTTTGGAATCGAATTAGTCTGCTAAATATGGAAGCAGCCTCTTGAGGTTTGCCAAGTCGGAATCAGATGTTCGAAGCGACACAAAAATAAAAGAACGATCCCCTCAACAACCCCCATCCCAGATTAGAAGAGTGTGCAGTGCTGTCCATGCACCACCGGCGTAGCAGTGAGATTCCTCCCCTATCCCAGACAGAACGCGTGGAGCCTGTCCGCCGCCGCCACGTCACACCCCCGACACCCGACGCACAGCTGTAATGTCTGGAAATCGCGCGCCTCCAAGATCGCCGCTGATTGGCTGGGGCGCTCAGCGCGTGGTAGCCGTGGATCCTGCCAGCAGGCGCGAGCTCCCTCGCCCGTGCCGGGGTTGGCGCGCGGAGCTACTAGGAGCAGCGTGGTAGCGATGGCGGCCCGCTGAGTGACTTCCCTGTCCCCGGCCGCTACTGGGGAAGAGTGCAATGAAAGCGTCCCGGCCGCCGTTTGAAAGCTCAGCCCGCCGGTGCTAAGCTGAGCTGCCCGCGGATCTGGCACCAGCTATGGGTCTGCTGGACAGGATCCGCAAAGAATGGTTCATCCTAGGCATAGTGCTGGTGATCGTCGCCGCTAAGTGGGAGCCGTCCATAGGGGAGAAAGGCGGTAAGTGTTTGCATCTTGCACCGTGGCTCTCTTTCATTCCCGTACCGTGCCTATTCTTTCTTTTCGTAAGAAGTGCAGCCTCAGTGGCAATCCGATGTCAGGTTATTAGTTTTTCTCCCCCCCTACATGGAAGCAGCGGACCTGAAGATGCTGGTTTATTACTTGGGCATAAATAAGACCGTGCCGGCCCAATGAACATCAGTCCAAAGCTGAAGGACGGAGTAGGGTCGGTGGGATGGCGTCCCCGCACGGGTGGCAAACTGGATAAAGCTTTCTTCTGAAGGTGTAACTCGAATAGAGTTGGAATTAGTTCGAGCGGCTCTTTGCCGCTTTGGAATTGTAAACTGCGAGTCCCCTGGGATCTGCAGCGTCTGCATTGACACGTTGCATTCCCAACCTTGCACCCTGCTTCCCTGAACTGTTCAAGGTTGTAATATAATCCCATTTACAGGCCGATGCAGAAAGCAGGCACTATCAGCTTTTTATGTCTGTTTGTAGCACACAACTTTAGCGCAGCTATGCAGAAAGGAGCTTATAGGGAAATGAGCTGCGCATTAAACTGTGCGCAAAATGACAGCATTAAACTGGGAGAGCAAGCCAAGTGCATGCGCACAAGAAATCGGTGCTGGTTTGGCATGATCTCCCAGAGAAACGGTACCGCATGGCTAATTTACATATCAGTCCTGACAGGATTTTGATGGGGGGGGGGGGGGGGCGGCGATCACTGAATCAGGGAAAAGCCCCTGATGCCATCAAAATACTGTCGGGGGCCAGTGCCCTGACAGAAAGTCACTCCCTGGTGTTCTAGTGGCCCCAGAACCCCCCCCCCCCCTCCACTTAAAAACAAACAAACCTGTTGGTCTAGCAGCCCCAGAAACCTCTACCCCCAGCCTGCTTAAAACAAAACTGACCTGGTAGTCTAGAGGTCCCAGAACCCCCTCCCGGTATCTTTCGAAGTGGGTGCACCGCCTACGTCCTCCCACTCTTGGTCCACCATCTTGGAAAGTGGTGGCAACTGGCCCCGTGTGGTGCATCCTGGAATGCACCAAGATGCAATGTATGGGGCCAGGTGCTGCTATTTTCCAAGATGGTGGACCGAAAGCAGGAGCATGTAGGCGGTGCTCTTGCTTTGAAAGATACTGGGAGGGGGGTTATGGAGCCGCTAGATCATAGGCTAGTTTTATTTTTGAAGTGGGGTAGGGGTAGTGGGATCGGGCCTCTAAACCACCAGGGAGTGACTTTCTGTCTGGGCATCGGCCCCCAACAGTATTTTGATGGCATCAGGGGCTTTTCTCGATGCCGAGATTGCCCCTGATGCCATCAAAATGCTGTTGGGGGCACATACTAGAGGTTTAAGCCACCTCGGACCTAGGTGTAGAGAGATTGGTGATAAAGTTGGTTGCAAAATCCTGTATGCCTGACTCTCCATTGGGCACAACAACATTTGCATACCAGATTATTATGTGCAGCTCATTTGCCTGCAATTTAAATACATTTAAATACTCATGGCATTAATTAGGCACTAGTTTTTCCATCGCCATTTATGCACGCATCCATCTCTTTTCTGCATTTGACATTAGCTTTAGTGTGCTTCAAAGTGCCGTTTTTGGTGCTTAAAGGCTATACTAGTTTTCTGCATCAGCCTGTCTTTTGGAGAATTTTCGCTTTAACAATAATAGTATAATCAAGTCAGACTTATTTTATTTATTTAACAATTTTTCTATACCGCTTTTTCTTATATTCAAAGCGGTTTACAGTGAACAAGTAAACTGAGAACTTTACATAGACTTATTGGATTGCTATGTGGATAGATATGCTTTATGTCTTGAATGTTACTGTGCCGTGATGAATTTCAAGTAGCACTACAATTCTGGACCTGTTGCCCATTACCTTGGTTAGATTTGTGGTAGCATTTATTCATACTCTTTTAGGACCGTTTTCCTGAAATGTCACCAGCTTTTTCTCATCTGTCCAGGAGAGTATTACAGACGTTTTCTGACTTTGAACAAATTAGGGTGTTCAAAGCAGGCAGGGAAGATAAGCCCAAGGGAAGTTGTTGCTTGCAAGTTATAGAGGATGCAAAAGTAATGAAATTCAAGCTCATGTCCTGGGGTTTCCCAACTCTGGGCTCTTAACGCCAGGGATGCTCAGTGTAAAGCAGGTCTTGGCCATACTAAGTTAATTTACAATCCCTTCTTTAAATTGACGTTAAAGAAAGTAAAAGTTGCAAAATGCAATGTGTGCCATTGAGTCGGTGCTGACTCCTGGCGACCCAGCAGCTCCTGGGTTTTCTTGGCAGTGTGACCGGAGGCAGATTGCCAGGCCTTTCTTCCGAGGCAATGGAGGGTTAAGTGACTTGTCCAAGGCCACAAGGAGTGCTTGTGGAAATCAAACCCAGGTCTCTTGGTTACCAAGCCAGTGCTCTAACCACTAGGCTACTAAAGTTAAGTGAATTCATTTTTTCCATCCTCTTTATGATAAAAACAATATTTACGCACATATTTAACTTGTCATGTACATCTCAGTTTCTTTTATAATAGGGTTCATTCATGTGCATAAGTTCACTTCTGCTTTGTGGTATTGCTTTTACTTAAGTAATATCACAGGGTATGGTAGAAAAAGACCCATCTGAGATTTCCTAGGTATTCTTGCCCACGTTGTTAAGAATATGTTCCAGCTCTAAAAGGAGACACTTTGTAAAGAGATCCTTTCTTATCCTGAACAGTTTTTGTTGTCTTTATCTTCTGTGCTCTTATCCTGGGCAGATAAGCAAACAAGATTTTCCATTGTTTTTCCCATGTCTAATACCAAAGCTTGTTAACAATCTATGTAGTGATTAATGGGCCGATGCATAAAGACTAGCATGTTCTTTGTGCGCAGATAACGCAGCATGTGCATGCGGGTGCTGCTATGCCAAAGAGATTGACGCGCGTGTAAACAAACAAAAAAAAAAGAAAATGCACACAGCAACACCAGGCGTATTTAAATATATGCAAGTGACGTTTGCGCATTAAAATGGAATGCTAATAAGGTCTGTGCCCAGTGCAGCGGGAACCCCAGTATCTCTACCCCTGGTCTGAAGTGACTTCAGCATCTTGCAGGGAAAGCTTGTTCGTTTTAAGGTCTATACCGGTGAAGAGTTACATGCAGAAAACTTTCACGCTGAAGGTATTTTTCAGCATATAAGCAAAAGTTTGGTATTCAAGAAGAAATGTCTTTTGCTTCTTATCCTTGCGTGTTCTTTGGATTCACTTATCTCATTCTCTATTTACTCATGTCTTTTTTTGTGATTTTTATAAAAAAAAAAATGTTTTTGGGCGAAATAGTGTTGATTATTATGGGTGAGCACCAAAAGAACCTGCACGTCCTGTGCGCATAATGAGCATTTGATATTTACGGGCTTGCACACACAGCCACTTGTAGCGGATCTATTGTTTGTGCATGCATTGACTCCCCTCCTTTCAGCTTTATGCTGAAGTTTTGCGCACAGCTCATTTGCATACACGCCCTTTGCTGCTGAAATTTCATGCTATTAGTGTGCCACGAAAATGCTTATGCAGCTAATAGTGTGTGACTTCAGCTCTGGCTTTCTGCATCGTCCTGTTTGTAAATCCAGTTTGCTAGGATCCCTATTTAGCCTGCCAGACAGACTAAGTTTCATGGACGCCCTGCATTTCCTCCAGGACCTCTAGTCCAATGCTTCTCCATTTTTATTTTGTGGCGCACTGTTTGAATTCATTCAATGCTTGTGACACACCAACCTCAATTTTGCATGGCCCTCGTTCCTTGTGCCTTCCACTGTCAGGAGAGCAGCACTTTTTATAGGGCAGTTTCTCCAAATGGGTTAATTGTGCGCATCAGTAAAACCAACTGCCTAAGGGCTAACCAAACCACTATACAAAAAACGCCCTTAGTAAATATTCATCACTAATAGTTTTCAACAACTTTCTAAATAAATTCTTAAACATACCAACTTACTTTCACTAGGCATTAATGACCTCAGGATGGCCTTACCCCTACATGTGGCGAAACTAATCACCATAGGGTTAAAAGCAGACACTCACATCATAGGTCATTGGCCTCTATATTCTTTTTATAATTGTATATTGCACGACTTCCAAAATTACTAAGATTAATTAAAACACCCAACACCCCAAAAAGTACTTTTTAAGGATTCCTTACAAAATTAAACACTCAGTGAATAAAAAGCGTCTGCACTTCCACATAACACTGGAACCCAGGGATCTTTATTTATTTATTTATTTACATTTCTTATATACCACGCTATTATAATCAGTGCGGTTTACAATGAACAGAAACAATAGTGCAATGTAACAGGAACACATTGTGCTTGCAATGAACAGGGCAAATAACTTGGGTGAGAACTATTTACACCACATTTTACAAAGTTACTGAATATTCACAATTGAGTAGGATTGATGGCACTGTAGGAGTTTATGCTAAGTTTTTATCTTCAGTTCATTCTCCTATAATTTATTTATTTATTTTATTTATTTATTTAATTGGATTTCTATACCGCCTTATCATACAATCAAAGCGGTCTTACAAACAAAGATATTAAGAGTATTAGTGAGAAAATGTAAAGAAATAAAAGTTAAAGTTATGGTATAATGTGTTAGAGTGAGTTGCATTATCTACATAGTGAGCTATACTATAATGTGAGCTATTATACAATATGTATATGATTTACATTCCAGACAAATTAAGTTAGTTAATTGCATAATGAAAATAAAGGAACTTTTCTGAATCACGACTATCAATATACTGTTACAGAAATTTACTATCACTTATCTGTCTGAATTGATCCATGGAGCCAGCATATGTCGGTAACTGAAAACACCCATTCCTGCTTAACCGCAAACGCTGCACAACCATAAGAATCAGTACCCAACAAAAGCTTCTGTTTCACCATATAGGCTTCTTCAGGGGTTCTATACAATTTAATTTTTAAAGATATTCCAACGATCGGACCTGAAAAGCGTCTGCTAATGTTTCAAGCAACAGGCAAAATCAGCGCCTCCCACCGCTATTGCATTGACGGCGTCTGACGTCAGCTCCTTTTAAAGAGGCGTTCTACCGCCCGATTCACTCAATGAAGCTGACGTAATTCTCTATAAAGAACTTTTATTCTCAACCTCACAAACCCAATAACACTATACAGTTACAATTTAAACAGAGGAAATTGTACTGGAACTTCAGAGATACCTGACAGACATCATATAAACAACGTCCATTCAGTTTTATCATTCAACCCATAAGGGTCCAAGGTATTGAAATCCTAGATCCATTTCTGTTACTTCTGCAGCAGAATGCGCCCTCTATCTCCTCTCCGTATATTGAAAGGGACATGTTCTCATACTGTACACCTTAATTCTTCAAAGATATGATTGAAGGACAAGCAGTGCTGAACTAATGGCGTGTCAATTCGTACTTTATTAATGCTATATTTATGCTCTGCCAACCTGGTTTTCAAAGGACGTGTAGTTTTGCCAATATGCATCTTAAAACAAGGACACCATAAGGCATATATTACAAACAAAGTATTGCAGGTTGTATTATAGTTAAATGAATAGCTCTTATTCGCATATTTAGTGCAGGTCTTGTCCTCCATAATGCCGTAATACGAACAATGTCCACATTGTTTATGTCCATGAATCTCCACAGAATTTTCGTATTGGGGGAACAGCTCAACAGAGTTGATCTCTTAGGTTCCTACCTCTACTATATGCCATTCGCAAAGATTTGCCCGAACGTTTAGGGCGAGTAGTCAAAAGAGTCCATCTTTTGTGGATAGATGGTACGGTAGAGGGCATAACTAAATCCTGCTGTCCTCACTCTGGTGTGTAAACATGTCATCTGCTGAGACTCAGACATCAGTTTTAAACCACAGAAGAAGCACACAGATAGGAAACATTGCTCCCTTCCTACCAGTGGCAGGGAAGGGGGGGATTAAGGCTACTAGATTTCAGGTGGTTTCACCCCCCTGATGCTAGTACAAAGCACACAGTTCAATTTGATGGGGTGGAGGTGGGGGGAGGGGAGCATCTAATGCACTGTCTCACTTGGAAAATTGTAGTCATCTACTTTGAAACTTTACCTAAAACTTATTTGTTGAAATCTTCCGCCCAGTGTGCAGCGGCGGCCAAGAGAGCAAACAGAATGCTAGGTATCATAAGGAAAGGAATGGAAAATAAAACAAAGGATAGTTTAATGCCTCTGCATTGTTCCATGGTGCGACCGCACCTTGAAGATTGTGTACAATTCTGGTCACCGTATGTTAAAAAAGATATAGCGTTATTAGAAAAGGTACAGAGAAGAGCCACCGAAATGGTAAAGGGGATGGAAGGCTACTCCTATGAAGAAAGGCTAAAAAGATTAGGGCTCTTCAACCTGGAAAAGAGATGGCTGAGGGGAGATATGACAGAGGTCTATAAATTAATGAATGGAGTGGAACGGATAAACGTAGATTGATTGTTTATGTCATCAGAATATAGAAAGACTAGGGGACATGCAATGAAGCTACAGGGTAGCCTAATTAAGACTAATAAAATATTTTTTCACTCAACGTGTAATCAAACTCTGGAATTTGTCCGGAGGATGTAGTAAAAGCTGTTAGTGTAGCTGGGTTTAAAAAAGGTTTGGACAAGTTCCTGGAGGAAAGGTCCATAAACCATTATTAAAAGGGACCCAGGATATCACTGATTGACCCAATACAAGCATTGAGGAACCTGTGTCTTTTGGGGAAACTGCTAGGTACTTGTGGCCTGGATTGGCCACTGTTGGAAAGGGGATACTGCGTTTGATGGACCTTGGTCTGACCTAGTATGGCATAGCTTATTGTCTTAGGTTCTTGGGTCTGATATAAAAGCCTCAGGGCTGGTGAGTAAGTCCTGCATACAAGAGAATTAATTATACACCATAAAAAAAAAATCATCAGTCAACACAATCCACCTATTTCTAACATATAAAATCTATGTAGGAGATATTTTCAAATCAGTTTATTCTGGGAGCTGAAGAGTTACTAGAATACTGCATTACATATTCTAATCATTAAACTCAAAATAAAATGTATTTTTTTCCCTCTGTGACAGAAGGTTAAAAGGCTGGAGTAGGGAAGGTAGGAGATTCTCCTTTGCCATGCAGAGTCTGGTCCATCTACACTCCTCCACTCAGTAAATGACAGGAGAAGAGGAGCAGATTAGTGAGCAAAGTGGCTCCAGGCTCACTCCCTTCCTTCTTGTTCTCTACATGCCGCCTCAGAGGGGAGAGGCTGGAGCAGGAAGTAGAGCACTGTTCTCTGGTATAAGATCCCTATGAACTCGCTCCTAACCAGGCTCTTACCTGCTAGCTGCAATGCACACTGGTTGAGAAGTGCTGTTTTTTAGTCATTGTAGTAGCTGCAATCTGCCAGATAGCTTGTACCTGTGATATTAGAGCTGACCATGTGGAGTTGAAGAGCAGCCTAGTGGTTAGAGCTGTGGGCTGGGAACCCTGGAAGCTCAGGTTCAAATCCCACTGATGCTCATTTGCGATCCAGGGCAAGCCACATAACACTCCCAAGTCTCGGGTATGAACTTAGATTGTAAGCGTTCTGGGGACATGGGAATACATAGTAAATGACGGCAGATAAAGAACCAAGATAGTCCATCTAGTCTGCCCAGTAAGGAGGCTTGGGTGGTACCCACCGCTCTGTGCAGATTACCTCCCTCTCTGCCTTTGTTTAGGCTGGCACCCCTCTATTTAAGGTGTAAAAGTTAGTTACGCTTGTTTTGATTCCATCCTCTTGCTGTATAAGGCTCTTCGGTGTCCATCCCATGGCTCTTTGAATTCTGCCACTGTTTCTGCCTCTGTCACTTCCACCGGGAGAGCATTCCGGGCATCCACCACCCTTTCCTTGGGAAAAAATATTTCTTGACGTTGCTGTTAAGTTTACCTCCTGGCAACTTAATTTCATATCCTCTAGTTCTACTGCTTCCCCGTCTTTGGAAAAAAGCTAGTTTGTTCAGTGATACAGACATTTTAAATGCTTAAAGCATATTGTGTCTCTCCTCTCCCTCCTTTCCTCTAGGGCAGTGCTTCTCAGCCCAGTGCTTGGGGCACACCCATCTAGTCGTCTTTTTCAGGACTTGCATGCTGAGGAGGCAGCACATGCAGATCTCATATGCGTGTTCGTTGGGAATACCCTGACAAACAAACTGGGTGGAATGCCCCGAGGACTGGATTGAGAACTGCTCCTCTAGGGTACACACATTCAGGTCGTCAAATCTCTTCCCATGTGTCTTCTGGTGCAGGCTCCAGATCATTTTGGTCGCCTTCCTCTGGATCATTTCCATTCTGTTAATATCCTTTGCAAGGTATGGCCTCCAAAAGTGAATACAATACCCCGAGCAAGGCCTCATTGACCTCTGCAGGGGCATTAATACCCCCTTCCTTACTGGTTATGCCCTTTTGTACGCAGCCTAGCACTCTTGTGGCTTTGGCCACCACTTTGTTATATTCGTTTGAAACCTTTAAGTCCTCAGAGACTATCATCTCACAATCCCTCTCACCCTGCACTGCATACAGCGCTTTTGAATTTCTGCATCCCATGTACATCATTCTTCACTTCTTCACATTAAATCTTATTTACCAAGCATTAGACCATTTTTCTAATTTTTGTAGGTCTTTTCTCATACTGTCTGTGCCCTCTGAGGTGTCCACTCCATTGCAAATCTTAGTGTCATCTGAAAAAAAGCAAATTTTCCTTTCAATGCTTTGGCAATATCGCTCACAAAGACGCCGAACAGCAGTGTATCCAAGACAGATCCCTAAAGCCCTCCGTTACTCATCTTCATTTCTTCAGACTGAATTCCATTTACCACCACCCTCTGTCATCTGTCAGTCAACCAATTGCTGATCAAGTTCACCACCTTGGGACCCATCCCTTAGGCTGCTCTGTTTATTCATAAGCCTGCTATGAGAAACAAAGGCTTTGTTGAAATCGAAGTAGATCACACCCATCACATCCCTTCAATCTAGTTCCCTGGTCACTCAGTCAAAGAAATCAATCCGATTAGTTTGGCATGATTGTACGTAGGTAAAACCATGTTGCCTTGGATCATGAAACCCATTGAATTTAAGAACGCCCACTATTTGTTTTCAGCAGTGCCTTGACTACTTTTCCCACCACTGAGGTAAGGCTTACCACCTGTAGTTTGCCATCTCTTCTTTGTTACCACTTTTGTGAAGAGAGACCACATCAGCCCTTCTCCAATCCAGCGGAACCTCCCCCGTCTCCAAAGATTTGTTAAATGCATCCTTTAAAGGTTCTGCCAGAACATCTCTGAGCTCTTTCAGTATCTTGGGATGGATCCCATCCAGTCCCATGGCCTTGTGTAAGCTCTGATGAGTAGGGACCGTCTTCTACATGTGTCTGTACAGTGCTCCGTCTGCCTTGTAGCTCTATACAAATGATCAGTAGAATAAGTAGTAGTAGTCCACTTTGCAAGCTGTTTATACACACATTCGTCTATGAATGGTGTGGTATCTACTCCATTCCCATTAGCACCTTTGTCAGTCATGCGTGGCCCTTCTCCAGGATTTTCTTTCATGAACACACAACGGAAGTATTTGTTTAGTATTTCTGCTTTTTCCTCTCCTGAGGAGTGGATGTTGGCCAAGTGTCTGTCCAGATCAGGAACAGCACAGATTCCAGAAAGGCAGATTTATTATGCAGACTCAAGCCTCCGTGAGCGAGCTGCATGCAGGGGTTATATTCCTCTCACAGGCAGGGGTCAGCAGGCGATCCCCCAGCACTAGAAGTACTGGCATGAGACGTGGCTTGTCTCTCATTGTCTTTGGTAAGGGGAAATTGCATCAAGGCACATCAAAAACGCCAAAGCAAAAGACCAGTTAAAAGCAAGTTAAAAGAGAGTAAGTGACATCTGTGTCTGTGCGAAAACATTTATTCCTTGTGCAGAGTTGTCACCTTGGCGCATGCCTAGTTCTGGCCTTGGGTAGGCTCGGGACTCCACCAGGTGGCCAGGCAAATCGGGAAGCAGTTTTCAGGAGATAGTCGCCCACACAGTAGGGTCCATGGTGAGATATGAAATACAGGAGCAGATGACCAGGGCCCCAATACATTGTTACAAATTCCAAGGTCGTTGAAGCTCTCTGGATGGAAAAAGCTTGAAAGTCTGGATTGTCAGCACGTAAACGGATCAGAAAACAATGGTCTCCATACGGAAAAACACTTGGTTGCAGTAATTCTGTAATATCAGCAGGTCTGAGGCTCATGGAACAGGAAACTGTCACTTTGGTTCAGAGGTCATGGTTCAGGCTGTAGGCCACGGTCCCACACTTTCCACAGGTTGGTCCTCGGCACTTTTGAGTCTTGCAATTCCACCTCTGGCCTTCTTCCTTTTCCTAATGTACATGAAAAATTTCTTATCACCTCACTTTACGTTTTTAACCATTTTTTAAATTCCACGTGTGCTTCATCTGGTATTCTTTTTGTAATCTGAATTTTGTGAAAGCTGTGGAGTTTTTTGCCTTTAGTTTTGCAGCCATGTTTTTAGAGACCCATATAGGTTTCCTTTTCCTCTCGTTTTTATTTACTTTCCTTATATATACATCTGCTGTCCTTTTTATAGCCTCCTTCAGTTTAGCCCACTGTCTTTCCATTTCCCTTAACTCCTCCCTCCCTGCCTACTCTTCCTTCAGGTATTTTTTTCAATTTGACTGAAGTCTGCAGTTTTGAAATCTAGGACTTTGGACTCTGCCATGGCTTTTACCTTAAACCATACTGTGTGGTGATCACTGCTTCTTCTGTACCTGACTATAATTTGCCTTGAACTACTACTGGAAAGGAGTGAGCTAAAGACAAATATTTTGCACCGTGCAGGTTATGTCGCCGCTTAGTTTCTGTTCTCTCTTCCGTTTATCCCACAACTTTGTGAATTCCTTTACAGTACTTGGTTTCCTGAGCACCCGTAGAACGGACATTCACTACCCTTTCCATGAAAATACAGTTTCCCCTGCTGATGTTTGAGGCTAATTCCTGTTAGCTTTACATCATGTCCCCTAGTTCTACGGCTGCTTTTCCTTTTAGAGGAGGTTCATTTCTTCTGCATTAATACCTTTCAAGTATTTAAATGTCTGTGCCATACCTCTCCTGTCCCTGTTTCCCTCTAGGGTACAGATATTTAGGTCCTCAAGTCTCATTTCAACAGTAAAATAAGATTTGTTAAAATTTAATGCAAGTGGCACTCTAAATCCCCTGCCTGTGCTGCCCTCACTAATTACTATATATTTGTTTCAGTAGCAGCTTGAAGAAGCTATTTAAGTGCATCCATACTGCAGCCCGGTGAAGCAGCCAGCTATTTAGATTTATATTTAACTCGCAGGCATCTCCCTGACTCCGGGAGGCTTATGGGAAAAAAATGCATAGTCAATGGGTCCCTAAGTTTGTACCTGAGACAATGGAGGGTGAAGTGACTTGTAGGATTTGAACTCTGGCTTCCCTAGTTCACAGTCTGCTCCTCCTTCATTTCAGTTAATGGATCCACCCTGAATTAGGTAAACCAGCTTAGCTTGGGCCCTCAGTACAGAGTGCCCTAAAGTAGTAACTACCTCTCATTTTGGGAATCTATCTTGAGAACTGTTTCAGTGACTCGGAGCTGTGGCTTCCCACTGACTTCTCAGACTGAAAGCTTTGGTGTAGACGGGGCCCAAGAGAGCTTGCTTTTATGACTGGAGGTTAGTAAGAAAAATAAAAGGAAAGGGATGGAGAGGGGGCAAGAACGGAGTGAGAAGATAGGAAGGTAAGAGGAGGAGAGAGGGACCGAAAAGAGAGACAAGAATATGTTGAGGGGGGGGGGGTTCCGAATGGATGAATGTGCCACACACATAACACACATTGCTATCCACCTATGTTCCACCGTTAGGGGTCAGATGCTAGGGAAAGAGAGGGGGGCAGCAAGAGGTAGAGTTATTTACCTAATTCCTGGTAACAGTACCCTCTGCTTCCCTCATTCCCCAGAGTTTGAAATTGCTGAAAAGGCCAGAAATGGGTCCCCTTCCCCACTCGGCAAACTGTTCTCCAAGAGGCGCCCCCATCCCACTCTGGCCTGATTGGGTTGTGGTGTCCTTTGTACCTCTGCTCCATAATTTGAAATGTTGTATGTAGCTCTTCATGAGTTCATGCTCCAAGAGAACATGGGAATCTACAGTTGGATAAAGGCAGAGAAGATGGTGTTGACCTGATTTAGGAAGTGTTTCCTTCCATCGTCTGCTTTATTTTGCACAGTTTGCTTGACAGCTGTTTTTCTCACTTTAAAACATTTTTAGGGGGTTTTAATAATTTGTGAGCAGAGGAGTAGGCATGAGCAAAATACTAAATAAGGGTCTAGTGCAGGGCTTCCCCAGCCAGTTGAGTTTTCCGGATATTCGCAGTGAATGTGCATGAGAGAGATTTGCATAAAGTGGAGGCAGTGCGTGCAAATCTCTCTCGGGCATAGTCATTGCGGATATCCTGAAAATCTGACTGGCTGGGAGGCAGCTTTGGGAACCCCTGGTCTAGTGATTTGAGCCAGGGTTCAAATCCTGCTTCTCCCAATGATGTTCCCTGTGATTTTGGGCAAGTCGCTTCCAGAGCCGGCCCCAGAGTTGGTTCAAGG
Organism: Ichthyophis bannanicus; assembly: GCA_033557465.1. Lineage (NCBI taxonomy): Eukaryota > Metazoa > Chordata > Amphibia > Gymnophiona > Ichthyophiidae > Ichthyophis > Ichthyophis bannanicus. The sequence goes on along the minus strand of CM066032.1, from coordinate 1,760,654,536 downwards.
TGTTGGCGCCCTGGGCACACCTTAAACCTTACGTCCCCCTCGCTTTCGGAACCTGTTGTTTAGCTTTGCGCGCCGCCTTACTGTTTGCTGCCTCCTGGATGTTGCTACTCTAGGCGACCACCTAGTTTGCCTGATGGCTGGGCCAGCCCTGGGCACTTCACCCATCATTGCCACAGACTGTTGGAAACGGAAATACCTGGGTACCCGTGTGTAACTCACCCTATCTCAGTTTTTAAAAAGGCAAGTAATATAAATCCAAATCCAGTTGTAGCATGATCTTGCTTCTGTTTGGTGCTTCTCAATCTGCTGTGCTAACCCAGTAGGAATGAGGTCTGCTCCTGTCTGCTTTCCATCGGCCTTGTAGGTGGAGCCTGATGAAGAAATGGGCTCCTTGTACTGCAGAAATAAGGCACACGGTCCCTTAACTGAAATGTATAACAGAATAGGTCTGGCTTTGTGAAAATTGATGCCGGTTTCTCATTTTATTAACTGAGGCGATGGCTGTGAAATATGACATGAGCAGAGACCGCTTGCTGTTGTATGAAACACGCCACATTGCTGCTGTATATTTCATGATTTTAGGTCGCATGAGTCCTCAAGATTTCCGTGATGCCCCTTGGATTTTATGAGGGTAATTTTTATAAGGGGGTGCCTAGTTAAAATGCATTTTATGGTGCCTGTACTCATCCTGTTTTTTAAAAACAGGTGCGCGTACTTCTCTTTATAACTTTCTACTGTAAGTGGCAGAGATCGTGTCTTAAGGCGTGGACATTTTACATCGGCCCTAGAACCAGCCCCTGCTATAATCTTTGAATACACACACAAAGTGTAGAAATTTATAATCTACATGCATACTTGTACGTTTTGCCCACCCTCCACCCACATGTATGCCCACTGCAAAGTTTGACCATGGTGTGAACGCGTGTACTTTTGCGCTGGTTGGTATTCTATAAGAGGCTATTCACGCCCCCTTATAAAATGACCCCGATGAGCTGACTCTAGTTCAGCTACTTCTCTGTTTTGCAGAGGTTAGAACTTCACTCCTCTTGCCTCAAACCAAAATGCCACAGTTGGTTTTCCCGCTAGGCAATCTCGGGATTTGAAGCCACAACCTTGTGACTACACGAGGAGCCCTGGCATGAAGCTGAAGTAACAACTCCCCTGCTCGAGTTAGTAGGAGAGTCAGCTCTGCTTTTAGCCTGGTTGCCTTTTGTCACTGCTTGACACACAAAGCCAAGCCATATTGGTGGGCTCCTGCTCCCGAGGTTTCTGGCCTGTCGGCTCTTCATGTGAAACATCTTTCTCTGCCCTCATCCCGCTGATGTGCTAGCAATGAGACTCGAAGTGTTCCTGAACTGCTTGAGAGAGAATGAGTGAGTATTTTCTTATATCGTGTAATGATGTTGATACCTAGTGATGCAGAGCCCTGTTTGAACAGAGATTTGCTCTGTCACCAGGAACTAGCTTGCCCCACGTGATGCAGATGATGTCTGTCCAAAGGAATGGTTTTAACTCTCACAGAAGCAATAAGACAGCCTTCAACATACAATGTATATAGTGTGGTATTCATGGACTGAAAACAGGAGGTTCGTGCTTTTTGCTCAGGTTAGGTAGAGGACTGGTGGCTGCTGCATCTCTGCTAGGCATGGCTTAATGAATTGTGAAGAGTCGTTCATTTAACTTAAAGCAATTTAGACATTGCAAGTTCTTCGGTTTAAGGATTTCTTAGCCTCTCTTGGAGTAATTTGATAAGGCCATTTTCCCTTCATAAAACGTGCGTGGGTTTTTTTTTACACGTGGAAACTGTCTTTTCTAAATTTTCTGTGGGTACATGTAAAAAAAAAGTAGGCATAATGGCTCAGCAATCTGCATGTGGGTTGCACTTGAAATGGAGATGTGATGTACATGTCTATCTGTTTTTGTCAAATGCACACATTTACGGGTGAGAATTTGTGTGCCGTTGTGGATAGCTTTGGTTGCTTCTTTTGGACTTTTCCCCAAGTGGAAAGGCTTAAAAGTTAGTGTTCTTCAGCTTGGGAAAGAGACGGCTGAGGGGGAGATATGTTAGAGGCCTATAAAATAATGAATGGAGTGGAACGGATAAAAGTAGATCGGTTGCTTTACCCCATCAAAAAATAGAGAGGAGAGTGGACACGCAATGAAGCTACAATGTAGCACATTTAAGACTAATCGGAGGAAATATATTTTAATTCAGCGTGTAATCAAACTCTGGAATTTGTTACTGGAAGATGTAATAAAAGCTGTTAGTGTAGCTGGGTTTAGGAGATGTTTGGACATGTTTCTGGAGGAAAAGTCCATAAACCATTATTAAAGCAGACTGGGCTAAGCAACATGGAATCTGTCTACCTTCTGGGAACCTGACAGATACTTATGACCTGTAAAAACAGGATACTGGGCTTGATGGACATTTGATCTGACCCAGTATGGCATATCTTTTATGTTCTTATGTACCCTTTCAATGGCTAGTACCACTGTGCAATTCAAATTAAGGCTCTCATTTACAAACTTCTGTTAATGACTTAACATGTTAATCTGAGTTAAGCACATAGTAAATGGACACTTTAGAGCAGTGGTTCCCAAACTCTGTTCTGCGCACCCCCAGCATATCTATGAGACCATTACAAGGGACTACAGGACACACACAAGAGGAAAAGAGAGAGAGACTGGAGGGAACTGGCTGGGAAGGGGGGAGGAGAGAGAGAGAGACTGACTGGAGACAAGGGGGAGGGGGGATCCAGGTGGTGCGGTGGGGATAAACTGGGTACCGTACAACCATAAAGGGAGGGGCTTCGTTTAACCTGCGTAAAATCACATTCTTATGTTGACATGGTAACTCAATTAGTAAATGAAGACCTTATTTTTTTATGACCTGTTAAGATGTATCTTTATAATGTGCATTTTCTCAACAAGAGTTTCTTTTGTTTTAGGACCACTGGTGCCGGAAATTACAGTAACATACATCGCTGTTTCTGCTATATTTTTTAACAGTGGATTGTCATTGAAAACTGAGGTACAGTAAACTGGAAAAAAATCCAAACTTTTTTTAAAATTTGTTTTTTATATTTAGAAATGGTTGACTGCTTTTTTCGTTTTTTGTTTTTTTTTTAAGTTGTTTGGGTTTCATTTAGTAGGTATTAACATTTATTTTAAAATAGATTTCCTAACTAAGAACAAAAACTTCAGTCTGGAAGTGAAGATCCCGCTTCTTAAGGCCTACACTTGTGTCCGCCCGTGGACTGTGCACAGGTGTAGATCTGAAAGAATCCTTCTTCCTTCAATGACCTGTTGTGGAAATCTGGTGGTGGACAGAGGACCAAACACAAAAGTGATTACTTTTTAAATTTATATTTCATCTAGTTACCAAGGTGGATACAGTACAGCATAAATAATATAAAGTAATATGTCCCTCTTTCTCTTTCCCCCTACGTTCCCAGTTCTACCAGTCCATTGCTCCAGTCACCTTTCGCTTCTTCATTTGTTGTTACCAGAAGCAGCCTGAGGGGACTTGGGATTGCCACTGCTTCTGCTTCCTTGCCCTCCCCATTATGCAGATTCCACCCCCAGAGTGGCTACAGATTCTTTTTTTTTTTTTTGGTCTTCAGTCAGGTGGCTAATTGTCGATAGATTGGCATCTATTGCTGCTGTTATTGTATCGATACATCTCATTGCTGACCTTCCTCTTTTGTAGTGACCTTCAACCTTGCCAAGCATGATGTCTTTCTCTAATGATCTCTCTCTTCGCATGATGTGTCAAAAGTATGAAAGTTGAAGTCTTGTCATTTGAGCTTCTAAAGAAAGCTTAGATCTGATCTCCTGTAGTACTGACTAATTTGTTCTTCAGGCAGTCCATGGTATACACGGTATTCTTTGGCAACACAAGAGGCAAGGGTAACCCCTTGAATAAAATTTGCACCAGCGACCTAACTTTACCCTCGCCTTTTGTGTTGCCTGTACTTCTGTGCGAGGGCTCTCCGCTCTCCTTGTGTTCCTACACGGTTTTCTTTGCCAGCACTGTAATGCAAAGGCATCGCTTTTCTTCACTGCCCAACTTTCGCATCCATATGACGTTATTGAAACCACCATCGCTCGGGCAAGTAATTCTTTGTATATTGAGATGCATCTCTGCATTTGAGAATCTTTGAGCACCATTGATATGGAGAGGTGGTTCTCTGAATATAGGTAGAAAGTGCTTGCGGCCAATGATTATCTTTTTAATCACGCTGATGTTGGCTTTCTTCAGCTGGGATGTAAATTTTTCACAGACAAAAAAAAAAAGGACATACCCTTCTTACTTGAACTGTATGCCACTGTGAGGTAAAACAAGATCACAAAAAGAGCGTTTTTGTGTGTGGGGGGGGGGGGGGGTTCCCTTTTCATTTATTTTGTGCGAGCATAGCTCCAGGTTGACTGACATTGCTCTATGCATGGTGATTTGTGTGTGGGAACTAATGTCTTGTCAGTAGAGCACAGTAATCTGATTATCCTACTTAGCTTTGAATTTCAGCTTTTTGGTCAAACAGCCTTTTGGTATGGTGCCTTCAGTAGTGGGGCTCTTTGAGAGTAGTTTTGCAAAGTGATTGTGTATTAAATTGGTTGTACCGCCCCCTGAGGAGCCTAAACCTTTGAATGTTCTAGTGATACATTGAGAGGTGCTCCTCAGATGTTGCTGAGAGTGTGTTTAGGTTGGGAAGGAAAATAATGCGTGTAGAGTGCATTTTCAGTGAGTTTCTGTCTGCTCGTGCTGCGCTGTAGAAAAGCAATAATGCAATTGTGGAATAAAATGGAAAGTGTTTTACGAAGATTTTATGCGGTGCTTTTGACATACCATGCAGCTCACACAGATAGCGATTGGTATAAACCAGAATCTGCTTTCAAAAGGGCGTCTCACAATCTGTGTTTATGGCAAAACTCTCGAGAAGAGGGGTCCTTTTGTATTACCAAGCAAGTTTTGCAACACTCGGGAACAAGATGCAGCAGGAAACTACTTTTTATCACGTTATAACTTGAGACGGGGAATAAGTAGCATTTGAGAACAGAAATTGAATCGAAGTAATGCACAAAGGCTTCAGTCCTCTAAAACAGAGCAGTGATATCTGGTGGCCCTAATATGGATTGCATCTTCAGAATAGTAGGCTTTAGTGTATAGATGTTACATCAGGGGGCTTACCTCAAAATGTTGAAATACGCAAGGTTTTTCTATACCTTTCCCCTGGGATATGTGTTCGTAGCATAGAGTGCTCAAACGAAGCAGTATGGATAAAACTAAAGGGGTATATTGTGAGAAAAGTACCAAACTGCAAAATTCTGTCCATAATTTCAAACTCACGCAAAACAACTTGATTTTCAAACACACAATTTGTAGCTTTTAGTATCTAGATGTGGCTTCATATACAGGTATGACTTCAATTGTTGCAAAATGGGGTGCAATGTTGTGTGTGGGTAAATCGTACATATTGATTGCACAAAAAATACCTCTCCATTTTTTTTGTGCAATGTTTATGATTTACACACACAACCTTGCACCCCATTTGCAACAATTGAAGATAGATAACTTTATCACACGTTTCTTCTCAGAAATCCAACTATTTTTTCTAAAATGCATAACACTATCTGTCCTTGTTCAGGTTCAATCTGAATATGGCAAACTGTATAAAGTTCTTGTTGCTTTGCTAATAAGGATTTAATTCAGCTTTTCTGTCTGACTTATAGGAGTGGTTACTAAATGCAGTACCTCTGTTTTGCAGGTTAGTATCTCCTGCAGTAAATATACATTTACGTTGCTGCAATCAGGAATATTGTACATTTCTGGCTGCAGTAATGTAGATGTCGGGTCCATCCGCAGATTTTCACCTCTCCCTCCCCCCCCCCCGGCAAAAAGCATAACCCTACACCCTACCTCCCAGACCTCTTGCTAGCAGCTACTAGGAGTGTCCCTGGTAAGTGGTAACTAGTGCATGGGCAGGTGTGATTCCTCGTTTCAGCCTTGTTGAGGGCCTGGGTTCAAATTGGTGCTGGTTGACTCCTAGTGGTAATCGCAGCGTACTACTGCAAGGAGTCAATTGCCAAATAAGGGGCACATGCTCTTATATGGCAGCTTGACCCTGAGACTACCGCTAGAGGTCAACAGTGTCACTTTGAACCTGGGCTCTTGGCAGGGCAGGAGCGACTGGGGATTGTACTTTCCCATCCATTAGCCACTAAGGATGCCAGTTGGTGCCTTGGCGGGGGGGGGGGGGACTGGGGATTATGTTTTCTCAGGGAAGTTTGATGGATTTGGGGTAGGGGATGTTGTTTGTTTGTCATTAGGCCACATGTTAGTGACCCGGTTATTTCCAGGGAGGAAAGATAACCTGAGCTCAAATCTGTCATGATGTTTCCACGAGTAACGCAGCGGGTGAAGTAAACCGCAAGCTGCTGTTTGATATGTATAATAATGAAGAGCTTTCCATGCATTGGCATGTTTTGCACTGCATTGATTCACTCACATGGCAAATACATTAATTCACAATTTTGCAATTTTAATGTGTGCTAGATAGCAGAATTCCTGCATTATTCCCTAAACACATGTTAGTAACTACGTCTCTTAGCTTAAAGCTTCAGTACTGTGTGGCATAAAGTTCCCGGTGTTCATTATATATGGCTTTTATACTTTCACCTATGCGCAGCTTTCAGTATGCCTAGCTCCTGGATTTTAATCCAGTGCTGGTGTTTTGGCACAGACCATGCCTGCTTTTGTTTTGTGGTTTTTTTTTCAAATGTCCTATCTCTTACTTTTATGTTCTGTATTCGCTAATTACACACACACACACACTTGATGTAGTCTGTCCGAAAAAGAGCATACAATGAGAGAGATGGCATCGTAAAGGAAAAAAGCAGGTACCTAGTGTTGAAACACCGAGTCAAGTGAATGTCTAAGAGTTGTTTCGTATGGAAGATTGTGTGCAGATGAAAGTCTAAAAGTCACGTTTACTGAAGGCTGCGTGCTTTATGCCTGGACTTGTTGAAGTTGACCCAACAAGCCAAGGGGCTCATGTACTAAAGGCAGAGCTGGGCCAACCACTAGGCAGTTACCTAGGGCAGAAATCTCTGGAGGGCAGCAAAGAGTAGGGAATTTAAAGCTAAACCATAGATTTTGACAGCCAGAGGGGGACTTAAGGTCTGCCTAGAGCACCAACACTTTGAAACAATTCTGGGGCTGGCCCTGACTAAAGAGCACTAGGATGTTGCATCTAATGTGCCAAGAGCACTGAAACTATGGCATGTTAGGTGCAAAGCCACCACGTTAACTGTCGGGGGGTGTGGAAAGCATTTCCCCAAAATTTAATACGGAGCCCTTTAATGCAGGCCACATGGGCATGGATGCAGTTAAATCCATGCTGATTGTTGTGGACATAGTTAATGCGTGGTGTGAACCCATCACTAACTGTGCTGAGCTCCCCGTGCCTACTCTTCGCCCCTAACCCATCCACCCACACACTTGCGACCCATAAGCTTGCTGGAAGATCTGAATTACACCTTCATGAAGAGAGCCACAAGAACTTTGGGCATTTTGCCAAACAGGATGTACCTGAGGAAGGACAGATCCGTGTTCTTCTGTTTTACTTAATTAGCTATTGTTGCACGTTCTTAAAAGGTTTTGATAAAATGCCTGCTGAAAAAAGGACTAATATAATCTAGCAGTATAAAGTAAGCAGTCCCAATGAACAATAGCACTGCTTTATAACACCAGCCTGCTTACAGAAAACATGTGCTTAAATGTTTCAGGGATTTGTGATAATTTTGTGCAAAGACACATACTTTTCAGTTTGTTGTCATTGAAATATTGACATGGAGTTGGATATATTACCCCTTTATTTTTCTATATTTATGTATTGATTTTACATGAAGAACTTCTGAAGAGATCAAGTTACCTGTGTCATAACACAGCCCCAAGAAAGCCTTTTTTCAAATTTTAATGTTGCCAAACCTCCGCATGTTTGTTTTTGGCAGTTGAAAAATTCACTTTAGTCTGTATTGGCAACCTGTGCATATAACTGACTTGTACATGTTCGAGGCTTGTTTAAAATTTTGAAAATTTACCACAAAAATATTCAAATGTAATATTGAACTGCAAAGAATGTCTGAACCAAAATGTAAAGTGGCCTGAAATTGTGATGTTCTCTCTATACTGGTAACATATGTTAAAAGAACACATTGAGTTTGAAAATGGGCCAAATTGGACCAGGGATTCTAGAGAAATTAGCTCCCTCCCTCCCCCTCCCAAAAAAAAAGGCTCAATGTATTTCTGTGGGAAGAGATCCAGCTTCCGTAGCACATAAGTGGTAAAACACAGCAGCTAGTGAATTATTCTTTTCAAACTATCCCCCTCCATAACTGCCCTACCGTTCTGCAAATTGTCCCAGCCCAGGCTTACCGTCATGCAACTCCCAACCCCACAAAATTCTCCCGCTCCCACCCGAGTGTCCCAGAAAACCATCTCCCACCACTGCACACGTGATACAGCATTTTAAGTTTTTCAGATGTCTGTTTCATTTTCTTCAATTGGACTGTGAAAATTAGTGACTGAAGAATCATAGAAGTTTCTTTATTGGTTGCTACGTGTACTGCCAACTAATAGCTGTTGCCATGGGTAGTATTAGATTAAGGCACTGGCGAACTAGGCACATACCTAGGGTCCAGATTTTAAGGGGGGACTTGACAGTTGTGGTCAGGATTGACAGCTGTCTGGCTCCTTCAGGATTTTTGCCTGGATGCCAGAAGGACGACTAATGTGTCTGTGTGTTTTTCAGACTTCAAAACTTGTATTTGTAGTTTTGTAATTCCCCCCCCCCCCCCCCGGGTAACTGAGCCTGACCTGCCTGTTTTACAGTGTTATCTAGTGGCAGACTGTGGATCGGATCCAGCCAATGGGAAGTCTGGGGGGGGGGGGGGCAGCATTGGTGCTGATAGAATCACAGAAAAAAATCAAAATGGTGAGCTGTGGGAAGTTTCTATGCTGTACAAGTTAGGTTTCTGCATATGGCAGAAGATGGAAAAGAAATTTAAGCTCCCCCCACCCCCCTTAAAAAAAAAAAAAATTCTCCCATGCATATCTATGGCAGAAGACGTTCCAGCAGCTGCAGTATATGAACCCTGATTCACAGTGGCTTAGCAAACAGCCCTCCCTTCTCATCTCTTATGATCTGCTCCGGTCTTGGCGGCCCTTCTCCCAACATATGCTCTCAGCCCCAGGCACCAGGTTCAGTTTTTCAGTCGCCAGGGCATCCTGGGGCTTGTCGGGCCCTGGTTTACAGTACTACTAAGTGAAAGGAAGAGAGTTTATATTGAGGAAGGACAGAGATTAAGGTAGGAGAAGAGGAGCGAGGCACTAACACATTTTCAAACCTACCCAGGAGAGAGAGGAGAAGAAAGGGAGTTGAGCTAACATAGCCTTTCCCAGCTCCGACCTCTAAGATCTAATTATGTGGAAAGGCTTGTGTGCGTGATCGGCATATACCAAGTACCTTAATGTGCGGCATTCTTAACACGGATGCACCTGACATGTCGGCGGTGTCATTGGGTGCATTTGTACTCCTTGCCACTGAGCACGCGTCAATTAGCCTTGCCCTATAGGGGCAGCACACTCTTCATGCCCACATTCCACTCGTTCCCCACCCCCATCGCACCGCGGCTGATTACTCTGCGCTCCAAGGCGCGTTCGCCGGCACGCCCCCATGTTCACATCTCTGGCTGCTTTAGTAAAAAGGCTCCTAAATTTTTAAATTATAAAGAAAAAAGTGTCTGATTTCAAAGTCCCATCCTAACCATGCTTCCTGGGATAACATTACATAATTATATACATTTTGATGTCTGGTGAGCAGCTGGATGTAGATGTTCTTAGATAGCAATTTAAGCATAAAAAATCACTGTGTTGGTTCTTTTGTTTTTTTCTCCAGGAGCTGACACGTGCCTTGATGCACGTGAAACTGCACTTTTTTGTCCAGATCTTCACTCTTGTGTTCTTCCCTTCAGCAATCTGGTTGTTCCTCAAACTCCTGTCGATCACCTCCATCAATGAATGGCTCTTGAAAGGGTGGGTGTAAAACAAATGCATAAATAATGAAAACGTAGCTGAAACAACCCACTGGCTCAAGAGTCAAAGGGGCAGTGAATCAAAGTGCTTTAACATTAGCTGTTGAATAGTGTTTAATGCATACATTTTTGGAAAATATTAATGAGATGCAAACGAAGAGTGCATCAATGCAGGTGTCACTATATATAGTCAGTTAAGTACATATGTTAATATGGGTATAGTGACAATTTTTGGTTTTTTTTTACATTACTAGGCCTGTAATAAATATTTTAATATGCATTTTTCACTGTGCTAATAGTTAATGAACTGTTTAGTATAATTTTACAAATTATTACCTCATTAGCATATATCTTGCATTAAATGTTAATGCAAAATAGTGAATGCATGCTAAATCCTTGCATAAGAACATAAGATATGCCATTCTGGGTCAGACCAAGGTCCATCAGGCCCATTATCCTGTTTCCAACAGTGGCCAATCTAGTCACAAGTACCTAGCAGTCTCCACAAAAGACACAGGTTCCTCAATGTTTGTATTGGGTCAGGCAGTGATATCCTGGGTCCCTTTTTAATAATGGTTTATGGACCTTTACTCCAGGAACTTGTCCAAACCTTTTTTAAACCCAGCTACACTAACAGCTTTTACTACATCCTCCGGTAACAAATTCCAGAGTTTGATTACACGTTGAGTGAAAAAATATTTTCTCTTATTAGTTTTAAATAGTTTACCCTGTAGCTTCATTGCATGTCCCCTAGTCTTTTTATATTCTGATGATGTAAACAATCCATCTACGTTTACCCGTTCCACTCCATTCATTAATTTATAGACCTCTATCATATCTCCCCTCAGTCGTCTCTTTTCCAGGTTGAAGAGCCATAACCTTTTTAGCCCTCTTCATAGGAGTATCCTTCCATCTCCTTTGCCATTTTGGTGGCTCTTCTCTGTACCTTCGTACATTGGCCCTCAAATATGGAAATCCTGATAAAACTGTAATAGTCATATGACACTTTCATTTGCACGGTAGTGATGTTAAAACTAATTTCTCACATTTGATCCTGGGTATAAGTTTTGGCCTGTATTTTTGTTTTAGCAGCAACATTCATCTCTAAATTTAAGAAATTCTCATAATCATCTGTGTATATTCCATATCGTTCTGCTAGACCAGTCAAGACAAGTGGGTTGTGTCCCCCTACCAGCATATCGGTGTAGACAAAGAACCAATGAAAAACCAAGGTTTCAATGACATCTCTCCCATGCCTCTATTCGCCTCAGCCACCAGAGGTCCCTTCAGTATTTCTTTATTGCCAGCAGATAGTGGATGGATTTTCTCCTCTCTGAAGAAAATTCGGAAGATTTGAGAGGAAAAGATTGATTTAAAACACTCGTGAATGACATCCTGCCGGTTGATCTCTCACTAGAGTGTAATATGAGAGGCTCCATTAGACTGCGGTCTTTTTGGTAGCTATAGCAGGAAGGAAAATTTGTTTCAGCTCTGCACTCTTATCCTGGATAAAAGCCAGAAATTGGAAGGATCTGGAAGAGGTCAACTGACTCGCACAATTTCAGTGACCCCTCCCTCCTCCTCTGTTCTCCCCCGCTGTCTCCCGAAGACTGCAGAGGGATCTGCTACTAGCCACTTTAAACACATGATGCAAAGCCAGAGAAACGGCTCCTGGGGAGTAGAGCTGAACCTGACACAGGTTTTCGGCTTGGGACTTTCAGGGGGTGATTACCAAGGCTTGACTTTATCACTATTCTTGTTGGGGGCTCCCGATTCCGTCTTCCTGGGATGCATTTGGGGTGGACCGTTGGTGTGGTGTGGGGTTTCCTGCTGTTTTCTATATGCGTTAGTAGCGTTTTTACGGTCGCACGGTCCTAACGTGTGTTCAGCCCAAACGGCTCCAACACGCATTCCTTCCCTAGCGCCTGTAACATGGGTTGCTCTAAAAAGTGCAGTTAACGTGTATTGCATTGAAAGTGCAGTTACCGCGTGCCTTTGGACCGCCATGGCCTTAGCGTGCGCTGTTGTGACACTTGCCTGAATTCTCTGTCGTCTTCCAGGAAACGCTGCCTTCTTCCAGGGTGGCATTCTCTGAAATGCTTCCCGTTCCACATGCAGGACCCAAAACGCAGGCAGAGCTCCGAAGCTTAAATGCTTGGCTGAGACAATGGTGCAGAGAAAAGGATTTTAGATTCATTAGGAACTGGGCAACATTCTGGGGAAGGAAGGAGCTCCAACTTAACTGGGATGGTACCAGGCTGCTGCCATTAATCTTTAAAAAGGGGAGAGAGCAGCTTTTAAACTAGATAATAGGGGAAAGCTGAGAGTTGCCCAAGAGTGCATGGTTTGGAAGGATGTATCTTTTGAAGAATACTAGCAAAAGAAGGAAGTTAGGGTATCCCGACAGAGAGAGTCCAATAAAGATAAAAGTAACCCAGATGCTCTTAAGTTCAGAGCTGAAAGATTCCAAATTACCCTATCAACTGATAGCCAGATTAATATGAATAAAATACAACCTCTAAAATGCCTGTATGCAAATGTTAGAAGTCTAAAAAATAAGATGGGAGAGTTAGAATATATAGCACTAAATGAAAGGTTAGAAATGATTGTCATCTCAGAGTCCTGGAGGAAGGAGGGCAACCAATGGGATACTGTGAAACCTGGGTACAAACTATATTGCAATGATTGGGTAGATCAAATTGGTGGGTTGGAGGGGTTGCGCTCTGTCAGAGAGGGCATTGGGTCACGAAGGATTAAAGTTTTGCATGTAGAATCTCAAATGGATAGAAATCACATGTAAAAAGGGGAAGGCAATGGCAGTAGTGATGTACTACCGACCTTCTGGTCAGAATGAACAGATGGATGATGAAATGCTAAGAGAAATCAGGGAAGCTAACAAAAATTACAGCATATTATTAATAATGGGTGATTTCAATTACCTGGTATCGACTGGATCAATGACACTGCAGGACATACTAGGGAGATAAAGTTTCTAGATGAAATATATGACTGCTTCTTGGAAAAGCTGGTTCATGAACAGACAAGAGGGAAAGCTATTCTGGACCTAGTCCTTAGTAGAACATAAGATATGGTGCAGGAGATAAGGGTTTTGGGGCCACTTGGCAATAGTGATCGTAGCATGATCACATTTGATTTAATAAATGGAAGAAGGATGGCAAGGAAATCCACAGTACTACCTTTTAACTTTCAAAAGGGATACTTTGATAAAATGAGGAAAATAGTTAAGAAAAATCTAAGAGGAGCAGCTGCAGAGGTTAAAGATTTACATAAAGCATGGGCATTGTTTGAAAATACTATCTTGGAAGCCTAGACCAGATGTATTCCATGCTTTAAGAATAGTGGAAGGAAGGCCAAAAAACTGCCAACATGGTTTAAAGGTGAGGTTAGAGAAGCAGTTATAGCCAAAAACCCCATCCTCAGGAAATAGAAAAAAGCCACATGGCAAAAATGGGGAAGCAACATAAGCACTAGCAAGTTAGATGCAAGACATTGATGATGCAGGCAAAGAGAGAATTTGAAAAAAAAATTTGCTGTGCAAGCAAAAACGCATAATAAAAACCTTTTCATATAAGTATATTCATAGCAAAAAGCTTGTGAGTCAGTTGGACCATTGGATGATAGAGGGGTAAAAGGGACACTAAGGGAGGACAAGGCCATAGTGGAGAGATTGAATGACTTTGCTTTGGTCTTTACGGAAGAAGATGTAGGGAAGTTACCCATGGTTGAAATGGTATTTAAAGGTGATATAGCGGAAGAATTTGAAGAAATACTGATACACCGGGAAGATGTATTTACAAGTATTTGATAAACAGAAGAGTAGAAAATCACCTGGACCGGATGGTGTACATCAAAGGAAGTTAAAAGAACTGAAAGATGAGATTGCAAGCGTACTATTAATAATCTGTGAACTACCATTAAAATCATCTGTAGTCCTTGAAGATTGGAGAATGGCGAATGTAACGCCAATTTTTAAAAAGGGTTCCAGGGGTGATCTGGGAAACTACAGACCAGTGAGCCTCATATTGGTACCGGGCAAAATGATATAAATCTTTATAAAGAGCAAAATTACTGAACATGGCTTTCTCCCATTAAACTATGACTTTAAACATGTTCAATAATGGATTTAGCCAAGGAAAATTTTGTCTTACTAATCTGCTATATTTTTTTGAAGGTGTGAATAAACAGGTAGATAAAGGTGACCTGGTTGATATAGTGTATCTAGCTTTTCAGAAAGCCTTTGACAAGGTACTTCATGGGAAACTCAGCAAAATTTAAAAAGCCATGGGATAGGAGGCAGTATACTATTGTGGATCAGGAAATGGGTAAAAGAAAGCAGAGGGTAGGGCTAAATGACCAATTTTCTCAATGGAGAAAGGTGAATAGTGGAATACTGCAGAGATCTGTGCTAGGCCCACTGCTTTTTAACATATTCATAAATGACCTGGAAATGGGAATAACAAGTAAGGTGATCAGATATGCAGACTTAGGAGTCATCGTGGATAACATGTTGAAACCCTCCACCCAATGTGCAGCAGCGGCAGCGGCCATGAGAGCAAATAGAATGCTAGGAATCATAAGGAAAGGAATGGCAAATAAAACCAAGGATATTATAATGCCTCTGTATTGTTCCCTGGTGAAACTACACCTTGAATATGGTGACCAGAATGCCACACAATATCTTAAAAAGGATATAGCGGAATTAGAAAAAGCACAGAGAAGAGCCACCAAAAATGGTAAGGGGAATGGCAGGGTACCCCTATGAGAAAAGGCTTAAAAGGGTAGGGCTCTTCAACTTGGAAAAGAGACAGCTGAGGGGTGATATGATGTCTATAAATTAATGAATGGAGTGGAATTGGTAAACATTGGTTATTTATGCCATCAAAATGTAGGAAGACTAGGGGACACGTAATGAAGGTGCAATGTAACCCATTCAAGACTAATAAGAGAAAATATTTGTTCACTGAACATGTAATCAAACTCTGGAATTTGTTACCGGTGGATGTAGTAAGTTGTCAGTGTAGCTGGGTTTAATTGGACTGTGAAGGGGAGTGGCCTAGTGGTTGGGAAAAGTTACCTCAAGCTGGAGGACCAAGTGTTCAGTTTTTATTCAGGGACAGCAATCTCTGGCTGGAGGGACTGGGGTCTCTAGTCGTATAGGTGCTTCTTGTGCCTTGGGCAAGCTACTTAACCCTCCGTTGCCTCAGGTTCTCATGTAGGTTGTGAGCCCTTCGGGAACGAGAGACTATATCTAGTACCTGCTTGTAATATTTGTAAACTGCTCTAATGCCTTTCAGTCTGGGCGGTTTATCAAGAAATAAAGATAAAAGATAAAAAATGTTTTTGGACAAGTTCCTGAGGAAAGGTCCATAATCCATTATTAAAGAGAACTCGAGAAATCCACTTCTTGAACCGGGACAAGCGTTGTAGAACCCATGTGCCTTTTTGGGAACCTGCCAGGTACTGTGACCTGGATTGGCCACTGTTGGAAACAGGATACTGGGCTTGATGGACCTTCGTCTGATGCAGTATAGCATTTCTTATGTTTTTATGATCTGTGGCAAGTGAGGAACCTCATCTCTGATTCTGGACTCTGCTTTTTCTGTATGGCAGCCTCTGAGTGGTCCCTGAGGGGCCTGCATCCTCTCTTTCAGCTCATTGATGCAGTTAGTCCGTCCTTGCCTGCCTCAGGGCAGGAGGTGATGGATGGCACTGTAGCTAAGGATATCCTGATGACTGGAGGATCTGGCAACCAGGCCATGAGCCGCTCCTCATCCTCTAGGGGATCTGTGGTGGCAATGCCCCTGGTGTTGGGGAGTCTTTTCTGAAAGGTGAGTTTCTGGACTCTGGATTGTCCTCCCTGGGATTCTTTTCCTTTCTACAGCAGGCTGGGTTCTTCTGGCATGGAAATTCAGACCTTGCGGCCTCTGGGTGCCCCAGGCGCAGTTTTGTGGTGGACAGGCTGAGAGCGCAAGCCCTGTTCATCTGCTTTTGGCAAAGAGTTTCTGGCGAAGGGCATCCCCTGGAGATGGGGAGGCATCTCGGACCAATTCGAGATTTGGACTGTGACTTGGATTCAGATATCTAGGTGCTGGGCTCTGATGATGAAGATGTACTCTTGCCTTCAGAGGACTGTGATGAGGCCGGGGTGATATGCCTGTTCTGGAAGGAGGAGCTGGTGGTGAGTGCCAGGGTTTCATCTGCCTTGAACCTGGCAGATGCTCTAGAGGCCGAGCAGGAACCGAAGTTGCACCCGCTTCTGCAAGGGGTGCAGAAATCCACTGCTGTCTTCCTGTTCTCATAGGTGATCAAGGATATGATCCAGTCAGAGTGGGATTTGCCCAGTATCCCACCTCTAGGGGTTAAGAGTATGTAAGAAGATGTATGTTCTCTCGGAGCAGGAGTGCATGGTGTAACTTGATATTCCCAAAGTGGATGTGCAGGTCATGGCGGTTATTAAGCGGGCCACCATCCCTGTGGAAGGTGGCTCCGCCTTAAAGGATCTCTGGAATGAAAGGTGAATGCTTTGTTGAGCTGCCAGTTTGCCACGGTGATGGCTATCCTTAAGTTGTCAGTATGTGTGAGCCTGACTTCTCGAGCCCTGCTTCAGTGGATTCAGTCTTTTCTGCCAGATGATACTACCCCTCTTTTGGATTTGGCTGCAGCCCTCCTTTCTGATGCCATTATGACCTTGTAAATATGGAACGTCCAACAAGGAATGCAGTATAGATTGGCATGATAGAAGTTGGCGCGGCTCCTTACATGAGCACACTATATTTAACTAAGGTCACAAGTTGAATGGTCCTCAATTTCAAGATAGAGTACCTTTACCTGATTTGCCCCTGACGAAGGTTAGCGAAACACGGCCTGTGTCGGGTTGGTAATAGGTCAAAAACTATAAAATAAAGTCTGTTTTTCCACAATAATCGTGGTTTAGACTGTGTCTCTGGTAAATATGGAATCCAGGGACAGTGCCCTTTCTACTGTGTCATGGAGGTGGATCTGGGCACTGGGCGGTGGACCCCTCCTCCAATTCGTGGCTGGTCCAACTGGCCTTTAAAGGGAAGTTTCTGTTTGGAGCTGATTTGGAGAAGCTGGTGAAGGACTTTGGCAAGACAAAGTCTTACTGCCTTCCTGATGACAGGCCCTGAGAAGTGGGCAGGAGTCCCTTTCTCGTCAGCCTCCTCCTGTCCCTGTGGGCGTGCTGGCAGGACTCCCGGGGATCTCAGGACTTTCATCATTACTGACCTGGAAATCCTTTCTTCTCCTTTGCTTCCAGACTTCTAGTTCACTCTCGGTCCTTTCATGGGGCCAGTGGGCCAAGGGACTCGGTCCCCTCCAGAGATGAACCCTTTCGGACTGTGCAGTGTTCTTCCAGATGGATGCAGGTTTCCCCTTTTTTTTTTTTTCCCAGGAATGGATCCACGCCTGCAAGGATCGCTGGGTGCTAGACACCATTCAGTTTGGCTATGTTCTGGAATGCAAGGAGCCGATTTCCCCTTGTGGATCTGCAATCAAGTGTCACTGTGCGGTCCACCTTGTGGAAGTTGCTGCCCCCAAGGGCCATTCTCCTGGATGAGCGGGGCAAGAGCAAATGCTCAATCTACTTTGCTGTGCAAAAACCGAGTGGTTCCTTCCAGCCCATTCTGGAACTTAAAGGAGTCAATGAGCACTTGCGCATCCTGCACTTCCGGATGGAAACCTTGCACTGTAATTCAAATTGTGTGCTGAGGGAAGTCCTTAGCTTCTCCGGATCTGGCCGAGGCATACTTTTACATCCCAATCTATATTTTGCCATGCTTGGCTCACTACCAATCCACTATCCACCACCCCAAGGGCCTTCTCCAAGGTCATGGTGGTGGTGGCTGTGGCGCCACACGATCTGTGTCCATCCATATCTGGATGACTGGCTCATCTAGGGCCGTTCCCTTTCAGAAGCATCTCAGGTGGCATCCTCAGTAGCGTCCTTTTTTGGAAAGCCTCGGCTGGGTGATCAGTTTGGGAAAGAACCTGCTGCTGCCTTCCCAGTCCCTGTTCTGGGAGTATGTTTCGACATTCTAGCAGAGTTTTCCTGCTAGAGGAGAAAGCCAAAAGACTGTTGGATTGCCTAGCGCTAGTCTGTGTGCAGCAGGCTTACAGAGTCTGGGATTATCTTCAGCTGCTTGGATTGATAGCAGTAACCATAGAGATGGTGCCAAAGGTGCATGCTCACATGTGACTGCTCCAGCAATCCTTGCTGGCTTGGTGGTCACTGAGTTCTCAGGGGTTCGAGTGCAGGCTCCTGCTCCAGTTGATGGTCAAGCCCATCCTATGGTGATGGCAGTAGCCCTGTCATCTGAGGAAGGGCATGTTGCTAGATGACTTCTCCTGGATCCTTCTGATGATGGCTCCCGGTCTCTCGAGCTAGGGAGCCCATTGCCAAGATCGGAGGGCCCAGGGCCGTTGGAACTGCAGAGAAGAGCTGTGGTCCATCAACCACCTTGAGGCAAGGGCCATCAGGTTGGCTCTTCTGTGTTTTTGGGCCCTGGTTGAGGACTGGGTAGTTCAAGTGTTTTCAGACAACTCCACAGCACTAGCTTACGTCAATTGACAAGGTGGTACGAGAAGTGCAGGTGTAGCTCTGGAGATGGCTTTCCTCTGTTTGCCTGGGCGGAGAAGAACCTCCTAGCCTTATCAGCTCAGCATATTGTTGGGGTAGACAATGTGGAAGCGGACTTCCTCAGCTGGCACTCTCTGATCCTGGAGAATGGAAGTTGAGTCAGGAGGCATTTTGGTTGATTCTGTGGCGCTGGGGTCACACCGAAATGGATCTGATAGTGACCCACTGTAATGTCATAGCTTGCTGCTTCTTCAGTTGCCACATGGAGATGGGGTCCTGGATGGGCATAAGAACATAAGATATGCCATTCTGGGTCAGACCAAGGTCCATCAAGCCCAGTATCCTGTTTCCAGATTGAAACCAGGTCACAAGTACCTAGTAGTTTCCCCAAAAGACACAGGTTCCACAATGCTTTTATTGGGTCAAGCAGTGGATATTCTGGGTCCCATTTAATAATGGTTTATGGACCTTTCCTTCAGGAACTTGTCCAAACCTTTTTTTAAACCCAGCTACACTAACAGCTTTTACTACATCCTCTGGTAGCAAATTCTAGAGTTTGATTACACATTGAGTGAAAGACTATTTTCTCTTATTAGCCTTAAATAGGTTACCCTGTAGCTTCATTGCATGCCCCCTAGTCTTTCTATATTTTGATGGCATAAACAATTGATCTATGTTTACCCGTTCCATTCCATTCATTAATTTATAGACCTCTATCATATCTCCCCTCAGCTGTCTCTTTTCCAGATTGAAGAGCCATAACCTTTTTTAGCCTCTCTTCATAGAGGTATCCTTCCATCCCTTTTACCATTTTGGTGGCTCTTCTCTGTACCTTTTTTTTATAACGTGTGTAATTTGGTGTATAGAGCGTCACCCGGGCATGATTGTTCTGGTGGCACCAGATTGACCAAGGAGAGCATGGTTCAGGGAGTTGTTAGCAGGATGGGAACAGCTGGGGGATGTAGAAAAACAGTGGGCAAAACTGAAAGGGGATATTTTAAGGGCAACCAACCTTTTTGTTAAAATGGTAAATAAAGGTAAAAGGAAAAGGAGACCGTTATGACTTTCGAAAGAAGTAGCTGAAAAGGTGAAGAAAAAGAGGGAGGCTTTCATGAAATACAAGAGATCACATAGAGATGAAGACAGGCATCTATATTTGGAAAAACATAGAGAAGATAGCAAAGTAGTCAGGAAAGCAAAGATTCCAAAAGAGGAGGAAATAGCCAATGCAATAAAATGGGGGGATAAGACATTTTTCAGATATGTTAGTGAGAAGAGGAAGGGCAAAAGTGGTATTGTCAGACTCGAGGGTGAAGGGGAGGAATACGTAGAAGCTGATGATGATAAAGTGGAATTGCTTAACAAATATTTCTGTTCTGTGTTCACAGATAAAGAACCAGGAACAGGACCTCAGAAAACACCCACAAACAGGAACAGAAGCGAGGGACATCTTGAACAATTTTCAGAAGACTGCTTTTGTGAGAAACTAGCTCAACTTAAAGTAGACAAAGCGATGGGACCGGATGGGATACACCCTAGAATACTGAGGGAACTTGGGGACGTTCTAGCATCTCCACTGACTGACCTTTTCAATGCCTCATTGGAGTCGGGAGTGGTGCCAAAGAACTGGAGAGAAGTTCATGTGGTACATTTACACAAAAGCGGAAGTAAGGATGCAGTTGAAAACTACAGGCTGGCTAGTTTAACTTTGGTGGTGAGTAAATTATTGGAAACACTGCTGAAAGAGAAAATAGTGAGGTTTCTGGAGTCCAGCGGATTACAGGATCCGAGGCAGCATGGATTCACCAGAGGCAGGTCTTGTCAGACAAATCTGATTGATTTCTTTGACTGGGTGACCAGGGAGTTGGACCGAGGGAGAGTCCTAGATGTGGTGTATTTAGATTTCAGTAAAGCCTCTGACATTGTTCCTCACAGGCGACTTATAAACAAACTGAGCACCCTAGGGATGGACCCTAAAGTTACTGCTTGGATTAGAAATTGGTTGTGTGGGAGGCGACAAAGAGTACAGGTAAATGGAGCTCACTCTGAGGTGAAGGACGTTACCAGTGGTGTGCCCCACCAATCTGTCCTTCATCCGATTCTTTTTAACATCTTTGTTAGTGATATAGTGAAAGGGTTGTCGGGTAAGGTTTGTCTCTTTGCGGATGATACCAAAATCTGCAATAGAGTAGACACCCAGGAAGTTATAGATAACATCAGGAGTGATCTAGCTAAGCTTGAAGAATGGTCTAGAATTTGGCAACTGGGATTTAATGTTAAAAAATGTAAGGTCATGCATTTGGGCTGCAGCAATCCAAGGGAGCAATATAGTATAGGGGGTGAAGTATTTTTGTCCACTAAAGAACAGTGGGACCTAGGCAGGGTTGTGTCTGATGATCTTAAAGTAGCTAAACAGGTAGAAAAGATGACGGCAAAAGCTAGAAGGATGCTTGGGTGCATACGGAGAGGAATGGCTAGCAGAAAAAAGGAGGTGATAATGCCTCTGTATAAGTCTTTGGTGTGACCTCATTTGGAGTATAGTGTGCAATTCTGGAGACCACACCTTCAAAAGGATATAAACAGGATGGAGTCAGTACAGAGGGTGGCTACTAAAATGGTTAGTGATCTTTATTATAAAGCATATGAGGACAGACTTAAGGATCTTAATATGTACACCTTACAGGAAAGACAGGATAGAGGTGATATGATTGAGATGTTTAAATACCTCTGTGACATAAATATTCAGGGAGAGAGCCTCTTTCAATTGAAAGCAAGTTCTGCTATGAGGGGACATGGGATGAGGGTGAAGGGGGGTAGATTCAGGAGTGATATGCGGAAAAACTTCTTTACGGAAAGAGTGGTGGATCCTGGAATAGTCTCCCAGTGGAGGTGGTAGAGATGAGGACAGTAACTGAATTCAGAAAAGCATGGGACCAACACAGAGGATCTCTAAAGGAAAAAGGGGACTGATGTAGTTGTTGATAAGGAAGGACAGACTAGATAGGCCATGTGGTCTTTTTCTGTCGTCATATTTCCATGTTTCTATGTTTCTAGCGATTTACAAAAAGTGAATCTTAGTGTCTTTAAGTTGGCAGTGTGAGGTGTTTTGCTGTTATTAACAGCACATGCGCTGTTTACAGATTATGCACGATTTGCAGAATGTGTGCAAATTACAGCATGTATGCTATTTCAGGACATATTCACAAGTTGGGATGCAGTCAATCAGAATAATATAAAGGACGGAGGAAGATCTACTTGCTGAGGGATGGAGTGTTAGGCAGGATTTTAGGTTGGATCAATGTTGCTTGGTTCTAGTGGGCTCCTGAAATGGAGCACGAAAAGGTGCGTTTTAAGTTCCTTATGGAACATGGAGAGTTCCTTGGTAGATCTCAGTTTATCAGGTAGGGTGTTCCAGAATGTGAATGTAAAGTATGAGAATACATATATCGCTAGTGGTCCGGTTAGATTTGTGGAAATCGGAGGGAATTGCCAGTGTATTTTGTGTGCAACCTCGTCTGTCGTACATCTGCTGGCCTGTTAATTAGGAAGGTAAGCTGCGAGGGGGCTATGTCTCTGAAAAGTTTGAATAATGTCATTATTGTTTTGTAGTTAATGTGGCTTTGATTTTTAAGCCTGTGTAAGCTTTATATAGGATAGGAGTGATGTGGTCTGATACAGGGGTTTTCCATACTATGCACGCAGCAACATGTTGGGCCATCTGTACAGTAGCTGGTTTAGGGCTTGCTTGGATAGACCTTGCAGGATGCTATTGCAATAGTCGAAGTGTGGTGTGATCAGTGCCTGGAGAACTGATCTGAAATCGTGGCTTGAGAGTAAGGGTCTTAGTTGCTGTACCATCCTGAGCTTATAATAGATTGTTCTGGTGATAAGCTTTATATGTGTGGTCATACTGAGGGTCTGATCTAGGGTGACACCAAGGTACTTTACTTCGTTTTTTTACTAATAGATCATCCTTGCTGTAATTTTTTGGGGGGGTGAAGTCATGGTTCCTAGTTACATATAGAACCTCAGTTTTGTTATAGTTGATTTTGAGTTTGTGCCTGTTGCATCTCTTCAATGCTTCACTTAAGCAAATTGTGATTTGATGGAGGATGGGGTTTGCAGTATCAAAAGACAGATACAGCATTATATCGTCCACATAAATGTGGTATCCTACATTTAATTTCTTGAAGATAGCGCAGATGGGCTGGAGGTGGATGTTGAACAGGAGGGCTGAGAGGGCAGAGCCTTGGGGCAGGCCTTGTTCTTGTTTGTATGGCTTGGACGTGTGTTGATTAAATTTTGATCTGTTGAGTTAGGTCAGAAAGATAAGACTTGAACCATTGGAAGAGCGTGCCTTGTATCTCTAACTGTTGGAATCTGGTGAGCAGCATATCATGGCTGATGCTGTCAAATGCCGAGGCAATGTCTAGGAATATAAAGATGAACACATGTTTTGTGTTGTCTATTCCTTTGATCAGTGTATCAGCGTTAGGAGGGTCTCGACACCGTGGTGTTGCCTAAAACCATATTGTTGTTCATCTAGGGGGGCATGCATATCCACATAGTCCTGGAATCTTATTTGTACTGTCTTTTTTTTTCAATGACTTTGACTACGAACGGGAGACTCGAGATTGGCCTGTATTTATTTATTTTATTTATTACAGGCTCTTATATACCACACTATTTAGCATCAGCGCGGTTTACATTATAACAATAGACCAGAACAACAAACTGTTTGGTTTTACAGAGAACAGGTACGACAACTTGGATAAACATAGGGGAATTGTTAGCTGAAACTATTTACATATGTATTTACATGTATATACAGTAGGTTTTATGTTCTTAGTTTGAGTTGGGTCCTGTAGAACAGGTGGTCAAAGTGGGGATGGGTGGTCAGGTCGGTGTCTGGCTGGTCTGGTAGTAGTGGGGGAAAAGGTGAGATTTGAGTGCCTTTCTGAATAGAGTTAGATCGGTGACATCACGAATCTCCGGTGGCAAGGTGTTCCAGCATTTAGGGGCATAGAAGCTGAAAGCTCTGTTAGACGTTGCTAGTGTGCATTTTGTTGCTGCCTTAGGGATTACTAGCGCGTTTGTAGATATCATTCTTCTAGATCTGTTAGGTGGAACGGTCTGAATGAGGTCTATTAGTGAGGAGGAAGTGATGCCTTTGATGGCCTTGAAGGTGAGTAACAATGTCTTGAACAACAGCCTTCCATGTATGGGGAGCCAGTGGAGCTGCTTTAGGATAGGTGTTACGTGGTCCCTTCTTGATGCTCCATAGAGGACTCTGGCAGCGGTGTTCATGGCAAGTTGTAAAGGGTTTAAGGTGGACTGTGGGAGGCCTTGAAAAATGGCATTAGCATAGTCGAGGTGCGGTAGGGTTAAGGCTTGGAATATAGTCCGGAAGTCGTCTGGATCAAGCAAGGAGCGAAGGTGTCGGAGTGTCCGGATCTTGAGGTAGATCGCTCTAACTGTGTTGGTTATATGTAATTTCATATCCAGGCGTTGGTCCAAGGTAACCCCAAGGTATCGAATTGAAGATTTTGTTTGGAGCTCGGCTTCTTTCACCTTTATTTGGGGTGGGGGAGTGAAATGTGGGTCTCTAGTGATGAAGAGCACCTCAGTTTTCTTGTGTTGAATACGGAGGTTTTGCGACTGAAGCCATTCAGACACTGCATCCTGTATGATGTGGTATTGTTTTTATTCATGGATTAGCCCTTTAGAATTGGACAGATCATTGCTTGTTTTAATGTGGGTGGCATATATCCTTGTGTCAGGGATATATTCACAATTTTGAGTAAAACAGGTGCTAGTTCTGACTTGGTTGCTTTCAGCCAGTTAACTGGGCAGGGATCAACACTAGATGTTATGATATGATATTGATTTTGGAAATTTATGTTATCAAGATATTCTAGCTTTATCTATGGGAACGTGACCAGGTTATAATAGAGGCAGGGTTAGTGTTTGGGAGGGGGTTGTAGCTGAGGTTGTTTGTCTTGTTTTGCTCATGCAATGGTTAGCCAGAATTTACGGGTTGATTGGGGGGTTGTTTGCATCATCATTGGGAATGCGAGTCAGGGTTCCTACAATTTCAAACAGCTCTCTAGGGTGATTGAGGGATTTGTCAAGTATGTTGGTGTGATATTCCTTCTTTTTATTGTTATAGTGGCTTGTAGTGTTGTAAGATATTCATGTAGAGTGTTCTGTCTTCTTTGGACTTGGTGATCCTCTAGATATGCTCAATCTTCCATAAAGTTTTCTTTATCCTTCTTAGATCTTGAGTGTACCATTCTGCATGATATTTTTTAGGCTGCCTTTGGTGCTGTGGCAGCGTTTTCTATTGAGGCATTCCATTTAGAGAAGATAGCATCTAAGCCAGTTAAGTTAGGGTCAAGATGCTGGAGGGTATCATTTGGGACTCTATCTTTTACAAATGGCTTAAATCTTCTGGACGGGAGGCTTTTAGTGCACGAGGATGAAGGGTGGAATTGTGATGGTAATGTAAGCTTTATATATTAGGTAGTGGTCAGAACATGGGACCTATGTTGTATGTGTGTGTGTGTGTGTGTGGGGGGGGGGGTGTTGTGAAAGCTTGCAGAGATCATTAGGTAAGAACACTAAGCCCAAAATATTTCCTCTGTTGTGGGTAGGTACGTTGATTATTTGATGGTAATCGATGTCCGACATTGAGTTAAGGAATGCTGTAGCATGAGTAGTGTGCACTGAGGCTAGGTTAAAGTCATCTAGGAGGAAAAGTGGTTTTTTTGTTGAGAAAGTACATATGATTTCAATGAGGACATCAAGACTATTTGGGCTAGCATTAGGGGGCCTGTATGTTAAGCAGTAGAAGAGATGGTTGCTCGCAATGATGAGGATTTCTGTGCCTTCAACATTTTTTGATATAAGGAGTGAGGCTTTCAACTCGGTTTTTATCATAATGAGTACACCACCTCCACATTTAGTTACCACAGGGGAGTGAAAGAAATTGCACCCATGGATTCTAAGTTGATTGTCTAGTACTATATCTGATTCTGATAGCCATGTTTCTGTGATGCACATAACATCAGGATCTTTCACTAATGCTGTCTAGAACAACAGGTATTTTATTTCTTACTGAACGTGTGTTAGTAAGGTAGCATGTAATTGTTGCTGAATTGGGTGTGCCTAGGATGGTATGTTGAATTGTTCTATCTGGATTTCGTTTAAATCCAGTTGTTGGTTTATGACCCATTGTGATGGGGCCATATCAAGTCTGACTATAAATTATTGGTATGTACTGGTGTTAGATATATGTAAATGGGTGGGAGTAGGTCTGGTTTATGAGACAGAGGGCAGTGCATATGTAGTAGCAACACCAGAGGCAGGATTTGGTCTCCATGGTGAGATAGGGGGAATGGATGTTGGAGCTGGATTGGACAATGAAGGATTAGGCTGTCTAGGGAATACAGTAGTAGGTGCTAGGGAGTATGTCTTTATACTCTATCTAGTACATAAGATTGCATATGGTAATAGGACGTTTGTACACTATAAAGGATTGAACATTCAGTGCATAAGAGAGAACCGTGAGTTACTAGGCTATACAAGGGAAGTGTCAATTAAGCTTGTTGAACTACTCACGAGTGTTGCACTTACTTTTACATTTGAATAGTACCCTACAAGATCAAAGTATGGGAAATAACTTATCAGGTTGTTGTCCATGTGCGTTCTTGTTTAGTCATTGCAGATTTGCTGCTCTTCTGCCACTCCAAGGGCCACCTCTAAGGGTCCTTTGGCATGGCCCTTAGGCGTGGACGCACCTGAGTGCGCTGGGATTTAACTGCTCTAGTTGTCACTCAGTGATGATGCCCTGGGGTGGAGTTGAGTGGTCGCGTGTCTGAGGCAGCAAGTGAGAAAGAGGTGCAAAGCCGGTGAAAGGCACAGGAGGTAGATGTTGCCATGGAAAGTTGCTGATGTGAGGGGCTCACCTCTTTATGGTGTGCAGTAGCATGCAAAGTTCCTCTTTCACTCTCCGATCCCTTGGCTGCTCCACTCACAGTGATCAGGGTGGTAGAGGTTTCAGCAGCAGCAGTAATTGGCGGTGAGACATTCTCTGTAGTCCGTCTGGGTGTTGGGGCAAGAGACTGGCTCTGCTCTGTGTGCTGGGATTTGTGGATGTCTGGAGGGTGCTTCTTTAGTATTTAGAGGTTACGAATTCCTTTCGTAAGTCTGACCATCTTTTTGTGCTGTTTGCCAGCCTGCACAAGTGTAAAGCAGCAACTAAGTTGATTTTGGGGAGCTGGATTAAGGAGGCTATTGCCTCTGCATATCTGTCCCTAAACCGGCCGATTCCGGAGGGTTTGTATGCCCATTCTACCTAAGCACAAGCATCCTCCCTTTTTGAAATATTGTAAACCGCACTGATCTGACTTGTTTGGGAGTGATGCCAACTGGTTGGGTGGATAAATAAATAAATCCTTGTAGATGAAGCAGAGCCCATTAGCCCCTGTGGATATTTGTTGGGCAATAACATGGGCATCACTTTCCACTTCTCTCAAGCATTACCACTTAGATGTCCACACGTGGGCAGACATGGCCTTTGGATCAAGGGTTTTGTGAGCTGCTGTCTTCTTCCCACCCAGTGGAATTGTAGCTTTGGTACATCCCACTTGTCTGGGCTGGTCTAACAGGACAATATGGAAGGTGACATTTTACTTACCAGTTAATGTCCTTTCCTTGAGTCCTGCTAGATCAGTTCAGGATCTGCCCCTGGACCTATATTTCTCTGTTCTGTTACGTTATCCTTTGGTCCGCTATGATTTTATATTTGACTGCAGGTTCATCTTCTACTGACAGCCTTGTGTTTATGCTTTCCTGTACATAGTTCTGTACTATTTTGTTACACGTTTGTGCACGTTGAGGTTGTGTGAGACTTGCCATGTTTCTCCCTTATGCTTTGGGGCGAATACTGGAGGAACCTCTGGTGGTTGAGGCAAATAGAGGCATGAGAGTGATGTCATTGAAACCTGGGCTTTTCATTAGTTTTTTGTCTCCACCAATTTGCTGGTAAGGGAATACAATCCACTTGTCTGGACTAGTCTAGCAGGACCCAAGGAAAGGACATGAACTGGTAAGTAAAATGTTACCTTTTGGTACTTTCAATATATAGTGCAAGAACTTTATAACTGCAAGCAAGAAAATGCCAGGCGTGCAGGGAAAATCCCCAAACCAATGTCTAAAAACCAAATTTAGGAGACAGGTTATATAAATGAACCTACCTCTAGGAAGGACACCCAGCAGCCATGCGTCACTATTTTGCTAGAATCATTCCTAGGTGTCTTCCCTACTACTACTACTACTATTTAGCACTTATAGAGTGCCACGCACGCAGCGCTGTACAGTTAACCTACAAGAGGTGACTAACAAACAAGAGACAGTCCCTGCCCGTCAGAGTCATGCTCATCGGAGCTTACAATCTAGTTAGAACAGTACAGAGCATTAGTCAGTTCTGCGGAAGATGCGGTGTGGTACAGTTTGGTACAGCTTGGTCTATAGTTTGGTCAAAACTTTGACGAGGGTTAGGGTAGGATGAGGATGGAAGTCAGGATCTGAATGCAACGGTGAAGAGGTGGGTCTTCAACCTGGATTTGAAGAGGGCCAGGGAGGGCGCCTGGCGCACAGATGCAGGTAGGCCGTTCCAGGCGTGTGGCGCAGCAAGGTGAAAGGAGAAATGCATGCTATTGCTGTGTCATCACAAAGAGTGTTTTGATTTTGGCATCTTTAGTCTATCTTCCAAACGTGCTTGAGGCAGGCTTATGATACATCTATAAAACATCGTACACAGCAGAAATAAAAATCTCATTAAATGGCGGTCATGTGATGCTAAGCTAGGGAGAGGATGTGCTTTGGATGGCTCCTAGTGGGTAAATTCAAATTTTAAAGCTTTTAAAGTATTCGCCGTGAGACATAACCTGTGTGGAGAATAAAAAGAGTGTTAAAAATTCAGTGCAAAGCTCTGAAATCCTGACCATGGGGGAGTGCCGGACTTTGCAGGATGGTGTCTCAACACCAACGAATGCGACGTCGCCTAGGTTGGAATGCAGTTCCGGTCTTCTGATAGACACTCCCAGAGAAAGGTCAGTAAGCATGGAAGTGCCGTTTAAGGCTATTAAAGAGGGCAGTGATCTTGCAGAGGTAAGGATAGAAGTGAAAGTAATTTTGGGAAGAGCAGAGCAGGCCAAGAAATAGATTTTCAGTACTGAAAATGATCTATTGATATTGAAAAAAGAGTCGGCGGTCCGCAAAGCTGAGATTACTCATTAAATGTGATGATCTTGAGACTAGATCGAGAAGAGGTAACATCAGGATATTAGGCGAAGGTGTGAAATCCAGACTGATGGTGGGTTTACAGTATGTAGCAAAACTGCTTGAGGAGCTTTCCCTGAGGCTGCTTAGCCTGTAGACCTAGTAATTGAGAGACTGCATCAAGTCTCGAGTTGGAGCATGCAGCAATGAAAGAGGATGTACCCGATCCTAGCAAAGATTCTAAATTTTTGGCATAAAGAAATGACTTTCTTACTAGTGCGAAAGATTGGTAAATTGGAGTATATAGAAGGACAGATCATGCTTTTTCCGAGCTTTAGTGCTGAGATTGATCATAAGCGGCTGCAATTTCGGGAGGCAAAAAGACATTCCTAAGTGTCCAGTCCAGTCCCTTTTCTCTGGGTTGTGCTCCCCACACAATTAAGATTTACGTGGAAGGGGGAAATAAGATGGCTTACAGATGTAAAAGGTTGAGAAATCTTTGTATTTCAAAAAGATCCCCCCTTTTTTGGGGCAGTGCATGGATGGGAGAAAGACAGCAGAAAGTAATGGCAGTAGGTCAAAACTTTATTGTAGCACTATCCCAATGCGTTTCAGCATGTGTCTTCCTCAGGGGACATAGCCTCAAAGAAAATAAATAAAAATATAAAACAACAATACATAACAAATTAATTAAAAAGTGCCACAATAATAATGACAGCAATCAAATTAAAAAAAAAAATCTTAGCTAATAAAAACAAACAAAATCAAACCAGCATTGCTCATCTTAAAAACAAATTAGATCTCTAAAGCTCAATATGAGGCAGACTATCATAAAAGCATACATTACTTGTTACCAAAATAAAAACGACATTTAAGATGCTGAATATAAATAAAAAATAAATCAATTGTGCAAAAATGAAAACCTCTCCACAAGCACATATCATACTGTATCCAGGTACATAAACAAAGAGAAACCTCGTAACCAGTGAAGAGGAGAACACACGTTGACTTGCGCTTGTGTGTCATAAAAACCTGAACAATGTGTTTAGTGTCATGTGTAACAGCTAACATTCACATAGCTTAACAAATAGGAGAAAAGAAAGACGGGAATGAGGAGGACATCCTCCTAATTAGCTAAATTGTGTGTTTAAAGGGTGAAAACTGAACAGACTATATGTAAAGAACTCTTACTAGACTATAAACACTGACTCCAAAAAGTTAATTGCTGCTTTCATATCTTAAGGTGCGAATTGTATTTCAGAAACGGGAACTTGCCTGAATATTTGTAGTCCTTAACAGCGTACCTGCACGGTAGTGAAAGGAGGAGTGTGGGGAATGCCAGGTTTTTAAAGACGCTGTCATTTGTGCCAAAACATTAAGGGTGAGAGGACAAAGGAGCAAGAACACCAGCAACACCCAGAGGCAAAATGAGGAAATTTTGGCCCTGAACACTGTTAACAATTCAAACACTTCAAGTATAGAGTAAATAAGAAAAATAAATAATCCTAGCACCAGTGTGTGAGCCCAGCAGTCTGTGCGGTAGTCATATGCTGTTATATGAAGGGAAAAATGTAATCGCAATAGTGATACTTTTGTCTGACACTAATCAGTAGGGGCACATAGGAAAAAGCAAAGTTCTGTGAAATTAGCATTAGTGGAACAAAGTCATGGAGCCCGATTCTGGAAGCGGGCCGTCTGGGCCGTCAGGACATCCCCACTGAAAATGGGGCTGTTAGGAATCGATTCTGGTCCACGGGAACAAAATATTCCAGTGGGAGCCAGAATTGGGCCCAAGGACAGCCTGACATGCCCCTCCGGCCTGTGGGGACGTCCTCCCCACAGGCACCCCAGATTGCTGTAGCTCCGTACTCCAAGATCCCCCACTGCCTGACCCACGGCTGTCCTCCTGCGGCCTGGATCGGGCGGCGGTGAACCCCCCCTACCCGGCCCCGGTGGTGGCTTCCGCCATGCCTTGATTCACCGAAAAAAGCTACTTATACTACCTCTGAGGTGGTATAAGTAGTACGGTCCCGCTCTGCCCCCAATCCCGCTCCCCACCAGCTCTTCCTGTCCTAAAGCACAGGACATATAGGGAGAGTCGGTGGGGTAATAGGGCTTAGGTCGATTGTGAGATATGGTCTCCAAAACAGAACACAGTACTCCAAGTGAAGCCTCATCAGCGACTTGTACAGTGGCATTAATACTTCCTCCTATTTGCTGGTAATTCCTCTCTGCATGCAACCCAACATCCTTCTGGCTTTTACTTGTCACACTGTTTTGCCACCTTGAGATCCTCAAACAATCACTCTGGGGTCCTTCTCCTGGTCCTTGCACACCAACCTCTCGCCCCCTTGGATTTCTGCATCCCAAGTGCATGAGACTGCACTTCTTCACATTAAATCGTAACTGCCAAGCTTTAGACCATTCTTCCAGCTTCTGTAAATCTTTCCTTATGTTATCCACACTCTCAGGGGAGTCCACTCTGTTGCAAATTTTCATGTCATCTGCAAAAAGACAGACTTTTGCATTCAGTCCTTCAGCAATATCACTCACAAATAAATTGAACAGAACCAGTCTCTGGGGCACAGCACTAATCACCTTCCTTTGATCCGAGTGAGTTCCATTTGCCATCACCTTCTGCCGTCTGTCAGTCAACCAATTTCTGATCCAGATCACCACCTTGGGACCCATCCCTAGGCTGTTCAGTTTATTTGATACAAAGTTTTTGTGTATCCAATTTTCAAAACAAGATTGTCCCTAGACATATCATTCTTTGGTCTGCTTTAGGTTGACCGTGGTACTCTTGACACTCTGCGAGAACTCAAGCATGAGGTTTGTAGCGTGGAAAAATATTGCTGTAAACCTCACTCGGAAGATGTTAGAAAAAGTTACATTTCCATTTACAGCCACTAAGTTTGAAATGGCTATTAAAGATGATTATACTCATAAACATTAAAGTACTTAAAGCTTCGATTAAGTTATTTTCAACCATATATTATTTGCTTGAGTACACTGATGAGGTTGCTGATAACACACATCAGCGGACTTTGCTAATCGTTTTCGTGATAAGCTGTGCTCTTTTAATAAATCTTTGCCCAGGGCCTGCTAGTGTAGATGCAGCTCCATCCTCCCCACCACCTATAGAATCGTTCTTGGATGTTTTCCCCCTTGACTGTGGATGATATTGGGTGCTGTATAACTTCACTGACATCTACGCACTGCCCATTAGATATTCTCAATTTTTTTTTATAAAATCTGTTAGAGTCTGTAGTGATGTTTTTACTTGTTAGTACAGGCATCATTACTTAAAGGCATGAAGATCCCTTGTCTTAAGAAGGTGTCTGTTCACCTTATGTTGAAGATATTGCTGCAGATCCAAAGGATCTAAACATCTATAGGCCTATTTCGTCCTTTGCTTTTCAGGAAAAACTCATCAAACAGATTATTCATTGATTTTAGGATTATTACTTAGAGCAAGGATGGATTCTGGATGATTGGCAGCAGTTTTTCAGACTGGTTGCAGCCATGAGATTTTACTTGCCTCCTTGACGAGTAAGATATGTGGTCTGGAGGGCAAGAGTATGGACTATTTATTGGTGTTTATTAATTTAAAGTCATTTTTTTATATACTGGTTCCCGTTGGGCTTCTTCAACACTCGGCCAATTACAGAATTAGATGGGTTGTTTTACATTGGTTTACCTCCTTTTTGTCCTATTATAAGCAACAAGTTCTGAGCTGGAGAAGGGTGTGCCCCACAGTTCTACCATGTCTTCATCGTTATGTAATATCTATTCATTATGGTCCCTCCATTCCAGTCCGGCACCTCTTCCAGCAGCTTGGAGACTAAGCATGTCATCTTTTTGATGACACTAGTGTACATATGCAGCTGGCACTGCCTACCAGCCCCAGTATGCTCAGTCTCCAAGCAGCTGAAGGAGGTAGTGAGCCAGGGTTCTGGACTCATAAGAACATAAGATATGCCATACTGGGTCAGACCAAGGTCCATCAAGCCCAGTATGTCACTGAAGGGACAACTAAGGAGATAGGTTTAGTTAGCGTTTGCTTTTTATTTCCCCTGTTAAGGTGCCGGTTTCTTTGTTTCTAAAGGCAGAAGTAAAAAAACAAAACAAAATCTGAAGGAACAGAGAGAACCCAGGGGACAACAGGGCTGAGGGGAGGATATTTCTTCTTCCCCCTCTCTCCCTCAGGATTTCGGGGGGGGGGGGGAGTTCTGTGGGAACCTTCCTTAGTTTGAGACATCTGGCGGCGCTTGAACCCATTATCGGGTGAGGAGCCACTGTGGGGGCTGCAGTTGATTGACAGGAGTAAACGCTGGCAGCCCCAAGTTGCCCCACTCTGTGCTAAAGCTGGGAAGGAAGGCTGAACATGAGGGGTAGAAAAGCCACGCAATAAAGAGGCTCCAAGGTAAGAGTGGCGGGGAGGGGGGGGGGGAGGAGGACAGCAGGAACCCCTAGCAACCGCCAGAACGCGAGGAGCTGCAGCTACATGTTGGGCGTCTCCAGTGGTACGGGAAATGCCCCCCGCTGCGTTTAGGCGTGATTTCTTCTTATTCAGCTCTGCATGTGTTTTTAATCCCCTGCTGTGTTTTGGGTGCCCGGGAGAGGCAGCCACCGGAGAATAAAGCAGGATCAAGCAGCTTCTTCCTAGGGGGCCATTTGCAGTTTCTTTTTAATTTCAGTTTCAGTTAATTAGATTTTGGTAAATTGGTTTTATTTTATTTTAGTTCAAGTACTCTAGTGCTCTGTGCCTGAGTCTGAGCCCGAGCCCGAGCCCGTGGAGGTGCACTATGCTAGGGATCCTTTTATCTACGCGGGTACAGATTGAGTGCATTCCTGGGGAGTGCCCCCAGCCCTAACCACCATGCTGGCCAGACCGCAGTGCCTAGTATAAGATGCTATCAAGGGGGGTGAACGCCACTTAATTCGTAATTATTCCTTGTGTTACACAGCTCAAAACTTATTCAGTGCACAGTGACTTGATGCAGACCTGTGGGAAAAGCCTAACTAGATATGCCATTGTTGCTGGGCAGATTTCAGAGTGCTGGTGTGCCTGGTCAGGTGATGTAAGTGACAGTTGGTTGAGACATTGTGACTTTCTCCTGAGAAGGGTCAGATAAAAAGTCAGAGACAGAAATAAATGAAAGATAAGTGGGGGAAAAAGTGCTGCATATAGGTTTGTAGCAGCTACAGTTCTGTGGAAAACAGGAAGTACCTGCATACAAGAAATGTATGTAACTTGAAAGATAGTCACAGTCAGTGGATTGGAGGCAAATGAAATCCTTCCATCTGTCTATGGTCAGTGAGTAACCTGACATGATCATCCCTAGTCTCTTAGCTCAGATTATGTACCTATTAAATTTTTGTAATATTGCTTGTAAGGGATGCTGTACTCTCTTATAGCCATTTGTAGAACTTAGAATAAAAAGGTAAACTTTACTCGGAGAAAGTGTCAGTTTGATTGGATCAGTGCAAGTTCCATTTCATATCTTTAAGGTGGCAGCACAATCTAAAAATCCTCAAGATATGCGGTGCCCAATGGGGTATGGTCTCGGAGGCAGGCATTTGCCTAGACTGCACGCAAGAGGTTAAGTCATTGGAGCAGGGCCTGCAGGATGAGACGAGGCCGGAGAGTTCCTCCCGGTTGCAAAAGACCCTGGAGGTGGGGGGGCACCATGTTTCCTTTAACTGATCTGACCCCCCGTCTCTGCATGATGCCTGGACCATCCACCCCTCAAGACCAGGGAGCAATAGAGTTCCCAGGGGATTTCTCACCGGAGTTTGTCTTACTTTTGCATTTTGCCTACATCAACAGGGCTTGGCAAGTGGCTCCTCAGCCCTGGAACACAGTGCTAAGAGGGTGTTGGACGCAAAAGAGCACGAGTCAGGAGCAGTGGTGTCTAAGCGGACTAGAGGTTTAGAGGAGTGGCAGCAATCATCATTGTCTGAGGAGTTGGAAGAAGGAGAGATCCCAGAATAGGAAGATCAGGCCCGGATTGTTCGGGAGTTCCGCCAGGAGGAACTACCGGCGCTGATCTTTATGCTTATGTTTATGCAATTTCTTGACACACCACCCAGGCCAAAGGGCATCAAAGTGGTTTACTAATTCAGTCTCTCGTCCCCAAAGGGCTCACAATCTGTGTACCTTGGAGTCCCTCAAGAACCTGAATATGCCTGCTAACCTCCTGGAAGAGGAAGAGGCGCTGTAGGATCCGCTGTTCCAGGCAGTATGGAAATCGCAGAAAGTCTTCCCAGTACATGGAGTAGTAGGACAGACGATCCAGGATGAATGAGATCTGCTGGGGGCTGGTCTTAAAGGGGTGACATCCATGACACACCTATACCCACTGCTGGAGCAAGAATGAGAGTTCCTTTGATCACCCAAAGTGGACACAGTGGTGTTGGCGGCAGTAGAAGAGACCTTGACTTGTCTTCTGCAGCTGAGAGCCGTGGAACCGGTTAAGTGAGACCAGTACGTTTGCGGTCAATACTCCATGTATTTCATGGTGCCCAAAAAGGAAGGTTCCTTTTGCCCGATTCTCAACTTCGAGGGCATGAACCGTTGTCTCTGGGTACCGCATTTCCACATGGAAATGTTGCAATGAGTAATAGTGGCGGTAGGAAGTGGAGAGTTTTTGGCGACTCTCGATCTCACGGAGACGTATCTATACATTCCAATCCATCCAGAACATCAGCAATTTTTCCATTTTGCGGTGCCAAGGGGCCATTTCCAGTTTCAAGCGTTGCCCTTTGGTCTGGAGACCGCCCCCTGTACCTTCACCAAGGTCGTGGTGGTGGTGGCGGCGGTGGCAGCGGCAGCTCTCCGCAAGGAAGGTGTTCTCGTCCACCTGTACCTAGACGATTGGCTGATCGAGGCAAAGTCCAGGGACGATAGCGAAAGAACAACAGCGTGGGTGGGGGAGTTCTTCAAAGTCTCAGTTGGCAGGTCAACCCAGCCAAGAGTCAGTTACGGCTGGCCCAGGAGCTAGAGTATTTGGGAGCATGCTTTGATACCCACGTGGGAAGGGTTTTCCTGCCGGATCGCCGGGCGCAGGAGCTACGGCAGTGGATACAGCTTTTCCTGAAGATGACAAAAACATCAGTGTGGCATTATCTGCAGGTTCTGGGGACCATGGTGCACATGCCACCACTGCAGAGGGCTCTGCTCCGTCGGTGGTCCCATCAGAGTCATCCCCTGTCCCAAGTACTCCCCTGCCCGTGGAGTGCCAGGAGAGCCCTCAGTTGGTGGCCGCATGTGGGGAGCCTGGAAGGAGTCCCTGGTGTGGGTTTCACTGATGACCGATGCCAGCCTGTCAGGTTGGGGAGCTCATTGCGAAGGATGCTTTGTTCAGGGACAGGAGTCCACAGGAGACTCTGTGGTCGATCAGCAGGCTTGAGATGCGAGCGGTGACCTTGGCGCTAGAAAGTTTTGAGCCATTGTTGCAGGGGAATGTGGTCCAAGTCCTCTTGGACAATGCGACCGTGGTGGCTTACATCAACCAGCAAGGAGGCATGGGCAGTGCAGCCCTGGCGGAGGAGGCCGAAAGTCTGTTCGGATGGGCAGAGATTCGTCTCTAGGCGTTATCGGCAGTGTATGTAGAAGGAGTTGACAATGTGACAGCAGTCTACCTCGGCCGAATGCGTGTGGACCCCGGAGTGTGGCCGCTCAATCAGGAGGTGTTCGAGCAGGTAATCCGCCGATGGAGCACACCGGTCATGGACCTAACAGCAATGTTCAAGTTGGCCAAGGCCTGTGTTTTTCAGCAGAAAAGACGATGTCAGAGGGCCTGGATACTCTAATTCAGCAGTGGCCCGAAGAGGGTCTTCTCTGTTTTTCCCCCGAGGGTGCTCATAAGCCGGTTAGTGCAACAGATAGAGGTGCACCAGGGATTTGTAATTCTGGTGGCATCGGACTGGCCGAGGTGCTCGTGGTATGCCGACCTGTTTCGGATACTGGTGGATTGACTGTGATGGCTTCTGGTTCGGAAGAACCTCTTGACGCAGGGGCTGCTTCGCATGCCCCAGCTGGATCAATTCTCACTTACAGCATGGTTCTTGAAAGGGCAAGGTTGAAGAAGAAAGGATATTTAGGCTCGGTGATAGTGATCTTGCTACAGGCCCAGAGGAGGTTTACGAACCTGGCGTGCATCTGCGTAGGGTGCATTTTTGAATCATGGTGCGAAGAGAGGCAGGCGCTCTCTTCCACTGCCTCCGTCCCAGACATCTTGACGTTCTTGTAATCTGGTTTTGATAAAGGTCTAGCCGCCAGTTCCTTGAGGGTGCAACTGGCGGTGATTTCCGGTTATCATAGGAAAGCCCATAGGATACCATTGGGTACACACTCAGATGTGCCAAACTTTCTAGGGGTCGTGACCCACCTCCGTCTGCCGAAGAGGGCAGTGGTACCACCTTGGGATCTCAATCTGATGCTGACGGTACTGTCTGTGGAACCCTTGGAGCGATTGAGTCGAGCTTCCATGAAGGATTTGACTCTGAAAATGGTATTCCTGGTGGCGATTTGCTCGGCACACAGGATTTCGGAGCTTCGGTCCCTGTAATGCCAGGAGCCATTCCTTTCCTTCACCAAGGAGAAAGTGGTCCTGCCCCTGGTACCTTCATTTTTGCTTAAGGTGGTGTCAGCATTTCATGCAGCGGAAATGTGCCAATCAACATCTGGGATATTGAAATCTCCTATCAGTAGCACTTCCCCTTTCCTAGCAATGCTGCGTATGTCTTCAATTAACTCTCTGTCCACCTCTTCCTCTTGTGAGGGAGGTCTGTATATCACACCAATGCAAATAGATTTCTCTTTCCCTCTTTCTAGTTTAACCCACAATGCCTCCTCTCTCCCTTTTAAGCTGTGTAATTCCAGAGCTTTAATAGTAGTGCCACTCCTCCCCCCCCCTTCTTCCTACCCTGTCCTTTCTGAATAAAGTATAGCCAGGTATAGTTACATCCCAATCATGGTTTTCTGTGAACCATGTTTCTGTAACTGCCACTAAATCCAAGTCAGCCACTCCCACCAAAGCTTCAACATCAGGGATCTTATTTCCCATGCTACGGGCATTTATACACACTGCTTTCCATATGTTACCCCTGTTACATTAAATACCTTGTATGGAAATGGGTATCACCTACCTGGGGGCTTTCTTCACCCATCCCCAACGAATCTAGTTTAAAGCCCTTTTCAGTAGATTAGCCAGTCTACTACCGAAGACGCGTTGACCTTTTAAGCCTTTCCTCATAGTGGTATCCTTCCACTCCCTTTACCATTTTGGTGGCTCTTCTCTGTACCTTTTCTAATTCTGCTATATCCTTTTTAAGATATGGCTTGCAGATTTGCATACAATATTCAAGGTGCAGTTGCACCATGGAATGATACAGAGGCATTATAATATCCTTGGTTTAATTTGCTATTACTTTCCTTATGATTCCTAGCATTCTATTTGCTTTCTTGGCCACCGCTGCACACCAAGTAGAAGGTTTCAATGTATTAGCCACGATGGCGCCTAAATCCTTTTCCTGGGTGGTGGTTCCTAATGTGGAATCTTGCATTGTGTAACTGTAGTTTGGTTGTTCTTTCCTAGGTACCTGACCTTTCACTTGGCAGATGACATTTAAAGGTGGACATCTGGATATGTATCAAAGTCCTCTTGCAATTTTTCACAATCCTCTTGTGTTTTAACAACTTTGAATAATTTTGTTTTATCTGTAAATTTGATCAGGTCATTTATGAATGTTAAAGCAGCTGGCCCCACACAGATCCCTGGGGTACTCCACTATTCACCTTTCTCCATTGAGAAAATTGGCCATTTAGCTCTACTCTCTGCTTTCTATCTTTTAACCAGCTCCTGATCCACAATACTACACTGCCGCCAATCCCATGACTTTTTAATTTCACCAAGAGTCTCTCATGAGGGCCTTTGTCAAAGGCTTTCTGAAAATCTAGCTACACTATGGGCCCGATTCAGAGCCGTGACTTGCGGGGTTGCACGTCCCAGTGGGATGTGCAGCCTCACAAGCCTTCCTGCTCCATTCCCCTTAGGCCCTCTCTGCACAACTAGGGTGCGGGGAGAGCCGGTGGGTGGCGGAAGAGAGTGGAGTTTCGGTGGAACGGGGGCAGGCCGAGGCGGCAGGACGTACAGGGGTTATCTTTGATAACCTCTCTCTCCTTCTCCGCACATATCCAGCTTGTAGCTAAAACATGCCGCTTCTTTCTCTACAACATTAGCAAAATCCGCCCCTTCCTCTTTGAACACACTACCAAAACCCTTATTCACTCCTTAATCTCTTCTCGCCTCGACTACTGCAACCTACTCTTTGCGGGTCTCCCCGTGAGCAACCTCCTTCCCCTTCAATCTATACAAAATCACGCTGCTCGACTAATCTTCCGCCAGTCTCACCATGCCCACATTACTCCACTTCTCAAATCGCTTCACTGGCTCCCTGTCCCGCATCCAATTCAAGCTTCTCCTACTGACCTATAAATGCATTCACTCTACAGCCCCTCAATACCTCTTATCTCTTGTCTCTCTCTACATCCCTTCTCGGAACCTGCGCTCCGCTAGCAAATTACTTCTATCTATGCCTTTCAGCCGCACCACCAACTTCCGACTTCGCTCCTTCCACCTCGTTGCACCCTACGCCTGGAACAGCCTAGCCCTAGCCTATCTGTGTCTGTACGTCAGGCACCCTCCCTAGCCCTCTTCAAATCCAGATTGAAGACCCACCATTGCTTTCAGGTCCTGACTTCTATCCTTATCTTATGCCTTGCACTGAACTGACCTATGCTCTGTATTATTCTGACTAGATTGTAAGCTCCGATGAGCATGACTCTGATGGGTAGGGACTGTCTTTTGTATGTGGGCTGCCTCTTGTTGGTTGGCTGTACAGTGCTGCGTGTGTGACACTCTAGAAGTGCTAAATAGTAGTAGTAGGGCCGATTCAGGTCACAGCTCTGTACGTCCTGTGGTTGGAATAAGCAGCACAAACTGGGCGATCGGGGCCTGAACCCACTGCCCCGGGGTCCAGTGCAGGTAGGTCTCCGCTGCCTGACCCAGGTCTTGGCTGCCCAG
Organism: Ichthyophis bannanicus; assembly: GCA_033557465.1. NCBI lineage: Eukaryota > Metazoa > Chordata > Amphibia > Gymnophiona > Ichthyophiidae > Ichthyophis > Ichthyophis bannanicus. The sequence continues at coordinate 1,760,614,450 of CM066032.1, read as the reverse complement.
CCATGGGTCAGGCGGTGGAGGAGAAGAGGGTCAGTACCACGGGAGGCAGCGGAGCCTGTGGGGAGAGATGTCTCCGCAGACGTGCAGGGGCATGCCAGGCCGTCCTCTGGCCCCATTCTTTATGCCACAGGAACATTTTGTTCCCACAGTACAGAATTGGGTCCTAATGGGCCCATCCTGCTTGGGGCCATCCAGACGGTCCAGACGTTCCCCTTTCCGAACTGGGCTCCACATCAACCTGCTTACCTTTTATCTACCTGTTTATTCATACTTTCAAAAAATATAGCATTTTAGTAAGACCAGACTTTCCTTGGCTAAATCCATGTTGGCTTTCTCCCATTAAACCATGACTAGCTACATGGTCAGTAATTTTATTCCTTATGATGGTTTCTGCTATTTTGCTGGATACTGACATTCCCCCGAAGCTGTATGGGAGTTTCTCGTCCATGCTGTGGCTGGTGCGGAGGAGGTGTTGCGATAGCACCTTTTTACTGTCTGCTCTTTATGGCTGGAAAAAATGAGATATCACAGCACCTCCCCCCCCCCACCATCTGCAACAGTGCAGGCAGAGGACTCCCCCCCCCCCCCCCCAGCTTTCTGGGCCCATTGCAATATAGGTACAGTTTGGTGTGTTAATGTTTTTGTAGCTGAGAGTCTTAGAGCCTGATTTTTGGAAAACTGAGATAGGGAGATAAACCCAGCAACAGCAGAAGGTGGGAAATCCCAGAGCCTGTGTTTCCAGAGCTAGAGTGAATTGTGATATTGAGCTCAGGACTGGTGCTAGGCTATTGGGCACCCTAGGGGAAGCTTAGTGGAGGAATAGCCTAGTGGTTAGAGCAATAGAAGATTTGAGTTTGATTCCCACACCCCTTGTGACCTTGGGCAAGTTCTTTACCCTCCATTGCTTTGGAAGAAAAGGCCTGGGGATCTACTTCCGATCATACCTTGCCAAGAAATTCCAGGGGCTGCTGGGTCACCAGAAGTCAGCGTTGACTTAAAAAATAAAAGGGGGGGGGGGACCTTTAGCCTAACATCTTGCCCCCTCACTCCCAGATGTTGATAACTAAACTCAACAATCATGATCACCCCAACGCCAGCCTCTCTAGAAATACATAAGTGGACCACATACTTTCAACAATTAAAAGTATGCTTTGTGTGCATGTTTGCCTGCTCTTCCTGTGCTGATAGTTCTTTGAGTTTGTGTGGCTATCTGGATCTACTGCTTTACTTTGATTACTGCTGCTCTTTGCTGTCCTTCAGTAGTTGCTGCCCTAGGCAACCACCTAGTCTTGCCCTGATTGAGCTAAGAGTGTTCATTGAACAGTTGTTGAATGACACTATGAATAGAGATTGTTATTACCACCAGCAAATGCTTGTGCATTGCACAATGTGAATGAAATGAGTGGGAGAAAAGAGAGAGAAAGTGGACTCAAAGAGCCCCTTTTTAGATTTGGTGCAAAGCTCTTTTGCATTGGTTATAGCACTCTGATTATGTATTGTTGTATTACTGGTCCAACCCCTTGACACGGTCTGGGATGCATAGACTGCATGAAAGTAGCCAAGGTGAAGCTTGACTAACTTATAATCTGTTTGGCCATGAGACCCATGGGAAGATTCCTATTGCATTTTCCACACAGTTAATATTTGAGTTTGGGTGCCAGTCTGATGGCTCAGTGACAGAGCTGTTTGCTGCTATGGAAGGGACTTCAGGTTGATTCTTGGCTTGGATTTTTTTCTCAGCTTGGCCAGGAATGCTATGGAAGAAGAATTTGCATCCCTTGTGGAAAGGCAGTAATGGCCCAGGATTGTACGGATCAGGAAGGACCCCTCGTGCCTACTCCCTAGCAGAGGGCTGTTGCTGCAGTGACTAGATTAAAGCAAGTAGGGAGGATTTATAAAACTGGGGGGGGGGGGGGTGGGGGGAGATTTCAAATACAGTGTGAGGCTTATGCACACCCCAGGAATTATGCATCCAAAATTTCAAAATTGTACAGTGGGGAAAAAAATAAGAATTCAGCAAAATTATGCAGGAGTAGATATTGATTGCATCGTGTATTTGAGATGTGCCCTGAGTGACCACTAGTTTGAGTGCATGGAATGAACGGGCATGCTGCATTTGTGGTGCTAGATCCCATCCCTGGTTCTGAGTTAAGCTGGAAGTACAGAAGAGTAGGAAGAAATCACTAACTCAGATGAAGGTAGTTTTGACAAAGTGAAATCCACAACTTCTCTAAGCTAACAATGTTACTGACCGTGCTAATGCTGATAACGTGCATTTCTCCAGGAAAAACAGGAAGTCAGTCCTCACTTATGGGTGACGTTGGCACCGACGGCGCTCGTGCGGAGCAATATCCCATCTTTCAAAGAAAGCCTTTGGGATTGCTGCCACGCATGCATGGTCCTCTTCCCGCCTAAAGGTGCCATCTTGCTCAGTCTCCCTTTTTCCGTGGAGCTCTTCGGATGCACGTCCTCGTCCCTCGGAAAAAGTGTTTCATTTTTCGGCCTCTGGCCTGTGTTTTTCCGGTTGCACCGGTCCTCTCCCATCCTCCCCTGCTCGCCTTTTCTCTTGAGTGAGGGGACATCCCTTTTCTGTAAAAAAAAAATAAATAATAATTTCCTTTTGCGGGCTTCGCGCCCTTTTTTCCCTCAACTGCTGGCCACAAAGATCTTAGACCTAACGGGGCCCCTTTTTGCCCCCAATGGCCACCGGTTTTAAGAAATGTGACAGATGCTCCAACAACATGTCACTCATGGACACCCATGACTGCTGTCTTTGGTGTCTTGGGGCTGATCATGACCCAGAACTCTGCACTCTCTGCAAGAAAATGTCCTACAAAGCCCTGCTCAGTCGTAAGCAGAAGTCCAATGACATTTTATGGAAGGTAGCCCCGCAATCCCTGGTGGCACCCTCTGTCATCCCTCCGCTGGTGGGATCCCCCACTTCGGCCCTGCACTCTCGGCGGCACTCTGATCAGGGGTTCCCTGAAGTGGAGAGGCATAAGACCTCAAAGTCACTGTCGGGGGCTCCAGACAAGCGTGGGCACTCCCGCGCTCGGTTGCTTAGCGCGCCCCCCCCCCCCGGCGTTCTCGAGAGTTGGACAAGGAATGGCCTCAAAAGGCACCTCATACAGACACGGAGGCCTCCGGCAATGGCACCCGGTCTCCTGAGGGTTGTCCCGGTGATGACCCCCTCTTCCCTCCTCCACGCCAGACCCGGTAATCCCGGTGTCAGCATCTCAGAGACCCACGTCCGCATGGGAGTCCCGTATGCTGGCACTAGAGCGAAGCGTTTCTGCCTTCTTAGCTGCGCAGCAGACACTCATGCCCAGCACGGCTGGCCCATGCCTCGAGACCGAGGTTCCCTAGAGAGGGACACCCAAACCCACCCTGGAAACCCCCGAGAGCCGTGGGCCTCGTGAGGGTCCTCGGCGTCGATCTCACTCGCCTTCCCGGTCCTCGGGAGCGAGATCCTCCAGGACCTCTGGCTCCAAGTGGGCCTCGGCCGCTGGACGCGGCGACCAGCCCGACTCAGACTCCTCCTCAGACCTCTTGGGCTGGGAGTTGGTCAGGGATATCTCCCTGGAGACCCATGCCCACAGGGACCTCCCTTCAGACCCGTCCTCACCCGCCTCTCAGAGGTGTTCACCACCCGAGGACACATCATTCCTAGTGTTTGTGCGGGACATGGCACGGGCCCTCAGCCTGGCTACGCAGGCTGAAGAGGAGCTGCGAACTAAGGAGCTTGACATTCTGCAGTATGAGTCCCCCTCCTCGGGAGTCTCTTACTGTTCCAGTTCTTCCCATTTTGTCCAGGCTGCTCCTCCGCATGTGGGAGACACCTGCTTCGGTCCCCATTGTGAGCAAGCACCTTGATGCAATGTACAGGGTCCAACGTGGCCCGGGGTTCCGGAAGACCCAGCTTCTGCACACCTCCATGGTAGTGGAGTCAGCGATGCAGAAGCAAAATAGCCTGAAGTCGCACTCTTCGGTCCCACCGGGCAGGGAGTCGAGAGCCCTCGGGTGCAAAGCCTATCAGGGGTCCATGTTCACATGCTGCATTCAAGCATACCAATTGTCTATGGACATGTTCCTGCGTGACCTCGCCAAGGAGCTCGGTGGGTTCTCTGCGGGTCTCGGTGGTGAAGCCCTTCTTAGGTTCCAAACTCTCCTGAGGTCCATCGCAGAGTGCTTGAAGTACCTCTCTCGTGCCGTATATGACTGGTTTGAGTCCTCTGCTCAAATGGCAGCAACCGGCATCGGGGCCCAATGCCAGGCATGGCTCCAGTCCTCAGACCTGGAGCAGTGGGTCCAGGAGAAGCTCCTGGACGTCACCTGCCTCGGCGAACAAGTGTTTGGTAAACCTATGGAGGGTAAGACCGCTGAGATAGAAACGGAGTTCGTGACTCGGACTCGTCTCTCTCAAGACCTCCTCTCTCCCTCGGAAGAAGCAGCAAACCAAGAAGCCGTTCTTCCAGAGAAAGGGGCTCCCCTACCGAGGTTACCCACCCTTCCTGCCCACCCCCGCACCGGCTTCCGGCATACAGGGGAAGGGAGGAACGCATGGCCACCGCAAGCCCAGCCACCGGCGCCACCCCAGCCCGTGCAGGGTTTTGACGCCGATGGCATAGCCTCTTGTCCCCCCGGCAGCTCTTCCGCCGGTGGGAGGACGCCTGTCCCTTTTCGCCCCACAGTGGGCGTCGATCATGTCAGACACTTGGGTCCTCCGGGTGGTCCGAGATGGATTTTGTCTCCGCCTGGACAGGCTCCCTCCCCTCTTCTCACCAGTGGAGCCTACTTGGCTCCCTGCGCACCAGATTTTCTTGCAGCGGGAGCTGTCCAACCTCCTCGCCCAACGGGCAGTCGAGAATGTACCACTGCACCTTTGAGGCCATGGGTTCTACTCCCACTACTTCTTCGTTCCAAAAAAGATGGGGGGCCTACATCCTATTCTCGACCTCCAGAACTTAAACAAATTTCTGGTGCGGGAGAAGTTCAAAATATTATCGCTTGGCGTCTTGCTGCCCTTCCTTCAGCAGGGCAATTGGCTGTGCTCTTTGGATCTCAGGGATGCTTATGCCCACATCCTAGTCCACCCCCAACACAGGCAATAGCTGCACTTCAGGGTGCAGGGGGAGCACTGCCAATAAAGGGTGCACCCCTTCGGGCTCGCGTCTGCACTGCGGGTTTTCTCCGCGGTCGCCGCCTCTCTCAGGCGTCAGGGCAAACCCGTCTTGTGCCCCCCCTCAACGACTGGCTCATCATGGGGACCTCGGTCGGCGAAGCCCACCTGGCGGCATCGCGCACGATCCTTCTCCTCGAATGCCTCGGCTTCTTGGTCAACTACCCCAAGTCCCACCTCGAGCCGGTGCAGACCCTGGAGTTCATCGGTGCATGCCTCGACATGGAGCAGGCGACCGCCTTCCTGCCTTTGGTCCAGGTCCAGAACAAGGCTTGGATTACGGCATGGGCCATGCTGCGCTTTCTAGATCACATGGCCTCCACCATCCATGTAGTGCCTCACGCCCGCATGCACATGCAGACAGCCCAGTGGTGCCTCAAGGCACAGTGGAGCCAGGCCTCCGGCCACCTTAGAGACCCTATCTGGGTCTCTCACAGTCTCCACAACTCCCTGGATTGGTGGCGGGATCCCCAAAGCTTCCTTCGGGGCATGCCCTTCCAGCACGAGCTCGTCCTGATGACGGATGCTTCCCTGCTGGGTTGGGGAGCCCACTGCGGCGCATTGTGCGCCCAGGGGCAGTGGTCGCCTGAAGAGTCTCAGCAGCAGATCAATCTGCTCGAGCTCTGGGCGGTCCAATGGGCCCTGAGGGCCTTCGAGAGTTACCCGAGGAGGAAGTCGGTGCTCGTGCAGACTGACAATCGGATTGCCATGTTCTACATAAACAAGGAAGGGGAATAGGATCCCGCCCCCTCTGCCAAGAGGCGATCCTCCTTTGCTTCTTTGCGTTTTGCCGGGGGATGACTCTATGACTGGTCTACCTCCCAGGCCAGGAGAATGTCCTCGCAGACAAACTCAGCAGGATCCTCTGCCCACACGAGTGGCACCTGGATCTGGAGGTCGCTGACCTCTTGTTCCATCTGTGGGGGACCCTATCCATGGACCTGTTCGCCAGCCCAGTGAATGTGCAGCTTCCCCACTTCTGCAGCCCGGTTCTGCACCCCAGCAGGGTGGCCACGGATGCATTCCTCCTAAGCTGGACCTCTGGGCTTCTTTACGCTTTCCCACCCACTCCTCTCGTTGTGAGGACCCTCCACAAGGTTCAGTGGGAATGAGCTTCAGTGATCCTCATGACTCCTTTGTGGCCTCGACAGTCTTGTTTCCCACTTCTGCTCCGGCTCTCGTCCAAGCCTCCAGTCCCCCTGGGCTGTGCCCTGGGCCTGTTAATGCAGGAGGAGGGTCGGGTGCTCCACCCAAACCTGGCTTCGCTGTCCTTTACAGCCTGGCGGCTGAACGAGTCATCTTAGCTCCACTGCACCTCCTGGAGGAGGTCGAGGATGTTGTTCTTCTCGCGTCGAGGAAGGACTCGACGAGACGGGTGTATGCCTTTAAGTGGCGGCGTTTCTCGGTCTGGTGCTCAGAGCTCCAGATCGACCCGTTCTCCTGCTCTACCCAGTGGGTTCTTCAGTATCTCCTTCACCTCTCGAAAACAGCATTGAAATCCAATTTGGTCAGGGTGCATCTGAGCACCATTTCAGCGAACCACCTCCCCGTCTAGGGGAAACCCCTCTTGGGGCAGCCCTTGGTCGCCCGCTTTCATCCGAGGCCTCTTGCTTTCCAAGCCTCCCATCTGGCCTCCTCTGATGGAGTGGGACCTGAACATCGTGCTGATGCAGCTTATGCAATCACCCTTTGAGTCGATGGCGACGTGCTCGCTTCGGCATCTCTCCTGGAAGGTGGTCTTCCTGGTGGCTTTGACTTCGGCTTGCTGAGTCAGTGAACTTCAGGCCCTCATGGCTGAGGTTCCATACACCAGGTTATACGGAAACAGGGTGGTCCTCTTCACCCACCCCAATTTCCTAAAGAAGGTGGTCTCAGACTTTCATCTCAAACAGGAGATAGTCTTTCTGACCTTCTTCCCGACACCGCATGTTGGCTAGGCATAGGCGGTATTGCATACACTCGACTGCAAGAGGGCTCTTGCCTTCTACCTGCAGCATATCCAGGTTCATCGCAAGTCCGACCGGCTCTTTGTCGCCTATAATCCCAATCGCCTGGGGCAGGCAGTCACTAAACGCACCATCTCCGTCTGGGTGGCGAACTGCATTGCCTTCGCCCAAGCAAAGGCGGGCATCCCACTGGCTCGACGGGTCACCGTGCACAGTGTCCGAGCCAAGGCGGCTTCAGTGGCTTTGCTGCGCTCAGTGCCTCTGACTGACATCTGCCGTGCTGCGACCTGGTCTTCAGCGAACACTTTTGCTGTGCACTACTGCCTGGAGAGGGAGTCCCGTTGGGACAGCGCTTTTGGCCAGGCTGTACTCCGTAATCTGTTCGGGGTTTAAGCAACTCCTGCCCTCCGACCCTTCTTGACGGCTATCGAGAGCTTCGCCTCGGGGACCCGAAAACTCAGGCTCCTTTGGGCATCGACTTCTGTTCACGGCCTTGTGGAGGTGTTTTTGGATTACCGGTTTGGTAGCCTGTAGCTGGGGAGTCCCATAAGTGAGGACTGACTTCCTGCTTGCTCCTGGAGAAAGCATAGTTACTCACCTGTAACAGGTGTTCTCCAGGGACAGCGGGAATCAGTCCTCACTACCCTCCCACCTCCCCTGAAAAGTTGCTATTTTTATCCTTCTCTTGCCATCTGCTTAGTAGGACTCTAGCTAGGGGATCTGACTGAGCAAAATGGCACCTTTGGGCGGGAAGAGGACCACGCAAGCGTGGCAGCAATCCCAAAGGCTTTCTTTGAAAGCTGGGGAATTGCTCCGCGCGTGCTCTGTTGGTGCCGATGTCACCCATAAGTGAGGACTGATTCCTGCTGTCCCTGGAGAACACCTGTTACAGGTGAGTAACTACGCTTTTTATGCAGTAGGACCTAATTACTAATAAGGCACATTAACGTGCTAGCCACTCTAGCTGTGAATTTGTTTTTATGATACAAGAAATTCTACTTTGAGTATCGTAGAGTGGTGTGTTAGTAAGTGACGCATAACTTGTTTTAGATTGAAAGGCAGCATGTTTAAAACAAATCAGGCATGCACGGAGGAGAAATAGTGCACGTTGGACGCATCATCTCCTTGACTCCAATTTTGTAGCTGCTTCTTCACGGTTACTATAAACCACTCAGCTGGCCTTTTGAGTTTTAAGGGCGGTCTAACAAATTTTATAAATAAAATGTACACATACTTTGGTTTTGTTTTTTATTCAGTATACAGTTGAGCTCTGGAATTCGTTACTGGAGGATATGGTGAGAGCACTTAGTATAGTTGGTTTGGCCATTTCCTGAAGAAAAAGCCTGTAAACCCATAATTGAGGTAGATGGGGGAATGCCACTGTTTTTCCAAGGGGGTCAACAGTGTGGAATTAGCTACTGTATCAGGCCAAGTGCTTGTGACTTGGATTTGGCCACTGCTGGAAACAAGATACCTGGCTGAATGGACCTTTGGTGTGATCCACTATGGCCGTTCTTATGTTCTTAACGTGTTTTGTTTTTTTCCCCCTTCATGTTTCGTGTTTTCCTTCTATTGCTTTGACTGCATTATAGGAGGACGGGGCAGGTGAGTAGTGAGCTAGCCTGAGGAATAGTTGGCTTGGCTGCTATCTGATTGAGCCCCGGTATTGTTATGTAAGAAAATACAAAATAAAGACTGCACATTGATATGGATCAATGCATATAAACCCTTTATATTTGGAAAAGTATTTCTGGTTGGTTGGTTGATTTATTTACAATGAGTTATAAGAGAAGATACTTCTGTGCTAAGTGGATACCAGACAAGATCACATGAGCACGCGTAATATAACCATGGACCAATCAGAATATAATACTATAGTCCCCAACGGTTCACACAGGTTCTGATTTACTAAGCATTTCTCCCAAAGCTACAAAGTGGGAGAACCCTTTTTGACCCATAGTGTGAAGCAGTTAACATTTCTTTTTCAGGTGTTTTCTAGATTGGAGATGGTCACATCTGCTCAGAAATTTTAAAATATTTTCCCCTTTGAAGGAAATGGTGACTTTCAGAGATTGTTACATTCATCCTTTGACTTGTAGGCATTATACAGGTTCGGGAATCAGCATTTTTCGACTTACATGCTCCTCTGTCTGGCCAGGGGCAGCCTGTGGAGAATGTGGAGCCCCAGTTGCATTCGTGATTAGGGACCAAAAAAGTGGGGCCTTTTGCGAAAAACAGTTGCTGATTGGTGGGGTTAGCCCTGCTGTGTGTTGGCTTCCTGTGCTGTTGGAGATTTTTCATGCCATTGTGGGTGGATATGCTAGATTCAACTTAAAACTATTCAATAACTTAAATCTAATGACTTGTGTTGAGTAATAAATGGCCATAGATATAGTTTAATTAGTTCTTATTTTGTTTTAGTCTGCAGACAGTAGGCTGTATGCCACCTCCTGTGTCCTCGGCAGTCATTTTAACCAAAGCTGTTGGTGGGAATGAGGTAAGTTTGTTGAATCCACCCCTAATTACGGTCTGCTGAAGTATATATTTATAAATATTTATTTTATGAAATGTTAATAAGATGTTAATCAAATACTTAACAGGGAGCATTTTTGAATACATATATAATGTAGATTATAGATCATACAATCACGTTAAAAGTAATCCAAACATGCATTCTCAAAAGGCTGTATCAAAGAGAGAAGCATCAATAAAGAAAATAGGAATTTAAAGAAATTCAGACTAGACTCAGAGTAACATTAATCAGCAAAGGCTGGTTGTCAAATAAAAAGGGCAACAAGATCTCCTCTGTTAACTGCTTTTCTAGGCTGTGAGGCTGTGCTTCTATAGCGTTTAGGAATTCTTCTGTCTGTGGTGTATCTAAAGAATAACATGCACACCTTGATACTTAAACACTGAAGGGAAATGCAAGGAAAAATTCAGCACCCGATGAGACTGCATGTTGCCGCGTAGATAAGAAGGGTTTGTTCTTTTTTGGGGCAGCTTTATAAAATCACAAAATAACCACATTTTTTGGTCTAAAACCATAATTTCTATCTGTTCATATATTTTTATTAAGAAATATAAATGGTTAGAATTACTGCTATGGACACAAAATAGGCACGCGTTGTTGGGCTCACAGTTGAGCATGTCATAAGCAGAAAGTTAACTCATGACATGGTAATGTTAGATTTGCATGGTGATACGTCCCTTGTGACTTAATAGGAGGTTTTGGTTGGTGGATTTTGAGGGCGTTCTTTCAGCATAGCTTGAATTTGGTGCCAAAAGAGATCTTTGTATTCTAGTTTTGGACAGATGCAACTAAGGAACTGTCATCTCGTTCTTGTATTGCCCTCATTTAACTTTTTTTTTTAACTCCGTGCCATTTTATTATTCCTTGCAAGCTTGATTCCTTGCATATTTTGTAGTTTATGACAAAGACAAAATGTATTTTTTGGTTGGTGGTTTCTTTTTTTCTTTAAAAAAATGTATAATAATGTTATTTAAGTTTGAACATCAATGCTATAAACTCTCCTTTTTCTTGAAGCAACTATGAGCCTTTCGCTGCTAATATGAAAAAGTTTACATATTCAGTCACAGAAAACAAAAATGCTCCAGTCTTTTTAAGCAATGGTAAAAGCCATGTCTTTATGCTATTAAGTTTTGTACATTGATCATTAGTTTGTGAAAAGCAGTGTGCTGGACCAGTTGGCTCATGTTCAATGGACGGTATAGCAAAGAGTATGAAGACCCTAGAGCAGCGATGGCGAACCTATGGCACGCGTGCCAGCTGTGGCACGCGAAGGCCTTGCAGCTGGCACGCGGGAAGGTCGCACATTAAAAAAAAAAAAAAAGCCGCCCGCTGCCGCCGCGGCGGCATGGAGTGTCCCGCGGGGCTCCCTCTGCCCGGCGGGACTCTCCCGGCGCTGCTCAGCCCCTCTCTGCCGGCTTGCAGAGACGCGAAGGGAGAGTCTCCCTTGCGTCTCTGTTAAGCCCGCAGGGGCTGATGGGAAATTTCCCATCTGCCCCTGCGGGCTTAAGAGAGACGCGAGGGAGACTCTCTCTCCCTTCGCGTCTCTGCAAGCCGGCAGAGAGGGGCTGAGCAGCGCCGGGAGAGTCCCGCCGGGCAGAGGGTGCCCCGCGGGACACTCCATGCCGCCGCGGCGGCAGCGGGCGGCTTTTTTTTTTTTTATTGCCATGAGCCGAGGGAGGGGGGTTAAGACTGGCAATGGGCTAGGGAGGGAGAGAGGGGGGTTAAGACTGGCAATGGGCTAGGGAGGGAGGGAGGTTAAGACTGGCAATGGGCTAGGGAGGGAGGGGGGTTGAGACTGGCAATGGGCTAGGGAGGGAGGGAGGGAGGGGGTTGAGACTGGCAATGGGCTAGGGAGGGAGGGGGGTTGAGACTGGCAATGGGCTAGGAGGGAGGGAGGGGGTTGAGACTGGCAATGGGCTAGGGAGGGAGGGAGGGAGGTTAAGACTGGCAATGGGCTAGGGAGGGAGGGAGGGAGGTTAAGACTGGCAATGGGCTAGGGAGGGAGGGAGGTTAAGACTGGCAATGGGCTAGGGGGGGGGGAGGGGGGGAGGGGGGTTGAGACTGGCAATGGGCTAGGGAGGGAGGGGGGTTGAGACTGGCAATGGGCTAGGGAGGGAGGGAGGGGGGTTGAGACTGGCAATGGGCTAGGGAGGGGGGGTTAAGACTGGCAGTGGGCTGGGGAGGGGGGTTAAGACGCAGTGGGCTATGGGGGGGAGTTAAGACTAGCAATGGGCTGTGGGCTGATGAGGGCTGGCAATGGGCTATGAGCTGATGAGGGCTGTCTGGAAATGGGGTGATGGGGGGGTTAGGACTGGTAATGGGCTATGGGGGGGGTTAAGACTGGTAGTGGGCTGATGGGGGGGGTTAGGATTGGTAATGGGCTATGGGGGGGTTAAGACTGGTAGTGGGCTGATGGGGGTGTAGGACTGATAATGGGTTATGGGGGGGGGGCTAGGACAGGAAATGGGCTGATGGGGAGGGGTTAGGACTTGAGGTGGGCTGATGTGGTTAGGACTGGTAATGGGCTGTGGGCTGATGGGGGGGTTTAGGACTGGCAATGGGCTATGGGGGGCTGACTGGAAATGGGCTGATGGGGGGTTAGGACTGGTAAAGGGTTATAGGGGGGGCTTAAACTGAAAATGGGGTGATGGGGGTTAGGACTGGAAGTTGATTGACGGGGGGCTAGGACTGGTAATGGGTTGGGGTGTTGCTAGGACTGGAAATGGGCTGAGTGGAAGGGGAGGCTTGAACTGCAAATAGCTGATGGGGAGGGGGCTTGGAATGGAAATGGGCTGTGAGGGAAGGGAGCTAGGACTGAAAATGGGCTGATGGAACAGCTAGGATAGGACTGGAAATGGGCTGTTGGGGGGAGCTAAGATTGGAAATGGGCTGTGGTGGGGGCTTGAATTGAAATGGACTCATGGAGGGGCTAGAACTGGAAGTAGGCTCATGGGGGGGCTTGGACTGGAATTGAGCTGAGTGGAGGGGAGCTATGATTTGACATGGGCTGATGGTGGGGCTAGGAAATGAGTAGAAATGGGCTGATGGGGGGGCTAGGATTGAAAATGAGCTGATGAAGGGACTTGGACTGGAAATGGGCTGATGCAGGGACTAGAAGGGAATGGATGCTGGGTGAGACTGGAACTAGAAGGGAGCTGATGTTGGGGGAGGATTAGAATGGGATGGGGCTGGGAGAGTAAAATGGAGAGGGGAAAAATATTTTGTGTAGGAGGGATGAAAAATCTACAATTGGCCAGGTATTGGGAGAGTAATTGGGGATTGAGGATGGAGGGGTAAAATTTGTGTGGATGAAATAGGAATGAGGAAAGAGCAAAAGGAGAAAGATTAGTATGTTAAAGCAGATGTAGAGAGAGAGAGAGAATGGAAAAAAAACTAGAAGAGAGAAGAAAGGACAAATGGACAGCAGACGATGGAGAGTTAGCAGAAAACATGAAGAAACCAGAAGAAGGTGGCTGGACCAATTGCAACTGAAAAAAAAATGCACAAAAGGTAGAAAGATATCTCTTTATTTTGAATTTATTAACTGGAATATGTCATCTCTGGGAAATGTGCATCATTAACATCTGCGCTTTGTTTGGTACAAGAGGAAATTCCTATTTGACGTTGCCACTTGTTCTCTTTCCCCAGTATTCTCTGAAATGTATTGGTTTAATATTTGCAGTGTTGCCTTTTGATAGGTAGGGTATGGTGCTTTGTGAGTCCTGGTAATGCTGTCAGGATACGGCGGGTTTGCTATGGGTTCTAAATGGGCAGCGTTTGTAGTAGTTCCTAATGTGCCTGGCGGTTGGCACTGGATTATAGTAATGTAGAAATCTTTTAGTCTTTCTTTATCCATACACTCATTAAGAGACATGTTTACTAAAAGTTAGTGTATGGTAACATTATGCAAATATTTATGCAAATAAGACCACTTATGCAAATGACGTGCTGGCACTTTGAGGAAATTCTTTGGTTTTGTGCGGCAGTTTGGGCACTCGGGCTCAAAAAGGTTAGCCATCACTGCCCTAGAGCATGAGAATTTAGGCTTTTGTTCACATCCCTTTGTAACATAGTAAATGGCGGCAGATAAAGACCTGGACGACATCTCTAGTCTGCTCCAGGTTTTGTCTTTGTTGATGTTATAGAGTTTTTCTATTGTTGACTTCCACAGATGTAGTCCATTTTAATTTTTTTACAATCCATTGGGTGAAGTCCATGCTTACAGTCGCTGCTTGTGTTGTGGAAGATATTTGAGATGAATAGATTGGTCTTGCAAAATTCTATCAGTCTTTCTCCAGCTTCATTTCTGTTGCCAAGTCCATATTTTCCAACCATGTGTAGCACCAATCAAATGATCAGTAGTAGTATAAGTATTAGTAGAAACATTTGATGGCAGAGATGAATCGAGCAGCTGAATTTTGAATAAGCTGAAATATTTGAATGGTATATGTTGAAAGTCCTAGATACAAACTGTAACAGTAGTCCAAATGTGAGCAAGAATGAGCAAGAGAGGATTTTTTTTTATCTTACTAGCTCCGCCTTTCTTCACATTTTATCATAGGAGATACAAGGTCTTACTTAATTTAGCTTGACTTGATGTGCTTCCCTGAGGACGTATTGGTCAGAGCAGAGGCAGAGGTGCGCTATATGTGCTCATTATTTGAAATACACAGGTGCGCACACATTTAGACAGTTTTTAGAGCAGATGTAAATTTGCACGCTATTGGGGCTGCTTATGGATGCCTGCTTTATAAAAGCACATAGGTATCTATATTGGCTTTATAAATTAGGCTTAACATAAGTGTTTTTTGGACTTCTCACATTGGCTTGCTCTTATAACATTACCCTCTATAAGTGGCTTTTGGAAAGGGTTTGCAGGAAAAATCTGGGGCATCCAGGGCAAAGCGTCCGAAAAACCTGTCAGGGCCGTTTTAAGTGTCAGCCTGATTTTGGAAATACGGATGTCTCTGGGCTTGGGGACGTCTATCTTATGCAGAGCACAAACAGTTTGGCATGTGGGGATGTGCATCAGCACACCAAACCAAAATAGTGTCCTAGTTTCCCTGCTGTGTTTCTTATTAGTACAATTATAAGAGTTATCAGAATACACTCTTTTCTGTCCTGAGGGTGTCCTGAATGGCAAAACAAGAGCTTTCCCGATACCTGACCGTGCCCTGGAGCAGGTATAAACCAGGACACAGCTCAGGGCACGCAGGGCGTTTCTGAAATCGGGCGAGAATGTCAAAGTACTTTTGGAATGCCACGGACACTCATACCAAATCCCATTCAGCCTTGGATGTCCTCGCGCTGGGGATGAACTTAGAACTGCTTTTGAAGATAGTTCCAGGGATGTCGCCGTGCTGTGGATGTCTGTAAGCCCATTTTCAATTGTCCAAAGCATGAATAGGGTTTCTAAAATTTATTTGTTTAACCAGTTTTCTATACCGCCTTATCCTTCAATCAAAGCGGTGGGCACCGGAGGGTTACGTGGCTTGCCCAAGGCCACAAGGAGGAAACCCCAGTCCCTCCGGCCTGAGATTGCTGTCACCAGGTGGGACTTGAACCCCTGCCCTCTGGCCTGAGATACCTTGTCCTAACCACTAGGCCACCCCCGTTTTACATCTGTAGGGGAAAATGCTCAGTATATACTCAGCACCCTGAGTTATAGATGACAAACAATTTTCTTCCCAATGGTTATCCAACTTATAAGGCCCAGGCATTGAAGGTACAATACCATCCGTGTCTATTTGTTTTTACTCTTGGTCCACTGAAAGATAGTCTTTAAAGCATCCCCTCTCACATAGATGCACAGATTTGTTTTGCGCTAATTTGGGAAAGCATAAAAAAATTACGGTAGTTTTGCATATTATCAGAAAGTTATTTCAAAGCCACTGGTATCATGCCAAAACATGATATCCTTGATCAACCCAAATCCCTAATTAGAAATTTTAGATTCCCTTAGGGTAATTTGAAGAGCACAATCTTGTTTTATTCCCTTATGTTAGGGCTGCTAGTGTTGGAGAAAAAGAGTAATGTTTTCAGGGCCCAACTATGTATCCATCTCTAAAACCTTTTGAAAAGGAAATCTCAGCATGTCCCGTGGGCACAGAGTAAATGATTTCATTTAGTGTGAACTCCTAAAGTCATAGACCAAGGTCATGGATGCGAGAGCATATTTTAGAAAGGTTTTATCTGTGCTTGGAAAGCTGATGAAGCTGTTCATCATTAGTTGTAGATTTCATGCATTTAAAATTCCTTTTTGTCAGTGACTTTTCAACATAGGTGAAAGATCACGTTCAACGAACAATGCACTGGATTCTGGTAAAGTTTTGCCTTAAATCACCTGAAATTGTTCCAGGGAACAAACATATCTTGTTAAAAAAAAATATATATATACACACATACACATAGTGGTTGGTATGATACAGTTTGTGATCACTTAGGGAGTTATTTGTTAACAGTTAGTACGTGCTATATTGCCAGGTGCAATCTGCCGCAAGGCCCTTTTTTTTTCCATGAGTCCTGTAGCAGATTACATGGCCTAACAGTGTTGCAACTGGTCCCCTAAATGTGGGTGTGGTACAGCCTACAGAACATCAGTGTCGTACATTGAAATCATCTGTAGTACCAAATGATTGGAGAAAGGCCAACATAACGCTAATTTTTAAAAAGGGTTCCGGGGCGAACCGGGAAACTACAGACCAGTGAACCTGACATCAGTACCGGGCAAAATGATAGAAACCATTATAAAGAATAAAATTTCTGAACATTTCTGGCATGGGACAGACACAGTGGATCTTTATAGCAACAGGATAAAATCAAAATAAGCATAACTATCTCAATATCTGAACAAATAGGGGTGACCTACACGGAGCGGTGGATATACCCCTAAACAAAGGCATGGGGAGGGGTGACCTGCACCGGACGGCAAGTGCACCTACTCTTGCCGCCTTGCTGAGCAGACTAGATGGACCATACTGGTCTTTATCTGCCGTCATATACTATGTTACTATGTAGATAGTCATAGTTTAATGGGAGAAAGTCAACATGGATTTAGCTAAGGAAAGACTTGTCTTACTAATGTGTTATATGTTTTTAAAGGTGTGAATAAACAGGTAGACAAAGGTGAGCCGGTTGATGTAATGTATCTGGATTTTCAGAAAGCCTTTGACAAAGTCCCTCATGTGAGACTCTTGGCAAAATTAAAAAGTCAAGGGATTGGAGGCAGTGTGGATCAAGAACTGGTTAAAAGATAGAAAGCAGAGAGTAGGGCTAAATGGCCAATTTTCTCAATGGAGAAAGGTGAATAGTGGAGTACCAGAGGGATCTGTGCTGGGTCCGCTTCTTTTTAACATATTCATAAATGACCTGGAATAATGAGTGAGGTGATCAAATTTGCAGATGACACAAAATTATTCACAGTTGTTAAAGCACAAGAGGATTGTGAAAAATTGCAAGAGGACCTTGATAAATTGGAAGACTGGACGTCCAAATAGCAGATGAAATTTAATGTGGACAAGTGAAAAGCTATGCACCTAGGAAAGAATAACCCAAACTTTGGTTATACGATGCAAGGTACCACCTTAGAAACTGCCACCCAGGAAAAACATTTAGGCGTCGTTGTGGATAATACATTGAAACCCTCCGCCCAGTGTGTAGTGGCGGCCAAGAAAGCAAATAGAATGCTAGGAATCATAAGAAAAGGAATGGAGAATAAAACAAAGGATATTATAATGCCTGTGTTCCATGGTATGACTGCACCTTGAATATTGTATGCAGTTCTTGTCGCCATATCTTAAATAGAATATAGCAGAATTAGAGAAGAGGGACAAAAATGGTAACAGGGCTGGAAGGTTTACCCCTATGAGGAGAGGCTTAAAAGGTTAGGGTTCTTCAACTTGGAAAAGAGACTGCTGGGGGGGGATATGATAGATGTCTATGAATTAATGAATGGAGTGGAACGGATAAATGTAGATGGATTGTTTTCGCCATCAGAAAGTAGAAAGACTAGAGGACACGTAATGAAGCTACAATGTAACCCATGTAAGACTAGTACAAGAAAATATTTTTATACTCAACGTGTTATCGAACTCTGGAATTTGTTACTGGAGGATGTAGTAAATGTTCTTAGTGTAGCTGGGTTTAAAAGAGGTTTGGACAAGTTCCTTGAGGAAAGACCCATAAATCATTATTAAAGAGGACTTGGGAAATGCACTGCTTTCCCCGGGATGAGCATTGTGGAACCTGTGTGCTTTTTTGGGAACCAGCCAGGTACTTGTGACCTGGATTGGCCACTGTTGGAAACAGTATTCTGTGCTTGATGGACCTTGTTCTGACCCAGTATGTCATTTCTTATGTACATAAGGCCGATAATTTCATTCTTAGCTTTGTGTGTTTAGACAGAGCTTCTTGTCTTTCTCCCTAAGCCCACTCCCTCCTTTTCACTTTCTCTGTTTCTGTGGATAATACTGTCGTCATCCTGGTCCCCTCGGCTCATAACCTTGATGTCATCTTGGTCTCCTCTCTCTCTTTTTCTGTACATATCCAACAGTCTAGATTGTAAGCTCCGAAGAGCATGACTCTGACGGGCAGGGACTGTCTCTTGTATGTTGGCTACCTCTTGTAGGCTAGCTGTGCAGCGCTGCGTGCCTGGCGCTTTACAAATGCTTAATAGTAGTAGTAGTAGTAGTAGTAGAGTGCTAAAACCTGTTATTTCTTTCTGTATAATATCACCAAAATCCATCCCTTCCGTTCCGAAAACTCTACCAAACCCCTTATTCACTCTCTCATCAACTCCCGCATAGACTACTGCAACCTGTCTCCAACTGACTGTCTCTCTTCACTGCAATGCAGTGTATGCCTTGTGACCCAGCTTCAATCCGTTCAAAATTTTGCTGCATGACTTATCTTCCGCCAGTGTCGCTACACTCAAATAACTTGTTTTCTTAAATCACTTCATTGAATTGTATGCAGAAACAGACAGGGAGACAAATTTCTTCTGTTGACATACAAGGGCATGCATTCAGCAGCTCCTCATTCTCTCCTCTCTTCTGTCTACACCCCTTTTTGGGAACTGCGCTTGTCAAGTATCTGTGCCCCTCTCCAGACTCTAAACATGAATCCTTCTAACCTTGCTGCATTGTATGCCTGAAATAGACTTCCATAGTCTGTATGTAATACTCCCCCTCTCATATATTAGCCCATCATACTCCTCTATATAACCGTACTGTTTTTAATCATTTCCCTCAATAAATGAAACTCCCTAATCCCTTATTTGCCCTGTTTGTCTTACTACTACTACCGCTGAGCATTTGTATAGCGCTACAAGACATATGCAGCGCTGCACAGGCACGTCAACCATGGTCCCTGCTCATCGGAGCTTACAATCGAATCCAGACAGACAACACAGTAGCTGTAGATTGTACACTCTACGGGGCAGGACCGACGCCTATGCGTATGTATACAGCGCTGCGTATATCTATTGGCACTATAGAAACAAAATAGTAGCAGCAGCAGCGAGGCGGACTCCGTTGATCTCCTTGTATTTATATTTTTATTATTGCTCAGCCATGCTTCTGCATAAACTAAGTTTTTTAGTGCTTTATCTCTTCTTGCCTAGATTTTCTTACTAGAACTGTTCTTGAGCAGGTAAGGAGGAATTGCCACAGTCTCTTGAACCCCTTGATAACTTTCATACTTTTCAATAGAAATTGGCAAGATGTCCACCTGAAATACCATTTTAATACCATTTTACTCATGCCATTTTTGGCTTGAGGCTTTAGGAAATAAACAGTGCTTGATGGTTAATCTTTTAAAGCTTTTCATCTTCGGTGATGTCTGTTTGTTTCCTTGGGCATGAAAGTCTCCTTTTCTTATATGCTGCCTCTCATTTATTTATTTATTATTTTAATTGGCATGTCGTTTACGTCTTTGAAGTAGCAGCTTAAGGCAAGTTGCATGCAGGCACTGTAGTTATTTCCCTGTCCAGAGAGGGCTTACGCTTTTGAGTTTATACATGAGGCAGTAGAAGGTGAAGTAACTTGTCCAAGGCCACATGGAGCAGCAGTTGAGATTTGAACCATGGCTTTCTGGTTTCTCTAACCATTAGGTTATTCCTCATGTCCTCCTTGCTTCCCCTCTACTTCAGACTTTGGTATTAAATTTACTTTCTGTGTGGTATCTTTATCTTTTTTCTATCTTTATTTGGACATTTGATATACCGTCTAAAACAAAATACTAACAAGGTGGTTTACAATAATAACAGTTGCTGCGAAAACAGGAAACAAGGAAAGGAACACAAGAGGTGGACAGGACAAGAAAGAAAAACCAACCATACAGAGGAGGGGAAGGGGGGATGTCGAAGGCTGGCCGAAAAAGGTGGTTTTAAGCATAGCCTCAGTAAGTTATATTATTGGTTGCCAGCACTTTCTTCCATTTCCCCTCCTTGGGTTCCAAACCTAAGATACATGGGTGGGTAGCCGGTTCCCTCCCTTAAAGAGCCTGCAAGCTAAATATGGGCCATGGGTTGTTGACGTGCCATGCATCTTTCTAAGGGATCATATTTCCCTTTAAAAGATAAGGAAAAGGGGGCCCTGGAAGCCCTTAGCACAGAGGTGTTCAGCGTGCAGCCCTGGGTCTGATGTGGCCCACGAGATTTTTAATTAAAAAAAAAAAAGAAGCCGTTTTTATTTAATTAGTTTGCACATGTGATTTTGAAGCAGTGATGGACAAGAAGTCACAATTTCAAAAGAGATTCACAGATTCTGATAAGCAGAAATCATGCTAAAATATTCTTGTGTCCTGCCCACACGCAGATTTCTGATCATGTTACCCACTGTTGAAAAAACTTGGATGCCCTGCTTTAGCAGAAGTGCTTCCCTACCAACCACTTACTATGTGACCTCGAGCAAGTCACTTAATCTCCATGTGTTTATGTATTTAAAACCGTTCTATTCCACCATATGCTCAAAAGCATCCAAGGCGGCCTACAGTATTAAAAGGTACAAAACCCTAACACAAAGAAATACTATGACTGCCCCCCTTCCCCCATCCTGCTGCCTGACTGCTGCGACCTAGCCCTATCTCTCACCGTACTCTGGCAGAGGAAACAAAAGAGTCTTCACAGCTTTTCTGAAAGCCATCAGATTTTTCTCTTGCTGTAAGCATACCAGAAGCTTATTTAAACTTCATATTTCAGACAGGGGCATAGCAACCGTGTTAATGATCTAGTACAGTGTTGTGTACATTAACAAAGTGTACTGTAAATAATAAAAAGTTACTACTTTATGACTTTTTTAAAAATGAAGGTCAGAGAGGATAAACGTGACCCTTTTCAGTATATTCATCAGAAACGAGTACAGCAGTTTGCTTTGCTAGCTTTTGCCTAGATCCATGAGGCTATTTCTTCAGACTGTAAATGGGGTCAGTTACAATATCTGTCCTAAAGATATAGACCGCATTGCCTTATTATATGCAATCTCTCCCTGCCACTTTGATTTGATAGAACACTAGGTTTTCGTTTCCATCTTTAGCAAATGAATACATATAATACTTTTTCATGATTAACATTCAGTAGAGTTTTACGCTTCATTAAATATGCTGAAGTGACCAGTACCGTGCATGCATCCTGGATAAATAAATCTACACAAGGGTAAAGGACTGTTTCTATAGACAAGAGACTTTTATAAAAGACCTCGTTGCAGGTAGCTGCACACTGTGTTTTAATTCACCAGGCCACTTGGAAACACGCTGGCAATGGATTTTCCTTTGCCAGGACCTTCTTCGCCTGGCGTCATTTTTATTGTGTTCTCGTGGGGCCAGATTAGTCTAAAACAACAAAGCAGCCAGATGTCTGGTTCTGACAGAATCCCAGAGGCTAGGCTCTAACAGCTTTGGCTTGGAGATGAAGATCAAAGGTACTTGAGAATTACTGTTGGGCACATAATATGTGACGTTCCTGCTATTAACAATCTGAGGAAATGCGTGTTCCTAAGTAACCCCTTTGGTTATTGTGCAAAACCTTTCTAAATCTAAATCTAAATGCTGTTCAGCATTGTACAAGTATTTAGTTCTTTTAAGTGCTTACGGCAAAGGGCTGGAAGGCTGGCACACTTAACATGTCGTAATAAATAAATGCAGGAGCAGCATTATTGGACAAAATGACGACGCTGTCATCATTCATGAATCAGCAGCTCCTTGGTGAAGTACCCAGCAGTGTATCTTTTAATCCATCAGTATCGTTAATGTGTAAAATGAGGACTTGTAGATTATGCCAAGCTCCTCACACTGAGAGCCGACTCGCTTCCACTCCATCCCTCATCCTCTCTCTGTGCTGTCACCGTCGCTGTGCTTCAGTGTAGACTTTCCAGATCTGCTGCAGGCAGGAGATTCTGTACATTACAAACTGTTCATTTTGTTCCTTTTTCCATATGCATGTTCCCGATTTGAAAAACGATTTAAAATATATCTTTTGATCAGTGCTCGTTTCTTGTTTTATCTAAAACAGCCAGAGTGTGCCATCATAGGTTAAGCCATTTGCACTGCTGTCTCTTGATAGCGCATAAGAAAGTAGATGATAACACCTTACATTCCCTTTTCATGACAGAGGTTGATATTTGGATTATTCTTGTGTTGGCCGAATAAAAAGTACCGCAGCTTACAAAGATTTGGCCTACAAAATGGGGAAATGTTATGAAACCCATAAACTCTTTGTCTTCCCCTCTTGCTTCTGACTCTGTAGCCTTTTCTTTCCAGGGAGGATGGTGAACCCTAGTGATCAAGAGAAGGATTCTGTAATACTTCCCGAGCAGCAGAGCGTGTGACTTGCTACTGTTTGAGGAGTATTAAAGAATAGCAGCATTATTTACAAACCTGAAATACTGTATAGTCCAAAACCATTTCAGTGGCCACTTTTTTCTTTAGGAGATATTGGACATTAAGGGGTTCAACTGCAAGGGGTGCCAATAATTGCTTCACGGTGCCCATCGCTTTGATAGTGTCACCCCTCTTCTTCTTTCTGAGCACTGGTTGCCAGTTTCCTTCCGTGTCTCCCACGTGGTGCTCATCCTCACTTTTCACATGCTCTTCACGCGTAGTCCTTCCTTCCTTTCTCAATTTCTCACCTCCTGCACTTCTGCTCGTTCTCTTCCCTTGCCTTCTCATAACCTCTTAGGAGTCCCAGGTCCTCGAGTGGTCCGCACTACAGCCACCCGCTCTTTGGCTTTCTGAGTTGTGGCCACTGTTCTTTGGAATTCCCTCCCTAATCACTTGCACACTCAGTTCTCTTTTAGTCGTTTTCAAAGCTCATCTCAAAGGTTATCTTTTTGCACAATCCTTTTCATCACTCACTCTCGGAATCGCTTATTCTTGCCTTGACCTGCTTCCAGCCAGCAATTCTGCTTTCACTGTTCCTTTGTCTCCCCCTTCCTTTTGTGGTCTTATGTAGCTGTGGTGATCTTGGAACCTAGACCTCCTTCTTCCTACTGTCCTTGCAATTCATCTGTTGGTTTTGTTTTGTTTTGTTATTTTTTGTTCTTTGTTCTGATTTTATTGTACACCGCCAAGATGTGGTTCTCGATTGGCAGTATATCAAGTTAATAAACTGTAACTGTAATGTTGATCACAACTGTAGACAGACATAGGTTACACAACTGAAGTTTCATCTATTTCTCTTCAGCAATTCGTTTTCCCATTCCATTCATTTTCTGGCCTCAAGTTGCCTCTGAACTGCTGCTCCATAACACAGAGCAAGAGAGCCTGTAAAGTCTCCATGTTGCCTGTGCATAGATGTTAGAACACTGCTGTAGCTGCTATTTTAAGCTGGTGGTCTGTGTAGCAAGGCCCTGTGGCAGCCATTTTGAATTTGCGGAATGCTTTGATTGCTTCTAAAACTGTGAATAAAGACATAGTTCTCTGGGAAAGTGTATCATACGCTGCTTTATATTATCTTTGGTTTCTCTCGGTGCAATGTCTCCAGATGGGTTAGTTTTACAACTGAGAAGGTAAATTAGTAGAGCACTAGATGACCATGTCTGCTTTTGGGAAATGTTATACCCCAGAACTCTGGTTCCCTTTGGGTCACCCATTTCAGGCAACAGAACTTTCAGATGTGTAGCTCACTCTTTTTTTGTATTTAGAGACTCAAATAAATCCTGTAGTACCTCTATTCTGATTTGGCAGAGGAATATGGCATTTATATTAGCCATGAACGCAGCTGCTTGTGTCCTCTGCGGATCATCAAAGTGTGAGCATATTTCCCCCATTCTAGAGAAGCTTCATTGGTTACCAATAAACTGTAGAATCCAATATAAGGCCATCCTTACCACCTTTAGGGCCTTCAATAATATTTCTCCAGATTCCATCTCTGATCTCATCATACACACAACAAATAACAGGTCCAGGAGTTCTCCAGCTGTTGACACACTACTTATACCAAAAGTTTCCTTAAAAGCTAATCAATCATCCATCAATAGGGCTTTTTCGAATTATGCTCCTAGATGTTGGAACAAACTCCCTCCCAATATCAGAGCAATTAAAGAGATCAAACAATTCAAAAAAGCCCTTAAACACCACCTTTTCATCGCACACTTCAAACACCCCTACCCCTCCCCCATCCTTTTAACCTCATACCTACCCTAACTAACTGTATAGATTTTATATATCTCCAATATGTATTTTCTAGAAATATAAATGATTTCCCTGTTTACTTCCAAGTGAAACCTGCAATACGTTACCTTGGAGTAACACTGGACCAAAACCTTGACATGAAGAGTCACATAGCCAACACAGTCAAGGCAGTCTACTTTAAAATTAGATCCCTCAGACACCTACGCACACTACTTGAACCAGATGATTTCCGTACCATTTATCAAGCCCTTATACTTCCCCATTTCGACTTTGCAAACTCTATTCTACAGGGGCTCCCCCGGTCCACCCTGAACCCCCTGCAACTGGCCATGAATAGTGCAGCGAGGGTACTCCTCGGGGCATCTAGGAGAGACCACGTGACACCACTCCTAAAACAGCTACACTGGCTTCCCATTCAAGCAAGGATCAGTTTCAAGACTGTACTGCTAACATTTAAAGCGACCAAGGGGCTCACCTCTTCTTCTCTCTCCAACCTCATACTACCACTTGCACCAAACAGGCCAAGAAGAACAGCAGAAATGAACACACTAGCTATCCCAAACGACACCACAAGATGTGCCAGATCAACAGCCAACAGAGCATTCCGACTCTGTGCCCCCACTTTATGGAACACCTTACCAGCACAAATCAGATCAGTACCAAATTTGAGTCAGTTCAGAAAGTCACTGAAACATTTCCTCTTCCTTAAATATCTCAATGACAGCTCAGAACATAACCTCCAGGTGAATAGCAAGAGTGGCCAAACAGACAGACCATCGCAACAGGCCAACTACACAATGTAAATACAAACAGTTCCATATACTATTGCACCACCTTTGTATATAGTTAACCATGATATCTCTTGTCAGATAACACACCTTTGTATATAGTTTCCCCTATTTCCCAAGTTTATATCTCCTGTTAAATGTAATTGACCAGACATATGTAAATTGTCGGATGTTTTTTTTTGTTCAATGTAAACCGCGCTGATGTCTAATAGTGCGGTATATAAGAATTGTTAATAAATAAATAAATAAATAAATAAATGTTAATTTTCCTGTTACTTGTAATAGCTCTGTTATATCTAACCAATTGTATTGTTTCAATGTAAACCACACTGATGACAAATAGCGCGGTATATAAGAAAATTAAATAAATAAATAAATAAATAAATAAATAAATATCAGGGTTGCATGCTTGTTTAAGGGTTGGTCCTTTTAGAATTTCTCTTCTCATACAGACCTTTTCCAAAAAATATAGGGAAATAAGCCATGGCAGTCAACCACTTTCCCTTGCCTTCAAGGGAAACAGGTTTTGGGTGGTCTTTGGGACTAGGCTTCAGTGTCTGAGACTGATGCCTTCTGGCTGTTGTGTGATGATGGAGTTTTGCAAAGGGAATAACCTGGAATGCTCTTCTGTTTTTGTAGAGAGAAAGCTAAGCCTCCGATTCCAGTACCTTTGAGTACCTGCCTACTCCTTTTTAAGCAGTGCTTTTCTGGAAAAAGGGGCAGGTTTCTGAGAAGGGAAAGAAATCCTAGTGGGTTTAGCTCTGAGCTTAGAGTAGCTTTTCTAACATATTCTGGGAACTCAACAACCAGTTGGGTTTCAGGATATCCACAATGATTATGCATGAGATAAATATTACCTGCACCCGAAACTCGTATATATAATTTTACGTTATGTATGTTCATTGTGGATATCCTGAAAAAGGGACCGACTGTAGGATCCCCCAGCAGAGGTTTAGAAAGCCCTAGGATAGAGTGACTACTGGATTCTCTGATGCTTTTCGTTTCCCAGGATTCTCTAAGGAGTCTGATAAGAAACTGGTTTATCTGTTATTGGAAAGAGGTTAGCTGTTCTATGAAGAAAACAAAGTCTTTGATAAGGGAAACGG
Source organism: Ichthyophis bannanicus (assembly GCA_033557465.1). Taxonomy (NCBI): domain Eukaryota; kingdom Metazoa; phylum Chordata; class Amphibia; order Gymnophiona; family Ichthyophiidae; genus Ichthyophis; species Ichthyophis bannanicus. The sequence continues at coordinate 1,760,588,276 of CM066032.1, read as the reverse complement.
CGACAGCTTATAGTTTGGAAACAATGGAGTAGGAGAAGGTCCTCAAAAGTCTTTATTAAAACAGAAGCAAGAGGCAGTGAAGTGCTTCTGAGTCACCCAGCCTTTAAAGAGCTTATCAAGATGTACTTGGTAATGTTTGTATAGGGAGTAGTAGTATCCAGAGCCACGAGAAAACAAAATAAGCTACTTAAAAGGCTTTTTTTGTCTTTCCTCAAAACTGGTGTAAGGATTTGAGGCACCCTAGGTGAACCTCAGTCCTGCCATTAAACAGCATTACGGTGCTTACCCAAAGCCTCTAACGCTGCCTTGTTATTGATGTTCGCTGCTTCCACCCCCATGCAAACAGGAAATCTGCATTGGAGGGGTGGAAGTAATGAGCGTCACATTGCTGTTTTAGTGGCATTGCCACCGCTGCATGTCCTGGAGAGGGGCAACGGCAGTGGTAATGGGCTGTCCTGGAAACGTTGGCACTATAGGCGACCATCTAGTTTGCCTAATAGGTAGCACTGGCCCTGCCTTTTCCAAATCTGAACTCGAGGCGAGTTATACATCCATCTACAGTAGTTATTTCCCTGCCCAAGGAGGCTTGCAATCTAAATTGTATCTAATCCCAATGGAAGGTGTTTTAACTTGCCCAGTGTCACAAGAACATCTGTGGGGAAAAACAGGATTTGAACCCTGGCTTTCCCAGCTCTCAGCCTGCTTTTTTAACCACCAAGCTATTCTTCCACCCTCTACCGTGGATTCTGAAATGATGGGCATTGTTCAGAAAACTGCTGTTTTGTACAGCTCCTGGCTAAAGATAGACTGCAGTGAAAAGGATTTGGGTATGAATGGCTGTATATAAGCCCATGTGCTTTAACCTATGTCTCTAGGGACCATTAGATGATAGGGGGTAAAAGGGGCACTAAGAGGTGACAAGACCATAGTGGAGAGACTGACTGAATGAATGAAGTCTTTGCTTCGGTCTTTAAGTACCATTTCAGTCATGGGTAACATCCCTACATCTTCCTCAGTAAAGGTGATGCTGCAGAAGAATTGAAAGAAATATCGCTGCTTCGGGAAATGTATTACAACTATTTGATAAACTCAAGAATAGCAAATCACCTGGACCGGATGGTATACATTCAAGGGTATTGAAAGAACTGAAATATGATATTGCAGACCTAACTGCTAACACCTAATCAGGAGTTAGTGGGCCTGATTTCCTGAGTGCAGCTAAGGCCTGCATAAAAGGCTCCAGTGCCCTGCCCTGTTGAGGCTTTCCTAACCAGGGCTCTACAGATCAACAAACAGTAAGGATTTGAGGGTTTGTTTGTTTGTTTGTTTTTATTATATTACATTGCTAGCTCTCTGACTGGGAGCTCTTAAAAGGGTTTTTTGTATATTTTTTAAAGCAAGGTTACTTTCCTTTTGGTGCTTTAGGGGAACTTTCCTTGAGCACAGTAGGTTGCTGAACTCTAGTAACCTCCTCAGGTTTGGAAACTGCTAACACCTAATCAGGTGTTAGTTCCCTCCCTACCCACCCCTAGTGAGCAGTCTTGCTTTATAGGGCACCTCCCCCTTTAACAAATCACAGAGAATTGGACCAGCACATTTTGAATATAATTAAAGAGATTTAACTGCTTTTTCTCTGAAAGGACAGCTGGGAAACCGGCTGGTACTTGGTAGATCTCTCTCATTTGCTTTAACAGATACCCAAGCTCCACAAACAGAACAATGGCTGGGAAAAATCGTATTGCTAAAGCTGTTGCCCCCGTTACAGCTTCTGCCTCGGTCCAGACAGAGGTCCTAATGCCAGCTGAAGGACCAGTTCCATGTGCAGGGTGCCTGCATGCTGAAGCTCTGAGGAAACAAGTGGAGGAACTCAGAGAGGAGGTGGCGAGGCTGAGGAGCATTCAAGACAGTGAGAAGTACATTGATGAGATGCTTCTTGCAGCAACCAAGCTCTCCAGCAGAGGAGAAGATGGGTGCCAACAGAATGTCGATGGTTGGACACAAGTCACCAGGGCCTGCAAAATCACCAATCCAACTTCTCCAGCCCTTGAATTGAAGAACCATTATGCAGCCCTGGAAGTGGAGGAGGTGAAAGCAGCCCTGGAAAGGGAAGAACCAGAGTTCAAGTACCCCAAAATTGCAGAATCAGTGACCAGAAGGAAACGAAGGGTAGTGGTGGTTGGAGACTCTCTTCTGAGGGGTACTGAGGCGTCCATCTGCCAACCAGACTTGATGTCCAGAGAGGTATGCTGTCTGCCTGGTGCCAAAATCCAAGATGTTACGGAGAGTTTGCCGAGACTCATCAAGCCCACTGACTATTACCCAATGTTGCTAATCCATGTTGGAACAAATGATACTGCCAGGTATACCTCGGAACGTATCAAAAGTGACTTCATGGCTCTGGGACAGAGGGTGAAGCAGTTAGGTGCACAGGTGGTGTTCTCTTCAATCCTCCCTGTTGAGGGTAAAGGCCAAGGCAGAGAGGCTTGCATCCTGGAGATGAATGCATGGCTGCGTGGATGGTGTCATCAAGAGCGTTTTGGTTTCCTAGACCATGGGATGCTGTTCCAAGGGTTGCAGAGCAGAGATGGCATCCATCTGTCCAAGAAAGGTCAACGCATCTTCGGTAGTAGACTGGCTAATCTACTGAAGAGGGCTTTAAACTAGATTTGTTGGGGATCGGTGAAGAAAGCCCCCAGGTAAGTGAAAGCCCCCAGGTAGGTGATACATTAAATACCTTTATGGAAATGGGTAACAGGGGTAACATATGGAAAGTAGTGTGTATAAATGCCCGTAGCATGGGAAATAAGATCCCTGATGTTGAAGCTTTGGTGGGAGTGGCTGACTTGGATTTAGTGGCAGTTACAGAAACATGGTTCACAGAAAACCATGACTGGGATGTAACTATACCTGGCTATACTTTATTCAGAAAGGACAGGGTAGGAAGAAGGGGAGGAGGAGTGGCACTATATGTAAAAACTACTATTAAAGCTTTGGAATTACAGAGCTTAAAAGGGATAGAGGAGGCATTGTGGGTTAAACTAGAAAGAGGGAAAGAGAAATCTATTTGCATTGGTGTGATATACAGACCTCCCTCACAAGAGGAAGAGGTGGACAGAGAGTTAATTGAAAACATACGCAGCATTGCTAGGAAATGGGAAGTGCTACTGATAGGAGATTTCAATATGCCAGATGTTGATTGGCACATTCCTGCTGCAGTATCATCTAGAAGTAAGGAGATCCTGGATTCTCTACAGGGAGAACTATTCAGGCAATTGGTAACAGACCCCACACGTGAAGGGGCCATACTGGACTTGGTGCTTACCAATGGTGAAAGTGTTTCTGATATTGTAGTGGGAGATCATTTTGCATCCAGTGATCACCAGATGGTGTGGTTCAGTGTTAGGACTAGGGCTGTTAGAATCCATTCCAAGGTGAGGATCTTAGACTTTAGGAAGACTAACTTTGCGAAGATGGGCCAATACCCCAGGGAGTCGTTAGTGGGATGGGAACAGCTGGGGGATGTAGAAAAATAGTGGGCAAAACTGAAAGGGGGTATTTTAAGGGCAACCAACCTTTTTGTTAAAATGGTAAATAAAGGCAAAAGGAAAAGGAGACCGCTATGGTTTTCGAAGGAAGTAGCTGAACAAGTGAAGAAAAAGAGGGAGGCCTTCATGAAATACAAGAGATCACAGAGAGAGGAAGACAGGCATCTGTATTTGGAAAAACTTAGAGAAGCTAGCAAAGTAGTCAAGAAGGCAAAGATTCAAAAGGAGGAGGAAATAGCCAATGCAATAAAATGGTGGGATAAGACATTTTTCAGATATATTAGTGAGAAGAGGAAGGGCAAAAGTGGTATTGTCAGACTCAAGGGTGCAGGGGGGGAATATGTAGAAGCTGATAAGGATAAAGAGGAATTGCTTAACAAACATTTTTGTTCTGTGTTCACAGATGAAGAACCAGGAGCAGGACCTCAGAAAACACCCGCAAATAGGAACAGAAGCGAGGGACATCTTGAACATTTTTCAGAAGACTGTGTTCGTGAGGTACTAGCTCAACTTAAAGTAGACAAAGCGATGGGACCGGATGGGATACACCCTAGAATACTGAGGGAACTTGGGGACGTTCTAGCAACTCCACTGACTGACCTTTTCAATGCCTCGTTGGAGTCGGGAGTGGTGCCAAAGGACTGGAGAGAGGCTCATGTGGTGCCTTTACACAAAAGCGGAAGTAAGGATGTGGTTGAAAACTACAGGCCGGTTAGTTTAACTTTGGTGGTGAGTAAATTATTAGAAACGCTGCTGAAAGAGAAAATAGTGAGGTTTCTGGAGTCCAGCGGATTACAGGATCCGAGGTAGCATGGATTCACCAGAGGCAGGTCTTGTCAGACAAATCTGATTGATTTCTTTGACTGGGTGACCAGGGAGTTGGACCGAGGGAGAGCTCTAGATGTTGTGTATTTAGATTTCAGTAAAGCCTTTGACACTGTTCGTCATAGGCGACTTATAAACAAACTGAGCACCCTAGGGATGGACCCTAAAGTTACTGCTTGGGTTAGAAATTGGTTGGGTGGGAGGCGACAAAGAGTACAAGTAAATGGAGCTCGCTCTGAGGAGAAGGATGTTACCAGTGGTGTGCCCCAGTGATCTGTCCGTGGTCCGATTCTTTTTAACCTCTTCGTTAGTGATATAGCGGAAGGGCTGTCGGGTAAGGTTTGCCTCTTTGCAGATGATACCAAAATCTGCAATAGAGTAGACACCCAGGAAGGTGTAGATAACATGAGTAAGGATCTAGCTAAGCTTGAAGAATGGTCTAGAATTTGGCAGCTGGGATTTAATGTTAAAAAATGTAAGGTCATGCATTTGGGCTGCAGCAATCCAAGGGAGCAATACAGTATAGGAGGTGAAGTACTTTTGTCCACTAAAGAAGAGCGGGACCTAGGCGTGGTTGTGTCTGATGATCTTAAAGTACCTAAACAGGTAGAAAAGGCGACGGCAAAAGCTAGAAGGATGCTTGGGTGCATACGGAGAGGAATGGCTAGCAGAAAAAAGGAGGTGATAATGCCTCTGTATAAGTCTTTGGTGCGACCTCATTTGGAGTATAGTGTGCAATTCTGGAGACCGCACCTTCAAAAGGATGTGAACAGGATGGAGTCGGTGCAGAAGGGTGGCTGCTAAAATGATTAGTGGGCTTCATTATAAAGCATATGAGCATTATAAAGCATATGAGGACCTTAGAGGAAAGGCTGGATAGAGGTGATATGATTGAGATGTTTAAATACCTCCGTGGCATAAATGTTCAGGGAGAGAGCCTCTTTCAATTAAAAGCAAGTTCTGCTACGAGGGGACATGGGATGAGGGTGAAGGGAGATAGATTCAGGAGTGATATGCGGAAATATTTCTTTACGGAAAGAGTAGTGGATCCGTGGAATAGTCTCCCAGTGGAGGTGGTAGAGATGAGGACAGTAACTGAATTCAAAAAAGCATGGGACCAACACAGAGGATCTCTAAAGGTAAAAAATGGACTGTTGTAGTTGTTGATATGGAAGGACAGACTAGATAGGCCATGTGGTCTTTTTTTGTCATCATGTTTCTATGTTAATATTAGTAACCTGTGAACTATCATTAAAATCAACTGCAATATCTGAAAACTGGAGGATGGCCAATGTAACGCTAATTTTTAAAAAGGGTTCCAGGGGCGGTCCGGGAAACTACAGACCAGTGAGTCTGATGTCAGTACCAGGAAAAATGGTAGAAACCATTATAAAGAACAGAATTACTGAACATGTAGATAGTCATGGCTTAATGGGAGACAGCCAACATGGCTTTAGCCAAGGAAGGTCTTGTCTTACTAATCTCTTTTGTTTTTTTGAAGGTGTGAATAAACGGGTAGACAAAGGTGAATCGTTTGATAGATTATATCTGGATTTTCGGAAAACCTTTGACAAGGTCCCTCATAAGAGAGTCTTGGCAAAATTAAAAGTCATGGGATAGGAGGCATTGTACTGTTGTGGATCAGGAACTGGTTAAAAGATAGCAGAGGGTAGGGCTAAATGGCCAGTTTTTCCAATGGAGAAAGGTGAATAGTGGAGTACCCCAAGGATCTGTGCTGGGTCCACTGCTTTTTAACATATTCATAAATGACCTGAAAATGAGATTAATGAGTAAGCTAATCAAATTTGCAGATGGCACAACATTTTTCAAAGTTGTTAAAACCCATGAGGATTGTGAAAAATTGCAGGAGGACCTTGATAAATTTTAAGACTGGATGTTCAAATGGCAGTTGAAATTTAATGTGGACAAGTGCAAAGTTATGCACCTAGGAAATAACAACCCAAACTATGGTTACACGATGCAAGGTTCCACATTAGGAACCACCATCCAGGAAAAAGATTTAGGCGTCATCGTGGATAACATGTTGAAACTCTCCGCCCAGTGTGCAGCAACGGCTAAGAAAGCAAGTAGAATGCTAGGAATCATAAGGAAAGGAATGGAGAATAAAATAAAGTATATTATAATGCCTCTGTATCGTTCCATGTTGCGACCGCACCTTGAATATTGTGTGCAATTCTGGTCGCTGTATCTTAAAAAGGATATAGCATTATTAGAAAAGGTACAAAGAAGAGCCACCAGAATGGTAAAGGGGCTGGAGGGATACCCCTATGAGGAGAGGCTGAAAAAGTTAGAGCTCTTCAATCTGGAAAAGAGATGGCTGAGGGGAGATATGATAGAGGTCTATAAATTAATGAGTGGAATGGGTAAATGTAGATGAATTGTTTACGCCATCAAAATATAAAAAGACTAGGTGACATGCAATGAAGCTGCAGTGTACCCTATTTAAGACTAATAAGAGAAGATATTTTTTTCACTCAATGCGTAATCAAACTCTGGAATTCGTTACTGGAGGATATAGTAAAAACTGTTAGTGTAGCTGGGTTTAAAAAAGGTTTGGACAAGTTCCTGGAGGAAAGGTCCATAAACCATTATTAAAGGGGACCCGGGAAATCCACTGCTTGTCCCAATACAAGCATTGTGGAACCTGTGTCTTTTGGGGAAACTGCTAGGTACTTGCGACCTAGATTAGCCACTGTTACAAACAGGATACTGGGCTTGATGAACCTTGGTCTGACCCAGTATGGCATATCTTTTGATGTTATGTTCTTAACTTTTTTTGCAAGAACAATGAAATAAATAAACTACAAATTGAGAATCACACGTAGTTAAGTCCTTAGATTTTAGGACCCTATGAGAAACAGGATCCTGCTAAGAGTCACCTACAATACAATTGGAGCAAAATTCACATGATCCACAGGGAAAATTCCCCAATGGTTTTTGATCCTGATCAGTAATTCCCCATGTCATAGAGGGACTCACCGCATTAGCTATATTCAAGCCTCTCTTGTAGGCAATGATTGGGTGTTCAGTAAAACAGGCTTGAAGTTGTAAAATAGCCCAATGTTTATGAATAATGGAAGCATCTTTTGATGCATGAGTTGAAAAAGGCAAGGGGGCAGACTAATAAATCTTCAGAAATATCATTTGTCCTTGATGGCTGTAATAAAAGATTTTGCTGTGCATATAAGCCATGTAAAAAGGCTTTTTTAATTACAGATTTTGGGTAACCACACTCTATATTTTTTACCCAATCAATGAGATTCTTTAAGATAATCTGATTGTTCATAACACAGTTGTCGAAGACGTAAAAACTGACTTATTGGAAGTCCATCATGATGACTGGAGTAACATAAAAGATTATTATGAGCAACTGGCTTAGTATGTGGTCATACTTGTCGTCCATTAAAGCGGCATTTAAGAGAACATAAATCTCGGTTAAAGACAGAGACTAAGTCGGCTCCAATAGTAGAACATTGTCTAGAAGCTAAACATACTTTCGAGGAAATACGATGGAGAATATTGCAGTATGTCCCTTTATCTGCTAGAGGTGGAGATCGTGCAGCTCAACTTAACTATCGGGAACAGTTTGGGATTTTTTATCTGAACACTCTTTCCCTTAGAGGACTGAATATGCAGATTGACTGGAACACATTGTTTTAAGTTAGTTCCCTTTAAAAGAAAACAGAAGTGGAATTCCTCTTATTATAAAAAATACTGCGGTCATGTTTGGATAGCCTATAGATGACTTGATAGCAAAGCAGCCATTTTGGAAGTTCACTTTTCAGATAAGTGATGTTTAAATTTGTAGCTGCTTGAGTAGTTTTGAAACCCTGATGTAGAACTAATTTATACAGTTCGAAATGCGTTGGTTTTTATAGTCGCATTTTATTTTGAGCACTATCAAATCACATAAAAATTATAAAAATAATAAGAAGGACATATTTGAAGGTGCTTTTAGTAGCTACCTCATTTTTTGGTCTGACAATTTTCTATGCTTCTCGTTGAATAATATTTATAGGAATTTGTGAATGCACTGGGTGAAAGTCTTTCCTATAATTTTGGTCATTGGATTAAGTTAAGGCCTCAAAATCTGAGTGGACTTTTTTTTTGTAATTTATTCTTTAGGGCATCATTTCCTCTGTAGAGGTAGACCGCAAGATCCTTCTCTAAGGCAGCCCTGAAGGAAACAGTATATATAGGAAGGCGATGATGGATGCACCGATTTTTAAATTACTATTGTCCCTTCCCCTTCCTCTAGGGCAGGGGTCTGCAACCTTTAAGACGTAAAGAGCCACTTGGACCCGTTTCCGAAGGGAAAAAAAAAACTGGGAGCCGCAAAACCATTGCGACATTTAAAACAAATCTAACACTGCATATATTGTTTCTTACCTTAATGCTATATACGACCCCCTACTTTTCCTGTTAAAATATAGGTGTTTGGCCTATACTCGCCGTATAAGACTACCCCTCTTCCTTCACACACCAAAAAAAAAAAACGCCAGAAAATATCACAACAACAAGTAACAATATTTGATTTCAAAATTATGATGATTTTGTAGTCAAATCACTAATATGAAATAAAATTATTTTTTCTACCTTTGTCTTCTGACCAATTTATTCTTTGATCATGCTGGTCCCGATCTGAGGCTTCTGCTTTCCTGTCTTCTCTTAGCTCTCTTTCTGTGGTCTATGGTCCATCTGCCATTTCTTATCTCTTCTTTCGTTTTCTTCACTTCTTTCCATCAGCCTATTTCCAGTCCCAGTAACCCTCCCCAATATCAGCCCCTTTCCAGTCCTCACTCCCAGTACCTTCCAGTGCTAATCCCCCCTCAACCCCATTACCAGTGCTAGCCTCCCCTAATCAGCCCAATACCAGTCCTACCCCCCATCAGCTCATTACCAGTCCTAGCCTCCCCTAATCAGCTCATTTCCAGTGCTCGTCCCCTCAACCCCATTACCAGTGCTCCATCTCTCCATGTCAGCCCCCTCCCTCCCTCCATCCATATCAGCTCCCTCCCTCCATGTCAGCCCCCTCCATCCCTCCATGTCAGCCCCCCTCCCTCCATCCATATCAGCTCCCTCCCTCCACGTCAGGCCCCTGCATCTCTCCATTTCTGGCCCCCTCCCTCCATCCATATCAGCTCCCTCCCTCCATGTCAGCCCCCTCCCTCCATCCATCCATATCAGCTCCCTCCCTCCATGTCAGCCCCCCTCCCTCCATGTCAGCCCCCTCCATCCCTCCATGTCAGCCCCCCTCCCTCCATCCATCCATCCATATCAGCTCCCTCCTCCATATCTGCTCCCTCCCTCCATGTCAGCCCCCCTCCCTCCATGTCAGCCCCCCTCCCTCCCTCCATCCATATCTGCTCCCTCCCTCCATGTCAGCCCCTCCCTCCATCCATATCAGCTCCCTCCCTCCATGTCAGCCCCCCTCCCTCCATCCATCCCTCTCTGCTCCCTCCCTCCATGTCAGCCCCCCTCCCCCCTCCCTCCATGTCAGCCCCCCTCCCTCCATCCATCCATGTCAGCCCCCTCCCTCCATGTCAGCCCCCCTCCCTCCATCCATCCATATCTTGCTCCCTCCCTCCATGTCAGCCCCCCTCCCTCCATCCATCCATATCTGCTCCCTCCCTCCATGTCAGCCCCCCTCCCTCCATCCATATCAGCTCCCTCCCTCCATGTCAGCCCCCCTCCCTCCATCCATCCATATCAGCTCCCTCCCACCATGTCAGCCCCCGCCAACCCTCCATGTCAGCCCCCCTCCCTCCATCCATCCATATCTGCTCCCTCCCTCCATGTCAGCCCCCCCCCCGCCATGTCAGCCCCCTCCCTCCATCCATCCATATCTGCTCCCTCCCTCCATGTCAGCCCCCCTCCCTCCATCCATATCAGCTCCCTCCCTCCATGTCAGCCCCCCTCCCTCCATCCATCCATATCAGCTCCCTCCCTCCATGTCAGCCCCCTCCATCCCTCCATGTCAGCCCCCCACCCTCCATCCATCCATCCATATCTGCTCCCTCCCTCCATGTCAGCCCCCCTCCATCCATATCTGCTCCCTCCCTCCATGTCAGCCCCCCTCCCTCCATCCATATCAGCTCCCTCCCTCCATCCATCCATATCAGCTCCCTCCCTCCATGTCAGCACCCCTCCCTCCATCCATCCATATCTGCTCCCTCCCTCCATGTCAGCTCCCTCCCTCCCTTCTTCTGCAGCCGCGGCTCTCTGCCTCTGAGGGAACCGCGGCTGTGCTTTTAAAATCATCTCGGAGCCCTTCCTGTCTTGACGGGCTCCGTGCAGCATTGTCCCGCCTCCAAAGGAAGTGGTAAACAACTTCCTTTAGAGGCGGGACAATGCTGCACGGAGCCCGTCAAGACAGGAAGGGCTCCGAGATGATTTTAAAAGCACAGCCGCGGTTCCCTAAGAGGCAGGGAGCCGCGGCTGCAGAAGAAGGGAGGGAGCCCATAACGCCATAAATACCGGGCGGGCAGTGTGCTCCGGAGCCGCGGCAAAGGTGAGAAAGAGCCGCATGCGGCTCCGGAGCCGCGGGTTGCCGACCCCTGCTCTAGGGGCTGATTTATGAAGTAGTTTTAATCTTTCCTTTTCCTCCCTTTAGCCACTACATGGTGATGTATGTATGGCAGGGATGGGATATTGCAGGTGGAAATTGTAGCTACTTTCTTAACTTGTCTACCCACTCTGCTATTGCTAGGTTCTGCGTTTATGTTCTCCAGCCATAGTAGCTGCTTTTTTTTCTTTGTTTTTGTTATGTATTTATCATTTTTAGTAGAATTCTGAGCATACCAAAGGAATAATTTGTTAGTGCCTAATCCTTGATGTAATATGTCTGAGTTTTTGGAAGATTCTCAGGACAGTATGTCTACTAGAGCCACCCTTGTGTTTACTTTTGTTTCTGAAATAGGATTCTGTATTTGTGGCTCTAAATGGCAAGTATTTCCAGATATACCTTGGGCAATACAGCTCTATAACAAATGGTTTCTTGCTTAAAGCAATATGTCCTAGTTTTGGGTGGGACATTTTACTTACATTTTCCCTGTAATTTCCCTGTAAATGTTTGATTTCTTTTCAAAATAATAGATATGTTTTTCTGGATCCTACATATCTTGAAGTTTTTGATTGATAGGGAAACTAATATAAGCTAATAGGCCTTTAGGTATCAAATGTTTGAATTTTGGTGGAATTACATAATTTTGCTGTCAATAGATGAGGGATTATATCTCTTTGTTTTCTATATATTTTTCCTTTTTTGGGCTGTACAAATTTGCTCCACTTGCTAAGGACTAGACTGCCTATTTTATTTTATTTTTCTGTTGTTTAATGCTGCATTAAATTATCCTTTTATTGATGGATATTTTTCCTGATGTTATTATTGAACTGTAGTGTTATAAATCCCATTTAAAAAAGAAAAATAACAGGAATGCTAATGCATTTAGATAAGACTAAAGCTAAAGCTAGATCTGTCACAAGGAATAGACAAGTAAGGAGAGCTGTGCCCTGAGCCAAGCTGCCCCTTTTCAGTCAACCTGCGAGTCTATGAATTCCAGAAACCAAAAAGGAAGGGAGAGGAGGAGCCAAAAACAAACCTTACTCTGGGTGGTGTTTTCTCCAGTGGCTGCTGTGTCTAAAGCAGAAGAAAAATATATTGTCATAACATTTTTCCATCCAAGAGATTTTCCTGCTCTTCCATTTTGCATACAGAATATTGTACTCTCCAGTAATCGAAAAATGCAAAACCTGAAAGGCCAAAACCTGGCCCTCAGGGTGCTCCATTTTATGAACACTGTCCCTGCAGATTTGTTTCCTGATAGGACTCATTGGTGTCTGACTCAGAAATGTACTTGAATAACTCAAAAAGAAACTTTCAGCTTTGCGACTATCCGCCATACTGCTTCCAGCTGGATGATCTTTGGAGTAACCAACACGTTATTCCTAATAATTGAAGCAGATGTCGTTGTGGGGAGCAGGACTCCAAAAAGCTAGATGCAGCTTTCCCAAAACCAGCTACCTCTCCCACAGAAATGCTGTAGGGGCTGTATGGATCCTACATCTACATGGCAGGAAACTGCTCCCCCGGGTAGTCCTAATCCATCGGTTTCTCCTTGTTGCTGCTTCTTATCCCTATTACTATTACTACTGCTGTTATTAATCATTTATATAGTGCTACAAGTCATACACAGTTCTATACAGACATATTTATTTATTTATTTATTTACATTCTCTTATATACCGCGCTATTCTGCATCAGTGCGGTTTACATTGAACAAAGTGAAATTACATTGAACAGGGCATTATAACTTGGAGATAACTATTTTACAGGAGACATGGGCTATGGAGGGTTAAGTGGCTTGCCCAAGACCACAAGGAGCACCTGTGGGACTAGAAACCCCAGACCTATACATATATAAAAGATGGCCCCTGCTTATCAGAGCTTACAATCTAATCAAGACAGAGATGGGTAAGGAGATAGGAGAACAAAGGATTAAGATCCCAAAGCAGCCTGAAAGAGGTGAGCCTTTAGAATGGATTTGAAAAGGAGGAGAGATGAAACCTGACTTAAAGATACAGGTAGTTAGTTCCAGGCATAAGGAGCGGCAAGGTGAAAGGATCAACGTCTGGAGTTGGTAGAGGAGGAGAAGGGTATAGAGAGAAGAAGGCCAGAGGATGAACAGAGTTCATGAGGAGATGTGAAGGGAGAGAGAGAGGTTGTGAGGAGCAATAGAAAGAATGCATTTAAAGGTCAGAATGAGAAGTTTGTATTGGATATGGAAACGGAAGGGCAGCCAATGAAGTGCTTTGAGAGGAGGGGTTATAGGAGGATATTGGGGTTGGCGGAAGGTTAGCCACGAAGCAGAGTTTTGAATAGACTGAAGGGGGAGAAAGATGACTCAGAGGGAGACCAGCAAAGAGGAAGTTGCAATAGTCAAGGTGAGAGGTGACTAAAGAGTGGATAAGTGTTTTAATAGTGTGTTCAGAAAGGAAGGGGGTGACTTTTGTTAATGTTATAGAGAAAGAAACAACACGTTTTTGCTATCTGTTGGACGTATGTGGAGAAGATGGTGTCAAAGATGACCCAAGGTTGCGGGGTGAGGAAACTGGAAGCAGAAGAGTATTATCAACAGAGATAAAGAAAGGAGGAAGGGGAGAAGAGGTTTTAGGGGGAAAAAGAAGAAGTTTGGTTTTGACCATGTTCATTTTTAAATTGCGGTGAGACGTCAGATAGGCAGGCAGATATATGGGCTTGGAGTGTAAGAGAACTATCAGATGTAGATAGATTTGAGAATCATCAGCATAAAAATGATATTGAAAGCCATGGGAGGAGATGAGAGTACCAAGGGATTGGGTATAGAGAAAGAAAAGGAGAGGGCCTAGAATAGACTCTTGGGGTACACCATCTGAGAGAGGGATAGCAGTGGAGGAGGAATTACCAGAGCAAACACTGAAAGAGTAATGGGAGAGAGAAGAAGAGAACCAGGGCAGTACAGAGCTCCTAAAATCAAGTGAAGACAAAGTGTCTCGGAGAAAGTGATGGTCAACAGTGTCTAAGGAAGCAGAAAGGTCAATAAGAATGGGGACTGAGTAAATGCCTTTGGATTTAGCCAGGAACAAGTCGCTGGAGACTTTGGCAAGGGCTGTTTCAGTAGAATGTAAGGGATGAAAGTCAAATTGAAATGGATGAAGGAGAGAAATTCAAGGCAATGGTGGAGAACTGCACGCTCAAGACTTTTTGAAATGAAGAAGGGAGATGGGTCGATTAATTAGAAGGACAAGTAGGGTCAAGTGAAGGTTTCTAGATGAGAGGAGTGACCAAAAGATGTTTGAAGGCTCAGGGAAGTTTGCAGTAGAGAATGATAGATTAATAATGTGTGTGTTAGAGATGGTGACAGTGGACGAGATGGAGTTGAGGAATCGGGTGGGGATAGGATCAGCAGAACAGGTAGTAAGCTTAGAGGAGGAAAGAAGAGAGATCATAGAAAAGGAAGAAAGAGTAACGGAGATTGAGGGGAAAAGTTGGTATTGAAGAGGGGATGAAGCTGATTTTGAGAGGAATTGGGGTGTAATCTTGTGGATTTTGTCATGGAAATAGTCAGCTAGGGTTTGGCAGAAAGAGAAGGAGGGGTCTGAGGAGGAGGTGCCTTGAGGAGGAAATTGAGAGTAGAGAAGAGACAACAGTGGTCAGAAGCAAGAGAGTAAGTTAGATGGACATAGTGGTTTTGCTTGGCAAGTGCTATGGCAGATTGGAAGCAAGCAAGCATGAATTTGAAGTGAAGAAAGTCAGAAAGGGAGAGCGGGCACAGGAGCATAGGTGGAAGACAGCCAGGGTTGATATAGTGCACCTCATAGGACGTAGGATAGGTGGAGCAAGCGTCTCCAGAGTAGAGGAGAGAGCAGTATTATAGAAGTCTAAAGCCTCATCAACCGAGTTAGAAGATAAAGTAGAGTAGAGAGATGATGAGACAATAGTGGAGAGAGCCAAAGGATCAGTAGCATGAAGATTCCTAAAAAGGTAGGAGGAGACAGGGCGAAATGGAAATGGGGAGTGATGAAGAATTTATTATTATTATTAATTTTACATTTTTATACCGCGATTTCCTACAGATCAATTGTGGTTTACAATGAACAATATGAATTGTACAGGGCAGTACAAATTCAGTTTACATGGAACAGTATCAACTAAGAATGAAGCAAAGCAGATGATAGTCAGATAAGGGAAGAACTGAGGTACAGAAATTCGAAGGTAGACAATTGGTGAAGAAAACAAGGTCAAGGCAATGGCCGTGTTGATGAGTGGGGGGCAGAAGAGCAAAGCTGGAGGTTAAATGAGGATGTAAGGGCAAGGAATTTGGAAGTGTAGGGGTCAGAAGGGTTATCAACATGAATATTAAAGTCACCAAGAATAAGGGAGGGGGGAAAAAGAATTGAAAACAGAGGAAAGCCATGAGCCAAAATCAGTGAGAAAGGTAGAGGTGGACTTATCCGGAGAAGTAAGGGATTAAAAAGGCAGATGCCAATACTGATCTCGTCTCTTGTGTGCCGGGATCCTAGTGATGAAACTGAAAAGAAAACAAATGGGGCAGTTTGATCCCATAGGCTTTGAGTAATTTCAGTGTTGTAGCAGAACATGGGACGCACAGTGTTCCCCTAGCTGATTTAGAGGAATCCCCGGGGTCAGCACCCCAACTATCAGTACTAAGATGGCATTCATTTGTCCCATAACACCAGAGGAATTGGCTGGTAAATAACTTTTCTTACTGTTTTATTAAGATTACCAGATGTCCCCAATTTTCAGGGATTGTCCCCCATTTAAGAGCGGTGTCCCTGACTCTTACCTGTTTGGCAACCTCTTGTTCCTGATTCCAGCAATGGGGACAGAGGAGTTCGAAATTTTTTTTTTCAATTCAGTGATTTGAATATGTCATTTTTTAAAATTTATATCCATTATCTATAATTTGGACAGTAAGGGGGAAATGCAGCACTGTTTGTATTTCTCTGTCAATTTGTCTGCTTGAAAGTGATGGATGGGGAGGGACAGGGTAATGACTCTTCTTCCCTCCTCCACACCTTGTTGCTCAAACCTAGAATTAAGGTGTTCCATCCTCCTCCCTCCAAAAACAGACTCTGGCTAAGTATCCCAGTTTCGCCTGCAAAAGATCTGATAATCATCCCATATTGAAGTCAACATAGCAGCATGGTCTCCTGGTATGGAGCTAAACTGCTTGGTGGAATACAAGCTGATGTCATCTTGGCCTTCTTAGTAGCTACTTTCTAAAAAAAAAAGTGATGAGAGACTGCTGGCGAAAAGGTACCTGTCTTTCAAAAGCAAACAAAACTATACCCGTGTAATTTCTTTTTGTAAGAAATGGGAAACTCTTTTGAAGGTCATTCATGATGACTATAGAATTTTCTTCAGACTGTTAGGCCATCAGAAGTTTGAAGACATTGATGCAGAAACATATCCTTCAGGCATAAATAAGAAAATACACTGAATATTTTGATTGGTGAAAGAAAAGGGTAGGGGTTTTTTTTGGGGTTTTTTTTGGGGTTTTTTTTTTTTGCTTTCTGAAGCATAGTAATTGGACACCACAGCTTGGTGGGCTAAAATAGCCCGTAACTGCCACAGGTTGACAGGCAGGTGATAAGGCAGCTTCCAGAGGCTGCACAGGGGGCCTACCTAATATGCTGTCTGCCCTAAGGGCCTATGGGAGCACAGTTGGATTATTATGTTAATACGTGAGCTTGCTGCCCCCTTCCTATCCCAGCTGGGTTCCCCCGTTGTTAGGGGCAGCTTTGCACTGACAGTAGAGTAATATGCTTCATAATTGAAAGGGCAGAGGGGCTTGGGAGAAAAAAAAGGGACCACAAAGACATGTAAATGAAAGCAGGAAGTCTGTTGGAAGGTTTACTATAAATGTGGGAATAAAGTGTATTAGGAAATAAGCAATAGTACTATCTCAAGCAAATGCCATTAGTAGAAGTTTGTTTTCCGACTCCTTTCTGTAGTCAATCAGTTCTCGAATACCACATTGAACATCCTTATAAAACCACACACATGCTGATTTTATTTTAATCAAGGCCCTACAATTTACAGCTAGTACCAGTCTGCAAGACTGATGGGAGATTTTTCATGCCACTTGCATATTGCTCCATTCTATCTGTGCTGGCAGTAAAATGGTATTTATTATATATTCTGAGCACATAGGACTCATTTTCAGAGGGCAGAAACAAATTTTTTTTGGCGACTTAAAAAGCAGTGTGCACTGTGTTTGATCATTGCCGCTTGGTGCAGTAAGTTACCACATAACTTAATGGGCATCTTACTGCTTTCAGAATTTGACAGAAAGCTCAGCACTTACAATATCTTGCCCTGAAGTTTGATGATACCTGATGCACTGTGTATGCAGGTGCATTTTACAGTTGGGAGACTGGCAATTGGTTAAAAGAGATAAGAATTAACTGTAGGACCAAATGATCAGTTTTCTCAGTGAGAAAAAATAAATAGTGGCAGGCCTAACATCAGCAAACTTCACCCTTGCTTTCTACACACTATTAAGACCCTTATCCACTCTCTAGTCGCCTCCCGTCTTGACTATTGTAACCTGCTCCTCGCTGGTCTCCCTCTGAATCATTTCTCTCCCCTTCAATCTGTTCAAAACCCAGCTGCACGGCTTATCTTCCTTCAGTGTCGATATGCTCATGTAACCCCTCTTCTGAAGTCATTTCACTGGTTCCCTATCCTTTTCCGCATCCAGGTCAAACTTCTGACCTACAAGTGCATTCATTCTGCAGCTTCTCGCTGCCTTCCTCTTTTATCTCACTTTACACCCCTCCTCGGGAACTCTTTTCCTTTGGCAGATCCCTTCTCTGCTACTGCAAACTCCATACTTCGTTCTTTCCACCTTGCTGCTCCATATACCTGGAACAATGTACCTGAATCAGTTAATTGGGCTACTTCTTTAGTCCTATTCAAATCTAGACTAAGAACACATATCTTTGAGGCTGCTTTTGGATCCTGATGCTCCTCACTCTCTTGTTTGCTATTTATGTACATCTTACCATACTCTAGTTCCCAGATTTGTGGTGATTTTCATCTTGATTAGAATGTAAGCTCTGATAAGCAGGGACTATCTTACATCTATATGTATAGCGCTGCATACACCTTGTAGCACTATACAAATGATGAATAGTAAGTATATGTGCTGGGATTGGGAGTGTTTAACATATTCATTAACAATTTGGGAAAGAGAAGTGAGTGAATTGATCAAGTCTGCACATGTTGCAAAAATATTCAAACTAGTTAAAACACAGACAGACTGAGGAACTGCAGGATTTTTCACATTGTAGAACTGGTCAACCAAATGACATTTGAAATTTATAGTGGACACTTACAAAGTGATACATCTAGGGAAAAATACAATTTGTAGATGATACATTTTACAGTAATGGTCATTAGCACTGTATCAGATACATTGACATAAAAAAGATCAGTTATTTAAACTTCATAGCATACTGATTACATAAAACATTTGCTTGCTGAAAAGTTAAACTAAAAATGTAAGAACCTGTTAGCAGTGTATCTGATGGCATGTTACTCAATGTTGTGAAAGAGCATCAATTACAGTATGGTAGGTAATAGAAAACATCTTTGATGAGCATATTGGTGTCAGCTAAGTATGGTGGTTTGGTCAGAGACACTCTGTTCACCCCTCCATCCTTAGGCATTCCTTGAATAGAACAGCAAACTTCACATGATCCAGCTTGACGTTCCAGATGAGGAGAAGGCTTCTGTTGTGATGGTTCTGCCCACTGCTGCCAGAGGAACCTACACCTGCATGACATACCGGAGCACAGCAAAAACTTTGTTCTGATGTTCCTCTTCGTCTCTCCGGGCCAGTCCGGAACAAGAGGGTTGTCAACCTTCTCCAGCAGCTGAGGACTGAATGCTGAAACTTTTTTCCATGAACTAGCATCTGGCTCCCCCTAGTGGCCAACCTCAGTCTTTCAGTCCTCAGCAGCTGGAAAGGACGTGCAGCACTCTGGCTCCTAGCGTTGGTGGCTTATTAGTTTAGATTTTCTCTCTTTTTATATTTCTTTTTGTTGTTTTGCTGTTTTGGCACCCTTAGGAGAGCCCTAGCAGGGTTTTTCTGCCGCTTCGCTTTCCTGGCTTCCCACTGTGCCTGAGATCTGTGTGTGCCGCTTTTTGGAGGCAGAGCCTGCCTTAACCTGTGGGGCTGACTGCGGGGTAATTGTCATCGGTGGTGTGGGGAGCCCCCAATAACCTTCCGAGCCACTCCGGTGGGCAGCTGACATCCCCCCTCCCCCCCCCCCCCGCTAGCAGCGGGAGCGTGGGTTTTTTTCACCGGGTCGGAAGCGGGCCTTTACCATCTTCCCTCCCCCCCCCACCCGCTAGCAGCGGGACCGCGGGGTTTTTCGCCCGGTCGGAAGTGGGACTTTCACCTCTTCTCACCCCCCAGCCCCCGCTGGCAGCGGGAGCGCGGGGCTTCAGCGGCACATGAGGCGACAAGCGCATTGATAGACGAGGCAGGTCAGTGAGCAGGTTTTACGCTGCGGGCGTCTGTTTCCGCGGGTTCTCGTTCGTCGCAGCATGTGGGTTTAGCTCTGCATTAGTTTTTGTTTAGTTTACCCGTGCCTTTTGTTTGTCGGGCAGTCGGGTGCCGTTTTACCTCAGGCGGCGGCCATGGATGGCAGGCCAACCGCGAGTGATTCCCTCAGAGACTTTCAGGCCTCACCTGAAATGGCGGGAAAGGCCGCCATTTCTGCTCCAGCAGTAGTTTCGGAGGCGTTTCAGGCACAGCCGGCCAAACGTAAATCTAAGTCGAGAAAGCCTGCAAAGGTGGAGGAGGCTCCTCCACTTCCCTTTGCGACGGCTCAGGGCGCTTTGCCTTCTATGTTCTCTGCGGATTTTATTTTAGAAATGCACCGGGCCTACTGCTTGAAGCAGCAGCAGTCCCAGGGGGCAGAGCCTGTCTCCTTGTCTGCTCCAGGCCCGGCTGCGGAACTTGCTGTTTCGGACCCGGGAGAGGGGCCTTCCCATGCGGTCCATGGAGGGCAAGGCAGCCCGATCACCTCGGGGTTTCCTGCCTAGATTCCACAGCCATTGAAGAAGGTGAGTTGTTGGCTGATGCCGATTTGGATCACTGGCTTCCTGAGCTAGAAGATGGCGAGTTAGGGGCCTCTGAGGATCCTACCCTGTTCAGGGTGTTCTGAAAGGAGGAATTGGCTGCGCTTATTACGCAAACTTTAGCGGCCTTGAATCTTCCCCTCCCGGCTGTTCAGGACCAGCCGTTGGAGGATCCTCTGCTCCAAGGGTTTAAGACGGCTCACAAATGTTTTCCGGTCCACAGGGTGATGAAACAAATGGTGGAGTCCGAATGGGAGTGTCCGGAGGCCTCTTTGCGAGGGGCCAGGGCTATCAGTCGTTTGTATCCCTTGCCGCAGGAGGAGCACGACTTGCTGAAAATGCCTAAAGTCGATGCCCTGGTTGCAGCGGTAACTAAGAAAACCACCATCCCAGTAGAGGGTGGTGCGGCCCTCAAGGATTTACAGGATAGAAGGCTGGAATCCCTGCTGAAGCAGACGTTTGCGACTTGTGCATTGGCGCTACGGGCGTCTATTTGTGGGGCTTATGTCTCTCGGGCGTCCATTAGGTGGATTCAAGGGGGTTCCCCGGCCACCGCGGAGGATGAAGAGGGCGCGAAATTGGAATCCGCTGCGTCCTATCTAGCGGATACTTTCTATGATCTCGTGCGGATCGCGGCGAAATCCATGGCTTCGGTTATCGCAGCCTGCCGGTTTTTGTGGCTGCGGAATTGGGCGGCGGACGCCTCTTCTAAGGTGCGGCTTAGTAAGCTGCTGTACAAGGGCAAGCTCCTGTTCGGTGCCGCCTTGGAGAAGATTGTTAAAGATCTGGGAGATTCCAAGGGCGGTCGCCTTCCGGAGGATAGGCCACGGGGTCAGCGCCCTAGTGGGACGCCCAGGGGTCCTTCGCGAGAGTCTTGTAGGTTTCGAGGTTCGCGCTTTGCTCCTTATCCGCGCGGGCGGTTTGCAGCTCGGGGTCAGTCCTTTCGGGGAGCGAGAGGCTTTGGCAGGGGTTATTTTGGATCCCAGCCTGCCCCTAGCAAAAAGCCACAATGAAGGGGCGTTGGTCCAGACGGAAATGCCGGTGGGAGGTTGACTGCGGCAATTCCTTTCCGTCTGGGCCACAATCACCACAGACCGCTGGGTCCTCGAGATTGTCCGTGACGGCTATGCCCTCAAGTTTGCTCAGCCGTTGGCAGAGGCTTTCGTGGTGTCTCCATGTGGTTCGCAGGAAAAGGCGCAAACCGTGGCAGAGACGCTTCAGCGCTTGTTGCGTCTCCAGGCGGTGGTCCCTGTCCCGCCCGACCAGTACGGCTCAGGTCGGTACTTGATTTATTTCGTGGTTCCCAAGAAGGAAGGTTCCTTCTGTCCTATTTTGGACCTCAAGCATGTGAACCGTTGCCTGCGCGTTCCACACTTCTGCATGGAGACTCTCCGTTCCGTCATTGCGTCGGTACAACCGTCCGAGGTTCTTACATCCATAGATCTCACCGAAGCGTATCTGCATATCCCGGTACGGGCAGAGCATCAAAGGTTTTTGCGTTTTGCGGTGCCCATGGGTCACTTTCAGTTCCGGGCCTTGCCTTTCGGGCTGGCTACGGCGCCTCGAACATTCACCAAAGTCATGGTGGTGGTGGCGGCATCATTGCGTCGGGAGGGCCTGCTGGTCCACCCATACCTCGACGACTGGCTGATCCGAGCTCCGTCGGTGGCGGAGTCTCTCGTGGCGACGGCGAAAGTGGTCTCGCGCCTGGAAAGCCTCGGCTGGGTGATCAACCGGGCCAAAAGTCAGTTGGAGCCGGTGCAGCGGCTGGTGTACCTCGGAGCTCTGTTCGACACGAGAGTCGGTGCGGTGTTTTTGCCGGAAGTCTGCATGCAAAAGATTTGGAGGCAGATATCGGCGTTTGTGCGGCTGAAGGCCCCATCGGCATGGCGTTATTTACAGCTGCTTGGCTCCATAGCGTCGACCTTGGACTTGGTTCCATGGGCTCGAGCGCACATGTGGCCTTTGCAGCGGGCTTTGCTGACGAGATGGTCTCCGCAGTTGCATCCTTTGGAGCGGAAGTTGTCGCTGACGCCAGAAGTGCGCGACAGCCTTCGTTGGTGGTTGGAGCCGGCTCGCCTTGGGGCCAGCATGCCTTTGCTACAACCGGTCTGGATACTCCTCACGACGGATGCCAGCCTTGCAGGTTAGGGAGCTCATTGCCAGGCCCAGTTTGCGCAGGGCGTTTGGTCTCCGATGGAGTCCGAGTGTTCCATCAATCTCTTGGAACTCATGACGGTACGCCTGGCTCTGCTTCAGTTTGTCTCTCTGGTCGAAGGGAAAGCGGTATGTGTTTTCTCCGACAACGCGGTCACGGTGTCGTACATCAATCGTCAGGGCGGCACCGGCAGTGCGGCTCTCTTAGAGGAGAGCCTGCGGTTGATGAGTTGGGCGGAGGACCATTTGCTGGCTCTGTCGGCGGCGCATGTCGCCGGCCGTCACAATGTGTAGGCAGGCTACCTCAGTCGACATGTAGTCGATCCGGCCGAATGGGAGTTGAATGCGGAGGTGTTTCGCGAGTTGACCCTTCATTGGAGACAGCCGGTGTTGGATCTGATGGCCACGTCCAGCAATGCCAAGGCGGGGCGGTTCTTCAGCAGACACAGAGATTACATGTCCAAAGGGCTGGACGGTCTAGCACAACCGTGGCCAGCAGGGGTACTGCTTTATGTGTTCCCACCTTGGCCTCTAATAGGCAGAGTCATTCGCAGGGTGCAAAGTCACGACGGTCCCCTGATACTTGTGGCTCCGGATTGGCCCAGACGAGCGTGGTACGCCGATCTAGTGCGGCTTCTTGTCGACCGTCCCTGGCGACTACCGGCCCGATCAGATCTGTTGCTGCAGGGCCCTGTCTTCATGCCCGACGTGGATCGCTTCTCGCTTACGGCTTGGCTCTTGAAAGGGACCAGTTGAGAAGTAGAGGATATTCGTCGGCGGTGGTCTCTACTCTGTTGCGGGCTTGGCGACGTTCCACGTCGTTGTCGTATGTTCGCGTTTGGCGTGTGTTTGAGCGCTGGTGTGCTCAACGGGGTTTCCTTCCTGGCGAGACTCTTATTCCGGAAATCCTGTCTTTCCTCTAGGAGGGTCTGGATAAGGGTTTGGCACTCGCTACCCTCAGGGTGCAATTAGCAGCGCTGGCTTGTTTTCGGGGTAAGGTGTGTGGGATTCCCCTCTCTGGTCATCCGGACGTGGTTCGCTTCTTACGGGCAGTGCGGAACCTGCGTCCGCCGGTGCGTTCAGTCGTGCTGGCTTGGGATCTCAATTTGGTTCTTGAGGCCTTGGCGAGGCCGCCTTTTGAGCCGCTGCGGGATATCTCGCTCAAGGAACACTCCTGGAAGACGGTTTTCTTGGTGGCTTTGTGTTCCTCTAGGCGGATTTCGGATCTGCAAGCGTTGTCTTGCCGTGAGCCTTTTCTTCATTTTTCCTCGGATAAAGTGACGTTGCGTCCGCTTCCGTCTTTTCTCCCCAAAGTGGTATCCAATTTTCATCTTAATCAGTCTATCTCCCTGCCGACTTTTTCGGACAGGGATGGCAAGCCCATTGAGCTGGTTCTCCGTAAGTTGGATTTAGGCAGACTGCTCCGGGCGTACTTGCGTCGGACGGCGTCTTTGCATAAAACGGACAGGCTGTTCGTTCTGTTTGGCGGGCCTCGTAAGGGGGCGGCGGCCTCCAAGGCCCCTATAGCTCGCTGGGTGAAGCAGGCGGAGCTCGCTGGGTGAAGCAGGCGGTGGTAGCGGCCTATCAGGCGGGGGGTAAAGCGCTTCCTGAAGGTTTTCGGGCGCATTCCACTCGTGCTCAGGCGGCGTCCTGGGCGGAGCTTGCTTTGGTTCCGCCTGTCGATATTTGTCAGGCAGCTACTTGGTCTTCGCTACACACTTTTTCCAGACACTATAGGTTGGATGTCCAGGCTCGCAGGGATGCTGTTGTGGGGGCTTCGGCCGTCATTGCGGGTCTAGCGGGTCCCTCCCTGGGATGAGTACTGCTTTGGTACTACCCTCTTGTTCCGGACTGGCCCGGAGAGACGAAGAGGAAGAAGAAATTAGGCCTTACCTGCTAATTGTCTTTCCTTGAGTTCTCTCCGGGCCAGTCCGGGACCCACCCAGATATTCTTAGTGCTGTATCAGTTCTCTGGGTTAGGTGCAGTCCCTCGGTAGGGTCATTCCTCCCTTCCAGAGGGATGATCGGGGCAGGGATGTTCAAAGAATTTCATGGTGTTCCTGCTCCGGAACCGGCTCGACAGGTTATGGGGGGGTTCCGCGTTTCTTTGTTTACAAAAAAACAAAACAAACTTGACTGTGTATATCTCTAATGCTTTCCGCACCTGTTGCCCGTTTTCTGGGGCACTGCGTTTTTTTGGAGCCGATCAGTGTTCACGAGTTGCGGCAGGCTCGGTTTCCTGGCGGTGGTGTGCACTCTTTCTGGTCTTGTGTGTGCTTTTCCACTGCTTGTTCACCGTTAGACTGAGGTTGGCCACTAGGGGGAGCCAGATGCTAGTTCATGGAAAAAAGTTTCAGCATTCAGTCCTCAGCTGCTGGAGAAGGTTGACAACCCTCTTGTTCTGGACTGGCCCGGAGAGAACTCAAGGAAAGACAATTAGCAGGTAAGGCCTAATTTCTTCTTCTAGGACCTTTCTGTTGGAGGACACCTTTCTTGATCTCTACATTCCTAACTTCTGGTTTGCTCTCTTGAATTTCTATTCTGGTGAGAAAAGAGAACGAGTCTGTGGTTGGATCCCAGTCTCTCAACAGCATGGCCTCCGACTTCTCACACTTTGGTCATAATCCTTTAAACTTTTCAAAGTCTACATATGCATGTTCTCACCAAGGTCTGTTCCATGCAAAAGGTCTTCACATGCTCATTTCACTCGTCTTCCTTGGGTGTCTGGTATTGTGATCTCATTGATTCCCCATGCGCCATCCTATATGGTCCTTATAGAGCTCTATAACATAGAGCAGGTGAAAGACGGTATTCTTCTCTGACCTAATAGGAAAGGGATTTGATTTCCAGCTATTTCATTGCTGCACTAAAAGCATCACTACAATAGTAAATCCCCAAATCAATTGGTGGCCAAAATAATTACATCAAACAAAGCCCCAATTAGTATATAGCGAGCATCAATGTAAATTAAGTGAATGTCGGAAACTCCATCAAAGGAGGAGAGGAAAAAATTTGCCCCCTCACCACTGCAGAGACTCCTTTTTAAGAATTTAAATGTATTTAAAAATGTTCAAAATGCTCAAAATAAGCATGAGCCACCCGGCTACTGCTGATTAATGAACTTTATTTCTGTGTGCAATCGTGGATCCCTTAAAGACTTATATAAATGGAGTTACCTTAAAGGGATTGCACCGAGAATGCCTAGCAAAGATGTCGTTACTCTTATAGATGTAATAAAAATGGCGAGGATCAGAGAATCAGGAAGCACTGGGAATCGAGTCACCGGCTCACTATTGGCATAGTCACCAGGCTCTTCCACATCCCGAACAGCTAGCGCTCCAGGATGAGCTGTTCGGGATGTGGGAGAACCTGGTGACTGTGCCAATAGTGAGCCGGCAACTCAATTCCCAGGATCGAGTCGGCAAGAGCCCTGGGTTTCAGAAAACACAGCTGCCTCACAACTCCATGGTGGTGGAGTCTGCCATGCATCAGATAAAAAGTTAGAAGACACACTCCTTGGTGCCCCCTGGTAGGGAGGCCTGCACCATGGACAGGTTTGGCAGAAGATGCTACCAGGGGTTGATGCTCGCTGCCTGCATCCAGGCTTACCAGCTGTACATGAGTAAGTACCTGAGGGACCTGGTGAAGGAGCTGGCAGGGGAATCCCTCAAATGCTTCCAGACCCTCGTTTCCTCGATCAAGGAATGCTCCAAATTTTAAACTCGAGTGGTCTTCGATGGCTTTGAGTCTGTGGCCTGGGTGGCTGGAGTGGGTATTAGTGCCTGCCGCCTGGCTTGGCTGCAGTCCTCTGACTGGGAGCAGTGGGTACAGGACAAACTGGCTGATGTCCCCTGCCGAGGAGAGAATCTCTTCGGCAAACCCATGAACAACAAGACGGCCAAGCTGGAGCCAGAGTTCTTGACCAGGACTAGGCCGTCCTGGAAGACGGCTGATCCTATCCATTGGAAGGCTTTGGGGGAAAAAGGGGAAAAAGGCTTAAGGGAAATACCCTCAATTTCTGGCCTGTCAGGCTTCCCAATAGGGGTAGCAGATGGCCTACATAAGCAGAAAGCCCCCAAGCCCCAAACAGCACCCCAACCGCAGCCTGGTGGGGGACTTTTGACTCCCTAGGCATAGCCTTTCTTCCCCCAGAAGGCCAGGGCCCAAGGCACATGGGAGGATGTCTGGTCTACTTCATCCCATTCTGGCCAGACATTACCACTGATGCCTGGGTATTGCAGGCAGTGCAAAAGGGCTGCCTCCTCCCTTCTTTCCAGGGGAGCTTCCCATGACCTCCCTTCACAGAGAGAGCTCCTGCAGAAGGAGCTAGAGTCCCTACTTGAGGATCGGGCAATGGAGCCAGTACCTAAGCCCCTCTGGGGCATGGGGTTCTACTCCTGGTACTTCCTCATTCCAAAAAAGGCAGGCGGCTATTGGCGCATCCTGAATCTATATGACCTAAATTGCTTTCTGGTCAAGGAGAAAATCAAGATGCTATCCCTTGGAACATTGCTGCCCTACTTCCTCTGGGGAGACTGGTTATGCTCCTTGGATCTCAAAGATGCCTATACCTACATCCTGATCCACACCCAGCACTGTCAGCCTCCACTTTGTCATTGGAGGCTGCCACTACCAATACAGGGTGCTCCCCTTAGGCCTCTCATCAGCCACCAGGGTGTTCACCAAGTGCCCAGTGGTTATTGCCGCTCACCTCTGCTTGCTGGCAGTCTGCCTTCCACTATCTGGATGACTGGCTTTTATTTATTTTTATTTACATTCTCTTATATACCGCGCTATTCTGCATCAGTGCGGTTTACATTGAACAAACTGAAATTACATTGAACAGGGCATTATAACTTGGAGATAACTATTTTACAGGGAACATGGGCTATGGAGGGATAAGTGGCTTGACCAAGACCACAAGGAGCACCTGTGGGACTAGAAACCCCAGTCCTTCCGGCCCAAGGTTGCTGTCCTCTAGTGGGATTTGAACCCCCGACCTTCCGGCCTGAAGTACCTTGCCCCAACCACTAGGCTATTCCTCCACTAAGAACATAAGATATGCCATACTGGGTCAGACCAAGGTCCATCAAACCCAGTATTCTGTTTCCAACAGTGGCCAATCTAGGTCATATGTACCTAGCAGTTTCCCCAAGAGACACAAGTTCCACAATGCTTGTACTGGGTCAAGCATTGATATCTTCGGTCACTTCTTAATAATGGTTTATGGACCTTTCCTCCAGGAACTTGTCCAAACCTTTTTTAAACCCAGCTACACTAACAGCCTTTACTACATCCTCCGGTAACAAATTCCAGAGTTTGATTACACGTTGAGTGAAAAAATATTTTCTTTTATTAGTCTTAAATAGTTTACCCTGTAGCTTCATTGCATGTCCCCTAGTCTTTCTATATTCTGATAAGATAAACAATCGATCTACGTTTACCCGTTCCACTCCGTTCATTAATTTATAGACTTCTATCATATCTACCCTCAGCCGTCTCTTTTCCAGGTTAAAGAGCCCTAACCTTTTTAGCCTTTCTTCATAGGAGTATCCTTCCATCCCCTTTACCATTTTGGTGGCTCTTCTCTGTACCTTTTCTAAAATCGCTATATCCTTTTTAAGATATGGCGACCAGAATTGCACACAATATTCAAGGTGCGGTCTCACCATGGAACGATATAGAGGCATTATAATCTCTTTTGTTTTAATTTCCATTCCTTTCCTTATCATACCTAGCATTCTATTTGCTCTCATGGCCGCCGCTGCACACTGGGCCGAGGGTTTTAACATGGTATCCACAATGACGCCTAAATCTTTTTCCTGGGTGGTGGTTCCTAATGTGGAACCTTGCATCGTGTAACCATAGTTTGGGTTGTTCTTCCCTAGGTGCATAACCTTGCACTTGTCCACATTAAATTTCATCTGCCATTTTGATGCCCAGTCTTCCAATTTATCAAGATCCTCTTGCAATTTTTTACAATCCTCTTGGGTTTTAACAACTTTAAATAGTTTTGTGTCATCTGCAAATTTGATAACCTCACTCGTTATTCCACTTTCCAGGTCATTTATGAATATGACAAAAAGCAGCGGACCCTGCACAGATCCCTGGGGTACACCACTATTCACCTTTCT
This sequence comes from Ichthyophis bannanicus, assembly GCA_033557465.1. Lineage (NCBI taxonomy): Eukaryota > Metazoa > Chordata > Amphibia > Gymnophiona > Ichthyophiidae > Ichthyophis > Ichthyophis bannanicus. The sequence goes on along the minus strand of CM066032.1, from coordinate 1,760,559,939 downwards.
CCATTGGGAAAATTGGCCATTTAGCCCTACCCTCTGCTTTCTATCTTTTAACCAGTTCCTGATCCACAGTAGTACACTGCCTCCTATCCCATGACTTTTTAGTTTTGCCAAAAGTCTCTCATGAGGGACCTTGTCAAAGGCTTTCTGAAAGTCCAGATACACAATATCAACCGACTCACCTTTGTCCACCTGTTTATTCACTCCTTCAAAAAAACATAACAGATTAGTAAGACAAGATCTTCCTTGTCTAAAGCCATGTTGGCTGTCTTCCATTAGGTTGTGACTATCTATATGCTGAGTAATTTTATTCTTTATGATGGTTTCTACCATTTTTCCCGGTACTGACGTCAGGCTCACCGGTCTGTAGTTTCCCGGATCACCCCTGGAACCTTTTTTAAAAATTGGGGTTACATTGGCGATCCTCCAATCTTCAGGTATTAGAGATGATTTTAATGATAGTTCACAGATTACTGATAGCAGTTCTGCAATCTCATATTTCAGTTCTTTCAACACCCTTGGATGTATACCATCCGGCCCAGGTGATTTGCTACTCTTCAGTTTATCTAATAGTTGTAAGACATCTTCCCGATGTATCGATATTTCCTTCAATTCTTCCGCACCTTTAAATACCACTTCAGTCATGGGTAACATCCCTACATCTTCCTCAGTAAAGACCGAAGCAAAGAATTCATTCAGTCTCTCCGCTATCGCCTTGTCGCCTCTTAGTGCTCCTTTAACCCCTTTATCATCTAATGGACCAACTGACTCTCTCACAGGTTTTTTGCTACGAATGTACTTGAAAAGGTCTTTATTTCACGTTTTTGCTTCCGCAGCAAGCTTCTTCTCAAATTCTCTCTTTGCCTGCCTTATCAATGCCTTGCATTTGACTTGCCAGTGCTTGTGCTGTTTCCAGGTTTCGTCGTTTGGCTCTTTTTTCCATTTCCTGAAAGATGCTTTTTTGGCAACAGCCTCTCTGATCTCACCTTTAAACCATGCTGGCAGTTTTTTGGACTTCCTTCCACTTTTCTTAAAGCGTGGAATACAGCTGGTCTTATAAAAGTAAGCTTGCCGGAGGAGGTATGCAATGCAGCCCACGGCACCATCAGTGTGCTTCAGACTCTGGGTTCGTGATCAACTTCCCAAAGTCACATCTCCTCCCGACTCAGTGCCTGGAGTTCATCGGAGCCCTTCTGAACTCGACCCAGGTCAGGGCCTTCCTCCCATGTACCGGGCACAGCGCCTCGCATCCCTAGCAGGAGAGGTGCAGAACCACTCATTGGCGTCCTCCCAGCTACTGCTGAGGCTCTTGGGACACGTGGCTTCGACCGTTCATGTGATCCTGCCGGCACGTCTCCGGATGCGACAGGCCCAGTGGACCCTCAGCTCCTTGGGCTCAAGCCATGGACCAACTAGAGGATCAGGTCCTGATCACCCAGCCCCTCTCTCGCCTGGTCAGAGCCAACTGAACCTCATGGCTGGCGTATCCTTCCAGGCCCCTCTGGCACGATGTGTCCTCACAACGGATGCCTCCAAGCATGGCTGGGGTCTATGGTTGCAGGGCGTCTGGACTCGGGAGGAGAGTGCCCTCCAGATCAATCTCCTGGAACTCTGGGCTGTGGCTAACACCCTCTGGGTGTTTTAGGCTCACCTGGTCGATGAGGTGGTACAAGTCCAAACGGACAACCAAGTAGTGATGTTCTACATCAGCAAACAGAGGGGAGCACAGAAACACAGAAACATGATGACAGAAAAAGACCACATGGCCTATTTAGTCTGTCCTTCCATATCAACCACTACAACATTCCCCTTTTTTCCTTTAGAGATCCTCTGTGTTCGTCCTATGCTTCTTTGAATTCAGATACTGTCCTCATCTCTACCACCTCCACTGGAAGACTATTCCACGGATCCATCACTTTTTCCGTAAATAAATATTTCTGCATATCACTCCTGAATGTATCCCCTTTCACCCTCATCCCATGTCCCCTCGTAGCAGAGTTTGCTTTCAATCGAAAGAGGCTCTCCTCCTGTGCCTTTATTCCACAGAGGTATTTAAATGCCTCAATCATATCGCCTCTATCCTGCCTTTCCTCTAAGGTGTACATATTAAGATCCTTAAGTCTGTCCTCATATGCTTTATAATGAAGACCACCAACCATTTTAGTAGCCACCCTCTTTAAGGACTCCAACCTGTTTATATCCTTTTGAAGGTGCGGTCTCCAGAATTGCACACAATACTCCAAATGAAGTCGCACCAAAGACTTATATAGAGGCACTATCACCTCCTTTCATCTACTGGCCATTCCTTTCCCTATGCACCCAAGCATCCTTCTAGCTTTTGCAGTCAGCTTTTCTACCTGTTTATCTACTTTAAGATCATCAGACACAATCACACCTAGGTCCCACTCTTCTTTAGTGGACAAAAGTACTTCACCCCCTTTACTGTATTGCTCCCTTGGATTGCTGCAGCCCGAATGCATGACCTTGGGTGTATCTCATCCGGTCCCATCGCTTTCTCTACTTTACGTTTAGCTAGTTTCTCATGAACACAGTCTTCTGAAAAATTTTCAAGATGCCCCTCTCTTTTGTTGCTGTTTGTGGGTGTTTTCTGAGGTCCTGCTCCTGGTTCTTCATCTGTGAACACAGAACAGAAATATTTGTTAAGCAGTTCCTCTTTATCCTCATCAGCTTCTACATATTCCTCCCCTTCACCCTTGAGTCTGACAATACCACTTTTGCCCTTCCTCTTCTCACTAACATATCTGAAAAATGTCTTATCCCCCCATTTAACTGCATTGGCTATTTCCTCTTTTTGAATCTTTGCTTTCCTTACTACTTTGCTAGCTTTTCTAAGTTTTTCCAAATGTAGATGCCTGTCTCCCTCTCTCCGTGATCTCTTGTATTTTATGAAGACGTTCCTCTTTTTCTTCACTTTTTCAGCTACTTCTTTATCTAATGGGCTCATACCTCCTCTGTTGGGAGGCGGTTCGCCTGTGGAACGTAGTCATGGAGAATGGCATGACCCTCCAGGTGGTCTACCTGCCAGGCCAGGACAATTTGCTTGCAGATTTGGTTCAGCAGAGTTCTTCAGCCTCATGAGTGGTGATTCAACCTGGCAGTAGCCAACTCCATCTTCCAATGTTGGGGGACCCTGACATTGGACCTCTTTGCCAGCCTCAGGAACATGCAGGTTTTTTGTTTTTTTTGACAGAAACATTTTTTTTGCGCTTCTGCTCACGGAGGCTGTCCCCAAGCCAAGTAGTAGCAGATACATTTCTCCTGCACTCATCTGGCAGCCTTCTGTATGCATACCCACCTATTCCCTTAGTTCCCAAAACCTTGCTCAATGTTCAATTGGATGGGGCCTCAGTAATCCTCATTGCCCTTGGTCTCCCCAACAGCTGTGGTTCCCCATGCTCCTGCAGCCATCCAGATCAGCCCCCATAATTTGGACCAGGGCCTGGACCTGTTCTCACAGGAAGACGGGACCATTCTTTATCCCAACCTCTGGTCCCTTGCACTGATGGTGCGGGGATGCTGAACGTCTAGCCATAGCCCACCTCCGTCTCTCCCAAGAGGTGGAGGATGTTTTACTGGCATTGCACAAGGATTTCACAAGGCACGCATATGCCTTCAGGTGGCACAGATTCTCCATCTGGTGCTCAGACAGGAATCTCAACCCTTTCTCTTGCTTGGTGCAGGACATCCTGCAATATCTCCTGCACCTCTTCCGGACTTGTCTGAAGTCCAGTTCTGTCAGGGTGCACCTCGGTGCCCTAGCGGCACATTATCACTTCATTGACGGCCAGCCTGTTTCTGTACACCCCCTCTTGTAGCCCCCCCATATGCCCTCTGCTGGTGGCATGGGACCTGAATGTTGTTCCTGGGAAGCTGATGGCTCCCCCTTTTGAACCTATGGCTACATGCCATATCAAGAACTTGTCATGGAAAGTAGTGTTCCTGTTAGCGCTCACTTCAGCCAGAAGAGTCGGTGAGTTGCAGGCGTTGGTGGCTCAATCCCCCTACACCCAGATTCCACAAAAACAGGGTCATTCTCTGGACACAATGAAATTCCTGCCAAAGATGGTGTCCGTTTTTCACATGAACCAGGAGGTGGTCCTTCCCACCTTTTTTCTCAGGCCTCTCGCCTCCTGAGTGGAAGCCTCGTTACACACCCTGGATTGCAAGAGGACTCTGTCCTTCTACCTTCAGAGGACACAGCCCCATCACTGCTGGTCACAGTCTTCTATGATGCTAACAGGCTCAGGGTTGTGGTTTCCAAGCATACCCTGCCCACCTGGGTGGCAGACTGTATCTCCTTCATCTACATGTAGGCTGTACTCTCCTTGGCGCATCACATTAAAACACTTAATGTTCGTGCCATGGCAGCCTCTGTGGCCCACCTGTGCTCGGTCCTTCTGCTGGACATTTGCTAGGCTGCCACCTGGTCTTCGGTCCATACCTTTGCAGTACGTTACTGCTTGGAAGAAAGCTCACTGTGTGATAGTACCTTTGGACAGTACTTCATCATCTCTTTGGGGAATAATGCATCTCCTTCTCTCCGGCCTATTGTGTTCAGGCTACTGGTGAGGTGATTCCATGGTTAATGCTGGAGCTGCGTCTCTGAACTTCAAGCCATTCAGCGCTTCTTGTTGCCCTGCTTGTTTTGTTTTTTGCATTGCCCATAGCTTTACAGCTTTTTCAGTAGCCTGTAGCTTGGGACTTCCATATGTGAGGACTGAATTCCTGCTTGTTCCCAGAGAAAGCGTAGTTACTCATCTGTAACAGGTGTTTTCCGTGGACAGCAGGAATCGGTCCTCACAACCCTCCTTCCTCCCCATGGAGTTGTGTTTTTTTTTTTTTATGCTTGATTAAGCTATGTCATCATATTGAGGTAAGATGGCACCCTTGGGCAGGAAGGTGACCACACATGTGCAATCTAACTCCCAAAGGCTTTCTTTGAAAGCTGGGGAGTGAATCCACGCGGGCTCTGTTGGTGCCGATGTCATGAGTATGTGAGGACTGATTCTTGCTGTCCCCAGAGAACACCTGTTACAAGTGAGTAACTATGCTATTTCCACAGGTTTTTTTGGCCTCAAATGTCCACTGCCCGAAAAAGGAGGAGTGGGCATTTTATTTTTTAAAAAATTGGGGGTAGTCATCAATACAGTGGATAAGAATGTGCAAGGGAGGTATATAGTGGTACAAGCTACGATAGAGGAAGTTTCTTATAATTTTATTAATAGCTACGTCCCTGATCAGGAACAAGGGGCTTTCTATCAGAAGTTGGGGACGATTTTAGAGACCTTGGGTGAGGGGGCACTGTGTGTTGGGTGGGGATTTTAATCTTACTATGAACCCCTGACTGCATAATTCAAGAACTGACAGTGGGGGATTGCGGAAGGAGAGAAAACGAATGGTGGGAATTATGCGGTGTTTGGGATTAGTGGATGCATGGTGGCAGAGGCACGGGGCGCACATACAAAATATTTATTACTCCAACCCCCACAATACCTACAGCTGGATTGACATACTGTGGATAGAGACAGAGTTATTTCCTCAAGTGAAGGCAGTAGAGATTGACGTGAAGGTTTGGTCGGATCATGCCCCAGTAAGTCTGACCTTAAAAGCCTGGCAAGAGGGTGGAGAACTGGATTCTGGAGTCTGAATGAGGGGATGTTAACACAAGGGGAAGCCAGAGAACAGTTACCGAAGGCACTGAAAGATTATTTAGATTTTAACAAACAGGAGGAAATACTGTACAAACATGGTGGAATGGCCTAAAGGCTGTTTTGCAAGGGCAGTTCATGGTATAATGGCCCACTAAAAGAGACAAAGAGCAAAACAGGAGGGAAGTTTGAGGGAGCGATAGCGGGGTGGCAGAGAGAACACTTCCAAGCCCCAACTAGGCAAAACTGGAAAGCTCTGGAGAGTGTCTGCCAAGAACTACTACTATTGCAATTAGGAGTAGTGGCCCATAAATTGGAGCGCTTGAAACAGCACTTCTTCAAATGGAAAGATAATGCTGGAAGGGCAATGGCAAGGAAGTTGAAGACAACAGAATCAACAGCGCATTAACAAAATCCGAGAAGGGGGGACCTTTAAATTTAGTTCATCCGAGATCCGCAAAGTTTTTAGAAAGTTTTATATGGCCCTATATACTTCAGAGAATGAAGGTGGAGAGGGGGTGGGACAGGAGTACTTGTGGGGCTGTACTGGGCCTAAGTTGCAACAGGAAGAGACCAACAGGTTGGACCAGGATATCACATTAGCTGAGGTCTACTTAGCGATAAAGGGTCTGAAGGAAGGCAAAGCTCCGGGCTTGGATGAGCTGACTGCCCGTTTTTTTTTTTACTTTTTTTTAATCACTTATTAATGCATAATACATCCAAAACGTTACAATGAATAAAAAGAAAATGGGCATTACAGAAAAAGGCAAAATTAAAAAACATCCTAAAGATACTAATCTCCCATTTACAAATTTAGACCTCAAGTAAAAGAATATTGAGGAAGTACCAGGAACAAAATCACAGAAAGCAAAGCACCCGACAGGGTCCCAAACTGCCTACACTAAACTTTAATACCGACAGGTGGAGACGTAGGCGTCAGCCGAATGAGAAGGACCAGGAACTTCCACCAACACAACTTCCCTAGCTTCCAAGAACTCCTGAAGTTGCCTAGGGTAAAAAAACATATATAACTTCTGTTTAAATAAAACACAACACTTAGCAGGAAATTTAAGCTGAAAATTTGCCCCAAGAGCTAAAACCCTGGGGTGAAGGGCCAAAAAGTCCTTCCTTCTCAGCTGGGTCACTGGAGACACGTCAGGAAATATATGCACATTAGAGCCTAGAAAAACTTCATTAAACTTCTTGAAATACAATCTAAGAAAATAAAACTTATCCGACTCCAGTGCCAGAGCTACAAGGAGAGTAGCTTTATCTGTTATGACCTCCAGGGAAGATTCCAAAAACCCCTGTAAGGTCTCCCACTCCAGGAGAAACAGGGGGGATATTGGATCCATGATCCCTTAACCCCAAAGACAAATACTGGGCCCTTATCAGAGGTGGGTAGTGCTCAGGGGAAATCTTCAAAATGTCCCCAAAGTACTTCCTCACTATCTCCAGGGGTGATAACAAAGGAGACCTTGGGAAATTCAGGAACCGCAGGTTACACCGGCGGACCCGGTTTTCCAGATATTCCATTTTCCTGAGAGACACAGTCTTGTCTTTAACCTGGGCAGCCACCACATCCCAGAGATGTCCAACATCCAGTTCCAGCTTGGAGAGTCTCTCAACTTGCTCATCTTGAACACCGGAGAAGGTAGCACATACAGACTTAACCCCAACAAACTCTGTACTCACAGTACCCAAAACATTCTTTAGGGAGGTATTTAAAGCAGCCAGACCATCCCACACCGTTTCAATAGTAATCACCGCAGGTCTCTCCAACGAAAGCGGACCCAAAAAGTCTTCCACTTGGCTTGATGCAGTCGCAGCTTTCCCCTCCGATAAAACTTCTCTCTCCGCTGCCCTCCGCTGCACCTCAACACCAGCAGAAAGAAAACTCCCCGCTGAAGCACCTCCAAGCGCTCCCTTCACCGGTGTGCTCGCCGGCAACCCTTCGGGGAGTGCAGCTCGAGATGGGGAAACACTTCCGGATCGTGTGTGTGGGGGGGTGTGCTGCTCCGGAGACAGTCAAACCCCCGGAGCAGCACCCCCCCCCCCCACCACGACCCAGAAGTGTTTCCCCATCTCGAGCTGCACTCCCCGAAGGGTTGCCGGCGAGCACACCGGTGAAGGGAGCGCTTGGAGGTGCTTCAGCGGAGAGTTTTCTTTCTGCTGGTGTCTCCTCCTGCTGCCCCTGCCGAAGATGCTGCTCCCACGCCAGCTGTGAAGCCGCAGTCAGTCAGAGTTCGCTGGCTTGAGGATCCCGGCAAGTTCATCCCAGGAGGCAAGGCAGTTTGCTTCCGTTTCTTCTGCCCCATTGCCGAATTGGTAAGGCGCACACCGCAACACCAGGACACCGACAAGACGCAGCCTCACAGGTCAGCACCTCCTGCTGCCATCTTGTTACTTCCTCTCTCAACACCTGACTGCCCATTTTTATAAAGCTTATGTGGGGGAGATAGAAGAGCTATTGGTGGAACTCTTTGAAGAGGCAGGCAGGAGCGGTAGGTTACCGCAGTCTATGGCCATAGCAGGTATCGCTGTACTCCCTAAACCGGGGAAGGATGCTACCCAGTGCGGATCCTATTGGTCTATCTTCCTAATAAATATCGATTCAAAGATTTTTGCAAAAATTCTGGCTACCCATCTGCAGGTTTATCTGCCACTCCTTATACATCAAGATCAAATGGGGTTCATACCAGGGAGACAGGCCAAGGACAGCATTAGGAGTGTTCTTAACCTTATATGGTGGGCACAGCAAGAGAAAGTGAGAACTATTTTATTAGCGGTCGATGCTGAAAAAGTGTTTGATTGTGTAGAGTGGAGTTTTATGTTTTAGATGTTGGGAAAAAATGGGTTTGGGTCCCAAGTTTTGCAGTTGGGTGGGTTCCCTCTGTTGTGAGCCCAAAGCTCAAATATGAGTCTATAGGGTATATTTGGAGGACTTTAGATTGGGGAGGGGCACACATCAGGCCTGCCCACTTTCCCCACTATTATTTGTCATAGTTATAGAACTGGCAGCATGGATTTGAGAGAATCTAGATATACCAGGGTGGGTGGGTGGGTGGGGGGGGGGGTAGAGGTAGGCTCTCGAACATCACATCTCGCTGTTTGCAGATGATGATATATATACACTGCAATCTCCTCAGATATCCCTGCCTGTGCTATTAAAAGGGAGAGACAGTTACAGCAAGGTGTCTTGTTATAAAGTCAGTATGTCCAAAACTGAGATATTGGGAATCCAGGTTGAAGAAGACTCTAAGAATGACCTTCCTGTTTAAGTGGGTGTCTACATCCTTACGTTATTTGGGAGTACAAGTGGGGAAGAATTGGCGGGACATGTACCAGCTTAATTATGGGCCTCTTCTGAAAACCTTCGAGGATGACATGGAGAGGTGGGGGAAGGAGCAGTACTCATGGCTGGGTAGGGTGATAATAGTTAAGATGAGTGTGCTGCCCTGTCTCCTATTCTACTTTACAGCGTTACTGGTGGAGATCCCTGGAGGTCAGGTATGGAAGCTCCAGCGGAAGATTTTCTCATTTAACTGGAGAAAAAGGCTGCCATGCGTTGCTCAGCAAGTGTTATGGCAGACACGCCAGAAAGGGAGACTAAGGGGTACTGTGTTTACAAGCCTATTATGGGGCAGCCCAGGTTTGTAGTATTTTTTAATGGAAGGGTGTAGTAGAATGGGGACAGGGGAGCCTCCGGGATGCCCCATGGGAGGGAGATGAGCAGAACTCAGAATCTTTATACAGTCCTAACTCTGAACATATGGAATACTTTTCGGAGGTGGATAATAGTAAGACAGATTGAGGGTCGACTGACACCTCTTTGGGAGAATAAGGCCTTCCCACCGGGGTACAGAATTCCAGAAGACTGGAGAAGGGAGCGATATGGAGGGTAGAGCATCTCAGGGGGAAGATGGAAATCTGAAGCTGTTTGAGGAGCTACAAGAGAGGTAGGCTTTGGGAGGTAGATTGCTACCTTTATGTGCAGATGACCTCCTTTTGCAGAAGTAGATCCCTGCAAGGAAGTTTGAACCAACCAGAAACAGCCTTTGAATTCCTCTATAGAAAACAGGAGAATAATAAAGGTTTAATGTCCCAAGTATATCAGTTGCATATTGGAGGGGTATGTTCGGCACCGTGATTTCAGAAAGCCTGGGAAAATGATCTGGGGTGCCCCCTTTCAGATGGACAGTGGGAACAGATATAGGTGTCGGTGTCAGCTCGCTTACAGGAGAATGCTTATAAGGTCTTGTACCGTACATACCTCACACCTCAGAGGCTGAGTAGGTTTAGAGATGGGGGGGGGGAGGGGGGGCTCGGCAGTGTGGGAAGGGGATTTCCTCCACTTATTGTGGGACTGTGTAATAGTGGCTAGGGTGTGTATGTGAGCAAAGGAACTGTTTTGTGTCTGTTACTGGGGTGAAAGTGCAGCCCTCTCCACAATCTGTGCTCCTCAACCTACCACCGGAAAATATGGTTTTGAACATAGCCTGGTAGGTAGGGCAGGTATGGGTGACTGTGAGAGTGAAGTTGGCAGAAGTATGGAAGAACGCACGAGTGCCTAGTGGAGACAAAATTTTCCAGAAACGTGATTATATTGAGAGAATGAATACTTTGACTCCTTATAAATATCAAAAGTTAGATAGGCATGCTCAAATATGGGGAGCTTATCTGACATGGAAACAAAAGGGGGATAGAAAGAAAGTGGGGATCATAGGCAAAGACCGAAGGTACTTCTGCCTCTAGTTAGAGACAGAAGATGGGTAGTGTCTGGAAGGGACATATTTATCGCACTCAGCGTATGTTTCCCAGTCCAAAGGATGTGGGATGTAGGGTTGAAGCTGCAGTAATCCTCCTTTTAGGGCTACTGAGGTGGAGGGGTGGGAGCTTGGTTATTGGTAATATCATAAGAAAAATAATGCAACGCAAAAGTTGGTCCTTTGGCACACCGTTCGACTTTATTGTTCATTGTATATCTGCAAAATCTGACCAGCGTTCTTGTTAATGCAGTACAAAATAAATTAAAAAAAAAGAATATGGCCAATGTGCATAAGGCAGGCTTGGTCATTTACAAAGCCTCTGTGGATGGTGCAAGTTGCCATGACTTTTTTATGCACCTTAACGGCTACTTATGCTGCTGTTCTATGAAGTTAGATCCGCATGAATTTGATCTTTATAGAATAGGCTTGATTAGCACTTGCTAATCCAGCCATGCCTTACAAAATTACCCTCAGAAATGCAGTTTTACTTGCAAAATGTCTTATAAAAGTGCCCCCATTCATTCTCAGTCAAAACCAAAAACATAAAAAACAATAATGTTGCAGAAACAGCATCAGCTTAAATGAAGGCCTGCAAAATCTGATTATACATCCATGCTGTCCAAGTTTGTTTGTTTTATTTGATGATAGTCCCATCAAAACCCAGTGAGTTACAGAAATACAAAACAAAATATACATCAACACGTTAAATGACAAGTGGGCAAAGCATGTGGAGCGTGTCTTATGAAATTCTTTCCAAAGCCTCTATATGTCTTTGAATCTGAGTTATTTTGGGGCAAATTCTCCAAATGGGTTAGTTTTGTGCACACCGTGACTGTCACAGTAACATAGTAAATGACAGCAGATAAAGACCAGTATGGTCCATCTAATCTGCCCAGTAAGATTAGAATAGTGTACCTGCCGTTCCTTGCAGATCACCCCCTCTATGCCTTCGTTTAAGGTTGTCCTGCCTCTCCATGCAGGTCACCCCTCTTTATTTGAACCTCACTCCCAAGGCAGGGTATGTGGAGTATCATCTCAGTCTCTCAAATTTAATGCTAATGCTCGGCATAGTACTTGCGTCCTGACAAAGAGAGCCGCCTCCTGGAGTTTGTAAGATGTAACATGTATGGGTAATTTATTATGGTGTGCTTGGAAATGCCTCTTAATGAAGCCTGTGGCTTCCAACATGATGGGAAAAAGCTGGCTATCTTTCTGCTACATTTGTTTAGTCTCTGACGGCACTTCCTGGTACTTGAAAATTGTCTCCCTCTCAACATGATTCACAGAATAGTCACTTTGGACTGACATCTCTATCGGTACAGTTCTGGTGGTGGTCTCCTTTACCACTCTGTCCGGCTTCCTTGCATCCATTCTTTTATTGCTCAGAATGGGAATATTCTCTGTGTGTGTATGTGTGTGTTTAATCCTGAGGGGAGAGGATGGACTGTTTAAATTGTATCCAAACATTCCATTGGTTTGGAAAGAAGAATAAAAATGAATCAAAGTGAATCAAACTGATAGATATACCTGTCAACAGATTTTAAAGGATGGACACTACAGTTTTTAACCACAGTGTGCCACTCTCCAAAGGCAAAAGGTATTGCAGTTCTTCTCTACCAGTAGGAGGCCTTAACAAACTACATAGTTCAGTCAGTAGGTGTCACCATACATAGCAACCATTAAGAAAGCTATAAGGTTCAGTCACTAGATTTCCCAATAAATTTACAACAAAGAAAATGAAATACCCCATCAGCCTGTGCGTGTCAATGCTGTGCTGGTTTGTACATGCATGTCTGTGTGTATTTGTGTGTTAGCATTGGTGTGTTTGCATGTGAGTGTCTGGGGAGGGGGTACATGCGTGTGTGTGTGTGTGTGTGTGTATTGGGGGGAGAGGGGTGTATCTGTGTGTTTCTTTGACCAGGAGAAAAGAGAAGAAGCAATTCCCTATCTACTATGTTTCAGCTTATTCAGAAATTCTATGTTGCAGATGCTGGAACTGCTTCCTCAGAAATGCATTGATACATATTTTTCGGGGGAGGGGCAGGGCTTTATTTTCTGCAGTCCATTTGAACTCGGTGTTTCTAAGGGAACAAGCAGGAGGTCGGTCCTCACATATGGGTGATGTCAGTGCTGACAGAGCCCGCGCGGAACCACTCTCCAGCTTTCAAAGAAAGCCTTTGGGAGTTGCACCACGCATACTCTGTCACCTTCCTAGCCAAAAGTGCCATCTTACCTCAGTCATCTTTTTTCCGCGGAGCCATGCAGATGTTCTGACTGTTTCCCCCTGTTAAAGTTGACTTTTCTCACCTAGTTCTTCAAGTTTGACTCCATGCTTTGCCGAGATTGATTCTGATCACTTTCCTGCCGCCCGAGTTCACCACTTTGGTGTTGTGTTTTTCTTCTCGGGCATACTTTCTACTTTTCTTTTTTTTCGGCACATAGGACTTTACTTGTGGCCTGGCTGACTAAGATGTCTGAGTTTGATCTCGCGGGGGTCGTTTTTCCTGCTATGGCCTCGGTCGGCAGTTTCAAGCAGTATGGCAAGTTTTGCAGCCACACTATGTCTTGTATGGACCACCACAACACCTGCATTAAGTGCCTCAGGTCAGACCACAATGTGCCTACCTGCCCACTCTGCCAACAGATGTTGACAAAGACCTGCAAGGAGCATTAAAGGTGGAGAGGGAGCTGTTTGGCAAGTCTGCCTCGGGATTGGTATTTGGGGTGGAATCCCTGCCCTTGACACCGGCGTCCAGCGACTCATCATTGTCTGCATGGGCTCGGTTGGAGCCCCGGGGTCATGGAGCCTTGGACTGGGGATCATCCTCCGAGGACCTTCCCCATGGGTCCAGGACATCATCAAAGCCAAAGGCGAGGTCCAACCCCGGATCGGCAGGTAAGACCTCCTGCTTCAGGGTGCGGAGTCCTCGATGTGATGGCCGGGAGTGGCCCTCCAAGCAGCCCTGGTGGGAGGAGACTCCTGTGGCATTCGGGGATCGGGTCCGGTCCCCCAATGCTATCCCATCAGTGATTCCCCTATGAGGGATGTGGCTCCGGGCTTGACTATCTCGAGACCCAGGTCAGCTGCCGCGGAGCCAACTGGCATCAAGGCCAGGATGGTAGCCCTGGAACACAGCTTCTCTGCATTCCTCGAGGTGCAGCAGGGCCCAAAGTACCTCCAGATTATTGGCACCAGCCACAGGGTCGTTCTCGGAGAGGACATCCCCAGAGGATACTCCACATATCCTTGAGAAGATGGCTCAATCGGCGCTGTGTCCTTTGGTGTCCAACTTGAGGCATGACTTGTGCCACTGCGGTGGAGTACCAGTGCCGGGAGTCGTCTATGCCGAGTTGGTTTGGAGAGCGCTTTGTGCTTGACGATTCCTCTGACTCCGCTTTGGCTTCGGAGACAGATGAGGAGTCCCTTGACACCATCTTAAAAAGGTTATAGTGTTATTAGAAAAGGTACAGAGAAGAAACACCAAAATGGTAAAGGGGATGGAAGGATACCCTATGAAGAGAGGCTAAAAAGGTTAGGGTTCTTCAACCTGGAAAAGAGGCTGCTGAGGGGAGATACTGTATATAGTTTGCATTGTTATCTGTACTATGGACAGTCTTTACATATCGTAATGTAAATGGTTTATGAAGTTCCTTGTAAAAAGTTCTTAAGCATTCTATGTAATTTGAATAAGTACTCGTTCTAATTGTACTTTTCATACCATTGTTCTCTGTAAATCACGCTTGATCCATGGGAAAGCGTGGTATAAAAGTGTTTAATTAATAAATAAATAAATATAAATAAATGATAGAGGTCTATAAATTAATGAATGGAGTGGAACGGGTAAAAATAGATTGATTGTTTACACCATCAAAATGTAGAAAGACTAGGGGGCATGCAATGAAGCTACAGGGTAACCTATTTAAGACTAATAGAAAATATTTTTTCACTCAACGTGTAATCAAACTCTGGAATTTGCTACCGGAGGATGTAATAAAAGCTGTTAGTATAGTTTGGTTTAAAAAAGGTTTGGACAAGTTCCTGGAGGAAAGATCCATAAACCATTATTAAAGGGGACCCAGAATATCCATTGCTTTCCCCAATACAAGCATTGTGGAACCTGTGTCTTTTGGGGAAACTGCTGGGTACTTGTGACCTAGATTGGCCACTGTTAGAAACAGAGTACCTGGCTTGATGGACCTTGGTCTGACACAGTATGGCATATCTTATGTTCTTCTCCAGGACCAAGCAGGAAGTCAGTCCTCACATATGGGTGACGTTGGCGCCGACGGAGCCCCCATGCGGAGCATTTCCCCAGCTTTCAAAGAAAGCCTTTGGGAATGCAGCGCGCATGCACAGTCCCCTTCCCGCCCAAGGGTGCCATCTTGCTCAGTCTTCTTTTTTCCGTGGAGCCCAATGCAAGTGTGTCGTGGTCACCTGTGGAAAAGTTGATTTTTTTTTCGGTGTGGATCCGTGGTTTTTCTCAGTTCGACGCTAGTTCCCTTTCCCGCCTGAGCCCGGTACACCGGTATCGAGCCTGTATCTCATTTTTCGGTTTTTGTCCTTAGAGACTAGCATTCACACCATTTTTTTCTTTTTTCCAGGCAGCCCAGTCTTTTGACCTTGCAGGGGCTCTTTTTCCCCCGATGGCTGCCAGCGGGTTTAAAAAGTGTGATTGGTGTAAGAAACTGATGTCTCTCACTGACACACATGACTGCTGCCTCCGGTGCCTCGGTCCCGACCATGACCCGCTGGAGGAGCCGGCAGCACCAACGTGAAAGGATCTTCTCTGATTCCGCGTCCGGCTGGGCCTGGACTTCATCAGAGGCCTCGACGTCTCGGGAGTCTGACCCCGAGCGTCGTCGAGGCTCCTTTGAGAGGGGGTCTCCTTCGCGGGAGCACCGCAGGAAGAAGAAACCCGCGAGGACGGCGTTGGTGGATGCTCTTGGCTCCTCGAGGGCCAGGTTGCATAGCCCCGACTGCTGTCCCAGGTCTTCGGAGTCGGAGAGGCCTGCTAAACAACCTCGTGTAGAGACGGAGGCCCCGGGTCACATGAGTACTATAGTCCTCGTGGACTCTTCTCCAGGGGAGCCGACGTCAGGTCTGACGCCATCGGGGCCCGAGTCGGAGGCTGCTGGGTCTCCTGAGCTTGGACTCAGGTTGACGGCCTTGGAGAGCAGTTTGGCTGCCTTCATGGAACAGCAGCGGGTACTGATCGCCGGTCTCACCGGTGCATCTGCCCCGACCACCGGGACCTCGATGTCCAAGTCGACCCCGGAGGCCGAGCCGATTCTCGAGTCCATGAGATCTCGAGTTGATATTCGGCCGAGGTCACCCTCGATCTCCCGTGCTGGACTGAGGTCGTCGACGCCGGTGCCCTCGGCATCGGGACGGATGGCATCGGTGCCCGCCCGACCGGAGCCCCTCGACTCCTCCTCAGAGGGTCGGGATGGGAAACGGAGGAAAAGGAGTCCCCGGACACCTTTCGGACCCGGTGTGTCCCTTCAGACTCACCGGAGTCTGAACCTCGGAGAAGGTACCCCCCGGAGGATACCCGGTTCTCAGATTTCGTGAGGGACATGGCCAAGTCCTTGGCTTTCCCCGCGGACCCCGAGGAGGAGCCTCGAGCCGAGGAGCTTGAGACCCTGCAGTATGACTCTTCCCCCAAGGAGGCCTTTACTGTACCGGTTCCTCCGATGATGGAACGGTTGCTCTTACGCTTGTGGGAGGTGCTGGCCTCGACGCCGGTTCTTAGCAAGCGGGTCGATTCCATTTATCGAGTCCGCAAGAGCCCTGGGTTCTAGAAGGCACAGCTACCGCACCACTCCATGGTTGTGGAATCGGCCATGCATCGTCTGGAGTCAGAAGATGCACTCCTCGGTGCCTCCTGGCAGGGAGGCCTGGAACCTGGATGCCCTCGGTAGGAAGTGCTTCCAGGGCTCTATGCTTGCTTGCCATATCCAGACTTACCAGCTGTACATGGGCATGTACCTTCGAGACCTGGCAAAGGAGATTGCTGGGTTCTCTGCTGGTCTCTCCGAGGAAACTTTGCAGAGGTTCACAGCCTTGTCAACTGGGATCCGAGAGTGCTCCAAGTTTGTCTCGAGCAGCTTATGATGGCTTCGAGGCTTCGGCCCGAGTAGCCGCAGCTGGCATCGGTGCACGCCATCAGGCCTGGCTACAGTCATTGGACCTCGAGTCATGGGTGCAGGACAAGTTGGTCGATGTCCCTTGCCGAGTTGAAAACCTCTTTGGCAAGCCCATGGCTGAAAAGGCTGCAGAACTCGAGTCCGAGACTCTCACCAGGACAAGGTTGTCCAGAAAGACCTCTGCCCCTTCTCACAAGAAGAAGGGCTCGGGGAAAAAGCCCTTTTACCCAAGGAAGTCATCTGCCTACAAATCTTACCCTCAATACCAGGCCTCCACAGCTCCCCAACAGGGTCAACAGGCCAAGGGGCAGGGACATGGGCCCCATAGGCAGCAAACCCCCAAGCCACCAGCTCCAGCTCCTGCACAGCAGGGAGCGGAATTTTGACTCCAGTGGCATAGCCTCTCCTCCTCAGCTGACCCCTCTCAGCACAGGAGGCCGGCTGACCCTGTACGCCCACAGGTGGTCAGCCATAACAAGGGATACCTGGGTACTAAGCATAGTCCAGAGGGACTATTTGCTTCACTTCACCCAGTTACCCCCCTCCTACTTTCCAGAGGAGCCTCCAAGACCCCCTCTGCAGAGAACTTACTCCTTCAGTAGTTGGCAAGTCTTTTAAAGGAGCAGGCAGTGGAACCGGTGCCCCACCACCTGAGAGGGCGAGGCTTCTATTCCAGGTACTTTCTGGTACCAAAAAGGACAGGAGGCCTCAGGCCCATCCTCGACTTGAGAAATCTCAACAAGTTCCTGGTGAGGGAAAAGTTCAAGATGCTTACCCTTGGAATACTGCTGCCCTACCTCCAGCAGGGAGATTGGCTATGCTCCTTAGATCTAAAGGATGCTTATACTCACTTCCTCATTCATCCAGACCACAGACAATATCTCAGATTTGTAGTGGGAGGAAATCATTTCCAGTACAGAGTACTTCCATTTGGCCTAACCTCCGCACCCAGGGTTTTCACCAAATGCCTGGCGGTGGTAGCGGCCTATCTCAGAGTCCAGGGCATCTTTGTCTTTCCATACCTGGATGACTGGCTCATCAGGGGTCAGTCTCCACACGAGGTCGGACAAGCCACTCTTCGAACTGTCTCCCTTCTACAGCATCTGGGGTTTGTCATAAACTACGCAAAGTCCACTTTGCACCCCTCACAGAATAGAGTTCATCGGAGCAAGGCTGGATACCCTTCAGGCAAGGGCTTATCTACCTGTAGAAAGGGCCCACAGACTGATGGACTTGGCCAGACAGTTTCACAGCAATTCTCTGGTTTCCGCCAGGCAATTCCTGAGACTATTAGGTCACATGGCATCCACAGTCCATGTTACTCCAAATGCACGTCTGCGCATGAGGCCTGCTCAGTGGGGCCTCAGATCTCAGTGGCTGCAAGCCACAGGACACTTGGGAGACAAAGTAAGGATGTCCAAACTGCTGGCGGCCTCCCTGCAATGGTGGCTGCATCTCCCGAATCTAGTGCAAGGAGTTCCTTTTCAGCCACCGCCACAAACACAGGTGCTGACAACAGATGCTTCTCTTCAGGGTTGGGGTGCACATTGCCAGGGGGCATGCACCCAAGGCCTCTGATCCCCTTGGGAGTCCGCACAGCAGATCAACCTCTTGGAATTGAGAGCTACCCGTTTGGCTCTCCAAACTTTCTCTCATGCCCTCTCTCATCAGTCTGTTCTGGTTCAGACGGACAATCAAGTTGCAGTGTTCTATGTGAACAAGCAAGGAGGCACAGGGTCCCAACTTCTGTGTCAGGAGGCTCGGGCCCTGTGCTCATGGGCAGTCGAACATGGCATGCTTCTCAAGGCAGTTTATCTGCCCGGCCAGGAGAATTACCTGGCGGACCGGTTGAGCAGGATTCTGCAGCTACACGAATGGCAGTTGAATCCCCTGGTGGTTCAAAAGATCTTCCTAAAGTGGGGTCTTCCAACCATAGATCTCTTTGCCAGTCCAATCAACCGACAGCTACCCAGGTTCTGCTCCAGACAACCGCATCCTCTGAGAATAGCAGCAGATGTGTTTCTAATCTCTTGGTCGACGAGCCTACTGTATTCGTTTCCTCACCACGCCTCTAGTGGCCCGGACCCTTTTCAAGGTGCTTCGGGACAAGGCCTTGGTAATCCTGGTAGCCCCCAGGTGGCCAAGGCAACCGTGGTTTCCACTCCTTCTGCAGCTGGCTGTGGACACTCCACTCCCTCTGGGGGTACAACCCGATCTCCTATCTCAGGATCAGGGATCTCTCTTTTACCCCAACCTCCAGTCCCTCCATTTGATGGCCTGGATGCTGAAAGGGTAGTTCTAGCTCCCTTTGACAAGGTCCCTCATCAGAGACTTGGCAAAACTAAAGAGTCATGGGATAGGAGGCAGTGTACTATGTGGATCAGGAACTGGTTAAAAGATAGAAAGCAGAGGGTAGGGCTAAATGGCCAATTTTCCCAATGGAGAAAGGTGAATAGTGGTGTACCCCAGGGATCTGTGCTGGGTCCGCTGCTTTTTGACATATTCATAAATGACCTGGAAAGTGGAATAAGGAGTGAGGTTATCAAATTTGCAAATGACTCAAAACTATTTAAAGTTGTTAAAACCCAAGAGGATTGTGGAAAATTGCAAGAGGATCTTGATAAATTGGAAGACTGGGCATCAAAATGGCAGTTGAAATTTAATGTGGACAAGTGCAAGGTTATGCACCTAGGGAAGAACAACCCAAACTATGGTTACACGATGCAAGGTTCCACATTAGGAACCACCACCCAGGAAAAAGATTCAGGCGTCATTGTGGATACCATGTTAAAACCCTCGGCCCAGTGTGCAGCAGCGGCCAAGAGAGCAAATAGAATGCTAGGTATGTTAAGGAAAGGAATGGGAAATAAAACAAAAGATATTATAATGCCTCTATATCATTCCATGGTGAGACCGCACCTTGAATATTGTGTGCAATTCTGGTCGCCGTATCTTAAAAAGGATATAGCGATTTTAGAAAAGGTTCAGAGAAGAGCCACCAAAATGGTAAAGGGGATGGAAGGATACTCCTATGAAGAAAGGCTTAAAAGGTTGGGGCTCTTTAACCTGGAAAAGAGACGGCTGAGGGGAGATATGATAGAAGTCTATAAATTAATGAACGGAGTGGAACGGGTAAACGTAGATCGATTGTTTACCTTATCAGAATATAGAAAGACTAGGGGACATGTAATGAAGCTACAGGGTAAACTGTTTAAGACTAGTAAAAGAAAATATTTTTTCACTCAACGTGTAATCAAACTCTGGAATTTGTTACCGGAGGATGTAGTAAAGGCTGTTAGTGTAGCTGGGTTTAAAAAAGGTTTGGACAAGTTCCTGGAGGAAAGGTCCATAAACCATTATTAAGAAGGGACCCAGGATATCAATGCTTGAACCAATACAAGCATTGTGGAACCTGTGTCCCTTGGGGAAACTGCTAGGTACGTATGACCTAGATTGGCCACTATTGGAAACAGAATACTGGGCTTGATGGACCTTGGTCTGACCCAGTATGGCATATCTTATGTTCTTATGTTCTTATGTTACTGCTGCCTAGGGAAGTGGAGGAGGTGGTCTTGGCCTCTAGGAGGCACTCCCCTAGGAAATCTTATGCCCTCAAGTGGCGTAGGTTCTCCACCTGGTGTGCTCAGCACAAGGAGGATCCTTTTTCATGCCTGGTACCAGTGGTGCTGCAATATTTGCTTCACCTGTCCGACCTGGGCCTTAAATCCAACTCTGTTTGGGTCCACCTCAGTGCTCTGTCAGCGCACCACTCACCGGTGGACGGTCAGTCTCTGTCAAGCCACCCTTTAGTGGCCCGCTTTCTCAGAGGCCTCCTTTTGCTCAAGCCTCCGATTTGTCCACCTGCACCTGAGTGGGATTTGAATGTGGTTTTGCAACAACTTACTTGCCCACCATTTGAGCCTATGGCTACTTGCCCTTTATGCTTTCTTTCCTGTAAAGCATTGTTTTTGGTAGCTCTTACCTCAGCCAGGCGAGTCAGTGAGCTACAAGCTCTGGTCTCAGAGCCGCCATACACAAGGTTTTATAGGAACAGTGTGGTCTTACGGACTCACCCAAAGTTCCTTCCTAAGGTTGTTTCCTCCTTCCATCTCAATCAGGAGGTGGTTCTTCCGACTTTTTTTCCCAGGCCGCATGCCAGCTGGGCTGAGATGGTCTTACATACCCTGGACTGTAGGAGGGCGCTGTCTTTCTACATTGACCGTACGCAGGGGCATCGAAGGGCTGTTCAGCTCTTCGTATCGTTTGACCCTAATAAGTTGGGGGTTACTTGTCTCCAAGCGTACCCTGTCCATTTGGGTAGCAGACTGTATCGCCTGGACGTACAGGGCAGCCGGCCTCTCCTTGCAGGGTCGAGTCACGGCCCACCGCGTGAGGGTGAAGGCTGCGTCTGTAGCTCATCTCCGCTCTGTTCCTTTGGCAGACATCTGCCGGGCCGCTACTTGGTCTTCAAGCCAGACCTTTGTGGCCCATTACTGCCTCGAGAGTGAGTCCCGCAGGGACAGTGCTTTCGGACAGGCGGTACTCCATAATCTCTTTGAGGTTTAGGCAACTTCTACCTTCCGGCCCTGGTGTTGGGCTACCGTACGGGAGCGTTCTCAGTGAAGATTCTATCTCGCATGCTGAGGCTCTAGAGGGAGCTCATTATTCAGCTTTGGGCCCCCGGTAGCCTGAAGCTGGGGAGTCCGATATGTGAGGACTGACTTCCTGCTTGGTCCTGGAGAAAGAGTAGTTACTCACCTGTAACAGGTGTTCTTCAGGTGCAGCAGGAATCAGTCCTCACAACCCTCCCTCCTCTCCTGGGAGTTGCAGTCATATCATTCTTTTTTGTTTTTTTTGCTGTCTTTTAGCTATGTCATCAGACTGAGCAAGATGGCACCCTTGGGCAGGAAGGGGACTGCGCGTGTGCGCTGCATTCCCAAAGGCTTTCTTTGAAAGCTGGGGAAATGCTCCACATGGGGGCTCCGTCGGACTGATTCCTGCTGCTCCTGGAGAACACCTGTTACAGGTGAGTAACTACTCTTTATCCTTCACCAGGACATCTCCTCTGACCTTTCTCCATCACACTATCGTCTGTAATCTCTTCTGGAGGATATCAGCTTCCTGGAGTTTGTGAGGGAGATGTGCCAGCCCTCACCTTCGTCGCGGTGCCCGAGGACGAGCCTCGGACCAAGGGATCTCGGACAAGGATTCCTGAGGGAGGCACTGACAGTACCCATATCCCCCATCCTGGAATGACTGCTGTTCCGGATGTGGGAGATCCCGGTGACTGTGCCGATTTGTGAACCATCGACTCGATTCTCGGTATTGAGTTGGCTGAAGCCTGGGCTTCTAAAAAGCACAGCTGCCTCATAACTCCATGGTGGTGGAGTCAGCCATGCGCTGCATAAAAAGCAAGAAGACGCACTCCTCTCTGTCTCTCGCCAGGGAGGCCCGCACCATGGATGCATTTGGCAGGAAGTGTTTCCAGGGCTCCATGCTCACAGCCTGGATCCAGCCATACGAGTTGTACATGGCAATGTACCTAAGATACCAGGAGAAGGAGCTTGCCGGGTTCTCAGCTGGACTGTTGGGTAAACCTCTTGAGTGCTTCAGGACCCTGGTTTCCTCAGTCAAGGAGTGCTCCAAGTTTTAAACTTGGGTGGGCTTCGACGGCTTCTAGTCGGTGCCTTGGGCAGCTGTGGTGAGCATTAGTGCCCATTGCCTTGCCTGGCTACAGTCCTCTGACCTGGAGCAATGGATTCAGGACAAGTTGGCTGACATCCCTTGCCAGGGAGAAGACCTCTTCGGCAAGCCCATGAGAGAGAAGGCCAATGAGCTGGCAAAAGAATTCCTCACCAGAATCTAGCTGTCCAGGAAGACTGCTGACCCTTCCCATCGGAAGGCTTTGGGGAAAATGTTGTGCAGGTGTTGTGTGTTGAGAGTAGAATCAATATGTGGTATGTGCAAAATAGTACACTACCCGTTGGAGGAATGTACAGCACTGATTTGGACCCTAACGTGTGCCAGCAGCAATGGCGCTTAACCCAGATTCACTTAATGCCACCCCTTGAGGTGGTGTAAATGCGCCCATACTGACTGCAACATTGTCAGCAAATGCATGTTGTCAACTCCTGTGCTATACATGCTGTGCAGACATACCCATGTTCTGCCTCTATCCTGTCTGTTTCTCTCTCCATCATATGCTAAGCAGATAGAGCTGAATTAATCCTGCGCTGTCTGTTTAGTGCGCACGCTGTTAACATGGTCCATTAGCAACCGCTCAAGCGTGCGCTAACAACTAGCGCAGCTTAGTAAACATGCCCCTTATTCTCAGATGGTACCAGAGAGACCTTTTATTATAGGTTTTAACTTAGTATTTCTTCATAGAGCCACCAAATCAAAGGCTTCCCTAGAGTTTGAGGATAATTTCATAAACACCTATGGACAGTGGTGTAAATTCTGTCCGGTTGGCCCATGTAGTGCAAGAGGGCCCACTTGTAGTTTTTCCTGTATCTTTTGAAGTGGACTTCCCCCCACTATGGGAGCCCCTTCAAAATAGTTGCTTGGGGATCCATCATTTTAATTTCTGCCTTTGTGGAATTAATGTGCATTAGCATGTGCGTATTTGACTCCTGCTTTATAAAGGGAAGTATGTGTGTATTTCACTTAATGCCCTATTTTATAAAGTAATATAAAAACGCATGCAAACTAGGTGCGAGCACTTGCACCTGCTCTATGACAGATGTAAATGATCATGCTTAGATTTTTCAAGAATGCCCCTAAGTTATAATATTGACATAAGAACATAAGATATGCCATACCAGGTCAGACCAAGCCCAGTATTCTGTTTCCAACAGCGGCTAATCCGGTCTCAGGTACCTGTTAGATTCTCATACAGGTAGGCAAATGCCATGCTGGTAATCCCAGGGGTAAGTAACGGATTTCCCCAGACAATTCAATACTGGTTTATGGATTTTCCCTCCAAGAATTGGTCAGACCTCTTTTAAACCCAGCTACACTAATAGCTTTTGCTACATCATCTGGTAACTAATTCCAGAATTTGTTTGATTACGCATTGATTGAAAAACTATTTTCTCTGATTAGTGTTAGAGTAGTTACTCACCTGTAACAGGTGTTCTCCAGGAGCAGCAGGAATCAGTCCTCACATATGGGTGACACCGACGTCGATGGAGCCCCTGCGGGGCATTTTCCTAGCTTTCTATGAAAGCCTTTGGGAATACTGCACGCATGCACGGTCCCCTTCCCGCCTAAAGGTGCCATCTTGCTCAGTCGAATGACATAGCTAAAAAACAGCACACAAAAAGTAAAAATTGAACTATATACAACTGCAACTCCCTGGGGAGGAGGGAGGGTTGTGAGGACTGATTCCTGCTGCTCCTGGAGAACACCTGTTACAGGTGAGTAACTACTTTTTCTCCAGGACCAAGCAGGAAGTCAGTCCTCACATATGGGTGACTCCCTAGCTCTGGGCTACCAGGAACCCAGGCCGAACAAGAGAACTCCCTCTAGTCCCAGCATCAAAGAAAGGCTTTTCACTGAAAGAACCTCCACCGGTAGCCCAATGGAGGGCTGGAGGGCAGGAGTTGCCTAAACCTCAAAGAGATTCCAGAGTTCTGCCTGGCCAAAAGCACTGTCCCTACGGGACTCCCTCTCCAGACAGTAATGGGCTGCAAAAGTCTGGCTGGAAGGCCAAGTTGCAGCCCTGCAGATGTCTGCCAATGGTACAGAGCGGAGATGAGCTACTGAGGCAGCCATTGCCCTGACACGATGGGCCGTGACCCGATCCTGCAAGGGAAGGTCAGCCGCCCTGTAAGCCCAGGTGATACAGTCAGCCACTCAAATGGACAAGGTACGCTTGGACACAGCTAACCCCAAATTATTAGGGTCAAAAGATATGAAGAGCTGAGTAGCCCTTCTATGCCCCTGCGTACGATCAAGGTAGAAGGATAAGGCCCTTCTACATTCCAGGGTATGCAGGACTGCTTCAGCCTGGCTTGCATGAGGCCTAGGGAAGAATGTTGGAAGAACCACCTCCTGGTTGAGGTGGAAAGAGGAGACAACCTTTGGAAGGAACTTTGGATGAGTCCTAAGGACTACCCTGTTCCTTTAGAAGCGAGTGTAAGGCCTGTCACAGACCAGGGCCTGAAGCTCACTCACTCGCCTGGCCGAGGTAAGGGCTACCAGGAAGAGTGTCTTCCAGGACAGGAAGCGTAGAGGACAAGTAGCCATTGGCTCAAAAGGTGGGCGAGTCAATTGCTGCAAGACCACATTCAACTCCCACTCAGGGGCTGGAGGACGGACAGGAGGCTTGAGCAGGAGCAAACCCCTGAGGAACCGGGACACCAAGGGGTGAACCGACAGAGTGTCCTTCCACCAGTGAGTGGTGAGCTGCTAGAGCTGAGAGGTGGACCCGAACAGAATTGGACTTAAGTCCCTGATTGGATAAGTGCAGCAGGTACTGAAGCACCACTGGTACAGCACAGGAGAAAGGATCTTCTGTACGCAACTGACACCACACAGAAAACCTTTTTCATTTCAGGGCATAGGTTTTTCTAGTGGACTGCTTCCTAGAGGCCAGGACGACCTCCTCAACTTCCTGAGGGAGGCCCCAGGGAGCCAAAACTACCCTTGCAGCCTCCAGGCCATCAAATGGAGAGATTTGAGATTGGGGTGCAGAAGAGAACCTTGATCCTGAGAGAGAAGGTCGGGCTGCAACCCCAGAGGTAGTGGGGTGTCCACTGCCAGTTGAAGCAGAAGTGGGAACCAAGGCTGCCTCAGCCACCTGGGAGCTACCAGAAGGACCGAGGCCTTGTCCTGTAGAATCTTGAACAGGGTTCGGGCCACCAGAGGCGTGGGAGGAAGCGCATACAGGAGGCCCTGGGACCAGGAAATCAGAAAAGCATCTGCTGCTAGCCGCAGAGGATGTGGTTGTCTGGAGCAGAACCTGGGCAGCTGTCTGTTCAGGGGACTGGCAAACAGATCTGTGGATGGAAGTCCCCATTTCAGGAAAATCTTCTGAACCACCAAGGGATGGAAATTTTGAATTTATTAAACAAGCAACAAAAGACATACCAAAAAGCAAAAACAAAAACAATAACAAGCACCCCAACCAAATCCCACACCCCCCCAAAACCCCCACCCCCCGACATAGCACAAAACAAGTATCTCCACCCCCCCGTGACCCACCTCCCCACCACCAAACCCAACAACCAGCACACGTGCCCCTTCCCCCCGACATCATCAACCCGCAATAGTTCAGCATGTCCAATGTCTGTCCCAACCCCCCAACAGCAACCCGCAGCAGTCCAACAGAAATGCAATGTCCATCCCAACCCCCCCCCAACCACCCACAACAATCCCAGCACAGTCCAATGTCCCAAATGTCCATCAGGGCTGCCAAGCCCTCACTCACACCCACAAAAACAAAACGCATTCCCCCTTTCCCACCCCCGTCCCCACAAAGGAGCAACATCTCCTCCGCCCCCACCCCAATCCCTACCCCACCCCCACCCTCCCCATAAATAAAGAAAAACCCCACCCCCCTAAACAGAAACATACAGGCATGTGCCGTCCCCAACGAAAACCCACCAGAAACAAAACCATAATACAAATCAATAAATGAACACAAAAACCCAACCCTATCGGCCGAAACAGCGGAGCGGGATGCGCAGAAACACAAAAACAAAAACAAAACAAACACACACCTGCTCCAGGGAGGAAAACGAAAACAAACATCCCCCAGGAGAGAGAGGGTGAGCGGACAAGTGGCCAAAAACCCCCCCAGCCCTAGTGCAAACCCCCCTCCCCCCCACCGGTAGGAAAGCAACCCCAGATCCCTAAACCTATGAATAAACCCCAGGGACTAAACCCCCCCCCCCCTCCTGTCTCACCTCCCTCCTCCACCCGGGAGACAAAAAAACAAACCCCTAACCTCTAACAGGGAAGAAAAACCCCAGGGAACCCCTCCCCCTCATGGGGGGCGGAGGGTGAGGTGACGCCACAGACGCTCCCAACGATGGACCTCCACCACCCGCCTTTCGCGTTGCGCCATGCTGGACACTTCCTCCAGAATGTCCCGCACCACCTCGTCGAGGGGCAGGACCAACCCCCGGGTCGAGACATGACAGCGCGCTTGCCACAGGTGGTAGCGCACTACAGCCGTGACTAGGTAGAGGGTCCCGGAGTCCTGCCTTAGAGGAAAGGACCAGGCCCCGTACACCCACTCCGCATACGTGAGGAGGGAAAGGTCGCGCAGGTGAAGAGCAGCGGACACCAACCGGCAGGCCTCCACGTTGAAGGGGCACTGCCGGAGGAAATGGTCCATGGTCTCCGCCTGCCCCTCACACCCGGCCCTCGGACAGACCCGCTCGGCCTGTGACCTGTACTTGAGGTTGTCCCTCACGTACAAACGCCCGTGGAAAGACAACCAGGCTACATCCCGAACCTTCTTCGGTAGCCGAGGGGAGTTCAACAGCCGAAGGCCCCGCTGCATCACATCCGCCGGACAGTCCCGCAGGGCCCACCGTGGTTGATAGTGAGAGGTGAGTACCATCCGGTATAATCCTTTCCGCCCCAAGGACTGGGCGAGCGGGTCGGTCACCCCCCACCGCCGAATGAGCCCCACCATCACAAATACGTACGATGGGGCCTGTTCCCCTCTCCGGCGCACACGTGGGACCGAGGACGCCCCCTCCCACTGCTCCCAGAAGCGGGAGAACCATTCCCGATAGGAGGCCACCCACCAAACCCCACCCCCTTCCCTCATCCTACCTAAGTGAAACGCCATAGACAAGACTGACAGGAAGACAAGGGGGTGCAACATACCCAAACCACCCTCTGCCCGATCCAGGCAGACGATGTTGCGCTGGACAGGGTTCAAGCGGTTACCCCACAGAAAACAGAAAAAGACGGCACAAACAGACGCCTGATGGGACAACGGAAGAACGAAGACCGTGGCCACGTGCAGAAAGAGAGGAAGCAGAAACGTCCCGAGGAGTTTGATCTTCTCCTCGTACGTACACCTCCACCCCCTCCACCGCAGCACCCGACACCGTGCAGTCTCGAGACAACGGTCCCAATTGGACTCCGCACAGTCCTCCGACCCGAAGACGAGGCCCAAAACGCGGACCTCCCCCACGGGAGGAGGAAAGGGGGCGCAGGAAGGCGGGGAGGCCTCCGAGGAGCCCAACCACAGCGTCTGGCACTTGCTGTGGTTTACAACAGAATGGGCTACCTCCGAGTACTCCTCCACGGCCTCTTGCAGGGCCTCTACCCCATCAGTGCCGTCCACGTAAACTGAGATGTCGTCAGCGTAAGCAACGACGGACACCGGGGGCGCACCGGGCGCCTCCAGGCCCCGCAACCCACCTGAGGACAATCTCCGGAGGAAGGGGTCGAGGGAGAAAACATACAGCAGGGGGCTCAAAGGGCACCCCTGCCGCACCCCCGAGGCGACACCAAATGGCCGTCCGAGCCACCCGTTAATAAACGGGAAGCTCACCCCCCCTCGGTACAGCGCCTGCACGACGAAGAGGAAACCTGCGGGGAGGCCGAAGTGCTGGAGCACCACCCACAGGTACCGGTGACTGACTCGATCAAAGGCTTTGGACTGATCCAAGGAGACCAACCAGTGGTCCCGTTGGAGCGACCGGCCTCTTTCCACCATCTCCCGGACTGTGGCGACAGCGTCCAGAACCCCTCTCCCCCGAACGGAACAATACTGGGAAGGGGACAGCAAATCGCCCGACACCTCCACCAGTCGGTTGGCCAAACACTTGGCCAGGATCTTCCGGTCCGCGTTCAGAAGAGAGAGCGGCCGCCAGAAGTCCAAGGAGCTATCGTCCTTCCCCTTGGAGAGCAGCAGCAGGACAGACTCGCGAAATGACCGCGGGAGATACCCCGTGTCCATGATCTCCTGAAACAGGGAGGTCAGGAAGGGGGCCAGCTGGGCAATGAAAGTGCGATAGAACTCCACAGGGAGCCCATCGCGCCCAGGCACCTTCCCCAACGGCATGGCACGAATCGCCCTCTCCACCTCCACCTGCTGAATCGGAGCAGCGAGTGCATCAACCTGTGCCTGGACCACAGCCGAATACACCGGGGGAAGGCCCAGGTACGTTCGGATATGGGTGAGGTCCACGGGGCGATCCCCAAACAGGTCCGAGAAGTATTCCCCCACTATCCGCAAAAGGTCCTCCTGGGAGGTATGAATGGTACCATCCTCGCCCCGCAGGGCCATGACCTCCCGACGCTGAACCCTCTCCCTGCAAGTCCGGAAAGGGTCTGGAGTGGCGCCCCCACCGGCCGCCCCCTCGAAGCATAGGGAGGCATGGCGATCGTAAAGCAGGCCACGGAGCTGGACACGCACCTCTTCAACCTCCTCCCGCGCTGCCCCTCGGGATACCAAACGATCTAGCGACCTCCGGAGGACAGTGTAGGTGAGGTAGCGGGATCGAGCCATGGAGGTACCCCGGGAACGGAAGAGTTGTCGGGCACGCGTCTTCACCTCATCCCACCAGGCGCCACGGGAAGGAAAAACACTCAGCAGGGTCTCCTGGTCTGCGAGAAAGGCCAAGAACTCCTGGACCACCTCTGATGTTGCCAACAACTGCACATTCAGTCGCCACAGGCCAGGACCCCTGCTAAGCTCCTCGTGGTTGGCCAGGAAGGACACAGAGAGGACGCGGTGGTCCGAAAAGTCAACCGCCTGCAACTGCGGAGGGGAACACTCCACCCGGGCACTCACATATATCCGATCGATACGACTCCTGCAGGTCCCATGGTAGTAGGTGAACCCCGGCGACCTAGGAAAGGCCCGGTGGAAAACATCCACGAGATCAGCCGTCCGGGTCATCTCGGCCAAAAAGAGGCCCTCGTAACTAGGTGGGCAACGCTCCCCCCCTCGGTCCTGCAAAAAGGTGGTGGTGTTGAAATCCCCGGCAAGGACCACCAAACGGGAGGTGTGTAAGTAGGGGCGGATAACCCCGAACAGGGTCTTCCGCGCCAACTTAGACTGGGGGCCGTAGACCACCACGAAACGAAACCGATGAGGCCCGCAGTAGCCGTCTAAAAGCAAGCACCGGCCCTGCTCCAGTTCCCACACGTACTGCACCTGAAATCGGTTGGACGTGAACAAAACCGCCACTCCTGCGTAGGGCTGTGCCGCAAGGGACCAGTACGAAGGGCCCCACCTCCACTCCCGCTTCGCCCGATGAAGGCTAGCGAGCGAGGTGAGCCTGGTCTCCTGCAAGAAGATGACATCCAGCCCACTCGTAGAAAGAAAATCATAGGCCGTAGCCCGTGCCTGGTCTGAGAAAATGCTGGCCACGTTGATGGTGGCGCACGAGAACGCAGGAGTGCACGCCATGCCTATTTCGAGTGCAGTGACCCTTTCCTCCTCTTCTCACCAACCCCGGGATCCCCAGAATCCCGCTTGCAGGACAAGCCCGCGAGCTGGAGCGACTCCTCCTGGTCCACGTCGACCACCTCGAGGATCTCCTCCTCCTCCCGCTCAACCCTATCACCCCAGGAGGTGCTGGCGCCCCCGGGACCACCAGGCAAAGCTGTCGCGAGGGCAGACCCAGCCCCCACGGGATGAGGAGGCACAAACGGGTCAGGGGTCGGAGGAATGACCTCCTCCGTGGGGTCCACCACCTGTGCAGCCCCCCCCTCCCCGGACAAAGACTGAGACAATACGACAGTGCCCACCCCCGCGGGGGAGGCCAGGGCGGCCGGGTCAGCAGGGGGCTCCTGCGAAGGCCCCGAACCCAACTGCGGGGGTACAAACCCATCCTCCCTCACCCGTCGGGCGCCAGTATCCCCCTTGATTGGAGGACCCTGACTGCGGCGCGCCTTCTGCACCTTTGAAGGTCGCCGCTGAGGAAGAGGGGCCGCCCCCGCCGCTAACCGCTCCGAGCACTGCACAGGAAGCCCTGCTTCCACAGGCAAGCCCTCATCCGCCTCAGCCGCATCAGCGGCCAAAAAGACGAAACGGTTGATGTCCAACACGGGCTCTGCATCCAGCAACGGGGATGTCTCCCGTTTCTTCCTTTTGGACTTGCCACCCTTGGAAGGGACCGTAGTCCATTCCTCAGGTGGCACCACCCTCAACCCACTATCCTGTCGTGCTACATTAACCTCCACCACATCAACCCTCTCCTCCTTCCTACCCGAATCCCCTCCCCCTGGTGGCTCCCTCGGCTCGATGGACTCCTCTGCACTAGGGCCCCCGGTCTCCTCCTGAGGGAGAGGGGCCTCCATAGCCTCCTCCCACACAGGAGCCCGAGGTGGAGTGACGGCAACCCCCCCCGGTCCATTGTGTGACGCGGAGGGGCAGCGGGCAAAGGGGTGGCCCAACTCCCCGCAAAGGTTACACCGAATTAGCAGACACCCGGTCGAAGCGTGACCCCGTCCACCACAACGGGTGCAGACCTGCTCGGGACAGTTCATGCTCAAATGGCGAAATGAGCCACAGCGGTGACACTCGCGGGGTTGCCCGGGGTAATAGCACAAGATGCGATCCCGACCGAGAAAACCGTCCGAGGGCACGTGCTGCACCACGTTTCCCACCTCACGCAAACGGATCCTGCCCTTCCACGACCCATCCCACACCCCTAGGGGCCCAGCGCCCTTAACCAGGGGTGCGAGAAGCACCGCATGGCGCGACAACCAAAACTGGATGTCCTGCCCTGGGAGCGACTCATTCCTGGATAGGATGGTCACAGGTACCGTCCCCTGGCGAGAGATAGGCACAACACGAAAGTCAGCCCACCCTCCCTGCCCCCTCTGCTGCTGGTATCGGTCCCAGAAAATCTCCAGCCCCCGTCTCAGCATGAAACTAACATCATATTCAATGGTGTTGTTCATATGGATAAAGGCGTAGAGATCTCCTGGGAGAAACCCCAGCCCAAGGACCATCCTCAAGACCTGTTCCCTGGCTGGAGGGGACCCCTCCCCAGCCCATCGGATCTGCGCCACGTTGCGCCGTCGGACCTCACCCCCTACTCCTCTTTGAAACCCTCCCCCTCCTCCTCCTCCTTCCCCTCCTGCGGGACCATTCCCCTGAAAACCTCCCCTCCCCCTACCCTCACCCGACGGCCCCGGAGTGGTGCCCGACCCCTTCAGAGCCTCCGCAAAGGTACGGAGGGGGGGAGCCGGCCCCCCAGCCCCCATCTCCTGCCCTCCTTGATCTGTTCCTGCATCCATCTGCGGGGGATCCTGCTGCTGGACCGCAGGATCCGTAACCTCCTCACTTAGATCAACCGGAGGACTGGGGAAGGTCAACTCCGCAAAGACAGAGTCCGGGATGCTACCTCCTCCGGATCCCTGAGTGCCACCGAGAACCCCTGGACCACCACTTATCTCTACCTCCGGCTGCCGAAAGGCAGTAAAAGCCCCGGGAGGGCCCAACGGGGCCTCCAAAGCCAATCGTAGGGCATCACAGACCTGGTTCTCGGTAACACCCAGGGAACCGGAAGGCTCCCCCAAACCTCCTTCCCGCATTCCCGACCCAGCGCAAGGCTCCTGGGTTTCGGCCACCACTACCGGGGACGGACCCCGCTCCCCTTCATTCCCGGGTTCCAAGGGGACCACCGCCCCCCCTGACCCTACGGAGAACAAGTCCTTCCCTCGTCCTGAAGCAGCCACTACCTCCTTCCCCACTATATAACCAGTCGTCCGCTCCCCCCCTTCCTCCATCAGCCCGTCCTGTAGCCCATCATCCGCCACCCCCTGTATGGCTATCGACAACAAGGCAGGACCCGCCCGAGACAACAGGGCAGATCCCCCACCCAGCACCTCCCCCACACCCCCACCCCCCTGCCCCTTGTCCCTCCCAGGTCCTACCTGGTTGTCGGTGCCAGACGTGGCACAAGGATCCAGAAAAGTTTGGCCGGTAGTCAGGGCTCCAACAGAAAGGGCGGACACCCCCCTGCGAGCCAGGTCTCCGTCGGCCGCAATAACAGACAACAAAGGCAGCTGCGCATCCCGCTCCTCTACCCCCGGCCGCAGTGACAGCTGACTAGCACTGTTCTTCCCCCTCTCCCCCCCGGGGACTGCAGAAAAGAAAGAGCAGCCCCCATCCTGCCCCTTTCTCCTCCTTCCAGCACCCCTCCGGCCCCAGTCAGCCACCTCAGAACATACTGGGCGAGTGCCCTGTAGCTTTCTAGGGGCCGGGAGGGCAGCCACAATAGGGGAGTCCTGCCCACCAGCCATCCCCCTACCAAACCCCTTCCCAGTAACCTGGACAGGCATCGTAGCTGAAGGAGCAGGATTCCTATTACAGGTGGAGAAATCCGCCACCCGTGGATCCTCAAGTGGCACAGCAGAATCAAACGGCTGAGGCCAACCAGTCTTCCGCCGCCGGGGATCCCGTGCAGAAAACCCCTCAGAGCCGGAAACATCCAAAGACAGTGGATCAGCAGTATGCTGAAAAGGAACCGCCGAATACTGCTGCCTCTCTACAACACCCCCTCCAATCGAGGGGCATGAAAAAGAAGCTCCCTCTGTGCTTAAAGAGTGCCGTCGAAAATCCCGCAGCAAATCAGAAGATGGGGAAGGTCGTTCTGCAGACTTCCTGGGTTTCCCGGAAGCGTCAGTACCCATTACTCGGCGGCCATCTTGTGATTGTAATCTGGCTGGGGGAAGTCCTACAGGCAGCTCCTGCAACGACCTCACTTCCGTAATGACGTCATCAGAAAGACCCCGGTGGCCATCTTGCGATTGTAAGCTGGCTGGGGGAAGTCCTCCAGGCAGCTCCTGCAACGACCTCACTTCCTTAGTGACGTCATCAGAAAGACCCCGGCGGCCATCTTGGATGGTCCCTTCAGTGTTACACGACTGTTGGTGAGCCACCAGGATCAACGGAGCACCCTGGGGACGTGCAGGAACAATCTGGGCAGACAGCATTTCGGAGGGAGGAACCAGCGCATTCACAACATCACAACCATCACCCTGCTGCAGGTAAGACACAGGACATCCAGGACATGCTTTAGAAGAGGAAGGCAGGGAACGGGTGGTAGACTTCCCAGGAACTAGAATGGGAGAGGGCATACTTCTAGAGGAGGATGGACCCCCCTGCTGACCCACCCCCGGGGGCCTCCCCTGGACTGCAGGTATCTTCCAACGATTATAATTCTGGTAAACTTCGGCAAGGGACCCACAACCCTGGTTCTGATAGTATGCAATCTCCAAGTACTTGGCCTTCAGGGCCCGCTTTACCCCCTTCCGATAGGTAGCATAGGCCACCCATTCCTCCCCGGGAATGGTGGCCTGCAGGCTCTCCAGGTGGGAGAGCTGGGCTTGCAGCTGGGCCGCCTCCTCCTGGAGACCCCGAAGCCGTCGCACTGCCGCCACGATGTCATCTGGGGCCCTAGCTGACTGCTGGTAGGACGGCAGGCCCGACCCCCCGTCCTCATCCTCACTGGAGGAGGTAGAGGCCTCCTCCAGGACCCAAAGTGGAGGGGGGAACCTGCCTCCTCCAGTTCTATACTCCACGGTCCTCCAGGGTCTCCCCAGGGCCTCTCCCTGCTGCCACCCAGCCTCCACACCCTGCCTGGGGAGGAGACAGGAGCCTCCTCCTTGGGGTAGCGGGCCCAAACCTCCATACCTGTGGGTCCCTCCTTCCTGACCAGGTGCAGTCCTACCTGGGGAGTCCCCCTCTTGGGGCTCCAGCTGTTCCAGGTTGCCAGTTTCTCCATCCACTGTCCGAGTAGGAGGCCCACCAGGCTTGGCAGGCCTCTGGGCCTGGGCCTCCCTTGCTGGAGGTGGCCCAGGGCCCGACATCCAGGCACAGGCAGAAAAAGGAACTGCTCCCTAGCAGGAGCTCTGCACAACTGATCCTCTCAGTACGACAGCCAAACAGGAAGTGGGTGGAGCTGCCATTCGTGGGGCTGCAGAATCCTGCTCAACTTGTCTGCCAGGTAATTTTCCTGGCCAGGAAGATAAACAGCCTTGAGAAACATGTTGCACCTGAGCGCAAACAAGCAAAGGTCCTGTGCCTCCTGACAAAGGAGCCTGGACCCAGTGCCGCCCTGTTTGTTCACATAAATCATGGCTACCTGATTGTCTGTTTGTACTAAGACAGACTGGTGGGCCAGGGTTTGAGAGAAAGTCTTGAGGGCTAAGCGAATAGCCCGTTGTTCCAGTAGGTTGATTTGCTGCGTGGCCTCCCAGGGAGACCACAGGCCCTGGGTGCACTTGCCCAGACAGTGTGCTCCCCAGCCCTGCAGGGAGGCATCGGTGGTCAACACCACTGTAAACCCAGGTGTCTGAAAGGGCACCCCTTTCAGTAAGTTGGGGGGATGCAGCCACCAACGTAGGGAGTTCAGGAATGGTCTGGACACCCTTACTCTGTCTCTGAGGCTCCCTGTGGCCTGTGTCCACTGAGTTCTGAGGCACCACTGTGCAGGCCTCATATGGAGCCTGGCATTGGGAGTCACATGTACTGTCGAAGCCATGTGGCCGAGAAGCCTCAGGCAGAGTCTGGCGGAGACCAGTGACCTGCTGAGAAACTGATTTGCCAAGCTTATCAGTCTTTGGGCTCTGTCCTCTGGCAAGAAAGCCTTTGCCTGCTGAGAGTCTAGCCTTGCCCCTATGAACTCCAAGTTCTGGGAGGGGAGCAAAGTGGACTTTGCGAAGTTTATGATAAACCCCAGGTGTTGAAGTAGAGAAATAGTTCGGAGGGTGGCTTGCCTGGCCTCTCGGCACGTCTGACCCCTGATGAGCCAGTCGTCCAGATAGGGGAAGACAAAGATACCCTGATTCCTTAAGTAGGACGCCACCACTGCCAGGCATTTGGTAAAGACCCTGGGAGCGGAGGTGAGGCCGAAGGGCAGCACTCTGTACTGATAATGGTTTCCTCCCACAATGAACCTGAGGTACTTTCTATGGTCTGGATGAATGAGGATGTGAGTGTATGCATCCTTTAGATCTAAAGAGCATAGCCAATCTCCCTGCTGGAGGTAGGGCAGAAGTGTTCCAAGAGTAAGCATCTTGAACTTCTCTTTCTTTAAGAATTTGTTGAGATTTCTGAGGTCGAGAATAGGCCTGAGGCCCCCTGTTCTCTTTGGTATGAGGAAGTACCTGGAGTAGAAACGTGACCTTGTAGGTGGGGAGGCACAGGCTCCACCACCTTGTCTCGCCACAGACCCTAAAGCTCCTGCAGGAGGAGGTCTGTATGGAGAGGAGGCCTTGGAGGCTCTCCTGGGAAGTAGGGAGGAGGCAACTGATGAAAATGAAGCATGTAGCCCTTGTGGACTATGCTTAAGACCCAATTGTCTCCTGTAATGGGTGGCCACCTGTGGGCAAACAGGGCTAGTCGACCTCCTGTACAGGGCTGGGACAGCAGAGACGGAGAGGCTGTGCCTTGGGAGTCAAAACCCCCCACCCTGCTGAGTGGGAGCAGGAGCTGGAGGCTTGGGGGCCTTCTGCCTACGGGGCCCATGTCCCTGCCCCTTGGCCTGCTGACCCTGTGGGGGAGCGGGGGAGGCCTGGTAAGGTGGGAACTGTTTGTAGGCAGTCACCTTCCTCGGGTAAAAGGACTTCTTACCCGAGCCCTTCTTTTTATGAGAAGGGGCAGAAGTCTTTCTAGACAGCCTTGTCCTCGTGAGGTGCTCGGTTTCGAGCTGTGCAGCCTTCTCGGCCATGGGCTTGCCAAAAAGGTTCTCACCTCGGCAAGGGACATCAACCAACTTGTCTTGCACCCATGCCTCGAGATCCGATGACTGCAGCCATGCCTGGCGTCGAGCCGCGAAGCCGGCTGCCACAACACGGGCCGAGGCCTCGAAGCCATCGTACGCTGCTCAGGACATGAACTTAGAGCATTCCCGGATCCCCGAAGACAAGGACTTGAACCTCTGCAAGGGTTCCCCGGAGAGACCAGCAGAGAACCCGGCAAGTTCCTTCGCCAGGTCCCGCAAGTACATGCCCATCTACAGCTGGTAAGACTGGACACGGCAAGCAAGCATCGAGCCCTGGAAGCACTTTCTACCAAACGCATCCAGGTTCTGGGCCTCCCGGCCGGGGGGTACCGCGGAGTGCATCTTCTGGCTTTTCAGACGATGCATGGCCGATTCCACCACCATGGAATGGTGTGGTAGCTGCGCCTTCTGAAAACCAGGGCTCTTATGGAGTCGATAAATGGAATCGACCCGCTTGCTTAGAACCGGCGTCGAGGCCGGTGCCTCCCACATCCAGAAGAGGAGCTGTTCTAGCATCGGAGGAACCGGCACAGTAAAGGCCTCCTTCGGAGGAGAGTCATACTGGAGGGCCTTGAGCTCTTCGGCTCCTCCTCGGGGTCCAAAGGGATCGCCAAAGCAGTGGCCATATCCCGAATGAACTCCGAGAACCGGGTATCCTCTGGAGGGGATCTACTCTGGGGCTCAGACTGCGGTGAGTCCGACGGGACGCACCGAGTCTTGAAGGTATCGGGGGACTCCTCGTCCTCCGTCTCCCAGGCGGACTCATCCGAAGAGGAGTCGGGCTCCGACCGTGCGGGCCCGGCAGCACCCGCCCCGACGCCGAAGGCACCGGCGTCGACGCCCTCGGTCCTGACCGGGAGGTCGAGGGTGACCGTGACCAAGGACGATCTCGAGCCTTCATGGTCTCTAGTATCGGCTCGGTCTCCGGGGTCGACTTCGACATCGATGTCCCGG
This sequence comes from Ichthyophis bannanicus, assembly GCA_033557465.1. Taxonomy (NCBI): domain Eukaryota; kingdom Metazoa; phylum Chordata; class Amphibia; order Gymnophiona; family Ichthyophiidae; genus Ichthyophis; species Ichthyophis bannanicus. The sequence goes on along the minus strand of CM066032.1, from coordinate 1,760,522,685 downwards.
TGGTTGGGGCAGATGCTCCAGCGAGGCTGGCCATCAGCACCTGCTGCTGATCCATGAAGACAGACAGTCTGCACTCCAAGGCTGTCAGCCTGAGACCCAGCTCAGGAGACTCAGCAGCCACCGACTCGGGCCCCGGAGGCGCCGGACCCGACGTCGGCTACCTGGGAGGAGAGTCCTCAAGGACAACAGGACTTACGTGCCCAGCAGACTCCGGCTCCACACGAGGCACTTTTGACGGCTTTTCCTGTTCCACGGGCCCGGGACGGCGGTCGGGGGTCCGAGACCTAGCCCTCGAGGAGCCAGGGACCTCCTCCGACGCCGCCCTCATGAGCCGCTTCTTCCTCTTTCGCTCCCGCTCGGGTGACCCCCTGTCCGAGGAGCCCCGACGATGCTTGGGGTCAGACTCCCGAGACGTCGAGGCCTCAGACGAGGTCCGGGCCTGGCCAGAGGCCGAATCGGAGAAAAGCCTTTCCTTTTGGTGCTGACGACTTTGCAGTGCCTTAGTGGACATTTTGCCACACGGTCCACAGATCTTAGGATCATGATCAGGACCGAGGCACCGAAGGCAGCAGTCGTGTGTGTCAGTGAGAGACATTAGTTGCTTGCACCGATCACACTTCTTAAACCCACTGGAAGCCATCGGGGAAAAAAGAGCCCCCGCGAGGTCAAAGGACCGGCCTTCCAGGGAAAAAAAGAAAAGGGCGCGAACGCCAGCCACGAAGGGCAAAAAACGAAAAAATAAGATCGGGCTCGATACCGGTGTACCGAACCCGGCGAGAAGGGGAACCGGCGTCGAACCGGAGAAAAACCCGTGAAGGAATCGCAGGAATAGCAAGAAAAAAATCTAACTGTTTTTTCCGGGTGAACTAGGACAGACGTCCGACGGGCTCCACGGAAAAAGAGAGACTGAGCAAGATGGCACCTTTAGGCGGGAAGGGGACCGCGCATGCGTGCAGTATTCCCAAAGGCTTTCATAGAAAGCTGGGGAAATGCTCCGCAGGGGCTCCATCGACGTCGATGTCACCCATATGTGAGGACTGACTTCCTGCTTGGTCCTGGAGAAAACTGTGCTTCATTGCATGTCCCCTAGTCTTTCTACTTTCTAAGTTTACATGTTTCACTGCATTCATTATTTTATGGACCTCTTATCAAATCTCACCTCAGCCGTCTTTTTTTCCAAGTTGAAGAGCCCCCTAACCTTTTAAACCCCTTTATCCTTTTTGTGACTCTTCTCTGTACTTTTTCTAATTCTGCTATATCTTTTTTTCAAGATATGATGACCAGAACTGCACACACTATTCAGTGATACAGAGGCATGGAGTGATACAGACTCATTATAATATCCTTTTTTTTATTCTTCATTCCTTTCCTTATGATTCCTAGCATTTTGTTTGCTTTCTTGGCCACTACTGCACAGTGGGCAGAGAGTTTCAATGTATCATCCATGATGATGCCTAGATCCTTTTCCTGGGTGGTAGTTCCTAATGTGAAACTTTGCATTGTGGAACCATAGTTTGGGTTGTTCTTCCTAAGTTCATAACTTTGCACTTGTCCACATGAAATTTCATCTACCATTTGGATGCCCAGTCTCCCAGTTTATCATAGTCCTTTTGCAATTTTTCACAATTTTCTTGTGTTGAAACAAATGTGAATAATTTTGTTTCATCTGAATTAAAAACATAAGAAATGCCATACTGTGTCAGACCAAGGTCCATCAAGCCCAGTTTCCAACAGTGGCCAATCCAGGTCACAAGTATTTGGCAGTTTCCCAAAAAGACACATAGGTTCCACAATGCTTGTAGTGGGGCAAGCAGTGGATTCCCTGGTTCTTCTTTAATAATGGTTTATGGACCTTTCCTCCACTACACTAACAACTTTTACTACATCCTCCTGTAACGAATTCCAGAGTTTGATTACACAGTGAGTGAAAAAATATTTTCTCTTATTAGTCTTAAACCGGTTACATTTTAACTCCATTGCATGTCCCCTAGTCTTTCTACTTTTTTTTTAAATTTTATTTTTATGCAGTTTTACATTAAAGCCAAGACAACAATCTTGTACAGAAATCGGGAAATGATTAAACAAATCATGTTATGTAAAGGAAAAAATACATTCAAGTGAAAAATAAAACACACATCAAATCCCACTCTAGCCCACTAGTGGGAAGATCCAAGTACATACAATAAGAAAACATGAAATAACACATATTCAAAAGGATAATAATGCAAGCATGGCTACCAGCAATCTCTAAATTCACGGCAGATCAGCAGGAGTCCCTGCCGGTCTCCCCACACAATGGAAGTTCAGGAAGGCCAGCAGTTGGGAGGACTCATAAAAAATATAGGAAGAAGCTTGATATTTAATCATGCATTTACATAGAAATTTCAGAAAAAAAAGAGACCTCCCAACTGCTGGACACCAAGGCGTAAGAGGAGAAACTCACGCCTCCTTCTCTGGGTTTCACGCGCAAGGTCAGGGTACATCCGCACCATCAACTCCTTAAACTGAACATTCCTCTTATTAAAGAAAATCTTCATTAATCACTCCTTGTTTGATAATAATGCTAAGGTGATCAAGAGTGTAGCAGGAATAACTTTATCTTCTTGAGAAACTCCAAAATATCAGTTAAATTAAGAGCCTTAGCTTGGCCTACCCCTGGAATATCCCTTAAGACAGTGTCCTCCTTTGAAATTGGCAAGTAATAAGTCTTAATACGTGGAATACTCCGTAACAAAACTAGAAAGTATACTGTATCCTTCCTTAAACTAGAAACACTATATCACATGTGTTTATTTTCTTAAAGTAGCCGTAAGGTCTCAGAAACTCAGGCTGCCACTGACGTATACTGCACCATCAAGTGGACTAAAAGCCATCAATACATCAACGACCTTAAATCTACACGGCCACTGAACATTGACAAAAAAATTTTTTAGACATGTATTTTGAAATAACTCAGTACTTAGCTTTGAACAGGAGCTTCGTGTTCTAATACTTCTCCCGACGCGGTCAGGCGCGCTATCCTTAGCGTTTCACCCTCACAGGTTTCCTCAGGGGAATAATTTCAAAGCATTATGATCTTGCCGAAACTCCTTCTCAATGGCCTGTTCACTCTAGTTGGTGAAAGTAGAGTGAACAGGCCATTGAGAAGGAGTTTCCCTTTACCATTTTGGTGGCTCTTCTCTGTACTTTTCTAATTCTGCTACATCCTTTTTAAGATACGGCGACCAGAATTGCACACAATGTTCAAGGTGCGTTTGCACCATGGAACGATACAGAAGCATTATAATATCCTTTGTTTTATTCTCCATTCCTTTCCTTATGATTCCTAGCTTTCTACTTGCCTTCCTGGCTGCCACTGCACACTTGAGAGGAGGGTTTCAACGTGTTATCCATGATGGCGCCTAAATCTGTTTCCTGGTGGTGGTTCCTAGTGTGGAACCTTGCATCGTGTAACCATAGTTTGGGTTGTTCTTTCCTAGATACATAACTTCACACTTGTTGACATTAAATTTCATCTGCCATTTGAACGTCCAGTCTTACAATTTATCAAGGTCCTCTTGCAATTTTTCACAATCCCTTTGGGCTTTAACAACTTTGAATAATTTTGTGTGATCTGCAAATTCAGTTACCTCACTTGTTATTCCTATTTCCAGGTAAGTTATGAATATATTAAAAAGCAGTGGACCACAGTACAAATCCTTGGGGTACTCCACTATTGGCCTTTCTCCATTGGGAAAATTGGCCATTTAGCTCTACCCTCTGCTTTCTATCTTTTAACCAGTTCCTGATCCATAATACTACACTGCCGCCTATCCCATGACTTTTTAATTTCGCCAAGAGTCTCTCATGAAGGACCCTGTCAAAGGCTTTCTGAAAATCCAGATATACTGTATCCATTGGCTCACCTTTGTCTACCTGTTTATTCACACCTTCAAAAAATATAACAGATTATTTATTTAATTATTTATTTATATGCCACTTTATCTAGGCAATCCACATGGAATGGTTTCAAATACTGCTCAGGGCAGTTTACAGTGAACAGTTTACAAGTAACAAGATTATTGGAACTATGTACAAGAAACATTTTAGCTAGAACTATATACAGCATAGAGTAGTAATATGACAGTGGTAGATCATGAGTTGGTGTTCAGTTGGATGCTTGATCTTGAATGTTTGTGGTCAGTGGAGGGTTGCTCAAGTTGGTAGCAGTCTGAAAATAGGAATTTATTTATTTATTTATTTACATTCTCTTATATACCGCGCTATTCTGCATCAGTGCGGTTTACATTGAACAAACTGAAATTACATTGAACAGGGCATTATAACTTGGAGATAACTATTTTTTTTTACAGGGAACATGGGCTATGGAGGGTTAAGTGGCTTGCCCAAGACCACAAGGAGCACCTGTGGGACTAGAAACCCCAGTCCTTCCGGCCCAAGGTTGCTGTCCTCTAGTGGGATTTGAACCTCCGACCTTCCAGCCTGAAGTACCTTGCCCCAACCGCTAGGCCACTCCTCCACTCCTCCAATGGCTTGAGGTGCTTTCTGAACAGTGTTAAGTCTTTCATTTCCCTTAGAAAGTTGGGCAAATTATTCCATAGGGCTGGGGCGAAGAATGAGAATGCCCTGTTGTAGTTTGGTTTGTTTTTCTGACTCTTCAGGGTGATTAGAATGTTCCTCAGGTTATAGCTTCTTATTCTTGCGTTCTGTTGCATCTTTATCAATGTGTTGAGGTATATTGGTGCTATATTGTTTATTATTTTGAAAGTGGTCATTAGTGCCTTGAATTTTACCTTTGCATTACAGGGAGCCAATGGAGGTGGTACAGAATAGGTGTTATATGCTCAGACCTGGCAGCTTTCATTATCGTGTGTGCTACCATGTTTTGTGCTAGTTGTAAGGGCTCTAGTGTTGTTTGGGCAGACCTTGTAGTGTGATGCTACTATAATCAAAGTGTGAGCATATCGGCGCTTGTGTTATAGTGCGGAAGTCATCAGGCAAGAGGAGGGGTCTCAAGTGTTGTATCATTCTGGTTTTGTTGTATGTTGTACGAGTGTCATATTAATGTGTTTGATCATATTGAGGTTTTGGTCTAAGTAGATCCCTAGGTATTTTATTTCCTTTTTTACTTTGAGTGAGGCATTGTTTACTTGTTGTTGTTGAGGTGGGTTGAATGTTTTGTTCCTGGTGATAATAAGCACTTTGGGTTTTTTTTAGGTTGATTGAGAGGTTAACTGAGTTGTTCCAGTGTGAGACATCATTGAAGCAGTTGATGATTTTCGCATAGTTGGGGTTTGTTGTATCAAATATTGTGAATAACATGTCATCCGCATATATTCTGTAATTTACGTTGTGTGATCTTATAATGTTGCAGATGGACTGAAGGTAGATATTGAAAAGTAAGGCAGATAATGCAGGTCTCTGTGGGATACCTTGAGTTTGGTTGAATTGGATAGAGAGGGGGGTGTTGAGGTACACCTGTTGGGTGCAGATGGATAGGTAGTCTTTCAACCATCTTAGTATGATGCCTACTATTCTGAGGTGGTTTAGGTGGTCGATTAGTATGTTATGATTTACGGTATTGACTGCTTAAGTTATGTCAAGAAATATGAGGAGTATCGCGTCAAGGAGGAATGTTAGTAGGGTTTCCACTCCATGACATGCTCTGAATCCATATTGATGTGGGTCAAGTGGGGTGTTTGAGTCAATGAAGTCTTGACGTTGCATCTGTACTGATATTTCGATGACTTTGGATAAAAAAAGGAGGCTTGCTGTCTGTGTGGAGGATTTGGGCAGGACTTGTTTAATGTGTTGTGTTTTAAGATTGGATGGATGGAAGCTCTTTTTAAATCCTTTGGTATTTTCCCCTGTGATAGTGAGAGGTAGACAATTTTTTGGATGTAGGGTGTTAACTCTGCTCTGGTTATTTTGATCCAGCTGACTGGACAAGGATCTAGTAGTGAGGTGATTGTATTTAGAGATTTGATGCATTGGTCTATTTGTTCTTTGCTTCTTGAGGAGAATGAGTTCCATATTGCATTGCTGATTGGCTCGTCATGTGAGGTTTCAGTTAGGTATGTTGTCTTCAGTTTGGATTTTTCCATGTAGTGGTTGGCTAGTTAACGAGCACTAATTTCACTTGTTAGAGGGTTATCCAAGTTTGTTTTTTTGATTAGATTTTGGACAATGAGGAATAGTTCCCTTGGTTGGTTTAGTGATTTTGTTAATATTTTTGAGAAATATTCTTTTTTTGAATCTGTGATTTCTCCAGGACCAAGCAGGAAGTCAGTCCTCACTTATGGGTGACGTCGGCGCCGACGGAGCCCTCGCGGAGCAATTTTCCCCAGCTTTCAAAGAAAGCCTTTGGGAATTGCAGCGCGCATGCGCGGTCGTCTTCCCGCCCGAGGGTGCCATCTTAGCCAGTCTTCTTTTTTCCGCGGAGCCCTACAGACGTCCCCGTCTTGTCCCCGCGAAAAAGTTGATTTTCTTCTTTATTTTATCCTTTTTTTCCTTCGGCTCGACGCCGTTCTTTTTCCCGCCCGGACTCGCGACGCCGGTCACGAGTCCTCTTCCTTTTTTCGGTTTTTCTGACTTAGTCAGCTTTCGTTTTCGTTTTTCCCTGGCAGCCCGGTCCTTTGACCTCGCAGGGGCCCTTTTTCCCCCGATGGCTGCCAGTGGGTTTAAGCGGTGTGGTCGGTGTGACCGAAATATGTCACTAACCGACACACACGACTTTTGCCTCCGCTGCCTGGGCCCGGATCATGAGGAACTGATCTGTGGGCCCTGCAGCAAAATGTCCTCAAAGGCGTTGAGAAGTCGGCGGCATCAGCGTGAGAGAATCTTCGCTGACCCCAGCCGTACCCGGACCTCGTCGGAGGCCTCCACGTCGAAAGGCTCCAGCTCGGACCGTCGCCGGAGTTCCTCCGACCGGGGTTCTCCCTCCGGGGACCATCGTCGGAAGGTGAAACCCGCGAGGGCGGCGTCGGTGGACGCTCCTGGTTCCGCGAGGGCCAGGTCGCATAGCCCCGACAGCCGCCCCGGGTCCTTGGAGAAGGAACACATCCCGAAGCGACCTCGCCTGGAGTTGGAGATGCCTGCCCGGGTAAGTCCTGTGGTCCTTCTGGACTCGCCTCCGCGACAGCCGACGTCGGGCCCGACGCCGTCGGGGCCCGAGTCGGGGGCTGCTGGGTCACCTGAGCTCGGACTCAGGTTGACGGCCTTGGAGAGCAGACTGTCTGCCTTCATGGACCAGCAGAGGGCACTGCTCGCTGGCTTCGCTGGCGCCGCTGCCCCGACCGCCGGGACGTCGACGTCCAAGTCGACCCCGGAGACCGAGCCGATCCTCGAGTCGATGAGAACTCGAGTCGATCCTCGGTCGAGGTCACCCTCGGCCTCCCGTTCGGGACCGAGGTCGCCGACGCCGACTCCCTCGGCGTCGGGGCGGCTGGCGCCGCGCCCTGCCCGGGCCGACCCCACCGAGTCCTCGTCGGAGTCGGTCTGGGAGTCTGAGGAGGAAGAGTCACCTGATTCTTTCCGGACTCGGTGTGTCCCATCAGACTCACCGGAGTCCGAGCCTCGGAAGCAGTCCCCCCCGGAGGATGCCCGGTTCTCGGACTTCGTTAGGGATATGGCCAAGGCTTTGGCCTTCCCTGCGGATCCCGAGGAGGAGCCTCGAGCCGAAGAGCTCGACGCCCTCCAGTATGACTCTCCCGCGAGGGAACACTTTACTGTACCGGTTCCTCCTATGCTGGAACGACTACTCTTCCGCATGTGGGAGAGTCCGGCCTCCTCGCCGGTCCTGAGCAAGCGGGTCGATTCTATCTATCGAGTCCGCAAGAGCCCTGGCTTTCAGAAGGCACAGCTGCCACACCATTCCATGGTAGTGGAATCGGCCATGCATCGTCTTAAGAGCCAGAAGATGCACTCCTCGGTGCCTCCTGGAAGGGAGGCCCGTAACCTGGATGGCCTTGGCAAGAAGTGTTTCCAGGGCTCTATGCTCGCATGTCGTGTCCAGACTTACCAGCTATACATGGGCATGTATCTCCGGGATCTGGCTAAAGAGCTAGCCGGATTCTCCGCTGGTCTGTCTGAGGAACCCTTGCGGAGGTTCCTAGCCTTGTCCACTGGCATTCGGGAATGCTCAAAGTTCATGTCCCGAGCAGCCTATGATGGCTTTGAAGCATCGGCTCGAGTGGCCGCAGCCGGCATCGGTGCCCGCCGACAGGCTTGGCTTCAGTCGTCAGACCTTGAGCCCTGGGTGCAGGACAAGTTGGTCGATGTCCCCTGCCGAGGCGAGAACCTCTTTGGCAAACCCATGGCGGAAAAGGCTGCGCAAATTGAGACTGAGACTCTCACCAGGACCAGGCTTTCTAGGAAGACCTCCGCCCCTTCCCAGAAAAAGAAGGGCTCGGGGAAAAAGTCCTTTTACCCGAGGAAGGCGGCTGCCTACAAACAATACCCCCATTATCAGGCCCCTGCAGCTCCCCAACAGGGCCAGCAGGCCAAGGGACGGGGTAACGGGTCCCGTAGGCAGCAAGCCCCCAAGCCTGCACCACCAGCCCCTGCTCAGCAGGGTGGGGGTTTTTGACTCACACGGCATAGCCTTTCCCCCCCCGCTGGTTCCTCCCAGCACCGGTGGCCGGCTGGTTCACTTCGCCCACAGGTGGTCCAGCATCACCGCAGATGCCTGGGTGCTTCAAGTCGTGCGAGAGGGCTATCTTCTCCACTTCCACCAGGTTCCTCCCTCCTATTTTCCGGGAGAACCTCCACGACCCCCTCTGCACAGGGAGTTGCTCCTTCAGGAGTTAGCAGGTCTTCTGCAGGAACAGGCGGTGGAACCGGTGCCACACCACCTGAGAGGTCAAGGCTTTTATTCCAGGTATTTTCTGATACCAAAGAGAACAGGGGGCCTCAGACCCATCCTGGACTTGCGCAACCTCAACAAGTTCCTTGTGCGGGAGAAGTTCAAAATGCTTACCCTTGGAATCCTTCTGCCCTACCTCCAGCAGGGAGATTGGCTATGCTCCTTGGATCTAAAGGATGCCTACACACACATCCTCATCCACCAAAGCCACCGCCAGTACCTGCGGTTTGTGGTGGCAGGAAATCATTACCAGTACAGAGTACTGCCCTTTGGCCTGTCCTCCGCACCGCGAGTCTTCACAAAATGCCTCGCGGTCGTGGCGGCCCATCTCAGGCTTCACGGCCTCTATGTCTTTCCGTACCTCGACGACTGGCTCATCAGAGCAGCGTCCGCTCGGGAGGTCACCGACGCCACGCGCCGCACGGTGACTCTTCTGCAGCACTTGGGCTTTGTTATAAACTTCGCAAAGTCCACTTTGCTCCCCTCACAGGATCTCGAGTTCATCGGCGCAAGGCTGCACACTCCTCAGGCGCGAGCGTACCTACCGCTCGACAGGGCTCAACGGCTCATGGACCTAGCCGACCGCTTTCGCAGCCAGCCCCTGGTCTCCGCCAGGCGCTTCCTGAGACTACTCGGCCATATGGCTTCCACCGTCCATGTGACCCCCAATGCCCGCCTGAATATGCGGTCTGCTCAATGGTGTCTCCGCCAGCAGTGGCGACAAGCCACAGGCGGCCTAGCAGACCTAGTGCGCGTCTCCGAGCCTCTGATCTCGTCTCTCCGGTGGTGGTTCCGGCAGCCGAACCTAATATTCGGAATGCCTTTCCAGTCACCTCAGCCGACCCGGGTGCTGACCACCGATGCATCCCTCCTGGGCTGGGGAGCACATTGCCAAGAGGCACGTACTCAGGGCCTCTGGACCACGTGGGAGTCTGCTCAGCAGATCAACTTCCTGGAGCTCAGGGCGATCCGCCTAGCTCTCAAGGCCTTCTCCCACCTGACTTCCCACCAGTCCGTCCTTGTCCAGACGGACAATCAAGTTGCCATGTTCTACGTGAACAAGCAGGGGGGCACGGGCTCCTTCCTCCTCTGCCGGGAGGCACAGAAGCTCTGCTCTTGGGCCGTCAGTCACGGCATTCTCCTAAAGGCGGTTTATCTCCCGGGCCAAGAAAACTGCCTTGCGGACAAACTCAGCAGGGTCCTCCAGCCGCACGAGTGGCGTCTGGATCCCTTGGTAGTTCAGAAGCTCTTCCTCCGGTGGGGCCTCCCCACGGTGGATCTCTTTGCCAGTCCTCACAACCGGCAGCTTCCTCGCTTCTGCTCTCGTCAGCCACACCCCCTTCGGGTTGCGGCGGACGCCTTTCTGATCTCATGGTCGGGGAGCCTTCTGTACGCTTTCCCTCCCATCCCGCTAGTCTCTCGGACTCTTTTCAAAGTTCTCCGAGACAAAGCCTTCATGATCCTGGTGGCCCCTCGCTGGCCCAGGCAGCCGTGGTTTCCGCTCCTGCTACAACTGGCGGTGGAGGATCCAATCCCTCTGGGGGTACAACCGGATCTCCTCACTCAGGATCAGGGGTCCCTTCTGCACCCCAACCTCAGGTCTCTCAACCTCATGGCCTGGCTGCTGAGAGGGTAGTCCTTGCTCCCCTTCTCCTGCCGGCGGAGGTGGAGAAGGTCGTCTTGGCTTCGCGACGGCCCTCTACCCGCAAATGCTACGCCCTTAAATGGCGTCGCTTTGCAGTCTGGTGTACCCAACAGTCTCAGGATCCCTTCTCCTGCCCGGTGTCGGTGATCTTGCAGTACTTGCTGCACCTCTCTAATCTGGGACTTAAGTCCAACTCTGTCAAAGTTCACCTCAGTGCTCTTTCAGCACATCATGTGCCGGTGGACGGCAGACCTCTCTCAAACGACCCTCTCGTAGCGAGGTTTCTCCGAGGTCTCCTTCTACTTAAACCACCTCTGCGCCCGCCAGCGCCTGACTGGGACCTGAATGTGGTTTTGCAGCGGATCACCTGTCCGCCTTTTGAACCTATGGCTACCTGTTCTCTCCGTTTTCTGTCTTGGAAAACACTGTTCTTGATAGCCCTCACTTCCGCTAGACGCGTAAGTGAATTGCAGGCCCTCGTGTCTGATCCCCCTTACACTAGGTTCTACAAGAATAGGGTAGTCCTACGGACTCACCCAAAATTTCTGCCTAAAGTGGTCTCCCCTTTTCACATCAATCAGGAGGTGGTACTTCCAACCTTCTTTCCCAGACCACACTCCAGCCGAGCTGAAACGGTCCTCCATACCCTGGACTGTAGAAGGGCATTGAATTTCTACCTTGACCGTACGCGGGAGCACCGTAAAGCTGCTCAGCTTTTTGTGTCTTTTGACCCCAATAAATTGGGGCTCCCGGTCTCCAAGCGTACTCTGTCCATCTGGGTTGCGGACTGTATCTCTTGGGCTTATGGGGCAGCCGGACTCTCCTTAGAAAGTCGAGTCACGGCTCATTGCGTTCGGGCAAAGGCTACGTCAGTGGCTTACCTCCGCTCTGTTCCGCTGGCAGACATCTGCCGGGCCGCTACTTGGTCTTCGAGCCAGACTTTTGCGGTCCATTACTGTCTCGAGAGGGAGTCCCATAGGGACAGTGCTTTCGGACAGGCAGTCCTCCGTAATCTCTTTGAGGTCTGAGCAACTCCTACCCTCCATCCCGGATGTGGGCTACCGGTGGGTGATAATTCAGCGAAGATTCTATCCTTCTGTGCTGCTGAGCTAGAGGGAGCTCATTTTTGTGCTTAGGGTCTCCGGTAGCCTTGAGCTTGGGAGTCCCATAAGTGAGGACTGACTTCCTGCTTGGTCCTGGAGAAAGCGTAGTTACTCACCTGTAACAGGTGTTCTCCAGGAGCAGCAGGAATCAGTCCTCACTACCCTCCCTCCTCCCCTTGGAGTTGCAATCGTCTGCTTATGTTGTTTTTGCAAATTTTTATGCTGTCTTTTTTAGCTATGTCATCTGACTGGCTAAGATGGCACCCTCGGGCGGGAAGACGACCGCGCATGCGCGCTGCAATTCCCAAAGGCTTTCTTTGAAAGCTGGGGAAAATTGCTCCGCGAGGGCTCCGTCGGCGCCGACGTCACCCATAAGTGAGGACTGATTCCTGCTGCTCCTGGAGAACACCTGTTACAGGTGAGTAACTACGCTATTCTGGCAGTATAATTTGTGTGTCCATATATTTGAGTTGGTTTGAGTCAGATTTTGTGGATCTCCATTTTCTTTTGTCTTTCCTTAAAGATCTCTAAATTTCTCTCAGGATCTGTGAGTACCATGGTTGGGAGTTCTTGTGTTTCTTTGGTGGGTTCCTTTGATGGTTAATTGATGCTGTGTTTAAGGTGTTGTTCCAGATCGTTAGGAGGGTGTCTATGTTTTCACTGTAATTTGTCAGTGCAGGTGTGATGTTCTTCAGGAAGTCTTCTTTATCAAATTTCTTGAATTGAGTGTGTGTGTGTTGTTTCTGGTCTTTGTTAGTTGAGTAGGGGTCCAGTTCTGTACTGAATTGTATAAGGTAGTGATCTGACCATGGTACTGGTTGTGTATTTATGGTGGAGAAGTTTTTATTGTGTATCCAATGTTTAGGGGAGAAATCTAGTGTATTCCCTCTTGAGTGTGTTTGGCTACAAACAAATTATTGACACCCTATGTCCTCCATTGCTTGGAGGAATGAGTTGTTTTGGGCATTGGGTATTGATGAGAGGTTGAAGCCTCCTAGTATGATATATTCTTTACTGGTTGGGGTTTCATAGCATGCTGTTTCAATTATATTGGCTAATGCATTGGTGTTAGAGGATGGGGATCTATATAGTAGTGCTATTGCAATATCTCCTTGTTTGAATCATTAACATATCGTTAACATTCAGAGCTAGTAGAAGACGTTTGTTGGGCTCCCAGTTCGTCTTTGCATAGAATGATTACTCTTCCTCCTTTCTTGTTGTGTCTTGAGCAATGATGTATGCTGTATTCTGGTGTTTTAATTTGAGGAGTACTGTGTCTGTGTCATAGAGCCAAGTTTCAGTGACCCAAATGATGTCAGGTTTAGAGTCATTAATGAGGTCTTGTACAATGGGGATTTTGTTCCTTAGCGATCTTGCATTTATTAGTCTCGTACCATTTTAAAAGCTTTGCATGTTCCTTTCCATGTAGTTTGAGGTTACATTGGTGCGGTGGGGTTTACGTAGATAGGTCATGGTAGCCTGGTATGGTAGGAGGAGTGATAGGAGTTTATTGTTACTGTCTCCTTTTATTTAATTTGGTAGGTGATTATTGGTATAAATTGTTGATATTGGGTGAAAGAGTATACTTGGTTAATGGAGAAGCAGATAAATAAAGCTGTTAGGATGATTCTTTTATTCTTTGTTCCATGGTTGTGTGGTATATGTGTTTGTGTTTAACTGGAGAGAGAGGTAAGATTTTAGATGTTTTTGCTATTCAGGATGAAGTACTGGAAGGTTCCTTGAGTGCGGTTTGTGGGAGAGACTCCTTTTTGTCTTGTTGCAGAGTGGTTCTTTCTGTATGGAGCTGTTTGAGTTTTATTTATATGTTGGAGTTGCTATGTATTCTCGGAGGGTCTTGGGGTGAAAAGGGGATTATGGGAGGAATTATCCTTACTGTCAAGTAAGATTGGTTAAATGAGACAACTAATAGCAACTTATTGTGTAAGGCAATGAGACATTTGTTGATTAGTAGATTAGATTAGTAAGATAAGAGCTTCCTTGGCTTTCTCCCATTAAACCATGCCCATCTACATTATCAGTAATTTTGCTCTTTATAATGGTTTCTACCATTTTGCCCGGTACTGACGTCAGACTCACCGATCTATAGTTTCCTGGATCACCCCTAGAACCTTTTTTAAAAATTGGCCATTCGCCAATCTTCAGATATTACAGATGATTTTAATGATAGTTCACAGATTACTAATGGCAGGTCTGCAGTCTCATATTTCAGTTCTTTCGATACCCTCTGATATATACCATCCGTCCAGGTGATTTGCTTCTCTTTAGTTTATCAAATATTTCTTGTACATCTTATTTATTTATTTTATTTATTTACATTCTCTTATATACCGCACTATTCTGCATCAGTGCGGTTTACATTGAACAAACTGAAATTACATTGAACAGGGCATTATAACTTGGAGATAACTATTTTACAGGGAACATGGGCTATGGAGGGTTAAGTGGCTTGCCCAAGACCACAAGGAGCACCTGTGGGACTAGAAACCCCAGTCCTTCCGGCCCAAGGTTGCTGTCCTCTAGTGGGATTTGAACCCCCGACCTTCCGGCCTGAAGTACCTTGCCCCAACCACTAGGCCACTCCTCCACTCCTTCCTGGTTTAGTGATAGTTCTTTCAATTCTTCTGATGGATCACCTTTAAATACTATTTCAGTCATGGGTTTCTTCAGTAAAGACTGAAGCAAAGAATTCATTCAGTCTCTCCGTTATGCCCTTGTTCCCTCTTAGTGCCCCTTTTACTCCTCTATCATCTAGTGGTCCAACTGACTCTCTCACAGCTTTTTTGCTACAAATGTACTTGAAAAAGTTTTTATTATGTGTTTAAGCTTCCACAGCAAGCTTTTTTTGCAAATTCTCTCTTTGCCTGCCTTATCAATGCCTTGCTTTTAACTTGTCAGTGCTTATGTTGTTTTGTCATTTGGCTCCCTTTTCCATTTCCTGAAAGATGCTTTTTTGGCAACAGCCTGTCTGACCTCATCTTTAAAACATGCTGGCAGTTTTTTGAACTTCCACTTTTCCTAAAGCATGGAATACAGCTGGTCTGGGCTTCCAAGATAGTATTTTTAAACAACACCCGTGCTTGATGTAAATCTTTAACCTTTGCAGCTGCTCCTTTTAGTTTTTTCTTAACTGTTTTCCTCATTTTATCATAGTCTCCCTTTTGAAAGTTAAAAGGCAGTACTGTGGATTTCCATGCCATCCTTCCTCCATTTATTAAATCAAACATGATCATGCTATGATCACTATTGCCAAGTGGCTCCAACATCCTTATCTCTTGCACCAGATCTAGTTTTCCACTAAGGACTAGGTCCAAAATGGCTTCCCATCATGTCAGTTTATGAACCAGCTGCTCCAAGAAGCAGTCATTTATTTCATCTAGAAACTTTATCTCCCTAGCAGTTGTATAACTTATGCATGTAAATTTGTGCTCCACCCAAACTCCACTCATGTGCATGCCCACATTGAAAGTATGCATGATTAGGCTTATGTGTGCGCTTGCAGAATCACAATTACCTAAAGGGTGCATGCAAGTCCTTGAAAGTAGGTGACATACATGCATTCTATCTTTATGCAATTCTTTATAAAGTCATCCCTTTTTTTGTTCAATGATATAATCCATTCTGCTTATGGAATATTTATTAAATCTGATATATCAAGGATTAAATTGTCGGTAATATCATTTCTTGAAACTTTTGCTAAGTTCTGCCATCTGATTTCTTTTGTCAAAGGTTCTAATTTAAAGAGTTGAGTAACAGTAGAAAATGTGATTAAACAGTGGTCAAACCATGACTTTTGCCAAACTCTGAGACCATAACTTCAAAATCAGTATCAGAAATGAAGTCTAAAATGTGACCAACATCAGATTTGCATTTCATTTATTAAATTTATAATCCTCCTGTCGTGTCTCTTCTAGGCAAAGTGCAAGAAATTGCATACATAATTTATATAAAACTGACAGTGCATACTTAAGAGACATCTTTTAAATAGAAATATCATAAAACCGATGTATGTAGCACAGGCCTGTGTGGTGTCAGTTCTAGGAGGTAAGTGCAGGGCAGATTCCCGTCACCGCCCACATTTGCTGCTCAGGTTGTACATTTTACTGTGCATTAATTTTTGCATATAGCACATAGTAAGTTCAAAAATGGTACCGCTCTCTAGTTAGTTCAACTTAATAGTAACTTCTGAAATGAATTCTCCCTTTTCATTGAATACAGTAGGTTTGGCTGAAAGGGCTCGATAGATAGAATCATTAAAAAAATAAAGGCATGCTGAATCTACTGCCAGATATTTAACTATAAGAACCTTATAACCAGTGGTGGGATTAAGCTGGTTTGCACAAACCAGTTCCTAGTGCTTCCCCATGTTTGCCGAACTGATGCCCACAGCCCCCAATGCCATCAACATACTTTTGCACTCAGCTGATTCCCACCGTGGACTGAACCGATTCCTGACAGGAATTGAACCCCACCACTGCTTATAACCAAGGCTTTGCAGAGTAGAAAATTCACACAGCAAAGGAGATGTCAGTTCTCCAAAAAGTACTAGAAAAATAAAGCAAGAGCAGAGGGATCAGGAAAAGAATCTTTAAAAGGTGTGTTTTATATTTTGTGATTTTATATAAAGATAAATATATAAAATATATAAACAGTATTTAAAATACATATTGGTATTTATCTATTTTGCAATAGTTTTATGTAAAAGTATTTTATTTCAGTATTTTTATATATCTTTGCCTGTTATTTCAATCTTCATGCATTTTTTGTGTAGAAAGTTCAGCCAGACAGAGAGATTTATGAAAACTCACTCCCCTTCCCCCTCCAGCTTGGTAGAGTAGCGGCTGGGAACCGGGAAAGCCAGGGTTCAAATCTCACTATGTTCTTTGTGACCTTGGGCAAGCCATTTACGATTGTTTCGGGAACAAAAATTGTAAGCCCTCCAGGAACAGGGGAATTATTTTTAGGTAACTTGCCTTGAACTACTGGAAAGAGTAGGAGCCAAACACAAACAAATAAATCCCTAGATATTTTAAAATATCTCTATCCTTCAGGACAGGTTTAGATTAGGGTCACTCTATCCTCTTCTCCCACACAAGTCTTAATAAGGTATAAAGGGTCCGATATTCAAAGGCATTTACATGGTTTACAGAACTGTGTTAGCGCTGCTGAATATCCCCCAGTAATGCCGCTACACACTGCGATGATAACCTCTTAGCATTGGGGCATGTCGGGTGACGACAGCCGCTAACTGGGAAGCAGCGATATTGCACCGCTATCCGGGTAGCGACACATGGATAAAGCTAGGTGCAGCAAAAGCTGGCCTAGCTTTATCCGTAGGAGCTAACCGGGCAGCGGCTCAATATTGCCACTACCCAGTTGGCTTCTGCTGTGGCGGAGGCTGCGCAGCGACCCCATATATTCAATACTGGGGCCAGATACGACCCCGGCATTGAATATCCGGGTTTAGTGTTGAGCGCCGACGGCTAGGTTCTCTACTTGTGCCTAGCTTCCGGTGGTGAATATCAGGCCCAAAATCTTCAGCTTAAAATCTTGAATACTTTCTAAAAAGGCACCTTTAATTGCTGAGGCGCATTTACCAGACTAAGAATTATGTGAACTTTACAAGTGAGGTTCCCTAAAAAGAGAATTGCCTCCGTTCCCTGACTTGCTCAATAATCCTAAATCTCTTTAATAAACCTTTTTTTTAAGCAAAAGAAATCTAACGATTCAAACACAAGATGTCACTGAAAAATAGCATCTTAACCAGCAGTAAGAGTAATCGAGCTTCCTTTTCCTACACAAATTATTACTCTAACATTCAGTCACTCATATTCAGCAATAAAGATGCTAAAGGGATGATCTTGCTGCTCAGGCCGATGTTTCAATGATCTAGTCTAGAAGAAGGGCTGGTCCTTCCACCAGGCAGTCGCCTGAGGCAGCAAAATTTTAGGGGCAGCAGAAGGCAGCAACCACCGCTGCCACCCACCCCCCCTCCCCCAATTTTCCAGGAGCAGCTCCCTTCATTCTGCTGTTAATGAATATCTGCACTGAAAAGATAAATGAAGCCGCCCCGAAGCCTCATGCTCAGCGTGCTCCAAACCTCTGCCAGTTCTGCCCCCCTCGGCAGCAGGAAGTGCATGTCAGAGGGGACGGGACCGATGGGGCTTCCAGTGTGTGGGGTAAACTCGAGGCTACGCGACGGCTTCATTCACCTTTTCAGTGGCAGCATCCCGAAATAGAAGGAAGCTGCTTCCGGAAGGTTTGGGCAGCAGTGCAGCAATGGCTGAAAGTTTTCGAGGGGGGGGAAGGGGGGAGGCAAGAGGGCGGTAGTGGCAGTGCCTGAAGATTTGCTTAGGGTGGCTGATGCCCTTGGTCCCGCTCTTCCTGGAAGTGATAGGATCTATCGATTGACAAGGGGCTTTGAAACTGGTCTTGTTTTTAGCAGTGATAGTGCTATGGCTGGAGCAAGGAGTTATCAAACATTCCCCTCCCTGGGATAGCTACCTCCCCCCCCCTTTAAATTCTGGCTCTTCCTCTCAGGCTGGCATTTCAGTGAATTGGCCCAGAAGTGATGTCAGCCAATAGGCAGGCCCAGCTTTCAACAGGGACTTCAAAAACTGGCTTCAGTGGCCGTTGTAGCAGTTGCTGTCACTGAGGCAAGGACAAAGTGACAAATTGTGGGTGTCTTGCCAGCTGCCTCCATCTCCCCCCCCCCCCCACACCCACACCCACACCAAGCGTGGATCTGCAGTCTGAAGTCTTCCACCCCCTCTTCCATCCTCATGAGCAGATCTAATATTCTCTGCTGTGGATCTCTGATTTCCCCTCATACTTCTGGTCCTTTGAAAAGATTTGATTCCCATCCTTTTCCCACTGGGTCTTTGATCCTTTTCCTCCCTTCTCCCATAACCTCAGAGTTCCACCCTTCTAGGTCTCTGTGGGTTTGCTGGCTCGTCATACCCAGCCACCACCAAATTGCTGGCACCAACACTACTCCCTAAGAATATGCAGCCTGCATATTTTTGAGCTCTGTGTCTGTTCAGTGGTTTTTCTTCCATGCTGGATTTGATCCCATTCTATTACATGTTTTGGAGAGTTATTTTGCCCCTAGGCGGAGAGACAGGCAGACAGTTTTTTCAACCCCTTGTGTATAAATTCTTTGCAACATTTGGTTGGATTGGAAGGGATGAAAAGGCCACTTAAAGATATAAAATGCTGGTCATAATAAACATGTAGCTTGGGTTGGGTTCCTTGTGTACCAGAGCTCAGCTGGGTGTCTTTATTAAATCATCTCTTGGCAGTCCATTAGTTCTGGTGTTCCAGCTATTGCCTGGCTTGATAAGTTAATAAGCTTAGTTTGAACACAAAATCCAACATAACTTGAGTCTTGGGTAATTTTCAAGCCTATTTGCTTGCTGCTTGTTTGTTCTTGGGGAAAAATGTTTGTATTCTTTTTATGACAACCCCACTGATGATGCTTGTTCGTAAAATGATAGTGACATAGGGTTTTTGCAGCGTGCCTGCTCATTTTGAAAACTGTTCAATCACAATTCTTCCAGAATTATAGACAAGCGTGATGCTAGACCCAGATGACACATTATTGACAAATCACGAAGAAGCATGTCATTGGATGATTTTATTTCCCAATTAAGACATTGTTCATGGCAAACACATGGGGAAACCAATAGACATTTAAGGTAGATTGAATACCCCAAAATACCACAGGCTTCAAAGGATTAGCCAACACCATCCTTTCTTCATACTGTACATATAATCCAGACCTATCCCTGGATAATCCTTTGCTTTTAGCCTCACCATGGCAAAATCCATTTTTTAGCCTTTTCCTAAATGCAAAAAATTTCTGTTCCAACTAAATTTCTGACTGCAGTCTTTTCCAAAAGGTAAGAGCTGCTGCTCACAAGACTCTTTCACCCTACGAATGTCCTTCAAAGTAGGTACTGTAAGCAATGCCTCTTCACTTTAAAGCAGTGGTTCTCAACCTTTTTCGTACCGTGACCCCTTTTACCATTGGTCAACTTGTGGTGACCCCCAATGATAAAATCAAATGCGTCTCTCTTCCTTTACTGTTAACACATTGTCGCTGTAATCATTTGTTGAATTACTAATATATTATAGGCCTTTGCAATATGTTTTTATTTATAACATTTACTTATTTAAACCACAATAATCACAATAACAAGTAACAATATTTGATTTCAAAATTATGATGATTTTCTAGTCAAATCACTAATATGAAATAAAATAATTTTTTCTTCCTTTGTTGTCTGACCAATTTATTCTCTGATCATGCTGGTCCCGATCTGAGGCTTCTGCTTTCCTGTCTTCTCTTAGCTCTCTTTCTGTGGTCTATGGTCCATCTGCCATTTCTTATCTCTTCTTTCGTTTTCTTCACTTCTTTCCATCAGCCTATTTCCAGTCCCAGTAACCCTCCCCAGTATCAGCCCCTTTCCAGTCCTCACTCTCAGTACCTTCCAATGTCAACTTGCATTCCCATGACTGCCACTGGTGTCCATTCCCTTCCAGTCCCCCTCCTTCCCCACTGACCAGTCGCTTCTAGTACAAATACCATGGCAGCCCCTCTTAGATCCACTCCCTTCCAGTTCCATTCTCCCATCCCCTTGTATCAGCCCATTTGCAGCCTTAGCCCCCAGTTTTCTTCCAGGGCCAGCAGCGCTATGCTCCCCTCCCCACAATCAGCCCATTCCCAGTCGAAGCCCCCCAATCAGCTCGCTTCCAGTGCTAGTCCCCCCTAATCAGCCCAATACCAGTCCTATCCCCCATCAGCTCATTACCAGTCCTAGCCTCCCCTAATCAGCTCATTTCCAGTGCTAGTCCCTCCTCAACCCCATTACCAGTGCTAGTCCCTCCTCAACCCCATTACCAGTGCTAGGCTCCCCTAATCAGCCCATTACCAGTTCTGCCCCCCCCCCATCAGCCCATTTCCAGTCCTAACCTCCCCATCAGTCCATTACCAGTCCTACCCCCCTATCAGCACATTACCAGTCCCAACCCCCTCCTTGATCAGTCCATTCCCAGTCCTAGCCTTCCCTAATCAACCCATTACCAGTCCTAGCCCCCCCATCTGCCCATTATAATCCTAACCCGCACTGTCTCTCCCCTCTGTCCAGCATTTATCCCCTGTCTGTCCAGTATGTCCCCCTGTCTCTTCCCTTTGTCCATGTCAGCCCCCTCCCTCCCTCCATCCATCCATCAATGTCAGCCCTCCCCTCCCTCCCTGCATCCATGTCAGCCCCCCTCTGTTCGTCAGCTCTGCTTCTCTCCATGTCAGCTCCCCCTCTGTCTGTCAGCCCCCCTTCCCTCCCTCCCTCCATGTCAGCCCCCTGTCCATGTCAGCCCCCTCCCTCCATCCCTCCCTCCGTCCATGTCAGCCCCCTCCCACCCTCCATCCATTAATATCAGCCCCCCTCCCTCCATGACAGCCCCCTCTGTCCGTGTCAGCCCCCTCCCTCCCTCCATATCAGCACCCCTGTCCATATCAGCACCCTCCCCTCCCTCCCTCCATATCAGCACCCCTGTCCATGTCAGCCTCCCTCCCTCCATGTCAGCCCCCTCTGTCCATGTCAGCCCCCCTCCCTCCCTCCCTCCATCCATCAATGTCAGCCCCCCTCCCTCCCTCCCTCCATCCCTCCCTCCATCCATCCATCAATGTCAGCCCCCTCCCTCCCTCCCTCCATCCATCAATGTCAGCCCCCTCCCTCACTCCCTCCATCCATCAATGTCAGCCCCCCCATCCATCCATGTCAGCCCCCCTCCCCATGTCTGCCCCCTCCCTCCCTTCATCCCTCCATGTCAGCCCCCCCTGTCCATGTCAGCCCCCCCTCCCTCCCTTCATCCATCCATCCATCCATGTCAGCCCCCCCTCCATCCCTCCCTCCCTCCATCCATCCATGTCAGCCCCCCTCCCTCCATATCAGCACCCCTGTCCATGTCAGCCCCCTCCCTCCATCCATCCCTCCATGTCGGGCCCCCTCCCTCCATATCAGCACCCCTGTCCATGTCAGCCCCCTCCCTCCATCCATCCCTCCATGTCGGCCCCCTCCCTCCCTCCCTCTCTCCCTCATGTCAGCCCCGTTGCAGGTTCCCTGCCCCCTCCTCCCCTCTCCCTGTCTGCCTGCTACTGCCTGTTCTTCTAATGCAGCCGCGGCTCCCTGTCTCTTAGGGAACCGTGGCTGTCTTCCCATCTCTCGACGGGCTCCATGCAGCATTGTCCCGCCTCCAAAGGAAGTGGTAAACAACTTCCTTTGGAGGCGGGACAATGCTGCACGGAGCCCATCGAGAGACTCGATGGCTCCGCAACGATTTCACAAGCTCAACCGTGGTTCCTTAAGAGACAGGGAGCCGCGGCTGCATTAGAAGGGAGGCGGTGAGTTTGCCGCTGCCGAGAAGCAAACTCGGCAGCGGCAGCAACTTGTGCGGGTTTTGTTTGTTTGTTTGTTTTTTAACGGCGGAGTGAGGCGACCCCCGCTAAATCCTGTGGCGACCCCCGTGGGGGTTACGACCCACAGGTTGAGAACTGCTGCTTTAAAGCAACATTTTAGATGTATATCACATCAGTTTATCCTTACACTAAAGAGGATCATTTCCTCTTATCACTTGGAAAAGTACTGATAATACCTTAAAGCAGACCTTGACAAATTTTCTTGGACTCTAAGAGTCAGCCACTGAAACCTATGTCACAGTGCATGCCCCACCGCCCCTCAAAAAAAAGTGTATCGGTTACTTTTATAGGCTTTAGGACTTGATTTACTAAGACTGTTTTCCTATTTTCTCTGGGAAAAAACTTAATTAATCAGGCACTTAATGGGCTACAGCACAGTGCCAACAGAGGGTAGAGGCCCCGTTCCTCCTCCTCTCTCTCCCACCATCCTCACTGACCCTTTAAGCTATATATGTTTGTGTGCATGGTAGCTGCATGTGTGTGGTACGAGAGGGTGTGCCTTTTGCGTTCCATGTATTCGTCTTGTCACCTTCCAACCCCTTGTACTCTTCCCTCTCCCCCCACTTGAACCCCTCTCCTGCTGTCAGTCCCCCGCTCTCAATTCTCTTTTCCTTTTCAGACTCTTTTCTTTTATCCCTTCCCTCCATTGTTGTCACCCCCTGCCCTCCATTCCCCTCATAGTTTATTTTTCACTAAAACTTACCGGTCCAGCTGTCTGCTGCTCTCCCCTTCCCTCTGTCTCTTATCTTTTTTTTATGCAGGCTTGGTAGACACGGCCCAGTCGTGGCCTTATGCAGCATATCTCCCATGGGCAAACCCTGCTGGTCCTGGCCGTGATTGCGGTCTTCAGTTTGTCTGCCTGTGGGAGATGGAATCCCTGCAAACAGACACCACCAGTCTTGGCCATGTTCTCTGAGCCCCTGGTGCCAGGTCCGATTCATTTATTTATTTTAGTCGCCATGGCAGCCCGGTGCCTGGGGTTTGTCAAGTCCTGCCTTAAACTATCTGCACACCGTCAGTGTAACAGTCTTCAAACTGAAGTCATGCTAAAGCATTTCCACACCATTCATTCTGTACTGGTGTTCCTTTCTGACTTTTTTTATACTATTTTTTTGTAAACCGCATAGTTTGGTTTCAGATATGCGGTATATCAAATGTTTGTTCCTTATCGATCCTCCAGTTCAGTCCTCCATCACTGGGTAGTGTACATCCTCCTGCAGCATGGAGACTGGACAAGTCAAATCTATGACCTCACTGGATATATACTGCTGACCTCTCCCATCAGCCCCAGTGTATCCAGTCTCCATGCAGGAGGAGGACATAGTGAGCCTAAGTGCTGTGCTCACTAGATGATCAGATAAGGAGTAGTTAGAAATAGTGTAGGAAAGTTGGTCTTGTTCTTTTTTCTTTTTCCCCTATTAGTTTGTTTCTTTTTATAGAGCTGCCGCTTTAAAAACAAAAAACAAACAAAAAAAACCTGTTGGGTCAGTCGTGGGCCTCCTTCCTCCTTCCCCCTTTCTACTTTCGACTACCGGGCCCTGGTCTGCACTCCCCTCCTAGTGAGCACGGAGGGGAGCTCTGCAGGGAAGAAGGTCTGACCAGCCTTTCCAACTCTGGTCTGCCGTGGGGTGCAAAAACCGGCAGCAGAGGAGGAATAGAAGCCCTCTCTACGATTGCAGTTCACCTTTGCGGGGAGCTGCATTCCAGATTGTAGGGCTGGATGGAGACCCGACGCCAGAGAGGAGCCGGCAATCAGCAGCGGAGCTTAGTGCTGAGCATCGCACAGGAGAGCAGCTAGGCATTTTTTTTCGCCGCAGTCATGTTGGCGCCTAAAAGGCCCGACTGCGTGCGTGGCTGCCTGTCTCTTCCCGTGTTTTCGAGCAGCAAGTCAACGGTTGCACGGCCGGCAGCTCAAGAAGGGAAGAATCGCTAGCCCTTCTCTAAGGGGATTCTGGATTCCATTTTGCCATTTAGTCCAGTTTAGTTTAATTTTATTTGACTATTTGACTTTATTTTGAGTTTGTTTGGGTTTTTATAGTCATCCTATCCTCGGGGTTATAAAAAAAAAAGGAGGGGGAGAGAAAGCTCTCCCTTAAATTAGCTGAGAGAGAGCTGTTATTGCTTCAGAAGAATCTCTCCCGGCTGGATTCCACCCAGTGCTTCCGTGGCTAATGCCTTCACGCCCACAGTGCCTGGTGTGTGGCACTCGCAGGGGCGCAGTTTCGGATACAGGTATTTTCCGGGGCTGTGCTGCAACATCTTCTATGGAGCAGGAGATGCTGGAGAAGGCGCCGGGAGGGGGCGTCCAGTGCATCGCCAAGAGTAGAGGATGAGTCACCGTGAGAAGGGGTCCTCAGTGCCGCTCCTGAAAGGCACAGCAGGCCCTTCGGCCCCTGTAGGCGCTGGGGCAGCCCTCGGGTTTTTTCCCCCAGACTTTGTGCCGTTAATGCATCGGCATATTGCTTGCGTCAGCAGGGTTCAGGTGCCGATGCCAATTCCACAGACTGGACCTGAGCTGGGCAGTGATCTGGTGAGACTGCCCAAGAGAGCACGGCTTCAAGAGGATCATTCTCTAGAGTTGGAGTGGCCCAATGACGAGGATTTGGAGTTGGAGCCTGAGTCTGGAATGGAAGAGCTTGAAGAGGGGGAGATTCCGGAACCTGAGAACCAGGCTAGAATCATCCGGGTATTTTGAAGGGAAGAGCTCACTGCGCTCATTACAGACTCTCTTCAGGCACTCAACCTAGCTCCCGTACAACCTTCTGAGGAGGAAGTGCTGGAGGATCCTCTCATTCAGGCAGTGCGACAAACTCAGGCGGTGTTCCCGGTCCACCGGGTGGTTGACCGAATGGTCCAAGATGAATGGGATCTGCCGGAGGCAGGACTACGCGGTATTAGAGCTATGAATAGGCTCTACCCTCTGGCTGACAAAGAAAAGGAGAGGTTTCACTCTCCGCGGGTAGATGCCGCGGTGTCAGCAGTCACAAAAAAGACAACTATTCCGGTAGAAGGGAGCGCAGCGCTGAAGGATGCACAAGACAGATAGGTGGATGATTTGTTGAAGCAGGCCTTCGAGGTCAATGCTCTTGCTTTACAGGCTTCTATTTGCGGGGCGTGGGTGGCGAGAACTTGCCTCCGTTGGGCCCAATGCCTGCAGCAACCCTCGACTCAGGCGCATGAGCGCTTGATAGATGAGACGTGCCTGGAATCCGGTTCGGCATATCTAGCGGACGTCCACTATGATCTAATTAGGACATTGGCGAATAGCATGGCCTCCTTAGTTGCTGCGTGCCGTCATTTATGGTTAAGGAATTGGGCAGCGGATGGCTCCTCTAAGTCGCGTCTTAGCAAGCTTCCCTTTAAAGGAAAATTGTTGTTTGGGGAAGATCTCGACAAGTTGGTTAAGGATCTGGGGGAGTCCAAAAGCGGCAGGTTGCTGGAGGATAAGCCTAAGCAGGGCAGATCTCTTCCTGCCACGCGAGGTCAGTCTAGGGACTTCAGAAGGTTTTGTACCTCCCGGTTGGGCGGTTTTCAAAGAGGAAGGTTTCCTAGGACCGAGGGGTTTCGTGGGTTCCGAGGGACAGGCAGAAGCTTCTCAGCTTCATCTTCCGCCCCGGGGCGAAAGCCACAATGAAGCGAGGCTGGCCCAGGTAGGAATTCGAACGATCAGGGGACGGCTTCAGGCCTTTCTTCCTGCCTGGGTCCAAATAACTTCAGATCAATGGGTTCTGGAGATAATTCGCGACGGCTGTGCACTCGAGTTTGCTCGTCCAGTTTTAGACTCATTCGTGCAGTCATCTTTCAAAGGCCGACAAGACGCTCGCAGTGAGGTAATCCATAGATCAGCTCTTGCAGTTAGGAGCAGTGGTACTGGTACCACAGGTGGATTGCGGCATCGGTCGTTACTCTATTTATTTCGTAGTGCCCAAGAAGGACGGAGCATTCCGGCCCATCCCGGATCTAAAAGACGTGAATCGCTGCCTTCGGGTTCCGCACTTTTGCATGGAAACCTTGCGTTCGGTAATAGTGGCAGTGCGAAAGGGGGCGTTCTTGACTTCTTTAGATCTTACTGAGGCATATTTGCACATTCCCATCAGGCCAGCTCATCAGAGATTTCTCAGATTTGCTCTCCCGTGCGGACACTTCCAGTTTCAGGCATTGCCCTTTGGGTTAGCAACGGCCCCGCATATCTTCACCAAGGTTATGGTAGTAGTAGCGGTGCCTTTGAGAAATGAAGGAATCCTGGTGCATCCTTATCTCAACGATTGGTTGATTCAGGCGAAATCAGAAGCCGAGAGCGTTCGGGTTACGGACAAAGTGGTCAGGTTCCTCCAGGACCTCGGCTGGGTAGTCAATGCCACTAAGAGTTAGCTAGTTCCATTCCAGGACCTGGAATACTTGAGAGTTTGGTTCGATACACGCAAGGGAGCAGTGTTCCTGCCAGCTCAAAGAACTCAGGCACTACGACAATTGGTACGCAGATTCCTCACGACCCCAGCTCCGTCGGCTTAGAGCTACCTTCAATTACTGGGAACGATGGCAGCAACCCTGGAGGTAGTCCCTTGGGCAAGGGCTCACATTCGGCCATTGCAGAGGTCATTACTTCGACGGTGGTCGCACCAGCGCGACTCTCTGAACAGGCATCTCCCTTGTCCACTGAAAGTCAGGCGGTCGCTTCAGTGGTGGCTCTTTCCGGATCAGCTGGCAGCGGGCCTGCCTCTGGAGCAACCGCAATGGCTCCCGGTTTTGACAGATGCAAGTCTCGCAGTTTGGGGGGCGCATTGCAGGGACCATTTTGCTCAGGAGACCTGGGACGAACAGGAGGTCCAGTGTCGATAAACCATCTCGAACTGATAGCAGTGTTCCTAGCACTTCAGGAATTCGAGGAGGTGCTGAAGGGCCGAGCAGTGTGAGTGTTGTCAGACAATTCAGCAACGGTGGCTTACCTCAATCAACAGGGCGGAACGGGGAGCTCGGCTATGGAGGAGGAAGCAGAAGCTCTATTTGCCTGGGCGGAACCCTGGTTACAGGCGATCTCAGCGGCTCACATTGCAGGAACAGACAATGTGATGGCGGACTTCCTCAGCAGAGTCCATGTGGATGCCTGGGAGTGGGAACTGCACCTGGAGGTCTTTGCTCAGATGGTCCGAAAGTGGGGCCCTCCACTTATGGATCTCATGGCGACCTTTCGGTCGGCCAAGACAAGTCGGTTCTTCAGCAGAAGAAGAGAAAGGATGTCAGAAGGAATAGATGCCCTGTTGCAGATTTGGCCATCTCAGGGCCTGCTCTAGGTCTTTCCTCCGTGGGCACTGATAGGACGAGTGGTTCAGCGCATCGAAGCTCATCGGGGGAGAGTGGTGCTAGTGGCTCCAGACTGACCGAGATGTCCCTGGTATGCCGATCTCGTCCGGCTCCTCGACAGAAATCCTTGGAGGCTACCGGCAAGAGAGGATCTCTTGCTGCAGGGTCCGCTCCGAATGCCACAAGTGGATCGGTTCTTGCTTACGGCTTGGCCATTAAAAGGGCGAGGCTAAGGAAGAAATATTATTCTGGAGCAGTTATTACAACTCTACTCAAGGTGAGGAAGAGGTCTACATCTCTGCCGTATGTGCGGATTTGGCGCATCTTTGAGGATTGGTGCTCTCAGCGACAACTGCATTCTTCCATGGTTTCCATACCGATGGTTCTCAATTTTTCTCCAAGGTGGATTTGATAAAGGTTCGGCAGCCAGTTCCTTAAGAGTCCTGCTAGCGGCCATTTCTTGCTATGGAGGCAAAATTCAGGGAGAGGCCTTGGGCTCTCACGTCGACGTAATGCGCTTTCTCAAAGCGGTTTCTAGGTTGCGACCAGCTCACAGGGTGATAGTGCCTCCTTGGGATCTCAACCTGGTTCTGGGACGTTAACCAAGGAGCCATTTGAGCCCCTGAACCAAGCTTCAGTTAAATACTTAACCTTAAAGACTGTATTCTTGGTGGCAATCTGTTCGGCAAGACGAGTCTCTGAGCTCCAGGCCGTATCTTGTCAGGAGTCGTTCTTGTCCTTTTCTTAGGAAAAGGTAGTCTTGCGGCCGGTGCCATCCTTTTTACCCAAGGTGGTTTCCCCCTTCCACCTGAACCAGTCTGTGTCGCTTCCAGTGTTGAGGGTGGAGGGGGCAAACTTATCGGACCGTAGTCTGCATTCCTTGGACTTGAAGAGGGTTCTCCGTCAGTATCTAAAGGTTTCAGAAGCCTTTTGTAGGTCAGAACGCTTATTCGTCTTGGGTTCAGGAAGCAATTGCGTCGGCGTACATTTTGCAGGCTCACTCTACTAGAGCGCAGGTGACTTCCTGGGCAGAGCACAGTTTGGTGCCACCGGTAGAGATTTGCAAGGTGGCCACTTGGTCATCTCTTCATACATTCAGTAAACACTATCGCCTGGACGTCCAGGTGGCAAATGATGCCTGTTTTCGGGTCAGCGGTCTTGCGATCTGGGTGGACAGGTCCCTCCCAATGAGTACTGCTCTGTTACATCCCAGTGGTGGAGGACTGAACTGGAGGACCGATAAGGAAAGAGAAATTAGACTTACCTACTAATTGTAGTTCCTTGAGGAACTCCAGTTCAGTCCTCATCCCGCCTGGTTATGGTGTGATTTCAGGTCTGTGCGGTAGGGAGGAGTGTTGTGATCAGGGGGTGTAAGAACCTGTGGCTCGGTCAATATCGCGAGGGTTCTGTCTCCCTCGTCTTTCTTGTCTTCTTTCCTCCTTCCTCTTTTCTTTCCTGTTGGGGTTCCGGAAGAAAGAGGCCATTGACAATAATAGTTCCCCCTGTTATTAAGGGGACATTTATTTGAACTTTATTTGAAATTTAATTGAATTAATGTTTGTTCTACGTTGAGGTTAATGCTTTAACTACTTATTTGTGGCTCTTTTGAGTATGCTTTGTCAATAGGACACTGGGGCTGATGGGAGAGGTCAGCAGTATATATCCAGTGAGGTCATAGATTTGACTTGTCCAGTCTCCATGCTGCAGGAAGGACGTACACTACCCAGTGGTGGAGGACTGAACTGGAGTTCCTCAAGGAACTACAATTAGTAGGTAAGTCTAATTTCTTTTTTATTCAGTCACTTGATAAACTGCACCTTCATTACACCAGGGTGATGTACAATCAACAAAATAACTAGAAGATAGCTAAAGCCAGAAATGAAAAAGAACTATGATATTAGACAGGAAAGAAACACATGCACATAAAGCAAAATCAAAGTAGGTAGGAGATCAGAGAGAGGAAGGCAATCAAGGACTGGTAGTTGTTGTTAAATGCCATTGAGTCGGTGTCTACTCTTGGCGACCCTTTGGATAGTAGTTCTAAACTGTGTTCGGTCTTCAGTCAGGTGGCTCATTGTTGACAGACTGGCACCCATAGCTGCTGTTATTGTATCGATCCATCTCGTTGCTGGCCTTCCTCTTTTGCATTGACATGCTACCTTGCCAAGCATGATGTCTTTCTCTGATGATCTTTCTCTTTGCATGATGTGTCCAAAGTATGAAAGTCGAAGTCTTGTCATCTGAGCTTCTAAAGAAAGCTCAGGTTTGATCTCCTCTAGCATTGACTGATTTGTTCTTTAGGCAGTCCATGGTATACACAGTATTCATCGCCAGCACCATAATTCAAAGGCATCAATTTTCTTCCTATCTTTTTCAGAGCAGAAGAGTTGAGTTTTCAAGAGAGACTTAAATCTGGGGAAGACTGTTTCTAAACAGAGTGCAGTGGGAAGGGAGTTCCGTAGGGAGGGGCCCAGAAAGAAAAAAGTAGAGTGGTGAGGCGATTGCAAATGAGCACGTGACGGAGAGGGGTGATGTAACCGGTTAATATGAGCTGAACGGAGACACTGGATCAGTATGTGGAACTGTAGCAAATCTGCTAAGTATTGAGGTGTTTGGTTATAGATGGCACAATGGACTAGAGTATGAACCTTGTAATGGATGCGGTAATCAATGGGATGCCAATGGAGTTGAATGAGGAGTGGAGTAATGTGGTCATGGCGGGAGGCATGTTTAAGGATTTTGGCTGTAGTATTTTGTATCAATTAAAGGCTGTGAATTTGTGACTGTGGATAGGGCAAGATTACAGAAGTCTAGATGGGACATATCTAGAGATAGATGAAAGGACAGATCAGAGTCAAGGGTCACACCAAGGTAGCGGAAAGAGGAAGCCAGAGGAATGGCAGAATCCGAGAGGACTGGGGCAAACTGAGGGACAGGGAGCACCAAAGGTGAACCATGTAGCGGAGGTCTTGGATATGCTGAGGTGAAGACAGTTCGTAGCTACCCAATTGGAGACTTTGGATAAATAGGCATTGAGGGATCTGGTTGAAGAGAATTGGCATGATAGAGAAGAAGAATATGGTCAGCGTAGTAATACGTTGATAGCTCTGATTGCTGAATGAGTAAGGTGAGTGGTGCAAGACAAAGCCTTGTGGAACCTCGCAAGGGAGAGTGGACAAGGTCAGAGGAGGTAGTACCTGAGAGAACTGAAAAGGAATGGGAATAGAGGAAGGAGTGAAACCAATGAAGGATCAAACCCTGAAGTCCTGCCTCCCAAAGGCAAGAAAGAATAGTGGTCAACAAGATCAAAGGCTGCAGAGAGATCAAGAGATAGTCAGGGAGAAATCACCACGATTGTGCGAGATGTGAAGCTCATTAAGGAAAGAAAGTATGATAGTTTCAACACTGTGACCTGGGCGGAAATCTGACTCTCTGGGATGGAGACGGATGTAATCAAGATGGTGAAGTAGTTGTGAGAAGACTGCTTTTTCAAGGATTTTAGAAAGAAAGGGAAAATTAGAGACCGAGTGATAGTGAGCTGGGTCAAGAGGGTTGAGAGATGGTTTCTTAAGCAGTGAGTGAACCAGGGCATGTTTCCAGGGAGTGGGAAAATTGCCAGAAGAAAGACTTGTATTAAGCATGGTAAGTATAAAAGCCAGAAAAGTGAGATAAGGTTATAGCAGCCAAGAGGAAGGCACTGAGTCAGAGGAGAAGTTTGTTAAATCATTGGTAGTAAGAGGGTGAAAGGTGGCCCAAACATGCGACAGAGGGGATGAAGGGGAGGAAAAAGGAGGGGGACAGACAGGAAAGGAAGAACGGAGATCCTGAACCTTTGAGGCAAAAAAAGAAGTAAGCTAGGGGAGGGAGCTGTGGTGGGCACGACAGGAGAAGATGAAGAGTGCGGCTGAATGTTAGAGAAGGTTTCAAGGACAGAGTAGAGTTGGCGAGTTGGTGAGTGGAATTGGGAGCTGAAGAAATAAGCCGGCAGAAGTGGGAGCATTTAGCTTGATGAACAAGAGTATGGTAGTTCTGATGACAGGATCTGAAGTGTTGCAGTGCTGTGGGGGAATGAGATTTCCTCCAGAGACGTTCAGACCGATGGAGATGGGAGTGAACCAGAAGGAGTGCAGGGTGATACCGACCAGAGGGGCTGGGGGCACTGTTCCCTCTAAGCTGTGCGCGTGTGCGCGCGCACACACCTCGCCGAGCGAGCGCACATACTTTACAACAGAGCGCACAAAAATTACGGTTCTGATTCTGATAGAAAACAACACAGACGTCTTAAAATTTAAAAGTTGTGATTGTAATTACTAGAAATTTTCTGCTTCATTTAGTAATTGTCTATTTTCATTTAATTTGATTAAAATCAATGTGGGGTTGTACATACTGTATTCTGACGTGTAGTCAAATTTTAAAGTATAACACTCCGAGTGTCGTTATGTGGCACACAAAAATTTAACCTTCCTTCAAAAGCTGCACAGCTGATATTTTATGCGCACACAGCCTACAGAAAATTAGAGGGAACATTGGCTGGGGGAGGATGCAGCTGGAGAGGAGCTAGCTGATCCAGAGCAGAGGACAGGCAGACATTCCAATGTGAGATCTGGTGAAAGCGAGGAGAAATCAGGGGGAAGGAGCTGATCAGCAGGGGGAAAGTGCTGAAGAGTAGAAGGGGTAATATGGGGAGTCAAACGGAACTATGCCGGATCAGAAGGTGGTGGTGGAAGGGACGATGAAATGGTGGCCTGAGGAATATGGAGAGCAAACCTAATGCAGAAGTGATCAGTCCAAGGCAGAGTCCTGATGGATAAATCAGAAGGCAAGAGAAAGGAAGCAGAGGGGTTAATGAGATTGAGCGTGTGGCCTGCCATGGTGTTGGGATAGGCCAAGGTCATGAAGGAGAGTAAAAAAGGAAAGGCCATTAGATGAGAGAGAGTGAACGTGGACATTAAAATTGCCCAGAGGCACAAGATGAGGGAACTAAAGGGAAATTTCAGATACCGTAAGGAGAAGGGCATCCCTGAGATGAGGGTGGAGGGAGGGAGGGGAGTAGATTAGGAGGAAGTGAATGGGGGGGGGGGAGTATGGAGATGGGGGGAGAAGGGACTTGGGATAGTGGAGGGAAGAAGAATTGACCTGAGTGCATGGAAGAGAGGAGCGGTAAAGTACTGCAACTCCTCCCCCATTGCTGCCAAGGTGGGGGACGGAGATGGCCGAGAAACCAGGCGGTAGGCACAAGCCAAGGAAAGGTTTCTTGCCATCTCTCAGCCATGTTTCTGAGAGAAAAAGGAAATCGAAGGATTCCTGAAGAAGAACATGAAGTAAGAGTGTCTTTGCATGTAAGGACTGACAATGAGCAGATCAAGCCAAAAGGACAGCGGGGGCAGGGGAGGAGAGGAATGGCCGGGACATGACGAGGGAGGGGTTTGGAGACACGGAATAAAGTTAGGCTGAAAACCTGCATCGGAGCCAATGAACAGGCATGCCGAGGAGGATGGAGAGGGACACCAGCCCCCATGAACGGGAATTGCACTCATAAGCAGAAAGAGGTAAAATGCAAGTAAATGGAAACACTGTGATGTGAACTGTAAGCAGGGCAAATATTCAGCAACAGAGGTGGAAATGAGTTTGGGGAAAAATGGGAGAAGGCTAGAAGCCCCTATGCCACCGGAGTCACCCGAAGGAGCCGGACAACATAAACATATTGTTTGCAGCTTATGCATGAGCTGCTCAGGGGGAGCCATGCATTGATCATTACAGTAGACCAGGTGCAATACACTAGAGCAGTGATGGCTAACCTTTTTGAGCCCGAGTGCCCAAACTGCCGCACAAAACCAAAGAATTTCCTCAAAGTGCCAGCACGTCATTTGCATAAGTGGTCTTATTTGCATAAATATTTGCATAATGTTACCATACACTAACTTTTAGTAAACATGTCTCTTAATGAGTGTATGGATAAAGAAAGACTAAAAGATTTCTACATTACTATAATCCAGTGCCAACCGCCAGGCACATTAGGAACTACTACAAACGCTGCCCATTTAGAACCCATAGCAAACCCGCCGTATCCTGACAGCATTACCAGGACTCACAAAGCACCATACCCTACCTATCAAAAGGCAACACTGCAAATATTAAACCAATACATTTCAGTGAATACTGGGGAAAGAGAACAAGTGGCAACGTCAAATAGGAATTTCCTCTTGTACCAAACAAAGCGCAGATGTTAATGATGCACATTTCCCAGAGCTGACATATTCCAGTTAATAAATTCAAAATAAAGAGATATCGTTCTACCTTTTGTGCATTTTTTTTCAGTTGCAATTGGTCCAGCCATTTTCTTCTGGTTTCTTCATGTTTTCTGCTAACTCTCCATCGTCTGCTGTCCATTTGTCCTTTCTTCTCTCTTCTAGTTTTTTTTTCCATTCTCTCTCTCTCTACATCTGCTTTAACATACTAATCTTTCTCCTTTTGCTCTTTCCTCATTCCTATTTCATCCACACAAATTTTACCCCTCCATCCTCAATCCCCAATTACTCTCCCAATACCTGGCCAATTGTAGATTTTTCATCCCTCCTACACAAAATATTTTTCCCCTCTCCATTTTACTCTCCCAGCCCCATCCCATTCTAATCCTCCCCCAACATCAGCTCCCTTCTAGTTCCAGTCTCACCCAGCATCCATTCCCTTCTTCAAGCCCCCCACTTCCCCTCAGCCCATTTCCATTCCAAGCCCCGTCCCCATCAGCTATTTGCAGTTCAAGCCCCCCACTTCCCCTCAGCCCATTTCCATTACAAGCCCCATCCCCAACAGCTATTTGCAGTTCAAGCCCCCTGCCACTCAGCCCATTTCCAGTCCTAGCAACCCCCCAACCCATTACCAGTCCTAGCCCCCCATAGCCCACTCCCAGTCCTAATCCCACCAGCCCATTTCCAGTCCTAAACCTCCCCATCAGCCCACTCCCAGTCCTAATCCCCCATCACTCAATTTATAGTTTAAG
This sequence comes from Ichthyophis bannanicus, assembly GCA_033557465.1. Classification (NCBI taxonomy): domain Eukaryota; kingdom Metazoa; phylum Chordata; class Amphibia; order Gymnophiona; family Ichthyophiidae; genus Ichthyophis; species Ichthyophis bannanicus. The sequence goes on along the minus strand of CM066032.1, from coordinate 1,760,488,275 downwards.
CCCCCCCAGCGCCTATCACCACTCCAAACCCCCCCCAGCGCCCATCACCACTCCTACCCCCCCCCAGCCCAGCGCCCATCACCACTCCTACCCCCCCAGCCAGCCCAGTGCCCATCACCACTCCTAACCCCCCCCCAGCCAGCCCAGTGTCCATCACCACTCCTAACCCCCCAGCCCAGTGCCCATCACCACTCCTAACCCCCCCACCCCAGCCCATCACTACTCCTAACACCCCCCAGCCCAGCCCAGCCCATCACTACTCCTAACCCCCCCCAGCCCAGCCCAGCCAATCACCACTCCTAACACCCCCCAGCCCAGCCCAGCCCAGCCCATCACCACTCCTAAGCCCCCCAGCCCAGCCCAGCCCAGCCCATCACCACTCCTAACCCCCACCCCCCACCCCCAGCCCAGCCCAGCCCAGCCCAGGGAAAATTAAAAAAAAAAAGAAAACCTGTCTGCTGCCGCTGTCGGGGCCGCCGCGGCAGAATCGAGCGTGCCGCGGGGCCCCCCTGTACCCGGCACAGCCTCTCCTCCCTGTAGCAGCTCTCTCGTTGGAGCTGCAGTCAGACGCGCCGGCTTGCAGAGCGCGAGGGAAGAGTTTTTCCCTCGCTGCTCTGTTAAGCCCGCGGGGGCTGATGGGAAGTTCCCATCCCCCGCGGGCTTAACAGAGTCGCGAAAGGGAAACTCTTCCCTTCGCGCTCTGCAAGCCGGCGAGTCTGACTGCAGCTCCAACGAGAGAGCTGCTACAGGGAGGAGAGGCTGTGCCGGGTACAGGGGGGCCCCGCGGCACGCTCGATTCTGCCGCGGCGGCCCCGACAACGGCAGCAGACAGGGTTGTTGTTTTTTTTTCGATGGCGGACCTTCCCGCGTGCCAGCTGCAAGGCCTTCGCGTGCCACAGCTGGCACGCGTGCCATAGGTTCGCCATCGCTGCACTAGAGTATGGACTACTGTCTGAAAATATTTCCATTCTGGAAGTGGGTGAAGCTTTTGTATTGCTGTTAGAGGAGGCACTCTTAACTATCTGTGAAATGTAAATCAGCAAGGCCAAGTGGACTCCTAAATGTTTAACCACTCCAGAGACTCCCTATATCAGCGATGGCGAACCTATGGCACGCGTGCCAGCTGTGGCACGTGAAGGCCTTGCAGCTGGCACGCGGGAAGGTCCGCAATCAAGATATGCGGCATTAAAAAAAAAAAAAAAAAAAAAAGCTGCCGGGGCCGGGGCCGCCACGGCAGAATCGAGTGTGCCGCGGGGCCCCCCCCCGCCCAGCAGAGCCTGCCCTCCGTCCCCGGTATCACCTCTCTCAGCTGCCTCCAGTCACACGCGCCGGCTTTCAGAGCGCGAGGGGAGTTTCTCCCTCGCTGCTCTGTTAAGCCCGCAGGGGCTGATGGGAAGTTCCCATCAGCCCCCGCGGGCTTAACAGAGCAGCGAGGGAGAAACTCTTCCCTCGCGCTCTGAAAGCCGGCGCGTGTGACTGGAGGCAGCTGAGAGAGGTGATACCGGGGACGGAGGGCAGGCTCTGCTGGGCGGGGGGGCCCCGCGGCACACTCGATTCTGCCGCGGCGGCCCCGGCCCCGGCCCCGGCAGCGACAGCTTTCTTTGTAAAAATATTTCGCTGGGGGAGGGGGGGTTAGGAGTGGTAATGGCTGGGGGGGGGTTTGGACGGGTGTTGGCTGGGGGGGGGTTAGGAGTGGTAATGGCTGTGGGCTGTTGGGGGGTTAGGACTGGTGATGGGCTGGGGGGGCTAGGACAGGAAATGTGCTGATGCGGGTGTTAGGAGTGTTCATAGGCTGGGGCTGCTAGCACAGCTAATGGGCTGGGTGGGGTTAGGAGTGGTAAAGGATGTGGGCTGTTAGGACTGGTGATGGGCTGGGGCGGGTAGGGGTGGTAATGGCTGTGGGCTGTTGGGGCTAGGACTGGTACTGGGCTATGGGGGGCTAGGACAGGAAATGGGCTGATGGGGGGGTGAGGAGTGGAGATGGGCTGGGGGAGGTTAGGAGTGGTGATGGGCTATGGGGGGGCTATGGGCTATGGGGGAGCTAAGTCTATATGGGCTGATGGGATTAGGACTGGAAGTGGGTTGATGGGGGCTTAGGACTGGTAATGGGCTATGGGGGGCTAGGACAGGAAATGGGCTGATGGGGAGGGGTTAGGACTTGAGGTGGGCTGTTGGGTGGGGTTAGGACTGGAAATGGGCTGATGGGGGGTTAACACTGGAGGTGGTCTGATGGGGTTAGGACTGGTAATGGGCTATGGGGGGGTTTAGGACTGATAATGGGCTATGGGGGGGCTGGGACAAGAAATGGGCTGATGGGGAGGGGTTAGGACTTGAGGTGGGCTGATGGGGTTAGGACTGGTAATGGGCTGTGGGCTGATGGGGGGGGATAGGACAGGCAATGGGCTATGGGGGGGTTAAGACTGGTAATGGGCTGTTGGCTGATGGGGGCTGTCTGGTAATGGGCTATGGGGGGTTAGGACTGATAATGGACTATGGGGGGGGGCTAGGACAGGAAATGGGCTGATGGGGAGGGGTTAGGACTTGAGGTGGGCTGATGGGGTTAGGACTGGTAATGGACTGTGGGCTGATGGGGGGGTTAGGACTGGCAATGGGCTATGGGGGGCTGACTGGAAATGGGTTGATGGGGGTTAGGACTGGAAGTGGGCTGATGGGGGGTTAGGACTGGAAGTGGGCTGATGGGGGTTAGGACTGGTAATGGGTTATAGGGGGGGCTTAAACTGAAAATGGGGTGATGGGGGGTTAGGACTGGAAGTGGGTTGATGAGGGGGGGCTAGGACTGGTATTGGGTTGGGGGTTGCTAGGACTGGAAATGGGTTGGGGGGCTGCTAGGACTGGAAATGGGCTGATGCAGGGACTAGAAGGGAATGGATGCTGGGTGAGGCTGGAACTAGAAGGGAGCTGGTGTTGGGGGAGGATTAGAATGGGATGGGGCTGGGAGAGTAAAATGGAGAGGGGAAAAATATTTTGTGTGGGAGGGATAAAAAATCTACAATTGGCCGGGTATTGGGAGAATAAGTGGGGATTGAGGATGGAGGGGTAAATTTTGAGTAGATGAAATAGGAATGAGGAACGAGCAAAAGGAGAAAGATTAGTATGTTAAAGCAGATGTAGAGAGAGAATGGAAAAAAAAAACAAGACAGAAGAAAGGACAAATGGACAGCAGATGGAGAGTTAGCAGAAGACACGAAGAAACCAGAAGAAAGTGGCTGGAACAATTGCAACTGAAAAAAAATGCACAAAAGGTAGAAAAATATCTCTTTATTTTGAATTTATTAACTGGAATATGTCAGCTCTGGGAAATGTGCATCATTAATTTTTGCGCTTTGTTTAGTACAAGAGGAAATTAATTTATAGTTTTATTTCTACAGTGTTGTTGTATATTCCAAGTTTGGCTTTTGGGGTTCCCAGTTTAATTATTGTCTTCCTGTTTCTAAATTGTGATTCCTTGTTTGGTGATGGTCTGTTCTGCATGTGTAACTGAGCTGAGGTATTCTGTTTATATAATTCCTATTTGACATTGCCACTTGTTCTTTCCCCAGTAGGTCATGTATTGTTGTTCTCTGAAATGTATTGGTTTAATATTTGCAGTGTTGCCTTTTGATAGTTAGGGTATGGTGCTTTGTGAGTCCTGGTAGTGCTGTTAGGATACGGCGGGTTTGCTATGGGTTCTAAATGGGCAGCGTTTGTAGTAGTTCCTAATGTGCCTGGCGGTTGGTACTGGATTATAGTAATGTAGAAACCTTTTAGTCTTTCTTTATCCATATACTCATTAAGAGGCATGTTTACTAAAAGTTAGTGTATGGTAACATTATGCAAATATTTATGCAAATGAGGCACCTTATGCAAATGAGGCTTTAATTGACGTGCTGGCACTTTGAGGAAATTCTTTGGTTTTGTGCGGCAGTTTGGGCACTCGGGCTCAAAAAGGTTAGCCATCACTGCCCTATATGTTAGATGCTCCATTGCTGTTCATGTGGAAATCAATCTAGGTTATTGCTCTGGGTTCTTGTTTTGATCTTTAGATCTACGAGAAGTTCCATGGGTCGCCTATTAAGATCTAGTAAGCGGGCCTAATTCAGAATTTATTCTGTCCAGTAGCAAAGGCTAGCTAGGACAAAGGAGATCCCTCTGGAACTCAGAAGTGAGCTCACCTACTTAACTTCCCAAACAGAGCTAAAAACTTGGGGCTTCATAATTGAAAGGACTTACACATTTAGTAGCAACCAAGACTGGTCAGCATGTGCAATATCTCAGGTACTCCCAACAATTTGATCTGTATGGTGTGTTAATGAGTGGAAAATAATAGTTATTTAATTGCATGTTAATCCGACACACTAATGTAACAAAATGTGAAAAATGAACAAATGGGAGTAGACTTTCTATAACCACTTTATCCATGGTGGTGTCAAAAAGGAATAATTGGACAGACTGGATGTGTTAGTATGTTCCCTTTGTTATCATCTACTATGTCATTGTCTTTTATTGTAAAAACAAGCAACCTTTGGGAGAGTGGCAATAAAGGTTCTCAGAATTCTATACTTGCGAACCTCATTTAACTATATTGGGTCACACAAAGCATACCTATCTATAAAGGTCAACTCAACTAATCCAATTAATATGGGATGATTAAGATTATGGGGGCCTTTCACAAAGTGTGGTAAGTGGTTAGCACATGATTTAGTGTGTGCTGTTAGCCCATGACCATGGTAAGAGTTACCACGCTGGCATAACATTTAGCAGTTATGAATTCACATGCTAATTGCATAGCGTGGAATGGGGTGGGAAATGGGTGTGGACTCTACCTTGAAGTTACCATCCTGTCACTTAACACACCACTTCAGTGGACGGCGACAAGCTCATCCATGCTAGTGTTGCTGTTAGCTTGCTGGGATGCCCTCAACAGTTATCGTAAAGGCTTTATATTTACTGTATGGTAATTAGGACCCTTACTTCACGGTAACTGCAGAACTTTGCCGCACTATAATAAAAGAGCTGAGAGCATCAAATATAGCTGAAAGATCATTATTCAAGGAGTGAAAAAGAATAAAAACTTATTGGGTTTGTGCATTTTTATTTTTCTAAATTCCTAGGCTTCAAGGTTTCATGTCCGTTACGAACTTGTGGAGAGGAAATATGATTTATTTATTTATTTTTATTTTATATGTATGCAAATTTTCAAAATAATAAAAGCATAAGCACACTTGAAGGAAATGCAGATAGCCCAGGAGAACTTAACAAAAGGAAAAAGTACAGGACATACATCATGACCCACATGAGGCAAAATCTTAAATGCCACCCAAGTCTCAGCCCATAATTGGACCCAAGATAGAAAGAGAAATAAGAAAAAAAAAGTGAAACATTATCCATATAACAAGAAAGCTGAGACTGGCACAACCGACTCAAACTAAGATACGGGAAGGAGATTCAACAGTCCCCGGTCCAGGAGATCCACGGACATTTAGAAAGGAAGTCAACTGTGAAGGAAATACAAAAACATATGATAAACCCTGGAGCTTGACAAGGCACTTGCTCGTACAAGGGTATTTAAGAAAAAACACCCCCCCTAGCTGGAGAACTCACGGTTGCAGGATGAGAAACTTGCACCTGTGGCGTTGGGTTTCCCTTGCCAGGTTAGGGAAGATCCTGACCAGATAACCCTTAAAAGAAACATTTCTTTTGTGAAAAAACATTCAGAGTAACCACTCTCTATCAGATACAAGAGCAAGCGTTATCAGACAAGTAGCTGGAGTTATCAAACCTAGATCTAAATCAGATCTTTCTAATACTTCAGATATATTTAATATATCTGCCACTTGAGGGACAAAAATCTCTGCAGAAGCGGTATTTTGTGACCCTGAGGCAGGTAATACACCTTAACTAATGGGGGACAGAAGTCGGAGGAAACCCCCAATGCTTCTGAAAGATATTGAATAAACATATCTTTTGCAGTGATATTGAGGCACCTGGGAAAATTAATCAAAAAAGGTTTGCCATTCGAGTATGATTGTCCATCTGTTCCAATTTACATTTTATATTGTTTGAGTCCTTAATAAATGCAACTGACTGCTCCTTCATAGGTCCATATGCGAAGATAAACCTTCAGCCGTTGATTTTAAAGAATCAATAGACTCTGTGTTCCTCAAACAATCTTCAGATACCTTTTGTGTCTTAGTATGTAAAGTTTACATTTAAAGAGTAATAGTTTCCCCTAAAAGTTAATCGTATTACAAATAGATTAAAATTTATATTGAGCTGGTCTTTGCAAAGCAAAGGAAAAAGAAGCACTACCCGTCTCAGTGGCTGCAAGCTCCAATGATTCCATGGATTCAGCAGGGCCAGGATCGGTGGACCCTATCACCGCCACTTCAGCTGAACTCCCTCTCCTCTGCTCCACTCGCACTCGATGGTCCGGCGAGAGTTCCAGTGCCGCAGCTACATTCCTAGCAGGTGTCCCCTGAGGAGAAGCAGGCACACCAGAAACTGGAGATCCAGCGTCCTCCAACCAGACTAGACACGTTCCAGGACAGAAACGCTTAGGAGGTCTCTGCGTCACGGCGAGTGAAAGGTCGCTTCCCGAGGGTGACTGGGAACTAGAGTGCTCCAACAGCCTCACAGCCGGGAAATCCACAACCTCCCTCCAATACTGGTCGTTGCTTTCGACGCACAAAAAAGTCCAGAGGTCCTGAAACAATCAGGAAAGAGGTAGGCAAGCTAGCCAGGAGCAACTTCACCTGCTTCCTCTTTCTCTTCTTACCCATGATGGAAAACACGTCTGAGCCAGCCACTCAGCATGCTGCCATTTTGGATCCTTTTGGTCTCCAGCATATTTTTTTACCTGAAAGTTTCCTCCTGCTCCCTTTTGATGATTTATTTCTTTTATATAGACTTAGCTCAGACCTTCAACATGAGTTACATGTAGCTTCATTAGGTATTTCCCAGCCTCAGAGGGTTTACAATCTGAGAGGGTCTATTTACTATGGGCGGAATGCAAAGTCCCTAATAGTGATGGACATCCAACCTCCACACATCAGGACCCAATTCCTCATCCAGAGCTCCCCGCATATTCAGGGCCGCTGTGCAGGGAGCTCGGGATGGGGGTGGGAGGGGCGGGCAGGGGGAGGAGGCAGGGCAGGCCAGAGGTGGGACACAGACCATGGATGTACAGGGCTGATTCTGCTCATGGTCCTGTATGTCCGGGCTGGATGAAATGGACGGGTGACTTATTCCACCTCGGACGGTGGGGAAAGCAAGTAAATCTGCGAATGTGTATTTGTATGCATTCTGGGTACCTCTTCCCAAAAGTGATAATATGGAAGAAGTGACAAACCACAGGCCGGTAAGCCTTACCTCGGTGGCGGGAAAAGTAATAGAGGCACTCCTGAAGGAGCGGACTTTCTCAAAACCAATAGGCTGCATGATCCGAGGCAGCATGGTTTTACCAAAGGACGATCTTGCCAAACAAATCTGATTGAGTTCCTTGACTGGGTGACCATAGAACTAGATCAAGGGCATGCAATCTACCTAGATTAAAGAAAAGCCTTTGATACTGTTCCTCATAGGAGGCTTATCAATAAACTCAACAGTTTGGGAATGGGTCCCAAGGTGGTGAACTGGATCAGAAACTGATTGGCTGACAGATGACAGAAGGTGATGGTAAACGGAATGCACTCAAATGAAAGGAAGGTGATTAGCGGTGTGCCCCAGGGTTCGGTCTTGGGACCAGTACTGTTCAATGTATTTGTAAGTGATATTGCTGAAGGACTGAATGGAAAAGGCTGTCTTTCTGCAGGTGACACGAAAATTTACAACAGAGTAGACTCCCCTGAGGGAGTGGATAACATGAGAAAAGATCAACAAAAGCTGGTTTAATGCTTGGCAGTTCAGATTTAATGTGAAGAGGTGCAGTGTCATGCATTTGGGAAGCAGAAATCCAAGGGAATAGTATGCGTTAGGGGGCGAGAGGTTGGTGTGCATGGACCAGGAGAAGGACCTTGGAGTGATTGTTTCTGAGGATCTCAAGGTGGTGAAACAGTGTGACAAAGTGGTGGCAAAAGCTAGAAGCATGCTGGGTTGCATACAGAGAGGAATTACCAGCAGATAGGAAGAAGTACTAATGCCACTATAGAAGTCGCTGGTGAGGCCTCACTTGGAGTATTGTGTTCAGTTTTGGAGACCATATCTCACTAAGGATATAAAAAGACTGGAAACAGTTCAGAGGAAGATGGCCAAAATGATATCAGAAGATGTATGAGAAGAGACTTGAATACCTAAATATGTATACTCTGGAGGAGAGGAGTTACAGGGGAGATATGATTCAGACCTTTAAATTCTTAGAATATTAATGAACCAACAAACCTCTTCCAAAGACGGGGAAGCTGTAAAACTAGAGGGCATAACATGAAGCTGCAAGGGGATAAACTGAAAGGCAACGTCAGGAAATACTTTTTCACTGAAAGGGTGGTGGATGCTTGGAATGCCCTCCCGATGGAAGTGGTAGGGGCAAATAGAGTGACAGAATTCAAACTGGCATGGGACAGACACAGAGGATCCCTTTATAGCAACAGGATAACATAAAAATGAATATAACTCTCTCTTATATCTCAACAAATAGGGGTGATCTACACGGAGCGGTGGCCACACGCCTAAACAAAGGCATGGGGAGAAGTGACCTGCACGGAGCGGCAGATGCACATACTCTTACCGCCTTGCTGGGCAGACTAGATACTGGTCTTTTTCTGCCATTATATACTATGTTACTGTTCTGAGGCCGGGGTGAGTGCGGCCTACTGCATGTCGTCCCGGTGCCATGACAATGGGACACCACGGCACTAGGCTCCATGCAGGAGCTGTGACAGGGTTGGAGGGAGATGGGCATCCAAGGGGCCTGTCCAAGCTCTCTGCATCTGATTCTGATCCCACCGGGCTGTCTAGCTCTAGCAGGATCGAAATTGGGTGCAAATCTGGCCCATCCAGTTTTTGGACGCCTGAAAGGTCCAGATGTGATTTGACTTGGCAAACAGCCTTATTCATTAAAAATGAATAATAGATGGTGTGTGAGATGCCCTCCTCCAGACCATGCCCCAACTTTAATCTCTACTACTTCTAGGGGTCAGACAGCCAAATAAATTTCGCAAAACTATGCTAGGGTCTTGAAAGGTGCCATTATTTTAAGAGGCAGTTGCTGGGGCAGGAGTGACCAGGATGGGGCTAAAAGCTGGTGACACTTGAAAGCACCGGGAGGTGAGGTGGTCTTTAAAAAAAGATCAGGATGAGGGATGGTCGAGAGGTAAAGGGGGGGGGGGACTCAAAAACTTTGAAAGCCACTAGGGGATGGGGAGCTTTTTTGGCAACATAACAGTATGGCCTTTTAAACAGAGTGGACCTGACTTGAGGCCCACTGTCTTTATGAATCTGCAGTCTGGAAGGCACAATATTCCTGACTGCAGCAATGTAAAATAGAATTTATCATGGAATTCAGTGACCTGTGATGCTGAGGTACTACAGGATAATGACTCCTGCTGTAAAATAGTGAACAAATATGTTATTTTACCATAGGTAAATAATTGGAGTACCTGAGGAAACAGAGGATGAAGTGACTTGCCGGAGGCCCAAGGAGCATCAATTGGATTTGAATTCTGACTTAAACGTGAAGAGTCATGTTCGCAAAAGCAGAAAATTTGCAAATTGCACTTTGCATGTTAAACAAATAGTGAGGGGGTTTCTAAGATGTCCATAGCATTGTGATGCTGAAGCTCTGTTCAGGCCTTTTTTTTTTTTCTGTGTGGATTATATTTTCTTTTTTTCCATAGGAAAGTGGAAAGGAAAAATCCATGTCCTATTCAGAGAAGCTCCCCCCAACGATGGAGCAATGAATACTTTTTTCTGTCCAGTGATGGTGTCTCAGTGTGGAACTGGGACGATTGTACAATGGGAAGCCTCACAGTTGAGTTTTGCAGAGGATGAAGTTTCTTCTAGGCAGTAGGCAGGTTGGTTCCTCCCTCAATTCAATCTCCCTGCTCTCGCAGGTGTAAATCTACGAATATGCATTTGTATGCATCCTGGGTGCCTTTAAAAACAGGTATAATTTAAAAATCTTTTGTAGATGTTCTATTATAAAATTATCCTTGTAGGAGGAAGTGACATCACCGGACATTATGGCGGCTTAAGAATGAAGCCCTGAAGCCAGCCCTGAATAAAAGCTGTATTCCCCCTTTTCGGCGCAGTTTCTAAGACCTGATGGTATAGAGGAAGAGTGGGAGGGCCTGGTGACACTGGCCATGATGACCACGAGGAGGGCAGCTGACCTAAAAGAGTTTACATGCATGAGAGGCAGCCAGGAGGGCCACATAGATGCTAAAATGGTGGCTGGAGAATTCAGAAGTCCCGGTCCAGCAGTGCGGGAAGATAGAGAGGAGGCGGAAAATGGCATGCTGGAAACAGTTGCACAGCTCACCAAAGCAGAGCTCAGAGAGTGGTTTGGGAGCTCAAGACTGAGTTGGTAGCCATGGTAGCCGTGAAAGCTGAGTTGGGCGTATTTACTGGAGAAATAAGAGGAGATGACTGATCTGGGGCATCATGTGGGAGATCACGTGGATTGGCTGGAGCAGATGGCTGAGGAGTATGCGGAGATGGAGCAGAAGTTGGAAGCTGCAGAGGAATGAAAGGAGCAGATGTTCCTACAACTAGAGTACTTGGGAAAACTGGACCCGGAGGAATAATTAGAGGATTCGTAGAGTCCCGGAGGAGAGTGAGTTTGCGGATAGCAGGAAGGTGACGATACGATGTTCAAGGAGGTCCTGCAGAGTGGAGGAGAGGAGGAGATGCCGTACACTATTGTGTTAGAACTCATGGAACATTGGGCCCCCCACGAAAAAATGTCCCCAGAGACGTAGTGGTTTGTTTCCAAGATTACAGCCTTAAAGAGAGGGTGGTGGCCAAGATGAATAGCCTGAACAAATTCAATTGGCAGGGGTATCGGGTGGCTATATATGCAGACCTAAGCAGTGGTATCCTACAGTGCTGTCAGGACATGGCTCACATCACAAGAGCAATCCAGTCAGCTCCGCTGAAGCATCGCTGGCAGTACCCATTTCGACTTGCATTTTCTGAAGAGGGGCGCATGTGGAAAGTGCACTCAGTTGGAGAGGCAGAGAAGGTGATGTGGGAAGCAGGAATTCCAGTGGAGAAGGCCTTGCTGGTGGAATGCAAAAGGCAGGAGGTAGGAGAGAGAAGCGGTGGACTGCAGTGTCGGGGGAAAGCAGCAAGAAGAAGGATCCTACCCAGAAGTTACAGACTTGATGGAGTTCTGTAATCATGGATATAAATAGGCATATTTTGCGAGGGGGACATTGCAGGGGTTTTCAAGGTGGGGAGGAATGATGGTTGTTTAGGTGAGTTATTCTGTAGAGAACATGAGTGATGAAGAGCGAATGCTGAAGGGGTAGAGATAGGGGAGGTGGGAGTGGGGAGTTGAGCATTGGGAGGGTAATAAATGGGTGTTTGGATGAGAAGGGGGAGATTGGGTGAATGGTTGGAGTAGAGAGGGGTTGACAGTGAGGAGGGATGGGAGGTCTGGGGATCGGAGCTGGTGAGCACTACTCCAGTGAGGCCTCTAGAGAGTGAGGTGAGAAGGGGAAGGAAGGGAGGGGGATGAATGAGGGTGGGGAAGAAGGAGGTACCGGGGGAGTGGGGGGACTGGGAACAGGGAGGGGAATGTCAGAGGTTAAGAATGGTTACACTTAATGTGAAGGGGTTGGAATCCTGGTTTAAGCGGAAGCCTTTGGAGAAGGAAGGAGTGCGTCTCCATGCTGATATACTCTGCATACAGGAAACACACTTACCTGTGGGGCAGGAAAAGCTGTTGTAGTCCTGGAAGTACCCCTGGATATTCTTAGCTTCCTAGAGGGGGGCTTCCAAGAGGGGGGAGGGGTTGCTATATTGCTCAGTGAGACTGTGTGTGGGGAGGTGGGTAGAGTTGTAAGGGACATGGGGAGAGCGCTAAGTTGGGGTTCTTCTGCAGATGGAGGGGGCAGAGGTATTGGTGGTAAGCATGTATGGCCTTAATGAGAAACAGAGGGAATTTTTTGCAGCATTGTTGCCAGTGCTGGAGAGCATTGGGGATATCCCTATAATCTTAGGGGGGAGATTACAATTTGATGGTGAACCCCGGTGTGGACAACAGCGGGGGGGGGGGGGAGGGAGGGGGGGCGGATATGGGTAGGGGAAGAGAGAGGCAGGGACTGTTGCGGTTGAAGGAGCAGTTAGGGATGGTGGATATTTGGAGGAGTAGATACCCAGATGAACGGGAGTACACGGTCTGTTCTCACCCACATAACATTTACAGTAAGATTGATATGGTGTGGGTTAATGGGATTATTGTGTGTAAAATACAAGACATTGAGCATGATAGTATAACTTGGTCAGATCATGCGCTAGTACTGATGGCCTTGGATATGGGAAAGAGAGGATGGGCTGCGTTTCTGGCGATTAAATGACTCCCTGCTGGAAGATACCAGACTGTTAGGAGGATACAAGGGGTGATAGAGGAATATTTCCTATTTAATAAGGGGGTGGGAGTGGACGTGGAGCTGGTCTGGGATGGATTAAAGGCGGTAGTGAGAGAGCATTTGGTGAATATAGCCTCTGGAACAAAGAGAGTGAGGGGGGGAGGCCAAGAGTGTTGTGCAAGAAATTATGGGTTTTGGAGAGGAGTCACCAGAGTGACAGGGATCAGCGGGTATTGATGGAAATGGCCTAGCTACGAATGGAGCAGAGTGGGCTCCAGGCCAGCCAAATTGCCCATGAATTGAATGTGCTTAAACAGGCTCAGTTTGTGGGGGGAAATTGGGCCAGTAGTTTGTTGGCTAGCTACCTGAGGGCTCGGGTACAGCAAAGCCAGATAACTAGTATTAGGAATAGGAAGGGGGAAGTAGTTACGAGATCTGCCCACATTTGAAGTGTGTTTCAGGAATTCTATGCTTATCCATCATGCGGAGGTGCCGGCATGGGGTTCCCGGGGAGGAGGAATATTTACAGGGTTGAACTTTGGGTATGTTAGTGAAGGAAGAGGCAGCAAGATTAGTTAGGGCTATTAGTATGGAGGAGTTCAGGGAAGCGATTAAAGCATTAAAACTGAGGAAGATGCCTGTCTTAGATGGCCTAATGGCCAAGTTTTACTTTGATGTTTCAGGCCCAGTTGACACCATTTTTAGTGGAGGTTTTGAACGGGGTGTTGATGGTGGGGAAGGTACTTGGATCCATGGCTGAGGGTGGGCATCATGGTCCTACCAAAGCTAGGGAAGGATTGCTCAGTTTGTGGGTCTTATAGACCCATCTCCCTGATAAACTTTGATGCAAAAATATTTGCTACGCATGAGTAGAGGAGTGGCCTAGTGGTTGGGGCAAGGTACTTCAGGCCGGAAGGTCGGGGGTTCAAATCCCACTACTAGAGGATAGCAACCTTGGGCCGGAAGGACTGGGGTTTCTAGTCCCACAGGTGCTCCTTGTGATCTTGGGCAAGCCACTTAACCCTCCATAGCCCATGTTCCCTGTAAAATAGTGTCTTCAAGTTATAATGCCCTGTTCAATGTAATTTCAGTTTGTTCAATGTAAACCGCACTGATGCAGAATAGCGCGGTATATAAGAGAATGTAAATAAATAAATAAATCTCCAGGGGTATTTTCCCAAGTTAATACATCAGGATCAAACAGACTTTGTTAGGGGCAGGTTAGGGCTTGACAACATTAGAAGGTTTATAAATTTAACTTGGAAACTGCAGCAAGGAGGGGAGAAGGCTGTGTTTCTTACTGTGGATACTGAAAAGGCATTTGATAACGCTTAGTGGAAGTTTATGTTTAAGGTGCTGGAGAGAATGGGGATAGGCAGAATTTCCTGGAATGGGTGAGGGCTTTGTATGCAGGCCCTAGAGCGCAGATTCAAATCAACAGGGGATACTCTGACGCCTTCTCGCTTGACAGAGGCATCCCCTCTCCCCATTATTGTTTGTGTTAGTAATAAAACCCCTAGCGGCAAAAATTTGTGCACATGGAAACGTTAAGGGGGTGGAAATGGGAGGAGAGGTGGCAAAGATTGGTCTGTTTGCAGATGATGTCATTTTTTCTATCTGGGAGCCCCTAACCTCCTTGCTAGTTCTGATGCAGGAGATAGAGGCTTACAGTGCGGTTTCGGGATATAAGATAAATGCGGGAAAGACTGAAATTTTGGGTTTAACCTTCCACTGGAGCTGGAGGGTCTGTTTCAGACTAGTTTTCCGTTTAAATGGGTGAAACAAACTTTTGTTATCTCGGGGTGCATTTGGGCAATACTTTGCAACATGTGGTACGGTGGAATTCTGAACCATTTCTAAGGGATTTGCAAAGGGACTTCACCAAATGGAAGGTGCTATACCTGTCTTGGTTGGACCGTCTAGTGGTGGTGAATATGAATGTGTTACCTAGAGTTATTATTTCTGTTCATGTCCCTTCCCTGTGCGGTTCCACCGTGCTATTTGAGGTTACTGCAAAATATAGTAATGGTATTTATTTGAGCTGGGAAAGCCCCTAAGGTTACCAGGAAGGTCTTGTTTAGCAAGCGGAAAGAGGAAGGACTGGGGTTCCCTGCTTTTCTACCTATTATGAGGTGGTGCAGTTGAAGGCTTTTCTAGCCTGGAAGTGGGGGGTGTACCACAATGGGTGAGCATGGAGCAGGGGGATGGAATATCCTTGGAGTGGTGGTTGTGGGACGTGCAGGGTGCGGTGGGGGAGAAAAGGGGAGGGAACCCCATAGTGCGAGAAACTGTGGCTATCTGCTTCAAACAGAGGAATGTCCTGCTTAGGAGGTAAGCACTATTCTAAGTTGGCTGTTATTCAGGAAGTGGGGGACTTCCCATTGGGGATCTAGGATCCAAGCTTTAGGAGATGGGAATGGAAGGGGCTGCTACGACTGGGCCAGTTACTGGATGGAGAGGGGGGGATGTTGCCTTTACAGGTGCTGCATGAGAGATACGAGTTGGAGGCTAAGGACTATTATCTATATCTACAGATGGCACACTACCTGACTAGAGGATGTGTGCATTTGGACCTGAAAGGGGTCAGTACGTCATTCGAGATGCTAATGGACAAGGGGGAGAGAAGAAGGGGGCTGTTGTAAACCCTGGGGAAATGCCATTGGGGGGAGGGGCAGTTATCGTACCAGGGTAAGCGGGAACAGGAGTTACGGGGGGAGTGGAATGAGAAGAGATGGAAGGGTATTTAAGGCTGCCAAAAACACTCTAGGAACAGTGCTCCTGGAGAACTGTTTAAACACTAGGCTGTGGATTTATTGGGCTATGACATACTTGCATTCTATTAACAGACGTTATTGTATGGATTGTTGGAAGGGGTATGTGGGGGTACAGGGGATCTGAAACATTTGCTTAGGGACTGTCCAGAGGTGCGGAGCCTGTGGGGGGAGACTGAGAAGTTAGTGGGTGGAAATGAGCATTAGCTCAGTGGGGCCATACTGAATGAGCGGTGGAAAGGAGAAGAGAGTTGGAGACGTTTAAAGGATTGTGTATGATTGCGACCCGAATGGAACTGGCGGTAATGTGGAAGAAGCCTAAGGTATCCTCATGGTGTATGCTGATAAAATGCTTGGAAAAATTTTATTGTATGGGAAAGATAGAGGCATACCAACATCACTCATTGGTGGGGTTCTTGCATTTGCGGCAGTTCTATCGGACGTGGAGATAACACCACATGGAGCTGATTAGCAAAAAACTGTACTTGTTGTTAAGTGCCGTCGAGTCAGAGTCGACTCATGGCGACTCTCTGGATAGCTATCCTAAATTGTGTTCGGTCTTCAGTCAGGTGGCTCATTGTTAACAGATTGGCACCCACAGCTGCTGTTATTGTATCGATCCATCTCATTGCTGGCCTTCCTCTTTTGCGTTGACCCTTCTACCTTGCCAAGCATGATGTGTTTCTCTAATGATCTCTCTCATCGCATGATGTGTCCAAAGTATGAAAGTCGAAGTCTTCTCATCTTTGCCTTCTAAAGAAACTTAGGTTTGATCTCCTCTAGTACTGACTGCCCAAAGAACAAACCAGTCCATGATTTACACAGTATTCGTCGCCAACACCATAATTCAAAGGCATCAATTTTCTTCCTGTCTATTTTTCTCACTGTCCAACTTTTGCTTCTATATAATGTTATTGAAAATATCTTGGCTTGAACAAGTCGAATCTTTGTATGAAGGGAGACATCCCTGCTCTTGAGAATCTTGTCTAGGTCCTTCATAGCCATTCTGCCAAGAGCAATGTGTCGACTGCTTGTTACTTCTTTATTGATAATTGATCCAAATAGATTAAAGTTGTCCATTATTTAAGTTTCTTCTCCATCAGTAATGAACTTATTGATTTTACCAGTTGTCAGACTGTCTTCTTTAAATTAAGGTGCAGGCCCATTTTAAGACTATGTTCCTTGATCTTTAGAAGCAAATATTTCAGATTGTCTTCACTTTCAGCCAGTAATGTGGTACCATCAGAATAGCGAAGGCTGTTGATAAGTCTTCCACCAATCTTCATACCTCTGTCTTCATACAGTCCTGCTTCTCTGATGGTTTATTCTGCATATAAATTAAACAGGTAGGGGGAAAGTATGCAGCCTTGTCGTACATCTTTGCTGATTTTAAAACCATTTTGTTTCTCCATTTTCCGTTTGAACTGTTGTTTCCTGATCAATGTAAAGGTTGTGCAAGAGAATGATCAGGTGTTCTGGTATACCCATTTTTCTTAATGTGACACATGGTTTACGCATTCAAAAAGCCTTGCTGTAGTAAATAAAACACAAATAGATATCCTTTTGGTATTCTTTAGTCTTTTCAAGGATCCATCTCACATCGTGATGATGTCTCTCATTCCTCGCCCTTTCCTGAACCCTGCTTGCACTTCAGGTAGTTCTCATTCCAGGTATGGTTGTAGTCTCTGCTGAATAATATTCAGTAAAATCTTGCTGGCATGTGGGATCAGAGCTCTTGTGAGATAATTTCCACAGTCAGTTGGATCACCTTTCTTTAGTATTAGTATAAACACAGATCTTTTCCAGTCAGTTGGCCATGATGATGTCTTCCAAATTTCCTAGCAGAGCCTTGTAAGTATGTTAACAGCTGCATCAGATTGCTGTAATACTTCTTTGGGAATGCCATCAATGCCTGGTGCTTTGTTCTTTGATAATGCTTTCAATGCTGCTTCAACTTTTTCTTTCATCACCAATGGTTCTGGATCGTAAGGTACAGGTTGAAATGGCTGTTGGTCCACTTGATCTTTATCTTATAATGGCTCTGTATATTCTTTCCACTTTTCTTGATCTTCTCGGCGTCATTCAACATGGATCCTTGAGCATCTAACATTCCAATTCAGGCTGGACTTTTTTTTGTAACTAGTAGCTTAAGGAAAGCCGATCTTGTTCTTCCTCTAATAGTTTTTGGTTCTATTTCCTTGCATGCGTTATTGTAGTATTTGTTGTCTTGTCTTGCTGCATGTGGAAAATCTCTATAGAGTTCTGCGATTGCCTCTCTTTCTCCTCTGGCTTTAGATTCTCTGCATTTCTGGGCAATTTTCAGAGTTTGTACGGTTATCCATTTTGGCCATTTTTGCTTTTTCACCTTTTTTAGAGATTTCTCTCTTTCTTCCAACACAACCTTGTTGACGTCATTCCATAACTCTTCTGGAGCTCTATCATTTGTATCTAAAGCAGCAAATCAATTTTGCAGGCAGTCTTTAAATTCTGGTGATATATTCTCAAGGTCATATTTTGCTACATTCATGAGTGGCTTGCTCTTTTTCAATTTTAGCTTGAGTTTGCATACTAGTAGTTGGTGATCTGTACCACAGTCAGTTCCAGGTTTTGTCTTTGTTGATGTTATAGAGCTTTTCCATTGTTGACTTCAACAGATGTAGTCAATTTGATTCTTGTACAGTCCATTGTGTGACGTCCATGTGTACAGTTGCCGCTTGTGTTGCTGGAAGAAGGTATTTGAGATGAATAGATCGTTGGTTTTGCAAAATTCTATCAGGCTTTCTCCAGTTCCATTTCTGTTACCGTCCATAATTTCCAACCATTTTGCCACCTTCTTTGTTGCCAACGTTTGCGTTCCAGTTACCCATGACTATCAGGATATCCTGTTTTATTTTATTTATTTATTTACATTTTCTTATATACCGCACTATTCGGCATCAGCGCAGTTTACATAGAACAGAAAAATCAGACAGGAAAACATGTGTCTGAGTTTACAATTAACCGGGCCACAAACTTGGATAACAAGGAAGGGATTACAATTAACAGGACAGCAAAACTGGGATAGCAAAGATAACTATTTACATCTTCGAGTCACAGAATACATGAACATGTAATCCAATGGTCAAGGATACCTTACTAAGTGTGTTCTCCTGGCTCACTAGGTGATATGGTGTTGCTATAACTATTGGAGAGGGGAAGTGATTCAGTGCTCTCTGGGAAGTATTTGAGGAATAAGTAGTGATTGAGGGCCTTTCTAAACTGGGCTAGGTTAGTGATTGCTCTGATGTTTGTTGGTAAGGCGTTCCAGAGTCTTGGTGCACAGAGACTGAAAGCCCTATTTGCTTTTGTTGCGGTGCATCTTGTTAGTTCTCGAGGAATCATTAGCATATTTATTGCTGTGGATCTTCTTGATCTATTTGGGGTTATGGATTTGATGAGGTCGGTTAGTGAGGAGGAGGAGAGACTATTTACCGCTTTGAAAGTCAGTAACATTGTCTTGAAGATGATCCTGGCCTGTATAGGAAGCCAGTGTAACTGCTTCAAAAGGGGCGTCACATGGTCTCTCCTAGATGCCCCATGGAGAACCCTCCTGCACTATTCATTGCGAGCTGTAGGGGGTTCAAAGTGGATTGGGGGAGTCCTAGTAAAATGACATTGGCATAGTCAAAATGAGGCATGATCAGAGCCTGGTAGATTGTACGGAAATCCTCTGGTTCAAGCAAGGGGCGTAGATGTCTGAGTGAACGGATCTTGTAGTATATAGCTCTTACAGTGTTAGCTATATGTGCCTTCATGTCGAGGTTTTGATCCAGCATAACACCCAGGTACCGTATTGTGGGTTTTGTTTGTAGATCGGCTTCTTTCAACTTCAAGTATTGCGGAGGGCTGAAATTCGGGTTCCTCGACATAAAGAGCACCTCAGTCTTCTTATGTTGAATTCTGAGGTTTTGTGACGTGAGCCATTCCGATATGCCATTGAAGCAATTGGTCAAAGGGGAGAGGTCTAATTTGTCTATGTCAAACGGCATATAGAGCAGGACGTCGTCCGCATATCCCATGCAACTTACATTGAAAGACCGGATGATATTACAAATGGGTTGCATGTATATGTTGAACATCAAGGCAGAGAGGGAGGATCCCTGTGGAACCCCCTGACCTTGGTGAAATGGTTCCGACGTTGCTCCACCAGATCGAACGTGCTGCCATCTTCCGGACAAGTATGATCTGCACCATTCAAGTGCTGTTCCACAGATGCCTTTCTCTTTTAGCCGTATTAGGAGAAGCTCATGACTTACCGAGTTGAAGGCTGCGGCAATGTCTAGGAAAACGAGTGCAATTTCCTGTTGGATGTTGTCGACACCAGAAATTATATTATTGAGGAGGGTGGTAAGGAGTGTTTCCACACCATGTGACTCTCTGAATCCATGTTGGCAAGGATCCAGTGGAGCAACAGCATCAATGTGGTCTTGTAACTGTCTTTGTACCTCTTTTTCGATTAACTTTGCGAGAAAAGATATACTTGAAATGGGTCTGTAGGAGTCTACCATTTGGGGATATAACTTACTATTTTTTAGAAGCGGTCTGATAGATGTATGCTTGAGGGCAGAAGGGAAAGTACTGGTTGTGAATGACAGGTTCATTATTCTGGTTATTATTGTGCTGAATTCACTGTGCAGTTCCTTTATCCAGAAAGCTGGGCAAGGATCCGTCTGCGCAGTAGTGGTATTGAGGGTCATGATCGAGTCTTCGATGCGCTTCTTGGCAGGAGTAGAGAAGGAAGTTAGAGATGTTGGGCACTCTTGGTCTGTGGAAGCAAACTCTATTGAAGGTTTGTTTGTCTGGGCAAGCTTGGATTGTAGGTAAACTGCAAACTCCTGGGGATGGATTTCACATTGCTGTTCAGGAGCTGGTTCTTTAGAAAGAGTCTTGTCTAAATTAAACAAATCATGAGGTTTGTTTAATGAGCGCTTCAGGGTGACTGTGTGGTACTGTTTCATCTTCTCTGTGATAGCATTGCGGTGGACGGATAGCTGATAGATGTAAGCTGACTGGTCTTCCATGGAGCGTGACCGACGCCAGCGTTTCTCAAGAATCCGTAGTCTGGAGAATGATAATCTCAGATCCGCTGTGTACCATGGTGCTGAAGCTCTTTTCCTTAGCGGCCTGCTGAGTGGTGGTCGAAGCGCTATCGCGTTGAGACTACTGTTCCAGCAAGTGATCAGATCTTCCAGATTTAGGGAGGTCTCATTACGGAGCGAGCACGTTCCAGCAAGGATACGATCTCTATTGAATGGAAGGTAGCTTCTAGCAGGTAATCTAGAGCTATTGCTTGGTACACTGTTGATCTTTGATTGCCTGTTGTGAGTGGGAATCTGGAAGATAATAAGTTTGTGGTCTGACCATGGCACAGTAGATATGGACATCACGGTGTTGTGTGATTGGTCATACACTGTCTGTGGGGCAAAAACAAGGTCCAGAGTATTTCCCTTCACATGAGTAGGTTCATTCACTAATTGTTTGTATCCAAGAGTCTCGAGAGCTTCGAGAAAGGCCGATGATTGGTTATCTTGGAGAGCTGGAGGGTTAAAATCACCTAAAATCCAACTTGGGGTATTAGTATTCTGTTTTATGCTCTGTCAATTTTAGCTTGTACTTGTTCATAGAACTCATCAATTTCATCCTGTTCTGTAGCTGTTGTTAGGGCACATACTTGAATTATAGTTCTGTTCATAGGCATTCCTCGTAGACAAATAAAAATTAAGCGTTCACTGATTGCATTGTATTTCATTACAGTTCTTGCAAGTTTTTTCTTAATTATAAATGCAACAGCATTTCTTCTTAGTCTACTATGCTGGAAATGAAAGACAATGTGATCATCAGATGCAAAATGCCCGATGCCAGTCCATTTCATTTCACTGATACCCAACAGATTGAGTTGTACACATTCCATTTCATTCTTGACCACCTCCAACCTCCCTTGGTTCATGCTTCGTACATTCCATGTCCCAGTATATAAGACATCTTTGCAGCTTCTGACTCTCATTTCATGCACAGCTACATCAGCAGTCAGATGTCCCGAGGGCTTTGATCCAACCACATCATAAATGCTGGCTTTACTTTGAAAACGTCTCCAGCTCCTCCCCAGTAGCCAGTTGAGTGCCTTCCGACCCGGGGGTTTCATCTTCCAGCACTATAGTGCAATTTGTTTTGTTGTGACTATCCATTGGGTTTTCATGGCAAGATACGGAAGTAGATTGTCAGGCCTTTCCTCCACACAGTTTAAGATTAGTGTTGTTGCCGTTGTCACAGAAATGTGATTCTCTGTCGCCAACACTATCCCATTCTGCTGTTGCCCAGATGGGTGGTTTGTCTTGTTCTGGCATCTCAGCTGAGACCTGTCCATCTTGGGAGACCCTGCCAGTAGTTAAGTACCGATAGCTTAGCCCTCAATATCACTGATGCACACAAGCTCTCACAGCACAACAAGCTGCAAACCAAGTGATGGTATGCTGTATATAACTGGAATTTTCTTATCAGATTTCTGATTGGTTACTTTTGGGAGGAGTGAGATGGAATGGAAGAGATTTGGGAGTGGGTTTTAGAGGGATGGGGAGGGAGGGGCTAGGTGAGGTGTTATATAGATAGGGGACATGTGGTATACGTAGTGGAGGTCTGTTTGCTTGTTTAAGGTTTCATGGCTTATGATGTAGATATGGTCATAATTTGAAGGTACGGTGTATTTTTGGAGTGTTATCGAAGATGGAAAATTAATAAAATTATAAAACAAAAATTATCCTTTCAATATCAGAAATGAAATTCAAAACATTTCTTGGTAGCATTCGGAGTTAACCAGACAAATTTTGGTCTTTCATCATTCTCTGGGAACAAGCAGGGAGTCAGTCCTCACATATGGGTGACATCGGCGCTCGCGCGGAGCAGATCCCCAGCTTTCAAAGAAAGCTTTTGGGATTGCTACCATGCATGCATGGTCACCTTTTCGCCCAGGCCTTTTTTCTGCGGAGCCCACCAGACGTCTGTTTTAGTCCCGGAAAAAGTTGATTTTTTTTCAAGCATTTTGCTTGTCTCCAGTCTTGTGCCCGGGTCGATCCTCGGCCGAGGTCGTGCTCGGCCTCCCACTTGTAAGGGCTGAGTTCGTTGCCGACAACTCTGCCGACTTCAGGGTGTGCGGCGACGGTGCCCCCGAAGCCCGAGGAATACCACGAATCTTTCTCGAAGTATTCCAACTGGGAGATCGAGGACGAGGAGTCCCCAGACACCCGTCGACATCATGATGTTCCTTCTGATTCCCTGGTCTCTGAACCTCGGAGAAGGTCCCCACTGGAGGACATGGGCTTCTTGGACTTCGTCCAGATCATGTCCAAGGCCTTGGCTTTCCCGACGGAGTCCGAGGAGGATCCTCGAGCCGACAAGTTCGAGATCCTCCAATACGAGGCTCACCCCCCCCACCCCCCCCGGGAAACCCTCATGGTGCCCATTCCTCCCATCCTGGAACGGCTTATGCTCCGCATGTGGGAGACACTGGTGTCGACGCAGGTGGTCAGCAAGCAGCTTGACTCGATGTATCGAGTCCACCGGAGCCCTAGGTTTCAAAACTCACAGATACCGCACAACTCTATGGTTGTGGAGTCGGCCATGCATCGACTGAAGAGTCAGAAGGCGCACTTCTCAGTGCCCCTCGGCAGGGAGGCCCGCACCTTTGATGCCCTCGGCAGAAAGTGTTACCAGGGCTCGATGCTGAATTGCCAGATCCAGGCCTACCAGCCGTACATGGGCATGTATCTGAGGGACCTGGCAAAGGAACTTGCCAGTTTCTCAGCTGATCTCCCTGAGGAGCCTTCAAGAGCCTGTCCAAAGCCGTCCGTGAGTGCTCCAAGTTTATGTCTCAGGTGGCCTATGACAGTTTTGTGTCAGCGGCCTGGGTAGCCGCGGTGGGCATCGGTGCGCACCGCCAAGCTTGGCTCCAGTTGTCCGACCTTGAGCAGTGGGTACAGGCAAGTTGGTCGATGTCCCGTGTCAAGGAGAAAACCTCTTTGGCAAACCCATGACCGACAAGGCCGCAGAGCTGGAGACCGAGTTCATGACGAGGGCAAGGCTCTCCCAGAAGACCACTGCCCCTCCCAGAAGGAAGGCCTCAGGTAAAAAGCCCTTTTAGCTGAGGAAGTCCACTGCTTACTGAAACTACCCCCCTTACCAGGCCTCCCCGGTTCCCCAGCAAGGGCAGCAGGCCAAGGGACAGGGGCATGACCCGCATAAGCAGAAGGCTCTGGCTCCGGCCCAGCCTGTAGGGGGTTTTTGACTCCTGCATCATGGCCTCTCTCCCAACTGGAGCTCAGACGCCCACAGGAGGTCGCCTCGCCCTGTATGTGCACAGGTGGGGCGCTATCACCACCGATTCCTGGGCATTACATGTCATCAGGGGGGGTTACTCCTCCACCTGATCCAGGTATCTCCACACTACTTTCCAGAAGAGCTCCTCAGGTCTCCCCTTCACCGGGACCTTCTTCTGAAGGAGTTGACAGGCCTTCTCAAGGACCAAGCGGTGGAACTAATGCCCACCACCTCAAGGGCAAGGGGTTCTACTCCAGGTACTTTCTTGTGCCAAAGAGGACGGGGAGCCTAAGGCCCATCCTTGACCTGCGCAACCTCAACAAATTCCTGGTGAGGGGGAAGTTCAAGATGCTCTCCCTTGGAATATTGCTGTTTTACCTCCGCCAGGGAGACTGACTATGCTCCTTAGACCTAAAGGATGCCTATACTCACATCCTAATCCACCCAAACCATTGGCAATACCTACGCTTTGTGGTGGGAGGCAATCATTTCTAATACAGTGTGCTTCCCTTCGGCCTAGCCTCAGCCCCCAGGGTATTCACAAAGTGTCTGGCAGTGGTCGCTGCCTTCCTCAGGCTCCAGGGGATATTTGTCTTCCCCTATCTCGATGACTGGCTCATCAAGGGCACTACAGCTCCCGAGGTGCAGCAGGCCATGACACGCACCACCCAGGTCCTGCAACACTTAGATTTAGTTATAAACTACCCCAAGTCAAACCTTTGCCCTTTGCAAGGGCTGGAATTCATTGGGGCAAGGATCAGCATCATTCAGTCAAAGGCCTTCTTGCCTGCAGACAGGGCAGCCAGACTCATGGCACTAGCCAGAGATATTCAGCACCGCCTCTCGGTGCCAGTCAGGCATCTGCTATGCCTTTTGGGGCACATGGCCTCCACGGTGCACATCACTCCAGATGCCCGCCTCCACATGCAAACAGCACAGTGGTGTCTCAGGGACCAATGATCCCAGGCCACTGGACACCTCCAGGACAGGGTCCGAGTGACCCGACAGCTAGTGAAGTCCCTGATCTGGTGGCTGTTGCCCCAACACTTGGAGGCAGGGATGCCTTTCCAGGCCCCTGACCACTCGAGGGTCCTCACCTCAGATGCCTCCCTGCTGGGCTGGGGAGCTCATTGTGAGGGCTACTGCACCCAGGGCACCTGGTCCCCGGACGAGAGCGCTCGGCAGATCAACCTCCTGAAGCTGCGGGCCATTCATCTCGCACTGAAGGCTTTTCATCATTGACTAAGCTACCGGTCAGTCCTAGTTCAGACGGACAACCAGGTGGCCATGTTCTATGTGAACAAGCAGGGAGGCACGGGGTCCCATGCCCTCTGCCAGGAAGCCATGGACCTGTGCTCTTATGCAGTCCAGCAGGACATTCGCCTCAAAGCAGTATACCTGCCGGGCCAAGACAACTTGTTGGTCGACAGACTCAGCAGGATTCTCCAGCCGCATGAGTGGCAGCTGGACCCACAGATAGCCAGCAGGCTTTTCCAGACCTGAGGGGAACTCGTGATGGACCTGTTTGCAAACCCAGAGAATCATCAGTTACCCCGCTTCTGCTCCAGGCAGCCTCATCCCACCAGGGAGGCCGCCGATGCCTTTCTGGTCTCATGGTCAGAGGGACTTCTGTACACTTTCCCTCTGACACCACTGATCGCCAGGACTCTGTTGAAGATTCTCCACGATAGGGCCTTGCTCATCTTGGTGGCTCCGAGGTGGCCCAGACAACCATGGTTTCCACTGCTGCTGCAGCTAGCAGTGGAGGACCCCATACCCCTGGGGTCCGCTCCCTGGCTCCTTTCTCAGGAGGGGGGGCTCTCTCCTACATCCCAACCTCGGCTCCCTCTCTCTGATGGCGTGGTTGCTGAGAGGGTGACTTTAGCACCACTCCCTCACTAAAGAAGTGGAGGATGTTCTGCTAGCCTCATGCAAGGCGTCTACCAGACAGACCTATGCTTTTAAGTGGCGTAGATTCGTGTTTTGGTGCACTGAGCAGGGGGCCGACATCTTCTCTTGCCCGGTGGTCACGGTATTGCAGTACTTGCTCCATCTCTCTCATGCAGGGCTGAATTCTAACTCTGTCAGAGTACACTTTAGTGTCCTGGTGGCAAACCACCATCAGGTGGACGGGAAACCCCTCTTGGCCCACCCAATGATGTCCTGCTGCCTAAGGGGCCGCCTCCTGTCTAAACCCCTGATTCGCCCCCCAGTGTCCGAATGGGATCTCAGTGTGGTGTTGGGGCAGCTAACCCTGCCACCATTCGAGCCCTTGGCTACGTGCCACCTTCGCTATCTCTCCTTAAAGGTGGTTTTCCTGGTCATGCTCACTTCTGCCCGTAGGGTAAGTGAGCTCCAGGCCCTCGTGGCTGAGGTGCCTTACACCAGGTTTTACAAGAATAGAGTGGTGCTTCGTATGCACCCCAAATTCCTTCCGAAGGTGGTGTCCTCTTTCCACCTCAACCAGGAGGTAGTCCTCCCTACCTTCTTTCCCAGACCGCATGCCAGTTGGGCAGAGACAGTCCTCCATACCTTGGACTGTAAGAGGGCCTGACAGCAGGAATCAGCCCTCACAACCCTCCCTCCTCCCCTTGGAGTTGCAGTCATACCATCTTCATTTATTTTTGCCGTCTTTTTAGCTATGTCATTTGACTGAGCAAGATGGCACCCTTGGGTGGGAAGGGGACCGTGCATGTGTGGTAGCAATTCCCAAAGGCTTTCTTTGAAAGCTGGGAATTTGCTCTGCGTGGGCTCCGTCTGCGCTGACGTCACCCTTTTGTGAGGACTGATTCTTGCTGTCCCCGGAGAATACCTGTTATAGGTGAGTAACTACGCTTTTCCTCCCCTGCTTCCCCCCCCCCACCCCCACCAAGGTCTCGATACATTTCTTTCCGGCCAACATTTGTCTGAGTATAGAGAGGAGCATTGCTTTTAGTTCAGCCGGAGAGCACTGAATCTCCAGGAACAAGCAGGAATGAGTCTTCACATATGGGTACGTCGGTACCGACGGAGCCTGCATGGGAATGCTCCCCAGCATCCAATCAGAAAGCTTTTGGGAGCATCCCTCGCGCCTGCGCGGTGACTTCCCGCCTTTCCCACTGCCTCTCTCCAGTTTTCGTTTTTCCGCGGAGCCAACAGGACGTCCTCCTGTCACCGCAGAAACTTTTTTCTTTAAAAATCCTTATTTTCTTATTTTCTTGTGGTCGCGGCTGTTTTTCCCGCCGATACCGGTACCGCCGGTGCTTTATTATTTTCTTTTTCAAACTTAGAGAAATATTTCTCCTCAGTTTTTTGTTTAACTTTTTTGGGCCTACCAGGCCTTTCCAACATGGAGCCTTCTTCCCCTAAGAAGTGCCTTCACTGTGGAAACTTAGTTTTCTTTTTAGACTCCAAAGCTTGGTGTCTAACCTGTTTGGGTCCTGACCCTTTTTCCCCTGATACCTCAGGCTATATTATTGGGAGAAGACCTTCCCTTTTTTGAGTTTCCCTCGATGCCGTTTTTCCTCCTGAGGTGAGGACACCGGTTTATTCTTCTCTCCAGGATCAGGTAACCCACAAACAGTCTGTTAAGACTAGCCAATTCTTGAAGGGTAAGTCTCATGCCCAGCATGATGACGGCTCCGGCCTTACCCTCAAGACCTCATTGGCAATAAAACCTCGGCGGGAGTCTTCGGGCTCCAAAGCATTTACGGGGTTTCAGGTTGTTCCTGGGGCTCACCCCTCACAGAACATACCTGAGCCGTGCCAGGGGGTAGTATCCGCTTCGAGCGGTACCGATAACCCGGCACCGGCATCGGTGTCGAGTGTTGCACTCTTCACCAGAGATCGTCATCTGGTGTCCTCGGTACCTTCGGGGCCGATCAATACGACCCAGATTGGCTTTCCTATATCCCAGCCATGCTCGGGGTTGGTACCGGCTTCGAGCGGTACCGATACCCCGGCAGCGGCATCGGTATCGAGTGTTCCACTCTTCACCTGGGATCGTCATCTGGTATCCTCGGTACCTTCGGGGCCAATCAATACGACCCAGATTGACTGTCCTGTATCTTCGCCATGCTCGGGGTTGGTATCGGCTTCCAGCGGTACCGATACCCTGACATCGGCGCCGGTGTCGAGTGTTCCTCTCTTCACCGGGCATCGTCTTCGGACGTCCTCGCTACCTTCGGTACCGATCGATGCGACTCCGATTAACCTTCCTGTATCGGCATCGCCGATACCACAAACAACGTCGGTACTTTCTAGACATATATCGATAGACTCGCTCACTTCGATGCCGAGTCTGGAATCGATATCCAGTCTAGATGACTTGATACCGACGCGCTTCGGAACCGATCCATATCATTTCTGGCTTCGCAGTACCGAGGATATTCATCAAGGCTCTTTGCTTACCTCGGTACCGCTTCAGCAGCCCCCGATTACTGCTTCGATGACATTATTGTCCCCGATACCGATACCGGTGTCGGGGTCGATTCCTGCAGTTCCATCGGTGCCATCGATCCTTTCTATGCCTAGTTTGGAATCGATACCAGGCACTCACGATGCAGTACTAACTGCTTCAAATCAGAACACTCAGGATCACTGTCCATCTAGCAGTATTCTTTTTCTGCACCAGTCCAGTATCTCTTCTGGTGCTCAAGCTGCTCCTTCAACCTCAGCTCGCCCAGGATTAGTTCCTATTGGAAATCCTTCTTTTCAGAAGTTTCTCCTTGACATGGCAACCTTTCTTGCCATTCCTATTCCTGGTTTTTCTTTTGACCAAGATCCTGTAGAAAAGGAAAATATAATGCTTCCTTTACATCATTCTTTACGGGATCTTCTTCTGAGGATATGGGAATCGCCCTTAAGGGTTCCTTTGCCTTCTACAGCCATTGATGTTCTGTATCAGGTACCTCCCTCTCCAGGGTTTCAGAAAAACCAACTTCCACATCATTCCATGGTAGTGGAATCAGCATTGAGAAAGGTAAGAAGTAAGAAGAAGCATTCTTCTTATCCGCCAGGTCGTGCATCTAAAGCACTTGATGCCTTTGGACGTCAAACCTTCCAAACTTCTATGCTGGCTTCAAGAATTATTTCATATATTTTCTATATGAGTCTGACACTTCAGGAGGTCACAGAGAAATTATCTCTCTTGTCTCCTTTTTTGTCAGAACCTAAGGCCTCTGACTATTCCTTGCTTCTTAATCATAGCAGGAATATCTCTTGGTTCCTTTCTCGTGCTTCTCTAGACTCTTTTGAGTCTGTCAGCAGATCCTCTGCTATTGCCATTGGGGCACGTCGTACAGCCTGGCTGCAAGCTTCAGACTTGAGCAGATGGGCACAACATACACTGGGTAATTCTCCTTGTACTGGAGAAAATCTCTTCAATAAAGAGACTTTACGTCAGGTTGCTCATTGCTCCACTGACTTTCCTAGTTCTGGAAACCGTCCTAAGCCTTCTTTTTCCCCAGGACGTAGGAAATGTCCTACCAAACCTTCTTTCCCTAAGAAAAGAAAGTTTCACCCTTCTCCTGCCCATCCTCCAGATGTACCCAAGCAAGGGACATCTTATCCTAGTCTGAAGTCTCCAGACTCTAACCAGGCTAATTTTAGCCAGCAACCATAGGTTCCTGTAGGTTGCAATTCTACAGTTAACTTCTTCTTACCAGAAGTTATTCTTTCAAACTCTACACTGGTTTTTCTTTTCAGTATGCTAAACTGTTAGGATATTTTGTCCATGGGTTACAGAATTCTCCCTTTCTTTTTATCATAAAGGGAGATTACAATTATCCCATGATAGTTTCTGTCCCCACATGGACATTTTTTCCTTCACCTGACTTACCATATGGTACATCACCTTCCAAGCCCCCTCTTCCAGGGTTTCCCCTGCTCGAGTTGGTACCATACTGAAACACTTCTCTTTCTTTCCAGTGTAGACTTTTTGCTATCCTTCAATGCATGCTCTGAACAACTCATCAGACAGGGACGGGAAAATCTCCGCTCCCTCTGTCTGTTTTTCTCCCTGTTTTTATACAGGGGGATCCCCTCTGCTCTTTTGTTCAGTTGCTGTACATGCAGAAGTTCCAGTGCTTACTTTAATGTTTCTTGCAAGCTACTTTCATCTATTTTGCATAATACTACTAACTGCAGGTTATCTTCTTCTAGCCATATCCTTACCTAGGATGTGGCAGCACATCTGACTGCTGTCAGTTATCTCATAATTTTCCTGCACAATGCTCTCTGCAATCTTTCTACTATGGGCCCTTGCTGTAGAGCATTGAACTTTGTCTCTGAGGGTTTTTCCATATAATAGAAAAAGCTTATATAGTCATTCCATGGCTATGTAGGTTCTTTCTACCCTCTTGTCTCCTATTGTGATACAGAAGACAAGCTTTTTCTGCGTGAATGTCCATGGAGTTCCCAATCTGGCAGGAATCTACCCCTTTTTTCCTTACAGCTAGGCATCTTTCTACTCCACTTGGACAACGCATACTCTTTTACTATACAAGATACCTCTGAGTCCCTTAGCTGGGTCATCCAGGTATCTTAGTCTATGCGTTTCCTTGTCCTTTGGACATGTCAGAGTCCCCAGGTACTACTGACATGCTCTTACCAGACTGCTATTATCCTCTGTTTTTCACGCAACCATACTGAAATATATTCCTGCACCACGGAAATAGATTCTCTATATATCTTCAGGTGATTTTTACCCCCTTATTATTAGATGAATCTTTTCCCATCACATTCCCCATCTGAATGTTTTTGTGGGACTCCGTTGCAGACATATATCCTCAGACTTATAACCATACATATTTATTTATTTATTTATTTATTTATTAACAATTCTTATATACCGCACTATTAGACATCAGCGCGGTTTACATTGAACAGAAAACATCCGACAGTTTACACGTGTCTGGTCGTTACATTTAACAGGAAGTATAACTTGGCGAAATAGGGGAAACTAAATACAATGCAGGGTTATCTGATAAAGGATATCCTGGTTAACTATATACAACAGTGGTACAATAGTATATGGAACAACTTGCTATTTACATTGTGAAGTTGGTCTGTTGCGGGGTCTATCTGTTTGACCACTTCTGCTATTCACCTGGGGGTTATGTTCGGAGCTGCCATTGAGATATTTAAGGAAGAGGAAATGCTTTAAAGCCTTTCTGAACTGACTTAGATTAGGTATTGCTCTGATTTGTGCTGGTAAGGTTTATAATCTGTGTGGGCATAAGCCATGCCCATCTATATATCTATATCTATATCTATATCTATATCTATATCTATATATATACTTCTATATATATATATATATATATCACATATTACACATATCTACACATATATATAGATATGTATGTATCTTCATGTGTATATATATATATATATATATATATATATATATATATGTACCCATTGGGAGATGTCCATAGGACGCTAGGTATTACCTACTACCTCCCTAACTGTCTGTGCTATAAAGCTTTTACCTTCTTAAGGGTCCAGGCAGTCAACTTGCCTATTCTCATACGGCTCAGTAACTGGGAGCGGTTATACACACAATTACTGCTGTGACGTCAACAGCTTCTATTTTTGTTATAGATCTCCCTATCTATGAAGTATCAAACTTCTATGTCTTCCTATCTCTTACCAGCTAGGAAAGACAGTGTACATCTTCAGTATTTATGAGTACACTTCTGTTTTCCTTGGGAATAGGGTTTTTTTCCATACCCTCTTTTCCCTTCCGGACTGGGCTAATTCTCCAGATCGGTCAGTCTTCTTCTTTTAGTCCTCAATGATAATAACTCTGTACCTAAAAGAGTTCTCAGCTTTTTCCCATAAAGCTTTCCATTGAAGACCTGCCGTTCTTCTCCTGCCCCAGTTGACACCTGGGTCACCCGCCCATTCCAGATTTGGAACTTCATCCTCACTGCTGTGAAGTTATCTTGAAGATTCCGCTACTGCATCTACAGTACACTCCATCACAGTTCTACTTCCTACAATCCAGTAGGTAAGTCCTATGTTGTACTGGTTCATTAAATATTTTAATGATACTTGACATACATTCTAAAGACTCATCTCCCCTGTAGTCTTTAAATTTGCTGTTCCTTGCAGCTCTTCTCTATTCAACTCCTACCCCCCATCCCTCAGGGGATGCAGGGGATCCAGGTTTGGAAAATGCCGTCCTGTCCAGGGATACGCATTTTAGGGATTCTCCCCTGGCACCCACAGCTAGGGAGTCCCCATATGTGAAGACTCATTCCTGCTTGTTCCTGGAGATAGCACAGTTACTTACCTGTAACAGGTGATCTCTGGGAACAGCAGGAATTAGTCTTCACAACTCACCCACCTCCCCTTGGAGTTGTATCTATCTATTTCCTTTCCTCTGTCTCTCCTTTCTGTCTCAGCTATGAAACTCAACTGAAGAGAGGCAGTGGGAAAGGCAGGAAGTCACCGCGCAGGCGCGAGGGATGCTCCCAAAAGCTTTCTGATTGGATGCTGAGGAGCATTCCTGTGCAGGCTCCGTTGGTACCGACGTACCCATATGTGAAGACTAATTCCTGCTGTTTCCAGAGATCACCTGTTACAGGTAAGTAACTGTGCTATATTAGCACAGTCTGACTTTATTTAACCAGATAAATCAGGCCACAAAAATGGCTGTCCTGAAATTATCTGGATAAGTTTAACTGCACACCAGCTCTCTCAATGTTAGACACCATAGTAATTGTGGGCAAATAAGGACTAATTTACCCAGGCTCCTTTGCCCTTATCACTTTTGTATCTAACCTATACATGCCTGAAGTATAGACAGCGATGATGTTGGAATGTCATTCATAAGCTGGTAAAATGTTCGGTATCCAGACAAGACAATGAAATTTAGAAAGAAGAAATTACCTATTGGTTAATGCTGTCATGAGGCTTAATCTGAATACAGCTGAGGGAGTTCAGAGAAGGGCAACAAAGCTCTAAAAGGAGGTGGTGGGGGGGATGAAGAAATTCTAGAAAGATTTAGGAGGCCCATCATGTGAAAAGAAGATTGGGGAGGATATTAGGATTAATATTTGTCTATGAATATTGAATGGCTTTTTGCGAGAAACTATTCGGAGTAGTTGGAAATCATAAGACCAGAGGGCATGAATTGCAATGAATGTTCTATTGACCTCAAGTTTAAGGGGAATGTTTTGTTTATCGTTTTGAATATAAAGCTCTAGATTATCATATCTCTTTGAGAGCTGTGTGCATTCATTACATATATTCTGTGTAGCTAAAATAGCAATGTCACAGTCTGTTTAAAGAGAAAAACAAAATTTGATACATGGAGAAGATGAATGAAGTCGACTAACAAATGTTTTATTTAGTTGTCTAAGGTCAGGTTAACTCTGCAAGGTAACTGAATATTTGGTGTTTTTCAGTGTTTAGGCAGTGATTCTCCCTAATCATGCACAAACTGGAGAGATGTTTTTCCATAGTAGCTCTCTAGGTGTAATATTTAAATCACAGCAGACAGTATTTTTTAAAATGATGGTCACTGTGGTCACTTAGAATCTGGATACTGGCTTGCGCTGAATATCCGCTTCAGCAGCGACAATATTCAGCCGCTATCCCTATAGCCAATCTGTATGCACCTAAGGCAGCTTTTTTGCTGTCCCAAGCAAAGTGGATTTATGTATTTATTTTAGTGCCTTCGAGTCAGTGCTGACTCCCGGTGACCCAGCAGTTCCTGTGTTTTCTTGGCAGTGTGACTGGAAGCAGATTGCCAGGTCTTTCTTCCGAGGCAATGGAAGGTTAAGTGATTTGCCCAAGGCTACAAGGAGTGCTAGTGGGAATCAAACCCTGGTCTCTCGATTACCAAGCCAGTGCTCTGACCACTAGGCCACTCCTCCGCTCTGCTATCTGCATAATGGCATTGAAAATTGCTACTATTAACATCCAACTCCTTCCCCAGCATGATCCGAATAGCACGGAGGCGGTCTGAGGTAATATACTCTTTGGATAGTGCTGCTGAATATTGCTCTCATCGGCACTTAGCAAGTGCTGCAAGCTAGATAAATGCCTTTGAATATCGACCCCTCTGTTTTTTCTTAGCCGCTTTGACCAGTGGCCTTTGTTAAGGGACATTGCCTTGTTGAGGATGAAGAGGAGGAAGTCATCAAGGGACATTTTTCTCTGACTTTATAAGAATTGGAAGCTGAATTAGAGCAGATATGTCACAGTGAGCCATTTAGAAAAGGGCAGTTGTGCCAGCAGTGTAGGTAATTAGGTTTCCTTTACTTGGGGGCACAGGCTTGATCTGGTAGTTAAAATACTGAATCACCACTGGAACACAACTTCAGATGACTTTATCCCTGGCACAGGAGCGGAGGAGTAGCCTAGTGGTTAGAGCACTGGCTTGGGAACCAAGAGACCCGGGTTTGATTCCCACTAGCACTCCTTGTGGCCTTGGGCAAGTCACTTAACCCTCCATTGCTCAGAAAAATCCAAGTTATCAATGACCCTGTTCAATGTACATTTACTAAGTTTAAGTTACAATGTAAACCGCTTTGATTGAAATAAAGCGGTATAAAAAAACCCTGTTAAATAAATAAATAAAACCCAGTAAAATGACGGTGGGCAAGTATCATCACTGTCTCCAACCTCCCCCTCTTAGAACTTTTATCTTGCCCTGGTGTCAGATCATGCATCTCAAAGCTTGTCTGCATGTACCTAAGTTGTTAAAGAACACTGGACTCAAATGTGGCTCATTTACAACTTATCATTTGCATAACACCGTTTACAAATTACATTGGTTCACTTTATCCTAAACGTATCTAAACTACCAGTGGGGAAACAGGGAAGCGGCAGAAGGGTGAAGTAAAATGCAAACCATAGAGAAGAGGTTGCACAGAAAAAGAAGGAAGGAACAGATAAACAGCTTGGCGTCTTCCTGAAGCGAATCACGTTTCCCTACATAGATGCAGCAGGATACTTTGCAGGCTGTGGTGCGTTATCCTGGACCAGCATCACCAGATTGAGGTTTTAAGTGAGTTTTAAAGATCACATGGGTCCATTCTGTCTTTTTTTTTTCAGACACACATGCACACAGAGCAAAAGTTATAGAAAAATCAGGCTTAGTGAGAGTTTGTTTTTCTTCCACTGCCAGGTTCGTGTAGGAGAATAAACACTAAATCCCAGAGTGAAAATATTCATGCAGATACACTGTTCCTTTTCATTATTTAGTACTTGGAATTTTCTATTGCTTCTGGGGCTTTGGGAACAAATTTTGATTGCAGGCTTCCAAACAAGGCACTAACATGATTAGTTTACAGTTTCAGTGTGTTTTTATCAAGCTTTATGACACTAGATTGTTCATTCATTGGTAGTTTTTATCGGCTATAAAAATGTTTAAACTACTACAATACTTTAATGTAGAATTTATAAAGTAAATGCCTGTAACGTTTGTGATAAAATCCCTTGAAATGGTATTTCACTAACTGCTGCTTGATCAGTGTTATATATTTTTGTATTTCAGCTGCTGTATTTTTATCATACGCACTGTAACAAAACCTGGTGGTGGATTTAATCTGTACATTTGTATGTCCTGACTCATTTAAGGACAAGCATGGGAAGCATTTGGGCAGGGAGCATGTAGTCCATAGCCAAAATGAAATAAATCCTTAAAAGAGATTTAAAGATGCATCTTGAACTTCAATGCTCCAAAGACTGATAGTGCCAAACCCCTAAGATATTGGTGGAAATTTTGAAACTGCCCACATGGGAACTCAGTAGCACAAAAAGGTAGACTACTATGAAATTATGAAGGGTTTTTTTTCATCAACAACCAGGATTAAGTCAGGCGCACAAGCAGATGATGTCATCTGATGGCTTTCCCAAAGCTTACAGTGGAGTTGGTCCAGAGGACAGTTACTAAAATGGTCAGTAAGTCTTTGTCATAATGCATATGGGGGCAGACTTAACTATGTATATTTTGGAAGAAAGACGAGAGAGGGGAGATGTGATGAAGATATTTAAATATTTCTATAATATAAGTGCACAGGAGGTTGCCCTTTTCCAATGGAACGAAAGCTGTGGAAATGGGGCTTATATGATGAGGGTGAAAGTTGGTAGTCTTGGGAGTAATACAAGGAAATATTTCTTCACTGAAAGTGCTGGGGATGCCTGGAACAGCCTTCCAGTGGAGGTTGTGCAAATGATGACAGCCCTCTAACTTCAAACTTAGTAGGACTCCAAACTTGGTT
Organism: Ichthyophis bannanicus; assembly: GCA_033557465.1. Taxonomy (NCBI): domain Eukaryota; kingdom Metazoa; phylum Chordata; class Amphibia; order Gymnophiona; family Ichthyophiidae; genus Ichthyophis; species Ichthyophis bannanicus. The sequence goes on along the minus strand of CM066032.1, from coordinate 1,760,452,410 downwards.
ATTTGAGCAAATGTTTTAGTATTATTTGATCTATCAAAGCTGATTCCTCCATTTCCCTTCCCTCCCTCCTGTTTCTCTTCTGTTCTGCTCATGTGCAGACATCCAAATTTATCCTCTCCTGTGCAGTGATCTTCAGATCGGCCTCCATTAGATTCCACTCCGATTCTGTTCACAGTAGCTAGCAGGTCTTCTCCATCGGTTTTGCTGCATGCAGTTCTTCAGAAGATGCAGGGCCGATGCAAGGGTATTGGGTGCCCTAGGCAAACCTTCAGCCTTCTGCGCGCCTCCTCTCTCCAAGATTTTGATAATTAAACTCAACAATTATGATCGTCACACCACCACCCCTCCCACAACAATCCTATAGAATGCATAATTTATTTTATTTTATTTTTATTTATTTATTTAGTGTACATTTGTAGCCCGCTGCTTCCAGTGATCAGCAGCGGTGTCTATACATAGGAGGTTTGGCTGTACTGGCCAGGATTAATTTATATACAATGTGATTTGGGGGAGGGGGGGGATAGAGCACAGCAAGCATAGGGTTACAAGATTTACAGTAGATTGAATATTGTAGTTACATACAGGTACTTAATACATATTTACAGTGGCTGCCTGTTAGGGCTTTACAATACAAAGGTTTTACAAATGATGACCCTTATATACAAATTTATACATTGCTGAGTTTACTTCAGGAGGTTAGTATATTTCATGTGGTTAGGTTGTAATGTGCTTGGAAAAGATGTGTCTTGAGTAGTTTTCTAAAGTCTTTCAAATCACTGACTTCACGTAGTTCGGTTGGCAATCGGTTCCAGAGTGCTGGAGCTGTAAAGGAGAAAGCTCGGTTGCTGGTGCAAGCATTAACCTTTGCAAAGCACTTCGGGATACAGAGGGTGTTGAGGTTCTGTGTTCTTCTACTTCTATTGCTAGGTAGTTTTGCTATTAGGCTGTTGAGGTGTGATGGCGCTATATCATGTGTATATCATGTGTATATCATGTGTATATCATGTAATTGGATGTTATACTTTTAAATAGGGTATCCTTCCATCCCCTTTACCATTTTGGTGGTGGATCTCTGTACTTTTTCTAATTCTGATATATCCTTTTTAAGATATGGCGACCAGAATTGCACACAATATTCAACTTTGCTTGATGTATATGTGTAAACTTTGCTTGGTTTGTATGTGTCTACTTGCTCTCCCTGCACATAAAAATATGTTGTGTTGGTTCTTTGAGTTAGTGGGGCTGTCAGGACCTATTTTGCTTTGACTGCTGTAGCTCTATCTCCAGGAACAAGCAGGAATATAGTCTTCACATATGGGTATCGTCGTTACCGACGGAGCCTGCGCGGGAACGCTCCAGAGTCCAATAGGAATGCTTTTGGGAGCACCCCACAGCGCATGCATGCTGCCTTACCGCCTCTGTACCTCTCTCACTTCAGTTCTTCATTTTCCGCGGAGCTGACAGGACATGTACCCTGTCACCGCAGAAAATTTCCTTTTATTCTTTGTTTTTTTTTGGTCGCGTCTGCCTTCATTCAACTCCTATCGGTACCGCTGGTTCTTCTTCTTCTTTCTTTTAAAAAAAACCCCTTATATTTTCTTCAGGGGTCTTTCCCCTGTTTCAGGTGCTAGGCGCCATTTTGGCCACTAGGCCCACTTTTCTTCAGGCATGGAGAAACCAGCTAGTGGTTTCACAAAATACTCAAAGTATGGCGGTACCATTTCCGTCACCGACACCCATAATTGGTGTCTAAAATGTTTAGGTTCTGAACATTGTCCAACGGAGTGTCTCTCCTGCACGAGGATGACCAAAAGGGGCCTGCAGAATAGAGCTGCAAAACTTGGTACCCTTTTTGCCACGGATACGATGTCACTTGCATCGACGTCCTCCAGGGCTTCATCTTCCTCCCATGGATCTCAGGTAACTAAACGTAAGTCTTCTAAGACTGGCTGGTCCTCGAAGGTTAAATCTCCTTCAAAGTATCGAGATGCCACTGGCGTTACCCTCGAGGCTGGTTCACTGGCAAAACAACCCCGACGGGAGTCTTCAGGCTCCAAAGCATTAACAGGGCTCCAGGATGTTCTAGAGGCTTCCACCTCTGCAGAACTACTGGTGCCATGTTCTGGGGTCATAGTCGCTTCCACCGGTACCGACACCCAGGCATCGGCAGGAGCAATGGATAAAAGAATCCTCGCTATTGAACGCAGTCTAGCATCCCTCTTAGCAGCTTCGGTATCGCTAAGACTGCTACAGACGGTTCAACAGGTATCGGTACCGACATCGGTTTTGGTACCGACAGTACCTGCTTTGACAGGACTGCTTCCCCCATGCCGAGCCTTGAGTCTATCTCGGGTATCGGGGATCAGGAACTGAGACATTTCGGTACCGACTTCGAGCAGTACCGATACCATGCGTTACAGAAGCACCTGGTAAAGAGTGCCTTTGAGTCTTCCAATTCCGATGACTCTGACGATTCTACTGGTACCAGAGCGAACCTACTAGAGGATTCAACTCCTTCTCCTCAACACAGGATGTCTCCTCCAGAAGATATATCCTTCCAGGATTTCATACGTGATTTAGCAAAGGGCCTTGCAATCACTGCGATTCCAGAAAAGGAACCTAGGGCAGAAGAATTAAGAATTCTACAATACCCTATGGCTCCAAGGAGACAGCTATGCTTCCCATTCACAAGATTTTACATGATCTGATATTGAGACTATGGGAAACTCCTTTAATGATATCTTCACATTCCCGACGCCTTGACACTATGTACCGAGTGCCAAGTTGTCCTGGTTTTCAAAAAACTCAGTTACCAAACCATTCAATGGTAGTGGAATCATCCATGCAAAGAATCAAGAGTGCTAAAATACATTCTTCTAATCCTCCAGGCCGGGAATCCAGGACACTCGATGCCTTTGGGCGTCAATGTTTTCAATCCTCCATGCTATCAGCCAGGATCAGTTCCTATATTCTTTATATGGGAATGTTCCTGGAAGAAGTCACAAAAGATTTAGAGCTCATTAGCCCTTGTGTCTCTGAGGAAAAAAGAGCAGACTACCTTATTCTGGTCAAGCATGCCCAGAATGTCTCTAAATTCATGAACCATGCTACCTTTGATTGCTTTGAATGTATTAGCAGAACCTCTGCTATATCCATAGGAGCATGTCATATTGCTTGGCTTCAAGCATCAGACTTAGAACAGTGGGTGCAAGAAAAGCTGGGAAACATTCCTTGTACAGGAGAAAATCTCTTTGGCAAGGACTGGCAGGACAAGGCTAATCAGCTTGAATCTGAAAATACTACCTTGAACAGACTATCAAAGTCTACAGCCAACCCAGCAAAGAAGAAAACATTAAAAAAAACCTTTTTCAGCAAGAAAAAGAAGCCTTACCTATCTTACACCCATCAAAGCCACTGTCCACTTCATGTTCCCCAGAAGGGGCATCAACAGAACAGACAGCAAAGAAAGCCGCAAGCTCAAAGAGCTCAACCGGCCCAACAGACCCAGCCCCCTCAGGATCTTTGACTTCTACCTAGAGAACTTAGTCATTCTGTCCCTGAAAGGTCCAGAACCCTTAACCATTCCAGGAAGACTATGCTATTTTGCCAAAAGATTATTATTGGCCTCTTATTTTTGAACGATCAAAATTATAATCCAAAAAAACGAAAGTCGTTCACCTTCACCACTGCGAGGATCAGAGATAACTACAGAGGTCTCAGTTAAAAAGAGCACTGCCGCTCAGACTTACGCCAGTCTGCAGCAAAGTGCTTTGTCACATCAACGACCTCAAAAATAATCATGAATCAGGCAACTAGTCTTCAATTTTTCAAGTATAAACTAGTAGTTACTCTAAACTTATCTTGTAAGACTAGATGCCGCTATACCGCTCATTGATCCCAACGTCCATCCCCGGTACCAACGAGACGTTTCACACGAATGGTTTCTTCAGGGGATCATTCAAAATCAATAAAACTGGGAACAAACAAAAACAAAAACATTCACCACCACTCCAACCCCAGCTATTCACCACCAAACCCCTACATAAAAACCTAAATAGAAGTGCCAACATCAAATTCTTACCACAGATGCTGCCCGCATTCAATCTAACTTCAGCTCCATACCGCTCTTCATGCACTGAAAGCTGTAACTGCCTTACTAAACAAAAACGCCGCGCATGCAAAATACAAGCCAAGACTCCATCTTTAAAGCCCCCGAAACGTTCAATACAACTGCGCCTACCTATCCAAGACTCATACGTCACTCACACTAAAACAAATGGCATCAAAAGAACTCCCTCCCACTTTCACCTTCTCCACCACATTTCCATCAAGAGGAAAAGTACCCTCTACGTTAATATAGGGCTGTAAAGCAAAAGAAAAAGAAAAAAAACCTTACCACTATACATAACCGCTTCTCACTCAACTCATTCCTTACTCTGTAACAAAATATCATACCAGACACCATCTAGAAAACTATGATAAAATATATCTAATTAAAAACATGCCGACCATTCTATACTGTTATTTAAACCCATCGGGGCAAGAGTGTTCAATCGATAAATGAATCTCTGCTCATTCTTAGTCAATACTTGATCAAGAATCCTACTCTGTCTCCCCTTAGCCACCTGATCAATACACAAACAGCGCAATTCCTCAAATAAATGACCCTGGTTGTACACAATGCAGAACAATGGGAGCCTCCAAAATCTTACGATTCAGGCGGCTCCGATGTTCTCTCATGCGTGTGCGAAAAGGACGCGTTGTCTTTCCTATATAACACAAACCACATGGACATAATATAGCATAAATTACATTACTCGAACCGCAAGTGGTCTTATGTTTCAACCTAACAATTACTCACTGATATACAAAATCCGTAGCGGTGATTGTAATCGCGCAAATGTCACACGCTCCACACCTCTCATGTCCCACCTCCATAACGGGCCGAGACCCTTCCAAAACAGGTGGCAACTCTGCAGGACTCTACCATTCCTTTAAATTACGATCCCTTTGCCAGACACACCTTGCCGTTTTATCAGCTAACCCCGGTACTGCCGCCAAATGTTACCATGTTTTTAAAGGACTTTTTGAATCCCATTGCTGAGCGGGGAATATTTTGTAATTAAATTAATATTATCACCGTCCAGGTCAACTGCCCTACGAGAAGGTTTCATTTCTAACAGGGCAGCTCCATGGTTGAACAACGCCCTGGAATAAGCCCGTTTAACTATAGGGCCTGGATGCCATCTCTGTACAAAACTGTTATACAGCTGTTTTGATTTGCTTTTAATGATATTTGCATCGACGTCTTCCAGGGCTGCTTCTTCCTCCCATGGATCTCAGGTAACCAAACATAAGTCCAGCCGGTCCTCGAAGGGTAGATCTCCTTCCAAGCATCGAGATGCCTCCGGGCTTGCCCTCGAGGATCCTGCACCGGAAAAACAACCCCGGCGGGAAGCTCCGGCTTCCAAAGCTCCACCTATGGGGTTACAGGTTGACATCGATCGCACGGCCTCGACGGATCACCTGTTAGAATGCTCTGGGGTACCGGCGCAACCTTTCGGTACCGAATTCCAGGCATTCATGGCGTCGATGGATCAGAATGTCCTATCCATGCAGCAGGCTATCACGGCCTTCATTCAAGCTGCGACGCCGCTGATACCACAACAAACTCCGTTGTTTGTATCGGCTCCGGTACCGGCACCAGTGTCGGTACCGGTACCGACTGCATCGACATCGACCAGGATGCCGACTGCAGCGGTTCCCTGTCCAGGGATGCCCATCGGTACCGAACCGGTACCGATGACGCCCGATGTCGATACCGCTCGGTATGCGTATCGAGCTTTGGAAGAACACCCTGACAGTCGATACTTCGATTCCTCCGAAGATTCTGATGCATCGGAGGCATCTGCTGAAGTATCCATAGCCCTTCCCGAAGAGCCTTCTTCTCCAAAAAGAAGAATGTCTCCTCCAGAAGACTTGTCCTTTCAAGACTTCATAAGAGAAGTGGCTAAAGGACTCTCTATTTCAGTAACCTCTGAATTAGAGCCTAGAGCTAAAAAATTGGATATTTTAGGTTATTCTAAGGCTCCTAAGGAGGCAGTCACCTTGCCAATTCATGAGATTCTTTATGATCACGTGATTGACTTATGGGAGACTCTTCTCACTATCTCTCCTCATTCTCGTAGATTGGACACTATGTACCGTGTCCCTCCTTGTCCTGGTTTTCATAAAACACAGCTTCCTCACCATTCTATTGTGGTGGAGTCAGCTATGAAAAAGATAAAGAGTGCAAAAAGACACTCCTCTGCTCCTCCAGGAAGAGAATGCAGGACCTTGGATGCTTTTGGTAGGAAAATCTTCCAAGCCAGTATGCTCATTGCCAGAATCAACTCCTATAGTCTCTATATGGGTATGTTTCTGAAAGAAGTTGCAGATAAGCTGCACACTTTCCTCCCTTTTCTTCCAGAGGATAAAAGGGAAGAATTTCTTATTTGGCTTAAGCATACTCAAGATATTTCAAAGTTTTCCAACCGTGCAGCCTTTGACTCCTTTGAGGGTGCCAGCAGAGCTTCGGCCATTGCCATAACTGCTCGCAGAATTGCTTGGCTCCAGGCTTCTGATCTAGAATCTTGGGTCCAGGATGGCTTGGGAAATCTTCCCTGTATAGGAGAAAACCTGTTTGGCAAAGATTGGCAAATAAAAGCCACTCAAATGGATGCAGAAAATTCTGCTTTGGATAGACTTTCAAAGTCAACCTCCATTCCTGCCAAGAAAAAACCTTTCAAGAAGTCTTTTTTTCAAAAAAGGCAGATTCCATCCTACTTCTGGCCAACAATCATCTACAGGTCGTTTTGCTGCTAAGCGTCAGCAACCTAAACAGGCCAGGCCTAAGCCTAAAGGGGCTGTTGAAACTCAGCAGACCCAGCCTCCTCAGGGCTTTTGACGTGATGCTAGAGAACTTAGCCTTTCTGGTTCTGAAACAGCCAGAGCCTCTCACCATTCCAGGAAGGTTAGCTCATTTTGCTCCCAGATGGGAGCAAATTACAGCAGAGCAGTGGACCCTCTCCATCATAAGGGAGGGCTACAAACTTCATTTCTTAAACCTTCCTCCTCACACCATGGTGAGACATTTCAATTCTCCAACATCTCTCCTCGACCTTCTAGGGGCAATAGAGGAAGTACCTCTTCTTCAACAAGGGTCAGGGTTTTACTCCCCCTACTTTCTGATCCCAAAGAAAACAGGGGGCTACAGACCCATATTAGATCTCAGAGAATTGAACAAATTTCTATGCAAGGAGAAATTCAAGATGCTTTCTCTGGGCACTCTCCTTCCATACCTTCAGAGTCAGGATTGGCTTTGTTCTCTAGATCTCAAGGATGCGTACACACATGTCCTCATCCATCCTTCTCACAGAAGATTCCTCCGTTTTCTTTTTCAAGGAAAGCATTACCAATGCAGGGTGCTTCCTTTCGGTCTGGCCTCTGCTCCAAGAGTGTTCACCAAATGCATGGCAGTAGTAGCTGCATTTCTACGCACTCTGGGAATATTTGTATTCCCATACCTGGACGACTGGCTCATCCGAGCTCCATCTCGGTCAGAAGCCCAGACTTCCCTGGACTGCACAAGGCGCATTCTGCAGTATCTGGGACTTGTGTTAAACCTCCCAAAGTCCCAACTCACCCCTACTCAGTCCCTAGAGTTCATAGGGGCCTGGCTAGATACTACCACTGCAAGGGCCTATCTTCCTCAGGCCCGTTGCCTACGCCTAGTGCAGTTAGCCTCCCAGGTTCAGTCAAAGAGCCATTTAACTGCCCGGGAGATGCTACAACTGCTAGGCCACATGGCATTCACAGTCCCCTATGCTCACCTTCACACGAGAGCAGCTCAATGGACTTTGTCCACCCAGTGGACTCAAGCATCAGGGGCTCTGTCAGACAAAATAGCAACCTCCAGGCGCCTCTTTTGGTCTCTCCAGTGGTGGAAGTCCACCCAAAATCTGTTGCTGGTGTCCCCCTTCCAACAGTTGTTGCCCCAGGCAACCCTCACAACAGATGCCTCCCAAACAGGTTGGGAAGCTCATCTGTAAGACCTCTCCACTCAGGGCACTTGGTCTCCACAGGAGACCTCTCTACATATCAACCACTTGGAGTTCCGAGCAGTTTTTCTAGCTCTCAAGGTCTTCCATACCCTGCTCAGCTACAAGACAGTCCTCATTCATACGGACAATCAGGTAGCCATGTTTTACATAAACAAGCAAGGAGGAACTGGCTCTCTGTCGCTTTGCAACGAAGCTTTAAAGATTGTGGGCCTTCGCCAGAGAGCATCAAATCCATCTCCTGGCCGTATACCTTCCAGGAATCCAAAACTCTTGGGCAGACAGACTCAGTCGAGTTCTGCTTCCACACGAATGGTCCCTGCACATGGACCAGGTACTCAGAATCTTTCAAGAGTGGGGAACCCCGGACATAGACCTCTTTGCAAGTCCGTGGAATGCCAAATTCCCCGGTTCTGTTCCAGAATTCCGTGTCAGGGAGTTCAGGCCAAGGATGCCTTCCTCTTTCACTGGGGTCAAGACTTCCTGTATGCCTTTCCACCCATTCCCTTGATTCCCAAGACTCTGTTCAAGCTCCAGAGGGATCAAGGATCCATGATCCTCATAGCTCCACGCTGGCCACGCCAAGTGTGGTACCCTCTACTTCTACATCTCTCTCAAGCTCGCTCCCTAGACTTGGGAGCTGCTCCAGACCTTCTGTCCCAGGAGGAGGGGACTTTGTGGCACCCAAACCCCAAGTCCCTTCACCTCAGAGCTTGGTTGCTGAAGGCCTAGACCTTCAAGGTTGGAATCTTTCTCAACAAGTGAAGGATATCCTCCATGCTTCCAGAAAACCTTCTACTAGACGTTCCTATGCTTTTAAATGGAAAAGGTTTTCCATTTGGTGTACTGAGAAGAGTCTTGACCCTCTAGCACTACCTTTGAATTCTCTATTGGAATATTTCCTGAATCTCTCCAATGCAGGCCTTAAGACGAATAAGGGTCCATTTGAGTGCTATTGCAGCATCCCTTAAGCCTATCAATGGACAGCCTATCTCCTCTCATCCTCTTATTGCAAGATTCATGAGAGGCCTAACTTTAACTAAGCCTCCCATTAGGCCTCCTCCGGTGGCATGGGACTTAAATCTGGTTCTTGGTCAGCTTATGAAGCCACCTTTTGAAACCTTAGCCACCACCTCCTTGAAATTTCTTTCCTGGAAGGTTATTTTTCTCATTGCAGTCACCTCAGCTCGCCGCATCAGTGAACTGCAGGCCTTAGTGGCTAATCCACCTTATACAAGGTTCCATCATGATAAGGTAGTCCTTAGGACCAATCCACACTTTATGCCTAAAGTGGTCTCACCTTTTCATCTTAATCAAGAGGTGTATTTACCTGTCTTTTTTCCAGGTCCTCATGCATCAAGTGCAGAGAGGAATCTTCATACCCTGGATTGTAAGAGAGCTCTTGCCTTTTACTTACAAAGGACACAGCAACATAGAAAGTCTTCTCAACTCTTTGTTGCTTTTGATCCCTCTCATTTGGGACTTCCAGTCTCTAAGAGGACACTGTCCAATTGGATTGCTCAGTGTATTTCTTTCGCCTACCAGAGTAAGAACCTTTCTCTGGAGGGCCATGTCACAGCTCATAATGTGAGGGCCATGGCCACCTCTATGGCTCATCTAAATTCTGTGTCCATCGGCCAGATCTGTCGAGCGGCCACCTGGGCCTCGGTTCATACCTTCACAGGCCATTATTGTTTGGACAAGGACTCACGCCGGGATGCCTTGTTTGGTCAGGCTGTTCTCAAACACCTGTTCCATTCTTAATCAACTCTTTCCCTCCTTCCCTGGATGGATGCCTGAGATCCATAGGAGGAGGTAGAGCCCTTCCCAGGGTCTCATAACCTTGGGGATCTCCCAGGCATCTCTAGCTAGGGAGTCCCCATATGTGAAGACTCATTCCTGCTTGTTCCTGGAGATAGCACAGTTACTTACCTGTAACAGGTGATCTCTGGGAACAGCAGGAATAAGTCTTCACAACCCACCCACCTCCCCTAGGAGTTGTATCTCTCTATCTATCTTTCCTTTCCTCTCTCTCTCTTTGTCTCTGCTTTAAAACTAGAACTGGGGCAAGGCGGTTGGGAAAGGCAGGAAGGCAGCATGCAGGCGCTGTGGGATGCTCCCAAAAGCTTTCCTTTTTGGGAAGCTGGGGAGCGTTCCCACGCAGGCTCCGTCGGTACCGACGTACCCATATGTGAAGACTTATTCCTGCTGTTCCCAGAGATCACCTGTTACAGGTAAGTAACTGTGCTTTATCTCCAAAGAACTAAGCCACATAGAAAATCTTCCCAGCTTTTTGTGGCTTTTGACTCTAGTCATTTGGGACTTCCAGTTTCCAAAAGAACTCGGTCAAATTGTATTGCAGATTGCATATCCTATACTTATCAGAGTAAAGGACTTTCTCTCGAGGACCATGTCACCGCTCACAATGTGAGAGCAATGGCAGCCTCAACGGCTAACTTTCGTTCTGAGTCTATTGATGACATCTGCAGAGCAGCCACTTAGGCTTCGGTACACACCTTTACAACCCACTACTGCTTAGACAAGGACTCCCGTCCGGGTGCCTTGTTTGGCCAGGCTGTTCTCCAGCATCTCTACCATACTTAATACAACTCCTACCCACCATCCACGGGTTGGATGCCAGAGGTCCATGGGAGGAAGCATGACCCATCTCACCTGGGTTCGCAGCTTGCTGGGGTCACCCCTTGGCATCTTTCAGCTTGGCATCTTGGCAAAACCTTTTCCTACAATGGAGAAACCTGCCTCAGGTTTCAAAAAGTGCACCAAGTGTGGCGGTACCATTTCCGTCACCGACACCCATGAATGGTGTTTAAAATGTTTAGGTCCTGACCACTCCATCACGGATTGTATGTCCTGTACCATGATGTCTAAAAGAGGTCAGCAGAACCGAGCTGCTAAGCTCAGTACCCTGTTTCCCTATGATGCAGCTTCGGTGGCATCGACGTCTTCCAGGGCTGCTTCTTCCTCCCGTGGATCTCAGGTAACTAAACATAGGTCCAGCCGGTCCTCAAAGGGTAGATCTCCTAAGCATCGAGATGCCTCTGGCGTTGCCCTTGAGGATTCTGCACTGGCAAAATTGCCCCAGCGGGAGGCTTCGGCTTCCAAAGCATTATCGGGGCTCCAGGATGTTCTCGAGGCCTCGACCTCGGCAGAACTACTGGTGCCATGCTCTGGGGTACCTGCGGTCTTCTCCGGTACTGACATCCAGGCATCGGCAGCGTTGATAGACCAGAGAGTCCTGGCTATTGAGCACAGTCTGGCAGCTCTCCTTGTGGCATCGATGCCCTCGGAACTGTGACAGACAATCCGGCCGGTACCGATAGCATCAACATTGGCATCGGTGTCTGCTTTGCCAGTACCCAGTCATCCGATGCCCTCGGGTACCGATACCCCGGTACCGATTACTCCCGGTACCGACTTCGGTCGGTACAGGTATCGGGCTCTTCAAGAGCATCCGGACAGACGGTACTTCGAGTCCTCAGAAGAATCTGAGGATTCTGACAGTTCTGTCGATGCAGGAATGCTTCTCCCAGAGGAGCCCTCCTCCCCTAAGCGCAGGATGTCTCCTCCAGAGGATATTTCCTTCCTGGGTTTTATCAGGGAGGTGGCTCGGGGTCTGTCCATTTCTGTGGCCCCTGAAACAGAGCCAAGAGCTAAGGAGTTGGAAATTTTACAATATCCCAAAACGCCTAAGGAGGCAGCTACCTTGCCCATTCATGAGATTTTGCATGATCTCATGTTAAGGATGTGGGAGACTCCTCTTACCACCTCTCCTCATTCTCGCAGACTGGATACTCTGTATCGAGTCCCTCCTTGTCCTGGTTTCCAGAAAACTCAGCTTCCTCACCACTCTATTGTAGTGGAATCAGCTATGAGAAGGATCAAGAGTGTAAAGAGGCATGCCTCTAATCCTCCAGGACGTGAGTGCAGAACCCTGGATGCTTTTGGACGTCGTGTCTTCCAAGCTTCCATGCTTTCTGCCAGGATCAGTTCCTATAGTCTTTACATGGGAATGTTCCTGAAGGAGGTCATAGATGATTTAGAGGCCTTGAGTCCTATTCTTCCTGAGGATAGAAGACAGGATTTTCTCACATTGGTCAAACATGCCCAAGATGTTTCTAAATTTGTCAACCATGCAGCCCTTGACTGCTTTGAGTGCATAAGCAGAACCTCTGCCATTGCCATAGGCACACGTAGAATTGCTTGGCTCCAGGCATTTGATCTGGAGCTCTGGGTACAAGACAAATTGGGAAATATCCTTTGTACTGGTGAGAACCTGTTTGGTAGAGATTGACAGGAAAAGGCCAATGAGTTGGATGCTGACAACTCTACCTTGGATAGATTATCCAAGTCCACAGCTGATCCTGCTAGAAAGAAATCGTTCAAGAAACCATTCTTTTCTAAGAAGAAAAGATATTATCCTGCTTAAGCTCAGCAGGGACGTTCTGCAGGTCAGCTTGTCAGGAAAGGTCAGCAACCACCCAAGCAGAAGAAAGCAAAGACTGCTAAGCCTCAACCGTCTCAGCCTCCACAAGGCCTTTGACTTTCAGCTAGAGAACTTAGCCTTTCTGGCTCTCGTGGGACCAGAGCCTTCCACCATTCCAGGAAGGTTATGTCACTTTGCCCCCAGATGGGGGCAGATAACAGCAGAGCATGGGACACTTTCTATCATAAAGGAGGGGTACAGGCTTCATTTTTCAAGGATGCCCCCTCCCACAATAATAAGGCAGTTCAATTCTCCGACACCTCTCATCAACCTGTTGGGCCAAGAGGTCACTATCCTTCTTGCCCAAGGGGCGATAGAAGAAGTACCCATTCCTCATCAAGGTACGGGGTTTTACTCCCCCTATTTCATTATCCCAAAGAAAAAAAGGGGGATACAGGTCTATCTTGGACCTCAGAGAATTGAACAAATTCCTTGTCAAAGAGAAATTCAAGATGATTTCTCTCGGAACTCTGCTGCCATACCTTCAGAGTCAGGATTGTCTTTGTTCTCTAGATCTCAAGGATGCGTACACCCATGTTCTCATCCATCCAACTCACAGAAAGTTCCTTCAGTTCCATTTTCAGCAAAAGCACTACCAATTTATTTATTTATTTTTATTTATTTAACAAACTTTTATACAGGGTGCTTCCTTTTGGCCTGGCCTCAGCACCAAGGGTGTTCACGAAATGCATGGCTGTTGTAGCAGCATATCTCCAGGAACAAGCAGGAATGAGTCTTCACATATGGGTATCGTCGGTACCGACGGAGCCTGCGCGGGAACGCTCCCCAGCGTCCAAAAGGAAATCTTTTGGGAGCATCCCACAGCGCCTGCGCGCTGCCTTCCCGCCTTTCCCAACCGCCTCTCTCCAGTTCTTCTTTTCCACGGAGCCAGCAGGTCGTGTTCCTGTCACCGCTGAAGAATTTCTTATTTTCTTTTATTTCTTTGGTCGCGTGTCTGCCTTCTCGACGCCGGACCGGTACCGCCGGTCTTTTCTTTCTTTATTCTAAAAAAAAAAACCTACTGTTTTTCTCACTTCAGTGCATTTTTTCTTTCTGTGGCCTTAGCCCTATGAAACTTTTTCCTCATGGAAAAGCCCGCCTCCGGGTTTAAAAAGTGCACGAAGTGCAGCGGCACTATTTCTGTCACCGACACCCATGACTGGTGTCTAAAATGTTTAGGTCCTGACCATTCCATTACGGATTGTGAGTCCTGTTCCATGATGTCTAAAAGAGGTCTACAGAATCGAGCAGCCAAGCTCAGTACCCTGTTTCCCTCTGATGCAGCTTTGGTGGCATCGACGTCTTCCAGGGCTTCTTCTTCCTCCCATGGATCTCAGGTAACCAAACTTAAGTCCAGCCGGTCCTCGAAGAGTAGATCTCCCTCCAAGTATCGAGATGCCTCCGGGCTTGCTCTCGAGGAATCCGCACCGGCAAAATTACCCCGGTGGGAGGCTCCGGCTTCCAAAGCTTTATCTATGGGGTCACAGGTTGACATTGATGGCTCGGCCTCGACCGATCACCTGTTGCCATGTTCTGGGGTACCGGTGGTTCCCACTGGTACCGACATCCAGACATTGGTGGCGTCGATGGATCAGAATATTCTGACCATGCAGCGTGCCATCACGGCATTCATAAAAGCTGCGACACCTTCGGTACCGCAACAAACTCCGTTGTCGGTACTGATTCCGGCACCGATATCGGTTCCGGTGCCGGTACCGATTGCATCGACATCGGCTTCGGTGTCGACTGCAGCGGTACACTGTTCTGTGATGCCCATCGGTGTCGATACCACCCGGTACGCGTATCGGGCTCTGCAGGAGCATCCAGACAGGCAATACTTCGATTCCTCTGAAGACTCTGATGAATCAGAGGCCTCTATCGAAGCATCGGTGATCCTTCCTCAGGAGCCAAAAAGGAGAATGTCTCCTCCAGAGGACTTGTCTTTTCAAGACTTCATTAGGGAAGTGGCCAGGGGCCTTTCCATCCCAGTGGCCCCTGAGACAGAGCCTAGAGCCAAAAAATTAGATATTTTACAATATCCTAAGGCTCCTAAAGAGGCAGCCACTTTACCAATACATGAGATTCTTTATGATCTCATGTTGGGCATATGGGAGACTCCTCTCACCACCTCCCCTCATTCTCGTAGGTTGGACACCATGTATCGTGTTCCTCCTTGTCCTGGCTTTCATAAGACTCAGCTTCCTCACCACTCCATTGTGGTGGAGGCTGCTATGAAAAAGATCAAGAGTACAAAAAGGCACTCTTCTACTCCTCCAGGAAGAGAATGCAAAACCTTAGATGCGTTTAGCAGGAGAATTTTCCAGGCCAATATGCTTGTTGCCAGAATCAACTCCTATAGTCTCTATATGGGGATGTTTCTAAAAGAAGTTACAGATCATCTGCAAACTTTGTCTCCTTTTATTTCAGAAGATAAAAGGGAAGAGTTTCTCACCTGGCTTAAACATGCCCAGGATATTTCCAAGTTTTCCAACCGTGCAGTCTTTGACTCTTTTGAAGGTGCCAGCAGAGCCTCGGCTATTGCCATAGGTGCACGCAGAGTTGCTTGGTTACAAGCTTCTGATTTGGAACCCTGGGTTCAGGATGGACTAGGAAACCTTCCTTGTACAGGTGAAAACCTTTTTGGCAAAGATTGGCAAGTAAAGGCCACCCAGATGGATGCTGAAAATTCTGCTTTAGATAGACTTTCAAAGTCTACTTCTGCTTCTTTTAAGAAAAGGTTGTTCAAAAAGGTTTTTTTCCCAAAAAAAGGGAAATATTATTCTGCTTATGGTCAGCAGGCATCTTCTGCAGGTCGTTTTGCTACAAAGAGACAGCAACAACCGAAACAGGCCAAGCCTAAGGCTGCTAGGACTACTACGGCCCAACAGCCTCAGCCTCCTCAGGGCCTTTGACTTACAACTAGAGAACTTAGCCTTTCTGGCTCTAGAACATCCAGAGCCTCTCACCATTCCAGGAAGGTTAGCTCACTTTGCTCCCAGATGGGAACAAATCACAGCAGAGCAATGGACACTCTCCATCATAAGGGAAGGGTACAAGCTTCATTTCTTAAACCTTCCCCCTCACACCATGGTGAGACAGTTCAATTCTCCAACATCTCTCCTCGACCTTCTGGGTCAGGAGATTGCTACCCTTCTTGCCCAAGGGGCAATAGAAGAAGTACCCCTTCTTCAACAGGGCTCAGGGTTCTACTCCCCCTGCTTTCTCATCCCAAAGAAAACAGGGGGCTACAGACCCATTTTAGATCTCAGAGAATTGAACAAGTTTCTATGCAAGGAGAAATTCAAGATGACTTCTCTCGGTACTCTCCTTCCATACCTCCAGAGTCAGGACTGGCTTTGTTCTCTAGATCTCAAGGATGCGTACACCCATGTCCTCATCCATCCAACACACAGAAGGTTCCTTCGGTTCCTTTTCCAAGGAAAGCACTATCAATACAGAGTGCTTCCCTTTGGTCTGGCCTCTGCCCCAAGGGTGTTCACAAAATGCATGGCAGTAGTAGCTGCATTTCTACGCACTCTAGGAATATTTGTATTCCCATATCTGGACGACTGGCTCATCCGAGCTCCATCCCAGTCAGAGGCCCAGGCTTCCCTGGCCTGCACAAGCCGTATCCTTCAATATCTGGGACTTGTAATAAACATCCCAAAATCCCATCTCACCCCTACTCAATCTCTGGAGTTCACAGGGGCCTTACTGGATACCACCACTGCAAGGGCCTATCTTCCCCAGGCCCGTTGCCTAAGCTTGGTGCAGTTAGCCTCCCAGATTCAGTTAAAGTCCCACTTAACTGCTCGAGAGATGTTACAACTGTTAGGCCACATGGCATCCACTGTGCATGTGGTCCCTTATGCTCGCCTTCACATGAGGGCAGCTCAATGGACTTTGTCCACCCAATGGACCCAGGCATCAGGGTGCCTGTCAGACAAAATAGCAACTTCCAGTCGCCTTTTTTGCTCTCTCCATTGGTGGAAGTCCACCCAAAATCTGTTGCTGGGGTCCCCCTTTCAACAGGTGTTACCCCAAGCAACCCTCACAACAGATGCCTCCCCAAAGGGTTGGGGGGCTCATCTACAAGATCTCTCCACCCAGGGCATCTGGTCTCCACAGGAGACATCTCTACATATCAGCCTCTTAGAGCTCAGAGCAATTTTTCTAGCTCTCAGAGTCTTCCACACCCTGCTCAGCTATAAGACAGTCCTCATCCACATGGACAACCAAGTAGCCATGTTCTACATGAACAGGTAGGGGGGGACTGGCTCTCTGTCGCTTTGCAACGAAGCTCTGAGATTGTGGGCCTTCGCCAGAGAGCATCAAATTCATCTCATGGCAGTGTATCTTCCAGGGGTTCAAAACTCTTGTGCAGACAGACTCAGTCGAGTTCTGCTTCCACACGAATGGTCCCTCCATGGGGACCAGATAACCAGGATCTTTCAAATTTGGGGAACCCCAGACATAGACCTGTTTGCAAGTCCGTGGAATGCCAAACTTCCCCAGTTCCGTTCCAGGATTCCGTGTCAGGGAGTTCAGGCCAGGGATGCCTTCCTCCTTCATTGGGGGCAAGACTTCCTCTATGCCTTTCCACCCATTCCCCTAATTCCCAAGACACTGTTCAAGCTTCAGAGAGACAGGGGGTCTATGATCCTCATAGCTCCACGGTGGCCACGCCAAGTGTGGTACCCTCTACTTCTTCATCTCTCTCAAGCTCCCTCCCTGGACTTGGGATCTGCTCCAGACCTCCTGTCCCAGGAGGAGGGAACGTTGTGGCACCCAAATCCCCAGTCTCTTCATCTCAAGGCCTGGTTGCTGAAGGCCTAGACCTTCAAGATTTGCATCTTTCTCAGCAGGTGAAGGATATCCTTCATGCTTCCAGAAAGCCTTCCATTAGACGTTCCTATGCTTTTAAATGGAAAAGGTTTACCATTTGGTGTGCAGAGAAGTGTCTTAACCCTCTTGCAATACCTCTGAATTCTTTACTAGAGTATTTGCTGCATTTATCCCATGCAGGCCTTAAAACGAATTCAGTAAGAGTCCATTTGAGTGCTATTGCAGCATCCCTTAAGCCTCTCAATGGACAGCCTATTTCCTCTCATCCTCTTATAGCAAGATTCATGAGAGGCCTTCTTTTGACTAAACCTCCCATTAGACCACCTCCAGTGGCATGGGACTTGAATCTGGTTCTTGGCCAGCTTATAAAGCCACCCTTTGAACCCTTAGCCACTACCTCCTTGAAATTTCTTTCCTGGAAGGTTATTTTTCTCATTGCAGTCACTTCAGCTCGCCGCATCAGTGAGCGCAAGCCTTGGTGGTTAATCCTCCTTATACAAGGTTCCATCATGACAAGGTAGTCCTTAGGACCAATCCACACTTTATGCCTAAAGTGATTTCACCTTTTCATCTAAATCAAGAGGTGTATTTACCTGTCTTTTTTCCAGGACCTCATGCATCAAGTGCAGAGAGGAATCTCCATACCCTGGATTGTAAAAGAGCACTCGCTTTTTACTTACAAAGGACACAGCAACATAGAAAGTCCTCTCAACTCTTTGTTGCTTTTGATCCCTCTCATTTAGGACTTCCAGTCTCTAAGAGAACTCTGTCCAATTGGATTGCTCAGTGTATTTCTTTCGCCTACCAGAGTAAGAACCTTTCTCTAGAGGGCCATGTCACAGCTCACAATGTGAGGGCCATGGCAGCCTCTATGGCTCATCTAAACTCTGTGTCCATTGACCAAATCTGTCGAGCGGCCACCTGGGCCTCGGTTCATACCTTTACAACCCATTACTGCTTGGAGAAGGACTCCCGCCGGGATGCCTTGTTTGGTCAGGCTGTTCTTACACGCGTGTTCTATGCTTAAACAACTCCTACCCCCCATCCCTGGTTGGATGCCCGAGATCCATGGAGGGAGGTAGAGCCCTTCTCAGGGACTCACAACCTTGGGGATCTCCCTGGCATCTCTAGCTGGGGAGTCCCCATATGTGAAGACTCATTCCTGCTTGTTCCTGGAGAAAGCACAGTTACTTACGTGTAACAGGTGATCTCTGGGAACAGCAGGAATAAGTCTTCACAACCCACCCACCTCCCCTAGGAGTTGTATCTCTCTCTCTCTCTTTGTGTCAGCTTAAAACTCGAACTGGAGAGAGGCGGTTGGGAAAGGCGGGAAGGCAGCGCGCAGGCGCTGTGGGATGCTCCCAAAAGCTTTCCTTTTGGACGCTGGGGAGCGTTCCCGCGCAGGCTCCGTCGGTACCGACGATACCCATATGTGAAGACTTATTCCTGCTGTTCCCAGAGATCACCTGTTACACGTAAGTAACTGTGCTTTCTCCGCACTCTAGGGATATTCGTCTTCCCCTACTTAGACGACTGGCTCATTCAAGCCCCAACAGAGTCAGAGGCCAGGTCTTCTCTATCCTGCACAATGCGTATCCTTGAGTATTTGGGTCTGGTAATAAACATCCCAAAATCCAGTCTAACTCCCACTCAGTCTTTGGAGTTCATAGGAGCTTTGCTGGATACCAGAAAGGCAAGGGCCTACCTCCCCCAGGCCCGTTGTCTTTGCATGGTGCAGTTAGCTTCTCAAGCAGTGCTAAAGTCTCATCTCACTGCTCGAGAAATGTTACAACTACTAGGCCACATGGCATCCACCGTGCATGTGGTGCCCTATGCTCGCCTCCATATGAGGGCAGCCCAGTGGACTTTATCCACTCAATGGACCCAGGCATCAGGATGCCTGTCAGACAAAATAGCAAACACAAGTCGCCTTATTTTGTCTCTCCAGTGGTGGAAGTCCACTCAAAACCTGTTGCTGGGGTCCCCTTTTCAACCACCTTTACCCCAAGCAACTCTCACAACAGATTCTTCTCCAATGGATTGGGGAGCTCATCTGCAAGACCTCTCCACCCAAGGCACCTGGTCTCCACAGGAGACATCTCTACATATCAGCCTCTTAGAGCTCAGAGCAATCTTCCTTGCTCTTCGAGTGTTCCATACCCTGCTTAGCTACAAGACAGTCCTCATTCATACGGACAATCAAGTAGCCATGTTCTATGTGAACAAGCAGGGGGGAAAGGCTCTCTGTCGCTTTGCAATGAAGCTTTGCGACTATGGGCCCTCGCCAGAGAGCATCAGATTCATCTCCTGGCAGTGTATCTTCCAGGCATACAAAACGCTTGGGCAGACAGACTCAGTCGAGTTCTGCTTCCATACGAGTGGTCTCTGCATGCAGACCAGGTGGCCAAGATTTTTCAAATTTGGGGATCCCTGGACATAGACCTCTTTGCAAGTCCATGGAATGCCAAACTTCCCCGGTTCTGTTCCAGAATTCCAGCTCAGGGCTCTCATGCCAGGGATGCTTTCCTCCTTTACTGGGGTCAAAACTTCTTGTATGCCTTTCCACCCATTCCCCTAATTCCCAAAACCCTATTCAAGCTTCAGAGAGACAGAGGCCATATGATTCTCATAGCTCCACATTGGCCACGGCAAGTGTGGTACCCTCTGCTTCTACATCTCTCTCAATCTCCCTCCTTGGAGTTAGGGTTTGCCCCAGATCTCCTATCTCAGGAGGACGGAATGTTATGGCATCCCAATCCCCAGTCTCTGCATCTCAGGGCTTGGTTGCTGAAGGCCTAGATCTCCATGATCTTAATCTCCCTCAGCAAGTAAAAGATATTCTTTTTGCTTCCAGGAAACCTTCCACAAGACGCTCTTATGCTTTCAAGTGGAAAAGGTTTACCATATGGTGTTCGCAAAAGGGTCTTAACCCTCTTGCGATACCTCTGGAATCATTGCTGGAATATCTCCTTCATTTATCCAATGCAGGACTTAAGACTAACTCAGTGAGGGTCCATTTGAGTGCTTTTGCAGCTTCCTTCAAGCCCCTAAATGGACAACCTATTTCCTCCCATCTACTTCTAGCAAGATTTATGAGAGGCCTTCTTCTAACTAAGCCTCCCATTAGGCCACCACCGGTGGCATGGGACTTAAACCTGGTTCTTGGGCAGCTCATGAAGCCACCCTTGGAACCTTTAGCTACTACCTCCTTGAAATTCCTTTCTTGGAAGGTTATCTTTCTTATTGCAATCACATCAGTACGTCACATTAGTGAGTTGCAAGCGCTAATAGCTAATCCACCTTATACAAGGTTCCATCATGACAAGGTAGTCCTTAGGACTCATCCACACTTTATGCCAAAGGTGGTCTCGCCTTTTCATCTGAACCAAGCGGTCTACCTACCTGTGTTTTTTCCAAGGCCTCATGCATCAAACGCAGAGAGGAATCTTCATACCTTGGACTGTAAAAGAGCTTTAGCCTTTTACTTACAAAGAACACAGCAACATGGAAAGTCCTCTCAACTCTTTGTTGCTTTTGATCCTTCTGATTTGGGACTTCCAGTCTCCAAGAGAACACTATCTAACTGGATTTCTCAGTGTATTTCCTTCGACTATCAGAGTAAGAACCTTTCTCTTGAGGGCCATGTCACAGCTCACAATGTGAGAGCCATGGCAGCCTCAATGGCTCATCTGCACTCTGTGTCTATCGACGACATCTGTCGAGCAGCCACCTGGGCCTCGGTTCATACCTTCACAGCCCATTACTGCTTGGACAAGGACTGCCGCCGGGATGCCTTGTTTGGTCAGGCTGTTCTCCAACACCTGTTCCATACCTAATCAACTCCTACCCACCATCCCTGGTAGGATGCAAGAGATCCATGGGGGGAAGTGGAGCCCTTCTTAGGGACATACAACTTCTGGGGTCTCTCTCCCTGGCATCTAAAGCTAGGGAGTCCCCATATGTGATGACTGCATTCCTGCTTGTTCCTGGAGATAGCATAGTTACTCACCTGTAACAGGTGATCTCCGGGAACAGCAGGAATTTAGTCCTCACAACCCACCCACCTCCCCTAGGAGTTGTATCTCTCTATCTATCTCTTTCCCTTTCCCTCTCTCTCTCTTTGTCTCAGCTTTAAAGCTCAACTGGAGAGAGGCAGTTGGGAAAGGTGGGAAGGCAGCACGCAGGCGCTGTGGGATGCTCCCAAAAGTTTTCTAATTGGATGCTGGGGAGCGTTCCCGTGCAGGCTCCGTCGGTACCGATGATACCCATATGTGAGGACTAAATTCCTGCTGTTCCCGGAGATCACCTGTTACAGGTGAGTAACTATGCTTTCTGTGGACAGCAGGATTGATCAGGCTCACAAGTGGGTGATGTCATCCAAAAGGTACCAGGACAGAATAGCTCTTTCAGCGCCCAGAACTAAATGGAAACTTCAAGAGTACAGCAGTTTCCTAGTTTCTCAATTGGCTCCTCAGCTCAAGAAGGAAAGCAGCTCTTAAGGAGGTGGGAGGGATTGTGTACCTGATCAGTCCTGCTGTCTATGATGAGAACTATTGCTTTTTACTCAAAGTATGCTAACTATTTTTCACTTTGTAATGTGGATAATTTCATAACAGAGCTTATGTGATATGTCCTAAAAGGCACCTATTTTCTAAAAGATCACATAGGAGGATGGCTGAGAAGAGACCACTGCTCTGTAAAATCAACATTGCTATCTGATTCAGAGTGTGGTGATCCACACAACTTCTTTAATAATGTTCTCTGGCTAGATGGTCAAAAAGTGATCATTTTGGTCACATTAACAAAAAATTTGGTGAAAACAAACATCTTCCAAAGTAAGAACCTTACTCTCTGACTGTCGGGCATGGAGGTGAAGATACCGAAGTGTGACTTCCATCCCCGCTAATCCTCCACCTTCCATCCCTGGCAAAAGCCTCCCCATATGAACAAGGAGTTTGTCTGGGGAGGCTTAGATGGGGACGGGAGGGTGCGTTGCGGAGGCAGTGTGAGGACAAGCAGTGGGCGGTCCATAACCCTGGACATGCGGGGTCTATTTGGAAGTCAGCCCTGTACGTCTGGGGCCGCAGATCTAGATGGGGGGACGGCAGGCCTGGACAGCGGCAGATAAGTGAGGGGGTGCAGGGGGTTTCCTGAGGCCCAACCCTGGCCATGGAAGGCCAGATCGGGGGTCAGGCTGCAGGGAAAGAAGATTGTGGTTGGCGGCCAGGGATCGTGGCTCCTGAATGGAGCCGTGGTGCCATGGCAACGGGATGACATGGCACTGCCACTCCATTCAGGATTCTAAGTTAGCTTGGTAAAGGTCTGTATGTGCAGGCCGATCTGAATCGGGTCCCGGCCTGCACTTACAGGCCCTAGACCCCATTCTGATCCTGTGGGGCACGTCTAGCTCCCGTAGGATCAGAATTGGGTCTGCCTCTGTGCCTCCCAATTCCAATAGGATGCACAGGGGCCTGGATGCACATATTAGAATGTGCCTCATAGTCAATGCCACAATCTAGATAGCAAGTGTCCCAAACTATACAGTCAGCGCTATAGCTACCTGGATAAATTTAGGACAGAATTTAGGACAGCCTTTCACCTCTCCTAAATTTACCCTGATGGTTACCTGGATAGCGAACTGAATATCACCCCTATCTGGATAGCTAGGTGGAATGTCCATGCTCCGCCTTTTTCCATCCCAGCAGTTTCTGGATACTGCCAGATTTTCAGCGGCTTCGTCTGGACAGTGCCACTGAAATCTACAGATAGCGCACTTATCTGGATAGCGACTCTTGCTGTATAAGTGCCTTTGCGTACTGGGTAGTGTGCTTATTTTCCTACATCACATACAACTCCTGGTCTACAGCTGATATTTTAGGACATTAGTATTCTCTCTGTTACTTATTCAGCTGCACCAGAGGGGAAATAAAAAAGTTGAACCACACCTCAGATTCAATATTTACCGTGGTTTGAACTTACAAACCCAGTGGAGTTGGACTCCTAGGTAATGCCTTCTCAGAAATTCTGCTGTTTTGGAATTAGTGGTTTTTATTATAAAGAAATATAGAAACATAGAAACAAACATACAAAATGATGGCAGATACTTAAAGACCAGATGACCTATCCAGTCTGCCCGTCTATACCAACTGCTAAGCACTGCAGTCCTCTACAGTCATTCTGCACAAAATAAGAATGGTCTTATATCAGGGATCTTCCTGGATGTGGCAAAAACAGTGAAATGAGTGAAGCTAATAGCAAGGGTTTGGCTTGCATTTTGCATGTTTGCCACAATATCTTTTAACACCGCTGACTTTCCCTTGCTAAAAATTTGGACTACATTGCGAATAAGATTAATGTGGGAAAATGTCGAGTAAATGGCTATGCTAAAGGTTAGTGTAGCTTAGTGCATCAGGGCCTGACAGTCCCAAGCAGCAGCTTTATATAACTGAGATGCTGTGTGTGGTGGCTCTCAATTGATTAGACTAGCCCAGTGACACAAGTGCGGCAGATCCTGCTCTAACTAGAAGATGAGGCTATAGAACCATAGCTCCCAGGAGGCAAAGACAGAGCATAGAGCAGGGCTCAAAACCCCAGGCAACAGGTCACTATGGCAACAAAAAAACTGGATCTGGAACTTAAGGCTCAGACCAACAGTGTCTGCCCATGTGGATCCCATCTCTCATGGACAGAAATGCTGCAAAAGGCTATAATTGTGGCCAAGACTGGACGTGTCTGCCCAAGCCTGAAATAAAGGGTTAGAGGCAAGAAAGGTTTGCTGCACAGACAGCTTAAGAAATTTAAAGGGGCAGTAGGTTAAATGAAAAATGGTGGGGGGAATGGAGGGCAGGGGTGAGTAAGGGGGGAGGGAGAAGGGGAGAGAATCTGGGAAAGGAAACAGAATTGGGGGTGGGAGAGGGGTTGGAATGGGGGAAGGGAAAAGGTGCAATGGGGTTAGAGGGTGAAGAGATAATGCATGAGAAGTAAAGGGCACAATGCTTATTGGTTGGGGGCAAGTTACCTCGGGCAAGAGGGCTTTGGGGGTTCGATACCTGCTCAGGAACAGCAACCTCTGGCCTGGAGGGATTGGGGCCTCTAATCCTATAGGGGCTCCTTGTGGCCTTGGGCAGGCCACTTAACCCTCTGTTGCCTCAGGTATGCATGTGGACTGTGAGCCCTTCGGGGACTAGGGAATATGTACAGTACCTGGTTGTGAGCCACCTAGAATGCATTATCGCAGGCGGGCAGTATATAAATGCCTTAAATTAAAAAAAAAAGTATAAAAATTTTACTCTTCTCCCACTGCAAACATGTGGACACCCCACCCCCAGTACCACACAACACGTCCACACCACATACGTTTAGCGTAAAGGGTCAGTGGAGGTAGTGGGGTCACTACAGTGGCCCATTAAGAGCCTTAGTTATTAAGCTTTCTCCAGGAACAAGCAGGACGTCAGTCCTCACATATGGGTGACATCAGCACCAACAGAGCCCTCGCGGAAGCGATGCCACCACGTATGCGCGGTCCCCTTCCCACCCAAGGGTACCAACTTGCTCAGTCTCCTTTTTTCCGCGGAGCCCTTCAGACGCTGTCTGACCTTCCCCTGGAAAAAGTTGATTTTTTTGTAGCTGAGTTTCAAACTGCTTTGGTCTTGCACTGGTACTCTTCCCGCCTACCGTCCTCGGTGTCTTGGCTTCGAGTTCGTTTCATTTTTATAGTCTTCGTTCTTTTTATTTTCTGGCACCTTCACGCCCTTTTTTCCCCGCTGGCAGCCCAGAGATTCTTCGACCTCGCAGGGGTACTTTTTTCCCCCATGGCTACCAGTGGCTTTAAAAAGTGTGATCGGTGCTCTAAAATAATGCCCTTAACCGACACACATGACTGCTGCCTCCGTTGCCTCGGGCCAGACCACGACCTGTCAGCCTGCGGTCTCTGCAAACAGATGTCCGGCAAGGCCATGAAGAGCCGCCAGCAGCAGCACGATAAGTTCTTCCCTGAATCCCCGATGCCTCTGGAGGCCAAGGACTCGTCTGAGGCCCCGACACCTCAGGAGGAGCTTTCAGAACCCGAGCATCATCTTGGGTCCTTGGAGAGGGGGTCCCCCTCGAGGGAACACAGAAAGAAGAAGAAACCCTCGAAGGCGGTGGCCCTGGAAGGTTCCAATTGGCCGGAAACCTCTCAGGCCTGGTCCCACAGTCCGAGGCGCTCGTCCAAGGCATCGGAAAAGGAGAGACCTGCCAAGGGTCCCCTGGAAGGATCCAGTCATGGGCCAACCTCGGTCTCCAGACACTATCCTCATTGAGGATTCCCCTTTGGGGGAGCCGGCGTCAGGCCCGAGTTCCTTGGGGCCCATGCCGAAGGCTGTGGAACCTTCTGGCCTATTTATTTATTTATTTTCTCTTATATACCACGCTATTCTGCATCAGTGCGGTTTACATTGAACAAACTGAAATTACATTGAAGAGGGCATTATAACTTGGAGATAACTATTTTACAGGGGACATAGGCTATGGAGGGTTAAGTGGCTTGCCCAAGACCACAAGGAGCACCTGTGGGACTAGAAACCCCAGTCCTTCTGGCCCAAGGTTGCTGTCCTCTAGTGGGATTTGAACCCCCGACCTTCCGGCCTGAAGTACCTTGCCCCAACCACTAGGCCACTCCTCCACTTCTGGCCTAGAGTCCAGAATGGCGGCCCTGGAGAGCAGTTTGTCTGCCTTCATGGGCCATTAGCGAGCGCTGTTGTCCGGCACGTCAGGTTCATCCTCCCTGACCACCGGGCACTCGACGTCCCCGGAGGCTGAGCCAATCCTCGACCAAGGTCACACTCGGCATCCCTTTCGACAGGAGCTCAGTCATCCCCGGCCAGTCTACTCATTGTCTACCACAGGGTTTTGGGTGCCTTGAAGCCCACGGAGCAGCCCGCCTATGAGTCATCCTTGGAGTACTCCAAATGGGAGATGGAGGATGAAGAGTCTCCTGATACCTGTCGCCACCAGTCGCCACCACGATGTTCCTTCTGATTCCCCAGTCTTAGAACCTTGGAGGCAGTCCCCGTTGGAGAACATGGGCTTCTTGGACTTCCTGACTGAGTCGGAGGAGGACTCTCGGGTGGACGAGCTGGAGATCCTCCAGTACGAGGCCCCTCCTCGGGAATCGCTCACGGTGCCCATTCCTCCCATCCTGGAATGGCTCATGCTCCACATGTGGGAGACACCAGCGTCAGTGCCGGTGGTGAGCAAATGGCATGACTCGATGTATCGGGTCCACTGGAGCCTGGGCTTCCAGAAGTCACAGCTGCTGCACAATTCCATGGTGGTGGAGTCGGCCATGCGTCAGCTGTAAAGCCAGAAGACGCACTCCTCGGTGCCCCCTGGCAGGGAGGCCTGCACCTTGGATGCCCTCGGCAGGAAGTTCTACCAGGGCGTGATGCTCATCTGCTGGGTCCAGGCCTACCAGCTGTACATGGGCATGTACTTGAGAGACTTGGCAAAGGAACTCGCCGGGTTCTCAGCTGGTCTTTCCGAGGAATCTTTGCAGGGGTTCAGGAGCCTGTCCAAGGTCGTCCGTGAGTGCTCCAAGTTTATGTCTCGAGCAGCCTATGATGGGTTCGAGTCAGCAGCCCGGGTAGCCGTGGCGGGCATCGGTGTATGCCGCCAGGTTTGGCTTCAGTTGTCCAACCTCGAGCAGTGGGTTCACGACAAATTGGTCGACGTCCTATGCCAAGGGGAGAACCTCTTTGGCAAATCCATGACCGACAAGGCAGCCGAGCTGGAGACCAAGTTCATGACAAGGACCAGGCTCTCCAAGAAGACTACTTCCCCTCCCCGATGGAAGGGCTCAGGTAAAAAGTCCTTTTACCCGAGGAAGGGAACTGCTTACTGAAACTACCCACACTATCAGGCCTCCCCAGCTTCGCAACAGGGTCAGCAGGCTAAGGGACATGGGCACGGCCCGCATAAGCAGAAGGCTCCAAAACCCCAGGCACTGGCTCTGGCCCAGCCAGGGGGGAGCTTCTGACTCCTTCAGCATAGCCTCTCTACCCCAAGGAGATCAGCAGCCTACAGGGGGACATCTGGCCCTCTATGCCCAGAGGTGGGTGTCCATCACCACTGATTCCTGGGCTCTAAGGGTAGTCGAGGAGGGTTACCACCTCCTCCACCTGACTCAGACACCTCCCCCATATTTCCCGGGAGAACCCCTCAGGTCTCCCTTCCACCGGGACCTTCTGAAGGAGTTGGCAGGTCTTCTTGAGGACAAAGCAGTGGAATCGGTGCCCACTACCTCAAGGGCAGAGGGTTCTACTCCAGATACTTTCTCATCCCAAAGAGGACAGGGGGCCTAAGGTCCATCCTCGACCTGCGCAATCTCAACAAATTCCTGGTGAGGTTGAAGTTCAAGATGCTCTCCCTTGGAACATTGCTGCCATACCTCCAGCAGGGAGACTGGCTATGCTCCTTAGACCTCAAGGATGCTTATACTCACATCCTTATCTATCCCAACCACAGGCAGTACCTATGGTTTGTGGCAGGGGGCAAACACTTTCAATACCGGGTGCTTCCTTTCAGCCTAGCCTCTGCCCTGGGAGTCTTCACGAAATGCCTAGCGGTCGTGGCTGCCTTCCTCGGGCTCCAGAGGGTCTTTGTGTTTCCCTACCTGGACGACTGGCTCATAAGGGGAGGCACAGCAGGCCACTGCATGCACCATCCAGGTTCTGAAATACTTGGGCTTCATCTTAAATTATCCCAAGTCTAACCTCCTCCCGGCACAATGCCTGGAGTTCATCGGCGCAAAGCTTGACATCCTCCAGACCAAGGCCTTCCTTTCCAAGGACCGGACAGATCGTCTCAGATCTCTGTCTCGAGACGTACAACACAGTCTCTCGGTGCTTGCCCGGCACCTTCTGCATCTCCTCGGGCACATGACCTCCACAGTCCACGTCACTCCAGACGCTCACCTCCATATGAGGACGGCGCAGTGGTGTCTCTGGGACAGGGTTGCAGTTACCCACCAGCTGGCGTATTCACTGGTCTGGTGGCAATCACCCCAACACCTAGCAGCAGGCATGCCCTTCTAGCCACTCGAGGGTCCTCACCATGGACACCTCCCTGCTCGGCTGGCGAGCCCACTGCGGAACCCTCCACACCCAGGGCACCTGGTCGCCAGACGAGAGCGCCCAACAGATCAACCTCCTGGAACTCCGAGCAATACACCTCGCCCTGAGAGTTTTCTATCACCACCTGTGCCACCAGCCAGTCCTAGTCCAGATGGACAACCAGGTATCAGTGTTCTATGTGAACAAACAAGGGGGCATGGGGTCCCGTGTCCTTTGCTATGAGGCACTGGTTCTCTGTTCGTACGCGATCCAACAGGGTATCCTCCTGAGGGCAGCGTACCTGCCAGGCCAGGACAACCTGCTGGCCAACAGACTCAGCAGGGCTCTCCAGCCGTATGAATGGCAGCTGGATCCCAGGATAGTCAACTGACTTTTCCGGCTCTGGGGGGAATCCGTCATGGACATTTTCGCCATTCCAAAGAACTTTCAGTTGCACTGCTTCTGTTCTCGGCAGGCCCACCTCTCCAGGGTGGCAGCGGATGCGTTTCTAATCTCATGGTCGGAAAGCCTCATGTACGCCTTCCCTCCGACACTGCTGATCACCAAGACTTTGTTCAGAACCCTCCGCGACAGGGCCTTGCTTTTCCTGATAGCTTCCAGGTGGCCCAGGCAGCCATGGTTCCCACTGCTGCTGCAGTTGGCAGTGGCGACCCCCATCCCCTTGGGCACTGCCCCGGGACTTCTATCTCAGGAGGGAGGCTCTCTTCTACACCCCAACCTGGGGTCCCTCTTGTTGACAGCATGACTACTGAGAGGATGACGCTCACTCCCCTGAACCTTCTGGTTGAGGTTGAAGACATTCTGCTGGCCTCTCGCAAGGCCTCTACTAGGAAAGCGTATGCCCTCAAATTCACAGGGTTTTTTTTGTCTGGTGCGCTGCTCATGGGGCTGATCCCTTTTCCTGCCCCGTGGCTTTGGTATTGCAGTATCTTCTCCACCTCTCCCAATCCGGGCTCCAGTCTAACTCCGTCCTAGTGCACCTTTGTGCCCTGGCGGCACACCACCACCCGGTGGATGGTAAGCCCCTCTCGGTCCAACCTTTGGTGACCCGCTTCCTTTGGGGTTGCTCCTGCCAAAACACCCGGTTTGCCCTCCGGCAACCGAATGGGACTTCATAGTGGTGTTGGGGCAGCTCACTTGCCTGCCCTTCAAGCCTCTGGCTACCTGCCACCTTCGCTACCTTTCTTGGAAGGTGGCTTTCCTGGTTGTGGTTACTTCCACTCACAGGGTTAACGAGCTTCAGGTCCTCATGGCAGAGGTGCCCTACACCAGGTTCTACAAGAACAGGGTGGTGCTTCGCATGCACCCCAAGTTCCTGCCGAAGGTAGTGTCGCCCTTCCACCTTAAGCAGGAAGTGGTGCTTCCTACCTTCTTCCCAAGACCTCACTCCAGTCAGGCGGAGACGGTCCTTCATTCATTGGACTGTAAGAGGGCCTTATCCTTCTACATCCAACACACCCAGGGCCACCGCAAAGCTGCTCAGCTTTTCATCTCCTATGACCCCAGTAGACTGGGGGAGGCGGTGACTAAGCGTACACTGTCCACTCGGGTGGCAGACTGTATTGCCTTTGCTTATGGGCAGGCCAGGCTTCTACTGGAAGGCCATGTCACGGTGCACCGTGTCTGCGCCTTGGTGGCTTCAGTGGCAAACTTGTGCTCTGTCCCGATGGTGAACATCTGCCAGGCCGCCACCTGGTCTTCATCCCATACTTTTGCAGCTCTTTACTGCCTGGAGAGAGAGTCCTGACGGGTCAGTTCCTTCAGCCAGGCTGTGCTCCGTAACCTTTTCGGGGTCTACACAACTCCTACCCTCCGACCTTGTGTTCAGGCTACTGGAGTGCTGGTTTCATCAGACACAGGGGTCCTACTGTGGTCTGTGTGCACGGACTAAAATTGCTGCTGCTGCTTACGGCTCCCCTTACCGGGGCCCTGTTTTTGCTATATGTTTTTGGTAGTCTGTAGTTGAGGAGTCCCATATGGGGGGACTGACTTCCTGCTTGTTCCTGGAGAAAGTGTAGTTATTCATCTGTAACAGGTGTTCTCCAGGGACAGCAGGACTCAGTCCTCACAACCCTCCCTCCTCCCCTTGGAGTTGCTCCTTTACCATCTTTTATTTTTGCTGTCTTTTAGCTATGTCATCTGACTGAGCAAGATGGCACCCTTGGGCGGGAAGGGGATCGTGCATGCGTGGTGGCATCTCCCAAAGGCTTTCTTTGAAAGCTGGGGGGATGCTTCTGTGAGGGCTCCGTTGGTGCTGACGTCACCCATATGTGAGGACTGATTCCTGCTGTCCCCGGAGAACACCTGTTACAGGTGAGTAACTATGCTTTTTCCCATTGAAAATGGGAAAACAGGCTTAGTAAATCAGGTCCTAAAACCTAAAAAAGTAACAGTGATATACCTTTTTGTGGGGCGGAGTGTGCACTTTGATCTAGGTTTTCGCAGCCGGCTCCTAGATTCCAAGAAAATTTGTCAAGACCTGGCATGGAGTATTGAGGTGCAGGGTTCGAGACCTGAGGCATGATACTCCCAGCTTTTTCATTATATTGAAACAAATACGATCTCGAGTCCAACTCTGCTGGAACACCAAAGAAACATGGATTCTAAGGGTAGAGAGCTGGGGACAGGATCTAAAGAGACCGGTTAGGATCCGAGAGACACATTGCAAATACCATTCACTCTCCTTCTCTTGTATTGACACTGTCACAGAGACTCTTAGTATGCTGGTTCCTTGTTTTTCCCCTTGACCTGCCTCCAGTATTGCTCCGTGACTTCTGATATGTTGTTTTGCATCTTTCCTCTATCTTACCGTTCTCTCCTCCATTCCTGGAGCAGCTTTTGCCATGTTTTAACCCAGCCTCCCACCCCTTAGAAAGCACCATCAAAAGAGCAGGACAGGGTAGGTCAGAATATGGGGAGCAAGAAAGAGCATCGAGGTTAGAAGAAGAGGAAAACGGACAGAGGGGAGTTTGGGATATGAGTAGTTTTAGAGAAAAACAAATCTGAGAGAAGACTTGAAGGAGTAACAAACGCACACTCAAGGGACTGTTTTTCTGGGAAAAACCGTTTCAGTATCTCAGATCTCTACCACAGAAACACAGTAGTCTGAGGCTGGGTGCAAAAAGGTCTCCCCCCCCCCGCCAATTTACTTTATTCTCCATCTTTCTTGCCAGACCAGGCACACTACTCTCTTCTCTACCCTAAATCCCTTATTTAATTCTCTTCGTAAACTTTCTTTCCTATTTATCCCAGTTACTAATTCACTTTCAAATTAAACTAAACTCTTTAATTATTTGAGCAATATTGGTTTACAGCTTCCTCTTTCCTCGATGAATAATTAACTAAACCACGTGGCTACCTAAGAATTCACAGTGACATTACATGCTAATGTGCCCACTCCAAGTCATTTCACAAGTGCAAGCTCTTGTTTGATTTGTGAGAATTTTGTGTGCCTTTTAAGCCCATATTTCAGAGTCCCTGACCTGCTCACAAAAAAATTTAAATATACGGTGGGGTTTTTTAAGTGGCATCACGCAGCTGTCTTCTGGCGATAAAAAGAGACTGGCTTGGAGCTGCAGCTCGCGCAATATGTAAAAATGCAGCTTGTAAAAGATTTCTTTTATTAACTGTCATCGTGTGCAGAATATATGTTCAAATAAACAGTGTGTAATAAGTAAATTTGAGATTAATAGGCCCCTTAAGAAACAGCAAAGTCATTCAGGATGGTGAGTGAAAAATAGGCTGCAGGACTCTAACATGCACATATTGTCCCGCTTACATGCTCTCGCTGGTCTCATTCTCATTTGTCACTGTCAGCAGCCTCCGTTCTCATTAAAACGTTTTTCCACAAAAGCAACTTAATTTCCTTAAGAGGAGAGGGCACCTGATTCAATTTGAAACTCTTGAGCTGATAACTTGAACATATGTATGATCTTATATTTGTGCCAGAATTATTTCAAATTGTTACAAAAGTGTTTAAAAAGTTGCATATGAATCTGCCTCTGAGTATGATTTTTATAGAGAGAGAAATATACAGATTTATAGGTGCAGCCTTTTGGTGAGGGTGGTGTTGCAGAAATACCTGTTATAAAGGAATAGATACATAGACAGCAACCTTTATCAGAAAAGTGTTGAGCGAATGGCTCTGGATAATGAAGTTCCCTCATATGTTTAAAAAACCCAGCAGAATTGAGCCTGAAGATGGAAAAGTGCACCCCTGATCCATTATATACAAAGTTTTGACAGTCTGATCCCTAAAAGTAGTACCATGAAACTACCATTAGGGGTCTGGCAATGCTGTTTTTGCAGATGGCACTGCCAGGGCAAAAGCAACCCACCTGCCCCCACTACTTCCAAGGACGCACTGGTAGATGCTGGGAGTTGGGGGGGGGAGGGGGTCCTCTATTGTTTTTCTTTTCCTGTAGTGGGGGAATACAAGGTAGATCCTTGAGGGATCTTTTTTTTTTTTTAAAGGGATCAGGAAGTAGGATGGTGGGGGGGGGGGGCTGTTTTTGGCCTTTCACCGGCCCCTTATATTTCATCCCCAGGAGCACTGGGCTGATGCTCCTAGGTGAAAGTTCCCACCACCTTTGGGGGAGACGTGATTGTACCATGAATAATGCAGCTTCTGAATCTGAATGCTATCCTGGGTTATCAGTTTATATAATAATGAACTGTTTTGCATGCATTTGTGTGTAACAGAGCTCTTTTTTAGCACACACTGGATTACCCATTTTGTGGCTAATTTTATAACAGGGTGCCTTTATGAAAAGTCCAACATAGTACCTTTTTTATATTTATTTTGTAAAGCAAAACAAGCACCCACCCGCCAAATATAGAGCTCAGCACCTATTTTAAACCTGTTTTATAAAGACAGAGGCAACTTGTGTGCTTTTTAGGGGTATGAATGGTGAAATTGGTTTGTGATGGTTTTTAGCATATTTTCCTGATTTCTAGGCATTTTTTCATGTTCATTGCATTTATTTGTTTTTCCACATGCACTGTTTGCTTGTTAGAATTTATTTTGCATGCAAATCAGTTGTATGTGCACTATTTCATAGGTATATGTGTAAGCAAGTGATTTGCGTGCACTTTAATTTTTAAGGCTCCCAAATGATCTGAATTAACCAGGATGAATTCTCACCCCTAGAGCAAAAGTGGCAGAAATCACATCTATATTTATTTATTAGTATTTAGCTCATACCTTTGCAGGAGAAGATTAAAGCGAATTACATTCAGCTACAGTATGTATTTCCCTGTCCCAGAAGGGCTCAGAATTAAAGTTTGTACCTGAGGCAATGGAGGGTTGCGTGGCTTGCCCAAGGCCACAACAAGTGTCACTGGGATTATGAACCCTGATCTTTCTGGCTCTAGGCTGCAGCCCTAATCACTAGGTCACTCTTTCAATCCATATATTGAAGCCACAGACATGTATGCCTGCATTGGAGCAGTCATTAATGTTTGCATGTAAAGTACATGCATATTCCTATTCGTCTCTCCAGGCTAGTCCAGGAATGGTGGGGCTGTCAGCCCCCTCCAGCAGCTGAGGACTGAATTGCACAGAGTCTGGCTGACACCCTATCCAGCTCCCCCTGGTGCCAGAGACTCAGTCTTTCAGTCCTCAGCAGCTGGATAGGACCGTTTTTTTGTTTTGCTCAGGCTCCAGAGAAAAATCAGGGGAAATAAGGTAGACAAACTCTCGGTTTGGGTAATTTTGTTTGGGAAAGTAAATTCTGGTGTGTCCTAGCAGGGCAGTAAAGCTAGAGAGGAGATTTGCAGATCCCCATGACTGAGAGGGAGTGAGGGCAGCAGGGGCAGAGCCTGCCTCGCGGTCTTCGGAGCCAACATTTGCCCGCAAAAGAGAAAGTGTCTGGGAGCCCCAGTCGCACTCCTCTCGTACCACCGCAGTGGCTAATCGCCACCCGCTAGCAGCGGGGATCGGGCGATCAGCTGATTAAAAGCTTAGCAGAAGGTAAGGGGAATACGGTGTTGTGAATGCTCGGAGAGGAGAGCTAAGCGGCATGGCGGTTTAGCGTTGATGGCAGGGGGGCTGCGGTTCAGACGCATGCTGCCGATCGCCGCAGTGTGCGTGCAGTGCTGGGGGGTGTCTGCGGTTTGGCTGGGCCGGGGCTCTGCAGGTCTTATGTTCGCTGAGGTAGTGATTTGGAGCGGCGGTTAACCTCCATGGAGGAGAGTTCGCCTCAGGGGGGAGCTTTCAGGGAAGCCTCAAGAACTAGCGGGAAAGGTGGCCATCTTGGCTGAGGCATTGATTTCTCCCACGTTAGCCGACAAACAGATTAAAAAAAAAACTAAGACAAGAAAGTCTACTGTGCCTTCTTTACCAGCAGTTCCTGCCCAAGCTCAGGTTTTGGGACTACAGGAAGGGGTGGAAACTTTGTTTTCTGCAGATTTTATTCTCTCCATCATAAGGCCTATTGCCTCAAGAGGGAGCAGACACAGAGCAGATCTAGTTCCACCTTGGCTTTGGGGTCGCAAAAAGCAGCATTTACTGGGGAGGAAGACCCGGAGGAGGATCCCTCTCATAGAAACCTCGATTCGGAGTCCGGCTTCGACGCATGGGGTCAGCAGACCTCGGAGCCGCAGAGGACGGGGAGGTCCTGTAGGACTCGGGGCTCGACCCGTGGGCTATGGGGCTGGAGGAAGTAGAGATTGTGCCGGGTGAAGATCCGAATTTGTTCAGGGTGTTCCACAGGGGGGAGCAGGGGGCTCTCATTGTGCAGTCTTTAGCGGCGGTGAATATCAGCCTTCCGATGGCACAGGAGGAGCTGCTGGAAGACCCACTACTCCAGGGATTTAAAGCAGAGCAGAAGTGCTTTCCAGTTCATAGAGTTATCAAGCAAATGGTAGAATCGGAATGGCAGAGCCCGGAGGCTTCTCTGAGGGGTAGCCAGACAATAGATCGGTTGTACCCGATACCCAAGGATAAGAAGGAGTTGCTGTGTATGCCAAAGGTGGATGCCTTAGTCTCAGCCATAACAAAGAAGACTGCTATCCCGGTGGAGGACGGAGCGGCCCTTAAGGATCTCCAGGATCAGAAATTGGAGTCTATCCTCAAACAGGCATTTGATTCTAGTGCATTGGCATTGCCGGCCTCGACTTGTGGGGCTTATGTGTCGAGGGCCTCCATTCGTTGGCTCCAAGGAGACGTTTCTCCTGCAGGGGAGGAGAGTCCTTCTCCAGAGGGGGCCAAGCTGGAATCGGCGGCGGCCTATTTAGCAGATGCTTTTTATGATCTGGTCTGAATTTTGGCAAAAATGATGGTGTCACTGATTGCAGCTAGGCGGTTTCTCTGGCTGAGGAATTGGACCGCGGACGCATCTTCTAAAGTGCAGTTCAGCAAACTCCCTTATAAGGGTAAGCTGCTCTTTGGGTAGGCTTTGGAAAAGATCGTCAAGGATTTGGGCGATTCCAAGGGAGGCCGGCTGCTGGAGGACCGTCCGAAGGGTCCGAGGCCAGGGGGACTGCTGCGCGGTCAAGCAAGAGAATTCCACATGTTTAGGGCGGCTCGGTATACTTCTTATCAGAGAGGTCAGTTTGTGGCTAGAGGGCCATCCTTTTGGGGAGTGCGAGGATTTGGCAGAGGTTATCTCCCTCCCCAGCAGTCTCAGTCCAAAAAGCCACAGTGAAATCGTGGAGGCTCAGGCGGAAGTTCCAGTCGGGGGACGTTTACAGGAGTTTTATTCCGCCTGGGCCGCCATCACCACGGACCAGTGGGTACTGGAGATCATCCAACAGGGCTACGCGCTGGAGTTCGACCGACCTCTGGCAGATGCGTTCGTTGTGTCCCCTTGCAAGACCCAAGTGAAGAGGCAGGTAGTAAACAACATGCTTCAAAGATTGTTGCACCTTCAAGCAGTAGTTCCAGTGCCTACAGACCAGTGTGGGTTAGGTCGATACTCGATCTATTTCGTGGTTCCCAAAAAGGAGGGTTCCTTTCGACCCATTCTCGATCTAAAGCACGTGAACCGCTGTTTGCGGGTACCACACTTCCGGATGGAAACCTTGAGATCGGTAATTTTAGCAGTGAAACCGGGCGAGGTGCTGTCCTCGATAGATCTCACGGAGGCTTATTTGCACATTCCAATCAGACCGGAACATTACAGGTTCTTGCGCTTTGCCGTTCCTATGGGCCATTTTCAGTTTCGGCCACTCTTGTTTGGGCTGGCAATGGCGCCGTTTGCATTTACAAAGGTCATGATCATAGTAGCGACAGGAGGGCATTCGAGTGCATCCCTATTTGGACGATTGGCTGATTCAGGCAGACTCCGAAGCAGAGTCGATCGTAGCAACCAGGCGTGTAGTAGAGTTTCTAGAATGGTTTGGTTGGGTAGTGAATTGGTCCAAGAGTCAGTTTCAGCCAGTACAGCGTTTGGTATATCTCGGGGCGGTGTTTGACACGGTCACCGGTTTGGTGTTTCTGCCCGAAGACAGAATGCAAAAGCCTCAGGGACAGGTGCGGAGTTTTTTGAGCATGCAGGCTCCAACAGCGTGGCGGTACATGCAGCTGTTGGGTTCCCTGGCGGCAGTGTTAGACCTAGTGCCATGGGCCAGGGCTCATATGCGGCTGCTACAGAGAGCCTTGCTGTCTCGGTGGTCGCCGCAGGAGCAGCTCTTGTCACAGAAGCTGGTGTGTCCGCAGGAAGTACGGGTCAGTATAGACTGGTGGTTGCATTCCATGCATCTTCAAGCCGGCATGCCCTTGCAGCAGCTGGAATGGGTGTTGGTCACCACGGACGCCAGTCTCTCAGGCTGGGGGGCGCATTGTCTAGCGTAGGTGACACAAGGCTGTTGGACCACGGAAGAATCAGGAATGTCGATCAATTGATTGGAGATGAGGGCAGTGCGTCGGTGCTAGTATAATTCAAAGACCTGATAGAGGGCAAGGCAGTTCGTGTTTTCTCCGACAATGCAGTGACAGTGTCCTATATCAATTGGCAGGGAGGCATGGGCAGCGCCTCCTTGTTGGAGGAGAGCCAGCTATTGTTACGGTGGGCGGAGACACATCTGGTAGCCTTGTCGGAGGCACATGTGGCAGGCAAGGACAACATTCAGGCCGACTATCTAAGTCGGAATGTCCTGGATCCTGGAGAGTGGGAGCTGAATGCGGCAGTATTCTACAACATCACCTTGCGGTGGGGTCTACCGGTCATGGATCTGATGGCCACCCTCACCAATACCAAGGCTGCGAGATTCTTCAGCAGACGCAGAGTGCACATGTCCGAAGGTCTCGATGTGCTCATGCAACCGTGGCCGACGAATGAGTTGCTTTACGTTTTTCCACCATGGCCAATGTTAGGTCGAGTCGTGCAGAGAATAGCAGTTCATGATGGGCCGGTGATTCTGATTGCGCCGGATTGGCCAAGGAGGCCTTGGTATGCAGTTATGATACGACATCTGGTGGAGCAGCCATGGAGGCTGCCCGATCGGATCAATCTGTTGAGTCAAGGACCAGTGTTGATGCCGCAGGTGGCTCTATTCTCGCTTACGGCATGGCTCTTGAGAGGGAACGATTGCATCGCAGGGGGTACTCCATGGCGGTAGTAGCGACGACGTTGCAGTCGAAGAAGCGTTCTATGTCCTTGTCTTATATTCGCGTTTGGCACATTTTTGAAAATTGGTGCGTGGAAAAGGGCATTAGGCTGTTCTCCTCAGGGTTGCCGGATATCTTGCTGTTTCTACAGGGAGGGCTAGAAAAGGGTCTAGAGCATAGGTGTCAAATTCTGGCCCGCGGGCCAAATTTGGCCCGTAGTGTAATTATATTTGGCCCGCGAGGCTATACCAAATGACTACTAGAGCTAGCCCGCCGGTATTATACAGCGCATTCATTCATCGCTAATACTACAAATCCCATAATGCCTTGCTGTTTTGGCGCGTCAATCAGGACAGGTCCCAGAAACGCCCTCTCCTGTGTGACAGAAGTCATAGCGATCTCAAGCTACAACTGTCACTGTGGAACCCCTTCCCAAAAATGGCAAAAAGAAAGGCAGACAACAGGAACTTTCTGG
This sequence comes from Ichthyophis bannanicus, assembly GCA_033557465.1. NCBI lineage: Eukaryota > Metazoa > Chordata > Amphibia > Gymnophiona > Ichthyophiidae > Ichthyophis > Ichthyophis bannanicus. The sequence goes on along the minus strand of CM066032.1, from coordinate 1,760,413,826 downwards.
ACAGGTGGGAGACAGAATATTTGTTTACATATGTAAAAGACAGATCTGTTTGTCTGATTTGTGGAGTCAACGTGGCTATAACTAAGGAGTATAACATTCGACGACACTATGAAACAAAACACCATGACAAGTACAAGGACCTGGACATGACTCAAAGGAGCCAGAAAGTGGAGGAGATGAAAAGAAGTTTGGTTTCACAACAGAATATGTTCAAAAAAGCCACATCACAAAGTGAGGCTGCTTTAAAGGCTAGTTATATTGTGGCAGCAGAGATCGCAAAATCAGCCCGGCCCTTTAATGAGGGAGAGTTTGTGAAAAAGTGCATGTTGAAAGTTGGTGACATCGTGTGCCCAGAGAAAAAGCAAGCCTTTTCAAACGTGAGCCTGAGCAGAAACACAGTAGCTGATCGCACATGTGATCTTGCCACCAATCTGTATGACCAGCTTTTGGAAAAGGGAAAAGATTTCGTTGCATTCTCCCTTGCTGTGGATGAGAGCAGCGACGCATCTGATACTGCTCAGCTGTCAGTCTTCATCCGTGGAGTGGACTCAAATATGTGTGTTACGGAGGAGCTATTGGGATTCAAATCAATGCATGGCACAACCACAGGAAAGGAAATTTTTGAGGAGGTTTCCAAATGCGTTACTGAAATAAAGCTGCCGTGGGATAAACTCGTGGGATTAACGACAGATGGTGCGCCAGCGATGTGCGGTAAAACAAGTGGACTGGTGGGCAGGGTCTGGGAGAAGATGCAGGAAGAGAACTGTGCAGGTGAACTAACTGTTTATCACTGCATCATACATCAGGAATCATTGTGTGGCAAAGCCCTAAAGATGGAACATGTTATGACCACAGTAACACAAGTAGTTAACTTTATAAGAGCCAAAGGTCTGAATCACCGCCAGTTTAAGTCTTTTCTGGAGGAGTGTGGTTCGGAATACGCAGATGTGCCGTATCACACAGAGGTGAGATGGTTAAGCCGAGGAAAAGTACTGAATAGATGTTTTGAGCTGCATGAGGAAATATGTCAGTTTCTGGAAAGCAAAGGGAAGGACACAGCAGAGCTTCGGGAGAAAAAGTTTCTGTGTGAGCTGGCCTTTCTGTGTGACATCTCGAGCCATCTCGATGCGCTGAACCTGCAGCTTCAGGGGCGGGGCGCATCATCACAGACATGTACGCTGCAGTGAGGGCTTTTAAAACTAAACTGTGCCTGTGGGAGAATCAGATGCTGCAAGGAAACCTTGGCCATTTTCCCTGCTGCCAAACCATGAAAACGCAGTTCTTTACCAACTTGTTCCCATGCGCACAGTTTGCTGAAAAACTCAGTGTACTCGGCGCTGAGTTTAGCCGGCGATTTGCCGACTTTGATGTCCAGAAATGTAGGTTTGAACTGCTCAGTAATCCCTTTGCAGTTAATGTGGAAAACGCACCAACCAACCTCCAAATGGAGCTAATTGAACTCCAGTGTAATGACACGCTGAAGTCAAAGTATGATGCTGTGGGCGCCGCCCAGTTTCCACAGTTCATCCCTGACACAATGCCTCAGCTCCGCACCCAAGCTGCTCAGATGCTCTCCATGTTCGGCAGCACTTATCTATGTGAGCAACTTTTCTCCTCGATGAAGATGACCAAAACATCTCACAGGAGACGTCTGACTGATGAACACCTTCGCTCGATACTGAGGATTTCCTCAGCTCAAAGCCTGAGCGCAGACATTGATGAACTATCATCCAAGAAGAGATGCCAGGTATCTGGCTTGGGCACATCAGATTAGATCAGTGTGCAGCAAACTGAGCAATAATTAACGTTTTCTTTATGCACTTTTTCTTGCTACTCCAAGACATGGGCTTGAATGGTTGATTAATTTTATTATTGCTATTTTATTTTAAGAATTATTATTTATTATTATTTAAATCTTATTTAATAAATGAATGTCATTGATGTTTTTTTTTATTTGAAATTGGTTTTTGCATATCTGAACTATTAAGTTATAAATTGTATAGTAATAAGTGTTGCTTCATATTCAATGTTAAAGCAAATCTTGTTTGGGTCCATATTAAAAGGTTCATTTGTTCAATGCTGGCCCGCGACTTTGTTCAAGTTTTACATTTTGGCCCACTGTGTATTTGAGTTTGACACCCCTGGTCTAGAGCTTAGTTCCCTTAAAGTGCAATTAGCCGCCTTGGCGTGTTATAGGGGCCTGTGTTGTCGACTCATCTGGACATTCTGTGGTTTTTCAGGGCAGTAAAGAATGTTAGGCCGCCGATCCGGCAAGTTATTCCTCCTTGGAACTTGAACTTGGTGCTGGAGGTGCTGACTGCTCCTCCTTTCGAGCCAATGTCGAAGGTGGTGTTGAGACATTTGGCTTGGAAGACTGCTTTCTTAGTAGCATTGTGTTCGGCAAGGAGGATTTCGGACCTTCAGGTGCTCTCTTGTAGAGAACCATTTATTCAGTTTTCGGCGGAGAAGTTGGTGTTACGACCGGTGCCATCTTTTCTGCTGAAGGTAGTTTTGACTTTTCATGTAAATCAGGCTATTTCCCTTCTGACTTTTCCAAATCTAGATGGGGAAAGTGAGCATCAATCTCTGCGGAAGTTGGATCTCGGAAGGGTGCTCCATCGCTACCTGAAGAGGACGGAGTCATTTCGTAAAACAGATCGCTTGTTTGTGATTTTTTTCGGGTCCTCAAAAGGGGGAGGCTGCTTCCAAAGCGTCCATTGCTCGATGGATAAAGCAGGCTATTGGGGCAGCGTATGTGGCGCGGGGAGCGCTTCCTCCTAAGGGACTCGGGGCCCATTCTACACGAGGGCAAGCGACGTCCTGGGCAGAGTTCGCCTTAGTTCCTCCGGTAGAGATTTGTAGCGCAGCGACTTGGTCGTCCCGTCACACCTTTGTGAAACATTATAGATTAGATGTCCAGGCTAGGGGGGAAGCAAATGTAAGGGCTGCAGCCATGTAGCTGGGCTGGCGGGATCCTCCCGTATTTAGGTACTGCTCTGGTACAACCCTACCTTTCCTGGACTGGCCTGGAGAGACGAATAGGAAGGATAAATTAGACCTTGCCTGCTAATTGTCTTTCCTTGAGTTCTCTCCAGGCCAATCCAGGACCCTCCCACATCATTTGCGTAATACGGAGGTTGAGTTGGGTTGAGTCTGCGTTATTCAGTAAGCAGTTTGGCAATGAGGTAGGACATCGAAGGTATGGCTGAAACTGCAGCTTAGTTGTGGGAGCAGTTTGGCATCCAAGTCAGTCTGAAAGGGAGGCTCTGCCTGTCTGTTGTCTCTCACTAGGGGAAGGAGGGGCAGGGCTCGTTCTGTAAAAATAATATAAAATAAAATAAAATAAAATAAAAGTTCCTTGTTTGGTTATTAGTTTTTAGTGTAAATTGATAGGATACGGTGGATATGGAACTGCTTTGTCAATAGAAGACTAAGTCTCTGGCACCAGGGGGAGCTGGATAGGGTGTCAGCAAGACTCTGTGTGATTCAGTCCTCAGCTGCTGGAGGGGGCTGAGAACCCTACCATTCCTGGACTGGCCTGGAGAGAACTCAAGGAAAGACAATTAGCAGGTAAGGTCTAATTTCTCCTTTCTGCCAATGTTACTATGCTCACATCTCTCTCTTCGCAAGTCATTTAACTGCAGGGCCATACAAAACTATAAACGCACTCTGTGCGACTTGCACATCTGCACCCCCCTCAGTTTGACTTTTGCCCTATGCCCAGCATCTTCCCATCTTACCTCCATGTCTCTAGCCGGCTCCCCACCCAGCCTGCCCTTGCCCCCCTGCTTTTAGGGTTCTCGTGGCGGCAGCAGCAGGACCTCCAATTGAAAATTTAAAAAACACACGGGTCTCTCTGACTCCGCGCTTACATGCTGGCCTGATTCCCCTCCTCTGATTTATATTCGCAACAGAGGACGAATTAGCCATTCCAACGCAGAGTTGCAAAGACCTGCTTTTAGGGAACCCTTAAAGCGGTGGGGAGAGAGCCGAGGCTATAGCCTTGTCCCCTCTCACTGCCCCTTTTACCCCTCTATCAACTGACTCTCACAGGTTTTTTGCTACGAATGTACTTGAAAGTCTTTATTACATGTTTGCTTCCGCAGCAAGGTTCTTCTCAAATTCTCCCTTTGCCTGCCTTATCAATGCCTTGCATTTAACTTGCCAGTGCTTGTACTGTTTCCAGTTTTCGTCATTTGGCTCTTTTTTCCATTTCCTGAAATATGCTTTTTTGGCAACAGCCTCTCTGACCTCACCTTTAAACCATGCTGGCCATTTTTTGGACTTCCTTCCATTTTTCTTAAAGCATGGAATACAGCTGGTCTGGGCTTCCAAGATAGTATTTTTAAACACCCCCCAAGCTTGATGCAAGTCTTTAACCTTTGCAACTGCTCCTTTTAGTTTTTCCTTAACTATTTTCCTCATTTTATCATAGTCTCCCTTTTAAAAGTTAAAAGGTAGTACTGTGGATTTCCTTACCATCCCTCCTCCATTAATTAAATCAGATTTGATCATGCTATGATCACTATTGCCAAGTGGCCCCAACACCCTTATCTCTTGCACCAGATCTTGTGTTCCACTAAGGACTAGGTCCAAAATGGCTTCCCCTCTGGTCGGTTCATGAACCAGCTGCTCCAAGAAGCAGTCATTTATTTCATCTATAAACTTTATCTCCCTAGCATGTCCTGCCGTGACACTGACCCAGTCGATACTGGGGTAATTGAAATCACCCATTATTATTACTGTGTTGTAATTTTTGTTTGCTTCCCTGATTTCTCTGAGCATTTCATCATCCATTTGTTCATTCTGGCCAGGCGGTCGATAGTACAACCCCCATTGCCATCGCCTGCCCCTTCCCCTTTTTACATGGAATTTCAATCCATAGAGATTCTACAGCAAATTTTGTTTCCTGCAAAACTTTAATCCTTTCTGACTCAATGCCCTCTCTAACATAGAGCGCAACCCCTCCACCAATCAGCTCTATCATTACAATATAGTTTGTACCCAGGTATCACAGTGTCCCACTGGTTGTCCTCCTTAAACCATGTCTCTGAGATGCCAATCATATCTAATTCTCCCATACAAGCATTTTAGAGACTGTGTTTTATTCATATTAATCTGGCTGTCAGTAGGCAGAGGTAATTTGGAATCTTTAAGCTCTGTCTGCTCTGTACTCAAGGGCATTTGGGCTACCTTTGTCTTTATTGGAACCTCTCTGCTGATGTGCCCTAACTTCATTTTTTTGGTAGTATTCTTCAAGGATACATCGTTCCGAACCATGCGCTCTTGGGCGACTGTTGGCTCTCCCCTATTATCTAGTAGGACTCATACACAGATACTACATAAACAGAATACTGCAGCTCAGTTATATATGCAAAACATAGACAGACCCTCATCAAACACAGAACAAGGGATCACAGTTTAGAAATATGAAGACAATGATTGAACTGGGAACCCCAAAAGTCAAAATTGGAATATACCACAACACTAGAGGAATAATAATACTATACAGTAAATTAATTTTGTCTTGTACTGAACAAACACAAAGACATCAATGATGTACGTTTCCCAGAGCTGACATATTCCAGTTAAAAATTCAAAATAAAATACATTTCTCTCTACCTTTTGTTGTTTGGGCATTTTATTTTTCAGTCACTATTTCCCCAGTGTCTCTTGCTTTCTTCATATCTTCTGCTAACTCTCCATTGTCCGCTCTCCATTTGTCTTTTCTTCTCTCGTCTCTTATTTTTTCGACTCTCTACATTCACCTTGTTTCTTCCCTACTGCACAAAATATTTGCCCCCTCCCCATCCTCACTCCCCCAGCCTTTTACCCCACCCTGACTGCAGCATCTGCCCCCTTTCATTTCCCCAGCATCGCACCCAGCCCTTCCCAGCATCAGCTTCCTTCCAGTCCCAGTCTCTCCCAGCATGAGTTTGCTTCTTGTCCCAGCCCTTCCCAGCATGAGCCCTTCAGTTCCTGCCCCTCCCCCCCCCAACATCAGCTCCCCTTCCCAACATCAGCTCCCCTTCAGTCCCAGCATTAGCTTCCTTCCACTCTTTGCTCCTCAGCAGCAGTCCTTCCGTGCCTTCCCCACCCTCATTCCTTCCCCCCCCCCAGTCACTCATTCTTTATCCTCCCTCATCCCGGTGGACTGGACCTCGTGACGGCAATCACTTCACAGCCATGGGACTATTCTCCTTTGTCCTACGGCTGTGCAAATGCAGCCGCCGGAACGATTGCATCACCGCACTGTTAAAAGTGAAATAGGGGAACTTCCTTCTCTTGCACAGGAGACAGGAAGTTCCCCTGTTTCTTTTTAAACAGTGTGGTGATGCGATCAAGCCAGCAGCTGCAAGTTTAGCACAGCCGTGGGACTGGAGAATGGTCCTGCGGCTGTACACAACACAGTACAAATGAGCTGGTGAGGCAGGTTTGAGGGTGCCTCAAGCCAGTGCCTCATTGGCTCACCATTTAAGCTGTCCACAAGTGGTGTGGGGCCTGCTTGGAGCAGGGCCATATGCCAGCAACATCCTCCTCTTTGGCTGTGGAAGTAACAGGCTGCTCCTTCAACTAGCTTTTCATACTGCCACCCTCCTGCCATGCTTATCTTGCACAGGCCCTGAGTTCAGGAGGTAAGTATTCACTTCTGGTGGGGGTTTTCAACTTCTGGTCCTGCTGTAAATGTGCCCCTACCTTTTTGAGCCCTTTGTGGCCTCACCACTTGCACCAGGCTAGGTACGGTCCTGCTTCACTGATTCCCTATCTGTTTCCACATCCAGTTCTAACTTCTACTGAACTAAGTGCATTCACTCTGCAGCTCCTCACTACCTTTCCTCTCTTATCTCACCCTACACCTCTCCTCTGGAACTCTTCTCCTCTGGCAGATCTCTTCTATCTATGCCCTTCTCTGCCACTGCCAACTGCAGACTTTATTCATTACACTTTGCTGCTCCTTATGCCTGGAACAAACTACCTGAATCAGTGCATCGGGCTCCTTCTTTAGCTCTGTTCAAATCCAGGTTAAAAACGCACCTCTTCGAGGCTGCTTTTGGCTCCTGATGCCCCTCACTCGGTTGTTCACCATTTATGTGTATCTTACCATACTCTAGTCCCCAGTTTTATGGTGATGTTCTTCTTGATCAGATCGTAAGCTCTGATGAGCAGGGACGTTCTCTTACACCTATATGTACAGCACTACGTACGTCTTGTAACACTATATAAATGATGATGATTAGTAGTAGTAGTACATTTATAAACAATATGCATAAATCCTGGCTCCATCCAAACTCTACCCTAGTACATGCCTACACGTGGGTTATGTAACAGTATGTACTTTCTTGCCACCCTAGGATAATTTTATAAGAGGCTTTTTAGGCCTCTAACAAAACCTTTACATACAAAAAAAATCCTTTATAAAATTAGCCCCAAAGTGGGAATTTCTCTAATGTGCTTCCATGTATAAAGCAGGTTTTACACATAGAAAAAGGCTCTTAAAAATATTCTGCATGAGTATGTGCAATTAAGTAGTAGACTTACTGTAAAATAGTGATTATCCCACAGGCACTTCTTGGGGCCTGGGGCAAGTCATTTAACCCTCCATTGCCTCAGGGACAAACTTAGATTGTAAGCCTTCTGTGGATAGGGAAATGCCTACTGTACCTGATTGTAGCTCGTCTTGATCTACTACTGGAAAGGCGTGAGCTAAATATAAATAACTAAATAAATAAAACTATTTTTATGCCATTTGCATGTAGGCATTTGGGGGGGGAGGGCAGAGGGTGTTTAGACTATGAAGGCACTTAGGTGCATATGTTGCACCAGTTTTAGAGTTGCAACATATGCGTTTATGTGCCTTTTATAAAATTGCTTTCCAGATAGTTGCTTCACAGTTAGGCTGCTCCAAGGCAGGAATAACCTGGTGCATGGTTTATGCGTGTAGGGTCCAATACTCAAAGGGATTAACATGGCTACTCCCTCGAGAGGTGTCAGGTTTCACCTCAGGTGATATTTTTGCTCTCAGCTGGATGTTTATGCCTGCCCGAAGCTGGCTTGAAGATCCAGTGTTAAACTGGGCTACCTTTCACTGCAGATTTTTACATTGGATGCAATTAGTTATGCAGCAATTTGTATGCCAAGTGCCCTGCAATTTAGTGCGGTTGTTTTTTTGGCACTTTTCTGGTGCTAGCTTACTTTCTGCGCGGACAGCAAACCTAGTGTGGGAAAAGCTCCAGAAAAATGCCCCGCTAAGCTTTTCTTTATTGGCCCGTTAGATCGTAAGCCCTCTGAGGACAGGAAAATATCTATTTGTACTTAAATGTAGCATGCCATGAGACACTATTGAGAAGGTGTGAGCTAAATTAAAAAAAAAATAAAAAGTGATGATGATTGCTAAAGAAGAAGAGTAGGTCTGGGCTGGGGGTGGTGATAGCTGGAAAGAGATGCAATGACCTTGAACAAAGATGACCTTCTCCCTGTTCTTTGATCTGTTGAGCTGCTAGTAGCAGTCACACTGAAGGGTAGGAGAGGAGCTGCCTTACAGCTCTTTACTTCCCATACCTGTGGCATAAAGAAAAGCATAGGTGGAGTGTGTTTATCAGCTGCCACATGACTTTGCATGACGTTTTTTTGCCATGGAAGTGTTTGAGTGCACATAACCCTTTTGTGAAATGCTGGTTTAAACCTTAGAGAACTGCTGGAGCTTACAAACTGCCCTAATTGTGAGTTTTAGTTTGGGACCAGATAGGGTCTGGATTCTGAAACTGTACTTTTATCATATGCATGTTAGGCTTTTGCATGTTTACTTTGAGCTTTCAACAAAAGGAAATTTTCTCAAGGTAAGCCAAGAATTTTACAACTTGGAGCTGGTTTTTGTTAAAGCTTTTTCATGTAGGTATTCATTATGGGAGTAATTTTATAAAGTGTGGAGTGGCCTAGTGGTTGGGGCAAGGTACTTCAGGCCGGAAGGTCGGGGGTTCAAATCCCACTAGAGGACAGCAACCTTGGGCCGGAAGGACTGGGGTTTCTAGTCCCACAGGTGCTCCTTGTGGTCTTGGGCAAGCCACTTAACCCTCCATAGCCCATGTTCCCTGTAAAATAGTTATCTCCAAGTTATAATGCCCTGTTCAATGTAATTTCAGTTTGTTCAATGTAAACCGCACTGATGCAGAATAGCGCGGTATATAAGAGAATGAAAATAAATAAATAAATAAAGATTTTTCTACATGTAAAGCCAGAATATACATGCATATATGTACTTTTTAAAAAATGTATTTGTATCTAAATCATGCCTTTCCAATAGTTGTTCAGGTAAAGTCAGTATTTTCCTGTACCTAGAGGGTTTACACTCTAAGGGCCGGATTTTCATCTAGGTGGTGCTATGTGCCGTATCGGCGTATAACTTGCCCCTTTTCTGCTTAAGCTGGATTTTCAATGCCGTTGTCATATGCGGCCTGAAGCCCAGAAGCTACGGGAGCTAGCCGGGTAGCACCTGCACCTGAAAAATAGGCGAGGAAAAAACTCTCCTATCTTTAAGGCGCAGAGGGCTAAGTGGGTAGCATCAGAAATCGATGCTGCCTGGTTAGCCCTTTCCTCCGCCCCAGAACACCCCTAACACGCCCCGATTCTAACCACATAGCATCTAGGCGTGTTAGGGACATATCCGGGATTTTCGAAGGGCACTACCCATGTAGGTGCCCTTCAAAAATCCTGGATATGTCATTTACACAGATAACTAGGGCAGTTACCCATATAAATGCCTTTGAAAATCGGGCCTTACGTTTGTACCAATGTGTGCTGTGTGTAGGTGTTCCTAGGGACGCAGTTTGAGTATTGAAGGGGTGGAGCTGTGATGTATGTGAATATTTTATAAATGCAAGAGTACATGTGTAGTGTACACACACGTATCTACACCTGCATCGGAGCAGGGTTTAAATGTGTGGGCATTTGGCACTGAATCTGGGAACCTGTTTTATAAAAGCATATAAGTGCCTACTTGCATTTTTTCTTATCCTGCTAGACCAGTTCAGACAAGTGAGTTATGCTCCCCAGCCAGCAGATGGAGGCAGATCAGAACAACTTTCAGTGATATCATCACCTGGTACATACACTGGTGCAGCACTGAGAGAAGCCAGTATTGTCTGTTTGCAGCAGGTGGCAAGGTGAATGGACTTGTGCAGCAGAGCAGATAGGCCTGTCGTCTCTGGCCTAGATCATGGTCTTGTGGCTTTTGTGAGACCTTAGCCCAGTGTCTGCTCAGAGCTTGGGTATGCTCATTGTCTCTTCAAGCCAGCTGTTGCCCTAATAAACTCCTTTCATGCAGCTGGGCTTTCATGGGCCTGTGTAGGCCATTGTGGGAAGCCCTTCTTGGGTGTCCCCGGCTGTCCTGACTGGTGCAGGAGTTCTCTTCCCAATCAGGAATTTCTTTTTTGACACAGTTTTCTTTTTACATTGGAGTTTTTCCTTCTCATTTTTTTCTTTGATCACGTTAGAGCTCTTCTGCGATGCCAAGTTCACTGAAGTATGCTGCTTGTGGCTGCTGTTGAATGGGCCGGAAGGACTGGGGTTTCTACTCCCACAGGTGCTCCTTGTGGTCTTGGGCAAGCCACTTAACCCTCCATAGCCCATGTTCCCTGTAAAATAGTTATCTCCAAGTTATAATGCCCTGCTCAATGTAATTTCAGTTTGTTCAATGTAAATTGCACTGATGCAGAATAGCGCAGTATATAAGAGAATAAAATAAATAAAATAAAATAAATAAAAAAATGAGCTTCTTATCAGGCTCTTTTTGCTCCGAGTATGAGGAGCATATTTTATCAGCAGTGTCCGGACCCATTGCTAGTTTTGCTACCTCTAACGTGTCTCCCACAATTTTCTTGTCGGTGGGAATTACAGCTATATTGGATGACTGCATTTTCCTGGCTAAAGAGTAGTGTGGTGAAGTCGCTGTAGGCTCAAGCCAACAGGCCTCTGAAGGCTCTCTGGGATTCCAGAGCTCATTCTCAGCTGGCTTTGAACAACATCTCATGAAACAGCTCATAGGCTGTTTTCAGTCTCTGGTAGCTTAAAGGCCGTTCCCCTCATAGGCATCCGAGGCTCTGACCTCACCTACAAGGGACTCAAGGCCTCTGGCATGTTCCCTTCTGGTGGCAAGGGGGTTAAGCGCCCCACCCTTTATTTTTGTCTGTTTTTCCTCAAAGAACCCAGTTCTCTCTCCTTTGGGGGTCTGGGGAGAAGAGGAGGGCTCTTTATATAACTGGTGAGTCAACAGAGGAAGGGGAGCTTCCCTTAGCGGAGGGGAGAGGATCCGTTTTTTTTTTACAGGGAGGACCTTTTCACCTTATTTCAGGATGCCATGATGGCTTTGTGCATTATGGAGCCCCCTCTGATGGAACTTTCACAAGTGGACCGTATCCTAGAGGGCATCCCTCCGGCTTGTTTTCCCTCCCTGAACCCTTTTGAAAACTTCTGTTCTCTAAGTGGGAGACACTGGAGCTGGGGTTGAGGGGTATTAAGACCCTGGCTTGGCTGTTTCTTCTACCTCAAGGAGATATGGAACAGCTTTTGGTTGTCCCTAAGGTGGATGCTCTGATCACAGTGGTGACAAAGCGCGGTATCATTCTGGTGGAAGGTGGTGCTGCACTGAAGGTGACTTATGAGAAGAGGAAGCCCTCCTCAAGAATGCCTTTATGGCTTCTGCCTAGGGTACTGAGGAAGCATTTTGTGTTGGCATGGTGGCCTGAGCATGCCTAGACTGGATCTAGCAAGTGCTGAAAAGCGCAGAGGTAGTGAGATTGAAGTCTAGAGTGTTTGTGGTATATGCCCTGAATAATTTGATCAGGAATTTTTGTAAATTCATGGCAGTGGCTGTGGTAGTCTCAAGGTGACTCTGGCTCCAGAATTGGTATGCTGATGTCATGTCTAAGCTGCGGATGAGCAAGCTCCACTTTTAATGGCAGGTTGCTCTTTGGGGAGGACCTGGAGAAGCTGGTGAAAGTCCTTGGTGAGGCTTGCCCTCAGAGGCTTCTGGGAGATAAGCCTAGAGGTTCTAGGAGTTAATCATGTAGGGCTCAGTGGGAAGCTTGAGGGCTATTTAGAGCTGGAAAGAGTTCAGGCATGGCCTATTCCTCCAATGAGTCTAAATCCAGTCCTTTCATGAATTCCATTGATCTCTGGACTCAGCAAGCACCTCCTTGGAAGCCATTAAGCCCCAACAATGAGATGCAGTGGGTCCCTTCCAATGAAGGGAGGTTGGGGGGGGGGCACCTCTGGCTGTTTTACTCAGAATGGACCCACATCATGTCAGACCAGTGGGTCCTCCAGATCCTCTAAAAGGAGTATACACTGGAGTTTGCTGAGCTTCTTTGGGACATCTTTATAGAACCTCCTTGCAGAGACTGAGAGTGGCAGTGAGGGAAACCCTTCAATGCCTCCTACAGTTGCAGGCTATAATACCCGTACTCTCCGTAGAACAAAGTCGGGGGTGGTTTCCATTTATTTTGTGGTGCCCAGAAAAGGCAGGTTCTTCTCACCCATTCTGGACTTGAAGGCAGTCAATGCCAAGCTAAGTGTGCCCCACTTCTGCATAGAGACCCTAAGGTTGGTCATTGTGTCAGTCCAATAAGCAGAGTTTCTATCGTTCTTGAACCTTTCTCAAGTATACGTCTATATTCCATGAGCAGCCTCAACTATTCCTCCGCTTTTGCGTCCTGGATCACCATTTTCAGTTTTGTGCTCTGCCTTTTGTTCTGATCTTGGCGCCTTGCACATTCTCAAAGGTTACAATGGTGGTGGCAGCCTTACTGTGCAAGCAAAGAATCTGGGTTAACCTATAAGAGCATAAGAAATGCCATACTGGGTCAGACTAAGGTCCATCAAGCCCAGTATCCTGTTTCCAACGTGGTCAATCCAGGTCACATGTACCTTTCAAGTTCCCAAAGGTGCACAGATTTCATGCTGCTTGTCCAGTGGTTATGCAGTAGATTTCCCCAGTCCTCTTTAATAATGGTTTATGGACTTTTCCTTTAGGACCTTGACCAAACCTTTTTTAAACCCAGCTACACTAACAGCTTTTACTACATCCTCCAGTAATAAATTCCAGAGTTTGATCACGCGTTGAGTGAAAAAATATTTTCTCTTATTAGCCCTAAATGGGCTACATTGTAGCTTCATTGAGTATCCCCTAGTCTTTCTACTTTTTGAAGGAGTAAACAACCAATTTACGTTTATCCATTCCATTCCCTCAGCCGTCTCCTTTCCAAGTTGAAGAGACCCTCCTCATAAGTGTATCCTTCCATCCCCTTTACCATTTTGGTGGCTCTTCTTTGTACCTTTTCTAAGTCTGAAAATACCTGAATAACTGGCTATTTCAGTCCATGAAGAAGTCCAGGGTGGACACAACCCAGGTGATCTGGTATTTGCAGAAGTTGGGATGGATGATCAACTACCCCAAGAACAGCCTAGTTCTTTCCCAAAACCTGGTGTACCTGGATGCTCACTTCACCACTTACTTGGCCAGAGTATTTCTCACTCTAGAAATGTTGGACAAAATGCAGCTCAAGGGTTTTTGCTCTTAGACATCTCCCAGGGCCTGGACTCCTTACAGTTACTTGGGTCAACAGCATCGATCCTGAAACTGGTACACTGGGTCAGGGTGCACATGCGCTCCCCACAGGAATACCTTCTGAGTCGTTGGTCTCCCTGCTCTCAGTTATTCAAACAGCACCTACTTCTTCCCAGGAAGATCATGGAGGAATTGTTCTGGTGGTTACAGACTTGCCCTCTGATGGACAGGATGCCTCTAGAGGTGCCAGATTGGATGATAGTCATTATGGATGCCAGTATGCTGGGCTGGAGAGCACATTGGGTCAGTTTGTTCAGGGAAGCTTGTCCCCAAAGGAAGCCCTCTGGTTGATCAACAGACCAGAGGCCAGGGCAATCTGCCTTGCTTGGGAGAGATTTTGGCCCCTCTTGGATGACAAAGCTGGTCTAGCAGGATGATAAGGAAGGAGAAATTTTCTATACTTAGAAACATGGAAACATGATGGCAGAAAAATACCATATAGCCTATCTAGTCTGCCCTTCCATATCAGCTACTATAGTCCCCTTTTATTCTTTAGAGATCTTCTCTGCTTTCTTGAGTTCAGATACTGTCTCTGTCTCTACTACCTCTGCTGGGAGACTATTCCACGCATCTACCACTCTATCTGTAAAGAAATATTTCCACATATTACTCCTGAGTCTATCCCCTTTCATCTTCATCCTATGTCCCCTCATTGCATAGCTTTATTTCAATTGAAAGAGGATCTCCTCCTGTGCATTTATGCTACTGAGGTATTTAAACGTTTCTCTCATATCTCCTCTCTCCCACCTTTCCTCTAAAGTATATATATATTGAGATCTTTGTCCCCTTATGGCTTATAATGAAGACCACTGACCATTTTGGTAGCCACCCTCTGCACCGACTCCATCCTGTTTATATCCATTTTAGGTGTAGTCTCCAGAATTGCACATGGTATTCCAAATGAGGTCTCACCAAAGACTTATACAAAGGAACTATCGCCTCCTTTTTTCTGCTGGCCATTCGTTTCCCTGTGCACCCAAGCATCCTTCTGGCTTTTGCTGTCATCTTTCCTACCTATTTAGCCACTTTAAGGTCATCAAAAGCAGTCATGCCCAGGTTCCACTCCTCTTTCATGGACAGAAGTATTTTACCTCTTATACTGTACTGCTCTCTTGGATTTTTGCAGCCCAAATGCATGATCCTGCATTTTTAAGCATTAAATCTCAGTTGCCAAATTCTTGACCATTCTTCAAGCTTAGTTAGATCCCTCCTCATGTTGTCAACTTCTTCCTGGGTATCTACTCTATTGCAGATTTTTGTATCACCTTCAAAGAGGCAAAGCTTACCTGACAGCTTTTCCGCAATATCACTAACAAAAATGTTAAAAAGAATCTGACCAAAGACAGATCCCTGTGGCACAGCACTGGTTAACATCCTTCTCCTTGGAGTGAGCTCTATTTACCTGTACCCTTTGTCATCTCCCACTCAACCAATTTCTAACCCAGTCAGTCACTTTAGGGTCCATCCCTAGGGTGCTCAATTTATTTATAAGTGGCCTGTGTCAAAGGCTTTACTGAAATCTAAATACACTACATCTAGGGGTCTCCCTCAGACCGGCTCTCTGGTCACTCAGTCAAAGAAATCAATCAGATTTATTTGACAAGACTTGCCTCTAGTAAACCCATGCTGTCTTGGATCCTGCAATCCACTGGACTTCAGAAACCTCACTATTCTGTTTTAGCAGCTTTTCCAATAATTTGCTAAGCACAAAAGTCAGGCTAACTGGCCTGCAGTTCTCAACCTTATCCTTACTTCTGCTTTTGTGTAAAGGGACCACACACATCTTTCTCCAGCCCTCTGGGACCACTCCCGGTTCTAAAGAAGCATTGAAAAGGTCAGACAGTGGAGCTGCTAGAACCTCCCCAAGTTCCTTCAATACTCTCGGATATATCCCATCTGGTCCTATCCCTTTGTCTACTTTTTTGTTTAGCTACTTCCTTATGAACACAGTCTTCTGAAAATCATTCAAGATCCCCTTCACCTATGTTCCTATTTGAGGACTTTTTCTGAGGTCCTGCTCCTGGCCCTTCATCTGTGAACACAGAAAAAATTTTTGTTAAGCACTTCTGCTTTATTCTCATCAGTGTCTACATATTCCTCTCCTTCACGTGTCTGACAGTAGTGCTTTTGTACTTCCTCTTGTCGCTAACATATCTGAAAAATGTCTTGTCCCTCCATTTTATTGCATTGGCTATTTCTTCTTTTATTATCTTTGCTTTCTTGATTACTTTCCTAGTTTCTCTTAAGTTTTTCCAAATATTGATGCTTGTCTTCTCTCTCAGAGATCTCTTGTATTTTATGAAGATCACCCTCTCTTTCTTCACCATTTGAGCTACTTATTTTGAGAACCATAGTATTTATTGGCCTACTTTTCCTTTTACATTTATTATACCTTTTTGACAAAAAGGTTTGTTGCCCTTAAAATATCCCCTTTCGGTTCGACTCATTGCTTTTCGACATCCCAACCCACTAACGACTCCTTGAGGTATTGTCCTATTTTAGCAAAGTTAGTTTTCCTAATGTCTAAGACCCTTGCTTTTGAATGGACTTTATCAGCCCTAGTCCTAACATTGAACCATACTATCTAGTGATCACTGGATGAGAGAGAATCTCTCACTGTAACATCAGAAACACTTTTCTTATTGGTAAGCACCATGTCCAGTATGGCTCCTTCAAGTGTGGGTCCTATGTGTGGAACATAAAACATTTCAGAGAATGCTACCTTGAAAGGTCTAGATCTCAACTTCCTACCTAAATTTAGGCTTTTAGGTAGGAAGTTGAAATCCAGAACTTCCAGGGTAACATTCTTGGAAATGCTTCCCGTTCCATACAGAGGACCCAAAAGGCAGGCAGAGCTCCAGAGTTTCAATGCATGGATGAGAAGATGGTGCAAGGAAGAGAGTTTTGGAGTTGTTATCAACTGGACAACATTATGGGGAAGGGAGGGGCTTTTCCAAAAGGATGGGCTTCACCTTAACTGGGATGGAACCAGGCTGCTGGCATTAACCTTTAAAAATTAGAGAGCAGGAAACAAAATACACTGTAGTATTTTTTGGATAGAAATTCCATATAAAATGGGGAAGGCAATAGCAGTGGGAGTGTACTACCGACCGCCTGTCCAGAATGAACAGATGCATGATGAAATGCTAAAAGAAATCAGGGAAGCTAACAAAACTTACAGTGGGTGATTTCAGTTACCCCCCGGTATTGACTAGGCCAGTATCACAGCTGGACATGCTAGGGAGATGGTTTCTAGATGAAATAAATTACTGCTTCTTGCAGCAGCTGGTTCTTGAACCAACAAGAGGGCAAGCTATTTTGGACCTAGTCCTTGGGCCACTTGGCAATAATGATCATAGCATGATCACATTTGGTTTAGTAAATGGAGGAAGGATGGCAAGGAAATCCTCAGTACTGTTTTTTTTTTTAACTTTCTAAAGGGAGTCTATGATAAAATGAGGAAAATAGTTAAGAAAAAGCTAAAAGGAGCAGCTGCAAAGGTTAAAAATTTACATCAAGCATGGGCGTTGTTTAAAAATACTTGGAAGCCAGACCAGATGTATCTCCATGCTTTAAGAAAAGTGGAAGGAAGGCCCAAAACCTTCCAGCATGGTTTATAGGCAAGGTCAGAGAGGCTGTTGTAGCCAAAAAAGCATCTTTCAGGAAATGCAAAAAGGAACCACATGATGAACATGGGAAACTACATAAGCACTGGCAGTTTGGATGCAAGTCATTGATAAGGCAGGCAAAGAGAGAATTTGAAAAAAAAGCTTGCTGTGGAAGAAAAAAAACATAATAAAACCTTTTTCAAGTACATTTGTAGCAAAAAACCTGTAACAGAATCAGTTGGGCTATTAAATGATAGAGGGGTAAAAGGGACGCTAATGGAGGACAAGGCCAGATGATGTATCAGAAGAATTAAAAGAAATATTGATAAATCGGGAAGATGTATTACAACTATTTGATAAACTGAAGAGTATCAAATCACCTGGACTGGATGGTATACATCCGAGGGTGTTGAAAGAACTGAAATATGAGATTGCAGACCTACTATTAGTAATCTGTGAACAATCATTAAAATCATCTGTAGTACCTGAAGATTGGAGAATGGCCAATGTAATGCCAATTTTTAAAAAGGGTTCCAGGGATGATCCAAGAAACTACTGACCGGTGAGCCTTACTTCAGCACCAGACAAAATGGTAGAAACCATTACAAAGAATACAATTACTAAACATATAGGTAGTCATGGTTTAATGGGAGAAAGCCAACATGGATTTAGCCAAGGAAAGTTTTGTTTTACTAATCTGTTACGGTTTTTTTTGTTTTTTTGAAGGTGTGAATAACAGCTAAACAAAGCTGAGCCAGTTGATATAGTGTATCTGAATTTTCAGAAAGCCTTTGACAAGGTCTCACATGAGAGACTCTTGGTGAAATTAAAAAGACATGGGATAGGAGACAGTGTACTGTTGTGGATGAGGAACTGGTTAAACGATAAAAAGCAGAGAGTATGGCTAAATGGTCAATTTTCTAAGTGGAGAAATGTGAATAGAAACATAGAAACATGTTGGCAGAAAAAGACCACATGGCCTATCATTTGCCCTTCCATATCAACCACTACATTAGTCCTTTTTTTTCCTTTAGAGATCCTCTGTGTTTGTCACTTGCTTTTTTGAATTCAGATACTGTCCTTATCTCTACCACCTCTTATGGGAGACTATTCCACGAATCTACCACTCTTTCCGTAAAAAAATATTTACGCATATTACTCCTGAGTCTATCCCCTTTCACTCTCATCCTATGTTCCGTCGTAGCAGAGCTTACTTTCAGTTGAAAGAGGCTATCGTCCTGTGCAGTTATGCCACGGAGGTATTTAAACGTCTCAGTCATATCACCTCTATCCCACATTTCCTCTAAAGTATACATATGAAGCTCCTTAAGTCTGTCCTCATATGCTTTATAATGATCAGTAACCATTTTAGTAGCCACCCTCTGTACTGACTCCATCCTGTTTATATCCTTTTGAAGGTGCGGTCTCCAGAATTGCACACAATACTCCAAATGAGGTCGCACCAAAGATTTCTACAGAGGCACTATCACTGCCTTTCTTTTTCTGACCATTCCTCTCACTGTGCACCCCAGCATCTTTCTAACTTTCGCCGTCGCCTTTTCTACCTGTTTAGCTACTTTAAAATCATCAGACACAATCATGCCTAGGTCTCACTCTTCTTTTGTGTACAGAAGTACTTCACCCCCTATATACTATATAGTATATACTATATTGCTCCCTTGGATTGCTGAAGCCCAAATGCATGACCTTACATTTTTTAAAATTAAATCCCAGATGCCAAATTCTAGACCATTCTTCAAGCTTAGCTAGATCCCTCCTCATGTTATCTACACCTTCCTGGGTGTCTATTGCAGATTTTGGTATCATTCGCAAAGAGGCAAACCTTACCTGACAGCCCTTTTGCAATATCGCTAACAAAGATGTTAAAAAGAATCGGACCAAGGACAGATCCGTGGGGCACACTACTAGTAACCTCCTTCTCCTCAAAGTGAGCTCCATTTACCTGTACCCTTTGCTTCTCCCACTCAACCATTTCTAACCCAAGCAGTAACTTTAGGGTCCATCCCTAGGGTGCTCAGTTTGTTTATAAGTTGCCTGTGTGGAGCAGTGTCAAAGGCTTTACTGAAATCTAAATACACCACATCTAGGGCTCTCCCTCGATCCAACTCCCTGGTCACCCGGTCAAAGAAATCAATCAGATTTGTCTGACAAGACCTGCCTCCAGTGAATCCATTCTGCCTCAGATCTGGTAATCTGTTGGACTCCAGAAACCTCGCTGTTTTCTCTTTCAGCAGCACTTCCAATAATTTACTCACCACCGAAGTTAAACTAACTGGCCTGAAGTTTTCAACCACATCCTTACTTGCGCTTTTGTATAAAGAGACCACATGTGCCTCTCTCCAATCCTCTGGCACCACTCCCGACTCCAATGAGGCATTGAAAAGGTCAGTCAGTGGATCTGCTAGAACATCCCCAAGTTCCCTGAGTATTCTAGGGTGTATCCCATCTGGTCCCATCACTTTGTCTACTTTAAGTTTAACTTGTTCCTCACAAACACAGTCTTCTGAAAATCATTCAAGATGCCCCTCGCTTCTGTTCCTGCTTGTAGATGGTTTCTGAGGTCCTGTTCCTGGTTCTTCATCTGTGAACACAGAACAGAAATATTTGTTAAGCAATTCTGCTTTATCCTCATCAGCTTCTACATATTCCTCCCCTGCACCCTTGAGTCTGACAATACCACTTTTGCCCTTCCTCTTCTCACTAACATATCTGAAAAATGTCTTTTCCCCCCATTTTATTTCATTGGGTATTAACCCCTTTTTTTGAATCTTTCCTTTCCTGACTACTTTGCTAGCTTCTCTAAGGGGTATGTTTACTATGCAGTGGTAGAGGCTTCCGTGCGATATCGCTCCAATATTGCACGGAAGCCTCTACCACTGCATAGTAAACATACCCCTACGTTTTTCCAAATATAGATGCCTGTCTTATTCTCTGTGTGATCTCTTGTGTGTCATGAAGGTCTCCCTCTTTTTCTTCACCTTTTCAGCTATTTCTTTTGAAAACCATAGCGGTCTCCTTTTCCTTTTACCTTTATTTACCATTTTAACAGAAAGGTTGGTTGCCCTTAAAATATCCCCTTTCAGTTTTGCCCACTGTTTTTCTACATGCTCCAGCTGTTCCCATCCCGCTAAGGACTCCTCGAGGTATTGGCCCATCTTGGCAAAGTTAGTTTTCGTAAAGTCTAAGATCCCCGCTTTTGAATCGATTTTATCAGCCCTAATCCTAATACTGAGCCACACCATCTGGTGATCACTGGATGCGAGATAATCTCCCATTGTAACATCAGAAACACTTTCACCATTGGTAAGCACCAAGTCCAGTATGACCCCTTCACGTGTGAGTCCCATTACCAGTTGTCAGAATAGTTTTCCCAGCAGAGAATCCAGGATCTCCTTACTTCTGGATGATACTGCAGCAGCAATGTGCCAATCAACATCTGGCATTTTGAAATCCCCTATCAGTAGCACTTCCCCTTTCCTGTCAATGCTGCGTATGTCTTCAATTAACTCTCCGTCCACCTCTTCCTCCTGTGAGGGAGATCTGTATATCACGCCAATGCAAATAGATTTCTCTTTCCCTCTTTCTAGTTTAACCCACAGTCCCTCATCTCTTTCTTTTAAGTCCTATGTTTCTATACAAATGATTAGTGGTAGTAATAGTAGCAGATGGACACCTAAGTACCCCTCAGAAGAGAGTCACCTGCTAATTTATTTTCCTTGAATCCTGTTAGGCCAGTCAATAAAATAGGTTTAAAATAGATGTCTTTTTGGACTTCTCTCATAGGCATCCTGTTATTTAATCAGACCCTATATTTTTTTATGCTTGAGCAATTGTTGGATTTTCTAAGACTAGCCATAGTGGCCCCTGCAAGTTCTCCAGATATTTTGGTTAGGCAGAGTTGTTCATTTAGAATTTATATACAGTATGTCCCTGGATGCCCAGCTGCAGATGTTGATTTTTTTCCATCTTAGGAACTTGCTTCGCTCCATATTGTGGAATTAAGATAGCCTCTGTCATCCTGTGATGATTGTTATATTTCTTTATGTATTTTGTTCTATTTGTTGTCAGTTTATTGCAAACTGTATTTTTGCTGTCTGCATTCAAGATGTTTTTTATCGATGTGTAATTTGAAAGTTCTTAAGAGTTAAATAAAAAAAATGACTGTATCAAATACAACTGAGAACTAAATAATGAAGAAGTGTTCAGCTTACACATAGTCTGTCATTTATTTAGGTGCCGTCCATCTGATTTAGGCATTATGTAGGGTAGGAGAAGCCTTTGCATCAGAGGAGTTGACAGAGGTATTCAAAGACTGTGTCAAACTGGTCACTGACTGATGGTGTCTGTATTTTAGCAGACTGCTGTGCATATATTTATTTGAAGCCTTCCTGAGTGCTCTGTCAATGTTTTCTATTTCATACAATCATACTTCTCCTTTCTAAGCTTATCTTCTAGTCTGTACATTTGCATGGTTTTCCTGCTAAGTAATAAATATCCAGAAACAGAAATCTGTTATCAGTCAGTTCATGGTGGGGGTCATTAAGTCCCCCAAATAGCGGGGATGGACGTCCCTTTTGGGCATCCATCCCCGCTATTCGCCCCCTGCTGGCCCCGGCTAAAGCCTCCCCGTACGAACAGAGTGTTTGTATGGGGAGGCCTAGACGAGGGCAGGAGGGGGCATTGCAGAGGCGGAGTGAGGGTGGGGCATGGGCGGACAGTGACCCCTGATGCACAGGGCCGATTCAGAGGTTGTCCCTGTACTTCTGGGGCCGTGAACGTAGACAGGGGACTTATTCCACTGCAGAGGTGGCATTAGGTCCCCCTGGGCATCAGGGGATGATGTTGCCAGGCCTGCAAAAACAGGTAGGGGGTGCAGTAAGTTCACCGCAGCTGGACCATGGCCATGGGAGGCTGGATCAAGGGTCCAGCTGTAGGGAAAGGAGGATTTGGGTGGCAGCCGGCATTCATGGCTCCTGAATAGATCCGCGGTGCCATGGCGATGGGATGCCATGGACTTCAGCTCCATTCAGAAGCTTGACTGAAGTAGCCGGGCATGTGGCTGAGCATGCAAGCTGATCAAAATTGGGGCCCAGCCTGCACGTCCAGGCTGCAGACCCGATTCTGATCCCACGGGCACGTCTAGCGGGATCAGAATCTGGTCTACCTCTGGGCATCCCACGTCTGATTGGCCGCACAGGGGCTGGACAGCCTAATTGGAATGTGCTTCAGTGCGTATAGCCTCACTTATTGTAATTTTCTCTTGTGGATCTGGTCTTGTCATCCTTATTAATATGCAATTAAAAAAGGAAATAGTATACAAAACTGGGCTATTGCCAGGACATGATTATTTATGAATTCTAAAACCCGAAACAGTGCAGCCACTATAATATTTCATCCAAAAAGGTGCACAACATTCAGTCTCTATTTCTGGCTGGGAAATTAGTCGAGGCCGGGAGAAAGCACGAATAGCGGAGATGGATGGCCCATTGGGCCATCCATCTTAGAAACATAGAAACATGATGACAGAAAAAGACCACAAGGCCCATCTAGTCTGTCCTTCCATAACTACAACAGTCCACTTTTTACCTTTAGAGATCCTCTGTGTTGGTCCCATGCTTTTTTGAATTCAGTTACTGTCCTCATCTTCGCTATTTGTGGCGCAGAATAACCCCCTAAACAAAGAAGGACTTCATGGGCGAAGGCCAAGGAGGACCTCGCAGCTCAAAGATGGATATGAAAATGCACGCCTGATCTTTGCCCAAACGCATGTTGAGAAACCACAATCCTTCTGGGAAAATGTTCTGTGGACAGATGAAACCAAACTTGAGCTCTTTGGCAATGTAGACTTGCAGTACATTTACAGGTGAAGAAATGAAGCTTATAAGGAAAAAACACACCCTTCCTACAGTTAAATATGGTGGTGGCTCCATAATGTTGTGGGGCTGTTTTGTTGCCTCAGGAACTGGAGGCCTGGAATGTATTAAAGGAATTATGAAGTCAGAGAACTACCGAAGTATTTTGGTGTGAGATTTGCTACCTAGTATCGGAAAGCTAGGTTTGGCTTTGAAGGTTATGGACAATGACTCAAAATATACATCCAAAAGTACAAAAGAATGGTTAAAAAGGAAAAAATGGACTGTGTTAAATTTACCAGCAATGAGTCCTGATCTCAATCGGTTGAACTCTTGCAATTGAGAACCTTTGGAAAGAGCTGAAATCTGCCATTGGTAAAAGGAATCCTGGAAACATTCATGAGATGGAACAAATCACAGTTGAAGAGTAGGAGAAACTACCAGCAGACAGATGTACGAAACTTATAGATGGCTACATGAAACATTTAGAGGTTGTCTTCACTACCAAGGGTTGTGCAACCAAATATTAGTGAAGGGTGCCTTTAATCCTGTCCATGTCAAATTTGGTTTTTCTTCTCAGAAATTACTACATCTGTTGCAGAGACATCTTTTTTTTTGTACACCTTTGAACATACTGTTTCAAGTATGATGACATACAGTTAGAATATTTCCACTTATTTCTCAAGATATTGTACACAACATGCCTAAAATACAAGGGTGCCAATAAGGTTGACCACAACTGTAGGTATGTTGGACCGATGGCACATACTTTGACTGTGGGCATGCATGGATGGAGTTTGGGCGGAGTGCACAAGTTGTACAAAATACTACAATTTACACATGTTCTTTATGAGTCTAGGCATGGCCTTGGATTAACATGGGTACTTGGCCACTTACGCTAGTATTCTATAAAGAAAAGTAAGTGCCTTTATAAAATTACCCTGATAATGCCCTAATTTGCATTCTTGTAGGCAGCGTTTTTCTTCAGTCTTTAAGCCATTGAGCCCTTCAGAGCTCACAAGCTTTTTCATAAATTCTCTGTCATATTGACATTCCATGTTCCAGATATCTTCTTCATTCATAGGCTGAGTGGGAATGGGATAATTGGATGGCAAGTAGGTGGCAAGAAAACATTAAGGGGAATTCAGAAGAGATGGCCAAATGCAATCTGCGTCATCTAATCCAGAACGTCTGACAGAAAAGCAGGTACGTCCAGGTGCAGACGTGATTTCACGAATGTGAACGTGCACAATATGTACGTCTGCAGGGGTGTCTACATAGACATCCCCAGAACTGTGTTTCAGAACCTCGATGTCTAGGATAGCCTAATGGTTAGAGTAGTTAGGAACAGGGCATTGTGCTAAGTACTGGGGATGATGGCGTGCTTTCTTCTCTACACCCTCTGTAATGTTTTTTTAGCTAAGACGAGCACTTTTCAGATGCTTGTTCATGCCTGGAGCAGGTCTAATGTTAGATGTGACGCTGGATGTCCATAATATTTATGAGATCAGACAGGGACGTCCAGGATCCTGGGAGTGCCCCAGCCATGCCTTCTCCACGCCCTTGTTCAGACTGGGATGTCCTCATGCTGGGGACATCCCCCAAGCTGGCTTCTAAAATGGCTCTGGAGACATCTCTGTGCTTTGGATGTTTATGTTTATGTTTATTAAATTTGATATACCGCTCAGGCCGAAGCATCAGAGCGGTTTACAATAATATATCATTTGAGAAAATATGAAAGGAACGCCATTTGTAAGATAGGACAGAGTAGAGGACAGAAACAGTCAGAAAGATAAGACAAAAAGAACAAAGGGAACAGCAGGTTACCATAATATATGCGTGTGGCAGTCCAGATCACATCTTCCATGTTAACTTCAGGGCGAACGCCATGGTCCAACGCCTAAGGGCCATGCCAAAGGGACCTCTGGCGAGGCCCTCAGGCACGGGCCCGCAAGGCGCGGGCGCGCCCCCGAAGCGGCGGTTTAAGCCGTTCTTGCTGGCATCCCATTTGCAGGCACTAGGAGGGAGGAGGGGCTCCTGCTCACAGCTCCAATGGCAAAAGCTGCTCTCCTGCGCGCCCCCAAAGCGGCGGTTTAAGCCGTTCTTGCTGGCATCCCATTTGCAGGCACTAGGAGGGAGGAGGGGCTCCTGCTCACAGCTCCGATGGCAAAGGCTGCTCTCCTGCGCGCCCCCGAAGCGGCGGTTTAAGCCGTTCTTGCTGGCATCCCATTTGCAGGCACTAGGAGGGAGGAGGGGCTCCTGCTCATAGCTCCGATGGCAAAGGCTGCTCTCCTGCGCACCCCCGAAGCGGCGGTTTAAGCCGTTCTTGCTGGCATCCCATTTGCAGGCACTAGGAGGGAGGAGGGGCTCCTGCTCACAGCTCCGATGGCAAAGGCTGCTCTCCTGCGCGCTCCCGAAGCGGCAGTTTAAGCCGTTCTTGCTGGCATCCCATTTGCAGGCACTAGGAGGGAGGAGGGGCTCCTGCTCACAGCTCCGATGGCAAAGGCTGTCTCTAAGCCCATTTTCGGACATTAAAGCATGAATAGGGCTTCTAAAATGATACGCATTGTGTATAACCAATGTTTCGGCAACTGAATGAGCAGTACAGTTGTTCAGCAATAACAGTTTTGCAGTTTTCAGGGAGCCCAGTTGATCTGCTATGTTCTGAGACCTGAAGCACAAAACGGTTATTGCACCAGTAGTGTCTGTCAATTTTAGGGATAGATTTTTATTTTTCCAAACTTTACAAACTACTAGTGACTAAATTATGCAGTTTTGCATGCTGAATCTAAAGCTTTCTCTAGAAACTGCTTAAAGTGAGTCTTCCCTATATCAAATCACAGTTGAAATATGTATGTTCAAATAAATATTACTATTTGTATGTTCAAATAAATATTACTTAACAACACCTTTAGCCCCATAATTGTCCTTAAAATGTAATTGATATAGTTAGTTTAATGTTATTTAAGAAAATCCAGCAAAGAAGCGATATCTTGTTTGGTTTTTTTTCGGCTCATGAGCTCCCTGTTGACCATCTGACCCCTAATATAATGTTCCCCCTCTCCTGATTGTACACATGACAGCAGCCTCAGTTGTCATTTTTACACACCTTTCTATGGACTGGGTGTGTGATGGCCAGTCTGAAACCACCATGGGCTTACTCTGAAATGCCTTTATCTCTGCTGTTGTCATAGTACAGGTAAGAGGAAGCTCAGAGACTCCAGAGCTCAGGTCAAGTAATTGGGTGAGTGTATTTGCCTCAGGGTTGATGGATGGTGTTTTCCTGGGTCTCACACTACTGTCTCCAAGCTGATTCTTCTCATCTTTCACCTCTGATCTTCAATATCTTCTCCACTGAATCTCCTCTCTCCTGTTTCTCTTCACTGCACAGCATAACTTGCAGAACAGACTCGCTGTAAGCACACCAAGCTGACTTTCTCACTGTAGGCATGACTATCTTCCTTACCTTTTCACACTGTTCGTTCAACAGTTGCAGCTGGAAAAGATGATGCCTGGGACCTTGTGTCCAATTGCTATTTATTTTTATATTGAACCAGTTCACCATGTAAACCCCATGGAGTGGAGGAGTGGCTTAGTGGTTGGGGCAAGGTACTTCAGGCCGGAAGGTCAGGGGTTCAAATCCCACTAGAGAACAGCAACCTTGGGCCGGAAGGACTGGGGTTTCTAGTCCGACAGGTGCTCCTTGTGGTCTTGGGCAAGCCACTTAACCCTCCATAGCCCATGTTCCCTGTAAAATAGTTATCTCCAAGTTATAATGCCCTGTTCAATGTAATTTCAGTTTGTTCAATGTAAACCGCACTGATGCAGAATAGCGCGGTATATAAGAGAATGTAAATAAATAAAAATAAAATAAAACACAGAAATGAATAAGATAAATTGATAATTGAGGCACAAAAGGCAATAATATGCAATGCAAACACATAAAAACTATTATCAGAGCACTTAAACAGATTTCAGTAATTTGTGTATTTTTGCATAATTTCCTAGACATAACAAGCAGGTAAATAACATATTACAAAAAGTTTAAAGCTAGTTGTTGATTTGCCACATGAAATTGTACCATTTTTTCTCTAGTGTTTTTTAAAATTATGATATCTCCAAAACTGACACGCCCTATTGCACCAGTCACCAATAGTTTCTTGTGTAATTCCTGCCTGTCTGTTAAACTGGTAAATAACTAGAAATTTCCCAAACGTGTTGGTGTCATGGACTTGCAACAGCCAAGCAGTTTTTCACTTGTATTTATTTATTTATTTACATTTCTTATATACTGCACTATTCGATATTAGCGCGGTTTACATCGAACAAAAAATTTCAGAACATATACATGTGTCTGAGTTTACAATAAAACAGGATTACAAAACTTGGGTAACAGGTAATTACAAGTAACAGGAACAGCCAACTTGGCATACGAGTATAACTATTTACATCATCAAGTTACAGAAAATAGATGTATAATTAATGGTCATAGGACACCTTACTACGTGCGGTATCATGGCTCACTAGGTGATTTGGTGTCACTATCAGTCTTGGAGCGGGGGCATGCTTCTGTGATCGTTGGGAAGTATTTGAGGAATAAGTAGTGTTTGAGGGCCTTTCTAAATTGAATTAGGCTAGTGATTTCTCTAATGTTTGTTGGCGAGGCGTTCCAGAGTTTTGGAGCACGGAGACTGAAAGCCCTGTTTGCTGTCGTTGTGGTACATCTTGTGAGTTCTCGAGGCATCGTTAGCATATTTACAGCTATTGATCTTCTTGATCTATTCGGGGTTATGGGTTTGATGAGGTCGGTTAAAGATGTGGAGGAGAGATTATTTACTGCCTTGAAGGTCATTAACAATGTCTTGAAGATGATTCTAGCATGAATAGGAAGCCAGTGTAACTTCATCAAAAGGGGCGTCACATGGTCACTCCTAGATGCCCCATGTAGAACCCTCGCTGCGCTATGCATTGCGAGCTGTAAGGGGTTAAAGGTGGCTTGAGGTAGGCCTAGTAAAATGACATTTGCATAATCCAAGTGAGGCATGATCAGAGCCTGGTAGATGGTACGGAAGTCTTCTGGTTCAAGAATGGGGCGAAGATGTCTGAGTGAACGGATCTTGTAGTATATAGATCTTACAGTATTGGCTATATGTGCCTTCATGTCGAGGTTTTGATCAAGTGTAACACCTAGGTACCTTATTGTGTGCTTTGTTTGTAGATCATCTTCTTTCACCTTCAAGTATTGTGGGGGGATGAAATTCGGATTCTTCGATATGAAGAGCACCTCTGTCTTATGTTGGATCCTGAGGTTTTGTGACGTGAGCCATTCTGATATGGCATTAAAGCAATTGGTCAGGGGGGGCGGAGCCTGATGTCCAGCGGGATGGTCGCATAACGCTGAGGCTCCCGAGAGGCCTACTCAGAATCCTGAATTAACACCTCACTAACTTAGAACTTCTACTCTGATCTTGCCGGGGCACATTGGTGAGATGGCGGGGACCAAACCAACGCGCCTGGAATTTGGATCTCTCGCGGCTTCTCACGGCAAACGCTCCAAAACTGAACCTCCGTCCCCGCAGAAGGGGCCGGCCTTGTGCGAGGGCCCCGAAATGCAGCAGGAAATCCTCGTAGAGATTAGAGGGGTCAAAAACCTTGTGCAGGCAAACGGTGAAGCACTCCGAGCGCTGCGGGAAGATTTTGGTGTGCTGCAAAGCAAGCTAGAAGGGCTTTCTTCACGTCAGGACAAAATGGAGAGCATATTGGACTCCCATGCGGCCCGGTTGTCCAAACTCGACAAAGTTGAACGACAGGTGCGGACCTTGCAGAAAGAGGTGGAAGATGGCAATAATAGAGCGCGCCGCAACAACATACGACTCGTGGGCATACCGGAGGGAGCGGAATCGGGAGACATGAAAGAGTTTTTATGCAAAATCCTCCCCTCCCTGCTCCAAATCACCTTTACCAAAGAGTTGGAGATTGATCGCGCTTATCGTGTACCCACAAGCATAACGCTTAACAGGAAGACCCCGCGGCCTATCATTTTTTGATTATTGAGATATCAACACGCGGAGCAAATTCTAAGTGCCTCTCGGGCAAAGGGCCATATGGAGTTTGAGAGCCACAAGATCTCCTTCTATCCCGACTTGGCTAAACCCACGGCCGACCGCCGAAAGCGTTTTCTGGAATTCCGGCCGAGGCTTCAACAACTACAAGCACGCTATGGCCTGATGTACCCGGCCAAGCTCCGAGTCACGCTTCACAATCAGACAAGAACATTTGAGGACCCTGATCTACTAGCGGAGTTTTTGGATTCCAAAGAAGCCGACTTGATGCGCTGACTTCTAGAGTATTCCTGCAAGTCTCCTCATCTCCGCTGTACCTGCCATATTGGATCTGCCGCAGCCTAGCAAAGAGTCTGGCGTGGGCAGTCTGTGGCCTTGCTTTTGATGGTACCTGTGACCCGACTCCATCTACCCACAGTAGCCTTGACGAGTATCAGAGACAGTGTTATTATGGACTCTGGTGTTTCTTTTCTTTTTTTTTTACATGTCTTTCTATTTCCTCTCTAGGGCCTCCTCCCGCAGACTTCTGGTCGCCATATTCTTTGGGGGTTTGCTTCTTCTCTAGGATACGTTGGTACATACTTTTCAATATGGGGTGTATTACCCAGAATACTCGGTGATTATGACATTGTTGTATAGATTCTGCTTATGTTATATGTTATCAAGCGCCCTTACCTAAAATGTCTATTACCGATTGATGGCACCATGTAAGCTTTTCTCATTGAACGTAAAAGGAATCAATAATCCGATAAAACGGAGGAAAATCCTAAGCTACTTCAGTCAGGAAGCAGCGGATCGGATTTTTCTCCAAGAAACGCATTTAAATTCGAAGGAAACTCTTAAACTTAATATTAAACCTTACATGGTGGCCGCCTATTCCCCAGCCGTTTCTAAGAAATGTGGGGTTGCCATACTGGCTAGGAAATCTTTGCATGCTACTGTTCTTGCGACTAGCTCAGATACAGAAGGTAGATGGTCTAGAGTTCACCTCAAGATAGGTAGCCTTGAAGTTACATGTATATGCCTTTACGCTCCTAATGTTGATAACCCTGCCTTTTTTTTTTTTTTTGCTACCATTGCTCAGGCTGCGTAGGCTTCTGCTAATACTTCATTGATCACAGGGGGGGGATTTCAATCTAGTCCTTGATCCCCTGATTGACAAACAGCCGCCTAGGACGAGTGGTCCCCCCAAGAGTCATGCCACGCTTACCTCCCTGATTAAGGATCTTGCTTTAGTTGATCTATGGAGGTTACTACACCCCAATGAGCTTGACTTCACCTTCTTCTCCTTCCCTCTTAAATCTCAGTCTCGCATAGACTTCTTTCTAATCTCAAAACTGCTAGTTCCTCAGGTGGACACCGCAAAGATTCACTCCCAACATATTTCAGATCATGCTGCCATTTCCTTTCAATTAAACACTACTGTACCCCACTAACTTTTATAAAATAATATGTCAGGGTACAGACACGGACACTTTTAGAGCCCAACAAGCCTGGGAGCGCGAACTGCAAACCACTTTAACCCTTGTGCAATGGACCGTTTTCTGGAGTAAAGTAGTGCGGGTTTCCCGGTCTGCCTCTGTTACCCACACTCTCTTCTTCTTTGCACACAGATGCTTTTACACCCCAGGAAAAATAGCCAAATGGAACCCAAATGCTAGGGACCTGTGTTGGTCTTGCCATACTGCTGTGGGAGCCTTCGCTCATGTTATTTATGAATGTCCTCAACTGCAGGTCTATTGGGGGCGGGTCTGGGGTCGTATTCAATCTATTTTGCACTTTCATGAACCTCTCTCTTGGAAGGTTGTGGGACTCCGCTCTGCGGCGGAGGTCCCCTCCCTTCCTAAGAAGGGTCGCTTTCTCCTTGATTTCATGCTGGGTATAGCCATATGCTTAATCACGAGGAATTGGAAGGATAGCTCTCGACTTACTGTCAATGAATGGTGGAACCTCGTCTGCTTATATAGTAAATATGAGCAGATACCTAGGAGAGCTATTCCCCATGTCCAAACTCACTCTCGCTTGTCTAAATGGCAGATGCTTAATGATTATGTACAATCTGCTCACTGCTCCAACATGCCTGTATAATATGCACTCATCATGTCTTAGATCACCGTTAGGTTTTGTAACACAATAATGTAAGTACACGCCCGCTTCGGGAATGTTCAGTTTTCTAGAGAAGAAGCTGGGGGGAGGGGGGTGGTAGGGGTTTATTTTGGTGTATGTATTACACGTTATGTATCTGTCTTTGCTGTATATCTTCCTTTCCTTTGTTGTTATAAAACGAAAATAAAGAATTTAAATAAAAAAAAAAAAACCCAGCTACACTAACAGCCCTTACTACATCCTCCGGTAACAAATTCCAGAGTTTGATTACACGCTGAGTGAAAAAATATTTTCTCTTATTTGTCTTAAATAGTTTACCCTGTAGCTTCAATGCATGTCCCCTAGTCTTTCTATATTCTGATAGCGTAAACAATTGATCCACGTTTACCCGCTCCACTCCATTCATTAATTTATAGACCTCTATCATATCTCCCCTCAGCCGTCTCTTTTCCAGGTTAAAGAGCCCCAACCTTTGTAGCCTCTCTTCATAGGAGTAGCCTTCCATCCCCTTCACCATTTTGGTGGCTCTTCTCTGTACTTTTTCTAATAATGCTATGTCCTTTTTAAGATACAGTGACCAGAACTGCACACAATATTCAAGGTGCGGTCGTACCATGGAACGATACAGAGGCATTATAATATCCTTTGTTTTATTTTCCATCCCTTTCTTTATGATACCTAGCATTCTATTTGCTTTCTTGGCTGCCGCTGCACACTGGGCAGCGGCAGCCAAGAACAGTCTATGTTCTTCCTTGCACACAGGGCGTTTAGTACCCCGGTCAAACTGGCCAAATGGAATAGGGAGGTGTCCCGGCATTGTTGGGCGTGTCAGAAGGATATTGGTACTTTGAGACATCTGCTTTTAGATTGCCCATTCATTCAAGCTTTTTGGAAGCATGTTTGGATGAAGATACAACATATATTAGGTTTTTCGTTTCCTCTGTCGAGGGGTATAGTTGCAATGAGATCCAGGGCAGAAATTCCTATGTTGGCAAAAGAGCATTTTTTTGTACTAAATTTTATGCTAACAATTGCCATCAAAGTGATCCTAATGAGATGGAAGGATCCTGAGAAACTCAGCTGGCATCATTGGTGGAATCTAGTGTGCTTAGACAGCAGATATGAAAAAGCACAAGACAACTTTTTTCTGTCCAGGGGAAATGTAGTAAAACAGAGCAAATGGGCTGCTTTAGATAAGTATGTGAACATGGATGTAAAATGAAGATGGGGGGGGGGGGTTGTAGAACTTGCAAGGTGTCAGAAAAGGTAGGAGGGGGAGTTATACAGGCTGTTTACTGCTGTAGTGTGTTCTTGTTTGTATTACTTAGTTCTGTTAATGACAATTATGTTGTATGTTTTATTTTTTGGTTGTGTTGTGATGTTGTAAAACCTAAAATATAAATAATAAAAAAAAAAAAAAGCAATTGGTCAGGGGGGCTAGGTCTAATTTGTCTAAGTCGAAAGGCATATAAAGGAGTACATCATCCGCATAAATCATGCAACTTACATTGAAGGACCGGATGATCTTACAGATTGGTTGCATGTATATATTGAATAACAAAGCGGAGAGGGAGGATCCCTGTGGAACCCCCTGACCTTGGTGAAATGGTTCTGAAATTGCTCCAGCAGATCGAACATGTTGCCATCTTCCGGACAAGTATGATCTGCACCACTCCAGTGCAGTTCCAGTGCTGTACATCAAGACAGTCAACCTTTTCTTATTCTCCTTCATCCCACACACTGATTTCTCATTGTTACAAGAATATTAAATGGCAACCAACCTCTGAACAATCCACTTTTGTCTGTATTGTAGTTGTTTGGCAGTTGTTTTCTGACATCAGATGTGCAGAATTTCCTGTTTTTTTCTGTTGTGTCATAATCTGCAGATGGCTTTTCACCAGAGAAACATAACCAATGCTGGATTCTAAAAATAAGAAACGAACCAGCAAAGTAGCCACATCCTCGCTTTTGTTGGGCATTTCGGTGTGAAGAAACTTGGCTCCCTCCAGTTTCCATTTCTTATCATCCTGATAGACCAGTCCAGACTGATGAGTTATGTTGCCTTACCAGCAGATGGAGGCAGAGCCATCAGCTTTTCCAGTGACACCATTGCAGTATAAGGAGTGGTGTAGTCTTGGAAATGGCTAGTATACAATTGACAAAGCTGTTGAAAGAGACCGAGACATAATGAACTAGATAAAACAGTATCAAACATTGATTAAATTAGGGAAACCAACTTCCTACAAACATCAGTCTGGACTGGTCCTGCAGGATTCAAGGAAAGGAAATTAGCAGGTAAGGACAAATTTCACCTTAACGAAGACCCAGAGAGAACTATTCATACAGCATGCTCTTCAAATCAGAATTCTGAGGCCTATTTTAGAAGGATCTCCATGTGTAAATAAGTTTCTCCAGGACCAAGCAGGAAGTCAGTACTCACATATGGGTGACGTCGGCGCCGACGGAGCCCTCGCGGAGCAATTTTCCCCAGCTTTCAAAGAAAGCCTTTGGGAATTGCAGCGCGCATGCGCGGTCCCCTTCCCGCCCAAAGGTGCCA
The DNA here is from genome assembly GCA_033557465.1 of Ichthyophis bannanicus. NCBI lineage: Eukaryota > Metazoa > Chordata > Amphibia > Gymnophiona > Ichthyophiidae > Ichthyophis > Ichthyophis bannanicus. Next base: position 1,760,379,999 of record CM066032.1, on the reverse strand, counting down.
TCTTGGCCAGTCTTCTTTTTTCCGTGGAGCCCTACAGACGCTGTCTACAAGTCACCGCTGAAAAGTTGATTTTCTTTCTTTATTTTAGTATTTTCTTCGGTTCGACGCCGGTCCTTTTTCCGTCCGGCCTCGCGACGCCGGTTGCGAGGCCTCCCCTTCTTTTCGGTTTTTCTGTCCTTCGTGACAAATTCGCTTTTTTCACTTTTCCCTGGCGGCACGAACGTTTGACCTTGCAGGGGCCCTTTTTCCCCCGATGGCCGCCAGTGGTTTTAAAAAGTGTGTTCAGTGTAAGAAACTCATGTCTCTTACTGACACACATGATTGCTGCCTCCGTTGCCTGGGCCCAGATCATGAAGAAATGATCTGTGGGGCCTGTAGCAAGATTTCCGCGAAATCTTTGCGGAGTCGGCAGCATCAGCGGGAGAGAATCTTCTCTGACCCCAGCTGTACCCGGACCTCGTCAGAAGCTTCGGTGTCCAGGGAATCTGGCTCTGAATACCGTCGGAGCTCCTCTGAGAGGGGTCTCCTACCCGAGAGCATCATCGGAGGAAGAAACCCGCGAGGACGGCGTCGGTGGACGCTCCTGGCTCCGCGAGGGCCAGGTCGCATAGCCCCGATAGCCGTCCCAGGTCTTTGGAGCTGGAGCGGCCGTCCAAACAGCCTCGTCTGGAGATGGACTCGTCTGCTCACGTAAGTCCTGTTGTCCTCGTGGACTCGCCTCCGAGGGGTCCGACGTCGGGCCCGACGCCGTCGGGGCCCGAGTCGGGGGCTGCTGGGTCTCCTGAGTTCGGACTCAGGTTGACGGCCTTGGAGAGCAGCCTGGCTGCCTTCATGGACCAGCAGCGGGCATTGATCGCTGGCCTCGCTGGCGCTTCTGCCCTGACCGCCGGGACGTCGACGTCTAAGTCGACCCCGGAGTCCGAGCTGATCCTCGAGTCCATGCGGGCTCGAGTCGATCCTCGGTCGAGGTCCCCTTCGGCCTCCCATTCGGGGGCCGAGGTCGTCGACGCCGACTCCCTCGGCGTCGGGGCGGACGGCGTCTGTGCCCGCCCGGCCAGAGCCGCTCGACTCCTCCTCCTCCGAGGAGTCCGCCTGGGAATCCGAGGTGGAAGAGTCACCTGATTCTTTTCGGACTCGGTGTATCCCTTCGGACTCCCCCGAGTCCGAACCTCGGAGACAGTCCCCTCCGGAGGATGCCCGGTTCTCCGACTTCGTGAGGGATATGGCCAAGGCCTTGGCCTTCCCTGCGGATCCCGAGGAGGAGCCTCGAGCCGAAGAGCTCGATGCCCTCCAGTATGACTCTCCTGCAAAGGAGCATTTTACTGTACTGGTTCCTCCGATGCTGGAACGACTTCTCTTCCGCATGTGGGAGAGCCCGGCGTCGTCGCCGGTATTAAGCAAGCGGGTCGATGCCATATATCGAGTCCGCAAGAGCCCTGGCTTCCAAAAAGCACAGCTGCCGCACCATTCCATGGTGGTGGAATCGGCCATGCATAGGCTCAAGAGCCAGAAGATGCACTCCTCGGTGCCTCCCGGCAGGGAAGCCCGCAGCCTGGATGGCCTCGGTAAGAAGTGTTTCCAGGGCTCTATGCTTGCTTGTCGGGTCCAGACTTACCAGCTCTACATGGGCATGTATCTCAGGGACCTGGCTAAAGAAATAACCGGATTCTCTGCTGGTCTCTCTCCGAGGACCCTTTGCGGAGGTTCCAGGCCTTGTCCACTGGTATTCGAGAGTGCTCAAAGTTTATCTCTCGAGCAGCCTATGATGGCTTTGAGGCATCGGCTCGAGTAGCCGCAGCCGGCATCGGTGCCCGCCGACAGGCTTGGCTTCAGTCATCCGACCTCGAGCCCTGGGTGCAGGACAAGTTGGTCGATGTCCCCTGCAGAGGTGAAAACCTCTTTGGCAAACCTATGGATGAGAAGGCTGCACAACTCGAGACAGAGACTCTCACCAGGACTCGGCTCTCCAGGAAAACCTCTGCCCCTTCCCAGAAGAAGAAGGGCTCGGGGAAAAAGCCCTTTTACCCGAGGAAGGCGGCTGCCTATAAACACTACCCTCATTATCAGGCCTCCGCAGCTCCCCAACAGGGTCAGCAGGCCAAGGGATGGGGTAACAGGTCCCGTAGGCAGCAAGCCCCCAAGCCTGCGCCACCGGCCCCTGCTCCGCAGGGTGGGGGTTTTTTGACTCTTTCAGCATAGCCTCTCCCCCTCCGCTGGTTTCTCTCAGCACGGGAGGCTGGCTAGTCCACTTTGCCCACAGGTGGTCCAACATCACGTCCGATACCTGGGTGCTCCACATAGTCCGAGAGGGCTATCTTCTACACTTCCACCAGGTACCTCCCCCCTACTTTCCAGGGGAGCCTCTGCGACCCCCTCTTCACCGGGACTTACTCCTTCAAGAGTTGGCAAGTCTTCTTCAGGAACAGGCGGTGGAACCGGTGCCCCACCACCTGAGAGGTCAAGGCTTTTATTCCAGGTACTTCCTGGTACCAAAGCGAACTGGAGGCCTCAGACCCATCCCGGACTTGTGGAACCTCAACAAGTTCCTGGAAAGGGAAAAGTTCAAGATGCTTACCCTTGGAATCCTGCTGCCCTACCTCCGGCAGGGAGATTGGCTATGCTCCTTGGATCTAAAGGATGCCTACACTCACATCCTCATCCACCCAAGCCACCGACAATACCTAAGGTTTGTGGTGGCAGGCAATCATTACCAGTACAGAGTACTGCCCTTTGGCCTATCCTCCGCACCACGAGTCTTCACAAAATGTCTCGCAGTGGTAGCGGCTTATCTCCGGCTTCAAGGCCTCTTTGTCTTCCCCTACCTAGACGACTGGCTAATCAGAGCACCGTCCTCCACGGAGGCCACTCACGCCACGCAACGTACTATGACTCTGCTCCAGTACTTGGGCTTTGTCATAAACTTCGAAAAGTCCACTTTGCTCCCCTCTCAGGATCTCGAGTTCATCGGCGCCAGATTAAACACGCTTCAGGCGCGAGCCTTTCTGCCGCTCGACAGGGCACAACGGCTCATGGCTCTCGCCAGCCGCTTTCGCAGCCATTCCCGGGTCTCGGCCAGGCACTTTCTGAGACTGCTCGGCCATATGGCTTCCACGGTCCATGTGACCCCCAATGCCCGCCTGAATATGCGGCCTGCTCAATGGTGCCTTCGCTCACAATGGCGTCAGGCCTCGGGGAGACTAGCGGACTCAGTACGAATCTCCAGCCCGCTGGTCTCTTCTCTACGGTGGTGGCTTCATCTGCCCAACCTAGTGCTCGGAATGCCTTTTCAGTCTCCTCCGCCCGTTCAGGTACTGACGGCCGATGCTTCTCTCCTGGGTTGGGGAGCACATTGCCAAGGGACATGTACTCAGGGTCTCTGGACCCCGTGGGAATCTGCCCAGCAGATCAACTTCCTGGAGCTCAGAGCGATCCGCCTGGCTCTACGGGCCTTCTCCCACCTTACCGCTCACCAGTCCGTCCTCGTCCAGAAGGGACGATCAAGTGGCCATGTTCTATGTGAACAAACAGGGGGGCACGGGCTCCTTCCTTCTCTGTCGGGAAGCACAAAAGCTCTGCGCTTGGGCCGTCAGCCGAGGAATCCTCCTCAAAGCTGTCTATCTCCCAGGTCAAGAAAATTACCTGGCAGACAAACTGAGCAGACTCCTCCAACCACACGAGTGGAGATTGGACCCGTTGGTGGTTCAAAGGATTTTTCTCCAGTGGGGCCTCCCCACGCTGGATCTCTTTGCCAGTCCTCGGAACAGGCAACTTCCTCGGTTCTGCTCTCGGGAACCGCGTCCCCTCCGAGTAGCGGCGGATGCTTTTCTGCTCTCATGGTCCACGGGCCTTCTGTATGCCTTTCCTCCCATGCCGCTAGTGTCTCGAACACTTTTCAAGGTTCTCCAAGACAAGGCTTCGGTGATCCTGATAGCTCCCCGGTGGCCCAGGCAACCGTGGTTCCCGCTGCTGATGCAACTGGCGGTAGATACTCCGTTGCCTCTGGGGTTTCAACCTGATCTCCTGACCCAGGATCAGGGGTCTCTCCTACACCCCAACCTCAGATCTCTTCATCTGATGGCCTGGCTGCTGAAAGGGTAGTCCTTGCTCCCCTCCTGCTGCCTCCAGAGGTGGAAGAGGTCGTACTAGCTTCCAGGCGACCCTCTACCCGGAAATCCTACGCCCTTAAATGGCGTCGCTTCTCCACCTGGTGTACTCAACAGTCTCAAGATCCCTTCTCCTGCTCGGTGTCGGTGGTCTTGCAGTACTTGCTTTCCCTCTCCAATCTTGGACTAAAGTCCAACTCGGTCAAAGTTCACCTCCGTGCTATTTCTGCACATCATGTGCCGGTGGAAGGCAGGCCTCTTTCCGGCCACCCTCTCGTGGCACGGTTCTCCCGAGCAATGTTCCCTCTAATTTTCTGTAGGCTGTGTGCGCATAAAATATCAACTGTGTGCAGCTTTTGAAGGAAGGTTAAATTTTTGTGCGCCACATAACGACACTTGGAGTTATATACTTTAAAATTTGACTACATGTCAGAATACAGTATGTACACCACATTGATTACACTAGAAAATATTGTAGAACTTGTGAAAACCATAAATACACAACAACTTTTAAATTTTAAGATGTCTGTGTTGTTTTCTATCAGAATCAGAACCGTTAATTTTTGTGCGCTCTGTTGTAAAGTATGTGCGCTCGCTCGGCGAGGTGTGTGCGCGCGCACACGCGCACAGCTTAGAGGGAACAGTGCTCCCGAGGTCTCCTTCTCCTTAAACCACCTTTGCGCCCCCCAGCCCCTGACTGGGACCTGAACGTGGTTTTACAACGGATCACCTGTCCGCCTTTTGAACCCATGGCTACCTGTCCTCTCCATTTTCTTTCTTGGAAAACCTTATTCCTGGTAGCCCTCACTTCCGCTAGACGCGTTAGTGAACTGCAGGCCCTAGTGTCTGATCCCCCTTACACTAGGTTCTACAAGAATAGGGTAGTCCTGCGGACTCACCCTAAGTTTCTTCCAAAAGTGGTCTCCCCTTTTCACATCAATCAGGAGGTGGTGCTTCCGACCTTCTTTCCCAGGCCACACTCCAGCCGAGCTGAAATGGTCTTGCATACCCTGGACTGTTGGAGGGCGTTAACCTTCTACCTTGATCGTACGCGGGAGCACCGTAAGACTGTTCAGCTCTTCCTGTCTTACGACCCTAATAAATTGGGGCTCCCTGTCTCCAAGCGTACTCTGTCCATCTGGGTAGCTGACTATATCGCTTGGACTTATGGGGCGGCAGGCCTCTCGTTGGAAAGTCGAGTCACCGCTCATCGGGTTAGGGCGAAGGCTGCGTCAGTGGCTTACCTCCGCTCTGTTCCATTGGCAGACATCTGCCGGGCCGCTACTTGGTCTTCGAGCCAGACTTTTGCAACCCATTACTGCCTCGAGAGGGAGTCCCGCAGGGACAGTGCTTTCGGACAGGCAGTCCTCCGTAATCTCTTCGAGGTTTAAGCAACTCCTACCCTCCATCCCGGATGTTGGGCTACCGGTTGGAGATTAGTCAGGGAGGATTCCTTCCTTCGGTGCTACTGAGCTTGAGGGAGCTCATTTTTTGTGCTTCGGGTCTCCGGTAGCCTTAAGCTGGGGAGTCCCATATGTGAGGACTGACTTCCTGCTTGGTCCTGGAGAAAGCGTAGTTACTCACCTGTAACAGGTGTTCTCCAGGAGCAGCAGGAATCAGTCCTCACAACCCTCCCTCCTCCCCTTGGAGTTGCAGTCATATGATTTAGTTTTTGCAAATTTTTTGCTGTCTTTTCGCTATGTCATCAGACTGGCCAAGATGGCACCTTTGGGCGGGAAGGGGACCGCGCATGCGCGCTGCAATTCCCAAAGGCTTTCTTTGAAAGCTGGGGAAAATTGCTCCGCGAGGGCTCCGTCGGCGCCGACGTCACCCATATGTGAGGACTGATTCCTGCTGCTCCTGGAGAACACCTGTTACAGGTGAGTAACTACGCTGACAGGATGCACAGATGCAAAGGGGGACCGTCTTAGGCAGTCCAAAAATTATACATTTATTTCCCATTTAATAATAGGAAAATGCAAATAATCAAAATGTATTATTTTTTTTAAAATTCTTTATTTTCGTTTTATAACAACAAAGGAAAGGAAGACATACAGCTAAAAGACAAATACATAACGTGTAATACATACACCAAAGTAAACCCCTACCACCCCCCTCCCCCCTGCTTCTTCTCTAGAAAACTAAGCATTCCCGAAGCGGGCGTGTACTTACATTATTGTATTACAAAACCTAACGGTGATCTAAAACATGATGAGTGCACATTATACAGGCATGTTGGAGCAATGAGCAGAGTGTACATAATCATTAAGCATCTGCCATTTAGACAAGCAAGAGTGAGTTTGGACATGGGGAATAGCTCTCCGAGGTATCTGCTCATATTTACTATATAAGCAGACGAGGTTCCACCATTCATTGACAGTAAGTCGAGAGCTATCCTTCCAATTCCTCGTGATTAAGCATATAGCTATACCCAGCATGAAATCAAGGAGAAAGCGACCCTTCTTAGGAAGAGAGGGGACCTCCGCCACAGAGCGGAGTCCCACGACCTTCCAAGAGAGAGGTTCATGAAAGTGTAAGATAGATTGAATACGACCCCAGACCCGCCCCCAATAGACCTGCAGTTGAGGACATTCATAAATAACATGAGCGAAGGTACCCACAGCAGTATGGCAAGACCAACACAGGTCCCTAGCATTTGGGTTCCATTTGGCTAGTTTTTCTGGGGTATAAAAGCATCTGTGTGCAAAGAAGAAGAGAGTTTGGGTAACAGAGGCAGACCGGGAAACCCGCACTACTTTACTCCAAAAAACGCTCCATTGCACAGGGGTTATAGTAGTTTGCAGTTCGCGCTCCCAGGCTTGTTGAGCTCTAAAAGTGTCCGTATCTGTACCCTGACAAATTATTTTATAAAAGTTAGAGGCTACCCCATGTGTACTACTAATGGAGTGAACTGTCTCTAATAGCCCATCCTCAGTAGGGGCAGAGGGCGGCATGATTCGAGCACTTTTGAGGCAGTGTTGAAGCTGCATCAATTGAAAGTAGTGTTTCGCTGGTAACGCAAATTCCTTTTGTAAATCAGAAAAGGTTTTCCAACGAGCTGCAGAGAAAAGCTGTTGGGGTGTCCAGATCCCCCTGGAGTACCAGGGTTTCCAGGCTATTGTTCTATTTAGGACTTGAATTCTGGGGTTATTCCATAGCGGGAGTCCGTCCTGAGGACATACATTCGGGCCCAGTGATAGAATGAGAGTGTTAAAGGCCGCCAGAGTATCGACAATCATTGGTGGATGGCGGGTGTCTACTTGATAGGACATACCGGGGAGATGGGTCAACGGAATTGGGCTAATAAGCTCCTCTTCTATGTCAAGCCAAACTGGTCGGCGGTCTGTTGAGGTATCTAGCCATCGGGCACCTTGCTTAAGTAGAAAGGCTTGATGATATCTAAGAAAATCAGGAAATCTGGTACCCCCTCGTTCCTTTGCAGACTGCAGTTTATGTTTAGCTATCCTAGGTGGTTTGCCCTGCCAGAGATAACGGACGAGAAGGCCCTCAATATCTTTATAAGTATGTAACGGAAGTAAGCATGGCAGCATTTCTAAAATGTAGTTCACTTTGGGGACTATCATCATTTTCACAGTTTCTAAGCGGCCCCACCATGTGAGAGATAAGGGAGACCAACGATTTGTGAGTTCACGGACTTTGGAGACTACCTCTTTGGCATTAAAACTGATAATGTCTTCTAAAGGAGAACAGTAATGGACCCCGAGATACTTCACCATGCGGGATTGCCAAAGGAAGGGAAAGGCCTGCATGTCAGCCTCATGTACCCAGCGGTTCAGTGGGAATGCTACAGATTTGGTCCAGTTAATTTTATAGCCCGATAATTGTGAGTATCCGTCAATCAGATCCAAGACGGCTGGAACCGAATCGAGGGAAACGAAGAGCATGAGGTCATCTGCATATGCAGAGAGTTTAATCTCCCTATGACTAAAGGGGACACCTCGAATACGTGCAGACTGTCTAATAAGGAGGGCTAGGGGTTCAAGAGCGAGATCAAAAAGCATTGGTGAGAGGGGGCAACCTTGACGCGTGCCTCTTTGGAGGTTAAATGGCTGAGATTTGATGGCGTTTACACAAATACTGGCGACGGGTTGAGTGTACATGACTTGGAGATATCGGAGGAAGCCCTCTCCAAAGCCATACCATCGGAGAACTGCAAATAAGAAGGGCCATTCTAGACGATCAAAGGCTTTTTCGGCATCCAGGGAAAGACCCACCCATGGATGATCGAGATTGGCAGCACTAGATAACACATGGCACAAGGTCCGAGCATTGTCAGCAGTTGATCTGCCGGGTATAAAACCGCATTGGTCGGGGTGAATTAGGGTAGCCATCATGTCAGATAGCCGGGTGGCCAAGACCGTTGCGAAGATCTTATAGTCGGCATTAAGTAGGGAGATTGGACGGTAGTTGGCGGTCAGTAGCGGGTCTCTGCCTTCTTTCTCAAATACAACCACATTAGCTGCAGAAAAGGATCCCAAAGAGGATGTATCTACCGCAAGGGCAGTAAAATAGAGTTTTAAATAGGGAACTAAATCTGCACTGAGCGTTCTGTAGAATTCGGTCGGGAGACCATCAGGCCCTGCGGCACGGCCCGAGGCTGTTCGTTTTAGGGCAGATTGGATCTCTGAAGTAGAGAAGGGTTCATCCATCGCATCCCTATCATCTTCAGAGAGGGTCGGCCGCTGAATGCCAGAAAGCAATCGCTCGAATGTCTCTGACGAGAACTCACATTCAGATTGATATAGGCGAGTATAGAAATCCCGAAAGAGCTCTACAATGTCGGAGTCTGTGGTCACTATGCCCCCTCCCTGTGGAGCTCGGAGGGCCGCAACGCGTTTGGCTTCTTTTTGACCTTTCAAGGCATTGGCTAGGAGTCGACCGGCTCGGTTATTTTCACGATAATATGTCCCTCGCTGAAGCTCAATACTCTTAGAAGCTGCAGTTGAGAGGATTGAATTATATTGAAAACGGAGACGCTGTAATCGAATTAATACACATGGGTCAGTGCGTGAAGTTAGAACTCGTTTGCCTGCTTTTATTTGTTGGTCTAGTATGAGCAGCTGCTGTTTACGTTGTTTCCGCAGGCGGATTTGATAGCTAGTGATCGTTGCCCGAATGGCCGCTTTGAAGCCCTCCCACCAAGCCCAATTTGCAGTATCTTGGGGTAGATTAAAATGGAAGTAATCCTGTATGGCTACTCGAATTTCTGACTGGAACTCTGGCTGAGTTAACAGGGCTCTATCAAAGAACCAGGCTCCCGAGTTTCCCTGGGGTGCAGTAGTGTGTAATTGAAAGGAAATGGCAGCATGATCTGAAATATGTTGGGAGTGAATCTTTGCAGTGTCCACCTGAGGAACTAACAGTTTTGAGATTAGAAAGAAGTCTATGCGAGACTGAGATTTATGAGGGGAGGAGAAGAAGGTGAAGTCAAGCTCATTGGGGTGTAGTAACCTCCATAGATCAACTAAAGCAAGATCCTTGATCAGGGAGGTAAGCGTGGCGTGACTCTTGGGGGGACCACTCGTCCTAGGCGGCTGTTTATCAATCAGGGGATCAAGGACTAGATTGAAATCCCCCCCAATGATCAATGAAGTATTAGCAGAAGCCTGCGCAACCTGAGCAATGGTAGCAAAAAAGGCAGGGTCATCAACATTAGGAGCGTAAAGGCATATACATGTAACTTCTAGGCTACCTATCTTGAGGTGAACTCTAGACCATCTACCTTCTGTATCTGAGCTAGTCGCAATAACAGTAGCATGCAAAGATTTCCTAACCAGTATGGCAACCCCACATTTCTTAGAAACGGCTGGGGAATAGGCGGCCACCATGTAAGGTTTAATATTGAGTTTAAGAGTTTCCTTCGAATTTAAATGCGTTTCTTGGAGAAAAATCAGATCCGCTGCTTCCTGACTGAGGTAGCTTAGGATTTTCTTCCGTTTTATCGGATTATTGATGCCTTTTACGTTCAATGAAAAATCTTACATGGTGCCATCAATCGATAATAGACATTTTAGGGAAGGGCGCTTGATAACATAGAACATAAGCAGAATCTGTACAACAATGTCATAATCACCGAGTATTCTGGCTAATACACCCCATATTGAAAAGTATGTACCAACGTATCTTAGAGAAGAAGCAAAACCCCCAAAGAATATGGCGACCATGTGTCTGCGGGAGGAGGCCCTAGAGAGGAAATAGAAGACATGTAAAAAGAGAAAAGAAACACCAGAGTCCATAATAACATTGTCTCTGATACTCATCGAGGCTACTGTGGGTAGATGGAGTCGGGTCACAGATACCATCAAGAGTAAGGCAACAGACTGCCCACGCCAGACTCTTTGCTAGGCTGCGGCAGATCCAATATGGCAGATAACGCGGATATGAGGAGACTTGCAGGAATATTCTGAAAGTCAGCGCATCAAGTCGGCTTCTTTGGAATCCAAAAACTCCGCTAGTAGATCAGGGTCCTCGAATGTTCTTGTCTGATTGTGAAGCGTGACTCGGAGCTTGGCCGGGTACATCAGGCCATAGCGTGCTTGTAGTTGTTGAAGCCTCGGCCGGAATTCCAGAAAGCGCTTTCGGCGGTCGACTGTGGGTTTAGACAAGTCGGGATAGAAGGAGATCTTGTGGCTCTCAAACTCCATATGGCCCTTTGCCCAAGAGGCACTTAGAATTTGCTCCGCGTGTTGATATCTCAATAGTCGAAAAATGATAGGCCGCGGGGTCTTCCTGTTGAGCGTTATGCTTGTGGGTACACGATGAGCGCGATCAATCTCCAAATCTTTGGTAAAGGTGATTTGGAGCAGGGAAGGGAGGATTTTGCATAAAAACTCTTTCATGTCTCCCGATTCCGCTCCCTCCGGTATGCCCACGAGTCGTATGTTGTTGCGGCGCGCTCTATTATTGCCATCTTCCACCTCTTTCTGCAAGGCCCGCACCTGTCGTTCAACTTTGTCGAGTTGGGACAACCGGGCCGCATGGGAGTCCAATATGCTCTCCATTTTGTCTTGACGCGAAGAAAGCCCTTCTAGCTTGCTTTGCAGCACACCAAAATCGTCCCGCAGCGCTCGGAGTGCTTCCCCGTTTGCCTGCACAAGGTTTTTGACCCCTCTAATCTCTACGAGGATTTCCTGCTGCATTTCGGGGCCCTCGCACAAGGCCGGCCCCTTCTGCGGGGACGGAGGTTCAGTTTTGGAACGTTTGCCGTGAGAAGCCGCTGGAGACCCAAATTCCAGGCGCGTTGGTTTGGTCCCTGCCATCTCACCAATGTGCCCCGGCAAGATCAGAGTAGAAGTTCCAAGTATATGAGGTGTTAATTCAGGATTCTGAGTAGGCCTCTCGGGAGCCTCAGCGTTATGCGACCATCCCGCTGGACATCAGGCCCAAAATGTATTATTAGTATTTAGCTCACGTCCTTCCAGGAGAAGATCAAGACAAATTACATTCAGGTACAGTATGCATTTCCCTGTCCCCAAAGGGCTCACAATCTAAGTTTGTACCTGAGGCAGTGGAGGGTTAAGTGGCTTACCCAAGGCCACAGGGAGTGTCTGTGGCATTTGAACTCTAAACTTTTTAGCTGCTGCCCTAACCACTAGGTCACTCCTCCATCAGCTTTTGGACCTTCTGTGAAGTGCGTGCAACTTCTATAAAAGTGCTTGTTTCTCCTGGGGCTTAATATGAGGGATTGAGAAGGTTAATGCCCTTAATTCCCCATTTTTTTAAAAAAAAATTTAACCTTCTAAAAGGGGTTTAAAAAAAAAATCCTGTAGCAGCTTTGCAGCTTGATTAATGTCATTTATACATATCAAGCCCAATATGCAAAATCACTTACATATATAGTGGCAGCTGCTGTATGCAACATGCCTGTCGATGAATTTCCAGACTGCCCCAGCAGCCAAGTGAGAATGAGGCATGAGCATTCTGCTTAACTCTATGGATTTTGTTGGTGGTATTCAGCCACTATCCATATAAGTATGGGGTGTAATTTAGGACAGCAAAAAGGCTATCTTAAATTAAACTGCTTAGTTAAAATGGATAGTCGTAGAATATTACAGCAGTCACCACTCTTCATATATATGGAGTGTGGCTTGCTTTCTGGAGAGCGGTGATGAATAAATGTGGCTAATTTAAACGCTGTAGCTGGCATTTTAAAAAACACTGACTGCAACATTTGAATGTTGACGTCGTATATTTCTGAAATAGAGCCACTTATACATTGAAGTTGCAGAATCACCACTTCCATGTATAAATACATGGAAGCTGTTGCAAGATGTTGCTCTTTTTTTTTTCTGCATGTTTTTTAAAACCACTGTGCCGTCTGTGCATGCTGACAAATACACTTGTATTTGTCTGTATCCTTATATGTATTTTGGAGCATTGGAAAGAGCTTTTTGTAATGTTAACGGCCTGACCTAGACGTCTCATTTCCCCACATAGAGCCCATTTGCAAAATGAGGCTTTTAATTTTTTGGGTTCAACCATTCTCATTATACGAGGGGTGTCCGATATTAAAAGTACAGGCAAAAATTACACTAACATTTGTATTTAAAGAAATTATTCAATACATTCCACCAAAAACTACATACTTTTGTTTACTTCTCCACATAATCGCCTTAAACATTGAGACATTTATCCCAGCGTGACACTAGTTTGAACATCCCTTCACGGTACAGTTGCGTGTCAAGTTGCTTGAAGTAGTCTATAATGGTGTCTTGCAATTCCTCCTGATCCGCAAAGTGTTTCCCCGCCAAGAATTTCTTCAAAGGTCTGAATAAATGAAAATCCGAAGGGGCTAAGTCCAGACTATACGGAGGATGTAGCTGGACCTCCCACTTCCGCTGTATGATTGCCTCCTGTACCTATAATATCGGACATCCCTCATAGCATCATTTTCAACACAAAACTTTAGAAACATCTTTCTGTGCTTTTAAATCAAAGATTGGTTGATAAGCACCATGCTGCTGCTCGAGGCCAGCCATGCTTTTTCTTTTATCAAGTTCTTTTTAAACACGCTCACTTTTTGCAGAATAGATAGTCCGTGCTTCTTTATTTGGCCTACTGGTTTTGATTTTCCCACACTTTTCTTTCATCATAATGGTGAACTCTCTAACTTCAATTTCTGTGCCCAAAGATTTTTTGGCTCCATTCCAGAAGATATTATTGCTGTCAGTTGCTGAAAGAAGTTAACAGTGGTGATTTCCAAAGAAAAAAAATTATATAAATAGGCGTGTGTTGTGATTTGATAGGAAAGAAATATAAATATGTTCATATGCAATTGAAAAGACATAGATCATAAAAATATCAAGCATGGCTATTAAAATTAGAAGTTAAAAGCCTGAATAAATAAGATTTGAATTTCTTACAGAATTCAGTTCTCTTGTTATCAGTAGGAAGTAAATTTCAATAAGCGAAGAGCACTAATAGAAAAGGCCTGCCTACTTAACACACACTTTGTCCCTCTGACCGCATTGTTAGCCAATGCTGTAAAATCTGTTGACCTTTCTGATTTATAGAACTGAATCAGACGAATCAAACTTTCTGACAAGTTGTATTTAATTTTATAGACAATAGAGATTACATGACGCCCCTTTTAAGCAACTCCACTGGCTCATGGAAGGAGTCTTGCATTCTGTTTAAATGGATGTGTTTAATCTATAGAACGATTAATGATGGATATCCTAAATATCGGAGTGAGAAACATGTTCCTTAATGTCCTAGTAGGTCTCTTCATCCCACTCAGCAGGGCTACTTGGCCTTGCGGGATGGGGTTAAAACTGCATTGCACTCATTAGTGAGCATTCAGATATGAGGGATTGAAAGTTTGGAATTTCCTCCCCTTCCCCTCCCCCCCCCCGCCCGTCCGCTAGGTGGGCCTTCGTTTGGAGCCAAATTGTCTTTGGTTTCGGAAGCTTTTGAAAGCATGGCTATTTGTGCAGGTGTTTGGAAGTGGAGTAGACTAAGGTTAAGTTACAGGTTGAGATGGATTGAGATGTATGTGTGTATGGTTTGGGGGTGGTTGGGAGGGCAGGGGTAGGGGATATAAGGGGGGGGGGGTTCTTTGTACCATACTTCATATTTATTCAAGAGATGCTTGCAACCAAGTGAGATAAATAAATAAATTGGCGGTATACATGACTACTGGAAAACCTGAATTTCATGCGTAAATTTAGGTGCAACTTATAGAATTACCCTCCATGGCACTGATCTCCTAGAGGGTTTTTTTCCCCCATCTGGAGGGTAATTTCATAATAAGGTTAAATGGGATGGAAGGCCCCTATTTTACACCTATTAGAAACACAAATATACTAACGTAAATTCTGCAAGAGATTCCACCTACATTGCAGGTGCATATAGTATACCTGCTGGACAGCAGATGTAAATGTTCTTGCATAGATTAGTGAAGTACGTGCATAAATTAAGGGATTTTATAATCTACATGCAGGTTTTGTGACTCCGCGTGTGCTGTGTGCCGAGACTGCATCCCTGTCAATGCATACAGTAAAAGTACACGTGTCCATGCCATTGTATGTACTTTTATACCTGGCGCCATTTTACGCATGTATATTTCAAATACAAGGCTTGGGTAATTATTCTGAGCATTAAGCAACTTAGTGGCTTCGTTGTGATGGGGAACAACATAGTTTTATGGCAGAAAGAGGGAGGGTAGAATTAGCTCCTTGCTCAAGCTGTTACTGACCATTTTTATGTTCTTGTTTTTTTTTTCCAGGCAGCCGCTATATTTAATTCAGCTTTTGGGAGTTTTTTGGTAAGCTTGATGTATTTTCAGCTTGTTAGATGTCTTTTACATGTATAAAACGTTACACATGCGCATGGATATATACATGGAAAAAGTAGGCGCACTGAAAGATCGCCTTTACTTTTATATGATTTGCGTGGAGGCGTTCCAAGAAGCGTAGGTTGGATGGAGCTGGGGCCTCTTTGCAACCTTCATGAGCGTAAAATATGTATGTGCACACATTGCCATCATCTTTGGAGCAGGTGAAGATTTGTGCAGTAGTAGGGATCATTGTTAGAGCCTGTTTGAGAAAGGTACGTAGGCATCTTGTTTGACGTTTCACGTAGGTACCCTGTTATGAAATGACCCCCCTGCCAGTATGTATGTATTGTATAAAGTACGAGTCCAAAGGTGTTTGTGGTTTGCAGGACCTGCAAGCTGCAAACCCCATTCAGCCCGATATTCAGCAACACTAACCAGCTAGTGCCTGCTAAATATCGCCACAGACCGCCTTGGCACTAACCAAATAGTTTCAGGGCAGTCCGTGGGTGGGGCTGGAGCTGGAGTGCTTTCATCACCTTTCCTGTTAGCAGTCGTTTTCAGCCTGACAACCACAGAAAGTTAGGACAGGTCAATGACGGTCCTGACGTTATGCAATTTTATTATCTGGTTAGCAGCTGAATATCAGTCCTGACTGGATAGCAAACGCTGTCGGTGGTGAAAGCAGATATTCAGCGCCAGATGCTGGATATCTGTTTTCACCTTTGCCTGTGGTGGTCAGGCGCTTTAGAAGCTGCAGGCTCAATATCGCACCCCAGATGTCTACATCAAAGTACGACCCCTATAGTGTATAAAAGAAGGTGCTGTGTTTCTGTTCACCTACGTTTTGCGCACATATGCACCTGCAAATTTTTATAAGAACCATTTATGTGTGTAAAACTTGCTTTGCATGTGGAAAATATTTTGTAACTTGCTGCCTATCTTTTGCAAGAGAATGTGCATGAGTTACACCAGTTATAAAAGTGCAAGTGTGTACCTATGTTCCCTTTTTAAAATCGCCCAATAGAAGGTGCCTGCATACATGTATTCCTGTTCTTAAGCATGCACAAATTTGCTGGTTTATTTTGTGTGCTTCTGCATGTATTTTATAAAATACGCCCTCAAGGGTAGACCTTGTCCCTGAGCATTTACCAATGTATATACAAGGTGTGTGCGTATACGTTTAAGTGCCTGTACCCCTGTTAGTTTTATAAAAGGGAATTTTTGCAAGAAAATACTGCTTTATGTGCAGAAATAACTTTTAGAATTGTTAGATGACAACATGTGTTCTGACCAATCGGGGTATGGAGGAACAATTCAAATTTAAATAGCACTCAGGCACAGGATCACCAGCATTCTTCTGGACCTTTCTGCTGCTTTTGATACTGTTGACCACCTCCTCCTCCTCGACACCCTCTCCTCTCTTGGTTTTAGGGATTCTGTGCTATCTTGGTTCTCTTCATATCTCTCCAATCGCTCTTTCACTGTCTCTTCTGGTGGTTTCTTCTCTACTACCCCCTCTCTGTTGGCTTGTCCCAAGGGTCTGGTCTGGGCCCCCTCCTTTTCTCTCTCTATACCCACTCCCTTGGTGCTTTTATTTCTTCCCGTGGTTTTCAGTATCACTTTTATCCTGACATCTCTCCTTCTCTCCAAGATCGTATCTCTTCCTGCTTATCTGACATCACTGCCTGGATGTCTAACTGCTGACCAAAATTAAGCATAACTATAATTGAACTCCTTATTTTCCCCCCTAAACCTTTCTCCCCCCTTCCTCTGTTCTCTGTCATTGTTGACAATGTTCATCTTCTCCCTGTTTCCTCAGCCCTTAACCTCAGGGTCATCTTTGACTCCTCTCTTTCCTTCTCCACTCATATACAGCAGATAGCCAAAGCCTTCCCCTACAGTATTAACAAAATCTGACCCTTTCTCTCTGAACACACTACTAAAACTCTTATACACTCTTTAGTCACCTTCCGTCTGGACTATTATAACCTCCTCCTTGCTGGTCTCCCTCGGTGTTATCTTTCTCCTCTTCTATACATTCAGTTCTCTGCTGCACAGCTAATTTTCCACCAGCCCCAATACATTCATATTACTTCTCTTCAAAAATCTCTTCATTGGCTCCCCTTCCACTTTCGTATCCAATTCAAACTTCTTCTAACTCATAAATGCATTCACTCCACTGCCCCTCATTACCTTTCCTCTCCTTTCTCCCTATTCCCTCTCTCGTGAGCTCTGCTCCTCGGCTGGCTTGCTTCTCTCGATGCCCTTCTACTGCCAGCTCCAGGCTTCCGTCTTTTCATCTTTCTGTTCCTTATGCCTGGAAAAAACAGTTTCTTTACATCAAGTGCCTTCTGTATCCCTCTTCATATGCATGCTAGTGGCTTTACCTCTTCAAATCCGCTTTTGATTCCTAATCCCTTTTTCTCCTTGTGGCTCCTTCCCCGTTTTACCACGTTTCTTCTGTCCTGTACTGTCCATCTTGACTAGACTGTGAGCTCTTAGAGCAGGGACCGTCGTCTTTGTGTTTGCACAGCGCTGCGTATGCCTTGTAGCGCTATATAAATGATCAATAGTAGTAGTAGTGCAGGTCCATGACGGCGCGGGACAGTTCCCGCACTAACTCGCATTTGGGTCGTGGGTGGGCGGGGTTGGTGCGGAGAGTTGGCGTGGTGTGCTCTGTGCACTTAGTGTGGGGTACACACTGCACGCTAACCGCATTAGTGCGGGATCACCTAATGCCACCTCAGTAGGTGCTGTTAGGTGCACATGCACGAACATCACACATGCTGTGGGACAGAGCTTCACGTTATTTGCAAGGGAATTGCATTCCATGTCCCTGACACTTAACGCAGAGGTGTTCCACCTAACGTACCACTGATTCAGACCTTGACCACGTTAGGTGAATCACCATAGCACCCTTTAGTAAAAGGGTCCCATAGTTTTTTGCATTGGCTCTGTTGTAGTGAAAACTGAACATGACTGTCTATTTTTCTAATGTTAAGATTTTAAAAACTCCAGAGAAAAATACATGACCAAATTAATAAAGTTGGTAACTGCTGAACTGCTTTTCTTTTGTCGCATGGACCTTTAGATCTTAAAATTTAAATTGATTGCTTTTTTGTTTTGGTGGCAATAGATTTCTTAATTGATTGGAAAGTTAAGCAGCAGTCCCTCATTCTTGAGGGAAAACTTTAAAATAGTGTTGCAAATAAGAGAACAACTGTAACATTTTAGAAGAAATACTTTAGGGAAATGTATGGTGGTTTCTCTATGATATGCTTGTTGCATTTGTAAATGTCTACTGGATTATTAAAAATAATAATTATATAGCAACATAGTAACGTAGTATATGACGGCAGATAAAGACCAGTATGGTCCATCTAGTCTGCCCATCAAGGTGGCAAGAGTAGATGCACCTGCTGTTCCATGCAGGTCCCCCTTCCCCATGCCTTTGTTTAGGGGTGTACCCACTGCTCCGTGCAGATCACCTCTATTTGTTGAGATATAAGAGATATGCCTATTTTGATTTTATCCTGCTGCTGCAAAGGGATCCACTGTGTCTGTCCCATGCCATTTTGAATTCTGTCACTGTATTTGCTCCACCACTTCCATCAGGAGGGCATTCCAAACATCCACCACCCTTTCAGTGGAAAAAGTATTTCCTGACATTGCCTTTCAGTTTACCCCCTTGCAGTTTCATGTTATGCCCTCTGATTTTACAGCTTCCCTGTCTTTGGAAGAGGTTTGTTTGTTCATTGATACTCTTTAAGTATTCAAAGCTCTGAATCATATCTCCTCTGTCCCTACTCTCCTCCAGAGTGTACATATTTAGGTCTTCAAGTCTCTTCTCTTAAGACTTCTGACGCAGGCCCCAAAACATTTTTGTCGCCTTCCTCTGAACTGTTTCCAGTCTTTTTATATCCTTTGTGAAATATGGTCTCCAAAACTGAACACAATATTCCAAGTGGGGCCTCACTAGCGACTTGTATAGTGGCATTAGTACCTCTTTCTTTCTGCTAGTAATTCCTCTCTGTATGGAACCCAGCATCCTTCTGGCTTTCGCCACCACCTTGTCGCACTGTTTTGCCACCTTTAGATTGTCAGAAACAATCACTCGGGGGTCCTTCTCCAGGTCCTTGCACACCAACCTCTCGCTCCCTATCGCATACGATTCCCTTGGACTTTTGCTTCCCAAGTGCATGGCAGTGCACTTCTTCACATTAAATCTTAACTGTCAAGCATTAGACCATTCTTCCAGCTTTTGTAGGTTACTAATGTTCAGTGGTTAAGCTTCTAAGTTATTTCACTATTCTTTGTAAGTTCCAGTTGTTCTATTGTAAACCATTTTGAATTTCATGATGGGACAGTATATTAAGACCTGTTAAAAAAATAAAATAAAATAACTAGCAGAATATAATATCTGGGGAGTTCCTGTGCGGATATCCAGTTTAGTCCTCCACAATCGGGTAGTGCACCTTCTACTGCAGCCTGGAGACTGGACCAATCAAATCTTCTGTAGTACATATCCAGCAGGAGCTCCCAGAAGCCCCCCAGTGTGTCCAGTCTCTTGCAGCTTGAAGACGTCTGTGCCCTTGCTGGGCACACTGAGTGACTCTTGAAGGAGCAACACTTGTTAGTTAGTCTTTTAGGGTTTGTTTTTGGGACATTTATTTGCTATTTATTTAATAGCTAGTTGTATCTTTAAAAGGAAAAGTGAAAGAAACATGCCTCTCTAGTGCTTTGGCACAGGAGACTCGGGAGGAAGGCAGACCTGCAGGCTCCTGTCTTCTTGCCTGGCTAATTTTATCAGCCTTGGGTGAGCTTCCCCTTGACTGTACGGGGAAAAGCCATACCTGATACAGCAGTGGCTGACACTGTGTGAAGTTGGCTGTGTCCTTGCTGTTCCTGAGCTGGTAGGAGTTTTCATTTTATGTCTGTATTTGTGAGCAGTGCTCTCTTGTCAGAGCTGCCAGCGTTCTGTAGGCTCTCCTGAGCCCATTTGGCAATTTTTCCTAAATTTGATCGTTTGCCCTGTATCTGAGGGTCGTTTTCTTTCTTTTACATATTATTTATTTGTCTTTGTATTTTCGCGCCGTTTTTTACCGCGGGTGAAAAAGTGCGGCGGCCATTTTGGATTTATAAAGTGTGCTTTTAGAGGCACTTTTGATCACTTGTGCACAGGTCCCCCTGGGGTTTTTGGGGTTCCTTTTGCTGGCGATTTTGCTCAGGGCACCCCTGGGAGTCTGGGGAGTGTGTTTGTTTCTTGCAAAAAAAAAAAAAAAACACGTTTTATTATTCAACCGGGACTGATTTGCATGAGATTGCCCCTGTGGTGTGGGCTTTTCTGTGCCGGTTCCCTTCTATCCCGCTGGGCAGAGGTGGTCTTGGGATGGCTTCCAAACCCCAATGTGTGATTTGTGGGTCCCGCAGAGCGGCAGGGACTGACTCTGGCATCTGCAGGGGCTGCGCTGCAGTGCCGCAGAGCTGGAACACTTTGTGCATGTCCAGGAGCAGGCTACCCCTGGGGATGCTTCTACTTCAGGGGACAGTGTCCTTTCTCCGAGCATCCCTCAGTCTGGGTCGGTTCCACCGGCCAGTGGGTCGGTGGCTGCGCTCCAGCAGGGGGCTATAGTTGTCCCACCTATGGAATTCTCCCCTGATTTTGTTCTCCTCAGGCATCAGGCCTTCCATTTGAGCAGGTCCGGTCAGTGGCCGGAGGTTGGGCCCCCCTCTCTCCCCTCGGGGGTCACTGGGGTGGCTCAGCGCTCCTCTCCACCCGGGGTCAAGCGGCTCCGGTTGGGGGAACAGGAGCAGGACGCCCTGGGGCTTCTGGAGTCCGAGGCGGAGGGCGATCCTGAGACTGAAGCGGAGGAATTGGAGGATGGGGAGATCCCCGAGCCGGAGGATCAGGCTCGGATCATTCGGGTGTTTCGGAAGGACGAGCTGGTTCCTCTGGTTACGGAGTCCCTTCAGGCACTTCACCTTTCGGCAGTGCGTCCCTGGAGGAAGAGGGTCTGGAGGATCCTCTCATTCAGGCCGTCAGGGATACCCAGGTGGTTTTTCCCGTCCACCGCGTGGTGGAACAGCTGATACAGGCGGAGAGGGGGTGTGGTCCTCCCAGGAAGCGTCTTGGTCGATCAACCGTCTCGAGCTTTGGGCGGTGCGACTAGCACTATTGGCCCTGGAGCCACTGGTCCGGGGTCGACCTGTCCGGGTCTGGTCGGACAATGCGGCCACGGTGGCTTACATCAATCGCCAAGGGGGCACAGGGAGTGTGGCCCTGGAAACAGAGGCGACAGCCTTGTTCAGTTGGGTGGAGACTCGTCTGCCGGCAATATCAGCGGCGCACATAGCGGGCGCGGAAAATGTCCAGGCCGACTTTCTCAGCAGAGGGCGAGTGGACCCCGGAGAGTGGGAGTTAAATCCACAGGTGTATGCGCAAATAGTGCGGCGGTGGGGTCCGCCCATCATGGATCTCATGGCGACCTTCCAGACGGCCAAGACGAGTCGCTTCTTCAGCAGACGGCGGGAGCGAATGTCCGAAGGGCTCGACGCTCTCATTCAGCTGTGGCCGACGTCCGGGCTTCTGTATGTCTTCCCTCCGTGGGCGCTGGTCGGCCGGGTCGTCCAGCGCATCGAGGGTCATCAGGGCAAAGTGCGGCTGGTGGCTCCGGATTGGCCCCGGAGGCCCTGGTATGCCGAGCTAGTCAGACTTCGAGACGGCGTGCCTTGGCGCCTGCCCGCGCTGCCGGACCTTCTTCTTCAGGGCCCCCTGCGGATGCCTCAGGTGGCTCGATTCTCGCTTACGGTTTGGCCATTGAGAGGGCTCGGCTGAAAAAGAAGGGTTATTCGCCCGCGGTGATTTCCACCCTACTGCGGGCAAGAAAGTCATCCACTTCTCTTACTTATGTTCGAATCTGGAGGATTTTTGAGGACTGGTGCTCCCGGCGGGGAGTCCGGGCGGCGACGGTCTCTGTGCCCGTCGTGTTAAGCTTCCTTCAGGAGGGGTTCGAGAAAGGCCTCGCGGCCAGTTCCCTGAAGGTTCAGTTGGCAGCGATCTCCTGCTATAGAGGCAAGGTTTTAGGCCGCATTCTCAGCGCTCATGCGGATGTGCGGCGTTTCTTGACCGCTGTTTTTCATTTGCGGCCTTCCCGCAGAGCACCGATTCCCCCGTGGGATTTGAATTTAGTCCTGCGGGCTCTGGTGCGGGAACCTTTTGAGCCCTTGCGGAGGGCGTCCCTGAAGGATCTCACTTTGAAGACGGTCTTTCTTGTAGCCATTTGCTCGGCTCGGCGCATTTCGGATCTTCAGGCCTTGTCCTGCCGAGAGCTTTTCTTGTCGTTTTCCGCGGACCGGATTGTGATCCGGCCGGTGCCTTCTTTTCTTCCAAAGGTGGTGTCTCCCTTTCACTTGAATCAGGCAGTGTTTCTGCCGGTTCTTTCGGCGAACTCGGTCGAGTCGGTGGACAAGGGTCTTCACCGGCTCGATGTGGGTCGCACGCTGCGTCGGTATTTGCAGTCTACGGAGTCCTTTCGTAAGACCGATCGGCTTTTTGTGCTCTTTGGGGGCGCAAGAAAAGGGGAGGCGGCGGCTAAGGCCTCCATTGCTAGATGGTTCAAGGAAGCGATCGCATCTGCGTATCTGTTGCAGCAGCGGTCAGTTCCGGAGGGGCTTCGAGCTCATTCTACTCGAGCTCAGGCGACCTCTTGGGCGGAGCATTGCCTGGTTCCGCCAGCGGATATCTGTAGGGCGGCCACTTGGTCGTCTCTGCACGCTTTCAGCAGGCACTATCGCCTGGATGTATTAGCGGCTCGGGATTCCTGTTTTGGATCGGCGGTTCTGCGCGCCGGCTGGCAAGGTCCCGCCCGGTCTTAACTGCTCTGTTACATCCCGATTGTGGAGGACAAAACTGGATATCCGCACAGGAAATGGAAATTACACTAACCTGGTAATTGTAGTTCCTGTAGGATCCAGTTTAGTCCTCCTTCCCTCCCAACTCTCTGTGTAGTCTTGCGGCGCGCTGTTCCGAGCGGTTGACTGTAGGACGGTTCTTCGTCCCGTTCGGGTTCTGTTGACAGTCGTGCTTATCGCTATGGCTCTTCCCTTTCTTGGAGTTCAGTCAGCTCCCTGGATTTCTGTGAAGGGGAGCTCTGTGTAAATTGGAAGGCGTCGGTTTCGGCGCCAGGCGGTGTTCTGACTTCCTCGTTTGGGGAGGGAGTTGGTTATTACAGGGGGGGAAGAAAAGGGTTTACTGATAATGTAATGATAATTTAATGATTATTTATTGTGTTGCTTCGTTAAGTATGCTTTGTTACTAGTACACTGGGGGGCTTCTGGGAGCTCCTGCTGGATATGTACTACAGAAGATTTGATTGGTCCAGTCTCCAGGCTGCAGTAGAAGGTGCACTACCCGATTGTGGAGGACTAAACTGGATCCTACAGGAACTACAATTACCAGGTTAGTGTAATTTCCATATTCTTTTCAGGAGCAGACAATAGGGACACATGGTCTAATGATGTGAGCTTCAGAAAGAATATAAGTTCTCATGAATAGTACCTAAAGCATAACTTACAAAGTTTTTATGTGACTGTGACCCCATTTTTGCGGCGACACACACACAATCTCGAGCCCTACCTTGCTACCTGTGCTGTTTCTCCTGACCATCCTTTAGTGTCAGCTGCATGTTGTCATACTCCGCCCCCCCCCCCCCCCGACCTCCTGTGGCAGCCATGAAGGCCTACTTACAGTGTGCACTCAGTGGGAGGCATGGGCCAGTGATGACATCTTTTTTCCTGGCCTAGTCATGACTCCAAATGCGGATTTTGTGTCTCCATTTGGGGTGCCCCCCATAGTTTGGGAAGTGCTGACTTAAAATAGGTAAGAAACACAAGTTTCAAATTGCAAACTGGTGAAATATGATTCCATATTGCCCTGCTAGACCAGTCCAGACAAGTGGGTAGTGTTCCCCTACCAGCAGATTGGTGGAAAGAAAGAACCAATGAAAAACCCAGGTTTCAATGACATCACTCCTATGCCTCTATTTGTCTCAACCACCAGAGGGTCCCTTCAGTATTTCTTTGTCTCCAGCAGATGGTGGATGGATTTTCTCCTCTCTGAAGAATATCAGAAGATTGAGAGGAAAAGATTGATTAACCTCAATAAACGACCACCTTGAAGGTGACTCTCACTTGAGTGCGACGTGGGAGGCTCCACTAGAGTGCGGACTGTTTCGTAGCCATAGGAGAAGGAAAATTGGTTCAGTTCCACACTCTTATCATGATAAGAGTCTGTTGAGCAGCCAGAAATTGGAAGGATCTGGAAGAGTACAGCAGCCTCATATAACTTCAGTGCCCCCTCTCTTCTTCTCTGTCCCCCCCTGCTCGCCTGAAGATTGCAAAAGGCTCTCGGAGGGATCTGCCTGCCAGCCACCTTAAACGCAGTGTTGCAAAGCCAGCAAAACAGTTTCAGGGGAGTAGAGCTGGGCCCGGCACGGATTCTCTGCCTGGGGCTCTCAGGAGGGCGAGTACCTTGTCATTGTCCTCGTTGGGGGCTTCCGATTCCATCTTCCTGGGATGCAGTTCGGGGTGGATCGTTGGTGACCGTTGGCATGGTGTGGGGGTTTCTCACCTTTTTCTGCGTGAGTTAGTAGCGTTCTTACCTATTATACGCCCGGCGGTCGTGCGATACTAATGCAAGTAACGCCCAAGTGGCTCCAATGTGCTCTCGTTGCCTTGCACCTGTAGTGTACGTGGTAATAGAAGCACAGTTAATGCGTGCCTTTGTGCTGCCGCAGCCTTAGCATGTTCTGTTGGGATACTTGCTTAACTCTCTTTGTCTTCTTCCAGGAAACATTGTTTGATCTTTGGCAAGCAAGGTGTTTCATCTGGGATTCTGGACTCTGCTCTTCTTGCATGGCAGCTTCTGAGTTGTCCCTGGAGGGGACTCTTCCAGACGGGGGATGCAGTTAGTCCGACCTATCCAATCTCAGGGGAGGAGGTGACTGACGGCACTATGGGTGAGGATATCCAGCCAGCCGGAAGATCTGGCAGCCATGCTATGAGCCACTCATCATCCTCTAGGGCAGCGATGGCGAACCTATGGCACGCGTGCCAGCTGTGGCACGCGAAGGCCTTGCAGCTGGCACGCGGGAAGGTCCGCCATCGAAAAAAAAACAACCCTGTCTGCTGCCGTTGTCGGGGCCGCCGCGGCAGAATCGAGCGTGCCGCGGGGCCCCCCTGTACCCACCGGCAGAGCCTGTCCTCCCCGTAGCAGCTCTCTCTTTGGAGCTGCAGTCAGACTCGCCGGCTTGCAGAGCGCGAAGGGAAGAGTTTCCCTTTCGCGACTCTGTTAAGCCCGCGGGGGCTGATGGGAACTTCCCATCAGCCCGCGGGCTTAACAGAGCAGCGAGGGAACTCTTCCCTCGCGCTCTGCAAGCCGGCGCGTCTGACTGCAGCACCAATGATTGAGCTGCTACGGGGAGGACAGGCTCTGCGGGTGGGTACAGGGGGGCCCCGCGGCACGCTCTATTGTGCCGCGGGGGCCCCGACAGCGGCAGCAAACAGGTTTTCCTTTTTTTTTTTTAATTTTCCCTGGGCTGGGCTGGGGGTGGGGGGTGGGGGTTAGGAGTGGTGCTTGGCTGGGCTGGGGGGTTAGGAGTGGTGATGGGCTGGGCTGGGGGGGGGGGGGTTAGGAGTGGTGATTGGCTGGGCTGGGCTGGGGGGGGTTAGGAGTAGTGATGGGCTGGGCTGGGGGGTGTTAGGAGTAGTGATGGGCTGGGGTGGGGGGGTTAGGAGTGGTGATGGGCACTGGGCTGGGGGGTTAGGAGTGGTGATGGACACTGGGCTGGCTGGGGGGGGTTAGGGGTGGTGATGGGCACTGGGCTGGCTGGGGGGGTTAGGAGTGGTGATGGGCGCTGGGCTGGGGGGGTAGGAGTGGTGATGGGCACTGGGGGGGGTTAGGAGTGGTGATAGGCGCTGGGGGGGCTTAAACTAAAAATTGAGTGATGGGGGATTAGGACTGGGAGTGGGCTGATGGGGAGGTTAGGACTGGAAATGGGCTGGTGGGATTAGGACTGGGAGTGAGCTATGGGGGGCTAGGACTGGTAATGGGTTGGGGGTTGCTAGGACTGGAAATGGGCTGAGTGGAAGGGGGCTTGAACTGCAAATAGCTGTTGGGGATGGGGCTTGGAATGGAAATGGGCTGAGGGGAAGTGGGGGGCTTGAACTGCAAATAGCTGATGGGGACGGGGCTTGGAATGGAAATGGGCTGAGGGGAAGTGGGGGGCTTGAAGAAGGGAATGGATGCTGGGTGAGACTGGAACTAGAAGGGAGCTGATGTTGGGGGAGGATTAGAATGGGATGGGGCTGGGAGAGTAAAATGGAGAGGGGAAAAATATTTTGTGTAGGAGGGATGAAAAATCTACAATTGGCCAGGTATTGGGAGAGTAATTGGGGATTGAGGATGGAGGGGTAAAATTTGTGTGGATGAAATAGGAATGAGGAAAGAGCAAAAGGAGAAAGATTAGTATGTTAAAGCAGATGTAGAGAGAGAGAATGGAAAAAAAACTAGAAGAGAGAAGAAAGGACAAATGGACAGCAGACGATGGAGAGTTAGCAGAAAACATGAAGAAACCAGAAGAAAATGGCTGGACCAATTGCAACTGAAAAAAAATGCACAAAAGGTAGAACGATATCTCTTTATTTTGAATTTATTAACTGGAATATGTCAGCTCTGGGAAATGTGCATCATTAACATCTGCGCTTTGTTTGGTACAAGAGGAAATTCCTATTTGACGTTGCCACTTGTTCTCTTTCCCCAGTATTCACTGAAATGTATTGGTTTAATATTTGCAGTGTTGCCTTTTGATAGGTAGGGTATGGTGCTTTGTGAGTCCTGGTAATGCTGTCAGGATACGGCGGGTTTGCTATGGGTTCTAAATGGGCAGCGTTTGTAGTAGTTCCTAATGTGCCTGGCGGTTGGCACTGGATTATAGTAATGTAGAAATCTTTTAGTCTTTCTTTATCCATACACTCATTAAGAGACATGTTTACTAAAAGTTAGTGTATGGTAACATTATGCAAATATTTATGCAAATAAGACCACTTATGCAAATGACGTGCTGGCACTTTGAGGAAATTCTTTGGTTTTGTGCGGCAGTTTGGGCACTCGGGCTCAAAAAGGTTAGCCATCACTGCTCTAGGGGGTCTATGGTGGCTGTGTCACCTGGTGTTGGGGGGTCATTTCTGAGAGGAGAGCTTCTTGATTCCGGATTGTCCTCCCCAGAATTCTTTTCTTTTTCACAGCAGACCTGGCCCTTCTGGCATGGAAATTCAGACCCTGCAGCCTCTGGGTGCCCCTGGGCACAGTCTCATGCAGGGCAAGCTGAGAATGGGAAGCCCTGTTAGATTACCTTTGGCTAAAGGTCCCCAACAAGGGGTGAAGATGGGGAACAGTTGGGAGCTGTCTAAGAATTTGACTATGGCTCATATTCAGATGGCTCAGTACTGTACTCTGATGTGGATGAAGAAATACTCTTGCCTTTAGGAGATTGTGACGAGGCTGGAGTGAGTTGCCTATTCCCAAAGGAGGAGCTGGCAGCATTGATTGCCAGGGTCTCATCCACCTTGAATGTGACTGATGAATCTGGCACAGAGCAGGAGCCAAAGGTGCATCTACTCCAAGAGGTGTGGAAATCCACTGCTGTCTTCCTATGTGATCAAGGATATGATCCAGTCAGAGTGGGACTCCTCCGACTGTCTGCCTAAAGGGTAAGGGTGTGTAAGAAGACCTGTGCTGTCCTGGAGGAGGAATGCATTGAGTGCTTTGGCATTCCTAAAGTGGATGCGCAGGTCACAGCAGTCACCAGGCGTATCGGCCTTATTTATTTATTTAACCAGTTTTATATATCGCCTTTTGACATGTCAAGGCGGTTTACATCGAACAGTAACAAATGTATAATACATAGAACCATAATTGTCATACATCAAACCTTCATAATAACATGTAACTTAGATAACTATATACATTAGCATGCTCACATTACATACATGAGAAGCATAACATAATTGGGACTTGGCTGGTGAGTAGTCTGAGTGGGGAGGAGAGGCAAGGATATGAGTTGGGGCAGAGCTAGAAGGGAGAGCAGGGCTAAAATGCTTGCGGCGTTTGGTAGGCATAGTTAGTCAGGTGCCATGGCAAAATGTTCAATGAACAAGTACGTTTTTGTTTTCTTTTGGAAGTCTTTGAGATCCTTTAGTATGCAAATATCATCTGGTAGGGGGTTCCAGAGTCTCAGGGTGAACAGGGAGAATGCCCTGCTTGAGATTCTAACATTGTATTTCCTGTTGTCTGTAGGGATATCAAGAGTGGTTTGAGTGCTGGTCCTTCTTGGTCGATTACCTAGAAACCCTTATAAAAATGCCAGCCGACAATCTGGTGATAGATGATGAAGTGCCACCAAAATGGTAAAGGGGATGGAAGGATACTCCTACGAAGAAAGGCTAAAAAGGTTTGGGCTCTTTAACCTGGAAAAGAGACGGCTGAGGAAAGATATGATAGAAGTCTATAAGTTAATGAACGGAGTGGAACGGGTAAACGTAGATCGATTGTTTACGTTATCAGAATATAGAAAGACTAGGGGACATACAATGAAGCTACAGGGTAAACTATTTAAGACTAATAAAAGAAAATATTTTTTCACTCAACGTGTAATCAAACTCTGGAATTTGTTACCGGAGGATGTAGTAAAGGCTGTTAGTGTAGCTGGGTTTAAAAAAGGTTTGGACAAGTTCCTGGAGTAAAGGTCCATAAACCATTATTAAGAAGGGACCCAGGATATCAATGCTTAACCCAGTACAAGCATTGCGGAACCTGTGTCTTTTGGGGAAACTGCTAGGTACGTATGACCTAGATTGGCCACTGTTGGAAACAGGATACTGGGCTTGATGGACCTTGGTCTGACCCAGTATGGCATATCTTATGGTCTTATGTTCTTATAAGTGCCTTGAAGATAGTGACCAATGCTTTGTATTTAGCATGGACTCTTATAGGAAGCCAATGGAAGTTTTTGAGTATTAGGGTAATATGATTGCGTTTGGGGGTGCCAATTATCACTCTTGCGGCAGTGTTCATGGCCATCTGCAGCGGGTGGCTTGATGAGGCTGGTAGACCATGGAGAAGTATCTTACAAAAGTCAAGATGAGGTAGAGTTAAGGCTTGGAAAACTGTCCGGAAGTGAGTTTGGTCAAGGAGTGGTCGGAGAGCTTTGACTGTTCTCATTTTCTGGTAGAAGAGACTTATTGCGGTGTTTATGTATTGAGTTAATGTAAGACCCTGGTCCAGGGTGACGCCGAGGTATCTTAAATTAGATTTAGTGGGAATCTTTTTCTCCACCCTTTTCTACATACAGTGGAGGCGTGAAGCAGGGATCTTTGGTAACATGTCTTTTGGTAGTTTAAGGTAAGGCTATATCTTTTGGTAGTTTAAGGTAAGGCTATGTGCTTTAAGCCACTGTGAGACAGCACGGAGCAGTCTATCAGAGGGGTATATACTGGGTTATGAGTGGAGATAGGGATATACAACATTATGTCGTCCGCATATAAATGATACAGCACTTTGTGGGAGCCGATGATATTACAGATGGGTTGAATGAATAGGTTAAACATAAGCGCAGATAATGCTGATCCTTGTGGTACCCCTTAGATCAAAGTCTCGAGTGACTTGTTCCTGTCAAAATCCAAAGGCCTTTACTCGGTCCTTATTCTTCTTGACCTCTCTGCTGCTTTCGACACTGTTGATCATGATCTTCTTCTTGACACTTTTTTCTCGCTTGGCTTTAGGGACTCTGTTCTTTCCTGGTTCGCCTCCTATCTCTCCCATCGCTCATTCAGTGTGCATTCTGGTGGCTCCTCCTTCTCTGTTACTCCGCTCCCTGTTGGTGTACCTCAGGGTTCTGTCTTGGGTCCACTCCTCTTCTCTCTCAATACCCAGTCCCTCGGTGCGCTTATCTCCTCCCATGGTTTTCAGTAACATCTCTATGCTGATGATTCCCAGATCTACCTCTCTACTCCTGATCTCTCTTCTTCAATCCAGACCCGGATCTCTAACTGCCTTTCTGCTATTGCTGATTAGATATTCCATTGCCGCTTGAAACTGAACATGGCCAAGACCGAAATTCTCATTTTTTCCCCTAAAATTTCCCTTCCTCTTCCTCCTTTTTCAGTCTCTGTGAATGACTCTTTTCTCTATCCTGTTCCCTCAGCTCGCAATTTGGGGGTTATTTTTGACTCTTCACTCTCATTCTCCACACATATTCACCTTGTCGCCAAGACCTGCCACTTCTTTCTCTTTAATATTGGCAAAATCCGCCCTTTTCTTTCAGAACGTACTACTAAAACCCTCATCCATTCATGTCTCACCTTGATTACTGTAACCTGCTCCTTACTGGTCTTTCACTGAGTCATCTTTCACCCCTTCAATCTATTAAGCATTCTGCTGCTCGTTTGATCTGCAGCCAACCTCGTTTTGCCCATGTCACTCTCAGGTCTCAGGTTTCTTCACTGGCTCCCCTATCCATTTCCGCATCCAGTTCAGGCTTCTCCTACTGACCTATAAATGCATTCATTCTGCAGCTCCTCTTTACCTCTCTTCTCTTATTTCTCCCTATATCCCCCCTCGTGAACTCCGCTCTTCTAGCCAACTGCTTCTTGCTTTGCCTTTCTCCTCTGTTGCCAACTCCAGGCTTCACTCTTTTCACCTTGCAGCACCGTACGCCTGGAATAGACTTCCTCTGTCTATGCGTCAGACATCTTCTCTGACCCTCTTCAAATTCAGGTTGAAAGCTCACCTCTTTGCTTCTGCCTTTGGTTCATGACTTACCTGTTCTCCTCCTCTTACCTTTTTCCCTTGTCTTGTTTTTCCTGTTATCCTTCCTTTGCCTTTTGTTCTTTCCTCGTCCTTCACCTTCTTTGTTTTGTCTTTTTAGATTGTAAAAAGATTGATACTAGCCTCCCTACACTGGTTGTCAATTCAAAGTAGGATAATATATAAAACCATAATAACTACATATAAAGCTTTAAACAACATGGCCCCAATCCCATTAAGCAAACTAATTAGCATGGAATCTCAAAAAACCACGCACAGAAAAGGATACTCAAATAAACTAAATACTCCTAATGATTTCATAAAAGCAAATAAATTAACTAACAAAAGAGCTTTTTCTCATGCTGCCCCATCTATGTGGAATTCCCTTCCGGAGGACCTACGAACCATAACTGAAATCATGGAACTCCGAAAAAAACTAAAAACCTATTTATTCTCCATGCACTACGGCAACATAGATAACCCCTGGATACACTCAGATAAAGGTTAAAAATTATGACAGAGTAATACTAATCCCAACAATTTAACAGACAATACACTATTATAAAAACACTATGACCCAATTCCAAAGTACCCACAACATGTATTTGTATATAGTTTTTTGTACATAGTTTACATGCCAGTTTGCTATTTTGCACTAGTTCATGCTGTTAACCATTACTTTTATTGTTACAAAATGTTCGATGTAAAACTAAGCTTATGCTTTGTAGATTGTTGTTTTATTGTGAACCGCAACTGAACTCTGGAAGTTGTGGGTTATAAATATATGTTAAATAAATAAATAAAAATAAGCTCTATTGGGCAGGGACTGTCTATTTTTGTCTTTTTCTGTACAGCGCTGCGTGCAACTGGTAGCGCTTTATAAATGCTCAGTAATAGTAGTAGTAGATCAGAGGTTTCCAACTCCAGTCCTGGAGAGCCAAACACCATTCAGGTTTTCAGGTTGTCCCTAATGAATATGCATGAGATACATTTGAATACAATGGGGGCAGTGCTTGCAAATGCATCTCATGCATATTTATTAGGGACAGCCTGAAAACCTGAATGGTGTTTGGCCCTCCAGGACTGGAGTTGGGAACCTCTGCCTTAGATTATGTCAGCTGGGATGGCAGCTATCCCATTTATGCGTATTTGTTGCCTTGAGGTTAGATATGAGGAGAACCATTGGAGGGTAGAAACATAGAAACATAGAAATATGACGACAGAAAAGGACCACATGGCCTATCTAGTCTGCCCTTCCATATCAATAACTACAACAGTCCCCTTTTTACTTTTAGAGATCCTCTGTGTTTGTCCCATGCTTTTTTGAATTCAGTGACTGTTCTCATCTCTACCACCTCCACTGGGAGACTATTCGATGGATCCACTACTCTTTCCGTAAAGAAATATTTCCGCATATCACTCCTGAATCTATCTCCCTTCACCCTCATCCCATGTCCCCTCGTAGCAGAACTTGCTTTCAGTTGAAAGAGGCTCTCTCCCTGAACATTTATGCCATGGAGATATTTAAACATCTCAATCATATCACCTCTATCCCGCCTTTCCTCTAAGGTGTACATATTAAGATCCTTACGTCTGTCCTCATATGCTTTATAATGAAGACCACTAATCATTTTAGTAGCCACCTTCTGCACCGACTCCATCCTGTTCACATCCTTTTGAAGGTGCGGTCTCCAGAATTGCACACTATACTCCAAATGAGGTCGCACCAAAGACTTATACAGAGGCATTATCACCTCCTTTTTTTCTGCTAGCCATTCCTCTCCGTATGCACCCAAACATCCTTCTAGATTTTGCTGTTGCCTTTTCTACCTGTTTAGCTACTTTAAGATCATCAGACACAACCACGCCTAGGTCCCGCTCTTCTTTAGTGGACAAAAGTACTTCACCCCCTATACTATATTACTCCCTTGGATTGCTGCAGCCCAAATGCATGACCTTACATTTTTTAACATTAAATCCCAGCTGCCAAATTCTAGACCATTCTTCAAGCTTAGCTAGATCCCTCCTCATGTTATCTACACCTTCCTGGGTGTCTACTCTATTGTAGATTTTGGTATCATCCGCATAGAGGCAAACCCGACAGCCCTTCCGCTATATCACTAACAAAGATGTTAAAAAGAACCATACCAAGGACAGATCCCTGGGGCACACCACTGGTAATATCCTTCTTCTCAGAGTGAGCTCCATTTACTTGTACTCTTTGTTGCCTCCCACCCAAACAATTTCTAACCCAAGCAGTAACTTTAGGGTCCAACCCTAGGGTGCTCAGTTTGTTTATAAGTCGCCTGTGAGGAACAGTGTCAAAGGCTTTACTGAAATCTAAATACATGACATCTAGGGCTCTCCCTTGGTCCATCTCCCTGGTCACCCAGTCAAAGAAATCAATCAGATTTGTCTGACAAGACCTACCTCTGTTGAATCCATGCTGCCTCGGATCCTATAATCTGCTGGACTCCAGAAACCTCACTATTTTCTCTTTCAGCAGCGTTTTCAATAATTTACTTACCACCGAAGTTAAACTAACCGGCCTGTAGTTTTCAACCACATCGTTACTTCTGCTTTTGTGTAAAGGCACCACATGAGCCTCTCTCCAGTCCTTTGGCACCACTCCCGACTCCAATGAGGCATTGAAAAGGTTAGTGAGTGGAGCTGCTAGAACGTCCCCAAGTTCCCTCAGTATTCTAGGGTGTATCGCATCCGGTCCCATTGCTTTCTCTACTTTAAGTTGAGCTAGTTTCTCACGAACACAGTCTTCTGAAAATTGTTCAAGATGTCCCTCGCTTCTGTTCGTGTTTTTTCTGAGGTCCTGCTCCTGGTTCTTCAACTGTGAACACAGAACAGAAATATTTGTTAAGCAATTCCACTTTATCCTTATCAGCTTCTACATATTCCTTCCCTGCACCCTTGAGTTTGACAATACCACTTTTGCCCTTCCTCTTCTCACTAACATATCTGAAAAATGTCTTATCCCCCCATTTTATTGCATTGGCTATTTCCTCCTCCTTTTGAATCTTTGCCTTCCTGACTACTTTGCTAGCTTCTCTAAGTTTTTCCAAATATAGATGCCTGTCTTCCTCTCTCTGTGATCTCTTGTATTTCATAAAGGCCTCCCACTTTTTCTTCACTTTTTCAGCTACTTTTTTCGAAAGCCATAGCGGTCTCCTTTTCCTTTTACCTTTATTTACCTGAAACACTTCTAATAGCACTGCTCAACAACGTACTCAAAGGACTTGAAGAAAAAAATAAAATGTTTATACTCATCTTCATTGACATCTCAGCCGCTTTTGATACAGTTCATCACGGAATCCTCCTAAACAGGATAGAATCAATAGGAATATTGGGAACCCCCCTGAAATGGTTCTCTTCCTACATAACCAACAGGATGCCACAGGTTCACTTCAATGGTGAACAAGCAGAAGCTTTCACGCAAACGCAAGGAATACCCCAGGGATCGGCTCTCTCTGCACTACTTTTCAACGTTTACATGCAACCCCTCTGTAAGATTTTCCAACAGCATAATATCAACTACCACATCTATGCGGATGATATTATGCTCTACACACAATTGGATACCGTTAACCCTAACTATACTCAGCTGGAATTATGCCTAGATGAGATGCTAAAATGGTTACAGCAAAACAACATGACAATCAACCATAAAAAAACTGAGGTGATGTATATCTCCGGAAAACCAAATTTTGACCCTCCTGCGTCAGTCACCCTATGAAACAATACAATACAAAGAATGAAATAAAATATCTGGGGGTAACGCTTGACAGCAACCTAAAAATGGAAAAGCACCTCCGCAAAACCAACAAAGCTGTTTTCTACAAACTTAGAGTCCTACAACCTCTAAGGAATATCATCGAACCTCATGATTTCAGGACTGTTGCACAAGCACTCATTATACCACACTTCGACTATTGCAACGCAATCTTACAGGGCCTTCCGAAGAAAACCCTTAACATTTTGCAAATGGCCCAAAATGTAGCAGCTAGGGTCATCATGGGAAAAAACCTTGCTGAACACATCACGCCTGTACTGATTGAACTCCACTGGCTCCCCATTGCTGCCCGGGTGAAATATAAAACCCTAATAACCACATACAAGCTCATACATAACATAGCACCATCCTTTCTTGCCACCCTCATCAACACGCAACCCCCCAACAGGAGCAGAAGAACAATCAGTTCGAACAGACTCCAAGTGCCTCTTGATATCAGATCCGTAAAAACCAGTACAAGCCACCGAGTATACTCTTACTCTGCCCCGACCCTCTGGAATCAGCTACCGACTGAACTACGCGACATTAAAGGCCTTATGGAGTTCAGAAATAAACTCAAGACGCATCTTTTCCAGTGCTACTAGAATCTGATATAAACCATAGCGGGTCTGCAATAGGCCTCTAAAGGAATCATAGATGCAGTTATGTATATATGTAAATATGTAAATTTCTGACCCCCCCTCCTTAGACCCACTCTCTGTGTGCTGTGCAGTGCTTTCCCTTTCGAATCAATGTGTATATTCCTCAAATTTTGTCATGATTTGCCAGTCTTCCGTCTGTAATCAAACCGCTACTGATCACTGGAAGTAGCGGTATACAAATGTATGCTAAATAAATAAATAAATAAATAAATAAATAAATTTACCATTTTAACAAAAAGGTTGGTTGCCCTTAAAATATCCCCTTTCAGTTTTGCCCACTGTTTTTCTACATCCCCCAGCTGTTCCCATCCCACTAACGACTCCCTGAGGTATTAGTCCATCTTGGCAAAGTTAGTCTTCCTAAAGTCTAAGATCCTCACCTTTGAATGGATTCTAACAGCCCTAGTCCTAATAGAAACATGATGACAGAAAAAGACCACATGGCCTATCTAGTCTGTCCTTCCATAACAACAACTACAACAGTCCACTTCTTACCTTTAGAGATCCTCTGTGTTGGTCCCATGCTTTTTTGAATTCAGTTACTGTCCTCATCTCTACCACCTCCACTGGGAGACTATTCCACGGATCCACTACTCTTTCTGTAAAGAAATATTTCCGCATATCACTCCTGAATCTATCTCCCTTCACCCTCATCCCATGTCCCCTCATAGCAGAACTTGACTTCAATTGAAAGAGGCTCTCTCCCTGAACATTTATGCCACGGAGGTATTTAAACATCTCAATCATATCACCTCTATCCTGCCTTTCCTCTAAGGTGTACATATTAAGATCCTTAAGTCTGTCCTCATATGCTTTATAATGAAGCCCACTAATCATTTTAGTAGCCACCCTCTGCACCGACTCCATCCTGTTCACATCCTTTTGAAGGTGCGGTCTCCAGAATTGCACACCATACTCCAAATGAGGTCGCACCAAGGACTTATACAGAGGCATTATCACCTCCTTTTTTTTTTTTTCTTCTGCTAGCCATTTCCCTCCATATGCACCCAAGCATCCTTCTAGCTTTTGCCGTCACCTTTTCTACCTGTTTAGCTACTTTAAGATCATCGGACACAGCCACGCCTAGGTCCCGCTCTTCTTTAGTGGACAAAAGTACTTCACCTCCTATACTGTATTGCTTCCTTGGATTGCTGCAGCCCAAATGCATGACCTTACATTTTTTAACATTAAATCCCAGCTTCCAAATTCTAGACCATTCTTCAAGCTTAGCTAGATCCCTCCTCATGTTATCTACACCTTCCTGGGTGTCTACTCTATTGCAGATTTTGGTATCATCTGCAAAGAGGCAAACCTTTCCCGACAGCCCTTCCGCTATATCACTAACAAAGATGTTAAAAAGAATCAGACCAAGGACAGATCCCTGGGGCACACCACTGGTAACATCCTTCTCCTCAGAGTGAGCTCCATTTACTTGTACTCTTTGTCGCCTCCCACCCAACCAGTTTCTAACCAAGCAGTAACTTTAGGGTCCATCCCTAGGGTGCTCAGTTTTTTTTATAAGTCGCCTGTGAGGAACAGTGTCAAAGGCTTTACTGAAATCTAAATACACCACATCTAGAGCTCTCCCTTGGTCCAACTCCCTGGTCACCCAGTCAAAGAAATCAATCAGATTTGTCTGACAAGACCTGCCTCTGGTGAATCCATGCTGCCTCGGATCCTGTAATCCGCTGGACTCCAGAAACCTCACTATTTTCTCTTTCAGCAGCGTTTCCAATAATTTACTCACCACCGAAGTTAAACTAACCGGCCTGTAGTTTTCAACCACATCCTTACTTCCGCTTTTGTGTAAAGGCACCACATGAGCCTCTCTCCAGTCCTTTGGCACCAGTCCCGACTCCAACGAGGCATTGAAAAGGTCACATTTATGCCACGGAGGTATTTAAACATCTCAATCATATCACCTCTATCCCGCCTTTCCTCTAAGGTGTATATATTAAGATCCTTAAGTCTGTCCTCATATGCTTTATAATGAAGCCCACTAATCATTTTAGTAGCCACCCTCTGCACCGACTCCATCCTGTTCACATCCTTTTGAAGGTGCGGTCTCCAGAATTGCACACCATACTCCAAATGAGGTCGCACCAAAGACTTATACAGAGGCATTATCACCTCCTTTTTTACTGAACCACACCATCTCGTGATCACTGGATGCAAAATTATCTCCATTACAACATCAGAAACACTTTTACCATTGGTAAGCACCAAGTCCAGTATGGCCCCTTCACGTTTGGGGTCTGTTACCAATTGCCTGAATAGTTCTCCCTGTAGAGAATCCAGGATCTCCTTACTTCTAGATGATACTGCAGCAGGAATGTGCCAATCAACATCTGGCATATTGAAATCTCCTATCAGTAGTACTTCCCCTTTCCTAGCAATGCTGCGTATTGTCAGACGGCTGCCTGGGTGAGAATCTTCACAGTCTTGGCAAGTGCATATATCTATATGATTTGCAAGGGATTGTGGGCAATGCAGTTCATTCACACCAGACACAGCTGCTCACAATAATTAGTTGTGCTTTTGGGTAAAGCCAATAAGATATTTATTTATGGGGTTATTTCTCCCAACACAGATATGCTTGGTAGCACATAAATCAGGTTACTTGCTTTCAGTGTTAAACTTGGAAAAACAAAATCAAGAAAACAACATTTGAACTTGTCAGGCAATCAAAGCAAAAGAAATAAGACCTGGTTGGTAACAAACTGTTCTTTTCTGTAGGCTTTAGCTAATATTCTCTTAGCAATGTATCAAACAACAAACCAAAAGCCACAAAGAAAGGAAAAACTGTTCTATATCTTCCCACATAGATTCAGAAGTGATTCTCTCAGAGCACACAAGCAATTAGGTAAGGCTCAATTGCTAGCAGATATCCAGCTGAAACCCCTTAGCTGGCTTGCTTTCTACTGCGTGGCTAAAAATCCTACTCAGGAGCTTTTCTGAGTAGATTAAAGAACAAGTTTGTATTTCTTTGTGATGGTTGCTGTACTTTATAACAGAAAATCACCAAAGGAGTTTAGACAGAGAGCAGTCCATGTAAACAGATTCTTCATCTGCTATCATTCCCCCTTCTTCAACAAGCATGGGTTCAATATCATGGATTGGCACAGATGAATCTCCCAATGGAGCACTTTCAGGAGAATACTTGTTTCCCTGCTGTCTTTCAAGGTTATAGCTAGGGCATAGATCAGTGTTCATACCTGAGCTTCCATTGCTGTTAGAGTTCCTCTCTATATAGCCTGGCCAGTATGTAGTCCAGTTCTTATGTCCAGCCTTCCAATCCAGATCCCTGGACACTGGATCTCTCTTCACATACCTTCTGGCACGGGTCTTAGGGTCCCTTCCACGTGCAGCCGTCTCCCTCACAGGTACCGTCTGGAGATTCCTAGCTCTGCAGCACCATTCCTCTGGCTTTCCACGGTCCAATGGTGTATGCTGGCCCTTGGAATGCCTCCCAGTATACGTACTGCTCTGGACTCCTCTAGACCTCCCAAAGGCTTTTCTCTTCCTTCTTCCAAAGGGTTTCTTGCCCTCTCTGTCCGTCCGGTTTGGCTTCTGCTTCTGATGATCCTTGAGATGAAACTGAGGATGAGGATCAAGATGAGGATCAAGCTCAAGCTGATTCTCTGTAGAATAAACTCTACCTTTATTCTGCTTGGATGAGTGCTCCTCCCTAACTCAGCGCAGCTGTGCTGAATCAGGCCCTGCCCTTTGAGATGAGTGCTTAGGGATTACCTCATAGCCCTCCTGATTGAACACATGTTTCCCCACTTCAGCTCCTCTAATGGCTGCTGGAAACCTGGTGCATTCTGGGACTGGTAGTCTTTTATGGGAAAATTCTGTTTTCTTATTTCTACCAGAACTGACAGGTTGCTTGTTCAGAGTCACTTCACCTTTCCTATAGCTCCTTCCTGAGCTATGATAAGCTTCCTTATCACAGTATGTCTTCATTTAACTCTCTGTCCACCTCTTCCTCTTGTGAGGGAGGTTTGTATACCACACCAATGCAAATAGATTTCTCTTTCCCTCTTTCTAGTTTAACCCACAATGCCTCCTCTCTCCCTATTAAGCTCTGTAATTCCAAAGCTTTAATAGTAGTTATTACATATAGTGCCACTCCTCCTCCCCTTCTTCCTACCCTGTCCTTTCTGAATAAAACATAGCCAGTTATAGTTACATCCCAATCATGGTTTTCTGTGAACTATGTTTCTGTAACTGCCACTAAATCCAAGTCAGCCACTCCCACCAAAGCTTCAACATCACAGATCTTATTTCCCATGCTACGGGTATTTATACACACTGCTTTCCATATGTTACCCCTGTTACCCATTTCCATAAAGATATTTAATGTATCACCTACCTGGGGGCTTTCTTCACCCATCCCCAATGAATCTAGTTTAAAGCCCTCTTCAGTTGATTAGCCAGTCTACTACCGAAGACGCGTTGACCTTTCTTGGACAGATGGATGCTATCTCTGCTCTGCTCTTGGATAGGAAATTTAGTGTTACATAGGCCAGTCACTTGAAGTAGCAGTGCTTTATGTGGCACTGAGTTGAAGGCTGCTTTTACATCAAGAAAAATAAGGGCAAATCCTTGATTAAGTTTCACAGTGCCCAGAGTAAGCTTGTCCATAAACATGGTTATAATGTATTCGACAGAGTGGTTGTTCTAAATCCATGCTGTTGTTGGTCAGGGGAGACATGTGTGTCAACGTGGTCCTGGAGTTGCATCTGGACTGCCTTCTCAATTATCTTGGATAGGAAGGGTAAGCTGGAGATGGGCCTGTATGAGCTTGGTATTGTCAAGTCCAATCTTGAGTTTTTGAGGATTGGGCGTATGGATGCCCGCAGCTGGCGATATGCACCATTCTGATATCTTGGGCCCTGCTCCAGTGGATTCAGTCTCTGCTGCCAGATGATACTAATCCTCTTTTGGAGTCAGCTATGGCCTTCCCTTCTGATGCCATGTATGACCTGGTATCTTTGGTGGCCAGGGATGGTGCCCTGACAACTGTTTCATGGCATTGGATTTGGCTCTGGCACTTGGCAGCAGACACATCTTCCATAGCCCGATTGGCCTAACTAGCTTTTCAGGGGAAGCTTCTTTTTGGAGCCGATGATAGTGAAGTCTAGCCTTGTAGAAGCTGGCGAAGAACCTGGGCGAGACAAAATCTTACTGCCTTCTGGAAGGCAGGTCCTAGGGGCCTCTGAAGCGGGCTGGTGCCCCTTCCTTTCAGCCTCCACCCATCTGAGGGTGTGCTGGCTGTATTCCTGGGGGTCTTGGAACTCTCATCATTACCAACCTGGAAAACTACCCTCCCCTCTGCTTCAAGACTTCAGGCTCGTTCTCAGTCCTTTCGTGGAGTGTGTGGGCCCAGGGACTTGGTCCCCTCCAGAGGAAGGCCCTCTGTCTGCGCAATGAAGGTTTGGGAACTCATTTCATGGTTCCTCCGGTTGGAGGAAGGCTTCAGCTTTTCTTTCAGGAATGGGCCTAGGTTACCAAAGATCGTTGAATGCTAGATACCATTCAGTTTGGCTGTTTCCTGGAATGCAAAGAGCCTATTCCGGATGCCTTTGTCATCTCCCCTTGTGGATCTGCGATTAAAAGTGCCATGGTGTGGACCACC
Organism: Ichthyophis bannanicus; assembly: GCA_033557465.1. Classification (NCBI taxonomy): domain Eukaryota; kingdom Metazoa; phylum Chordata; class Amphibia; order Gymnophiona; family Ichthyophiidae; genus Ichthyophis; species Ichthyophis bannanicus. The sequence goes on along the minus strand of CM066032.1, from coordinate 1,760,339,149 downwards.
TTGGAAAGGTTGCTGCACCTTAAGGTGGATGAGCAGGGCAAGGGCAGATACTCCATCTATTTCGTATTGCCCAAAAAGGACAGTTCCTTCTGTCCCATTCTGGACCTCAAGGGAGTCAACAAGCACTTGTGCGTCCTGTGCTTCCGGTGGAAACCTTGCGATGCGTGATTCAAGCAGTGTGCCAAGGGAAGTTCTTAGCTTCTCTGAATCTGGTTAAGGTGTATTTTCATATTCTGATCTGGACGAATAGCAAAAGTATCTGTTGGAGTTCCAGGGGGCAAGTTTCAACACGAGTGGGCAGAGTTTTCCTGTTTTATTGTTAGATTGCCTGGCGCTGTTCTGTGCGCAGCAGACTCCCAGAGTCTTGGATTATAGGCAGCTGCTCAGATTGATGGCGGCGACCATAAAGATGGTACTGAGGGCGTATGCTCATATGCAGTCTCTCCAGTTGTTTTTACTGATTTGGTGCTCCCTGAGTTCTCGGGAGTTTGAGCACAGGCTCCCAATGATAGTGAAGTTTAGCCTGCGGTGGTGGCAGCAGCCCAGTCATCTGAGAAGGGCGTGCCACTGGACGATTTCTCCTGGATTCTGCTAATGACGGATGTCAGTCTCCAGGACTGGGGACCTCATTGCCAAGACCGTATGGCCCAGGGCCATTGGAACTGCATGGAAGCGATATGGTCCATTAACCATTTCGAGGCGAGCACCATAAGTTTGGCTCTTATGCATTTCCAGTCTCTGGTCGAGGGATGGATGGTTTGAATGTTTTTTGGACAACGCCACGGTAGTGGCTTTTGGCTTATGTCAATTGGCAAGGTGTGCCAGGGTAGCTCTAGAGATGGCTGTCTTGTTTTCCTGGGCAGAGAATTACCTCCTAACCACTGTTCCCTCTAAGCTGTGCGCGTGTGCGCGCGCACACACCTCACCGAGTGAGCGCACATACTTTATAACAGAGCGCACAAAAATTACGGTTCTGATTCTGATAGAAAACAACACAGACGTCTTAATTTAAAAGTTGTTGTGTATTTATGGTTTTCACAAGTTCTACAATATTTTCTAGTGCAATCAATTGTGGTGTACATACTGTATTCTGACGTGTAGTCAAATTTTAAGGTATATAACTCCGAGTGTCGTTATGTGGCACACAAAAATTTAACCTTCCTTCAAAAGCTGCACAGCTGACATGTTATGCGCACACAGCCTACAGAAAATTAGAGGGAACATTGCTCCTAACCTTGTCTGCTCAGGAGATTGCTAAGGTGAACAGTGTGGAAGTGGACTTACTCACCCATCACTTTCTGAATTTCGGAGAGTGGGAGTTGAGTCAAGAGGCATTTCAGTTGATTCTGCCCTGCTGGGATCACCCCAAAATGGATCTGATGGTGACCCTTTCCAGTGCCAAAGTTTGCTGGTTCTTCAGTCATCAAATGGAGATGGGGTCTGATGGCATTGGTACCCTGACCCAGCCTTGGACTAACCAGCCCTTGCTCTACATGTTTCTTCTGTGGCCCCTAGTGGGGTATGTGATTCGGCATATAGAATGCCACCTGGGCAGGATTGTTCTGGTGGTGCTGGATTGGCCAAGGAGAGTGTTTTGAAGACCTGATGTGGCTCCTGCAAGCGCCTCCCCTTGATCATCCTGGAGGGCCCAGTTCACTTCTTGTTTATGGCTTGGCTCTTGAAAGGAGGTGGCTAGCATGTAAGGGTGATTCCCACTCTGCTCAGAGCCTGGAGGAGGTCTTCTAAGTTAGCATACATGTGGGTCTGTTGCCTCTTTGAGCGATGATGTGGTGCTTGACACTTCGCTCCTATGGTGGCCAAGGTGCATTTGTTGGCGTTTCTACAGGATGGCCTGGAGAAGAGCCTTTCCTTTAGCTCCCTGAAAGTTCAGGTGGCAGCTTTGACCTGTTTCTGAGATCCAATGGCTGGTAAGTCGCTAGCCATGCACCTGGACATCTCGCACATTCTCCAGGGGGTTCAGCATCTACATCCTTCCCTCAGGTTTGTGATCCCTTCCTGGGATTTGGATCTGGTGCTCAGGGCACTGCTGTCTGCATCCTTTGAGCTGCAGAGGGCACTACTTTGAAGGATTTGATGCTCAAAAGGGTCTCCGCAAGGCGGCTTTCCGAGCTGCAGGCTCTGCCTTGCCAAGATCCTTATCTGCCCTTTTCAAAGGAGGCCATCTCCGTTCAGGCTTTGCCTTCCTTCTTGCGTAAGGTGCTTTCTCCCTTTCATGTGAATGAGGTGGTCTGCCTGCCCTCCTCTTTTAAGGAGCAGTGTCGGGGGAAGGATATGGATTTTTGTCTTGTGGATGTCTGGAGGATGCTTTTCCAGTTCTTGGAGGGTGCTTCTCTGGTTCTTGGAGGTTACGAATTTCTTTCGTAAGTTTGACCATCTTTTTGTGCTGTTTGCTGGCCCACACAAGGGTGATGCGGCAGCCAAGTTGACTTTGGGGCGGTGGATTAAGGAGGCCATTGTCTCAGTGTATATGTTGCAGAACCAGCTGGTTCCGGAGGGTTTACGTATCTATTCTACCTGAACACAAGTTTCTTCATTGGTGGAGCAAAGCTCGGCAGCGCTTGTAGACATTTGTCAGGCATTGGAGGTGGAACTTCAGTACTACGTCCTGTAGGTCTCGTCTGTGAACCTCTCTATCTTCCTTATGTGCTCTAAGTCTGCTACTTTAGCCTCCAGAGATTGGACTTGTTCCCTGAGAGCAAAGAGCTCCTTGTACCTTGTGCACACGTAAGACCCCTCATCAACTGGAAGAAAATCATACATGTGATACTAAATGCAAAAGACTGGAAAGCCCCCATCTCATTGCAGGACTGCTGTCTGAATCTTAATTTTAAGGTTGTGTTTAAGTATTTAAGTTGTTTACTTATGTAGATTTGCTGGGGATACTTATACTAATAAAAGTATATCTAATATGTTTAATGGACCTTTTTCCCGTCAAGATTAATTAATCTCTGGTCTTTAATGTATGCTTGATGAGGTTAATAAGCAGTTGCACTTGAGACTGACTATATGCACCTCCTTCCCTTTAAAAGGTTTAAGAGCCTATAAAGCTACGATTATCCCAGGAGTGGGTGGGAGTGGGGCGGGAGGGATGGAATGAAGGCCTATTAAAAGTTGGTTTACTTCTTTTTTTTTTTATAGAATTTGGAAATTATACATTTCCACTTTCAAAAGGAAAAAACATCATACAATCCACATAGGAAGAAAATGATCACATTACATCAAATCAGAAAAGATATTCAAGCCCACATCTTGGGGAATTTGCACCATCAAAAAATAATCCACATAAATAAATATAATTAGGCACAAAACTGCACTATATTTAGGATGATTTCTATACTTCCAACCAACACAGCCCAACCCTACTTCTGCCTATCAATCAAAATCTTTTCTAAATGAGAAACATCAAGGAAAACATAGGACTGCCCTTGTAAGGTAATAAGACGTTTATAAGGAAATCGTAAATAAAAGTCATACTCAGGGAAAAATCTCTCTGCCTCAAAGCAAGAAACTGTTTTATGTGCTTGAGTTGATCTAGTCACATCAGGAAATACATTTATTTTTTGATCACAAATGGGAACATCCTTATACTTAAAATATAACGTCAAGGTTTATACCTTCACTGCCACAGTAGCAAAGGTAACCAATAAGGTGTTTTTCTTTGTGATCATATCAGAAGAATTTTCCAAAAATTCAGTAAGATATTCTGGCTTACAGTCAGACGAAGGGAATCAAACTTCCCTTCATCCAATGAAGCCACTCGAACTTTAGAGGGTACATAATATAATTGAACAATATCTACAGATTGAGGCAACTTCAAGATCTCAGTAAAATATTTAATAAAAATAATTTCTGGTGCTAATAAATGCATAACTGGAAAGGTTAAAAAGCGCAAATTACAGGCTCAAGAGGCATTTTCCAATGCCTCAATATGAGCATGAACCATCAATGAATCCTTAATCGAAGCCACCTGCGCAGTGGAAACCAACTGCACCAGAGCTTTGACTTGAACCACTGAAGTTTGCACCCTAGACAACCTAGCATTCACTTCAGAAATCTTTCTACAGCACCCTGAGTAAACGTACATAATGAAACTACAGTAGAAGAAAGTTTAACATCAATAGCACTAATCGCACCCCACAAATCTTTGTGTGATTTCCCCATTCAAGGGGGCCATCACAACCAAAGGAGACTCTATAAAATTTACTGGCTTTGGAATTAAAACCTGAGTGTCACCAGCTACCTCCCCGGGGAACCAATTCCCAATAACGTTGATAATGACACAGGCAGAGGGTGAGGTGGTGGCATTGGAGCCCTGGAGCTTAAAGAAGCTCCATCGGGGGAGCGCCGACCACGCTGCAAAGGAACTAAATGTTTATCTAGTGGACCAACAGTTTTACATGCCAAAGATGTCCCAAGGTCCATTTTCACCCCTCCACCTTTGTTTTTCCGTTTCCCCATCTCACCGGCAATCACCAACATCCACCAACTCAAACACACCGTCGATACGCCGAAGGGGCATGTCCAGCCCCTTTGGTTATACCACTTTGGTATGCAACCCATGGGCCGGGACCCATGGCTGAAGGCCTTAGGAAATATATAGAGCACAGGGGAGGGTTCTCCTCAGTCACTGCTGCACACTGACTGCCTGCAGAGGGATCCAGGAACAGCAGCTGGTAGGAGAAACACAGAGCAGTTCACAAGCCCCCCTATTCCTGCACAATGTAACATTCAATTCCCACTCGCCAGCCAGGCCTCAGGGAATTTATAGGGCAGGGGAGGAGGGTCCTTCTCAGTCATAGCTGCATATTGAGCACCTGCACAGGGAACCAGGAATAGCAGCCGGTAGAAGAAACACAGAGCAGTTCACAAGCCCCTCTCTTACTCCATGATGTAACAGTCAATTCCCCAAGTTGGCTTGCTTCTAAGGTAAAGGCTTACCAATTTCCTGGGTGACTCACGCATTCCTTGGTTTGATAGAAGGGGCCTTTTAAATTGCCCCTTGGATCTGCTACTTGCCTTTAACACCTATTCAAGACAACCTCGCAGATCTTTTGCCTCCTAATTGGACGGCCTCTTTGAAAAGGTCACTAGAAAAAAGTTTATTTCTTCCTACTCAGGACTATTCTACCTGTATGCTAAGCTATGCTCTGATTTGATTTTGAATAAAAGCTCTCTAGAAACAACTTTATTTGAGAAACTATTTGCTCTAACTTTTTATGTTTAAGCTATACTCTGATTTGACTGAAATGAAAAGCTCTGTAGAAATAAATTTCAGAGTCTATGTACTCTTAATTTACTTTCTGTGTTAAGCTATACTCCACTTTGACTTAAATACAAAGCTCTCTGGTGGTACTAAGACCTCGGAGTTCTCTGGTGGTCCTAAGATCCTGTTCAAGCTGCAGGCCAACAAGGGTTATATGATCCTACTAGCCCCTTACTGGCCGCGTCAGCCATGGTTTAAGAACATAAGATATGCCATACTGGGTCAGACCAAGGTCCATCAAGCCCAGTATTCTGTTTCCAACAGTGGCCAATCTAGGTCATAAGTACCTAGCAGTTTCCCCAAAAGGCACAGGTTCCTCAATGCTTTGGGTTAAACAGTGATATCCTGGGTCCCTTTTAATAATCCCTTTCCTCCAGGAACTTGTCCAAACCTTTTTTAAACCCAGCTACACTAACAGCTTTTACTACATACTCCGATAACAAATTCCAGAGTTTGATTACAAGTTGAGTGAAAAAATATTTTCTCTTATTTGTATTAAATAGGTTACCCTGTAGCTTCATTGCATGTCCCCTAGTCTTTCTATATTGTGATAATGTAAACAATCGATCTACATTTACCCATTCCACTCTGTTCATTAATTTATAGACCTCTATCATATCTCCCCTCAGCCGTCTCTTTTCCAGGTTAAAGAGCCCTAATCGTTTTAGCCTATCTTCATAGGGGAATCCTTCCATCACCTTTACCATTTTGGTGGCCCTTCTCTGAACCTTTTCTAATAACGCTATATCCTTTTTAAGATACGGCGACCAGAATTGCATACAGTATTCAAGGTGTGGTCGCACCATGGAATGATACAGAGGCATTATAATATCCTTTGTTTTATTTTCCATTCCTTTCCTTATGATACCTAGCATTCTATTTGCTCTCTTGGCTGCCGCTGCACACTGGGAGGAGGGTTTTAACATGTTATCCACGATGATGCCTAAATCTTTTTCCTGGGTGGTGGTTCCTAATATGGAACCTTGCATCGTGTAACCATAGTTTGGGTTGTTCTTTCCTAGGTGCATAACTTTGCACTTGTCCACATTAAATTTCATCTGCCATTTTGATGCCTAGTCTTCCACTTTATCAAGATCCCCTTGCAATTTTCCACAATCATGAGTTTTAACAACTTTAAAAAGTTTTGTGTCATCTGCAAATTTGATAACCTCACTCGTTATTCCCTTTTCCAGGTCATTTATGAATATGTCAAAAAGCAGCGGACCCAGTACAGATCCCTGAGGTACTTCACTATTCACCTTTCTCCATTGGGAAAATTGGCCATTTAGCCCTATCCTCTGATTTCTATCTTTTAACCAATTCCCGATCCACAATAGTACACTTCCACCTATCCCATGACTTTTTAGTTTTGCCAAAAGTCTCTGAAAAGGGACCTTGTCAAAGGCTTCTGAAAGTCCAGATACACTATATCAACAGACGCACCTTTGTCTACCTGTTTATTCACACCTTCAAAAAAACATAACAGATTAGTAAGACAAGATCTTCCTTGTCTAAAGCCATGTTGGCTGTCTCCCATTAAGCCATGACTATCTACATGTTCAGTAATTTTGTTCTTTATGATTGGTTTTACCATTTTTCCCGGTACTGACGTCAGGCTCACCGGTTTGTAGTTTCCCAGATCACCCCTGGAACCCTTTTTAAAAATTGGTGTTACATTGGCCATCCTCCAATCTTCAGGAATTACAGATGATTTTAATGATAGTTCACAGATTACTAATAGCAGGTCTGCAATCTCATATTTGAGTTCTTTCAACACCCTTGGATGTATACCATCCGGTCCAGGTGATTTGCTACTCTTCAGTTTATCAAATAGTTGTAATACATCTTCCCGATGTATCGATATTTCCTTCAATTCTTCCGCAGTATCACCTTTAAATACCACTTCAGTCATGGGTAACATCCCTACATCTTCCTCAGTAAAGACCGAGGCAAAGAATTCATTCATTCTCTCTGCTATGGCTTTGTCCCCTCTTAGTGCCCCTTTTGCCCCTCTATCATCTAATGGTCCAACTGACTCTCTCACAGGATTTTTGCTATGAATGTACTTGAAAAAGTCTTTATTATGCATTTTTGCTTCCGCAGCAAGCTTCTTCTCAAATTCTCTCTTTGCCTGCCTTATCAATGCCTTCCATTTAACTTGCCAGTGCTTGTGCTGTTTTCAGTTTTCATCATTTGGCTCTTTTTTCCATTTCCTGAAAGATGCTTTTTTGGCAACAACAGCCTCTCTAACTTCACCTTTAAACCATGCTGGCAGTTTTTTGGACTTCCTTCCACTTTTCTTAAAGCGTGGAATACAGCTGGTCTGGGCTTCCAAGATAGTATTTTTAAACTAAACCTAAGCTTCGTTTGCAGCTTGTCGTGCTGTGAGGGCTTGCGTGCATCATTGATGCTGAGAGCTAAACTATCGGTAGTTTAACTACTGGCAGGGTCTCCCAAGATGAACAGGTCTCAGCAGAGATGCCAGACCAAGACAAACCACCCATCTGGGCAGCAGCAGAATGGGACAGTGTTGACGGCAGAGGATCACATTTTTGTGACAATGGCAACAACTCCAAACTTAAACTGCGCGGAAGAAAGGCCCGGCAATCTACTTCTGTATCTTGCCATGAAAACCCAATGGATAGTTACAACAAAACAAATTGTGCTATGGTGCTGGAAGATGAGACCCCCGGGTCGGAAGACACTCAACTAGCTACTGGGGAAGAGCTGAAGACTTTTCAGAGTAAAGCCAGCATTTATGATGTGGTTGGATCAAAGCCCTCGGGAAGTCTGACTGCTGATGTAGCTGCGCATGAAATGAGAGTCAGAAGCTGTATAGATGTCTTACACATTGGAACATGGAACGTACGAAGCATGAACCAAGGAAAGTTGGAGGTGGTCAAGAATGAAATGGAACGTGTACAACTTGATCTGTTGGGTGTCAGCGAACTGAAATGGACTGGCATGGGGCACTTTGCATCAGATGATCACATGGTCTACTATGCTGGAAATGAAAGACAAAGAAGAAATGGTATTGCATTTATAATAAAGAAGAAACTTGCAAGAACTGTAATGAAATACAATGCAGTCAGCGAACGCTTAATCTCTATTCGTCTACGAGGATTGCCTATCAACACAACTATAATTCAAGTATATGCCCCAACAACAGCTGCAGAAGAGAATGAAATTGAAGAGTTCTATGAACAAGTACAAGCTGAAATTGACAGAACATGCAAACAGGATATCCTGATAGTCATGGGTGACTGGAACGCAAAAGTTGGCAACAAAGAAGAAGGCAAAGTAGTTGGAAAATATGGACTTGGCAACAGAAATGAAGCTGGAGAAAGACTGATAGAATTCTGCAAGACCAATGATCTATTCATCTCAAACACCTTCTTCCAGCAACACAAGCGGCGACTGTGCACATGGACTTCACCCAATGGATTGTATAAAAATCAAATTGACTACATCTGTGGAAGTCAACGATGGAAAAGCTCTGTAACATCAACAAAGACAAAACCTGGAGCTGACTGTGGTACAGATCATCAACTACTAGTATGCAAACTCAAGCTAAAGTTGAAAAAGAGCAAACCACTCATGAATGCAGCAAAATATGACCTTGAGAATATACCACTGGAATTTAAAGACTGCCTGCAAAATCAATTTGCTGCTTTAGATACAAATGACAGAGCTCCGGAAGAGTTATGGAATGACATCAAGAAGGTTGTGTTCGAAGAAAGCGAGAAGTCTCTACAAAAGGTGAAAAAGCAAAAACGGCCAAAATGGATGACGGAAGAAACTCTGAAAATTGCCCAGAAATGCAGAGAAGCTAAAGCCAGAGGAGAAAGAAGGACAGTCGCAGAACTCAACAGAGATTTCCAACGTGCAGCAAGACAGGACAAGGAAAAGTACTACAATGACACTTGCAAGGAAATAGAAGCAGAAACTATTAGAGGAAGAACAAGATCAGCTTTCCTAAAGCTACGAGAGTTAAAGAAATAGTTCCAGCCTCGAATTGGAATGTTACAAGATGCTCAAGGTTCTATGTTGAATGATGCTGAGAAGATCAAGAAAAGGTGGAAGGAATATACAGAGTTTTTATATGATAAAGATCAAGTGGACCAACAGCCGTTTCAACCTGTACCTTATGATCGGGAACCATTGGTGATGAAAGAAGAAGTTGAAGCAGCATTGAAAGCCTTATCAAAGAACAAAGCACCAGGCATTGATAGCATTCCCATAGAAGTATTGCAGCAATCTGATGCAGCTGTTACCGTACTCACAAGGCTCTGCCAAGAAATATGGAAGACAACATCATGGCCAACTGACTGGAAAAGATCTGTGTTTATACCAATACTAAAGAAAGGTGATCCAACTGACTGTGGAAATTATCGCACAATCGCTCTGATCCCACATGCCAGCAAGATTCTACTGAAGATTATTCAAAAGAAACTACAACCATACCTGGAACAAGAACTACCTGAAGTGCAAGCAGGGTTCAGGAAAGATCGAGGAATGAGAGACATCATTGCAGATGTCAGATGGATCCTTGAAAAGACTAAAGAATACCAAAAGGATATCTATTTGTGCTTTATCGACTATAGCAAGGCTTTTGACTGTGTAAACCATGAGAAACTCTGGGCCACATTAAGAAGCATGGGTATACCAGAACACCTGATGGTTCTCTTGCGCAATCTGTACATTGATCAAGAAGCAACAGTTTGAACGGAACAAGGAGAAACAGAATGGTTTAAAATAAGCAAAGGTGTAAGACAAGGCTGCATACTTTCCCCCTACCTGTTTAATTTATATGCAGAACAAATCATCAGAGAAGCAGGATTGTATGAAGACAACAGAGGTGTGAAGATTGGTGGAAGACTCATCAACAACCTTCGCTATGCTGATGATACCACATTACTGGCTGAAAGTGAAGATGATCTGAAACATTTGCTTCTCACAATCAAAGAACATAGTCTCAAAATGGGCCTGCACCTTAATGTAAAGAAGACAAAGATCATGACAACTGGCATAATCAACAGGTTCATCATTGAAGGAGAAGAAATTGAAATTGTGAACAACTTTAACCTACTTGGATCAACTATCAATAAAGAAGCAACAAGCAGTCAAGAAATCAGACGACGCATTGCTCTTGGCAGAATGGCTATGAAAGACCTAGATAAGATTTTCAAGAGCAGAGATGTCTCTCTCCATACAAAGATTCGACTTGTTCATGCCATGGTATTTTCAATAAGATCATATGGATGTGAAAGTTGGACAGTGAAAAAGACAGGAAGAAAATTGATGCCTTTGAATTATGGTGCTGGCAGCGAATACTGTGTATACCATGGACTGCCCGAAGAACAAACCAGTCGGTACTAGAGGAGATCAAACCTAAGCTTTCTTTAGAAGCTCAGATGACAAGACTTCAACTTTCATACTTTGGACACATCATGCGAAGAGAGAGATCATTAGAGAAAGACATTATGCTTGGCAAGATAGAAGGTCAACGCAAAAGAGGAAGGCCATCAATGAGATGGATCGATACAATAACAGCAGCTACAGGTGCCAGTCTGTCAACAATGAGCCGCCTGACTGAAGACCGAACACAATTTAGGATAGCTATCCAGAGGGTCGCCATGAGTCGACTCCGACTCGACGGCACTTAACAACAAAGCTTGATGTAAGTCTTTAACCTTTGCAAATGCTCCTTTTTATTTTTTCGTAACTATTTTCCTCATTTCATTGTAGTCTCCCTTTCGAAAGTTAAAAGGTAGTATTGTGGATCTCCTTACCATCACTCCTCCACTTATTAAATCAAACGCGATCATGCTATGATCACTATTGCCAAGTAGCCCCAACACCCTTATCTTTTGCACCAGATCTGGTGTTCCACTAAGGACTAGGTCCAAAATGGCTTCCCTTCTGGTCGGTTCATGAACCAGCTGCTCCAAGGAGCATTCATTTTTTTCATCTATAAACTTTATCTCCCTAGCATGTCCTGCCGTGACACTGACCCAGTCAATACCAGGGTAATTGAAATCACCCATTATTATTACTGTGCTCTAACTTTTGTTAGCTTCCCTGATTTCTTTGAGCATTTCATCATGCATTTGCTCATTCTGGCCAGGCGGTCGATAATACACCCCCACTGCCATCGCCTTCCCCTTTTTACATGGAATTTTGATCCATAGAGATTCTACAGCAAATTTTGTTTCCTGTAAAACTTTAATCTTTTGTGACTCAATGCCCTCACAAACATAGAGCGCAACACCTCCACCAATTTGATCAGCTCTATCATTACAATATAGTTTGTACCCAGGTATCACAGTGTCCCACTGGTTGTCCTCCTTCCACCATGTCTCTGAGATTCCAATCATATCTAACCTCTCATTTAGTGCTATATATTCTAACTCTCCTATCTTATTTTTTTAGACTTCTAGCATTTGCATTCAAACATGTTAGAGACTGTATTTTATTCATATTAATCTGGCTATCAGTAGGCATGGATAATTTGAAATCTTTAAGCTCTCCCTGCTCCATACTCAAGGGCATTTGGGCTACTTTACTCTTTATTGGAACCTTTCTGCTTTGGTAGTGTCCTTCAAGGATACATTGTTCTGAACCATGCACTCTTGGGCGACTGTCAGCTTTCCCCCATCTAGTTTAAAAGCTGTTCTATCTCCTTTTTAAAGGTTAATGCCAGCAGCCTGGTTCCATCCCGGTTAAGATGAAGCCATTGCCTTCGGAAGAGCCCCTCCTTTTCCCAGAATGTTCCCCAGTTCCTAACAAATCTAAAACCCTCATCCTTGCACCATCGTCTCATCCATGCATTGAGACTCCGGAGCTCTGCCTGCCCTTTGGGTCCTGCGTGTGGAACGGGAAGCATTTCAGAGTACGCTACCCTGGAAGTTCTGGATTTCATCTTCCTACCTAAAAGCCTAAATTTAGCCTCCAGAACCTCCCTACCAAATTTTCCTATGTCATTGGTACCGACATGTACCAAGACAGCAGACTCCTCCCTAGCACTATCTAGACCTTATCTAGGTGGTGCGTGAGGTCTGCTACCTTTGCACCAGGCAGGCATGTTACTAGGCAATCCTCATGTCCACCAGCCACCTAGCTATCTACATGCCTAATGATTGAATCACCAACTATAACAGCTGTCCTAACCCTTCCCTCATGGGCACATGGCCCTGAAGAAACTTCCTCGGTGCGAGAAGATTTTACATCACCTGGAGGACAGGTCCTAGCTATAGGATCACTTCCTGCCACACCAGGGTGATGCTCTCTTGTCACATGACCTCTCTCCTCCATGGCAACAGGGATGCTGCCAGACTGGAGGTGGGACTTCAGGACTATATCCCTATAGGTCTCATATATGTACCTCTGTCTTCCTTATGTCTTCCAAGTCTGCTACTCTAGCATCTAGAGAACGGACTCGTTCCCTGAGAGCAAAGAGCTCCTTGCACTTAGTGCACACGTAAGACCTCTCACCAACTGAGAGAAAATCATACATCTGACACGCGGTGCAAAAGACTGGAAAGCCCCCATTTCGCTGCTGGACTGCTATCTGCATCTTAGTTTTAAGGTTGTGTTTAGATATTTAAGTTCTTTACTTACTAAGGGTTGCTGGGGATGCTTATACTAATAAACGTGTACCTAATACGTTTAATATACCATGTTCACCTGAAGCTTAATTAAACTCAGGATGCCTTATTTGGATAAACAGCTGCACCTGAGAGCAGCTCCTTTCCTTTAAGATGTGTAAGTACCAATAAAGCTGTGTTTATTCCAGGGGTGGGTGGGTGTTGGGGAGGGAGGGAAAGAAGACTTATTAAAAGCTGACTGCTACACAGTACCCTGTCCTGTGCTTCTAAGGTAAGCTGTGTTCAATTTCCTGGGTGATTAACAGTCCTTGCTTGGCTTTCCTTTGCTGACTCTTCTGGCGCAGACTCCACATCTCAGCCTGGAACATGCACCTAACCTCCTCTCTCAGGATCATGGGACACTTCTCCATCCCAATCCACAAGCTCTCCATCTCATGGCATGGCTGCTGAAAGCTTAATCTTTGCAGACCTCGACCTTCCACAACAGGTCAAGGACATCCTACTTGTATCTTGCAAGCCATGTACCAGACATTCTTATGCCTTCAAATAGCGAAGGTTCGCTCTCTGGTGTACTCCGAAGCATATTGACTCCTCTGTCTACCTGGTGGAATTCCTTTTACAATAGCTCCTCCACTTGTCCCTGGCTGGTCTCAAGACTAACTCAGTCAGAGTTCATCTGAGTGCCATCTCAGCCTATCATAGACTGGTGGGCAGGCATTCTATTTCTTATCAACCCTTGGTGCAACAATTTATGCCATGTTTCCTGCTGTCCAAGCCACCAATCAAACCACCATCGGTGGCCTGAGACCTCAGTGTGGTCCTAGTGCAACTTCTAAAGCCTCCTTTCAAGCCTTTAGCCACCACTTCTTTAAAATTATTGTCTTGGAATGTAATCTTCCTTATCGCCCTTACCTCAGCTGGCAGCAACAGTGAACTTCAGGCTTTAGTGTCTGATCTTCCCTACACCCGATTCCACCATGATAAGGTGGTTCTCTGTACTCATCCACACTTCCTTCTGAAGGTGGTTTCACCCTTCCACCTCAGTCAATTGGTGATATTACCTGTCTTCTTCTCCAGACCGCATGCCTCTAGGGTTGAAGCAGCGCTACACACTTTAGATTGCAAGCACACGCTGGCTTTCTACTTTGATAGAACCAAGAATCACAGGAAATCCTCTCAATTATTCATTTGCTTTGATCCAAGTCACCTTGGACTGCCAGTTACGAAGCGCACCCTATCCAATAGGATTGCAGACTGCATTTCTTTTGCCTGTGCTCAAGCGAGACTCTCCCTTGAGAATCACATCACAGCTCACAACGTGTGAGCCATAGCAACCTCAGTTGCCAACCTTCGTTCCATTTCCATTGATGAAATCTGTTGAGCAGCTACCTGGTGCTCCATTCATACCTTCGCTGCACACTACTGCCTAGATAGGTACTCCTGTCGGGATGCTGTCTTTGGCCAGGCTGTTCTCCAGCACCTTTTTGAGACTTTACTGCTACTCCTATCCTCCGTCCCAGACCTCTCCTGGCACCAGACTTCCCTGGTGATGGTCTTGCCAAATGCAATTGAGTCCAGTGAGGCCACTTTCTATTCACACCTTCTTGGCTCTGTTCTTTAGCCGCGGGGATACCAGTGCTTATAACTCCAATCTGGTACCTTGGAGCTAGTGAGTCCCATATGTGAAGACCTGTTTGTTCTTGGGGATAGGGTTGTTGCTCACCTGTAACAGGTGATCTCTGAGAACAGCAGGAATCAGTATTTACAATTCACCCTCCTCCCCTAGAAGTTGTAGGTTATTCTCTTTTTCCTCTGTTTCTCAGCTACAAACTCAACTGAGGAGAGGACTGGGAATGCGGGAAGGGAGATGCTCAGGTGCAATGGATTGTTCCCAAAAGCTTTCCATTTGGACGCTGGGGAGCGTTCCTTTGCGGGCTCCATCGGCACTGATGATACCCATATGTGGAGACTGATTCCTGCTGTTCCTGGAGATCACCTGTTACAGGTGAGTAACAACTCTTTCTACATGTTGTGGAAAATTTTCTATGCTTTGCGGTAGCATCGGTTTTCACTTCCAATGGGACATGCATCTCGAGAATTCATGATAAGTGGATGCACAGCTGGGTGCTAGTGATTGAGAGAGTGGCCATACAAAGATTCTTGGAAACCCCTCCACATGGTGGGAAGGGGAGAATTTAGAAATAGGATGGACCGATTTGCTGTGGTATGCAACAAATACTATGCCTGGGATAAAAAGTTAACCTAACCCAGTATACGAGTATACACATCTCTGACGAAGATTATTGTGGATGCGGAGCTAAACAGTTGGAAAGAAAACCTGGGGATCCATCGGGTCCAACCTTCTGATAAACCAGGGAAATGCAAACCCCTCTCCGCACACTGTGGTTTTGTAGTCTGTTATGCATTAGTTTAAATAAAATTTCCTTTTCTTCCTCCAGGTACAGCGAGAAACTTAGAATTGCTGGATTAGCATTTTCCCATAGCGTCGTGACTACCAATATCTTTTTCTTTTTCTCTATATATCTGCCCAGTATGGAAATAATGGAGTGCCCCAGAGATCTGTACTGGGACCAGAAATATTTAACATATTCATTAATGACCTAGAAATGGGAGCAAAGAGCAAGGTGATCCAATTTGCAGATGACACTAAATTAATCAAAGTGTTCAAAATGTAAGCTGACTGTGAGGAAATTAGGAGGAGCTTGTGAAACGGGGAGGGGGGGGGGTGCTGGGCACCTGAGTGGCAAATAGAATTTAATGTAGACAAATGCAAAGTGGTGCATATAGGAAAATAAATCCATACAGTGGGCACACAGTACCAGGTTCTGTGAACAGATCTTGGAGCCTTTAAGAACAATGCTTGGAGTGCTAGGAATTATTAGTAAAACAATCAAAGAACTGACTTTTTTTTACTGGTAGTAAGCTGAGAACCAGGGAAGCCAGGTTCAAATCTTACTGTAGCTCCTTGTGATCTTGGGCAAGTCAATTAATCCTCCACTGTCTCAGGCATAAACCTAAGAATATAAGAAATACCATACTGGGTCAGATCAATGGTCCATCAAGCCAGTATAAGGTTCCCAAAAGGTAGACAGATTCCATGCTGCTTATCCCAGGAGTAAGCAGTGGATTTCACCAAGTCCACCTTAATAATGGTTTATGAGCCTTTCCTCCAGGAACTTGTTCAGACCTAGATTGTAAGCACTCAAGGACAGGAAAATACCTGCTGTACCTGAGTGTAGCTCACCTTGAACCTCTGAGAAAGGCATGAGCTAAATCCAGTTTGAAGGTTAAACCCCTCTTCCTCAGGAATCTTAAAATCTGTGCTCATACGTGAAAATGTCGCCTGCACTCCATCCAGAGTATGTCCCACCGATGCCTTCATATCAGAGCATGCTCTTTATAAGAGGTCATTCATAAGAACATAAGATATGCCATACTGGCTCAGACCAGGGTCCATCAAGCCCAGTATCCTGTTTCCAACAGTGGCCAATCTAGGTCATACGTACCTAGCAGTTTCCCCAAGAGACACAGGTTCCACAATGCTTGTACTGGGTCAAGCATTGATATCTTCGGTCACTTGTGTGGGAATGACTTTATAAAACTACGTCCTATGTGCCCAGACGTCGTCGTCCCATAACGTCCCAAACCCTGCCCCTGTTGGACTGATAAAAGGGATGGTGGATGCGTGGAGCAGCCTCGCAGTGGAAGTGGTGGAGGCGAGAACTGTATTTGAATTGAAGAAAGCATAGGACGAGTACAGAGGACCTCTGAGGCAGAGGAAGGGATTGTAGAACTTAATAGTTCTGTGCAGACTTGATAGGCCTTATGGTCTTTGTCTGCCGCTGTTTTCTACATTTCTTTGATAATTTTGGCTGCATAATTATACAATCAAAATTATCTGTTCAAGTGGGCAGAGCTAAAAAGAAGGCACTGTGACTGTCAGAGGATATGTGATTAAAGCAGAAGGATTTAGGGTTTACTCTGTACAGAATGTTCTAATTGATTTCATGAACACAGTGAGAACCTCCCCTCTTCTGTAGCCTTGATAAACAGAATAAGGTTCTATTATTAGCCTTATAGACAAACCTCGGTAAATGAAAAGGGACACAGTAAAATATTTGAACAGTTTTTAAAATATATTTATTTATTTTTAGTTTAGTGAATCAGTCCACAGCCGTAGTCACACTCAAATATGGGCCTACGGTATTACTACAGACACCTGGAAAAAAGGATGCATATATCAGGATTGAGTTTTATTTTTATTTGTGACTGAGTTAGCTAGCACAGCGAAGGATGGAGGAGACCAGGAGTCTACTACAAAGGAATGAACAGTGAAGTAGTACTAAGAAGTCCGCATTCTTAATGGGATCTTCAAAGGATATTACTGCCTGATGTCTAGCGTTCCCTTGAGCTATTCAAACGAAATACACACATTGGGTCAATGTTCAGAACTTATGTGTTTACCGGCTGCCAGTCAACATACAAGTCTGCCGGCTACTGACTGTCAATGGCACTGTCCAGATAGTGCTGGGGAAAATTGCTCTAGCCCAGCACCGGCCCGAGTCTAGCAGCATAGGTGTGGCCGCGCGCTAGTCTGTGCCTAGCAGCACAAGCGTGGCTGAGTGCAGCAAAACAAGCGCTTAGTCTAGCAAGGAAAGTCTTGTTGCATGCTTCTCTAGCCCATCTTGGCCAGCACTGGAGCATACAAACCTCAACCTAGTATGGCCAGCAGTGGCAGGTACCAAGCCTTGCTTAGCCATTCTCATTGAACCCTGATCTTTACGTAGCACAGACATAATAGCCAAGTGTCGGCTTCCACCCAGCAGCGATAGTATTTATGAAAACTGGCTCCTATCAAACACAGGCAGTACTGAAGAGTGTTGGTCTTTGTGTCACAAGCCACTTTGAATAGTGCTCATCTTTAGCTGGCGCAGACAGCATCGATGAGTGCCGGCATGTACCTAACACAGAGCATCGATGAGTGGCGTGCCTACTTAGTATAGATAGCATTGACGAGTGCTGACCTCTTATAACAGAAACATAGAAACACGATGGCAGTTAAAGACCATAGGCTTATCCAGTCTGCTCTTTCATACTAATTGCTAAGCCCTACAGTCCCTTTTTTTCTCTAGAGCTCTTCTTCTTTTGTTCCCATGCTTTCTTGAATTCAGATACAGTCTTTGTCTCTACTACCGCCACTGGGAGAATATTCCACCCATCTACCACTCTTTCTGTGAAGAAATATTTCTGCAAATTAATCCCGAGTCTATCCTCTTTCACTTTCATCCTATGCCGTTTTGTTGCGTAACTTTCTTTCAGTTGAAAGAGGCTCTAATCCCGTGCATTTATGCCACAAAGGTGTTTAAATGTATCTATCCTCTCTCCCGCCTTTCTTCCAAAGTATATCTATTGAGATCTTTAATCTGTCCTCTTATGCCTTATGATGAAGCCCACTAACCATTTTG
This sequence comes from Ichthyophis bannanicus, assembly GCA_033557465.1. Lineage (NCBI taxonomy): Eukaryota > Metazoa > Chordata > Amphibia > Gymnophiona > Ichthyophiidae > Ichthyophis > Ichthyophis bannanicus. The sequence continues at coordinate 1,760,320,772 of CM066032.1, read as the reverse complement.
GTAGCCACCCTCTGCACAGACTTCATCCTGTTTATATATTTTTGAAAGTTTGGTCTCTAGAATTGTACACAGTGCTCTAAATTAGGTCTCACCAAAGACCTATACAGAGACACTGTCACCTCCTTTTTTTCTGCTGGCCATTCCTCTCCCTGTGCACCCAAGCATCTTACTGGTGTTCGCTACTGCCTTTTCTACCTGTTTAACCACCTTAAGATCATCAGAAACAATCATCCCTAGGTCTCACTCTTCTTTCGTGGACAGAAGCATTTCACCCCCTATACTGTACCACTTCCTTGGATTCTTCTAGCCCTAATATCTATGATGGGTACTTCTCGCTGGTCCAGCCACTTCTGCCCCCATGCAAAAGGAAGTGGAATCTGAGGGGTTTAAGCAGGAACGGTACCGCAGCACCTAAGGTGATGGTAATCACTGCAGTACTGTTTCAGAAGCATTGTCACTGCTGTATGTCCCAGGGAGGAGCCGCAGTGGTGGCAATGGCAATACCCTCTGAACATTGGCACTCTAGACAATTACCTAGTTCACCTAATGGAAGCACCAGCCCTGGTTTCAGTTAGCACTGCTCACCAGAAAGGTTTGTCTGCATTCTTGTGAAGCAGCAAGGCAAACAGCACCAAAAAGGTAAGGGTTTTTTTTCTTCCTTTTCACACCTTTTAGTGATTTGATAGACTAGCTCACTGTCCCAGACTTGGATGTGCTAGTAATTTCATCACATTTCCACACTGTGATTTTGCAGGTTTGCCAATTGTGAGTTTGAGGCTGCTTTTTTGAGGTCCAAATTGCTTTTCCTTTAGAATCATCAGGGCCGGCCCGTCCACTAGGCAAACTAGGCAGTTGCCTAGGGCGGCAGACATTGGTGGGTGGCATCGCTAACCCAAACCCCTGGGAAGTGGCAGCTGAATTGCTGCTGCTTCAGCGCCATGGTGGGCTTTAAAATGCCCATGCACATGTGCGCATTTCCGGCTTGCCGTTCCTGCCTGCCCTCCAAGAAAGTTGCATCGGTGAGGGGGGAAGAGGCAGGATCAGCAAGTCATGAGCACACACGCCTGCAGGCCCTTTAAGGCCTGACACAGCGCTGAAATGGCAGTTCAGTGCAAGGGGAAGCAGCATGGTCAGCTGGACAGAGGCGCAGTCTTTTGGAGGGGGGCTAAGGCACTGAGGGTCCCCTTGTAGTTAATCTCAGACTGGGGAGCCTCCATGAGTTTTTCTTACAGCAAGAGTGCTCTGAACCTGAATTCCGTCAGCAGGTGATTTTGATGGTGGGGAGGCCTTTTCTCTTAAACTTCCCTGTAAGTGGCTGATAAAATGTTGTGGAAACAAATGTATGTTGGACCTGAACATCTAACAATTTTTATTAAAGAGAAATCTCATGTAACTCCATCTCTCTTCAATGTGCAAGATTCTTCCTCCATAAATAAAGCCCCATTGTCGTCTGCTGCAGCTTGATATATTAGAGTTTGTTGTTAAATTTATATTAGAATCTGTATATTGTTAATATTGCATTTTCTTTAGTTTATCTTTTTGTAATTGTATTTTCTCTTTTCTCTTTGAATGCCCCCTTGATTTATGGATTTGAAATTTTTGTACTATGTTTGGGATTGTTTCTGGCAAATGAAATTCAATGTAGACAAGTGCTAAATAACGCACGTAGGTAAAAATAACCCTAATTGTAGCTACACAATTCTGGGCTCCGCATTAGGAGTCACGACCCAGGAAAATGATCTAGGTGTCATCATGGAACAATATGTTGAAATCTTCTACCAAGTGGGCAGCGGCAGCCAAAAAAGCGAACAGAATGTTAGAAATTGGGAAAGGAATAGGGAATAAAACAAAGAATATCGTAATGCCTCTATATTGCTTCATGGAATTAGACACAATACAGAGAAGAGTGGTCAGAGTGCTATGAGGATGAAATGACTTGTGTGTGAGGAAAGCCTAAAGAAGTTAGAGTTCTTCAGCTTGGAGAAGAGACGGCTGAGAGGCGATTGATAGAGGTCTTTAAATTCCTGAGTGGAGGGGAACAGATAAATGTGAACTGATTATTTATTCTTTGACAAAGTAGAAAGACTAGGGGACACACCATGAAATTACAAAAGTAGTATATTTAAAACAAATAGGAGAAAATATTTTTTTCACTAAGCACATAGTTATTCTCTGGCAACCAGTTCCAGAGCTTAAGGTAAAAGCAGTTAAAGTTTATATAAAAGAAAAAAAATGTCTTGCACAAGTTCCTGGAGAAAAAGTCCATAAGCCAAACCTGGGGATAAGTAGCATGGAATTTGTTTACTTTTTGGGACTCCGCCAGGTACATGTGACCTGGATTGGTCATTCTTGGAAATGGGATATTGGGCTTGATGGACTTTTGGTTTGACCCAGTATGGCATTTAGTATGTTCTCATTTTCCCTTGTGTCTTAATTTTTTCATAATGTAGAACATGATGTGATGGTATTTGAGAAATATTCGTAAGAAATCTGTGATCAGGCAGCTTTCTACTGCTCACGTAATATGTCATGGCCATAGAGATGGACTTAAAGATTTATTGCAGTCATAAACTTTGTCCATAATCTAGGTATGAACTTTCAGTGGAGTTTATTTGACAAGTCTTAGACCGTGATTAGAGCCCTTAAAACTGGTAAATAAATCCAGGGTGTGTTCAGGGACTTTGTCATGTATCCCCTCCTGTTTCCAGGGTTGACCTTATGATTTATAGTCAGGATCCAGTGAAACCATGAATTGTGACCCATCATGACCTTGAAATGTTTAGAGTGATATATGTTTCCGTTTCATAGATTCAAATATTGGTGTGTTGGTATTTTGACAACAGCAAGGAAATTGGTAAGTTAGACTGAAGGAAGGGGACAGAAAATGGAAATACTTGCTTAAAGATCAGATACATGCCTGCAAATTTGTTGGCAAGTAGCTTTACAGAATAATGAGCTGTCTGCATTTATGCAATTTAATAATATCCCAGGTCTAATTAAAACGCAGTTTTTTAAAGCCCTATTTGTTACAGAAAACATTTTTTTGTGTTAATGTAGTAGACTAGTAAGAACTAATGATCAATGAATTAAATTTACATAAATTTCAGATCATGAGAATGTCTTAGAATTGTGCCGCAGAGGGATTGCCTTAAGTTAAGAAGTTAATGTCGTTATTTCCTCCTCTTATTTAAATAGTTAGGTTTACAATAAGAGGGGGAGCATAATAAGTGATTTGATTTTACTTTGATAGGCTTTTAATAAAATCTGATAACCAAGAGCTCTGAATTGTCAGGTTGCCATTGGAAACATTACTGCCGTCAACCATGTAAAGGAAATGTCACGTGTTACTGCTCCAGCATCTGGTGGAAGGAAATCTTCATGTAGGCAAGCTGGCCTTTATATGACAGCTCAGTAAGAATTTCTTTTATTCCTTTAGAAGGTACTAAAACTTAAGCAATTAAAGGAAATTTAGGAATCAGCATTACTCTTTAATGACAAAGCCGTTTTCTTCTGCTTCTTTAGGCTTTGTTTAATTGAGGACAAGGCTGGCAGAAGGAGCCTTTATTCACATCTGCTTATTGATTTTTTCTCATTTTATATTTTCTCTTTCAGTAACAGTCCTTGACTGGTGACCATGCACCAAGATTCCTCCTGGAACTGTGGGCCCTAAATCTCATCGTTAGGTGTTGCCATTGTGCAGTGACTTAGCAAACAATGTGTACCCATGGCAGTTTTCCCTCTGTCAAATGGCTTGACTGCTGCTATTAAGAATAGGGTATTCTCCGGGAACAAACAGGAAGTCGGTCCTCACATATGAGTGACATTGGCGTCGACGGAGCCCCATGGAAGCATCTTCTCAGCTTTCAAAGAAAGCCTTTGGGAGATGCACCATGCATGCCTGGTCCCCTTCCTGCCCAAGAGTGCCATCTTGCCTGTCTCCTTTTTTCTGCAGAGCCTTCCAGACGTCTGTCCAGTTTCCCCTGGAAAAAGTGTGATTTTTTTTTATTTTTTATTTTTTTAAATATATTCCTGTCCGGTTTGCATACCGGTTCCTTTCCGCCCCCGAGTCAGCTCGCCTAGGCATCGCTCCTCGGGTTTGTTCCTTTGTTTTTTCCCTTTTTTATCTTGAGGTGTCCCTCGAATGGTGTTCGCACCCTTTTTCGGCCAAAGGCCTCGGACCCTTTTTTTCCTATGGCCTCCAAGCGGCTTCAAGAAGTGCGATCGGTGCAGCAAAATGATATCCCTCATCGATCCGCATGACTGCTGCCTCCGGTGCCTTGGCCCGGAACACAATGACTTGGACTGCAAACTTTGCAGAACCATGACCTCAAAGGCCGTCACCAGCAGCAGGAAAAATTCTTCCAAAAGTCCAACTCAGTGCTGGAGTCTCTAGCGACACCACGCTCCAGGGCCCCCCTCCAGTACCTTTTTGCCTCGCGAAGTACAGGCCTCCTCGGAATCTCATGGCAGTGGTTTCTCTGAGAGGAAATCCCCGGAGGTGGAATGTAAGATGTCTAAACCCTGAAAGATCGCAGCGGAGGACGGGTCAGGGAAGAAGGGGAAATCCCACTCCAGGTCCTGCTGTCCCTGGCGTGAGTCAGAGGAGTCAGAGCGGGAATGATCTCAGATGCTGCCCCGCAAGGAGTCATCAGCACCTGCCGACTGGCCTCGGACACCCGAGGCCATCCTCATCGAGGATTCCCCCTTGACAATACCGACGCCAGGCCCAAAATCCTCAGTGCCTGCGTCGAAGGCTGCAGAGCCAACTGGCATGAAGACCAGGATGGTGGCCTTAGAACGCAGTATATCTGCCCTCGTAGCCATGCTGTGGGTGTTTATGTCTGGTTCAGCCAATTCATCTACCCCAATGACAGGACCCTCGACATCGAGGGCTTTCCCAGACATTGAGCCGATCCTCAAATGCCACCCACCTCGAGAGACCCAATGGCTTCAGATGAGGTTCTGGTTCCGTTCCTTGGGACACAGGTCCTCTCTGGCGAGCGCCCACGGCTCAGACTGCAGATCCTCTGGAGGTCGTGGACTGTCCTACCCAGACCTCAAACCTGGTGATCACAGAGCCTCGGACTTCAAGTCCGAATGGGAGACCGAGGATGAGGAGTCTCCGGACACTCGACGACACAGAGACTGTCTTTGGACCCAGTGTCCTGATGTCGTTCCCCGTCCGAGGATGTCGCCTTCCTTGACTTTGTCTGGGACATTGAAAAGAAGTCGTTCACTGTGACACTAGCACTGGACTAGAGAAATCTAGCAATAGTCCTCAAAAATTAAAGTATACAAGAATTTCTTCAAGGTCTCAATTAAAACAGTAGCATTGCCTTTTAGACTTGCGTCATAATGAGGCCGATTGCATGTTCACATCAGTGACCTCTTCAGAAATAAAAACAGAACCCAAAATCACTATGGAGTTTTGCTTTAAACAAGCTCTTCTCAAAACGCTGTAAAATAGCATAACAAAAATGATGTTATCTGCTTCCCCAAGTGAAAAGGATCTGTACTCTTATTCTACTTCTTTTGCTTCTTCTGATCCCAACGTCAATCCCCGGTACCACTGAGACGTTTCACAACGATGTTTCCTCAGGGGATCATAAATATATCAAAGATGCTGCCCACGCCTTTACTCACAAAAATAACTTTCACTACCGATCTCCGTAGAGCTGACTGAAGTCTCCCGGAGATCGGTAGTAAAAGTTATTTTTGTGAGTAAAGGCGTGGGCAGCATCTTTGATATATTTATGATCCCCTGAGGAAACATCGTTGTGAAACGTCTCAGTGGTACCGGGGATTGACGTTGGGATCAGAAGAAGCAAAAGAAGTAGAATAAGAGTACAGATCCTTTTCACTTGGGGAAGCAAATAACATCATTTTTGTTATGCTATTTTACAGCGTTTTGAGAAGAGCTTGTTTAAAGCAAAACTCCATAGTGATTGGGTTCTGTTTTTATTTCTGAAGAGGTCACTGATGTGAACATGCAATCGGCCTCATTATGACGCAAGTCTAAAAGGCAATGCTACTGTTTTAACTGAGACCTCGAAGAAATTCTTGTATACTTTAATTTTTGAGGACTATTGCTAGATTTCTCTAGTCCAGTGCTAGTGTCACAGTGAACGACTTTTTTTCAATAACGGAATTATCGTTCAAGAAGTTGGGGCCATTGACATTTGTCTGGGACATGGCTAAGGCACTCACTATTGAGACCGAGGCTGAGGAAGACCTGTGCATGGAGGAACTGAAGATACTCCAGTATGAGGCCCCCCAAGGAAACCCTTACGGTACTGGTGCCTCCACTCCTCAAGTGCCTTCTCCTCTGGATGTAGGAAACACCGGCATCAGTGCCCTTTATCAGCAGGTGACTCGACTCCATGTACCGAGTACGCCGAAGCCCTGGGTTTGAGAAGACCCAACTCCCTCACAACTCGATGGTCTTTGAGTCAGCCATGCGCAGGCTCAGGAGCCAAGAGACTCATTCTTCAGTGCCACCCAGTAGAGAGGCCCAGACCCTCAATGCCCTCAGCCAAAAAGCCTTTCAGGACTCTATGCTGACTTGCCAGATCCAGTCCTACCAGCTCTATATTGGCATGTACCTCAAGGAGCTGTTGAGGGAGCTCGGTGGATTCTCGGTAGCCCTCGACAGGGAGCCCCTTCAGAGATTCAAGTCTAGCCTTGGCGGTCAAAGAGTGCTTGAAGTTCTTGTCTTGAGCAGCCTACGATGGCTTGGAGTCTTCGGCCAGGGTGGCCACCGCGGACATCAGGGCCTGATGCCAAACATGGCTGCAGTCGTTTGACCTAGAACAATGGGTTCAGTACAAACTTATTGATGTCCCCTGTATTGGAGAGAACCTCTTTGGGAAACCCATGGCAGACAAAGATGCAGAGATAGAGACTGAGTTCATAACAAGAACCAGACTTAAAAAAGACCTCTGTGCAGCCCTGTAAGAAGGCCCTGGGGGAAAAGCCCTTCTTTCCAAGGAAGAAGGGAGGATTTGGCAATACCTCGCAATTCCAAGCCTTCTTGGCTCCACAGCAGGGCCAACAGCATACAGGACAGGGGCATGAGTCCCATAAGCAAAAGACCCCCTAAGTCCCAGGCCCCGGCCCAGCCTGGAGGGAGTTTTTGACTTCCTGGGCATGACCTCCTCTCCCCCAGGAAAGGTCCCCTGCAGCCCACAGGGGGTATCTGGCCTTGTTTTCCCAGAGGTGGTCCACCATCACCACCAATACTTGGGTGCTACAAGTGGTCAAGGAGGGCTACCCCCTCCACCTACAGCGACTATCACCCTCATACTTCCCCGGAGAGCCCATAAGACCTCTCCTTCACTAGACCCTACTCCTCACCAAGCTTACAGGCCTACTCTAGGACAAAGCGGTGGAGCCAGTACCAAATCATCCCTGGGGTGCACCGGCTTCTACTCCAGGTATTTCCTCGTCCCCAAGAGGACAGGGGGCCTCAGGCCCATCCTGGATCTGCAGGAGCTGAACAGGTTTCTGGTAAGGGAGAAGTTCAAGATGCTCTCCCTTGGAACACTGCTGCCATTCCTTCAGCAGGGAGATTGGCTATGCTCATTAGACCTAAAGGATGCCTATACACATATATCCTGATTCATCCCGGCCACAGAAAATACCTTCGGTTTGTGGTGGGGGAAGAGCACTACCAATACAGGGTACTCCCCTTCGGGCTGGCCTCCTCATCAAGGGTCTTCACACCTCCGCCTCCAGACGGCCTTCATCCTTCCCTTCCTGGACGACTGGCTCATAAAAGGAGGCTCAGCTGCAGAGGCGCAACATGCCACAGGGCACACCATCAACACCCTGCAGCACCTGGGGTTCGTCGTCAACTACCCCAAGTCCCATCTCTCTCTGGCTCAAGAGTTCATAGGGGCTCAGCTAGACACCCTCCAAGCCAAGGCCTTCCTCCCTCAGATAAGGTCAGAACACCTCAGGGAGCTAGCCACAGAGCTGCAACGCCACTGGTAGCTATCTGCCTATCTTCTCATCCACCTGCTGGGCCACATGGCCTCCACTGTCCATATGACCCCATATGCCCAACTACACATGAGAGCAGCTCACTGGTACCTCCGCTCCCAGTGTATGCAAGCCATGGGCAGGCTTCGGGAAAGAGTGAGAGTGACCCACCAGCTTTTGGACTCCCTAGGTTGGTAGCAGATATCCTAGCACCTTCAGGCAGGGATGCCCTTCCAGGCACCCACTCCCCAGAGGGTCTTTACCACGGGCACCTCCTTGCTGGGCTGGGAACCATATTGTGGAGACCTTCAGAAGCAAGGCAGCTGGTCCCAATCGGAATCCCAGATGCAAATCAACCATCTGTCCCTCTGGGTGATATTTCTGGCCCTCTGAGCTTTCCGTCACCAACTGCAGCACCAGTTGGTGGTGGTCCAGACCGACAACCAATTTGCAGTGTTCTACATGAACAAACAAGGGGGCATGGGGTCGTACTCCCTTTGCTAGGAGGTGGTAGCCCTCTGCTCCTATGCAACATGTAGAGGGATGCTTTCCTAAGAGCAGTCTACCTCCCGGGCCAAAGTAATGCCCTAGTGGACAAGCTGAGCAGAGTCCTCCAGTCACACGAGTGCCACTTGGATCCCAAAGTGGCCTCCTGGCTGTTTTGACTCTGAGGTGTCCCCCTGGTGGACCTGTTCACCAGCCTGAACAACACGCCTTGCTTCTGCTCCCACCAGCTGCACCTGTCCCAGATGACAGCGGACGCGTTCCTCATGCCATGAATGGAAGGCCTCCTTTATGCCTTCCCACCAACACCACTGGTTGCCAAGATCACCTTCAAAGTCCAGCGCAACAGGGCACCACTAATACTGATAGCTCCCCGGTGGCCCAGGCAACCCTGGTTCCTGCTGCGCCTCTCCCTGTTGGCGGCGTCGCTGATTCTCCTGGTATGAGCCCCAGAACTACTCTCACAGGAGCAGGGCTCTTTCCTACATTCCATCCTGGGGTCCTTGTCACGCATGGCTTGGCTGCTGAAAGGGTAGCATTAGCTCCCTTCATCCTCCCACAAGATGTGGAAGAGATTCTTCTGGCCATTTGTAAGACTTCCACAAGAAGGGTATATGCCATCAAGTGGCACTGATTCTCTGTGTGGTGTGCCGAAAGATGGGTGAACCTGTTCTCCTGCTCGGTACAAGTGGTACTCTAGTACCTGCTCCATCTGTCGCAGGTGGGACTAAAGTCCAACTCTAACAGAGTGCACATGAACACTATCGCAGCACACCACCATTCCCTTGAGGGCAAGCCTTTCTTGGCTCAGCTCTTTGTATCTTGGTTCTTGCGGGGCCTCATGCTATCCAAATTCCCTGTCCACCCTCTAGCTTCGGAGTGGGATCTCAATGTGGTGCTCTCGCAGCTCACTAAGTCTCTTTTTGAGCCCCTGGCTACCTGCCACTTGAGATGCCTATCCTGGAAGGTTGGCTTCCTTATAGCACTCACATCAGCTTGCAGAGTCCGCGAACTCCAGGCTCTAATGGCAGAGCCCCCCTACACGAGATTTTACAAGGACAGAGTGGAACTCCACATACACCCCAAGTTTCTGCCGAAGGTGGTGTCCCCATTCCACCTCAGTCAGAAGGTGGTGCTTTTCACCTTCTTTCCGAGGCCTCACGCTGGCAGGGTGGGGACAGTTCTCCATACTTTGGATTGTAAAAGACCCTGTCCTTCTATCTGCAATTGACTCGGGGCCACTGCAAAGCACCTCAGCTTTTTAGTATCCTATGACCCCAGTCGTCTGGGGCTCCCATTGACTAAGCGAACTCTGTCCGCTTGGGTGGCGGACTGCATTACCCTCGCCTTTGAGCAGGTGGGAATCTCACTGGACCAGTGGGTCACTGCGCACCACATCAGGGCCATTGCTACATCTGTGGCAAATCTGCATTCCGTTCCCATGATGGAAATCTGCCAGGCCACCATCTGGTCTTCAGTCCATACCTTTGCAGCTCACTACTGCCTGGAGAGGGAGTCGCGACAGGACAGTGCCTTCGGCCAGGCCATTCTCTGTAATCTCTTCAGGGTGTAGGCAATGCCTGCCCTGCAACCCTTCTGTGTTCAGGCTACCGGAGTGCTGGTTCCTCGTCGGACACTTGGGTCTTGCGAGAGCCTCTCAGTAGGGACTCGACTGCTTCTGCTCACAGCTCATCCTTTGCAGGTTGCCGTGGTGTTTTTACAGGTTCTCGGTAGCCTGTAGCTGGGGAGTCCCATATGTGAGGACTGACTTCCTGCTTGTTTCCTCTTGGAGTTGCTTCTTTACTTTATTTTAATTTTTGCTGTCATAGCTATGTCATTAGACTGAGGCAAAATGGCACCCTTGGGCGGGAAGGGGACCACGCATATGTGGTACATTTCTCAAAGGCTTTCTTTGAAAGCTGGGAAGATGCTTCCTTGGGGATCTGTCGATGCTGATGTCACCCATATATGAGGACTGATTCCTGCTGTCCCCAGAGAACACCTGTTACAGTTGAGTGACTATGCTTTCTGGGCCAGTCTAGTAGCTCAGTGGCAAGAACTGCATATTACGTGTCCAGGGTTTGGCTCTGGATGCTACAGAAGCAGTGCTTATTGCCTTGGGGGGGGGGGGGGGTGTCGATCATCTTAGGACAGAATCCCAACTAAAGCGGATCCTGGCTGCCGTTTTGGCGCCAAGGTCAAGGACTTACTCAGATGTCTGAGTTGAGTTAGGAGAAGAAAAATACTTGTTGAAAATCAAGGTTCATGGTGCAATATCCCAGGCTGGTTCCACTAAGGGGAATTTCATAGGCTATGGTGAAATATTGCATTTTGTCACAGGAGTCACGGGCCTTCAGTAGATTAGTACTGTAGATTAGTGACTCATGCAGTAAATGAATAATGCAGCTTGCAATCAACCTTGCGAACTGTTATTTTTCTGCCCCAGGGGCATCGGACTGCTAATGTCGAGCCCATTACTCCTGGGGATATTTAAAAGGGGTTGCTGGTTAATTAAAGTACTTTAATTAACCAGGAGGGCAGGCGTGTGGACCCCATCTCCCCAAACAAAGAATACATATCACCTCTGAAGACACCCCCAGGTTCTTTTCCCCGCAGAAAGGACCCTGAACCACTCCTCTTTATTTGGTGGTTTGAGCCCTAGCAGAATACTGTGAGCCTACTGTTGGGGTTTGACTTGCACTATTTTCAACTTGATGCCAACGGGGCAGGGGCAGCTGGGGATCACTTCTGTGCCCTACCGACTAGCCACCATAGAAACCCTTGGTAGGTCTCAGCAGTGTTTTAAGGGAGTTGGAGGCTCTTTGTCGGGGGACCAGTGGTTTCTTGGGGGAGGGTCCATATAGCACTTAATTTATCTGTGGCCCCTTTAAGACGCTTCTGGAAGCTTTGGGCTGCATGCTGCTAGGAGGCAAAATAACACCATACCAAAGCTGGAGTTATTTTTCTACAAATAGAACAGCCTGCAAAGTTTTGTATTTGCATGCTTTACATCTCATTATGTAGCCTGCATTGTGATGTTCTTAAAGCAAACTAATACACAGGGGAATGTTTACTAAACTGTATTAGCTGCTAATGTGGTATGGTGCACGACGTCTAGCTGCGGTAGCAGTTTACGTGGGGCAACTGCAGATACCGCAGCGATATTCCGTGCTATTTGCAGAAAGCGCGTTATCTGCAGGAGTGGATGGGATTCGGTCAGAGTGTGGGCGTGTCTGCAAAGTGTCGTTATCTTGGGTCTCAACAATGCACAATAGCTGTCGGTTATGAAGTCAGCGCGGGTGCAGCGAACACCACCTCGAAGGGTGGCATTAGCTGCATCCACGATTCTGCCCGACCGTGTCCAATGTACTTTCAGTGCACTACAGTATCTGCTGGGGAAATACAGTACATCCCTCCAACAGGTAATGCCCAGCTTTTGCAGCTAGCATGGCTCTATCTGCACTCTTTTGGTGCATTAGCTGCACAAGCCTAATGCAGTTTAGTAAACAGGCCCCACAGCTTTGTTTTTTAACACTGGTTAACTGGCAGATATCATGCCATGAGATAAGCAGCATGGAATCTGTGTATCCTTTTGAGAACCTAACAGGTACTTGTGACCTGGATTGGCTGCTGTTGGAAACGGGATGCTGAACTTGACGGACCCTTTGTCTGGCCCAGTATGGCATATCTTATGTTCTTATGCGCTTTATTCCCTTAAGCCACACTAATAACTACCCCCTAAGCTGGAAGCCTAAGGGAACAGGAGGAAATTACTGGGCTAGAAATAGAAAATAATGTTTTGGTACACTTCTCTGGGAGTTAATATTCAGTCTACTGGCTCGTTTGGCAGTCTTTTGTTATTAATTGTAAGTTATTAAAACCTGGCATCCCCATAGAAAGCAAATGTTTGTATTTGTTAATAAACATGTATGAAATTCGAATCTACTCGGCAGGCTGTGCAGGAACTAAATACATTAGTCACAGTGTCCATTTTTCTTGCAAATCTGTGACACAGATTTAATTACTGGAATGACCAGCAACTTATAAATCTAATTTTAGCAGGCTGAGCCAACTTTTATTTTTAATAATGATAGATTTTTTTTTGGTGGGGTGGGGGACGGGAACAAGGGAGCAATGATTGCATTCTTTTTTTTAACCTAGCAGTGCAGAATTAACCATTGAATCAAATTACTTTTACTCCAGAATATTTAATAATTTTTACTTAATTCTTTAGAAATCATCAGTCAGGGGAAAGAGGGAGAAAATAGCTGAAGCTGGGTAGCTGCATGGGCTTTGTTTTAATGTTTTGCTTAAATGGTCACAAGAAAAGGGGACAGATGTTCAGAAGCTGTACCGTAAGGCTTTTCCACCCAGGAATCTACTTTGCTTTTACGTTTTACTGCTGTAGACTATGAAAGCCGCAGCTCTGAATGGTCTCGAAAGTTGGGATTGGGTGTTCAGGCTGCATAAAATCCTTCCAGTGCGGACAGGGAATCATGTTGCTTTTACACATTTATAGCTCAGTAAACTGAAGCACGGCTAAAGAGCTGCAATAACTTACCCAAGGTCATACAGATTTTATTGTAGTTAGCTCATGCCTTCTTCAGTGGGTCATTCAAGGTGGATTACATTCAGGTGTACTAGGTATTTCCCTGTCCTCAAGGGATTACAAAGGAGGGTTAAGTGATTTGTCTAAGGCCAACAGGAATAGCAGTGGGATGTGAACCGTAGGCTACTCCTCCGCTCCACACCAGAATACAGCTGGTAGAGAAGAAGGATCTCGCAGCTGATTCTATGAGCAAGGAGTTTCCTGGGCTTTCCAGTGCACACCGGACCCTCTCGTCAACTCTGATTTGTAAGAAGAACAATAGCTTACAGGAGTTTATTCACGATTTAGTTTGTAGATTGACAACTAACAGAGTATAGATGCTAATCTAACAGAATATAGATGCTGATCCTTTTGGGGATCTAGTTTGAAAGCCCCCCATTTGTTCATTCTCTTTAGGAAGCAACACCATGCCTTAAAGATCAGCATCTGCGCCATATTTTAAATCTGATATGTATTGTAGCTCACAGCAGAAGCTTTTGCAAGCTAATTCCATTAATTAGCCATCTGGGAAGGGGCGGCCATGGTCTCCATAGCTGTACGGTTTTCCTTAGGGATCAGGCTGGCAGGACAGGTGGAGAGCTGAAGTCAATCATTTATTCATTGAAGCTTAATCTGCTTGGGAAGGACTTCATATTACCTCGGTGTAAATTTTCCATAATTTAGGATCAATCTCTGGTCTTTTGTTTCTCTGTTGATGTTGGACCTAGTCAGAAGCTTTGCATCTAGCAATAGATCCACATTCCTTCACAGCCTTGCTCTTGATAGGTTGAGTAACTTGACAGATGTGTTTGCCTTTTTCCTCGAAAATCAGCTCCAAGTTTACTGGTTGTGAATTTTTCTCTGTTAAAACAACCTAATTTTTGTTTTGATTCGTCAGTCTAGATATTTATAGATTTTCTGTTTCTATTATTGTTGTCTATGGGATCCATGCACTAATGAAGCTATTTTTATAGCTACTCTGTGGCTTGCAGGCCAGCAGGTACAGTACAAGCACATTTTCAAAGAGAAATTCCTACATGGGATTTCCCTTTCAAAATGCGGCTGATGGGTGCAGTCGTTCAAGGTCAGGCTGGCTGAATGTCACCAAAGGGTCAAATTGTCACCTACAACATTTGTTTTAACTTTGCAAAGAGAAAGTATCGTACCTAAAATTAGATGGCTACTGATAAGGAGGAATACTTTAAATTTTGAGAAAATATGAAAGCATCTTTTTAAAGAAATTATCGAAATATTTCTATGAACTGTCCTGCATCTATACCTATTTTTCTTTTTTTCATGTCTTTTCTTCATTTCAAATACTAGAAATTACCTGACAACCTAGACTTTTAGGGGATAGATGGACAAGAGGAAGATGAAAGGGGAGTTTTCAGGTAACGGTTCTTTTCGCCGTTGACCGATGCATGCATTAGAAATGTAGAATGCACGTCCTGATGAAAGAATGAATACACCAATCTGAAGTGAAAGTGCCCGCGGTCTATTCACAGCACTTCACACCTGAAAACATTTTTTGTCTGTTTAAATTATTAATTTTATTGTGTGAGACCTCTTTGGCTGTTGGGGGGGAGGGAGAGGAGAGGAAAGCCTTTTGTGTTAAAGCTGTGGGTGTTTTACAGTTAAGCAGGAAGAGACACTGCTGGGGGGTGGTGCCCATGGAAAGGAGAGTACAGGTATTAAACAGCATGTGGGCCCGTAGGAGAGTAAGGCCAAACAGTCTGAAGATGGGAGAAGGGTTAGAACAAAAACCCTGGGCACTCCTGCCCTGTGGCTCTCAGTTAAAGTGGTGGCCTCAGACCCCCTAGCAGTAGTTTCATCGTATAACTGCTAGGGATCAGGCTGCCAAAGAAAGCTCCAATATACTGCAGGTTAATGAATCCCATGATAAATTAGCACAACATGCTATTTTACCATAGCTTAATAAATAGCAGCCTAATTTTGTACCTGTGCCAGTTCAGGGTGAAGTGATTTGCATGAGGTCACAAGGCGAGTCAGTGGGAGAAGCGCGATTTGAATCCTAGGCTACTTTTCCACTGCAAATCCTAACTGCTACTCCTCACGTTTGCTTAAATTACTTCTCATCTATTTGCTCCCTTGGGCCACGGACACTGTGTTGCAGTTGGGCGTCATCTTCAAATAGAAACTTTGTCTTTCTGCACCTCCACAATATCGCTCACAATGATAATGAACAGAATCCGTCCCAGGACTGAACCAAGGCGCACCCTCTTTGTCCTCTGAGTAAATTCCTTTAACTATTATCCTTGGTTTCCTCTCAAATTCAGTTCGCCACCTTGGGATTCACTCCCATGCTGCTTGGCTTAATATGCCTCCTAGGTGAGACTTAGAACAGTGGATCCCAAACCTGTCAGTCAGTCAGGCTTTCAGGATATCCACAATGAATATGCATGAGAGAGATTTGTGAATATTGGCGATAGTAGGAATGCAGTTCTCTCTCATGCATATTCACTGTGGATATCCTGAAAACCCAACTAGCTGGTGGTCCCCCAGAAAAGGTTTGAGAACCACTGGCTTAGAGAACATAAGAATTACTATATTGGGTCAGACCATAGTGTCCATCAAGCCCAGTATCCTGTTTCCAACAGTGGCCAATCCAGGTCACAAGTACCTGATTAGAGAGTTGCCCCGTCTGTCAGCCTCTCCTACTTGAGCAAGTTGAAGGTCCTTAAGGGGAAGGACCTGACTCAGCAAGAATTTTCAGTATAGAAGCTGAATAATTTCTGAACATTTAAACACAATTACTGTTTACACTTGGGAAATTCAAAAGGCAAAGATTGAACCTTCTCATCGCATCACCCAGTTTATTATGAATAGCATTAGAGCCTATAGTAGAGATGCCTCCCCACTACCCACCAGAGATCCCTTGTCCCACTAAGTGCTGGGGAAGCCGAACATCTAGGTGCCTGCTAATATTGACCCAATATTTTTGAAATCCCTGAACCCTTTAAGTTGATTCCTGGCAGAATCGGGCTCTGCGTCTTGAGATGTTTAGTATGCAGAATGAATAATGCAGCTTACGCTAAACTCGATAAGCCACATTATTCTTGGAAAGTTAACACCTTAAGACACAGAACTTTATTTGCATATATTTGTATGCTTTTGCAGCTCATAGTATTAGAGTAAAACAATTCTGTGTTAAACTGCATTATTGGCAAATAGCGCAGCTTAATAAATAGGGCTTGTAGATGGTAAACACTGAGGATACAGGCAAATACTTACCACACCTGAATGTCATTCTCCTTGAGCTGCAACTGCAAAAGCACGAGCTAAATCTAAACCAAAAAAAAAGAAGAAAAAAAGCAAAATCATTCATTTGGGAAGTAGAAATCCAGCAACTTGATAATGCACCTTCAAAGAACGGGATGTTAGGGTGATTGTGTGTGTTGATCTGAAGATAAGCAAACCGTGCATGAAGGATCCTGTGCACAGAATGCAGCATAATCAGTAGGAAGGAGGAGGTAATGGATCCGTATGGCGGGGATCAAAGGTCCAATCCTTGAGGGCCCGCAAATGGTCCAGATTTTCAGATCTGCACATCTACTACTGCCATTGTATGCAGACCTATCTCTGCATATTCATTAAGGGGTCTGGTTACTAAGGTGCACCAATGCTAATGTGTGTTAATTGTTGTTGTTGTTAAGTGCCTTCGAGTCTGTGTTGACTCATGGCGACCCTCTGGATAGTTGTCCTAAACTGTGTTCGGTCTTTAGACAGACGACTCATTGTTGACAGAGTGGCACCCATAGTTGCTGTTTTTATTTATTTATTTTTTATTTACATTATCTTATATACCGCGCTATTCTGCATCAGTGCGGTTTACATTGAACAAACTGAAATTACATTGAACAGGGCATTATAACTTGGAGATAACTATTTTACAGGGAACATGGGCTATGGAGGGTTAAGTGGCTTGCCCAAGACCACAAGGAGCACCTGTGGGACTAGAAACCCCAGTCCTTCTGTATTGTTGTATTGCTGCATCTCATGGCTGGCCTTCCTCTTTTGCGTTGATCTTCTACCTTGCCAAGCATGAGGGAGGAGTGGCCTAATGGTTGGGGCAAGTTACCTCAGGCCAGAAGGTCGGGGGTTCAAATCCCACTAGAGGACAGCAACCTTGGGCTGGAAGGACTGGGGTTTCTAGTCCCAAAGGGGCTCCTTGTGGTCTTGGGCAAGCCACTTAACCCTCCATTGCACATGTTCCCTGTAAAATAGTTATCTCCAATGCCCTGTTCAATGTAATTCCAGTTTGTTCAATGTAAACCGCCTTGATAGCATGAAAGGCGGTATATAAAAAAATGTTAAATAAATAAATGATATCTTCCTTATCGGTCCTCCAGTTTAGTCTGGGTTGTGCACCTCTTCCTGCAGCTTGGAGACTGGGCATGTCACAAAAAAACGTGACATCACTGGATGTAGTCTGCTGGCCTCTCTCACCATCCCCAGTTTGTCCAGTCTCCATACAGCAGGAGGACGTAGTGAGCCTAAGTGCTGGGCTCACTGGAGAACAGATAAGGAACAGTTAGCTTAGGTTTATGGAATTTTGGGTTGATTTGTGCCTAATTTCTATTTTGTCTTTTTTTTGGGGGGCATATACCTTAAAAAAAAAAAGAAAAAAAAAAGAAGCAAACGTCAAAGGAGAAGTACTCTTGTCTTATGCCTGGTCCTACTGTCCCAGTCTGCCTTTCCCTGTACCTCTTTAGATCACGGCCGGCGTTGATCTCTTCCCCTTGGTCAGTACGGGGGAGAGCTCAGTAGCACGGAGGACCCATTTGAGCTTCGGCAGCACGGAGCGGCTGCGGGGCTGCAATCACTAAGATCTCTGTCCGGAAGTCTGCCCGTCGGCTCCCCGCGCTTCAGCAGAGTGGAGCCATGTGGTTTGCAGCGCCGCGTTGGCGGCAGCCTGAATTTTCAGCTTGTCTTGTGATCAGGGTAAGAAGGCTGAATTTGGAGAGGGCAGACGGCCGCAGACGCGCCGAGAAGGCACGGAGGTTTTTGGCACTCCTTTTTCTCTCGCGGACAGGCAGCGGCGGCCATTTTGTCAGCGTGTCTGTTGCATACAGAAAGCTTAATTCCCCGGCGCTCCATTGCTTCTAAATGCCTTTCAGGGACTTAAAGTCAATTGAAGTCAATTTTTTTTGGGTCCTCAGTTCTTCTGTACCTTTACTTTAGTTTGCCTTAGTTATTTTTTGTTCAGTTGTTTTTCTGTTTCGTTGGGGTTTTTTTTGGGAAGGCTGGAAGTTTTTCGTAGCTGGTTTTCTTTGGAGGCCTGAATCAGGGGACAGAAACGTCTTCTTTCTCCTACTAGTCAGAGGGCTTTTGCTTGTGGCTCGGGCTATTTAAAAAAAAAAAAAGAAAAAAAAAGAAAAAGGAAAAAGAGAGCAGAAAAGCAGAGGGAATACTCAAGAACTGCTCCAGAAACAATTGGAGTGTAGTTCAAGTTTAAAAAAAAAAAAAGAGCATTATACAGTTGAGGCAATGGCCTCGCGACCTCAATGTGTAGTGTGCGGTACCCGTAGAGGGACTATTGCCGAGTCTGGCATTTGCCGAGGCTGTATGCAAGTTTCTACTAGCGTGGAGCAGGAAATGGAGGTTAAGGTAGGTCAAGATCTTCAGGGGTCCTCGGCGGGAGTGGAGGCAGAGCTGCTGCTGGCCATTTTGCCTGGGGCCGGTCTCGAGTCACCAGCTGGTCCTGCGGGATCCCTGCCGGCTTCGGGAGCGCAGCTCGGGGACTTCTGTCCTGATTTTGTGTTGATTATGCATCAGGCGTTCTGTTTAAGGTGGCAAGGGAAAGTACCAGAGTCTCTGTCGCTGTCTGGAGCGCCGCATCAGCCAGGTCCGGCTGAGGCGGGTACCAGTTCCGCGAGATCTTCAAAACGAGCAAGGACTCGGGAGCCTTCCCTTTCTGAGTTGGAAGAGCAAGAGTCGGAGGAACACGTGGTCGACCTGGAAGGTGGTGATGAAGAGTTGGAAGAAGGAGTGATCCCTGAACCAGAGGATCAGGCGAGGATTATTCGGATGTTCTGGAAGGATGCGTTGACGGCGCTTATCATGGAGTCTCTTCAGACCCTTAAACTAGCCACAGAACAACCTGTGGAGGATGATAATGGGGAAGACCCAATTATTCAGGTGGTGATGCAAATGCAGGTGGTGGTTCCCGTTCACAAAGTAGTAGACAGGATGATACAGGATGAGTGGGATCAGCTGGAAGCTGGGCTAAGAGGAGTTTGGATTATGAATAGGTTGTATCCCTTAGCAGATAAGGACAAGGAGAGGTTTCGGTCTCCAAGGATTGATGCAGCGGTGTCAACGGTGACCAAGAAAACCACTATTCCGATAGAAGGCAGTTCAGCCTTGAAAGATGCGCAGGATAGAAAGTTGGATGGTTTGTGGAAACAATCCTTTGAAGCCAAAGCGGTGTCATTACAGGCTTCCATTTGTGGGGCTTGGGTGGCAAGAGCTTGCCTGCGATGGTCTCAGCGCTTATGACAGTCTGATCAGCTGGAGCAAGAGGGTCTGAGAGAGCTCGATCGCCTAGAGTCGGGGTCGGCTTACTTGTCTGATGTTCATTATTTATTTAACATCTTTTATATACCGCGCTATTTGTTTTCAGTGCGGTTTACAAATAACAAAGGCTGCACATTCAGAGGACACTGGTGTGCTTACATTATAACAGGAAACTTAAACTTGGAACAACAGGGTAAAACTGTAACTATGTACAAAACATATTGGATTCTTTAGTATTCACAGAAGAGCTAAGGCAGGACATCAGAGAACTTGAGGCAGAATTACTTATGAGGGAATTGGGAGTGAAGAGTGAGAGTATGTGGGTTTAGGAGTGCCGATGATCGGAAGTGGATTGGATGCTTGTGCAAAGTGGAGAAGGAAAATGTGGTGCTTGATTGCCTTGCGAAATTGAGTGAGGTCTTTAATTGCTCTTATTTCAGGTGTGAGGTCATTCCAGCATTTAGGTGCATAGAAGGCGAAGGTCCTTTTCTTGGTTGACTGGGTACATTTGATGGACTCTTTGGGGATGATCAGGGTGTTGTCCGTTGTTGTCCTTCTCGTTCTGTTTTTTGGGGTGAGGGAGATGAGATCATTGAGAGACGTGGGGGCAAGGTTGTTGATGATTTTGAAAGTGATGATGAGGATTTTATAGGTTAACCTGCAATGAATTGGTAGCCAGTGGAGTTCCATGAGAGTCGGGGTGATATGGTCTGATCTTGCTAGACCACAGAGCACCCTAGCAGCTGCGTTCATCGCAAGTTGTAGTGGATTAATGATGCTCTTGGGGAGTCCGTATAAGACGACATTTGCATAATCAAAATGAGGTAGTGTGAGGGCCTGGAAAATGGTCCAGAAGTTGTTATGAGGTAGCATGGGTCTGAGGTGCCTTAGCGTTCTGATTTTATTGTAGACAGATCTGGTGATGTTATGACTTGATCAGGGCCCTGGCTAATAGTATGGCCTCGCTCGTTGCCGCTCGTAGATCCCTGTGGTTGCGGAATTGGGCGGCAGACGGGTCTTCTAAAGCACGTCTCGGTAAACTCCCTTTCAAAGGCAAGTTGTTGTTCGGGGAAGATCTCGATAAGTTGGTGATGGAGTTAGGGGAGTCTAAAGGGGGCCGACTGCCTGAGGATAAACCAAAGCAGGGGAAGTCCGCGTCGACCTTTCAGGGTTCCTTTAGAGATTTTCAGAGATTTCGGACTTCTCACTTGGGCGGATTCCCAAGAGGAAGATTTGCACCTCGGGCCCAGGGGTTTCGGGGGTTTCGAGGAGCAGGTAGAGGTTTTGCGGCGGCGGCGGCTTCCGCATCCAGTTGAAAACCGCAATGAAGTGAGGGGGACCTCGGCAGGAAGTTTTCCGATAGGCGGGCGACTTCGGAACTTTCTTCCTGCCTGGATCCAAGTTACGTCCGACCAGTGGGTGCTAGAGATCATCCGGGAGGGCTATGCGCTGGAGTTCGCACGGCCAGTTCGGGATTCGTTTGTGCAGTCGCCCTGCAAAGGGCAACAGAAAGCCCAGGCAGTCCGCTGCACACTGGATCAGCTGTTGCACTTAGGTGCGGTCGTCCCGGTGCCAAAGGAGGATTACGGCAGGGGTCGATACTCAATTTATTTTGTGGCTCCAAAGAAGGATGGCTCTCTTCAGCCAATTTTAGATCTAAAAGGGGTGAGCCGCTGTCTTCGGGTACCGCATTTTAGAATGGAAACGCTGCGGTCCGTCATTGTGGCGGTGCGCCAAGGAGACTACTTGACATCCCTCGATCTCACGGAGGCGTATTTACATATACCAATCAGAGCAGGGCATCAAAGGTTCCTGCGCTTCTCTCTACCGTGGGGACACCGCTGCTACCACCACCATGATCTTGGTGAACATCCTGGCAACGGTGCCGAGGATGTTCACCAAGATCATGGTGGTGGTAGCAGCAGCGTTACGAAGGGAAGGAATACTGGTTCATTCTTATCTCGACGATTGGTTGATTCGAGCAAAGTCCAAGGCCGAGAGTGTTCAGGTGATGGCCAAGGTGGTGAAATTCTTGGAGAAGCTAGACTGGGTAGTCAATGTCGGCAAAAGTCATCTGACTCCAACCCAGAGCCTCGAGTACCTCGGTGTGCAATACAACACTCAAAGAGGAGCTGTATTTCTGCCGGATCATCGGGTCCAAGCCCTTCGACAGGCGATCCACCAGTTCAGGGCCACTCTGGCTCCGTCGGCCTGGAGTTATCTCTGGGTGTTAGGTACAATGGCTGCGACCTTGGAAGCGGTGTGCGGCCGTTGCAGCGATTGTTGCTACACCGTTGGTCTCATCAATCCGATCCGCTGAGCAGATGTCTGCCCTGCCCTTTACGGATCAGGCGAGCGTTGAGCTGGTGGCTAATTCCAGAATCGTTGAAGGTCGGGATGCCTCTGGAGCAGCCAGAGTGGCTACCATTGTTGACAGATGCCAGCCTCATGGGATGGGGAGCCCATTGCGGGGAGCTCTTCTCACAAGGTCTGTGGTCAGCTCAAGAGAACATGTGGTCAATCAACAGATTGGAATTCAAAGCAGTAGCGTTAGCGTTGCAAGCGTTCAAGATGACAGTGCGGGGGCGAGCAGTGAGAGTTCTATTGGACAACTCCGCAACAGTAGCCTACATCACTCGGCAAGGGGGTACAAGAAGTACGGCCATGGAGCAGGAAGCAGAGGCACTCTTTGCTTGGGTCGAGCATCGACTGCAAGCGATTTCTGCCACCCACATTGCCAGGAAGGACATTTTGATGGCGGATTTTCTCAGCAGAGTTCAGGTGGATGCCGGAGAATGGGAATTGCATCCGGAAGTGTTTGCACAGGTGGGGGCCACCGATCATGGATCTCATGGCGACCTTTCACTCAGCAAAGGCCAGTCGGTTTTTCAGCAGGCGGCGAGAAAGGATGTCGGAGGGGATCGACGCTTTACTGCAGCACTGGCCGGTATTGGGTCTTCTCTATTGTTTCCCTCTGTGGGCGCTCATAGGTCGGGTGGTACAGCGTATCGAGGCCCATCCGGGAAGGGTGTTGCTGGTGGCTCCAGACTGCCCAAGACGTCCGTGGTATGCCGATCTCATCCGCCTTCTCGACGGGGAGCCGTGGAGATTACCGACGTCAGACAATCTGTTAATTCAAGGGCCTCTGCGGATGTCCTAAGTGGATCGGTTCTCGCTTATGGTATGGCCATTGAAAGGGCACGTTTAAGGAAGAAAGGTTACTCAGCAGCAGTCATTGCGACTTTACTTAAAGCTCGGAAGTCGTATACGTCTGACATATGTTCGCATATGGCGCATATTTGAGGATTGGTGTTCAAGGAGACAAGTGCGCGCAGCGACCGCATCCGTTTCAGTGGTTTTAAGTTTTCTGCAGGACGGTTTTGAGAAGGGCCTGGTGGCCAGCTCTTTGAGGGTACAGTTAGCCACGCTGGCTTGCTGTAGAGGCAAGGTGCAGGGTTTGGCGTTAGGCACGCATGTTGACGTGTTGCGATGTCTCAAAGCAGTTACCAGATTGCGTCCCTCTCATAGAATTGTGGTTCCTCCATGGGATCTCAAATTAGTTTTAGCAGCTCTGGCTAAGGAGCCATTTGAGCCCTTACACAGGGCGTCCGTAAAAGATTTGATGTTGAAGACGGTGTTTTTGGTGGCCATTTACTCAGCGAGGCGAATTTCTGAGTTGCAGGCGTTGTCTTGTAGAGAGCCGTTTCTCTCTTTTTCTAGGGAAAAGGTGGTGCTCTGGCTGGTGCCCTCCTTTTTGCCCAAGGTAGTTTCGCTGTTTCATTTAAATCAGACGGTTTCTCTTCCGGTGCTGGGCTCGTTAGGGGATAACGCTGCAGACCGGGGATTGTGCCGTTTGGACTTAAGGCGAGTATTGCGTCAATATTTGAAGGTCTCAGAGGTTTTTCGTAAATCTGACCATCTGTTCGTTCTGTTCGGTGGATCCCATAAAGGGGAGGCAGTGGCGAAAGCATCCATTTCCAGATGGATCAGAGAGGCGATTGCTTCAGCATATTTGTTGTCAGGGTGACAAGTGCCAGCTGGGTTGTGAGCTCATTCTACCAGAGCGCAAACGGCGTCATGGGCGGAACACAGTTTGGAAATTTGTAGTGCGGCTACTTGGTCGTCTCTTCATACTTTCAGTAAACACTATTGCCTGGATGTCTTAGCAGCAAAGGATGCTGCATTTGGGGCGGCGGTGTTGCAAGCCGGCTGGAAGGGTCCCTCCCAATGAGTACTACTCTGTTACATCCCAGAGGTGGAGGACTAAACTGGAGGACTGATAAGGAAATGGAAATTACACTTACTTGGTAATTGTTCTTCCTTGAGGTACAACAGTTTATTCCTCATTCCCACCCGGGGTAATAGTTTAAGCAGTGGGGGTTCAGCTGGGAGAAGGATGAGCTTACCAGTAGGTAGATATCTTTCTATGATTCTTTGCCTCTTCTGGTTATTTTTTTGTCTATCTTCCTGATGGAGGCGGAAGGAAAAGGCACAAGGTGATAAGATTAACTTCCAAGACAAGAAATTTGTTTCTATTAAATAGTTGTTCTACGTTCATTTACAATGTTTTTTATTAGCTACTTATTTGTTGCTCCTTTAAGTGTACTTTGTCAATAGTTCACTGGGGATGGTGAGAGAAGCCAGCAGACTACATCCAGTGATGTCACTTTTTTTGTGACTTGCTCAGTCTCCAGGCTGCAGGAGGAGATGCACAACCCAGAGGTGGAGGACTAAACTGTCGTACCTCAAGGAAGAACAATTACCAGGTAAGTGTAATTTCCATTTTCTGTAATGATTTCTCTCTTCTCATGATGCGTCCAAAATATGAAAGTCAAGTCTTGTCTTCTGAACTTCTAAAGAAAGCTTAGGTTTGATCTCCTCATAATTCAAAGGCATCAATTTTCTTCCTGTCTATCTTTTTCACTATCCAACTTTCGCATCCATATGATGATGTTGAAAATACCATGGCTTGAACAAGTCGAATCTTTGTATGGAGAAAGACATCTTTGCTCTTGAGAATCTTGTCTAGGTCCTTCATAGCCATTCTTTCAAGAACAATGCGTCATCGGATTTCTTGACTGCTTGTCCTTTCTTTATTGATTGTTGATCCAAGTAGCTTAAAGTTGTCCACTATTTCAATTCCTTCTCCATCAAGTTACTGATTTTGCTAGTTGTCAGGATCTTTGTCTTCTTTACATTAAGGTGCAGGCCCATTTTAAGACTATGTTCCTTGATCTTGAGAAGCAAATGTTTTAGATAACACACATTAATGGTAGCACACTGTAGTAACTAGACCCCCTAGAGATATCCTGGCCTGATTGTGGCCTTTGAGGACTGAACATGTGCACCTTGGCTGTATGATGTATTAGTAAGATCATAGTTGGACAATTGTGTCTAGTTCTTGAGGCCATATCTTGAAAAAGCTTATAGGAAGAATATAATAATTGCCACATTGGATCACACCAAGGATCCAACAAGCCCAGTATCCCGTACCAGAAGTGGCCAATTCAGGTCACGAGCATCTGGCAGGATCCTAAAAACGTAGATGGATTCCATGTTGCTTTTTCCCATGATAAGCAGTGGATTTCCTAAAGCCTAGATTGATAATGGTTTATAGTTTTCCTCAAAACCAATTTTTAAACCTCGCTATGCTAACTGCTTTTAGCACATTCTTGAGTAATGAATTCCAGAGCTTAATTATGTGATCATTGAAAAAATGTTTTCTCTGATTTGTTGTTCTACTTGATATCTTCATTGCACCTCTCCTAGTCTTTATATTTTTTGAAAGAATAAATAACTAATTTGCATTTACTTGTTCCACTCCACTCATGATTTTATAGGGTAGAGACAGTCCAGAGAAGACTTACTAAAATGGTGTAGGGTCTTCAAAAA
The DNA here is from genome assembly GCA_033557465.1 of Ichthyophis bannanicus. Lineage (NCBI taxonomy): Eukaryota > Metazoa > Chordata > Amphibia > Gymnophiona > Ichthyophiidae > Ichthyophis > Ichthyophis bannanicus. Next base: position 1,760,295,271 of record CM066032.1, on the reverse strand, counting down.
AACCTGTACAAGATGAGATTGAAGAACTTCCTATTTGAACCATTTCTTGGATCTGCACACATTGGCTTCCAGTAATCCAATAAATGGAATCTAATATCATGTTTGTGGTCTTTAAGATCTTGAATATTTTGGCACTTTTACGTTTTTTATCTTGTATTCAATATTATGCCTCTGGGAGAGTCTCACGCAATGCTACCTCCAATGGCTTGACTACACTTAATGCCACTTCTTGAGGTGGCATTTTCTGCAGCCGTGCTATCGGCAATTTGGTTTCTGTTGTTTTCGTGGGTGGTGAGTTCTGGTTTATAGTGTATGTTTTATCTGTCAACCGCTGTTGCTGGATGTGCGATTTATAAATGTGCTTAAATCAGCTCATGCATACAGTGAGTGGCAAACTAGTACTTGCATAGCCTCTTCCATTATCCTTCTTCCTTCTTTTGGTCTGGCTAATATTCAACCCCACCTGAGTTTCCGTCCAAGGCAGAATCTACACCAATCTCACTAATGATTCTTTAAGGCAAGTGAGTCAGCTGCCTGGGCTCCCTGGGCTCTGATCCACTAAAGTCTCCCGTATGCCACTGCTAACCCTGTCTTCTTGTTCGAAAATATAATTGGTTAAAACAGAAGATGATAAGACAAACCAACTTTAATGTTGGAGCTGGGGAGCCTGTGTCTGTATATGGTGCGGAGGTGAGATGCCTGTGTGTGTGTGCATGTGTATGTAGAGTGGAGCAGGGTGCATGTCTGTTTGGAGGTGAGGTGTCTGTGTGCATGAGTGTGTGGTATAGGAGTAAAGTGCTTGTCTGTGTGTTCTGGGGGGGGGAGGGGAATGCACCTTTTGGCAACACTTTGCACTCTTTCCTTCTCCTTCCAACCCCTCTTCTGCTGGCTTCCTTACTGTTACCCTTTCCGGTTCTTCCCACCCCCTTCATCAACCCCCCTGGCACTCCATCCCCTGCCCTTAAATCCCCCTTCCTCATTTTTTATAAGTCTACTGGTCTTTTAAATTTTCCCTGCCTTCTCCACCTCACTTTCCTTCCTCACCCCAACCTTTTTCTTGCTGCAGGCCACAATCGCAGGGATTCTATGTCCTGCGGGCAGACAGAAAGGATCTTTGCCGTGATTGCGGTTGCGCTTTTCTTTTCTGCCTGTGGGAGATGGGATCCCTGTGGGCAGTCAGTCTGCATCACAGAGTGATTGTAGCCTTCCCTTTCTCTTCTGCCCACAGGGTTCCATATCACGCAGGTTGAAAGGAAGTGCAGGTTTGCAATTATGGCAAAGACCTCATCTCTCTGTCCGCGGGAGATGGGATCCCTGTGGGCAGTCAGTCTGTATCACACAGTGATTGTAGCCTTCCCTTTCTCTTCTGCCCACAGGGTTCCATATCACGCAGGTTGAAAGGAAGTGCAGGTTTGCGATTATGGCAAAGACCTCGTCTCTCTGTCCGCGGGAGATTGGATCCCTGCGGGCAGAAAAGAAGAGCACGGCCATGATCGCGGAAATGATACGTTCTGTGTACCTGCAGGGATCCGATCTCCCGTGGGCAGACAGAAGGGAGTCTTTGCTGCAATCATAGCCTTCCCTTCTACTCTGCCTGTGGGAGATGGGATCTCCACGGGCAGACATAAGGGGTCACAGCCATCCAGAGGGGGAAAAACTCTCAGGCAGTAGATGCGAATATCTGGTCGCCATGGCATGCTGGCACCTGGGATTTGTTAAGCCCTGCTCTAGACTGCATCATCTTGTCTTATCCCCAAATTCTAATTGTCTTGCTTTTATTTATGAGCATAATAATCTAGTCTCTGGCCTGCTGTATGCGTTTTTCCATTGACAGAAATCCTTTGATGTCTATTTTCCATTCTTTAGAGCTGTCTCCTGTCTATCTTGTCTCTTAACCAGCAGATAAGGTATGTCTGTCATTGTGACTGTTGGCCATAGATACTTTACTCTGGAAGCAAAAATCAATTATTCATCATATGGGATCTCAGGACAAAAAAAGAAAAAAAATTGTGCCCAAGATTGGAATCTACTATTTGCTTCAAAAGCTGAGTACCAAAAAGCAAGGCTACCCAACTCAGACTTCCCCTCTTTAGCATAGTATGCTAGGCAAAATGGAAGACTCAAGTTCGGGATTTGGGCAGTGGCAAAACCCGAAATAAAACATAAAATAATCCATTACTTTTAAAAGCCTTCCTTCTGTTAGACTAAGAATGCTAGTTTTTATAACTTACACAGTTTAAAATAATAGACGCTTCAGAATGTAGGCAAACTAGTTTCAGAATAATAAATAGCGTATTATAAATTTTTATTTTGAACTTATTGGATTAAACCCCTAGGTACTTTAATGTATGTAGGTATTTATTTTTTACAATTCATCAACATTACTGGTTTCTGTTAGTTTATACATGAGACCTGCTGCTGCTGCTGCAGCAGCATATTGGCAAAGTCTATGTAGATTAATTTACGCATTATGCAAAAAGAGAACGGAGAGAAATATATAAACAAAACTGGAAAGGATCCCATTCACGTCTCGGCCTTTGAATGTATTCCACTCTTGATTTAAATAAAATTGGTTTAGCTCAAACCATACGCTGTAATTCCTTCAGAAACACGTCAATATGAGCAGTATTAAGGCTTATGTCAGCAGTAGCGCTTACTTCTATTGCAGTAAATATAATAGTAAACCTTTGACCTTTTTTATGCCTTATACCACTGTAGTGTGAATCTTTTCTGAGTTTTTGACTTTGACCTTGTATGCTGGAAACTAAAGAATTTTAGTATCTAAGAATTGTTGTCACTTAGACAACGAAACCGAAAAGGCAACGTGGAAGACATGTTTGGATTCTTGACTCTTCCCATGTCGCTTTAATGGCCGCCTTTTCCTTCTGTCTTAAAGGTTCTCTTCCGGTTCAAGTGCCTTCTGTACTGTAAGCTGCTGTTAACTATTACACACTGCCGGAAAAGTTCCAAGGACTAGTGCGGTTGACTCCTTCTAATAGAATGGGGTTCGAGCTGATGTCACAAATCAGCCTTACTCCTGCTACTAGGCATTGGTTTTGTCCAGTTGTCAAGGAGTTGGTTTTTCATGACAGTGTACCAACAAACTATTTTCCTTTTTTACGGAGACAATGGTATATGTTTAGATAGGTTTAAAAGTAGATATATGTGTGTGTATTCAATGTGGGTGATATTCTAACTAGGGTTTCTATTCTTGGGTGTTTGCAAATTATAAATTGAGGTGTTTATTTTCCAGCTGATTAAGGATTCTTTGAGAGTACAAAAAAAACGGTGTTTTCATGCTACTGGTACTATTATTGGGTACCTTTCCCATTGGAATGGAATATGTACATTAGTGGCACTTAGGAGGAGCCTGCGCAGAAAAATACAAAAACTGAGTGAAGGATACAAGATGAACTGAGGTAGGGGTGAGCAATTATTGGAGAGAATGGCATTTTTCTGGAGTGTTTTTGCATCAGGAGTGTTCTGTCTGTGCTTATTGGTTAAACCTAAGATCAGAAGCCCTAGTTGTAACAAGAGATCAAAGTCAATTCTCACTGGCACTGCTTGTGACCTGGGCAAGTCACTTTTACTCTCCAATGCCATGGAAGAAAAGACCTGGCAATCTGCTTCCAGTCACACCTTGCCAAGAAAACCCAGGGGCTGCTGGGTCGCCAGGAGTCAGCATTGACCTCACGGCACTTAAAAAGAACAAAAAAGAAAAAAAACCATGGACGAAAAGCATACACACGTACTTTTATGTGCAGGGCTTGCTGAATTTTCAAAGCTTAAATAGATGCTTATACAGTCAAACCTCGGTTATCGGTTGCCCCGGTTTTCGTCGGTTTCGGTTTTCGACGTCTTTTCCCCACTCAGATGTTGTCTCGGTTTTCGTCGATAGCCTCGGTTTTCGTACAGCCCCCCCCCCCCCGATTCACCGATCGCGTGTGCGTGTGCCTGCAGAGTACACTGCCTGCCCAGTCCCGGCAGCATTACCCCCCCCCCCCGGACTCACCGATCGCGTGTGCGTGAAGGAGATCTGGAGATTGGCAGACTTCAAACCCAGCTGTTGCGTGTGCCTGCAAACAGTACACTGCCTGCCCAGGTGAGCAACATCCTCGAGCCAGACATGGAAGGATTGCAGAGAGGAAGGCCCCGATCTCTCCACCGCCTGCCTGTTCTCTGGAGCGCCCCCTCAGGCTCGGAGGTAGCAGGAGATGTTGAGGGGTAAGCAGGAGATGTTGACTGAATGTGGCAGGCAGTTCTTTCTCTTGCGGGGTATGCTGTTGAGACGGAGTCAGCGATCACATTGGTGTCCTAAGGTATCTCCTCCTCCCTCTCCCCTCAACAAGAGTCTTCAATAAAGTTAAATGTGATGTTAAATGTTCATTTATCCATTTCATTAGTCATTTATATGTATTTCTCATTGTTTTCTGTATGTACAAATATAGTTATTCTCTATAAAATGTACTTTTTGTCAATATTTTTGGGTGTCTGGAACGGATTAATTGAATTTACATTATTTCCTATGGGAAATCTTGCTTCGGTTTTAGTCCGTCTCGGTTTTAGTCAGACTTTTTGGAACGGATTAATCATGAAAACCGAGGTTTGACTGTATTTGCTTTGAAAATTACCTGTATGGAAATTGTCATAGATCATTAATCAAATGCCTTTTAAACACAATCCGAATAGAGGGTGGTGCTGAATAGATGTTGAGAGTGGTAACCGCTGCTACTCTATGGATAGCAGTGATTTTCTATCTGCTATCTGTACATGTATGCGGCCTTTTTGCTGTCCTAAACTAAACAGTACAGCTCTATGGATAGTGGCTGACTATGGCAGACTCTCCGAAGACTTAGGCAGAATGCCCGTGCTCTGACCTGGCACTATCCAGTGCTCCGGCAGTCTGTAAGAATTTTCAGTGGCGCCCATGTAGTGCTGCTAAATATTCACAGATAGGGGACTTAGCCGTGTCGTGGTCGCTGCTAAACATAACTACTTTTGAATATCGACCCGAGAGAAAATAATAGCAGATAAAGACCGTCCAGTCTGCCCAGCCACAGCAACTGCTAAGCACGGCAATGCCGTCCTTTCTCTCAGAGATCCTCTGTACTTGTCCCATGCTTTCTTGAATTCAGATATCATCCTCATCTCTACTACCTCCACCCAGAGACTGTTTCATGCATTCACCAACCTTTCCATTAAGAAATGTTTTCTTTTGAATTTACCCTTCTCCTCTTTCTGTGATCCTTTTTATGCAAGTTTTCTTTATTTAAATGGATTTGTATCCCGCCTTTTCCAAAAATCAAGGCGGTTTTCACTTCAAATGATTCAAATTTGTAAAAGGGTGGGAGTGTTAGCATGCAGTGGTTGGCTGGAAGTGTTTGTGAGGGTGTAAGACGTGTAGATTAATTAATAGATGCAATATAAGCAGCATGAGCTCTTTACAATGTGCTATATTCAGTTGGGAGGAGGAGTGGGCTGGGGAGGAGGGGGGCAGTAGCGGGTGGAGAGGAGCGGTGGAAGGAGCAGAGGGTGGCTTAGGTCTCTGGACAGGTGCCGTAATTATGTTGCCGTAATGCTCTATGTAGAGTGTGGTCTTGAGTAACTTTCTAAAGTCCTTCAAGTAGACAATTGATCTTAGGCTGGCAGGGAGGGAGTTCTAGATAGCGGGCACTTTGAGGGATGCTGCTCTCCTTGATGTGGTTTGCCTTGTTTTAGTGAAGTCTTCGGGGGTTGCGATGGTGTCAGAGGTGCCTTTCCTCCTGGGTCTGTTTGTGTCGAAACTGATGATGGATGGCAGACTGTTCGCTGAAAGGCCCTGTTTGACTTTGCAATTGAAGAGGACTTGAGACTTGGCTTGAGTGACTGGTGCTGGAGCAGTTGCTAGGGAGATTTCCTAAATCCCTGCCGCTGTGAAGATGGTTTGGTGGATTGCTGCGGCGTCCCAGCTTGAGAAGTTGGTCGCTGGAGGATAACTCCGCCCCTCCATTACATCATTGGAGCTGCCAGATCCTTTAAACTGCGTCATGGGCCATGCAGCTGCAGGCACATGGCACCCCTTTGGTTGCCAATTCAGAGCTAATTCTGGTCTGATTTGGCTGGAATTTATCGGTTCCCCCTGTGGATATGCCTAACGGGTCCTGTAAGAGGAAGAACGAGGGAAAGTCTGTGGCTCCACCAGCTGAATTGGCTAAGAAACAACACAATCCAGTGGATAAGCATGTAACTGTAAGTGCCATGACTCTATCTGGTTTGACTTCCTCCCCTTTGTTACTGGGCTTCTTTAAGCCCTATTTCTGGGGCTCCACCTCCTCCTCCAGAGGTCTAAAGGACTCCTTCATTCGGGGAAGGATCTCCCATCCTCGGGACAGGGTCAGAGATTGTTCCTTCCCTGTCAGTGGCAACCTCTGCTGTGAAGATTCAGGCTGTTATGCCTAGAGAAATTAAAGTTCCTGTGTTTCCTTCTAAGTTTCCTTCCAAGGTTAGGTTGTTAGACATTTGGAGCATGGTGGCTCAGAATAATACACTGCTCAGGGGAGCTGTGGAACAGGTGACTGTGCTTTCAAAAGAGGCTATTTCTACTCTTCCGATGCATGAAGAACAGCTGCAGGTTATGTAGTCTTGTCTGGATAAACTTACTGGACAGGTTTCTGGTTTGCAAAGTCTGTCTTCTACTATTAAGGATAGTATGTTTATACACAGACAATTAGAGTTATTGGAGAATATGTCCCGGAATAAGAACCTTTGTTTTCTCAATTTTCCTAAGACTCATTATTTGTGACCAGTGATCTTGAGGAAATATTTTAAGGATGCATTGTGTGCACTTAACTCAGAGCAAGTTGTCATTTCTGATTGTCACTATGTTCCTGTAAAACATATGGAGTAAGCTGCCACAGAGGTGGCAAAAATACCCGAACCTGAAAATTCTTCGGAGTTAACGGATTTAATTGAGTCTTCCTCTGAAGAGATATCGAGTAGGGCCACCCTTGAGGCAATGGGATGGATAAAATATCTACTTTGAAAATGTATCTTGAGAAGAAACGGGATCCCTTCTGTGGCCAGAGATTAATGATTATTCCTGATGTATCTCGTTCAGCACAAAAGTGAAGGAGATCCTTTTTGCTCTTGAAAACTAAAGTACTGGCCATAGGAGCCAACCTTTTCCTTCAGTTTCCATGTAAATGCCTGGTAATGTTCCAAGGGAATCCATTTATTTTTTATGATTATTTGCAATCGGAAGCTTTCCTTAGGGGTAAAGTGTGACTGTTCAAGAGTAGACGATGCTGGTGGGTGTGACTGAGGTTACTATGGGAGTTCTTGTTGGATCTCATTACTGGTGTCTATCGTACTTTAATAATCTTTTTTGGGTTAGGGGATGGAATTATCCAGTATTTTGTTATATTTTATGACCAGTCCAGGCTAGATGTTTCTGTATATGCTCCTTCCTTGACATGGACTATCATATATTCTCTGTATTTGCAGGATTTGATTTATTTATGTTTCTTTTATTGCTTTTTTTGTTACCTAATGAAACAGCAATAAAAACAGAGGCTCACATTCTGTACATATATGCCATGGAGACATTTAAATGTTTCTATCATATCTTCCCTCTCCCGTCTTTCTTCCAAAGTATATACAGGGTGGCCCAAAAAAAGTGAGAACATCTCGTAAATCAAAAGCTTAAATAGTTTACTTATTTACCTTTTTTAGCAATGTAACGTCTTTATTTCGACAATTTCCGGTCACCATCTTTTGTTTTTTAATTTGTCAATCGTTTACATCTATCTTTTTGAAATTTTAAATAACTTATATGCTTTGAGATGCTCTCACTTTTTTTGGGCCACCCTGTATATTAAGTCTGTCGCCATATGCTTTATGATGAAGACCATTGACCGTTCTAGTAGCTGCCCTCTCGACCACCTCCATTTTGTTTATATCCTTTTGAATTGTGTGCTCTCCAAAATTGATACTATATTCAAAACAAAGCCTCACCAGAGATGTACAGAAGCACTATTGCCTCCTTATTCCTGAAGGGCATTTCTCTTTCTGTGCACCCACGCACGCTATTGACTCTTGCTGTTGCCTTTTTGGCCATCTTAAAGATTGTCAGATATGATCACGTGCAGATTCCACTGATATTTTGTGCCCAAAAGTACTTCATCCCCTCAAGGGCCGATGCTACCATTAGGTAAACCAGGTTGTCACCTATTGCGCTGGCGTCTCAGGGTGGCCATTGCTGCTGCTGCTCCTCCTCTTTGGAGCCTGCAGCAGCCACCACAGTGGCTTTCAAACTGCAGTGCAGCGCTGACCTCAAGCCTCCAGTGCTACGTCACGGTTTGTGACTTCTAGGTTCTGCCGCGTCTGCTGCCTCCTTCATAAACAAGAAGTTGTATTGGAAGTGACGGAAGTGGCAGGTCCTAGAGGTCACAAACCGCGACGCCGTGCCGGAGGCTTGAAGGTAAGCACTGCTTCATGATTTGAAAGGCATTGCCGTCTCTGCATGGACCGGAGATGGGTGGCAGTAGTGGCAATGGGGGGGGGGGGGGAGGGACGTGGGAGAACAACAGGATGGAGGCGTTTTTCCCGTACCTGGCTGTATTTTCAGGCAATACTGTTGAGTGATTAACCTTTGCTCTGACCCCCTGATGCAGGCTTCTATCCCAAAACATGGCCAAGTCGGGTTTTTTTTAAATAAAATTAGTTTTACGAAGATTTCACCTGTGTGGCTGTGGTCATTCTCTGCTTCTTTGTTGGACTGCCATCAAAGGACCCACCAATGCAGCTTACTACAAAGCAGAGTAGATAAGTATACTCTAAAAAGTTTCATAATCAAAATCCATAAATATATATGCATTCGTAATACTTACTATAAAACAGTAAATAATCAAACCCCAAACAGACCTGGTCACCCCACTGCTCAGCAAGGGTCTAAGCAGTCATAAAGTACAAAACATGTTTTGTTTAATAAATAACCCAGGCAAAAAAGAAAATACTTTGGTTATTTATTAAGTGGGACTATTTTTCTCTCATCTCAGGGTTTAGATTAGGATCCACTCATGTTCTGAGTACATATTTTGCCAAAATGTAGACCACTGTACTAAAATAGAGCACTTTTTCTTAGCCTGTTATGTATCGTGGATACTGTATCCATTGTTAAAAACCATAGGGTAAAAATTCCTACTCTCAACATAGTATAATTCTGAATCAAACTATCACATACTAGACAAACACGTACCTGAAATGTCTTCTCTTCGCGATGAAAGGAACCCAGAGTTCAAATGCTTCTTCTCCCTCTGACACGTCTTGATCTTGGGAAAAACATTTTGCCCTCCCTTGTCCCAGGTACCAACTAAGTTTTAAGACCTCTGGGAAAGGGAAATTGTACCTGTACCTGAAATTGTCACATGTTTTGAGCCTGGTTTGGAAAAATGAACAATTAAATCAAATTCCAGTTCAACTATTATGCTTTACATGAGTTGCATAAGGGGTACAAGATATAATTCTAGCGTGCAGGCTCAGTCTCGATTGGCTCTGTTTTGGCACAGTCCATGCTTGCTTCAAGAGTTTTATAGACGTCAGCACTGGAAAGGCAGTTGATGAAAGATGGGTAGAATCTTTTACAGCACATATTTTGGATTTGGATTTTTAATTTATTACTCGTCTTTTCCAAATCCACCCTCAAAATGAAGGTACATGAGTTATTCTGCTGATGAAGTGGGCTCACAGCCCTAGCTGTACTAGATGTAATGGAAAGCGAAGTGCCTGAGGGCACAGACTGTCAGTGGGAGAAGGGAGATTTAAATCCTGGCTTCTCTGGTTCACAACTTGCTTTTCTAACAACTAGGCTACTCTTCCATTCCATAGAGTGTCTTCTGAGGCAGTAGACGATAGTGAAATGCAGTGCCTTGCAAAAGTATTCAGCCCCTTGGTTTTTAAAAGTCCTGTTTTTTTGCATATACAATACCTTATATATATATAAAGTAAAAACTGAAATAGGATCTGGTCCAGCCAATTACATAATTAGTTGATTAGGGTCCACCTGTGTACAGTCAGTGTCACATGATCTGTCACATGATGCCTGTATAAATATACCTGTTCTGAAAGGCCACTGACTCTGCAACACCACTAAGCAAGCAACATGAAGACCAAGGAGCACTCCAAACAGGTCAGAGACAAAGTTGTGGAGAAGTATAGATCAGGATTGCATTATAAAAAAAATCCCAAATTCTGAATATCTCACGGAGCAACATTAAATCCATTATAACAAAAAGAAAGAATATGGCACCACTACAAACCTGACAAGAGAAGGCTGCCCACCAAAACTCACAGACCGGGCAAGGAGGGCATTAATCAGAGATGCTACAAAGACACCAAGGATAACACTGAAGGAGCTGCAAAGATCCACAGCGGAGATGGGAGTATCTGTCCATAGGACCACTATAAGCCATACACTCCACAGAGCGGGGCTTTATGGAAGAATGACAAGAAAAACCCATTGCTTAAAGAAAGAAATAAGAAAACACGTTTGGAGTTTGCACAACAGCATATGGCGGACCCCCCCCCCCCCCCCCGACACATGGAAGAAGGTTCTCTGGTCAGATGAGATGAAAATTGAACTTTTTGGCCATCATGGGAAACACCATGTGTGACGCAAACCCAACATTTCCCATCACCCCAAGAACTCCATTTCCACAGTGAAACATGGTGGTAGCAGCATCGTGCTGTGAGGATGTTTTTCATCGGCAGGGACAGGAAAATTGGTCAGGATTGAAGGAACAATAGATGGCACTAAATACAGGGCAATTCTTGAGGAAAACCTGTTTCAGTCTGCCAGAGATTTGAGACTGGGACGAAGGTTCACCTTCCAGCAGGACAATAACCCTAAACATACTGCTAAAGCAGGTTTAAAAGGAAACATTTAAATGTCTTGGAATGGCCTAGTCAAAGCCCAGACCTTAATACAATTGATAATCTGTGGCATGACTTGAAGATTACTGTACACCAACGCAACTCATCTAACTTGAAGGAGTTGGAGCAGTTTTGCCTTAAGGAATGGGTGAAAATCCCAGTGGCTAGATGTGCTAAGCTAATAGAGACATACCCCGAGAGACTTGCAGCTGTAATTGCAGAAAAAGGTGGCTCTACAACATATTGATTTTGGGGGATGACTACATATGCACGCTCCTGCTTTCAGTTTTTTTTGCCTTAATTATTGTTTGCGTCATAATAAAGGATATTTTGCACTTTCAGAATTGTAGGCATGTTGTATATATCACATGGTGCTAACCCCCCAAGCTCCATTTTAATTCCAGGTTGTAATGCGACAAAACAGGACAAACACAGAGGGGATGAATACTTTTGCAATGCATTGTATGAGCTGAACCAAGATATTTGGTTTTGTATCCTCCTTTTATGAAGTCCTGATTTACCTTCTTGTGCTCCCTCCAGGTTCAAAGCAGAGAGGACAGAATGAATTTAGAAAGATACAGTATTGAAGAATATGAGACACCTAATTCTCTCTTTTTTTTACTTCTTATTCATTGCTCTCTGGCTTCATGTAGTTGCTTATATTGGTCCAGATTATCACAGCATGTCAGTCATAAAGACTCGCCAGTGGGGGGGTTTTCTGTCTTGCGGTGATACCTTGCCAAGAAAATCCAGGGGCTGCTGGGTCACCAATTGTTAGTATTGACTTGACGGCACTTAACTAACTTTTTAAAATTTATTTACAATTGTGGCCAACATTATTGGCACCCTTGCATTTTCCATATGTTGTGTACAATATCTTGAGAAATAATTGGAAATATTCCAATTGTATGTCGTCATATTATTTTAATAGTATGCTCAAAGGTATGCAACAACAAAAAAAAGAGATGTCTGTGCAACTTAGACATAGTAATTTCTGAGAAAACGAATCCAGAGAAAAGCCTCTTGAAAGCTACATTCAGAAGTCACTCCTTCCTGTGCAATTTGTTTTTTTCTTTGCCTGTGCTCTTGGGTTGCCACTTATTTTGTCCTCTCCATGCTCTGTCCTGTTATTTTTGATTGTATTGTTCTCCATTGATATATTTTCTTTTGTTTTTGTTCTTTTGCTTTAATAATTCAATAAAATTTGTGAAATACTGGACTCGATGGACCCTTGGTTTGACCCATTAGGGCGTTTCTTATGTTCAGTGTTCAACATCTTAGTATATTACATTTTTAAAGGCATTGAAACCAGTGCAATGGAGTATACCAGGTTGGGGGCAATTGAGCTTGGTAGATTTATAGGATCATGACATGGTAGATAACAGCTCCCATGTAAATGATGTAGGTTGAGGCTAGAAAATCAGCCTCAATGTATATATAAAGAAGTTGAAAGGACTGAAAAAGCAGGTAAGGAGAAAAGAAAAACACTAGCCTGTCTTGAAAGCACACGGAAAGTAAGAGGGAATTAGAAACATAGAAACATAGAAATATGACAACAGAAAAAGACCCCATGGCCTATCTAGTCTGTCCTTCCCTAACAACTACAACAGTCCCCTTTTTACCTTTAGAGATCCTCTGTATTTGTCCCATGCTTTTTTGAATTCAGTTACTGTCCTCATCTCTACCACCTCCACTGGGAAACTATTCCACGGATCCACTACTCTTTCCGTAAAAAAATATTTCCGCATATCACTCCTGAATCTAAATCCCTTCACCCTCATCCCATGTCCCCTCGTAGCAGAACTTGCTTTCAATTGAAAGAGGCTCTCTCCCTGAACATTTATGCCATGGAGGTATTTAAACATCTCAATCATATCACCTCTATCCCGCCTTTCCTCAAAGGTGTACATATTAAGATCCTTCAGTCTGTCCTCATATGCTTTATAATGAAGACCACTAATCATTTTAGTAGCCACCCTCTGCACCGACTCCATCCTGTTCACATCCTTTTGAAGGTGCGGTCTCCAGAATTGCACACTTTACTCCAAATGAGGTCGCACCAAAGACTTATACAGAGGCATTATCACCTCCTTTTTTCTGCTAGCCATTCCTCTCCGTATGCACCCAAGCATCCTTCTAGCTTTTGCCGTCGCCTTTTCTACCTGTTTAGCTACTTTAAGATCATCAGACACAACCACGCCTAGATCCCGCTCTTCTTTAGTGGACAAAAGTACTTCACCCCCTATACTATATTGCTCCCTTGGATTGCTGCAGCCCAAATACATGACCTTACATTTTTTAACATTAAATCCCAGCTGCCAAATTCTAGACCATTCTTCAAGCTTAGCTAGATCCCTCCTCATGTTATCTACCCCTTCCTGGGTGTCTACTCTATTGCAGATTTTGGTAGCATCCGCAAAGAGGCAAACCTTACCTGAAAGCCCTTCTGCTATATCACTAACAAAGATGTTAAAAAGAATCGGACCAAGGACAGGTCCCTGGGGCGTACCACTGATAACATCCTTCTCCTCAGAGTGACCTCCATTTACTTGTACTCTTTGTCGCCTCCCACCCAACCAATTTCTAACCCAAGCAGTAACTTTAGGGTTCATCCCTAGGGTGCTCAGTTTGTTTATAAGTCGCCTGTGAGGAACAGTGTCAAAGGCTTTACTGAAATCTAAATACACCACATTTAGGGCTCTTCCTCGGTTCAACTCCCTGGTCACCCAGTCAAAGAAATCAATCAGATTTGTCTGACAAGACCTGCCTCTGGTGAATCCATGCTGCCTCGGATCCTGTAATCCGCTGGACTCCAGAAACCTCACTATTTTCTCTTTCAGCAGCGTTTCCAATAATTTACTCACCACCGAAGTTAAACTAACCGGCCTGTAGTTTTCAACCACATCCTTACTTCCGCTTTTGTGTAAAGGCACCACAGGAGCCTCTCTCCAGTACTTTGGCACCACTCCCGACTCCAACGAGGCATTGAAAAGGTCAGTCAGTGGAGCTGCTAGAACGTCCCCAAGTTCCCTCAGTATTCTAGGGTGTATCCCATCCGGTCCCATCGCTTTGTCTACTTTAAGTTGAGCTAGTTTCTCACGAACTCAGTCTTCTGAAAATTGTTCAAGATGTCCCTCGCTTCTCTTTCTGTTTGTGGGTGTTTTCTGAGGTCCTGCTCCTGGTTCTTTATCTGTGAACACAGAACAGAAATATTTGTTAAGCAATTCTGCTTTATCCTTATCAGCTTCTACATATTCTTCCCCTGCACCCTTGAGTCTGACAATACCACTTTTGCCCTTCCTCTTCTCACTAATATATCTGAAAAATGTCTTATCCCCCCATTTTATTGCATTGGCTATTTCCTCCTCCTTTTGAATCTTTGCCTTCCTGACTACTTTGCTAGCTTCTCTAAGTTTTTTCAAATACAGATGTCTGTCTTCCTCTCTCTTTGATCTCTTGTATTTCATGAAGGCCTCCCTCTTTTTCTTCACTTTTTCAGCTACTTCTTTCGAAAACCATAGCGGTCTCCTTTTCCTTTTACCTTTATTTACTATTTTAACAAAAAAGGTTGGTTGCCCTTAAAATATCCCCTTTCAGTTTTGCCCACTGTTTTTCTACATCCCCCCAGCTGTTCCCTTCCCACTAACGACTCCCTGAGGTATTGGCCCATCTTGGCAAAGTTTGTCTTCCTAAAGTCTAAGATCCTCACCTTTGAATGGATTCTAACAGCCCTAGTCCTAATACTGAACCACACCATCTGGTGATCACTGGATGCAAAATGATCTCCCACTATAACATCAGAAACACTTTCACCATTGGTAAGCACCAAGTCCAGTATGGCCCCTTCACGTGTGGGGTCTGTTACCAATTGCCTGAATAGTTCTCCCTGTAGAGAATCCAGGATCTCCTTACTTCTAGATGATACTGCAGCAGGAATGTTGCAATCAACTTCTGGCATATTGAAATCTCCTATCAGTAGCACTTCCCCTTTCCTAGTAATGCTGCGTATGTCTTCAATTAAATCTCTGTTCACCTCTTCCTCTTGCGAGGGAGGTCTGTATATCACACCAATGCAAATAGATTTCTCTTTCCCTCTTTGTAGTTTGTGGGTGCAGTGCTGGGAGTAAGTGATACCACTCTCGACGTCAGTTTGGCAACGTTCCAGTTTTGAACATGGGGTTAACATCTCCATCTTTCACTGATGGACTTGTTCCACTATCTGGCTTTCATTCTATACATTCCACAGAAACTGCCCTTGCCAGAGTCACCAGCGACTTGTTTCTCGCCAAATCCAAAGGCCTCTACTGGATCCTCATCCTTCTTGACCTTTCTGCTGCCTTTGACACTGTTGATCATCACCTTTTCCTCAAGACTTTGTCTTTGCTTGGATTTAGGGGCTCTGTTCTGTCCTGGTTTTCTTCTTCTCTCTCCCATCACACTTTTATGTTTATGTTTATTTGAAGATTAATATACTGCCCATAACAGATGCATCTGAGCGGTTTGCAATAAAATATCAAACTGCTGTGAAAAAGAAAAAGAATGCCAATAAAATAGACAGGAGAGGAAAGGCAAAAGGCTAAAGAAAAAAGAGCAGACTAGGCAAAGCTAGAAGGAAAGAGGGAGACTAGACATCAGCGGGAAGGGGGGGGGGAAAGATCAAAAGTAGAGCAGAAGAGGTGAGTTTTTAATCTGACCTTGAAGGTGTTATAAGAGGGTTCCAAGCGAAGGGCTAAGAGAAGAGGGTTCCAAGCGAAGGGCTAAGGGGAGCGAGTTCCCGAGCCCGGGACCAAGAAAATAGAAGGCTGAGGAGCGGGTGGATTCCAGGTGTGCCTGGGATAGGGATGGAAGGGACATGCGATTAGCATGAATGGATCTAAGGGATCGGTGGGGGGTGTGGAGATGAACCAGATCAGCAAGATAGAGTGGGGTACCGGTATGGATTGATTTATGAATAGAAATGAGAAATTTACGCTGAATCCAGAAGGGAATCGGAAGCCAGTGCAGGTGTATGAGCAGGGGGGTGATGTGGTCTGAGCAGGAGGCGTGGGTCAGGATACGGGCAACTGTGTTTTGGACACGTTGAAGTCTACAGAGTTGGGTTTGGGTAAGACCGGCCAGGGAGACGTTGCAGTAGTCCAGACGGGACATGGCAAAGGAGAAGGAGCAGTGTAGTCATGGAGGGGACAGAGAGAAAAGGGCAGATTGCATGAAGTTGTCTCAGGGTGAAAAAGGAGCGCTGGACTACAGATGAGATGTGGTCTTTGAAGGTGAGAGAGGAATCAAGGGTTACACCTAAGTGACACAGAGATGTGACAATGGGAATAGGAGAGGAGGAGAGCCGAGGGAGAAGGGTGGAGGGAGGCCTGTGCTGCCAGAGGTGAACCAGATAGCTCCGGTTTTAGAGAGGTTGATGTGAAGGAAGTTTGAAGATAGCCAGGAGGCCACAGAGGAGAGGCAGGCCTTAAGAGGAGAGATGTCGGGCGTAGAGGAATTGGTGTGGTGGAGGAGGAAAATGCCATCTGCATAGTAGTATGCAGAGATACCATATTGTTGCAGCAGGAGTGTGAGAGGGGCTAGTAAGATGTTGAACAGGAGGGCGCCAATGTGGATCCCTGGGGGACACCGCAGGGAAGAGGGGTGGGGGAGAGGAAACGGGCCCTGAGAAAACCGAGAAGGACCTGTTGGTGAGGAAGGAACGGAACCAGGTGAGGACAGAACCAGTGAGGCCAGAATCTTGGAGACGTGCGATAAGGGTGCAGTGATCGACTAAATCAAAAGCGGTGGATAAGTCAAGAGAAATAGCAAGAGAGGAAGACCCACCAGTGTATGTTCTGGTGGGTCCTCCTCTACCGCCAACCCGCTTTGTTGGTGTACCTCAGAGCTGTGTCATAGGACCTCTCCTTTCCTTTCTCTACACTCAGTCCCTTGGGCACATATTTCCTCCCATAGTTTTCAGTACTATCTATATGCTGACAACTCTCAGATGTACCTTTCTGCACCTGAAATCTCTCCAGGAATCCAAGCCCGGATCTCTGCCTGCTTATCCGACATTACTGCCTGGATGTCTCAGTGCTGTCAAACCAAACATGGCCAAAACTGAGCTCTTTATCCTTCACCCTAAACTCTCCTCCCCCTTCCTCCCCCTTCCTCCCTTCTGTATTTCTGTGGATAACCCTACACTCCTCCCTTTTTCCTCAGCTCGCAACCTTGGTGTCATCTTTGACTCTATTTGCTCTTTCTCTGCACACATCCAACAGATAGCTAAAAGCTGTTGCTTCTTTCGCTATAACATTGGCAAAATGCATCCCTTCCTTCCTACACACATTCCTAAGACACTCATCCACTCACTAGTCTCCCTCCATCGTGACTATTTTAACCTGCTCCTCACTTTGTCCCTCTGAATCATCTTTCTCACCTTCAGTCTGTTCAAACCTCAGCTACACGGCTTATCTTCTGCCAGTGTCGCTATGCTCATGTAACCCCCTTACAAGTGCGTTCATTCTGCGGCTTCTCACTACCTTTCCTCTCTCATCAAACTCTACACTCCTCCTCGGGAACTCTGCTCCTCTGGCAAAGATCCCTTTTATCTGTGCCCTTCTCTGCCACTGCCAACTCCACACTTCATTCCACCTTGCTGCTCCAAATGCCTGGCACAAACTACCTGAGTCCGTGCATCGGTCTCCTCCTCTGGCCCTATTCAAGTCCAGGTGGAAGACCCACATCTTTGAGGCTGTTTTTGGTTCCTGGTGCTCCTCATTCTCTTGTCCTCTACTTATGTGCATCTTGCCATACGCCAGTACTGCTGCTACTAAACATTTGTATAATGCTACAAGATACACGCAGCGCTGCACAGACACGTGTAAAAGAAAGTCCCTACTCATCAGAGCTTACTATCTAGTCAATACAGTCAACACAGTAGCTGTAGACATAGAATACATCTAGGGGAAATGGTAAGGGAAGCACAAAGTTGATTAGGCGAATCAAGATCCGAAAGCAGCAGTAGTGAAGAGGTGAGTTTTTAAGCCTAGATTTAAAAAGAGTCAGAGAAGGCGCCTGACGTACAGACTCAGGTAGTTTGTTCCAGGCATAAGGGGCAGCAAGGTGAAAGGAGAGAAGTCTAGAGTTAGCAATAGAAAAGAAGGACACAGATAGAAGCGATTTGCCAGAAGAGCGGAGTTCCTGAGGAGGGGTGTAAGGAGAGATAAGAGAGGAAAGATAGTGAGGAGCTGCAGAGTGAACGCACTTCTAGGTCAGCAGGAGAAATTTGAACTGGATGCAGAGTCCCCAGTTTTGTGATGTTTTTTCATCTTGATTAGATTGTAAGCTCTGATGAGCAGGGACTGTCTCTTACATCTTTTTGTACAACGCTGTGTACACCTTGAAGTGCTATACAGATAATTAGTAGTGGTAGTGTATGAAATTCTGAACTTGTAAAAATGTAGTATTTGGAGGGTGCAGAACTATTGAAGAGAAAATTAGTTAATTTGTGAACTCACTTTACCATTCATTCACTGCGTTTGCGTGCTGTGCGTATATGCCGATGATATTCAAAGTAACGACTGCTTGTGCTCAGCACTTGGCACTGATGTTTTAGAGTTCAAATTGCAAATGCATGTTTCTTAAATCCCTTAAATTGGGGAGGGTGAGCGAAATATTGTTTCCCCTCCCTGCTCTGTGATGAATGTAGCAATTGCCTTCATATTCAGGGATACATCATATTGAGCATCCCCTTAGCAGACACGTCGTATCTCCAGCATGTCGACATTCCCACAAGACACTTGAATTATTAATGCCCTGGAATCTGCGGGATTCAGCAGATATGTTCATTGTTATTGATGGCAAATTTTAGCCCTTTTATTTCCAAGACGCGTAATGAAACAAGGAGTCCCTGGCTTTACTGTGTTTAGGCTAATTTTGCCTGGGCCGGTGGACTTTCACTGCAATGTGTGCAAATACAATATTTTTTCTCTGTCTCACAGCAGATTGCATGGGAGATCGAGGGAGAATGATTTGGCACTTAATTTATGAACCCCTTTGAGCATTTTCTGCGCACTATATATATACTCTGTGAGGACAAAAATGGTCTAATTACATTTGCTCTGTATAATGAGAGCTTTTAATGACAATTAGTAATTGTCATTAGGGATGTTCAGGGACCTTTTTTTTCTTCAGTTTAGGAAGATGTATTGACTTTCGCAAGATGAAGACTTTATCTGCCCTTTGTGTATCCTCCCATGTGACTGACCAACTCCTTTTTGAATCTATTGCAGAGAAAATAATCCATCTCTCCATTTCGCTGGGGGAGGGGGAGCATGTATGCTTTAAAGTGTTCCTTCATTAGCCTAGCAAAATTGATCTCTCTTTTATTTATATTTGTTATTTATTTGCAATGCTAAGTTAATCTTGCGCTGAGCAGCACTCTTATAACTAGAACAATCCTTATCAGTAGTTCTGTGCCTCTCTTAAAACATACCTATTTTAGGAGGCTTTCGGGCCTCTCTGATGGGTACCGAGGAGGAGATTGACTGCTCTGATACCTCAGTTTTTCTGTCCTGTCCTAAGTGTAATGAGTTTCTTTCAGATTTCTATTTTTATGCTATTGTAAATTGTTTTGATTGTTAATAGAAAAGTGGTATATCAAGAAACAAATAAACCACGAACAACCCCTGCAAATAGACAGCTACTGTTCCTTAAACTCTGCTTTTCTTCGACACAAACACAATGTTTACAGCCTTTGTTATTTGGTGCCAAAAGGGTAACATGTCCAGGTAGAGCAACAGTTTCCAAACTGTTGGTCAAGACACCAAATGGAGTCACATCAACAGTAGATAGGAGGTCACAGATATAGGGCTGCTTCCTCTTCCTCTGGATCTCCAATGTGACCTCTGCCCAGTAGTGTCAGTCACAGGCCCAGCCCTCTCCTTCCAAGTGGAAGGAGCACACACTGACACATTGGGTCCTATGCTGACTGCTGCCTCAGTTGCCACTGCCATCATGCTTGGAGTAAGTGGGGGAGGAAGACGTGGAGGTCTTCCATTTTATTCTTATCATCTAGTGTCACATGAAATTTTGAATGTTTAAAACATAATCATATTGGATACAATTTTGGGAAGAACTGATGTATAGAACATCCTCGGGATTTGTGCTGTGGCCCAGTTGCAGGTCTAGAACTTCAAGCTTTTTGGATATGATTTTTGAATCTGTGTTCTGTCACCCTGAAAAGTCACTTGAGAGACCTGTGTGCTAATGGGCAATAGCCTTAAAGTGGCCTGAGGAGTTTCCCCATTGGGGATGTAGAATTTCCTGTTCTATTATTAGTTGATACTTTGCAACATCAGGCAGAGGAACAAACTAAAACAGTGGAAATTGTAACCAAACAGTTGGCAGTTTTACATGATAAGAGGTTAGATTGTCTAGTTCAAGTTCCAACAGGAACCTAGACTCCTATCAAGCAATGTTGTGACAGTGGAAGATTAGAAAGCTTTGTTGTGATCAGAGTGACTATGATTCACATAAAGTATACTCTTGGCTTATACAGCACCCGGCGGCAGGGGTGGAACTGTAGTCCCGGCGGCAGGGGTGGAACTATAGTCCCATTCAACATTTTAAAGAACTGGCGTCTGACATTGACAGAGGTTTCATCAGTGTCAACGTCAGATGCCGGTTCTTTAAAATGTTGAACGTTTTTTCTCTTTGGACATTGAAGCTTTCACAACTACAGGAATTTTCTCAACCTGATGCAGGGTCAAAATATTGAGACCCAAAACGAGACACGTTGTTACTTTTGGGTTCCATGGTGATTATAAGCTCGAAGAAAAGCTAAGTGTTTAATTTTGTTCACTTATTTAAAAATATTATTAAAAAGGAGAGGTCACAGCGAGGGATTGGATTCAGCTCTAATACCTAGCTGCCATTTTTGGATATGCTGGTGCTGTGTGACAATGCAAAGGAATCCCTGCATACATCGTTGTACTGTAAATCGGTGGATTGCAATAAATTACTATATTTTAGCAGTCACCATTCTTACAAGTTGAAAAGAGTGCTCCCCATAGGGCAGTTCTTGAGGGTGTGCCGGATTTGCTCCAGTGATCAAGATTTTTACATTCAAGCTAAGGATCTCAGCAATAGACTAATACAAAGAGGATATCTAAAGCAGATAGTTCACAAAGCTTACTTACGTGACAGATATGCACAACGTCCCCTTCTATTGCAGAAGAGTAACAATGAAAGTATGGACAAACAGGTTCGTGTCCTCCATTACTTGGATCAGACACAGAAAATAGCAGGAAGCATCTTTAAGCACTGGCACGTATTAGCGATGCATATGGTTTTTCAAGCAGGACCTTGTATTGCCTTTACTCGTGCCCAGAACCTTAAGGATATGTTAATACATTTTGAATTTCCATGCAAGGATCATTGTCTAGGGGGAAGGGACACGATGGGCCATGTGGTCACTGCAGTATGTGTGTTATTTCACTGGACATTGACCAATGGAGTGATCCTACGAGTGTTAAAAAAAAAACAAAAAAAAACCACTTGAAATTAAAAATCAACTGTCAAACTTTGTGGGTGGTATATATTATTATATGCCCATGTGCATGGATTTATGTTGGGAGGACTTGCCGCTCTGTCAAACTATGTCTCAGCGAACACAAATCCCGTCTAGAGTGTTAAACAACGCCAATTGTACTACATTGTATCAGTCATTGACATTCTTGCAATCAACTTTGATGGTTAATTATAGACGGGATTAAGGACCTTCAAGCTGGTCAAATGGAGCAACATTTGGCCAGACTCGAACAGAAATGAATTTTTGAACTTCACGCTGTTCAGCCTATAGTACTAAATGAATCTTTGGATTGGATGACAGTGCTTTGAATTCATTGGCTGGCTGGCTGGCTGTTAGTGCGTCTGCCGTCTCTTTTTAAAAACCTCCTATTGCGGGGTGTTAATATTCCTGAAGGGGGGTCAGTTTTCTGCTTGGTCTGGTCCTGAGGCATCCAAGTAATTAGACGGGCGAAACTTGAGTTAACAATGGGGGTCAAGCAGTAACATCAGTTCTGAGGATTGGGAAATAAAATACAAGCTAAGTTTTTTTCAAACCTTTTAAATGCATTTATAAAATTATAAAAAATTAGGTTAAGGCCTTTGACTGAGAATTGGGGCTTAAAAGAAGGGTGTTGCAACATGAGAATATACCCACAAGTGTAGCCCCCGTTTCTGAGGCCATTCCCACTACCTCAGAAAATGTGTGTGTATCAGAAACGGACTAAAACCGAAGCAAGATTTCCCATAAGAAATAATGTACATAACAGTCTCTCATAAAAGGCAATACATTTGACTTGACAGTAAGAGAGGAAATCATTCTTGGTGTCTGGTTTTAAGCCCCAGGGTTTATTATTTATTAAGTTTACCATAGCTCTTAGTTTGGTTAACCCTAAAGCTGGCAAAGACCCAGAGGTGATATCACACCTACTGTTTGTAGATGATTTTAAGCTCTATTAGTTCCAGTGATAAACATTTAGCCGAACAACTCCATCTAGTAAAAAGCTTCACTGATAACATCAGGATACCTTTTGGTCTGGACAAATGTGCTAAGGCAACCTTCCTTGGAGGAAAATTGAGGACAACCAAAAACATATCTCTGATGACTGTAGCATAAAGGAACTTGAACATGAAGGGATTATATATATACAGTCAAACCTCGGTTTTCATGATTAATCCGTTCAAAAAAGTCTGACTAAAACCGAAACGGACTAAAACCGAAGCAAGATTTCCCATAAGAAATAATGTAAATTCAATTAATCCGTTCCAGACACCCAAAAATATTGACAAAAAATACATTTTATAGAGAATAACTATATTTTTACATACAGAAAACAATGAGAAATACATATAAATGACTAATGAAATGGATAAATGAGCATGTAACATCACTTTTACCTTTATTGAAGACTTTTGTTGGCATATGGGACGCACTCCAGCCAGCTCCAGCTGCTCTCCCCTCCGGGGATCGAGCAATCACCACCAGCAGCGGAGGTGGGAACAGCCATCTTGGCCGGCTGCCCAATTGGGGCTCCAGCCTGCCTTGTAAAAGAGAAGCGCCATCGGGCGCTGGGAGAGGGACACACTCCAGACAGCTCCAGCTGCTCTCCCCTCCAGGGATCGAGCAATCACCACCAGAAGCGGAGGCGGGAACAGCCATCTTGGCCGTCTGCACAATCGGGGCTCCAGCCTGCCTTGTAAAAGAGAAGCGCCAATAAATATGGAAGACAGTCAATCAGCAAGAAAATCAAAATAAAGAAAATCCCACTTCTGGCCACAAGATGGTGCTCCATTTTCAACTGTACGAAAACCGAGACAACGTACGAAAACCGGAACAAAATCTTGATGAAAAAAGTCAACGAAAACCGAATCGTACGAAAACCAGGGCATACGAAAACCGAGGTTTGACTGTATATATAAATAAATATATATATATATATATATATATATATATATATATATATATACATAACACACATATATATAATACCTAGGAATAGAGGGTGGAGCAATAATTCAGTATAAATTATTGAGACAGACCAGCAAAGAGTATTAGAAGAGACTAAAGCTGATTTCTGAAAATTGCACCGACATCAAAGAATAAGATACAAGCCATCAATCAGCTTGCAATCCCCCCGTACTCTTGTTTCACTGTGGAATTGTAGACTAGCCTCTGAAATAGCTTGAGAAACTAGATGTACGAATAAGAAAATTCCTCCATTCCTACGAGGTGGCTTATAAGAATCAACGTATGGCGAGACTGTATGTCTACAGCTGCTACTACTACTTATCATTTGTATAGCGCTACAAGGCATACGCAGTGCTGCACAGACACATATAAAAGACAGTCCCTGCTCATCAGAGCTTACAGTCTAGTCAAGACAGACAACACAATAGCTGAGGGCAAGGATATATCTAGGGGAATGGTAAGGATACTGAGCTGAAGGAAGAATGGGCCTCATAGAAATTGATTATACATACAGGGCAACCATCATAGGCCTCCAAGCGTGCTTAACAGTATCAGTAGATCCGAATGCACACAAAGTGTTACAGTATGAAATTAAACGGCCAGACAGGGCCGGCCCAACCATTAGGCAAACTAGGCAGATGCCTAGGGCAGCTTCTGTGGGGCATCAAAGAGCAAAGCATTCAAAGCTATATAGTAGATTTGGACAGCCAGGGGGGGCATAAGCTTTGCCTAGGGCACCAAAACCTGAACCAACTCTTGGGCCAGCCCTTCGACCAGAGTCTGTATCCATTATTAAACTAGGACAGCCATTCCGATGAATAGAAGGAATGGATGAAAATCCACCAGTATATACAGGAAAGGAGGCAACAGAATTTGCAAAAGAAGAGAAAATGCTCTTTAACGAAGTAGATCTGCAAATGAGAAACTAGAAGTGGTAAATTCATAAATACAGTGGGAAATACAAAGCATTACTCCAGGAGCCATTTGTTGATAAAACAAGGATGCATGAGTGGATAAGGAGAGGCGAAACGAAACCTAAGGAGGAGAGATTGATAGTTGCAGCCCAGGACAGTGGATTATGGATGAAATGGTTCACAGCGAACATAGAGAAAACAGGTAAAACAGACATACTCAGGTTCTGTAAGAAAGGGCTGGAAACGGTTACTCACCTTGTATCTGGCTGTGAAGTTTTAATGGCAGAAAATTTCTACACAGAAAGACACAACTTTCTGTGGCATGTCTCATCCATTAGAAACTTTGTAAGCACTACAGCATTGCTTATCAGAAAAGCACTGGGGATCATGATCCTAATCGAATTACAGAGAATGAAGAAGTTATGACAACTTGGGACATTCTCATTCCGACAGATAAGAAATTGGATGTGAGGAAACCCAACATAGTGGTAAAGGAGAAAATCACCAGAATGGCATTGCTAATAGAGGTGTCCGTTCTAAATGATTATTCTGTGAATTGCTTGAAGAGGGAGAAGATCCTGCAAGAAATGCAGTCAGAGACCAAGAAAATGTGGCAGAAAGATACAGAAATATTTCCCATCATATTGGGAGCCACAGGCCAGATAAAGAAGAATTTCCAGTCATAATCTTCACAAATTACCCATACATGTGACGTCTTATGAACTCCAAAAGGAAGCTCTCTTTGGCACAATGTGTGTACTACGGTGAGCATTAACAGTAAATTTGAGAGTCTGAGATCATACTCCACATACCCTGGCTTACGAATGAAGTTCATGACTCTCTAGTGAAACAGTATTATGGGAGTAGAGATGAGCCTGGCATAGATACTCTGCCTGGACTTCTCAGAGAGCGAGTACCACCAAGGCTTGACCTCGTCATTATCCTTGTTGGGGGCTCCTGATTCCTTCTATGTGGGACACAGTTACCCCATTTGGAGAAATTGTTCCATGATATCTTATATACCTGCCTTTCTAAAATTGGTCTATGGATGTGTCTATGATTTGCACATCTGAATGTCCATTTTCAGACATCCATCTCACAAATAGGGCTTTTAAAATGACCCCCTTAATGTCCATATGATTGCATTATCAGTTGCCTGCTTGTAAATTCCCTTGTGTGCATTTTATGTATATATATTCACATGCAAATAAGCTCATTAGATATTAATGTTGGCTTCTGTTCATTCTCGACAGACCGTTGAGATATGACCTCCTCCCAGAAGGCGGAGACAGAGCAACTAGAGATGCAGTCATAAGGCCAATCCATATTACTTTATTTCTAGGAGGTGCAGGAGAGGTGTTAAGTGCAGTAAAGCCAAAGAGGGTATGGAGGTATGGGTGGGGCTGCTGATATGCATGCCAATTCTGGAGATCCAGGGACCTGTGATCTTGTAGGGGTGGGGTGGGGAGGTTGTTTTGGCCTCAGCCTGTGTTGGGCTGCTTTCTTCTCTTTCCTTCCTTGAGTTCTCCACAGAGTTCCTTGAGACCAATCAGGTTGCTTGGTCTGGAGCAGCCTT
Source organism: Ichthyophis bannanicus (assembly GCA_033557465.1). Taxonomy (NCBI): domain Eukaryota; kingdom Metazoa; phylum Chordata; class Amphibia; order Gymnophiona; family Ichthyophiidae; genus Ichthyophis; species Ichthyophis bannanicus. Next base: position 1,760,269,359 of record CM066032.1, on the reverse strand, counting down.
CCTGGAAGCAATAACCATTGCTGAAGAAAAAAGGGAAAAAGCAACAGGTACTGTTATGCTGGTACTGTTGCAGGCCCTGAAGATATGGTCTCCCCTGCAGCCCAACACAATTAAGGGCAGCATGACCTTAAGTCAATTAGCTGCACAGCAGGTGCCCCTATACAGCTTCGTATGCCATACAGGCCCTGGAGAATCCCACCCCCTTGAAGCCAAAAATAAAAGGCATGCATTGCCTAGCTGCACAGCAGGTGCCTCACACCATTGAACATGCTGAACTGTAAGCTCAAGCATGCTAATTTATATGCTGGCTTGGGCTCAGGTTCCTAATGAGTCAACTTGGGCCACTCTCATAGTCAACATCTAAAACCATGTAGAGGAGGAGTAAAATTATTTCTACTTTGCTGTGCCTGAAAAGCTTTGCTATATTGCTCACTTTTTGCAGAAGCTCCTTGCTTTGGCAGGATAGTTGAGAAAGCCATATCCAAATTGTTGTCTGGAGGTAGTTGTTGACCTAGTCTCCAGAGCAGTGCTAAGGAGTCCCAGGTGTTTCCCTCTCTGACTGGAGCAGGAACTGACTCAAAGTGAAGCCTGTGCTGGAACTGAATTGGTCAGAATTGAAGGGAAGCCCAGCTAAAACAGTTGGGTTTATATATATCTATATATCTATATCTATATATATTGTGATGAGGAGAGCCCTGCTGAACCGATGGAAATAGGAAAAGATAGTGAATATATCTTTAAGGAAAGAGACATTCCTGAAATTCACAGGTTCCAGACTGCAGTCAAAGAAAGAAAGCACGGGGTTGATAGAGCCAGTTTGCCACACCCAAGCTCTGCTGACGTAAGTGCAAGCTTAGGGGGTAATGGCAAACACCTGTGCAGAGACAGAGAAAGGCTAGCTAAGAAGCAGCCTTATAAACCCTGCTCAGAAGGGGAGAAGGGGGTTCAGGATCAGGTTGCGGTTCAAACTGTTTGTGTTCCAGTTCCAGTCCAGAATCATGGGCAGGTTCAGAGAGTTCAGCGTGTTTCAGCTGTTCCAGGAGTTCAGAGAGAGGAACTCAGAGGAGGAAACATCAGGGGAAGGAGAAGGACGTGGAAGAAGCCTGAGAGCCAAGAAACCACGTGTGCTTTGCTTAGAGAAAGAAAGCAGGGAAGTCTTCTACCTCGGGTCTCGGATCGAAGGTTTCAAGCTGCTCAAAGGTGGGTGAACAAGGCTATAGCTAGAAGTAGCCAGAACCCAGCCTGGAGCAAAGAACCGTGGCTGAACAGCGGAGAGGAACCAAGGCAGCTGAACCAGGGAGAGAGATCCCATACTAGAGGTACAGACATTCCTTACCGGGGAAACAGTGCTGGAGGGAGGTCCAGGGATTTCCCCAGAGCATTCACCGAGGAGCAGATTGTGGGAGTTCAGAGCCAGACATATATGCTTTAGAACAAGAGGATATGCAAGTGGACTGTGCGGAGCAAAGCTCCATATCAGGTGAATTGCCAATGGATTGTACATTATGCCAGACAGAAGCTATGAAAGTTGTTGATAAGAAATGCTTGATAAAGAAAGGTCTTGAGAAGCAGTGTGAATGAACCTAGTTTTGTTTTACTAAGAAATACCTACTAACTCAAGAGAACGTTGCCAGCTTCTACATTTTTGTGTTTAAAGGAGCAGAAGGTAAATGAGGACATTTAACTTTGCTTAAACAGAGAAGCTGTATTTTGTTTTGCTGATTATCTTATGAAAACAACTGCACATGTTTTAAAAGTTTATAAAGCTTCCTCAGTTCCAGCTTATGTATAATTTCTGAAGTATTGCTTGGAGAAGAATATCCTGATGTTGCGTGTTTGAACCTTAGTGCTTTTTGGGGAAAAATAAACTTTTGTCTTTGCCTTTAACCCTTGGCTTACACGACTATCCTTGAACGAGGAAAAGCTACAAGTCCCAGAATGCCTCCCTGTGGACAAGAATAGTGTTTAATTCCTTTATTAGAGGACTAAAATTGGCAGCCGTATGCCTCTAGGCCCTCGGCCGGGGCTGGGGTCACGACAATATCTATCTATATATATCTATATCTATCTATCTAGCTATATGTATGTATGTATATATATGTATGTATGTATATCTTAGGGGTGGGCATCAATTAAAATTTTAATTGGAACCAATCATACAGTTAAACATTTTAATTGTGTGATTAATCACAATGGATTTATTATTATTATTAAAGACTTATAAAGCACCGCAACATACGAAGCGCTGTTCAAACATAGAAGAGAGACAGTCCTTGCTCATCAGAGCTCACAATCTAATAAGACAGAAAACAAAATAAGTTACATAATACAAATAGCAAAAATGTACAGGACAAAGTAAGCAAATGTTGATAGAGAGATCAAGATAGGGTAAGACAGGAATGGAAAGCAATAGTGAAGAGGTGGGATTTTAGTCTGGACTTGAAAATGGCCAGGGAGGACGCCTGGCGCATAGAGATAGGAAGACTATTCCAAGCAAAGGGTTCTGCCAGTTGGAAGGAGCGAAGTCTGGAATTGGCAGTACAAGTAAAGGGCACAGATAAACGAAGACTGTTAGACGAGCAAAGCAACCGAGAGGGGGTGTAAGGAGAGATGAGAGATGAAAGGTACTGGGGGGCAGAAGAGTGAATACATTTATAGGTCAGGAGGAGAAGTTTAAATTGGATACGGAGACGGATGGGAAGCCAATGAAGCGACATGAGGAGAGGAGTGATGTGGGAAAAACGAGACTGGCGGAAAATGAGTCGAGCAGCGGAGTGTTGAATTTACTGAAGAGGAAAGAGTGGCTTGCAGGGAGGCCGGCAAGGAGAACGTTACAATAATCAAGACGGGAGGTGATTAAGGAGTGGACAATCAATTTAGTGGTGTCAACAGAGAGGAAGGGGCAAATTTTGGAAATATTGTATAGAAAGAAACGACAAGTTTTAGCAATGAGCTGGATATGTAAAGAGAAAGAGAGGGAGGAATCGAAGATAACACCAAGGTTACGTGCTGAAGAAACAGGGAGGAGTACAGAGTTATCAACAGAGAGAGAGAAAGGGGAAAGAGGAGGGGAAGCATTCAGGGGAACGATAAGAAGCTCAGTTTTGACCATGTTCAGTTTTAAGCGGCGGTGGGACATCCAGGCAGCAATGTCAGAGAGGCAGAGTGAGATCTTAGACTGGATATCAGGAGAGATAGCAGTTGCAGAAAGATAGATTTGAGAGTCGTCGGCATAGAGATGACAGTGAAAGCCATGGGAAGAGATAAGGGTGCCAAGGGATTGGGTATAGAGAGAGAAGAGGAGTGGACCTAAGACGGAACCCTGAGGAACTCCTACAGGTAGTGGGGTTGAAGAGGAGGAGGAGCCATCGAAGCACACACTGAAAGAGGGATGGGATAGATAGGAAGAGAACCAAGATAGTACAGAGTCTTTGAATCCAAGTGAGGATAGGGTGATAAGAAGAAGGTTATGGTCAACAGTGTCGAAGGCAGCAGAGAGATCAAGAAGAATGAGGACAGAGTAAAAGCCTTTGGACTTTGCCAAGAACAAATCATTTGAGACCTTAGTAAAAGCAGTTTCAGTGGAGTGTAGGGGACAGAAGCCGGATTTTAAAGGATCCAAGAGGGTATGAGAGGAGAGGAAATCAAGACAAAGATGATAGACTGCACGCTCAAGTAGTTTAGAGACAAAAGGAAGGAGAGAGATGGGACGATAGTTAGAAAGACAAGTGGGATCAAGTGAAGGGTTTTTGAGGAGGGGTGTAACCACAGCATGCTTGAAAACAGAAGGGAAGGTTGCAGTGGAGAGAGAGAGATTAAGAATATGAGAAATAGAAGGGACAAGAGATGAAAAGATGGAGCTAAGGAGGTGGGTGGGGATTTAAAGTACCTATCCCCTCTTTCAATCAGTCTCTCTCACTAGCATCTCTTCTTTCCCCCAATAGTGTGTCTTGTGCTCTCCATGCTCTAGCCCAGGGGTGCCAACTCCGGCCCTGGTACACCACGATCCAGGCTGGTTTTCAGGATGTCCCTAATAAATATTCATGCATACAGTGGGTGGCAGTGGATGCAAATATACCTCATGAATATTTATTAGGGACATCCTGAAAACCAGGCTGTATCGTGGTGTACTAGGACTGGAGTTGATCACCCCTGCTCTTGCCCATTCACCACTGTTACCTGTGCCAGGCACCCGCATGTGCTATGAGCGTGCACATAATGAACGTCCATTTAGGTTTTGATGTGGCACTGCTCGGCACGTTAGGGACCCCAGCAGACCGATGCAGGCCTTGCCAAACATTGCTGTTTCTGCTTGGACCCACCTCTATTTCTGGATTCATGGCTGCATTGGGGAAAACTCTCCCCAGTGGCCTGCCAGTGTAGCTCTACCCCTATATCATACCTGTTCACAGAAAAAATGCAGAGCTGACCCATCCCGGAAGACATAAAAATAATGTTTTTTCCACCTGTTAAAGGAAGAGATACTGGTCTAGCAGGTTAAAATTTCATAAACTCATTAAAATTACTGCTGTAGTTAAGCAAGCAAACAAACAAACAAAAAAACAATCACATTAAGATGCGTTAAAATGCAGCATAGCTAATTGTGGTGTTAGCAAAATAAATGCCCATCCCCTTATAAAATATAATTGCATTAAAATAAACAAAAGGAAGACAGAAGGTACAATATATGGGAGGGTGTGCCTGACTGGGAATCTTGCAAGTTGCTGTAATACCTGCTTTTTTTATGCCAGCATGTGTGTGTACTGTGGTATGTTCAGCATTTGCTCTGTGCAGCGGCAGAACCAGCATTTGGTGAACACAGTGGTGAATCCAACATCTGTGCGTGCTGCTGTTGTGTAATTGCAAGATAGCATTTGGTGATATAGCTGTGAAACAAGCAAAATGTGCAAGCTGTGATACTAGCATTCTGTGTATAATAGTCAGTGTGTCCTGCAGGGAAACCACAAGGGGTATGTTTACTAAACCGTCTTAATGTTCCCGGCGCTAGTTGCAGCGATAATGTGAAGGATGCCATATAAGGAGTGGGCATTCCGGTCTTAAGGTTGCAATCGTGGGTTATCGCACGATAAAGTGTGCCGTGTCCATTATCGCGCGATAGAGGGAGCCGCGCATGTTACCGCGCGTTAACCTTAACTTCGTGTGCTGACCTGCAATCACAGCAATAGAGGTGTAGCACACTGGTTAATACAATGACTGCTGAAACGGGGGTCATGAGTTCGATCCCCCAGTGGGCTTAATGAGTAAGGCTGTCTGAGGAATTACCCTTTTCTTTAAATCAGTGCTGTCTGAGGCATTTTCTTTTTTAATTTAAATTAGTGCTGCCAGCAAACAGACCCTCACAGTGGCGTAACCTAAGGTGCCGCATAAGGCGCCGTATAAGGCACTCCAGAGGGCCTTATATTCGCCCCCAACCACGTAATAGACGAGGGTAACGTCTCATCACCCACAATCACATCAGTGCCCTGGTCAGACCACCACAGAATCAAAATAGAAATCACAAACCGAAAGGGAAAACCTAACAAGACACAAAACGCAACACATGGACAAAGAAGATTCAAAGCTTTCAACAAAGACCAATTCCTACAAGACACGCTACCTCACCTTAACCCCGACACACACGATCTGGTTAAACAAGTCGACAATTGGAACAATACCATCAGCGCAGCAGCTAAAACCAAAGCAAGCGCAACAACAAAAACTAAGAGACAACACGCACCATGGTACTCCAAAAGCATACGCAATGCAAAAAGAGATCTAAGAAAGTTGGAACGCCGCTGGAGACGCTCCAAATCTCCATCCACACAGGACTTATACCTATCTCAACAAAAGAAATACAATGAGCTTATCAACGAGACAAAAAGAGAGCACCACACAAACACCATCCAGAAAGCCTACAACAAACCCAGAGAACATTTCGAGATAGTAAAGGATCTAACCAACAAACCAAGCCCCGACAAAGACATACAGATCGACCCACAAACCTTTGCAGAACATCTTCAGGAGAAATTAGGCCGCTCACCACCACAAATGTTTACAGGAACCAACAACTCAACCATACCCATCACGAGTTGGGACAAGTTCCACACTCCTTCCACAAAACAAATCTCAGATATCATCTCAACTCTCAACACGAACACCGCACCCACAGATCCATGCCCGGCCCCATGGATCAAGGCAACCAAGGAAAACTTCCTCAGCCACATACACAACTTGGTAAGCAACTCCCTGACCCAAGGAACCATGCCAGAACAGCTGAAACTAGCCACCATAAGGCCAATCCCCAAGAAAACCAACCTAGAAAAAAGCAATCCAGCAGCCTACAGACCAATCTCCAGCATGGTCTGAGCGGTATATCAAATTCAAATAAACATAAACATAAACATATACCGCTGCTGGCTAAAATTATAGAGAAGGAAGTGCAACAGCAACTCCAGGATCACATCGACGAGAATGCCCTGCTAGATATGCATCAACATGGCTTCCGCCCAAACCACGGAGTTGAAACACTTCTACTATACCTATTCAATGACATCATACAGACCATAGACAACTACAATCAAGGAACTCTAATGATCTTCGACATCTCAGCGGCATTCGACACCGTGGACCACAGAATCCTCCTGACCAGACTACAGAACACTGGAATAACCGGCACAATCCTGAATTGGTTCAACTCATACTTAACAGACAGACAGTTCCAAGTTAAAATTGGAACCAAAACCTCTCAACCCACGAAAATCAAGCAAGGAGTGCCACAAGGATCCGCACTATCCTCACTACTATTCAGCCTATACATTCAACCAATCTGCGACATCATGAGAGCCCACAAAATAGACTACACAATTTACGCAGACGACGACATGATTTACACGCCAATCGACCTCGACAACCCCGACTACACCAAGATAACAAACTGTCTCGACAGCATGTCCACTTGGCTCACGCACAACAACCTAGCCATAAACCACAACAAGACAGAAGCACTCATCATCACATGAAATACCAACTTCAACCCCCCACCATTCATCACAATCAACAACACGGCAATACCACTGAAGGACGAAGTGAAATACCTCGGAATAACTCTTGACAAAGAGCTGAACTTACAATCACACATCAGAAGAACCGCCAGAAACGCATACTACAAAATGAGATAATCAGACGCCTCAAGCCTCTACTCTCCCATGAAGACTTCCGCACAGTCTGCCAGGCACTCATAACCCCCATACTCGATTTCTGCAACCTGATCTACAACGGAATACCAAAGCAATCACTCAAACCACTTCAAATGGCTCAAAACACAGCAGCCAGAATAATCACCGGCTCCCCAACCCAAGCCCACATCACCCCCATCCTCAAAGACCTCCACTGGCTCCCAATCAGCCACTGCATCAAATACAAGATGGTCTTGAACATATTCAGAATCAGACACAAGAGCTCAGCACTCAGCCTCCAAGCCCTCATACTCCCTGACACCAGCAACAGACCAAGAAGAAAAACCACCGCAGACACACTCAGCACACCAAGCAACTACACGAAAGCTTGCAAATCCACCACACAGAGAGCTCTATCACTGGCGGCTCCATCAATATGGAACTCCCTCCCTCACGACCTACGATCCACTGAAGATCTGAAGGACTTCCGAAAACACCTGAAGACTGTACTCTTCACAGAGCACTACGGCCAAAACGCATAACCAGAACCTACAGACTTGGCCCAACCCCGGACTCAATCACAGCTCAATCACAACCAGCAACGGACCCAGCGAATCCATGTATATACTGTATATAGCGCACACTATAAATAGCTCACTCTAATCAGCACATCTGCACACATGCACCCTCACTGTATATATCCTCACCTAACACACACAACAATTACTAGTGATCGTTTGCTGTGCTCACCGCCTTGATTGAAGGATAAGGCGGGATAGAAATACCCCTTAAATAAAATAAATAAAAGGTGCACTGTCCGCCAAGGCACCTTATAATGTTCCCTATAGGGTGCTTATGAGGCACCTTAAGGTTACAGCACTGTGAGGGTGTTTTTGCTGGCAGCACTAATTTAAATTAAAAAAGGAAATGCCTCAGACAGCCCTATCAAATAACACCACTGTGGGATCAAATCCATGACCTCTGCCTCCACAGTCAGTGAAGTAACCAGTGGGCTACAGCTCTGTAGCTACTAACAAACCCCTGGCTGGCTACAGAAGGACTGCAGGTCACCACACAAACTGTCTGCTGTGGTTACCAGGATAGGGCTAACCCACCAGTACCCATGATGCACTGCACATGCAGATCAGCAGTCTACAGATGATCACAAGATGGGGTATGCACCCCCACAGCACCTTGGGCTGGTAGGGGGAACTGACCGTGTGTGTTACTGGCACAGAGTAGCTACAGACCGTCACATTGTGTGGGTACTGTGCTCACCCTGAGGGCGAGGTGGGGCGCCCAGCACCAGGTCCGCAGCACCTGGCTTAGCTGAGATAGGCTATGCTGCAGATCGCCATCAGTGCCAGTGTGTGATAGGTAGTCCGTGCAGACACACCTAGGATACACCTGTGTCCATCCATATTTCCCAGTCATGTCTAGCCCTTGTGGACTATGATGCACCCAGAATAGTGCATATCCTGTGTGGGTGCCATGGTCACATGATTTAAGTGAAGGGGGATGTTTGGACCCATAAGTGGATTATGTAGCACCACCCAACCCGCCCTCTGGGACTCAGGGTGGGGGACAGGATCTCCCACCAACAGATTCATATTCTACATCACTGCAATGGTGGCAGTAGAGGGGACCATCAACCCCAGTCCTACTGGGGAACGGGCACCCTACAGGGCAGTCAGTGTAGATCTGTACACCTCCATAAGGCAATGGCAGACAGACAGTAGGCCTAGAAATGCTCAGCTGCCCCCCACCACTATCTGACATTCTCCAGCAGCGAGCACAGTGAGTCTCCAGCCGCTGCACCCTGCAAGGTGTTCTAGCCATACACATACTAACTGCAGACAGTCTGCTAGCTTGTACATAGTGCATGTTCCTGGAGGAGATGTGTGCACCCAAAACTGGGATGTGAGCACACACACCAAGCAGATAAGTCAGTGATTGGGCCCCAGAAAAGAGAACTCATAAATATCACTTGAGAGAAATACTATATAGCACTATGGGGGAACCTAGCCATGCCGTGGTCACTGCTCAGTCAGGGTGAGAGTGACCTCCCAGCAGGACATGCTGTGGCCACCCTGTCCGTGCAGTTGGTGGTGGGCACTACAATGTCCCAGTCATTGCCCTTTGCCCTGTGCTGATGCATCCTGCCCAGGCCACCCTGTCCGGGCCATACCCACAGTAACTTGCTCCTCATTATGCACATTATCAGGCTAACACTGGAAACAGTGCAGGCAGTGTGGGCTGAGTAAGATGTAGGCAGCCCCAACACACTGGATAGACAGACACACACTCCCACACCTATGCCAGCATTGTGTAAATATAAAGGCTTTTGGCAGCCCTGGCCACCACACCAGTCCTGGGCACAGTGCAGGCATTGCTATGGTACGCAATACTGTTGGGGTCACACTCCAGGGTGGTAAACACCGTCAGAAACCAAAACTGAAACACACTCCACAGATATCAGAAAGGTTGCTATGATGCAGCTCTATCAGCAAATTGTCCTTAACTTAGGAATTGTTATCTGCCATTAATCATAGCAACTTTTGATATATGTGTAACGTATTCCCAAGTTTAGGGCGGCATTGGTAAGGTATGCAAGTGCTAGTATTGGGAGATGCTGCTGCGCGCAGGGCCCAACAGCCTGACTCTCCATGAGGCTTTGGCTAGTGGAGCCTGTGGGTGTAGGTGTTTATGCCCCTGTTGGCCACTGCTCTAGGGCTGAGGTTCCCAACTCCGGTCCTGGTGGGCCAAACACTGTTCAGGTTTTCATGCTGTCCCTAATGAATATGCATGAGATACATTTGCATACAATGGGGGCGGCGATACAAATGCAGCACAGGCATATTTATTAGGGACAGCATGAAAGCTGAATGGTGTTTGGCCCTCCAGGACTGCAGTTGGGAAATTCTGCTCTAGGGATTGCACATGTTTATGGTGTCTGTGCTCTGTAGGGTAAAATATAGGCATTTCAAGCATGTTTATTTTATCTGCATTAAAGATTCCGTCTTTATTACCACGGTTTAGTACTGGGTAAAATATGGGGAAAGGGTTGGCAGGAGCCACAGCTGGGACTTGAACTTGTGACCTTCTGCTCCTGAACACACTGGCTGTGTGTACTGCACCACACTGTTGCCACAGGGACAGTTTATTCCCTGGGGATACCATGACTGTTCGTCAGACAGACCCTGTCTGTTGCATTGCACGGCACCCACCTAAACGGGGCTAGGCCATGGTCTGCTGTGGGCAGATGCCACTGCCCCCTCTGCTACCAGCACCCCTCCGCCACCATGCTGCCATGCCATTATGCCAGTGGTGCTGGTGGTGCGCAGTCCCAGGCCATCCATTATGCCGGTAGGCAGCTGCCTATGGTGTGGGTTCTCGGGTAGGGGTGCCTACATGGACATGCATGCTTCCCCCCCCCCCCCCCGCACCGCCTGCCAATGTTATGTGCCCTTGGGGGTACCTGCTGGGTAATCTCCCCTGTGACACTGTGGGACACACACTCATGCCCATGTTGGAACCTCGTCAGTTGCTGTCTTGCTGCTTTACAGTTTCGGGATTCCTATGTGCCACCTAGGCATCTGCCTAGCCCGCACTGTGCCCCAGCTGGACCACAGCATGTGCCGCCTGCAGCCCCCTGTTTCCCATTTACAGCATCAGTACAGTTGCCCTTGCCTACGTGCCCACTCTGCTGTTGCTGCACATTTGCACGGCATAGCAAACCTGCCCAATCTAAATGACAGAAACCCTGATCAGCGCTATTTCAATGTGGGATCATTCACTTTGTAGGGGGACAGAGCATAGACCCTTCCAAACATGATATCTTAATTTATACGCTTTGTCAGTAGTGTTGCTTTATGTTTATCATTAATATCACTATTGGCCAGCTTGGTTATTGGGATTTTAGATGTGGTTCTGGTCCTTTTATATGTTTATTTGCCTTTTTGGTCCCTGCACATGTATCACAACTATCACTTTACTGGGTTTCCCTGCCTTTGCTGCACATTGCTGACTGAAATTGTTTCTCTTTCCTGCAAATGTGCCTTAAAGCGAGGGTTTCACTGGCGTTAGTGTTCAGACCCAGATTTCACAGCGTTAGTGTGCCTGGAGCCTCTCCCCTCCCACTCTCCGCCCCTTGACCCCTTCTCTCCGCCCTCTGAGAAGCTTTACTCCACCCTTCAGACCCGGATTTCACAGCGTTAGTGTGCCTTAATGCCACCGCTGCATTATCGCACAATAGGTGACGTCGTCGCGCGATAAGGTGACATCGTCGCACGATAATACCACCGCTGCGATGTTAAGATGGTTTAGTAAACATACCCCCAAGTCTGTTTATGTGCTGTTTGCGGTTGTCATTTGTATTGTGGCTGTTCTTCCGGTACTATTTGGGCTCTGCAATCTGTGCACGCCATATATAGTTTTTGGTTGCTGCAATTCTGGACACTGTTTTATTTGAGGGTTGTACTCTTTGTGCACTCCACGTCTGGCTTTGGAGTCATCAATCTCTGCACACTCCATCCCTGGTAAACTGGAATTGGCATGCTTGGTGTGCTCTGGAGTTCACATGCTAAGCACACCCTGGATATTTTTTTAGAGTTGTATGTGGTGTGCCTCGGGGTGTTGGTCCAGAGTCCACATACGGTATTTATGATCTGTGCGCTTCCTGTGTATTCCAGTGAAAGTGTATGTACACTTGGTACGGTCATGGAGCCAGTCTTCAGGATGCATTCTGTTCATTCGGCTGTGGGAGACGTGGCCCCTGGGTGCTGTAGTCATTGCATGAAACCAGTGCTGCTCTCTATTTTTGTGCTAAATCGAGGCTACAGTTTGCCACTGTGGAGCCAGCACATTCCGTTCATGCAAAGGTAGGTTAGGCTAGTCCTTGTTGAGATGATCTGTGCTAGTTGTGGTGGCGATTGCAGGTGAGGAGACCTAATGATTTTCATAGTAGTTGATCTTACTTGTAGAAGGTACTAGAATTAAGTCATGTGCTTACTCGCTATTGTTCGTTTCTCTTCCCCTCACTCCCCATATTTTTATTGTTGAAATGTTCTGGAAGAGTACAAACAAATAATTCCATTGTTATCAATCATGGCAGGATTTAACAAGAACAGATGCAAACATACCTCTAAACATATTCCCATTAATATCATCAGTGCCCATAGGCCCTACCATTTCAGATTTTTATTTATATTAACTCTTCCTCAAGCATTTCTTTCTAATTTATATACTTACCAAGTCGTCCATTCTTTCATACTCATCACCAGTCACTCGTCAGCCACACATATCCCTTTCCCCTTATTCCCCCCCCCCCTTCCCTCCCACCCCCTTTTCTGGAAGCCTAAGCTCCCAAGAGGCCGTTTAAGACATCAACTCTCTCCAGAGCTGGAGTGTGACTGCTTCTTCCTTTACCCAAAATTTCAAAATTACTTTTTTAAAAAAGTAATAGATATATGCTCAAGTTTCCTTTATGATGTTCTAACCTGTCTGTCTATGAGAGCAGTGCTATCATCCAGGAGCAGCAGACCATATGTCCCTTCCACTGTGACTTCTATAACGTCCTCAATAATTATCAAAGCTTCAAACTATAAACATTTTAATTTATCACATTCCAACAAAAAGTGTACCTCCTCCTTCTAATTTTGCATTTAATCTAGGTATCTTCTTGCCATATCGGCAAGTGTGCCCCTCATTCACTAGTTTTGTAAGCCTGTGAAAGATTTTGTATTGCATTTCCTTTGAGGTTTCACTAGGGCAGGGGTTCTTAACCTTTTTACGACTGCAGACCCCCAATGGATTGCCCAGGATTTATTTATTTTATTTATTTAGCTGCATTTATATCCCGCTTTTCACCGGGTCAAAGTGGTTGGGGGATATATTTAACACGAGGGGATATGACACACATACACTAATACTTACAAGGAACATGGGCAGTGGAGGGTTAAGTGGCTTGCCCAAGACCACAAGGAGCACCTGTGGGACTAGAAACCCCAGTCCTTCCGGCCCAAGGTTGCTGTCCTCTAGTGGGATTTGAACCACCTACCTTCCGGCCTGTGGTACCTTGCCCCAACCACTAGGCTACGCCTCCCTCATAGGATGTCCCCATAACCCCTTAGCCAGACTGCCAAAATTATATATATGTATATAGCTAGAAACAGAATAGTTCAAAGAAAATGTTATGGATTTTATCATAGATATTCACATCATAAATACACAAGCTAGCTATAACTAGTGAGATTTTTGCTGCTGTTTTTGTGCAGTCAAAACAGGGAATTGAGGTACAGTTACTGACAATGTTACTCACATGTCATCTGACACATCAAGTTGATTTCTCCACTTTGATTTCATGTTTACTAATGAAGAGAAAACTGTTTCACAGAGATAAGTAATGTTTTACCATCTCCAGTAAGAATATCGTCAAGGATTGGAAAGTTCGCTAGATTTCCATTTTCAACACGATGACTCCAAATAAGTAATTTCCTTGTAAATGTCACAAGCTTTCCCCTGGCTTGAATAATGTTCACATCCCTTCCCTGCATCGACATATTCACATCGTTGAGGAGATGTTCATCCTCAAAATGGTTTGTAAGGGAGCCATCTGGAGCACACAGGGCTTCACTAGGCTTTCTCCAATTGTGTGAGACTTCTTTTCTTTGGCAATCATACATAACTTTGTAGAAGGGTTCCAGAAGAGGTTTCCCAGGAGGAGCAAACCATATGAGGAACCAGTTCCTTTCTGATCATAACAAATTCTTTTCAACTTGAAAGTTCCAATCGAGGTTCCAACATGATTACTGTGCTTGATTTTGAGATGTTCACTCAGTCCTGATGGCTTCAAATTTCCATTGCTCACTACCAAATCGTAAATCATGCATTTAAGTTCCACCTCTTTTTTTCATACAGGTGAAGCCAAAATCAACATATTCATCTTTCCAATTCCATTTTTTAACAGATGACATTTTGCAACAGATCTGTAAAAAAATAAAAAAAATTAAATTTCAGATGGAAAATATTTTTTTTACGAAGCAACAATATCCGAGAAAAAATATTTCAAAATAGACACTCACTTTTAACAAATAAAGTTGTGCATAAGGGCTGGATGGGGTGGAGTTTGTAGAAAACAATCTAACGCTGATGCCACCAACATAGCAACTAGCAACACGGGGAAGTGGAAAGACGTCCATGTTGAGTGATCTAATCGCTGATTGGTAGCCGCCTCGCCACCTCATTCCATGTTGATAACTGTTTAAATTTTAATCTAACAACATCTTTTCTAATTGTTCAGAGATCCAGTCCCATACCCCCAGTTAAGAACCCCTGCACTAGGGAAACTCTTCCAAATTTCCCAAAAGAACTGACCTAAATCATTCAGCTGTAGGTGTGATCTACTCTGTCTTTACTTCTATTATCTCATAAGGTACTCAAGCTACATTCAAACTTCTTTTGCCAATCTGATTCCAATTTGCTAAAGTTTTTAGGTGTTGGGGGTACCTTCATTGAATTGTGATCAAAATCAGTACATCAGAACCCCCTAGGATCGTTTGCCTTTAGTTTAATATCTGACTTGTATATGTTGTGAATTGGGAAAACCCAATTTCTGTTTCACTTGGTCAAATGAGGGGAACTCCTCATGCAGCTGCAACATATGCCCCTTGTTTTCAGCACCCCTTCTCCCTCTGATATTGAAAATGGGTTTGTCCCATATCAGCCAGGAAGTTGGTGTTGCAAGTAAACTGTAAAAATGGGAATACCCCTGTCATCCCATCTCCTTTAGTCCTCCACCATTTCAAACCCAGTGGCCTTCCCTCACCTGACACTGTTGTTGCTGGGTTCTGTGCAGTAAATTTAAAGGAGTCCACTGCTGTGCCAGAAAACCCTTGCATATAGAATGATAATCAACGGTGTATACATCATATATAAATATTATATATATACACACACACACATATGTATCTTGCGTCAAGGCAGTCACTTTGAAAACCCTCAAATCTGGCAATCGAACACCCTCCCTACCTAAAAATTAATTTTGAGGAGGCAATATGACTAATGCCTTTCTACTGCATTTCTTCCTTGAATTTTACCCAGATTGGGAGCTATTAAGAGAGTATATAACAGCCTGAGAAAAATAACCATTCCATATCGTCCTGCTAGACTAGTCCAGACAAGTAAGTTTATTTATTTAGTGTCTCTTCTATACCGCGCTCTTTAAGATCAGTACGGTTTACATACAACAGTAACTTATACAGTGTGGTTGAGGCTACACTGTATTTACAATGAAACAGGTGCCGTAACTTGGACATAACTAGGGTAACTATATACAAGTTGGTAAACCAAGTCACAGGTCCAAAGTGAGGATGGTATTTGGTTAGAGACTATTTACAATAATAAGGATACTGTACATACTAATATTTTCATGGTGTGTGGTGGCGCCAGTAGGAGTGACTACATCACTGCGTGCTGGGTGTGCTTGAGAGGCATTCGTGGTGGGGGGTGGCTGTTTGTGAGTTGTCATCGGAGTAGTGTATGAGGAAAAGGTGATGCTTCAGCGCCTTCCTGAACTGGGCGAGGTCGGTGATTGCCCGGATGGTGGTAGGAAGGACGTTCCAACATCTGGGTGCGTAGAACGTAAATGCCCTGTTTATCGTTGCTTGAGTGCATTTTGTTATTGCCTGTGGGACTACCAGTGTGTTTACGGCTGCTGATCTTCTGGATCTGTTAGGGGGTGTGGGGTGGATTAGCTCGGTGAGGGAGGTGGAGAAGCACTTGTTGATGGCCCCTTGAAGGTCATTAATAGAATCTTGAAAGAGAGTCTGCAGTGGATCGGCAGCCAGTGGAGGTGTTTCAGGATTGGTGTTACATGATCCTCCCTTGAAGCTCCATGTAGTATTCTGGCAGCAGCATTCATTGCGAGTTGGAGTGGATTCAGCGTGGTTTGCGGGAGTCCATGCAGAATGGCATTGGGGTAATCGAAATGGGGGATTACCAGCACTTGATAGATTGTCTGGAGATCATCTGGATCTAGCAGGGGTCGTAGATGCCGGAGTGTCTGGATCTTGAGGTAGACTGCCTTGACTGTGTTTCTTATATGGGTTTTCATGTCCAGCCGTTGGTCCAACGTGACCCCTAGATAACGAATTGTGGGCTTGGTTAACAACTCAGCATCTGTAACCTTTAAAGAAGTGGGGGGGGGGTGAATCCTTGTTTTTTCGTAATGAAAAGGATGTCTGTCTTGTGGACGTCTGTCAAGTGGGTTGAGTTCCCCTACCAGCTGATTGGGGAGACACAGAACTAATGGAAAGCCCAGGGTTCAATGACATCACTCCTTTGCCTCAGCCACTAGAGGTCTCCTCAGTATTTCTTTGTCTCCAGCAAATGGTTGATGGATTTTCTCTTTTCTGATGAAAATCTGAGATTGAGAGGAAAAGATTGATTAAACACTCGTGAACGACCACCTTGAGGTTGACTCGCTCACTTGAGTGCGACGTGGGAAGGCTCCACTAGAATGCAGTCTTTTCAGTAGCCAGGAGGAGGGAAAATTGGTTCAGTTCCATGCTCTTATGATAAGAGCCTGTTGAGCAGCCACAAAATTGGAAGGATCTGGAAGAGTGCAACAGCTGCACACAGCCTGTGCCCCCCTCCCTCCTCCTCTGTTCCTCCCTCCTTCCTCCTCTGTCACCCCCCCCCCCCCCGCTCTTTCCCGAAGATTGTAGGAGGCTCTCAGAGGGATCTGCCTGCCATCCACCTTAAACCCAGTGCTGCTGCACTAGTGAAACAGTATTATGGAAGTAGAGCTGAGCCTGGCATTGATACTTTGCCTGGGCTTTTCAGAGGGTGAGTACCACGGCTTGACCTTGTCATTATCCTTGTTGGAGGCTTCTGATTCCATCTAAGTGGGATGCAATTCAGGATAGATTGCTGACACCTTTGGCGCAGTGTAGGGTTTTCCAGCCGTTTTCTGCATGTGTTAGTAGTGTTTTCTCCTATTGTGTGCCTGGCATTTGCATGATCTGTATGCACATTCTGCAAAGCGACTCCAATGCTCGTTCCTACCCTAGCACCTGTAATGAGCATTGCAGTAAAAGTGCGTTCAATGTGCACGCAGCAAAAGCACAGTTAACATATGCCTTCAAGCCGCCGCAGCCTTAGCGCGCGCTGTTTTGATACTTACCTTAACTCTCTGTCTTTTTCCAGGAAACGTTGTTTGAACTATGGCAAGCATAGTGCCTCATCTCCTGATTCTGGAATCTGCTCTTGTGGCATGGCAGTTTGAGTCATTTCTGTAGGGCCTTCTCCCCTCTTTTTCAGTCGAGGGATCCAATTAGTCTGGCTTTGCCTGCCTCAGGGCAAGAAGTGATGCATTGCTCTAAGGGTAAGGATATCCAGCCAACCGGAGGTTCCGGCAAGCATGCTGTGAGCCTTTAATTGTCCTCTAGGGGTTCTGTGGTGGCTGTGTCCCCTGGTATTGGGGGATTATTTCTGAGAGGAGCGCTTCCAAATTCCAGATTGTCCTCCCTGGAATTCTTTCTTTTTGCAGCAGACCTGGTCCTTTTGGCATGGAAATTCAGATCCTACAGTCTCTGTATGCCCCCGGGTGCTGTCTCGTGCAGGGCAGGAGGAGAGTGGAAGCCCTGTTCGACTGCCTTTGGCTAAGCGTCCATGGTGTGGGGTGTTGCCTGGAGATGGGGAACAGCTGGGAGCTGTCCGAGAATTTGACTAGGACTTGGATTCAGATGGCTCGGTACTGGGTTCTGTTGTGAATGTAGAAGTACTTTTACCTTCAGAAGATTGTGAGGAGGCCGGTGTTATTCAACTATTCCGGAAGGAGGAGCTGGCAGCATTGATTGCCAGGGTCTCATCCACCTTGAACTGCATGGAGCAGGAATAGAAGGTACACCCGCTCCTTCAAGGGGTGCAGTTGTTCTGATAGCACCGGATTGGCTAAGCAGAGTGTAGTTCGGAGACCTGCAACAGCTCCTGCAGATGCCTTGTCTTCAGTTGCCTCCATCTCGAGGCCTAGTGCAGCAGGGACCAATTGTCCTGGAAGACTCTGTTCCCTTCTCAATTATGGCTTGGCTCTTGGAAGGAGATGGTTAGCGTGTAAGGGCTACTCTTCAGCGGTGATCTCTACTCTGCTTGGAGCCCGGAGAAGGTCTACCAAGCTAGCATATGTGTGGATCTGGTGCCTCTTTGAGCAATGGTACAGCACTCGGCAGTTGGCTCCTGAGATGTCCAAGGTACCATCTCTGTTGGACTGTCTACAGAATGGCCTGGAAAAGGGCCTTTCCTTTAGCTCCCTGAAAATTCAGGTGGCAGTTTTGGCCTGTTTCTGAGGTCCGGTGGCTGGTAGGACTTTAGCCTTACTTCTAGACATCTTGCACTTTCTCCAGGTGGTTCAGCGCCTGCATCCTCCCCTCTGATCTGTGATCCCTTACTGGGATCTGTGTCTGGTGCTCAGAGCCCTGGTGGCATTGCCCTTTGAGCCACTGAAGCGCACTACTTTAAAGGATTTAACACTCAAGACAGTGGTCTTGGTCGTGATTTGTTTCAAAAGGCAGATTTCCAAGCTGCAGGCTCTATCTTGCTGAAATCCCATTCAAAGGAGGCCATTTCCATTTGGACTCTGCCTTCCTTTTTGCTTAAGGTGCCTTCTCCTTTTCATGTGAACCAGGTGGTCTGCCTATCCTCCTCCTCGAAGGAGCAGTGTCAGAGGAAGGATAAGGATTTCTGCCTTGTGGATGTCCAGAAGGGGCTTCTCTGGCACTTGGCAGTTACAAATTCCTTTCTTAACTCCAACCATCTTTTTGTGCTGTTTGCTGGCCCATGCAAGGGTGACACCATGACTATGTAGCTTTTGGAGCACTGGTTTAAGGAAGGCCATGGCTCTGTGTATCTTTTGCAGAACCAACTAGTTCCGGAGGGTTTGTGCACCCATTTTACCGGGCACAAGTGTCCTCATGAATGGAGCAGAGCTCTGAACATTTGTCAGGCAGCAGCGTGGGCATCACTTCCCACTTTTGTCAAGCATTACCTTTTGGATGTCCACGTGCGGGCAGACCTGGCCTTTGCTCAAGGGTTTTGAGAGCTGCTGTGTCTTCTTCCCACCAAGTGGAGTTATAGCTTTGGTATATCCCACTTGTCTGGACTGGTCTAGCAGGATGATATAGAAGGTGACATTTTACTTATCAGTTAATGTCCTTTCCTTGAGTCCTGCTAGACCAGTCCAGGGCCTGCCCTTGAAACTGTATTTGCTCTTTCTTCTGCTGTGGTACCCTTAGGTCTGTTATGATTTTTATATATTTTTATACTTAGCTTTTGAGGTTCATCTTCTACTGGCAACTTTCTGTTTATGCCTTCCTTTACATAGTTCTCTACTGTTGATTATGCATTGTTGCCCACAATTGAGGTTGTGTGAGGCGTGCCATATTTCTCCCATATCCTTAGGAGAGACCTCTGATGGCTGAGGTGAATAGAGGCATAGGAGTGATGTCATGGAAACCTGCTGGTAGGGGAACACAGTCCACTTGTCTGAAATGGCCTAGCAGGACTCAGGGAAAGGACATTAACTGGTTAGCAAAATGACACCTTTTTTTTCAAAGCCACCCTGTCCAGGGGTGTTAATGGCAAATGTGTCAAGCAAATACATAATTTTGACTTACGAAATATTTCTGGATCTACTTACTACCTTTTACCCACTTCAGTGGATACATTTGTGTACACACCCTGTGGTCTCCCTTTCCGTACATCAAAGCTTCTGTTTTGTCATAATTTATTTCAAACCAGAGCTGTCAATTATTATTATTTATTTATTTATTATTTAACATCTCTTATATACCGCACTATTGTCATCAGCGCGGTTTACATGGAACAAACATATACATACAGAGAACTGTAATGCATTTTACAAGTAACAGGGTTTTTGAACTTGGGATTAAAAAGGTAAACTATTTAGGCTAACTAACTATTTACAGAAAATTCAAATACATTAGTCACATTTGGATATCGTTTGGGGAATGTTTTGGTCAGAAAAAGTGTCTGTAGTATTTTCATGTGCAAAGATTAGATTGGGAAATAGCTTAGGAAGAGGTAGTGTTTGAGGCTTTTTCTGAATTGTGTTAGGCTGGTTATAGCTCTCAGTTCTGGTGGGAGGGCATTCCAGGTTATTGGGGCATGGATACTGAAGGCTCTTTTAGTTGTTTCCTTAGTGTATCTGACTGTTTGTTTCGGGATTATTAATGTATTTATAGCAGTTGATCTTCTGGATCTGTTGGGGGTCTGTAAATGTACAAGGTTGGTGACAGTTGATGGTGCTTGGTTGTTTATGGCTTTGAATGTAGTGATCAGTATCTTGTAGTGAATTCTTGCGTTGGTTGGTAACCAGTGGAGTCTTTTTAGGACTGGGGTTATGTGATCTGTCTTTGATATTCCTTCAAGTACTCTGGCGGCAGTGTTCATCGCCAGTTGAAGAGGATTTAATGTTGCTTGAGGGAGCCCGTATAGAATTGCATTTGCAAAGTCGATGTGAGGCATTATCAGGGCTTGGTAGACGGTTCTGAAGTCTGAGGGTTCAAGTAAGGGTCGCAGGTGGCGTAATGTACGTATCTTGTGATATATTAGTTTTGTTATGTTTTTTATGTGGGCTTTCATATTGAGGCGCTGGTCGAGGGTTATACCTAGGTAGCGTAATGTAGGTTTTACTGTTAATTCCTTGTCCTTTATCTTTACGGAGGTTGGAGGTGTGAAGTTTTGGTTCCTTGTTATAAACATCACATCAGTCTTGCTGTGGTTGATTCTTAGATTTTGTGAGATGAGCCAATCTTCTACTGCTTCGAGGCATGTTGTCAATGGTGTATAATCGGGGTGGTTGATGGAGAATGGCATGTATAGTAGAATGTCGTCTGCATATGCTAAACAGGTGACATTAAAGGAACGAATGAGGTCGCAGATGGGTTGCATGTATATATTAAACATCAACGCTGACAGAGAAGATCCTTGCGGTACCCCTTGATCTTGAAGAAATGGTTCAGATGCAGTTTCGCCAATTCGTACTTGTTGCCAACGGTTAGTTAGATAGGATATACACCAGTCAAGTGCGACACCAACTATTCCTTTTTCCTTAAGGCGATCGATAAGTATTTGGTGGCTTACTGAGTCGAACGCAGCTGAGATGTCCATGAATATAAGTATGAATCCTTGGTGAATGTTATCTATTCCTGTGATTAGTGTGTTGAATAGTGTGATGAGGAGGGTCTCAACTCCATGAGCCTCTCTAAAGCCGTGTTGTGCAGGGTCAAGTGGAGCTTCAGTGTCTATGTGCTGTTGTATTTGCCGTTGGACCACTTTCTCAATTATTTTTGCTAGGAGTGGGATACTGGATATTGGCCTGTAGGATTCTACTTTTAGGGGGTCTAATTTGCTGTTTTTTAATAATGGTCTAATTGATGTTTGCTTGAGGCTTTGAGGAAAGGTTCCAGTTGAAAAAGATTGTTCAAGGATATTCTGTATGAAGAAGCTTACTTCATGTTTAAGGTTTTTTATCCAAGCTGCTGGACATGGATCACTTGCAGCGGTGGTAGCATTTATTGATGCGATAGTGTTTTCAATTTCTTTGATTGATAATGTATTAAACTTGGTTAATGTGGTTGACTGTGAATGCATATCACTCTTTGTTGGTCCAGTGGTGCAAATGTTGGATGTTTTTGTCATCTTTGACTTTAGGTATTTAGCATAGTCTTGAGGGTGTATGTTTGTGTATGTTGGGGTGTTGGTTCCTTTGCCATTGTTCTTATGATGTTGAAGAGATCATGATGTTTATTTAATGATTGCTTTAGAAGGTTAGTATGGAATTGTTTCCTTCGATCTGCTATTTCCTGGCGATGCTTTTCTAGGTATTTGCAGTAGGCTGTGTAGGCTTCAGTAGAGCGTGATCTTCTCCAGTATTTTTCGAGTCTCCGAAGATGGAGGAGGGATGTTCTTAGCTCCTTGGAATACCAAGCTACGTGTGCACGGTGGTTGGTCTTTTTTGCCATGTTTGATGGTTGAGAATTGGCTCTGAGAGAGTGATCCCAGGTGTTGATTAGACTGTCCAAGTCGGGTTCAGAAGATTGTAGAGTTGGGAGAAGATTATTAAGTATTTCATCTTTGACAAAGGGGCGGAACCTCCTAGCTGTTGGTTTCGCATGAGTGGGTTTGGAGTTAGTGGGATTGGAGGAGTTGGGGATTTGGAATAAAATGAGACTGTGGTCAGACCACGGCACTGGTATTATGGAAAGGTCGTAATTGTGGTTGGTGTCTGAGGTAGCTTGCGTAACGAATATCAGATCAAGTATATTTCCCATATTGTGAGTAGGATCTTTGACTATTTGGTTGTATCCAAGGTTGTCAATTGCTTCTATAAATGCTGTAGTTTGCGAGTCCTGTAGGGAGGGGAGGTTGAAATCTCCCAATATCCAATTAGATAGTCTTGGTTTTTCGGTGTTGCAGGCCAGGTCAACTATCGTTGGCAGATCATCAGCTGATGATGTTGGAGCTCTATAGACTAGGCTGATTGAGTGCTCATTGTTTGATATATTTAGTATATTTAGATGTGTTGAGCTAATACTGTTGTCAATTTGAAATTGTAGTTGGTTATTAGAGATAATAAGTACTCCGCCTCCTCTTTGTTGGTTCCTATGACACGTGTGGATAGAGAATCCTGGCGGTAGCATCTGGTTAAGAATGACATTGTCAGAATCAGTTAGCCAGGTTTCTGTGATCATCAAGATGTCAAGGTTATGTGCAGTTATGAGATTAGGTATCAGAGGCCACTTTGTGCGAATGGATCTTATATTGATAAGGGCACAGTGTAATGGTGGATGGTATTGCTGTTTTGGTTGAGGTTTTTTGGTAATGTGAAGGGCAATATGAAGTAGATGTGAGTGGTGGGTGTAGGTAGTGTTTGTTTGATTTGTTTGAGTCTTGTTTGACCATCTCTTCCAATTATTTCGTAATATTGGTATGGATTTTTGGTCATCATTAAAGGCAATTGATTGGCCAGCTAGTGCAGTGAGGAGATAAGTAATGGTAAGGGTTACTAATGTATGCATTCTTATAGTGAACATTGTGTGTTCTGAGAAGCGGTAGTGTTGCTAGCTGCACAAGGTTGCGGACTAGTGGGATTGGGGTTGTAGTTTTGTAGATAATAGTGATGGAACCTTAACTGTTGTGAAAAAAGAGTATCAACAGTATATCTGGATACTGGGAAAACAGTAATTGCAATTTATGAGTACTGATAACAGTATATCTCTCTAGACACTGACCACCGTATGTCTCTCTAGATATTGACAACAGTATGTCTCTCTATCTACTGACAACAGTATGTCTCTCTAGCTACTGACCACAGTATATTTCTCTGGGTACTGACGACAGTAAATCTCTCTGGGTACTGGGAACAGTATTTGCAACTGATGAGTACTGGCAACAGTATATCTCACTAATGGGAACAGTGGATGCTATATAGCTACTTGGAATACTTAATGATTACTGACTTGGAATAATTATGATTACTAACAATAGTATGCAAGGCTTTATGAGGGATGTGCAAGAAATCAGTTCAATATAGTTCCTTTATGTGTAATATACTTGCTGTGCTCAGAGAGGGACCCAATTAAGAGGGGAGCGAGCTCGACCGTGAGGGAGCTCAAGCTGCTTGATCTTGGCTGAGTTTCCAGATGGCGATTTTCTTGTGTGTTGTTGAGGCGTTAGATTACAGTTCTTTTTCGCCTATCGTGCCCCGCCTAAGGGCCACGCCAAAGGGCCCTCTTGCGAGGCCCTCAGGCGCGGGCACGCCTGCCGGCGATGCTTTTTTAAGCGTGCAGATGAGACCTCCCACAGCCCCGATAGGGCTGGAGTTTGCAGGAGCGGGAAAGCTGCTTGGTGCTGTGCTGCCTTGTGCTCAACCCCGACTGGGGAGCTTCCGGGAGAGATCGCCGAAATTCAAAGGGCTGCATTCCTGCCGGCGACGCTTTTTTAAGCGTGCAGATGAGACCTCCCACAGCCCCGATAGGGCTGGAGTTTGCAGGAGCGGGAAAGCTGCTTGGTGCTGTGCTGCCTTGTGCTCAACCCCGACTGGGGAGCTTCCGGGAGAGATCGCCGAAATTCAAAGGGCTGCCTTCCTGCCGGCGACGCTTTTTTAAGCGTGCAGATGAGACCTCCCACAGCCCCGATAGGGCTGGAGTTTGCAGGAGCGGGAAAGCTGCTTGGTGCTGTGCTGCCTTGTACTCAACCCCGACTGGGGAGCTTCCGGGAGAGATCGCCGAAATTCAAAGGGCTGCCTTCCTGCCGGCGACGCTTTTTTAAGCGTGCAGATGAGACCTCCCACAGCCCCGATAGGGCTGGAGTTTGCAGGAGCGGGAAAGCTGCTTGGTGCTGTGCTGCCTTGTGCTCAACCCCGACTGGGGAGCTTCCGGGAGAGATCGCCGAAATTCAAAGGGCTGCCTTCCTGCCGGCGACGCTTTTTTAAGCGTGCAGATGAGACCTCCCACAGCCCCGATAGGGCTGGAGTTTGCAGGAGCGGGAAAGCTGCTTGGTGCTGTGCTGCCTTGTGCTCAACCCCGACTGGGGAGCTTCCGGGAGAGATCGCCGAAATTCAAAGGGCTGCCTTCCTGCCGGCGACGCTTTTTTAAGCGTGCAGATGAGACCTCCCACAGCCCCGATAGGGCTGGAGTTTGCAGGAGCGGGAAAGCTGCTTGGTGCTGTGCTGCCTTGTGCTCAACCCCGACTGAGGAGCTTCCGGGAGAGATCGCCGAAATTCAAAGGGCTGCCTTCCTGCCGGCGACGCTTTTTTAAGCGTGCAGATGAGACCTCCCACAGCCCCGATAGGGCTGGAGTTTGCAGGAGCGGGAAAGCTGCTTGGTGCTGTGCTGCCTTGTGCTCAACCCCGACTGGGGAGCTTCCGGGAGAGATTGCCGAAATTCAAAGGGCTTCCTTCCTGCCGGCGACGCTTTTTTAAGCGTGCAGATGAGACCTCCCACAGCCCCGATAGGGCTGGAGTTTGCAGGAGCGGGAAAGCTGCTTGGTGCTGTGCTGCCTTGTGCTCAACCCCGACTGGGGAGCTTCCGGGAGAGATCGCCGAAATTCAAAGGGCTGCCTTCCTGCCGGCGACGCTTTTTTAAGCGTGCAGATGAGACCTCCCACAGCCCCGATAGGGCTGGAGTTTGCAGGAGCGGGAAAGCTGCTTGGTGCTGTGCTGCCTTGTGCTCAACCCCGACTGGGGAGCTTCCGGAGAGATCGCCGAAATTCAAAGGGCTGCCTTCCTGCCGGCGACGCTTTTTTAAGCGTGCAGATGAGACCTCCCACAGCCCCGATAGGGCTGGAGTTTGCAGGAGCGGGAAAGCTGCTTGGTGCTGTGCTGCCTTGTGCTCAACCCCGACTGGGGAGCTTCCGGGAGAGATCGCCGAAATTCAAAGATCCACAATTTGCTGCATTTGGTGTTGGCCATCCCTCACAAATCAAAGCATGTTGTCCGCATAAAGATTTATGCGGCATTTCTGATCCTCAACTTCACTAACCTTAAAAGCCTCCAAGTCTCTAAATTTTGGTGCTAATTGTTCTAGATATAAAATAAATAAGAGTGGTGAGATGGGACAGCCCAGCTTCATTCATCCGCTGCAGCATAAATCATTCAGTGCGCTTTCCATTGACAAGTAATTGTGCCTCTGTCCAGGAATATAAAAACTTGATCTAACACACAGAATCTCCTCAAATCCTAAAAGCTTTCAGAATCCAAAACACATACTCCCAGGAGACTGTCAAAGGATAGCTGCCAGTATTCTCAATAGATTATTTGATGCATATCGACCCTTAACAAAGCCTGTTTGATTAGGTTGAACTAATTCTGGTAGAATCTCATTAAACCTTTGGGCCAATACCACATCCACTATGTTTAGGCCTTGATTTAAAAGGGAAATTGGTCTATATGGTCCAGCATTCTCCAAATTTCTCCCTGGTTTAGGAAGGAGTACCATGTAAGCCAAATTTGGTTTTAAGTCCTCTAGGCCTCCTCTTAAAGTATTCCCTCCGTAAGTTTCTGATGTGGCAGTGATGTAAATAGATCACCAAGAAATCATCGCCATCACACACACAAATACTCACCCGCGTTAACACTGCATGCCTACACCTACTGACATTGAAATTTGATTTGATTGAAGCGTAAACCGCTTTGATTTCAGAACAGAGCGGTATATAAATCCTTTTAAATAAAAATAAAATGAATCCTCTGAAATCTTATAAAATTCTGTAGGTAGTCTGTTGGGACCCAGAGTCTTAGCCAATTTCAAATTTTTAATATCTTGCCTTATTTCATTTACAGTAGCAGTTTTATTTAGGCCTTCCACATGCTCTACTCTTCGCTAGGGCAACTTTTAAATTTTGAAAAAAGACCTGTAGGTTTCTTTTATGATATGGTGTTTTTGCATATAATTAATTATAATAAACCACACGTACTTGCGCTATTTCTTCTGCTTCAAGCCAATGTGCCCATCTGCTTTTTTGTTGTGCAGGGTGTTATCAACGTTACCAACAATTGTCCTATTTTATTGCCCCATTTATATTGATGGATTTTTATAAAACACGATGTTCCCTTCCACTCTTCTGTAAAATTATATTTATCTTTTATTTAATCTCCAAATACGTCTGCCTGTCCACCTCTTTTTCTTTGACTACAAAACGCTTCCGGTATTTTTGAAGCTCATTAGTAAAGCGTATATGCTATCTAGTCTGCCCTTCCATCAACTACAGTAGTACCCTTTTTTCCTTTAGAGATCCTCCCATGTTTCTCCCATGTTTTTTTGAATTCAGACACTGTCCTCATCTCTACCACCTTCACTATTCCACTCATCTACCATTCTTTCCGTAAAGAAATATTTCCGCATATTACTCCTGAGTCTATCCCCTTTCACCCTCATCCTATGTTCCCTCGTAGCAGAGCTTGCTTTCAGTCGGAAGAGACTGTCCTTCTGTGCATTTATGCCACGGAGGTACTTAAACATCTCTTATCATATCGCCCCATCCCGCCTTTCCTCTAAAGTATACATATTAAGATCTTTAAGTCTGTCTTCATATGCTTCATAATGAGGACTGCTAACCAATTTAGTAGCCACCCTCTGCATCAATGCCAACCTGCTTATATCCTTTTGAAGGTGCGGTCTCCAGGATTGCACACAATACTCCAAATAAGGTCGCACCAGAGACTTATACGGAGGCATTATCACCTCCTTTTTTCTGCTGGTCATTTCTCTCCCTATACACCAAACATCCTTCTGAGAAAGTAGCATCCTTTGAGGAAGTAGAAGGGTCAGAGGGTTTTTCCAACTGTGAAGTTGTCTTCATCTGACTATTTGAAGGCCGAAGCAGTCACTAAACATCGTGGAAGTCATTTACTAATGCTATCAACCACAGGACCCATTTTATTACTCTGTGCCTTGTGGCAGATAGCACATAAAAACATAAGAAATGCCATACTGGTTCAGACCAAGGTCTATGAAGCTCAGTATCCTGTTTCCAACAGTGATCAATCCAGGTCACAAGTATCTGGCAGGTTTCCAAAAAGGCACACAGGTTCCACAACGCTTGTCCAGGGGCAAGCAGTGGATTTCCTAGGAACTCTTTAATAATGGTTTATAGACCTTTCCTTCAGGAACTTCTCCAAACCTTTTTTAAACCCATCTACACTGACATCTTTTACTACATCCTCCAGTAACGAATTCCAGAGTTTGATTATGCGTTGTGTCAAAAAAATATTTTCTCTTATTAGTCTTAAATGAGTTGCATTGTAGCTTCATTGCATGTCCCCTAGTCTTCCTACTTTTTAATGGTGTAAAATGCTAAGTGATAGTAAATAACATTACATGAGCCTTGTTTGACAGCTGTTAAGGAAAAATAGTAATAAATTAATTGGCAGGTGTCCAAACATTTGCTTCTGTTATATTCACTTTATTATTTAAAATATGTTTAACAACAATAACAACTTTGATGGTGCACTAAAACATTTAGTAAACATGCTCTAATGAAGTTAACATGTGTTAAGTGCCCACAGCCCTTTAATTTCAATGGGCAAAGTGGTACATTTTGCATGTTAACTTCATTAGCGTGCGTTAACCTTTAGCAAACATGCTCCTTTGTGTGGGCAGACCTGAAGCATAATCAGGGGAGTTTTGTCTTTTGAAAACTGATATTTTTACATGCACATGAAAAATCAAAAAAGTAATGCTGTTTGTTATAGGCTTAATCAGTGGTGTTGAGCATGGAAGTTGCCTGAGGTTTCATCTTTGAAAACTTTAATGATTATGCTTATTTTTTTGTTTGCAACGGGTTTAAAGAAAGAGAGAAAATTTGATTTATATGATATGAGACACATTCTAATATGTGCGTCCAGGTCCCTGTGTGCCCGATCGGAATCAGGATGCATGGAGGCAGACCCGATTCCGATCCCGCGGGGGCTAGACTGCCCTGTGGGATCGGAATCTGAATCAGGTCTGGGCCTATACGTGTAGGCTGGGACCTGATTCTCATCGGCCTGCATGTACAGGCCCCTGCCCTGCTAACTCAGTCAGGCTCCTGAATGGAGCAGTGGTGCCATGGTGTCCTGTTGCCATGGCACCAGACTCCATTCAGGAACAGCGATCACTTTCTCCTTTCCCCTCAGCCCAACCCCCAATCTGGCCTTCCATGGCCAGGGTTGGGCTGCGGGGAACCCCCTCACCTTTCTGCTGCTGTCTGAACCTGCTATCCCCCATCCAGTCTGCCAATCCCAGATGTACAGAGCTGACCTCAGGATCAGCCCTGTACATCTAGGGTCACGGACCGCCCATGCCCCACCCTCACACCACCTCTAGAACGCCCCAACTAAGCCTCCCGTACAAGCTCCTTCTTCGTAAGGGAGGGCTTCTGCGGGGATGGAAGGGAGGTCTATTTGCGTTACAGAATAGACCCCTATGTGGTGTACACACACAGCAGGGCCTTGTTAGTCAGGGATTTCTTCAGTATCTGTTAATATGTTTAAATTTCTACCATGTTGAGATTGTCATCTTTTGTTCTCCTAAGGATTTGGTGAGACATACATTTTGACCAGGGGTGCTGAAACGTGCACACAACTGAGTATATATAAATGCTAAATAGTAGTAGTAGTAGTTAAATAATCTTTGTTAACTAGAAAGCATTGGGCCAAATCTAGTGTTCATAGTAAAGCAGAAATCGAGACTGAACACACAGACCTAATGAATTATTTGATGCAGATAATGTTCATGGCCTAGCGAGTCATCTAGAAGCAATGTTCTAAAAAATGCCAAAACCAAACAAAACCATGATGCATTTCAAGCCAGCAACTGGGGTATGGAGAGGGGAAAAGATATTTTGTGTGGGAGGGATGAAAAAAACACGATTGGTCGGGTATTGGGAGAGTAAGTGGGGATTGAGGATGGAAGGTTAAAATTTGAGTGGATGAAAAAGAAATAAAGAAATGGAGAAAAGAGCAAAAGGGGAAGATCAGTATGTTAAGGGAGATGTAGAGAGAAAATTGGAAAACATTAGACGAGAAGAAAAGACAAATGGATAGCAGACAATGGAGAGTTAGCCGAAGACACGAAGAAACCAGAAGAAAGTGACTGGAGCAATTGCAACTAAAAAATAAAATGCCCAAACAATAAAAGCTAGAAAAATACTTATTTATTTTGAATTTATTAACTGGAATATGTCAGCTCTGGGAAATGTGCATTGCTAA
This sequence comes from Ichthyophis bannanicus, assembly GCA_033557465.1. Lineage (NCBI taxonomy): Eukaryota > Metazoa > Chordata > Amphibia > Gymnophiona > Ichthyophiidae > Ichthyophis > Ichthyophis bannanicus. Next base: position 1,760,239,416 of record CM066032.1, on the reverse strand, counting down.
CTTCTTTGCATTTTTGTTGAGAACAAGAGGAAATTTAATTTATAGTTTTATTTCTCCAGTGTTGTTGTACATGCCAGGTTTCGCTTTTGGGGTTTCCGGTTTATTTATTTATTGTCTTCCTATTTCTAAATTGTGATCCCTTGTTCTTTGTTTGGTGACAGTCTGTGTTCTGCCCGTGTAACTGAGCTGAGGTATTCTGTTTATGTAGTTTCTATTTGACAGTGCCACTTGTTCCCTTTCCCCAGTAGGAGATGTATTGGTATTTTCTGAGATGTATTGGTTTAATATTTGCAGTGTTGCTTTTAGATAGGTAGGATTTGGTGCTTTGTGAGTCCTGGTGGTGCTGTTATGATTCGGCGGGTTTGTTATGGGTTCTAAATGAACTCACTCAATCCTAACCCCAAGGTGATACAATTAATCAAAATATACAATCACCCTGTAATCCCTAAGGAGAGTATCTGTCTTAAACAATTTTTGTCGGAGTAAGGCGAGGGAAGACAGTACTTGAACTGCCCCCAACCAGACGACAAACTCCTTTTTTTCATTTTTAGTTCAGGTTAAAACTTTCAAAAACACATTGTGGCACTTAGCTTAATAAGTAGCTGTCCATATAAACAAATCCAGCTTCACAGCACTCTTACAAAGTTGCCAAACCAGCTACATAGCACGACGTGCCCGTTTCGGGGTCTCTTTCCCTGTGTCAAGTGCTAGTTATTCCCGCTGTGGCTAACTGCTGCCAGACGCTGACATTTAAAGTGTCACCACTCCCCAGAAGAGTCTTCTTCCTATTGGCTATCCTTCAAAATCACTCAACCAGAACACCAATGGAGAAGGAAAAACCCACCAAACCAAGGGAACCTCCTTCTCCAATTGGGATGACTTCAAATTAAGCTGACCCAATCGATCTCCTTATTTAACCCAAACGGGTGGACCGATTTTAATCTGTGAATCCAACGTTGTTCATGTAGCTGTAATCTAGCAAAACGGTCCCCCCCTCGAGGGTCCGAAGGCACATGATCAATAATTGTCCAGGTGAATTCCTCAAAATGTTGATTGGCAGATATGCAATGTTCCACAATTGGTGCCGAAACTACCTTTTGACGTACCCTCGAAGCATCCTCACTCAACCGCACTCTCATCTGGCGTGTTGTCCTTGCAATATAAAGCAATGCACAGGGATATTGGAGTATATAAACTACATACGTGGATTTACTAGAAGTCAACCATTTGTGTTCAAAAGAATATCTTGAAGACGGATGCTGCCATATCAACCCCGTCAAAGTGGTAGAACAATATGAACAAGATTCACACGGGAAATGGCCCCTGATGTTGTTCTCAGAAATCTGTATACGATCTATAGAAGAAGTGGATCGCACAGCAGATCCTTCAAATTAGGGCCCATAGAAATGGTGATCATAAGAGATCTCTGAAAACATTTATGTAGAGATAAAACTGACCAGTGCTCTCTTAAGAATCTTGACAATATTTGTGCTGAATTTCATATACGGAAGTGATCCTACAATGACATCAGATGTTTCACCAACTGGTGTGGAATCCCCATCCAACAACCACTCTCGATGGACATGACATGCTCGGCGATATGCCTTATCAATTACTGAGTGGGGATAACCCCTATTCAATAAACGATGTTTCAAATCGAAGGCATGTTTCTTAAATTCTATCATAGAAGAACACAACCTCCTTAATCTCAGAAATTGACCAAAAGGTAACCCTCTCCACAAGGGGCCCGGATGGAAACTGCAATAGTTTAATAAACTATTACGTTGCACCGCCTTCCAAAATAAAGTGGTGTTCTGCACTTCAGCACTTTTTATAAATCAACATATCTAGAAATTCAAGTTTCACTTTGTCAATGTGAACCGTAAATGAAATATTATTCTTCAAACTATTCAGCCAGTTGATAAATTGATCCAAGGCAGGTAAAGTTGAATTCAACAAAAAGAAAATATTGTCAAGAAATCTCTTCCAAAAGGAATATTGGAAAAATATGGTGAGCAATATAAATATCATTCTTCAAATTCTCTCAAATAAAGAGTGGCAATCGAAGGGGCAGCTGTTGCCCCCATCGCTATGCCAAAAATTTGTTGATAGTACTTGCCCTCCGATACAAAATAATTCCGCGTAAGTTCTAAACAAATTAAGTCTAATAAGAATGATCGAGGCAATCTGGTGGGAGCAAACTTAACGGCTGCCGACAAGAGGGTAAGTGCTTCAACTTGATCGATATTCGTATAGAGTGCTGCCACATCAAGTGTGACCAAATATAGATCTTCAGTAACCTCCTCAATCACAGTCAGTTGCTGAATAAACTGTGTCGAATCAGTACATAGGATCGTACTAAACATGCTTCCTTTTTTAGAAAGCAATCACAAAATTTGGATAGCGGTTCTAACACAGAACCTTGGCATGATACTATTGATCGACCTGGTGGAGACACTAAAGATTTGTGTATTTTTGGAACCGTGTAAATGGTAGGTATCTTAGGGAATGGTACCAGCATAAATCGATATTCCTTGTCAGTAATCCATCCTCCATTCAAACCTGTAGTCAATAATGCCTGTATTATAGATTGTAATTTGGGGGTAGGGTCCACCTGAAGTAACTTATAAATCTTATCATCTGCCAAATGCATCCGTAGTTGCTCCAAATATTTCGACATGGATTGAAGAACAATCGCTCCCCCCTAATCAGCGGCCCGAAGTGTTACCGAAGGATCATCCATAATCTGTTTTAAAGAACTCAGATCTTCCTTATCCAAATTAGAATAACGTGGCCACGGACGCTTTTCCAATTCCTCAAGATCTCTCAAAACCAAATTCTGATATGTCACTATTGCAGGATCAATCAAATCAGTGGGCATCCACTGAGAACTTGGTCTGACCACAGAATTATCTGGTAGAGTCTGTTTACCTTCAAAAAAATGAATGATCTGTAACTTACGAAAACGTTTTTGTAAATGAATCCTCATAAAAAACGGATCATATCTTACTGTGGGTACTAAAGTAAGTCCCAAGTTTAAGAACTGTTTCTGTGATTCTGATAGAGGCGTATCAGTAAGATTAATCACTACTGAAGCGGCTGTTGTCTGCTTCATTGCCGAGTTCCCTCGTTCCCTTGCCTTGCTCCGACAAAAATTGTTTAAGATAGATACTCTCCTTAGGGATTACAGGATGATTGTATATTTTGATGGGTTCTAAATGGACAGTGTTTGTAGTACTTCCTAATGTGCCTGGCGGTTGGAACTGGAGTATAGTAATGTAGAAATCTGGTAGTCTTTCTTTATCCAGACACTCATTGAGAGGCATGTTTACTGAAAGTTAGTGCACGTTAACATTATGCAAATATTTATGCAAATGAGGCCCCTCCCCCCCCCCCTTGGGCCACCCCTGACTATAATCTACATCACTCCACTTTTGCTAGGGAAGAATAAGCTATTGATATTTCTACAAAGCTCAATGCCTATAAAAAAAAAAGTCTTCTTAAGGTTAACAAAAACAAAAAAAAAATCTGTCATACTGCATGGTCCTTATATATCCGTTCATGTAATCCAAAGGGTATTCAACGAATTTGCATAGCATCCTGCAACTGCAGGTTGTGCCCAAGGCATACACATTTTTATGAGCAAGTGTGTGTTTGTGCCTTCTCTGCTATGGTTTGCAAGTGAAGTCCTTTTTTTCATTGAGGAAAAGATAAATAGAATCTTCTGCTTTGTTATAAACTCTGATGCATGACGGGTCATGGGCGATTATCAGTAGAACTTGGGCCATACTTCAAGATTTTCACAGTTTAGCTTATCTAAGCAGAGCTTAGAGAAATTAGATCCAGTTATACCATGTGGTAATAGAAAAAGATCTGTGGAGCCATTTGTAGGTATCAATTTACAATCAATTGATGATTCTTAAATGTTTTGCATCTATATTATATTTCTTGGTACTCGTGCTTATAAAAGTAGGATTGCTTAATCCGTTTTTGAGAAATGAGAGCATAACCTTTGCAGTGATGACTTTTCTAGGGCTATAATTTGCTCTGGTCCCATGGGCATATGGTGATAGATTGAATGCATTTAGCTTGTATTTATTTATTTATTTGTTTGTTTTTAACAGTGGCAGTGCATATTTTTGTTTCATTGTTTCATTGGCAATATGTGTAATATGCTTCTAGTTTGATATTTACTACAATTGCCAAATAAAAACCCACAGTCATGTTTTTAAACCTTGCTTTGAAAAGGCAATTAATTAAATATAAAATCCAAACCATTCAAAGCATTCATTTACATGTTCCAGGGAATCTACTTCTAAAACGTTTTTCTTCTGGAACGCCATCTGATAGAAAGTGATGGTCAACAAGCTACGTGCGTGCATTGAATCTCAAGCTTCCAGTGATTCCTTGGGATCTACCTGATCTGCCCGGTATCCAAGCAGACATAGTAAAGGGGACATGATACGTTGTACCTGTGGCAATAGAAAATGCTTCATGCTGTAGCCTTTTCTCGAGCTGTGTCAGTATAATCAGAAGCAGGTGCTTTGGCTGTTGACGCTGATGAGTGGCTCTACGGAGTGAGCGATTGCTTCTTTCTCGCACTGCTCTGTGGCTCTGTTATGCAGTAATTGCACTGTATGTACAGTACTGGGGTAATATTTCAAGGTGACCAATGCATTTTACCAGTACAGCTCTTTATTAATCATTAAGCGCTGCCATTAGACACTGCTGCACAAGACAGATCACACGGCCACAAGTTTCCTTCCCCAAAGAGCTTTCGTTTCAGCACAGGGCATTTTAAGACCCTGGGCTCACTGCACATTTGATCTTGAGACCTGTATAGTTAACCAGTTTGGCAAAGGCTTGCCAGCAATGGATTTGTACCTTGGCTCCCCCGCCCCCCTCCCCTCCCTGCTGAGCTTCAGATAATCTAATGTTGCAGCTGATGATGTGAAACAAGTGACTTATAGAGGCAGGAAAGTTGCTGCCCCACTGAAGTGGCACCCATAGGCACTTTCTTACTCTACCTATTGGTACATTCAGCGGCGGCCCAAGGGGGGTGCAGGGCCAGTGGCGAAGACTCATTGCGGGGCCTCGTTTGCACACATATTTGCATACTGTTAACGTGCACTAACTTTTAGAAAACATGCCTCTTAACAAACATCTGGATAAAGAAAGACTACTAGATTTCTACATTACTATACTTCAGTGCAACCACCAGGCACATTAGGAAGTGCTATATAAACACTGCCCATTCAGAACCCATAGCAAACCCGTCGTATCATAACAGCACTACCAGGACTCACAAAGCACCAAACCCTACCTATCAAAAGGCAACACTGCAAATATTAAACCTATACATCTCAGAGAATACCAAAACATCTCCTACTGGGGAAAGAGAACAAGTGGCACTGTCAAATGGAAACTACATAAACAGAATACCTCAGCTCAGGTACAAGTGCAGAACATAGACCGTCACCAAACAAAGAACAAAGGATCACAATCTAGAAATAGGAAGACAATAATTAAACTGGGAACCCTGAAGGCCAAAGTTGTAACATACAACACTACTGGAGAAATAAAATTATAAATTAATTTCCTCATGTACTAAACAAAAACACAAAGACGTTAGCAAAATAAAAAAGTATTTTTCTACCTTTTTTTCTTTGGGCATTTTATTTTTCAGTTGCAATTGCTCCAGTCACTGTCTTCTGGTTTGTTCGTATCTTCTGCTAACTCTCCATTGTCTGCTGTCCATTCGTCCTTCCTTTTCTCTTCTAGTTTTTTCCCATTCTCTCTCTATATCTGCTTTAACATACTGATCTTCCCCTTTTTGCTCTTTCCTCCATTTCTTCCTTGATTTCTTTTTCATCCACTCAAATTTCAACCTTCCATCCTCAATCTCCACTTACTCTCCCAGTACCTGTCCAATCGTAGATTTTTCTTCCATCCCACACAAAATATCTTTTACCCTCTCCATCCTCATTCCCCCAGCCACACCCCCTTCTAGTCTTCCCCCAACCTCATCTCTCTTCTAGTTCCAGCCCCACCCAGCATCTGCTCCCTTCTAGTGCCAGTCTCCCATTGCCCGCATCAGCCCATTTCCAGTCGTAGCCCTCCCCATCAGCTCATTTCCAGTCGTAGCCCCCCATCAGCCCATTTGCAATCCTAGCCCCCCCATCAGCCATTTTCAGTCCTATTCCAGCCCACCATTAGCCCATTTCCAGTCCAAGCTCCCCCCCTTAGCCCACTTCCAATTCTAGCCCCTCCATAAGCAATTTCCAGTCCTATTCAGCCCCCATTTCCAGTCCAAGCCCCCTATTGTCCATTTCCTGTCCTATCCTAGGACCCCCCCCCCCCCTCCGAAGAGCCCTGCGCTTATCTAAGCTGCTTCAGAGGTGAGCCGGGAAAGCTCATGCAAGGCCCCGGCTCACCTCTGCACAACTGCCATCGTGAAGAGCGGTGTTTTCTCTCATGCTGGCAGCTGTGTTACTGTGAAGCACGCTGAAGGCCGGAAAAGGTTAAAGGGCATTTCCCAGCACACGCGCACTTCACAGTGACACAGCCACCAGCGTGAGGGAAAACACCACACTGGCGGCTGTGCAGAGATGAGCCGGTGCCTCGCGTGGGCTTTCCCGATTCACCTCTGAAGCTGTTCATTGTGCACGAATGAAGCTTCTGCGGGGCCCTCTGAAGCGCAGGGCCCTGTGCGAACAACATTCTCGCACAATGGATGGGCCGGCCCTGGGTACATCTATGTGAGGATGTCTGAGAGAGGAGGGGCTCAATGGGGGAGGGGATGGCGATGAGACAGAGAGGATCAGCATGGAAAATGTCCTCCCCCTTCCCACCTAGCCCCTTTCCACACTCAGTTCTTCTCTCCTAGTCTGCTCATTGCTTCCACCAGTGGACAAGTGGCCTAATGCTTAGAGCAGTGGGCTGAGAACCAGGGCACAAATCCCACTGCTGCTCTTTTTCATATTGGGCAAGTTACTTAACCCTCCATTGCCTTGGGAATGAATTTAGACTGTAAGCCCTCCACACAAAATTTGCCAAGGCCTGGTTCACAATATTCTATTCAAAGTTTCTCCAGGAACAAGCAGGAAGTCAGTCCTCACATATGGGTGACGTCGGCACCGACAGAGCCGTCACGGTTCCATTTTGGAGACCATATCTCACAAAGAATATAAAAGGCTGGAAGCGGTTCAGAGGAAGACAACCAAAATGATTTGGAGTCTGTGTCAGAAGACTTATGAGAAGAGACTTGAAGCCCTAAATATTTACACTCTGGAGGAGAGGAGAGACAGGGGAGATATGATTCAGACCTTTAAATACTTAAGAGTATTAAAGAACAAACAAACCTCTTCCAAAGACGGGGAAGCTATAAAATTAGAGGGCATAACATGAAGCTGCAAGGGGGTAAACTGAAAGGCAATGTCAGGAAATACTTTTTCACGGAAAGGGTGGTAGATGTTTGGAATGCCCTCCCAAAGGAAGTGGTGGGGGCAAACACAGTGACAGAATTCAAAATGGCATGAACAGACACAGTGGATCTCTTTATAGCAACAAGGTAAAATCAAAATAAACATAACTATCTCTTATATCTGAACAAATAGGGGTGACCTACACGGAGCGGTGGGTACACACCTAAACAAATGTATGGGGAGGGGTGACCTGCACGGAACGGCATGTGCACCTACTCTTGCCACCTTGCTGGGCAGACTAGATGGACCATACTGGTCTTTATCTGCCGTCATATACTATGTTACTATGTAACCTCTCAGATTGCGGAAAAAAACCTGACAGATCTTATATAATTGTCGCAAATAATAGAAAGCCGTAATGGTTTGGAAGATGTGTCCATCAAGAGAAAGATACCTATCAATAACTCCCGGACTACCAACCTGACTCTTGACTGGAAGCTCTACTCCCTCCCAAAAGGTCTTGAGATAAGGGAGGAGCTATTACAATGAATCTACAATACCTCCATTTTTGAAGGATTTACCGCTATTGTGACTAAAGACAATGTAGAAACTGTTTTATTTTAGTGCCTGTGAGCGAAAATGTAAAATCATTAAGACCTTATGGTGATGTCTATCTGATTATCTCTTTTGCCCAGGCTGTTTGGTATCCATGCTCCCTGCTTGTACTTTCTATTAGCAGCCTTGATTTTATGATAGAAAGTGTACTTAAGTATCATGTGCATTCTTCTCTAGGAGAAACAAGAAAAAGCAGCAGAGTAGTGCACTTAAGACATGGTCTGAGGATGGGACTTCTGTAGCTGCCAATGCAACCCTCTTAAGCCAGCAGCCCAGTAACACCATCACCTTTATCCAAGCAGTCTGTTAGTTCTCCAGCAACAAATATTAGAAATGTGTGTGATTAAAAGGAACAAAACATATACATAAAATTAAATAAATTAATTTGGATCTGTTTATCTCCAGGATCAAGCAGGAATATAGTCTTCACATATAGATGATGTCAGTACCGACAGAACCTGCGCAGGAATGCTCCCCAGCGTCCAATAGGAAAACTTTTGGGAGCATCCCACTGCGCCTGCGTTGCTGCCTTCCCAACTCTCCCTTCTCAGTTCTTCATTTTCCATGGAGCCAGCAGGAAGCAAATCCTGCCACCGCAGAAAAATTGTTAATTCTATTAATTTTTTTTTTTTTTTTTGTGGTTTGCATCTGTCTTCCCGTCGACGCTGGAACCGACTCTCAATCTGACTTTTTCTTTCTTTCCTGTAAAAAAAGAAAACTAGAACTTTTCTTCGGGCGCATGGACGCCATTTTAAGCCTTAAGTCTACCATTTTGTCTACTGACACTATGGAGAAACCAGCTAGTGGTTTTAAGAAATGTTCTAAGGGTGGCCGCACCATCTTGGCTACCAACATCCACGACTGGTGCCTCAAATGTCTTGGTCCTTAGAGTGTCCTTTGTGTAAGAAGATGACAAAGAGAGGCCTACAGAATCGAGCTGGAAAGCTATGCACACTCTTTGCCTCAGATGCGGTTTCTTTGGCATCGAAGTCATGGAGGGCATCATCTTCCTCTCATGGATCTCAGGTATCGAAGCATAAGTCTTCTTCGAAGACAGGCCGTCCTCCCAAGGGTAGATCTCTTTCTAAGCATTGAGATGCCTTGGGTGTTGCCCTTGAGGTGGATCAGCCAGCCAAACAACCCCGGTGGGAGAACCTCCCCTCCAAAGCAATCGAGGGGTCCCAGGATGTTCCCCAGGCCTCCACCTCTGGAGAGCTCCTGCTGCCATGCTCTGGGACGGTAGCATGCATCTCCGGTACCGACACCCAAACATTGGCGGGCTCTATGGGTCAGCGTATCCTGGCCATTGAATAGAGCTTAGCGGCTCTTTTGGCGGTTTCCGTTCTGGTCAAATCTTTACCAGTGGTACCACCGACACCGGCACCGTCTATGCGCTACTGCCCATGCCTGCTCTCGAGTCCATTCCCGATACCAGGGGTTCGTCCAGACAGATTCCTCCCTCTGATATCAACTTTAATTGATATCGAGCTTTAGCGGAGCAGGGACATCGTTCACGCTGATACTTCGAGGATTCCGATTCTTCTAATGATGAATCAGTTGATACCCGAAGACAACTCGACCATGTATTGAGTACCGGAGTGTCCCGGCTTCCAAAAGACGCAACTGCCGCACCACTCAATGGTAGTGGAATCGGCAATGCATCGAATTAAAAGTTCTAAGACACATTCTTATAACCCTCCCGGTAGAGAATCAGGAACCCTCGATGCTTTGGGGTTTTGGTGTTTCCAGGCTTCCATGCTGTCAGCCAGGATAAGCTCATACATACTCTATATCAGGGGTCTCAAACACGCGGCCCGCGGGCCGCATGCGGCCCGCGAGAGCATCTTGTGCGGCCCGCGAAGCACTTACCGGCGTCTAAAAAAAAAAAAAATTCCAAACTTGCCGCCGCGGTATTAAGCGTCCCGCGGGCCCCTCTGCCTGCTCTGAGTCCTCTCCTCCCTGCAGCATCAGCTCCAAAAGCGGCGGCTTTCAGAGCCGCGAAGAGAGAAACTCTCTCTCTTCGCGGCTCTGAAAAGCCGCCGCTTTTGGAACTGATGCTGCAGGGAGGAGAGGACTCAGAGCAGGCAGAGGGGCCCGCAAAGTAGTAAATAGTGGAGTGCCCTAAGAATTTGCATTAGGACCAGTGCATGTTAGCATATTTAGAAATGAACTGGAAAAAACAAATGAGATGACCAAATCTGCAGGTAACACAAAAATGTTCGGAGCCATTAGATCGCGAGCAGATTGTAAGGAACTGCAGTGGGACCTTATGAGACCGGGCATCTGGATGGCTGATGAAATTTAATGTAGATAAGTGAAAACTAATCATATAGGGAAGAATAATCCAAATATTTGCTATAAAATGCTAGGTACACATTAGAAGTCACCATTCAGGAAACAGAATCCTCAGCATAGTGTGCAGAGGTACTTAAAATGCAAATAGAATGCTATAAATTATTAGAAAAGAAATGGAGAATAAATTAAAGTGTATTATAATGCTTCTATTGCTTCATAGTGCTACCGCACCTTGAGTACTGTGTACAATTATGGTCACCACACATCTGGATCTGCTGTTGCTCATGGGACTGGCTGATGGCATCAGGACTTACAGTAGTAGATGGTGGCAGGATAGGGGAGCAGCATTGGGGGCTCCAGAGCAGGAGAATGCAGGCAATGCTAGGCACGGCTAGGTCTAGTGAATTCTGGAGGGGGAGCCAGTCTTAAAGGGGCCAGCAGACTCTTCTGGGTGCAGGGTTCAGGTGCCGCGGCGGCAGGGTGAGAGCGATCGGGACAGCAGTAGTAGTTCCTAATGTGCCTGGCGGTTGGCACTGGATTATAGTAATGTAGAAATCTTTTAGTCTTTCTTTATTCATGCACTCATTAAGAGGCATGTTTACTAAAAGTTAGGGTATGGTAACATTATGCAAATATTTATGCAAATGAGGTCCCTTATGCAAATGAGGTCCCACATCTCATGCGGCCCCCGGGTTATTTTAGAAGTCCTCATTTGGCCCTCAAAGCAATTTGAGTTTGAGACCCCTGCTCTATATGGATATGTTCCTCAAGGAAGTTACTAGAGATCTTGAGTCAATGTCACTCTTCTCCCTGATAAGAGAGCTGACTATCTCACCTTGGTCAGACATGTCCAGAATGTCTCATTATTTGTCAATAGAGCAATTTTGTTTGCTTTGAGTGCACCAATAGAGCCACATCAATCTGCATAGGTGCACGCAGGATTGCTTGGCTTCAGGCACCAGATCTTGAACAATGGGTTCAAGATAAACTGGGTAATATTCCTTGCACAGGAGAAAACCTTTATGGCAAAGACTGACAGGATAAAGCTTCTCAGCTAGAATCTGAGAATACCACTTAAAATAGGCTTTCTAGGACCACTGCAAACCCTGCTAAGAAGACAGCCGCTGCAAAGAAAACTTTCTTTAGTAAGAAAAAGAAGTTTTATCCTTCTTACACCCCTGCTTCTCAATACCAACTTCAGGGTGCTCAGAAGAGGCAACAGTCTCCCATACAACAAAAGAAGCCACAGGCTCCTAAGAATCAAACAGCTCCGCAGGCTCAATCTGCTCCTGGTTTTTGACTCTTTCCTAGAGAACATAGCCACTCTGCCTCTGGAGAACCCCCATCCCCTCCACATTGCTGGCAGACTCTGCCATTATGCCCACAGGTGGCATCTACTCACTTCAGAGCAGTGGACACTGACCATAGTGAGAGAGGGGTATAGACTTCAGCTACAAGATTTGCCCCCCTACACCCTAGTAGAGGAATATCATTCTCAACCCCCTCTCACTGCTCTTTTGCTGCAGGAGGTGATTTCTCTTCTATCACAAGGTGCCATCTTCTATGTGAACAAGCAGGGAGGAACAGGATTTTGGCCTCTCTGCAGAGAGGCTCTCCATCTCTGGTCCTTTGCCATTGTTCATCAGATACACCTCCAGGGGAGCAAAATGTCTTGGCAGACAAATTGAGCCGGATTATTCTTCCCCATGAATGGTCTCTCCATATGGAGACAGCATCCTTCATCTTTCAAAACTGGGGGATTCCAGAGATAGATCTGTTTGCCACTCTGCAAAATGCCAAGCTTCCTCACTTCTGCACCAGAACTTCCATGTCTGGCAACCAGCAAGTGTAGTCGAGGGCTCCTATATGTCTTTCCTCCCATTCCCCTAATTCCCAAGACACTTTTCAAGCTCCAGGCATTCAGAGGTTTCATGATACTTATAGCCCCATGCTGGCCACGTCAACTGTGGTTTCCTCTCCTGCTATATTTGTCTCAGATTCAACCCCCTAGATCTCGGATCTGCTCCAGATCTCCTCTCCCAGGAGGAGAGAATGCTGCTTCATCCCAGTCCGCAGTCTCTCCACCTCACAGCATGGCTGCTGAAAGCATAACATTGCAAGATCTTAACCTTACTCAGGAGGTAAAGGAGATCCTTTAGCCTCTAGAAAACAATCCACCAGACGTTCATACGCTTTCAAGTGGCATAGATTTTTTCACTGGTATTCCCAGAAGGATCTCGATCTCTTCTTGGCTCCAGTGGAGGTGTTCCTCCAGTATCTCCTCCACCTGTCCTCATACGGTCTCGTCCTACTTGGTAAGAATGCACCTAAATGCAATTGCAGCCTCTCATCATCGCTTGGATGGACAGCCCATTTCCTCACAGCCACTCGTAGTATGCTTCATGAGAGGCCTTTTGCTGACCAAGCCTTCCATCAGACCACCACCAGTGGTATGGGATTTCAGTATTATTCTAGGGCAACTTCTCAAGCTGCCTTTTAAAGCTTTGGCCATGATCTTGCTAAAGTTTCTAACTTGGAAGGTCACCTTCCTTATTGCCTTCACTTCAGCTAGACTCATTAGTGAGCTTCAAGCTTTGGTGGAAGACCCACCTTACATACGGTTCCACCATGACAAGATCGTACTTAGAACTCCCCTCCCCCACACTTCATGCCGAAGGTAGTGTCTCCTTTTCATTTGAATCAGTCAGTTTACCTTCCTTTCTTTTTTCCTAGACCACATTTGTCTAGGGCAGAGTCAACCCTCCATACTCTTGACTGCCAAACGTACCTTAGCATTTTATCTTCAAAGGACTCGAGAACATCGTAAGGCTTCTCAGTTGTTCATCTCCTTTGATCCTAGTCACCTGGAGTTGCCAGTATCCAAACGTACTCTCTCTAAATGGATAGCAGATTGCATCTATTTTGCTTATGATAAAGCAGGACTATCCCTTGAGGATCATGTCACTGCCCATAATGTTCTTGCCATGGCCACCTCGATGGCAAATCTATGCTCTGTAGCCATTGATGAAATCTGCAGAGCAGCAACCTGGTCTTCGGTCCATACCTTTGCTGCTTATTACTGTCTGGACAAGGACTCCTACCATGATGCCATTCTTTCAGACTTAAGGGCAGCTCCTACCCTCCATCCTGGAATTTAACAATACCAGACATCCATGGAGGATTCATGACCTCTTGAAGCGTACTCTGAGGTAAACCTATTGCTTCTGATGTCATTTTTCTCTGGTATCTGGGAGCTAGGGAGTCCCATATGTGAAGACTACATATGTGCTTGTTCCTGGAAATAACTCACCTGTAACAGGTGATCCCCGGAAACAGCAGGAATTCAGTCTCCACATCCCACCCTCCTCCCCTAGGAGTTGTAAGTTTTCTTTTTGTCTCCTTTTCTCTCAGCTACAAACGCAACTGAGGAGGGAGAGTTGGGAAGGCAGGCAGGCAGCAACGCAGGTGCAGTGGGATGCTCCCAAACACTTTCCCATCGGACGCTGGGGAGCGTTCCCATGCGGGCTCCGTCAGTACCGATGTCACCCATATATGAAGACTAAATTCCTGCTGTTTCCAGAGATCACCTGTTACAGGTGAGTAACTATGCTTGCCTGGTCATTTCCTTTGCCCCTTTTGGGCTTCCAGCGTGATTGAAACCAGCCCCCCCATATAACCCAGCTATCACAGCTGCAGTCCTGATACAGGAGGAACGGTCTGCAGCTCCTCCCTGCAGTTAGTTATCCATATGCCCCCAACTTGCCCAGTAGGGGTTGCTGCCAGAGGCTTTACTTGCAGCTGCAAACCCTGCCTGCCTGAGGCGCAGAAACTGGGCTTAGGAAACAGACATGAATCTGCTGAACTCTGGCACCGAGACAGGCCGGTTGTGGGTAGGAACTTTTAACCAGACAAGGTCCCCATGCACTTCAGAAACATGCATGCAATCTTCCCTGGGGTGAATGGCCATAGATACTGTAGAGTGCTTTCTAAAGCCTGCGAGGCAAAAGAACGATTGTTACTAATCAATTGCAAGTGCCGTAAACAGATGCACAAGCAGCTAAATGGAAAATCAAAAAGTTACACAACAGATTGTTAACAGGAGAATTTAACTCGTATCTGTATGAGCTTTTCAGGATCCAGTTGATACACTGTGGAGAATTATTTTATAGTAACATACCTATAAATATTTCCAAAAAGTGCCTATTTCGTGTTTGTTTTATAAAGGCCCTTTGTTATCAAAAGTCCCAACTTCGGGTAGTATCGAGACAGATTCAACCATAAACCGCAAACCAGCATCACTCACGTGTTTAATCTGTTTTATAAAGGCAGCATAGGCAATCGTGTATCATTGTAAAATAGGCTCCAATAACTATCACCAATAGTGCACAAATGCTCTTGCACCAGTTTAAACCAGATCCATGGCTGGTGCAAATATGTGCATGTACTCAGGCTGGCATAACTACCAGGCAGGGCAGCTGCCTAGGCCAGCAGTTTCTAGGAGGTGGCAAATAGCAGCTATAGTCAAAGCAAAAAAAATAGATCCTGCTATGCACGGATGGCTCTTTCCACGTGTGTGGCTATCGCTACCCTCAGAGTGGATGGGCAGTTTCAAATAACCCATGTTCTTGGGTAAATGGCTTTTGCAAATTACCCTAATGTAGATATATAAGAAATGAAAATTAATATTTAAAAGTATGGTGTCCAGTGTTGCATTTCTACAGGATCATTCTGGGTGGGGTTGGAGTGAATATTGTTAAGTGTCAAAGTGTCGGTGGGGACCTAGGGGCCTGAAAGTTAATTGAGGGGACACAAGACTGACTGTTTATCTAGGATGCGCAATACCCATGTATGTACTCTATTGCATAAAGTAGGCATGCACATCAGTGCTCTGTCTATGTGCTGTCCTCCGGAATGCTTGTCTGCGGATCGCACAAAGGCACACCTGCGCTGTTTTATAAAATCAGTTTTTTTGCATGTAAAACCTGCCTTGCGCACAAATAATGCTTTATACAGTTGTGGTCAACATTATTGGCTCCCTTGCAGTTCAACCCCATAATGTCCAATATGTCCTAAAAAAAAAAAAAAACAAAGCGTCTCATGAAATGGCTTTGGACTATATATGCACACATATGCGACACATAAAAGAATCAAATAAAACAAGACAAATTAAAAAAGGAAATAGTAGACTATAGTATAAAAACTGGGACATTGCTGGGACATGATTATTGACACCATTATAAACAATTCAAATCAATTTGAACAGAAGAACCACATTCCCATTGCAGTAAAATTAGATGCACCTGTGATCGATTGTCAGTACTCACATGACTTGAATCAGCAATGAACGATGGCTCTAATGTTGAAATTGTCCACATTTACTCCCTGTTCCATTTTTACAATGGTGAAGACAAGAGCTGCCTGAGACTGTCAGAAAAGCCATCATCACCAAACATCAAACTTCAAAGGAGTACAAGACCTTGGGATTCCTGTGTCAGCTGTTAACAATGTTGTTAAGAATTTTTCTGCTCATGGAACTGTCAAAAACCTCCCAGGACGTGGTGGAACGAGTAAAATTAATCCAGGAAGTCTTCGAAGGTTAGTGCGAACTATTGGAAAAACATCATGTACAGCATCCAAAGAGCTTAAGACTGACTTGGAGCAATCTCCAGGAACAAGCAGGAATGAGTCCTTCACATATGGGTATCGTCGGTACCGACGGAGCCTGCGCGGGAACGCTCCCCAGCATCCAGAAAGAAAGCTTTTGGGAGCATCCCACAGTGCCTGCGCGCTGCCTTCCCGCTTTTCCTAACCGCCTCTCTCCAGTTCTTCTTTTCCGCGGAGCCAGCAGGTCGTGTTCCTGTCACCGCTGAAGAAGTTCTTTATTTTTCTTTATTTCTTTGGTCGGGCGTCTGCCTTCTTCGACATCGGACCGGTACCGCCGGTCTTTTCTTCTTTCTTCTTTAAAAAAAAAAAAAAAAAAAATTACCGTTTCCCACTTCTGTGCAACTTTTCCTTTTGGGCCTTAGGCCTAGAAAAATTTTCCTCATGGAAAAGCCCGCTTCCGGGTTTAAAAAGTGCACGAAGTGCAGCAGTACTCTTTCTATCACCGACACCCATGACTGGTGTCTAAAATGTTTGGGCCCTGACCACTCCATCACCGATTGTGAGTCCTGTTTCATGATGTCTAAAAGAGGTCGACAGAATCGAGCGGCCAAGCTCAGTACCCTGTTTTCCTCTGATGCAGCTTCCGTGGCATCGACATCTTCCAGGGCTTCTTCTTCCTCCCATGGATCTCAGGTAACCAAACATAAGTCCAGCCGGTCCTCGAAGGGTAGATCTCCCTCTAAGTATCGAGATGCCTCCGGGCTTGCTCTCGAGGATCCTGCACCGGCAAAATTACCCCAGCGGGAAGATCCGGCTTCCAAAGCTTCATCTTATGGGGTCACAGGTTGACATCGATGGCGTGGCCTCGACCAATCACCTGTTGCCATGTTCTGGGGTACCGGTGGTTTCCACTGGTACCGACATCCAGACATTGGTTGCGTCGATGGATCAGAATATTCTGACCATGCAGCGTGCCATTACGGCATTCATACAAGCTGCGACGTCTCCGGTACCGCAACAAACCCCATTGTCGGTACCAGTTCCGGCACCGATATCGGTTCCGGTGCCGGTACCGATTGCATCGACATCGGCTTCGGTGTCGACTGCAGCGGTACCCTGTTCTGTGATGCCCATCGGTACCGAATCGGTACCGATCACTCCCGATGTCGATACCACTCGGTACGCGTATCGGGCTCTGCAAGAGCATCCAGACAGGCGATACTTCGATTCCTTCGAAGACTCTGATGAATCAGAGGCTTCTATCGAAGCATCGGTACTCCTTCCTCAGAAGCCCTCTTCTCCAAAAAGAAGAATGTCTCCTCCAGAAGACTTGTCTTTTCAAGACTTCATTAGGGAAGTGGCCAGGGACCTCTCTATTTCAGTGGCCCCTGAACCAGAGGCTAGAGCCAAGAAATTGGATATTTTACAATATCCTAAGGCTCCTAAAGAGGCAGCTACTTTACCAATTCATGAGATCCTTTATGATCACATGTTGGGCATATGGGAGACACCTCTTACTACCTCCCCTCATTCTCGCAGGTTGGACACCATGTACCGTGTTCCTTCTTGTCCTGGCTTCCATAAGACTCAGCTTCCTCACCACTCTATTGTGGTGGAGTCTGCTATGAAGAAGATAAAGAGTGCAAAAAGACACTCATCTAATCCTCCAGGAAGAGAATGCAGAACCTTGGATGCTTTTGGCCGGAGAATCTTCCAGGCCAATATGCTTACTGCCAGAATCAACTCCTATAGTCTCTATATGGGGATGTTTCTAAAGGAAGTTACAGATCATCTGCAAACTTTATCTCCTTTTATCTCAGAAGATAAAAGGGAGGAGTTTCTCACCTGGCTTAAACATGCCCAGGATGTTTCCAAATTTTCCAACCGTGCAGCCTTTGACTCTTTTGAGTGTGCCAGCAGAGCCTCGGCTATTGCCATAGGTGCACGCAGACTTGCTTGGTTACAAACTTCTGATTTGGAACCCTGGGTCCAGGATGGATTAGGAAATCTTCCTTGTACAGGTGAAAACCTTTTTGGCAAGGATTGGCAAGCAAAGGCCACTCAGATGGATGCTGAGAATTCTGCCTTAGATAGACTTTCAAAGTCTACTTCTGCTCCTGTTAGAAAAAGGTTATTCAAAAAGGCTTTCTTTCCCAAAAAAGGGAAATATTATCCTGGTTATGGTCACCAGGCATCTTCTGCAGGTCGTTTTGCTGCAAAGCGTCAGCAACAGCCTAAACAAGCAAAGCTTAAGGCTGCAAGGACTGCTACGGCCCAACAACCTCAGCCTCCTCTGGGCCTTTGAGTTACAACTAGAGAACTTAGCCTTTCTGGCTCTAGAAGAACCAGAGCCTCTCACCATTCCAGGAAGGTTAGCTCACTTTGCTCCCAGATGGGAACAAATCACAGCAGAGCAATGGACCCACTCCTTCATAAGGGAGGGGTACAAGCTTCATTTCTTAAACCTTCCTCCTCACATCATGGTGAGACAGTTCAATTCTCCAACATCTCTCCTCGACCTTCTGGGTCAGGAGATTGCTACCCTTCTTGCCCAAAGGGCAATAGAAGAAGTACCCCTTCTTCAACAGGGTTCAGGGTTCTACTCCCCCTATTTTCTTATCCCAAAGAAAACAGGGGGCTACAGACCCATATTAGATCTCAGAGAATTGAACAAATTTCTATGCAAGGAGAAATTCAAAATGATTTCTCTCGGTGCTCTCCTTCTATACCTTCAGAGTCAGGATTGGCTTTGTTCTCTAGATCTCAAGGATGCGTACACACATGTCCTCATCCATCCAACACACAGAAGGTTCCTTCGGTTCCTTTATCAGGGAAAGCACTACCAGTACAGAGTGCTTCCTTTCGGTCTGGCCTCTGCTCCAAGAGTATTCACAAAATGCATGGCAGTGGTAGCTGCATTTCTACGCACTCTAGGAATATTTGTATTCCCATATCTGGACGACTGGCTCATCCGAGCTCCATCCCAGGCTTCCCTTGCCTGCACAAGGCGTGTTCTTCAGTATCTGGGACTGGTAATAAACATCCCAAAATCACATCTCACCCCTACTCAGTCATTAGAGTTCATAGGGGCCTTGCTAGATACCACAACTGCAAGGGCCTATCTTCCCCAAGCCCGTTGCCTACGATTGGTGCAGTTAGCCTCACAAGTTCAGTTAAAGTCCCATTTAACTGCTCGAGAGATGTTACAACTGTTAGGCCACATGGCATCCACCGTGCATGTGGTTTCTTACGCTCGCCTTCACATGCGAGCAGCTCAGTGGACTCTGTCCACCCAATGGACCCAGGCATCAGGGTGCCTGTCAGACAAAATAGCAACCTCCAGTCGACTCTCTTGGTCTCTCCAGTGGTGGAAGTCCACTCACAATCTGTTGCTGGGGTCCCCCTTTCAACAGTTGCTACCCCAAGCAACCCTTACAACAGATGCCTCTCCAAGGGGTTAGGGAGCTCATCTACAAGATCTCTCCACCCAGGGCATCTGTTCTCCATAGGAGACATCTCTACATATCAACCTCTTGAAGCTCAGAGCAATTTTTCTAGCTCTCAGAGTCTTCCACACCCTGCTCAGGTACAAGACAGTCCTCATCCACACGGACAACCAAGTAGCCATGTTCTACGTGAACAAGCAGGGCGGGACTGGCTCTCTGTCGCTTTGCAACGAAGCTTTGAGATTGTGGGCCTTCACCAGAGAGCATCAAATTCATCTCATGGCAGTGTATCTTCCAGGGGTTCAAAACTCTTGGGCAGACAGACTCAGTTGAGTTCTGCTTCCACACGAATTGTCCCTCCATGAGGACCAGATAGCCAGGATCTTTCGAATTTGGGGAACCCCGGACATAGACCTGTTTGCAAGTCCGTGGAATGCCAAACTTCCCCGGTTCTGTTCCAGGATTCCGTGTCAGGGAGTTCAGGCCAGTGATGCCTTCCTCCTCCATTGGGGGCAAGACTTCCTCTATGCCTTTCTACCCATTCCCCTAATTTCCAAGACACTGTTCAAGCTTCAGAGAGACAAGGGGTCTATAATCCTCATAGCTCCACGTTGGCCACGCCAAGTGTGGTACCCTCTACTTCTTCATCTCTCTCAAGCTCCCTCCCTGGACTTGGGATCTGCTCCAGACCTCCTGTCCCAGGAGGAGGGAACGTTGTGGCACCCAAATCCCCAGTCTCTTCATCTCAGGGCCTGGTTGCTGAAGGCCTAGACCTTCAAGATTTGCATCTTTCTCAGCAGGTGAAGGATATCCTTCATGCTTCCAGAAAGCCTTCCACTAGACGTTCCTATGCTTTTAAATGGAAAAGGTTTACCATTTGCTGTGCAGAGAAGGGTCTTAACCCTCTTGCAATACCTCTGAATTCTTTACTAGAGTATTTGCTGCATTTATCCCATGCAGGCCTTAAAACGTATTCAGTAAGAGTCCATTTGAGTGCTATTGCAGCATCCCTTAAGCCTCTCAATGGACATCCTATTTCCTCTCATCCTCTTATTGCAAGATTCATGAGAGGCCTTCTTTTAACTAAACCTCCCATTAGACCACCTCCAGTGGCATGGGATTTGAATTTGGTTCTTGGCCAGCTCATGAAGCCACCCTTTGAACCCTTAGCCACTACCTCCTTGAAATTCCTTTCCTGGAAGGTTATTTTTCTCATTGCAGTCACCTCAGCTCTCCGTATCAGTGAGCTGCAAGCCTTGGTGGCTAATCCTCCTTATACAAGGTTCCATCATGACAAGGTAGTCCTCAGGACTAATCCACGCTTTATGCCTAAAGTGGTCTCACCTTTTCATCTGAACCAGGAGGTGTATTTACCTGTCTTTTTTCCAGGACCTCATGCATCAAGTGCAGAGAGGAATCTTCATACCCTGGATTGTAAGAGAGCACTTGCTTTTTACTTACAAAGGACACAGCAACATAGAAAGTCCTCTCAACTATTTGTTGCTTTTGATCCCTCTCATTTAGGACTTCCCGTCTCTAAGAGAACTCTGTCCAATTGGATTGCTCAGTGTATTTCCTTCGCCTACCAGAGTAAGAACCTTTCTCTGGAGGGCCATGTCACAGCTCACAATATGAGGGCCATGGCAGCCTCTATGGCTCATCTAAACTCTGTATCCATCGACCAAATCTGTCGAGCGGCCACCTGGGCCTCGGTTCATACCTTTACAGCCCATTACTGCTTGGACAAGGACTCCCGCCGGGATGCCTTGTTTGGTCAGGCTGTTCTCAAACACCTGTTCCATACCTAATCAACTCCTACCCCCCATCCCTGGTTGGATGCCCGAGATCCATGGGGGGAGGTAGAGCCCTTCTCAGGGACTCACAACCTTGGAGATCTCCCTGGCATCTCTAGCTGGGGAGTCCCCATATGTGAAGACTCATTCCTGTTTGTTCCTGGAGATAGCACAGTTACTTACCTGTAACAGGTGATCTCTGGGAACAGCAGGAATAAGTCTTCACAACCCACCCACCTCCCCTAGGAGTTGTATCTCTCTATCTATCTTTCCTTTCCTCTCTCTCTCTTTGTCTTAGCTTAAAACTCGAACTGGAGAGAGGCGGTTAGGAAAGGCGGGAAGGCAGCGCGCAGGCGCTGTGGGATGCTCCCAAAAGCTTTCTTTCTGGACGCTGGGGAGCATTCCCGCGCAGGCTCCGTCGGTACCGACGATACCCATATGTGAAGACTTATTCCTGCTGTTCCCA
Source organism: Ichthyophis bannanicus (assembly GCA_033557465.1). NCBI lineage: Eukaryota > Metazoa > Chordata > Amphibia > Gymnophiona > Ichthyophiidae > Ichthyophis > Ichthyophis bannanicus. Next base: position 1,760,217,773 of record CM066032.1, on the reverse strand, counting down.
GAGATCACCTGTTACAGGTAAGTAACTGTGCTATACGGAGTGGAGGTTTGAACCCGCACTATACACTGCACACCAAACAAAGGAGGACTTCATGGGCTAAGGCCCTGGAGGGACCCCACTGCTCAAAGACAGACGTAAAGACACACCTGATCTTTGCCCAAACCCACCTTGAGAAACCACAATCCTTCTGGGAAAATGTTCTGTGGACAAATGAATCCAAACTTGAGCTCTTTGGCAATGCAGACCAGCGATACATTTACAGACTAAGAAATGCAGCTTATAAGGAAACAAACACCCTTCCCACAGTTAAGTATAGAGGAAGTTCCATAATGTTGTGGGGCTGTTTTGCTCCCTCAAGAACTGGAGGCCAGCAACGTATTAATGGAATCATGAAGTCAGAGGACTAACAAGGTATTTTGGAGTGAAATGTGCTACCTAGTGTCAGAAAGCTAGGTCTAGGTCAAAGGTCATGGGTCCTCCAGCAGGACAATGACTCAAAACATACATCCAAAAGTACAAAAGAATGGTTAGAAAGGAAAAAAAATGTACAGTTTTAAACTGGCCAGCAGTGAGTCCTGATCTCAATCCACTCGTGAACCTTTGGAAAGAGCTGAAATCTGCTATTGGTAAAAGGAATCCTGGAATGATTCATGAGCTGGAACAAATCACAGTTGAAGAGTGGGAGAAACTACCAGCAGACAGATGTATGAAACATTTATAGAAGGCTACAAGAAACGTTTGAAGGTTGTCACACTACCAAGGGTTGTGCAACCAAATATTAGTGAAGGGTGTCATTAATCCTGTCTAGGTCATATTTTGTGGGGGGGGGGTGTCTCAGAAATTACTATATCTAAGCTGCACAGGCTTCTTTTTGTGTTACTTATATACCTTTGAATATAATATTAAAATATTATGATGACATACACTTGAAATATTTCCAATTGTTTCTCAGGATATTGTACATAATATACCTGAAATGCAAGAGCGCCAGTAATGTTGGCCGCAACTGTAAAACTATCCCCTATCAGCGCAAAGGCCCATTGCAAAACCAAATGGCTTCAATATTTCAATAAAGTGTGATCTGCATTCTCTGATTCAGAGATTGTAAAGTAGTGATTCCCAAACTTTTTTTCCAGTGCAAATGTGTGCATTTTGTAAGTACATGTGTAGATCTCATCTCCATCCCGCTACCCCTACCACCTCTAAACATGCCTCCCACAGAGTTGTGTAGAGATATGCACGTCATTGTGCATATCTTTAGACATGGGGCAATTTTATTAGCTGCATTTTATACGCAATGCACGTCTATTGTCATATGGGTGCAAAAATGCCTCTGTTCCTGCTCCACTAAAACTACATCTCTGGAACACCTATGCACTGTCCCCATAAAAGTGCATATGCCATTGTTGGTATATCTACTTCTGGTACTAGTACTACTTATTTCTATAGCGCTACAAGGCTGCATGCAAACATCCCCCCACAATTTTATAAGTGCTGCTTTCCTTGTGTAAACTACAGAGAAGTAAGTTGCATTGTATTCTGGCTAAGAGAAAATCAGCCTTCTACTGATTGGCCAACACATACTACGTGACATGCACTAAATGGTTTCAATGCCCTTTAAAAAAAAAAGAGATAGCAGGCACCAAAACGAAATAACGTAAAATGAAATGGAAAAAAGAAACAAAACAATCCATCCTTCTCGAAACAATGTGAAATGAAAGAAAGAAAAATATTTTGCCTGCACACCTTGTACTGTTGATTTCTGCTTATAGCACAGACCCCTACGGAACCCACTTGTTCCTGTATGTCCTTTAATTGTGACTCTTTGTAGCCGACCCCATTAGCCAGTTTCTAACCCACTTGCTTCTGCTGTCCTTTGAGAGAATTTATAAAAGAACATTTCACATTGGAATCCTTTGAATAAAGCTGTGAAGATTACTGTATTGGATATTGGATTACAATTTTTAAGCAAGTTATGGATGTTTTTCCTTCTCATACAGTCTAGTTTTTTTGACTTCTACTATCCTTACTGTATTATATGTCTTCTTATACCCGCTGGAGCACGTTCACTCCTTCGGTCACTTCTTAGCAGACAGTAACACCCTTCTGCTGGTCTGCAATCTCTCTTGCTTTAATCACGGTCATGCCATCGGATGCTGTCTCACCAATACAGGCATGGAGCGTCTTGCACAACAGTATCTCAGGGGAACGCCCACTTATACATGCACACACAGGTTCTCACGCTAGCACACACTCTTGGGAGTGTGCTCTCTCAGTATGTTGACCAGGGCATCTCCCAGGAGCTCTCATGCATGCGATATCTTAAGAGTGCTGTATTGTGCATGTGGAGTGGAGGAGTAGCCTAGTGGTTAGAACACTAGCTTGGTAACCAAGCAACCAGGGTTCGATTCCCACTAGCACTCCTTGTGGCCTTGGGCAAGTCACTTAACCCTCCACTGTCTCGGAAGAAAGGCCTGGCAATCTACTTCCGGTGACACTGCCAAGAAAACCCAGGAGCTTCTGGGTTGCCAGGAGTCAGGACTGACTCAAAGGCACACATTGCATTTTGCATTGTGCATGTAGCCTCTCTCATGCATATTCAAAGTTTCTTAAACATAAGATCGGCTGTCTTTGTTTCTTTTTTATATATTTTATACCTTTCTTTGAAATGCACTGACTTTTTTTGCACATAAATCCATACTTATTGCTCTCTTGTGCTTCTCAGTTCTTTCCCCTCCACAGGCCTCAAACCAGTTTCTCTGTCCCCCTTTTTGGTGGTGGGAAGCAGTGGACCGTGCAAAAGATCAGTGCTGCACTTAGGGGCATGTTTGCTGAAATGTGCTAATAGTTTGGGGCTTAGTGTACACCAAGTGCATTGTGTTAACCTTTACTGCATGCCAAAAATGCAGTTGTGCTAACAGTCCCATGATAACCACTTAGCACAAGTTGGGTGAAGACTAGGCATCTTTAATGTGAACTTGGCATCTTTAATGTCGGTTAACTGGCATTGTTGCATTCAGCATGGGTGCCCTTACTGCCTTCTCAGTGGGTGGTGTTAAGTGCACCTATGTTAATCGCAGCAAACAGCTTAGCAAAGGGGTAGTGTGGAACCTGCACTAGCTACATGGGAACATGCTGGTCATGCCTCCATATTCTAGCCCAATTCCAGCACCACACCCATGCTGATTTTAGGGGCTGACTGCATAGTAAACTCCCGCACTTTAGTAAACACGCTAATGCAGTAGAAAGGAAATGCTGTCCACCTAGATGGCCCTGACTTTTATTCTCTACCACATTCATGTCCCCCATTCCTTTCTCATTTTGTCCCCAAATATCTCTTCTCCACCATCTTCCAGTCATAGCTCTTGCAATAATAAAGGTAGCTTTATAGCTGACTGAGGAAGGGGTGTGTCGACAGAGAGGTATTCAAGGAAGATCAAGGTAAAGCAAGGAGTGCATAGGAAGGAAAATACACACACAGCTCCCCCGGGCTCTCTGAGTTGTGATGAGCTTATAATGGTGTGTGCTCCTCTAGCTGGTCCCGTTGCTGGTTGCAGTGGTGCTTGCCTTGCCCTGGTGTGAAGCATCAGCCTGTGATTATGGAAGGACATCTGATGCATTGAAACGTGTTTCTCCCTGAAGGCAAGTGACTTTATATAATAACCCCATAAAGCCGCTGGAGGTCATTCTTACACAGACGAGATTCGAAGTGTTGCCTTTAGGTTTCTGACATGTGCAGTGGGTTCTCCATCAGATAGAGAGAAACTGCCAATGTGTACACTCAAAACAATGACACGGGGAGCAGAAATCTTTATTACCCAAAACTGGAAAAGCCAGATTTAAGTTGCCTGCAAAAGCAGAGCTATAGCATTTGGAAAGAGAGAAACCAAAATGGTTTTGATGTACAGTTGTGAAATACTTCCAGAGAGGTAACAGTGTTTCACAAAGCAAAAATGACAAAGAAGCTGGAGGCCTTGGATGAAGCAGACCCTTGTTGTGATCCTGTGCTATGTTAGTGAAGCTTCTGTTGAGCTGTGTGAATTTGCAGAGAGGTAGAAGAGACAGTGAGGGGCCTGGAGAGCAGGGTGCTGAGAAATGGGTAGGGATAGGAGAGGGAGTTGCTGCAGGCTGAAGAAAAGAGCTGGCAGTAAGTTGTAAGGATTTTATCTGATGCTGCTGTGGCGTTTGGGGGTGTACCACTGAATGAACATCGAAACAGCAGCTCAACGGCCAAAGCACATGTGTGCTTGTGTATCTTTGAGAGAGTACGGTTGTATGTACAAGTTCAGGCAACCTTGCTGAAATTGTATCTTTCAATGAATCCCTAAGTGAACAGAAGTTGACGCAACCTTTGTTGTTGTTGTTAAGTGCCGTCGAGTCGGAGTCGACTCATGGCGACCCTCTGGATAGCTATCCTAAATTGTGTTCGGTCTTGAGTCAGGTGGCTCATTGTTGACAGACTGGTACCCGTAGCTGCTGTTATTGTATCGATCCATCTCATTGCTGGCCTTCCTCTTTTGTGTTGACCTTCTATCTTGCCAAGCATGATGTCTTTCTCTAATGATCTCTCTCTTCGCATGATGTGTCCAAAGTATGAAAGTCAAGTCTTGTCATCTGAGCTTCTAAAGAAAACTTAGGTTTGATCTCCTCTAGTACCGACTGGTTTGTTCTTCAGGCAGTCCATGGTATACACAGTATTCACCGCCAGCACCATAATTCAAAGGCATCAATTTTCGTCCTGTCTATCTTTTTCACTGTCCAGCTTTCACATCCATATGATGTTATTGAAAATACCATGGCTTGAACAAGTCAAATCTTTGTATGGAGAGAGACATCTCTGCTCTTGAGAATCTTATCCATGTCTTTCATAGCCATTCTGCTAAGAGCAATGCGTCGTCTGATTTCTTGACTGCTTGTTGCTTCTTTATTGATAGTTGATCCAAGTAGGTTAAAGTTGTTCACGATTTCAATTTCTTCTCCTTCAACAATGAACCTGTTGATTATGCCAGTTGTCATGATCTTTGTCTTCTTTACATTAAGGTGCAGGCCCATTTTGAGACTATGTTCTTTGATTGTGAGAAGCAAATGTTTCAGATCATCTTCTGTGTATGTTCGTTGTTTATTGTAAACCGCACTGATGCTGAATAGCGCGGTATAAAAGAGACTTTAAATAAATAAATAAATAAATAAATAAATTAAATAAATCTTCACTTTCAGCCAGTTATGTGGTATCATCAGCATAGTGAAGGTTGTTGATGAGTCTTCCACCAATCTTCACATCTGTTGTCTTCATACAATCCTGCTTCTCTGATGATTTGTTCTGCATATAAATTAAACAGGTAAGGGGAAAGTATGCAGCCTTGTCTTATACCTTTGCTTATTTTAAACCATTCTGTTTGTCCTTCTTCCGTTCGAACTGTTGCTTCTTGATCAATGTACAGATTGTGCAAGAGTACGATCAGGTGTTCTGGTATACTCATGCTTCTTAATGTGACCCAGAGTTTCTCATGGTTTACACAGTCAAAAGCCTTGCTATAGTCGATAAAGTACAAATAGATATCCTTTTGGTATTCTTTAGTCTTTTCAAGGATCCATCTCGCATCCGCAATGAAGTCTCTCATTCCTCGCCCTTTCCTGAACCCTGCTTGCACTTCAGGTAGTTCTTGTTCCAGGTATGGTTGTAGTCTCTTTTGAATAATCTTCAGTAGAATCTTGCTGGCATGTGGGATCAGAGCAATTGTGCAATAATTTCCACAGTCAGTTGGATCACCTTTCTGTAGGATTGGTATAAACACAGATCTTTTCCAGTCAGTTGGCCATGATGTTGTCTTCCATATTTCTTGGCAGAGCCTTGTAAGTACGGTAACAGCTGCATCAGATTGCTGTAATACTTCTATGGGAATGCTATCAATGCCTGGTGGTTTGTTCTTTGATAAGGCTTTCAATGCTGCTTCAACTTTTACATGGCACAAATCTAAATACAGCATCTTTCCACAAATCATAATGCCCAATTACTATTAATTTCCCATTTTTAACAGATTGAAAACAATAAAAAAAATGAATGTGGTATGTGCAAAAATTTAGAAAATCTTGCAGCTGATTCATTACACCTTTTTTTTTCCAGCATTGATAATAAGGGCTAAAAGGTTTTGTGACTATTTATGCCTTCAGTTAGTTAGGTCAAGACAATTCCATTTTGAACAAATAGTCTATCCCTTCGAACCTCTGTGCTTGCACTTATTCTGTCTACTTTCAACAACCATGGGCTTCTCTAAGCAGCTATCTGAGCATTCAAAATAAGAACATAAGAACTGCCATACTGAGTCAAATCAGAGGTCCATGAAGGTCCAGTGTCCTGCTTCTAAAAATGGCCAATCTAGGTCATAAGTACCTGACATATCCATGCTACTTCTTCCCAGGGATAAGCAGTGGTTTTCTCTTGGATTACTTCAGTAACAGTTTGTGGACTTTTGCTCCGGGAATGTGTCCAAACCTTTTATAAAGTAAGCTATACTACCTACTTTTACCACTTCCACCAGTAATGAATTCCAAAGACTAATAAATGTTTTTTGTCGTTTTACGAGTCACAGCCATGGTTCTGTGATTTTCTTCAGGGTGAAGAGGTCATGTAATGAATGTCTGTTCTTATATACAGTGGTTCTCAAACCGGATTGGTGAGTTTGAAGCAGGAAATTTTAATTTTTGGCAGGAAAGTTTGTTGAAGAAAAGGCAAGAAATTTGAATTTGATTTCAGAGGGAAAGATTGTTGGAAAAAGGATGAGTTTTTAATCCAGCTTTAAGGGGAGAACATCTATAAACTCACTGGAGAATTCTCCAACTTATGAAAAAGGAGAAGCTTAGAATTAACTCGGCCTTTCTATGCCGCTGCAGTGAAGCCAATGTGATACCCACCTTCCTCAAACTTCACGACATGCACGCTGGAGGAAAGAATAGAAAGTGGGATAGGATATCAATACTCATATACCAAGAAAGCTTCAAAAAGCACAAGAAAGAAGTATTTTTCTTTGAAAAAGCAAGTGTAGTCGTTGAGATATTCCAAGTGAATGCATAAAAGGAATGGACATGAAACAAAAACATCAGCTAATGTTGTTGTTGTTGTTAAGTGCCGTCGAGTCGGAGTCGACTCATGGCGACCCTCTGGATAGCTATCCTAAATTGTGTTCGGTCTTGAGTCAGGCGGCTCATTGTTGACAGACTGGTACCCGTAGCTGCTGTTATTGTATCGATCCATCTCATTGCTGGCCTTCCTCTTTTGCGTTGACCTTCTATCTTGCCAAGCATGATGTCTTTCTCTAATGATCTCTCTCTTCGCATGATGTGTCCAAAGTATGAAAGTCAAAGTCTTGTCATCTGAGCTTCTAAAGAAAGCTTAGGTTTGATCTCCTCTACTACCGACTGGTTTGTTCTTCGGGCAGTCCATGGTATACACAGTATTCGCCGCCAGCACCATAATTCAAAGGCATCAATTTTCTTCCTGTCTATCTTTTTTACTGTCCAGCTTTCATATCCATATGATGTTATTGAAAATACCATGGCTTGAACAAGTCAAATCTTTGTATGGAGAGAGACATCTCTGCTCTTGAGAATCTTATCTAGGTCTTTCATAGCCATTCTGCCAAGAGCAATGCGTCATCTGATTTCTTGACTGCTTGTTGCTTCTTTATTGATAGTTGAGCCAAGTAGGTTAAAGTTGTTCACAATTTCAATTTCTTCTTCAACGATGAACCTGTTGATTATGCCAGTTGTCATGATCTTTGTCTTCTTTACATTAAGGTGCAGGCCCATTTTGAGACTATGTTCTTTGATTGTGAGAAGCAAATGTTTCAGATCATCTTCACTTTCAGCCAGTAATGTGGTATCATCAGCATAGCGAAGGTTGTTGATGAGTCTTCCACCAATCTTCACACCTCTGTTGTCTTCATACAATCCTGCTTCTCTGATGATTTGTTCTGCATATAAATTAAACAGGTAGGGGGAAAGTATGCAGCCTTGTCTTACAGCTTTGCTTACTTTAAACCATTCTGTTTCTCCTTGTTCCATTCGAACTGTTGCTTCTTGATCAATGTACAGATTGCGCAAGAGAACGATCAGGTGTTCTGGTATACCCATGCTTCTTAATGTGGCCCAAAGTTTCTCATGGTTTACACAGTCAAAAGCCTTGCTATAGTCGATATCAGCTAATACATTTGGACTAATACATTTCTTAACTAGTTTTTGGGACTTCAAACTCCCTTCCTTGGGATCGCAAATAAGCAAAACAAGACGCTACTAGAAAATTCAGGTGAATCATAAAACACATTCCAAGGCAACACCTCCAGGGGAGACGATTTTGGGACCAAGCCATGCATCAATAAAATTACTAAAAGAAAAATTCAGAACCATCCAAAACCTTAAGACATTTGAAGCAAAAATGATCGGACATTTTGCAATTGACCAAAAAGAACTTAGAGACCAGAGTTTCTTAAGTCACTACCAGCTATAAAATTCCGCTGTCGTCTTCTGTTCATTCTGACACCTCAACCACTCTCCGCCCTACTCCTTCACACTATCACTGCATATTTTAGGATTCACTGTATTTTATTTATTTATTTAAACAATCATTTATATACCGCACCTTCCATAGATCAGTTGCGGTTTACAGAGAACAAGAACTGCACAGATCGGGTCTGTTTTACATGGAACATCGAATTACAAGGAACAATATAAGTGATGACATGATAACAGTATAATAGTAACGATAACAATAACAATAACAACAACAATATGATAACTATATACAATAATAACTATGTACATTTGAGGTTTCATAGGTGTTAGGGATTAAGAGGGGGTTATATTTTCATAATTGTTATGTCCTGGTATAATCCTGTTGGTTGTGTGAACAGGGTTACATTATTAGCCATTATCTAATAGGTGGAATTAATTACAGTGAACAACGTTGTATAATTAATTGTATAATATAATTTAGTTCTTCATGTTTTATTCTGTATCCTGTTATTCGTTCCTTGTAAACAGTTGAAATATACTGCTTTTTATTGTTCTATGTAAACCGTTTTGATTCGTAGAAAGACGGTATATAAAAAATGTTAAATAAATAAAATAAATAAATATGGAGGCGAGAAAGGGAGATTGACAGATGCCTTTAGAGAAACTGGTAAATAAAAGATTTTGTTCAGTCCGAAAGCTTATGAACCAGCTATTAGTGCAGCCTATTTTGTTTCCTCAGTGCTTACTAACAACTGAAAAGAAGACACCCTTCATTATCTTATTCCCAGTGACTTACGCATTAACTGCTGTAGGCTGGATTTGTAAACTGTTTTACCTAAGGGATCATAAAACGAGGCAAAACATTAATAATTCAGGCCCTAGAGGTTAGAAAGGAGGGTGGTGATTTGTTTTGGAAAGCAAAAAAATGGCTTCTGTTTTGCAAATTATAGGCTGAGGTCCATTCTTCTACCCCCTCCCACCCCAACATGTTACCACCTCCTCCCTCTCTCCACCCATTTCATGGTGTCTGCAATTGAGATTTGACCTGGATTGCGTCTTCTGTTCAGCTCAATGGTTTCCTGTAGGAATGAGAACTGACACAGCTTTGTGCAAAATGGCCTTAAATCAATACCAGCTTGGCACAGTAAAGATTTATACAGATGGGCAAAGCAATTGGAAACGAACAGCCTTTCTGCTGATTTGGAGAGACAGGTATACAAGAGTGTTAAACGGAAAGTTTAGGCATTAGCAGTGTGATGTCTCAGAATATGATTTCGTCTAGCAAATTAATATTTATTTGCGGAGCCTTTTTTGTGGTTAGTGGGTGGTTCAGTGTTTCTCTTGGAGAACTGAATGGTGGTGACATAGTCTTGGAGGAATGGGAGCGTGGGATTTAGAATTTATTACTCGAACTCTCGGAACAAATCCCCCAGACAGTGCATTGTGAAAAATAAAATGCACAATGGAAATCTGTTAATTTGGCTGAGTAGAAATATTAGCCATGTTATTTCAGATAGCTGCCGTACGCATTCACCACCCGTTCTTCTGACTTTATTTTAATTGACTTCTCTATCTATGTATCTGTGTCTCTAGATAGACAGATAAGTCTAAATAGACACTTTCTGAACCCGTGAGTGATCTTTTCTTGTTATACTGTCGGCACAGTATTCAAAGCCAGCTGCGATTTAAAAAAAACAAAAAAATAATGCATATATTCCACACCACTGTAAAGTGTAGTCGGCAGCACTGAATTCATGGATATGCCACTGACTGCCTTCTTGCAGTCCTGAATCAAACCACTTAGCTATATGGAGGGCGGCTGAATATCGTCTATCCGTACAGCTGGGGAAAACACCCGTGTTCCACCCTAACTCCATCCTGGCACTCTCCAAATAGTGCTAGGGCATTTAGAGGGTTTTTCAGCAGCACTCTCCATATAATACCATCCATGGAGAAGGGGCTTATACACATGGAGGCCAATTCCAGTCAGGCTGAGCAGCACCTGTGCGGCCGATCAGAAGCGGGGCGTACAGAGGAAGACCCGATTCTGATCCCGTGGGGGCTAGAAGTGCCAGTAGGATCAGAATCGGGTCTACGGCCTGGACGTGCAGGCTGGGCCCCGATTCTGATCGGCCTGCACGCCCAGCCATGTACCCGGCTACCTCAGCCAGGCTCCTGAATGGAGCTGCAGTGCCATGGCTCCATTCAGGAGCTGTGATCCCTGGCCACCGACCAAGCTCTTTTTTTCCCTGCAACCTGATCCCCAATCTGGCCTTCCATGGCCTGGGTCGGGCTGCAGGGAACCCTCTGCGCCCCCTCGCCTGCATCCCTGGGTTCTGCGCTGTGATATCCCTCCATCCAGGGGAACATATTCCACCTTTGAGGCCCCAGATATAAAGGGCCGACCTCTGCCTCCAGAACGCCCTCTCCCATCCCTGTACAGGCCTCCCCATACAAACCCACTGTTCTTACAGGCAGGATATTGCCGGGGCTGGCAGGAGGATGAATTTGTGGGAATGAATGATCTCCTCAGTATCTGCAGGGCTGGCACAACCTTCAGGCAGACTAGGCATTCAGCTAGGGAGGCAGCTTCTGGGGGTGGGGGGAGAGGGGAAGATCAAAGAACAGTTGCAGTTGAAGCAAAATGATAGGTCCTGACAGTCACACGAACTCAAAGAGCCACTAATCGATGCGCACATTTACACTTTTATATATTTCACAGGATCATTCTAGCAGTGATAGTGCTGAAGTGATCATGATCTTTGAGTTTAATTGCAAAATTGCATGTGGATGGGGGAAGGCTGTCGGCCTGAAAATTGACAGAGAGCGCAAGACTGAAGGTTCACCTAAGGTGCCTAATATGCTTGCACCAGCTCTGGCCACCAGAAGTATAAGCTCCTTTCAATATTGGGACCTGTGTTGATTAGCGCATAGCAAAGAATTTATTTTTATAAATTGCTTTCGTTGAAAAGTGGGTGCAATACTGCTTATTTTACACAATTGGTTTTGGTCTGAAATCTTTGTATTTTTCTTTTCTGAATTGTTCTTAGCAGACTTGGTTAATTGATTCATGTCAGTTGGTGAAGCCTCTAACAGAGTCTTATGTGGGTATGCTACTTGAGGATGTTGTATCTGTATCCATAGTGTGCAAACCTAAAAGAGTTAAAGATGCCTCACAGCAGGGCCACCTGATACCTTTCATAGATACAGCTCCGTTTCTGGTTAGAAAACTGAGTATGCACTGGATACCGGCCATGGATCTGGAGGGACCTGGGGTTGCTATACAGGTATTATGTCGGGCCCAGAGAGTAGACATGGGAAGGAGTCATTAAGGCTAAGTGCTACACAAAGGTCTGTGCCCAGTATTAAAAGAGTATTGAAGAGCTTAAAGGGACTTCTTTTTCATCTCTTGATCAGCAGGGGGGCAATTAAGGGTCTTCCAAAGTAAGTATCGGATGAAAGGATGAAAGTTTTAAAGGAAGACGAGAATGGGGCAGGAGATGGGAAACTAAATATGACCATTTGGGAAATGCAAAGGTGGCTTGCAGAGTTTTATATCCACCATGTTCCATAAATTAAGGAAGACCCTCAATGTATCTGAGGTTGAAAAGATAGTAAAAACGCATAGGAGGCAATTTTAGAAGGGTTAGTTGATTTACATATGAAGTAGGAATTTTGTAAAAGCTGCTACTTACACATATTTTAAGGGCTTATGGTTTAGATGGATCTTTGAAGTATACATACACGTATTCCTTGTTTTTCAACAGAACTAGAAGTTAGAAGTGTGCTTTGGTTTTTGTACAGATGACAGCATATTTGCACAAATTGCCATCCATCATATTTCTTCTTGGGAGTGAAAGAAGGGGATGGAGTACAAGGAAGAAGCGCAAAGTTCTTCAGCCAGTCATGGAACTCTGACAAGCAGCCAAGGAAGCCTATTCTTGCATGACTAACCCAAATCCCATGGACAATGTTGCAGCTTGAATACAAAGACATAGCCTGCATCGAGTGAAACAGAACCATTTTGGCTTGGGGTCTCAGAGAGAGGGGGACCAGGTAGAAGCTGGGGCCCCAGTAATTTTTTCAAAAAAAGAAGCAGAAGCGGTCAGAAGAAAAAGAAAAAACCCCAATTCTGCCACAAGCCGATACTACTAATCAGTTGTATAGTGCTACACAGTGTATGCAGCGCTGTACATAAAGATGTAAGAGACAGTCCCTGCTCATCAGAGCTTACAGTCTAATTAAGATGAAAAAACATTGCAAAACTGGGGACTAGAGTATGATAGATACACATAAATAGTGGACAAAAGAATGAGGAGCATCAGGATACAGAAACAACCTCAAAGAGGTGGGTCTTCAGCCAAGACTTGAATAGGGCCAGAGAAGGAGCCCGACGCACCAACTCAGGTAGTTTGTTCCAGACATATGGAGCAGCAAAGTGGAATGAATGAAGTCTGGAGTTGGCAGTGGCAGAGAAAGGCACAGATAAAAGGGATCTGCCAGGGGAGCAGTTCCCAAGGAGGAGTGTAGAGTGAGGTAAGAGAGGACAGATAGCGAGGAGCCGCAGAATGAATGCGCTTGTAGGTAAGTAGGAGAAGTTTGAAATGGATGCTTAAACGGATAGGGGAGCCAGTGAAGTGACTTGAGTAGAGGGGTTACATGAGCATACCGACACTGGCGGAAGATAAGCCGTGCAGCTGAGCTTTGAACAGATTGAAAGGGAGAAAGATGATTCAGAGGGAAACTAATGAGGAGCAGGTTACAATTGTCAAGATGGGAGGTGACTAGTGAGTGGATGAGGATCTTAGTAATGTGTGTAGAAAGGACAGGACAAATTTTGCCAGTGTTATAGAGAAAGAAGCGACAGCTTTTAGCTATCTGTTGGATGTGTGCAGAGAAACAAAGAATAAAGTCAAAGATGACACCAAGGTTGCGAGCTGAGAAAACAGGGAGGAGTGTAGTGTTATCCACAGAAATAGAGAAGGGAGGAAGGGGGGAGGTGGGTTTAGGGGAAAGATAAGGAGCTCAGTTTTGGTCATGTTCAGTTTCAGATGGTGGTGAGACATCCAGGCAGCAGTGTCGGATAAGCAGGCAAAGATCCGGACCTGGATTCCTGGAGAGATTTCAGACGCAGAATGGTAGATCTGAGAGTCATCAGCATAAAGATGGTACTGAAAACCATAAGAGGAAAAAGTGCAACAAAGGACTGAGTAAAGAGAGAGAAAAGACGAGGTCCCAAGACGGTCCCCTGAGGTACACCAACTGAAAGCGGAATGTAAGAAGAGGAGTATCCTCCAGGACATACATTAAAAGTGTGATGGGAGAGATAAGAAGAAAGCTAGTTCAGGACAGAGCCCCTAAATCCAAGTGAGGACAGCATATCGAGGAGACTGTGGTGATCAACAGTGTCAAAGGCAGCAGAAAGGTCAAGAAGGATGAGAATCGAGCAGAGGCCTTTGGATTTGGAAAGGAACAAGTCACTGGAGACTTTGGCAAGAGCCGTTTCTGTGGAATGTAGAGAACGTAAGCCAGATTGCAGTGGATCCAGAAGAACTTGAGAGGAAAGAAAGTCAAGACAGTGGTGGAGAACCGCTCCTTCAAATAGTTTTGAAGCAAAGTAGAGGAGAGAGATAGACAGATAACTGGAAGGGACAGGTAGAATCTAGTGAAGGCTTTTAGAGGAGGAGTGTAACCACAGCATATCTGAAGGCCACAGGAACAGTTGCAGTTGAAAGTGATAGGTTAAGGATATGACAGATGGAAGATTACTGGGAAGAGATGGAGCTTAGTAGATGGGTAGGTTTTTAAATGTCTCTATCATATCTCCTCTATCCTGCCTTTCCTCTAAAGTATACATATTAAGATCCTTAAGTCTGACCTCATATACTTTATGATGAAGACCACTAACCATTTTAGTAGCCACCCTCTGCAACGATTCCATCCTGTTTATATCCAGAATTGCACACAATACTCCAAATGAGGTTGCACCAGAGACCTATACAGAGGAACTATCGCCTCCTTTTTTTCTGCTGGCCATTTCTCTCCCTATGCATGCAAGCATCCGTCTGGCTTTCACCATCACCTTTTCTACCTATTCAGCCTCTCTTTCGTGGACAGAAGTACTTCGCCCCCTACACTGTACTGCTCCCTTGGATTTTCACAGCCCAAATGCATGACCCTGCATTTTTAGCATTAGATCTCAGCTGCCAAATTCTCGACCATTCTTCAAGCTTAGCTATATCCCTCCTCATGTTATCTATTCCTTCCTGTGTGTCTACTCTATTGCATATTTTGTATCGTCCGCAAAGAGGCAAACCTTACCGACAGCCCTTCTGAAATATCACTAACAAAGATATTAAAAAGAATCGGACCAAGGACAGATCCCTGCGGCACATCACTGGTAGCTGCCTCCTCCTCAGAATGAGCTCCATTTACCTGTACTTTTTGTCGCCTCTGACTCAACCAATTTCTAACCCAGTCAGTCACTGGGGTACTCAGTTTGTTTATAAGTCGTCTGTGAGGAACAATATCAAAGGCTTTACTGAAATCTAAGTACACCACATCTAGGGCTCTCCCTTAGTCCAACTGCCTGGTCACCCAATCAAAGAAATAAATCAGATTTGTCTGACAAGATCTGCCTTTGGTAAACCCATGCTGCCTCTGATCTTGCAATCCATTGGACTGCAGAAATCTTACTACTTTCTCTTTTATCAGTGTTTCCAATAATTTATTCACCACAGAGGTTAGACTAATCAGCCTGTAGTTTTCAATCTCATCCTTACTTCTATTTTTGTGTAGAGGGACCGGATGTGCCTTTCTTCAGTCCTCTAGGACCACTCCTGACTCCAAAGAAGCATTGAACAGGTCAGTCATTGGAGCCGCTAGAACGTCTCCAAGTTCCTTCAATATTCTTGGATATATCCCATTTGGTCCCATTGCTTTGTCTACTTTTAGTTTAGCTAGTTCCTCATGAACACAATCTTCTGAAAATCGTTCAAGATCCCCGTCACTTCTGTTCCTATTTGTGGGTGTTTTCTGAGGTCGTGCCCCTGGCCCTTCCTCTGTGAACACAGAACAGAACTATTTGTTAAGCAATTCTGCTTTATCCTCATCAGCTTCTATACATTCCTCCCCTTCACCCTTGAGTTTGACAATACCACTTTTGCCCTTCCTCCTCTCACTAACATATCTGAAAAATGTCTTATACCCCCCATTTTATGCCTTGGCTATTTCTTCTTCTTTTGTATCTTTGCTTTCATGACTACTTTGCCAGATTCTCTAAGTTTTTCCAAATATAGATGCTTGTCTTCCTCTGTGATCTCTTATATTTTATAAAAGCCCTTCCTCTTTTTCTTCATCTTTTCAGTTATTTCTTTCGAGAGCCATAGTGGCCTCCTTTTCCTTTTACATTTATTTATCTTTCTAACAAAAAGCTTTGTTAACCTTAAAATATCCCTTTTCAGTTTTGCCCATTGCTTTTCTGCATCCCACATCTGTTCCCATCCCGCTAATGACCCCTTGAGGTATTGTCCTATTTTGGCAATGTTAGTTTTCCTAAAGTCTAAGACCATCGCTTTTGAATGGACTTTATCAGCCCTAGTCCTACTACTGAACCACACCATCTGGTGGTCACTGGATGCATGATGATCTCCCACTGTGACATCAGAAACACTTTCCCCATTGGTAAGCACCAAGTCCAGTATGGCCTCGTCACATGTGGGTTTTTGCCGGAATAGTTCTCCCTGTACTTCATTTCAAAGTGCTTTGGCCTCATCTGTACAGGATTCTCTTTTACTCCACCATCGTGATGAAATACTTGAAAATGCTCTTCGTGTAAAAAATTTGCGGTTGTTAAACTTTCCCCGAACTCACTATCTGTCCCCTAATATATTATTTATGAAATATCTGAAGGATGTACTAAAAATTCCTGAGCCTGAAGCTATTTCTTTATCTAAATTGTATTACTTACCATTTGGGGTTCGGGAAAAATGTTTGGTAGATTTGGGGCCAGATGGTGGAGTTCCCGGGGAAATGGACCAGTTGACTGCTCCGAGTTTAGATCTCTCTCAGTTTTTGGAGACATCTGTGGAGGAAATATCTACTCGGGCCACTTTACTGGTCAGTTTTTCATTAGAAAAAGATAAGGAATTTGTTTTGCGTACTTATTTTAAGTTCCGTCATGAGAAGTTCTTTGGTCAGATGATTCAGGTTTTTTCTGATGTGTGTCGTAGCACACAGTTAAAACGGAAGGCTTTTCTTGCTTTGCGTCCTCGTGTTTTGGAATTGGGAGCTTTGTTTGTTTTGAAATATCCATGTAAATGTGTAATAACTTATCAAGGTAAAACGTATATGTTTTTTGATTCAATTCAATTAGAGGCCTTTTTGCAGGGATCAGTTGTTAAGTAGTTTACTGTCTTCCTGCTTAGTTAATGGGGTTTGTAAGTTTATTGACTTCCTCTGTATCAGGAGATTATGATACTTACTATTTAGTTATTTTCAGCACTCCATTTTGTGGGCTGAGGGTTATTATAATCGTGGATTTCATTCTTTGTGATAACAGTGATGTTATATTGCTTGTATTTCCTTTGTTTATCTTTTCAATAAAGAGGTTTGAAATTTAAAAAAAAAAAAAAAAAGCTTTGTTACCCTTAAAATATCCCTTTTCAGTTTTGCCCATTGCTTTTCTGCATCCCACAGCTGTTCCCATCCCGCTAATGACCCCTTGAGGTATTGTCCTATTTTGGCAATGTTAGTTTTCCTAAAGTCTAAGACCGTCGCTTTTGAATGGACTTTATCAGCCCTAGTCCTACTACTGAACCACACCATCTGGTGGTCACTGGATGCATGATGATCTCCCACTGTGACATCAGAAACACTTTCCCCATTGGTAAGCACCAAGTCCAGTATGGCCTCGTCACATGTGGGTTTTTGCCGGAATAGTTCTCCCTGTAGAGAATCTTGGATCTCTTTACTTCTAGATGACACCGCAGCAGGAATGTGCCAATCAACATTCAACACATTGAAATCACCTATCAGTAGCACCTCTCCTTTCACATTAAATCCCCGTCCACTTCTTTTCCCTGTGTATATCACGCTAATGCAAATGGATTTCCATTTCCCTCTTTCTAGTTTAACCCACAGTGCCTCCTCACTCCTTTTAAGCCCTGTAATTCTATAACTTTAACATTATTTTTTACATATAATGCTACTTCTCCTCCCCTCCTTCCTATCCTGTCCTTCCTGAAGAAAGTATAGCCCGGTATAATTACATCCTACTCATGGCTGGCTGTGAACCATGTCTTTGTGACCACAACTGAATCCAAGTCAGCCTCTTCCATTAAAGCCTCAACATCTGGTATCTTCTTTCCTGTGCTATGGGCATTTATACACACCACTTTCCAGATGTTGCCCCTTTTATTATTATTATTATTATTATTATTAGGCATTTGTAAAGTGCTAACAAGGATACACAGCGCTGTAAAGACACAAAAGAAGACAGTCCCTGCTCAAAGAGCTTACCATCTAGAAGACAAGTATACAGGACAAAATAATATGATAGGAATAAGGGCAATAGGAGTTGAAACACAAGGGAGGGGATTAAAAATGAAAGACTGTCTCAAAGAGGTGAGTCTTGAGCTTGGACTTGAAGAGGGCAAAAGAAGAGATTTGACGCAGGGACAGGGGCAGGTTGTTCCAGGCAAGTTAAGCAGTAAGGTTAAAACAACAAAGCCTGGAGATAGCGGAAGAAGAGAATGGCATAGAGAGAAGGAAGGTAGAAGTGGGACGGAGATCATGGGGAAGAGTATAGGGAGAGAGGAAAGGTAAGGAGGGGCCGCAGAGGGAATGCATTTATGTGCCAAGATAACTAGTTTGTACTGAATGCCAGTGAAGGGACTTTAGAAGAGGAGTAATATGACAGTAGCATGGCTGGCGAAGATTTAACTGTGCATCAGAGTTCTGAATGGATTGTAGGGGGAAAAGATGAGAATGAGGGATATCAGCAAGGAGGAGGTTGCAATAGTCAAGCCGGGAGAGTCTTAGTAGTAGAGGCAGAGAGGAATGGACGAATTTTGTTAATGTTGAAGAGAAAAAAGCAACAGGATTTAGCAATTTGTTGGATATGAGATGAGAATGACAGGGAGGAGTCAAAGATGACCTCAAGGGTATGAGCAGAGGCAACAGGAAAAATAGGAACGTTATCAACAGTGATGGAGAAAGGAGGAAGGATTAAGGATGGATTAGGGGAGAAAAGCAGAAGCTCAGTTTTGGCCATGTTCAAATTTAAATGGTGCAGAGACATCTAGGTGGCGATGTTGGATAAGCAGGTGAAGATACATGCCTGGAGAGAAGGAGAAAGTTCAGGTGAAGAGAGAGAAATTTGAGAATCATCTGCATAGACGTGATACTGAAAGCCAAGGGATGAGATAAGGGAACCAAGCGATTGTATATAAAGGGAGAAAAGGAGTGGGCCGAGAACAGACCCTTGGGGAGCACCAACTGAGAAAGGGATAGCATAGGAGGACAGATACTGAAGGAGCAATTAGAGAGATAGGAAGAGAACAGAGTCTCTAAAGCCAAGAGAAGATAATGTAGCAAGGAGAAGAGGGTGGTCAACAGTAATGAAGGCAGCAGAAAGGTAAAAAAGAATAAGAATTGAGTATAGGCCTTTAGACCTTACCAAGAATAAGTCACTAGAGATCTTGGCAAGGGCTGTTTCGGTTGAATGAAGAGGTTGGAAGCCAGACTGAAGGCGATCAAAGAGGAAATGAGTGGAGAGAAAGTCAAAACAGCGAGAAAGAATGGCATGCTCAATGAGTTTGGAAATAAAGGGAAGAAGGGAGATGGGACGATAGTTAGAGGGCGCAGTAGAGTCCAGGGATTTTTTTTTTGAGGAGTGATCAAAGCATGCTTATAGGCAGCTGGGAAGGTGGCAATGGAGAAAGAAAGGTTAATAATATGGGAAATGGCAGGGATAACAGAGGATGATATGGAGTTGAAGAGATTAATGGGGATAGGATCAGAGGACCAAGTGGTAGGTTTAGCAGAAAAGAGGAGAGAAGAAGTTTCCTCATCAGAGACAATAGGAAAGGAAGAGAGGGAGTTTGAGGGAAATGGTTGAAATTGAAGTGAGGGTGGGGATCAGAAGAAATAGCAGGGAATTGAATGGAAATCTTATTGATTTTATTGCAAAAGAAGATGGCGAGAGATTGGGCTGTGAGGGAAGGAAGAATTGAAGGGGGAGGAGCCTGAAGTAGAAGTTGAGTGTAGAAAAGAGACTGTGAGGGTTAGAAGCCAAGGAGTTGGTCAGGTGGATGAAATAGTTTTGTTTAGCAACCAAGATGACAGAATTAAAATAAGTGAGCATGAATTTAAAGTGAAGGAAATCAGAGTGGGAGCAGGATTTGAGCCAGATACGCTCGACAGAACAGGCACATGAGCGCAGGTAGTGGGTTGCAGAAGAAAGCCAGGGATGGGGTAATGTACACCTCAGAGGGCGTGAAATTGGGGAAGCAAGGGTATGGAGAGCGGAGGATAGAGCAGAGTTATAAGCAGTTACAGCTGCATTGACAGACTTGGAGGTGAGTGTAGAAGAAAGAAGAGAAGAGACAGATGATGAAAAAGACAGGATCAATAGCTTCAAGATTTCTAAAAAGAAAGGAAGTGACAAGGCAAGAAGGCAGTGAAGAGTGCTGAAGAAAGAAGCTCAGGAGGTGGTGGTCAGATAGTAGAAGAACTGAGTTAAGGAAATTTGAGGGTGAGTAATTGGAAGGGAAAACAAGGTCAAGGCAGTGATTGAACTGATGAGTAAGGTCTGTGGAGCAAAGCTGGAGGTTGTAAGATGAAGTAAGGGAAATAAATTTTGCTGCGTAGAGGTTCGAGGGATTATCAATGTGAAGGTTAAAGTCACCAAGAAAAATAGAAGGGGATGATGAATCCAAAAATAAAGGGAGCCAAGAATCAGTCATTGAGGAAGGAGGAAATGGGCTTGTGGGGGTCTATAGATAATAGCAATGTGAAGAGATATTTCAAGTTTCACTTATCTGGGGGCTTTCTTCACCCATTCTCAATGAATCTAGTTTAAAGCCCTCTTCAGTAGGTTAGCCAGTCTGCTGCAAAAGACACTTTGACCCTTCTTGGACAGATGGATGCCATCTCTGCTCTGCAGCCCTTGGAACATCATCCCATTGTCCAGGAAACCAAAACGCTCTCGATGACACCATTCGCGCAGCCATGCATTCATCTTCAGGATGCGAGCTTCTCTGCCTCGGCCTTTACCCTCAACAGGAGGATTGAAGAGAATACCACCTGTGCATCTATCTGCTTCACCCTCTATCCCAAAGCCATGAAATCACTATTGATATGCTCAGAGTGATACATAGCAGTATCATTTATGCTGAGATGGATGACCAACATCGGATAATAGTCAGTAGGCTTGATGAGTCTCTGGAAACTCTCCATGACATCGCAGATTTTGGCACCTGGTAAACAGCACACCTCTCTGGACATCGTCTAGTTGGCAGATGGACGCTTCACCCCTCAGAAGAGAGTCACCAAACACTACTACCCTTTACTTCCCTTGTGGTTAGTGATTCCACAACTTTGGGGTGATTGAGCTCTGGTTCTTCCCTTTCCTGGGATGCTTTAACCTCTTCCACTTCCAGGTCTGCATACTTGTTCTTCAATTCAAGGGGGTAGTGGAGTTGGATTGTTGATTCTGCAGGCTCTGGTGACTTGTGTCCAACTCCCTTCATTCTGTAGCCTCTCATCTGCACCTCTGTGGGAGAGATTGGATATTTCAAGAAGCATCTCATCAGTGTACTTCTCGCTGTCTTGAATGCTTCTCAGCCTCACCACCTCTTCTCTGAGCTCTTCCACTTATTTCATGAGGGCTTCAGTGTGCAGGCATCCTGCACATGGAACTGGTTCTTCAACTGGCATCGAGCTTTTTGTTTGGACAGAAGCAGACGTCGTAACGGAGACAACTGCTTTGGCAATACAATTTTTCCCAGTCATCATTCAGTTGGTGGAGCTGTGGTATCTGTTGAAGTAAACGAGAGACACTTACTAAAGTCCCTAACTTTTCCTTAGCTGTTCTTTAAGAGAAAGAGCAATTAACCTCTTATGTGTGCTCTAACAGCGCTGTTCTATGTCCCTGTGTGTAGTTAATTGGAGTGGAGTAACCTAATGGTTAGAGCACTGGCTTGGGAACCAAGAGATCAAAGTTTGATTCCCACTAACACTCCTTGTGGCCTTGGGCAAGTCACTTAGAAAAATCCAGGTTATCAATGTCCCTGTTTAGTGTACATTACCAAGTTTAAGTTACACTTTGACTGAAATGATAAAGCGGTATAAAAAAATAAATAATTGGGGAGTTGCCCTATAAAGCAAGAATTCTCACATGAGGTGGGTGGGAGCTGAGGTGGGTAGGGAGGGATCTAATATCTGATAGTCAGTGGCTTAAAAGAGCTTGCTCTGAATGATAAGCTGGAAAAAGAAATAGGCAGAGCTTTACCCAACACCACAAAAAGGGGGAGGCGTAGCCTAGTGGTTGGGGCAAGGTACCACAGGCCAGAAGGTAGGTGGTTCAAATCCCACTAGAGGACAGCAACCTTGGGCCGGAAGGACTGGGGTTTCTAGTCCCACAGGTGCTCCTTGTGGTCTTGGGCAAGCCACTTAACCTTCCATTGCCCATGTTCCCTGTAAGTATTAGTGTATGTGTGTCATATCCCCTCATGTTAAATGTATCCCCCAACCGCTTTGACCCGGTGAAAAGCGGGATATAAATGCAGCTAAATAAATAAATAAATTTTGCAATACTGAAAAAGAATTAGCTTTTAAAAATGAAGACCAAAAAGCCTTCTAAGAGCTCTCAGGCAGAGCTTGTATTTAAAAGCCACACAGTATTATCTTGCCTGCATTGGAGACCCTGTACCTTTTGTAGAATTACCCTCAACGTGGTTAAGTCCAGAGATAACTTTTGTCAGGACAACTTGTTTGGGAAAAGGTTAACCTGTCTGTCTCATGCATATTCATTGTTGTAATCCAGAAAGCCTAACTGGCTTGGTCTGCCTCCAGGAGAGGGATGAGAAGCACCAATCTAGAAGTGCGTAGCCTTAGTGTGAATCTTCTGTAACTCACTCAGATATCCACTTTATTTGTCAAGAATTTCCATCTCTGTCCAATAACTGAAGTGCCTGTGATTTCTTCACTTCCTTGTTGCATTTCTGTATTTTTCTATCAGGAATTTCTCTTCTAAAATTATTCATCTAACTGCATAATGCGAATAGCCAAACTGTAATCAAAGCACTTTGAACGCTTAGGATAAAACAAACAGAAAATGGAGACCTAACATGCCAAGTGAATGAATTGTGATAATTCTGAAATACGGTCAGGGAGCTCACAAAGTAAATTAATGTCTAGCATCATCTTTGGTGCACCATCTCTTCAAACTTTGATGCACCTGTCAATGCCTAGGCACATTCCGAAGCCAAATCCTCTCATGCTGTGCGCTGCCTGCAGCTCGCCTGAAGCTCAGCTTTGACTGAAAGTGTTGAGGAATTTTTGTATTTACTTCTTTTAGCCTTATTCCCATTTAGTGTTTTTAAACCTGCTTAAAAGTCCTGCCTTTTATTCTGCAAAGCAGATACACACGTGTGTCACTCCTGCTTACTTCCCTTGCCTCACCTGTGATGTGACGTTAAGGTGCTCAAGAAGTCATATGTGCAATCTGGATAAATAATTGATTGGAGAAAGGGCATCTAACAGCGTTAATTGTGAAGTGCAGTTGAGTGACTGTCAAAACCAAAGCTCTCCCTGAATGTACCCCCCACACAAAAAAACCCCTTTGCTTGAGTCTTTAACATGGGGCAACAGGGAATTTGTTGGGTGCTCTTGAAGGTAATGAGTTCTGACTGGGGTTTTCCATGTGCCTCGACACATTATTGATTAAGTTCATGTTTTGCTAAATCTACTGCAGTTTTCAGCTGATTGTCAGATTGTAGGCGCTTGGTTTCCCTCCCCTCCCCTCCCCCCGCCCAAAACTACAGGTTTATTTGTATAGTAGACAGGATTTTGTTTTTCCTTGATATAATCACACTGATGAAACGAGGATGTCTATAAAGAAAGAGCACACACGTTGCAAACCAAATGAAATAATGTTCTGCCAAAGCTTTTGGGCGTGCCTTTTTTTTGTTTAACTACAGGGAGAATGTGGTGGAAGCAACACATGATCAGGGCCATGCATGGTTATTTCTTGCCCGTCAAATAGACTTTTAAATGAAGGGCATAGGCATATTCTCTGCTAGTTACACGAATATTTTATAAAGTTACTTGACTTTCTAAAATAACTGTGAAGTACGCACGTGAAAGACGCGGCTTTGTAAATTACTCAGATGGTAGTTTGAATTGATACTGAAGCTCTTTAAAAGTCAGAAGCTTTCACTTTTCCATGAACTGAGCAAAATGAGAAATTCCCAACTTATTTATCTCTCAGCTAATCCCCTTTCCCTCCCACGGGGGAAGGTCAGATTGGGGGAAAGCCTTCTGTAGTTTTCTCAGCTTCTTCATGTTATCCCATATGCTCTTGAAATGTCTTATACAGGGATTTGATATCGTAATTCCCTTAATTCCATCCTCTGGAAGCCAGGGAAAATAACGGATCGGGCTCTCTCCAAGCAAGGTGTGTGCAACTTGCACACTCGATTTTGATCACCTATCTCCCATTCCAATATGTGTTTTAATCGAGCCCCCCTCCACACACATCCGGCTCCCAAACAAAACCTCCCTGGCTGCTCTAGATGGTTTTCCACCCCATATAAACTGGGAAATCCATTTTTGTAAATCAGCTAAAATCCCCTCTGGAACCATTGCTGGCAGCCTATGCATAGAAATACTCTGAAAAAGCTTTCTAATATTGAGCTCCTAAAGTTTATTCCACTCTCTCTCACTATCTGCATCCCTAAATAGTGGGTGGATGTTCGAGCCCATTTAAAGGAAAAATTATTTTTTAAATTTGATAACTGCTACCTGGTCCATATGTATATTTAAAGCCTGTCTTAAACTTGTATACCAGAATGTGCTATGACAAAAATGGGTGAGTAACACACAACAAAATATCATTCACTAAAAGTGTTTTGTTATGATCTTGTCTCCCGACTCTGTCTCTCCTAATTTATCATTATTTCTAATCATCTCAGAAAGAGGCTTCTTGGACCATGCAAGTAATAAAGGAGTTGGGCATCCCTCTCCAATCTAAAGGCTTGTGAATAACTGCCATTGATTGTGATGCATGCCTCAGGTTTTTCATACGTTTTCTTTATCCAAGTACTAAACTTCTCCGCCAAACGCGATTTTTGCATAACTGCCAAGAAAGAGTCTCAGCCCTGTCAATTATTTTTTCAATGTTGATAGCTAACAACATAGCAGAAGTATCACCTTGCTGGGCTGCCCGCATAACATAGAGGGTTCTTTTAATATTGTCAGCAGCTTGCCTCCCTGGAATAAAGCTTGCTTGGTCAATGGGAACTGAGTCTGGAAGTATCTCTGACATTTTAATGCCAAGAATTTAGCTAAAAACTTTATCATCTGTTTTCAAAAGTGATATTGCTCTATGCAAGCCACATAATGATCTATCTTTCCCTTCCTTTGGTATAATTGTAATCCCTGTTCTGTGCATTGAGAGGGGTAAGGAACTATCCTATTGTTGTCCTCGTGTACCATCAAGTTTTCTTGGCAAGATGCAACTGGAAGTAATAAACTATTAAATAATCCAGTTATTAGATCAACAGCCTTGCCACTAAATGTATAGTTCCTTGTTACTTTTGTTCAATGTAAACCGCCCCTGATCTCTGGAAGGGGTGGTATATAAAAGTTTCCAAATAAATATATAAATATATAAAATTGGACTGAAAACCTATCAAAACTTGGCACTAAATCAGAAGATAAATTTATTTTCATAAAGTGGGTATGCAGTTGATTTTCTCAGTCTACTTTAATAATGGTTTATGGCCTTTTCCTCCAGGAACTTGTCCAAACCTCTTTTAAATCCATCTACACTAACAGCTTTTACTACATCCTCCAGCGACTAATTCAAAGTTTGAATACACATTGGGTGAAAACATATTTTCTCCGGTTAGCCTTAAATGTACTATATTATAGTTTCATTGCATGCTCCCTAATCTTTCGGACCTGAAGATCTTATGTGCTTAGATATGCTCAGTAGCTTCAAAGTAGGAGCAATTCTCAAGATGTTTCATTTCAACAACCAGGCTTTTTATTTCTTTGTAGAATTCTTTGCATGCATGTCTGTCTTGCACATAGGCATAGAAACGTCAGAAAATGGAGTCTCTTTTATGGGCTTCCACGATAGGCTTTCCTTTCAGAACCAGGAGTTTACCGTATTTTTCGCACCATAAGACGCACCGGACCATAAGACGCACCTGGTTTTTCAGAGGGGAAAATAGGAAAAAAAATATTCTGTTTTGATTGCCTTATGCATCCTACCTATTTGCTGTGAAAGTGCTTATTATTTGTTTTATTTTCCATTCCTTTCCTTATGATACCTAGCATTCTATTTGCTCTCTTGGCTGCCGCTGCACCCTGGGCCGAGGGTTTTAACATGTTATCCATAATGACGCCTAAATCTTTTTCCTGGGTGGTAGTTCCTAATGTGGAACCTTGCATCGTGTAACTATAATTTAGGTTGTTCTTCCCTAGGTGCATAACTTTGCACGTGCCCACATTAAATTTCATCTGCCATTTTGATGCTCAGTCTTCCAATTTATCAAGATCCTCTTGCAATTTTCCACAATCCTCTTGGGTTTTAAAAATTTTAAATAGTTTTGTGTCATCTGCAAATTTGATAACCTCACTCGTTATTCCACTTTCCAGGTCATTTATGAATATGTCAAAAAGCAGCGGGCCCAGCACAGATCCCTGGGGTACACTACTATTCACCTTTCTCCATTGGAAAAATTGGCCATTTAACCCTACCCTCTGCTTTCTATCTTTTAACCAGTTCCTGATCCACAATAGTACACTGCCTCCTATGCCATCACTCTTTAGTTTTGCCAAAAGACTCTGATGAGGGACCTTGTCAAAGGCTTTCTGAAAGTCCAGATATACAATATCAACTGACTCACCTTTGTCCACCTGATGAACATAACAGATGAGGGTTCCGGTGATGTCATCGGAGGAAATAGCGGTGTAGCCGATTTGAGGGGGGAAATAACCCCTAAATGTGCAAGCAGAGCGGCGTAGACGAAAGGAGGCAGTGGAGTGAGACCCCCGGTAGGGAACGCAGAGGAGCGATCGCCGGTCGGTAGACCGGGACAGGCGGTGAGCAGAGGAGTTTCACCGCGACGGAAGAAGCCGGGCCCAAAGTGAAAGAGAGGACGTAGAGAGGAGCAGGCTGAGACAAGGTGCGATCGGCACCGCGAAGGACAGTGCAGATGCTGAGAAGACAGCGGCAGTACCGTGCGGGAAAGCCGGCGTTTGTGGGCCTGAAGAACAACTGGAGGGCGCGCTGAGGTGAACGGAGCAGCGGGGTGCCACTTGGGAGCTTAGTCCCACAGGAGGAACCCACGCAGTGAAGGCAGAGGTAGGAGGGCCTGCGGAGTGCTACCTCTGGGAGAGGAGGTAAGACGGTGTGTCCCCGTATGCAGCACCGAGAAGAGGGAAAGAAGAGGAACACGACGGCAGAGCAGAGGTGGAACGCCCAGACCCGCTGCTGCTCTGCAACTTCTTATATTCGCACCATAAGACGCAGGCACTTTTCCTCCCACTTTTTGGTGAAGAAAAAGTGCGTCTTATGGTGCGAAAAATACGGTAATTCTTTGGGACTGCAGGACTGTTCTCTCTTACTTTTTGTTTCAATTTCTGTTCATCTCCCTGTTTCTGTCACTTATAGCCAGATTCTTCCTCCTTTGCCAGATCTAGCCCATTCCCCCCAAATCCTCTCTTTATTGACCTTTGTGTCATTGCACTTTTAAAAAGAAAGTAATAGCTTCACTGTGTATGTGCCCTTATATCAGGTGAAAGGGCTGGTCAGATCTCTTATCTCTTTATACTTCTATTAACAAGTTATGATTAGCATCATGATGTTGAGGTAGGATCACTTTTTTACAAAATGTTTTAAAGAAAGCTTTAAAATCAGATTTAGTAAAACCACATATTAGGCAAGTTAATGCCTGCAAAACTGGGTAGCAAATGTGTGCTACCAGTTTTGCAGGCATTAACTCGCTTAATATGCGGTTTTACTAAATCAAATGTATGCAGTGGGACTTAGTTTACTAATAACACACTTTAACATAGTAGCACATTTTAGGAACTCGAGCTGTGCATACTTAGCCCTTTCGCGTCCACATAATTGTTTTGTAACTGAAATTTTTTTTTCAGTTTTTTTTATTAAGATTTGATCTAAATGATGCAGAATATAAAGTTTTTTTGAAAAAATTGTATTTCTAAGAAACGATATTTACTGTTGCCATATAGCAACTACGGTCCTGAATGGCTGAAAATTAAAAACAGTCTTGGCATCAGTTTCATTTACTGCTGGGTGTGATAGTTTAAATAACAGGTTTTTTTCAGATATCAAGCACAGATACACATCACATTTCGCACACAGTGTGCGGAGTTTTTGGAAATATAGAATCGGGGGAAAATTTGAAGGTTGCCATATGGCAACAACAGCCATGAAAGGGTTAAATATTATGTGCATTCAATGCATACTGTCCCAAGTGCCAGCTTTGCAACCACAGAATGCAAGTCAGTCTTCTGCCTTGATGTGGGTCTCCGCAGGAACTCGCTTATCTAGTGTAATCTGCGCAACTTGCTTCTGTAGTGTTGGAGGGGGTTGATTTGTTGCACCTCAGTATTTCTGATCTTTGTAAAACAAAAATATTGGTGAACTAGATGTTACATGAGTGGAAGAGTAGCTTAGTGGTTAGAGCAACTGCCTAGAACCCAGTATCAAGGGTTCGATTCCCACTGGCACTCCTTGTGACCTTGGGCAAGCCACTTTACCCTCCATTGCCTCAGAAGAAAAGGCCGGTAATCTGCTTCCAGTGATACATTGCCAAGAAAACCCAGAGGCAGCTGGGTCTCCAGGAGTCAGCACTGACTTGACGGCACTAAAAAAAAAATCAGATTTACATTTTAAAAAGCCAGTTTTTTAAAGTTGCCAATTTTTATCTAGCCTGTCTCAAGTTTCGAGAGGGTGGTGATGCCCCACCTCCTCTTAGTTATTTTAATGACAAGGTGCAGGGTGCCCTGCTGTCCATTGGCTTCCTCTTGCTTCAGTTCTACCAATTGAAACTCTGTGCCGTCTCGGTCAAGGCCTCTTTCTCACACATGAAGGCAGCTGCAGCAGGAGGGCCCTTCTCTTTTGCTGCAGTCCACATGGCTAGCAAGGCTCCGGATTTGCAGTATCCAACCTGTTACTGATGTATTTATTGACCTGCAGATTTGATTTTTTTTTAATGGTTGCGGGCAAGAGGGGGTTTAAGTAAATGTAGAGAGATCAAATGCTAAAAAAAACACATTATCTGGCAGCTCTTTCACCTTCTTCCTGTCCCAGCCCCAGGTTTAAAACATTTGATCAGATTTTTTTTGCTATGACCTCCCTCGTATGAAGCCATTGTGCCTCGGATTCTGTAGTTCACTGGATTTAAGGGATTCCACTGTCCTTTGGTAATGATTCCATGAATTTGCACACCATGTAGAGGTCGGAGTGACTGAACTGTAGTTACTAGTCCCCCTAGTCCCACATCTGTGATGCGAGATGACCTGTGGGGACCTCTAGTCCCCTGGGGTCATTCTTCTTTTGAAGTACAAAGGGTGCAGCTTCTTTTAAGGAGACCACGGTATTTTGGTATTTACACTAGTCATAAAGTAGCAATTTGTTTTACACGCGATTATTCCTTCAAGAAAAAAAAATTGTCTTTATAAAGCCAAGGCTTTTAAGTAGCGTCTGGACTATGACACTTTTTTATAAGCAGAGAATGTAGTCCAGGGACTGTCGTGCGGTTGTCTCAAAACCATTGTTGGGGATGGGGCTGCAAGTGACAGCAATATGTTCTGCTTCCCATAAATTGGTGCACTGTTGCCGGAGCTGGACTTGGAAGTCCTTTCCCTGGGTTTGGGTAGGCTGCAACTACGGGTTACTAACATTCGCTCCTCCTTTTAGCGTGCTGGGAATGACACCACAAATATATGGATTGGTTCATGAGATCCGAAACGGACAATAGAAAATAAGTGAATTAGCATTCAGTCAGAGTTGACTACTTTATTGTAAGGGTTACTAGATTTGATAAGAGAAATGGTATGACATTGCTAGAACCACTGTTACAGAACATATAAACATTTACCTTCTGTGACTGCGTTTGTCATACAGCTGAGAGGATTTATGAATATTTGCTGCTGCCTGGGTGTAGTGCATTATAGTAATCATTTATATTTCAGTACCTACTTGCTAATCAAGTTTAAAAATTAAAAGATTAGACTTGGCTCTCTAGAATTTATTGAGCTGATATTTATTTTAGGCACATTTCATTCTAGTGGTAATACCTGTTCGGGGAGGGGGGGGGGGGGTCTGTCTGTCTTGTCCATCCATCCGTATGTATAGATTTTTTTTGTGCATGGACAAACAAAACCTATGCATAAAATGGAGCTGGGAGGAAGCAGGGGGGTACCAGAGAGGCCCTGCTTCACCACCTCAACATAGTATGGTTAGCATGAGGTTAAAAATTGGTGCCATAGAGACCCCCAAACCCTATGGCACCAGGAGAGGTGGCAGCTGTCACCACCAAGAAGAAGAAATTGTGCCACAGGGATCCTGAACTCTGTGGAACCAGGGGAGGCAGTAGCAACCGCCGTTACTACAAGGGGAGGAAGGAAAGGGGGAGAAGAGAAGGGAGTTACAGTGGGGAAGCGGGGAGAGTAAAAGAGGGGGAGAGAGCAGGAAATGAAAGTGAAACAAGGAAGGCTAATGAGAACAGCCTGAAACATACACCCACACCATCTAATACCCCCATAGTGTACCACACACACACATCACCTCACATCTACTATTACTTCTTATTTGTATAGCACTAAAAGGCATACGCTGCAGTCCCTGTTCTTCAGAGCTTACAGTCTATTCAGCTCCACTGCCTCGCACCTCTACAACTCTCCATTACACCTTCTATAGAACTCCTCACACAACCCCCTCCCCCAACTCTCCCCAACACACTTGTCACCCATCCCTACAGACAACTACCACTCACAGTTCGTATATATCCACCAGCCCCTGTATAGATGCCATATAGTTTTCTTCAGTCACCCACACAGCTAGTGGCATCCTAGTGAGACATACTTTTCTGTGTCTCTCCCAAAGGAGTGCCCCACGCAGACTTGTCTGAATCTGCAAATGGAAGAAACTGAATTATGCCATTGTGTCACATGGAAATGTGCACGTCTCAAGTGTGGAGTAGAGGAGTAGCGTAATGGTTAGAGCACTAGCTTGGGAACCAAAAGACCAGGGTTCAATTCCCACTAGCACTCCCTGTGGCCTTAGGCGAGTCACTTAACCTTCTATTGCCTCAAGTTATCCTCCCTGTTTAATGTACATTGCCAAGTTTAAGTTACAGTGTCAACCGCTATGATAAAATGGAATAAAAAAACCCATTACATAAATAAACCCATTTTCTTAAGCTATTATGTGCATTCCAATCACTGCTCTTATTTTGCACTAGAAAGTAGAATTTAGGAGTTAAAGGCATAGTTCTGCATCATTCTCAAATTACATCTCTTTTTACAATTTTTTGCTGGCTAAAAAAGTTGCAGTCAGCTTTTGAATCCATGTTTTTAACCTTTTTCAGAAATCTCTGACAAGAGCCACAAGAGTGTGGCTCGTGCAGTTAAATGGAATAACCTATTGAGTTGCAGCAAAGGTTCATAAAGGTTAAATTGATCTGTAGTGTGCAGGTCTCACCTGCTCCATTTGGTACCACGACACACGGAAAGATGAAGAACTGCAGTTCTGGGTTAGCGTTTCAGCATGTTGCTGGTTGTTTTTGAAGTAGCAGGCGAGCTGAGAACTGAGGTGGCTGAGCCGTAGCAGATTGCAGGCTTGGAGGATGTATCAAGGTTTTGCTCCAGTTTTGATCTAATACACAAAAATGTTTCGGTCTCACATTGGCATGTTGTCATTGATAAGTCTCTAGAACTGTGTTCATAAAGGAGCAGAAGCATTTTGTAAAACCCCTCCCTTGTGCCTTGCAAACTCATTCTACCCATGTCAGGTATATTTGGCAGTACGTGGTCTGTCTGTGCTGAAAGTGGGTAAATTCAGGGGCAGCATGAGGAATTGTGTCTTCATGGAAGAAGGTGAGGGGTGCATGGAATGGCCTCCCTGGAGAGATTCCAGAAGCAACCCCCCCCCCCCAAAAAAAAAACAGTTTGGGGAAAAGCACAGATGGTTCCTACTTGTGTAGAAGTAAAGGGCGAGGTAGAGTTCAGCTGGGACTTATAGCATTACTACTGCTACTATTCAGCACTTGTAAAGCGCCACGCACGCAGCGCTGCACAGCTGACCTAACAAGAGGTAGCCAACATACAGAGACAGTCCCTGCTCATCAGAGTCAAGCTTATCGGAGCTTACAATCTAGTTAGAACAAAACATAAGTTAGAACAGTATAGAGCATTAGTCAGTTCTGCGCAAGGTACGGTTTGGTCAGTAGTTTGGTCATAAATGATGACGGGGGTTAGGGTTAGATGAGGAAGGAGTCAGGATATGAATGCAACAGTGAAGAGGTGGGTCTTCAATCTGGATTTGAAGAGGGCCAAGGAGGATGCCAGGCACACAGACGCAGGTAGGCTGTTCCAGGCGTAAGGTGCAGCAAGGTGAAAGGAGCGCAGTCGGGAGTTCGCAGTGTGTGTGAAAGGCATTGATAGAAATAATTTGTTAGCGGAGCGCAGATTTCGAAAGGGGATGTAGGGAGAGATAAGAGGTAGTTAGGGGCCATAGAGTGGATGCACTTATAAGTTAGCAGGAGAAGCTTGAATTGGATGCGGAATTGGACAGGAAGCCAGTGAAGCGACCTGAGAAGAGGAGTAACGTGGGGATGTCGAGGTTGGCAGAAGATTAGTCGAGCGGTGTGATTTTGTATAGATTGGAGGGGGAGGAGGTGGCTAGCGGGAAGACCAGCGAGGAGTAGGTTGCAGTAATCAAGGCATGAGGAAATTAAGGAGTGGATAAGCGTTTTGGTAGTGTGTTTAGAGAGGAAGGGGCGGATTTTGCTGATGTTGTAGAGAAAGAAGCGGCAGGTCTTAGTTACAAACTGGATGTGAGCAGAAAAGGAGAGAGAGGTGTCAAAGATAACCCCCAGATTGCAGGCCGAGGGAACAGGAAGGATAGTAGATCCATCCACATGGATTGAGAGGGGGGAAGTGGGCAGGAGGAGTTAGGTGGAAAGACAAGGAGTTCAATCCTAGCCATGTTCAATTTTAATCGGCAATGAGACATTCAGGCAGCGATGTCCAAAAGACAGGCAGAGAACTTGGACTCGGTTGTCGGGGAAATATCAGGTATAGAGAGTGTGGCGCCCACTACTGGCTAGGCGGTGGCCTAGGAGCAGTGGACGTACCTCTTA
Source organism: Ichthyophis bannanicus (assembly GCA_033557465.1). Lineage (NCBI taxonomy): Eukaryota > Metazoa > Chordata > Amphibia > Gymnophiona > Ichthyophiidae > Ichthyophis > Ichthyophis bannanicus. The sequence continues at coordinate 1,760,184,636 of CM066032.1, read as the reverse complement.
ATGTCCCTTTTGTCAGCTGAGGTCCAGAGCCGCAGCATCTGGATAGTGTAGTTGTGCAATAAAGAATAGCCGAGGGGTTTCAAAAGGCAACAGGAAATTTATTATAATTTTCTTTTCCTAGCCAATGAACTTCTTTTTAAGGAGTTCTAATATACAGCAAAGCAAAGTCAGATACTTCTCCATTGAAAAACAAAGGCAACAAAACTTCACAGCAAACTTTCAAAACAGTCAATGCAGCATTGTTTCAGATAGCTTGTTTTAAACCAGCAATAAAATCCTTTCCTTCAGCAGAGATCAGAGCTCCAGGTTCCCAGCAGTGTCTAGCACAAACCCAGATTTCCACAGCTCTCTAGACTGCACCTTAACTTCTTCAATTCAAACTGTTAAACATTTGCATTCTTCATATTAAGCTGTTAACATTTATATTCTTTTCTTCAAGCTGCTAACATTTGCATTTTGGGTTCAAGGCTCCACATGACCCCTTTCGAACCTCTCTGTTCAGCTCAAAACGTTAGCACTTCACTTAACCCAATTCTCCAGCAGGTCATGCAGTTAGGAAAGCTTCTGGGGTTTTTACAACTTTAAAACCCTATAGCCTTGTCACTTTTTGGCTTACACAGAATGAGCAATCCATTTCAGAATCAGAGGAAACGTTATCTGAAACACACTCATCTATTTGCATGCTGTCCTCATCTAGGTCAATGGACACCTGGCTGGGCTCAGCGTGTGAAACAGCAGGTTTTAGTTTCTCTAGTAACTTTAAAATCTTTCCCCACTGGGATTCTTCTCCCCGCTGAGTAACAGTGGGAGGACAGGGGAGTTCATTATTCTTTAGCAGATTCTTTAAGGCTTCTAATGTGCTCACCTTTTTCCCAGCAATTAGTCTTTTCCCAGGCTTTGCTGAAGATGAAACACTTCCCACAAGCTCTCTTAAAGACAGTCCCGTACCTTGCTCAGAAACTGCATCTCCCACAGAATGAACTTTCCTGTTTTCTAGGCCAGCTGTAATTCCCTTACCAGCCGGACTCTCTTCAGGGCTAGAGTTTTCTGTATGCTGAGTGTGATAGGGATTTCTCTTGAGACAGCTCCTGGAGCACCTTCCTCTCTCAGGTCTTCTCCTGGTCTCCTCATTCCCTGCTTCCTCACCAGACTCTCTGGAAGTCTCTACTCTCCTGGTAGACTCTCCCTTCTTGGTGGAAACCTCCTCCCCGGTGGATGCACATCACTTCCTTCCTGCTTCCCTGAGCTTATATGAGTGAGACTGTCCTTTGGCATCCAACTCCACCCCCAAGCATTCCTCGTCACCTCCCCTGGTTACCTTGGAGCTGGGGCATGGCTCACTCTCAACAGCTCTGTGAATGCAGTTTTTTTTCTTAACCGGAGTTTTAACCCTAAAACTCCCTGAACTATTTCTCTGCTCAGAAGTGAATGGCTGTTTTTTCCCACTTTCTTGGGCTCTATTACCGTCTCGTCACCACAAGAGGTAGATTTGAGAGTCATCGGCATAGAGATGGTATTGAAAGCCATGGGAGGAGATGAGCGCGCCAAGGCCTTGGATATAGAGAAAGAAGAGGAGGGGGCCCAAGACAGATCCCATGGAGTGGGGTAGGGGAGGAGGAGGAGGAGCCACCAGAGCAAACACTGAATGAGCGATGGGAGAGGTAGGAGGAGAACCAGGAAAGTCTTTGGAAGCCAGATTGAAGTGGGTCCAGGAGGGCCAGGGAGGTGAGGAAGTCAAGGCAGCGACGGTGGACTGCTCGTTCTAATAGTTTGGATATGAAGGGAAGGAGGGAGATGGGTCAATAGTTAGAAGGGCATGTGGGATCAAGTGAGGGTTTCTTGACAACAGCGTGTTTGAAGTCAGCGGGGACAGTTGCAGTGGAGAGTGAAAGGTTGAGGATATGAGTGATGGAGGGAACAATGGTGAGGGAGATGGAACGTAGGAGATGGGTGGGGATAGGGTCTGAAGAACAGGTGGTGGGTTTGGAGGAGGAAAGAAAGAGTGTGGTTTCTTCATCAGAGATTGAAGGGAAGGAGGAGAGAGTGGCGGGGGGTATGGATGGGGGAGGAGAAATGTGTAGGAGGGGAGGTAGATGAAGGGGTAGGGAATTGGAGGGTAATTTTGAGGATTTTGTCGTGGAAGTAGTCGGCTAGGGTTTGGGCGGAGAGGGAGGGCGGGATTGGGGTCGGGGGGACCTTGAGGAGAGAATTGAGGGTGTTAAAGAGACGGCGAGGATCAGAGGCTAGGTAATTAGTCAGATGAATGTAGTAGTCTTGCTTGGCAAGTGCTAAGGCTGACTGGAAGGAGCCAAGCATGAATTTGAAGTGTAGAAGGTTTTCTGGGGAGCGGGATTTGGACCAGGCTCGTTAGGCAGAACGGGCGCAGATGCGTAAGTAACGGATTGTGGGTGAAAGCCAGCGTTGTGGAGTAGATCGTTTAACAGGACGTGGAGTGGAAGGGGCAAGAGTGTCAAGGGCTGAGGATAGTGTAGCATTGTATGAGGATAATGCCTCTTCGACGGACTCGGATGATAAAATGGAGGAAAGAGATAGAGAAATGGTGGAGGAGAGAGTCAGGGGATCAATATTATGCATATTTCTAAATAGATCAGAGGAGACAGGACGAGGTTGGGATGGCGGGAGCTGTAGAGTAAAAGTTAAGAGGTGATGGTTAGATAAGGGAAGGATTGATTTGCGGAAGTTTGAAGGAGAGGAATTGGAGAAGAGTATTAGGTCAAGACAGTGGCCGTGTAGGTGTGTGGGGGCAGTGGAGCAAAGTTGGAGGTCAAACGAGGCGGTAAGAGTGAGGAACTTTGAGGCATAGGGGTCGGAGGGGTTGTTGACATGAATGTTGAAGTTGCCAAGAATAAGAGTGGGGGAGGAGGGATCCATAAAGGCAGAGAGCCAGGAGTCAAAGTCGGTGAGGAAGGTTGATTTGGAGTAGTCGGGTGGGCGATAAATAACTGCTACTCGGAGGGGAAGTGGTTTGAGGAGGCGAATGGAGTGGACTTCGAAGGAGAGGGGGGAGTGTGATTGGGGTGGCAGGAGGGGTTGGAATTGGCAAGAGAGAGAGTAGGAGGCCAACGCCACTACTGCGACCAGTAGATCGAGGTGTATGGGAGAATTGGTAGTCCCCATAGCAGAGAGAGGCAATGGATGCGGTGTCGTCTGGGGGGAGCCAGGTCTCGGTCAGGGCAAGGAGGTGTAGGGTATTAGAGATGAAAAGACTGTGAATAAAGGAGTTTTTTTTAATGACTGAGCATGCGTTCCATAGGGCGCAAGTAAACGGGAGGGCGGAGGGGGGAGGAGAGGGATATGGATAAGGTTGGATAAGTTACGTGCGGATTTCTTATTGGAATAGCGCGGGGGTCTATTTTTAGACAAAAGAAACAATTTAGACCAACTGGCTGAACCTTATGGTCCTTATATACTATCATATTATGTGCAAGGTGTGTAAGGTTTATGGTTTTAGTATTTGATAAGGGCTACAGAAGCCCTGTCCCACCTCGGGTCTGATTCCCAGCATGAGTTACTGAGAACCTTTTCTCCCTTTCATAAGTGGAATGATGAAATGGACATTATGGGATTCCACATCCAGTTACCCTTGTTGTCATAGTGGAATGATGTTTTCATTTTTTGGATCTTGAAAGAAAGGCCTGGCAATCTACTTCTGGTTACACTGCCAAGAAAACCCAGGAGCTGCCGGGTCGCCAGGAGTCAGCATTGACTCGAAGGCGCACACTACATTTGTGGTACGAATCTTACCATATAACTTTGGGGTACTTGGATTTGACAAATGAATGCCAAGACTGAGAGTCCATATCACTTGTGCATGCAGCAACTTGGCAGTTATCTTTTGGTGAAGACAGAACAGTGGCCTTCGCTGTCTACAGCCCCCAACCCCCATATCAGTGAAGGGTGCCTAAACCCAGCCCATGTAGAGTTCTGGCAAAAAGAAACAAACCTGTTGTGTTGTCCTTTTTTATTTAACTTATATTTTTGTTGTGTTTAGTAAGTAATGGATTTGTGGTAATTATAGTCTCTGGGAATAAGCAGGAAGTCAGTCCTCACATATGGCTGACGGCAGTGACGGAGCCCGCGCTGTAACCTCTCTACATCTTTCAAAGAAAGCCTTTGGGAGACCACCATACATGCGTGGCTGCCTTCCCATCCAAGGGTGCCATCTTGCCTCAGTCTTCTTTTTTTCCACGGATCCCATCGGACATTTGTCTGCACCCTAGGAAAGGTTGATTTTTCTTTTTTTCTCTCTCTTAATTTTTTCCTCCTTCAGTATACGTACCCGTGCCTTCTTGTCCTCCCAGGTTTGCTGCCGCCTCGGTGCCATGTTTTTCTTGGGTCTTTCTGCCCTTGGGGGTCTTTTTCTCGGTGCACAGGAATCCTCACGCCCTCTCTGGCCAGGACACTTGTTTTGATCTTGTGGGCACTGTCTTCCCCACTATGTCCGCAGCCATTCCGCATGGATCTGCTTGATTGTTGCCTCCATTGTCTCGGTGCGGATCACAATGACGACTCCTGTGGGCTCTGTCAGCAAATGACGAGCGAGGGACGGAAGAACCATGTAACACAGCGAGAGTCCATGTTCGGGATTATCCCCATTTTGGCCCCAGTGTCATTCGTGGAGCCAGTGGCCTCAGGGGCCGCCATAGTGGCCTCAACCTAGCGTGATGGCCATGCCAGTTCTGAACCCCTAGGTTGTAGGGCATCGGACAGAGGATCCTCTTCTGAGGGACATCCGCCTGAAGAGTTGGATGCCGTCAATGGCATCATTGGGAGATAATGCCGGAGCCATGCGTAAGTCCCATGGTTGCCGCCATTGGAGCCGCTGGCGTGATGCCAAGGGTGATGGCCCGGAGCAGCCCTCCAAGCTGCCCCAGCGGGAGAAAGTGCCATTGGCGTTGGGAGATCGACCTCTGTCTCCTGAACCCATCCTCTTTGAGAACACCTCCTCAACGGACCTTTGTTGCCCACACCGGTGGCTGCAGAATATCCTGGCCTCCAGGTCAGAATGGCAACCCTAGAGTATGGCATCACTGCCTTCTTGGCCCAGCGGTGTGGACCGACACCCAGTTCCTCCAGGTCATCAGTCCCAATCACCGGCCCCTCCACTGTGAGGGCGTCTCCGGAGATTGTGGAATCGATCCATGAGTGCCATTGCCCTTTCCAGGCCCCATTCTCCATCCTGCTTGGGGCAGAGGACTTCCCCAGCCAGTACCTCCAGTTCCGACCACAGGGGCTCCAGGGGCCTTGTGGCACTGGTGACCCGGCGAGGCCCAGAGGGTTCTCGAGGTCTCCTCTGACTTGGAGTCGGACTGGGAGACCGATGACAATTCCCCCGATATCCACCTCCATCGAGATGTCTCTTCAGACCACTCCCCTCCAGAGGACTCTCCTTTCTGGAGTTTGTCCGGGACATGTCTAAGGCATTAGCCTTCACCACAGAGACCAAGGATTAACCTCGGGTGGAAGACCTCAAGATCCTCCAGGAGGCACTCGCGGTACCAATTCCCCCTATCCTGGAACAGCTTCTCTTCCACATGTGGGAGACCCCAGGCTCTGTGCTGATTATGAGCAGGCGGCTCTATGCCATGTACCGAGCCCATAGGAACCCCAGGTTCCAAAAGGCACAGTTGTCTCATAACTCCATGTTGGTGGAGTCAGCCATGCACTGGATTAAAAACCAAAAGATGGTAGGGAGGCCCGCTGCATTGATGCCTTGGGCAGAAAGTGCTACCAAGGCTCGATACTCGTCCGCCAGATCCAGGACATAGTAACATAGTAAATGACGGCAGATAAAGACCAGTATTGTCCATCTAGTCTGCCCAGTAAGATGGAAAGAGTAGGTGCACCTGCCGCTCCATGCAGGCCACCCCTCCCCATGCCTTTGTTTAGGGGTGAACCCACCGCTCCGTGTAGGACACCCCTGTTTGTTGAGAAATTAGATAATTAAGTTAATTTTGATTTTATCCTGTTACTGTAAAGGGATCCACTTTGTCTGTCCCTTGCCATTTTCAATTCTGTCACTATATTTGCCCTCACCACTTCCTTTGGGAGTCATTCCAAGTATCCACCACCCTTTCAGTGAAAAAGTATTTCCTGACATTGCCTTTCAATTTGCCCCCTTACAGCTTCATGTTATGCCCTCTAATTTTACAGCTTCCCCATCTTTGGAAGAGGTTTGTTTGTTCATTATTTCTCTTTAAGTATTTAAAGGTCTGAATCATATCTCCCCTATCCCCCTCCTCTCCTCCAGAGTGTACATATTTAGGTCTTCAAGTCTCTTCTCATAAGGCTTCTGACGCAGGCTCCAAATCATTTTGGTTGCCTTCCTCTGAACAGTTTCCAGTCTTTGCAAGATATGGTCTCCAAAATTGAACACAGTATTCCAAATGAGTCCTCACCAGTGACTTATACAGTGGCATTAGTACCTCTTCCTTTCTGCTGGTAATTCCTCTTTGTATGCAAACCCAACATCCTTCTAGCTTTTACTACTGCCTTGTTGCACTATTTTGCCACCTTGAGATCCTCAGAAATAATCACACCAAGGTCCTTCTGGTCCATGCACACCAACCTCTTGCCGCCTATCGCATACATTTCCCCTCGATTTCTGCCTCCCAAGTGCATGACACTGCACTTCTTCACATTAAAACTTAACTGCCAAGCATTAGACCATTCTTCCATCTTTTGTAGATCTTTCCTCATGTTATCCACTCAGGGGAGTCCACTCTGTTGCAAATTTTCATATCATCTGCAAAAAGACAGACTTTTCTATTCAGTCCTTCAGCAATATCACTCACAAATACATTGAACAGTGCCTGGCCAGGACCGAACCCTGGGGCATCCCGCTAATCCCCCTCCTTTCATACAAGTGAGCTCCATTTACCATCGCCTTCTGTTGTCTGTCAGTCAACCAATTTCTGATCCAGTTCATCAACTTGGGACCCATCTCCAAACTACTGAGTTTATTGATGAGCCTCCTATGAGGAACAGTATCAAAGGCTTTGTTGAAATCCAGGTAGATGACATTCATCGCATACCCCTGATCTAGTTCTCTGGTCTCCCAGTCAAAGAACTCAATCAGATTTGTTTGGCAAGTTCATCCTTTGGTAAAACCATGTTGCCTCGGATCATGCAACCTGTTGGTTTTGAGAGAGTCCACTATTCGCTCTTTCAGGAGCGCCTCCATTACTTTTCCCGCCACAGAGGTAAGGCTCACGGGCCTGTAGTTTGTCACTTCTTCCCTGTCACCACTTTTCTGAAGAGGTACTACATCAGCCCTTCTCCAGTCCTGAGGAACTTCTCCTGTTTCCAAGGATCTGTTGAAAACATCCTTTAACAGCCCTGCAAGAACTTCTCTGAGCTCTTTCAGTATCCTGGGATGTATCCCATCCGGTCCCATGGCCTTGTCCACTTTCAGTTTTGCAAGTTGTTCTAACACATGGCAAGGGAGCTCGCTGGGTTCTCGGCTGAGCTGGCAGAAGAGCATCTTCAGCGGTTTCGGACCCTGACCTCAATGGTCAAGAAGGTGCTCCAAATTCATCAATCGTGCGGCTTTTGACAGCTTCGAGTCGGTGGCCAGATTAGCAGCGGTGGGCATTAGTCCTCCGACCTGGAGCAATAGGTGCAGGACAAGCTGGTCAATGTCCCATGCTGGGGGAGAATCTCTTCGGCAAGCCCATGATGAACAAGGCTGCTGAGCTGGAATCCAAGTTCCTGACCAGGACCAGGCTGTCCAAGAAAACCATTGAAACCATTGACTCTTCTCAACGGAAAGCTTTGGGCAAAAAGCCCCTTTACCCAAAGAAGAGGACAGCTTGTGGAAACTACTTCCAGTATTTTGCCTTCCCAGCGGCCTCCAAATCCCAGGCAGCACCCCAGCTGCAACCTGTTAGAAGCTTTTGACTCCTTAGGCATAGCCTCTCCTTCCCCAGAAGGCCTAAACCCTCAGCACATGGGGAGTGGCATCTGGTGTTTGCCAACCAGTGGCCCAGCATCACCACTGACACTTGGGCCCTCCAGTTGGTGGGGGGGAGGGTTACCTCCTCCATTTCGATCAGACGCTGACCCCGTTCTTTCCAGGGGAACTCCCGATGACTCCCCTTCACTGAGACTTGCTCCAGTGAGAGCTCGCTGTGCTTCTAGCTGACAGAGCAGTGGAACTAATCCCGCCCCACCTCAAGGGTGAGCGGTTCTACTCCTGGTACTTCCTGGTTCCCAAGAGGACCAGTAGTTTCCATCCTATTCTGCATCTTCAAGATCTCAACAAGTTCAAGATGTTCTGCCTTGTAACTTTGCCTCCTTACCTCCACCAGGGAGATTGGCTATGCTACTTGGATCTCAAAGACATGTACACGCACATTCCCATTCTTCCGTGCAATCGGCAGTATCTCTCCTTTAATCAGTACAATATGAGCTAAATAATGAGAGCAAAGCATGTGAGGTAGTTCATTATTATGCAAATTGAATAACTGAGCTTGTGTTTAATTTCACACATTGTCTTATTCGTAAAAAGGTAATGCCAACTTTAAGCTGCTGTTGTCTTTCCTCCATAAGATCATCAGGGCCACTAACCCACAACCGTCTGCTCCCAGGGAACCTCTTAAAGGGGCAGTTTTAGAGACATAACACTCCTATCTCACAATTCTCCACGACATCAAGCCTAAAATCTGCACCTGCAACATGAATCCTACAGTCCCCTGAACCTCTTCAGACACCTACTGGTGGTTTTCCTGGTAGTCAGTGGGATAGGTGCGGCCCCAGATGCTGCTGTCTCATCAGCATACAGATTCAAAAAACCTAGTGGTAGTCTCATGATACTACAGTTGGGGTCAAGCTGCTAAATAAAGGCACCATGGAATGTCAGCCTCAGCATAGCTGGTCTGCTCCCTGAACTTTATTCCCTGCCCACTTGGATAGTATTATCTATATTGTTTAGTTTACAGTATGAGGTCATTGCTGTTAGGTTAGGAATAGCAGAGATTAGAATGAGTTTGATAGTTCCTAATTGTGTGTGGAGCAGAAATCTCGTCTGTGAACGGATTGGTCCTCCGAGATGTGTACTGCTGTTTATATGAGACTGAGCAAAATTGTGTATAGTGGGGATGACACTGGAATTCTAATCTTTTTATTTATTTTTTTATTTTATTTTATTTTCTTATATACCGTGCTATTCTGCATCAGTGCGGTTTACATTGAACAAACTGAAGTTACATTGAACAGGGCATTATAACTTGAAGATAACTATTTTACAGGGAATATGGGCTATGGAGGGTTAAGTGGCTTGCCCAAGACCACAAGGAGCACCTGTGGGACTAGAAACCCCAGTCCTTCCGACCCAAGGTTGCTTATTTTTTTTATACGCATGTGGGTCTTTTCTAACCTCTGTAAAATAATCTCTGTGACATTATAAAAATCATTTTCTTTACCAAATAATATTGATGTCTAATTTTATCACGTCCCCCTTTATTCCTATAGAGTAAAGTCACATATATGTTGTTGAATATATCTAAGCAAAGCAATATGAGAAAGCATTTTTTACTTTTTTCATTGGAATTTGAGATGATATTACGACATGGGTGTGGGAAACCATCTGAGCAGGCTCAATTATCTATTTCTGTACATTGCCTGAGGCAGTCTGAGCAATGACCCTATCCTCAAACCCTGAAAATTAGATGTTCATGCGAATATTCAGAGATGAACGTGAATAGTGTTAAAACTCCAGATGCAATTGTTTTTATTTGACATATTCACCAGATATTTTTGTGCTGTAAATTTTACTAAGTCACAGTTTTGGGTGTGGAATGAAAAGAATATTTTTAAATTGTTTCCTGCCCTTTGTACGTTATTGTACCATTCCTGATAAAATTTATTTTATCCATCCCTCTATGTGCACAAGATATGAGGGCTTGCCAGCTCGCAGAGCGGTAAAACTCACGGTCTCTATTTCATAGCTTTCTTGTGACTGTGTTCAACCTTTTGCATGATAAGATGGCAGGAACGAAGCACACTCAATTCAAGCCCTTGATTTGTAAAAGTTGTATGTAACTTTTGCTTAGTTTTCAATGACTAGAAGAATCTGTCATATCTACAGGTCTTGTTCAGCTTGCCAGACTGACTTTTCTTGCATGTTGCAAGTAGATGCAAACGCTGCATAATCTCATTGTCTGACCAATTTGGCATTAAGTTTTCAAGTGCCGTTTCATGTTGTTCTTTTGTTAAAAGATGAAAAAAATAGCAAGTTTAAAGAGCGTGCGGTCCTAATACCTTGGGGTACTCTAGGGCCGGTGGCATATAGAAGGCCCACAGCGCCACCTAGTGCAACCTTCCTTCCCTTAATATGTTTCTAGTTAGAGGAATCCTTTAACTTCTTAGACATACTGATGCAGAGGAGTTGCTGAATCCAGGACTGAATAAAAGGATAGATTATAGCTAGATTTAACAAAAGTTCTTGTTTTGTTTCAGAGATGTTTAAGTTTTCACACATGTCTTCAGACTTATGGGACTGGTATAGCAGGTGTTAATTTTCCGCATGTATTCCATTAGCACAGGGTTTTTGTGCGTAACAGATGTTTATGAAGTAAGGGAGACGCGCATAAGAGTGAACGTGCTATTGATGGTATACTCCACCTCGGCTATTTTAATGTCTTTACCTTAGATCAGGCAGTTCTGGGGTTTTCTTTAGTTTAGTTGAATAAGAAGATGATAGACTGCCCTTCCCTTCACACACCCGAGCAGTGCACAGTCAGTTCAAATGTTGAAGAATAAGCTAACATCCCTGCCCATTGAAATCTATCCCACAGCTGCCCTCACAGCAGTCTAGAAGGTTATGCAGGGGACCTAAGAGGCCCGATGGTTCAGCAGCAGCCGCGTCAATAGTAGCTGTTTAGATTATTATAGAGCTTTGTGGTCAGATATCAGAAAGGCAAGGTGCCGGGTGCAAACTAAGTGGGAATTTCATATGCTCAATATGGCAGAGTACAAATGAGAAAAATGACCAAATCTGCCTTGAATAACAGCAAAATCATTGAGCCATTCTGGTCTAAGGCTCACCACTTGAATGTATGATTAGCAGAGTAGACAGGACTAATTGGAGAGACTGGATAGGTGAAATGGTCTCTTTCTGTCATCATATACTATGTTACTCCCCCTTGCCTTGGCACGCGACTGTCCTAAAATACATACAAAGCTCATTTTTCCTTAATCAGTATTTTTGCATTAGAATTCCTAACTCTGGCTTTTAAACTTAACGAAAACTCTTTGAGTTGGAATTTCCGCTTGCAAAGGCATTAAAGAGAGCTACCGGTTATGTGAAAGGCAATTTTAACCAGCAAAGGGAACTGATAGAAAGTCCTAGAACAACCCCCGTCAGCAAGAGGAAGGTTGGGGTTTGTTTGTTTTTCTCAAAATTAATTTTATCATAAAAGGGCTGTAGTAATCCTGGACTGAGCAACTTAGACTTCTTCAGAAATTCAGCTCAACTCTTTACATAAATTCTTACTAGTTTTCTCAGTAGGGAAAATGCTCTGAAATTATATTTTAAAGTATCTTTGGTATAAATTAAATGGATACCGGGAGGGGATCTGTTTTATGATAAAGAATGTGAAGTATTCTGAGGGAGACTGAGAACATTGTGTGGGATAGGCAGTTGGAGAGGAATTCTGTAAGACATGGGTAGATTTCTGCACGTGTTTACCTGCATAAATCATGGAATTTTAGTGGTTTAGACATGTAAATGACCATATACGTGTAGAATTTAGTTGGCTGCTATTCTGAAAGTACATGCCACAGGGGCGGAGTACCTGTCTACATGTGTATCTTATAGAATATGGCCCAATGTGTGTTAGGATACGCACTGTTATTTTATGCCTCCTCTTGATCTGGTGTAAATGAACTTGGCTTCATTTGTGCGTTTCCATGGCCAGTTATGCCACTATGCTATAAAGTCAAATCCATGTGGCTTGACTCTAGAATAGGCGCCAGTAACGCGCATCGATCTATGCACTGCTTAAAGAATTATTTCTTTCATGTGAGTCAGGATGAGGGGGCTCAGATAAATGGATGAGTTTGCTTGTCAGTCCTTTTTTATGTTTTTAATTGTATAGTTCTTTTTAAATACATTGTGCGCCATTTTCACTCACTGAGACAAACGTCATATCAGAACTTTTACATAACAAGAGTAAATGATGCCAGATAAAGACCAGCATGGTTCATCTAGTCTGCCCAGTAAGGTGGTTAGGGCTGTAACTGCTGCTCCGTGCAGGTTACCCCCTCCATCCTTTTTTTGAAGTGTAAAAATCATTTGTTTGCTTTTATTTATTTATTTATCAACTTTTTTTATGCCGATGTGCGGGGAACAATTGGAACAAGTGAGGTTACATAGAACATGGGTAACAATAAATAGGGTAACAATAAATAGTACTTTTTTCTATACCGCTGGAAGTGGCGGTATAGAAAAAAGATGTACTAACAAAGGTGAAAATGTGAATTAAATGCTCTATATTTTGATCCCATCCTCTTGTTATATAGAGATCCTCTGTGTTTATCCCACATCTTTTTGAATTCCATCACTCTTTTTGTCCCAACTGCCTCCACTGGGGCATTTCAAGTTTCACTACTCTTTCAATGAAAAACATATTTCCGGATGTTGCATTTAAATTTTCTTTCTTTCAGATTCATTTCATGTCCTGTAATTCTATATGTTCCCTGACTTTGGAGAATGTTCGTTCATTAAAGCTTATGCATATTCAAGTCTTCAAGTCTCTTCTCATATGTCTTCTGACACAGTCTATGTACTGTTTGATTGCTTTCCTCTGAACCGCTCAAGTCTTTTTGTATGCTTAGCGAGATACGGCCTCCAAAACTGAACACAGTATTCCAAGTGAAGCCTTACCAATGATTGTGCTGGGCCATTGTCCCCCTCCTTTCAGCTGGTTATGCCACTGCCCAGCATCCTTATGGCTTTGACCAATAGACAAGACTTCCAACCGCGAGATAAGCCTGAACGTCCTCCACCATGCAGCTCAACCATGAACACAGCCGATCACCATGAACACAGCCGATCACGATCAATGGCAGCTAGCATATGCATTGTTTGAGCGTGCTTATGTATGAGCAGAAAAACGTGCATACGGAGAGACAATATTTGCCCAACTGCCTGAACCCTTGAGTAAAGGCGCAATGCCTAAGCGAAACGTGTGTAAAAGATATGCCGCAGGACTGGGTTTGCAGACTTCGGGAAAACACATTTTTTGTTGACTTAGTCCTAGGCATTGGAAGCCATGTATTTATACCAGGGGATATATACATGGCTTTACAGCTGCACGCATCTCATATGTTAACCCCTTAGACATGTGACCAGGGCTGGCCCGTCCACTAGGCGACAGGCCATGTGCTTCGACACACATGGCCTGCCGCTTCTGAACCCCAGAGGTTATATTGGAGGGGGGTCAGAAGCATGCCGTCGAGCTGAGCCGCACCCCACCTCGACCCTGCCTTCAGAATTGGTGGTAGCGCGACTCAGCACAGGGAGGGGATCACGGCCAGGGCTTCTGCCTAGGGTGGCAGAAACCCGTGGGCCGGCCCTGCTTGTGACTCAGTCTATAAACATGCCGTTTTTTCTAGCAACGTGACTGGCTTTTGTCATTCACTAACAGCATAATATGGGCTTTTTGGAGTATGTTTGGGGGAGAGAATTGTAAGAGGTTCTGTTTTAAAGGTGTGAGGGTATATTTTTATTTTTTATTTATGTATTTGTTTATTTTTAGTTTTGTGAGGTTTTTTCTTCCTTGGAAGATGTCTGTTTTAATATTTGCCTTTTTGTAATATTCAGCATTGAAACAAAATATCTTGAGATCTGTCCACTAAGTAAACTTGTTCTGTGGAGCTGCTGCAGCAGTGCCAGAATATTTGAGTGTAAAGATATGATACAGATTTAGCTCTTCAATCCCTGCGCCCTTATCATCCAGGGCTGTTTCTCTACCGATTTGCTAGTGTGTAAGTGATGCCCTCAACTGGAAAACTACAGAAATACACCCATGCTCTTCTACACCGATAAAAGTACTTCAGAAAAAGATTTTGTTTGGGATTTGCTTTTTCCATAATTATTGTTCTCTTTCTTTGCCAAACTATTTTTTTTATTTATTTATTTAGACAGTTTTGTATACCGCCTTATCCTTCAATCAAAGCGGTCACAACACAATTGGGGGATACATTTAACACGCAGGGATATGAGACACATACACTAATACTTACAGGGAACATGGGCAATGGAGGGTTAAGTGGCTTGCCCAAGACCACAAGGAGCATCTGTGGGACTAGAAACCCCAGTCCTTCTGGCCCAAGGTTGCTGTCCTCTATGAGTTTAGCTATGTACGTCTAGCAGTGCTCGAGACATAAGTAGTTCTGGTGGTTTTTGTATCTTGTGTTATGGTTTTCTTATCAGTCTTTTTAATGCTTTTATTTCTTGAATGCCCTCTTTTTCTTTCTTGTTAGCAGCACAATTCCTCTTCTCCACTTGGTGGAAATGGCAGAGTTTAAGCTAAATTGTTTATTGTAGGAGATAGTGTAATTGTGAGCAGCCGTGATTGGGTGTATTTTAGTTGTACAGCATAAACAGGGTGACGTTATTTTTAGGTTTAGCTGCTCTGTTGTTGAGATGGGGTTTTATTTGTATTTCAGTTTAAAGAGTACTATTTATTTTCTATTCTGCTGTGTCTGTGGTGACTGCTCTCTTCTCTACCTCATTCACTTGTGCTGACCAGTGACATCACCATCGCAAACACCAGGATTACTCCATCGCAATTTTTGCAAAGCAAACCAAAGTGGGCAAATGTATGCTGCCGGTTTACTTAGGGGTATGTTCACTTTCCCCCCTCCCCTCTCCACCCCTGCTCACTGTGGGGTCTATTCTGTCCTGCGAATAGCGGGGATGGATGCCCCATTGAGATGTACATCCCTGCTATTCACCCACCTTCCGTTCCCGGCAGAAGCCTCCCCCTACGAACAAGGAGTTTGTATGGGGAGACTTAGCCGGGGACACGAGGGGGTGTTCCGGAGGTGGAGCGAAGGCGATCTGCGACCCAGAATATACATGGTCGATTCTGAGGTCAGCCCTGTATATCCGGCACCAATATCACAGAAGTGCAATGGCTGAAAAAAGTCTGCAGTTTCAATTCAATAAAGAATAAAATTCAATAATGAGCATGCACTGGCGTCCTGAACATACAGGCGAGCCAGACTTTCATGTTTGCAGTTTAGAAAGAGTTGAAACAGGGCATTTGATTTTATCTGCCTGAAACACAGTGCTGTGTCCTTTATTCTTTATTGAATTGAAACTGCGGACTTTTTTCAGCCATTGCACTTCTGTGATATTGGTGCAGTTCGTCATCCCATGAGAGTTTTTGAAGATTCATTGAGCATCTGTATTCAATATCTACAACAGATAAGTAATATTGGCACCTTTGATAAGTTATTGTTCCTGTTATATGTAACAAAAACCAGATAATTGTATCTTGTCTGATGTTTTCTTGTTCTATGTAAACCGCGCTGATTATGAATAGTGCGGTATATAAAAGATGTTAAATAAATAAATAAATAATGTTGGAAGTACTTTATTTTTGCACATGTTTGGTGTAGGGTACACTAGTAAGTGTGTTTTTACCTACATTTTTAGAGCTCCGGTGGGGCCCTTACAAAATTGAATAAAACGGAAGTTAAGCCACGAGAGAGTGTTTTAATTCTCAAGGCTAGTCTTCCAACAAAAAATCTTTTGCATACATTAGCTGATGATCTGTCTTTCACTCTATTTTTGTATATGGCTATCTTCTTTTTAAACATTAGTGCCAACAGCTTAGTTCCACCCCAATTAAGGTGAAACCTGTCTTTGTTGAACAGGCTCTCCCTTACCCAGAATGTTGCCCAGTTCTTAACAAATCTAAATCATTCCTTCCTGTACCATTCTCTCATTCATGCATTGAAACTCCAGAGCCTGTCTCGGGTCCTGCGTGTGGAACAGGAAATATTTCTGAAAATACTACCCTGGATTTCAGCTTTCTACCTAAAAGCCTAAATTTGGCTTCCTGAACCTATCGCCCACGTTTTTCTAAGTCTTTGGTACCAACAGCCGGCTCCTCTCCAGCACTCTCTAAAATCCTAGCTAGGTGATTCGTGAGTTCCACCATCTTTATACCAGGCAGGCAAGTGACCAAGCGATTCTCATGTTGATCAGCCCATCTACATGCCCTATAATCAAATAGCCAATCAAAAGGACTTTCCTAACACTTTTCTCCTGGGTAGAAGCACCTGGAAACATATCATCTGTGCAAGAGGATATTGCATCCCCTGGAGGGCAGGGCCTGACTAGTGGATCATTTCATGCAACATCAAGGTGATGCTCTCCTTCCAGGTGACCTCTCTCCTCGAAGGTAGTACAAGGGCTGCCAGATTGGAGATGGCATCTCTACTGTGTCCCTGAGATCTCTTCTACTCTGGCCTCCAGAGATCAAATTCATTCTCTGAGAGCCAGGGGCTCTTTGCATTGAGTGCACCCATACAATTTCTTGCCAACTGGGAGATAATCATACATATGTCACTCCTTGCAAAAGATGGGTATCCCCCATCTTCAGTCAGATTGCTGTCTACATCTTTGGATTGATGAGTTGTTAGAAGAAGGAATATCTAAACTGATATGTAGACCTTCAGGATTTGAGGTATATTACATGCTAATATTTTGTGTTTGCTTCCCACTGAACAGCTGTTAATCTGTTAAGGGTTAATCACTTGCTGATGAAAACATTCTGTGATGACAAATTTCTAAGTGGTGACAAATTTCACTCTTAGAAAAACTGACTGTAAATTAAGGGATGTGCCTGGGGTGGGTGGGAAGGATACAGTTTGGCTATTTATCTGTTTTGTATTAGAAGTCTAAAGATCAAACTAAAACTAGGACAAATTAATTCTAAGTCTTTATCTCAAGCAAATACTTTTCTGTTTTGTATTAAGAGACTAAAGGCCTAACTGAAACTAAGACAAATTAATTTTGAACTTTTAAGCCAAGCCAATAACTAATTTATGCTTTTAAAGAATTTAACATCTAGAATTTTTCAAATAAGTCCACAATCTCTTGTGTCTCAAACTTTAATTCACCAGATTTCTCAACAAAGTAGTGCCCACTTAACAGAAGAGGCTTCTTCTGCTCTCAGATTTACTTACATACTGAAATATCAAAAAAAGGGACGTTTACTAAAATGTGCTTTTGTTGCATACGTTAAGTCTCGAAAGTTGGCGGAGGAGATGAAGTAAACCCATGCTAAGTGTTGCGGGCATTCCTGGCATATCCCTTTGCAGTTACTGTTTGGAAACACACCTCAATGTGTTAAACTGCAAGCGCTCTTAATGTAGGTGCAGTACTAACCACCATATATTGAGGAGGCAATAAGTGAATTCGTGTTAACCGCAACATTTGCAGTTGACACACATCAATGACGCCCATGCTAGTCACGATATGCCATCCACTTACCACCACCTTGCGTGCTAAGGAGATTAGCGGGGGTTTGACTATGTTGCAGTGTGATAGTGCACGTTAGTAAAGGTGCCCCAGAATTCCATGGGGGAGGAAACAAACAAACATAGTGGAGCACAAATACGCTTTCCTAGCGGCAGAGTTGGGGCAGGAAGAGCATATATAAAATACACATATGAGCACCTAAACCTATGCTGAAAAATTACACCTGCCTCAGAGCAGGGTAACAGCGCACTGTGATAGCACATGGTAAACCCGATCTTAATCAAGTGCACTTGAGTAGATACCCCAGAATTGTGTGGAAGTGTATAGGGAGGCTATTTTATGAAGACCCATGCAGAGAGATTCATCATATTAAGTACAGATTATTGTATCTTTCATTTGAGCAGATTAAGGGCAAACACTCTGGAAAGCTGACTCCATTCTCCATTTTTATTTTTTTAGTATGTGGCCTTGCTGATCTGTGGATGATAAATATGAAATATATGTCCACAGATCTGTGCATAAGAATTCACATAGATAAAGTGCCATGATATCAAGAGGGAAACCTGTTTCGTAAACTTGACCACAAGCCAACATTTAGGGGCATGGGAAAATATCGCCATGTTGCAGTATCTCAAAAAGGGTTGCGATATCAAAAAAGGATATAGCGGGATTAGAAAAGGTACAGAGAAGAATAGCCAAAATGGTAGAGGGGATGGAATGATATCCTTACAAGGAAAGGCTTAAAAGGTTAAGGCTCTTCAGCTTGGAAAAGAGACGGCTGAGGGAGAGGTATGCTAGAAGTCTATAAAATAATGAATAGAGTAGAATAGATAAAGACACATCAGTTGTTTACGCCTTCCAAAAGTGAAAAGACTAGGGAACACTCAATGAAGCTGCAATGTAGCACATTTAAGACTAATCGGAGAAAATATTTTTTCACTCATCGTGTAATGAGACTCTGGAATTTGTTGCCGGAGGATGTAGTAAAAGCTGTTAGTGTAACCAAATTTAAAAGTGGTTTGGATGAGTTCCTGGAGGAAAAGTCCATAAACCATTATTAAAGTAGACAAAGGGAAATCCTTCT
Source organism: Ichthyophis bannanicus (assembly GCA_033557465.1). Classification (NCBI taxonomy): domain Eukaryota; kingdom Metazoa; phylum Chordata; class Amphibia; order Gymnophiona; family Ichthyophiidae; genus Ichthyophis; species Ichthyophis bannanicus. The sequence goes on along the minus strand of CM066032.1, from coordinate 1,760,166,031 downwards.
TACCTCTATGACAGGCAGCATGGAATCTGTCTGTCTTTCAGGATCCCAACAGGGACTTGTGACCTGGAGTGGCCACTCTTGGAAACAGAACACTGGACTTGATGGACTTTTTGGTTTGACCCATTGTGGCATTTCTCATGTTCCTCTCTTATTTTATTTTGCTGTTTTATATTTGTGGAGGGGAGAGCTGGAAGGGTTACTGTTTTTCTAAGACTTTTTGTTTATTGTCCTTTGCTTTGTTCCCTCCTCCATGTCTCTCTTCTTTTTCTCCATCCCATCCTGTCCCCTACCCCCTCTACTGTTTTCCACTTGTCCTTTCAATCCAGCAGTTGAAACATGGAGAAACTGATCCTGATGGAATTAATGGGCACAAAATGTTAAACCATTTATTCAGTAAGCAGCACCTGCTAACCGGATAAATGGTGCAAACCGGGACCAGCAAAATCCGGATTATGCCACTGAACAGCATCACAGACAGCCATGACCCTATCCAGATAGCACCAGGGCGGAGCGACAAATTGTCTTGATAGCGGCACTGAACGTTGCCACTCTCTGGCTAACCGTTATCTGGACAGTGGAGGTGGCTGCTGGCACACCTGAATATTCAGCGATGCTATCTGGATTTCAGCTATATCTTTTCACATTGCGGCTGTCATTTAAATATCAGACCAAAGGAGTTCATGATTTGAATTGCCAACTAGCAACTTTCTGGGTGTGTGTTTTAATGCTTTCCGAGTTGCTTATGGCATTGTTTAGCAAGTTTATGATTTATGAAACTGTGCCGCCTTTTCTCTACCAAGATTCTCTGTTCTCCAATACTCATTTGATATTGCGATGTACCGTGAGTGGAGGGGGGGGGGGGGGAGAGAAAGTTTGGTCTCTACTACCTGCACGGAGTGGGGGGGGGGAACTTTTCCACATTTTCTGTGTCAAAATGCCTTGTCAATATTATTCCAACAAGATGCCTCTATCTGCAAGAAGCATGTGTGAGTGAGTGATATATCTCTGTTGCCATCTATGAGTCAGCATGTATTGGATCTGCAGTCTGATAGCTAGTTAAATGAACACCTTTCCTCTCGCCATGGGGATCCTGATTCTAATCAGGCAAAATGAGCTTTGTATTCTCAGCTCATTTCCTAGGCAATATCCATGAGCATTATCAAGCCACTGGGAGGCCATCCATCATTGAGAGCCTTGCAGCCAAGAGAGTAGGCGCTAGGGACCGAGTCAGTGGTGGCACAAGTTGCAAAGGTCTGACCATCAACCTTGCATAAGCTATGTGCTTGGAAAGTGTTGGTTACATTTCATCTAAGACATATTTTTACCTTTTTTTTGTTGCCTTTAGCATACCTTCATGCTAGAGTAGAAGGAAGCAAAGACGCTGATGCGATGCCTTGGGTTTCATTAACCACGAAGGAGTAGGCGAACACTCAATGAGATCAGACTCAAAAAATCCAGTTATTTAGTAATAAATATAAGTATGGGACCCAATTTTTATACCCATATCATTATTAAAATGACAGGAATCAGTGAGGTCCAACTTTAGTTTTTGAAATCCGATAATATTAAAGCATTTACATTAATTGCTAAATAATTGAATTGTTTGGGTTTGATCTTATCGAGTGTTTGGATTTCATTAAATATAAGTAATCCCCTGTGTGTCAGCCTGTGAATACCATAACAGAATATATATATATATGTATATATATATTCCACTGGCCTGCATGAAAACTAACCACCCTCTCTTCTTTCTTTCAGGGCATCGTAATAACTCCTTTGCTACTGCTGCTTTTTGTAAGTATTTGGTTGCTGAACCCGTATTGTTTTTGTTTAAGAAGTAATTTCCTAGCTATTAGAGAAAAAGGTTGTAAGGAGGCAGTTTCGCGTTACTCAGCGTGCCGTGTGCGTGGACTTTCTGCTTGTCCAAAGAGACCCCACAAACCCCTTAACAGTCTCCAGCTTGTATTCCCACCTCGTATGCTTCACAAACCCTAAAACGATGACTAACTTACCGAGGTTGCTTCTGCGCCTTTAGGTGTGGAGGAGAAGAAAAGCCTGGTGGTTAGAAAAGGAAGCTGAGAGCCAGGGCAGCTCGGGTTCAAATTCCACCGATGCACCTTGTGACCTTGGACAAATCACTTAACCCTCCATTGACTCGGGTGTGAATTTAGGGCCAGATTTACTAAAGTGCATTACCGTGTTAGCCTGCACTAACGCCGTTAAAAGGCATTATTGGTAAATAGGTCCTGTCTCCTAAAGTGGGGCCCGTGGCTAAATAACATGCAACAATGTATGTTAGTGCATGGTTAGCTCAGTAGTACCTTTTAGTAAATCTAGTCCTTAGATTGTAAGCCCTCCAGGCTCGCGGAAGTACCTAGCATTTCTGAATGTAACAAACCTTGAGCTGCTACTGAAAAGACGCAAGTTAAATCCAATTAAGTAATTCTTTTGTTAATTATAATCAAGGTGATTGGATGTCTCCACGTCATAAGAGGCAAACTGAGCCAGTCCAGGTTTTACGCTAGTGCCTTTGTGAAGACATCGTTCTTGTTTTCTGAGAAAAACGAGGAGTGAAATTCCTTAGAGGCAGCAGGGTAAAACCAGGACTGGCTCAGCCTGTCACATATAACATGGAGCAATGTGGTCCATCTTTGTTGTAATTTTTTGTTTTTATTAATTTTATGCTTTAAATATTGGCCCATTCCTGTTTTGTTGTGTTATTGTTTCTGTTCATCTTATTTGTCTATGCTTTTATACTCTGCTTTCCTGTCTTGCCTTGGCGTTCTTTTCTTTATATGTGCATTGCCAACCTTTTATTGTACACCGCTTTATGTTTTTTGACGGAAAGCGGTTTATCAAATTCTAAATAAAGATAAAGATAAAGATAGTATTCTTTCAATACAAAGCATTTTTTACGTGAAAAATAAATAGCAACCTTGTTACTTAGCAGACTTATTTGTGGCAGGCAAAGACCAAAATGGCCCAGTTGAGATTCATCGTTTTTTGGTAGCCGTGCGTATAAAACTCTCAAATGCAAACCAGCACCATCTTCTCACTTTACCCATGTTTTCTACCCACCTTCCCAGTTCTCCTTTTGTATGTCCCAAGCATGCCCACAATCCATCACCATGGTGCCCTACCCCATGCTTGCTTGGAACTGCCATGCAACCATACCATTGCTGGTTTGGGGCTTAATGACTGCTCCACACAGGTCATCCCACTGCTTAATTAGCACCCGGTTGCCCCCTAGGGATCCCTTGTATTGCACTGTGTGTGTGTGTCCTATCTACACCAGATTTTCAGGATTTATCAGGAAGGACATGAGGGTTTTTTTTTTATATTTATGTATATGTGGACCGCATATTGTTCCTGTGCATGTCTTGGAAAGTGGACTTCTTTAGCTGTGGTTGAAACATCTTGTATTTGTTTAGCACAGAGTGATTGGTAAGTGCTTTGGAATACAGTGCCTAGTACGTCTGTAGACTTGAGAGCATTTTGTAGCTATGTCTCTTCTATTCACACATGCCAAAGCATGCTACTGCCTGTATTAAATGTGCTTTGCATCCTTTGCAATAATTTAAGCTCTATTCTATGAAATCGAATCCAAAAAGAATAGATCTCAGAGTGTAGTAGCCCCGCTTATTGCTCAACAAACTGTGCAAAATAATCAGAATGAAGCTATTTGTAAGACTGACTCAGTAAATGCGAGTCCTTATACAGCATTTCCCCTTTAAGGTCTGTCCCAGCTGTTTTATAATTCATTTTTAATGTTCCTGTAGGAGATTATTTTACCACTTTAGGAAATACGTGTCCAGTCACAGAAAAAGAAAAGTCCGCCTTGAAACATAAACGTATTAATCGGAAGAAAAGCTCTGCAGTGACATCTTTCTCCATGTCTCTGTGACATGAGGGGTGACCAAAATGTAGCCACTGTACAATGTATGTGGCTCACAGAGTGTAAACCCTGCTGAACGTCCTTCCTCGTAGTCTGAGTTAGACTCACTTCTTGGCTTCCGTGCAAAACTGTAATGTGGGATAAGGGCATTATTTGGCAGCCTCAGCTCTAGTGGTAAAAGTGTGCGTGTTTGTTTGTTTATTTATTTGAACATGTGTAATATCGCCTGTCGCAGAGGATGGCTGACATCAAGGTGCTTACAATAATGTATCATAAGGCTGTTGACAGACAATAGACAAGATTACCACTAGCGGTCACTATTTTGGAACCTGGGCCTGCATGAATAAGAGCGACTTGGGATCACTCCTGGTTCTACTAGACACCAGAGACCCCAGTAAGAGCTGGGGATGGGATCAGGGAGTTAGGGTCAGCTGGTGGGGGATGACCTCAGTGGTACACCTACCCCTTCAAACAGGCACTTATTCAGGGAAACTGTAAATGCTGATGTCTAGTTTTTTTTTTATATTAATGCTGAATAGAAGCACAAGTAATTTTACGAAAGGCAGTGGTGATGTCAAAGTCCGCAGAGGGAAGAAGGCTGCAAACTTGGAATGAATTAAAGCCGCAAGTAAATAGTTTAGTAATATACATAGATCAAACTCCACGGTTGTCGCTTCTTTTTATCCAGCTAGATTATCTGAGACCGATATTCAACGGCAGTCATAACCGGCCACCGGCATTGAATATCCAAGTTGGACATATTGAATGGAAGTTAACTGGGCAACGGTGATATTTAGCGGTGAAAGTCAGGCCACCCTCTAACTTTCTGCACTTAATGACAACTGGGCAATGGCTGAATATCGCTGCTGGGTGTCGCCCCTGCTCTGCCCCCAGAACACCTCAGCTAGTCTGGCCAACATCGGGGCGGCACCTGGGGGGTATTCAGCAGCACTAAGCTGGTCACTGAGATTGACACATTTAGCGGGTCTGCTGACCGCATTAATCGCTTTGTATATCAGGCCCTCTGATTTTTTTGCTTAAAGGCAACAGTGGCACATAAAGGCTGAAAGTTGCCCAGGAGGGAAGGCTTAGGACTGTTGTTGTAGCTGGTGATTTGTAGATAGTTGGGTGGTTGCTGGGTGTGAAGTTAGCTTGTCTCCTGCCTGCCTAGAGTGAAGGTGATGGACCTCATGTGCCACCTAGTTAGGATTTTAGAAAGTGCTTGAGAGGAACTGACTGTTGGGGTGCATATGGGTAGCAGCAACATGAAAAGATGTTGAAGGGAACTTCTGCAAGACAAATTTAGGCTCTCAGGTGTAGAAAGTTGAAAACAGGACAGCATTTTCATAAATGTTCTCTATTCCTTGTGCAAGAGCCCTGCGATAAAGCGCTGGAGTCTCAATATACTGAGGAGACGATGGTACACAGAGTAGTGTTTTCTGATTTCTTAGGAGATGAGTGACATTTGGGGAAGGGGGACCTATTCCAAAAAGAATCCCACCTTAGCCAAGATAGAAGCAAGCTGTTGGTGCTAATGCTTAAGAAGAAGCTAGTAACAATGAAAAGGGCGCGGAAAATGATGCGCGGGTAAGGGCGCGGAAAATGATGGACTCAGCTTGATACAGGGCCCTCTTTTTGGGCTTGAAACATGCATGTCGCTGTTACTTTGATGTCAAGTGCTGCCCTTTTTATGGAATGTCAGATAAGTGATTCTCACTATTATTAATTTACTGTTCTTGAAACTTTTGAAAAAATTATCAAAAAACGGCTTCTGTCGACACGGAGAGGGGAGTTTTTCCTTCTCCCCGTCTCAAGTCGACGGATCCCGACAGAAAACAAACTGGTTTGATAAATGGATTCACGGGTATCATTTTATGTTTTGACTTTTGGTTTGTGTGTGTGGTGTGTGGTAAGAAGAAGCTAGAGCAGCTTTAAAAGTTTGTCTTTCTAATAATCATTTTTGGATCTAGTGTTTGGGGGGATATTCAAAGCCATTTTAGGTGGTTTGCAGACCTCCAAATCACCGAAATGGCTCTCAATAGGATATTCGGCTGCACTATCCCCAGTTGCTAGGGGTGGAGCGAAGGCGGCATCTAGGGATAACTGGCTAGCGGCAACATTAAGCTGCTAGCCGTTATCCTACAGCATCTGAATTTAGGCATTTTGATGGCTGGTCTAACTTTAGTCACTTTATGCTAACTGGCCAGGGGCTGAACATCGCCACTGAGCAGTTGGCTAACTTGCTCGCTGGCCAACCCGAATATTCAATGCCAGTAGATGGCTAGGGCCCTGGCATTGAATATTCAGGCTCAAGGGTCCGTGGCAACGGCTAGCTGCCTTATCAGTGTTAGCCGCTGCCACTAAATATATAACCCCTTTGTGTCTTATTATACACATGCTGATAAGATGAATCCTTAGCACAGTGTTGCACTATTCATGTTTTCTCCCGGTTTACATTTCACCTGAAACAAGGGTCTTGCTTCTCTCATTTAACATTGTCTCATTATATATTTTAAGGCTGTGTTTGAAAACTGTAGATGTTTATATTGGTTTTTTACTTTTTCTCTTCTCGGTTTTTTTCATTCAAATTCTTTCTTTTCCCTTCCTTTCCCTTCCCTCTTTCCTAGTTTCCCCTTCCCCCTTTTTTGTTGTATGTAATGGTGTTGAGATTTTGCTGTACCATTTGTTCTTTAGTTTCCTGCTGATTTTGTAAAGAGTATTTAGCAGGTTTATTTGTTTCAAACATTTTTCTTATCTGTTTGACAAGGTTAACCTTTTGGAGGTCTCATCCCCAAATACTTCCCTTATCTGTTTGCATGTTCTAATTTCTGGCGGGATGTTTTTAATATTATGCTGCTGCAATGATTTAGTAATGATACAATGCCGGTACATTGCATGCAGCCATACCTGGTTTAATTAATCCCGTTTTTAGATATGCAAAGGTACATTTTAGAAATGACATCCAAGCACAATCTGAGGTGTTCGGGTGAAAACGTTTCAGAAAAGGCCGGGCAGGTCCAAGTGCGGGCATGATTTCAAAAACGTGGACGTATGCAATATGGATGTCATCGAAGATGGCTACATAGATGTCCCCACAGTGATATTCCAGACACATCCTAGACTGCCATTCTGCTAATGAAAAGATTGGTCAGTGCAACAACCACAAAGAGACTTATGGTGATGTCACACACCTACATGGATGACTTGAGCAACATCATCTCTGTCCAAACCCCCCCCCCCCCCCCAAAAAAAAGGTAAACAAGAACTCCAAAGTAGTCTAAAAAAGAAGGAAACATCAGGAGTACCTTCGAGGACCCGATAGCAAATATGCGAAAGCGGACCGCAGACTTAAGAGTTTGCAAATAACAGCTCTAAAGCCGAGCACAAGGCGGAGGACAAAATGGCTGTGGAGGCAGGAGGTGAGAACGAGGAGAAGGAATTGGCAGGGACAAAAGAGCCCAGGAGCAGTAATAGCATGCTAAGGAGGAGCTGTGCTCCTGGTTTAAAGATCTTCAGATGGAAATGGCTGGGATCCGCACTGACATGGAGGACGTGCTAGCCTAAATGAGGGTAGAACTGACGGAAGTTGGAAGCAGAGTGGAGGAGTCTGAGCAAGAAATAGAAGAGCTGTAGAGCTCAGTGAGAACCATACGAGACTCATTGAAAGAATTAGCAGAAGCCAAGGTTCAACTAGAATTAAAAGTTGAAGACTTGGAAAACAGGTCCAGATGGAATAACTTACAGTTAAAAGGGATCCCGGAGGAGGAGGAGTATCGGGACTGTATGCAAATAGCCTGTGAAATTTGTATGGGGATGCTCCAGGAGACGGAAGAACAGGGCAATGGAGGTACCATCAAGCTGGATCGAGCACATAGGGCGCTGGGCCCCTGAAGGAGTGAACGGCCCAGGGACATTATCATTTGTATGCATGACTATGAAATAAAGGAGAAGATCTTAGCCAAGGTTAGAGCAATGGGACCTATTATTGGAAAGGGTGCAAAGTGGATATCTATGCAGATCTAGCAATGGTAACATTGCAGAATTGGAGAGCATGGCATGGTTACACACAGCAGTTGCAGGATGAGAAAATGAAGTACAGGTAACCCCATTGGTCTTGCTTTTTGCTAGCAGTGGAGTGACGAGACGAGTGACTACGCTCCCACAACTGGCAGCAGTAATGAAGGACGCAGAGCTGGTGGGGATACCATCTAGTGAAAATCTCAGGGCCTAGGGGAGTGAACAAAGCAGCTCCTGGCAAAAGGTGGAGAAAAAGGACAAAAGAAATAAACGTGGTGCGGGGAAACAGCTACCTGCTACTTGAAGACTTTTAAGGTTTTATGGACTCTTGATGGTCATTAAGTAATTTAAGGCAGGAGAAAGGGCTGATAGTAAAGAACTAAGATGTTTCAATATACAATGAAAGGGGTGTGAGAGAGTAGTTATAGGAAAAAGATATTAGGTATGAATGAAGGGTGGGTGGGTGAGGTATGAAGTTACTATGGGATGGGAGCAGGAGTGTAGTGGGATATGGGGGAGGAGAAGGGGGGTCAGGGTATAAAGGGTAAGGGGTGGGATAAGGGGGTGGATAGGAAAAAGCTAGCAGACAGGAAGGGAGAGGAAGGGGGGAAGAGTTCCAGGTTTCACAAATATGGGGAGACTCTCTGTAACTTTGGCATAATTGATGACTAAACCAGTAAGCACTGAGGGCAGAGGATGAGAATTGTGTCACTAAATGTAAAGGGGATCAACATGTGGCAAAAGCAAAAAGCCCTGATACAGGAGGTCACCCAGATTGCAAGCAGACATCCTGATGATCCAAAAAACACATTTGAAAAGGTCTCAGGATTGTTGGTTGAGGCAGGGAAAATATAATCAGATCTTTCTGGCTACGCAGAAGGAGCAACCTTAAAAAGCAGGGGTAAAGTGTAATATCTATGGAAATGTTTCCCATGCCATGTAAGGATGGAAAATATTCCATGTGGCGGGGATAAGAGTACACCCTGCTCGGGGATTTGTTCTTTGTTGGTTGACTTGATGATGGCAGCTGTTTTTCTTTGTGGCTTATAAATAAAATTTATAAAAAAAAAAAAAAAAAAAGCAGCAGGGGTGGGGATCTTATTCGCCAAAAGGCTATGTTTGGAAGAGAAGGAATTGATTTGAGACCCCAAAGGACGCTATTTAATATGGAGGGGGGAGATAGAGGGCCAATCAATGAGCCTGTGATGCATGTATGCGCCCAATGTCCAACAAGGGGTTGTCTTTAAACAATTTTATACACAAGTAGCAGATAGATTGGTGGATCCCTTAATAATAGGCAGTGATTTAAATACAATACTAAACCCCAAACTAGATAACACTGGTAAGGGAAAGGGTCCTCGAGCTGGCTGTGTACAACTGAAAAAACTGATGGCTAAATTGGGGGTGAGAAAGACTTGAAGATATCTGAAGGGCACACAAAAGGAGCATACTTTCTATTCCCACCCACATGAAGTGTACAATAGATTAGATATGTTATGGGTGGATGGGAAACTAGAGGAAGGAGAACAGAATGTCGAGATCAGGCAGATAACGTGGTTGGATCATGTGCCAGTGGGGATAGACCTCAAATTGACAACTAATGAGACAGGGTTACGATTCTGGAGATTAAATTAATCTCTTTTAGAACACCCGGAAGATGTAGGAAAAATGAGAACAGTGACAAAGAGTATATAACCCAGAATAATACTGGGGAGGTGGGTTTACCTGGGGTATGGAATGGGCTTAAAGCAGTCATGAGAGGTCACTTGATTTCAGTGGTATCCCGAAAGAAAAGAGCAAATGCTCAATGGGAAGAGCAGCTATTAAAACAGTTGGCGGAATTGGTCGCAATACACAAGCGGAGAGAAGGTAAAGGGCGGTTATCACAAATTGAACACTTAAGAGGGGAGTTGAGCAGGATAAGAGCAGCCGAATGGGCAAACCAACTAAATCAATTAAAGCATACCTTTTTTCTACAAAGCAACAAACCAGGAATGTATTTAGCCAGGAAACTAAGGGAGCGGAGGACACAAAATTATATCCATAAGATAGGAGACACTCAAGGAGGGTGGGCATATAAGACGGCGCAGATACAAAATATTTTTTGCGAATACTATAGACAGTTATACAAATCTGAACATGGCAAACTAGAGATTAACTTAGATCAATATTTGAAAGACACGAACCTACCCACATTAAGTGAGGAAGAAGGTAATTGGCTGGAAAGGGAAACAGAGGAAGTAGAAGTCTTACAAGTTATCAAATCCCTAAAGAAGGGGAAGGCCCTGGGATGAGATGGCCTAACCGCCAAATTTTACAGAAAGTTTGGGGGGGGGGGAATAAATGAGTTGTTAATGGTGCTTTTTAACGGGGTGATTAAGGTTGAGGAACTTCACAGATCAATGGGGGTGGCAGGTATCTCGGTGTTACCCAAACCAGGCAAGGATGTGGGGAGCTGTGGCTCATATAGGCTGATCTCACTCATAAATCTGGATGCCAAGCTGTTTGCTAAGATGTTAGCCACCAGGTTGCAATGATACCTCCTGCAACTGGGGAAGAATGACCAGGCAGGCTTTATCCCTGGCCAACAGGCATGCGATAATATCCGAAAAATCCTCAACTTGGTCTGGACAGCCCAGCGGCAACATAGAAATTCACTCGATAGTCGTGGACGCGGAAAAAGCATTTGATCACATGGAGTGGCCGTTTATGTTTGCAGTGCTAAAAGAATTAGGAATTGGGGAAAATTATAGACGAAAGGGACAGGCACTTTATGCAAAACCAACTGCCCAGATATGAATTAATGGTACATACTCCGAGGAGTTCTCTGTCCTATGTTATTTGCCCGCTGTCTTCTTTATTATTGCATTGGTAATAGAACCATTAGCGGAACGAATAAGACAATGTGAGGATGTTAAGGGAATACGGGTGGGAGTCCGGGAGTATAAAATATCATTGTTTGCAGACGATGTGATCTGTTTACTGCAGGAACCGCAGCTATCTTTGCTGACTGCTCCGGGAAACACAGCAATATAGCTTGGCATCTGGTTACAAAATGAATATGGAAAAAAGCAGAAATAAAGAAGTGGTATATGGACTCTCAGAGCAGGAATTAAGGAGGATTTATCCGTTTCACTGGGCAAAAAAATCACCTTAAATATTTAAGAGTGCAGATCAGTCAAACAGGGCAGGATCTGCTGAATGTCAATTATGGACCGGTCATGAAAAAAGTACTGAATGATATGATTAGGTGAGGTAAACCTTTTTATTCCATGATTTGGCCACATAGCTATTAAAATGAATATTCTACCCAAGGTGCTCTTCCTGTTCAGCTCACTGCCGGTGGAAGTGCCAGATTGGATGTTGCTCCTATTGCAGAGAAGAATCTTCTCTTTTATTTCGTAGCGCAGACCGCCAAGGGTGCAATGGGCGGTTTTAATTAAGGGGAAAGAAGAAGGGAGCCTAGCGGTACCGGATGTACTGCAATATTATAGAGTGGTGCAGCTTAAAGTTATTATGGGGTGGAGGATGGAGGAGAATGGGCCTCAATGGGTGCAAATAGAACAGTCAGGACTGGGTGGGCAGACATTGACAGATCTCCTCTGGCAAAAAACAGGGACAGGTAGAGGTGAAGGAGTAATTAACCCATATGTAAATCTAACCCTGCAGGTATGGTGGAAAAACCGAGTTTTATTGGTGAGAAATGGATGCGGGATCCGCCTACAGCGTATAGTAGTATGTGCAGGATTTACTGAGGGGGATGCCTCACCCTATTTTCAGAAATGTGCTAAAAAGGGGTTGATACACGTGGGACAATTGCTTTCAGCACAGGGATAACAGCACACAAAACTCAATCCATTGAATGTTTTTATAAGAAGTGGCAACCCTATACACGATGGAGGGAATAAAATAATTGGAAGGGAACTTCCAGCTGTTATAGCAGGTGGGGAGGGTGGGGGAGGGAAGGAAGGGGGGAGAAATATTAAGGGAATAATAGAGGGAAGGATGGACAAGAGGGAGAGGGTAACAGATACCATGGAGCTTGATTATTTACTCAAGACTAACAGTTAATGGTAATAGTAATGGCAAACATTTGTAAGTTGTCTATAGTTTGCAATCTAAGCGTTGAATGTTAAAAGTTCCTTTGCCCTTTAATACAAGAGTAGAACCTATGTATAATGCCCATTTAGGGGCAATGATGTATACTTGTTGAAAATGTACATGTTGAATTGGTTAAGTGTGACATTAATAATATAATAAAAATTAAATTTAAAAAAACCCTACAATTTACTGGCAAAATTAGTACTTTTCAGATGTCTATTTGTGCCCTGGATTAGGTATACACTTGGGCGAGGAAGGAGACGTGCCGGCCATTTCTGAAATCGGGCACACACATCTAAGGTTTTCTTTTTAACATCTTTGTTAGTGATACAGCGGAAGGGCTTTCAGGTAAGGTTTGCCTCTTTGCGGATGATACCAAAATCTGCAATAGAGTAGACACCCAGGAAGGGGTAGATAACATGAGGAGGGATCTAGCTAAGCTTGAAGAATGGTCTAGAATTTGGCAGCTGGGATTTAATGTTAAAAAATGTAAGGTCATGCTTTTGGGCTGCAGCAATCCAAGAGAGCAATATAGTATAGGGGGTGAAGTACTTTTGTCCACTAAAGAAGAGCGGGACCTAGGCGTGGTTGTGTCTGATGATCTTAAATTAGCTAAACAGGTAGAAAAGGTGACGGCAAAAGCTAGAAGGATGCTTGGGTGCATACGGAGAGGAATGGCTAGCAGAAAAAAGGAGGTGATAATGCCTCTGTATAAGTCTTTGGTGCGACCTTATTTGGAATATAGTGTGCAATTCTGGAGACCGCACCTTCAAAAGGATGTGAACAGGATGGAGTCGGTGCAGAGGGTGGCTACTAAAATGATTAGTGGTCTTCATTATAAAGCATATGAGGACAGACTTAAGGATCTCAATATGTACACCTTAGAGGAAAGGCGGGATAGAGGTGATATGATTGAGATGTTTAAATACCTCCGTGGCATAAATGTTCAGGGAGAGAGCCTCTTTCAATTGAAAGCAAGTTCTGCTACGAGGGGACATGGGATGAGGGTGAAGGGAGATAGATTCAGGAGTGATATGCGGAAATATTTCTTTACAGAAAGAGTAGTGGATCCGTGGAATAGTCTCCCAGTGGAGGTGGTAGAGATGAGGACAGTAACTGAATTCAAAAAAGCATGGGACAAACACAGAGGATCTCTAAAGGTAAAAAGTGGACTGTTGTGGTTGTCGATATGGAAGGACAGACTAGATAGGCCATGTGGTCTTTTTCTGTCGTCATATTTCTATGTTTCTATGCATGTAGGATTTAGTCTACTAGGACTGAGTAAGAACATGGCCCCATGGAAAGTGTGTAAGCACCAATGTTCTTCAAACTTTCCTTGTGAATGGGAAGCCGATTCTCTGAAGGTACAAGTATCTGGGGAAATGGGGGCTGACCTCTCACCTCTCCCTCCATCTCCCTTCCTGAGCTCATCCGTTATCTGTGCTCCTCTTCTCCTCTGCTAACTCCCAACTCAGCACTTTCCACCCTGTAGTGCCATACTTCCTGAACCGGGAATGCCATTCTCCCCCTCAAGCTTTTTTCCTTTTTGAGATTGCATTTAAAACTTAACTTCTGTTCCTTCTGGTTAGTTTTAAACTCACAAAGTCTGTTAACGTTATATATTTGTCTTGACTAGATTTTTAAGGTGTCTAGAGAAGGGTCAGTCTCGTATGTGTATTTATAAGGAGCTGTGTCTGTAAATAAGTGGGGACCCCGGCCTCCTATGATTCTATAGCTGCAGAATACAGCTCTCATTAGGCGCAGAATTGTGGCAGGAAACTGGAGGATGAATTTATTTATTTTTATTGTATTTATTTGTTTAACGGGTTTTTTTTATACTACTTTATCAATTCAGTCAATGTAACTTAAAATTGGTAATGTACATTAAACAGGGACATTGATAATTTGGATTTTTCTGAGGCAATAGACTTGCCCAAGGCCACAAGGAGAGCTAGTGAGAACTGAACACTGGTCTCTTGGTTCTCAAGCCAGTACGCTAACCACTAGGCTACTCCTCCGCTCCATTTTAGCAACAATAGCAGTATTGGCTGGTGCACCTCTCTCTCATCTCCTTCCCTCCTACTGGCTGCCAATCCTGCTGTGCTAACTTAGCAAAAGCAAATTGTCTGTCTTCCTTTTTCCCTGCAGCCCAGGGCTGGATTGGAACACTTTTAACCTTGTGGAGCAAAGCACATCCGGGTAACACTCCAGCTGCAGGGGAAGAGGAACACAGACCCATGACAGCAGATAAAGACCATACGGCCTATTCAGTCTTCCGCAGTATTAAAATGATCAAACTGCTATCGTCAGCCAGTGAGGAGGGGAAGAGTTGCTCCTGCCAACAAAGTACTTGAAGATTGGAAAGGAAGGATAGGATCTGTAGCAGGAATAGGTTAGGAATGCTGAGAGAATGAGGAAGTGTTTTATGTAAAGCCTTTGTGTGGGGGGGAGGGTGAATAAGGTAATTGCAAAAGATGGAGTGTGTGTGAGTAGGGAATGGGGGCTAGTGAGGGGTCAGAGGGAATGTGAATGAGTGGAGTGTAAAGGGTGTGTGTTTTGTCTTCTTGAGTGAGGTGATATAAAGTGAGTGAACGAGGCGATGAGATGGCGTGTGAGTTGAGAGCTTGGGAGGAGAGTTGGGAAATTGGAGGGAGACAGGAAAGTAAGAAAGGATCAATGAGAGTATGGAGGAGTAAGTGAGAGGTGTAGATGCGAAGGAGGTGTAAGTGAAAGGATTGACATTGCGAGGGCAGGTCTGAGAAAGTGGATTCATCTTTCCACGCCTGATTCTGGATTTTGAATTTTTCCTTCCTCGTCCTTTTCCTCTAGTTCCCTCACCTCCCCTATTTCCTCTATTCCATTTATCTCCTTTCCCTTTGTCCCTCTCTTTATTCCTCCTCCAGGAGCCCTGCTTCTCCCTTTTCAGTATCAATTGCTAACATCACTTCCCCCACCCACAAAAAAATAGAGCAAAATAAATTATCCAGATTCACAAAATTTGTCAGAAATTGGTTTATTTTTATAATGCAAAAATACAAGGTGACATTATTACACAAAGCTATGCGCACTTTTTCAAACCTATCACTTCATTTGCAAACTCCTGCTGCAGAATCTTGAAAATTCAGAAATATTAAATTTTCCACAGATTTCTTAAGAAATGTAGTGAATTTTCAGGAAGGATTGCAGAACGCATCCATTTTTGTTGAAAAACTGTAACATATTTTGCTAGTTCTTGTTGATTTAATAAAAGAATTCTGGAACTTCCACATCTTTTTTTCTGCATAATATTTGTGCAGAATAATATTCCAAATGGCAAAATAGATTTTACACGAAGAAGTAATATTTCAAGTTATAGGACAGACCCATTGATCTGGTCAGATCATTATTTAATTGAATTTATTCTACTGTTACCATTGAGAGCAGCTGGGGAAATCACAAAGAGAGAAAAAGTGGACTGAGGGAGTATAGATGAAGGGCCCGTTTGGTCTTCAGTGGCTTCTAACTTGAAAGGTTTAGATAAGGAAGACCTTTTTGCTATGCTGGAACACTGGAATCAAGCAGCGAGAAATACATTAGAGAGGAAGGCCCATTTTGTTTAAATAAAACATATCAAGAAAAGCCACTAATCCATGGCGCTATATGTGTTTTTGTTTTGTTTTGTTTTTGTTTTTTAAGTCCCACAACTTTAGCTCATTGTAAATAGCTAAGAGAATCCAGCCATCACTATACCTTGGTAATAGCGTGCACTGGTGTGTAAGTAGTTCTTGTTTTAAGTTCCATGTTCAAAAGATGTAGCGGTTAAATTTTATGTTCCATGTACCTTTTGAGTTCTAGTTCCATGTAAACCACCCCTGATCACTGGAAGGGGCGGTATAAAAGAACCGTTCAAATAAATAACTAAAATAAAATAAAGTGCTGTCAAGTCAGTGACCCAGCAGCCCCTGGGTTTTCTTGGTAAGGTATAACCGGAAGTAGACTGCCAGGCCTTTTCTTCCGAGGCAATGGAGGATAGGGTGGGAATCAAACCCCGATTTCTTGAGTGCTAGGCTATTGCTCTAACCGCTAGGTTACTCCTCCACTCATCTACATGCACTTGTTTCAGGAAGAAAGGCCATGCCAAAAGGTTAAACAGAATCTGATCCACTGCAGAGGCAGCAATGTAGAGAAACGATTAAGAAATAGAAGGAAATTAAGAGAAATTATTATTTAAATTTTTGGGGGGTTGAACAAATCAATCCAAAAAAAGCTATTCAAGGTAACTAAGCTTATCATTACTTCAAAAACCGAAGACATGTTTGCTAACGGTTAAAGCACAGTAATGGACATTAACATGTTAATTGCTGCCACGGCCATAGGAATTAAGTGAGCCGTAGCGGTATTTAACATACAGTAACATCCATTATCACACATTAACCATTAAGAAACAGGCCCCTAAGCTCTGGTTCTGGCAGCTTCTTTCTGATTTTACAGACCAATATTTAGCCCATGGCGGTCAGCGTTCTTTATACGACAATCTTCGGGGGTAAAAAAAAAAATCTAAAAATCCAGGCATTCTGTGGTAGCATCCGGATAGCAGCTGCCGCTGAATATCTGAATTTTGCTATCAGGATAAGTGCCCGCTGCTCCCGAGCTCCAGCCATGGATTTCCCTTGCTCTACAGTATTGTTTATTGTTTGAGACTTTGCCACTGCGCAGAAGAGCGTTATATAAAGGGGTTTACAAATATAAATACAAGGAAAGGAAACGAGACGAACACCAAAGAAGGAAAGAGGAAACCAGGAAGAGAGGACAGAACTGGAAAGGTGTGAGCTAAATGTAATTTAGCAAACATCGGCCTCAGCAGGATTTAACCGGTTAGTATAAACATTTTGAAAATCAGGCCTTAGATTTTTAGTAACGAATGCTGAGAAAGGGAAAGGGAAAGTGAAGCCAGGGGAAAGACCTGAGTACAAACAGTATAACCAATTCAGGGAAGGCAGTAAAAGCTGCTTGCTGCTGGGACCAGTTTGCTCCTTTAAAGTAAACAAGGTCCAAAATTTGTTAAAGTTTGCCAAAAGCCATTGTATGTTAGACCCCCCTGACCCATTTTATTGATGGTGAATCTCCCATTGTATCTGTTCAGATTTTAAAATTTTACATGGCTTTGCCCATGATTGTATGACTAGATTGGTAGAATTTCCAGGGAAAAAAGCAGAAAATTGCGCTCTGGTGAACACAGTAAACTGGCTTGACCAGCAATGAAAGATTTCCATTTTAAGGCAATATTAGTTATAGAAAAGCTGTAGAATTAAATGGGCTGCCGAATAACATTTGAGGCATCAGTAATTATAGAGAGTTTAGATGTTCTGTGAAAACACTCCTTTTTCAAAAATACCTGCCTAATAGTGATTAGGATTTCACAGCAAATTTGTAATGGAAGATTTGAATTGTAACTGTATTTATTTTTGGTTTGAAAGTTTTCTTGTTTAGGAGGTCTTTTTAGGAGGGAGAATTTTAGAAGGAAGCTTATCGATTTTGGATATAATAAATTGTAATGTTTGTTTGCAGTTTGATCTGCTCTGGACCTTCTGGGAGAAAGCGGAATATGAAAACGGAACTAAAATTAAATTAAATATGCCTGCTTTTTTGCCTTATTCCCTTGAGTTATCTTCAGGCCACGATTGGAGCCTATCAGCTGAAGGGTTGAATGGTTAAATCCGCTAACTTTTAATAGCACTTTAACGAGAGCAGGTGATGAGCTGGTTGTGGCTAATGGATTTTAGTGGTGTGTGAGAAACAGTGAGTTAGCGCAGCACATTAAGAGCTGTTTACAGGTCAGCTCATCCGCATTGACTAATGTCAAATGCCTTGTGTGTGTGCGCCTCTGCACATATGTAGCTGAGTGTTTGTGTCTACCATACCCTACCCTATTACTCTGAATAAGTATTGAGAAGAGCCCCATTTATGCTGCCCAGTCCTCAAATAGCTTTTCTTAGTTTTTGTGTATATTTTGAGAGCTTTGACCCAAACTCTCAAAATAATGAGAAATAATGATATATTGAATAATAAATTAATATGTTGTAAACCTTTCTGCATGCCGTAGTTGTGTTTGTTATTGGCAAAGAACAATAGAAGAACTATTAGCCAGTGTTTTGTATCTATTTAGTGTTTCATCTCATTATGAAATATGCATTCGAAAAGCATATCGCAAATAGACTCCTTGAGACCTTGTTGTGTAGTAGCAGATTTTGGTATGCCAGATTTTCTGAATTTCCTAGCCTGGTTTGCTTGTTTATCTATTTATTTCCATTTTAAACCGTATATCAGAACCCGCTCCATGTGGTGTATAACACTATAAAATAAAAGTAGGAAATAAGTCCTCACATATGGGTGACATCACCGACAGAGCCCTGCGCTTGAACACACCCCAGCTTCCATTGGCAGCTTTTGGGAGGCTCCACTGCACATGCGCACCTGCCTGCCACGGCTTCATCTTCTCCGGTCCTCTTTTTCCGCAGAGCCCCTAGGACGTGTTTTTGCGGCCATCGGAAAAATATTTTTCGCTTTTGCCCTTGTGAGTTATTTTTTGATCTAGTTTTTACCATCTGTCATTTGGTAGCGTTGGCCCCGGTGCTGAAGCACTGGTTTTTCTCTCTTTTTGCTTATTTATGCCTTTTCTGTCTTTCCCACGGCTGGAACCATCGAGCCCTTCAACCTCGCCAGCGCTGTGTTCCAGGACATGTCCCAAAACCAGCCAGCAGTTTTAAGAAGTGCACCAAATGTGCCAGGACCATCTCAGTCACTGACCTGCACAATTGGTGCCTTTAATGCTTGGGTCCCGCCCATCAGCCCACTTCTTGTCATCTGTGTCTTCAGATGACAAGGAGGGGTCTGAAGGGTCAGGAAAAGCAGAGAGAGTCCCTCTTCAGGTCGTTGAATTCAGCATCTTCGGCACCGGCTTTGGTCCCGATGTCCTTGCATGGCTCCGTGGAGGCATCATCATTGAGGGGTGTCCGAGCGCACTCAGAACCAAGGGGTTGCAGTGGCCCAGAGAAAAGGCTGTTCATTGACCTTCGCCCATTGGCATCAAAGAGGGCGTCCGAGCACCGGGCGAAGACCCAGGTGCATCGACACCAGAGTCCTTCCTGATGTGACATGGAGAGCGATGGCCAAGAGGTGGACCACTAAAGTGCCCCCAGGGGAGGAATTGTTCCTTAGGGCATTAGAGGGATGTCCCTACCATGATGGATTCCTTGATAGATGTGCTGGAGTTGGTGGCCAAAGTAGTCATCCTAGCCCCCAATACCTTCGGAGATGGCAGTCCTCGAGGAGCGCCTCTGGGCCCTCAGGATACATATGGTGACGGTGCTGGACAGTGCCCAAGACTTTGCCACCTTAGGTCATGGGGCCAAATCTTGAGACCCATGTACTGCCTACCAAGGGAGGCGTATCGGGCTGGCAATTGGAATTGATGCCAGTTCCCACAGCCATCTCCCCCTCAAACATATCGGGGTCCAATGCCCCAGTGAGACCACGGAATCACTCGGTGCACCATCAGTCCCATCGACACCGCCTCTCCATGTGGCCAGAGACAACGCTGGGAGGAGGACCGATGCTACTTCGACTTCCTCTTGGAGTCGGACTCCAAGGACTGGGAGACCAATGTAGAATCGGAGGTGTCTGAGAGCAGGTCTCCTGAGCTCCCTTCAGACCCTTCTTCTCCATATGAATGGTGGACGTCACCTCTGGAGGACATGTCTTTCTAGGACTTTGTGAGGGATATGGCCAAAGCCATCCCCTTCCTCCTGGAGTCAGAGAATGAGCCTAGTTCGGAGGAACTGGAGATCCTCTAGTACCCCTTTGCCCCCAAGGAGGATGTGATGGTGATTCTGCCAGTGCACCAGAACCTACAGAGGCTGCAGATGAGGATGTAGGAGAACCCCCGCTCAGTGCCATCAGTCAGCAGGAGGCTGGACTCTATGTACCAGATCCAGAAGACCCCGGGTTTTGAGAAGCCTCAACTCCCACACCACTCTCTAGGGGTGGAATTGGCCATGTGAAGCATCATGACTCAAGCCTTGTTGTCCCAAAGGACGGAGGTGAGGACCTTGTACACCTTTGGCAGGAGGTGCTTCCAGAGCACCATGCTGGTGGCCAGGGTCCTCTTGTACCAGCTGTACATGGGCATGTTCCTAAGGACATCATGCTGAATCTGGCCAAATTTGACTCACTCATCCCTCCAGAGTGCCTGGACTCCTTCTGCGCCCTAGGGGGCCATAGTAAGAACTGTTTGAATTACATAGTCTGGGTGACTTATGACGCCTTCCAGTCAACCTGGACCACACCTTGAATATTGTGTGTAATTCTGGTTGCCTTATCTTAAAAAGGTTATAGCATTATTAGAAAAGGCACAGAGAAGAGACACCAAAATGGTAAAGGGGATGGGAGGATACCCCTATGAGGAGAGGCTAAAAAGGTTAGGGCTCTTCATCCTGGAAAGGAGACAGCTGATAGGAGATATGACAGAGGTCTATAAATTAGTGAATGGAGTGGAATGGGTAAAAGTAGATCAAAATATAGAAAAACTAGGGGACATGCAATGAAGCTACAGTGTAACCCATTTAAGACTAGAAACATAGAAACATAGAAATATGACGACAGAAAAAGACCACATGGCCTATCTAGTCTGTCCTTCCATAACAAGTACAACAGTCCCCTTTTTACCTTTAGAGATCCTCTGTGTTTGTCCCATGCTTTTTTGAATTCAGTTACTGTCCTCATCTCTACCACCTCCACTGGGAGATTATGCCACGGATCCACTACTCTTTCCGTAAAGAAATATTTCCGTATATCACTCCTGAATCTATCTCCCTTCACCCTCATCCCATGTCCCCTCGTAGCAGAACTTGCTTTCAATTGAAAGAGGCTCTCTCCCTGAACATTTATGCCACGGAGGTATTTAAACATCTCAATCATATCACCTCTATCCCGCCTTTCCTCTAAGGTGTACATATTAAGATCCTTCAGTCTGTCCTCATATGCTTTATAATGAAGACCACTAATTTTAGTAGCCACCTTCTGCACCAACTCCATCCTGTTCACATCCTTTTGAAGGTGCGGTCTCCAGAATTGCACACTATACTCCAAATGAGGTCGCACCAAAGACTTATATAGAGGCATTATCACCTCCTTTTTTCTGCTAGCCATTCCTCTCCGTATGCACCCAAGCATCCTTCTAGCTTTTGCCGTCGCCTTTTCTACCTGTTTAGCTACTTTAAGATCATCAGACACAACCATGCCTAGGTCCCGCTCTTCTTTAGTGGACAAAAGTACTTCACCTCCTATACTGTATTGCTCCCTTGGATTGCTGCAGCCCAAATGCATGACCTTACATTTTTTAACATTAAATCCCAGCTGCCAAATTCTAGACCATTCTTCAAGCTTAGCTAGATCCCTCCTCATGTTATCTACCCCTTCCTGGGTGTCCACTCTATTGCAGATATTGGTATCATCCGCAAAGAGGCAAACCTTACCTGAAAGCCCATCCACTATATCACTAACAAAGATGTTAAAAAGAATCGGACCAAGGACAGATCCCTGGGGCACACCACTGATAACATCCTTCTCCTCAGAGTGACCTCCATTTACTTGTACTCTTTGTCGCCTCCCACCCAACCAATTTCTAACCCAAGCAGTAACTTTAGGGTCCATCCCTAG
Organism: Ichthyophis bannanicus; assembly: GCA_033557465.1. Lineage (NCBI taxonomy): Eukaryota > Metazoa > Chordata > Amphibia > Gymnophiona > Ichthyophiidae > Ichthyophis > Ichthyophis bannanicus. Next base: position 1,760,144,322 of record CM066032.1, on the reverse strand, counting down.
GGTGCTCAGTTTGTTTATAAGTCGACTGTGAGGAACAGTGTCAAAGGCTTTACTGAAATCTAAATACACCACATCTAGGGCTCTCCCTCGGTCCAACTCCCTGGTCACCTAGTCAAAGAAATCAATAAGATTTGTCTGACAAGACCTGCCTCTGGTGAATCCATGCTACATTGGATCCTGTAATCCGCTGGACTCCAGAAACCTCACTATTTTCTCTTTCAGCAGCGTTTCCAATAGTTTACTCACCACCGAAGTTAAACTAACCGGCCTGTAGTTTTCAACCACATCCTTATTTCCGCTTTTGTGTAAAGGCACCACATGAGCCTCTCTCCAGTCCTTTGGCACCACTCCCGACTCCCACGAGGCATTGAAAAGGTCAGTCAGTGGAGCAGCTAGAACGTCCCCAAGTTCCCTCAGTATTTTCGGATGTGTCCCATCCGGTCCCATCGCTTTGTCTACTTTAAGTTGAGATAGTTTCTCACGAACACAGTCTTTTGAAAATTGTTCAAGATGTCCTTTGCTTCTGTTCCTATTTGTGGGTGTTTTCTGAGGTCCTTCTCCTGGTTCTTCATCTGTGAACACAGAACAAAAATATTTGTTAAGCAATTCCGCTTTATCCTTATCAGCTTCTACATATTCCTCCCCTGCACCCTTGAGTCTGACAATAACACTCTTGCCCTTCCTCTTCTCACTAATATATCTGAAAAATGTCTTATCCCCCCATTTTATTGCATTGGCTATTTCCTCCTCCTTTTGAATCTTTGCCTTTTTGACTACTTTGCTAGCTTCTCTAAGTTTTTCCAAATACAAATGCCTGTCTTCCTCTTTCTGTGATCTCTTGTATTTCATGAAGGCCTCCCTCTTTTTCTTCACTTTTTCAGCTACTTCTTTCGAAAACCATAGCGGTCTCCTTTTCCTTTTACCTTTATTGACCATTTTAACAAAAAGGTTGGTTGCCCTTAAAATATCCCCTTTCAGTTTTCCCCACTGTTTTTCTACATCCCTCAGCTGTTCCCATCCAATTAACGACTCCCTGAGGTATTGGCCAATCTTCGCAAAGTTAGTCTTCCTAAAGTCTAAGATCCTCGCCTTTGAATGGATTCTAACAGCCCTAGTCCTAATACTGAACCACACCATCTGGTGATCACTGGATGCAAAATGATCTCCCACTACAACATCAGAAACACTTTCACCATTGGTAAGCACCAAGTCCAGTATGGCCCCTTCACTTGTGGGGTCTGTTACCAATTGCCTGAATAGTTCTCCTTGTAGAGAATCCAGGATCTCCTTACTTCTAGATGATACTGCAGCAGGAATGTGCCAATCAACATCTGGCATATTGAAATCTCCTATCAGTAGCACTTCCCCTTTCCTAGCAATGCTGCGCATGTCTTCAATTAACTCTCTGTCCACCTCTTCCTCTTGTGAGGGAGGTCTGTATATCACACCAATGTAAATAGATTTCTCTTTCCCTCTTTCTAGTTTAACCCACAATGCCTCCCCTCTCCCTTTTAAGCTCTGTAATTCCAAAGCTTTAATAGTAGTTTTTACATATAGTGCCACTCCTCCTCCCCTACTTCCTACCCTGTCCTTTCTGAATAAAGTATAGCCAGGTATAGTTACATCCCAATCATGGTTTTCTGTGAACCATGTTTCTGTAACTGCCACTAAATCCAAGTCAGCCACTCACACCAAAGCTTCAACATCAGGGATCTTATTTCCCATGCTACGGGCATTTATACACACTGCTTTCCATATGTTACCCCTGTTACCCATTTCCATAAAGTTATTTAATGTATCACCTACCTGGGGGCTTTCACTTACCTAGGGGCTTTCATCACCCATCCCCAACGAATCTAGTTTAAAGCCCTCGACTAATAAGAGAAAATAAGAGACTAATCAGAGAAAATATTTTTTCACTCAATGTGTATTTAAATTCGTTACTGGAGGATGTAGTAAAAGCTATTAGTGTATCTGGGTTTAAAAAAGGTTTGGACAAGTTCCTGGAGAAAAGATTGATATAGTGTATCTGGACTTTCAGAAAGCCTTTGACAAGGTCCATCATCAGAGACTTTTGGCAAAACTAAAAAGTCATGGGATAGGAGGCAGTGCATTATTGTGGATCAGGAACTGGTTAAAAGATAGAAAGCAGAATGGTTAATTTTCCCACTGAAAAAGGTGAATAGTGGAGTACCGCAGGGATCTGTGTCTGGTCTGCTGCTTTTTGACATATTCATAAATGACCTAGAAAAGGGAATAACGAGTGAGGTTATCAAATTTGCAGATGACGCAAAACTATTTAAAGTTGTAAATACCCAAGAGGATTTTGGAAAATTGCAAGAGAATCTTGATAAATTGGAAGACTGGGCATCCAAATGGCAGATGAATTTTAATGTGGACAAGTGCAAAGTTATGCACCTAGGAAAGAACAACCCAAACTATGGTTACACGATGCAAGGTTTCACATTGAGAACCACCACCCTACCACACCCAGGAAAAAGATTTGGGTGTCATCATGGATAACATGTTAAAACCCTCCGCCCAGCGTGCAGCGGTGGCCAAGAGAGCAAATAGAATGCTAGGTATCATAAGGAAAGGAATGGAAAATAAAACAAAGGATATTATAATGCCTCTGTATCGTTCCATGGTGCGACCGCACCTTGAATATTGTGTGCAATTCTGATCGCCATATCTTAAAAAGGATATAGCATTATTAGAAAAGGTACAGAGAAGAGCCACCAAAATGGTAAAGGGGATGGAAGGATACTCCTATGAAGAGAGATTAGAAAGATTAGGGTTCTTCAACCTGGAAAAGAGATGGCTGAGGGGAGATATGATAGAGGTCTATAAATTAATGAATGGAGTGGAACGGGTAAATGTAGATCGATTGTTTACATCATCAGAATATAAAAAGACTAGGGGACATGCAATGAAGCTACAGGGTAACCTATATAAGACTAATAAGAGAAAATATTTTTTCACTCAACGTGTAATCAAACTCTGGAATTTGTTACCGAAGAATGTAGTAAAAGCTGTTAGTGTAGCTGGGTTTAAGAAAGGTTTGGACAAGTTCCTGGAGGAAAGGTCCATAAACCATTGTTAAAAGAGACCCAGGATATCACTGCTTGACCCAATACAAGCATTGAGGAACCTGTGTCTTTTGGGGAGTCTGCTAGGTACTTATGACCTAGCTTGGCCACTGTTGGAAATAGGATACTGGGCTTGATGGACCCTGACCCGGTATGGCATATCTTATGTTCTTATGTTAAACCATTATTAAAGGGGACCTGGGAAGTCCACTGCTTGCCCAATACAAGCATTGTGGAACCTGTGTGTCTTTTGGGAAAACTGCTGGGTACTTGTGACCTAGATTGGCCACTGCTGGACATAGAATACTGGACTTGATTTACTTTGATCTGACCCAGTATGGCATATCTTATGTTATGTTCAACCTTCAGGTCCACGGCGGTGGTCATTCGGGCCCACTGACTCGCCTGGCTGCAGTCCTTGGACCTGAAGCAATGGGTGCAGAATAAGCTGGCGGACGTTCCTTGCCAGGTGTACAATCTCTTTGGAAAGCAGGTGGAGGCTAAGGCTGGCGAGATTGAGATGCAGTCGCATCATGTCACCCTCATCAGGCTCTCGAGGAAGACTGACAACCCTTCTTGTAAGAAGTTTCAAGGCAAGAAGATTTTCTACCATCATAAGCATCAGTATCTCCCGAGCCCCCTGAGCTCTCAGCTGAAGGCACAGGCTCCTTGTCAGCAATGCCGAGAGAAGCTCCAAAAGGCCTACCCAGCTCTGCAACCCAAGCCTGGGACAGGATTTTGACTGGTTCCTGCAGAGTGTAGCCAATCTTTTGTAGGGGGGATTGGCTTATCCTGTTTGCCGATAAATGGCGTCTCATCACCTCGGACACATGGGTGCTGCAGATAGTCCAGTGTGGCTGCATGCTGTTTTTTGCTAAGCTTGATGTCCCCTTTCCCCCCAAGGGATTATCCCGTAGACCCCCTGCACCTCAACCTGCTACATGGAGAGATTTACGCTCTGCTAACCGATCTCATCATAGAGTTGGTACCCCTGGCTCAGTTCGGGTAGGGCTTCTAATCCATCTACTTCCTGGTCCTCAAGAAGAAAGGGGGGGGGGGGGGTTGGCCCATCCTGGACCTCAACACCTATCTGGTGCAGGAGAAGTTCAAGATGGCCATATTGAGGACTCTGCTCCCTTACCTGCAAATGGACGATTGACTATGCTCCCTCAATCTCAAGGATGCGTATACGTATATACCGATCCACCCCATTCACAGAAAATACCTCGACCATGCATGTCACTCCCCTGGTTCGTCTTGTCAATGAGTCAAGTTCAGTGGATTCTGAGAATAAAGTGGAAGCAGGCCATGGGCCATCGCTGGGACAGGTTGGAGGTCACTAGGCCTCTAGTCCAGTCCCTGCATTGGTGGCTGGAGCTGCAGAAGTTGCCCAGAGGTCTCCTGTTTCAGACATCAGCCCCCCAAAGGATGCTGATGACAGATGCATCCAAGTTGGGCTGGGGGGGCCTGTGGTCTGAGCAGGAAAGCCTACACCAGATCAACTTCTGGAACGGCAGGCTGTAGCAAACGCACTTCGCACATTCCAGGTTCAGTTGGTCAACCAAACTGTGCTGATCCAGACACGCAATCAGGTGGCGACGTACTACATCAACAAGCAGGCGGTACTGGGTCATACCTCCTGTTCTGGGAAGTGATCTGCATGTGGAAGTTTGCCATCGCTCACAGAATGGAACTGCAAGCTACTTATCCTTCTGGAGATCTCGACACCCTGGCTGACCAACTGAGCCATGTCCTCCAGCTGCACGAGTGGACCCTCAACAGGGAGGTTGTGGGCTGGATCTTACCTCATAAACTTGGAGGGAGTATGTTCCATAATTGAAGGTCATGACAAAAAAAATGCTTGTCACAATGATGAACCCACTTTACCGCTTTAACTTCTGGATCAACCCCATAACTCTTCCTCTTAAGAATGTAGAGAGCAATATGGAGCATAGTTATGACTCCTGGACTGCAAATTGTTGGACCCAGTCTTTCTATGGGCCTAATACCAGAACCTGATCGTGCACCTGGTATTGAACCAGCAATCCGTGCAAGCGTATCAGTACTGGAATAATGTCATCAATCAGCCAGGCCACTATACCTTGGATCAATTGGTTATAGATATGCATCTCACTGTTTCTATATTTTTACCCTCTGTTTTTACAGGAGCAGAGCAACAAGAGGATTCTTTCCCCTAGGTTTAGGTACTTTGTTGACTTACGTCATACTTTTGATTTGCTGACATCTAGCCAGAAAAATTGCTTTTGGAGTCATTGATTGTGTTCAGTTTGAATTGTCATCTTAATTTCCTTGTTTTTTGCAGCAAGAATTGGTAGGTGAAAACGATAATATAGTGCCAGGCAGGAAGGAGCTCATAAATGCGTTCACCCTCTTTTGACTCAGATTGATAAAACTCCTGTAAGAGGAGGAGATCAGGGTTGGTGGAAGGCAGGCAGCAGCTGCTGATTAGGGCTGCTGCCAGGGGACAACTCAGGATGGTTTTGGGGACTGGCCTTTGTATGAGAGTCAGCAGCAGCGCTGTGTGTTCTTTACTTAATTCCTCATTTGAAAGTATGATATTCTTGAACAAAGGTGACAGAGGCACATTTTAGATAAGTCGTGGAAACAGTAATTGAGTTGTCCAAGTCAGGATGTGCTCAATTCCAGCAGTATTTTACAAAAGGCTCTACTAAATGTGAAACCTTTTGTAAAATATGTGTAAGGACTTGCAGATGTGCACATAGTTTGTCAGCAAGTCAGGCAGGCGTAGTGATTTTACAGAGCTGCAGTTTGGGGGTTTAACGGCTTCACTGGGCAGTTTCCAAGCCTTAAGTGCTGGTATTTAGATGTGGAAGTAGTGATTTTGTCACTTCCATATCTAAAAGCCAGCATTTTAGAGGTAGAAAGGGCAATTGTAGAATGAACCGTGCATTTGGGGTCAATTAACTACTGAAGCTGCTAAAGGGAGTGCTTGGACAGTTTGAAGTAAAAAGATGAGAAGAGGGTGGAGAATTAAGGAAGAGTGCTGCCCTAATATTCTGTTTAAAAAAGCCGCCTCCTAAATATTTGGGCTGGTTCCTAAATTCAAAAAAGATTTGTTGAGGCCTGCTCTAAAGTACCTTTTCAGTCACCATAGCAGGCTGTGATCCTGGAAATGGTATTTGTTTTAAAACCCAGGGATCCCTTTTTAAACAAGATTGTTACTATATTGCTTGTAAGTGGTTGTAAAGGTACTACGATATATCTGTGATAGTCAGGAGTGAGTTTCAGGACAATGTTGTCAGGGAATTTTACGACTAGGTGCAGCAAGTGTGCAAAGCATCTGATAACATGAGATTTCCCCTTCTTCACTGCCTTCTGATAGTAGCTTGTAGTCTTCCTGCCATCATCTGTTACAAAAGGCCAGGAAGCACAGTGGCCTGTCTGTCACCTAACTCCATCATTTCCCTTATTACTACTATGATATAGGCCCAGATATGACTAGCATCCATCTCCTGGGTGTACAGCACAGCTCACCAGTACCCCCCTCATAGTGCATCCTGTACACCTACAGCCTGCCCCTGCGTCATCCAATTTGCCACCAGTGTATTCTCAGGGAAAGAGAGCAGTGTGCAACATTCTGAGTAGTCCAGATGTCACTGGTGAAATGCATGCTGCTATCCTCTGCCTTTTGCCAGTTTGCCTATAGCTGGCAATGCAACTGATGAGGTGGGGATCACCTGCTTACTAAAAGTTGTCCAGCAGGTCATTTTGTAATTGGGGCTAAGAGATGCAGTAGCCTCTTAAACTTCTCATTCTCACTCACCTGCAGGGACTGGTCATCCAATGCAATTATTTCCTCGATATACATTGTCATCCCCTTTGATATATCTACTGTTTACCCCGTGACAGTGCTGCTGAACACCACCCCATCTCCTCTATGATGACTTGCTTTGCTACGCATCAGGGCTGTCACTGGGAGAAGAGTTTGTGGACTGTGCCTGGGAAACAGATTTCCTGTTTTGCTGTAGTTTTTCTGCTGCTGCTCTTTCCACTTCTAGATGGAGTCCTCAGCTGAGGATCAGCACACTCCATTGAACTTATCTGGAAAAGATGCTGTTTCTGCACATGATATGGTATACCGCAGTTGGCAAGATGGCCCATCAGCTTCCTTCTGCTAATGGCCTTCAATACAATAATTGCATTCTGTATACTACAGATCCTGAAACATATTAAAATGCCTCCACACCTCTAAAATTGTATCAGACTTTCTTTATTGGGGGAGTGTTGGGGGGGGACTTTTATTATTTCTGCTACAACTGTTGAGATATTTTGGCTTAGGGATAGTTCTGCTCAGATCTAATTTGTTGGTGATTGGTAATATTTGGGGAACCTTTGTGGGCTACCAGGCCCCACACAACTGCTAGACCTGGGACTGAGAACAGAAGAGAGGATTAAAAGGCTCCAGGGCAACATCCCTGCTATCTACTATCTGCTCTATTTGTTGGGTGCTTGTGGCCCTGGCAGTACCAGAATCACTTCCTACCTTGACTCTTGTAGTGAATGATATGGAAGGGCAGACTAGATAGGCCATGTAGTGTTTTTCTGCCATCATGTTTCTGTTTCTTTACCTCTTCACCATTTAGCATGCTAACAAGATCTTCTAGGTCCACTTCAACCTGAAACTTTCAGTATCTGATTCTGATGGAAATACGTAACAGTTCATCAGATTCTATATCTATCAAAACCAACTGCATACCTCTCAGGGGGGGTCCTCTCGCAGCTGCGGGCTCTCTCCCCGATGCCTGTCAGATGTTCCGGGGTAGTCACAGGCGCCCGAGCGGAACGGTGCACACAGCAGTCGTCCCAGAGGCCAGACAGTGGCCCCAAATGCCTCCGGCGCAGTTCCCAGCCGCGTTCAGATGTAATTACAAGCTGGCAGTTCTTATCCTCTCAGGGGGGGTCCTCTCGCAGCTGCGGGCTCTCTCCCCAATGCCTGTCAGATGTTCCGGGATAAGAACTGCCAGCTTGTAATTATTTTATTTATTTTATTTAATACACACTTATATACCGCTGCTTCCAGCGATCAGCAGCGGTTCGATTCTTCTTTTGGTGGTGTCAAATCAGGACTGGGAGGGGAGGTCACAGCACACAGGGTTAGTGTCATGGGGGAATGAACTATACATATTTACATTTATACATACGTATTTACACATTTCTGGGTTACAATTTGTACATTTCCACATTTTCGTAATTACACCTTTTCATATTTACATATTTGGATTACGCATTTTTGGATTACACATTTTTGGGTTACACATTTTTGGATATTTCTGCATAAAGTGGATTCCAACGCATATAGTTATCTGCTTGCTTTGCTACGATTCCATGGCACCTGCGCGTCATGGCTGATTGTAGTAGCATTTGAAAAGGTGGGTTTTTATCTCTTTCCTGAAGATTGTAATGTCCGTGATTAAACGCAGTGCAAAAGGGAGTTGGTTCCATATAGTTGGTGCAGAGAATGAGAAGGCTCTTCGAGCTGTACTTGTTTTCACCGTTCTGATGGTGGTGGGGACCTGTAGGGTGCCCAAGTTGGTAGTTCTTCTGTCTCTATTTGCAGGTTGTGTGCTGATAAGTGTGGTCAGGAACGAGGGGGCTATGCTGTTGATAAGTTTGAATGTGGTTACTAGCATCTTGTACTGTATCCTAGCTGCAATTGGAAGCCAGTGTAGGTCGATTAATATGGGGGTGATGTGTTCTGAAATGCTTGTTCCCATTATGATCCTGGCAGTCACGTTTTGGGCCAACTGAAGGATATTTAGTGATTTCTTGGGCAGACCTTGTAGGATGGCATTACAGTAGTCTAGATTCGGCATAATGAGAGCTTGAGCCACGGACCGGAAGTCACTTGGTTCTATTATTTTCCTTAGAGGTTGTATCACTCTAAGTTTATGGAAGATGGCTTTGTTTGTTTTACGTAGGTGAGTCTCCATTTTTAGATTGCAGTCGAGTGTGACTCCTAGGTATTTGATTTCATCCTTCGCTTTGTACGTGTTGTTGCACAGGGTGATTGTATCAGGGGGCTTGAAGTTCGGTTTGCTGGATATATACATGACCTCCATTTTTTTGTGGTTAGTCGTCATGTTATTTTTCTGTTGCCATAGCAACATTTCATCCAGGCAGCGTTCGAGCTGTGTATAATTGGGGTCAGCGGCGTCCAGTTGCGTGTATAGCATAATATCATCCGCATAGATGTGGTAGTTGATGTCATGTCTTTTAAAAATGTCGCAGAGGGGTTGCATGTAAATGTTGAACAGTAGAGCCGAGAGAGCTGATCCCTGGGGTATGCCCGCCCTGTGTTTGAGAGAACGGTTCAGCTTGTTCGCCATTGAATTGTACTTGCGGCCTTCTGTTCGATATGTAGGAGGAGAACCATTTGAGGGGGGTTCCCACAACTCCTATGGATTCCAGTTTGTTAAGGAGGATCTCATGATGTACAGTGTCGAAGGCGGCGGAGATGTCAATGAAAATGAGTATAAACATCTTCTTTCTGTCTTCTAGCCCTGTGAGGAGGTTGTTCATTAGCGCTATCAAAAGTGTTTCAACTCCATGATTTCTTCTGAATCCGTATTGTTGTTTGTCTAAGGTATCATGGTCATCAAGGTGATCTTGGAGTTGTAGGAGCACTGCCTTTTCAATGATTTTTGCCAGGAATGAAATGCTGGATATGGGTCGGTACGAGGTCGGGTCTTCCTTGTTGAGAGAGTTGTTTTTTAGGATTGGCCTTATTATAGATCGTTTTAGTTGGTCAGGCATTATTCCTTGACTTAGCGACTGATTTATAATGTGGGCTATTTGCTGGTTGATCTCTTTTTTTGCCGCTTTGATCCATGCAGTTGTGCAGGGGTCGAGTGGTGAGGTGGTGGTATTTATGGAGGTTAGAATGTTGGTGGTTTGTTGTTCATCAATGTTGTGGAATGTGCTCCATGTTAGTTCTTGCTTCCCTTTTGTTCTGTGATGTGGTGTGCCTCCATCAAACGTGGGGCGGTGGTAGTCAGCTTGCTTGCATAGTGATTTGCCAGTGTTTGTGGATGTATGGGGCTATCTTGCTGCTCTGGTAGCGCTGTTTTGGTAAGCGATTTTACTAGTGCGAAAAGTTCACGTGGTTTGTTGATGGCTTTGTTTAGGATGTTTGTATGGTGCATCCTCTTTGCTGTGTTTACTTCTTCTTTGTATCTTGAGAGGAGATTAAGGTACACCGTTCTGAGTTCGGTGGATTTGGTGTGTCTCCACTTTCTTTCGTGCTTCCTGAGGTCTCTCTTCATTCTGGTCAATGTTATGGTGTACCAAGGTTCTGATGGGTGTTTGGATGTGTTTGGTGTCTGATTCGTTTTGGGGATTGCTATGGTCCGAATTCCGGAATCCCAGTTGTTTGTTAAATCATCGAGGTCTGTTTTTCCCAGATCAATGTGGGATTTGATAGAGTTGATGAGACCTTCCATGCCTGGTTTGTTAAATCTACGTTGTTGGTGTAATACCTTTATATCTTTTGTGTCCTTGGTCAACGCGGCTGGGAACTGCGCCAGAGGCATTTGGGGCCACTGTCTGACCTCTGGGACGACTGCTGTGTGCACCGTTCTGCTCGGGCGCCTGTGACTACCCCGGAACATCTGACAGGCATTGGGGAGAGAGCCCGCAGCTGAGAGAGGACCCCCCCCCCCGAGAGGCTTTACATTGTTTCCTTATATTTTGTCCTCTTCCTTTCCGCGGAGCATGTTTCGCGGAGCGTGGTTCAAAGGGGCGTGTTCAAAGGGGCAGGTCTTGCCCCTTTGACGCCCCTTCGACGCCACAGCGACGTCACAGTAACATTCTGTTGGCTACACGCTCCTGGATAGCGGAGAAGGGGGCAGTAATTACCTCTGGATAAGTGTTGTGGTTTCTATTTTTGCCTATATGGGGAAACGGAAGGCTAAGGGCGGGGGTGCTTCTGGGGGTGATCCCGCCGGGAGTGCGAAACCGACGGGCCCCCTAGATAAGCACTTCTCTTCATTGCCAATTGCTCATTCGTCTCCTGAGGGCGTGTCCCTATGCTCAGGAGGACGCTCCCCTCCACCGTGTCCTCTCCCATCTGTGCTTTCTGCTTCTACCGGGGAGTCCCCTGATAAGGTAAGGAGTTTTAATATTCCCTTTTCTCTACCTCAACCGGTTTTCTCTGTAGAGTCGGGTAGCGTTAACTCGCTCTCGACTATGCCTTCTGACACTGAAATTACATTGAAGGATGTTTGGGGGGTTTTGACCTCCATTGATAATAAGATTTCTGGTACGTTAAATTCCTTGTCTAAATTTTCTCAAGAGACTGTTGTCTCTTTACAGCAGTTAGATGGTAAGATAAGTTTACTTGATACTAGCGTTTCTAGAATAGAGGGCCAGATTGGGCCTATACACGCTGCTCAGGCAGCGAGTATTAAAGACTCACTGGCTCTCCATAATAAGATTGAGGCGATGGAAAATATTGCACGTTCTTGCAATTTACGTTTCCTAAATTTTCCTTTTTCTAGACTTCTTGCTCCAAAACTTTTATTAGATAAATACTTCAAGGAGGTTCTCTTACTCACGGACTCTATAGCAGTTTCTCAGCTTTACTATATTTCTCCTAGTTCCAAGAGGGTAAATCCGGTTGAGGGAGAGTTTGATTTAATCGAGCCTACTATCTCTAATCTCACTGCCTTCTTGGAGGACTCCCAGGACAAAATCGATACTCGTTCTACTTTGATAGTGACTTTTTTGTCTAAAGGTGTAAAGCGGTCTGTACTCCGTGCTTTTTTTAAGCATAAGGCCACTAAGTTTTGTGGTCATTTAGTTAACGTATTTCCAGATGTGTCACGAAGTACTCAGTTTAGGCGTAGGCTGTTCTTAGCCTTAAAGCCTCAGGTGTTGGCCTTAGGAGATGCTTCTTTTTTTCTTCGCTTCCCTTGTAAGTGTCTAATTACTTGGAAGGATGTTTCTTATGTCTTTACTGAAGTTACTCATTTGGAAAGTTTTCTGTCTGAGAAGCAGAAAGCACAGGCTGTAATACAGGGTGAAACACAGAGTGCTCTTGATTAATGGTTGCCTCCTTATATGGATTTTGTGTCTTATTTTCCTGATAGTTATTTGTTAGTTTGTCAATACTCAGCCAAGTTTCTTAACGTGGGCTATATCAGAGATGTTTTGTCTTTATTTGCTGTTTGCATCTGCTGTATCAATTTTGTTCTGGATTGACTTGTTTGTAATGTGTAATTGCATTATTGTGAAAATTGATAAAAAAACAAAACAAAAAAAAAACTGCATACATTCTCATCAGGGAATAGGGTGCATCTGCTGCTCTCTTCTGTTGGGTTTGCCTACTACTTACCTCCTGTCACCCCGCCTTGCCGTTTTTCTGCTTTCCTTTACCCCTCTGGAAATAGGAGGCGATACCTGCTTTTTTACAGTTTCAATGGAAAGTGGCTGTTGATATTCTCCTCTTAAGAAAATCTCTGTTTAGCTTGCTTGGTGGACCTCAGGGGGCAAAGGCTTATTCCTGAAATGTCCTGTCTCTTCTTCTACATATGTTGCCCTGCCGGCTCCAGATACAGAGCAGGAGGAAGTGGGCAGTGGTAGGACAGGCAGTGGCACAGGTGGCAGCATTTAGAGCGGCACTAGCTATAACAGAGCAGAGTAACAGATCACAACATCAGGCTAGGCATCAACAGATCAGGCTATAACAGACGTGGTATAAGTGAGCTACATAGGCAGCAGAAGCAGACCATTGCCGCACATACCCTTCCCAAGCATGGTGATGCAATCAGATTACGTTGTAAGTTCTAAACAGGGACTACCTTTCTTTATGTGTTTAGTGCTGTGTAATCCAGTCATGCTTTGGAATAGAGTACTAGTACTAGCGGTAGTGTAACTCCTGCTGTGATTTCTCAGCTATTTAGGTTGACACACCTTCATGAGTGTGCACATCCCTTTTAGTCATTTGTCACCTCTTCTTATGTTCCAGTAGGTTAGAAGCCTGTAAACAAACTGCAAGGTGGAATCTTTTCTGTAAGCAAGATTAGAATTTATTTTTATATTGAAAGCTAAGGAGTCTCGAGCCTTCTCGTTGTTTGCAACCCCTATCTGGAATTCTTTCCCCAGTGACATTCGAACTTCAAACAGCATTGCAGAGTTCCTCCGGAAAATAAAGACACGCCTATTTGCTGAACACTATTAGGGTCATTCCAGAAGCTGAATAAACATTTGGACGTGCCCTGGGGATGTTTGTGTGCCGAAAACATCTACAAATGTATTCGGGTACACGGCACCCACACACATTTATCTCGCTTGAATGGGCAAGATGCATCCACGAGGGGGCGAAATGGGGGTGTAGCCAGCCACGGAGACATGTATATCATATTCTCGAAAGCTCCTTGTACATTTACAGCCTTTCCTGGAGACATGCCCATTATTCCTGCCAGAGACGTGCAAGGTTCCACATTAGGAACCACCACCCAAGAAAAAGATTTAGGCGTCCTTGTGGATACCATGTTAAAACCCTCGGCCCAGTGTGCAGCGGCGGCCAAGAGAGCAAATAGAATGCTAGGTATGATAAGGAAAGGAATGGAAAATAAAACAAAAGATATTATAATGCCTCTATATCGTTCCATGGTGAGACCGCACCTTGAATATTGTGTGCAATTCTGGTCGCCATATCTTAAAAAGGATATAGCAATTTTAGAAAAGGTTCAGAGAAGAGCCACCAAAATGGTAAAGGGGATGGAAGGCTACTCCTATGAAGAAAGGCTAAAAAGGTTGGGGCTCTTTAACCTGGAAAAGAGACGGCTGAGGGGAGATATGATAGAAGTCTATAAATTAATGAACGGAGTGGAACGGGTAAACGTAGATCGATTGTTTACCTTATCAGAATATAGAAAGACTAGGGGACATGCAATGAAGCTACAGGGTAAACTATTTAAGACTAATAAAAGAAAATATTTTTTCACTCAACGTGTAATCAAACTCTGGAATTTGTTACCGGAGGATGTAGTAAAGGCTGTTAGTGTAGCTGGGTTTAAAAAAGGTTTGGACAAGTTCCTGGAGGAAAGGTCCATAAACCATTATTAAGAAGGGACCCAGGATATCAATGCTTGAACCAATACAAGCATTGTGGAACCTGTGTCCCTTGGGGAAACTGCTAGGTACGTATGACCTAGATTGGCCACTGTTGGAAACAGAATACTGGGCTTGATGGACCTTGGTCTGACCCAGTATGGCATATCTTATGTTCTTATGTTCTTATGACTTAGAGAATTTTATGCTATGTTATACATTTCGTCCCTAAGAGAGTAGTGATATATCTGGAGGCTTGCTACCTGGTATGTTGGCATAGGAGTCTCCCCCACCCATGCACATAAAGGCCTGACCAGCAGAGCATTGCCACAGAGCTGACTGTGGGAAGGCAGGCAGGGTTGCCCCACAGAGAGCAGATGTTTAGAGATTGAAATAAGCCAAGTCAGATTGTATGGGACAGATGTAGCCACATGTAGGGAGCTGCTGTGAGAAATGCCAGTACCCAGATATGGGAACCAGGTGCCATAGCCAGAAAGCCATAGTCTTTGAAAGAGCATACTCTTGTGGCTCAGCAATATTATGCCTCCTTTGGGAATTACAAAGTTAGTTTATGTTGTTGTGAACCTGGTAAAGGTCCATACTCATCATTTTAAAGAGTGTTTTAGAGATGACCGATGCAAGAATAACCAAAGCATTTTTATGTTGCCAAGTAATTTTTGATGCAAGGTATGTCATGACAAACATGTTAATATTTACTATCTCCAGGAACAAGCAGGAATGAGTCTTCACATATGGGTATCGTCGGTACCGACGGAGCCTGCGCGGGAACGCTCCCCAGCGTCCAGTAAGAAAGCTTTTGGGAGCATCCCACAGCGCCTGTGCGCTGCCTTCCCGCCTTTCCCAACCGCCTCTCTCCAGTTCTTCTTTTCCGCGAAGCCATCAGGTCATGTTCCTGTCACCGCAGAAGAATTCTTTATTTTTTCTTTATTTTTCTGTGTCGCGTCTGCCTTCTTCGACATCAGACCAGTACCGCCGTTTTTTTCTTTTCTTTCTTATACAAAAAAAACCCAAAAAACTTTTCTTTCTTCAACTGTGCATTTGCGGTTTGGGCCTTAGGCCTGAACATTTTTCTCCTCATGGAGAAGCCCGCTTCCAGGTTTAAAAGTACGCGAAGTGTGGCGGTACTATTTCTGTCACCGACACCCATGATTGGTGTCTAAAATGTTTGGGTCCTGACCATTCCATCACGGATTGTGTGTCCTGTACCATGATGTCTAAAAGAGGTCGGCAGAACCGAGCAGCCAAGCTCAGTACCCTGTTTCCCTCTGATGCAGCCTCGGTGGCATCGACGTCTTCCAGGGCTGCTTCTTCCTCCCATGGATCTCAGGTAACCAAACATAAATCTAGCCGGTCCTCGAAGGGCAAATCTCCCTCTAAGCATCGAGATGCCTCCGGGCTTGTCCTCGAGGAATCCGCACCGGCAAAACTACCCCGGCGGGAAGTTCCGGCTTCCAAAGCATTATCTATGGGGTCACAGGTTGACATCGATGGCTCGGCCTCGACCGATCACCTGTTGCTGTGTTCTGGGGTACCGGTGGCCTCCACCGGTACCGACATCCAGACTCTGGTGGCGTTGATGGATCAGAAGATTCTGTCCATGCAGCGCATCCTAACGGCGTTTATGCAGGCTTCAACGCCTTCGGTACCGCAACAATCTCCGTTGCCGGTACCGACTCCGGCACGGCATCATTTCCGGTGCCGGTACCGATTGCATCGACATCGGCTTCGGTGTCGACTGCAACGGTACCCTGTCCTATGATGCCCATCGGTACCGAACCGGTACCACTTACTCCCGATGTCGATCCCACTCGGTACGCGTATCGGGCTTTACAGGAGCATCCAGACAGGCGATACTTCGATTCCTCCGAAGACGCTGATGAGTCAGAGGCTTCTGTTGAGGCACCGGTACTTCTTCCTCAGGAGTCTGATGCTCCAAAACGAAGAATGTCTCCTCCAGAAGACTTGTCTTTTCAAGACTTGTCGCCCCCACCTGGCTGGGCGTATAGCCTGGCACCAGGATGGAGTCGCCTTGCTGCCCTAGAATAAGTCCTCCCAATATGGCTGCCAGGAGGGCTGCTGGGATATGTAGTTTCACTTATCCATATTAGGCAAAAGTAGTTGTGCAGACAAGTGGTCAGGCGAAACAGAGAAATATTTATTTGTTGTGTTCTGGGGTTTCCATCATATTCACAAGTAACAGGCTGAATAAACAATAATGGGATTCTTCTCCAAAGCAAAGGTATAACTTTTACAAAAGTATGCACAGGATTACTGGTATCAGCAATAGATAGCTTCTTAGGAACTTGCTTTCAAAGCTCAGATTATAAAGCTTCTCATGGGCACATTAACCTCTTATGGGAGTGTTTACTTCACAGCTCCTTTATAACAGAAACAGCTTTAAAAATGTCCACTGAGCTTTCCCTTCAGTTTCAGGCCTTACAGAGCAACAGCTTGATTAACAACGTTCAGCTGTTCTCTGTGCTGCGTCCTTCAATCAGGTAAGTTCCTTACTATGGCATTCACTCATTCAAACAGGTTTTAAGCTTAACACACTTCTAATTCATTAGCTTTACAATAAGAACACTGCATCTCATCGGAGCTATCTTCATAGTCTTCATAGCAGCTTCCTATATCCATTTCCTCAATGGCATCCTCACAACATTCTTCAGAGGGTACCTGGCTGTAGAGCTGACTAGTTTGTTTCTGGAGCATTTCATTCAATCTCTCTAATAGAATCTTTTTCTGCTCTATTTCTTCAGAGAGCTGGGAGTGCTGACCTGCAGACAAGCTATTGTTTCTACTGCTAAAGCTTAGCTGGTTATTATAATTATTCCTTCTATCAGGAACTAATTCTCTTAACTTTCTTTCAGGCAGGAATTCTGGAAGACACACTTGCCTTAGTTCAGGGCCATTTAGTAGCTCTCCTCTTTCCTTGCCAGAGTCATGCTGCTTTCTCTCTGCAGACACTTCTCTCCGTTGTAGCAAACTTCCTTTCTGCTGAGACTGCCTTGGACCGGTTCCAAACAGATCCCACTGCTTGTCTTTGAGCTTGAGCCCAGCACTTCTCGTGCCTCCTTGGGCCCCTTCTCCTCTAGCTCCAGTTCATCTGGATTCTCTTCCAGGTCCTCTGGGTTCACTGCCACTCCTTCTTCTCTCTTCTCCTTGTCTTCCTCCTTCACTTTCCGGTCCTCCTCTCTCTGACTCTCCAAACACAGGAGTTTTAAACTGCTCCCTCTCAGGGACCACGCCTTTTTCCCAGCACATGTGGGAGCTGCTATGCTTCACTCCAGCCCTGATGTGCTGAAGTGGGCGGGGCTTAATGGTGACTATGCTATGAGTCAAAGGTTCTCGGTTGCTGGGGAAACCCTGAATGCTCTCACTCTTAAAGGCACAGAGTTCATTCTCCTGGCATTCCATAGCCTCTGAACTGCCTTCATCATCACAGACTTCATTAGGGAAGTGGCTAGGGGCCTCTCCATTACAGTGGCCCCTGAGTCAGAGCCTAGAGCCAAGCAGTTAGATATTTTGCAGTACCCTAAGGCTCCTAAAGAAGCAGCCACCTTACCTATTCATGAGATTCTCTATGATCTCATGTTGAGCATGTGGGAGACTCCTCTTACTACCTCTCCTCATTCTCGTAGGTTAGACACCATGTACCGTGTCCCTCCTTGTCCTGGCTTTCATAAGTCTCAGCTTCCTCACCACTCTATTGTGGTAGAGTCTGCCATGAGGAAAATAAAGAGTGCAAAGAGACACTCATCTAATCCTCCAGGACGTGAATGCAGAACCCTTGATGCTTTTGGCAGAAGGGTTTTCCAAGCTAATATGCTTGCTGCCAGAATCAACTCCTATAGTCTCTAGATGGGGATGTTTCTAAAAGAAGTCACAGATCATCTGCAGACTTTAGCCCCTTTTATTTCAGAAGATAAAAGGCAGGAATTTCTCACTTGGCTTAAACATGCCCAAGATGTTTCCAAATTTTCCAACCGTGCAGCCTTTGACTCTTTTGAGTGTGTAAGTAGAGCCTCGGCTATTGCCATAGGTGCACGCAGAATTGCTTGGTTACAAGCATCTGATTTGGAACTCTGGGTCCAAGATGAATTGCGAAATCTTCCTTGTACAGGTGAAAACCTTTTTGGCAGGGATTGGAAAGCAAAGGCCACTCAGATGGATGCTGAGAACTCTGCTTTGGATCGACTTTCAAAGTCTACCTCTGCTCCTGCTAAGAAAAGATTGTTCAAAAAGACACCTTTTTCTAAAAAGGGAAGATACTATCCTGCTTATGGTCAGCAGGCATCTTCTGCAGGTCGTTTTGCTGCAAAACGTCAGCAACCACCTAAACAGGCCAAGTCAAAGGCTGCCAGGCCTCCCACGGCCCAGCAGCCTCAGCCTCCTCAAGGCCTTTGACTTGCAACTAGAGAACTTAGCCTTTCTGGCTCTGGAAGAACCGGGGCCTTCACCATTCCAGGAAAGTTAGCTTACTTTGCTCCCAGATGGGAGCAAATCACAGCAGAGCAATGGACCCTCTCCATTATAAAGGAAGGGTACAAGCTTCATTTCTTAAACCTTCCTCCCCACACCATGGTGAAACAGTTCAATTCTCCAACATCTCTCCTCAACCTTCTGGGTCAGGAGATTGCTACCCTTCTTGCCCAAGGGGCAATAGAAGAAGTACCCCTTCTTCAACAGGGCCCAGGGTTCTACTCCCCTTATTTTCTTATTCCAAAGAAAACAGGGGGCTACAGACCCATTTTAGATCTCAGAGAATTGAACAAGTTTCTATTCAAAGAGAAATTCAAGATGATTTCTCTCGGTACTCTGCTGCCATACCTTCAGAGTCAGGATTGGCTTTGTTCTCTAGATCTCAAGGATGCGTATACCCATGTCCTCATCCATCCAACACACAGAAGGTTCCTTCGGTTCCTTTTTCAAGGAAAGCACTACCAATACAGGGTGCCTCCTTTCGGTCTGGCCTCTGCACCAAGGGTGTTCACAAAATGCATGGCAGTAGTAGCTGCATTTCTGCGCACTCTAGGAATATTCGTTTTCCCATATCTGGATGACTGGCTCATTCGAGCTCCATCCCAGTCAGAGGCCCAGATTTGTCTAACCTGCACAATGCGTATCCTTCAGTATTTGGGACTGGTAATAAACATCCCAAAATCCCATCTCACCCCTACTCAGTCCCTGGAGTTTATAGGGGCCTTGCTGGATACCACAACTGCAAGGGCCTGTCTTCCTCAGGCCCATTGCCTACGCTTGGTGCAGTTAGCCTCCCATATACAGTTAAAGTCCCATTTAACTGCTCGAGAGATGTTACAACTATTAGGCCACATGGCAACCACCGTGCATGTGGTTCCATATGCTCGCCTTCACATGAGGGCAGCTCAATGGACTTTGTCCACCCAATGGACTCAGGCATCAGGTTGCCTGTCAGACAACATAGCAAACTCCAGTCGCCTATTTTGGTCTCTCCAGTGGTGGAAGTTCCCTCCAAATCTGTTGCTGGGGGTCCCCTTTTCAGCAGTCGCTACCCCAAGCAACTCTGACAACAGATGCTTCTCCAATGGGTTGGGGAGCTCATCTGCAGGATCTCTCCACCCAGGGCATCTGGTCTCCACAGGGGACTTCTCTGCATATCAATCTCTTGGAACTCAGAGCAATATTCTTAGCTCTCAGAGTATTCCATTCCCTGCTCAGCTACAGGACAGTCCTCATCCATACGGACAACCAAGTAGCCATGTTCTATGTAAACAAGCAGGGCGGGACTGGCTCTCTGTCGCTTTGCAACAAAGCTTTGCGACTGTGGGCCTTCGCCAGAGAGCATCACATCCATCTTCTGGCAGTATATCTTCCAGGCATTCAAAACTCTTGGGCGGACAGACTCAGTCGAGTTCTGCTCCCACACGAGTGGTCCCTCCACATGGACCAGGTAGCCAGGATTTTTCGAATTTGGGGAACCCCGGACATAGACCTCTTTGCAAGTCCGTGGAATGCCAAACTTCCCCGGTTCTGTTCCAGAATTCCATCTCAGGGAGTTCAGGCCAAGGATACCTTCCTCCTTCACTGGGGTCAAGACTTCCTTTATGCCTTTCCACCAATTCCCCTAATTCCCAAAACACTATTCAAGCTTCAGAGAGATTGAGGGACCATGATCCTCATAGCTCCACGCCAAGTGTGGTACCCTCTACTTCTGCATCTCTCTCAAGCTCCTTCCCTGGACTTGGGCTCTGCACCAGACCTTCTGTCCCAGGAAGGGGGAACATTGTGGCACCCAAACCCCCAGTCGCTCCATCTCAGGGCTTGGTTGCTGAGGGCCTAGACCTTCAAGATTTTCATCTCTCTCAGCAAGTCAGAGATGTTATTCATGCCTCTAGAAAGCCTTCTACTAGGCATTCCTATGCTTTCAAATGGAAAAGATTTACCATTTGGTGTTCAGAGAAGGGTCTCGGCCCTTTTGCAATACCTCTGAATTCTCTACTAGAGTATCTCCTGCATCTATCCCATGCAGGCCTGAAAACGAATTCAGTAAGAGTCCACTTGAGTGCTATTGCAGCGTCCCTCAAGCCTCTCAATGGACAACCTATTTCCTCTCACCCTCTTATAGCAAGATTCATGAGAGGCCTTCTTTTAACTAAACCTCCCATTAGACCACCTCCAGTGGCATGGGACTTAAACCTGGTTCTTGGCCAGCTTATGAAGCCACCCTTTGAACCTTTAGCCACCACCTCCTTGAAACTTCTTTCTTGGAAAGTTGTTTTTCTCATTGCAGTCACCTCAACACGCCGCATCAGTGAGTTGCAAGCTTTGGTGGCTAATCCACCTTATACAAGGTTCCATCATGATAAGGTAGTCCTCAGGACCAATCCACACTTTATGTCTAAAGTGGCCTCGCCTTTTCATCTGAACCAGGAGATATATTTACCTGTCTTTTTCCAGGACCTCATGCATCAAATGCAGAGAGGAATCTTCATACCTTGGATTGTACGAGAGCTCTCGCTTTCTACTTACAAAGAACACAGCAACATAGAAAGTCTTCTCAACTCTTTGTTGCTTTTGATCCTTCTCATTTAGGACTTCCAGTCTCTAAGAGAACACTGTCCAACTGGATTGCTCAGTGTATTTCTTTCGCCTACCAGAGTAGGAACATTTCACTGGAGGGCCATGTCACAGCTCACAATGTGAGAGCCATGGCAGCCTCAATGGCTCATCTAAACTCTGTGTCCATCGACCAAATCTGTCGAGCGGCCACCTGGGCCTCGGTTCATACCTTCACAGCCCATTACTGTTCGGACAAGGACTCCCGCCGGGATGCCTCATTTGGTCAGGCTGTCCTCAAACACCTGTTCCATTCCTAATCGACTCCTACCCACCTACCCTGGTCGGATGCCAGAGATCCATGGGGGGAAGTGCAGCCCTCTGCAAGGGCACACAGCCATGGGGTCTCTCCCTGGCATCTGCAGCTAGGGAGTCCCCATATGTGAAGACTCATTCCTGCTTGTTCCTGGAGATAGCACAGTTACTTACCTGTAACAGGTAATCTCTGGGAACAGCAGGAATAAGTCTTCACAACCCACCCACCTCCCCTAGGAGTTGTATCTCTCTATCTATCTTTCCTTTCCTCTCTCTCTCTTTGTCTCAGTTTTAAAACTCGAACTGGAGAGAGGCGGTTGGGAAAGGCGGGAAGGCAGTGCGCAGGCGCTGTGGGATGCTCCCAAAAGCTTTCTTACTGGACGCTGGGGAGCGTTCCCGCGCAGGCTCCGTCGGTACCGACGATACCCATATGTGAAGACTTATTCCTGCTGTTCCCAGAGATCACCTGTTACAGGTAAGTAACTGTGCTTTATCATCTAATATATGAGTGTGTACTGAAATTACTTAGCACTTTTCTGGGCATGAAAAAGACTTACATATATATTTATACACACACACACACACACTCAACATTATTGGCACCGTTGCACTTTAAGTATGTTGTGTACAATATCTTGAGAAATAATTGGAAATACTCCATTGCATATCATCATAATATTTTAGTGGTATGTTCAAAGCTATACAAGAAAAAAAAGATGTCTGTGCAACTTAGACATAGTAATTTCAGAGAAAAAAAAACTAAATATGACAAGGTGACAGCCTCCAAATGCGTGTTTCCAGGATTTCTTTTACCAATGGCAGATTTCAGCTCTTTCCCAAGGTTCTCAATGGGACTGAGATCAAGACTGACTGCTGCCAGTTTAAAACAGTTCATTTTTTCATTTTTAACCATTCTTTTGTACTTTTGGGTGTATGTTTTGGGTCATAGTCCTTGTGGAGGGCACATGACCTAGGACTAGCTTTCTGACACTACTGTAGGTAGCCCATTTTGCTCCATAATACCTTGTTAGTCCTCTGGCTTCATGATTCCTTTAATCCGTTCTTTGAGGTAGCAAAACAGCTCCATAACATTATGGAACCTCCATCATATATAACTGATGAGCAGGTAAGTCTTTTACAGCGCTGTATGTGCCTTGTAGCACTATACAAGTGATAAGTAGAGGTAGGAACTGTAGAAAGGGTTGGGTTTTTTTCCTTATAAACGTCATTTCCTCGCCTGTAAATGTATTTGCTGGTCTGTAATGGCAAAGAGCTCAAGTTTGGTTTCATCTGTCCACAAATCATTTTCCCAGAAAGATTGTGCTTTCTTAAGGTAGGTTTGGGTAAAGATCAGGCATGCCTTTTTATGTTTGTCTTTGAGTCAATGGGATCATCCTTAGCCTTTGCCCTTGAAATCCTTCTTTGTTTAGTGGGCAGCTTATGGTGCGGGTTGAAACCAATTGCTAGAGGTCAGCCTTAAGCTCGTTGGATGATGTTTGTGGTGTTTTCCCAACAATTTGCACTAACCTTCGAAAACTTGGATTAAGTTTCCTCTTCCTACCACGTTTTGAGAAGTTCTTGACAGTTTCATGAGCAGAAACGTCTTAATAAATCCCAAGGTCTTTGGAGTTGGCCTTGTACCCCTTTGAAGTTTGGTGATAATGGCTTTTCTGACCGTCTTGTCTGCCTCATTGTGAAAATGGAGCAGGAAGTGAATATGGCCATTTTAAACATTAAAGCCATCATTCATTGGTTGATTCAAATCAAGTGAGTACTGACAGTTGATCACAGGTATGTCTGATTTTACTGCAATGGGAATGTGGCTTTTCTGCTCAAACTGATTTGAATTGTTTATGAGGGTGCCAATCATGTTCTGGCAATGTTCCAGTTTTTATACTATTTCTTTTTTTTAATTGGTCTTATGGTTTATTTGATTCTTTTGTGTATCAAATATGTGTGCATACTTGATACACAAAAGCCATTTCATTGGACACTTTTTGTTTTTTAGGAGATATTAGACATTAAGGGGTTGAACTGTGAGGGTGCCAATAATGTTGACCACAACAGTATAATCTAGTTTGCATCAGCATTTATTTATCATCAGTATTTTTGTCTAGTTTGCATCAGCAATATACGGTCAGTAAAAACAGCAGCTTAGAAAATGCATGTTTTAACCGAGGAGGCATGGCCGTCAGTCGTCCACGGCTATATTGTGGAGATGGGCATGATCGGAAATGGCCAACAGCCCAGTGCGGGGACGTCCAAAACCATTTCGGCATTTACCCGTGTCCGGTAATATTAGCAGGAGACATGTTTCTCCGCTTCACTGCATGGCCCCTGCCTGCACCCATGCGCAATTCTTGCTGTGAATACATGCACAGGCCGGCTGACGTGCTGCGCCGGACACGTCTATGAGCCAATCCCAGAAACGCGGGCACATCTATACCCATTAATACAGAATTAGCATGGAATCGCACCCATGCCAGATTTAAACATGTCCACTGGAGATAACCAGCCTATATGGCATCTACCTCTATGTGGTCAGAATTTCAGATGTCAATGCAAAAGCTCTAATATAGTCACAGAAGCTTCAATGTGACAGTAGCATGTAACAGCTACCAGGTCCTCTTGTACAGTGCTGACTGTTCTAACCTCCCAACACTTGCAGATGTGCTGGGAGTTGTCATGACAGCTGGCTTCACCTCGGTTTACTCAGGTGGAACAGATTCAGGTCGCTGCAGCAGTTCTTTGCAAATCTGCAGGACGCCACAGGGGGGCTGGAAGAATCAAGCAGTCATTAGCTTCTCTTCATCACATCTGAATCACACAAGCGTCTCCACCATGATCATTTACTAATGAGCCTTGCTAATCCTGGTTTAATTTAACTTTTAATAATTAATCCCAGATGATATCAAAAATCAATCTGAGAAAAAAAATTGACTCTCCCAGCATAAATATTTAATAAATAGGTTGCTTCTAGAGAGATGGAGGCATAGTATATAGTGGTAAGGCTTTCTTCTTCTTTTCAGATTCATGGGTTTTCAACTGACCAGTCATACAAGCTTTTTTATGCTAGTGTGTAAGAATGCAAATACACCATTTTCTTTAAAAATCTACCTGCCAATGGAGAAGTCTGGTTGTTTTTATGTATATTTTTGCATAATTTAAATTCAGTCCAATAAACATCATTTATTCGTAAACTGGAATATTCTAAAAACATTGAGACATTTATGTAATCTTTTTTTTTTTTTTTAAGTGCCATCAAGTCAGTGTTGACTTATAGCGACCCAGCTACCTCTGGGTTTTCTTGGCAATGTATCACCAGAAGTAGATTGTCAGCCTTTTCTTCCGAGGCAATGGAGGGTAAAGTGACTTGCCCAAGGTCACAAGGAGTGCCAGTGAGAATTGAACTCTTGATCTTCTGGATATGAGGCAGTTGCTCTAACCACTAGGCTACTCCTCCACTCTATGTAATCTAGAGAGTGACAAATGATGCAAGGTTCCACATTACAAACCACCACCCAGGAAAAAGATTTAGGCATCATTGTGGATAACATGTTAAAACCATTTGCCTGGTGTGCAGCGGCAGCCAAGAGAGCAAATAGAATGCTAGGTATCATAAGGAAAGGAATGGAAAATAAAACAAAGGATATTATAATGCCTCTGCATCGTTCCATGGTGCGACCGCACCTTGTATATTGTGTGCAATTCTGGTCACCATATCTTAAAAAGGATATAGCGTTATAAGAAAAGGTCCAGAGAAGAGCCACCAAAATGGTAAAGGGGATGGAAGGATACCCCTATGAAGAAAGGAGAAACTGCTAGGTACGTATGACGTAGATTGGCTACTGTTGGAAACAGGAAAGTGCGGATGTCTGAAAAATCCATTCCATTAACATCCAGATATGGGATCATGATATAAAAATGGAAGGAAGATGGCTCTGAGCGAACGTGAGGAAATACTACTGTACCAAGAAAGTGGTGAATGACTGCCAGCAGTGGCAGGATGTGAGCATACTCTGGATGACAGTAGGGGCAATGAAGGGAAATGATCAAAAATCAACTACGAGATACAGGGGATAATTTAATAGAATTTTTTTTGCGGGTATGTGGCCACATACCTGCGAAAAAGGCCTTTTCCAAAATACTGACTGGTTTAAATGTATGTGCCTTCTTAAGAAGGCACGTCCTTTGCTAGTCCTTTGTTTTATTATATTAAATTGTTAGCTCTCTGACTGGGAGCTCTTAAAAGGGTTTTTTGTACATTTTTACTTTCTTTTTGGTGCTTTATTGGGACTTTCCTTGAGCACAGTAGGTGGTTGAACTCCAGTAACCTCCTCAGCTTTGGGAACTGCTAACACCTAATCAGGTGTTAGTTCCCTCCCTACCCACCCCTAGCAAGTAGTCTTGCTTTATAGGACACCTCCCCATTTGACAAAGCACAGAGATTTGGACCAGCACATTTTGAATATAATTAAGGAGATTTAACTGCTTTTTCTCTGAAAGGACAGCTGGGAAACCGGCTGGTACTTGTTAGATCTCTCTCTTTTGCTTTAACAGATACCTAAGCTCCACGAACAGAACAATGGCTGGGAAAAATCGTATCGCTAAAGCTGTTGCCCCCGTTACAGCTTCTGCCTCGGTCCAGACAGAGGTCCTAATGCCAGTTGAAGGACCGGTTCCATGTGCAGGGTGCCTGCATGCTGAAGCTCTGAGGAAACAAGTGGAGGAACTCAGAGAGGAGGTGGCGAGGCTGAGGAGCATTCAAGACAGTGAGAAGTACATTGATGAGATGCTTCTTGCAGCAACCAAGCTCTCCAGCAGAGGAAAAGATGGGTGCCAACAGAATGTCGATGGTTGGACACAAGTCACCAAGGCCTGCAAAATCACCAATCCAACTTCTCCAGCCCTTGAATTGAAGAACCATTAGGCAGCCCTGGAAGTGGAGGAGGTGAAAGCATCCCTGGAAAGGGAAGAACCAGAGCTCAAGGACCCCAAAGTTGCAGAATCAGTGACCAGAAGGAAACAAAGGGTAGTGGTGTTTGGAGACTCTCTTCTGAGGGGTACAGAGGCGTCCATCTGCTGACCAGACTTGATGTCTAGAGAGGTATGCAGTCTGCCTGGTGCCAAAATCCAAGATGTTACGGAGAGTTTGCCGAGACTCATCAAGCCAACTGACTATTACCCAATGTTGCTAATCCATGTTGGAACAAATGATACTGCCAGGTACACCTCGGAACGTATCAAAAGTGACTTCATGGCTCTGGGACAGAGGGTGAAGCAGTTAGGTGCACAGGTGGTGTTCTCTTCAATCCTCCCTGTTGAGGGTAAAGGCCAAGGCAGAGAGGCTCGCATCCTGGAGATGAATGCATGGCTGCGTGGATGGTGTCATCGAGAGCATTTTGGTTTCCTAGACCATGGGATGCTGTTCCAAGGGTTGCAGAGCAGAGATGGCATCCATCTGTCCAAGAAAGGTCAACACGTCTTCAGTAGTAGACTGGCTAATCTACTGAAGAGGGCTTTAAACTAGATTCGTTGGGGATGGGTGAAGAAAACCCCCAGGTAAGTGAAAGCCCCCAGGTAGGTGATACATTAAATAACTTTATGGAAATGGATAACAGGGGTAACATATGGAAAGCAATGTGTATAAATGCCCGTAGCATGGGAAATAAAATCCCTGATGTTGAAGCTTTGGTGGGAGTGGCTGACTTGGATTTAGTGGCAGTTACAGAAACATGGTTCACAGAAAACCATGATTGGGATGTAACTATACCTGGCTATACTTTATTCAGAAAGGACAGGGTAGGAAGTAGGGGAGGAGGAGTGGCACTATATGTAAAAACTACTATTAAAGCTTTGGAATTACAGAGCTTAAAAGGGAGAGGGGAGGCATTGTGGGTTAAACTAGAAAGAGGGAAAGAGAAATCTATTTACATTGGTGTGATATACAGACCTCCCTCACAAGAGGAAGAGGTGGACAGAGAGTTAATTGAAGACATGCGTAGCATTGCTAGGAAAGGGGAAGTGCTACTGAGGAGATTTCAATATGCCAGATGTTGATTGGCACATCCCTGCTGCAGTATCATCTAGAAGTAAGGAGATCCTGGATTCTCTACAGGGAGAACTATTCAGGCAATTGGTAACAGACCCCACACGTGAATGGACCATACTGGACTTGGTGCTTACCAATGGTGAAAGTGTTTCTGATGTTGTAGTGGGAGATCATTTTGCATCCAGTGATCACCAGATGGTGTGGTTCAGTATTAGGACTAGGGCTGTTAGAATCCATTCAAAGGCGAGGATCTTAGACTTTAGGAAGACTGACTTTGCGAAGATGGGCCAATACCTCAGGGAGTCATTAGTTGGATGGGAACAGCTGAGGGATGTAGAAAAACAGTGGGGAAAACTGAAAGGGGGATATTTTAAGGGCAACCAACCTTTTTGTTAAAATGGTAAATAAAGGTAAAAGGAAAAGGAGACCGCTATGGTTTTCGAAAGAAGTAGCTGAAAAAATGAAGAAAAAGAGGGAGGCCTTCATGAAATACAAGATATCACAGTGAGAGGAAGACAGGCATCTGTATTTGGAAAAACTTAGAGAAGCTAGCAAAGTAGTCAAGAAGGCAAAGATTCAAAAGGAGGAGGAAATAGCCAATGTAATAAAATGGGGGGATGAGACATTTTTCAGATATATTAGTGAGAAGAGGAAGGGCAAGAGTGGTATTGTCAGACTCAAGGGTGCAGGGGAGGAATATGTAGAAGCTGATAAGGATAAAGCGGAATTGCTTAACAAATATGTTTGTTCTGTGTTCACAGATGAAGAACCAGGAGCAGGACCTCAGAAAACACCCACAAATAAGAACAGAAGCAAAGGACATCTTGAACAATTTTCAAAAGACTGTGTTCGTGAGAAACTATCTCAACTTAAAGTAGACAAAGCGATGGGACCGGATGGGATACACCCGAGAATACTGAGGGAACTTGGGGACGTTCTAGCAGCTCCACTGACTGACCTTTTCAATGCCTCGTTGGAGTCGGGAGTGGTGCCAAAGGACTGGAGAGAGGCTCATGTGGTGCCTTTACACAAAAGCGGAAGTAAGGATGTGGTTGAAAACTACAGGCTGGTTAGTTTAGCTTCGGTGGTGAGTAAATTATTTGAAACGCTGCTGAAAGAGAAAATAGTGAGGTTTCTGGAGTCCAGCGGATTACAGGATCCAAGGCAGCATGGATTCACCAGAGGCAGGTCTTGTCAGACAAATCTGATTGATTTCTTTGACTGGGTGACCAGGGAGTTGGACCGGGGGAGAGCCCTAGATGTGGTGTATTTAGATTTCATTAAAGCCTTTCACACTGTTCGTCATAGGCAACTTATAAACAAATTGAGCACCCTAGGGATGGACCCTAAAGTTACTGCTTGGGTTAGAAATTGGTTGGGTGGGAGGCGACAAATAGTACAAATAAATGGAGCTCACTCTGAGGAGAAGGATGTTATCAGTGGTGTGCCCCATGGATCTGTCCTTGGTCCGATTCTTTTTAACATCTTTGTTAGTGATATAGTGGAAGGGCTTTCGGGTAAGGTTTGCCTCTTTGCGGATGATACCAAAATCTGCAATAGAGTAGACACCCAGGAAGGGGTAGATAACATGAGGAGGGATCTAGCTAAGCTTGAAGAATGGTCTAGAATTTGGCAGCTGGGATTTAATGTTAAAAAATGTAAGGTCATGCATTTGGGCTGCAGCAATCCAAGAGAGCAATATAGTATAGGGGGTGAAGTACTTTTGTCCACTAAAGAAGAGCGGGACCTAGGCGTGGTTGTGTCTGATGATCTTAAAGTAGCTAAACAGGTAGAAAAGGCGACTGCAAAAGCTAGAAGGATGCTTGGGTGCATACGGGGAGGAATGGCTAGCAGAATAAATGAGGTGATAATGCCTCTGTATAAGTCTTTGGTGCGACTTCATTTGGAGTATAGTGTGGAATTCTGGAGACCATACCTTCAAATGGATGTGAACAGGATGGAGTCGGTGCAGAGGGTGGCTACTAAAATGATTAGTGGTCTTCATTATAAAGCATATGAGGACAGACTGAAGGATCTTAATATGTACACCTTAGAAGAAAGGCGGGATAGAGGTGATATGATTGAGATGTTTAAATACCTCTGTGGCATAAATGTTCAGGGAGAGAGCCTCTTTCAATTGAAAGCAAGTTCCGCTACAAGGGAACATGGGATGAGGGTGAAGGGAGATAGATTCAGGAGTGATATGCGGAAATATTTCTTTATGGAAAGAGTAGTGGATCCGTGGAGTAGTCTCCCAGTGGAGGTGGTAGAGATGAGGACAGTAACTGAATTCAAAAAGGCATGGGACAAACACAGAGGATCTCTAAAGGTAAAAAGGGGACTGTTGTAGTTGTTATGGAAGGACAGACTAGATAGGCCATGTGGTCTTTTTCTGTCATCATATTTCTATGTTTCTATGTTTCTAGTAGGTGTAGCTGGGCGCACAGTCTTAGGCAGAGTGTGGGCGGAGTCCCACAGTATTTATGCAGATTATAAAACGGATTAATTTACATGCATACTTCAGCAATCTATGTGTGAATGTTTACACCTTTCAAGGCTTGATCTCTTCCACTTTCATTAGTATTTTATAAAGAAACACAGGTGTCTGGTTGTCTTTTTAAAATAGGTGCAAAATAGGTGCCTGTTTTACCCTCTTATCCTAGGCGCCCTGTTATAAAGTCATCATCTCAGAGAGTAACTTATGTGTGATGGCCAAGAAGACAAATATTTTAGCTTATTTTATAAAAGTGCATAATCGCCTATGTATTCTAAAATACTAGGGACAAACTGGCTAGATGGAAACCACGGACATTTATGCTTGCATGGTAGCAGGTTTAAATGTTAGCACGTCAAGTATTTTATAAACAATGTGTGTAGATTTTGACTGCACCTAACTCTGTCCAGCATACACCTGCAAAGTGCATGCCGCATTATCACTGTGTATTTTTATGCATGCAAGCCGTGGAGTAATTTCATTAAAGCACTTTTACATGTGAAAAATCTTTTTTTTTTTAATCTTTATTTAGCATTTATAATCAGTTGTACAATCAGGAGGAAAAAACAACAATATCAACTCCATATCAGAGAAGAAAAAAAAAACCACAATAGACAATAAAACAACAAACACAGCATAATGACTGACAATCAAGTGCAATCCCCTAGCAAAATACGATCTCGTGCACTATTCAACACACTCACATCATTGTCAACCATATAGAGTTCCCCTGGTGATGAGTGTTACCCCCAAGGAGGCACCTGAGACATTATTGATGCAACAATTGTCTGTCTAGGGTATCCCACATTTTAAGCATATTTTGATAGTTCATGTGCTGGCTCACGTATGCTTTCTCTTAGGCATGATGAAGACACAACAAGTTCCACAAATACTCTGCGTTCAAACTCGCAAAACTCTTCCAGTGGCTCATAATTGCCTTCAATGCTAAACTTAACATCAAGTCAAAAATGGCATTATCCCTTCTTTCCAATTCCGGGATTCCAGCCTGCGACTTGTATATCACTATGCGATACGTCAAGGGTGTCCACATCCGTAACAGCTGGGTTATTCGTTGCCATACTTGTTGCCAGTACTTTTGCAACTTGGGACAGTAGCATAACATATGTGCAAACGTGCCAATATCAGTTTCGCATGACCAGCAACGATTTGTTCCCTGAGTCAGCCTCTTGACCACTTTCACCGGCGTCAAATATGCCCCGTGGGCTAGAAAGTACAACATTTGTGTGAGCGAGGCGGATCTCGTTCTCCGTATCTGTGTGCTCCAGAAGTTGTTCCACATTTTGGGACTCTCAAAGTTACCCACTTCCAACTCCCAGACCAGCTGTGATCCTTTGCATCTTCTTTCCTCACCATCCCGAATGATAGCAACATATTTAGAGATTAATTGCCCACCTTCTTTCATCTCTTGGATCTTGTGGTGTAGTGGACTGCCAGATCCTAACAATAATGGCAAGACCCCGGCTTTGCCCAAGCAGTGCCACAATTGACACCATTGGAACATACAGCTATTAGGTAAGCTGTACTCCTGCTGTAAGGTCAAGAAAGACTTGAATTCTTTATTACGAATTAACTGGTCTAGACTAAAAATACCTTGGTTCATCCATGCATTCCAGAAGAAACTGCGCCCTGCAATCTTGAACTTCGGATTTAACCAAATTATTGTTGCTCCAGTATACTCCTGCTCCTCTTGCATGCACTTCAGAAGAACTTGATACGCTAGGTGAGGAGCCTGTATAATCTCGTTACCTTCGGCCCCCGCAGCACCCGCAGCTCCAATATGCACCCATAATGGAACTGGCTTGCTTAATGCTGCCTCAATTCGAAGCCATGTCAGGCCATCAGATGCTATCTCTTCATCACTCCATTGGGCTCCTTGCTTCAACAGAGCCGCAACATGATACCAGAAAAAGTTCGGGAAGTGCACCCTTCCCCCCCCCACACACACTCTTTGGGCAACTTGAGCTTCCAGGACGCGATTTGTGGAGTTTTTTTACATCATAAAAAGGATAGCAGCAACTTCCCCATCTTCACATAGAATCGACGCTCATAAAGGATCGGTACCATACTTAAAATGTAATTTATCTTAGGTACAATCACCATCTTTATCGTTTCCAGCCTTCCCCACCAGGTTAAGTTAAGCGGGGACCATTTATTGATACATTCACTAATTATTCCTTCACACAGCACCCTATTACGATTCATTGTGTCTTGTATGGTGATACCATAGGTGACTCCCAGATACTTGAAAGAAGCGCCCTCCACCTTGAAAGGGTATTGACGAAGCATCGACTCTGAGACATAAGAATTCAAGGGTATAATTGTCGTCTTTGTTAAATTCAATTTATATCCGGATATGGCGGAGTATTCAGCAATTGTACCCATGACAGCTTCCAACGAAGTGGGGTTCACGAACAAGAAAAGGTCATCAACATATGCTGATAACTTGCAATGACATTCTTCAAGTCTTATACCAGATATGTTTCGAGATTGCCGAATTTTCAACAGCAAGGGCTCCAAAGCTAGATTGGACAAAATTGGCAATAAAGGGCATCCTTGTCTTGTGCCTCTGGTTAGCTTGAACTCCGCTGAAGTTACTCCATTTGCAGCAACACGTGCCACCGGTTTGGTGTATAGTAGTTATTCTCGTTTCAAAAAAGTCTCTTGCATTCCATACCATCTCATTACCTTGAAAAGAAAGGGAAGTTCTACCCTGTCAAATGCTTTTTTGGCGTCTATCGCCAGACCCACCATCGGCTCTGCTACTTGTTGCGCTCTCAACAATACATGCGCCAGCAGGCGACCATTATCAGTAGTAGATCTTCCGGGCATGAACCCACATTGGTCAGGATGAATTAATGTCTCGATCACTTTACCGAGCCTATTGGCTAATATTTTGGCATATATTTTGTAGCCAGCATTTAACAGCGAAATGGGATGATAATTCTCTATTTTCTGAGGGTCCCGTCCCGGCTTTGGATGAATTACAATTGTAGCCTCAGCTAGCGCACCCACTTCCGGCCATTCCTCCTTCAGCCTGCTGAAATATGTTTGCAATTCAGGGACCAACTGTTGTGCAAATACGTTATAGAATTCTACCGGCAAACCGTCCGGCCCGTTCGCCTTCCCATTCGCTAGTTGCTGCATTGTCTGTTGTATCTCATGACAGGTAATGTCTTCTTCTAATGCCGAAAGTTTAGGCCCATTAACTGTGGAGACAAAATTTGAGAACGCTTCCTCATCACAGTTCACTTCAGTCTGATATAGCTTGTTATAAAATTCTTTGCAGATCTTCAGAATCTCTCCATCTTTCACATTCAGAGTCCCATACGTGTCTTTCAGACCTGTAATCCGCGTCACTGCTCTTTTAGTTCTTAGCGTGCGGGCTAGCAGCGCACTTGCTCGATTGCCCTCATGATAATACACACTTTGCTGAGCCTTGATTTGTGCATCCGCTTCCGAATTTAAAATCGAATTGTAATGATACCTCAGTTTCTGCAGCCGCAACAAAACCGTCGGATCCGCGCGCTTTGCCAAGAGCCTCTCGCCCACATGTATTTCTTGGTCTAGCTCTACCAATTTCTTCTTCTCCACCCGCCGCTGATGTATGCGGTACGATGTCATATATCCCCGGATGGTAGCTTTGAAAGCCTCCCACCAGGCCCATATTGGCATATCGGAAGTTTGATTATGGTGAAAATATTCTTCAATTTCTTTTTGCATGCAATGAACAAATTTCTCATCAGTAAGCCATGATCTGTCTAAGTGCCATCTAGAATGTATTCCACTTGCTACATTCGTGTCCAGCCACTCAATATTCCTAATAATCCACACACTTTGAGTGCCTTAATAGTGACTGAAAACCCAATAATATCCACTACAAATATATTGTTTTTTTGTCGGAGGTTTTTGCCGTGAGTGATTTCTCCCTCTCGAGGCGTAACTTCCCTTTAATTAAAATTTGGTATAACAACCACTTTTGGTAGATACGTATTGTGAGATAATTGCACTAATTTTCAGTGCTATAACACAACTACTCATGATTTGATGTGCCGAAAAAACGGCTCAACTTCAGTCATGCAGATTAACTACGAACACAGTACTGCGTTTAGAGCCTCAATTCCTCTTCTGGCCCTGTTTCAACGCTTTAACCACTGCATAAAGAGAATTATTCATCTTCGATGGTCCTCCCACCAATGGAATACAAATGATTCATCCAAAGGTAATTTCCGGAGAGATTATTGTGTCGAGATGATTCAGAAACTCAGTCCAACTTGCTGACCATCAATGGAAAAACCGCGGGACTTAAATCCAAGATCAGACCAATCAGAGGCCTCCGCATCATAGTAAACTCAACCAATCAAGTTCTAAATTCAGGCCATGGGGCTCCAATGATGCCGTACGAAAGATCCAAGCTTGTTCTAGCCACTGCAAATGTTGCTCCCGGTCACCCCCTCTCGGGTTATCTGGAACATGATCTAAAATTCTCCAACGGAGATCTGTAAACTGATGATGGAAATTTATGCAATGTTGAACATTTGTGTCCAGGGCAAGCATAATAGCAGCATGGTCAGAGACTGTTTTCGTTAGCAATCCCGCTGCTGTAATCTGTGGCACCACTGTTTTGGACACTAAAAAATAATCAATTCTTGTTTGTGTATTATACGGAAGTGAATGAAAGGAGTATTCCTTGTCCCGCGGGTATAAGAGTCTCCACAGATCAATCAACCCCAGTGACTCCATCATACTCAATAAGACTTTACTAGCCTTTGGTTTGGTCTGTTGTCTATAAGGGGTTCGTTCCAGTAGTGGGTCTTGAATAATGTTGAAATCACCACCCAGAAGTATACGTTCCAAACCATCCTCTAGAAGCTCTATAGCAATTTGCTCAAAGAATTGTGGATCATCCTGGTTAGGTCCATATATTAGTACCAAAAAGAGCAAAAGGATCTGCACAACAATAAGGAACAAAGGAAGCGGAGCCTGGACTGACAACAATTAGGAAAACCTTGTTTATTGCGCCCCGACGCGTTTCGGCTAACATCCTTCTTTAGGGGGTCTTAAAAGGAGCACACCTTAATTTTGTCAAGTAGGACGTTACAACGTGAACCAGACATGTAAGATGCTAAAAGCGTGAAATACGTTCTGCACAGCTACACTGCTCAAAATCACACGATAGCCTGAAATACGTTCTGCACAGCTACACTGCTCAAAATCACGCATGATTTTGAGCAGTGTAGCTGTGCAGAACGTATTTCACGCTTTTAGCATCTTACATATCTGGTTCACGTTGTAACGTCCTACTTGACAAAATTAAGGTATGCTCCTTTTAAGACCCCCTGAAGAAGGCTGTAGGTCCATATATTGTCATTAATGTGTATACTTCCTGACCAACCTGCACATTCGCCTTGGCCCATCTTCCCCCTGGGTCTATCTTTGTCTCTTCCACCACCGGTGCCAGTTTTTTCCGAACGAGTATAA
Source organism: Ichthyophis bannanicus (assembly GCA_033557465.1). Lineage (NCBI taxonomy): Eukaryota > Metazoa > Chordata > Amphibia > Gymnophiona > Ichthyophiidae > Ichthyophis > Ichthyophis bannanicus. Next base: position 1,760,108,720 of record CM066032.1, on the reverse strand, counting down.
TTACACCGCCTTTTTTCCTGACCGCAGGGGCTGACAGGATATTCTGATAGGTGCCTCCTCCCACTATCTCCAGGAATAAGCAGGAATGAGTCTTCACATATGGGTATCGTCAGTACCGACGGAGCCTGCGCGGGAACGCTCCCCAGCGTCCAGTAAGAAAGCTTTTGGGTGCATCCCACAGCGCCTGCGCGCTGCCTTCCCGCCTTTCCGAACCGCCTCTCTCCAGTTCTTCTTTTCCGCGGAGCCAGCAGGACCTGTTCCTGTCACCGCTGAAGAATTTCTTTATTTTATTTTATTTCTTTGGTCGCGCGTCTGCCTTCTCGACGCCAGACCGGTACCGCCGGTCTTTTCTTTCTTTACTTAAAAAAAAAAAAATACTGTTTTCTCACTTCAGTGCATTTTCTTTTTTGGCCTTAGATCTAGGAAATTTTTCCTCATGGAAAAGCCCACCTCTGGGTTTAAAAAATGCACGAAGTGCAGCGGCACTATTTCTGTCACCGACACCCATGAATGGTGTCTAAAATGTTTAGGTCCTGACCACTCCATTGCGGATTGCGAGTCCTGCTCCTTGATGTCTAAAAGAGGTCTACAGAATCGAGCAGCTAAGCTCAGTACCCTGTTTCCTTCGGATGCAGCTTCGGTTGCATCGACGTCTTCCAGGGCTTCTTCTTCCTCACATGGATCTCAGGTAACCAAACTTAAGTCCAGCCGGTCCTCAAAGGGTAAATCTCCCTCCAAGTATCGAGATGCCTCCGGGCTTGCCCTCGAGGAATCCGCACCGGCAAAATTACCCCGGCGGGAGGCTCCGGCTTCCAAAGCTTTATCTATGGAGTCACAGGTTGACATCGATGGCTCGGCCTCGACCGATCACCTGTTGCCATGTTCTGGGGTACCGGTGGTTCCCACTGGTACCGACATCCAGACATTGGTTGCATCAATGGATCAGAATATCCTGACCATGCAGCGTGCCATCACGGCATTCATACAAGCTGCGACGCCTTCGGTACCACAACAAACTTCGTTGCCGGTACCGACAACGGCACCGGTACCGTCACCGATTGCATCGACATCCGCTTCGGTGTTGACTGCAGCGGTACACTGTTCTGTGATGCCCATCGGTACCGACTCGGTACCAATCACTCCCGATGTCGATACCACTCGGTACGCGTATCGGGCTCTGCAAGAGCATCCAGATAGGCGATACTTCGATTCCTCTGAAGACTCTGATGATTCAGAGGTCTCTGTTGAAGCATCGGTGATCCATCCTCAGGAGCCCTCTTCTCCAAAAAGAAGAATGTCTCCTCCAGAGGACTTGTCTTTTCAAGACTTCATTAGGGAAGTGGCCAAGGGCCTTTCCATCTCAGTGGCCCCTGAGACAGAGCCTAGAGCCAAAAAATTAGATATTATACAATATCCTAAGGCTCCTAAGGAGGCAGCCACTTTACCAATACATGAGATTCTTTATGATCACATGCTGGGAATATGGGAGACTCCTCTCACCACCTCCCCTCATTCTCGCAGGTTGGACACCATGTATCGTGTTCCTCCTTGTCCTGGCTTCCATAAGACTCAGCTTCCTCACCACTCCATTGTGGTAGAGTCTGCTATGAAGAAGATAAAGAGTACAAAAAGGCACTCTTCTGCTCCTCCAGGAAGAGAATGCAGAACCTTAGATGCCTTTGGCAGGAGAATGTTCCAGGCCAGTATGCTTGTTGCCAGAATCAACTCCTATAGTCTCTATATGGGGATGTTTCTAAAGGAAGTTACAGATCATCTGCAAACCTTATCTCCTTTTATTTCAGAAGATAAAAGGGAAGAGTTTCTCACCTGGCTTAAACATGCCCAGGATATTTCCAAGTTTTCCAACCGTGCAGCCTTTGACTCTTTTGAAGGTGCCAGCAGAGCCTCGGCTATTGCCATAGGTGCACGCAGAGTTGCTTGGTTACAAGCTTCTGATTTGGAACCCTGGATTCAGGATGGACTAGGAAACCTTCCTTGTACAGGTGAAAACCCTTTTGGCAAAGATTGGCAAGCAAAGGCCAACCAGATGGATGCTGAAAATTCCGCTTTAGATAGACTTTCAAAGTCTACTTCTGCTCCTTTTAAAAAGTGGTTGAACAAAAAAGGATATTTCCCAAAAAAAGGGAAATATTATTCTGCTTATGGTCAGCAGGCATCTTCTGCAGGTCGTTTTGCTACAAAGAGACAGCAACAACCAAAACAGGCCAAGCCTAAGGCTACGAGGACTGCTACGGCCCAACAGCCTCAGCCTCCTCAGGGCCTTTGACTTACAACTAGAACATCCAGAGCCTCTCACCATTCCAGGAAGGTTAGCTCATTTTGCTCCCAGATGGGAACAAATCACAGCAGAGCAATGGACCCTCTCCATCATAAGGGAAGGGTACAAGCTTCATTTCTTTAACCTTCCCCCACACACCATGGTGAAACAGTTCAATTCTCCAACATCTCTCCTCGACCTTCTGGGTCAAGAGATTGCTACCCTTCTTGCCCAAGGGGCAATAGAAGAAGTACCCCTTCTTCAACAGGGCTCAGGGTTCTACTCCCCCTATTTTCTCATTCCAAAGAAAACAGGGGGCTACAGACCCATTTTAGATCTCAGAGAATTGAACAAGTTTCTATGCAAGGAGAAATTCAAGATGACTTCTCTCGGTACTCTCCTTCGATACCTCAGGACTGGCTTTGTTCTTTAGATCTCAAGGATGCGTACACTCATGTCCTCATCCATCCAACACCCAGAAGGTTCCTTCGGTTCCTTTACCGAGGAAAGCACTACCAATACAAAGTGCTTCCTTTTGGTCTGGCCTCTGCACCAAGAGTGTTCACAAAATGCATGGCAGTAGCAGATGCATTTCTACGCACTCTAGGGATATTCGTATTCCCATATCTGGACGACTGGCTCATCCGAGCTCCATCCCAGTCAGAGGCCCAGACTTCCCTGGCCTGCACAAGGCGTGTTCTTCAGTATTTGGGACTTGTAATAAACATTCCAAAATCCCATCTCACCCCTACTCTATCTCTAGAGTTCATAGGGGCCTTGCTGGATACCACAACTGCAAGGGCCTATCTTCCCCAGGCCCGTTGCCTACGCTTGGTGCAGTTAGCCTCACAGATTCAGTTAAAATCCCTTTTAACTGCTCGAGAGATGTTACAACTGTTAGGCCACATGGCATCCACTGTGCATGTGGTTCCTTATGCTCGCCTTCACATGAGAGCAGCTCAATGGACTCTGTCCACCCAATGGAGCCAGGCATCAGGGTGCCTGTCAGACAAAATAGCAACCTCCAGTAGCCTCTTTTGCTCTCCAGTGGTGGACGTCCACTAAAAATCTGTTCCTGGGGTCCCCCTTTCAACAGGTGTTACCCCAAGCAACCCTTACAACAGATGCCTCTCCAAAGGGTTGGGGAGCTCATCTACAAGATCTCTCCACCCAAGGCATCTGGTCTCCACAGGAGACATCTCTACATATCAACCTCTTAGAGCTCAGAGCAATCTTTATGGCTCTCAGAGTCTTCCACACCCTGCTCAGCTACAAGACAGTCCTCATCCACACGGACAACCAAGTAGCCATGTTCTACGTGAACAAGCAGGGGGGGGGACTGGCTCTCTGTCGCTTTGCAACGAAGCTCTGAGATTGTGGGCCTTCGCCAGAGAGCATCAAATCCATCTCATGGCAGTGTATCTTCCAGGGGTTCAAAACTCTTGGGCAGACAGACTCAGTCGAGTTCTGCTTCCACACGAATGGTCCCTCCATGGGGACCAGATAGCCAAGATCTTTCGAATTTGGGGAACCCCAGACATAGACCTGTTTGCAAGTCCGTGGAATGCCAAACTTCCCCGATTCTGTTCCAGGATTCCGTGTCAGGGAGTTCAGGCCAGGGATGCCTTCCTCCTTCATTGGGGGCAAGATTTCCTCTATGCCTTTCCACCCATTCCCCTAATTCCCAAGACACTGTTCAAGCTTCAGAGAGACAGGGGGTCTATGATCCTCATAGCACCACGTTGGCCACGCCAAGTGTGGTGCCCTCTACTTCTGCATCTCTCTCAAGCTCCCTCCCTGGACTTGGGGTCTGCTCCAGACCTCCTCTCCCAGGAGGAGGGAACATTGTGGCACCCAAATCCCCAGTCTCTTCATCTCAGGGCCTGGTTGCTGAAAGCCTAGACCTTCAAGATTTACATCGTTCTCAGCAAGTGAAGGATATCCTTCATGCTTCCAGAAAGCCTTCTACCAGACATTCCTATGCTTTTAAATGGAAGAGGTTTACCATTTGGTGTGCAAAGAAGGGTCTTAGCCCTCTTGCAATACCTCTGAATTTTTTACTAGAGTATTTGTTGCATTTATCCCATGCAGGCCTTAAAACTAATTCAGTAAGAGTCTATTTGAGTGCTATTGCAGCATCCCTTAAGCCTCTCAATGGACAGCCTATTTCCTCTCATCCTCTTATTGCAAGATTCATGAGAGGCCTTCTTTTAACTAAACCTCCCATCAGACCACCTCCAGTGGCATGGGATTTGAATTTGGTTCTTGGCCAGCTTATGAAGCCACCCTTTGAACCCTTAGCCACTACTTCCTTGAAATTCCTTTCCTGGAAGGTTATTTTTCTCATTGCAGTCACCTCAGCTCGCCTCATCAGTGAGTTGCAAGCCTTAGTGGCTAATCCTCCTTATACAAGGTTCCATCATGACAAGGTAGTCCTCAGGACTAATCCACACTTTATGCCTAAAGTGGTCTCACCTTTTCATCTGAACCAGGAGGTGTATTTACCTGTCTTTTTTCCAGGACCTCATGCATCAAGTGCAGAGAGGAATCTTCATACCCTGGATTGTAAAAGAGCACTTGCTTTCTACTTACAAAGGACACAGCAACATAGAAAGTCCTCTCAACTTTTTGTTGCTTTTGATCCCTCTCATTTAGGACTTCCAATCTCTAAGAGAACTCTGTCCAATTGGATTGCTCAGTGTATTTCCTTCGCCTACCAGAGTAAGAACCTTTCTCTGGAGGGCCATGTCACAGCTCACAATGTGAGGGCCATGGCAGCCTCTATGGCTCATCTAAACTCTGTGTCCATCGACCAAATCTGTCGAGCGGCCACCTGGGCCTCGGTTCATACCTTTACAGCCCATTACTGCTTGGACAAGGACTTCTGCCGGGATGCCTTGTTTGGTCAGGCTGTTCTTCAACACCTGTTCCATACCTAATCAACTCCTACCCTCCATCCCTGACTGGATGCCTGAGATTCATGGGTGGAGGTAGAGCCCTTCCCAGGGACTCACAATCTGGGTGATCTCCCAGGCATCTCTAGCTGGGGAGTCCCCATATGTGAAGACTCATTCCTGCTTGTTCCTGGAGATAGCACAGTTAACAGGTGATCTCTGGGAACAGCAGGAATAAGTCTTCACAACCCACCCACCTCCCCTAGGAGTTGTATCTCTCTATCTATCTTTCCTTTCCTCTCTCTCTCTTTGTCTCAGCTTTAAAAATAGAACTGGAGAGAGGCGGTTAGGAAAGGCGGGAAGGCAGCGCGCAGGCGCTGTGGGATGCTCCCAAAAGCTTTCCTTTTGGACGCTGGGGAGCGTTCCCGCGCAGGCTCCGTCGGTACCGACGATACCCATATGTGAAGACTTATTCCTGCTGTTCCCAGAGATCACCTGTTACAGGTAAGTAACTGTGCTTTACATTGGCACTCTCCAATCTTCAGGTACTTCAGATGATTTTAATGCTAGTTTACAGATTACTAAAAGTAGGTCTGTAATCTCATATTTCAGTTCTTTCAGCACCCTTGTAATGCATGCCATCCAGTCCAGGTGATTTGTTCTTCTTTAGTTTATCAAATAGCAGTATTATATCTACCTGAATTTTTAAGATTTGTTTTGGTTCCTGTGATATATCTGGGTAAAGTGATATGCCTTTAATTCTCCGGGAACAAGCAGGAAGTCAGCCCTCACATATGGGTGACGTTGGCTTCAACAGAGCCCTCATGGCAGCATTTTCCCAGCTTTCAAAGAAAGCCTTTGGGAGATGCCACCATGCATATGTGGTCCCCTTCCCGCCCAAGGGTGCCATCTTACTCAGTCTTCTTTTTTTCATGGAGCCCTTCAGATGTCTGTCTGTCTTCCCCCGGAAAAAGTTGATTTTTGCTCTCTGAATTTCATACTCTCCCTCTGGTTGCACCAGTACTCTTTCCGCCACCCAAGCCCACTGCTTTGGCATAGAGTCTCGCGTATGTTTTCAATTTTTTTCACCTTTGGCGCCTTCGCGCCTTTTTCCCCAACTGGCAGCACCGTGGGTCTTCGACCTCGCTGGGGTAATTTTTTCACCCATGGCTACCAGTGGTTTTAAAAAGTGTGATCTGTGTACAAAGGTTATGTCTCTCACCGATACCCACTATTGTTGTCTGCACTGCTTCAACCAGACCACAAACCCGCAGCCTGTGTTCTTTGCAAAACGATGCCCACCAAGGCCCTCAAGAGCCGTCAGCTACAGCACGACAAGTTTTTCCTGGAATCCCTGGTGCTTTTGAAGGCCAAGGCCCCGTCTGAAGCCTCAGATTCCCGTGGCGTCCCCGCGGATCCCGGTCGATGCCGTGGGCTTTTAGAAAGAGGGTCTCCTTCAAGGGAACATAAGAAGAAACCATCGAAGGCAGTGTCTCTGGACGGTTCAGACAGGCCGGGTAAGTCCCGAGCCAGGTCCCGCAGTCCATGCCGCTTGTCTGAAGCCTTGGAGCAGGAGTGGCCTACCACAGTCTCCTGAAAGGAATTGACTGGAGATCGGCACCCAAGGCCATCCTCATTGAGGACTCCCCTTCAGGGGACCTGGCGCCATGCCCGAGTTCCTTGGTGCCCACGCCAAGAGCTGCGGAGCCATCTGGGCTGGAGTCCAGAATGGCAGCCTTGGAGTGCAGCCTGTCTGCCTTCATGGACCAGCAGCAGGCATTGATGTCTGGTATGACCGATTCCTCCGCCCAGACCACTGGGGCCTCGACATCAGCTCCGAGTCGATCCTCGGCAGAGGTCTCGATCCAGGTCCCGCTCAATGGGACTGAGGTCTTCCCCAGCTAGTGTGCACGACACCAGCCAAGGAGCCTCAGAAGGGCTCGGGCCTGGCACCCTCGGGCCGCCCTCCCCTCGAATCTTCCACTGATTATTCGGAATGGAGACGAGGATGAAGAATCCCCTGATACCTGTTGCCACCGCAATGTTCCCGCGGACCTGTCCCCCTCCGAGTCTCGATGTCAATCCCTGCCTGAGGACATGATTTTCCTCGATTTCATGTGGGACATGTTGAAGGCTCTGGCATTCCCCACGGAATCGGAGGAGGGACCCTCATATGGAGGAGCTAGAAACCCTCCAATATAAGACTCTACTGAGGGAATCATTGATGGTCCCCATCCCGCCCATCCTGGAACGGCTCATGCTCCACACGTGGAAAACACCAGCTTCAGTGCCTGTCATGAGTAAGCAACTCGGCTCAACTCAATGTGCTGGGTCCGCCGGAGCCCTGGCTTCCAGAAGGCACAGCTACCGCATAATTCCATGGTAGTGGAGTCTGCCATGTGTTGGCTGAAAAGGCAGAAGACACATTCCTTGGTGCCCCCTGGAAGGGAGGCCTGCACCTTGAATGCCCTCGGCAGAAAGTGCTATCAGGGCTCAATGTTCATTGGCCGGATTCAGGCCTACCAGCCAGCTGTACATGGGCATGTACCTGGGAGACCTGGCGAAGGAACTTGCTAGGTTCTTAGCTTGTCTTTCCGAGGAACCCCTGCAGTGGTTCAGGAACCTGTCTAAAGGCATCCGGGAGTGTTCCAAGTTTATGGCTAGAACAGCCTACGACGGCTTTGAGTCTGCGACTAGAGTGGCCGCAGCAGGCATCAGTGCCCAACGCCAAGCCTGGCTACAGTCTTCCAACCTTGAGCAATGGGTTCAGGACAAATTGGTTGATGTCCCATGCCAAGGGGAGAAGCTCTTTGGCAAACCCATGATGGAGAAGGCTGCCAAGTTGGAGACTGAACTTGTGACGAGGACCATGCTCTCCAAGAAGACAGCTACCCTTCCCTGACGGAAGGGCTTGGGCAAAAAGCCCTTTTAACTGAGAAAAGAGGCTGCTTACAAAAACTACCCACACTTCCAAACATCCCTGCCTCCCTAGGAGGGTCAGCAGGCTAAGGGGACAAGGGCATGGCCCACGTAAGCAGAGGGCTCCCAAGCCCCAGGCGTCTGCTCCATCGCAGCCTGGGGGGAGCTTTTGATTCTTTGGGCATAGCATCTTCCCCAAAGAAGTCAGCAGCCCATAGGAGGACATCTGATCCACTATGCCCACAGATGGCCAACCATCACCACTGATTCCTGGGCACTCCAGGTGGTCAGGGAGGATTACCTTCTCCACCTGGCACAGGCACCTCCTCCTTTCTTTCCGGGAGAGCTCCCCAGGTCTCCCCTTCACTGGGCTCTCTTCTACTACAGGAGCTTGCAGGCCTTCTCGAGGACAAGTTGGTGGAGCCAGTACCCCAATATCTCAGGGGCAAAGGGTTCTACTCTAGGTATTTTTTCATGCCAAAGAGGACAGGGGCCCTTCCTGGTCCTGTGAAACCTGAACAAGTCCCTGGTGAGGGAGAGGTTTAAGATGCTCTCCCTTGGAACATTGCTGCCTTGCCTCCATCAGGGAGGCTGGCTATGCTCCTTGGATCTGAAGGACACTTATACCCACATCCTTATTCACCCCAGCCACAGGCATGGTAGGGGGAGGTCACTACCAATACAGAGTACTACCTTTCAGACTGGTATTCGCCCCAAGGGTCTTCACCAAGTGTCTGGCAGTGGTGGCCGCTTACCTCCGTCTCCAAGGGGTATTTGTCTTCCTCTACCTAGACGATTGGCTCATAAAAGGAATCACAACCACCAAAGTGCAGCAGGCTATGGCTCGCACCATCCATGTCCTACAGTATCTGGGGTTGGTAAAAAAAAAACACCCCAAGTCCCATCTCCTCCCGACACAGGGTCTGGAGTTCATAGAGGCAAAGCTGGACACGGTCCAGGCAAAGGCCTTCCTCTGCCTGGATCAGGCCAACCGTCTCCAAGCATTAGCCACAGACGTGCAGCATCGTCGCTCGGTATCTGCCCAGCACCTTCTGTGCCTACTCGACCATATGGCCTCCACAGTCCATGTCATCCTGGACACCTGTCTGCACATGAGGACGGCCCAGTGGTGTCTTTGGGACCAGTGGACACAGGCCACTGGTTGTCTCCAAGACAGAGTCTTAGTGACCCACCAGCTAGCAGACTCCCTGACATGGCAGGACCCACAGTACCTCCTGGTGGGGATGCCCTTCCAAGCCCCGAGTTCCTGAAAGGTCCTCATGACAAATGCCTCCCTGCTGGGATGGGGAGCCCATTTTGAGGAGCTTCACACCCAGGGCAGCTGGTCACAGGATGAGGGCAATCAGCAAATCAAATTTCTGGAGCTCTGGGTCATATACTTAGCCCTATGAGGTTTTCATCACCGTCTGAGCCACCAGCCTCTGCTGATCCAAACAGACAACCAAGTAGCGATGTTCTATGTGAACAAGCAAAGGGGGGCACAGGATTTTGCATCCTTTGTTACGAGACGATGACACTCTGCTCCTATGCGCTCTGTCAGGGAATGTTCCTATGGCCAGTGTATTTATCAGGCCAGGACAATGCCCTGGCAGACAAACTGAGCAGGGTCCTTCAACCGCACAAATGGCAACTGTATCCCATAGTTATCGCCTGGCTCTTCTGACTCTGCGGGACTCCACAGGTGGACCTCTTCGCCAACCCGGATAGCTACCAGTTCCCCGCTTCTGCTCCCCCCCAGTCCCACTCAGGCCAGGTAGCAGTAGATGCATTTCTCCAGGAACAAGCAAGAAGTCAGTCCTCACATATGAATGGTGTTGATGCCGATGTAGCCCTACACGGAGCATCTCCCCAGCTTTCAAAGAAAGCCTTTGAGAGATGCCACCACGCATGCGTGGTCCCCTTCCCGCCCAAGAGTGCCATCTTGCTCAGTCTCCCTTTTTCCGCGGAGCCCTACAGACATTCATCTCATACCCCCCCCCCCCCCTTGAAAAATGTTGATTTTCTCGTACTCTCTTTATACCTTTCCGGCTTGCACTGGCTCCTTTCCCACCCAAGACCCACTGCAAATGCACCGGGCCTCGAAAAATGTTTCTGTTTTGCTTTTTCCATCACAGCACTTTCATGCCATTTTTAACCTCTGGCCACATCAAGGGTCTTCGGCCTCACTGGAGTTCTTTTGACCCTGATGGCCTCCAGCTTTAAAAAATGTGATCGGTGCTCCAAAAATATGTCACTCACGATTGTTGCCTCCAGTGTTTGGGCTCAGACCACGACCCGGAGGAATACTCCTTGTTCAAGAAAATGTCCGCTAAGGCCATACAGAGCCATCTATTTAAGCAGGGCGACCTCTTCCACAAGGCAGACTCAACCCTGGACTCTCTGGTAGCTTTATGCCCAAAGGCCCCACACGGATCCTCAGACTCACGTAAGGCCCCCACGGCCGCTCCGCAGGAACTCCAAGCAAGGGTCGCTGGAGCATTCGCATAAGAAGAGGAAGACCTCGAGAACCTTGTCTGGGGAAGGGGACAAGCATGGGAAATCCTGTGCCCGGTCCCTTAGCCCCCGCAGAGCTTCTGCTGGCAACTCTTGATGGCCTTATTGGACATCTTTTTGCACAGGGAGCACGCCTCTGGGTCATGGTCGGCACCTAGATACCTGAGGCAACAATCATGTGTGTCAGTGAGGGACATGTTCCTGGAGCACCGATCACACCTTTTAAACCCGGTGGCCATTGGGGCAAAAAGGGCCCCAGTGAGGTCGAAGACCTTCGATGTGGCCAGTGGATAGAAAAGGTGCGAAACCACGCTAGATGAAAAAACCTAACTAAATAGGTTCCAAGTCCCGAGGCCAAAGCGACGGGGCTCGGAGGCGGGAAAGGGACTGATGCTAAGCGGATGGCACACAGAGGTGCATGACAAAATCAACTATTTTCCAGGGAAGAAAGACGAACGTCTGTAGGGAGGAGTGGCTCAGTGGTTGGGACAAGTTACCTCAGGCTGGAGGGACTGGGGTCTCTAGTCCCATGGCTACTCCTTCTGGCCTTGGGCAAGCCACTTAACTCTCCATTGCCTCAGGTACACTTAGATTGTGAGCCCTTCGGGGACAAGGGAATAAAAAGTACCTGATAGCATATATGTAACTCGCTCTGATGCTCAAGTAAAGGGCAATATATCAAGTGCCTAAACCATAAACCATCTTCCACAGGTCAGATTCGTCCCTAGTAGATGCACGCTCTAAGGCACCACATGGATCCTCTGAATTGCTTAAAGCCCCCGCGGTGCCCGAGCGTGGGCACTCTGAGAAGGGTTCCCTGGAGCGAGAGTGTAAGGAAAAGAAGAAAGCTTCAAGGACTCCTTCCTGGGAAGGTGACATGCCCGGCAAGTCCCGTGTGAGGTCCCACAGCCCCCGGAGGGTTTCCGAGGAGTCTGAGTGGTAGCAGCCAGCCAAGGTATCCAGGACAGATGCTGACGCCGCTGGCGATGGATCTTGGACTCCCAAGGCCTGACCCGTGGAGGACTCCCTCTCCTCCCCGACACCCGAACCGATCACCCTGGCATCGGTGTCGAAGGCTGCAACCCTTGACTGGGAAGCCAGGATAGTGGCATTGGAACACTGTGTTTCTGCATCCCTTGCCTCGCACCAAGCGTCAATGCCCGGCCCCACCGGAGCAACTGCTGAGACCACAGGGACCATGATGCCAAGGACTCCCCAGGCCATCGAAGAGATTCTCGAGAAGCCCCATACCTCAAGCTGATCCTTGGTGAGGGTCTATCCTGCTTCCGGTCCTTAGAAGCAAAATCCTCCCCAGCAAGTGCCTCTGGCTCCCGCCATGCCTTAGCCGCGTTCTATCGAAGGCCGGATCCAATGGCGCCCTTAGAGCTGTCGGGTCTCGAGTCCTTGACGGACTACTCGGACTGGGATTCCAAGGACAAGACTTCCCTGGAGAGACGAGCACACCGTGACCTCCCCTCGGACTGGTCCCCGCACAAAGACACCTCGTTCCTCTAGTTTGTCTGGGACATGGTGAAGGCACTGTCCCTCCCCACGGAGTCAGAGGAGGATCCCTATACGGAGGAACTCAAAATCCTCCAATATAAAGCCCCACCCAAAGAGGCCCTCACGGACCCCGTCTGCTCCATTCTCGGCGCCTCCTCCAAATGTGGGAAACACCAGCATCGGTGCTGATTGTTAGCTGACGCCTGAACTGTATGTACCGGGTCCATAGACGACCCGGCTTCAGGAACGCACAATTCCCACACACCTCCACGGTGGTCGAATCAGCCATGCATCAACAGAAAAGCCCGAAGACTCGGTCTTCAGTGCCCCCGGGCAGAGTCCTGTCCCCTTGACGCCCTCGGGCGTAAATGTTACCATGGCTCGATGCTAGCGTGCCGTATACAAGCATACCAGCTATATATCGGAATGTACCTCTGAGACATCACCAAGGTGCTTGGGGGTTTTCGGCGGATTTCAGCAGGAACCACCTCCAACGCTTCCAGACCCGACGGGAAGTGCTCGAAGTATTTGTCTCGAGCGGCCTATGACAGCTTCAACTCCAGCGTGAGGGTGGCTGCCGCAGGCATCGGTGCCCGGTGCCAGGCCTGGCTCCAGGCATCGGACCTCAAGCAGTGGGTCCAGGAGAAACTCCTCATCGTCCCTTGCCTTGGTGAAAACCTTTTGGCAAGTCAATTGAGGACAAGGCAGCAGAGATAAAGACCAAGTATGTCACCAGGACTTGACTCTCGACGAAGACCTCCACTCTTCCCAGGAAGAAACCATCTGGGAAAAGACCTCCCTTCCACCCAAAAAGCCAGCCTTACTGAACTTATCCCCCATACCAAGCCTCCCAGACTCCTCAGCAGAGTCGGCAGGGCTCAAGTAAGTCTAAGGGCCCCAAGACCCAGACACCAGCTCCAGCCCAGACTGGGTCGGGGTTTTGATTCCCAGAGCATAGCCTCTCCACCAATGGGAGACCAGCTACTGGGGGGCAGCACCTGATTCATTTTGCCCACTGGTTGGCTGCCATCACCACCAATTCTTGGGCACTTCAGGTAGTCAGGGAAGTTTACCTCCTTCATCTGGGCCAGATGGCTCCCCTTTTCTTTCCAGGGGAGACCCCTCGGACTCCCCTGCACCAGACCCTGCTACTCCAGGAACTTGCAGGCCTTCTCAGGGACAGGGCTGTGGAGCCCGTGCCACACCACGTCAAAGGAAAAGGGGTTCTACTCCAGGTACTTTCTGTTCCCAAAAAAGAATAGGAGGCCTAAGGCCATCCTGGACTTGAGAAACATGAACAAATTCTTGGTGCGGGAGAAGTTTAAAATGCTCTCCCTTAGAATATTGCTGCCCTACCTCCAGCAAGGAGTTTGGCTATGCTCCTTGGACCTAAAGGATGCTTCAACCCATATCCTTATTCACCCGTCACAGGCAGTACCTAAGGTTCATAGTCGGGGGCGACCACTACCTTTACAGGATACTACTCTTTTGCCTACCCTCCACACCAAGTGTCTTCACCAATTGTCTAGCAGTGGTGCCACCTACCTCCGTCTCCAAGGGCTTTCGTCTTCCCAAACCTTTAGGTCCAAGGAGCATAGCCAATCTCCCTGCTGGAGGTAGGGCAACAACATTCCAAGGGAGAGTATAATAAAATGAGACATGGCTTCAGAGGTGCATCAGGCCATGGCCCACACCATCAAGGTCCTACTCATCTGGGATTCGTGATAAACCACCCCAAATCCCAACTCACCCCAATCCAGGACCTGGAGTTCATAGGGGCTTGCCTAGATACCCTCCATACCAGGGCCTTCCTCTCCTTTTACAGGACTGACCACCTCAGGGCCCTGATGACCGAGGTGCAGCACCATCACGCCGTGTCTGCGCGGTCCATGCTTCACCTTCTCGGCCACATGGAATCCACAGTCCATATGGTCCCCAACGCCCACCTCCATATGGGGGCAGCTCAATGGGTCCTCCGCTCACAGTGGGCTCAGACCACAGGCAGGCTCCGGGACAGGGTCTCGGTGTCCCGTCAACTAGCAGAGTCACTCATTTGGTGGCAAGACGCACAGCACCTGTAGAAGGGCATGCCCTTCCAACACCCAAACCTCCAGAAGGTCCTCATTATAGACGTCTCCCTACTGGGCTGGGGTTCCCACTGAGAGGGACTGCGCACGCAGGGCAACTGGTCTCTCATAAGAACATAAGATAAGCCATACTGGGTCAGACCAAGGTCCATCAAGCCCAGTATTCTGTTTCCAACAGTGGCCAATCTAGGTCATACGTACCTAGCAGTTTCCCCAAGAGACACATAAGAACATAAGATCTGCCATACTGGGTCAGACCAAGGTCCATCAAGCCCAGTATTCTGTTTCCAACAGTGGCCAATCTAGGTCACATGTACCTAGCAGTTTCCCCAAGAGACACAGGTTCCACAATGCTTGTATTGGTTCAAGCATTGATATCCTGGGTCCCTTCTTAATAATGGTTTATGGACCTTTCCTCCAGGAACTTGTCCAAACCTTTTTTAAACCCAGCAACACTAACAGCCTTTACTACATCCTCCGGTAACAAATTCCAGAGTTTGATTACACGTTGAGTGAAAAAATATTTTCTTTTATTAGTCTTAAATAGTTTACCCTTTAACTTCATTGCATGTCCCCTAGTCTTTCTATATTCTGATAAGGTAAACAATCGATCTACGTTTACCCGTTCCACTCTGTTCATTAATTTATAGACTTCTATCATATCACCCCTCAGCCGTCTCTTTTCCAGGTTAAAGAGCCCTAACCTTTTTAGCCTTTCTTCATAGGAATATCCTTCCATCCACTTTACCATTTTGGTGGCTCTAATCTGAACCTTTTCTAAAATCGCTATATCCTTTTTAAGATACGGCGACCAGAATTGCACACAATATTCAAGGTGCGGTCTCACCATGGAACGATATAGAGGCATTATAATATCTTTTGTTTTATTTTCTATTCCTTTCCTTATGATACCTAGCATTCTATTTGCTCTCTTGGCCGCCTCACACTGGGCCGAGGGTTTTAACATGTTATCCACAATGACGCCTAAATCTTTTTCCTGGGTGGTGGTTCCTAATGTGGAACCTTGCATCGTGTAACCATAGTTTGGGTTGTTCTTCCCTAGGTGCATAACCTTGCACTTATCCACATTAAATTTCATCTGCCCTTTTGATGCCCAGTCTTCCAATTTATCAAGATCCTCTTGCAATTTTCTACAATCCTCTTGGGTTTTAACAACTTTAAATAGTTTTGTGTCATCTGCAAATTTGATAACCCCACTCGTTATTCCACTTTCCAGGTCATTTATGAATATGTCAAAAAGCAGCGGACCCAGCACAGATCCCTGGGGTACACCACTATTCACCTTTCTCCATTGGGAAAATTGGCCATTTAGCCCTACCCTCTGCTTTCTATCTTTTAACCAGTTCCTGATCCACAATAATGCACTGCCTCCTATCCCATGACTCTTTAGTTTTGCCAAAAGTCTCTGATGAGGGACCTTGTCAAAGGCTTTCTGAAAGTCCAGATACACAATATCAACCGACTCACCTTTGTCCACCTGATTATGCACTCCTTCAAAAAAACATAACAGATTAGTAAGACGAGATCTTCCTTGTCTAAAGCCATGTTGGCTGTCTCCCATTAGGTCATGACTATCTACATGCTGAGTAATTTTATTCTTCATGATGGTTTCTACCATTTTTCCCGGTACTGATGACAGGCTCACCGGTCTGTAGTTTCCCGGACCACCCCTAGAACCCTTTTTAAAAATTGGTGTTACATTGTCGATCCTCCAATCTTTAGGTATTAGAGATGATTTTAATGATAGCTCACAGATTACTAATAGCAGGTCTGCAATCTCATATTTCAGTTCTTTCAACACCCTTGGATGTATACCAACCGGCCCAGGTGATTTGCTACTCTTCAGTTTATCTAATAGTTGTAATACATCTTCCCGATGTATCGATATTTCCTTCAATTCTACCACACATTTAAATACCACTTCAGTCATGGGTAACATCCCTACATCTTCCTCAGTAAAGACTGAAGCAAAGAATTCATTCAGTCTCTCTGCTATCGCCTTGTCGCCTCTTAGTGCTCCTTTAACCCCTTTATCATCTAATGGACCAACTGAATCTCTCACAGGTTTTTTGCTACGAATGTACTTGAAAAGGTCTTTACTTCGCGTTTTTGCTTCCGCAGCAAGCTTCTTCTCAAATTCTCCCTTTGCCTGCCTTATCAATGCCTTGCATTTGATTTGCCAGTGCTTGTGCTGTTTCCAGGTTTCGTCGTTTGGCTCTTTTTTCCATTTCCTGAAAGATGCTTTTTTGGCAACAACAGCCTCTCTGACCTCACCTTTAAACCATGCTGGCAGTTTTTTGGACTTCCTTCCACTTTTCTTAAAGCATGAAATACAGCTGGTCCGGGCTTCCAAGATAGTATTTTTCAACAACAGCTAAGCCTGATGTACGTCTTTAACCTTTGCAACTGCTCCTTTTAGTTTTTTCTTAACTGTTTTCCTCATTTTATCATAGTCTCCCTTTCGAAAGTTAAAAGGTAGTACTGTGGAGTTCCTTACTAGCCCTCCTCCACTAATTAAATCAAAGGCGATCATGCTATGATCACTATTGCCAAGTGGCCCCAACAACCTTATCTCTTGCACTAGATCTGGTGTTCCACTAAGGACTAGGTCTAATATGGCTTCCCCTCTGGTCAGTTTATGAGCCAGCTGCTCCCAAGAAGCAGTCATTTATTTCATCTAGGAACTTTATCTCCCTAGCATGTCCTGACGTGACACTGACCCAGTCGATACCGGGGTAGTTGAAATCACCCATTATTATTACTGCACTGTAACGTTTGAGATTTCATCATCCATTTGAGATTTCTTTGAGCATTTCATCATCCATTTGGTCATTCTGGCAAGGCGCTCGATAGTACACCCCCACTGCCATTGCCTTCCCCCTTTTACATGGAATTTCAGTCCATATAGATTCTACAGCAGATTTTGTTTCCTGCAAAACTTTAATCCTTTCTGACTCAATGCCCTCTCTAACATAGAGAGCAAACCCTCCACCAATTTGATCAGCTCTATCATTACGATATAGTTTGTACCCAGGTATCACAGTGTCCCACTGGTTGTCCTCCTTCCACCATGTCTCTGATATTCCAATCATATCTAACCTTTCATTTAGTGCTATATATTCTAACTCTCCCATCTTATTTTTTAGACTTCTAGCATTTGCATACAAGCATTTTAGAGAATGTATTTTATTCATATTAATTTGGCTATTGTTAGACATGGGTAATTTGGGATCTTTAAGCTCAGTCTGCTCCATACTTGAGGGCATTTGGGCTACTTTACTCTTTTGTGGAACCTCTCTGCTTTTGGTAGTATCCTTCAAAGATACATTCTTCCGAACCATCCGCTCTTGGGCGACTGTCGGCTTTCCCCTAATATCTAGTTTAAAAGCTGCTCTATCTCCTTTTTAAAGGTTAATGCCAGCAGCCTGGTTCCATCCTGGTTAAGGTGAAGCCCATCCCTTCGGAAGAGCCCCTCCTTTCCCCAGAATGTTCCCCAGTTCCTAACAAATCCAAAACCCTCATCTCTGCACCATTGTCTCATCCACGCATTGAGACTCCGGAGCTCTGCCTGCCTTTTGGGTCCTGCGCGTGGAACAGGAAGCATTTCGGAGAACGCTACCCTGGAAGTTCTGGATTTCAACTTCCTACCTAAAAGTCTAAATTTAGCCTCCAGAACCTCCCTACCACATTTTCCTAAGTCGTTGGTACCGATATGTACCAAGACAGCAGACTCCTCCCCAGCACTATCTAAGACCTTATCTAGGTGGCGCGTGAGGTCCGCTACCTTCGCACCAGGCAGGCATGTTACCAGGCAATCCTCACGTCCACCAGCCACCCAGCTATCTACATGCCTAATGATCGAATCACCAACTATAACGACTGTGCTAACCCTTCCCTCATGGGCACATGGCTCTGGAGAAACTTCCTCGGTGCGAGAGGGTTTTACATCACCTGGAGGACAGGTCCTAGTTACAGGATCACTTCCTGCCACACCAGTTTGATGCTCTCCTGTCACGTGACCTCTCTCCTCCATGGCAACAGGGATGCTGCCAGACTGGAGGTGGGACTTCGGGACTATATCCCTGTAGGTCTCGTCTATGTACCTCTCTGTCTGTCTTATGCTTTCCAAGTCTGCTACTTTAGCCTCTAGAGAACGGACTCGTTCCCTGAGAGCAAAGAGCTCCTTGCACCTAGTGCACACGTAAGACCTCTCACCAACTGGGAGAAAATCATACATGTGACACTCAATGCAAAAGACTGGAAAGCCCCCATCCCACTGCTGGACTGCTGTCTGCATCTTAGTTTTAAGTTTGTGTTTAGATCTAAGTTCTTTACTTACTAAGGGTTGCTATGGATATTTATACTAATAAAACTGTACCTAATACGTGTAATATACCTTGTTCACCTGAAGCTTAACTAATCTCAGGTCCTTAGTGTATGACTGATTTGGGTAATGAGCTTCACCTGAGAGCACCTCCTGTCTTTTAAGCTTTGTAAGTACCTATAAAGCTACGATTATCCCAGGGGGGGGGGGGGGTGTGGGGAGGGAGGAAGGGAGGGAAATAACACTTATTAAAAGAGGGCTGCTACACAGTACCCTGTCTTGTGATGCTGAGGTAAGCTATATTCTGATTTGATTTAAATTATAGCTCTTAGCTGCTGCTAGGCTCTAACTTCTTATGAAATTTAAACTACAAGCTAGCTGTCTGGGTTCCAAATGTAACCAGAAAGTTCTCCTCTGTGTTTTATATTTAAACTTAAACTGCTGCTACTAGGCCCTGACTGATTTAACAAAAAATAGTGGGTTCACAGATTAATTAGCTTTAATACAAAGAATTCCTTTTAGAAAAATTACCAGAAGTATATACTCACAGTTGCAGATCTCTCTCCAGAAGTAACAGTCCCTTCTTCTAGTCCTTCGAGGAGAGCCAGCAGCAGATCAACCTGCTGGAGTTCAGAGCCATTTTTCTGGTGATCAGGGCCTTCCAACACTGCCTGCAGCACCTGTCGGTGCTGGTCCAAACAGGTTGCGATGTTCTACCTGAGCAAACAGGGGGGCACAGGGTCTCACTGCCTCTGCCAGGAAGCAGTAGCTCTCTGCTCATACACGATCAGTCAGGGAATGCTCCTTAAGGCGGTATGCCTTCGGGGCCAGGACAATGTCCTAGTGGATAGACTGAGCAGGGGTCCTCCAGCTGCATGAGTAGCAAATAGACCCCAGGGTGGTGCAGCGGCTATTCCGACTATGGGAACCCTAAGTCTGGACCTTTTTGCCAGCCCAGCCAATGCTCAGCTGTCCCACTTCTGCTGTCCCCAACTGCATCCATCCTGGATAGCAGTAGACACCTTCCTCATCTCGTGGTCGGAGGGTCTGTTGTATGCCTTCCCTCCCATGCCACTAATCGTGTGGACCCTCTTCAAGGTCCAGCTGGACAAGGCTTCCATGATCCTGGTGGCCCCAGGGTGGCCCAAACAGCCTTTGTTTCCCCTGTTACTCCACCTCTCGATGGAGCTCCCGGTCTCTCTGGGCAATTCCCCAGGACTACTGACTCAGGAGGAGGGCTCTATTCTCAACCTCAACCTGGGGTCTCTGTCGCTAACCGCATGGCTGCTGAATGGGTTGCCCTAACGCCCCTCAACCTCCCCAGGGAGGTGGAAGAGGTCCTCCTGGCCTCTCATAATTACTCCACGAAGTGAGCCTATGCCTTTAAGTGGTACAGATTCTTGCTATGGTGTACAGAGCAATGGATAGATCCTTTCGCCTACTCAGTGCATATGCTGCTGCAGTACTTGCTCCACCTCTCGCAGACTGGACTCAAGTCCAACTCCGTCAGGGTACCCCTGAGCACACTCTCCAAACCATCACTCTATAAAGGTCAAGCCTCTTTCTATGCAGCCCCTCATTATCATTACCTGATTCATGCGGTGCTTGCTGCTCTCTAAGCCTCCCATCTGGCCACCTTCTGCGGAATAGGATCTCAACTTGGTTCTGATGCAGCTTACCAAGCTGCCCTTCAAGTCCTTGGCTACCTGCCATTTGTGTTACCTACCCTGTAAGGTGGTCTTCCTGGTGACGCTCACCTCTGTCCGCAGAGTCAGCAAGCTTCAGGCCTTGGTAGCTGAGCCACCCTACACCAGGTTCTAAAAGAACGGGGCCGTGCTTTGCACCCACCCTAAATTCCTCCCAAAGGTGGTATCAGCCCTTCACCTCAACCAAGAGATGGTGCTCCCTACCTTCTTTCTATGGCCCCACACCAACAAGGTAGCAGCTGTTCTCCATACCCTGTCCTGCAAAAGGGCCCTGTCCTATCTGCAGTGTACTCAGGGCCACCGCAAAGCCTCACAACTTTTTATTTCATACGACCCCAGCTGACTGGGGGAGGTTGTCACTAAGCGGACCCTGTCCACCTGGGTGGTGGACTGTATTGCCTTTGCCCACGATCAGGCTGGGCTCTTGAAGCATCAGGTCACGGTGCACAACATCAGGACTATTAATCCAAAAATGCTTGGTCAATGTATAAGAGTGTAAGAAGCAATCAAAACAAAAACTCACTCCAAAACAACATTAGTTTCTGATTTAAAACAATGTATCCATCTTCATGCTGATGTATAAATGCTTAAGAAATTGTATAATAAAAGTGGTAGGCAAGGTCTCAGCAATCCGGGCAAGAAGCAAAACGTGATCAAGGCGCAAGCCGAGGTCACACTGCCAAACAAAAGCCCTTTAACATCAAGGACCAAATGCCACCACCATCCCATAAATGTTAAAAATGCTCATGAAAAGTACAAAAACAGGCGACAGCCAAACCCAACCACAATTACTTAGCTTATCAAAAACAGGGGAAGGGTCCGCCGCCTGCTGCCCCGACGTCACTGTGGCGCTCACTAATGTTTTGCGATAGATATCGCTGCATCAGGGGAAATACTACAAAAGAAGAATAAACACATACCGACATCACTAAAAAGCCAGAAACCCCTAAATCCAACCCCACACACCAGATAACTACTGAAAACAGAAAAAAGGAGTAAGCTGCTTACTTGAAGAGGCGGCCCAAACAGCACTTCAATCTTGCTCTCAAAAACGCCGTGCATGCTCACACACTCATCCACATAAAACTCCCGAATATAACAGACTGCTGACGTCAGAGGACTTCCCCAGGAGATGACTCCACCCCCAGACTATTAAAGACACACCACCCAGTCGATCCGTAGGTTTAAACCCCCTGGAGCCACCGTCCCCAAGCAAAAAATGTATCGCTGTTCACAAATCAACAGGGACTGCTCCCTACTTTTCCCTTCCCGACCAGAAATCACCCGATCTAAACAAAAACATTGAAGCTCGGAAAACTGATGACACATCTCTAAACAATGGGGGACGAGGGGAGCTTCTCGGACAGAACACTTGAGTCTGCTCTTGTGCTCTATGAGACGCTTACGAAAGATCCTGCAAGTACTCCCTATGTATAAAAGACCACAAGGACACATTATCCCATATACAACGTATGTGGAGTCAAAAGAGGTCTTATGACGGAACCGATGCTTCACCCCATGATATTCAAAGTTTGAAAGTTCTCTAGAAACTGCACAGATAGAACAATGCCCACAAGGGCTGTGTCCCCATGACCGATCAGGGTCAATGGACACCGATCGTAAAGCAGACGGGCTCAAAATTTCTCGAAGATTGCGTTGGCGACGCCAAACGCATCTAACCCTCTTACCGGCCGATCCAGGAAGGGTGTCCAACACCCCTGAATGCCGCCGCAAAATGCGTTGAATAGAAAAACTAAAAGGGGTATACTTAGAAATAAAGTTGACATGTTCCCCCTCTGCCATAGGATCCCCCTTGTTCTTCGGGACCAACAGCAGAGAACGATTATTAAACAGTGCCCTCCGATAAGCATCCCGCACCACCCTGCGGCGATAACCCCTGGCTAGCAACCCATTTGCTAAACCCTGAGATTGCTGTTTAAAATCAGACAAATTGGAACAATTCCGACGGAAACGGACAAATTGGGAAAAGGGCAGACTATTATGTAAACCTACAGGATGAGCGCTCCCATAATGTAACAACGCGTTCTTGTCCGTGTGTTTCCTATGAACACGAGTCGACCATCCCGTCGCATCCCGCGACACTACTACGTCCAGAAATACAATCTGAGTGTAACTGCAAGTGCTGGTAAACTGTATATTCCTTTCACAACCATTCAACCAGCTAACAAAATCATGGAACTCAGTGACTGAACCACCCCACAAGACGAACACGTCGTCAATGTACCGACACCAAAACCGCAACTGCGCAGAAAAAGGGGAAGAAAATACCCACTGCTCTTCATATTTAGCCATATACAAATTGGCAACCGAAGGGGCGCACGTGGCGCCCATGGCAACCCCAGATAATTGATGGTAAAAATGATCCTCAAAAACAAAATAATTTTCAGAAATGGCTAAGTGGGCTAAACATTTCAGAAACTCTATCATCTCAGAGGACAAATCCCCTCTGCGATGTAGGGTCTCCTCAACCACCCCCACAGCAGCAACTTGTGGAATGGATGTATACAAAGACGCCACATCTAAAGTGGCCAACAAAACCGCTGAGGAACCCAACAAAAGCGAATGCTCCTCCAAAAGATTCAAGAAGTGCATAGTATCCCGTACATAAGCTGGCAATTCCAACAACAGAGGTCGCAAAAAAGAATCCACGAAGGTGGAGAGAGGTTCAAGGACAGTACCCCGTGTGGACACTATAGGGCGCCCCGGGGGATGGTGGAGATCTTTGTGGATTTTAGGCAAGAGGTAAAACCTAGCTATAGACGGACTACGAACCTTCAAAAATAGATATTCCTTTTTGGAGATTAACTTAGCAGACGAAGCATCCAGGGTCAATTCTTTTATCATGCCCTGTAAGCGTAATGTAGGATCTTGAGAAAGAACTTCATAAGTAGTCTGGTCGCTCAACTGGCGCTGGGCTTCACAAAGATAGTCCACCCGGGGCCAAACCACAATGGCCCCACCTTTGTCGGCATTCCTAATTACGAGGTCAGGACTCGAAGTCAACTCATTAACTGCTTGTTTTCCCCCAGGAGTTAGAGCAGAAAACACTGATCGTTCCGTCGCCTCCAGACGTTCTACGTCTTTCAACACCAATTGTTTAAAAATGGACAAAGCTGGTGGTAACTAACCAGGTGGACTCCACGTCGATTTAATAGGCAACGGTATCCGCCGCTGCATCACGTTGTTCACTGAGGCACTCTCTTATTTATTTATTTATTTAATTAACATTGTTTATATACCGCACTATTTAACATCAGCACGGTTTACAAGAAACATAGATGTCCAGTGTGGGGGTCAACACTGGACTTACATTAAAACAAGCAATTTAAACTTGGAGAACATGTAAAAACTATGTACACAACTCTTCGATATATCTATGTGTGCTGTTCAACGGTCGCTTTGGGTGTAGGGTCAGGGTTGATCGTGTGGGTATGTATGGGCTGCGTTTAGGTGATGCCTTCAGAGTTGGGAAAGCATTGAAGGAAAAGGTAGTGTTTTAGAGACTTTCTGAACTGGAGAAGGTTGTTCATGGCACGGATATTGGGCTTTAGGTTGTTCCTGCATGAAGGTGCGGCTAAGGCAAAGGCACGGTTTCTAGAGGCCTTGGTGCATTTGGTGATGGTTTTCGGGAGCATTAAGGAGTTGGTGGAGACAGATCTTCTGAGTCTGTTGGGGGGGGTGAGCTGGATAAGTTCAGTGAGGGTGCTGGCCGTGCATTTATTGATGGCCTTGAATGTTATTGTTAGGATTTTGAAGGTGACCCTGTAGCGTATTGGGAGCCAGTGTAGTGTTTTCAGGATAGGGGTGATGTGCTGCCTGATAGATGCCTGTTGGAGGGTTCGGGCTGCGGTATTCATTGCTAGCTGCAGAGGTTGTAGAGTGCACTTCGGCAGGCCGTGGAGGATGGAGTTCGCATAGTCGAAGTGGGGCATCACTAGGGACTGAAAGACTGTTCGAAAGTCGTCTGGCTCAAGTAGTGGTCTGATATGACGTAGCATCCGGATTTTGTGGTAGATTGCTTTAGAGATGTTTCCTATCCGGGCATTTAAGTTGAGATGTTGGTCAATCAACACTCCAAGGTAACGGATCGTTGTTTTTGTGAGGAGTTCGGCATCACGTACTTTCAATGAAGATGGCGGGGTGAATGCTTGGTCTCTGCTGATGAAAAGCACCTCTGTCTTTTTGAGGTTGATTTTGTGCATCTGCGAGTGTAGCCAGTCTGTGACTGCATCGAAGCATGATGATAGTTGGGATACGTCTGGGTGATCAGTATGTATTGGGGTGAACATGAGGACATCGTCGGCGTAGATTAGGCAGTTTACACCAAAAGACCTGATGATAGAGCAGATAGGCTGCATATAGACGTTGAAGAATAGGGCGGAGAGGGCGGAGCCTTGAGGGACGCCCTTTGTTAGTGGGAATGGTGTGGAGGTTGAAGTACCGGATCGAACGTGTTGCCATCTGTCATTTAGGTAAGAGCTACACCATGCAAGGGCGGTGCCATGGATGCCTTTCTCGGCAAGGCGGGAGAGCAGTAGGCCATGGTTGACGGAGTCAAAAGCGGCCGCGATGTCGAGAAAGATGAGGGCAAACCCCTGTTTGACGTTATTTAGCCCTGTTATAAGGGTGCTGAATAGAATTGTTGTTCCAGACAAGACTCTCTTGTCTGGAAGAAAAAAACACCTTCAAATGCAATTTACGAATAAAGTCCTCCAGATCAATCCGAAACTGGAACGAATCAAAAAACGTGGCTGGCACAAACGATAAGCCCTTATTAAGAACATTTAACTGATGTTCTGACAGACAAGCAGTAGATAGGTTGACCACCAAGGAGGAAGCAGGATTAGACAAAAAAGTTGATTGCATGCCTTCCTGCATTATTCGCGGGTCCTCCCACATCACCGAGGCACACCCCGACCCTTGGATCTTCCCCCGATTTCCTCCTTTGTTCTCCTGGCCTGCATCCAAAAAAGGAACCCGACCAGACCGGGTAGAGCCACCCGAAGAAGAATCATCCGTGGACTGATCAAATTCCACACGTCTCCTTGATTTTCTTTGGAATTTGCGATTGGGATTCATCCAGAGATATACATAACCGCTGGTATAATCTTCATAATCGCGTTTCAATTTGTTGGCCTTAGCCAATTTCACTTCCTGTCTGAGTTGTTCAAGTTGCTTTGACATATCCTCACTACGAGACTTGAAATTTGCCTCCGAATCTTTAAGTTTTAAATCGTCCAACAGGACTTGGGCTTCTTTGACAAGCTCCTCCAATGTGAGTTTGGCTGTATCAACAATCAGGACCATAAGGTCCAGAGAACATTTATTAAGGATACAGTTCCATTTCGACAAAAAAGCAGGATTGGAGGCAAACAGACGAGGCTCCTTGTAAACGCGTAAGCCACGCGGTATGTGCTGGCGCCGCAAATATTCAATCAGAGAAAGTCGGTGAAGTTCAGAACGAATGATGCGCTTCTGTGTGGCAACCAACTTATCCCAAGTAGCAGCTTCACCCGATACCCCCGGCTCATCTAAGCCAAAAGGGGTTGATTCAACACATAAACTGGAAATGTGATCGCTGGAAAAGCTAAAAATCTCCTTCCAGGATGAATGACCCTCCATGACTGGTAATCCAAAAATGCTTGGTCAATGTATAAGAGTGTAAGAAGCAATCAAAACAAAAACTCACTCCAAAACAACATTAGTTTCTGATTTAAAACAATGTATCCATCTTCATGCTGATGTATAAATGCTTAAGAAATTGTATAACAAAAGTGGTAGGCAAGGTCTCAGCAATCCGGGCAAGAAGCAAAACGTGATCAAGGCGCAAGCCGAGGTCACACTGCCAAACAAAAGCCCTTTAACATCAAGGACCAAATGCCACCACCATCCCAGAAATGTTAAAATGCTCATGAAAAGTACAAAAACAGGCGACAGCCAAACCCAACCACAATTACTTAGCTTATCAAAAACAGGGGAAGGGTCCGCCGCCTGCTGCCCCGACGTCACTGTGGCGCTCACTAACGTTTTGCGATAGATATCGCTGCATCAGGGGAAATACTACAAAAGAAGAATAAACACATACCGACATCACTAAAAAGCCAGAAACCCCTAAATCCAACCCCACACACCAGATAACTACTGAAAACAGAAAAAAGGAGAAAGCTGCATACTTGAAGAGGCGGCCCAAACAGCACTTCAATCTTGCTCTCAAAAACGCCACGCATGCTCACACACTCATCCACATAAAACTCCCGAATATAACAGACTGCTGACGTCAGAGGACTTCCCCAGGAGATGACTCCACCCCCAGACTATTAAAGACACACCACCCAGTCGATCCGTAGGTTTAAACCCCCTGGAGCCACCGTCCCCAAGCGAAAAATGTACCGCTGTTCACAAATCAACAGGGACTGCTCCCTACTTTTCCTTTCCCGACCAGAAATCACCCGATCTAAACAAAAACATTGAAGCTCGGAAAACTGATGACACATCTCTAAACAATGGGGGACGAGGGGCGCTTCTCGGACAGAACACTTGAGTCTACTCTTGTGCTCTATGAGACGCTTACGAAAGATCGTGCAAGTACTCCCTATGTATAAAAGACCACAAGGACACATTATACCATATACAACGTACATGGAGTCACAAGAGGTCTTATGACGGAACCGATGCTTCACCCCATGATATTCAAAGTTTGAAAGTTCTCTAGAAACTGCACAGATAGAACAATGCCCACAAGGGCTGTGTCCCCATGACCGATCAGGGTCAATGGACACCGATCGTAAAGCAGACGGGCTCAAAATTTCTCGAAGATTGCGTTGGCGACGCCAAACGCATCTAACCCTCTTACCGGCCGAACCAGTTGCTGCTGTGGGGGTGGTTGAGGAGACCCTACATCGCAGAGGGGATTTGTCCTCTGAGATGATAGAGTTTCTGAAATGTTTAGCCCACTTAGCCATTTCTGAAAATTATTTTGTTTTTGAGGATCATTTTTACCATCAATTATCTGGGGTTGCCATGGGCGCCACGTGCGCCCCTTCGGTTGCCAATTTGTATATGGCTAAATATGAAGAGCAGTGGGTATTTTCTTCCCCTTTTTCTGCGCAGTTGCGGTTTTGGTGTCGGTACATTGATGACATGTTCGTCTTGTGGGGTGGTTCAGTCACTGAGTTCCATGATTTTGTTAGCTGGTTGAATGGTTGTGAAAGGAATATACAGTTTACCAGCACTTGCAGTTACACTCAGATTGTATTTCTGGATGTAGTAGTGTCGCGTGATGCGACGGGATGGTCGACTCGTGTTCATAGGAAACACACAGACAAGAACGCGTTGTTACATTATGGGAGCGCTCATCCTGTAGGTTTACATAATAGTCTGCCCTTTTCCCAATTTGTCCGTTTCCGTCGGAATTGTTCCAATTTGTCTGATTTTAAACAGCAATCTCAGGGTTTAGCAAATGGGTTGCTAGCCAGGGGTTATCGCCGCAGGGTGGTGCGGGATGCTTATCGGAGGGCACTGTTTAATAATCGTTCTCTGCTGTTGGTCCCGAAGAACAAAGGGGATCCTATGGCAGAGGGGGAACATGTCAACTTTATTTCTAAGTATACCCCTTTTAGTTTTTCTATTCAACGCATTTTGCGGCGGCATTCAGGGGTGTTGGACACCCTTCCTGGATCGGCCGGTAAGAGGGTTAGATGCGTTTGGCGTCGCCAACGCAATCTTCGAGAAATTTTGAGCCCGTCTGCTTTACGATCGGTGTCCATTGACCCTGATCGGTCATGGGGACACAGCCCTTGTGGGCATTGTTCTATCTGTGCAGTTTCTAGAGAACTTTCAAACTTTGAATATCATGGGGTGAAGCATCGGTTCCGTCATAAGACCTCTTGTGACTCCACGTACGTTGTATATGGGATAATGTGTCCTTGTGGTCTTTTATACATAGGAAGTACTTGCAGGATCTTTCGTAAGCGTCTCATAGAGCACAAGAGTAGACTCAAGTGTTCTGTCCGAGAAGCGCCCCTCATCCCCCATTGTTTAGAGATGTGTCATCAGTTTTCCGAGCTTCAATGTTTTTGTTTAGATCGGGTGATTTCTGGTCGGGAAGGGAAAAGTAGGGAGCAGTCCCTGTTGATTTGTGAACAGCGGTACATTTTTCGCTTGGGGACGGTGGCTCCAGGGGGTTTAAACCTACGGATCGACTGGGTGGTGTGTCTTTAATAGTCTGGGGGTGGAGTCATCTCATGGGGAAGTCCTCTGACGTCAGCAGTCTGTTATATTCGGGAGTTTTATGTGGATGAGTGTGTGAGCATGCGCAGCGTTTTTGAGAGCAAGATTGAAGTGCTGTTTGGGCCGCCTCTTCAAGTAAGCAGCTTTCTCCTTTTTTCTGTTTTCAGTAGTTATCTAGTGTGTGGGGTTGGATTTAGGGGTTTCTGGCTTTTTAGTGATGTCGGTATGTGTTTATTCTTCTTTTGTAGTATTTCCCCTGATGCAGCGATATCTATCGCGAAACGTTAGTGAGCGCCACAGTGACGTCGGGGCAGCAGGCGGCGGACCCTTCCCCTGTTTTTGATAAGCTAAGTAATTGTGGTTGGGTTTGGCTGTCGCCTGTTTTTGTACTTTTCATGAGCATTTTTAACATTTATGGGATGGTGGTGGCATTTGGTCCTTGATGTTAAAGGGCTTTTGTTTGGCAGTGTGACCTCGGCTTGCGCCTTGATCACGTTTTGCTTCTTGCCCGGATTGCTGAGACCTTGCCTACCACTTTTGTTATACAATTTCTTAAGCATTTATACATCAGCATGAAGATGGATACATTGTTTTAAATCAGAAACTAATGTTGTTTTGGAGTGAGTTTTTGTTTTGATTACAACATCAGGACTATGGCAACCTCTGTTGAAAGCCTACACTCTGTCCCTATGGCAGACATCTGCCGGGCCACCACCTGGTCCTCAGGCCACACTTTTGCAGCTCACTACTGCCTGGAGAGGGAGTCCTGATGGGACAGTGCCTTCGGCTAGGCTGTACTCCATAATCTGTTTGGGGTTTAGGCAACTCCTGCCCTCCAACCCTTCTTGTTCAGGCTACCGGAGCCATGGTTCTCCCTGGACACTGGAGCCCGCAGAGTCTCTCCTCAGATTTGCTTGTGGCTGTTCACAGCTGGGCCATGTTTTTTCTACAAGTTCTCAGTAGTCTGTAGCTAGGGAGTCCCATATGTGAGGATTGACTTCCTCTTTGTTCCCGGAGAAAGCGTAGTTACTCACATGTAACAGGTGTTTTCCAGGGACAACCCTCCCTCCTCTCCTTGGAGTTGCCATACAGATTTGGCCATCTTCTTTTATCTGCTCTAGTTATGCCATCTGACTGAGTAAAATGGCACCCTTGGGCAGGAAGGGGACCACACATGCGTGGTGGCATCTCACAAAGGCTTTCTTTGAAAGCTGGGGAGATGCTTCTGCGAGGGCGCCATCGATGCCTACATCACCCATATGTGAGGACTGATTCCTGTTGCAGGTGAGTAACTATGCTTTTCTTTCAAACATCATCACATGTGAAATTATGTATAGCTCAGATGGAAATGAATTCCATAGTTTGGGTGTGGCAACTGAGAACATCTGATCTTGCAATTCTTTCAGGTGAATCATTTTTAGGAAGGCACATCTAACAACTTTATACTCTGGGATAGCAGATGGGCGCAGTGGACAATATATTCTGAGCACTGGTAATATACTTAGAGGCACCTAATGTCTATGTGCTTTAAACACAATTATCAAGATTTTGAATACAACCCGCCATTTGAAAGCCAGTGCAAATTACGGAGAATAGGTGAAATGTCGTCCCCACAGCTTAGGCCATCAATCACATAACCTGACGGACTCTACACTATTTGTAAGGCCTGAGTTTACATATGCTGGTAGTCATAGATTCAAGTTGTTACAATAATTCAATTGAGAAATAATCAGTTTGTATAACTGTACAGAAGGTATTAATAGAAAGGAAAAATCTTAGTTTCCTTAATATTCTTAATTTATATATCACCCTTTTTACCACCAATCAAATCTATTCCCCATAGTTAACAGAATATCAATAAATTTAATGTGTGCTTTTGAGTCAATGCTGACCCCTGGCAACCCAGCAGCCCCTGAGTGTTTTTGGCAAGGTATGACTGGAAGTAGATTGCTAGGCCTTTCTTTCGAGGTTGTGGAGGGGAAAGTGACTTGCCCAAGGCCACAAGGATTGCTAATGGATATCAAACCCTGGTCTTTTGATCACCAGGATGACACTTTAACTACTAGGCTACTCCTCCTTCCTCAATAATCCAATCATCAGTCTGAAATTGACTTGGTATCATTAGAGAAATTATCCAACTTAATACTTTGGCCTCTGTTTTTTCAACATTTAGTACCAATATGTTGTGGCACCTTATGGTGAAGACCACATACTATTTTAATAGCTATCCTCTGGTCCATCTCCATCATGTTTATATCTGTTTCAAGGTGTGGTCTCCAGAATTGTACACATTATTCCAAATGAGGTTTCACTGGAGACTTATTCGTTCATGCTCAGTACAAAGAGAAGCATGTTCAAATGTATGTGAATACAAATTAGTGACTGGAATAAAAAATCTTACGTTCTATGTGTATATGTGATAACTTACCCCCTAGAGTGCTAAATGGCTTACATATGGGTGCTAAATAGATGTTGAACAAAAGTGAAGACAACGCAGAATCTTGAGGAACATATGTGGTCAGTAAAACAAGTTGACTGTTTACCTCCAATTCTGACCTGCACTTTTTGTCACATAAGAAATGATTGAAGCACATTTATACTCTTCTCATGATACTCGTTGCCTTCAAGGCTAATAGAATCGTGTGATCTATAGTACTGAACACAGCCGATATATCGAGCAACACCAAAATTAATAATTTTCTCTGTTCGTATCCTTGCAAAAAACAGTCCATCAAAGATAATAAAAGTCTCTGTCCCATGATGTGGGCAGAAACCAAATTGAAATGGATTGAATCCTGAAGGTGCATCTACGAATGGAACCCTATAGGAATGCAAAGTTCCTCGAAATCTAAGTTGTAAAACACCACCCTAGAAGAAAGTAGGCAAAGGTGAGATGTGATACAAGCATTAAGATATTTAGCAATCTTTAAATATGGAAACAGAGGAAATGGCAGCAGATATAGACCATATGTCCAATCCAGTATGCACATCCATAAGAACTATTAAGTTCTACAATCCCTTCCTCCCCCTCAGAGATTGTTTGTATTTGTCCTATGCTTTCTTGAATTTAGATACAATTCTTATCTCCACCACATCTACTGGGAGGCTGTTCACAGATCCACCATTTCAGTTAAGGAAATATTTCCTCAGATTACTCCTAAGTCTAGCCCCTTTCACCTTCATCTTGTGACCCCCTCATTCCAATGCTTCCTTTTCGCTGGAAGAGGGCTATCTCCTGTGCATTTATACCATGGGAGTATTTAAATATTTCCATCATATCTCCCCTTTCCTGACTTTCTTCCAAAGCAGACATATTGAGATCTTTAAGTCTATCCCCATATGCCTTATTTTGAAGACCCACAAGCAGCTTGGGTCATGTTTTAGAGTAATAAATTTCTGAGAAAATTATGAAAATTACTCCAATCAAACTGACTTTAACAGATAAACTCAGAGGGTATTATATTTTAATGATTAACGTTGTTGCACGGATGTTGTCTCAGACTATTCGGCTGTGAATTACTGGATTGGAAGAACTCGTCATTAACACCAGCTCAGCCTTAGTACATCAATGACCACTTCCGGCAATTATGAAAACTTTCCTTTTACCCTCTCTCTTCCTTGTATCAAATTTCTAATTTCAACAATTGCTTGTACTTGCACTTATTTTGAAGACCAGCAACTATTTGAATAGCCACCCTCTGGACCATCTCCATCCTGTATATATCAGTTTCAAGGTGTGGTCTCCAGAATTGTACACAGTACTCCAAATGAGGTTTCACTGAAGATTTATACATCAACATTATTACCTGCCTTTTCCTGCTGGCCATTCCTCTCTACAAAACCAAACATCCTTCTGTTTTTTGCCATTGTCTTTTCTACCTGTCTAGACACTTTAAGATCATCCAGTATGATCATCCCCAGGTCCTGCTCCTCTTTCATGCATTGAAGTACTTCACGTCCTATAATGTAACACTCCCTTGGGTTTTTGTAGCATAAATGCATGACCTTGCTGTTTTTTTAGCATTAAATCTTAGCTGCCCAATTCTTGACCATTCTTCAAAGTTCACCAGATCCCTCCTCATATTGTCCACATCTTCCAGGGTGTCTACCCTCTTTCAGATTTTGGTATCATCGACAAAGATACATACCTTTCCAAACAGATCTGCTGCAGCGTCACTTACATAAATGTTAAAAAGAAAAGGAATAAGAAATAATCACTATGGAACATCATTGGCAATGTTTCTATCTTCAAAGTGAGCTCCATTTACTACTACCCTCTGGTACCTCCCATTCAACTAGTTTCTTATCCTGTCGGTCACTTTAGGGTCCATCACAAAAGCACTCAGTTTGTCTATAAGTTGCCAATGTGGAAGGCATTAAAGGCCTTTTTGAAATCTAAGAATGCTCTTACCCGATCATTTCTCTGGTCTCGCAATCAATCAGATTTGTCTGACAAGACCTACCTTTAGCAAAGCCATGTTTTCTACAGTCTTATAATCCCTTGATTTCCAGAAATCACACCATTCTCTCCTTTAGCAGAGGTCACCACAGAGGTCAGACTAACTGGTCTGTAGTTAGCAGCCACTGCCTTACTTTTCTGTTTATGAACAGGAGCCACATGTATCCATCTCCAGGCCTCCTAGATCATTCCAGACTCTTAAAAAAAACATTGAAAAGGTCAGCCAGTGGAGCCACCAGTGCATCCCTAAGTTATTTCAATGCTCTCAAATGAATCCATCACTTCGTGCAGCTTTAGTTTAGCTAGTTCCTCATGAACACAGTCTTCTGAAAATAGTTAAGTTCTATCTCGCTTCCATTCCTGTTTGTTTGTTTTCTGAGGACCCATTCTAGGCCTTTCATCTGTGACTATAGGAGAGAAATATTTGTTATACAATTTCGCTTGATCCTTATCAGCCTATACATATTCCTCCCCTTCACCCTTTGCATTTCTTTCTGTCACTAACATACCTGAAAAAAGGGTCTTGTCCCCATGTTTTTTCTTCCATTAGCATTTTTGCTTTCCTGACTACTTTAGCAGTTCCCCTTAGCTTCTCCAGATATTGTTTGTCTTTTTTTTCTGTGATCTCTTATAGTTTATGAAGGCTAACCCCTTTTTCCTTACCTTTTCAGCTACAGTACTTCTTTTGAAAACCATAGAGGCCTCTCTTTCCTCTTACGTTTATTTACTTTCATAACAAAAGAGGTTTGTTGCCCTTAAAATATCTCCTTTCAGTTTTGCCCACTATTGTTCTACTTCCAGCAAATATTTCCATCCAGCTAATGTCTCTACTACTACTTGTCATTTGTATAGCACTACATTGTATACGCAGGGCTGGACATATACACGCAAGAGACAATCTCCAGGAACAAGCAGGAATGAGTCTTCACATATGGGTATTGTCGGTACCGACGGAGCCTGCGCGGGAACGCTCCCCAGCGTCCAAAAGGAAAGCTTTTGGGAGCATCCCACAGCGCCTATGCGCTGCCTTCCCGCCTTTCCTAACCGCCTCTCTCCAGTTCTTCTTTTCCGCGGAGCCCGCAGGTCGTGTTCCTGTCCACCGCTGAAGAATTTCTTTATTTTCTTTTATTTCTTTGGTCGTGTGTCTGCCTTCTTCGACACCGGACCGGTACCGCCGGTCTTTCTTTCTTTATTCTTAAAAAAAAAAAAAAAAATTACTGTTGTTCTCACTTCAGTGCATTTTTTCTTTCTTCGGCCTTAGGCCTAGGAAGATTTTCCTCATGGAAAAGCCCGCCTCCGGGTTTAAAAAGTGCACGAAGTGCAGCGGCACTATTTCTGTCACCGACACCCATGAATGGTGTCTAAAATGTTTAGGTCCTGACCACTCCATTGCGGATTGTGAGTCCTGTTCCATGATGTCTAAAAGAGGTCTACAGAATCGAGCGGCCGAGCTCAGTACCCTGTTTCCCTCTGATGCAGCTTCGGTGGCATCGACGTCTTCCAGGGCTTCTTCTTTCTCCCATGGATCTCAGGTAAGGTGAAGCCCATACCTTTGGAAGAGCCCCTCCTTTCCTCAGAATCTTCCCCAGTTCCTAACAAATCCCAAACCCTCATCTCTGCACCGTTGTCTCATCCACGCATTGAGACTCCGGAGCTCTGCCTGCCTTTTGGGTCCTGCGCGTGGAACGAGAAGCATTTCGGAGAATGCTGCCCTGGAAGCTCTGGATTTCAACTTCCTACCTAAAAGCCTAAATTTAGCCTTCAGAACCTCCCTACCACATTTTCCTATGTCATTGGTACCGACATGTACCAGGACAGCAGACTCCTCCCAGCACTATCTAAGACCTTATCTAAGTGGCGCGTGAGGTCCACTACCTTCGCACCAGGCAGGCATGTTGCCAGGCGATCCTCACGTCCATCAGCCACCCAGCTATCTACATGCCTAATGATCGAATCACCAACTATAACGGCTGTCCTAACCCTTCATGGGCACATGGCCCTGGAAAAACTTCCTCGGTGTGAGAGGGTTTTACATCACCTGGAGGACAGGTCCTAGTTACAGGATCACTTCCTGCCACACCAGGTGATGCTCTCCTGTCACGTGACCTCTCTCCTCCATGGAAACAGGGATGCTGCCAGACTGGAGGTGGGACTTCAGGACCATATCACTGTAGGTCTCGTCTATGTACCTCTCTGTCTTTCTTATGTTTTCCAAGTCTGCTGCTCTAGCAGCAGACTTGGAAAACGAGAACGGACTCGTTCCCTGAGAGCAAAGAGCTCCTTGCACCTAGTGCACACGTAAGACCTCTCACCAACTGGGAGAAAATCATACATGTGACACTCAATGCAAAAGACTGGATAGCCCCCATCTCGCTGCTGGACTGCTGTCTGCATCTTAGTTTTAAGCTTGTGTTTAGATCTTTAAGTTCTTTACTTACTAAGGGTTGCTATGGATATTTATACTAATAAAACTGTACCTAATACGTTTAATATACCTTGTTCACCTGAAGCTTAATTAATCTCAGGTCCTTAGTGTATGACTGATTTGGGTAATGAGCTTCACCTGAGAGCACCTCCTTTCTTTTAAGATGTGTAAGTACCTATAAAGCTACGATTACCCTAGGGCTGGGTGAGTGTTGGGGATGGAGGGAAATAACACTTATTAAAAGAGGACTGCTACACAGTACCCTTTCCTGATGCTAGGCCCTGAGTGACTATTAAATTTAAACTACAAGCTCTCTGCTCGGTTCCAAATTTAACCAGAAAGCTCTCTTCTGTGTTTTAAATTTAAACTAAAAGTACTTTGCTGATACAAGGCCCCGAGTGACTATTAAATTTAAACTACAAGCTCTCTGCTGGGTATGAAATGTAACCAGAAAGTTCTCTTCTGTGTTTTAAATTTAAACTTAAACTGCTGCTACTGGGCCCTGACTGATTTAACCAAAAATAGTGGGTTCACACATTAATTAGCTTTAATACAAAGAATTCCTTTCAGAAAATTCCCAGAAGTATATACTCACAATTGCAGATCTCTCTCCAGAAGTAACAATCCCCTTTTCTACTCCTTCAGGACTCTGATTTTGATATTGATTTTCTGATTTTGTCACCTTACATACAGACCCAACTCAATCACTAGCAATTGAGGACAATATGGCCATCTTCGCTTATTCTGAGGATCAAATTAACCAGCTCATACAATGTTCAGCTTTATTTGATGAGGTTCCTCTCTGCTCTCGCCTGCTCTCCTATTTGGATCCAACTTCGTGGTGCCACCATGACACAATATCTTAAGTCTCGCATGATATCGAAGGGCCTCAGGATGCTTAAACCACCCAAAATGTTTGCTGATGACAAGGTCTTTCTTACTAAATAGAACAGCATTTTGAACAAGTGCAGTTTAGATCTCATTGCTTTATTGATAGAACGACTATCTACTGAGCAAGAACTTATTACTGGTCAACTCTTACTTGCAGAGGAAAAGGTTAAAGCGGATCACTCATTACGGGGTCAATATGATGAGGTTATACAACAATCAAATTCCTTTTATGATTATTTACGGGCTTTAAAGGTTAAAAAATTCAATCGTGACAAAGCTGATTATGAACAAGATAGGGTATATACATGGAGTTATTCCATGAGTTTTTGACAGCGGGTTACTTTTGATACATCTTCAGAGGAGACTGATTCTAGTGCTTCATCTGATAGGAACCATAGATTTATACCTTTGATTGATCCCTTGACAAATTCCAAACAGGTTTTTCACAGACCTTACCAAGCAGGGCGTTGGAGGGGTCCACCTTCCGTTCTCGACGGTGGTAAATCTGGTCTTCCACCCTTTGACAACCATTCAAGAGAGAGTTTTAAATCTTGGCTTGTCTTTTGTGCCTACTGTCACTTATGATCCTTTCAAGATTCGTCAAGCCTTCTATAGATTTTTTTGTAAATTACAAGTGATTCACTTTTTTGCTGAAACATCTTCTGCCAGTACAGACAATTAGTCATACAAAATGGCTGAGGGTTCTCTAGAGGGTGAGGAGGTAGAATAACTGATAGGGTTGGGGAACTATCGTCAGCAGGTGTTATCATAGCACATAGCCATTTGTTAGGGAGAGATCTGGGGGTGGAGAAAACACTATAGCATATTTTAGTTTAAATTTTCTGGCCCGGTGTCCATAAGCAGGTGCAGTTGCATTGCCAGTCATGCTCCACCTGTCAACTTCACAACCCCACCAGAGTCAGACCTGCCCAATGCCTATGCCCATCATTGAAATCCCGTTCAAAAGAGTGATCATGGATCTGGAAGAGCCCCTGGAGCAAACCACCTGAGGTAATAAGTATAGTTTAGTCATACTGGACTACCCTACCAGATATCCGGAAGTCATCGCTCTGAGAAATATGATCACGAATGCCCTCTGGAAAATCTTTTCTTGATTGAGAATACACAGTGAGATCTTCACAGACCAAAGAACAGCCTTTGTATCCAGGGTGATGAAGCAAGTGTGTGCCTTGGTGAAGGTTAAGATTCTGGGAACATCAGTATATCGCCCACAAACAGATGGCCTCATTGAACGATTCAATAAACCTCTGAAGCAGATGTTTGAAAGGTTTGTGAAGGAGGATGGGAAGAACTGAGACATTCTCCTACTTTACTTGATGTTTGTCATTTGCGAGGTGCCTCAGAATTCCATTAGGTTTTCACCTTTTGAACTGCTCTATGGAAGAGGGCCAAGAGGCATATTAAATATGGTGAAGGAAACTTGGGAAGAGGAACCCCGTCCCGGTCATAATCTGATAGAGTACATCATACAAATGCAAGTCCGACTAAAGAAAGTTGGAGAGGTGGCCAGACTCAGCCTGGGAAAAGCCCAGGCCAAAGGCTACAGCCAAGCAGCCGTGTGCTGCACCTTCCAACTAGGCAACAGAGTCTGTCTTGCTACCCTCATCTGAGAGCAAATTACTCTGTAAATAGCAGAGACCTTATGAGGTGGAAAAGGAAATGGGGCCAGTTAGCTACAAAATTGCTCAGCCAGATAAACGAAAGAAGTACAAAATTTACCATATTAATTACTGAAAAAGTGGACTCCAGTGACGACTATGGTGGTACCGGAAGATTTTGGGTTGGAAACTTCATTCCTGTCTGATCCAGCTCAAGTCACGATTGGAGACCAACTCTCCGCGGCCCAGAGAGGAAACCTAGAGAGTCTGATCCACCGAAACCTAGAGGTATTATCCACCTGCCCGAATGAACCCCCCTCACTTATCATTAAATCATTATTGACCCTGCGGTGGTTATCCGACAGCAATCCTATCGAATTCCAGAGGCCCAGTGACAGGCCGTCGCCAAGGAACTTGAGGAAATGCTTAACCTGGAAGTTATTGAAGAGTCTATGAGTGAATGATCATCCCCCATCATCTTAGTTCCCAAACCAGACAGAAGCATCAGATTCTGCACTGACTTCCAAAAAGTCAATGCTATTTCTAAGTTGGAAGCGTATCCATTGTCCCGAGCAAATGAGCTAATCAATAACTCGATGGAGCATGCTTTATCGAGTTGACCCTGGACTTGACCAAGTGATACTGGCTGCCAAGGAGAAAACTATTTTTTCGACACTGCAAGGCTTGTTCCAGTTTACCGTACTACCATTTGGATTACACGGGGCTCCAGCTTTGTTTCAGCACCAGGTCAATCGCCTGCTGAGGCTGCACAAGGAGTATGCAGCTGCATACCTTGACGTCATCGTTATCTAGAGAAAAGACTGGGCCGCCCATCTAACCCAGGTACAAGCTGTGATGACCAGCCTATGAAAAGCCGGATTGATGGCTAGCCCCAAGAAGTGCTTCCTGGGAGGCAGGACATCTAATACCTGGGCTACTTAATCGAGAACAGCCAGATAAGAACTCAACTACGGAAGGTGGATGCCATTGCTCAGGTCCCCACTCCAAAGTTGAAGAAAGATGTTCGGGCCTTCCTTGAATTAGTTGGCTATTACTGATGGTTTATCCCTAACTTTGCAGAGATTGCGGAGCCATTAACTAATCTTCAGAAGACAGCTTCCAAGCAGACTCAGTGGTCACTGGACTTGTACTAGGCCTTCCAGCGTCTCAAGGAGGCCATGTACTCAGCACCTATCCTGATTAGCCCTGATTTCTCTCTACCATTTACTGTACAAATAGATGCCTCGGACGTGGGCTTGGGAGCCGTTCTGGCCTAGGAAGTCAGGGGTGAAGAGCATCCTGTAGCATTCATCATCAGGAAGCTGCTCCCTCAGGAAAAACCCTATACAGTACTGTGATCGAGAAGGAAGCTCTAGCTGTCAAGTGGGCACTTGAAACCTTCAAGTACTATCTGCTGGGCCATCCATTTATATTAGTTATGGACCACCAACCCCTCAAATGGCTGATTCAACATATGGAGTCCAACAGCCGTATTATACAGTGGTTTCTGATTCTCCAGTCCTACCGGTATCAAATCCGCCACAGGGTGGGTTGGGCCCACCTGAATGCTGACTTCATTTTCCAGGTGGGGGACCCAGGTGTGGGAGATGCTCAACAGGGCATGGTTGAGCTGAGGGGGGGAGGGTATGTGACGGGGTATATAGGAAGTTACCCATTTCTTTCCAAAGTGATTATCAGCAGTTCACCTTAAAAGTGTCTACAGCTCAGAGCTCAGGGCTGTGAGGGCGTGACTCAGACAGAGGGATTAAGAAGCCAGCTGTGTGCAGAAGGGAGGAGAGGCCCTGACCACAGAAAGCTCCTTCTAAGCAGTGCTGGGAGAGGAGTCTGGCTGTAAGGTAGGCAGTTCAGGAGGTGGGCATCATATTTACAGACATTGAAGTCCAGGTGACTGTCTGGACTTTGTACTGAATGAATCCTGTACTTTAAATTGTGGCTTGGGGTTAGAGCACTGAGAACCAGCCTTGTGAAGCTAACAAGCTGGGAATGATTGCAGGACCACTGCAGGGAAATAGGTGTTTTTTGTTTAGTTCTGAACTGTTGTGTGTCTGATATTTTAAAAGCCCCCTTGCCACTGCATGCCACGCTATACCTCACAGAAGCAGTTTACAAGATTTAAAATAATTTAAATCAAATACTAATTATAGGAAAATGAATGCTATTTTTAGACAGGAAAGAAAGAACACAGATTGAACTCACCCTTATTTATGTATTTAACATTTCTTATATACTGCCTTTCATGATATCAAGGTGGTTTACATTGAACAAACTGAAATTACATTGAACAGGGCATTATAACTTGGAGATAATTATTTTACAGGGAACATGGGCAATGGAGGGTTAAGTGACTTGCCCAAGACCACAAGGAGCACCTGTGGGACTAGAAACCCCAGTCCTTCCGGCCCAAGGTTGCTGTCCTCTAGTGGGATTTGAACCCCTGACCTTCCGGCCTGAGGTAACTTGCCCCAACCACTAGGCCACTCCTCCCTCCATAAAAAGAAATAACTTGGACACCCAGGAGATGCAGACTATCTAGTAAATGAGCCCCAAAAAGGACATGCTTATGGACCTCCCATACAAATCTGCTACTCTTGCTAGATTGCTTCAGATGCACAGATTAATAATCTCAACTAAGTGGCATTTTGCTTTTTGCCTGGTCATTTAGTTCCAAGAATTACGTGGCACGCCTGCTTACTTTGCCATTAGCCTCAGAAACAAACGGGGCATAGTCCCTGATGCGGCGATATTCCATAACTCGGAAACCATGTACATGCCTTTTCAAGAAGGTGTGTACTGTGCTGGTAGCTGTAGCTGGTGGTATGGTAATTTGTTTTTATTACACATTTGTACAAAAGGCTTCCCGATATCGTTTTATAGATTTCCACTGAGTGTTGTCTTGATTTGATTTAGCTCCTTCCCTTATCTCCCCAGATCTCAATCACAGCAAGAAATCTGGGATAATTCTACAACTCCGTTCATGCCAAGTTTATAAATGATCGTTACCAAAGTCGTATGGCACAAATAACCTCATAAAACAGTCCTTACATCATTCCTAAGTTGTGATTATTTTCTGTTTTGATGTGAAAGAAAATGATAAACGAGTTTCTTGAGAAATAAGACACAAGTATCCATGAAGTTTCCTTTTTCAGATTTTTTTATTAAAGTCAATATAAATCATAATAAGCAGAATATCATTAGATATAAAGGAGTTGGTGAGGGCCTGTTGTAACAGTGCATCTTCTCATCTTTTACAGCTTGGATCATCCTCCTCTGTGCCTTTTACATCTATATTCTCACAACTGTTCATGACTGTTGTGGTTCCTCTTATCATTGGTCAGGTAAGGAATTGTTGTTGAATGGGGCTAGGAGGTTGTAGGGCGTATTACGGTGACTAGACCGATGACCATAAGAGGCAGCTTTCTAAAAAAACGGAATGATGATGCTGTCGTAGACAAGCAGAGGCTTGAGACTCTTAGAGAAAACATTTTTAACGGGTCTCCTAACTCGTGCCACAAACACATGCACAGATTATGCCAATTTTCAATAAGAAAATGTGTGTGCTTTCCCTTCGAAAATTACCCCACAGAAAGCACACACGCACGCACATTTACACCTGCTCTTTGATGCACACAAGCTTCCTGTTTTATTTTGCACACACATGCACGTGTCCTTGCACTTAAAATGCTGTTTTACCCATGGAAAATGCCTTTTGAAATGACCCATTAACCATGTCAGAGAGGGTAAGACCGTAATGGAGGAGAAACAAAAGAGGCAAACCGAGCCAGGCAAACCATTAAACGAGACCAAGTGGTCGCCTAGATCAGCAGTAGCTTCTAAGGAGTGGCAGAGAGCAGCAGCAGTCAAAGCAAAGCAAGAAATCCTAACCCAAAGAGCCATCAGCACGTTCCTTTACCTGCAAGGAGAGCGGGCGTACACATACATCCAAAGCAAAGCAAGAAACCCTAACCCAAAGAGCCATCAGCACGTTCCTATCTCCAGGAACAAGCAGGAATGAGTCTTCACATATGGGTACGTCGGTACCGACGGAGCCTGCACAGGAATGCTGCCCAGCTTCCAATCAGAAAGCTTTTGGCAGCATCCCTCGCGCCTGCGTGCTGACTTCCCGCCTTCTCCAGAGCCTCTCTTCAGTTTTCTTTTTTCCGCGGAGCCGGCAGGACGTCCTTCCTGTCGCCGCAGAAACTTTTCTTTTTACTTACTTAATTTCTTTACTTTTTTGTTTTCTTGTGGTCGCGGCTGTATTTCCCGCCGCCACCGGTACCGCCGGTGGATTTTTGCCTAAATTCTGAGAAACTTTTTCTTCAGTTTTTTCTGCCTTAACTTGTTAGGCCTACCAGGCCTCAGGGAGCCTTCTTTTCCTAAGAAGTGCATTCGATGTGGAAACACTTGTTTCCTTTTTAGACTCCAATAACTGGTGTCTCAACTGTGTGAGTCCTGACCCTTTTTCCCCTGACATGTCAGGAGATATTTTTGTGAGGAAACCTTCAGTTTTTAAAGTTTCCCTCAATGCCGTTTTTTCCTCGGCAGTGAGGGTACCCGGTTTCTCCATTTCACAGGATCAGGTAACCCACAAACAGTCTGTTAAGACTAGTCAATGCTTGAGTGGTATGTCCCATGCCCAGCATGGTGACGG
Organism: Ichthyophis bannanicus; assembly: GCA_033557465.1. NCBI lineage: Eukaryota > Metazoa > Chordata > Amphibia > Gymnophiona > Ichthyophiidae > Ichthyophis > Ichthyophis bannanicus. The sequence continues at coordinate 1,760,066,161 of CM066032.1, read as the reverse complement.
CTCCGGCCTTACCCTCAAGAATCCATTGGCATTACCCCTGCGGGAGTCTATGGGCTCCAAAGCGTTAAAGGGGTTTCAGGTTGTTCCTGGGGCTCACCCCTCACAGAACATACCTGAGCCATGCTCGGGGGTGGTATCCGCTTCGAGCGGTACCGATCCCCCGGCATCGGCACCGGTGTCGAGTGTTCCACTCTTCACCAGGGATCGTCATCTGGCGTCCTTGGTACCTTCGGGGCCGATCAATACGCTTCAGATTGACTTCCCTCGATCCCCACCGTGTCCGGTGGTGGTATCCGCTTCGAGCGGTACCGATACCCCGGCATCGGCACTGGTGTCGAGTGTTCCACTCGCCACCAGGGATCGTCCTCAAGCGTCCTCGGTACCTTTGGGGCCGATCGATACGCTACGCATGGACATTTCTATATCCCAGCCATGCTCGGAGACGGTACCGCCATCGAGCGGTTCCGATGCCCTGTTTCTCGCAGGTGGGTATCATCGGGTATCCTCGGTACCTTCGGGACCGATCGATGTAACCCAGACTGATACTGCCACTGACGTCGGTACCCTCGAGGCATGCATCGATAGACTCGCTTCCATCGATGCCGAGTCTTGAATCGAATTCTAGTCTCGAGGACTGGGTACCGACGCGTCCTGGAACCAACTCCGCTCACTTCCAGATAAGCAGTTCCGCAGATCCTAGCTATAACTCTAAACTCATGATCTCGGTACCACTGCAGCAGTCCCCGATGACAACTTTGACCGCTGGTCCTGTATCACAATTGATGTCGATGCCTCTGTTGGAACCGATACCTGGCATTGCTGATGCAGTACCTACTGCCTCTGAGTTAACACGCCAGTATCCCGGTCCATCTACTACGTCTCTTGCTTCACACCATGGTACGTCCTCTGGTGCTCAGCCTCTTTCTTTGGCCTTACCAGGGATGGTTCCCATAGGGGATCAGTCTTTTCAGACTTTTCTCCGAGACATGGCAACCTTTCTTAATATCTCTATCCCTGGTTGTGCTCATACTCATAGCCCACCGGCACAAATGGAAAATATCATGCTTCCTTTACATCCTGCTCTGCAGGATCTCCTTCTGAGGGTTTGGAAATCACCCTTACCGCTTCCTCTAGCTTCCACAGCTACTGAGGTTCGGTACCGAGTGCCTCCCTCTCCAGGATTTCAGAAGCCGCAACTTCCTCATCGTTCCCTGGTAGTACAATCAGCACTGAGGAAGGCTAAGAGCAAGAAGATGCATTCTTCTTATCCGCCAGGTCGTTCTTCAAGAACACTCGATGCTTTTGGTCATCAAGCCTTCCAAACATCTATGCTGGCCTCCAGAATTCTTTCATATATTTTCCACATGAGTCTAACACTCTAGGAGGTCACAGAGAAATTGTCTCTCTTGACCCCTTTTTTGCCAGAGCTGAAGGCTACTGATTATTCCTTGCTCATCAATCATAGCCGGAATATATCCTGGTTTCTGTCTCGTGCTTCTATAGACTCTTTTGAGTCTATTAGCAGATCCTCTGCTATTGCCATTGCAGCATGTCGCAGAGCCTGGCTCGAAGCTTCAGACTTGAATAGACGGGCACAAACTATACTGGCTCATTCTCCTTGTACAGGAGACGGTCTTTTTGGTAAGGAGGCTTTACGTCAGGTTGCTCAATGCTCCACTGACTCTCCTTCCACTACAGACCATTCTAAGCCATCCCATTCTTCGAGGGGTAGGAAATGTCCTACCAAACCTTCTTTCCCTAAGAAAAGAAAGTTTCATTCCTCTCCTGCCCATCATTCAGAGGTACCTAAGCAAGGGACACCTCAGCCTAGTCTGAAGTCCTCCAGCTCTGGCCACTCTCAGCATTCCCAACAACCATAGGGGCTGAGAATTATAGTCTGCAGTTCACTTCTACCTATTAGAAGTTGCTTCACTGTGCTTTTCTTTCTCAGTGTACTAAGATGTCGGAACATTCTTGTTCAGGGACTACGCACTTCTCCTCCTTTACTCTCTAGAGGAGCAGTTACTACTATCCCCTGATAGTTCTGTCCCACTTTGAACATTTTTTTTCCTTCAAGTTGCACTTACCCTGAGGGTACGTCACCCTCCACTTACTTGCCTACCCTCTCTACAGGACTTCTTCCTGGTTGAGAGGTACCATACTGAGAAGCTTCTTAGCACGCTTATTCCTCAGAAAGAGACAGGAGATGCCTCCTCTCCTCCCTTGTCTCTTATTCTTAAATGGGCACAGTACAATCTCTCTGCTGGTTTCTATCACCAGCTGTGCCTGCAGGAGTTACAATGATTGTGTTACTGGTACTTTTTAGTTCCAGTCCCTTGTTCCAAGGTTTATCTAGCCTCAGTAGTGATTCCAGGCTGCTCCTCAGCTGTCTTGGATCCTCCTACTTTTTGGCTTTTTCACAATCTTCCTCCATCTCCTCTCTTAGGATATGGCAATACCACTGACTTCAGTCAGTTTATCTCCTCTTTCTCCTGCACAATGCTCTCTGCACTCTCAGAGAAGCTTTCTACTATGAGGGCCTTATTTTAGAGCATTGACCTTATCTCTGAAGCTATCAGTAGGGAAAAGCTTAATTCCTTCCCATGCCTATGAGGGTTCTCCAAACCCTCTGGTCTGGGCTGTTGGTATGATATATAAGTTCTTCTGCGTGAAGATCCAAGGCTGATGTTTACGCATGCTCCCTCTGGGTCCCTCCAGCAGGTCCCTCTGATATCTTCTTGTGTTGCTGAACATCTGCCAGGTCAGTGTTCTTTGCAACTCCCGCCTTGTTCTTTACAGACTGATATCATCATCTGTTCTCACGCAAACATCATATTATCTTACTGGATTCCCTCAATCCATGGAAATAGATTCTTTACACATATCCCAAGTGGGTTCACCCTCTTGTGGAGCAGAGAATCTTTTCTTTTATATTCCCCGTATACAACTATGGGGCTGGGTGGTAGATATGTATCTTCAATCTCTATCTTGTATGTAGCATCTCCATATATGTCTACATACCTATCTCATTACCCTGGTGGTGCAATTCCATGCCCCACCAATGTATATATATTTTGATACATTTCTCCACCCATATCCTAATATACACATATGGACATATGTATATATATATATATATATATATATATATATATATATATATATATATTCCATCCACATATATATATATATATATCTGTATATATATGTGTCTGTTGGAGGGCTTCTCAAGGGTTGATATGTCTTACACACTATAACCCTTACTGTCTATACTAAATGTTTTACCTTCTAGAGGGTTTAGACAGTCTATCGCCCTACTTGCATACCATATTATGATGCAGGAACTGTTAGGCACCAATAACTACTGTGGTGCTAACATCTTCCATTTTTTCTTTAAGTCCTTGAAGCATCAAGCTTCAATATTTTTTCCTATCTCTCGCCAGCTAGGAAAAATAGTGTACATCTTTATCTTGAGTAGACAACTGTTCTCCTTGGGAATAGGGGTTTTTTCCACTCCCCTTCTTCCTGCCAGGACTGGGCTAGTTCTCTACCTCCGTCAGTCTTCTTCCTTTAGCCTTCATTGTTAATGACTTTATGCCTAAAGGAGTTTTCAGCTTTTTCCCATAAAGCTTTCCATTGAAGACCTGACGTCTAATCCTACCCAGTTGACACCTGGATCATCGGCTACCTCCAGGTCTGGACCTTCATCCTCACTGCTGTGAGGTCACTTTGAAGATTCCGCCACTGCTTATCCAGTAGACTCCATCATGCTCTCAACTTCCTACGATTCAGTAGGTAAGCTGCATATTTTAAGTGTACATTAAATGTGCTTAATGTTACTTATCATATATACCAAGGACTTCTCCCCTATAGTCCTTGGCTATGCTGTTTCTTTCCTCACAGCTCCTTTATTGTCAACTCCTGCCCTCCATCCCACGAAGGATGCCGGGAATTCCTGGAGACAAAATGCATGCCTGGCCGAGGCCTCTGCATTTTTATGGATCTCCCCTGGCATCCCTAGCTAGGGAGTCCCCATATGTGAAGACTCATTCCTGCTTGTTCCTGGAGATAGCACAGTTACTTACCTGTAACAGGTGATCTCTGGGAACAGCAGGAATTAGTCTTCACAACCCTCCCACCTCCCCTGGGAGTTGCATCTCTTTATCTTCTTCCTTTCTCTCCTCGCCTTTGTCTCAGCTTTGAAACTCAACTGAAGAGAGGCTCTGGAGAAGGCGGGAAGTCAGCGCGCAGGCGCAAGGGATGCTGCCAAAAGCTTTCTGATTGGAAGCTGGGCAGCATTCCCGTGCAGGCTCCATCGGTACCGACGTACCCATATGTGAAGACTAATTCCTGCTGTTCCCAGAGATCACCTGTTACAGGTAAGTAACTGTGCTTTACCTGCAAGGAGAGCGGGTGCACACATACATCCAAAGCAAAGTCGAATATTGAAAAGTATGATATCCAACTATACCTTCTTACAAGATTGTTGGGTGGGGTAAGGCTGAAGGTTCACCTACTAGGGCATCCAGTACCCTTGCACCAGCACTGGAGACAGACAATTCATAATGGAAAGAAGTCTACCCGTTTAAAGAGCCTTATCAAAGATAAAGGACTGCTTAAGCCCTCTGCTTTGGTCGTGATTTATTTATTTTATTTATTTACATTCTCTTATATACCGCGCTATTCTGCATCAGTGCGGTTTACATTGAACAAACTGAAATTACATTGAACAGGGTATTATAACTTGGAGATAACTATTTTACAGGGAACATGGGCTATGGAGGGTTAAGTGGCTTGCCCAAGACCACAAGGAGCACCTGTGGGACTAGAAACCCCAGTCCTTCCGGCCCAAGGTTGCTGTCTTCTAGTGGGATTTGAACCACCGACCTTCCGGCCTGAAGTACCTTGCCTCAACCACTAGGCTACTCCTCTACTCCGATTCTAGGTCGAGATGTTATGCCTGTAGGTCTCCCCACAATGCGCAGCATGGCTCTTCATTCTACGTAAAGGATAAAAGCATTAGAGGATAGGCTCTATTTCTGGATGAAACGAAGTTCTTGAGAAAGAACGAAGATCTTCAGAAAAAGTCCTTATTATCTTGACCTTAGATAAATACTGTATACAGGTCAATATTTAAACACCTCCATCGGCATTTTTTTTTTTACCCATAGCATTTAAATAATTCATGGATATTCACCATTGACATCTGGATTGCAGCCAACGCTGAATAATCTTGCAGTGTGGCTACTGCCTGCGTTATCCAGACAGTGGTGATATTCAGCCCACTACCCAGATGCCTATCCCCATATTTCTCTATACTTAGTTGTATCTTTAAGAATATGTTCTTTGATTGAGAAGTGATTTTACAGTAACTCTGTGCTAGCGGAGGACTCAGACTTCAGCAAGAAGGATCACTGTTGAGAAAGAAAGGGACTGAGCTAGTTTGAAAGACATGCTGCTGATTTCTGTACCCCCTTCACACCTACGTCTCCAAAAGCAGTTGTACCCTACTGCTTCTGACAGCCATAGCAGGGGGTCAACAGTAGTAAAGCTGGTTAATTGCTAAGCATTTCCAAAGGGAAGAGAATAAATTACGCTCGCCAGGTTTTGCTGAATACCTTCACGTGGTGACCCCTTTTTACTAAATGTACATCAAATCCTGGCAAGGAAACTGCTAAAATTAAAGTATGAAAGAAAAAAAAAGAAATACTCATACCGGCCCCATTCCACCCAGGATAAAAAAGTGCCCACCTTTAGCATAAGCACTAAGGCTAATGCGGTAGCAATGGTGCATGCACTGCAGGTGAAGATAACATCCCTACTGCAGAAGATATAGGCCACGGTGAAGCTATTCATGGACCCTCTGCAGCAGGAGATAGATCACAGAAGTTAATGAAAAAATTAAGAGGACTTAACTACAAGATAAAGAGGTAGCATGCTGCAAATTTTATGCTACAAACTCTTTATATAAATCAAGAGTATGCAGTGAGAGACTGCCAAAAACTGGAATAAAGACAAAGAAAGTCTGAAAGCTGCTACAGTGTAGGTATTAAGACAAGCATTAGTTGTGTGCCTTACCCGATGGATTATGATTAGAATTCTCTGCAGCATGCACTTTAACTTTTGTGCTCTGCTTGGCCTACACGGTGTCGATAAGTTCTGCCCATGTTATGCAGTCAGCTACCAGCGATCAACTGGAGATGATTTAAACTGCTACTTCTTTTGAGGTACACCACCTCAAATGTGCCACTGAAGGGGCGCTGCCAAAGGGGTAGGTCACGTCATTTTTATTATAAACTGTGATGTTTGTTGATTCTTTTTTTCTTATTCATGTTTAGAATGTTTCATCCTGTCTCCTCCAACCTATTTAGAAACCTTCATACTATTGATCCCTTGACTCTCCTCCACCATTTCTCCATCTCTTTCTTTCACTTTGTCATCCAAGTCTGTCGACGAGGCAGTAACCTCCTATAATGCTGCACTCTCCTCAGTCCTGGATGCCCTCGCTCCACCCACCCCACGTCCTGTGAGACGTTCTGCACCCCAGCCCTGGCTCTCATCCACTACCTGCTATCTGTGCTCCTGTGCCCGTTCTGCTGAGCGTGCTTGGCTCAAATCCCACTCCCTGGAAGACTTTCTACACTTCATATTCATGCTTGCCTCCTTCCAATCAGCCATAGCTCTTGCCAAACAAGACTATTATGTCCACCTGATTAACTCTCTTGCCTCTGATCCTCGCCGTCTCTTTACTACTCTCAGCTCTCTCCTCAGAGTGCCTCCGCTTCTGATCCCTCCCTCCCTCCCTTTCTGCCCAAATCCTGGCTGACTATTTCCATGACAAAATCCACAAGATCACCCTCGAATTCCCCACAAACTCGGCTATTTCCCCTCCTCCCCCTCTCCATTCCCAACTCTCCCCCCCCTCCCCCGGTCCCTTGCTACCCTCTCTTCCTTTCCTGTCATCTCTGAAGAGGAAACTGCACACCTTCTTTCTTCCTCCAAACTCACCACCTGCTCCTCTGATCTTATCCCCATCCATCTCCTAAGCACCATCTCCTTCCACCGTTGTCCCTTCCATCTCTCATATTTTCAACCTTTCGCTCTCCACTGCAACTGTCCCTGCAGACTTCAAGCTTGCTGTGGTCACACCTCTCCTCAAGAAACCCTCACTTGATCCCACCTGTCCTTCTAATTATCGACCCATCTCTCTCCTTCCCTTCATTTCTAAACTACTTGAACGTGCGGTTCACTGCCACTGCCTTGACTTCCTCTCCTCTCATGCCCTCCTGGATCCCTTACAGTCTGGCTTTCGTCCTTTACACTCTACTGAAACGGCTTTTGTCAAAGTCTCCAGTGACTTGTTCCTGGCAAAATCCAAGGGCCTGTACTCTGTCCTCATCCTCCTTGACCTCTCTACTGCTTTCAACACCGTTAACCACAACCTTCTCCTCGATACCCTGTCCTCACTTGGCTTTAAGGGCTCTGTACTATCCTGATTCTCCTCCTATCTCTCCCATCGCTCCTTCAATGTGTGTTCTGGTGGCTGCTCCTTTTTCACTACCCTGCTCCCAGTCGGTGTACCCCAAGGATCTTTCCTGGGTCTGCTCCTTTTCTCTCTCTATACCCAGTCCCTTGATGCGCTTATCTCTTCCCATAGCTTTCAGTACCATCTGTATGCTGATGACTCCCAGATCTACCTCTCTATGCCTGAACTCTCTCCGGCAACCCAGACCCAGATCTCTGCCTGCCTCTCTGACATTGCTGCCTGGATGTCCCACCACTGCTTGAAATTGAACATGGCCAAGACTGAACTTTTTATCTTTCCCCCTAAAACCTCCTCTCCTCTTCCTTCTTTCTCAGTCTCTGTGGACAGCTCTGTACTCCTTCCTATTTCCTCGGCCCACAATCTGGGGGTTGTCTTTGACTCCTCCCTCTCTTTCTCCACACATATTCATCTCATAGCTAAGACCTTCCTCTTCTTTCTCTATAACATTAGCAAAATCCGCCCTTTACTTTCTGAACACACTACTAAAACGCTTATCCACTCCTTAATCACCTCCCATCTTGACTACTGTAACCTACTCCTTGCTGGTCTCCTTTTGAGTCATCTCTCTCCCCTTCAATTTGTTCAACACTCCGCTGCACAGCTAATCTTCCTCCAGCCTCGTCATACCCATATTACTCCTCATCTCAAGTCACTTCACTGGCTCCCTATCCATCTCCGCATCCAGTTCAAACTTCTCCTGCTGACTTATAAATGCATTCACTCTGCAGCTCCTCACTACCTTTCTTCTCTTGTCTCTCCTTACAACTCCTCCCGGGTACTCCGCTCTTCTAACCAACTACTTCTTTCTCTACCCTTCTCTCCTATTGGCCAACTCCAGACTTCGCTCCTTTCACCTTGCTGCACCTTACTCCTGAAACAAACTACCTGTGTCTGTACGCCAGGCACCTTCTCTAACCCTCTTCAAATCCAGGTTGAAGGCTCACCTCTTCGCTGCTGCCTTTGGATCTTGACTCACCTGATCTCCTTTTCCTTCCCCCTGTTTTTCCCCTGTTTACGCCTTCTGTGTTTGTCTTGATTAGATTGTAAGCTCTGATGAGCAGGGACTGTCTCTTACATGTTTTGTACAGCGCTGTGTATGACTGGTAGCGCTATAGAAATGCTCAGTAGTAGTAGTATATATCCAGGTATTATTTGGATCTCCAGGAACAAGCAGGAAGTCAGTCTTCACATATGGGTGACGTCTGCACCAACAGAGCCCGGCGTGGGAACACTCCCCAGCATCCAATAAGAGTGCTTTTGGGAGTGTTCCTCCATGGATGCTTGGCTGCCTTCCCTCCTGGTCTCCTCAGTCGTCTTTTTTTCTGCGGAGCCATCGGGACCTTGTCCCTGTCAGCCGCATCAAGAGACTTCAAAATTTCTTCGGTACTATCGTTGAAGTACTTGGTTTGCCTTCCTGTCGACTGACTTGACTCGACTCCCCGTCGATTCCATTTTTATTTTCCTTTAGATATTTTTTCATATTTTTCAGTTTTTCTCTAAACTTCATTTGAGGCCTACGGCCTCCTCCAGTACCATTACCCAGTTTGATTTTGCCTCCATACTTTTTCCAAATACAGAGAAACCCTGGAGTGGTTTCAAAAAATGCTCCAAATGTTCTAGTACCATTTCCATAACTGATGAGCACAACTGGTGCTTTAAATATTTAGGGCCAGACCACAGTGTCAATTCCTGTCTCTCCTGTCACCATATGACTTCTAGAGGTAGGAAGAACCAAAACAAACAGAAGACTGCTCCTGAGGTTCAATCCTCAGTGGAGCCCCCGATACTGGTGTCAGGAGTTGTGGCCCACACAGCTACGTCCAAAGCCACTCCTCCCCCGCTACCCTCATAGGATGACCGAATTATCGCCATTGAGCGTAGCATCCCTATGCTCTTAGTGGCAGTAACTCTGATGACTTTGAGTGCTCCGCAGCCGGCACCAGTTCCTCCAACACCGATGATGGCCACGGAGCTTGGCACACTTACGCAAGCATCCCCTGCCTCACATCGCTCCACAAAGTAGCCGATACCAAAGTCCTTGGCATCACCGCATCCGATGCCTCAACATCGAAGCATCGAAGCTCTGAGCATTGAAATATCGAGCATCGGATAAGAACTACTTTGACTTCCTTCCGGACTCGGACTCCGAGGTGGAATCCATCGATTCCGATACCCATATGGATGTGCCGTCGGATCCATCACTGCGCTATGAGCTTCGATGTTCGCTGCCAGAGGACATGTCCTTTCAGGACTTTATCAAGGACCTGGCGGCAGCTCTCGATATCTCGGTGACTACTGAGTAATACAATATAAGATAGCTCACTCAACAAATCACATTAATTCAGTTTCTCTTTAGTTGTGTCTCATTATTTTCAAGGTCTCAGACAAACCATAGCACTAGTATTTGGACAGTTAACGCGTCCCAATTATGTGCTCGTTGACATCAGTGACATTCGATATTTAATTATATCTTCTAAAATGGTACACAATAATCTCTTCTATAAGTGCATCAAATAGAATACTTGACTTCTCGTAAAATTGCACTTTCACTTCTTTGCTTCTTCTCTACAAGCCCAACACCAGGATTAAGGCGCCCCTACGTTTCACTACCAATAGGTTCCTCAGGGGATCATCTCTTCATGCTTCTCGTTCTACAAAAATACCATCCACAACTACCATATTACTGAACATTCCTACTACTTATTCATTTCAACATTGCAGCAATGTTAAACATTAGTCAAACCTGTATAATGATGCTGCCCATGTAATTCATTTCAGGGACTCCAAATTTCCTTGTCCCAGGTACTACATTCAAACTGAAAAACGCCATGCATGCGAACTGCCAATCGTGACAGGCTATTTAAAATCCTTACTACCACCTCTTACTTTGCCGTCATTAGCCACGCCTCTTTAATCTACATTATTCAGTCACTCAACCGATCTAGCGATATCATACGCTAACCTTTCTTTCTCGTCTTTTCTTAGATTCCCCACATCTCTAAGACTAATTACACTGCCTAACCCACCACTATGATACCATCATTTTGTTATCAAATGCAAGCTGACCATTCGATGCTCACATTTAAACCCTTGGGTATAACAGAATCCAGCTCAAAGATTCACCTCTGTTCTCTAATGATCAATGCTTGTTCCTGAGCTTTACCCTGCAAACCCCTCTTAACTTCATCCACACACCAACATCTTAACTGTTCAAAAATGTGCCCCATTGTCATACAATGTTGTACTAAAGGGGCTTCCTTTCTTCTACTCGCTCGAAGAAGTGGCCGTAAGGTTTGTCGGTGACTACTGAGACAGAGCCAAGAGCTGAAAAGCTTGATATTCTCCAATATCCATTGGCACCGAAGGAGACTGCTACCCTCCCAGTGGATAACATCTTAAAGAATTTAATGGCTTCCTCCCCAGGTTTCCAGAAGCCACAGCTCCCCCACCATTCCATAGTAGTGGAGACTGCCATGAGGAGAATAAAGAGCCAGAAAAACCACTCCTCGGTGCCTCCTGGAAGAGAAGCCAAAACCCTGGATGTCTTTGGAAGGAAGGTCTTCCAAGCTAACATGCTAGCAACTAGGATAGACTCCTATATGCTCTATATGGACATGTTCTTCAGGGATGTATCGAGGGACTTGGCAGAATTTACCACCCTGCTGCCTTCTGACAAGCAAGCATCTCATCAAGTCTTAGCAACACATGCCCAAAACACATCTAAATTTTTAACAAAGGCAGCATTCGATGACTTTGAGGCCAATAATAGATTTCCTGCGGCCTGCATTGAAGCTAGGAGAACGGCATAGCTCCAAGCATCTAACCTGGAACAATGGGTCCAGAACAAGTTAATTAACATCCCCTGTAATTGTGAGAAACTCTTTGGCCAGAGGTGGAGGGAAAAAGCCGGAGAGATATCAGCTGATGACCTCACCATGAAGAGGCTTTCCAGAAAGACAGCAGACTCTTCTGAGAAGAAGACTGCCACTAAAAACCCTTTCTACCCAAAGAAGAAAGGTTTATCCACCATATCATTCCTATGCTGGCTACTCTGCCCTCACAACAGCAGCAGAGACAGCAGAGCCAAAAACAGGCCAGGAAACCCAAGATTGCCAAGCCACAGCCTGTACCACTATTCAGCCTCCTCAGAGTTTTTGACTGCTTCAGAAGGAGCATGGCCAATTCTCCCATAGTCTTTCCTTTTTCTCCCATGATCCCAGAAAGATTGGTGCACTTTGCACACAGTTGGATCAACATCACTTCAGAACCCTAGACTTAACATCTAGTCAGTCAGGGCCTGCAGCTGAGATTCAAGGATCTTCCTCCCACTCCTTTTGTGGGACAATCCTCCTTAGATCCCCATCACTCCTCCTTGCTTCAGCAGGAGATTCTCTTACTACTATTGAAACAAGGGGTGATAGAGGAAGTTCCCCATCTCAGCAGGGCCTTGAGTTCTACTCCTGATATTTTCTAATCCCAAAGAAGCCGGGAGGTCACAGGCCTATCTTAGATCTCCGAAATCTCAACAAATTTCTCATCAAAGAGAATTCAAGATGATTTCTCTAGGTACTCTTCTGCCATACCTCCAACTAAATGATTGGCTATGCTCTCTGGATCTAAAGGATGCTTATACACACATCCTGATCCATCCAAACTACAGAAAGTTTCTCAGGTTTGTATTTCAAAACAACCATTATCGGTATTAAGTTTTCCCCTTCGGACTGGCCTCAGCACCAGAGTCTTCACAAAGTGTTTGGCTGTCGTGACAGCCTACCTTCAAACTTTGTGGATCTTTCTGTTCCCCTAGTTAGACGTCTGGTTGCTAAGGGCAGGTACCGCTTCAGCAGTCAGTACTGCCCTAAATCAAACCATTCATCTCCTCCAGGAGTTAGGTTTTATCATAAATTATCCAAAATCACACCTCACTCCAACCCAGGACCTCGAGTTCATAGGAGTTTGACTAGACACTGTAAAAAGCCGGGCTTTTCTGCCAGACGACAGATGCCTCCATCTAATTGCCTTGGCCACACAGATTCAACAATAGTCATCAGTGATGGCCAGAACATTTCTATACCTCCTAGGCCACATGGCTTCCACGGTCCATGCCATGCCCCATGCCTGTCTCAACATGAGGATCGGGCAGTGGACTTGTTCACAACAATGGATGCAGTCTATAGGTCACCTATCCAACCCCATCAACATTACTCCTCAGATGAAGAAGGCCTTTCAATGGTGGTGCATGCCACAGAACCTTGTCATAGGATCACCTTTTCAGAAATCTGCACCACAGTATACCCTAACAACCGATACATCAAAACTAGGGTGGGGAGCCCATCTCAACGGCCTTACAACACAAGGCTTCTGATCTTCTCTGGAGACTCTCCACCAGATCAATCTCCTTGAGCTCAGGGCGATTTTCAGTGCCATCAAAGTCTTCTCTCCCCAACTCAAATGACAGTCCCTTCTCATACAGATGGACAACCAGGTGGCCATGTTCTATATAAACAAAGAGGGGGGAACAGGCTCTCGCCCCTTATGTATAGAAGCCATTCACCTTTGGAACTGGACAATTCCTCAAGGAATTCATCTACATGCAATATACCTTCCAGAAGCAGAGAATCACTTAGCTGACAGGCTAAGCCGGATCTTCTATCCACGCGATTGGCAGCTGGAAGCTCAAGTAGCACAGTAATTGTTCCACCTGTGGGGGATGCCGCTACTCGACCTCTTTGCTTCTCCTCTCAATGCACAACTACTTTGTTTTTGCTCGAGGATTCCCTCCCCTCATAGGGAGACTTCAGATGCATTTTTCTTCCATTGGGGACAGGGTCTCCTCTATGCTTTCTCTCCCTTTCCACTCATAGCAAAGATACTTTTCAAGCTCCATGCAGACATGGGACAAATGATTCTCATTGCTCCTTATTGGCCCAGACAGCCGTGGTTTCCTCTGCTTCTTCAAATAGCGCAAACACCTCCCCTCCAGCTGGGTTATTCACCAACTCTACTCTCTCAGGAACAGATGCTCCACTTGAAGATGTGGAGGCTGAGTACTTCATCCTCTTGCATTTAGATCTTCAAAAGGACATTTTGCAGGTTGTCCTATCTTCCAGAAAGGATTCGACCAGACAATCTTACATTTTAAATGGTTCAGGTTCTCTGCGCAGTCCTTTTGAAACAATGATTTCAGTTTCTTTAAAGTTCCTAACATGGAAGCTTCTTTTTCTCATAGCAGTCACTTCAGTTCGAAGAGTCAGTGAACTGCAAGCTTTGGTGGACTATGCTTCATATACCACATTTCACCATGACAAGGTCCTTCGCGCACACCCTAAGTTCTTGCCGAAGGCAGTCACCTCTTTCTACCTGAACCAATCTGTTTCAGTACCAAGGCTTCACCGGCTGAGGCCAGACTTCATACCCTAGATTGTAAGAGAGCATTGACTTTTTATCTAGACTGTACTAAGACATCACCAATCCTCTCAGTTATTTGTCTCTTTTGACCAAAGTCATCCAGGGGCACAGTATCCAAGAGGACATTTTCAAACTGGCTTACAGATTGCATAGCTTTCGCTTATTTGCAAGCTACGCTGTCTCTACCTCACCATATTACAGCTCATAATGTCCGAGCCATGTCTACCACATTAGCTAATCTCTGGTCTGTCCCTATCTCAGAGATCTGCCAAGCTGCTATGTGGTCTTTCCAGCGCACTATTGTCTGGACAAAGACTTCAGAGCTGATGCTAAATTCGGACAGGCTGTTCTACGTAACCTTTTTCAAATTTAAACAATTTGTCCACCGCCTATCTGACTACGTCGCGAGGAGTGCTCCCAACGGGCTGAGTCTGTTGGATCCTTGCTGCAATCTCTGGCTGCGCTGGGATTCTTCTCTCACTCGGTTGTCTTGGGCTAGAGAGTCCTGTATGTGAAGACTGACTCCCTGCTTGTTCCTGGAGATAGCGTAGTTACTCACCTGTAACAGGTGTTCTCCAGGAACAGAAAGAAGTAGTCTTCACAACCCACCCACCTCCCCTTCAAGTTATCCTTTTTTAAATTATTTTTTTCTACAAAATTTTTCTTTCTCCGCCATTCATCGGACTGAAGAGACCAGCAGGGAAGGTGTGAAGGCAGCCACACATGCGTGGAGGAATGCTCCCAAAATCATTCCTATTGGATGCGGAGGAGTGTTCCTGCGTCGGGCTCATCCGTGCCGACGTCACCAATATGAGAAAAGTGATACCTGCTGTTCCCGGAGATCACCTGTTACAGGTGAGTAACTATGCTTTCTTAATTTTGATTTTATGACAATGAGCTTGGAAAAAGAGTTTGACAGTATGAGTGAGGGTGTTATCCCTAATATTATGGGTTAAGGTCGTTATGGAAGCTTGTATATGAGACTATTGACGTCTACACAATGCTATTGTTTGGCCAAGCAGAGCCGGAGAAAACTTATTGTTTACAAACCTTTGTCCCTGTTACCTCATGAAAGAAGATAAGATCTTTCTCAGTTCTTTAGGTAAATGTGAGATCAGTACGTAATAAGGTTGAAATTATTTTTTATTGTATTATAGAAAAACTACCTGATTTTTTTCTGTATCTCTGAGATTTGGGTGACTGACACTGATGTACAAATTTTTGAATGATTTATATCCAGAGGGTTATTAAGAACTTCAGTGCTGAAAGGTTGAAGAGGGAGGCGAGTAGTAAGGAGAGATTTGCCCCTGTAGAAGAGGTTTTGCAGGTAGAAGAGGGAGGAGAGGGGTTGTTTAATGAGTTGGAAAGAGTGGGCATATTTTTTATTTATAGACCACATAAACCTGTCTTTGATTTGCTGTGGTTTGTGGAATTGATAGAAAACTAGAGGATTGCATTTGAAAATTTATTAGTGATTGGCCACTTTAATGTGCATCTGAAGAGGTCAGAGTGATTTGAGTAGTGTAAATGTTTTTTTTTGCATGCAATGGCTGCTTTGGGGAGGGGTGGGTTCCTAAAGGTAAAAGGTCCGACACACAATACGGCATATTTCAGAATTATTGTTCTCTTTTGAAAAGGATGAGACAATTGAGTTAAAGAACACCAGTTGGGAAGTGATCCCTTGGTCTGATCACTATTTACCATATTTTTTGCTTGAATTTAAGAACATCATCAAGACTTGTAAGGAGATGATGACTGAGTTGATGATGAGGAGCAAGGTTCATTGCCATCAGTTTTTTTTGAATTATTGTCTGCACAAAGTCTGAGCGTTAATTCAGATGTTGAGAGAGCCGTTGATCAGTGGCATAATAATGTGGCTATTAGTGTAGAGTTTTCTGCTCTGCTAGTTAAAAGAAATAGGACAAAGTTATTCTGCAAGGTGGGTGCTTTGCTACACTCTTCTATTGCATGATATGAAGCAAAAGTTGAGAAGAGCAAAACGTAGATGCCATAAAGGGAGAAATGGAGAGGCAAGAATTTTATATAATGATTTGTTGAAGGTGGTGGTGTTGCCAAGTGCCATCATGTCTGTGTCAACTCATGGCGACCCTCTGGATAGTTGTCCTAAACTGTGTTCAGTCTTCAGTCAGGCAGCTCATTGTTGAAAGAGTAGCATCCATAGCTGCGTTACAGTATTGATCCATCTTATTGCTGGCCTTCCTCTTTTGCGTTGACCTTCTACCTTGCCAAGCATGTCTTTCTCTAACAATCTCTCTCTTCCCATGATGTGTCCAAAGTATGAAAGCTGAAGACTTGTCATCTGCGTTTCTAAAGAAAGCTTAGGTTTCATCTCCTCTAGTACTGACTGGTTTGTTCTTCGGGCAGTCAGTGGTATACACAGTATTTTCACCAGCTCCATAATTCAAAGGCATCGATTTTCTTTCTGTGTATCTTTTTTCACTATTCAACTTTCACATCCATTTGACATTATTGAAAATACCATGGCTTGGACAAGTCCAATTTTTGTATGGAGAGAGACATCTTCAGTTTATCAAATAGTTGTAATACATCTTCCCGATGTATCGATATTTCTTTCAATTTTTCTGCAGACATCACCTTTAAATACCATGTCAGTCATGGGTAACATCCCTACATCTTCCTCAGTAAAGACCGAAGCAAAGAATTCATTCAGTCTCTCCTCTATGGCCTTGTCTTGAGAAGCAAATGTTTCAGATCATCTTCACTTTCATCCAGTAATGTGTTATCATCAGCATAATGAAGGTTGTTGAGTCTTCCATCAGTCTTCACACTTCAGTTGTCTTCATACAGTCCTGTTTCTCTGATGATTTATTCTACATATAAATTATACAGGTAGGGGGAAAGTATACAGCCTTCTTGTACACTTTTCCTGATTTTAAACCATTCTGTTTCTCCTTGTTCCATTCGAACTGTTGCTTCTTGATCAATGTAAAGGGTTCTGTAAGAGAACTATCAGGTCTTCTGGTATACCCATGCTTTTTAATGTGGCCTAGAGTTTCTCATGGCTTACACAATCACAAATCTTGTTGTAGTCAATAAAATGTGTATATATATATATATATATATATATATATACACGTATATATCCCTTTGGTATTCTTTTGTCTTTTCATGGATCTACCTCACATCCACGATGATGTCTCTCATTGCTCACCTTTCCATTATCATGCTTGTAGTTCAGGCAGTTCTCGTTCCAGGCATGACTGTTGTCTCTGCTGAATGATCTTGAGTAGAATCTTGCTGGCATGTTGGATCAGAGTGATTGTGCAATAATTTCCAGAGTCAGTCAGATCACCTTTCTTGAATATTGGTATAAACACAGATCTTTTCCAGTCAGTTGGCCATGATGTTGTCTTCCAAATTTCCTGGCAGAGCCTTGTAAGTATGACACAGTTACATCTGATTGCTGTAATACTTCAATAGGAATGCCATCAATACCTGGTGCTTTGTTCTTTGATAATGCTTTCAATGCTGCTTTGATTTCTTCTTTCATCATCAATGGTTCCTGGTCATAAAGTACAGGTTGAAACGGTCCACTTGATCTTTATGGCATAATGACTGTATCTTCTTTACGTCTTTTCTTGATCTTCTCAGCATCATTCAACGTGGATCCTTGAGCATCTTGTAGCATTCCAATTCAAGGGAGGAATTTTTTCTTTAAATCTCATAGTTTTAGGAAAGCTGATCTTGTTCTTTGTCTAATAGTTTCTGATTCTATTTCCTTGCATGCGTCATTCTAGTACTTCTCCTTGTCTCTTCTTGCTGCACATTGGAACTCTCTGTTGAGTTCTGTGATTGTCTCTTTTCTCCTCTGGCTTTAGATTCTCTGCATTTCTTGGCAATTTTTAGAGTTTCTTCAGTAATCCATATTGGCCATTTTTGCTTTTTCACCTTTTGTAGATACGTATCTCTTTCTTCCAGCACAACT
Source organism: Ichthyophis bannanicus (assembly GCA_033557465.1). NCBI lineage: Eukaryota > Metazoa > Chordata > Amphibia > Gymnophiona > Ichthyophiidae > Ichthyophis > Ichthyophis bannanicus. Next base: position 1,760,048,240 of record CM066032.1, on the reverse strand, counting down.
TTCATGGTCATCCCATAACTCTTTTGGAGCTCTGTCATTTGTATCCAAAGCAGCAAATTGATTTCGCAAGCACGCTTTAAATTCCAATGGTATATTCTAAATGTCATATTTTGCTACATTCTTGAGTGTCTTACTCTTTTTCAGCTTTAGCTTGAGTTTGTATACTAGTAGTTGGTGATCTGTACCACAGTCAGTTCCAGGTTTTCTTTGTTAATGTTGTAGAGGTTTTTTCTGTTGTTAACTTCCACAGATGTAGTCAATTTGTTTTCTGTAGAATCCAGTGGGTGAAGTCCATTTGTATAGTCGCCGCTTGTGTTGCTAGAGGTACTTGTTTGCAATGAATATATCGTTGGTCTTGCAAAATTTTATCAGTCTTTCTCCAGCTTCATTTCTGTTGCGAAGTCCATATTTTCCAACCACTTTGTCTTCATGACCCATGACTATCAGGATATCCTGTTTGCATGTTCTGTCAATTTCAGCTTGTACTTGATCATGGAACTCATCAACCCCTTCCTCTTCTGCAGCATATACCTGAAGTATAGATGTGTTGATGGGCATTCCTCATAGACAAATAGAAATTAAGCATTCACTAATTGCACTGTATTTCATTACAGGTCTCGTGTTTCTTTTTGATTATAAATGCAACACCATTTCTTCTTTGTCTTTCATTTCATTACATGATTACCATGTAATCATCAGATGCAAAGTGCCTGATGTCAGTCCATTTCAGTTCATTGACGCCCAACAGATTGAGTTGTACACATTCCATTTCATTCTTGACTCACCTTCAACTGCCCTTGGTTCATGCTTCGTATGTTCCATGTCACAATATGTAAACATCTTTGCGGCTTCTGACTCTCATTTCATGCACAGTTGCATCAGTAGTCAGATGTCCCAAGGGCTTTGATCCAATCACATCATAAATGTTGGCTTTATTAGGGATGAGCTGAAGAATCTTCAGCTCATCCCTAGTAGCCAGTTGAGTGTCCTCCGACCTGGGAGTCTCATCTTCCAGCACTATAGTGCAATTTATTTTGTTGTGACTATCCATTAGGTTTTCGTGGCAAGATTTATTTTTTATTTATTTAAGAGGATTTATATACTGCTTTATCCTGAAATCAAAGATGCAAAAGTAGATTGTCAAGCCTTCCTGTTGAAGGTGTATAAGTTAAGAATTAGAGGAGACTATATGAATTATGTTTATTTTTTTCGTTATTTAGTATTTAGGTCACACCTTTCCCATAGTAGTGGTGAGGTACTGTACATTCATGTACAGCATTTCCCTGTCCCCAGAGGGCTTACAATCTAAGTTTGTACCTGAGGCAGTAGAGGGTTAAGTAACTTGCTCAAGGCCACAAGGAGTACTAATGGTATATGAACCCTGGTCTTTCTGGTCCCAGGCTTCCGCCATGACCACTAGGCTACTCCTCCACTCTATCGGCAAATTAATAAAGCTTTGGGTGCACCTTGTGAATTGTTTAAGGAAGTGAAATTTCTCACAGAAGAAAAGATGAACATAGTCAACGTAAGTATGCCAACACGTGGAGAGTTTGCTTCATTTTTTGATGAGAAAGTGAAAAGGTTGCGGGACCTGACTGTTCAGTGGATAGATCAGTTATTTGTTCTTCTCCAGATGAATTATGTTGGGAAGAGTTTAGGGCTGTCGCTGAAAAGGAGGAGGTTTAATATTCTTTCAAGGATGAAGGATCAAAATGCTTTGGATCCATGCCCTATTTGGTTATTGTTACATTGATGATGATAATCCCTCATACAAAGATAAGTTAACTATTTCCTGACTCATTGAAAAAAAGCATCTTATTATTATAGAAGAATAAGGTGAGGTCCATTGAGTGGACAAATTAACCGCATATAGGTGCTGGTTTTGCTGTATATAAGCATAATAAATGAAATTAAATAAATGAGTTCTTCTTCTGTTAGTGGGTCATCTTGAAGACCACAAATGGTTGGATCCATTTCAGAGTTGACTTAGAAGAGGACACAGCACCGAAACTTGATTAGTATCTCTAGTTGACTCATTGAGGGCTTGGCATGAGTCCAAGTTGCATGAATGTTTAGATATTATGGGTCTGATATTCAAAGGGTTTGTGCTGCTAACTTTGAGAGTTGTGTTCCTAAATTTGCCTTTCTGAAAATTTACTAGCGATGAGTTCCTTAATTTTTACTTAAAATTTCACTATACTCTTTAATTTAGGAGCATTAAAAGTGGGTGGCAATGGGACTGGATTTAGGGTGGGGAAAAGAAGTTAGGAACTTAGCACTGATTTTCAGCACTAGGTACCTAAATTAGGCTCTTAAATCTAGGCAGGTCTAAATTTAGGGGCATAAATTTTATGCTCCTAAAGTAAGATGAATTTTCAGCTGAAAGGACCCTAAATATGGCTGAAAATAAGGCACAGATTTAGGAGCCTGTTTTAAGATCCTAAATATAAAAACTCAAGCTTTTTTTTTGAATATCAGGCCCAGCATCTGCTTTTAATACATTCATGAGATATTGCTGTTAGGATGACAGAGAGAGGCTATGCTGGGGTGGGTCCATAATTTTAGAATGCAGATGAATTGAATCCAGTTTTTCTAAATAGAAACAGTTTGTTCAGGGATCCACGAAGAGTCCATCCTATCTGCTTTATTACTTAATATCTATCTTGCATCTTTTGTTAAGTTGTCAAGACAGCAAGGCTTTGATTAAGTATTTATGCAAATGATCAACTCATTGTCCCAACATGCAGCCTGAAGGAGTTTGGATTAAAACTAAGGGGTCTGTTTATGAAAGCACAGTAGGCTTTCATAGATAACGCCAAGCATTAGTTGCAAAAGTCTCACAGTAGCAGCCAGAGTGCTGCAGTAGATGCAGGGTGTGTTCCCAATATTTTCCCTGCAGATACTATGGAGAAAATGCTGGGATTGCGAGGTAGCAGCTTCACAGATGCATTTAACCCCACCCGTTGAGGTCCGCAGTAGCTACAATTCTCCTGCCTTTAGCTGTCTTTGTGACGCAACAGTCCTGCGTTAACAACATGAAAACAGCTAACGTGCTTTAGTAAACATCCCCCTAAGAGAGGGCTCTCACCTGATGAGGTACTGGATCAATAGAAATAGATTGGTTTTGAATTTGGCAAAGACTCATTTATTGTGGGTCATTCGAGCAGATCTTCCTGTCAAATCACTAGATATTGACTGTACTGTGATTCCAGTTGTGTTGGAGATAAGAAGGTTGGAGGTAAAAATATATTCAGCCCTTTAGTTTATTGGTGAGATAATTGGTTTTTGTTTTTTTGTTTTTAAATCAAGTCTTCTGAGGAGGTTGGGACATCTCTCTGGTGATCATTTCCGTTCTGTCCTGCAGTCTTTGATCTTCTGCAAACTGCGTTATTGTAATTCTCTTCTTTGTGGTTTCCTGGATTAGGGCTATGCAATTGGTACAGAATTCTTGTGTTCAGCTATTGACTCACTGTTTCAGACAGCACATTGCTCCATTTTTAGAGGGGTTGCATTGGCTGCCAGTTAAGTAGCAAATTATATTTAAGATGTGCTGCCCTATTCAGCAAGCATTGCATGGATATGGTCCATGTTATTTCCATATTTGTTTAACATTGGAATTGAGGGAAAGATCATTACAGTCCTTAGGTACAAATTTATTGTGAGCTCCTTGGGTTGCCAAAGCAAGATTGGCTTTTACACAAGATATTTATTTATTTATTTAGACAGTTTTTTATACCACCTTATCCTTCAATCAAAGTGATCAACAAGACATTGGGAGACATACATTCAACAGGAGGGGATACGATTCACATAGGTAAAAGGCTATCTACTTATAGGTCTAAATGGGGATGGGTGGTTGGGGCTAAGTGGTGAGGGTAGCTAGTGGGCCACTTGTGTGGTATCTAGTGCTTGGCAACTTAAGGTGGTTGCTGATAGGTCTCGGTGAAGAGATGGGTCTTGAGAGCTTTGCGGAGGTCCTTGGTATCATTTAGGGTTCTTAAGTTCATGGGGAGGGAGTTCCATAATGCAGGCGCCAGTAGCGAGGGAGCTCTCTTAAATGTTACTTGCTTAGTCTTGTAACCTCTGGGTAAGGTGATCCTGTTGTCATTGTTAGTTGTTCTAGGCCTGTTACTGACATCCTTGGTTATTACGTCCTGGAGCGCATCTGCAGAGCGGTGGTGGAAGATTTTGAAAATGTTCAGGATTGATTTGAATTTTGCCCTTGCAATTATTGGGAGCCAGTGCAGCTGTCGCAGGATGGGGGTGATGTGTTCAGATCTTGCAGTGCCCGTGATGATGCGTGCTGCAGTATTCTGCACCATTTGGAGTGGGTAATAGACTGCTGGGGGTGGCCTTGATATAGTGAATTTCCATAGTCTAGCAGTGGGGTGATTGATGACTGCTTGGCAAACTGTGCGGAAGTGATCTTGGTCAAGGATTGGTTTGAGTTTTCTGATGATCCTCAATCGGTGGTAGGCTTTTGCTGCAGTTTTAGTAATGTGAGATTGTAGGTTCAGAGATCTGTCCAGGGTGATGCCCAGGTACCTCACTTCGTCCTTGATTGCTATAGTTTTGTTTAGAATGCTGATTGTTTTTCTGTTGCAGAGCCATCTTTCTGGAATGCTTCACCCAATAATTTGCAGATGGAAAAGAGTTGTTCAGCCATTCCGCTAATGCTTAAGACTTGGCTGTATTTGTAGGCATTTGGTGACGCTTGAATTTAATGTAGATTAAAGTCTTTATTTCTTTTTGATTTATGTAATATCACATTGAGATACATGTTTTATTATATCTGATGTATTTTGTACTTTTTTATGACTTTTTCGATATGTTGTACTGTGCTTAGATTGAGCTTGTGCTTGGATTACGTGGAATATAAAGTGTAATAATAATCCGAAATACCTGAGATCGTTGTTCTCTCTAATGTTTTCCAGGGCATGTACGGATGTGTTCTCTTATTCAGCACATCATATTTGTCAAGTGAGCGATTGGAGGGGAGGCTTTATCCGTGATTAGTTTCTGTCATAGTACCACCACATACCCCTTTCTCTAGCCCACCACCAAGCTCCTGATATTCTTAGCTTCTCACCCTTCCCTAGGCCTTTTCATATCTACCCCTCACTCCATTATCCTCTCCCCTTCCCTTCCATCTCGTTTGATTCTCATCCCTTCTACCTTCTCCCCCTCCCCCTTCCTTTATCACCATAGCATTCTTCACCCATATTTATTTATATATTTATTTGGAAACTTTTCTATACTGCTCCTTCCAGAGATCAGGGGTGGTTTACAGAGAACAGAAAATGAAACAATGACATTGAACATTTTGTAACTTAGTAACTATTTACAATAAACAATTAAACATAGTAACTTTTTACAATCTTATACATTATAACCGGCACTCAAAGATTTATTGAGACACTTACATTGGTGTGAGGTGAAAAGACTTTATGCGGAAGTGAGAAATTATGACTGAGTTTATGTAGGCGGGATACTAGGTAGGATGGTCAGATTGTGCTTGTGGGGCTTGATTAGAGCTGTGGTCTAGATCAGGGGTCTCAAACTCAAATTGCTTTGAGGGCCAAATGAGGACTTGTAAAGTAACCCGGGGGCCGCATAAGACGTGGGGCCTCATTTGCATAAGGGGCCTCATTTGCATAAATATTTGCATAGTGTTACCATACACTAACTTTTAGTAAACATGCCTCTTAATGAGTATGGATAAAGAAAGACTAAAAGATTTAGAAATAGGAAGACAATAATTAAACTGGGAACCCCAAAAGCCAAACTTGGAATGTACAACAACACTGTAGAAATAAAACTATAAATTAATTTCCTCTTGTACTAAACAAAGTGCAAACATTAATGATGCACATTTCCCAGAGCTGACATATTCCAGTTAATAAATTCAAAATAAAGAGATATTTTTCTACCTTTTGTGCATTTTTTTTCAGTTGCAATTGCTCTAGCCACTTCTGGTTTCTTCGTGTCTTCTGCTATCTCCATCGTCTGCTGTCCATTTGTCCTTTCTTCTCTCTTCTAGTTTTTTTCCATTCTCTCTCTCTACATCTGCTTTAACATACTAATCTTTCTCCTTTTGCTCTTTCCTCATTCCTATTTCATCCACTCAAATTTTACCCCTCCATCCTCAATCCCCACTTACTCTCCCAATACCTGGCCAATTGTAGATTTGTCTTCTCTTCCAGACAAAATATTTTCCCCCTCTCCATTTCACTTTCCCAGCTCCATCCCATTCTAATCCTCCCCCAACATCAGCTCCCTTCTAGTTCCAGCCCCACCCAGCATCTGCTCCTTTCTAGTCCCTGCATCAGTCCATTTCCAGTCCTATCCTAGCCTCACCATCAGCCCATTTCCAATCCTAGCCCCCCATCAGCCCATTTCCAATCCTAGCTCCCTCCCCTCACAGCCCCTTTCCATTCCAAGCCCCCCTCCCCATCAGCCATTTGCAGTTCAAGCCCCCCTTCCACTCAGCCCATTTCCAGTCCTAGCAACCCCCCCAGCCCATTACCAGTCCTAGACCCCCCATAGCCCATTACCAGTCCTAACCTCCCCATAGCGCACTTCCAGTCTTACCCCCCCCCATCACCCCATTTTCAGTCTTACCCCCCCCATAGCCCATTACCAGTCCTAGTCCCCCCCATAGCCCACTTGCAGTCGTATCCCCCATCACCCCATTTTCACTGGCTTGAAACCGCGCGAGAGGGGAATACTCTCCTCGCGGCTTGAAAAGCACGCCGCTGATAGAGCAGACTCGGATCTCCGGGCACAGGGGAAGGGGCCGCAGGACAGCTGATTTTGCTGCTTGAGCAGCAGAAGTCTTTTTTTTTAAATTTGACAATTGATTCTGCCGCTGCCACGGCGGCAACGGCAGAAGCCAGGGTTTTGTGTTTTTTTTGTTTTCCTCTGTCGCGGGCCGCACAAAGTTGTCTCGCGGGCCGCGTGTTTGAGACCCCTGGTCTAGATTATAGCAACGCTGGATGAACAAGGACGTTTTTACTTCCTTTCGGAAGGCTTGGAGGTCCTTGATCTCTCTTAAATTCACTGGGAGATTATTCCATTGAACAGGTGCAATATATGAAAAAGCACTGTTGCTTGTTATCTGTTTTGTTTTTCGTATTGAGTCAGGGACTAAAATAGTGTTGAGATTCTTCCTTTTTCTAGTTCTGTTTTCAGGGGGGGGGGGTTGGATCAATGTTGAGAAATGAGAATGGGCAATGAGAGGGAGGAGTGGTATAGTGGTTAGGACAAGGTACTTCAGGCCGGAGGGCTGGGGGTTCAAGTCCCACCTGGGGACAGCAATCTCAGGTCAGAGGGACTGGGATTTCTAGTCCTATAGGCACTCCTTGTGGTCTTGGGCAAGCCACTTAACCCTCCATTGCCCATGTTCCCTGTAAGTATTAGCATATGTGTCTCATATCCCCTCGTGTTAAATGTATCCCCAAATTGACCCCTTTGACCCGGTGAAAAGCGGGATATAAATACAGCTAAATACATAAATTTTGTTGATTAGCTTTGAAGGTAGTCACTATGGATTTGTACTGAATCCTACTGTCAACTAGGAGCCAGTGAAGGGAGTATAAAATGGGAGAGATGTGGTCCGATAGCCAGGCTTTAAAGATAATTCGAGCAGTAACATCTCTTTGCATCTCATATTGCATCTCTTTTTCTGTTCTTACCTACATAAGAACATAAGATATGCCATACTGGGTCAGACCAAGGTCCATCAAGCCCAGTATCCTGTTTCCAACAGTGGCCAATATAGGTCATAACGTACCTAGCAGTTTCCCCAAAAGACACAGGTTCCACAATGCTTGTACTGGGTCAAGCATTGATATCCTGGGTCCCATCTTAATAATGGGTTTATGGACCTTTCCTCCAGGAACATGTCCAAACCTTTTTTAAACCCAGCTACACTAACAGCCTTTACTACATCCTCCGGTAACAAATTCCAGAGTTTGATTACAAGTTGAGTGAAGAAATATTTTCTTTTATTAGTCTTAAATAGTTTACCCTGTAGCTTCATTGCATGTCCCCTAGTCTTTCTATATTCTGATAACCTAAACAATCGATCTACGTTTACCCGTTCCACTCCGTTCATTAATTTATAGACGTCTATCATATCTCCCCTCAGCCGTCACTTTTCCAGGTTAAAGAGCCCTAACCTTTTTAGCCTTTCTTCATAGGAGTATCCTTCCATCCCCTTTACCATTTTGGTGGCTCTTCTAAGAACCTTTTCTAATAACGCTATATCCTTTTTAAGATACGGCGACCAGAATTGCACACAATATTCAAGGTGCGGTCTCACCATGGAACGATATAGAGGCATTATAATATCTTTTGTTTTATTTTCCATTCCTTTCCTTTTGATACCTAGCATTCTATTTGCTCTCTTGGCTGCCACTGCACACTGGGCCGAGGGTTTTAACATGTTATCCACAATGACGCCTAAATCTTTTTCCTGGGTGGTGGTTCCTAATGTGGAACCTTGCATCGTGTAACCATAGTTTGGGTTGTTCTTCCCTAGGTGCATAACTTTGCACTTGTCCACATTAAATTTCATCTGCCATTTTGATGCCCAGTCTTCCAATTTATCAAGGTCCTCTTGCAATTTTCCACAATCCTCTTGGGTTTTAACAGCTTTAAATAGTTTTGTGTCATCTGCAAATTTGATAACCTCACTCGTTGTTCCCCTTTCCAGATCATTTATGAATATGTCAAAAAGCAGCGGACCCAGCACACATCCCTGGGGAACACCACTATTCACCTTTCTCCATTGGGAAAATTGGCCATTTAGCCCTACCCTCTGCTTTCTATCTTTTAACCAGTTCCTGATCCACACTAGTACACTGCCTCCTATCCCATGACTCTTTAGTTTTGCCAAAAGTCTCTGATAAGGGACCTTGTCAAAGGCTTTCTGAAAGTCCAGATACACTATATCAACCGGCTCACCTTTGTCCACCTGTTTATTCACACCTTAAAAAAAACATAACAGATTAGTAAGACAAGATCTTCCTTGTCTAAAGCCATGTTGGCTGTCTCCCATTAGGCCATGACTATCTACATGCTGAGTAATTTTATTCTTTATGATGGTTTCTACCATTTTTCCCAGTACTGACGTCAAGCTCACCGGTCTGTAGTTTCCCGGATCATCCCTGGAACCCTTTTTAAAAATTGGCGTTACATTGGTAATCCTCCAATCTTCAGATATTACAGATGATTTTAATGAAAATTCACAGATTACTAATAGCAGGTCTGTAATCTCATATTTCAGCTTGGATGTATACCATCTGGCCCAGGTGATTTGCTACTCTTCAGTTTATCTAATAGTTGTAATACATCTTCCCGATGTATCGATATTTCTCCAGGATCAAGCAGGAAGTCAGTCCTCACATATGGGTGTCATTGGCGCCGATGAAGCCCCAGCGGGGCATTTCCCAAGCTTTCCAAGAAAGCCTTTGGGAATGCAGGCAATCATGCGCGGTTCCCTTCCCGCCTAAAGGTGCCATCTTACCTCAGTCTCTTTTTTTCCGAGAAGCCCACCGGACGTGTGTCCTGTCCTCCCGGTTAAAAGTAGATTTTTTCGGTGATTATCGCTATTTTTTTCTCCCGGTTTGATGCCGGTTTCCCTCCCGCCGGGTTCGGTACACCGGTATCGAGCCCAATTCTTCTTTTTCAGTTTTTGCCCTTTGTGGCTGGCGTTCGCGCCCTTTTTTCCATTTTTCCCTGGAAGGCCGGTCCTTTGACCTCGCGGGGACTCTTTTTTTTCCCCGATGGCTTCCAGTGGTTTTAAAAAGTGTGATCGGTGTAGGAAATTAATGTCTCTCACCGACACACACGACTGCTGTCTTCGGTGCCTCGGCCCTGATCACGACTCTAAGTCGTGCGGGCCATGTGGGAAGATGTCTTCCAAGGCACTCCGAAGTCGCCAGCAGCAAAAAGAGAGGCTTTTCTCGAACTCAGCCTCCGGCCGGGCCCGGACCTCGTCTGAGGCCTCGACATCTCGGGATTCTGATCCCGAGTGCCGTCGAAGCTCCTCGGAGAGGGGGTCCCCCGACCGGGAATGGAAGAGGAAGAAGCGGCTCGCAAGGGCGTCGTCGGAGGAGGTCCCTGGCTCCTCGAGGGCCAGGTCTAAGACCCCCGACCGTCGCCCCGGGCCCGTGGAACATGAGAAGCCTGCCAAAGTTCCTCGCGTGGAGCTGGAGTCTGCTGGACACGTAAGCCCCGTAGTCCTCGAGGACTCTCCTCCCAGAGAGCCAATGTCGGGCCCGGCACCGCCGGGGCCTGAGTCGGTGGCTGCTGCGTCTCCCGAGCTGAGTCTCAGCCTTGGAGAGCAGACTGTCTGCCTTCATGGAGCAGCAGCGGGCACTGATGGCCAGCCTGTCTGGCGCATCTGCCCCGACCACCAGGACATCGACTTCGAAGTCGACCCCGGAGACCGAGCCGATACTCTAGTCCATCATGGCTCGGAGTCGACCTCGGTCACGGTCTCCCTCGCCCTCCCGTTCGGGACCGAGGGCGTTAGGGCGGGTTCTCCAGGGCCCCGCTGGGTCGGACCCTGACTCCTCCTCGGACAAGTCCGCCTGGGAGACGGAGGATGAGGAGTCTCCCGATACGTTCAAGACTCGGTGCGTCCCGTCGTACTCACCGCAGTCTGAGCCCCGGAGTAGATCCCCTCCGGAGGATACTCGGTTCTCGGAGTTCGTCCGGGATATGGCCACTACCTTGGCTATTCCGGCGGACCCCGAGGAAGAGCCTCGAGCTCGAGGCGCTGCAGTATGACTCTCCTCCGAAGGAGGCCTTTACTGTCCCGGTTCCTCCGATGCTGGAACGGCTCCTCTTCCGTATGTGGGAGGCAGCGGCCTCGGCGCCGGTTCTAAGCAAGCGAGTCGACTCGATTTATCGACTCCGAAAGAGCCCTGGTTTTCAGAAGGCACAGCTACCACACCATTCTATGGTTATGGAATCGGCCATGCATCGTCTGAAGAGCCAGAAGATGCACTCCGCGGTGCCCCCTGGCAGGGAGGCCCGAAACCTCGATGACGTCGGTAGAAAGTGCTTCCAGGGCTCGATGCTTGCTTGCCGTGTCCAGTCGTACCAGCTGTACATGGGCATGTACTTGCGGGACCTGGCCAAGGAGTTGGCCGGGTTCTCTGCTGGACTCTCCGGGGAACCCTTGCAGAGATTTAAGTCCTTGTCCTCGGGGATTTGGGACTGCTCAAAGTTCATGTCCCGCGCCGCCTACGATGGCTTCGAGGCTTCGGCCCGAGTTGCGGCAGGCATGGCTACAGTCATCGGACCTCGAGCCGTGGGTTCAGGACAAGTTGGTCGATGTCCCTTGCCGAGGTGAAAACCTTTTTGGCAAGCCCATGACCGAGAAGGCCGCTCAGCTCAAAACAGAGCACCTTACACGAACAAGGCTGTCTAGGAAGACCTCTGCCCCTTCTCATAAACAGAAGGGCTCGGGTAAAAAGCCCTTTTACCCGATGAAGGGCACTACCTACAAACAGTACCCTCAATATCAGACTGCCCAAGCTGCTCCCCAGGGTCAGAAAGCCAAGGGGCAGGGTAATGGGCCCCGTAGGTAGAGGACCCCCAAGCCTCCGGCCCCTGCTACCACTCAGCAGGGTGGGGGTTTTTGACTCCTTGAGCGTAGCCTCTCTATCCCTGCTCTCCCAACCCTGCACAGGAGGTCGTCTCGCCCTCTTTGCCCACCAGTGGCCCCTCATCACCTGGGACAGTTGGGTGTTGGACATAGTCCACAGGGGCTATGCCCTGCATTTTCACCAACTGCCTCCTCCATACTTTCCAGGGGAGCCTCCAAGGCCTCCCCTGCACACAGACCTTCTCCTTCAAGAGCTTCAAGGTCTGTTGGTGGACAGGGCGGTGGAGCCTGTGCCTCCCCACTTGTAGGGTCACGGATTCTACTCCAGGTATTTCCTGGTGCCCAAAAGAACCGGTGGCCTTCGACCCATTCTGGACCTCAGAAACCTAAACAAGTTCCTAGAGAAAGAAAAGTTCAAGATGCTTACTCTTGGAATGCTTCTGCCCTACCTCCAGCAGGGAGATTGGCTATGCTCCTTGGATCTAAAGGATGCGTACACTCACATCCTCATTCATCCAGACCACAGAAAGTACCTCAGGTTCATTGTGGGAGGAAACCATTTTCAGTACAGCCTTTTGGCCTCACCTCCGCTCCCAGGGTCTTTACCAAATGCCTGGCAGTGGTGGCGGCCTACCTGAGAAATCAGGGAATCTTTGTCTTCCCCTATCTGGATGACTGGCTCATCAGTGGTCAGACGTGCCAGGAGGCCAGACAAGCCACCCTCAGAACTATTGCTCTTCTTCAAAGCCTGGGGTTAGTAATAAACTTCGCAAAGTCCACTTTGCTCCCCTCCCAGAACTTGGAGTTCATAGGAGCAAGACTGGACTCTCTACTGGCAAAGGCTTTCTTGCCAGAAGACAGGGCCCAAAGATTGATAGCCTTGGCAAATCAATTTCTCAGCAGATCACTGGTCTCCGCCAGACTCTGCCTGAGGCTGCTTGGCCACATGGCTTCGACAGTGCATGTGACCCCCGATGCCAGGCTACATATGAGGCCTGCACAGTGGTGCCTTCGGACTCAGTGGTCACAGGCCACAGGCAGCCTCAGAGACAGGATAAGGGTGTCCAGACAATTTCTGCACTCCCTCAACTGGTAGCTGCACCCACCCAATCTTCTGAGGGGGGTGCCTTTTCAGATTCCTGGGCACACGGTGGTGCTGACCACCGACGCCTCCCTCCAGGGCTGGGGAGCTCATTGTCTAGGCAAGTGCACCCAGGGCCTGTGGTCTCCTTGGGAAGCTGCCCAGCAGATCAATCTCCTCGAACTCAGAGCTATTCGATTAGCACTCAAAGCTTTCTCTCCTACCCTGGCTCATCAATCTGTCCTAGTTCAGACGGACAACCAAGTAGCCATGTTTTATGTGAGCACACAGGGCGGGACTGGGTCCAGAATCCTTTGTCAGGAGGTTCAGGACCTTTGTTCATTTGCCCTCAAGCACAACATGCTCCTCAAGGCTGTGTACCTTCCAGGCCAGGACAACTGCCTGGCCGACAGATTAAGCAGGATTCTGCAGCCCCACGAGTGGCAGCTGCATCCTTCAGTAGTTCAGAAGATCTTCCTAAAATGGGGTCTCCCTTTGATAGATCTCTTTGCCAGTCCACTGAACAAGCAACTGCCAAAGTTCTGCTCCAGGCAACCACATCCTCTGAGAATAGCAGCAGATGCTTTTCTGATTCCATGGTCTCAGGGCCTCCTGTATGCATTTCCTCCCACGCCCTTGGTGGCCCGAACTCTCTTCAAAATTCTTCAGGACAAGGCCTCGGTCCTGCTGTTGGCTCCCAGGTGGCCGAGACAGCCTTAGTTTCCGCTTCTACTTCAACTGGTGGTGGATCCCCCACTGCCTCTGGGGTTGCAACCCGATCTTCTCTCACGGGAGCAGGGTTCCCTTCTGCACCCCAATCTCAAAGCTCTCAATTTGATGGCCTGGAGACTGCAAGGGTAGTTTTGTCTCCCTGGGGCCTACCTCAGGAAGTTGAGGAAGTTGTCCTCACCTCTAGGAAACAGTCCACTAGGAAAACCTATGCTCTCAAATGGAAGAGGTTTTCTGTGTGGTGTCAGCTACGTACAGTTGATCCTTTCTCCTGTACTGTACCAGTAGTGCTTCAGTACTTACTGCACTTATCCAATCAGGGACTTAAGTCCAATTCTGTTCGGGTCCACCTCTCAGCTCTAGCAGCTCACCACTCACTGGTGGAGGGTCATTCTCTCTCGGGTCACCCCTTAGTGTCCCGCTTTCTCAGGGGCTTGCTTTTACTCAAGCCCCCAATCCATCCTCCTGCCCCTGAGTGGTAGTTAAATGTGGTCTTGCAGCAACTGACTCGCCCACCTTTTGAGCCCATGACTACTTGCCCACTACGGTTCCTCTCCTGGAAGACACTCTTCCTGATAGCCCTTACTTCGGCTAGGCGAGTGAGTGAGCTTCAGGCCCTGGTCTGTGATAGGCCTTACACCAGGATTTATAGGAACAGGGTAGTCCTCAGGACTCATCCAAAGTTCCTCCCAAATGTTGTCTCCTCTTTCCATTTCAGTCAGGAGGTGGTTCTTCCAACATTCTTCCCTAGGCCTCATGCAAGCCAGGCTGAAGCAGTTCTGCATACCCTGGACTGTAGGAGGGCCTTATCCTTCTACCTTGACCGTACGCAAGTTCATAGAAGGGCTATTCAGCTCTTCGTCTCCTTTGACCCTAATAAGTTAGGGATGGCTGTGTCCAAGCGTACCTTGTCCATCTGGGTGGCTGACTGTATCACCTGGGCTTACAAGGCGGCTGACCTTCCTTTGCAAGGTCGGGTCACGGCCCATCGTGTCAGGGCAATGGCTGCCTCAGTGGCTCATCTCCGCTCTGTGCCCTTGGTAGACATCTGCAGGGCTGCAACTTGGTCTTCAAGCCAGACATTTGCGGCCCATTACTGTCTGGAGAGGGAGTTCTGTAGGGACAGTGCTTTTGGCCAAGCAGTACTCCGGAATCTCTTTGAGGTTTAGGCAACTCCTGCCCTCCAGCCCTCTGTTGGGCTACCGGTGGAGGTTGTGTCAGTGAAAAGCCTTTTTTTGCAGCTGGGACTAGAGGGAGTACTCTTGTTCAGCCTGGGTTCCTCGGTAGCCCAGAGCTAGGGAGTCACCCATATGTGAGGACTGACTTCCTGCTTGGTCCTGGAGAAAGAGTAGTTACTCACCTGTAACAGGTGTTCTCCAGGAGCAGCAGGAATCAGTCCTCACAACCCTCCCTCCTCCCCTTGGAGTTGCAGTTGTACATAGTTTATTTTTCATTTTTGTGTGCTGTTCTTAGCTATGTCATTTGACTGAGGTAAGATGGCACCTTTAGGCGGGAAGGGAACCATGCATGCGTGCCTGCATTCCCAAAGGCTTTCTTGGAAAGCTGGGGAAATGCTCCGCTGGGGCTTCATCGGCACCGATGACACCCATATGTGAGGACTGATTCCTGCTGCTCCTGGAGAACACCTGTTACAGGTGAGTAACTACTCTTACCTTCAATTCTTCCGCACCTTTAAATACCACTTCAGTCATGGGTAACATCCCTACATCTTCCTCAGTAAAGACCGAAGCAAAGAAATCATTCAGTCTCTCCGCTATCGCCTTGTCGCCTCTTAGTGCCCCTTTAACCCCTCTATCATGTAATGGACCAACTGACAGGTTTTCTTGCTACGTATGTACTTGAAAAAGTCTTTATTTCGAATTTTGGCTTTCGCAGCAAGCTTCTTCTCAAATTCTCCCTTTGCCTGCCTTATCAATGCCTTGCATTTGACTTGCCAGTGCTTGTGCTGTTTCCAAGTTTCGTCGTTTGGCTCTTTTTTCCATTTCCTGAAAGATGCTTTTTTGGCAGCAACAGCCTCTCTGATCTCACCTTTAAACCATGCTGGCAGTTTTTTGGACTTCCTTCCACTTTTCTTAAAGCGTTGAATACAGCTGGTCTGGGCTTCCAAGATAGTATTTTTCAACAACATCCAAGCTTGATGTAAGTCTTTAACCTTTGCAACTGCTCCTTTTAGTTCTTTCTTAACTATTTTCCTCATTTAATCATAGTCTCCCTTTCGAAAGTTAAAAGGTAGTACTGTGGATTTCCTTATACTGTCCCTCCTCCACTAATTAAATCAAAGGCGATCATGCTATGATCACTATTGCCAAGTGGCCCCAACACCCTTATCTCTTGCACTAGATCTGGTGTTCCACTAAGGATTAGGTCTAATATGGCTTCTCCTCTGGTCGGTTCATGAACCAGCTGCTCCAAGAAGCAGTCATTTATTTCATCTAGGAACTTTATCTCCCTAGCATGTCCTGCCGTGACACTGACCCAGTCGATACCGGGGTAATTGAAATCACCCATTATTATTACTGTGCTGTAACTTTTCTTAGCTTCCTTGATTTCTTTGAGCATTTCATCATCCATTCTGGCCAGGTGGTCGATAGTACACCCCCACTGCCATCGCCTTCCCCTTTTTACATGGAATTTCAATCCATAGAGATTTTACAGCAAATTATGTTTCCTGTAAAACTTTAATCCTTTCTGACTCAAGGCCCTCTCTAACATAGAGCGCAACCCCTCCACCAATTTGACCAGCTCTATCATTACAATATAGTTTGTACCCAGGTATCACAGTGTCCCACTGGTTGTCCTCCTTCCACCATGTCTCTGATATTCCAATCATATCTAACCTCTCATTTAGTGCTATATATTCTAACTCTCCCATCTTATTGTTTAGACTTCTAGCATTTGCATATAAGCATTTTATTCATATTAATTTGGCTATTGGTAGACATGGGTAATTTGGGATCTTTAAGCTCTGTCTGCTCCATACTCGAGGGCATTTGTGCTACTTTACTCTTTTTTGGAACCTCTCTGCTTTTGGTAGTATCCTTCAAGAATACATTTTTCCGAACCATCCGCTCTTGGGCTACTGTCGGCTTTCCCCTATTATCTAGTTTAAAAGCTGCTCTGTCTCCTTTTTAAAGGTTAATGCCAGCAGCCTGGTTCCATCCCGGTTAAGGTGAAGCCCATCCCTTCGGAAGAGCCCCTCCTTTCCCCAGAATGTTCCCCAGTTCCTAACAAATCCAAAACCCTCATCTCTGCACCATTGTCTCATCCACGCATTGAGACCTCTTGCACAAACAAATATCCATTTCACTCAGAAGTTTTGTTTCAAATGTCCTTTAACATCAGTATTATTCGGAGCAGAACCTCTGAACAGAATGATGGCTCTATTCTCCACACAGCATTTCTGTGCATACACATACATGTTCTTCAGTCCTCACTTCAGCCAAGCCCCAAAAACAACTGAGGAGGTTGTCCGCTCAGAAAAACAGCATAAATTCCTCCTCAGCACTGCCCGTAGACTCCTTACGTCTCCTCTGACCTGGCATTAAAGTCCCGTCATTGAGCTCAACTTTCTGCTCTTCTGTGCACTTCTCTGCATCTGGGTGACATAGCTAACTGCTTAATAATCATTTTAATTTGCATACATTTACATGGGCAGTGCACTGGCGACCACGTCGACATCTGCGCAGTGACTTTGCTCACATTGATCCCCTTTCTGCACTGTGGTGTGATGGTAGCACATAAAAAATATGCACAGACATTGCACCAACTACACTATGTGCTAAGCTTGCGCTGATGTTACTGCAACGGCTCCTTAGTGAGTAAAGGTAGAGTCCATTTTGCAACCTTTTATGCACATATATTATAAGCGCCAACAGTATCATGTAAAACATGCTTTACACCGGGAAAATGCTTCGTAAAATTATCCCTACATTGTGGTGTTGTGTCCAGTAGTGCAAGCTAGTTGGCACCTACCAACTCTTCTTCAGTTACTAAAAGATATATTTGAACCAAAAGCAGTGAATGTCACTACAGACCACCCCAGACCCTCTCTTCATGTTTCCTTTCTCTCCAGCTAAGTGGTTGTGACAGACATGCATTTTATGTGTGTATTAAAGAGCGATTGGTGATTAAATGTTAATGAAATAACATTGTCACTGTGCTTTCATTATATGCTTACCAATTCTGAACATTTTTCAGAGCACACCAAAAGCCCACTGCTCTCCATGCATAAATAATAAAAGGCATGTCTGCATATTATCATTCACACAGTGCCTGCTGGTGATTTATCTGCCAGCCGATCCACATTTAGCATCTCTTAACTAAGCAGGAATTAGTTGCCTGATCAAAGTTTCATTCACAGCCATGGAAACCCAGGGTTGCTCATCCATTCAGCAGGAAAGATTATTGGGCTGTGGTAGCGACGCTGGCTTCCACATTGTACCATCCAGAACTTTCTCAGATTTCAACCACATGCGCATGTCTGTAGCCAGTCAGTGTGACCTGCCGGGTTGAATGTGAAAAACCAAATGGAGACCCAAGTAGCTGCCACAGCTGGCCACCGTGGGACTGAGAACTGGTCATTGCATGTACCTGTATCCAGTCAGCCCCTTGTTTGCATTCACTTAGTATAGTTTGGATGGATGAAGTGCTGAGTTATTTTGCTAGGACATGAACATTGGAATCCCAAGTTCATGCAGGTGTCAGAGGATAATATATTAGATAGCTGATCTATACCATCTGCCAAGGTTAGATTACTTTCTCAAGCTGGCCCAGAGAACTTACTTCAATCACCCACACCAGGACACCCATCAGTAAGCTGAGGGGGAGGGTGATAGAACATATGAAGAAAATATCCATTATATATCAACATTTTGAGTGAACGTTTATTTATTTATATGAGGCTTAATATCAAATCCCAAAGCATGCTATAGCATTAAACCAAAATTATCCATATAGGCAAAGTAGGAAATTATCTGTTTTCTTTAGTAAGGTTTCTTCATTATGGAACTGCCTTCTACCACATCTTTGCTTAGAACTCTCATATCAATAGTTCCGTGCTTCTCTCAAAACGTATTTATTTGGGGAGTCCTTTGGGTCCTTATAGCTTGCATGGCACGGGAGGAGGTTGGCTGCCATCTATAGTGTTGTATTTGTTCTCTGTACTATTTGGTTTCTATCACTTGCTAGTTTCTCTCTACTCTGTCCTGTTTGATACTGGAGTTCCTTTCTAATCTTTGTTTTCTTCATTTTGTTTTAATTTTGACTTGTTTTAATTTGTTGACTGAAAGGCATTAATAAACCATAATGGAGAGCAATAAACTATACCCCCCCCCCCCCACACACACACACTTGCATGATATAAAAATAATTAACTATGCTCTATACAGTGTATTAAAGGGCATGAGTCAATCTCCACGAACAAGCAGGAATGAGTCTTCACATGTGGGTACGTCGGCGCCGACGGAGCCCGCACGGAAAATGCTCCCCAGCATCCAATCAGAAAGCCTTTGGGAGCATCCCCCACGCCTGCGCGGTGACTTCCCGCCCCTCCAACAGTCTCTCCTCAGTTTTCGTTTTTCCGCGGAGCCTACAGGACGTACCTCCTATAACCGCAGAAACCTTTTTTTCTTATATCCTTATATTCTTAATTTTTTCTTGTTTTGTGCGGTCGCGGCGGTCTCCCCGTTGATATCACTCTCTCTTTCCCTTGAGAAATAACTCCCTCGTCAGTTTTTTTCTTTGTTTATCCTTAAGGCCTACTAGGCCCTTTTTTTCCACATGGAGCCTTCTTCCCCTTTGAAGTGCCCCCACTGTGGAGACTTGGTTTTCTTTTTAGACTCCAACGCCTGGTGTCTATCCTGTTTTGGGCCCTGACCCTTTTTCCACGGGTCCACGGGGCCTTAGCGTCGGGAGAAGACCTTCTCTTTTTCGGGTATCCCTCGATGCCGTTTTTCCTCCTCAGGTGAGGTCCTCGGTTTATTCTTCTCTCCAGGATCAGGTAACCCACAAACAGTCTGTTAAGACTAGCCGATCCTTGAAGGGCAGGTCTCATGCCCAGCATGATGACGGCTCCGGCCTTGCCCTCAAGACCACATCGGCAATAAAACCCCGGCGGGAGTCCTCGGGCTCCAAAGCATTTACGGGGTTTCAGGTTGTTCCTGGGGTTCACTCCTCACAGAACATACCTGAGCCATGCTCGGGGGTGGTATCCGCTTCGGGTGGTACCGATTCCCCGGCATCGGCACCGGTGTCGAGTGCTCCACTCCTCACTAAGGATCGTCAGCTGGTGTCCTCGGTGCCTTCAGGGCCGATCGATTCGATCCAGACTGGCTTTCCTGCGCCCCAGCCATGCGCGGGGTTGGCACCGACTCCCCCGGCGTCGGGTGTTCCACTCGCCGCCGGGGATTGTGGTCTGGCTTCGAGTGGTACCGCTCCCCCGGCATCGGCACCGGTGTCGAGGGCCACACTCCTCACCGAGGATCATCGTCTGGCGTCCTCGATACCTTCGGGGCCGGCCGGTTCGACCCCGACTGGCGTGCCTGCATCCCAGCCATGCGCGGGGTTGGTACCATTTTCGAGCGGTCCAGCTCCCCCGGCATCGGCCCCGATGTCGAGTGTTCTACTCACCACCAGGGATTGCGGTCTGGCTTCACGCAGTACCGCTTCCCTGGCATCGGCACCGGTGTTGGGTGCTCCACTCTTCACCGGGGATCGGCGTACGGTGCCCTCGGTGACCCAGGGACTGTTTGACCCGACCCGGGCTGGCTCTTCAGCCTCCCAGCCTTGCGCGGGGGTGGTGCCGCCCTCGAGCGGTGCCGGATCCCCAGCATCGCCACGAGTGTCGAGTACTCTGCTCTATACTAGGGATCGCCCTCTGGAACCCCCAGTACCCTCGGATCCGACCGACGCGGACCTGGCTAGCTGGCCTGTATCCAGGCCGGCCACGGGGCAGATGCCGGCTTCAAGCGCTGCCGATGCATCGACATCGGTGTCGGGTGTCCCACTCTTCACCGGGGCTCGTCACCGGGTTTCCTGGTCAGAGCCGATCGATACGCCCCGGAGGGACGTCCATCTCCCCTTGAGGGGGGTACCGGCTTCAGGCGGTGCCGATGCCCCGGCGTCGGGGCCGGTGTCGAGTGTTCCTCCCGTCCCGGGGCATCGTCTTCGGACATCCGCGGTGCCTTCGGCACCGACTGCTCCGATCCCGATCGCCTCTCATGTGGGGGCATCGCCGATACCACCACCGACGTCGGTGCCTTCTCGGCATGCATCGATAGCCCCGCTCGCTTCGATGCCCAGTCTAGAATCAATATCCAGTCTAGATGACTTGGTTGCGGCATCGCCGATGCCACCTCCAACGTCGGTGTCTTCTCGGCATGCAACGGTAGCCTCGCCCTCTTCGATGCCCAGTCTAGAATCGATATCTAGTCTGGATGATTCGATTCCGACGCGGTGGGAAACCGGTCCAGGTCGTCTCCGACTACGCAGTACCGAGGGTAATCTTCAAAGCTCTTTGGTTACCTCGGTGCCGTCTCAGCAACCCTCGCTACCTACTCAGCTGGCACCGATGCCGGCATTGGTATCGAGGTCGATTCCTGCTGCTCCATCGGTGCCATCGATCCTTTCGATGCCTAGCTTGGAATCGATACCTGGTGCTGATGAGGCAATACTGACTGCCTCGAATCGGAGCTGTCAGTACCGCCCCCCATATGGCAGAATTCTTTCTCTGCACCAGTCCCGTGGGTCTTCTGGTGTCCACGACCCTCATTCTGCCTCGGCCGACCCGGGAATAACTTCTCTGGGAGATCCTTCGTTTCAGGAATTTCTCCTTGACGTGACTACTTTTCTTGCCATTCCTATTCCTGACCCTGCCCCTACCCAAGATTCGGCCGAACAGGGGACCGTCATGCTTCCTTTACATCATTCCTTGCAGGACCTTCTTCTGAGGATTTGGGAATCACCTTTGAAGGTTCCTGCGCCCTCTGCGGCCATGAATGTTCTGTATCAGGTGCCTCCCTCTCCGGGGTTTTCAGAACACCCAGCTTCCGCATCATTCCCTTGTAGTGGAATCAGCGATGAGGAAGGTCAGAAGTAAGAAGAAGCACTCTTCTTATCTGCCAGGTCGTGCATCTAAAGCACTCGATGCCTTTGGCCGTCAAACCTTCCAAACTTCTATGTTGGCTTCCAGAATCATTTCATATATTTTTTATATGAGTCTAACACTTCAGGAGGTCACAGAGAAATGTTCTCTTCTGTCACCCTTCTTGTCAGAACCTAAGGCCTCTGACTATTCCTTGCTTCTTAATCATAGCAGGAACATCTCTTGGTTTCTTTCCCGTGCTTCCCTAGACTCTTTTGAGTCTGTTAACAGATCCTCGGCTATTGCCATTGGAGCACGTCGTACTGCGTGGCTGCAAGCTTCAGGCTTGAACAGATGGGCACAACACACACTGGGCAACTCTCCTTGCACTGGAGAAAATCTCTTCAATAGGGAGGCTTTACGTCAGGTTGCTCGCTGCTCCACTGACTTCCCTGGCTATGGAGACCATCCCAAGCCTCCTTTTTCCCCGGGACGTGGGAAATATCCTACGAACCCTTCTCTCCCGAAGAGGAGGAGGGTTTGCCCTTCTCATTCCCCCGGTGTACCCGAGCAAGGGACGTCTCCTCCTAGCCTGGTCTCCAGGCTCAAACCAGTCTACTCGTACCAGCGCCCATAGGTTCCGGCAGGGTGCGCCATACAGTTAACTTCTTCTCTGCAGAAGTTTCTTTCTCAAACCCTACACGGGGTTTTTTTCTTTTCCAGTATGCTATGCTCTCGGGATACTTTCTCCATGGGTCACTGACTTCTCCCATTCTCCTACCATGAAGGGAGGTGGCAACTATCCCAGGATAGTTTCGGTCCCCACTTGGACATCTTTCCTTCAGCGGACTTACCACATGGTGGGTCACTTTCCTAATCCCTCTCTTCCAGGTTTCCCCTGCTTGAGTTGGTGCCATACTGAAATACTTCTTTTCTTTTCAGCGTAGTCTGGTTGTCTTCCTCCAATGCATATTCTGAACAACTCATCCGGCAGGGACGGAGTCTCCGCCACCCTTGCCTGCGTTCTCTCTGTCCTTATACGGGAGAATCCTCTCTATGGTTTGTTCAGTTGCTGTCGGTTTTATCTTATAATTCTCCCGCACAATGCCCTCTGCATTCTTCGGAGAAGCTTTCTTTTATTGGCCCTTGCCACAGAGCATTGATCTTGGTCTCTGCGGGGGTTTTCTTACAAGAGACAAGTTCCTTTGCGTGAATGTACACGGAGCTCTCCTTCTGACCAGAATATACCCTTGCTCCACGGAAATGGAGCCTCCATATCTCTTCCGGTGGGTTCACCCCTATGGTTGGACCGTCACATTCCCCATGTGAAGGTTTTTTCTGTGGCTCAGTGGCAGGCATGTCTTCTTAAGACTGTTTCATGTATGCCTTCCGTATGCATATCTATATACATATATATATATATATGTATATGTATATGTATGCGCATGTCAGGAGATTTATTTATTTATTTATTAACAATTCTTATATACCGCACTATTAGACATCAGCGCGGTTTACATTGAACAGAAAACATCCGACAATTTACATATGTCTGGAAGTAGAACTTGGAGAAACGGGGTAACTAAATACAATGGTGGTTTATACTATATACATAGGTGGTACAACAGTACATGAAACTGCTTGTTATTTACATTTTGGAGTAGGCCTGTTGTGAGGGTCTGCCTGTTTGACCACTTCTGCTATTCGCTTGGGGGTTATGTTCGGAGCTGTCATTGAGATATTTAAGGAAGAGGAAATGTTTTAGCGCCTTTCTGAACTGGCTCAAATTGGGGATTGCTCTGATTTGTGCTGGTAAGGTGTTCCATAAAGTTGGGGCGCAGAGTCGGAAGGCTCTGTTAGCTGTTGATCTGGTGCATCTTGTGGTTTCATTTGGGATAACTAGCATGTTCAATTCTGCTGTTCTTCGCGGCCTGTTTGGTGCAAGTGGTTGGATGAGGTTAGAGAGAGAGGAAGAGGTGAGCCCCTTAGCCGCTTTGAATGTTAACAGTAAAGTCTTGAAACTGATTCTTGCTTGAATGGGGAGCCAGTGTAGCTGTTTTAGAAGGGGTGTCACGTGGTCTCTCCTGGATGCCCCAAAGAGTACCCGCGCTGCACTGTTCATAGCCAGCTGCAGGGGGTTCAGGGTGGACCGGGGGAGTCCTTGTAGTATGGAGTTTGAGAAGTCGAAGTGGGGAAGTATAAGGGCTTGATAAATGGTGCGGAAATCATCCATAGATGTCCATAGCGCCCTATGTCATGCCTCCCTCCATGACTGTCGGTGCTTAGGTTTATTTTTCTATGAGGTCCAGACAGTCACCTTGCCTGTTTTTATATGGCTCAGTGACTGGGACTGGGTTTTCTAACCTTTACTGCTGTGACGTCAACAACTTCTATTTTTGTTATACATCTCCCTGTCTATGCAGCCTTCCCTCAATGTCTTCCTACCTCTGGCCAGTTAGGAAAGGCAGTGTGCGTCTTCCGTATTCCTGAGTTCACTTCAGTTCTTTTTGGGAATGGGGGCTTTTTTTCCATACCCCCTCTTCCCTCCCGGACTGGGCCAATTTACCAGATCGGTCAGTCTCCCTTTTTTTCTTTAGTCCTCACTGTTGATGACTCTGTGCCTGAACGAGTCCCAGCTTTCCCGTAAAAGCTTCCCTGTGGGGACCTACCAATCTTTTCCTGCCCCGGTGGACACCTGGGTCTCCTGCCCATTCCAGTCTGGGACTTCTCCTCACTGCTGTGGAGTTTCCTTGAAGATTCCGCTACTGCATCTACTGTCTACTTCCTACAATCCAGTAGGTAAGCTCTACTTTGTGCCAGTTCATTAAATTTTTTTAATGATGCTTGTCATGCCTTCTAAAGACTTTTTCCTGTAGTCTTTAGTTTCGCTGTTCCTCTACAGCTCTGCTCTACTCAACTCCTACCCCCCATCCCTCGGGGGATGCCAGGGATCCAGGTTGGAAAATGCCGTCCTGTCCGGGATACGCATTTTATGGGATCTCCCCTGGCATCCTTAGCTAGGGAGTCCCCACATGTGAAGACTCATTCCTGCTTGTTCCTGGAGATAGCACAGTTACTTACCTGTAACAGGTGATCTCCGGAACAGCAGGAATTAGTCTTCACAACCCACCCGCCTCCCCTAGGAGTTGTATCTGTCTGTTTCCCTTCCTCTTCTCTCCTTATGTCTCAGCTATGAAACCCAACTGAGGAGAGACTGTTGGAGGGGCGGGAAGTCACCGCGCAGGCGTGGGGGATGCTCCCAAAGGCTTTCTGATTGGATGCTGGGGAGCATTTTCCGTGCAGGCTCCGTCGGTGCCGACGTACCCACATGTGAAGACTAATTCCTGCTGTTCCGGAGATCACCTGTTACAGGTAAGTAACTGTGCTTAATTGCAGATAGCGCTTCATGATTTGGTGCTGATGGAGCGAATTAAGTCAAGAGGAAGGGCGAGGTTGCATGGCTTCGTTTCCAGAAGATCTGGGAGCCGTCTTAGCTGGCCCTGCCCCGAAGACACGTAGTTATCTTTTAAATTTTTGGTAAGTTTGTAAGTGAGGTGAGGGGAGGTGGATTGTTTGTTTTTTTTTAGGGGGGGTTGAGATTTTGTCATTGCAGGAGGGAATAAGAGTGCCAAAGAATGAAGAGTCCATGTGTCTCCAGATTGTGGTGTTTGTTAAATTATGATGATCTTAGAATCGTCTTCCCCTTCTTATATGAGTAGGGTAGAGTGTTAGGGCTGGGTAGGAGGGAAGGGTAAAACATTTAATAAAAATGTTTTGTATACTTGTTTAGAATTGACCTCCATAAAGATTGTAAAACATAACCTGGAAACCAGATGATATTTATTATTTATTTATTTACAGTTTCTTTTATACCGCGCTATTTGACATCAGTGCGGTTTACAATGAACAGAAACTACACGTCACAAAAATTGATCAGTGCTTACAAAGAACAGGGTATACATAAAACAGGTTTCATAAACAGAGAACATAGAACATAATAAACTATGTACAGAAGCAACTATGTATGTGATATGTGATCATGGAGATCTGTTACGTGTGTATTGGCATAATAAATAAGTTTAAATTAAAAGGGCTTGAGTAGTAAGGTCAACCCCAGCACTCAAGGCTGGTGTTCTACATGCTGGGGCCCAGGGCTGAAATTTGAGAGGGATCCCCAGAGGCTCCTGGTGCCCTTTTCAGTCTTATACAGGTTTGGGGCCCCCTTGCCCTTTTTGCACCTCCTAACACCATCCCTACCAGTATGTGCCCTCCTTCCCCGCCCAGCCAGTCTCCATTGCATCACTTTGCTCTCCTTCCCAATTCCCATCACTCATTTTTCCGAGCCAATCCCCATTACACTTTCTGTTCTCCCTTGCAAGCTAGTCCCCATCCCTCGCGCTCCTTCCCAGTGCCATCACTCACTCTCTTCCCCCTTTCCAATCAGTCCCCATCGCTCACTCTCCCTCCCAGTCCCCATCACACACTTTTTCTCCCTTTCCAGCCAGTCCCCATTTCTTATTGTCCACAGTCAGTCCCCCATCACAGAATATCTTCTGCCTTTCAAGCCAATCCTCATCCCTCATTCTCCCTCTCATTCCCCATCCTTTATTGTCCTCAGTCAGTCCCCATCACTTTCTCTCTCAGGTTTCATCACTCATTGTCCCCAGCCAATCATAAGAACATCAGAAATATCATACTGGGTCAGACCAAAGGTCCATCAAGCACAATATCCTGTTTCCAACAGTGGCCAATCCAAGTCACAAGTGCCTGGCAGATTCCCAAAAAGGTACATAGGTTGACGGTGTTTGATCTGGGGTAAGCAGTGGATTTCCTGGGTCCTCTAATGGTTTATGGACCTTTCCTCCAGTAACTTGTCCAAACCTTTTTTAAACCCTTCTATACCAGCAGCTTTTACTATATCCTCTAGTAACAAATTCCAGAGTTTGATTATGCATTGAGTGAAAAAATATTTTCTCTTAGTCTTAAATGGGTTACATTTTAACTTCATTGTGTGTCCCCTAGTCTTTCTACTTTTTGATGTAGTAAACAACCTATCTACATTTACCCATTCTACTTCATCCATTAATTTATAGACCTCTATCATATTTCCCCTCAGCCGTCTCTTTTCCAAGTTGAAGAACTCTAACCTTTTAAGTCTTTCCTCATAGGGTTATCCTTCAATCCCCTTTCACATTTTGGTAGTTCTTATCTGTACCTTTTCTAATTCCGCTGTATCTTTTTTAAGATATGGTGCCCAGAATTGCACACAATATTCAAGGTCGCACCATGGAGCGATACAGAGGCATTATAATATCCTTGGTTTTATTCTCCATTTGCATTCCCTATGATTCCTAGCATTCTATTTGCTTCTTGGCCGCCCCTGCACACTGGACGGAGGGTTTCAATGTGTTATCCATGATGATGCCTAAATCTTTTTCTTGGGTGGTGGTTCCTAATGTGGAACCTTGCATTATATAACCATCATAAAATCTCTTCTGCCTTCCAGGCCAATGCCCTTGCATCACTCTCGCTCCTTTCCAAACCAGTGCCTATACCTCACTTTTCCTCCTAGTCCCTACCTCACATTCTCTTTCCTCCCAACCATTTTTGTTCACAAAAGCAGGCCATTGCAGCACTCTTTGAATCCTACTATCACCTTTCTCTTTTGTACCCTTCCACCTGACCAACATCATCCCACCCACCCCTATCATAACCAGCATTATCCTCACATCTTCCATCACCCCACAGCTACCCTCCCCCCCTTCACTGACCCCTTTTCCCCCTCTCATATGGTCGTCTCTGTAGTTTCTTTCTTATTCGCTGCAGAGTCTGGTCAGGCGGGCTTGGGACAAGAACAAAGTAGGACTGTAGCAGTACTGGACTTCAAAGAGATTCTACAGCCTTAGGGTGGAAGGGTTGGGCCTGGCTGACTGGAAAATAGAAGTGGCAGATTAGCAGTCTACTACTACTGAGCATTTATATAGTGCTACAAGTTGTACGCAGCGCTGCACAGACATGTAGGAGACAGTCCCTGCTCATCAGAGCTTACAATCTAGTCAAGTTGTAGACAGGGACAAAGTCTGCCTGGCTGCGGAGTGTGCAGGCTGGTCAGCTGAGGGAAGACTCTACCTCAGGTCACATCGGTTTTCAGTTGGCAGCACCAGCTGCACTGGCACTCTCCGGGCCAGCTGGGGCAGGCAGAGCAGGATAGATGGGAGTAGCCGCAATCACCAGGGGCTTTCTCTCGCCCAATTGCATCATCTTTCCCCCTCTGGTTTTTCTCTCTTCCCCTATCTCAGCCTGTTCTTCTATTCCTGGGCCTCCAATGTCCCCTGTAGTCGTCTAATGGTTAGAGCAGCGGGCTAGAACCAGGGAAGCCAGGATTTAAATCCCACTGCTGCTGCTTGTAATATTGAGCAAGTCACTTAACCCTCCATTGCCTCAGATACAGGCTTAGATTGTAAGCCCTCTGGGGACAGGAAAATACCACTGTGCCTGAATGTAACTTGCCTTGAAACTCTAAGAAAAAGATGTGAGCTAAAACCAATCTCTTCCCTTATTTTTGTATGTCTTGTTCACCACCTCACCATTTCCCTCTACCCTACTGTTCTCTCTGTCTCGCCCCTCCTCCGTTTCCCCCCCCCATCATCCCCTCCCATGTTCTTCCACTTCTACACAGATCAAGTTCCAATCTCTTAAATTCAGAGAGTAAAGAGAGGAGACCCCCAAATTCGCAGAAAACCCCTACCCTTGAAATATACATTGCCAAAAACAGTATTTTCTAAGTACATCAGAAGACACAATTAACATGTAAATATATCCATAAGGTGTTTTACTGTAATCCGCTCAGAACTGTGGACATGAATTTCTTTGACCGGGTGACTGGAGAGCTGGATTGGGGACAGTGTTAGATGTGGTGTACTTAGATTTTAGCACTAATAAACTGTTCATCCTTGGTATGGGCTCAAAAGTGACTGATTTGGGTTAGAAACTGATTTAGTGGGATGTGACAAATGGTAGTGGTAAATGGAGTTCGATCCGCGGAAGGGGATGTTACCAGTGGTATGCTTCAAGCATCAGCCCTTGGTCTGAATCTTTTCAGCATTTTTGTAAATAATATTGTGGAGGGGCTTTGGGGAAAGATTAGCCTTTTTTCAGATAATACCAAAATCTGCAGCAGGGTAGACATCCTGGAAGGTGTGGAAAATATGCAGAGGGATCTAGGAAAGCATGAGGAATGATCTAGAATTTGATAGCTAATATTCAGTGCTAAAAAATGCAGGGTAATGCATTTGGTCTGCAAAACCTCAACAGAGCAGTACGGTTTAGGGGTGATGTTCTGTGCATGAAAGAATACAACCTGGATGCAAACATATCTGGTAATTTTAAGGTAACCAAACGGGTAGATAAGCTGACAGGAAGACAGATGTTTGGATGAATAAGGAGAGAAATTACCAGCAGGAAGAAGAAATTGATAGTGCTTCTGTATAAGTCTCTGGTGAAATCTCATTTGGAGTACTGCGTACAATTTTGGAGACTGCACCTTCGAAAAGATGCAAATCAAATGGAGTCAGTCCAGATGACAGCTATTGAAATAGTCATCTTCATTTATAAAGCATATGGGAAGAGACTTAAAGATCTAAACATGTATAACCTAGAGGAGTGTTATGAAAGGGGACGTATGAAAGAGAAATGTACATACCTCTATGTAAATACATTTGAGTCAGTCTTTTTTCAATGGAAAGCAGGCTCTGGAAGGAGGGGGGGGGTCATAAGAGTTAAAGAGAGCAGATTCAGGAGTAATCTAAGGAAGTATTTTGTTACAGAAAGGGTAGGAGACGCATGGGACCCCAGGGAAGTGGTGGAGATAAGAATGGTGTGAGAATTAAAAAAATCATGGGACAAGCATTGAGGATCTCTGGGGGAGAAGTAGACATTGTAGAGACTGAGCTGTTGGTCTGAATGGGCAAACAAGCTTTGACAAATTCTCTTGGAATCTAGAAGCCAAATTGAAATTTAAGGAGTTAACCACCAAGACCTTGGTCACAGTGCCCCCCTCCCCCCCCCCCCCCGGGGCATCATAGTCTCTTTTTTTAAGGGCTTGATTTATGGTTTCCCTATTTTCTACCGGAAAAGAAAGCTTAATAAATCGGGCCCTTAATGAGCCATTGCACAGTGCCCTACAAGGCATATGCAGCGCTGTATATAGAGTATACATGTAAGAGATAGTCCTGCTCAACAGAGCTTGCAATCTAATCAAGACAGATAACACAGCAAACTGGGGATAAAGGTAAATCTAGGGAACTGTGAACATATCACCATGGCTTGGTAATACATGAAGCAAAAAAATCTTTCCTAGCCCCCCCCCCCCCAACGAGCTATTAATCAGTCTCTCGCTCTCATATTGCCTCTTATAGCCCTCCCCCTAAAGCCTTTACTCAGTATCTCTCTCATAAACCCCCCATCACAACCTTCACCCAGTATCTCTCACCATTCTTCTTGAATTGCCGTTTGCGGTTGCACCAAGAAGTTCGTGCTACTTTCTCACTGCAATCAACGATTGACTCTTTGCTCCTTGCGAGAAGCTCGGTGTTTGTGAGGCAGCAACGATGCATACAAAAACCTTTCAGGGGCATGAAGTCCCTGGCACCAGGACACAACTTTGAGGTTTCATGGCAACCTGGCCCCTGAGATTTGTGGAGTCCTGGTATAAGCTGTATGGTTTATTGTTTATTGTTTATATAACATTTGATATACCGCCCCCCATTACATCGGGGCGGTTTACAATATAAATAAAAACAGAAAATCAGAGACAGAAAGAGAAAGTTACAATTACTTGAAGAAGGAAGAAAGGGAAACAGAGGACAGGAGAAGATAGAAAGATAGAGTCAGAGGAGTCAGCTAGATCCAGGAAAGGCACAGGAGAACAGATGAGTTTTGAGAAGGGAGCGAAATTTAGAATATGATTCTTCGAGACGGAGGGCAGTGGGTAGTGAGTTCCAGAGGGAGGGACCAAGGTAGAAAAATGCTGATTTACGGGTGGATTGGAGATGTGCACGGGAAGGGGCTGTAAGGTGAAGGTGATTAATATGAATGGACCGGAGGCTTCGGGAAGGGACATGGAAGGAGAGCAAGTCGGAAAGGTATTGGGGTCTGTGAAGGTAAATGGCTCGATGGACCAGAGTAAGAACCTTGTAAGGGATCCGGAATTGTAGTGGCAGCCAGTGAAGGTGTTGTAGGAGGGGGGTGATGTGATCGCGTGGAGAAGCATGTAGGAGCATCCGGGCAGCCGTGTTTTGAATTAACTGTAGTCTATGTAACTGATACTGAGGGATACCGGCATAAATGGAATTACAGAAATCTAAACGAGTTATGACTAATGAAAGAAGAAGGGTAGTGAGTGCCTGGGGAGATAGGAAAGGTCGAATGGCACGAATCTGTCGAAGGCAGTAAAAAGAGCGCTGAGAGATAGAGGAAATGTGGTCTTGAAACGTGAGTGCACTATCAAGAATGACACCAAGATACCGAAGTTTGGGCACTGTGAGAATAGGGACACCAGAAAGAGAAGGAGTAAGAGACGGAGTAGGGGAACCATGGGTGAACCAAACAGCAGCCGTCTTGGAGATATTCAGAACCAGACAATTTGAGGAAAGCCAGGAGGAAACTGAGGATAAACAGACCTCCAGTGGAGTGATATCAGGATGGGATGAGGAGGTGTGGTGCAGAAGGAGAATATCGTCAGCATAGTAATAGCCCGAAATACCCAACTGCTGGACAAGGAGAGAGAGAGGGGCCAGAAAAAGATTGAACCACAAAGGAGCCAAAATAGAACCCTGAGGGACACCACAGGTGAGAGGGAAGTGATCTGAGGTGGAAAGACCAGAAGCAACTGCAAATGAGCGAGAAAATAGAAAAGAATGAAACCATCGATAAATAACACCACGAATACCCGCATCCCACAAACAAGTGAGAAGAAGGGGGTGATCCACAAGATCAAAGGCGGCTGAGAGGTCAAGAGACACAGCGATGGTAATGTCGCCTCGATCTTGGGAAGTGCGTATTTCATTCAGAACCGCTGTGATGGTGGTCTCCACGCTATACCCAGACCGAAACCCAGATTGGCGGGGGTGCAGAAAGTGCGTAGAATCCAAGTGATGGGAGAGTTGTGAGAAGACCACTTTTTCAAGAAGCTTAGAGGCAAAAGGAAGATTGGATACTGGACGAAAATTAGCGGGGATAGAAGGGTCAAGGGAGGGATGTTTCAAGAGAGGACGAACCAGGGCGTGCTTCCAGGGGTCAGGGAAAATACCACAAGACAGACTAGTGTTCACAATAGTAAGAAGGGAATGTAAGAGGGCAGGGGAAGGCTTAGTGAACCAAGAAGAGGGAATGGGAACCAGAGGACAGGTAGTCTTGTGAGTTGTGGAAAGCAGCTGAATGAGCTCTGATGAAGTGATTGGGGAAAAATGAGACCAAGTATATGAGAGAGAGGGGGACAATGGAGGCGAGGTGGGCAACGGTGGAGGCAGAAATTGGGGACAAGAGGGAAGAGAGGAACGAAGGCTTTGGACTTTAGAGGAAAAGAAAGAAGCCAGAGTGGTCGGGTCAGGGGCTTGCAAAACAGAGGCAGATTCGCGTTTGGGAGGTGCCTGAAGCTGGGAGAGAGTATGTAGGGTAGCAAAGAGTTGACGTGAGCGATTAGGAGCTGAGACAATGGATGTAGAGTAAAAGGTGCACTTGGCATGGTGAATGCTTGAGCGGTAATGAGCGTGGGCAAGCTTAAAACGCTGATAAGAAGTGGCATTGTGGGATTTCCGCCAAGAATGCTCAGCTCTCCTCAGCTGAGAGCGCAACAGGCGAAGACCTGGGTGAAACCAGGGGTGACGAAGAATACGACGAGGGTTATTGGGCCGAAGAGGAGCAACTTGATCTAGGGCGACCGGTTGACCAGGACGTTACTTGAGAGGAAGGCGATAAGGAATGGAAATCCAATGGGGGAGGACAATAGACCGCAGAGAAATTGTGAAAGGAGGCAGAATTAAGCCGGCGAGAGAGTCGGATGGGTAGGGAAGGAGGAGGGGAGAGAGGGGGGGCTGGAAAGAAGGGAGAAAGCAATACAGGCGTGATCAGACCACGGAACAGCTTCCACAGTGAGAGACGAGATCTGAAAAGAAGAGTTTTGAGAGGAAATAACTAAATACAATGTGTGTCCAGCTACATGAGTGGGGGAAGCTACATATTGCAGCAGGGAAAGATCGTGAAGAAGAGTAGAGAAAGCAATGTCCCTAGTGGAGATAGGTGAATCAAAGTGAACATTAAAGTCACCAAGGATGACCAGGTGAGGAAATTGGTCTTTTTGTTCCATCATTTCCTTTCTATGTTTTATTACCTATCACTGTCTCTTCCTTGCCCTGTGCCCTCTCCATCACCCCACTCAACACTCTTTACTGCTTAGAGCCTAATTTAACTTTCTTAATTTCCATCCTTTTTCATATACCATCTTAGATGCCACTCCCAGGCTCCATTTTTCTTTTTCATGCTCTTCATTTGTGTTCTCCTCTCCATATCCCCCAGTCTCTTTCTCTTTCCCAATTCTTCCTCCACCTACTTGTCTCTACTCTTGTTGAATCCTTATCTTTCTGTTCTTCTCCCTCTTTCTTTGTTTGGCCCTACTTTGCTCCCTGCCAGCTTCATTCCCCTGTCCTGTCTTTCTCTCTTATACTTTTCTCACACAGGCTTGATCTTTTCTTCTCCCTACTACTACTATTGATCATTTGTATAGCTCTACAAGGCATGCAGAGACATGTAACAGACCGTCCCTGATCATCAGAGCTTACAAACTAGTCAAAATGAGCAACACAACATCTGGGGACTAGGATATGTCTAGGGGAATGGTAAGGAAACACGTAGTTGGAGAGCTGGAGACTACGCGGATCAGAATCCAAAAGCAGCCTTGAAGAGGTGAGCTTTTAGCCTGATTTAGAAGGGGCCAGAGATGAAGCCTGATTTACTGACTCAGGCAATTTGTTCCAGGCATAAGGAGCAGCAAGGTGGAAAGATTGAAGTCTGGAGTTGGCAGTGAAAGAGAAGGGCACAAAGAGAAGCGATCTGCCAGAAGAGCAGAGCTCCAGAGGAAGGGTGTAGGGAGAAAGAGAGAAGTAGCGAGGAGCAGCAGAATGAATGCACTTATAGGTCAGTAGAAGTTTGAACTGGATACAGAAACAGATATCCCTCTCTCCCTGCTAATTTAATCCCTGTTCTGTGTCTTCTCTCACTTAACCCCACCTCAGCTCAATTCCTAGTCCTCTATCTCCTTTTTCTTCCTTCCCTGCTGCTAGCAAGAAAGTCCATTTAATTATATCTGGTCTTTAGCCCGATGGGTTGTCATGCAGCAGAAATTATGAACTACTGACAAGTCCACCAAGAACAATATGATCTGTATGTGTGCTTCATGATTCCTGCTGCAGGATCTGAGTCTTTCAACTGGAGACAAGAGAATTAAACACTTTCCTTGTGCCACAGAGATGGGGAAGAAGGGAGCCAGACTAGGGACTTAGTGAGAGAATGGCCAGGACTGGATTATGGTGAACTGGCGATGAAGTGGAGAATAGAGAAAGGGCCAGGGTTTGTGGGTAGGGTTGGTCCACAGCAGTGGTTCTCAACCTTTTTTGTGCCGTGACCCCTTTTACCATTGGTCAACTTGTGGTGACCCCCAATGATAGAATCAAATGCGTCTCTCTTCCTTTATCGTTAACGCATTGTCGCTGTAATCATTTGTTGAATTATTAATATATTACAGGCCTTTGCAATATATTTTTATTTATAAAATTTACTTATTTAAACCACAATAATTAATCACAACAACAAATAACAATATTTGATCTCGAAATTATGATGATTTTGTAGTCAACAGTTTTAGTATGCTTTATTCAAAAAGACTGACGAAGGACAAAAATGTTAGCGTTGTCAAACCTAAAAAGTAGGCATAGGCTATCAGTGCGAAGGTTGTGCTTGCTTCCTTCTCGCCAGATGTGAAATTCTCGGCTCAGTCTTTGCGAGAGCACAACGAAGATCATCTTCTGCAGAAAGTCTATTGCGGTATTTACTCTTGATAAGCAACAAGCTTGAGAAGCCAGTTTCACACAGATATGTTGTTGGAAACGGAAGAAGTAGATGCAACACAATCTCAGACAGTCCAGGATACACTTGAAAATACTTGATCCAGAATTTAATTACTGACATTGAAGAAAAATCATTTTTCGCTGCATCACTGGTAATGAGTTCAGTGAACTCTTCTTGTGCAATCTCAGGAACATCCTCAACTTTAACTGTGAATGGACTTCTGGCAAGTGCAAATGGTGTGCCAGGTAAATTTGGAAAATACGCTGAAATTTCTTCTTCCAGCATTTCTAAGTGCTGTTTGACAGAAATTATAATTCCATTTCTTGTGTCAAGTTCAATCTCGTTTTCTTTAAAGAAAGTGGATAAGTTTAGCAACATGTACGTTCTATTTTCAGCTAACTTTTTCTGCCAAAGCTGAAGTTTCATTTGAAACGCTTGGATCTTTTCGGACAAATCTAGGCATGTTGCATTTGGTCCTTGCAGTGATAAATTTAATTTGTTCAATATTGCAAATATGTCAACCCAAGTAAGCAATTTTCAGCAGCTGCTTTTTGTCACTGAAAAGTGCTTCAAATTGTGGTTTTGCTTTTTGCTTAAAAAACGTTTTTAGTTCATCGCGAAGATCAAAGACGCTCTTTAAAACCTTTTCCTTTTGATAACCATCTCACCTCAGTGTGTAGTAAAAGAACATTATTGTATTGTCAGACAGCTGCCTGGGTGAGAATGTTCACAGTCTTGGCAAGTGCATATATGATTTGCAAGGGATTGTGGGAAATGCAGTTCATTCACACCAGACACAGCTGCTCACAATAATTAGTTGTGCTTGAGTGTAAAGCCAATAAGATATTTATTTATGGGGTTATTTCTCCCAACACAAATATGCTTGGTAGCACATAAAACAGGATACTTGCTTTCAGTGTTAAACTTAGAAAAAACCAAATCAGGAAAACAACAGTTGAACTTGTCAGGCAATCAAAGCAAAAGAATAAAGACCTGGTTGGTAACAAACTGGTCTTTTCTGTAGGCTTTAGCTAATATTTTCTTAGCAGTGTATCAAACAACAAGCAAAATCCACAAAGAAGGGAAAAACTGTTCTTTTCAGGTTAACTTCTTATATCTTCCCACATAGACTCAGAAGTGATTCCCTCAGAGCTCACAAGCAATTAGGTAAGGCTCAATTGCTAGCAGTTACCCAGCTGAAACCCCTTAGCTGGCTTGCTTTCTACTGCATGGCCCAAATCCTACTTCAGGAGCTTTTCTGAGTAGTAGTAGTAGACAGAGAGCAATCCATGTAAACACAGCCTTCATCTGCAACCTCTCCCCCTTCTTCAACAATCATGGGTTCAATATCATGAATTGGCACAGAGGAATTTCTCAATGGAGCACTCTC
This sequence comes from Ichthyophis bannanicus, assembly GCA_033557465.1. Classification (NCBI taxonomy): domain Eukaryota; kingdom Metazoa; phylum Chordata; class Amphibia; order Gymnophiona; family Ichthyophiidae; genus Ichthyophis; species Ichthyophis bannanicus. Next base: position 1,760,012,197 of record CM066032.1, on the reverse strand, counting down.
AGGACAATACTTGTTTCCCTGCTGTCTTTCAAGGTTATAGTTAGGGCATAGATCAGTGTTCATACCTGAGCTTCCATTGCTGTTAGAGTTCCTCTCTAAATAGCCTGGCCAGTATGTAGTCCAGTTCTTATGTCCAGCCTTCCAATCCAGATCCCTGGACACTGGAGCTCTCTTCACATACCTTCTGGCACGGGTCTTAGGGTCCCTTCCAAGTGCAGCCGTCTCCCTCACTGGTACCGTCTGGAGATTCCTAGCTCTGCAGCACCATTCCTCTGGCTTTCCCCAGTCCAATGGTGTATGCTGGCCCTTGGAATGCCTCCCAGTAGACCTCCCAAAGGCTTTTCTCTTCTTTCTTCCAAAGGGTTTCTTGCCCTCTCTGTCCGTCCGCTCTGGCTTCTGCTTCTGATGATCCTCCAGATGATGAAGCTGTCCAAGATGAGGATATCCAAGCTGATCATGAAGATGATGATAATTCTCTGTAGAATAAACTCTACCTTTATTCTGCCTAGATGAGGGCTCCACCCTAACACAGCGCAGCTGTGCTGAATCAGGCCCTGCCCTTTGAGATGAGTGCTTAGGGATTACCTCATAGCCCTCCTGATTGAACACACGTTTCCCCACTTCAGCTCCTTTAATGGCTGTTGGAAACCTGGTGCATTCTGGGACTGGTAGTCTTTTATGGGAAAATTCTGTTTTCTTATTTCTACCAGAACTGACAGGTTGCTTGTTCAGAGTCACTTCACCTTTTCTATAGCTCCTTCCTGAGCTATGATAAGCTTCCTTATCACAGTATGCATCCAAATCATTACAAAGTTTCGTAAACCGTCGAGTGTTTAAAGCACTCGCTTTTATGAAAATAACAGCACTTACTACATTTGTCATAGCTTCTTGCAGCTCTGGTTGCAGCATCTTCGTTGCTAAAACTTGTCTATGAATCATACAGTGAGTTCCAATCGCTTTCGGGGACTCATTGAACACCAAACGTTGAAATCCCGACCGACATCCTAGCATAGCTGGAGCTCCATCTGTGCAAACACCACAAACCTTGTCGATGGGGATATCGTGTTTTTGCAGAAATGAACAAAATATTTCAAACACATGACGAGCAGTTGTTGTCGTTTCAAGTGGCTTGCAAAAAAGGAACTCATCTTTAAACTCGCCATTATTAATATATCTCACGTAAACCAGTAACTGAGAATAGTTTGAAACATCTGTGGATTCATCAGGCTGGATGCTAAATAGTCCAAGTGGAGCGGATTTCATTTCCTGGATTACTTGGTCAAGGATATCAGCAGACATATCTTCTATTCGTCTACCGATGGTGTCGTTAGACAAGGAAATTGGACTCAATTTCCGTACAAATTCATCTCCAAGCATGACTCGAACAATATCTTTTGTTGCTGGTAACAGCAATTCCTCGGCAATGGTGTGAGCTTTCTTGGTTTTGGTGATTCTGAGAGCCACCTTATATGAAGCTTCAACAGCGGCTATGTTTTGCTGGTGGAGCTTTCCGCCATTATCAAGTCTGCTTTTCTTGATTCCATCAGCTTTGTTCTTAAAATACTGAATATCCTTGCCTACAAAGGTAGGATGCTTACTGTCAAAATGTCGTTTCAGTTTGTTTGGCTTCATGGATTTCTCTGTTAGAACTTTGTTACAAATAACGCATTGTGGTTTCTCAATCCCTGCTGAAAATATGGAGGTGAAACCATACCTTAAAAAGTCATCGCAATATTTTCTTTTCTTGGTATTCTTCTCTCTGTCATTCATTTTCAATGGAGTCGCTGGTGTTATATAATATTACACACAAGGCGAAGGCAGATGAGGTCACAGGTGCTAACTTGCGCGTTTCGGCTATATAGAAAAAACAAATATATCTTTAAAAATATATATATATAATATGAAATGCATAATGTGCTGTGCTGCTTTTGAACTCTTCTACTTCAATGCCTCCAGTTCTTGCTTTTGCTACCAGTTGTTTTTCTCAGCCTGCAGTAGCCTCCTCAAACTTTCCCCATTCCTCTTACATTTCTACCCTTTCTCAGCAACCCTACTCACCCCTACCAAGAAACCCACTTATTCCACTGACTTTCTCCCAGACTCTGTGCAGAAAATCAGCCCACCCTTCAGCATTTTTATTATTCATGACCCCTGGATAGGACCCAAAGCACACCAAATCAACCAATTCTCCATTGACTGTTGTGTTTCTGGTGGCTTGGTTTTGGGAGTGGGGAAGCACAAGGATGCATGCACAGCCACTCTAGTAAACGTATGTAGTCGCACACCGGCCTGTCTTGCATACAGTCATATAAACAGACAGACAGAAATGCCCTCCCCGGTAGAAGTTCCCACCGAAAAACCCAGCATGTTTTTAATAGGAGGCCATGCAGCCCCTCCCCGATCACCTCCACAAGGCCCGATCCAGCCCACTGCACCCCAGCAATATAAAAAGCAGCACCGGAAGGTGGACCTGTGCCTGAAAGCCTCACTAGAGGGCTCTTTGGTGTGGCACTTAGGCGCAGGCCAAACAGCGGGGCGAGCCAGCAGCACCACTGATTGAGGGCATCCAGCAAAGACCAACAGAACTATATTAACAGACCTCCATAAAAACTAATTGTAAGCTTTGATGAGCAGGGACTGTCTCTTACATGTCTGTGCAGTGCTGCATACATCTTGTAGCGCTATACAAATGCTCAGAAGTAGTAGTAAGTCTCTGTTAATTAGGCCAACTTGCACCAATGACAATAAACAGCATATAGTTACCGTCGCACATATCACCTCCTTTTCAAAAGGAAGTACACAAGACCGTCTAGCATACCCACACAATTACAGTACTCTACCAAAGTATAATCAACACAATGAAAACGGAAACCAGAGCTTTACACAGGCTGCTGAAAAAAAAATAATACAAATGCAGAAGGAAAATATAGTATTTCTATCAATATGAGCCTGGCTGGGGGACCTTGCACTTTGAGCTAAATAAATCTTTTTATTATTATTAAAAACTGCAACAAAATATAAACATAACAATATTCTTAAGAAAAATTACAAACAGTAGCATTCCATTCCACAACAGGGGGGGGGGGAATAAAAATGTATGATTACCCGAAATGGCGGTATATAAAACACATAAATAAATAAAAATACTGAAGAAATTGGTTGCTTTCTCAGTGATATCCTCCCAAACACACTCAAGTCTGGACCTGGGACTCAAACTAAGATTCTTCTGTATGGAAGTGCCAGCACTTACCATCTGAACCATGAGGCCAGCCTCCCATTCAGCATTTCTTAGATGAGCAGAACATCACTGGCAAATGTTGTCTAGTAATATGACAGTATTTAAAAAGTATTTAAAAATAGCTCTGCCCACTCAGGAATAGTAAAAGGCTCTGTAAAAAATGTATTAATTGAGCTATGTTTTATTCCACTGAGGCACACTTTCCCCTTACTTACAGTCTCCTGCTGCTCTGTCGCGTTCAAGAGCCTCTGCCATGTGGCTGCATGTCCTGGACCCGCACGGCCTTTGCTCAGGTCTGTTGTCCGGTGTTTTTGTGCTCCTGCCTCCTTTTGCACTCACTCTACTGCCAGCGTGCATCGGAGCTCCCGTGCTGTTCTCGCCTCCACTTATCCTCCGCTGCTCCACTTATCCTCCGCCGATATCTCTGCAGTCTGGGCCCGATCGACACCTTGCTCCACTGTCGGGTGTCTGAGTGATCTTCAGTTGTAAAAGCCAAGCGGATGCAGAGCCTTCCCGCCGCTGAAGAGCCAATGCAGATGTGTCCCGCCCCTAAAGGAAGTTAATGTAACTTCTTTTGGGAGCGGGACGCATATGCACAGGCTCCTTCACAGAGACGGAAGGCTCTGCACCGGCTTGGCTTTTTTTCAACTGAAGATCATTCAGAGTCGTTGCCGCCGCGACCACCGGTAAATCCCGAGGCGACCCCCGTGGGGGTCGCGACCCACAGGTTGAGAACCGCTGGTCTACAGCATTGGCTCCCTGCCTGTAGATTATGTTGGACAGGCCTACTCATCCCAGCAAATGATATCTAAGACAGAGCCATATAACAGGACAGATGTAGAGGCCTTATGGATCTGCTTGCCTTCCCAATAACAATCCAGCATTCTCGCAAAGCAGCTTGCTAGTTGGACTCATAATAAGAACATATGATGTGCCATTTTGAGTCAGACCAAAGATCCATCAAGCCCAGCTTTTGGTCTTCAACCACAGCTTAGTCCAGGTCACAAGTTCACAGATGGATCCCAAGGATTAGATCCATTCTTTTTTGTGCATATCTAAACATAAGTGGTGGTTTTCACAAGTTTATATGGTTAATGGACTTTTCCTTCAGGAACTTCAGCTTAGATGGGTTTTAAAAGGGTTTAGACAATTGCCCTGACCGCATCTTATAGGAATAAATTCACAGTTTAATGTACATTGAGTGAAAAAATACTTTCTCTGATTTGTTTTAAATGTGTTACCTATTAGTTTTATTTTTTATTTACTTAGCAATTCTTATGTACCGCTTTTCACCGGGTCAAAGCAGTGTACATTCAAGTACAGTATATATTTCCCTTGTCCCCAAAGGGCTTACAATCTACATTTGGTACCTGAGGCAACGGAGGGTTAAGTGGCTTGCCCAAGGCCACAAGGAACGCCTGTGGGACTAGAAACCCCAGTCCCTCCACTTGAGGTTGCTGTCTTCCAGTGGGATTTGAACCCCCAGCAACTTGCCCCAACCACTGGGCCACTTCTCCCACCATATATATAGTTTTATATAGTGCCTCCATGTTTTAGTAATACTTGAAAGAGTAAACCCATACGAGGAAAGGCATAAAAGGTGAGGGCAGTTTGGAAAAGAGACAGCTGAGAGGGAGATATGATAGAAGTCTATAAAATAATGAGTGGAGTGGAACAGGTAAACAATACACAGACTAGTGGGCATGCAATAAAGCTACAATGTAGAACATTTAAGGCTAATCAGAGAAAATATTCTTTCACAAAGTGCATAATCAAACTCTGGAATTTGTTGCTGGAGGATGTAATCAAAGCTGTTAGTGTAACTGGGTTTAAAAACAGTTTGGTCAAGTTCCCAGAGGAAAAGTCCATAAACCATTCTTAAAGTAAACTGGGAAATAGACTGCTTATCCTGAGCATCAGCAGCATGGAATCTGTCTGCCTTCTGGAAACCTGACATGTACTTGTGATGTGGATTGGCCTGTTCAAAACAAGATACTGGACTTGATGGACCATTGATTTGACCTAGTATGGCCTCTCTTATGTTCTTTACCCATTCCCCCTATTCATGATTTTATAGACTTCTATCGTATCTCCTCTCAACTCTCTTCTCTAAACTGGAAAGCCTTAATCTGCTTAGGCCTTCTTCGTATTCCTTTCTAACGCCATCTTTCCATCCCCTTTATCATTTTTGTTGCCCTACTCTGTACCTTTTCTAGTTCCGCTGTATCTTTTGAGATGGGGCAACCAGAAATTCTCATAGTATTCATGATACTGTTGCACCATGCATTAATAGAGGCTTTATAATAATCTCTATTTTATTTTCCATGTTTCCGAATAATGCTTAACATTAGGTTTGCTTTTTTGACTGCCGCCAAGGATTTCCGTATATTGTTAGTGATGCCAAGACCTTTTTTCATGCCTAGTATCATGTATGTTTGATCAGTAGCCACACTGCAGTGTTTTGAATAGGTTACAATGCTTGCATAAATGATAATGGTAAATCTGTACATACTGTAGAACAAAGCTAAAATCAATTGATAACACCATAGCCTTTCATATAGGTCTAAAATCATTCAGAGAAAGTAAAGGTTTAAGCCTACATTGAAGATATTCCTTATTTGGGTCTTCAGACAGAGCTTTGAATCCAGAAATATACCAAGGCTACATGTTTCTGAGGAAATGGAAATCAAGAAATACGGAGTAAAGGAATAGCCTTGCAGTTAGAATGGGGGGGGGCTAAGAACCAGAGCGTGTCGCTTCACCCTCCATTGCATCAGGTACAAACTTAAATTGTAATCCCCCTAGTGACAGGAAAATAAGTACTGTACCTGAACATAACTCACTTTGAGCTACCAATGAAAAGTTGTAAACAAAATGCAAAAAGAAAAACAAAATGCTCATTAAAAGGTAGCTGCAATGGGGTATCAAAGAAATCCGTAAAACCTCTGTTGTCTTAAATATGAATTGATTGGCAAATAATCCACGCTAGGTCAGTATCTACAAGATGAATAGCTGGTACTCATCTGATTGGACAGTTGCAAGACCATTTCTGAACATTTGAGGTTCCATCCATCCCCTATCAGAAAGACGGCTTGTGACTGGAAAACTGCAGTGGCTGCACAAGAGCAATCATCCTGCCAAGACCACTCCAAGAGCAAACCGGAAAATCATTCATGAAGTCACAAAGGACACCAAGCTGACGTCTAACGATCTGCAGGCCTCTCTTGCTGCAGTTGATATAAAACGCAGTCTTACTCTAAAGTAACTAAAGAACTATAATCTACTGATTGTTCCCCTCATTTACCCACGTTATTTGTTCCCATCTTATACACACTTAATTTATAAAAGTAACAGGTCTCAGACTTTAAAGAGCTATTGGTCACCGTTTAGTGTCGACCCCGTGCTCTATTTTGCATCAATGACCTGTGTGTTGCTTTATAATCAGTTGGTAACGTATAACTTGCAATCTTTTGTTATTTATAAAAAGAGAGAATGAGTGCTTCTCTCTTTTTATAAATAACAAAAGATTGCAAGTTATACGTTACCAACTGATTATAAAGCAACACACAGGTCATTGATGCAACATAGAGCACGGGGTCGACACTAAACGGTGACTAATAGCTCTTTAAAGTCTGAGACCTGTTGCTTTTATAAATTAAGTGTGTATAAGATGGGAACAAATAACGTGGGTAAATGAGGGGAACAATCAGTAGATTATAGTTCTTTAGTTACTTTAGAGTAAGACTGCGTTTTATGTAGCTCAACTGTTACCTTACTCCATAAGAATAGACCACATAATAGTGCAGTTGATATAAGGCATCATGCATCAGTCATCAGGAATAAACTGAAGGTTGTTTGCTGGACGGTAGCCAGGACAAAATGACTGCTTTCTACCTCAGGTTCATCAAAGTGCATCAAGATGACTCACACAGCTTCTAGAATCATGTTCTCTGGACAGATGAGTCAAAAAATTAAACTTTTGGCCAAAATAACAAGCATTTTGTTTGGTGAAAAACCTAACACTGCCTTCCAAAATTAGAACCTGGTATTGTGGGCTTGCTTTGTTGCATGAAGACATGGGCAACCTGTTGTCACTGATGGAACAATGAATTCTGCTTATATCAGAAAATTCCAGGCGAGAATGTTGAGCCATCTATTCATGAGCTAGGGCTGGGCTGGGGTCTGTCAATATCCAGCGGCATTTTTTGAAGTTATGGTGAATTAAATTGATTTAGCACGCACTACATTTTTTATGGCATGCAAATGAGCTGAATGCACACTAAGAAATGCACAGCCCTACTGTCTCTAGCAGTTGATAGTCGTAAACTGGAATCATTTGTGTCTGTCAACTTTTTATTAAAATGCACAACTACTTCAGCCTTGACAGTAGCCTGTCTGTAAGGATATTCTAAGCTCCCCATTTTGCCAGTATCCTTCAGCGGTTCTTCAGTCTGAGCCATGTACTCCTGAGCGACTGCCTGCGCTTTTCTCCATGAACTATTTTAAATGCTGCCCTATTTCCTTTTTAAATATTAGTGCCATGGATTGACCTCATCTTAGTTGAGAGGTTGATCTTGCCATGGTCCCAAGTTTGACCTGACCTTTTTAGGCCGTCTTCTTTGCATTCTAAAAATTAGAACATCTCTAATTTAAGCTCATATCTGAGCAAGAGTCGTGGTGATACTGGGACATAAAATCTTTCTTATCTCTTTCTATGGCCGATGCAATAAAAATTCTGCATGTTAGAACTCATTACATTTTAGCCACACTAGCTTCCACAATAACCCTGAAAAAAACCTGCTGTGTATGGTGCTACCATATGTAGATTGGTCTTATTTGTGAATTGGGCCTCCTCCGATAGATCAGTTGGCCAGATGTTGGCAGTGCCGGCTGGTGCAGATTGGCGGAGAAGCCAGTGCAGCAGCTGTGTTCTGTTCCTTCTGCGTTTGCCCTCTTAAAGGCACAGGGGTTCATCAGCAGATGGTATTGAAATTTTGCCAGCCCTTACGTCCTGCACTTTTAAGAAATCGAATTTTGATAAGATGCATGACTTCCTCTTGTTCCTATCAGCAACACCTGCTGCAGTAGTAGTCCACATAGGTTCCAAGATGAGAAGCAGGCCAGGAACCAAAGGCATAGCAGTAAGATTAAAAGAAGGGTGAGAAAGAGAGGGCTGGGAGCTGGAGTGACTGAGGTAGAGAGAGACCTTCCTTGGTGGAGTTCTAGCTCTGCCGACCATCATACTAAATCAGCCTGAAGTAAATGAGATGCTATGCGTAAGGGGGTTAGTTTCATTTATGTAACAGGTTTTATATACCGCCTTAGGGCCAAGGCAGTTTACAGAAAACAATTAACAATCTCAATTGAGAAACAGTTAAATAGAACATAGGGGAGTATAACTTGGAGTTAACAGAAACAAGGGTAACTTATTTGGGGGAAGGGGAGAATTATTTCTGGAGTGTTATGCGGTTTCATTGGAGCCAAAATACTCAATGAAGAGGTGTGTCTTTAGAAACCTATTGAGGTCTTGGTTTATCTGAGCAAAGTGTATTGGAGCTGGAAGTGAGTTCCAAATTGAGGGGGCGAAGAGAGTGAAGGCTGTTATTTGTTTGCTGTGTGCATTTTGTCTTGAGCGGAGGGATGACTAGTAGATTTTGAGTGGTTGATCTTCTTTCTTTTGTTGTCTTTCACCCCATAGCAAGATCAAGTCTCATAAGGTCATTCCTCTCCATTGCTCCCACATAAAGATTAAGGTCTCCTCTGGTACATATCCGTCCTTCTCTCCCTTTTGCAAAAGCATCCTTTCCACTGTCATGGGAACTGCTTTATACAATCTACCCCTTCTTGCAGTCTAATCCTCCATGGCAAAGGAGCCCCTTTCTCTGCAGAGTTCAGGTGCCCCAAGCCACCTTGGTACCCTATAGAAAGTGAATTTATTTACTTTGTTCATAAAAATATAGAAAGTAATGGCAGTTCCTTATCGGTCCTACAGTTCAGTCCTCCACCACTGGGTAGTGCACCTCCTCCTGCAACATGGAGACTGGACAAGTCAAACTTGTGACATCACCGGGTATATCCTGCTGGTCTTCTCCCATGATCCCCCAGTGTGTCCAGTCTCCATGCAGCATGAGGACGTAGTGAGCCTAGGTGCTGGGCTCACTTGAGAAGCAGTTTAGGAGGAGTTAGTCAGGATTTGATTTACCTTGCATTTCTTTTGCCCTTCTTTAGGTGTAATCCTGTAAATTGAATTCATTTTCATTTAATTTCATTTACTTTTACTTTATTTATTTTCACCTAGTCTGCCTTATTTATTTATTTATTACAGTTTCTTATATACCGCGCTATTTAGAATCAGCGCGGTTTACACCATAACAACAACGACCATAACGACAAACTGTCAGGTTTTACATTGAACAGGAGTACAAACTTGGATAACTGGGTTAACTATATACATAGTGTAAAGGGGGGTTCTGTCCCTTTTCAAAGTTCACGCTGCCAGCTAGCCTCTCTGCTTGGGATTCTTCGGTCTCTGTGCCCGGTGATGATCTCTCCCCCAGGACTGTACGGGGGAGAGCTCTGTGGAACACCTGCATTTTGGCAGTGTCCATGCGGCAGATTCCCATCGCGGCGGGAGCCTCAGGCCGTTCGAGGTTCTTTAGCCGGTGGGCCGGGGCTCGCAGCGTCTGCTACTTCTGGTGGCGCGAGGCAGCAGCGTGTCTGGACAGCTCTTCACCCCGCAGCTACAGCGGGGTAACTGCTGTATCCCGACGCCACAAGGGAGTCTCTCGAGTCCGCATGGAGGGGCTCTGAGCTCTTGCCGCCTCTGTGGTGTTTGGCGCCAAGCGGGCCTGCTTCGGATTGGCGCCATTTTCTCGGCAGGGCTGAGGCCTCGTGGCGGAGAGTGGAGCAGCCCCGCGTTTGAGCAGACGACGCTGTTCCACGCGGCTACACCCAGATAAGGACTTCCTTTTGCTGTTACTTTTAATTTTAATTCTAATTTTAATTTCCTTTTAATTTTAATTTCCTTTTAATTTCATGATAGTTTATAGTTCTTTGAATGCAATGTGATTGGTTTGGGTTTTACTTCTTGGGGGGTGCCTTTACCTTTGTCTGCATTCTGGCAGTTAGCGACGTCTGTCAGCAGCAGGTTTCCGTGCTAGGATTTGGCCATTCAGGGTCATCGGCGGCACAACCACCTACAAATTGAGCCCTTTCTGAAATTGTCATTTACATAAGGATGCTATTTCCATGTTTATACGCTTGGAAATTGTGCAGACAGCCTCTAAATGTCGTTATGCCATTTGCAAATTTGATCGCCATGCTTGCTGATCTCTTTTCCAGATCATTTCAGTGCAGTAGATGTTACCAGATGCCAGTTCCAGTGCAGATCCCGAGACATTCCATTATTTACGGGTCTCCTGTGAGAAAACTGGCCATTTAGTCCTATTGTGTTCCTGTTTTTGATCCATTTCCCATTCTATAATAGCACATCATCTCCTTCCTCAGGAGAAGTTCATAAGGGGCTTTGTCAAGTACCTTCTAAAACATCCAGATACATATCATTTGGCTTACTCACATGTTTATTAACCCTTTGAAAAGACAGCTTGGTGCTGCTTTTCAGAACAAGTTCTATCATTTAACTGGCGCTGAACTCAGATTCATTGGTCTGTAGTTTCCAAGATCGCCTTTGAAGCTCTTTAAAAAAAAAAATAAAAAACCCAATTAGTGTTACATTAGTAACTCTTCAATCTTTAGAGATCATTAATACTAATGTTATGATTGAGCCTGGCTGATATTATGAATGATCACTATTAGACAAAAATTAGCTAGGTTAAGACACTTTGATTTGGTTTTCTGCACTATGTTATCAGAGCGCAGCTTGCCCATTTGGCGGGAACATGGCCCATCAGGGCCATCTGGGGAAAGGCCCCTGCTGGGGATCGTGAGAAGTGTTGCTGGATGGCACAGTCCGGGGCTTAGTGTTCCAGGGTCCTGGAAGGGTTGATAGCGGCAGTCAGGCCTCCCTGTCTTTGCTATGACGGTCACCTAGGTTCAAGTGTCCTGTGTTTTGGGTGACAGGAGTGGGACACCTGGACATGTGGTGCTGGATGTTGGATAGGCTCATACTTCTTAGGTGCACTCTCCTTGAGTGCGTCTGCATGTCCGTGTTCCGTCTGTGATCTCATGCTCAGGTAATTGTTGCAGCAATGACAGAGATCGCTTGGGATATCGTGAGTGGGGTTGTCATGGTGTTGCATGGGGTTGCCAATGCAAGACGGGGCCATCCTGAGGAGTTTGGGCCTCAGTCATCAGCTTTCCCTTCGGTGGCCCGGCTGTCCAGGAGGCACCCCTCCAGATCCGCCGGTCCAGTTCTTCTCTGCCTCTTCTCAATGTGGGCAGGGGGGCTGGCAGAGCTGGAAATTCACGTCCACTGCACGTTCTATAACTGTTTTACCTCTGTCTTGGGGTTCTGAGGTCATATATTCCCAATCATTTGTTTGGTGGGGTGCTGCTGTCTGTTGTGCAAGACAAGGTGGTCAACAGTCGGAGGCTGTCGTCTATTCCCCTTACCCCTGAAAGTGCTCACAATTTAAGTTTTTTGTACCTGCGGAGGTGTATGTTGTTAAAGGCTAGCAGGTGCACCTGTGGGACCAGAATCCTCGGTTCTTCCGACCTTCCATTGAGGTGTGCATGTGGGGTTTACTCCCTTGGTCGGCTAGCAACTTGCTTCACCCATTGGGCCTTCCCTTTCCTCAAGGCATCGTTGCGTCACACTTCTTCGTGGGGGCTCGCCGCAGGGCCTGGAGTTATGCTCAGCCAGTTCCAGCCAGGGCTGAGTCCTTGGGGGGAGGCTCCGATCCTAACGATACAGGGAGTGCTGGGATCCGTTCAACCAGGTTCCTTCGGGCCCAGCGTACGTCGTCTTTTGCTGGCCGGTTTAGGTCTTCGGGTCGTGGCGGTGCTCCGAGAAGACCAGTAGGCTGCACAGTGCTTGTCTTGGAGCAAGCGCGGGATATCTGTAGGTTCATATTCAAAGCCGTCCGGTTACATGTCCCTCCATTGTGGAATGCTGTACTAGTAGGCATTCTTCATATGCTGGGCTTACAAGTTGGCTTCCGCGCTGCTCGGCATCAGCCAAAGTGGCTGCCGGTTTAGGCTGTGGAGTCTGCCTGGAGGAGGGGCCTTGCGTTCTCTGGACAATACCCTGTTCGGTTGTGTGCCTTGTGGCTCTTATGGAGTTGTAAAAAGGAAAAAAACAAAAAAGAAAGAATAATCAAACAGGAAAGCCTTCCTAATTGTCCCCACTTCTTTTTTATAAGGTTCTGTCCCTTTCTTCCGGGAGCTTGGCGGGAGCGTGGTTAGACTCAGCTACATTTTGGGGATCCTTTATGTACAAGGCGTTTTAGTGTACGCAGCACGCCCAGTGCTCCATCGTCTGACTGGAACGGTACGCGGTACGTCAGCCGTGGCAGGCGTTCACGGACACGGTAGCGGATCGAGCGCTGTAGGTGCTGTCTGAGATCTCCGGGATGGTGGCCTATTTCGATCGGCAGGGTGGAGTCGGTCGGGTGGTCAGGGTGGCCCGAGCGAAGGGACAGCGTGCGCGGTTGAAGCCTTGGCGGCCTGCGTTTCGGTGGGGACACTGTGGTGGTGAAAGTCCTTAGCGGGGTCCGAGTGTTTGCCGGAGGAGTGAGATTGCATCAGGCGGTGTGCGCGCCGCGTGTGCTCAGATGCGGTCAGCCCATATTGGACCTCATGGCGACCTATCAGTCTGCGGCGACGGGTCGATGTTTAGCAGAGGACATATGAGGCTACTGGATAGCGTCGACGCATTGGTACGGGGCCGTGGCCCGGTCCATTCTATGCCTTTCAAAGGTCATTGTGAAAATGGCCGACTGGGGCTGGTTGCTAAGATATGTGCTCTTCATTAGTCAGTGGGGACCATTACCAGTGTATTCTGCAACATTTGCGTGAGCTTGCATAATCTTTACTTGCAACCAATCGAAATAACTGTCCAAAACCAGTTGATGCAGTCACTACTTAAATTTGCCTCGCTTGACAGTAAAAAAAAAGACACATTTATTTTATACCGATAGGTCACTCACAGCATATTTGGCGATTCCTCGTCCTGGTGTTAATCATGCAGATAATTTCTGCTCTAGTTGTGGTGATGTGACTTTTACATCACAAAAATGGCATATGACTGTGGCGGTTCAGAAAGCCTACAATTTATATTTTGGCTGCAGAATAAAAGATCAGGATAAAAGCTAGGCGCCACACATATGCTGCAATACATGTGTAGCAGATCTCAGGCTGTGGATGGATGGGAAAAGACCATCAAAGTCTTTTGCGGTTCCAATGATCTGGAGAGGGCCCATGGATCACGTCGGCGCTTGCTACTTCTGCATGGTTCCTCCAATTCCGGAGGGCATATCCAGGTGATGTAAGCGGTTGCCCTACTGGCATTGCGTCGTGGGCGTGGCTACCAGAGTCTCCTTTCTTTTTTGTCACACCATGTAAGACTCCACATCTTCTGAAACAACGCTGGACTCTGGGGCACTTGACACCCTCTTATATGCCCTTGGTGGATCACGCTTGGTTTATTACAACTCATTGTTTAGCTGCATTCCACATTCTCAATTAAAAAGACTCCAACTGGTCCAGGACATAGCTGTAGAGCTACTTTGTGTTGCAAAGAATAAAGCCCTTAAGAGGTGTGACAAATAGGGTGTTTGACGCTGGTGGTTTTTTTCCATTTCCCTCTTTTTGCTTCCCACCTCTGTCTGGATGGACCTCGGTTCCGTTCTCCCTCGTGGAATCCGGCTGTGCCTGTTTAGTTGTCGGTTTGGGACTTACGCAAGAACACTTTGCTTGTAACCTGCGTTCCTTGGACCTTAGGTGAGGTTCCGTCGCTTTCTGGGAGGTCTCTTCGCTGCCTGTCCCTCCGTGGAGGTGGGTTCTGCAGGAGAGCAGCGGTTGCTAACACTTGACACCCTGGTGGGGTCGCGAGCCAAGGGGGAGCTCAAGCGGATTTTTCAGGCGGAGCTCCGGTAGCCTTCTCAGTAGGTCTGTTTCTAGGGCGTTCAGTGTGTTTGCGATGGCGAGTTTGTCTTTCTGAAGCACTAGCGCTGCTTGGGGCAGAGTTCTGTGCTGTTTTCACCAGTGAAGAGGATCCAAGTGGGCTCTTGGTCGTGTCTTCCTGGTTGGCTTACCGCCTTTTGACGTGAGGAGCGGGCTGTGGTCGGTGCCTGCTCTGTTCGTTTAGGGGCCGAGCCGACTGGATAGGTCCCTCCCAATGATTACTGCTCTGGTACATCCCAGTGGTGGAGGACTGAACTGTAGGACCGATAAGGAAATGGAAATTACACTTACCTGGTAATTGATGTTCCTTGAGGGAGTACAGTTCAGTCCTCATTCCCGCCCGGGGATGGATGTTTCAGACGCGAGGCGTCAGTTCCGAGTATGCTTTCGGATCCTAGAGTCGGCAACGGGCTCTGATTGGCAGGTAATCACGAGAGCAACCTTTTCTGCCTATACTCTTCCTTAGTTCTCCTTCCTTCTAGCTCTCTGTCTTCCGCTGTTTGGTGCGCAGGGGGACAGGGGCACGGAGGAGGGTGTTTTCGGCCTTTCTTTTTGGGGCCCTGTGATTTTAAAGTTGAAGTTTGAGCATAGCTTTGTATTTAGTACTTTAACTGGTTGTTTGTTTGCTCCTTTGAGTCTGCTTTGACAGTAGGTCACTGGGGGATCATGGGAGAAGACCAGCAGGATATACCCGGTGATGTCACAAGCTTGACTTGTCCAGTCTCCATGTTGCAGGAGGAGGTGCACTACCCAGTGGTGGAGGACTGAACTGTACTCCCTCAAGGAACATCAATTACCAGGTAAGTGTAATTTCCATATAAAGAACATACAGCCTATCCAGTCTACCCATCCATGAGAACTATTAAATTCTATAATCCCTTCCTTTTCCTCAGAAATCCTCTCTATTCGTCTGATCCTTTTTTGAATTCAAATATGGTTTTCATCTCCATCACTTCCACTGGGAGGCTGTTCCACATGTTCAGTGCCCTTTCCATAAAGAAATATGTCCTCAGATTATACCCGAGTCTATCCCCGTTCACCTTCAACTTATGACCTCCTCATTCCAGAGCTTCCTTTCAACTGGAAGAGGGCCATCTCCTGTGCATTTATTCCATAGAGGTATTTAAATTTCTCTATCATATCATCTCTCTCCCACCTTTCCTCTAAAGTATAAATATTGAGATCTTTAAACTTATCCCCCTATGCCTTATGATGAAGACCACTGACCATTTTAGTTTCCGCCCTCTGGACAGACTCTACTTTGTTTATATCCTTTTGAAGGTGTGGTCTCCAGAACTGTACATGGCACTCCAAATGAAGTCTCACTAAAGACTAATACAAAGGCATGCTTGCCTTCTTTTTCCTGCTGGCCATTCATCTTCCTCTGCATCCGAGCATCTTTCTGGCTTTTGCCGTCGCCTTTTCTACCTATTTGGCAATTTTAGGATCATCCAATACGATCATCCCAAGATCTCACTCTTCTTTCATGCACTGAAATATTTCACCCCCTATACTGTATTGCTCCCTTGGGGTTTTGCAGCCCAAATGCATAACCTTGCATGTTTTAGCATTAAATTATAGCTGCCAAATTATTTACCAAGCTTCACTAGATCCCTTCTTATGCTGGTCACACCTTCCAGGATATGTGACCTGTGGCAGATTTTGGTATCCACTGCAAAGAGGCATACCTTTCCCGACAGACCTTCCACAATATCACTTATAAAAATATTAGAAAGGACGGAACCAAGGACTAATCCCCAGGGTATGCCACTGGTAAAGCCCCTATTTTCAGCGTCAACGTTATTTATTACTCCCCTCTAGCGCCTCTCACTCAACCAGTTTCTTACCGTCAGTCACTTTAAGGTCTATCCAAGGGCACTCAGTTTATTTAGAAGTCACCAATGTGGAATGGTGTCACTGACCTTTCTAAAATCTAAGTATATCATATCTAACACTCTTCCCCAATCCAATTCTGTGGCACCCAGTCAAAGAAATCAATCAAATTCATCCGACAAGACCTATTTCTAGTAAAGTCATGCTGTCTCAGATCCTGTAACACTGGTAAACAAAATTCTAAAACTTTTCTGTCACAGAAATGAAAATGGCTGATTCTAGTACTGTTTTTTGTTACGAACTCAGATATGTACTTAGAAATTCTCCATCACGTAACGTTTTTGAGTGACATGTAGTTTAAATTTAGACTATGTTGCTCATATTTACATTGGATGTATATAGATGTATATTGTAACGTAATGTCTCCTAAAAGTTAGTTATATATGATTTTCTGCTGTATTGCGCCTCAAGAACATCCCCCTTAAGGGTCCAACAATAGTCGGCAAGCATACTGGAGCTCCACTTGCCCTGGTACCTATTTTCCATTAACGAAATGTCCTGATGAAACCTTTCCCCATATTCATCGCTGACTGCTCCTAGATTTGCAGGAAAAAAATCCAGGTGTGAATGCAAGAAGTACATTTTCAAAGACATGTTGCATCCCAGTTTCTGGTAAGATTTCGGTAGAGTATCCACTGATTCTGCGTAGTTGTCTGCCTTGTTATTTCCCAAGAAGTCACAACAAACAGTCGTAAAGGGTTCCCATGCAGCTCTTTCAGTTTCATTCAAATGACCGTCAAAGTTTTCATCTTTCATCGGTTTTCTAATATCAAGTCCTATAAAGATCCCTTCTTTGATCTTCGCCTCACTGATTTGTGGAAATGTGTCTCTTAGATATGCAAATCCAAGTCCACTTCTATCCATGGCTTTTACAGAGATCTTCATAAGACCCAACTTTATATGGAGTGGAGGTAGATATACTTTATTCGGCTCCATAAGTGGGTCATGTGCAACATTTTTCTGGCCTAGGACTAGTGATGTTCTCTTTGGCCACTGTTTCCGGATGTAATGATTTTTCCTGTCCCTGCTGTCCCACTCACACAGAAAGCAACAATACTTTGTTCAACCAAGCTGTTGTCCAAGCAAGAGGGCAATTATTTTTAAATTGCCACAAATATTTCACTTGTGTTCTTCATACTTGATATTTGTTAGCAGGAGATGCATACTGCTGTAAGTTTCTTTCATATTGGTGGCATGAGCTACTGGAACTGATGGTAAAATATTTCCATTGTGGATAAGCACGGCTTATAGGCTATATTTAGAAGAATCAATAAATAGTCGCCAATCCTCTGTTCTATAATCTGGACAAAGTGTTTCCATCAAGGATTTAACTTCACAACAAAAAGCAATTCCATCTTCAAAGGCAAAGTAATCCACAAACTCGGTATGCCTATTTCTAAAAGTGCACACTTTGGTTTCTTTCTGAAGAAGATTCCAGCCTTTCAATAGTGACCCTAACAGTTCTGCTTGTCGCTTTGAAAGATTCAAATCTCTGACGTGATCATTCAAATCGCCTTGTTCCAGTAAATGTGGTTCAGAAGAGGAACCGGATGCCTCAAAGCTTGGATCCTGCATTACAGCATCGCCATCATCGTCAACATCATCAGCATTCATTGGTTCTTCTTCTTCTTCTTCATCCTCATTCACTGTAAGATTTTCTGGAGGTTTTGGCACCGGCAATTCTTGACAGTGAGGCTCAGTCCTCGGTAATTTACAGTGTGTTTTGATTTTGAAGTAATGCCTGCCATGTTTGTAATGCAAAATTAGCAATCTGTCAAGTGATCTCTTGGTACCCTCCAGGTCATTGGAACAGCAAAATTCATGTGTCGAACACCCTTTAACCAACCTGTTAGGAGTCTGACACAGGTAATACAGCAGATGTGAGGCGCCCAATTTTTGTCCTGGTCACCGACTTGACATCCAACGTAGAACTTATAACATGTCTTAACAAGCATAGTAAAACGTCTTCTCTGCTTCTTAAAAGTAACCTCACCGCAAATGTAGCAAAATGAATCCGATTAACACACTTTCGAGGCATTGTTAAACAACTACAAGAGATAACCATAATATTTATTAACCAACTGCTGTTTATGAAATAGATTAACGCAAACTCACATCAATTCAGATTCTGTTTTTTTCAAACAATATAAACCACAATCGCTGACGGCGACAGAAAGCATACCAATACATGACTCAGCGTTTTCTGCTTATATCAGCCGGACCAGTAGGGCAAGGGGCCCAGTTAATTAATTATATTATAACTACATGACTCAGCATTTTTGGTTGTGGCTGACAACATACAATAATAATTATGATGGAATGTTTCATATTCAACCTTTGTTTACTGAAACAAAACTGTAACGGCTAATTTACAGTAATATACACACTTTACTAGATGATAACTCCTGAAGTATGGGTGATAGAAAAATTCTGATACCATATTTGTAAACAATGGGAAAAATTACATATGAAAGAGGTCAGAGCGGGTCTGTGACAAAAATTGTGTTGACCAATGTAATCTATAGTATTCCAGAAACTGTTTTAGAAGTGTTTCCATTAATTCACTCACCACAGATATCAGACTCACTCCTAACTCAAAAGAAACATTGAAAAAGTCAGCCAGGGGAAAGCTGCCAGTACTTCGCTAAGTTCTTTCAATACCCTCTGATGAATCATGACCAGTCTCATTTTCTTTATTTATTTATTTAGACAGTTTTGTATACCACCTTATCCTTCAATCAAAGTGGTCACAACACAATTGAGGGATACATTTAACACGAGAAGATATGAGACACAGACACTAATACTTACAGGGAACATGGGCAATGGAGGGATAAGTGGCTTGCCCAAGACCACAAGGAGCACCTGTGGGACTAGAAACCCCAGTCCTTCCGGCCCAAGGTTGCTGTCCTCTAGTGGGATTTGAACCCCCGACCTTCCGGCCTGAGGTAACTTGCCCCAACCACTAGGCCACTCCTCTCTCCTCTCATCACTTTGTTCCCTTTTAGTTTTACTTACTCCTCACAAACATAGTCTTCTGAAAATTGTTTGTTCTACCTATCTTCTATTCTATTCCTTCACTCTTGAGCCTCACAATGCCACCCTTGCACTTCCTACTGTCACTAACATTCCTAAAAAAAGTCTTGTCCCCGTGTTTTACTATATTGCTATTTTTTCTTCCATTAGCGTTTTTGCTTTCCTACTTTACCAGCTTCCCTTAGCTCCTCCAAATACTGCTGTTTGTCTTCCTTGTTCTACAATCTTTCTTTATGAAAGCTAACCTCTTTTTTACGTTTCCAACTGCTACTTTGGAAAACCATAGTGGCTTCCTTTTCCTCTTACTTTCATTTACTTTTCTAACAAAAAGATTTTTGCACTTAAAATATCTCCTTTCAGTTTTGCCCACTGTTCTACATCCCCCCCCCCCCCAGATGTTACCGGATGCTATAAGACTCCTTGAGGTAGCAATTTGTGGACTACAAAACCTGTTACAGTGTAAATTACATTATTCAATAAATATCAAATTCTTTGGACAAAAAATACCATTTGTAAGGAGAAAAGAATCTGTCTGTTAGCCAAATATTTATAATAATTTTAATTTGGCATCCAGCATAACATCACAGATTCTAGAAAAACCCCTCCTTTTATTTTATAACTTTGTTTTTCTTTTTTAATTTAAATAATCATTCAATGTTTATCAAATTATTTAACTGGTAACTTCCCACTTTTCAAAAATACATTGCAGTAGTCCCCATAGCAGCAGTTGCACAAATGCTCAAATTGCAACATGCCTTTGCAGTTCAACTAAATATACTTGAATAAACTTTTCATTGCACAAATCCTGCGGATAAATGCACACTGCACTGATTCCGCAATTCAATTGCACATGTCTCAAAGGAATAGTTCAATGCAAATAACTCGCTGCTATAACTTATCTGAATGAAATCTTCTTCTCCAGACATCTCCCGCTCCCGACAAAGGCCTATGTTTCACCATAATCTTGCTGCTTCAGGGGTCTTTAACCATTTTGCTCTTTTTCTCCATAATCCAAACTGGAGCAGATGTTCTCCATACTCCACAGATAGGCATTCTTATGATTGTGGCTCTAAAAGGCGTTTAAATGGACACTCAATGAGCTATAAACCAATCAGCAGCTGACACATCATTCAATGGCAATCCAATCATAAAGCAAGGACACTTGACAACTGTCAGATTTAAAACTCCAGCTATAGCCGTGAAGGTATAACTGATCATACAAAAAAGGCTTTCCATTTTATGGAGACATTTAAAACCTGTAGGCTGTAAAGCATTTAGTTTAAAGATCCATCGCTCTTCGTTTTGCACAAACATTTTATTTTGATCGCCACCACGAATGTTCACTATGGTTTGATCAATAACTGTACATGTCATATCTGAAAAAACCTGTTGAAATTCAGGACTTCCGTTAATGTAAAAGGCAGGATTTATGTTCAATGAGATGCACACTCAGTGGTCTCATTGTCTTGCCTACACGCACTTTTCTACATGGGCAGACTGTAGCACATACAACATATGTTGCATCACAAGTAGTTCTATGCCGTCTCATGTATTTTCTTCCATCAAACAGATTTTCAGAATCCAAATCTTCAATAGTGATGTTACTTGTTTGGCAATGTCCGCAAATATAATGTCCTTTTGAAAGATCAGCATCCTCTAGTGACATTATTGTGGTATTGCGTGACGTGCAGTGGCAAGGGCCTTTTAAAATATCAGGCAAACAGCTCAGGGCCAAACAAAAAACACTTTTATTTCCCTTCAGTTATCCAGCAATCACTCCTCAGCTTGTTACCTTCACAAGGCTGGTTCTATGTGCCTTTCCCCCCGACCCACACTTTGTGCTGAACTTAATTCTGAGATTTAAAATCCAGTCATCAGGGCCTGCCCTAAAGTTGGTCCAAGGTGTTGGAGTCATAGGTGAACCTCAAGCTTTACACCTCTCTGGCTGTCAAAAGCTATTATTTAGCTTTGAATGGCCTGCTTTTGTCTCCCTCCAAAAGTTGACGCCCTAGGTAGCCGCCTAGTTTGCCTAGTGGTTGGCCCAGCAATGCCAGTTAGTCACCTGGGCTTCAGTGTCTATAAATATGTTCCCACCTCCTGAATCGTCTACCTTACATTCGGACTCCTCAGCCCTGCTTGGAAGAAGCTTTTTTTGTCTCCATTTTCCTCTCCTCCCACTTTGTGCACACAGCTGGCTTCTTAATCCCTCTGTCTGAGTCATGCCCTCCCAGCCCTGAGTTCTGAGCTCTAGATTCTTTTAAGGTGGACTGCTGATAGTCCCTTTGGAGAGGGACGGATGACTTCCTATATATCCCATCACAGTCATGGTTTTCTATAACTTACATGCATAGATTTGGGGCCCCACCTGTGCTCCACTTCTGTGCATGCCCCAACTGAACATACACGCAGTGGGACTTACGCATGGCATGCAACATTGCAGCCGCCCAAAGTGCACGTGTAAGTGCCCAAGTCCTTCAGAATAAGGACTTACAGTACATACAGTACCGGACCCGATATTCAGACTTTCTAACCATGTTAATCCTCCTAGCCATGTTAGTGCGCCGCTGAATATTCACAGGTGCTGCCGCTGCATGCCCCGATGCTATGTGGTTAGCATCGGGGCAATCTCTATGCTGATGACTCCCAAATTTACCTCTCTACACCTAATATTTCTCTTGCAACCCAGTCCAAAATCTCTGCCTGTCTTTCGGACATTGCTGCCTGTATGTCTCATCGCCGACTGAAACTGAACATGGCCAAGACTGAACTCCTTGTCTTTCCACCCAACTCCTCCCCCCCCCCCACTTCCCTCTCTCAGTCCATGTGGATGGATCTACTATCCTTCCTGTTCCCTCCGCCCGCGATCTAGGGGTTATCTTTGACACCTCTCTCTCCTTCTCCGCTCATATCCAGCTTGTTGCTAAGACCTGTCGCTTCTTTCTCTACAACATCAGCAAAATCCGCCCAGTCCTCTCTGAACACACTACCAAAATGCTTATCCACTCCTTAATCTCCTCTCGCCTTGATTACTGCAACCTACTCCTCGCTGGTCCCCCGTGAGCCACCTCCTTCCCCTTCAATCTATACAAAATCACGCTGCTCGACTAATCTTCTGCCAGAACTCGCCATGTCCACATTACTCCTCTTCTCAAGTCGCTTAGAACATAAGAACATAAGATATGCCATTCTGGGTCAGACCAAGGTCCATCAAGCCCAGTATCCTGTTTCCAACAGTGGCCAATCTAGGTCATACGTACCTAGCAGTTTCCCCAAAAGACACAGGTTCCACCATGCTTGTACTGGGTCAAGCATTGATATCCTGGGTCCCTTCTTAATAATTTATTTATTTATTTATTTATTTAACAGTATTTTTATACCGCCGTATCCTACAATCAAGGCGGTATCACAGCAAAACAATCAAAAGAGGTGAATGTGTATTTCATGCAGTGAAAGCTATATCATGATTTGTGTGTGAGAAGTTATAGTGTGTTTGATTGGTTGAACTATGTACATAGTGTGCTATGATACAGTATGTGCTATAATACATTATTCTATACATTGGGTATTAAGATTCATCGAGTGCCGTTATACAATTTCTTATCAGGGGGTCGGAGGGGGGTATGTTAGGAGTTCCTGGTAGTAAGATCAAGTGACGTGTCCATAGTGTTCTATGAACAGCGTTGTCTTCAGTTGTTTGCGGAAGTCTTTGTGGTCCGTCGTCGATCTCAGCTCGTCTGGGAGGGAGTTCCAGATTGTTGGGGCAGCCAGGGAGAATGCTCTTTCTGTGGTGTCTTTGCGTGTTTTTCTGACGTCTCTTGGGGTGTTAACTCGGTTGGAGGTTCCTTTTCTTCTGGGGCGTGTGCTGGTGTCTGGTTGTATGAGGGTGTATAAGCTATTGGCTGAGGTGTGTTGTTTGATCTTAAATATGTTTATGATTGTTTTGTATGTGATACGTGAACTAATTGGGAGCCAGTGAAGGTCTTTTAGAACAGGAGTAATGTGTTCATGTCTTGTTGATCCAGATATTATGCGGGCTGCCGTGTTTTGTGCTAGTTGCAGTGGTTTGAGTGTTTGTTTTGCTAGTCCAAGGTAGATGGGGTTGCAGAATTCCAGTAAGGGGGTTATTAGAGCTTGGCATACGTTACGGAAGTGCTCAGTGGCGAGGAGAGGTTTAAGTCTTCTGATGATTCTCATCCTGTGGTATGCATTTTTGACTGTTTTGTTTACGTGAGGCTTGAGATTCAGTTCGTTGTCCAGGGTCACTCCGAGGTATTTTACTTCCGATTTTATTGGTATGGTTGCAATGTTCCCTCTAATTTTCTGTAGGCTGTGTGCGCATAAAATATCAGCTGTGTGCAGCTTTTGAAGGAAGGTTAAATTTTTGTGCGCCACATAACGACACTCGGAGTTATATACTTTAAAATTTGACTACACGACAGAATACAGTATGTACACCACATTGCTTTTAATCAAATTAAATGAAAATAAACGATTACTAAATGAAGCAGGAAATTTCTAGTAATTACAATCATAACTTTTAAATTTTGAGACGTCTGTGTTGTTTTCTCTCAGAATCAGAGCCGTAATTTTTGTGCGCTCTGTTGTAAAGTATGTGCGCTCGCTCGGCGAGGTGTGTGCGCGCGCACATGCGCACAGCTTAGAGGGAACAGTGTATGGTTGTGTTTTGTACCTTGATGTCCGGTGGGTGGATGAAGTCTGGGTTGCGAGTGATTATTAGTGCCTCCGTCTTGCTGTAGTTGATTGCGAGATTGTTGGTTTATGGACCTAATAATGGTTTATGGACCTTTCCTCCAGGAACTTGTCCAAACCTTTTTTAAACCCAGCTACACTAACAGCCTTTACTACATCCTCCGGTAACAAATTCCAGAGTTTGATTACACGTTGAGTGAAAAAAAAATTTCTTTTATTAGTCTTAAATAGTTTACCCTGTAGCTTCATTGCATGTCCCCTAGTCTTTCTATATTCTAATAACGTAAACAATCGATCTACATTTATCCGTTCCACTCCGTTCATTAATTTATAGACTTCTATCATATCTCCCCTCAGCCGTCTCTTTTCCAGATTAAAGAGCCCTAACCTTTTTAACCTTTCTTCATAGAGGTATCCTTCCATCCCCTCTACCATTTTGGTGGCTCTTCTCTGAACCTTTTCTAATATTTCGCTATATCCTTTTTAAGATACGGCGACCAGAAATGCACACAATATTCAAGGTGCGGTCTCACCATGGAACGATATAGAGGGATTATAATATCTTTTGTTTTATTTTCCATTCCTTTCCTTATGATACCTAGCATTCTATTTGCTCTCTTGGCCGCCGCTGCACACTGGGCCGAGGGTTTTAACATGTTATGCACAATGACGCCTAAATCTTTTTTCCTGGGTGGTGGTTCCTAATGTGGAACCTTGCCTCGTGTAACCATAGTTTGGGTTGTTCTTCCCTAGGTGCATAACTTTGCACTTGTCCACATTAAATTTAATCTGCCATTTTGATGCCCAGTCTTCCAATTTATCAAGATCCTCTTGCAATTTTCCACAGTCCTCTTGGGTTTTAACAGCTTTAAATAGTTTTGTGTCATCTGCAAATTTGATAACCTCACTCGTTATTCCATTTTCCAGGTCATTTATGAATATGTCAAAAAGCAGCGAACCCAGCACAGATCCCTGGGGTACACCACTATTCACCTTTCTCCATTGGGAAAATTAGCCCTACCCTCTGCTTTCTATCTTTCAACCAGTTCCTGATCCACACTAGTACACTGCCTCCTATCCCATGACTCTTTAGTTTTGCCAAAAGTCTCTGATGAGGGACCTTGTCAAAGGCTTTCTGAAAGTCCAGATACACTATATCAAGCGACTCACCTTTGTCCACCTGTTTATTCACAACTTCAAAAAAACATAACAGATTAGTAAGACAAGATCTTCCTTGTCTAAATCCATGTTAGCTGTCTCCCATTAGGCCATGGCTATTCACAACTGCTCCCAAGCCCATGCCAGAGGAGGAGGAGTAGCCATCATTGCAAGATCCCACCTTCACCTCAGGAACCATGCGTTAGAAACAACCAGCGAAGCGGACATACTCACTCTCACCAACAGACACCTCTCCATATGCCTAATCTACCGAGCACCCACACCAAGCACTGATCTATCAGACATACTAAAACATGTATCAGAGAGTGCCATCTGCACAAAAGAGCAATTAATTCTTGGAGACTTCAACCTTCCCTCACTACAAGATAAACGTGCCGAAGCCTTCATCAACGCCATGGAAGCAATGGACTTAACACAGATTATACATGACCCAACTCACGAAAAAGGAAACACACTTGACCTAATATTCCTGAACTCCCACAGCATCTCTACATCTACGAACCCAAAAATCACATGCGTGCCATGGTCTGACCACCATCTCATCAACATTGCACATATATACAATCACAAAAAAACCAAAGAGAACAACCAACATAAAAGAAGATTCAAATCATTCAACAAAGAGGATTTCCTAACACAAACATTACCCAAACTCCAATCAAACTCCTCCAACCTTGAAGACCTGATCAACAACTGGAACACTACAATCGCTTTTGCATCCTGTGCAACAACAACCAACACCAAAACAAGAACTACCATGACAAAAGCAAAATGGTACAACCCAATCCTATGGAAACTAAAGACTCAACTCAGAAGAACCGAAAGAAAATGGAGAAAAAACAAAAAGGAAGCGGACAAAGCAAAATACATAAGCAACCTCGACTCATACCACACAGAAACTGATAAAGCAAAAAGAGCCTACCACTCAAAAATCATACATACCTCACTAAACAAACCACGCGAGCTCTTCAAGATAGTCAAGAAGCTAACAAAAGCACCCGGCCACCCCGATCATCTACCGAACATCCCACCTGAACTACTAGCACGCCAATACAAACAGCTCCAGCTACCAAACAAACCACAACAGAATGCAACATCAACAACCTACCATACCACCAAAACCACGGATTGGAGCACATTTGAAATAATCACAACTGAACAAATACAATCCACTATCTCCTGCCTAAACACAACCACTTCTCCACTAGACCCCTGCCCTGCCGAATGGATAAAAAAATCCAAAGAAGACATAAGCACACCCCTAACCCACATTGTCAATGAATCCCTCAAGCAAGGACACATATCAGACATCCTCAAGACCTCTGTCATCCGTCCGACCCTAAAAAAAACCAACCTGGACCCACTCGACCCAGCCTCCTACAGACCAATAGCAAGCCTCCCATTCACCGCCAAAATTATGGAGATCATTCAACAACAACTCCAAGACCACCTAGACACCAACAAAATACTGGACCCGCAACAACACGGATTTCGCCCATACCATGGAGTTGAAACCCTCATGACGACGCTACTGAACACCCTCACCAAAGACACGCAGGCCAAACACTCTGAATACACCATGCTCTTCCTAGACATATCCGCAGCCTTCGACACCATCTCCCACAGCATTCTCCTACACAGACTCCAGGAAATAGGAATTAAGGACACCGTACTACAATAGTTCCGCTCCTACCTGACAAACAGACAACAACTGATCCGCACAAACACAACAACCTCCCCCCCCCCTTCCAACAACTTCAAGGAGTACCACAGGGTTCCACACTAT
Source organism: Ichthyophis bannanicus (assembly GCA_033557465.1). Taxonomy (NCBI): domain Eukaryota; kingdom Metazoa; phylum Chordata; class Amphibia; order Gymnophiona; family Ichthyophiidae; genus Ichthyophis; species Ichthyophis bannanicus. Next base: position 1,759,985,273 of record CM066032.1, on the reverse strand, counting down.
CTGCCATGCTCTTCAATATCTATCTACAACCACTCTGTTCAATCATACGAAAGCATAACATCAACTACCATATATACGCAGACAACATAATGCTCTATGGACCAATCACAACCACCAACCCAACAAATAGCCAACTATCAGACTGCTTCATTGAGATCTCCGACTGGCTGCAAAGAAACAATTTAACCATCAACATCAAAAAAACTGAAGCCCTCATAGTAACAAAGAATCCAAACTTCACCCCACCGCACACCTCATATTGGGAACCACCCAAATAAAGATTCAACCCCAAATAAAATATCTGGGAATCACTATAGACCAAGCACTCACATTTACTCCACAGGTAAAAAAGACTGCAAAGACAATATTCCACAAAGCAAAAACAATACAACGGCTCAGACCACTCATTAATACACAGGACTTCAGAACTGTCATGCAGGCTATGACGCTCCCCCACCTGGACTACTGCAGCATAATCTATCACGGACTTCCTGCAACCCACACCAACCCACTACGGACTGCCCTGAATACCACCGCAAGGATCATCTGGAAAGCAAAAAAACACGACCACATCACCCCAGTCCTGAGGGATCTACACATACTTCCACTCGAAGCAAGGATCAAATACAAAGCTGCTCTGCTTATACACAAAGCCCTCCATCAAACACAGACTTCCCACCTCCGCTCCCTACTACCCCATCCCACCCACAACAGACCAACCCAACAAGCCACCAGCAACGTCCTTACCATCCCCTATGAACGAACAAAATATAATCAACGAACCTGCAACAGAGCCTTTGAACTATACGCACCCTCCCTCTGGAACTCATTACCGAGCCAAATCAGAAACACTGCCGATCTACCCGAGTTCCAGAAACAACTAAAAACCATCCTCTTTCAGGAATACCTTGGACCAGAAGCAGACAACCTCCACTGACATCCCACAGTCCCTCAGCCAAATCCCCCAAATACCCTAGAAGAGACCCATATCTATTGCCTAAGTCTTTACTACGTGTTCGAATCATCAATGTTGGTCCCCCGGTGACGGCTCTCCCCCCCCCCCTCTACACTGATTACTGTCCACCCCCCCTTCCTTGTTAAACCGCTTTGACCCAGTAAAAAGCGGTATATAAATACAGTTAAATAAATAATTATAATCATAATGACTATCTACATGCTGAGTAATTTTTTCTTTATGATGGTTTCTACCATTTTTCCCGGAATTGACGTCAGGCTCACCGGTCTGTAGTATCCCAGATCACCCCTGGAACCCTTTTTAAAAATTGGTGTTACATTGGCGATCCTCCAATCTTCAGGTATTAGAGATGATTTTAATGATAGTTCACAGATTACTAATAGCATGTCTGCAATCTCATATTTCAGTTCTTTCAACACCCTTGGATGTATACCATCTGGCCCAGGTGATTTGCTACTCTTCAGTTTATCTAATAGTTGTAATACATCTTCCCAATGTATCGATATTTCCTTCAATTCTTCCGCACCTTTAAATACCACTTCAGTCATGGGTAACATCCCTACATCTTCCTCAGTAAAGACCAAAGCAAAGAATTCATTCAGTCTCTCCGCTATTGGCTTGTGGCCTCTTAGTGCCCCTTTAACCCCTCTATCATCTAATGGACCAACTGACTCTCTCACAGGTTTTTTGCTACGAATGTACTTGAAAACATCTTTATTTTGCGTTTTTGCTTCCACAGCAAGCTTCTTCTCAAATTCTCCCTTTGCCTGCCTTATCAATGCCTTGCATTTGACTTGCCAGTGCTTGTGCTGTTTCCAGGTTTCGTCGTTTGGCTCTTTTTTCCATTTCCTGAAATATGCTTTTTTGGCAACAACAGCCTCTCTGCCCTCACCTTTAAACCATGCTGGCAGTTATTTTGACTTCCTTCCACCTTTCTTAAAGCGTGGAATACAGCTGGTCTGGGCTTCCAAGATAGTATTTTTCAACAACACCCAAGCTTGATGTAAGTCTTTAACCTTTGCAACTGCTCCTTTTAGTTTTTTCTTAACTATTTTCCCCATTTTATCATAGTCTCCCTTTCGAAAGTTAAAAGGTAGTACTGTGGATTTCCTTACTATCTCTCCTCCATTAATTAAATCAAAGGCGATCATGCGATGATCACTATTGCCAAGTGGCCCCAACACCCTTATCTCTTGCACTAGATCTGGTGTTCCACTAAGGACTAGGTCTATTATGGCATCCCCTCTGGTCGGTTCATGAACCAGCTGCTCCAAGAAGCAGTCATTTATTTCATCTAGGAACTTTATCTCCCTAGCATGTGCTGCCATGACACTGACCCAGTCGATACTGGGGTAGTTGAAATCACCCATTATTATTACTGCGCTGTAACGTTTGTTAGCTTCCTTGATTTCTTTGAGCATTTCATCATCCATTTGTTCATTCTGGCCACTGCCATCGCCATCCCCTTTTTACATGGAATTTCAATCCATAGAGATTCTACAGCAAATTTTGTTTTCTGCAAAACTTTAATCCTTTCTGACTCAATGCCCTCTCTAACATAGAGTGAAACCCCTCCACCAATTTGATCAGCTCTATCATTACAATATAGTTTGTACCCAGGTATAACAGTGTCCCACTGATTGTCCTCATTCCACCATGTCTCTGATATTCCAATCATATCTAACCTCTCATTTAGTGCTATATATTCTAACTCTCCCATCTTATTTTTTAGACTTCTAGCATTTGCATACAAGCATTTTAGAGACTGTATTTTATTCATATTAATTTGGCTATTGGTAGACATGGGTAATTTGGGATCTTTAAGCTCTGTCTGCTCCATACTCGAGGGCATTTGGGTTACTTTACTCTTTTTTGGAACCTCACTGCTTTTGTTAGTATCCTTCAAGGATACATTCTTCCAAATCATCCGCTCTTGGGCAACTGTCGGCTTTCCCCTATTTTCTAGTTTAAAAGCTGCTCTATCTCCTTTTTAAAGGTTAATGCAACAGCCTGGTTCCATCCCAGTTAATGTGAAGCCCATCCCTTCGGAAGAGCCCCTCCTTTCCCCAGAATGTTCCCCAGTTCCTAACGAATCCAACACCCTCATCTCTGCACCATTGTCTCATCCATGCATTGAGACTCCGGAGCTCTGCCTGCCTTTTGGGTCCTGTGCGTGGAATGGGAAACATTTCGGAGAACGCTACCCTGGAAGTTCTGGATTTCAACTTCCTACCTAAAAGCCTAAATTTAGCCTCCAGAACCTCCCTACCACATTTTCCTATGTCATTGGTACCGACATGTACCAAGACAGCAGACTCCTCCCCAGCACTATCTAAGACCTTATCTAGGTGGCGCGTGAGGTCCGCTACCTTCGCAACAGGCAGGCATGTTACCAGGCGATCCTCACATCCACCAGCCACCCAGCTATCTACATGCCTAATGATCGAATCACCAACTATAACGGCTTTCCTAACCCTTCCCTCATGGGCACATGGCCCTGGAGAATCCTCCTCGGTTCGAGAGGGTTTTACATCACCTGGAGGACAGGTCCTAGTTACAGAATCACTTCCTGCCACACCAGGGTGATGCTCTCCTGTCACTGACCTCTCTCCTCCATGGCAACAGGGATGCTGCCAGACTGGAGGTGGGACTTCAGGACTATATCCCTGTAGGTCTCGTCTATGTACTTCTCTATCTTTCTTATGTTTTCCAAGTCTGCTACTCTAGCCTCTAGAGAACGGACACATCCCTGTCCAGTTCCGCATCCAATTCAAGTTTCTCCTACTGACCTATAAATGCATTCACTCAATGGCCCCTCAATACCTCTTATTTCTTATCTCTCCCTACGTCCCCTCTCGGAATTTGCACTCCGCTAACAAATTAATTCTATCAATGCCTTTCACCCACACCGTGAACTCCCGACTGCGCTCCTTTCACCATGCTGCACTCTATGCCTGGAACAGCCTACCTGCGTCTGTGCACCAGGCATCCTCCCTGGCCCTCTTCAATAGAAACATAGAAACATAGAAATATGATGACAGAAAAAGACCACATGGCCTATCTAGTCTGTCCTTCCATATCAACAACTACAACAGTCCCCTTTTTACCTTTAGAGATCCTCTGTGCCAAAATCCAGGTTGAAGACCCACCTCTTCACCGTTGCATTCAGATCCTGACTTCCATCCTCATCTCACCCTAACCCCCGTCAACGTTGATGACCACACTGTACCACACCGCACCTTGGGCAGAATGGACTAACGCTCTGTACTGTTCTAATTAGATTGTAAGCTCCGATGAGCATGACTCTGACGAGCAGGGACTGACTCTTATATGTTGGCTACCTCTTGTAGGTTAGCTGTGCAGCGCTGCATGCGTGGCGCTCTATAAATGTTGTATAGTAGTAGTAGTAATCTAGGGGCAACACCCGGTTATCGCTAAGCAGCGAAAGTCAGGTGCAGTAAAGGCTGGCCTGACTTTTGCCACAGAAGCTAGCCGGCAGCCGCTCTATATCGCCACTGACCATGGCAATCCAAGCAACCCAGATATTTAATGCCAGTGTCCGGATATGGCCTCAGCATTGAATATCTGGATTTAAAGTTCAGCAGTGGTGGCTAGCCACTTTAGCAGCACTGAATATCAGGCTCTCAGTGCTGTGAGGTTTTTGCCAAAATCAGAAATCAGTCCCTTTCAAAAACTTTTGACATCCTACTGTGAGATGTGTTTTCGCCACAGTATAATTCTTGTGCCACATAGAGCAACAAGAGTGCTTCCATCCTATGTCTGTTTATGATTGTTTGAAATACCTACCATCTCATTAAGTTAATAAAATCAATGTTGGGTCATGTGAGGCCTTACACTAGATCCAAGTGCCCTTTCCTCTTTATTGTGTGTGTGATAGTGAATAGAAACCTTAGATAATGGTCCAAAACAGAATACATTTTTATAGCATTTCTCATACTTGATCTTGTCTAAAAGAAAAAGACATGCTTGCAAAACAATGTAGGAAAAATGAAATATGGCATGAGTGTTGCTCAGTTGATTTTCATGTGTGCGTTCTGGCATTTTAAAGGCATGCAAATAACATTTGGCTTTGGATTTATAAAAACTCCTGATATCCAGAGGCTGAATTATTTAAAATCCCACAACATGTGCACTTTTGCTTTTCAAGCATGAGTTATAATTTAATTAAAACTTCTGGTGCATTTCTGTGTGTTAAATATTAAAATGTTCCATGGATCATTTTCAATTACTCACTATCAACAAATTCAGGAAGATGTCAGATTTTTTTCTTTTTTTAAAGGTTCCCGGAGTTGCGTTTGGAATTGTCTGTCGATGCGAGGGGGGACTTGTGATAATTACACACATCCATTTGCATCAGCAGAGGAGATAAACTTCGGGGAGACTTAATGGGCATGTCTCGGTGACAGCTAGCAAAGAGCATTTGGCATGATTAAGGATGGATTTGAATGTAGTGGAAAATACGCCCTCATTATGGGCACCCACTGGATGTTGTACTAAAAATGTTAGTTTTCCCAGAAGAGGAGCTGATGCGGCAGGGAAGCATTGAAAGACGCTGAGGGCTGTCATCCACATTATTCAGTCCTCTTTTTGTCTTCCTGCTGTCAGATTTGTTTTGTGATGCCCAACTTGGCTATTCTCTCTGCTTGAAGAGGCAACCTGTTGATTTTGCATTCTCCTGTTTCAGATCGTGCGGAGATACATTAAGGACTGGCTGGAGAGGAAGAAACCTCCATTTGGTGCTATCAGCAGTTGTGTGCTTCTCATGATTATCTACACCACATTCTGCGACACCTTCTCCAATCCTAACATCGATCTGGATAAGTTCAGCCTGGTAACAGTCATGTTCATAAGTAAGTCCAGAGCCATAGAAATTCGGCCTCCCCCCACCCCCCCCCCACCTTTCTTCTTTAGCAACAGATAAATACAGATAAGCAAAGTTTTTCCGTTATAAGGAAGTTTGAATCATATGGTTTTTGGATATCTTAAAAGACTGTGAATATGGTATTCAGGACTGTGGAGTGAATTTAAAGATTTTATATTGCTTTAAGATAACAAAAGAAGAAAACAGAAGAAAAAAAGTATAAAAGTAAAGTTGAAAAATAATTATATGTCTAAAAAATAATAACAAAAAAATGGTTAAAAACCCCCTAAATGCAACAGTGTTAAGGGTCGTTGATGTGGAAGAAGGCAGGTTCAATCCAGCAAGTCTGGCTGAATAAAGGCCTCATGGAATGGTGAGACCCAGTTGCATTAGGAAGGATTTTCCATTTTTATGCAGGAGAATAAATTAATTGAACTCAAGGTAAAAGATTGAGCTGAAAAATTAATTTTAGGCTATATAGCTATATAGGCTCTATAAGGTGACCATATTTATTTTTTGGTATTCCTTTAAATCACAGCAGGCAATGTCTGTAACAGAAAGACATAGCACCTAGAGAAAGCGTAGTTACTCACCTGTAACAGGTGTTCTCCGGGAACAGCAGGAATCAGCCTTCACCTATGGGTGACATCGGCGCTGATGAAGCCCGCGCAGATCCACTCCCCATCTTTCAAAGAAAGCTTTTGGGAGATACACCGCGTATGAGCGGTCACCTTCCCACTCAAAGCTGCCATCTTGCCTCAGTATAATACGATAGCACAAGATGACAAAAAGTGAACAAAAAGAAAAAAACAACTCCCAAGGGGAGGAGGGAGGGTTGTGAGGACTGGTTCCAGCTGTCCCCGGAGAACACCTGTTACAGGTGAGCAACTACGTCTTCTCCGGGAACAAGCAGGAAGTCAGTCCTCACATATGGGACTCCGAAGCTACAGGCTACCAAAAACACCTGTGAAAGCCATAGGCAACCCAAAAAATGATCATAGAGGGCAGCAGGGGGTGGTGGTTGGCTGGTAGTCTGAACTGCAGCAGCAGCAGCAGCATCAAAGATGCAATCCCACCCTCGGTAGCCATGCATCAAAAATGCAATCCCACCCTCAGTAGTCGGGACACAGAGGGCTGGAGGGAAGGCGTTGCATTATTCCCCAAAGAAATGATGGAGAACAGCCTGGCTGAAGGCACTATCCCTCCGGGAGGTCTCCTTCAGACAGTAGTGCATGCAGAGGACCAGGTGGCTGCCCAGCAGATGTCCAATAAGGGCACCGACCACAGGCTAGCTACCGAGGCCACCATGGCCACAAGTTGTGTGCTGTCACATGTTGTTCCAGGGAGATTCCCGCCTGCTGGTAGGCATATGTAATGTAGTCACCAGCCCACCTTGAGAGTGTACACTTGAAGACTGCCGCCCCCAAGCGACTGGGATCAAACGACACAGAGTTGCATCAACTAGCAGTGAGGCTGCATCCTCTAGATGTAGAAGGCCAGTGCCCACTTGCAATCCAGAGTGTGCAACGAGGCTTCTGCCTTCGAGGCATGAGGCCGGGGAAAGAAGGTGGGCAGCACCACCAACTGGTTCAGATGAAATGCTGAGAACACTTTGGGTAAGAACTTTGGATGCATCCGAAGGATCACCGTGTTGCTATAGAACCTGGTGTAGGGCTCATGGGCCACAAGTGCCTGCAATTCACTCACTCGCCTGGCATAGGTGAGCACCACCAGGAAGATGACCTTCCAGGAGATGCAGAATAGCAAAATAGCGTGGTATATAAGAGAATGTAAATAAAATAAATAAATAAAATACTTTGAGGGGAAAATCACCAGAGGCTAGAAGGGAGCTTGCATGATTTTCCTAAGGATGACATTGAGGCCCCACGTCACGGTGGTGGGCGATTTGGAGGCCACGAAAGAAGTTCCCGCATAAAACTTGTAGATACTGTTTGTAATCGAGTGTTTTGTTGTATATAGTTAATCCCAATTGATATCCAAGTTAAGCTTCCAGTTCAATGTAAGTGCCCCTGGCACAACCTTGTTTTATGTGAACCGCGCTGATTTTTAAGAGTGCGGTGTATAAGAAACAATAAATAAATAAAACGGCCAACCAAGGGATGGATGGACACAGCTTGGCTCTCCACTGTATGGTGATGCGCCAAGATGGCGCAGAAGTGCACTCTAATAGAACTGGATTTCAGGTCTGCACCTGACAGGTACAGCATGTACTGCAGCAACTCCGCAATAGCGCAAGGATCTATGTCCCACTGCATGCACCAAAGGGAGAACCGTCGCCATTTAAAGGCGTAGGCCTGTTGTGTAGAGTCCTTACGCAAGGCCAGCAGGGCGTCCTCCACCGCCTGCAGAAGGTGGTAACACGCAATGGCTACCCTTTCAGAAGCCAGGCCGTTAGGGCCAGTGACCAGAGGTTGGGGTGATGCAGCATGTCCCCCTCCTGCAATAGCAGGTCCAGGGCACACCCCAGTGGCCAAGGGCTCCCCCATGACAACTGCAGCAACAGGGAGAACCAGGATTGTTGTGGCCATAGTAAACAATGAAGAGTACGGAGGCCACTAATGCCCAAATCTTCAAGAGAGCCCATAGTATCAGGAGCATCAGTGAAAAAGCATACAAGAAGGCCCCAGACCACGGAGGTAGGAAGGCATCCTCTGCCTCCTGGCCCCGGCCTGATTCCCTGGAGCAGAACCTCGGGAGCTGCGCGTTCTCTGGGCTAGCAAAGAGATCAATCTCCGGGGTGCCCCACCACCGGAAGATCTTCGCTAGAACTGAGGGATTCAGCCACCACTCATGCGGCTGGAAAAGATGGCTCAGGCAGTCTGCCAGAATATTGTCCTGGCCCGGCAAGTACATCGCCCATAGGCTTATGGCCCTTGCCGCTGCAAAATTCCAGAGGCAGATCGCCTCCCAGCATAGGAGGTATGAACCCGTGCCTCCCTGCTTGTTGATGTAGAACATCATAACCTGGTTGTTCGTCTGGACCTAGACGACCTGTCTCTCGAGGTGGTCCCGGAAGACCCTCAGTGCATAATAGACTGCTCAGAGTTCGAGCAAGTTGATTTGCAAGGCACTTTCCTTCGGGGACCAAGGCCCCTGCGACTGGAGGTGAACGCAGTGGGCTCCCCAGCTCATCTTGGAGGCATCTGTGGTGAGGACATGCTGAACTTGGATGGGCCTGGAACAGCAGCTCTGCTCTTAGATTGCAGAGATTCTGCCACCAGGCTAGGGAACTCGCCAAGACAGGCGTGATATGGATACGGTTCCCCAGGTAGCCTGTAGTCTGCGCCCACAGGGCACTGAGGTTCCATTGGGCTTGCCGCTTCCGCAGGCAAGCAAAGGGGGTCATGTGCCCGTGGAGGCAAAGAATTTGCCGGGCAGTCATGGCAACACCAATCTGCACTTGCTGTGCCAAAGCAGCGAGACACTGAGCTCGACTCAGGGGCAGAAAAGCCTTTGCTTGAGTATAGTCGAGCAATGCTCCGATGAACTCCATGGATTGCGTTGGGACGAGGCTGGACTTTGGAAAGTTCGCCACGAACCCTAGGTGCTGCAGCAACTCCAATGTGCACTGGGTCGCATTGGGTACCTCACTCGGTGTGCCAGCCCGCACGAGCCAGTCATCCAAGTACAAGAGGACAAAGACTATGAGGAGCCGGAGGCGAGCAGTCACAGGGCGAAGGTGAGGCCAAAGAGAAGTACCCTGTACTGGTAGTGACAGCCTCCAAGCATGAACCGGAGATACTGACGGTGCCATGGGTGGATCAAGATGTGGTTGTACGCATCTTTGAGATCCAAGGAGCATAGCTAATCTCCATGGAGGAGGTAAGGCAGCAAGGTTCCAAGAGATACCTTTTTGAACTTTTCCTTGACCAGGAAATTGTTGAGGTCCTGAAGGTCCAGGATAGGCCTGAAGCCCCCTGTTTTCTTGGGAACCAGAAAGTAGGTGGAGTATAACCTCCATCCCTGCAGATGGAGTGGGATAGGGTCAACCACTTGGTCCTTGAGCAACATCTTGAGCTCCATCTGGAGTAGCTCCTTGTGCAAAGGGTCTATTGGTAATTCCCCTGTAAGGTGAGGAAGGGGTAGCTGGGCAACGTGAAAAAGGTACCCCTCCGTAACTATGCTCAACACCCAAGTGTCTGCCATGATGGCCAGCCACTGGTGTGAGAAATGAACCGGCCGAGCCCCCGTGAACCTTGGACCTGGTGCTTCCTGAGGGAGGCTATGCCCATGGAGTTAAAAGCTCCCCCCAAGCTGTGGCTGAGCCGCTGTTTGGGACTTGTGAGCCTTGGACTTTTGGGGGCCATGCTCTGGGCCCTTGGCCTGCTGCCCCTGAGGGGGAGTGGAGTAGGCCTGGAACTTGGGGTAGTTTCTGTAAGCCTTCTTAGTCTTTGGGTAGAAGGTCCTTTTTACCTGAAGCCTTCCTGCGGGAAGGGTCTGACACTTTGGACAACCTGGTCCTGGTTCTGAACTCCTTCTCCATCTCGCCAGCCTTGTCCGGTCATGGGCTTGCCAAAGAGGTTATCTCGCCAGCAAGGGACATTGGCTAGTTTGTCCTGCACCCATTGTTCCAAGTCGGAGCACTGTAGCCAGGCGCGGCCACACGAGCCACCGACTTGAAGTCGTCGAAGGCTGCTCGAGTTTGAAATTTGGAGCATTCCTTGACCAAGGAAACCAGAGTTCAAAAGTGTTCAAGGGACTCACCTGACAAATCAGCTGAGACCCTGGCGAGCTCCTTCGCCAGGTCTCTCAGGTACATGCCCATGTACAGCTGGTAGACCTGGATCCGGTCCGTGAACATCAAGCCCTGGAAGCACTTTCTCCCAAATGTGTCCATGGTGCAGGCCTCCCTTTTCGGGGGCACCGAGGAGTGCGTCTTCTGGTTCTTGATTTGACACATAGTCTACTCCACCACCACGGAATTGTGTGGGAGTTGCGCTTTCTGGAACCTTGGGCTCTTGCTGACTCGATGATGGGAATCGAGTTGACTATTCATGATTGGCACCATCACGGGGTTCTCCCACATCCTGAGCAGGAGGCGTTTAAGGATGGGGGGGCACGGGCACCATCAGTGCCTCCCTAGGAGGGGCCCTCATACTACAGGATCTCCAGATCAACAGCACGAGGCTCATTCTCTGGCACTGCCACAAAGGTGAGGGCCTGGGATATCTCCCGTACGAACTCAAAGAAGGCCAATTCCTCCGCGGGAGACTGCCTACGGTGGTGTGGCGGGGAAAGGTCAGAGGGAACGTCACAATGGAGCACGGTGTCGGGCAACTCCTCGTCCATCTCCCAGTCTGATTCTGATCCCAAGGAGTCTATTGGCATGCTGTGGTCCAGGGACTGACTCTGCACTGAAGACTTCCAACGCCAGTGATCTGATAGTGTTGTGTCAGTCGTCGAGAGCCTTGATGCCGACTGAGCGAGGTGCTCCAGGATTGGAGATGCCTCCTCTGGGGACGTCCTCAGCAAAGAGGTTCCCACTTGGGGCGGGAGACGACTCAGAGGGACCCGGAGTTGGGCCCCACAGCACCTCGAGGAACGCTGTAAAGCTACATTCAAGGGCAGCCATGTGAGCCTCGATGCCCGAAGGCTATGCAGCTGCTCTGGACCCAGACGGTGTCGGGGCCGGCATCGACTCCCTCGCTAGGGAGTCCCAGATGGTGATAGAGTCAGGAGTGACTCGCTGCTCCTTCAATGCCAATGTCTCGTCCCTGCGGGGCTGCTTCGATAGGCGCTCCCATTCATCATCCCCCGAGTCACACAGAGAGCTCCGAGACCGAGTCGAAGAGGACTTACCCCCCGATGCTTGGTCGGTCCTCGGCATCGACTTCAAGGGCGCCATAGACGTTCGCAGGATGACTCCAACACCCTGTGCTCCGACCGGGCCTGTGCGCACGACTCCACATTGCCCATCTGCCTCGAGGGAAGGGATTCCGCCCCTGATGCCAAGCTGGAACCAGACTTGCCAAACAGCTCCCCCTGCCGCCTTTCATGGTCCCTCTGGGTTTTAGCCGACATGAGGAGGCAAAGTGGGCAGGAGGACCTGTCATGGCCTGCCCCGAGGCACTTGATGCAGGTGGAGTGACGGTCCATGCGGGACATCGTATGATTGCAGTTACCACACAGCTTAAAACCACTGGTCAAGGACATGGCGGGGAAAACGAGGCCCGCGAGGTCAAACTCGGACGTCTTGACCAGGTAGGCTGCAAGAAAAATCCCGCGCATCGAAAAAGCAAAAATTAAAGGAAAGAACACCCAAGCAAAAAACAAGAAGCCGAGGTAAGACTCGGGTGCGGAAGGTGATCGAATCGAGCACTCTGTAATAGTAAAGAAAGCATGAGTAGGGTCTCAAAAAAATCAGTTTTTACTGGGGTGCACATACAGGACATTTGCAGTGCTCCACGGAAAAAGACAGATTGAGGCAAGATGGCAGCTTTGAGCAGGAAGGTGACCTCGCATGCGCGGTGTATCTCCCAAAAGCTTTGAAAAATGGGGAGTGGATCCACACAGGCTTCCTCGGCACGACATCGCCCATATGTGAGGACTGACTTCCTGCTTGTTCCCAGAGAATGCTAGTTTCAGTCCTCTTGCTGGGTTTACAGCTCCTAGAGTACTTGGTACCAACAGACCTGCATGTGGATTTTCCTTTTTAAAATTGCCATTGGGCCAGTGCAGAAGGGAAACTTTCTCTGCACACTTTTTGGGGAAAATTAGGGGGAATCAGCTGCAGAGATTTCCAAACGTAATCCCCAGCCATACTTACGATAACCTACCCCAGCACCACCTATTTTCCCCACAGCACCAGGAATGCTTTCCCCACCAATGGCCGAGGGTGGTTTATGACGTGTTTTAATAGGTATGCACACATTCACCCATGCACTAACCATTGGTGTTTAATGTGTGTGCTATGTGCATAAACCTCTGCATTGACTCCTGGGGATGTTGTCAGCACTTTGGGGAAGGCAACCGTGCAGTTAATTTAAAGCGGTGGTCGTTACTGCATGTTGACTGCACAGCTGATAATGTGGAATGCAGCTAGCTATACTTACAAAGGTGAAGTTAACCCTTTCATACCTGGTGGTTCCATTTGGAACCCATGTAGTTTTCTTGTAAAAACTGAGTGGGGATTAAAACCAGTAAACATCAGAAGTCATTTTCTTACTTACTATTATCATAATAAAATACTATCTCCAGCAACAAGCAGGAATGAGTCTTCACATATGGGTACGTCGGTACCGACGGAGTCTGCGCGGGAACGCTCCCCAGCGTCCAATCAGAAAGCTTTTGGGAGCATCCCTCAGCGCCTGCGTGCTGCCTTCCCGCCTTTCCAACTGTCTCTCCTCAGTTTTCGTTTTTCCGTGGAGCCGGCAGGACGTCCTCCTGTCACCGCAGAAAATCTTTTTCTTTAATTCTTGTTTTCCTGTGGTCGCGGCTGTCTCCCCGACTCCATCGGTATCGCCGGTGTTTTTTTCTTTTCTTTTCAATTTAATCCAGGGAATTTTTTTCCCTCAGTTTCAGTTTAAATTTTTGGGCCTTCAGGCCTCTCCATTATGGAGCCGCCTCCTTCTTTTCCTAAGAAGTGCCTTAACTGTGGCAGTGCAGTTTTGTTTTTAGACTCCAAGTCCTGGTGTCTCAACTGTTTGGGTCCTGACCATCCGGAGCCATTAGGCTACAATATTATGAGAAGAGATTTCCCTTTTCGAGTTTTCCTCGATACCGAGTTCCCTTCCAATGGCAGGGCACCGGCCATTTCTCCTTCTCTACAGGATCAGGTAACCCACAAACAGTCTGTTAAGACTAGCCAATCCTTGAGTGGTAGGTCTCATGCACAGCATGATGACGGCTCCGGCCTTGCCCTCAAGGATCCATTAGCTCGAAAACCCCGGCGGGAGTCTTCGGTCTCCAAAGCCTTTCAGGGGTTTCAGGTTGTTCCTGAGGCTCACCCCTCACAGAACATACCTGAGCCATGCTCGGTGGTGGCATCCACTTTGAGCGGTACCGATACCCCGGCATCGGCACTGGTGTTGAGCAATCCACTCTTCACCAGGGATCATCATCTGGTTTTCTCGGTACCTTCAGAACCGGTAGATACATCCCAGATTGACTTTCCAGTATCGGTATCACCGCCGATACTACCACCGACGTCGGTACCTTCCAGACATGCATCGATAGGCTCACTTCCTTCGATGCCGAGTCTGGAATCGATTTCCAGTCTGGAAGACTGGGTACCGACACGTCTCGGATCCGATGCTTACCTGTTCCGGATGCTCGGTACCGAGGGTAATTACCAAGGACCTTCGGTTTCCTCGGTACCACTTGAGCAGCCTCCGATGACTGCTTCGCTGTCGGTATCGTCTTCGATTCCGGCACAGCTACCGGTATCAATATCGGTGCCGATACCTGCAGTAACATCAGGGTCAGCTCCTTCCATGCTACAGTCGCTCCTTTCTGTACCTAGTTTGGAGTCGATACCTGGCATGGACAATGCAGTACTGACTGTCTCACGTCATGACCTCCAGTACCAGCATCCATCCCTTAGGGATCCTTTTTTGCACCGGGCGAGACCTTCTACTTCTACATTCTCAAGTACCTACTCCGGTGCCCAGGCTAGTTCTGTAAATCTAGCCTGTCCAGGGATGGTTTCAGTTGGAGAGCCTTCTTTTCAGAATTTTCTCCTGGACATAGCAACATCCCTTGCTATTCCTACCCCTGGCTATGATCCTGCTCAAGGCTCTCCTTGTTCTGGAGAAAAGGAAAATTTAATGCTTCCTTTACATCATTCCTTGCAGGATCTTCTTCTAAGAATGTGGGAAACACCTCTGAGGGTTTCCTCACCTTCTAGAGCAACTGATCTTCTATATCAGGTGCCCCCCTCTCCAGGGTTTCAAAAAGCTCAACTTCCCCATCATTCCATTGTAGTGGAATCAGCAATGAGGAAGGCAAAAAGCAAGAAGAAGCATTCTTCTTACCCGCCAGGTCGTGAATCTAGAACACTGGATGCCTTTGGACGTCAAACCTTCCCAACATCTATGCTGGCAACAAGGATTCTCTCATATATTTTTTATATGAGTCTATCCCTTCAGGAGGTCACAAAGAAATTATCTCTTTTCACTCCTTTTCTATCAGAGCCCAAGGCTGCAGACTATTCCTTACTTCTTAGTCATAGCCAAAATATCTCTTGGTTTCTTTCTCGTGCTTCCCTAGACTCTTTTGAGTCTGTTAGCAGAACCTCTGCTATAGCCATAGGAGCACGACGTAGAGCCTGGCTCCAAGCTTCAGACTTGAACAAATGGGCACAGCAAAGACTGGGTAATACTCCTTGCACTGGAGAAAACCTCTTCAATAAGGAGTCTTTAAATCAGGTTGTTCAGTGCTCCACTGACTTCCCTGTTTCTGAAGGCAATCCTAAGCCTTCTCCTTCCCCAGCAGGTAGGAAATGCCCTACCAAACCTTCTTTCCCTAGGAGAAAGAGATTTTACTCTTCTCCTGCCCATCATTCAGATGTTCCCAAGCACGGGAAGACTTGTCCTGGTCTGAAGAATCCAAACTCTGGCCAGACTGAATAAACACAGCAACCATAGGCTCCTGAAGTTTACAACCTACAGTTGACTTCTTATCAGTAGAAGTTTTTTCACTGTTTTTCCATTCAAAACTCTACACAGGGATTCCTTTTCTCAGTACATTCAGTTGCTCCTAGGCATGCTGAGCTGTCAGGATATTCATGTCTATGGGTCACAGGTTTCTCCTCTTCTTCCTACCAAGAAGAGAGGTTTAACAACTATCCCATGATAGTTTTCTGTTCCAACATGAATTTTTTCCTTCTACAGACTTACCATATGGTAAGTCACCCTACAGCTCCTGTTTTCTCTATCCTCTTATCCAGGGTTTCCCCTGAAAGAGTGGTACCATGCCACTGCAGGGCTTCTTTAGCCTTTCTACTCATTTCTTTCATTCCAGTGTGGAGTTTTTTCTCTTGAATGAACTCCCTTCTTTTGTCTGGGCAGCTCATCAGACAGAGACAGGACTTCTCCTCTTATTCTGTCTGTTCTCTCTGTTTTACACAGAAAGATTCTATCTGCTGTCTTATTCAGCAGCTGCCCATGCAGGAGTTCCAGTGATTGGACTACTGGTACTTTTCCACAAGTTTCCAGTCTTGTCTTCCACTACTTGCTGTCTGGCCTTAGTAGTGATTCCAAGATAGTGCTTTCATCTGTCTTGGATAATCCTAATCACTTCAGGCTTATCACACTATCTTCCTTTCTTGCCATCTCCAATTCCTTTGGATTTGGCAGCATAGTTGACGTACAGCCAGTTTTATTCCCAGTTCTCCTGCATAATGCTCTCTGCAATCTTCAGAGAAGCTTTCTACTATGGGCCCTTGCTAGAGAGCATGGGGTTTTGTCTCTAATGACTATCCTATATGGTTGGAAAAGGCTTCCTCAGTCATTTTCCATGACTGTGAGGGTTCTTCACACCCTACTATCTCCTTTTATAATACAGGACATAAGCCTTTTCTACGTGAACGTCTAAAGAGTTCTCCAATTCCTACAAGGAATATGCTCTTTTTTCCTGGCAGCTTGTCCTCATGGTATCCTACTCCTTCATGGACAGCACATATTTAACTAATAACGCATGATACCCCTTTGTGTCCCTCCAGTGGGTCAACCTGGTATCTCATCCTATGCGTTTTCTGTCCATTTACCATGCGAGAGTTCTACAGGACTCAGGACTTGCTGTTTACAGACTGATATTATCCTCTGTTTTTCACGCAACCATCCTGGTTATTTCATTGGATAGCATTCCTGCACCATCTTAGCCAGGGGGAATAGATTCTCTATACATCTTCTCAAGTAGGTCCACCTTCTTGTTTTTAGATGAATCTTTCCTCTTCACATCTCCCATGTGAATGTTCTTATGGGCATATCTCTATCTGCTTAATTGCAGACATTTATCTTTAGACATATATATACAGAGATGTGGACTGGCTCTTTATTTGAGAGAGTTAAAACCTTATGCCTTGTACACGTTGAAGTACCCAACAATATTAGCAAAACTTTGAAATGTATTAATATTTAATTTGAAAATACTTATTTGTTTAATACATGTTGATAATTATCTTTAGTTACAAAGTGTGCATTGATGCCCTTTTCATTTAAAAAAGTGCAAGAATATTTATTTATTTAATTGAAACTTTGGTTAGAGCTCAAGAGCAAGTGAGCAGTAGGGGCAGTTCCCCTTGGTATGAAACACTGAAATATTAAATGTGTCAGATCCTGTGAAGTGTCACAGTAGAGACACTTGTAAGATCATAGAAAAAGCATAAACTGAATGAATTCAAGGATCCGGTGGCTTCACCCATAACGCACATATTATCATAGATAAAGTAAGATATTGTTACCTCTCATCTCTGAGTGTGCCCTGGGCGTCAACAGATGGAGTCTTGTGGAGACAGACAGGGGTATGTTTACTAAAGAGTGTTAAGGGCGCACCTGTTAGCAAGTGTTAACGGCAGTGGTAAGGGTGTTATTGTGTGGCAAGGGTGCTTGGGTTCACTTATCGGGCGCTAACAGTACACCGGGCGTTAAGGTGCCAAACATGCACCTTAATGCCCGAAAATGGCAGTCACCTTAACAAAGGATAAGGGAGCCCTTGTGAAAATCACATTTTAAGTGATGGATGGAAGGAAAGGTAAGAGCTGATGGACATTTCAGATCCATATGTATCCTACATGTTAGTCAGTAAGGGGGTCATTCAGTACAGCGAATAGCGGAGATGGATGTCCAAATTGAACGTTCATCCTTGAACTGTAGTTGCATAACAGACATACAGCTGTAGAATACATTCTTATCCAAAGGCCAAGCCACATGCGAGGTCAACATGCCTGTCCCTCTAACACCAAGCAATAGTCACACGCAGAGGTCCACTGAGGGAGTACATGTGCAGGGCATGCAGTCCCTTGTGACCTTCTGTACACTGCAAGATAGGTGTATGTGCAGGTGTACCTAACTCAGACCACATTCATGATCCCTGTGGCCCATCGCAGACCATCCTGCCCTCCTCGGGGGGCCATGCACACGTCTGCCACCATGATAGAAGACAAGCAGGTACTGGGCAATGCTCCAGTGATCACATTCACCACTATGGCTGCAATTGGGGCTCTGGGTGCCAGTATTGGTTAACCCCTCCATTACCCATGATGCACCGCACAATCTAAGCAGTTATATGCAACTGATGCCCATATTTATTTATTTAACCAGTTTTCTCCAGGACCAAGCAGGAAGTCAGTCCTCACATATGGGTGACATCGACGTTGATGGAGCCCTTGCGGAGCATTTCCCCAGCTTTCCATGAAAGCCTTTGGGAATGCAGGCACACATGCGCGGTCCCCTTCCCGCCTAAAGGTGCCATCTTGCTCAGTCTCTCTTTTTCCGTGAAGCCCGTCGGACGTCTGTCCTAGTCCTCCCGGAAAATAGTTTGATTTTTCGCGATTCCTTCGCTATTTTTTTTTCTCCGGTTCGACGCCAGTTCCCCTCCTGCCGGGTTCAGTACACCGGTATCGAGTCCACTCTTATTTTTTCGGTTTTTGCCCTTCGTGGCTGGCGTTTGCGCCCTTTATTCTTTTTCCCTGGAAGGCCGGTCCTTTGACCTCGCGGGGACTCTTTTTTCCCCGATGGCTTCCAGTGGCTTCAAAAAGTGTGATCAGCGTAAGAAACTAATGTCTCTCACCGACACACATGACTGCTGCCTTCGGTGCCTGGGTCCCGACCACGATCCTAAGATCTGTGGACCATGTGGAAAGATGTCTTCCAAGGCGCTTCGAAGTCGTCAGCACCAAAAGGAAAGGCTTTTCTCCGACACGGCCTCCGGCCGGGCCGGGACCTCATCTGAGGCCTCGACATCTCGAGAGTCAAATCCCGAGCACCGTCGTGGCTCCTCGGACAGGGGGTCCCCCGACCGCGAACGAAAGAGGAAGAAGCGGCTCGCAAGGGTGCAGTCAGAAGAGGTCCTTGGCTCCTCGGGAGCTAGGTCTCAGACCTCCGACCGCTGCCCCAGGCCCGTGGAACAGGAGAAGCCTCCAAAAGTACCTCGAGTGGAGCCGGAGTCTGATGGACACGTAAGTCCTGTAGTCCTCGTGGACTCTCCTCCCAGATAGCCGAGTCGGGAGCTGCTGAGTCTCCTGAGCTGGGTCTCAGGCTGACAGCCTTGGAATGCAGATTGTCTGCCTTCATGGAACAGCAGCGGGCACTGATGGCCAGCCTGTCTGGCGCATCAGTCCCGACCACCGGGACATCGACATCGAAGTCGACCCCGGAGACCGAGCTGATACTCGAGACCATGAAGGCTCGAGATCGACCTCGGTCGCGGTCTCCCTCGATCTCCCGCTCGGGACCGAGGGTGTCGACACCGGTGCCTTCGGCGTCGGGGCGGGTACTCACAGGCCCTGCGCCGTCGGAGCCCGATTCCTCATCGGACGAGTCCACCTGGGAGATGGAAGACGAGGAGTCCCCTGACACCTTCCGGACTCGGTGCGTCCCGTCGGACTCACCACAGTCTGAGCCCCGGAGTAGATCCCCTCCGGAGGATACCCGGTTCTCGGAGTTCGTCCAGGATATGGCCACCGCGTTGGCTATCCCTGCGGATCCCGAGGAGGAGCCTCGAGCTTAGGAGCTCGAGGCCCTACAGTATGACTCTCCTCCGAAGGAGGCCTTTACTGTTCCGGTTCCTCCGATGCTGGAACGGCTCCTCTTCCGGATGTGGGAGGCACCGGCCTCGGCGCCGGTTCTAAGCAAGCGGGTCGATTCCATCTATCGACTCCGTAAGAGCCTTGGCTTTCAAAAGGTGCAGCTACCACACCATTCCATGGTGGTGGAATCGACCATGCATCGCCTGAAAAGTCAGAAGATGCACTCCATGGTGCCCCCTGGCAGGGAGGCCCGGAACCTGGATGGCTTTGGTAGAAAGTGCTTCCAGGGCTCGATGCTTGCTTGCCGTGTCCAGTCTTTTTTTTTTTTTTTTAATCTTTTATTTAAGGTTTTTCTTCCCTGAATAAAGGAAAAACAAATCCAAGTAAACAGGATTCTATTCAAGAAAAAGGATTCACAAAAGAAAATAAGCACGCATCAAGGAGAGATAATCAACAATATCAAAGGAAATATAAATGTTACTAGCAATTAAGAGTTTTATGAACTCCACATTAGGGAGCACAGAGAAAAAACAAACCCGCCAACCTACTTCTCAGCCAATTCCCTCGCAGTCAGAAATTTCTGTAACTGCAATACATCAGTATAAGCATAACTTTGCCCCTGGTAAATAACCAAGCAGCGACAAGGAAATTTTAGAAAAAAGGACGCTCCCAAAGCGACAACTCTAGTTCTTAATTCCAAAAATTGTTTACGTCTAAGCTGTGTGACACGGCCAACATCCGGAAACACTTGGAGTCTAAACCCACAAAATAAGGCATCCCTGTGCTTAAAATAAGCTCTAAGCACAGATAATTTAACAGATTCAGAGCCAAACGTTGCAACAACAGTGCAACACTTGGATATGACATCTGAAGAATCCTCCAAAAAGGCGGTTAAATTCTGGGCGACAGACTGATCAGAAGGAGCAGAAGCCCCCTCCACAGGAGACGTCGCTCGACCGCCAGAAGAAAACAAATAAACTTGGACCACATCTAAAGAGCCTTTCAATTGTAAGGTCTCAGAGAAATATTTCTGCAACAAAATTTCAGGAGACAATAAGTGGGTTGAGGGAAAGTTAAGAAAACGTAGATTTCTCGCCCGACGCTGATTTTCCAACATCTCCACGTGGTAAGAAACTGCGGAAAAATCCTTGATTAAAGCAAGATTACTATTTGAGCCAGTTAGGAGGTGGGAATCAACACGGGCAGAAATCTGAGCTAATGAACTTATCTATTTATCAACATCTTTAAATTTATCAACTACATCACCCGTAAAGCTACATGGAGACGAAACAGTTGAAGATAAACGCTTATCAATTTGTTGAATTGCAGTCCAAATATCCACTAAAGTTACCTCTCCCGTAGGAAGAGGAACAGTCTGTTCGGAGGTAGCCAGGCAAACAGGTCTCAAAGGCAAGGCTACAGGCGCCGGGAGAGCGTCGAGGAAAGTAGAAGAAGAAAGTGGCTGGGGTAAAGGAGGCGGTAGCCAGAATTCAGGGCTTAAAGAAACCCCTTCCGGCAATAATTTTGCAGGCGGCAGCGATGATACATGTTTGTCCATGGGACCAACCACCTTACCTCCTTGGTCAACATCACCAGACCCAGATTTCACAGCCGGCTTCACTTTCCGTTTTCCAATGGGCAAAACACTATAACGTCAAATACCCTCGAGAGCTTCTCGTGAGCGCCGAAGGAGCGCAAAAGGGGCGTGCCTTGCCCCTTGTGACACACCCCTTAGGACACGACCCCGCAGGCCGTGACTCGTAGGCTGCGAGTAGCGCCCACAGAGCTTTATGTGGGTCGAGGGGGGGTCCTCCAAGGCAGGAACGTCGAACTGAGTGCCTGCAGCTGTGCCACCAGGTCTCCAACTCCCTCCTGCAGCACTGCTCCGCGTAGTTGAAAATACCGCGGCTGCTCCCAGGTAAAGCTGATCTCTCTCTGCCGTGTCCAGTCTTACCAGCTGTACATGGGCATGTACTTGCGGGACCTGGCCAAGGAGCTGGCCGGGTTCTCTGCTGGTCTCTCCGGGGAACCCTTGCAGAGGTTCAAGTCCTTGTCCTCGGGGATACAGGACTACTCCAAGTTTCTGTTCCGCGCTGCCTATGATGGCTTCGAGGCTTTGGCCCGTGTTGCGGCAGCTGGCATCGTGGCTCGACGCCAGGCATGGCTGCAGTCATCGGACCTCGAGCCATGGGTTCAGGACAAGTTGGTCGATGTCCCTTGCCGAGGCGAAAACCTTTTTGGCAAGCCCATGACCGAGAAGGCTGCACAGCTCGAAACCGAGCACCTCACGAGGACAAGGCTGTCTAGAAAGACTTCTGCCCCTTCTCACAAGAAGGAAGGGCTTGGGTAAAAAGCCCTTTTACCCGATGAAGGGCACTGCCTACAAACAGTACCCACAGTACCAGGCCTCCCAGACTCCCCAACAGGGTCAGCAGGCCAAGGGGCAGGGTAATGGGTCCCGTAGGCAGAGGACCCCCAAGCCTCCGGCCCCTGCTCCCACTCAGCAGGGTGAGGGTTTTTGACTCCTTAGGCTTAGCCTCTCCGTCCCTGCTCTCCCAACCCTGCACAGGAGGTCGACTTACCCTGTTTGCCCACAGGTGGCCACGCATCACTGGGGACAGTTGGGTGCTGAGCATCGTCCAAAAGGGCTACATGCTACACTTCCAACAGCTGCCTCCTCCATATTTTCCAGGGGAGCCTCCCAGGCCTCCCCTGCATACAGATCTTCTCTTTGAGGAGCTCAAAGGTCTGTTGCGAGACAAGGCAGTAGAGCCTGTGCCTCCCCATCTCCAAGGTCAAGGGTTCTACTCCAGGTACTTCCTCGTACCCAAGAGAACCAGTGGCCTCCGGCCTATTCTCGACCTCAGAAATCTCAACAAGTTCCTGGAGAAAGAGAAATTCAAGATGCTTACTCTTGGAACACTGCTGCCCTACCTCCAGCAGGGAAATTGGCTATGCTCCTTAGATTTAAAGGATGCGTACACTCACATCCTCATTCATCCCGACCACAGAAAGTACCTCAGGTTCATTGTCGGAGGAAACCATTATCAGTACAGAGTACTGCCTTTTGGCCTCACCTCCACTCCCAGGGTTTTCACCAAATGCCTGGCAGTGCTATGCTATGCTAAAGACTTACCTTTTTGCTCAAGCCTTCGATCTTCCCCCCCCCCCCCCTTCACTTCCTCCCAGTCAAGCACACTCCCCCGCTCACAGTCTACTTAGGAGCTATAACACTTTGCGTCTACCTGGTATTTCTCTAAGCCCTCCAAATCAGCCTTCCCCCTCTTTTATGTTCCCTCATATGGTTTGTTTACCTGCTGTGTGGCCTGCCTGTCTATTTCACCAACCCTGTCCTGGTTGTTTGTTTTGTAAATTACACCCCCCTCTATTGTTGTCACTGGTGGTCTGTCTGTTGTCTGTCTTTGTTCGGTTCGTCCTGTCTCGTCTACCACGCTGTTTTTTACAGCCTACTTTTACTATTCTCTTGTTCTTCTTCTATCCCTTTTGCTTCCTAAATGGCGTTCTCTTTCATGTTTCTTTTTCCCGCAGCCATGCTTACTTGTATTGTAAACCGCCTTATATTATTGTTAAGGGCGGTATATCAAATTTGCTAAATAAAGATAAAGATAAAGATAAAGTGGTGGCGGCCTACCTGAGAAATCAGGGGGTATTTGTCTTCCCTTATCTGGACGACGGGCTCATCAGGGGTCAGACTTTCCAGGAGGCCAGACAAGCCACCCTCCAATCTATTGCTCTTCTTCAAAACCTGGGGTTTGTCATAAACTTCGCAAAGTCCACTTTGCTCCCCTCCCAGAACTTGGAGTTCATAGGGGCAAGGCTAGACTCTCTGCTGGCAAAGGCATTCTTGCCAGAAGACCGAGCCAAAGACTGATACACTTGGCAAACCAGTTTCTCAGCAGGTCACTGGTCTCCGCCAGACTCTGTCTGAGGCTTCTTGGCAACATGGCTTCGACAGTACGTGTGACCCCCAATGCCCGGCTCCACATGAGGCCTGCACAGTGGTGCCTTCGAAATCAGTGGACACAGGCCACAGGCAGCCTCAGAGACAGAGTAAGGGTGTCCACACAATTTCTGAACTCCCTCCGCTGGTGGCTGCATCCACCCAATCTTCTGCAAGGGGTGCCTTTTCAGGTGCCTGGGTTCACAGTGGTATTGACCACGGATGACTCCCTGCAAGGCTGGGGGGCCCATTGTCTAGATAAGTGCACCCAAGGCCTGTGGTCTCCTTGGGAGGCCACACAGCAGATCAATCTGCTGGAACTCCGGGCTATTCGTTTAGCTCTCCGGACTTTCTTTCAAACACTAGCTCATCAGTCTGTCCTAGTTCAAACAGACAATTAAGTAGCCATGTTTTATGTGAGCAAGCAGGGTGGAACTGGGTCCAGGCTCCTTTGTCAGGAGGCCCAGGACCTTTGCTTGTTTGCTCTCAGACACAACATGCTCCTCAGGACAACTACCTGGCAGACAGGTTGAGCAGGATTCTGCAGCCCCACGAATGGCAGCTCCATCCCTTAGTGGTTCAGAAGATCTTCCTGAAATGGGGACTTCCAATCATAGATCTGTTTGCCAGTCCATCGAACAAACAACTAACAAGGTTCTGTTCCAGACAACTGCATCCTCTGCGGCTGGCGGCAGATGCTTTTCTGATTTCCTGGTCACAGGGCCTCCTGTATGCGTTTCCTCCCACTCCCCTGGTGGCCCGAACCCTGTTCAAAATTCTTCAGGACAAGGCCTCGGGCCTGCTGGTGGCTCCCAGATGGCCGAGACAGCCTTGGTTTCCACTTCTGCTTCAGTTGGCGGTGGATCCCCCACTGCCTCTGGGGTTGCAACCCGACCTTCTCTCTCAGGATCAGGGTTCCCTTCTGCACCCAAATCTCAAAGCTCTCAATTTGATGGCATGGAGGCTGCAAGGGTAGTTTTGGCTCCCTAGGGCCTACCTCAGGAAGTTGAGGAGGTTGTCCTCGCTTCCAGAAAGCAGTCCACTAGGAAAACCTATGCCCTAAAATAGAAAAGGTTTTCTGTGTGGCGTCGGCTACGTACAGAAGATCCCTTCTCCTGTGCTGTGCCAGTAGTACTTCAGTACCTGCTGCACTTATCAAATCAGGGACTTAAGTCCAATTCTGTTCAGGTCCACCTCTCAGCTCTAGCAGCTCACCACTCACTGGTGAAAGGACATTCTCTATCGGTTCACCCCTTGGTGTCCCGCTTTCTCAGAGGCTTGCTCTTGCTCAAGCCTCCAATCTGTCCTCCTGCCCCTGAGTGGGAGTTGAATGTGGTCTTGCAGCAACTGACTCGCCCACCTTTTGAGCTGATGGCTACTTGTCCTCTACGCTTCCTGTCCTGGAAGACACTCTTCTTGGTAGCCTTGACCTCGGCCAGGCGGGTGAGTGAACTTCAGGCCCTGGTCTGTGACAGGCCTTATACCCGCTTCTATAGGAACAGGGTAGTCCTTAGGACTCATCCAAAGTTCCTCCCAAAGGTTGTCTCCTCCATCCACCTTAACCAGGAGGTGGTTCTTTCAACATTCTTCCCTAGGCCTCATGCAAGCCAGGCTGAAGCAGTCCTGCATACCCTGGACTGTAGGAGGGCTTTTTCCTTCTACCTTGACGCAGGGACATCGAAGGGCTACTCAGCTTTTCATATCTTTTGACCCTAATAATTTGGGGTTAGCTGTGTCCAAGCGTACCTTGTCCACCTGGGTGGCTGACTGTATCACCTGGGCTTACAGGGCGGCTGACCTTCCTTTGCAGGGTCGGGTCACGGCACATCGTGTCAGGGCAATGGCTGCCTCAGTGGCTCATCTCCACTCTGTACCGTTGGTAGACATCTGCAGGGCTGCAACTTGGTCCTCAAGCCAGACTTTTGCAGCCCATTACTGTCTGGAAAGGGAGTCCTGTAGGGACAGTGCTTTTGGCCAGGCAGTACTCCGGAATCTCTTTGAGGTTTAGGCAACTCCTGCCCTCCAGCCCTCCGTTGGGCTACCGGTGGAGGTTCTTTCAGTGAAAAGCCTTTCTTTGATGCTGGGGCTAGAGGGAGTTCTCTTGTTCAGCCTGGGTTCCTGGTAGCCCAGAGCTAGGGAGTCACCCATATGTGAGGACTGACTTCCTGCTTGGTCCTGGAGAAAGAGTAGTTACTCACCTGTAACAGGTGTTCTCCAGGAGCAGCAGGAATCGGTCCTCACAACCCTCCCTCCTCCCCTGGGAGTTGCAGTTGTACATAGTTTATTTTTACATTTTTGTGTGCTGTTTTTAGCTATGTCATTTGACTGAGCAAGATGGCACCTTTAGGCGGGAAGGGGACCGCGCATGCGTGCCTGCATTCCCAAAGGCTTTCATGGAAAGCTGGGGAAATGCTCCGCAAGGGCTCCATCGATGTCGATGTCACCCATATGTGAGGACTGATTCCTGCTGCTCCTGGAGAACACCTGTTACAGGTGAGTAACTACTCTTTGTATACCACCTTATCCTTCAATCAAAGTGGTTGACAAGACAACAAAGGACTTACATTTTGAGGGCATGGGAAGATCAAATACAGTACGATACAATATCAATACAGTACAAACAGTAAATTATAATATTATCTCATAGTGAAATTGGATATACAAGTTGATCAATTTACATTTTTTGACCAAATGATTCTATGAATAAATAAGTCTTTAAAGATATGCGCAGGTCTTTGATGTCTTCCTGAGCTCTTAATTCTTCAGGAATAGAATTCCATACCTCTGGTGCCATGTAGAAAAATGCTCTTTTAGAGGTCATCTGTTTTGATCAATTGAAGTTTAAAGGTGTACTAAGCTTATTGGAGTTATGATATCATCTAGGTCTTATGCTCTTGTCTTTGGATATTATATGCTGTAGAATATCTGCTGAAGATTGGTGAAAGATTTTGAAAATAATCATTAGGTTTTTGTATTTTGCTTTTGCAATAATTGGAAGGAAATGTAACTGTTTAAGGACTGGAGTTATGTGATCAAATTTTGCAGAGCCAGTAATTATACGTGCAGTAGTGTTTTGAACTAATTGGAGAGTATGGATAGCGTTTTTAGGAAGACCTTGATACAAGACGTTTCCAAAATCAAGTAGGGGTGTTATGACAGCTTGACATACCGTGCGAAAGTGATTTGTATTTAATATTGATTTTAGTATTCTTATAATCTTTAAGCGATGGTATGCTTTAGCTGCAATTTTGTTTATATGAGATTTTAAGTTTAAATATTTATCTAAGGTTATACCTAAATATCTTACTTCATCTTTAATTTTTATTTTTTTATTTAATAGGTTAATTTCACTTGGTAGTTTTAAGGACTGACAATTCGATATGAACAATGCTTCCGTTTTGTCAGAATTTATTTTTAAATTGTTGTTATTGAGCCAATTATTCATATCATTCAAACAGCTATTAATTTTTGTTGTATCAAAGGTATTTTGATCAATTGAAGTATAAATCATAATGTCATCAGCATATAAATGATAATCCATTTCATGATGTTTAATATTTTGACATATGGGTTGAATATAGATATTAAAGAGGATAGATGATAAAGCAGAACCTTGTGGAATACCTTGTACAATCGTGAATTGTGAGGATTTTTTGTCCCCATTTTTTACTAGTTGTGAACGATTGGTTAAGTAAGAAGCGAACTATTTTATTGCATTGTTGAATAAACCAATATTTTGTAGACGTTGCAGCATTATTGAGTGAGACACAGTATCAAATGCTGCTGAGACATCGATGAAGATTAATAGAAATAATTTGTTTTTGTCAAGACCTGTTATACGATTATTAAAGAGAGAAATATGGAGAATATGCATATGGAGAATGCAGCAATCCATCACATCAGATCTGTAATATACATGGACATTGTGTGCTTCCTGGACATAACAGCTGCCTTTTGTGCAAATGACCTGTTTCAGCGGTCACGGTGATTGTAAGTAAGGGCACACAGAACAAGCTTTGCAATAGATGAACTCTTTAGGTTCTGGAGCTAATGATTAGTAGACAATGTTGAGATGCCTGTATGTGCATACACTGCATGGAGCAAAGAGTCCCCTGGATTGCACTCTGTGACTGCAGCATGGGACAAGAGCTATGTGCATGCAGATAAATTGCAGAATCCTTCCAGTGTCACCAACTAAGTGCATGAATTGGACATTCATAGAGGCCAGCCCTCCACTTGAGCCTAGTTCCCTATAGGCTGCAGCTGCGTCAAGTGGGTTGACAGTGTTGCCGCGGATACAGCTGTTATGGCAGTTGGCATTAATCAGGCCTTTCACCTGTGCAAATGGGTGTGTCCTGAGGCCTGGAGGCTCAGTCAGAGGTGAGGGTTGCAACACATGCCTGTCCCCCCTGCTCACTCTAGTCAAACCAGCAGGCGATTTAGGAGCTGAACAACTGTGTCATGTTGGGAAATAAGTGTAGGGGAATACTGTGGTGTAACTGGGAATGCATTAAAGCATCACAGCCACAGGTTGCAACTACTTACTGAAAACTAACTTTCTGTTTGTAAATAGTGTCTCAAACAGTATGTGGGCTTGCTGCATAGCTGATCTCCAACATGTTGTATGCATAGCTATAAAGCTTTGGCATCACATGCATGCACAGTGCATTGCTGCAGCTTATGCACACACACGACCCTGCTGTCCAAATGTTTTTTCAGGTTGGCATTCTTGTCTGCTCCTCAGGCCTCCTTTGATGTTCCACCATTGTCAATGCCTGCACAGTGTGCAGGCGCTATTAGCGTGCTCTGCAGTGCTCGGGTGCTGAGTGTGCCAGTGCTATCAGTCTGCTCTGCCATCCAGCTGTGGGTGGTGCAGCTTCTCAGTGTGGCATCTGAGTGTGTGGACTCATGCTGGACGAAATGTTGAAGGTTGCATATGCTGATGCAGTTGTGGAAACTTAGAATAAAGTTAACACACCTGGACATATCGTTCCTGATCCACAGGCTAGTCTTGAACTCGTGATCCTTCTCTCATATACACACTAGCCATGTGTTTGGAGCTACAGAGCAGTTGTGTGGGTTCATCAATCCATGGGTATATATGCGGTCATTGTCAGGATGCATGAGGACACGAGTTGGGGAATCCCTATGTCTGTTTAGATCTCCTCAGTCTCTGTGCCACACTTGTCTGACAAGGTATGTTCGGCAGGTGTGGGAGAGGGACATCTTGTTAGGTCTGTATATTGCACTGCCTTGCTATGCTACTGATTCAACTGACATTCATGTCTTACATGTGGGATCTGTCCAGTCACAGGGGCAGGCCGTGGTGATATATGAACACACACATTCCAGACCATGGGTGTCCTAGCAGAATGACCAATGTTCCCATTTCCTGGTGTGTGTGTTTGTGGGACAGTCATGGAATATTCTCATATTTTGCAGATCACCATAGCTAATTTGGATTCACATGTAACTCAGATGGTTTTAACTGACAGAGTACTTACTTATGGAGGGCTCACTGGCTCATGCACAGATGATGGTCATTTTTCCTCTGATATGGTCTGTTATCATATTGCATAGTCTTCCTATCTCAGTGTCGTAATTCCCCCCCCCCCCCCCCAGTCATGGTCAGCATTTTTCTTTGGGAATCATTATAGACTGATTGAAACCCAAAACATATTGTGCTATTGTTTCCTTATATCAGGATGAGCTTTTTGGTTTGTAATAGAGACTGAGATCTCGTTTTTATATGTTCAAAAAGTGAAAAGTAAAATAAGTATAACAAGGAAATGAAAAAAATGACATAGAGGAAGTATTAACCATTAACCTAGTTGTTCTGTACATAGTTGCTTTTTGTACATAGTTATTATGTTCCTCTGTTTATGAAACCTGTTGAATGTAAACCTGTTTAAACCTGTTTAATGTATATCCAGCTGTTCATTGTAAGCACTGATCAATATTTGGTAAGTGTAGTTTCTGTTCATTGTAAACCGCGCTGATGTCGAATAGTGCGGTATAAAAGAAACTGTAAATAAATAAAATAAATAAATAAATAAATTTTAAAGAATAAAAGTGACTACAAAGCTAGAAGCAGCTGATGATAGCAGCTTTGAAGAACAAATACAGAGTAACGGAAAGAGTTTGCATGTTAGTGAGCGCCTGCTAGTGGGATATAATTGGTATCCCACTGACAGTGGCAACTGCAGCGTTGCGCCTGACACACAGGGCCGGGACACAGACGTCATCTGCAGCAGGCTGCAGTCTCTGTGAACGCCACCCTCCCACCCTCTCATAATGCTTACATGGCAGCATGTTGGTAGTGGGTGTGTGCGACTCCTTTCTGACAGCAGCAGCATGTAGATGCCCTTCCACTGTCACAGTTGTCATACCAGACTTCACAGATGTACACCCTAGGCAACAGCCTTGTCAGCCTAGTGGACCAGCCAGCCCCACTGCATCATCAACATGACACCTCCTTTCCAATTTCGCACCAACAACATAGTGCCTTTTATTAATGGGGTACCAAGCTATTGCTGCCAATGGCACACTACTATCACTATCTACGATGGGTGGAGCACATTGCATACATTAAAATAGGCTCTCTCTCCTTAGTCCTTACCGCGAGCTTACAGATGGCGTTAAGGTTCCCAGCGCCAGAAGTTCTGATGCATGATAACACAAACTGGCGTTAAATGAGCACACGCTATCACCACCCACTCTTCACCTCTTTTTACCTTAACGCTAGGGGACCAGTTTCTGCATGTTAATCCAGCATTATCGGCGCTTACCACAGTGTTAACCTCTCACGGATGCCAGTAACACCTGTTAACGGGACCTTTGCTCCCTTAACACTCCTTAGTAAACATACCTCACCAACTCTGAACATGGAAAATACAGAAAGTTAAGCTGTCTGAGATGGAGTCTTCAGTAAAACAGAACTTTCTTGCTCATTTTTGTTTCCTGTGCAGAAAAAGTAATCGGGTCACTTACAATGAGTTTGTTTCTGATTAAAATCCCCATCGGTGCTACCCTGGCATCTATCTGGGCAAGAAGATGCCTAGGCCCAAGGAGCAGGAAACAGGCTTATATTTATTTTATTTTTATTTTATTTATTTAACAGTTTTTCTATACCGCCTTTTCATTCAATCAAGTCGGTTTACAATAAACTTCAACTTATACAAAGAACTTGCAAAATCTCAACTTATACAAAGAACTTGTAAATATCAACAGTAACATTATAACTTCAAAAGCCTGAATAGTCTCTTGTAACATTATCTAAACTATATACATCTTAATGAGAGTAATGGGGTGTTTGTATGGTGTGTGTGTCATGGCTTAAATCGGTTTGTGTAGTGATTAGGGTGATTGGTGGTCTTCATTGAATTGGTCAATGAATAGGGTGGTTTTGAGCAGCTTCCGGAATTCTTTTATGTTCAATCTTTTTATTCATTTGCAAATAGCAGGCAATTACATAGCAAACAGTGTAACTCAGCAAATACAATGGTAAACACAACACACACCGAACATACCACTCAGAGAGAAAGCGTACACAGCTCGCCCCCCATTGCCCAGGACATGCAGGACAGAACAGCGCACCAATAGAGGGGTGCAGGCCGTGAGACCGGCAAAACCTGTCGGAAGACAGCACCACCCTCCAGCCATCCAGGCCTGGCAGCCGGGGAACCCCCATGGAGTACAGACAGTGAAAATCAGAAAGTCAAACCCCTAAACCATCCCCAGCGCCTCTTTTGGCCCACCGGCAACAGGTACAGTAGGATGGAAGGATAGCACAGCCCCCCCCCCCCCCAGCGCTGCCACTTCCCCTCCTCCACCTACCCCCGCCTTTTGGTTGCCTACCTAGTATGCCAATCCTCCCAGACGGGCCCAGGGTAGACTCTTCTCCCAGGCCCTACCTGAAAACCGACCGGCTAGCAAGACCACCCTCAATCGCTCATGCCCAGCAGTCATACTTACCCCCCTCCCCCCCAACCCACCCCCCCCCCCCCCCCCCCCCATTACTGTATCGGAACATTCGGCCCTCATTCATCAGGTGTGTGGGCAGGAGCGAGAAGCCCCCATGGAGGAGCCACTTTATTCCCTAAATGCCTCCCAGGACTCTACGCCGAACTCAAGAAGGCAGAAAAGACATATGT
Source organism: Ichthyophis bannanicus (assembly GCA_033557465.1). Lineage (NCBI taxonomy): Eukaryota > Metazoa > Chordata > Amphibia > Gymnophiona > Ichthyophiidae > Ichthyophis > Ichthyophis bannanicus. Next base: position 1,759,953,593 of record CM066032.1, on the reverse strand, counting down.
GGACCCCACCCCTCCAGAAACCGCTGCCAACACCGCAAATGCCCAGCTGCGTATAAGCGGGCCATAAGCAACATCTCATGAAGCTTCACTCGCCATATGCCGTACACGGGCCCGGACACATCCAGCCATTTCTGTAGCACAGTCAGGCGCGCCAACATCAACGCCAAACGGATCCATCGGAACATCACGGGTCCCAGATCCGCCACCCACTCGTCATTCCAGATGTCCAGCACCACATTACCAGCATGCAAGTGTAAGGGTATCTGCACACATTGGGCCAAATAGGTTGTCACCTTCCCCCAAAAATCTGCACCTGTGAGCAAGACCAAAACATATGCCCCAATGTAGCCCGGGACTCCTTACACCGAGGACAACAGTGGGAGGAGGCCAAACCCACCCTCCAAGCCCGGAGTGGCGCAAAGTGTAAACGGCGTAATATTTTAAACTGAGCATCCCTATGAAGCACCAACATACTCAACTTAGGAATAGCCACCAGGCCGCAAAGTATCCCGTCCGGAGATATCACCTCCCCCAGATCCTCAGTCCAAGCACGCGCCAACTCCCGAACCGCGAGCGGTTCCGCAGACTCCCATAGCATTTGGTGAAGCCCCGAGACACGCACCCCGTGGTCTGACCCCCGGAGCGCACCCTCCAAGACAGAGCTAACCGCCCCCTGCAATGCCTCACGGGGTACACCCCGAAGATAGCTGCGAAGCTGCATAAAGGGAAAAACGTCCCACGCCCCCAGTGGGTATTGTCGCCCCAACACATGAAAATCTTCTATCACACCCTCAGGTGTTAGTATCTGCTCCAAGTTTTCTATCCCCATCTGCGCCCACCGTTCAAATGCCGGCCCTCCCAGACCAGGCAAAAAATCAGCATTGCCTCGAATAGGAAGATACGGAGTGTATCGCGGCTTAAGTTGGCGTCCCGCACAAAAATAGCCCCAGGCCTGCCTTACCGGGTCTAAGATTGTCAGACGAAGTTCGCGGTTAGCCCCCAGCCCCAGTGCATGAAGAAGATAGCGCGGGTGAAAAGGCTTGACGGCCTCCCGCAGAAGCGCCAGCGGCGAGCAGTCCTCCAAGTCCCAAAGCCAGTCTCGCCCGATCCGCAATAAGCAAGCTATATTATATTTCCGAATATCCGGGAGTCCCATGCCTCCCAGAGAACTGGGCTGCTGCAGCACCTCCAATCGGATCCTAGGTTGCCGTCCTTGCCATAGAAAGCGGGTCAAAGGGACCCGCAGCTTCCTGAGGTCGGTCCTCTTCAGGAGTAACGGGAGGGTCTGTAACATGTAGAGAATCTTGGGGAACATAGCCATCTTGTAGAGAGCCACCCGTCCCCCCAGTGACAGCGGCAGATCGCGCCATTTGTCTGCCGAGATTGTAACGGCATTCACAAGTTTGGACACGTTAAGACGGTAAAGGTCCCGCACTTTCGCCGGCAGATAAATGCCTAGGTATTTGAAGTGCCCATCCGCCCACCTCAGTGGGAAGTCCCCGGTCCATCCTCGTTGGGCCGCGGCACCCACCAGCATTGCTTCAGATTTATCTAAGTTTAGGCGAAACCCCGAGTACGCCCCATATTCCTTAATAAGTTGGAGCAAATGAGGGAGTCCCTCCCGGGGATTCCCCAAATGAACAAGCAGATCATCCGCGAAAGCCGCGACCCGGACTTCAGTCGCCCCCACTGGGATCCCTTGAAACTCCGTGGCCGCCCGAATCCGGAGCAGCAACGGCTCCAACGTCAGAACAAAGAGGAGCGGGGAAAGAGGGCAACCCTGACGTGTTCCCTTCTGAATGGGGAAGGCCGCTGACATATGACCATTCACCATGATAGCCCCCTGCGGCTCAGAGTATAGTAGACGGACCACATCTACAAAGAAACCAGAGAACCCCATCACTTCCAAAGTCCGGTACATGAAGTCCCAGTCAACTCGATCGAACGCTTTCTCAGCGTCGAAGCTAATGAGCATAGAACCTTTCTCAGCCACGTGCCTGGTACACATTGATATCAAAATGCGTTGAACACTGAGAGCAGCAGTGCGCCCACGCACGAAGCCCACCTGGTCACTGTGGATCAGGTCCGGCAGAAACTTCGCCAGCCGATCTGTCAAGATTTTTGCAAGAAGTTTAATATCGATATTAAGAAGAGAAATGGGGCGGTATGAGCCCAGCGAAAGCGGATCCCGGCCGGGTTTCGGCAAGATGGTAATCAACGCCATGTTGGCTTCAAACGGGAACCTACCCAGCCCAACCAATCCTTCAAAGTACCCCACCAGTGGCGCTACCACCAGATCCCCCAGGATCTTGTAGAACTCGCTGCGGTAACCATCTACGCCAGGAGCCCGGCCCACCTTTAAGTTCTTTATCCCCTCCTGGACCTCCTGACCCGTGAGGGGCTGACTAAGAGCCTGTAGACCCTCCGCACTGAGTTTTGGCAACTTACAAGCATTGAGAAAGGCACAACCCGTCGTGTCCGAAGCCCCATCCCTAGCGTAGAGCTGTCGGAAGAAATCCGTGAAAACCAACTCAATATCCGCCGCACCCCGTCTCAAACTCCCATCTGCATGTCGAATCGCCCCAATCGCGCGTCCACCCCCAGCCGGCCTCACCAAGGAGGACAACAGCTTACCCGCCTTGTTCCCATGCTAGTATAACTTGTACCGGTAATACAGCATAGATTTTTGCGCCCGTCTATGAAGAAGCATCTCTAATTCCGTCTGAAGCACCCGCAGATTACGACGATTGGCCGCATTCGGAAGTCCCGCCGCCAATCTCCGGGCCTTCCCCAAGTCCCTTTCCAAACGAAGGATCTGCTGATTCAGCCTCTTACGCCGCATGCTGGTATAGCTGATAATATCCCCCCGTAAAACGGCTTTACCTGCCTCCCATAATAGAGTAGGCGGAAGATCCGGCTGATCATTAAGGGCCACGTAGTCCTTCCACCGGTCCCGGAGATAATGCTCAAACTGCACGTCTCCCCCTAACTCCAGGGGGTAACGCCAAAGCCGGGCCCGGTCTGGCTCCCCACCATGCAGCTCTAAAGTCACCATGGCATGATCGGAAAGCACAGAGGGGCCCACTTCAGCACGCTGAGTCCAGCCAAAGAGGGACTCTGAGATCAAGAAGTAATCGATTCGGGACCAGGAGCCGTGTGCTCTGGACTGATGGGTATACTCCCGATCCCCTGGATGTAGGACCCGCCAGATATCCAGAAGCCGATGCCCCTCACACAGCCCCCATAGGCGTCGCCGGGCGCGTTGACTCCGACCCCCACTCGGGCCCGAACGATCCAAATGGGTGTCTAACACTTCATTAAAGTCACCCCCGAGGATAACCTGATACCCGATGGTCCCCGCCAGGACCTTAGCAAGCACCTGAAAGAACCGAGCTTCATAGACGTTGGGAGCGTAAATCGAGCACAACACCACTTTCAGCCCAGCCAGCGTCCCCCACACACATACGTAGCGGCCTTCCGAGTCAGCATCTACCCGCTCCTCCACCCAGTTAACAGAGCTAGTGATTAAGATGGCCACACCCCGTTTCTTCCCCAGGGCCGGGGATCCATAGACCTTACAAACAGGGCCCTTGCATAGCTTCCCATGCTCAACCCCAGATTGATGTGTTTCCTGGAGCATGGCCACCCCTATCTCCTTACGTGTCAATTGCTGTAGCACCTTGTAGCGCTTAATGGGGGAACCAAGGCCACAAACATTCCAAGATGCAATCTTAACCCCAGTATTCATTACATGACAGACGGAAAAGCCACCCTGAGATACAAAACCTGTACACCATAAGGCGAAGACCCCCCCAGCCTAGGGTCTCCCCCAGCCCCCATACCGAGGCTACCAGCGTCCACTCCAGCCCACATACTCTCAGTCACCCCCCCCTACCACACACAATCCAATACTACCGATACAGTCCCAACCCAACCAGCCACTCCACCCCCACCCTCCCCCCGTGCTACCCACCCCCCCACCCGCAACCCCCCCCCACCTCCCAACCAGACTACCCACCCCCCCTGGCCCCTTACACCTACCCACTCCTGCAACACCCACCAGTCCTCCTCAGCGACTGGCCCCTCCATGACCTCCGTTACATGCAGAGCTCCCTCCCCCCCCGGGAAACACACCCCCGCTAATCCAACCCTCCCGCCCCGGGGCTACTGCGGGCTCCACATTCCCACCCCTCTACCCACTTCATGGTCCGAGGCCTTCTCGGGCCCCAAGGGGGTCAGAAAATCATAAGCCCATAAGTACAGTACCGGGGTATAGGCACGCTTCCTCCGTGCAGTCAGCCTGCATTAAGCGCGGCCTCCCTCCCAGAAGGACACCCTGCCCCTTCTCCCTCCCCCGTAGAGGACTAATACCCCGGCCACTGGTATGGTATGCCAACACACAGAGACATCAACACGGGCTCATATGCTGGCCGCACTCCCCCCCCCCCATAGAAACAACCCGAGCAAAGGCAGGCCATATATCAGGACTGTGACTTTCCCGGGTACCCAATACTCCCCCACCCGCCCGTGGAATCCCGCACCCCAGCCTAGCCAAGCGCCATCAAGCAGAACTGCGGGGTTCCTCCCATATACAAGAACAACGCAGGGAAATAGAAAAACATCATATGGTATATATAATAGGCAATATAGCCCGTTCTCCATCAACCCAGTGCACCACCGTGATATAGTTTAGAGCTAAAGGTCTCAAGTACCAGAAATTCAGCAGCACATAATAATCCACTTGTACATGAACAGGTCAGGAGCCCAAGTAGTAACAGAATTAGGAGAGCTGCAATAAGACTAAGGAAGGCCATGGGGGTGGGGGAAGGGAGAGAAGGAAAAAGAAAGAAAAAAAAAACAAAAGCGGGGTACTGTGAATTTAAAAGAAAATTTAAAAGTAACATGGGAGAATTAAGTAAAGTTGAATTGAAAACAAACAGGGGGAAGCATAAAACAATAAAGAAGGGAAAGAGAGACGAAAAAGCAGACCCCCCAGGGCCGTGAATATCCAACAGCCAGCCCTCAGAACTATCAAAGGCAGAAGCCAGCATGATGGCAGAGAGTCTCATAGAGTACAGTCCAAGTTAGGGCCGGAATATTTTGAGACGGATCCTCCAAGGTCTCTCCAGCGATCAACCCAGCCCATTACAGTAGGTCAGCACTGCCTCCGGAGACAAAAATGTCCGTCTTCCGCCCTCACACTCCACACGCAGGGTCGCTGGATAAGCCATGGTAAAGCGCAGACCACACTCTATGAGCCGCCCGCAGACATCCTTGAATGCTCGCCGCCGCTGTGAGACCCTGGCAGAGTAGTCTTGAAAGATCAGGAGGCTACAGGCATCACTCCCTGCCCGACGCTGCTGCCTCCAAGCTCTCAGGACACCTTCCTTCTGTGAGGCATTGAGAAAGCGCACGATCACTACTCTGGGCCGGTTATCCCCGGATTTGTCAGGCCCCAGTCTGTGCGCTCTTTCTAACACTATGGCGCCCAGCCCTGCTTCCATAGGTAAGTTGTTAGGCAGCCAGGCCTCCAGATATTGCCTGAGGTCCGTTTCCTTCACCGATTCGGCAATTCCAATGAAGCAAAGGTTGTTACGCCGGCTTCTATTTTCTAAATCCTCCAGCTTCTCCTCGTGTCGCGCCAGGGCCTCCTCCAGCTTCTTGATGCGGGCCGCATCCTGCGCACACGTGTCCTCAAGCGTGCCCACACGCTGTTCCACCTGTTCCACCCGGGTCGTGAAATCGGTAACAGCCTGGGCAACTGCAGTAATTTGTGAGGCTAAGCCACTCAGGCGCCCCTCCAAGGCTTCCACTACAGCCTTTGTGACCTCCGCCACCATCGCCGGCGCCGCCAGCGATCCTGGCCCCTCAGCAGCCCTGTCAGCCATCTTGTGCTCACTACCACGAGGCCGCTCCCAGCGAGGTGTTTTTGCAGCCATGCCCTTGCGAGCCTCCCGAGGCGCACAAGGTCCAGACTCCCCAGCGGAGAACCGTCTCCCCCCTCACTCTGAGTTGATTTAACGGCGGATAGCAGGGTAGTTAACCGGGGGGGGAGGGCGCGAGCTCCGGAGCTAAGCAGGAGACGTCCTACTCAGCCCACCATGTCACCGGAAGTCTCCGGAATTCTTTTATATCTGTTGTTGATTTTAGTTTATCTGGGAGGACATTCCAGATAGCATGGGCAGCAAGAGAGAAGGCTCTCATGGATGTGGATTTGTTGGTTCTTGTGAATAGACTAGGTGTTGGTATATTGTTTTTGGTGCTGTTTCTGTCTGGTCTTTTGCTTGTTTTGGTTCCGATGAGTTCCTGTAGTATTCCTGCTGACATATTGTTTTTAATTTTGAAGATGGTGAGTGCTGATTTATATTTTGCACGTGATGATATTGGTAGCCAGTGCAGATCATGTAGTATTGGAGTTATATGGTCTTGTATTGAAGTGCTAGCAATGATGGGGCAGCAGTGCTCTGTACTATTTGTAGGGGGACGGGTGGTTTGTTTGGGTAGACCTTGGAATAGTATATTACAGTAGTCCAGAACAGGTGTAATGATGGCCTGGCATACTGTGCGGAAATGTTCTTTATTGAGGAGAGGTTTTAGTCTCCGGAGTGTTGCGAGTTTGAAGAAGGCTGTTTTGGATATCTTGTTTATATACAGTTGGAGGGTGAGTTGCTTGTCTAGAATCACTCCAAGGTATCGGACTTAATCTTTTATTGTAATCGGTGTATCGGATATGTTGATAGAAGTAGGGTGAATGAATGTGGAGTCTCTCATAATGATGATTTTTTAATGTTGTTTAAGTTGTTGTTAGTTAGGCAGGTTGTTAGTTAGGCAGGTTGTTAGTTAGGCAGGTTGTCATTTCTTGAATGCAGGTAGATATAATGGTATAGTCTGGGGAGTCCAGTTGAATAGGCTATATGCCATGATGTCGTCAGCATATATGGCGTATTGTATCTTGTATTTGTTGAATATTTTGCATATAGGCTGAATATAGATATTGAAGAGAAGAGCTGATAGTGATGAGCCTTGGGGAACTCCTTGAGTAGTTCTGAAGGGTGCTGAGGTGAGGTTCCCAGATTTTACTCTCTGCTGTCTATCTTCGAGGTATGATTGAAACCATTTAATAGTGGTATCTTGTAGTCCAATCTCCATTAGGCGCTTCAATAGTATGTGATGGAGACTGTGTCGAAGGCTGATGATATATCTATAAATATTAATAAGAAGCCCTGCTTAATCTTGTTTATTCCTTTGATTATAAATCTAGCTCAGGTCTCCCAAGTCACTTAACCTCTTTGTACTGCTTTAGTGCAGGGACATTGTTTCTCTAGAAATTCTTTAGCACATTTCCATGTACACTAGAGCCATTATGTAATAGTAAATATAAACATTATTTTAATGATGTATCTTCATTGTAAAGGAGCACAAATTGAAATATGTGTTTGTTTCCTTCTTTCAGTATTTTCTGTTCAGCTGAGCTTCATGTTTTTAACGTTCCTCTTTTCTACAAGGTATGTATAATAGTTGATATGTAGCTTGTATGTCCTTGCCACCCTGTTTTCAAAACTTACTAAGCTGATATTTTTGCTAGTCCTTCTGGCACCATTATTGCATTGTTATACTGTGTGTGTGGAGATTATTAATATGGTGATATTTAAATATGTAGCAATATATTTTATTTATTTTATTTATTTATTTACATTCTCTTATATACCGCGCTATTCTGCATCAGTGTGGTTTACATTGAACAAACTGAAATTACATTGAACAGGGCATTATAACTTGGAGATAACTATTTTACAGGGAACATGGGCTATGGAGGGTTAAGTGGCTTGCCCAAGACCACAAGGAGCACCTGTGGGACTAGAAACCTCAGTCCTTCCGGCCAAAGGTTGCTGTCCTCTAGTGGGATTTGAACCCCCGACCTTTCGGCCTGAAGTACCTTGCCCCAACCACTAGGCCACTCCTCCACTCCTATAGAGGATGATATTCAAAACCACTTATGCAGTCTGTAGCAGTGCTAACCGCATAAGTGTTTTTTTAATCTGAGGACGTCCAATGAATAAGTTTGGCTATATAAATTATTATATGGCCATAATTATCCATATGAAAAGGGAACAGGATTTGGGGCAATCCCAGGGTGACAGGACTTAACCATCTAATTTATGGGGGTAATTTTTCATTTTCTGCACCTAAAGTTAATTTACAGCATTTATATTCTGCTTTCTCATAAAGGAAGAAATACAGCCAATTACTATAAAATAAAACAATATTGTACACAAAATAAAATAGCAATACATAAAACAATAAAACATAAAACAATTTCACCCACCACATGATGCTGCAGTTTAAATAGCTTAGAGACGGAGAGAGAGGTGTTTACTTGCTGAGAAGATTCGTGCTGCAGAGCCGCAGTCTTGGGGCTGCCCAATATGTGAAGGAACCAGTAGGGACCATGATGGGGAGAAACGTCACTCCCCCCCCCCCTCGTGATGTCATCGGACTGCGACTGCTGCTTAAAAAACAGTGTTTAGCAGAGGAACAATGGAAGAGAGGTGCTTGCCTGTTGAGGAGATTCGTGCTGCAGAACTGCTGTCTTGGGGCTACCTGGTACGTGAAGGAACCAATTGGGACCATGCCGGGGAGAGGCTCCACCCCCCCACCCCCATGGTGTCAACAGACTGCGACTGCTGCTTAAAAAACATAATTTAGCTGTGCAGCCGTGGACATGTGGCCTAAGTGGCATAGGGGCAAAGGGGTGTGCCTCTTAGGTGCAAATTACTGGCAGTTGGGTAATACATGGATTGTTGGTGGCATGCCCAAGGGAGGTGGCAAGTGAAAAAACAAGGGGCAGAAAAGCACTTTGATGCCAGCAGTACCTTCTAAAGTTTCTGGCCCGATGGATAAGTATGTGTCTGTTTTACCATCGCAAGATCTGCCTGGCATGTGTACCTCATTTCTGTCTGGGGTGACATTCAGCCCCATATTTTGGACATCTTCACCACAACCATTGACTATTTCAGGCCAGATGGGGGAGAGTGCAACCTCGCTGGTGGTGATAAGAAGCAGACTATTCCTTCTGCTTCCTTGGATGTTTCTATGCATAAACCTTTACAATTTTCTTTTACAATGTTAGCTTCTCAGAGTCAGGTATATTTGTCGCCTGAGTCTGTTTCTCTGCTAGATATTTGGAAAATGGTGGCTAATACTAATTTGCTTTTGAAAGTTTTTATTGAACAGATAACATTCTTTTCACAGGAGGTAAATTCTAAATTTGGCTCCCTAGATAAAATGCTGTCTCAGTTTAAGTGGAGAAATTAGAAGACTCACTGACTGATGTGCAGGCATCATGTATTGCTGGAATTAAAAACAGCCTGATATTACATTGAGGCTTTACATTCGAGGAACGTTTTACGTTCGAGGAACTTAAGATTCCTTAATTTCCCTAAAACACATTTTCTTTCTTCCCTGGTTTTGCTCCAGAAATATTTTAAAGATGTGCTTCAGTTGCCTAATGCTGACACCGTGGCAATTGCTAATTCCTATTATCTTTTAGATAAAATGTTTGTGGATGTTTCTTATGAAATACCTCAGGAGATGGTTGATTTATCTAGTTTTCTAGAGTCTTCAGAGGATATAATTCCTAATAGAGCAACACTGGTTGTTAAGTTTTCTAGTGAACGTGATAAATTATTAGCATTGAAATCTTATTTTCTGAAAAGACAGTTTTTGTTTTGTGGTCAGTAAATAATGATTTTCCCTAATGTTTCAAGAGTGATCCAGCTGCAACATAAAATTTTCTTGGTGCTTAAGCCTCGGACTCTGGCCCTGGGGGGTCACCTTTTTCCTGTGTTTCCCCTGCAAATGTTTGCTGAGCTTGTAAGGAATTCAATATGTTTTTTCTGACCCTCTTCAGTTGGAAGATATTGTGAAAGATTAAGTGCCCCTCTGATCTGATTAAATTGTTTCTTTTGTTTTTCTTTTTAATCATCTTATGGTGTCGGATGGTACCTTGTTTTTGTTCATTTTCTCCTGGTCAGTCATTGCTCGCTCTTTCTCCGTAATGTGGTCTAAGTTGTATTTTGATTTCTAAATTGTATATGGCTTTGTGCTTTTCTTATTTCTTAGCTTGCTTATCTTTTTACTTATTGTAAAAAGTTAAATTCAGTAAAATAAATACATAAATAGCTTAGAAACTCGAAAATAGCATCGAAATAAGGGTAATTCATTTCCATTTTCAATTCAGCTGACAGCCTCTTTCATAGCATTGGAATAGCCGCTCTAAGAGAACGATGGAGGGTAGATAGTTGTTTACCATCTTGAGCAGGGGAGACCTAAGGGTGATGCGGAGACTCATTGCAGGGCCTCATTGGCCTAAGTATTTGCATAGCCTCAGGACTTAATTTGCATAAATATTTGCATAACAACAATGGCAAGCAAACTTATTCAGTCAGTGCTATGACCAGCTTAATAATGAGGAAGGAAGATATAAAATAAGAAATAAAATCCTTGTAGCTGGAAATTCAAATCGGGGCGTGCAGGCTGGATTAGACTGTGCCAGAGCTGGAAAAACCCAGAAATCAGTAACAGTGAAGCTATCAGGCCACAAGACAAAACTAAACTGAAATATTCCCTTAAAGCTTGAGATTTCTTGGATTCTGAACCAACAAAATATTTGAAATTTAAGACCAGTTCATGCAGCATCAAGAACACAAGGCATGGGACAGACATAGAGCATCACTACATAGCAAGAGCATGACATCAAAATAAATGTTAATAACTTCTAAATAGAGAGGGGTAAACTTCCTGGAGCGGCATGTACAACTCTACAATTCTGGCATCTTACTGGGCAGACTAGATGGACCATGCTGGTCTTTATCTGTCATTCACTATGTTACAAAGCTGCAAACCTTAGAGACTATCCATATTCCAGTAACCCCCCCCCCGCTAACACCTACTGTTAACTCCACACAGGAAGCAAAAAGAAAAAGTGAGAACCACAGCACAGGACCTAGAGAGCTAATATACCATTCTATAACAGCACAAACTCCCATAACAAGGAGCCTACCCAGAAAAGGGCAACATTGCTGCAAGCCCTAGAAAATCCATACACCTACTTGAAAAACTGGTTAAAAGATAGAAAGCAGAGGGTAGGGCTAAATGGCCAATTTTCCTAATGAAGAAAGGTGAATAGTGGAGTACCCCAGGGATCTGTGCTGGGTCTGCTACTTTTTGACATATTCATAAATGACCTGGAAAAGGTAATAACGAGTGAGGTTATCAAATTTGCAGATGATACAAAACTATTTAAAGTTGTTAAAACCCAAGAGGATTGTGGAAAATTGTAAGAGGATCTTGATAAATTGGAAGACTGGGCATCAAAATGGCAGATGAAATTTAATGTAGACAAGTGCAAAGTTATGCACCTAGGGAAGAACAACCCAAACTATGGTTACACAATGCAAGGATTAGGAACCACCACCCAGGAAAAAGATTTAGACGTCATCGTGGATAACATGTTAAAACCCTCTTCCCGGTGTGCAGCGGTGGCCAAGAGAGCAAATAGAATGCTAGGTATCATAAGGAAAGGAATGGAAAATAAAACAAAGGATATTATAATGCCTCTGTATCGTTCCATGGTATGACTACACCTTGAATAGTGTGTGCAACTCTGGTCACCGTATCTTAAAAAGGATATAGCGTTATTAGAAAAGGTACAGAGAAGAGCCACCAAAATGGTAAAGGGGATGGAGGGATACCCCTATGAAGAGGAGCTAAAAATGTTAGGCTCTTCAACCTGGAAAAGAGGCGGCTGAGGGGAGATATGATAGAGGTCTATAAATTAATGAATGGAGTGGAATGGGTAAATGTAGATCAATTGTTTACGTCAACAGAATATAGAAAGACTAGGGGACATGCAGTGAAGCTACAGGGTAAACTATTTAAGACTAATAAGAGAAAATAGTTTTGCACTCAACGTGTAATCAAACTCTGGAATTTGTTAACGGAGGATGTAGTAAAAGCTGTTAGTGTAGCTGGGTTTAAAAAAGGTTTGGACATGTTCCTGGAGGAAATGTCCATAAGCCATTATTAAAAGGGATCCAGGATATCACTGCTTGACCCAATACAAGCATTGTGGAACCTGTGTCTCTTGGGGAAACTGCTGGGTACGTATGACCTAGATTGGCCATTGTTGGAAACAGGATACTGGGCTTGATGGACCTTGGTCTGACCCAGTATGGCATATCTTATGTTCTTAAGAACAAGCCAGACTACTACAGATCTTTATTTCTATTCATGGCTGATAGAATACTTGGCCTGAGTCACACATTTAAAACATAGATAAATTCTCACCAAGCAAAGAATAGGGTACCACAAACTAAAAATAGAAATATGTAGACAAAAATTAAACTGAAACCCCAAGAAGCCACGCGCTACATGCAGTGCAACACCAGAGATGCATATAAAGAAAACATTAATTAGAAAAACTGACATATTCCAATCACTAATTTGAAAAGAGAACAATTTTTTCTACCTTTGTTGTCTGCCCATTTTAGTTTTCTAATTGAGCTGGTTCCAGTCTCTCGCTTTTCTGCTTTCGTTGTGCCACCTCACTGACTCCTTTCCATTTCTTCTTTCTTCTCCTATTTTCTTTTCTTCCTTCCCTACATGTCTTCGATGCCAATCTTTTATTTTTATCTCTTTTTCCCCCCATCTCTCTCCTCTGTCTCTCTCTCCATTCATATCTAGATTTTACCCCCTCTCCCTTTTCTCTCAAACTCCAGTTCTTCAGTCTTCCACTTTTTACCTATCTACCAGCTTTCCATCTCCCATTCTTACCCCCTCTCTAGTGTTGCCATTGCCCTTACTATCTCTCTCCTTCCCCTGTTCTTATATCCTCCTCTACCTTTCACCCACCTCCTAGAGCCTTATTTCTACCCTCTGTACTCACCCCCTTAACCTTCACCACCATCTTCTGCCTCTCATCCCTTCACCAGCCCCTGCCCCTTCCACTTTGCGTACTCCCGCCCCCCTCAGTCTACTACCCCTAGACAACCTCCTCCATCCTGCACTTCACTGCAAAGGTAAAACACCTTGAGGGTTTCCTTGTTTAAAGAGCAGTATAGCACGTCCCATGATGAAAAAAAAATAATAATAAATATCTCCACCCCATTTAGAGACTCTCCACCAGAGACACCCTTCCATCCCTACTAACAATCCTCTCCTCCTCATCCATCCCACAGCTCAAAAACTCTCCCTCCCCCAATCTCCCACTGATACAGTTCCATCTCTGAACCTCAGACACCCCCAAAATCCCCGCCCCTCATCCATCCCACACATCACAGACCCAACCTCCAGCTCCCACAAGCAACCCCCTTACCCATCTATAACCAACCTTACGGACACCCTCACATAGACACCCCTCCGTTCCCACAAGCAACCCCCTCCCCCACATCTCACACATCCCTTCCCCGATCTCAGATTCCCCCTCTCCCCTCCCTCCCACACATATGGACCCCTCCATTCCTACACATCACAGGCACCCCTATAGAGACAAACCCCTTCATCCCCACACCTTACACTGCAAAGCCCGGGGATTAAGTTGTGCTGCACGTGGGAGTGGTGGGACATTTCTACCACAGGCCCATTAGGGCTGAATGAGCACAGCCTAGTGTCATCCAATTGCCTGGGCTTCCTGTCCAGCTTTTCCCAGCTCTTTCTCTTCTGGTCCTGGACCCTACCCCTCACCAGGCTCGGATCCAGACACCTGGGGTGCGGAAGGCCCTTTAAGGCCAGTTCTGCCCCCTTAACTTTTAGCAGGCACTGGGCTTGCTCCGGCAGCTCTCCTTAAGCTCCAGAACAGAGCCCAGGCCCAATTGCAGCTGCTACTGCCCTGGCCTACCTCTCACTGCTCTCCTCTCCTCATGCCTCCTGGCCCCCCACCACTGCTGAAGCATGACCATAGCCCCGATCGCAGCCACGGCAATCGCGGCCATGGCAATTGCAGCCACGTTTTCAACTTTAAAAAAAGAAATCTTGGCTGCCACAGTTTCCTACAGTCACGACAGTCCAACCATGGTTGCGATCGCGGCTTCTTTTTTTTTATTTTTTAATTGTGCTCTTCTTCTCCATCTGCACTCTTCTTCTCCATCTGCTGGGCCCCCCCTCCCCCCCCCAAGACAAATCGCAATCAGGCCAGCAATATTTTTTTGTATTTGGAGCTCCTCCTTGGCTGCAATACAGTCTGCAAAAGGAGTCTGAGGCGCCGGCTGCTGTCCTCAGCTTGCTCCTGCTTTGTGTGGCAGCAGCAGTGGCGGTGGTGAGTAGGGGAGGGAAGTACAGTTGGTGAGCTGCACGACAGAAAGGGAACTGAGAGTGGGGCCCTGCACAGGGCGGGGCCATGTGCAAAAAACACGCCCTAGGGCCAGTTCTGATTGCAAGAGCCCTGAATTGCTAAATTACCACACTGTTGGGAATACAGCAAACATGATGGAGTTTATTTAACCAATTTATTTATCAGCTACTCAGGACCCATATTCTTCAAAATTCTGAAGGTTAAACACAATAGCTTGAATGGAGTACAACTGGTTATTAGCAGCCAGTGAAGTACCTGCAGCAAAGGGTAACTCTGTCTCTTAATTCACTGTGTTTTAGCACCTTAGCTGCCAAATTTTGAATTCTTCTACATCTAATTAAGTTTTTTTGTCAGCAAATCCACATGCATTGCAATAGTGTAGAAGATTTGGGACTAATGCCTGCATAATAATTCAGAAGCCCTGAGGTTCAATATGTGATTGCAGTGGTCGCACTTTGCATAGATGATACCAGGCCCTCTTAACTGCTAAAGTAACCTGGGGTTCTATGGAAAGACGAATCCAAGACAGCCCCTAAACTTCAAACCGTAGTATGCAAGCTAACCCTCTACACCTTATAATTAAATGGACATCTGTATTTTACAGGATATCTGCTAACCCATAGGATCTCAGTTTTTGCTGCTTTCAGCCGAAGCTTGTCCCCAACAGCAGTCAAGCAAGCCTTAAGTTTCCCCTACACTTACATAGAAACATAGAAATATGATGACAGAAAAAGACCACATGGCCTATCTAGTCTGTCCTTCCATATCAACCACTACAACAGTCCCCTTTTTACCTTTAGAGATCCTCTGTGTTTGTCCCATGCTTTTTTGAATTCAGTTACTGTCCTCATCTCTACCACCTCCACTGGAAGACTATTCCATGGATCCACTACTCTTTCCGTAAAGAAATATTTCCGCATATCACTCCTGAATCTATCTCCCTTCACCCTCATCCCATGTCCCCTCGTAGCAGAACTTGTTTTCAATTAAAAGAGGCTCTCTCCCTGAACATTTATGCCACAGAGGTATTTAAACATCTCAATCTACCTCTTCTTCTACCTTCTCCTCAAAAGGCATGAAAAGTTGAAGGCCATCTGCATATATGTATGGAATAAAGTCAAAGGACCTACTTTGTGGTGCCAAAGGAGAACGGTTCCTTCCAACCCATCCTGGACTTCAAAGGGGTCAACAAGCACTTGTGCTTCCTGTGCTTTCGGATGGAAACCTTGTGCTCCGTGATTCAAACAGTGTGCCGAGTATAATTCTTGGCTTCTCTGATCTGGCTGAGGCATATTTTCATATCCTGATCCGGGCTGATCAGCAGAAGTACCTGCATTTTGCCATGCTTGGCTTTCACTTTCAGGTTGCTTCCCTTCCTTTCGGGCTTTCCGCCACCGCAAGAGTGTTCTCCAAGGTCATGGTGGTGGTGGCTGTGGCACCAAGGAATCTGTGTCTATTCCTGTCTGGATGACTGGCTCATCAGGGCTCGTTCTCTGTCAGAAGCATCTCGGATGATATCCCAAGTGGTGTCATTTTTGGAAAGCCTCTGCTGGGTAATCAATCAGGAAAAGAGCTAGCTTTTGCCTTCCCAGTCCTTGGAGTTTCATACTCAAGTGGGCAGAGTTTTCCTGCCAGAGGACAAAGCCAAAAGGCTGTTGAGTTGCCTGGTGATGTTCTCTGTGCAGCAGGCCCCCGGAGTTTGGGGGTTATCTTCGGCTCCTCAGATTGATGGCAGCAACCATAGAGATGGTCCCATGGGCAGGTGCTCACATGCGGCCACTCCAGTGTTCCTTGTTGACTCAGTGGTCCCTGAGTTGTCAGGAGTTCGAGTTCAGGCTCCCACTCCCATTGATGGTGGTCCAGCCTGCGGTGGTTGCAGCAGCCCTGTCATCTGAGGAAGGGTGCTCTACTGGAAGATTTCACCTGAATCCTGCTGATGATGGATACCAGTCTCTCGGGCTGGGGAGCCCATTGCCAAGACCATACAGCCCAGCACCATAATAACCACAGGGAAGCAGTGTGGCTTCTGCATTTCCAGTCCTTGGTCGAAGGCTGGGCGGTTCAAGTGTTCTACGACAATGCCTCGGCAGTGGCTTATATCATTTGGCAGGATGGCACAAGAAACACCGGAGTGGCCCTGGAGATGGATCTTCTGTTTGCCTGAGTGGAGAAGACCCTCCTAACCTTGTCAGCTCAACACGTTACCAGAGTGGACAGTGTGGAAGCTGACTTCCTCAGCAGGCACTCCCTGAATCCTGGCGAGTGGGAGTTGAGTTAAGAAGCATTTCAGTTGATTGTGCACCATTTGGGTTGCCCCAAAATGGATCTGATGGTGACCTCCTCCAATGCCAAAGTATGTAATTTCTTCAGTTGCTGCACGAAGGTGGGGTTTGAGGGCATTGATGCCCTGACCCAGCCTTGGCCCAGTCATCAGCTGCTGTATGTATTTCCTCTGTGGCATGTGGTGGGGCATGTGATTCAGTGTATATAGCGCCACGCAGGCAGGAATGTCCTGGTGGTGCCAGATTGGCCACAGGGAGCATGGTTTGGAGACCTGATACAGCTCCTTCAAGCACCTCCCCCTTGGCTGCTTCCATCTCGGGGGCTGTTGCGGCAAGACCAGGCTCACCTCTCACTTATGGCATGGCTTTTGAAAGGAAACTGCTGGTGCATAAGGGCTATTCTCTAGCTGTAATCTCTACAATAATTTGTGCCTGAAGGAGGCTACCAAGCTAGCATACATACGAATATGGTGCCTCTTTGAGCACTGGTGTGGTGCGTGGCACTTGGCTCCTGAGGTAGCCAAGGTGTCATCCTTGTTGGCCTTTCTGCAGAATGGCGTGAAGAAAGGTCTCTCTCTTAGCTCCATGAAGGTTCAGGTTGCAGCATTGGCCTGTTTCCATAGTCTGGTGGCAAGCAGGTCCTTGGCTTTGTACCCGGACGTCTCCATTTTCTCTAAGGGGTTTGACATCTGTGTCCTTCCCTTTGATCCGTGATACCTTCCTGGGATCTGTCTCTAGTGTTCAGAGTCCTGATGGTAGCCCTCTATGAGCCACTGAAGTAAGCTACTTTGAAGGACTTGGAGCTTAAGTCTGTCATCTTGGTCGTGATTTGTTCTGCAAGGCGGATCTCCGAGTTGCAGGTTCTGTCTTGCCAAGATCCCTATCTGTCTTTTTCAAAGGAGGCCATTTCCTTTCGGTCTGTGCCTTCCTTCTCGCTTAAAGAGCTGTCTCCCTTTCCCATGAACCAGGTGGTTTGCTGCCCTCTTTCTCTAAGGAGCAGTGTCAAGGGAAGGATAAGTATCTTTGCCTTGTGGATGTCCGGAGGGTGCTGCTTCTGAACCTGGAGGTTAAAAATTCCTTTTGGAAGTCTGACAATCTTTTTGTGCTGTTTGTTGGCCCATGCAAGGGTGAGGCAGTGGCCAAGTTGACCTTGGGGCACTGGATTAAGGAGGTTATTGCCTCTGCATATCTGTTATGGAATCATCCAGTTTCGAAGGGTTTGCACACCCATTCTACCTGAGCAGCAGCATCCTCGTGGGCAGAGCAGAGCTCTGTGGCTCCTGCAGACATTTGTTGGGCAGCAGCATGGACATCTCTTTCCACTTTTGTCAGGCATTACCGCTTGGATGTCCACGCACAGGTGGACACAGCCTTCGGCTCAAGAGTTTTGCGAGCTGCTGTGTCTTCTTGCTCTCCAATGGTGTTTTAGCTTTGGTGCATCCTACTTGTCTGGACTGGTCTAGCAGAACGATATGGAAGGTGACATTTTATTTGCCCGATGATGTCCTTTCCTTGAGTCCTGCTATTACCAGTCCAGGACCCACTCTGAAACTGTATTGTTCTGTTCTTCTATTGTGGTTCCCTTGAGTCCGCCATGATTTTATACTTGGCTCTGCAGGCTCATCTTCTACTGACAGTTACCTTCCTGTACATAGTTCGCTACTGTTGTTGCCCACATTGAGGTTGTGTGAAGCTTGCTCTGTATCTCCCATATGCTTTGGGATGAATATTGAGAGGACCTTTGGTGGCTGAGCCGGATAAGAGGCATAGGAGTGATGCCCTTGAAACCTGAGCGATTCACTGGTCTTTGTCTCCATCAATCTGCTGGTAGGGGAACACAACCCACTTGTTTGGTCTGTGGAAAGGACATTATCTGGTAAGTAAAATGTCACCTTCGCGCATAGACTCTGTAAAATGCATAAAAGGCCTCTAATAAAATGACTGTATGCGTAAAAGTATGCACAGTGACAAGAAGGGAGTCTGCTTTTACATGTCTGAGGGTAGGCATATTCAGGAGTATTGTTTGGGTGGAGTATGGACAGAATCACAAAGTACATGTGTAAGTTATAACATACGCATCTGTATGCATACTCCAGCTTCTTCACAGGTATAAATGTGCACAGCTGTATTGTTGCCACGATTTCAACAGGTTTTGTGAGTCTATTTTATAAAGACACATAGCAATCATGGAATTTGCTTTTTGGCATATTTTTTAGTGGATCCCATTTTTATATGCCTGTGTTTTTATAAAATGGCCTCAAAAGAGGTGCTTACTTGGCCTCTCAACCTAGGCAATCTCTTATTAAATTGGCCTCAAATGGCCACGATGGTTAAATAAAATGTATATATTTGGTGCCACAATCTGGAGAACAAGTGATGCTGAATTGCATTGCTGTAGCTATCCAGATAGCTGCAGTATTCAGTCCTCTCTGGGTAACTATCTGGATAAATTTAGGACAGCCTTTCATCTGACCTAATGTCTCCAACTAGCAGTATCTGGACAGTGCCACAGGGATCTATAATGATTTTCCATAGCACTATCTGTATATTGTTGCTGAAAATTCATGGATAGGGCTGCCTAGGGCACACATCAGGATAACAGCTGCCTTTACCCAGATAAGTGCCTTTGAATACTGTCCAGAAAATGTCAACCTTAGACAATTTAGGTTATAGATGGATATTCAGCAATGCTACCTAAATATAGATAGTGCAGGTGAATATACATATGATTTGAAATAGTCTAAGTTAGACATGTCAAATTATACATTGACTGTGCAGCTAAATGTACAGTTGCTGTTTCCTTCCTTCCACTGTCATCCTCCACCAGTACAGTCTGATGACTCAGAATCCATTTTCTTAGCTGTGGCTTACATCTACTAAACTAATTTGTTGTTAAGTCCCTTGAGTCCATGCCGACTTATGGCGACTCTCTCTAGATAGTTGTTCTAAACTGTTTTCGGCCTTCACAAAGATGGCTAATTGTTGATAGAGTGGCATCTATTGCTGCTGTTATTGTATCGATCCATCTCATTGCTGGCTTTCATCTTTTATGTTGACCTTCAACCTTGCCAAGCATGATGTCTTCCTCTAATGATCTCTCTTCACATGATGTTTCCAAAGTATGAAAGTCAAAATAATTTATCTTTATCAAATTTAGTAAATTTCCCCAGCAACCTCCCTTTTAATTTGTTAGTGTGAGTGCATGACAGCAAAGTTAAAAGTGAAGAGAAAGTAAAGAAGAGCGAGTCCTAAAAACTACAAAAAAAAAAAAATCAGTTAAGAAATAGAGGACAACCTGGTGGTTCGTTGGCAGTACTTCCTACTGCCATGTCTGAAAACCTAGGTTCAACTTCTCAGTCCTTCTTAGCTCTTCAGGTCAAACAGTGTCAAGGAAGGTGTCCAGATTGCATTCACAGTCCCTGGGTGGAGAGAGAATCTACCCCTTCTCAACAGTGACACCTAGACACCAAACTTGAGATGCACAGGTACTAGACTCCCCAACGAGCTGCAATCCATGGCACTTGCCTTAAGAGCTGTCAATGTGATGAGTGGTCTGGGGCAGGGAAGGAGGAACCCTAGGCAGCTATGAATGAGAACTCATGGAGGCCGATAAAGGCTAGGTCCTATTAAGCTAGAAGCCCAATGGAGCAGAAGGAAACTACCAAACTAAAATGCCCCCTCTTCCTCTCCCCCCTCCTTGCCGAAAAAAGGTTATGTGTTTTGAAAATGTTAGTAATTGTTTTGCTGAAATGCTTCATTGTTATTTTATTAATTGAAATTCAATAAACATTCCTTCAGCAGAGGAGGAACTAAAACCAGAATTTCTCCAGGACCAAGCAGGAAGTCAGTCCTCACTTATGGGTGACGTCGGCGCCGACGGAGCCCTCGCGGAGCAATTTTCCCCAGCTTTCAAAGAAAGCCTTTGGGAATTGCAGCGCGCATGCGCGGTCGTCTTCCCGCCCGAAGGTGCCATCTTAGCCAGTCTTCTTTTTTCCGCGGAGCCCTGCAGACGTCCCCGTCTTGTCCCCGCGAAAAAGTTGATTTTCCTCTTTCTTTTATACTTTTTTCTTTCGGTTCGACGCCGATCGTTTTCCCGCCCGGACTCGCGACGCCGGTCTCGAGTCCTCTAGCGTTTTTTCGGTTTTTCTGACTTAGTCAGCTTTCATTTTCGTTTTCCCTGGCAGCCCGGTCCTTTGACCTCGCAGGGGCCCTTTTTCCCCGATGGCTGCCAGTGGCTTTAAGCGGTGTGGTCGGTGTGACCGAAATATGTCACTAACCGACACACACGACTTTTGCCTCCGCTGCTTGGGCCCGGATCATGAGGAACTGATCTGTGGGCCCTGCAGCAAACTGTCCTCGAAGGCGTTGAGAAGTCGGCGGCATCAGCGCGAGAGAATCTTCGCTGACCCCAGCCGTACCCGGACCTCGTCGGAGGCCTCCGTGTCAAAGGGCTCCAGCTCGGACCGTCGCCGGAGCTCCTCCGACCGGGGTTCTCCCTCCGGGGACCATCGTCGGAAGGAAAAACCCGCGAGGGCGGCGTCGGTGGACGCTCCTGGCTCCGCGAGGGCCAGGTCGCATAGCCCCGACAGCCGCCCCGGGTCCTTGGAGAAGGAACATCTCCCGAAGCGACCTCGCCTGGAGTCGGAGATGCCTGCCCGGTAAGTCCTGTAGTCCTTCTGGACTCGCCTCCGCGACAGCCGACGTCGGGCCCGACGCCGTCGGGGCCCGAGTCGGGGGCTGCTGGGTCACCTGAGCTCGGACTCAGGTTGACGGCCTTGGAGAGCAGACTGCCTGCCTTCATGGACCAGCAGCGGGCACTGCTCGCTGGCCTCGCTGGCGCCGCTGCCCCGACCGCCGGGACGTCGACGTCCAAGTCGACCCCGGAGACCGAGCCGATCCTCGAGTCAATGAGAACTCGAGTCGATCCTCGGTCGAGGTCACCCTCGGCCTCCCGTTCGGGACCGAGGTCGCCGACGCCGACTCCCTCGACGTCGGGGCGGCTGGCGCCGCACCCTGCCCGGGCCGACCCCACCGAGTCCTCGTCGGAGTCGGTCTGGGAGTCTGAGGAGGAAGAGTCACCTGATTCTTTCCGGACTCGGTGTGTCCCATCGGACTCACCGGGGTCCGAGCCTCGGAAGCAGTCCCCCCCGGAGGATGCCCGGTTCTCGGACTTCGTTAGGGATATGGCCAAGGCTTTGGCCTTCCCTGCGGATCCCGAGGAGGAGCCTCGAGCCGAAGAGCTCGACGCCCTCCAGTATGACTCTCCCGCGAGGGAGCACTTTACTGTGCCGGTTCCTCCTATGCTGGAACGACTACTCTTCCGTATGTGGGAGAGTCCGGCCTCCTCGCCGGTCCTGAGCAAGCGGGTCGATTCTATCTATCGGGTCCGCAAGAGCCCTGGCTTTCAGAAGGCACAGCTGCCACACCATTCCATGGTAGTGGAATCGGCCATGCATCGTCTTAAGAGCCAGAAGATGCACTCCTCGGTGCCTCCTGGAAGGGAGGCCCGTAACCTGGATGGCCTTGGCAAGAAGTGCTTCCAGGGCTCTATGCTCGCATGTCGTGTCCAGACTTACCAGCTCTACATGGGCATGTATCTCCGGGATCTGGCTAAAGAGCTAGCCGGATTTTCCGCTGGTCTCTCCGAGGAGCCTTTGCGGAGGTTCCTAGCCTTGTCCACGGGCATTCGGGAATGCTCAAAGTTCATGTCCCGAGCAGCCTATGATGGCTTTGAGGCCTCGGCTAGAGTGGCCGCAGCCGGCATCGGTGCCCGCCGACAGGCTTGGCTTCAGTCGTCGGACCTTGAGCCCTGGGTACAGGACAAGTTGGTCGATGTCCCCTGCCGAGGCGAAAACCTCTTTGGCAAGCCCATGGCGGAAAAGGCTGCACAAATTGAGACTGAGACTCTCACCAGGACCAGGCTTTCTAGGAAGACCTCCGCCCCTTCCCAGAAAAAGAAGGGCTCGGGAAAAAAGTCCTTTTACCCGAGGAAGGCGGCTGCCTACAAACAGTACCCCCATTATCAGGCCCCTGCAGCTCCCCAACAGGGCCAGCAGGCCAAGGGACGGGGTAACGGGTCCCGTAGGCAGCAAGCCCCCAAGCCTGCACCACCAGCCCCTGCTCAGCAGGGAGGGGGTTTTTGACTCGCTCAGCATAGCCTCTCCCCCCCCGCTGGTCCCTCCCAGCACCGGAGGCCGGCTGGTTCACTTCGCCCACAGGTGGTCCAGCATCACCGCAGATGCCTGGGTGCTTCAGGTCGTGCGAGAGGGCTACCTTCTCCACTTCCATCAGGTCCCTCCCTCCTATTTTCCGGGAGAACCTTCGCGCCCCCCTCTGCACAGGGAGTTGCTCCTTCAGGAGTTAGCAAGTCTTCTGCAGGAACAGGCGGTGGAACCGGTGCCCCACCACCTGAGAGGTCAAGGTTTTTATTCAAGGTATTTTCTGATACCAAAGAGAACAGGGGGCCTCAGACCCATCCTGGACTTGCGCAACCTCAACAAGTTCCTGATGCGGGAGAAGTTCAAAATGCTTACCCTTGGAATCCTTCTGCCCTACCTCCAGCAGGGAGATTGGCTATGCTCCTTGGATCTAAAGGATGCCTACACGCACATCCTCATCCACCCAAGCCACCGCCAATACCTAAGGTTTGTGGTGGCAGGAAATCATTACCAGTACAGGGTACTGCCCTTTGGCCTGTCCTCCGCACCGCGAGTCTTCACAAAATGTCTCGCGGTCGTGGCGGCCCATCTCCGGCTTCACGGCCTCTATGTCTTTCCGTACCTCGACGACTGGCTCATCAGAGCAGCGTCCGCTCAGGAGGTCACCAACGCCACGTGCCGCACGGTGACTCTGCTGCAGCACTTGGGCTTTGTCATAAACTTCGCAAAGTCCACTTTGCTCCCCTCACAGGATCTCGAGTTCATCGGCGCAAGGCTGCACACTCCTCGGGCACGAGCGTACCTACCGCTCGACAGGGCTCAACGGCTCATGGACCTAGCCGACCGCTTTCGCAGCCAGCCCCTGGTCTCCGCCAGGCGCTTCCTGAGACTGCTTGGCCATATGGCTTCCACCGTCCATGTGACCCCCAATGCCCGCCTGAACATGCGGTCTGCTCAATGGTGTCTCCGCCAGCAGTGGCGACAAGCCACAGGCGGCCTGGCAGACCTAGTGCGCGTCTCCGAGCCGCTGCTCTCGTCTCTCCGGTGGTGGCTCCGGCAGCCGAACCTGATATTCGGAATGCCTTTCCAGTCACCTCAGCCGACCCGGGTGCTGACCACCGATGCATCCCTCCTGGGCTGGGGAGCACATTGCCAAGAGGCACGTACTCAGGGCCTCTGGACCACGTGGGAGTCTGCTCAGCAGATCAACTTCCTGGAGCTCAGGGCGATCCGCCTCGCTCTCAAGGCCTTCTCCCACCTGACTTCCCAACAGTCCGTCCTTGTCCAGACGGACAATCAAGTTGCCATGTTCTACGTGAACAAGCAGGGGGGCACGGGCTCCTTCCTCCTCTGCCGGGAGGCACAGAAGCTCTGCTCTTGGGCCGTCAGTCACGGCATTCTCCTCAGGGCAGTTTATCTCCCGGGCCAAGAAAATTGCCTTGCAGACAAACTCAGCAGGGTCCTCCAGCCGCACGAGTGGCGTCTGGATCCCTTGGTAGTTCAGAAGCTCTTCCTCAAGTGGGGTCTCCCCACGGTGGATCTCTTTGCCAGTCCTCACAACCGGCAGCTTCCTCGCTTCTGCTCTCGTCAGCCACACCCCCTTCGGGTTGCGGCGGACGCCTTTCTGATCTCGTGGTCGGGGAGCCTTCTGTACGCTTTCCCTCCCATCCCGCTGGTCTCTCGGACTCTTTTCAAGGTTCTCCGAGACAAAGCCTTCATGATCCTGGTGGCCCCTCGCTGGCCCAGGCAGCCGTGGTTTCCTCTCCTGCTGCAACTGGCGGTGGAGGGCCCAATCCCTCTGGGGATACAACCGGATCTCCTCACTCAGGATCAGGGGTCCCTTCTGCACCCCAACCTCAGGTCTCTCAACCTTATGGCCTGGCTGCTGAGAGGGTAGTCCTTGCTCCCCTTCTCCTGCCGGCGGAGGTGGAGGAGGTCGTCTTAGCTTCGCGACGGCCTTCTACCCGCAAATGCTACGCCCTTAAATGGCGTCGCTTTGCAGTCTGGTGTACCCAACAGTCTCAGGATCCCTTCTCCTGCCCGGTGTCGGTGATCTTGCAGTACTTGCTGCACCTCTCTAATCTGGGACTTAAGTCCAACTCCGTCAAAGTTCACCTCAGTGCTCTTTCAGCACATCATGTGCCAGTGGACGGCAGACCTCTCTCCAATGACCCTCTCGTAGCGAGGTTTCTCCGAGGTCTCCTTCTACTTAAACCACCTCTGCGCCCGCCAGCGCCTGACTGGGACCTGAATGTGGTTTTGCAGCGGATCACCTGTCCGCCTTTTGAACCTATGGCTACCTGTTCTCTACGTTTTCTGTCTTGGAAAACACTGTTCTTGATAGCCCTCACTTCCGCTAGGCGCGTAAGTGAATTGCAGGCCCTCGTGTCTGATCCCCCCTACACTCGATTCTACAAGAATAGGGTAGTCCTACGGACTCACCCAAAGTTTTTGCCTAAAGTGGTCTCCCCTTTTCACATGAATCAGGAGGTGGTACTTCCAACCTTCTTTCCCAGACCACACTCCAGCCGAGCTGAGACGGTCCTCCATACCCTGGACTGTAGAAGGGCATTGAACTTCTACCTTGACCGTACGCGGGAGCACCGTAAAGCTGCTCAGCTTTTTGTGTCTTTTGACCCCAATAAATTGGGGCTCCCGGTCTCCAAGCGTACTCTGTCCATCTGGGTGGCGGACTGTATCTCTTGGGCTTATGGGGCAGCCGGACTCGCCTTAGAAAGTCGAGTCACGGCTCATTGCGTTCGGGCAAAGGCCACGTCAGTGGCTTACCTCCGCTCTGTTCCGCTGGCAGACATCTGCCGGGCCGCTACTTGGTCTTCGAGCCAGACTTTTGCGGTCCATTACTGTCTCGAGAGGGAGTCCCGTAGGGACAGTGCTTTCGGACAGGCAGTCCTCCGTAATCTCTTTGAGGTCTGAGCAACTCCTACCCTCCATCCCGGATGTGGGCTACCGGTGGGTGATAATTCAGCGAAGATTCTATCCTTCTGTGCTGCTGAGCTAGAGGGAGCTCATTTTTGTGCTTAGGGTCTCCGGTAGCCTTGAGCTTGGGAGTCCCATAAGTGAGGACTGACTTCCTGCTTGGTCCTGGAGAAAGCGTAGTTACTCACCTGTAACAGGTGTTCTCCAGGAGCAGCAGGAATCAGTCCTCACTACCCTCCCTCCTCCCCTTGGAGTTGCAATCGTCTGCTTATGTTCTTTTTGCAAATTTTTATGCTGTCTTTTTTAGCTATGTCATCTGACTGGCTAAGATGGCACCTTCGGGCGGGAAGACGACCGCGCATGCGCGCTGCAATTCCCAAAGGCTTTCTTTGAAAGCTGGGGAAAATTGCTCCGCGAGGGCTCCGTCGGCGCCGACGTCACCCATAAGTGAGGACTGATTCCTGCTGCTCCTGGAGAACACCTGTTACAGGTGAGTAACTACGCTTTTTTTTTTCAGCACCTCCTAGTTTTAATTCTTCCTAACCCATATGCCCAGCTTTCTCTCTAAAGATTACCTGTACTCCATGAGAACAGTCTGTGCAGAAACATTAATAAGATGGATCCGAGTATGTAGTCAGTAAGAATGAACAGAATAGTCGGGTAGCTGAGATCTTTTGTTAGAGTAACAGAATCTAGGCGTGCTGAACTGGTTGAATAAAAACAAAGATGTTGAGGAGGTGGGTATCCTGGCTCGTGGTGGGAATGCTGTTTCCTGATAGGTGTGTTGCGAGCAGAAAATGGGGAGAATACATGCTGACATGGCTGCAAACAAGAAATACACAAAAACACATGTGATGTTATTGAATGTTCAACAAACCCTGGATAGAAATATGGTAGAGATATGTACGGGAAAAACATTTTAAATTTCTTTTCAGATCCCCCCCCCCAATTTTCAGGAGGTTTTTCTCAGTTTGTTTCAGACATTTGTTTTAATGAAATAATTTTTCATGTCAGAACTTTTAATGCATGTTAATTCATTGGTTAATGTGCTAAACTGATTGTGTACACAGTAAATTTCTTCTAGCATACTTACAAATGCCCATCCCCATGATAGGGCAATACATGTAGGCATATGTATCCTGAAACCTTTTTATTTTCTTTAACAGAAACATAGAACAGAATGGCAAATAAAGAACCTAGGGCCTATCTAGTCTGCCCATCCCCACCACCTGCTCAGCTCAACAAAGCCTTCCCCCCCCCCCCCCTCGGAGATTCTCTGTTTTTCCCATGCACAAGTTAAAAGGGCAACTTGACCATATTACAGAATGTGGGACAAGTTGTCCTGCTTCAAATCATCTCTCTCCCCTTCAATCTGTTCAACATTCTGCTGCGCGACTAATCTTCCGACAGCTTCGCCATGCCCACATTACTCCTCTTCTCAAGTCACTTCATTGGCTCCCTATCTGTTTCCGCACCCAGTTCAAACTTCTCCTGCTGACCTATAAATGCATTCACTCTGCGGCTCCTCAGTACATTTCATCTCTTATCTCTCCTTACAGCCCCTCTCGGGAACTCCGCTCTTCTAGCAAACTCCTTCTATCTGTGCCCTTCTCTCCTACTGCTAACTCCAGACTTTGCTCCTTTCACCTTGCTGCACCTTACGCCAGGAGCAAGCTACCTGTGTCTGTACGCCAGGCACCGTCTCTAGCCCTCTTCAAATCCAGGTTGAAAACTCACCTCTTCGCTGCTGCTTTTAGATCTTGACTCACCTGATCTCCTTTTTCTTTCCCCTAATTTTATCCCTGTTTACACCTTCTGTGTTTTGTCTTGACTAGATTGTAAGCTCTGACAAGCAGGGACTGTCTCTTAGATGTCTCTACAGCGCTGCATACGACTGGTAGCGCTATATAAATGCTCAATAGTAGTAGTAGTAGCCATAGGGAAGGGTCAGTGTTGCTGAAAGAATTTAACAAGATATGAACTGCCTAGAGGTACCTATCACATCTATGAAGTCTTTTACTGAAACAGTGATGGAATTTTCCTTGTTACCTTCTCCTTTGTAGGAGTAACTCGGGTTTCACACCTGCGGACACAGTGGCCATAATTTTCTGCTCCACGCATAAATCCCTCACACTAGGTAAGTGGCTGAGAGAAATCATTCAAGTCCAGGTTTTTAGAATATGCATCCCGCTCCTCCCCTACCCCTCAGTCTCTCTAGGTCTGCATCACAACTAGGAAGAGAATTAAAGCAAATTGTCTACCGATTCCCCACTGACAATAATTATGATTGAATTCTTCCTCTGCTTGGTCAGGAAGTTTTATTGGTGCTGCTCCTCACCCAGCTGTTGTTTTCAGATGTGGCATGAACATTCCCATATCTCTATAGCACAGCTACCTCTCTTAACACTCATCAGTGTTGGGCTTTTAACTCCTAATTCTGGATTTATTGTTCTGCCTTGTGTATTAGAGGATGTTCAGGAGTCTGGTTCAGAGTGTGTGAATAGACTGGAGTTAGATGAGAGGGCTAAAATAGCCACCTTGGCAGCAGACTCCCTTCTTTCACCATCCATTGACCCTTTGTTCCTTCTCTCCTTCTCTGTTTCCCAGAAGAGCAGCAGGGGGGTGAACAGGGAGTGTCTGATCAGTTCAACAAAAGATACTATGGCATTTTGGTCCTGCTCAGACTTAGGACTGCTGTTCTTAGGGGGTTTATAGATTATACATTTAAGTGTTTGTTTTCAAGCTAAGTATTTCAGTCTGTAATAAAATTATGTTGTTGCATTGTGGAATTAATTTTTTTGTGTATTTTTAAGTGGATTCTCTTTTTATTTATTTATTTATTTGCAATTCTTTTATATACCGCCAATTCCCAAGATTAGTGGCGGTTTACATCAAACAATATCAACTTACATGGAACAAGAGTAGTAATATATAACAGATACATCGAACTATAATCAAATTATATACAATTTATTTAGTATAACAGAGTTTAGAACTATTTACAAGTTATTACCTAGTTTTTACATATATACATATTATAGGTTCGTCTTAAGTTCTGCTATGGGAGTTGTAGTGATACTATTGGAGAGGGTATAATCATAGTCAGTTTTTACATGCCTTTCAAAGAAAAATATAACAAATAAAATCCCCATTGCCATACAACCCCAACCCACCCCATCCCCCTAGTTAAAAGAAATATTCAAAGTTGAGGCATACAATTTAAAGAGAGTCATTTATTTATTTATTTAACATTTCTTATATACCGCCTTTCATGATATCAAGGTGGTTTACATTGAACAAACTGAAATTACATTCAACAGGGCATTATAACTTGGAGATTTTTACAGGGAACATGGGCAATGGAGGGTTAAGTGGCTTGCCCAAGACCACAAGGAGCACCTGTGGGACTAGAAACCCCAGTCCTTCCGGCCCAAGGTTGCTGTCCTCTAGTGGGATTTGAACCCCTGACCTTCTGGCCTGAGGTACCTTGCCCCAACCAAGGGGCTACTCCTCCGCTCCATTCAGTGTCATTGAGTTTGTCAGCCAAGGGGCCTGTCTACCAAAGTTCCTTAAGCAGTTAGCACAGGATTACACCTGCCCTGGTCCTATACCACCACAGAAAGCCCCAGTAAGGGCTGGGAGGATCAGAAAGTGGGGGAGTTGATAGGGATTCTGATTGGGGGGACTATCTGAGGTGGTGTATGCTGATGGCATGAGTTGGGGATCTTGATTAACGGATTGGGAATATTGAGTTGGAGTGGTGTGGATGCGGAGTGGTGGATCAGTGTGATTTAACACAAGAGGCCGCAGTAAATGCATCTGCAGATAGCGTGAATGCACTTACTGTGCGATATGCCGATGCACTTACCACATGGTAGGTGTCTGCCCTGTGTGATAACTCCCTCTCTCAATCACAGTTAAAGAAAAATCATCAGGCTTAAAGGTAAAGAGAAGACCTAGCAAGAGGAACTATTACAGCGTCTGTAACATGTGATAGCATCCTCCAGCACAATCAACTGGTCTTTAGGACCCAAGTCATCTTTTTAGCGCTGAAGGCCCACATTCTCTGTCTTCGGAATCCCTTTATGACTCTGATCTCATGCTTGTCTTTGGTCACACCATAGGTTCAGCACTGTCTTTAGTCTCTTACTTCCCTATCTGCAAAGCTATATTGCTCATGTGTGAAGCTTCCTTGACTCTCTATCTGCCTAGGGATGAGTAAAACGAACTAACATCGCAGTCTTAAACCCATGGTATTTCCAGCTAGGTTGGGTTTAGTAGCTCTTAATTGTAGATTGCATAAAAATAAGGTGCCTCAGAGAAGAGATAGACCACCTTCCTCAAGGTTCACACCATTTATCCCTAACTGTTGGCAAGTGAGGAGTTTGAGGTTTTGGCCATGCCCACAGTTGCAGTCTGGAGCAGAACAGATACTGGGGGCTGTTTTTCTACTTATGTGAAGCACATTTTAGATAGTACGTGGACAAGTCGTGATGTACATAGTTCAGTGGTATTTTAAGAAACGCTCTGCCAAACATACAACCTTTGCTAAAATACAAATAGGGAGGTGCAGGAGTGCACATGTACGTGCCGATAACGTGGAGCTGAAGGAGAAGTACAAAGCTACACATGGGAAAAATCAGAGGAAACCCAGCAATTTATGCCTGTTAGTGCCAACACTCTCATGTGGAAGTTGTTATTTACTGTGCGGTTCGTGTCTGCCCTGTGTAATAATCGCTGGGCACTCCCCCCCCCCCCCCCAACAGTTACCATGCAGGCTTTGCACTTAATGACCGCTAAGTGCAAAAGCTTACCACACTTTATTAAACAGACCCCTAAGTCCGTTCCTGCATTAATAAACTCCTGGGACTGTACGCATGGATGTGGACCATTTTGCAAACCTGTGCGTGTAAGTGTCGCCAATTAACTACAGAAGCCACTATCATTTAATTAGGAAATGGATGGTGGGGGAATAGCCAACAGGGGATTAAAGGGTGATGATCTCCTTAATTCCTCCAATAAGGGGCTGACTGAAAGGAGCACTTTTTAAAAGCCCATACGTGCTAGGGAGAGGTGTAAATCCCAGCATGGGAAATTTTGATCATACATGTGCATTCCCTTTATGAAACGGGGAATACACATGTAGATTTTTGACCTACCCTCGCCGCTCCCTAAACACACCCCGGCACATCTCCTTGCAACGTCTTCATAATAAGGACAGTCACATGTAAATTCAGCCCTTTCTAAAATGGCTGTTTACGTATGGAAATTTAAAATAAGGCTTCTAAAATAATCCACTAAACCTAATAATTCTGGTAGGAAGAAAGACGTGTACCAGTCTTTGTATACCCAAGTTCTATTTACTTTTCTTATGTGCTTTCAGAGGTCCAATTATATTTTACTTTTAGAAAAGTCAATTTTGATGTATATTCACATTTAGAGGCATACCCATGCTTTGAGAGTCAATTCCAGCCTCTTTCGATTTTGAAAGTAAGACCATTTTCACTTCAGAGAGCAACAGAGATCCAGAAGATAATGTATAATTTCTCATAAATTCAGGCAGTAATGAAGGGCTGTACTAGTCTTGAATTTAATTACTGATGGAACACCATGGGTGTAATTTTACAACAGGCTGCCTGGGTTGAGAAGGCCATATAGGCACCTATTTTGAGGCAAGTTTATAAAGTCATATAGGCGCTTTTGTGCCTTTATGAAATCCTTAGAGTAGACCAGTAGAAATTGTGGCCAGATTGAAGCCACAGACATATTTATGCTGGCTTGGGAGCATATGTAAGTGCTTGTGTGTATAAAGTGTGTGCCTGTTTTATAAATGTATGCATAAAACATGACTCTCCCCAAACTCTGTCCCAGAACATGCCTACGAATGGGTGGCATAAAAGTGTATGAGTTGCCATGGTGCCTATTTCTATGTGTATAA
The DNA here is from genome assembly GCA_033557465.1 of Ichthyophis bannanicus. NCBI lineage: Eukaryota > Metazoa > Chordata > Amphibia > Gymnophiona > Ichthyophiidae > Ichthyophis > Ichthyophis bannanicus. The sequence goes on along the minus strand of CM066032.1, from coordinate 1,759,921,928 downwards.
CCCCTGGGGTAATTTTATGAGTCCTTTTGCATGCATAAAACAGGGTTTCATGCACAGAAAAGGTTAAATGGATGACGTTGCTGCTGAAAAGTCTAATAGATTGAATAAGCATCTTGAGATCTGGGAATCTTTGGATGCTTTTTAGTGGAATGCACTTTTTAATGCTTTCCTGGATTGGCTTTGTTAACCTGTATCTTACTGTATTTGCTGTCTGTTTTTCTCGCCAAAACAATTTTCAGTAAACAAACCTGATGTTAAAAGAAACAAAAAGAACGGACTTACCTGAATAATAAATAAAAATAATAATAATAAATAAACGGAACCATCTAACATTTCAACAAATAGGGGTGTCCTACATGGAGTGGTGGATCCACCCCTAAACAAAGACATGGGGAGGGGTGGCCTGCACAGAGCGACGGGTGCACCTACTCTTGCCGCATATTTGCTGGGCAGACTGGATGGACCATGCTGGTCTTTATCTGCCGTCATTTACTATGTTACCTTACAAGATGCCACCTCAAAAAGAGACTTTCACACGCTGAATTCCAGGCAATTTGTCCTGCCCCTTGAAAACAACAGTTGACAAATGCTCTTTCCATGCTTATGCTAAATGTAGCCATCTATGTAAACATGCATTTAGTACCAATGACAAAATATTTATTGATATAATATTTTATTTGCATTCAAACTTTTTTCTTTGCAGCGCGCATCAATATAATTCCTCGTTAGTTTGGTAATGTGCATTTGCAGGTCTTACAGGTAGATTAGTAGAGCGGCATCACTATTGAACATAAATGGAAGGCCCGTGGGATATTTTCTCTGCTCGTCTTCCGCATTTCTTACACGTCTACACATCCCACATTTGCGAACACATGCAAAACAATTTATGCATCACATTTATCAGTGCCTGAGCCACTCATTGATTGGGACTTTGAAATACTACTTTTTCCTGTGGATTGATTGCAGATGAAGTGACTCTTTGGCCTTTACTTATGAGGCCTGCCATGGAATATGACATTGAGCTATGGCTTTCTGAATTCCAGCTGGCAAACCCTGCATGTTGCCATTCCCCAGAGTTTATTCTGCAAGAAAGAGGAGCCCTGAAGGAAGCATCGAGCTAGCCCCGCGGTGCTTCTAAAGCGGAGTCATAGGGCTGACTGGCTGCAGCTTACAGAACTCCGATTTGTTTAATATTATTGAATCTGCCCTGGCAGTGCAGTCTTTAGCTGTGTCATGTTCCTGTAGGAGTTTAGCAGTATATAAACTAGGTGATGCATGCTTTAAAACCTCTTCGCATATTTTTACTTTAAAGTACTTTGAAATATTGGAGTGCATTACATAATTGGCAGACAAGCTGCTATTGTGCTGTTAGATGTGTGAAAATGTCATTTCAAAGAATGATTCATAATACCCATTACTAATGTAGCTGTTGATCTGGCTATTAGCTGCTAGGAGAGCGTTTTAATGTTTAGCTCATTGTGCATAACAGTCGTGCCTCTAGCCATTGGCCGCTGCTCCCTGGGCCCTGCACTCCTGGCTTGGTAACTTGGGCATCATCAGGCAACCCAGTTTGCAAAACAGACCGGGAGCACAAGAAAAGGGCAGATTCTGCTCTTTCTGGTAGTGCTTCTTCTCTTGGCCTACATTCCTCAGTAATCTGCTATCCCGAGTCCCAGTTATACCATGAACCTGCCCTGTACATTTATATAAGACTATATAACAGGTGTCTCCCAGTCCTCCTTAAGGTCAGCGATATTTAGTTCAGGGAATGCCACCTTGGTCTCTGTCCGTGAACCACAGTTCAGAATACTGTACATCCCTGCTGAAATGGGCTGCCCCGTAATTCCAGGCAGTTCATTCTATACTAGGGCTTAACTTCCAGCCTCAGTTCAACATGCTCTTTGCAGCAATTTCACAGAAACTTTAAAAGATCAGAGTCTCTATTGGGCCTCCTGACTCCATTCTTATGGCTTTTAGATTCAGATCTCCTTGAATTTGGGCATCAAAATCAGGCCACCCCACTGTCAGGATTATCCAAAGCTGCTTTTAAAATAAAACAGGCTGTTTCCAAACTCTTTCAGAAATAAAGCAGTGTGTTCTTAAAAGCAAAGCTAAGCAACCTTCTTCTGAGATTTAAGGCAGAGAAACGTTCTGGCGGGTCTACCACACTTCAGTCTCTCCCTGAGATTGAGCCCTGCCTCTCAGTTTTTAATATGGTGTCTGGCTCCATCTTTTCCCACCCCACCCGCCTTGCTTGCCTGGCAAACCAGCTTTTCCTTTTCCCTGGAAACTGGGCTGGAACTGGAGTTTCTCTTTTTTAATCACTTCTTTTTTTTTCTTTTCTCTAATGATGGAGATATACACCCTGTCACAATAAGATCAGGATTTGTACAGATTAGTAAAATGGCTACCTTTGATCAGTGTATTATACTACTAATATTCATTGTTTGTGTAATAATGCAGAAACTGGCAGGTCTTGTGCTTCAGAGAGGCCTTTCCAGAGCAGAGACTGTTCCATTGTTTATGGGTGTTCCACTGCCACTGAAGCTTAATGACAGGGAGGGAGTCTGTCCTTATTGGATGATCAGGGCGGTATTGAGCCGTAGACCAAACACTTCCCATAACTACAATAAACATAGAGCAGGCTAGTGGTGCTGGAGTCATTAGGAACACACAGTGTAAGGGTTTAAAGTTAAAGGGAAGGTTCCCCATAGCAAGAACTTTGAAAGATATCGCAAAGGAACTCAGAGGGAGGGAAAAGCAAATTGTAAAAGAGGGTTGTCGAGTTAGTAAAGAATCAATACAGGGAAAAAAGTCCAATGAATGTAACAAAGACAAGACAATATAATTTAGGATATAAAATTCAACAATTCATCAAATACAAAATCTATATTAATTGTGTAGTGCGTTGGGAGCGCTCATAAATCTGATTTTTTTTCACCCAGTTTTTACATGGCCGTGATGGTGAAAATAGGTGTCAGCACGTATCAGTTTTGAGGAAACTGCAATTTCATATTTAGTATAAGTTATCTTAGTTTTGCAGTCTAGATGTAATATGGTCCTGAAGTATCTATTTTCTAAATTGACACCTTATTCCCTAAATAGACTTCTGTGATCGCAAAGGGTGAGTTACTAGCAGTTTCAACAATAAAAGTGATGTATAAGAGTTGTCACAGAGAGAGTATTCTCTAGGAACAAGTAGGAAGTAAGTCCTCACATATGGGTGATGTCGGCGCCAACAGAGCCCCTCGCGGAAGCATCTCCCCAGCTTTTTAAAGAAAACCTTTGAGAATGCCACCACGCATGCGTGGTCCCCTTCCCACCCAAGGGTGCCATCTTGGTCAGTCTCCCTTTTTCTGCGGAGCTCAACAGACATTCATCATGTTCCCCCGGAAAAAAGTTTTCTTTAACTTGTACATTTTGTATTTTTCCAGCTTGCGCTGGCTCCTTCTCGCCTTGAGACCCGCTGCTGCAGCACTGGGCCTCGAATTTTTGCTTTTTCTCATATTTTTGCCTCTCGGCGTTTTTGTGCCCTTTTCAACCGCTGGCCGCTGTGAGGGTCTTCGATCTCACAGGGGTCCTATTCACCCCAATGGCCACTGGTTTTAAAAAATGTGATCGGTATTCAAAAAATATGTCCATGACAGACATGCATGATTGTTGCCTCCGGTGTCTGGACACTGACCACGACCTGGAAGAATTCCCCTTGTGCAAGAAAATGTCCACAAAATCCATACAGAGCCATCGGCTAAAGCAGGATGACATCTTCTACAAGATAGACTCTACCCTGGTATCCTCATCCTCGAAGACCCCGCACGCCTCCAAGTCACAGGCAGTATCTCAGGTTCATGGTAGGAGGCGACCACTAGTAGTACAGGGTACTCCCCTTCAGCCTCACCTCCGCCCCAAGAGTTTTCACCAAGTGCCTGCCAATGGTGGTGGCCTATCTCCGCCTCAACGGGGCCTTTGTCTTCCCCTACCTCAATGACTGGCTCGTCAATGGGGACATGGCCTCAGAGGCAGACAGGCCACCAGCCACACCATTCAGGTATTACAGTATCTGGGCTTTGTGATAAATCATCCAAAGTCCAACCTCATTCCAACGCAGGCTCTGGAGTTCATCGGGGCCTGCTTGGACTCTGTACAGGCCAGGGCTTTCTTTCCCCTTGACAGGGCAGACCACCTCATGGCCCTCACAGCCGAAGTACAGAGGCACCGTGCCGTGTCAGCTCAAGCGCTCCTCCACCTCCTGGGCCACATGGCCTCCATGGTCCATATAGTCCCCAATGCATGCCTCCATATGCAGGCAGCTCAGTGGTGCCTCCAGTCCCAGTGGACCCAGGCCATGGGCAGGCTTCAGGACAAGATCGCGGAGTCCCTCACCTGATGGCAGGACGCCCAGCACCTGCAACGGGCATGCCCTTCCAACTCCGGAACACACCCCCCCCCCCTCAGGATCCTCACAACCGATGATTCCCTGATGGGTCGGCGTGCCCACTGCGAAGAACTGCACACCCAAGGGGCTTGGTCCTTCAATGAGAGCCAGCAGCAGCTCAATCTGCTTGAGCTCAGAGCTGTCTTCCTCGCCCTGAGGGTCTTCAGACACCGCCTTGACAATAGTCAGTGCTCATCCAGACGGACAACCAGATCACGATGTTCTGTGTGAACAAGCAGGGAGGCACGGGCTCCTACCCCCTCTATCAGGAAGCCATTGCCCTCTGTTCCTTCGCAGTCAACCAAGGGATGCTCCTCAGAGCTGTCTATCTCCCGGGCCAAGACAGCACCCCGGCAGACAGGCATAGCAGGGTCCTTCAGCCGCATGAGTGCTGCCTAGACCCCGAGGTAGCACTCAGACTCTTCCAGCTATGGGGAACCCTCAGCATCAACGTCTTCGCCAACTTGGTCAATGCTCAACTGCCCCAGTTCTGCAGCTCTCAACTCCACTCCTCCCTGGTGGCGGCCAACGCCTTCTATCTTTCCAGGACAGGGTGCCTTCTGTATGCATTTCCCCCGATGTCACTAATTTCTGAGACCCTCTTCAAGGTCCAGCACGACAAGGCATTGATCATCCTGGTAGCCCAGTGGTGGCCCAGTCAACCATGGTTTCCCCTGCTGCATTATTTCTTGCTGGAGCCCCTGGTTTCCCTCAAGAGCTCTCCGGGACTTCTGATACAGGAGGAGGGCTCAATGCTCCATCCCAACCCAAGAACCTTATCTCTCACAGCATGGCGGCTGAGCTGGTCGCCCTAGCCTCACTACACCTTCCCAGGGAGGTGAGAGACATCATCCTGGCTTCTCGCAAGGATTCTATTTGATGGGCTTATGCCTTCAAGTGGCGGAGGTTCGCCATGTGGTGCACGGAGTACTGCCTCGACCCGTTCTCTTGCCCGGTGCACTCTGTCCTTCAGTTCCTCCTTCACCTATCACAGTCTAAACTTAAGTCCAGTTCCGTCAGGGTGCATCTCAGCACGCTCTCAGCTAAACATCACCCCTTCGAGGGCAAGCCCCTTTCCATGCAGCCCCTCATCACAAGGTTTATGCGGGGCTTAATGCTCTCCAGATCTCCCTTATGGCCACCATGGGCGGAATGGGATCTCAGTGTGGTTCTGACGCATCTCACCAAGCCACCATTCAAGCCCTTGACTACCTGCTCCCTCTGCCACCTGTCCTGAAAGGTTGCCTTCCTCGTGGCGCTTGGCTCGGCTCGTAGAGTTAGTGAGCTCCAGGTGCTGGTGGCCGAGCCTCTCTACACTGGGTTCTACAGAAACAGGGTGGTGCTCTGCACCCACTCCAGGTTTCTATCGAAGGTAGTCTCCGACTTCCACCTCAGTCAGGAAGTGGTCCTCCCTACCTTCTTCCCGCAGCCTCATGCAGACACGGCATTGGTTATTCTCCATACTTTGGACTGTAAACGAGCCCTATCCTTTTACCTACAGTGGACCCAGGGCCACGCATCTTTTCATCATCTTCACATGGGGCATGCGATCACCAAGTGGACCATATCCATCTGGGTGGCGGATTGCATCGCCTTCGTGCATAGCTGTGACAGAGTTCCCCTAGAGCACCGTGACATGGCGCACAATGTCAGGGGATGGCGACCTCTATTGCGAACCTCCAGTCAGTGCCGATGGCCGACATCTGCCAGGCTGCCACCTGGTCCTCTGTTCACACCTTTGCAGCCCACTACTGCCTGGAGAGGGAATCTCGACAGGACAGCGTCTTCAACCAGGCCATACTCCATAACCTCTTCAGAGTTTAGGCAACTCCTGCCCGTCGACCATTCTTGTTCAGTCTACCGGAGCCATGGTTCTCCCTGGACACTGGGGTCCTCAGTCTGCCTTCAGATTCGCTTGCAGCTGCTCACGGCTGGGCTGTGATTTTTCTACCAGTCCTCAGTAGCCTGGCTAGGGAGTCCCATATGTGAGGACTGACTTCCTGCTTGTTCCTGGAGAAAGCATGGTTACTCCCCTGTAACAGGTGTTCTCCAGGGACAGCAGGAATCAGTCCTCACAACCCTCCCTCCTCCTCTTGGAGTTGCTGTTCATTTTGGCCATCTTCTTGGTTGGGCTGTAGCTATGGCACCTGACTGACCAAGATGGCACCCTTGGGAGGGGGATCACACATGCGTGGTGGCATCTCCCAAAGGCTTTCTTTGAAAGCTGGGGAGATGCTTCCATAAGGGGCTCCGTCAGCGCTGACATCACCCATATGTGAGGACTGATTTCTGCTGTCCCTGGAGAACACCTGTTACAGGTGAGTAGCTACACTTTTTCAATACAAGGTCCCCATGTGCAAGAACAGGATTTGGGTAGATTCAGAAAATCTCTAAAAACGTATTTGTTTGGATGTGCCTTTGGGGGATGAGTGTAGTCACTGGATGCTTCTATATTATTCAGCATAAGAGACAATGTGTAGTTTTTAGGCGAGTTGTAATTTTATGTGTGGAAAGGCTTTAAAATATTGTACAAGGTAGGCAGTTTTAAATATTTGGGGATCCGAATGCACTGGTTCTTATCCAAGTTGTATCAGCTGAACTTATTTATTTATTTAACTACTATTGGAGAGATCTGCAATTGTGAGTATATACTTCTGGGAATTTTTCTGAAGGGACTTCTTTGGATTAAAGCGGATTAATCTGTGAACCCAGTATATTTGTTAAATCAGTCAGGGCCTAGTAGCAGCAGTTTAAGTTTAAATTTAAATTTAAAACACAGAAGAGAGCTTTCTGGTTAGATTTCATACCCATCAGAGAGCTTGTAGTTTGAATTTAATACTCACTCAGGGCCAAGTATCAGCAAAGTACTTTTAGTTTAAATTTAAAACACAGAAGAGAGCTTTCTGGTTAAATTTAGAACCCAGCAGAGAGCTTCTAGGTTAAATTTCATAATAAGTCAGAGCCTAGCAGCAGCAAAGAGCTTTAATTTAAATCATATCATAATATAAATTAGCATAAAAGGCAAAACAGGGTCAGTATTCTTTGAGCAACAAATAAAGTCTTCTAAAGACCTTTACAAAGAGGCCCTCTACCTAGGGGGCAAGAGACCTGTGAAACATTTTCAATAGGTGTTAACACCAGGTGACAGGTCAAAAGGCCACTTTGAAAGACTCCTTCTATCCAAGCAAGGACTGTTAATCACACAGGAAGTTGGTCACAGCTTACCTCAGCAGCACAGCCATAAATAGTTCATCCAGAGTTCTGTGATTCTCAGTCTTGAAGGACTAAAAAAGGGGACTGCTACTTCTGGAGAGAGATCTGCAATTGTGAGTATATACTTCTGGGAATTTTTCTGAAGGGACTTCTTTGGATTAAAGCTGATTGATCTGTGAAGTTTCTCCAGGGCCATGTGCCCATGAGGGAAGGGTTAGGACAGCCGTTATAGTTGGTGATTCGATCATTAGGCATTTAGATAGCTGGGTGGCTGGTGGACATGAGGATCGCCTGGTAACATGCCTGCCTGGTGCGAAGGTAGTAGACCTCACAGGCCACCTAGATAAGGTCTTAGATAGTGCTGGGGAGGAGTCTGCTGTCTTAGTACATGTCGGTACCAATGACCTAGGAAAATGTGGTAGGGAGGTTCTGGAGGCTAAATTTAGGCTTTTAGGTAGGAAGTTGAAATCCAGAACTTCCAGGGTAGCATTCTCCGAAATGCTTCCTGTTCCACACGCAGGACTCAAAAGGCAGGCAGAGCTCCAGAGTCTCAATGCATTGATGAGACGATGGTGCAAGGATAAGGGGTTTGGATTTTTTAGGAACTGGGGAACATTCTGGGGAAAGGAGGGGCTCTTCCGAAGGGATGGGCTTCACCTTAACCGGGATGGAACCAGGCTGCTGGCATTAACCTTTAAAAAGGAGATAGAGCAGCTTTTAAACTAGATAATAGGGAAAAGCTGACAGTCACACAAGAGCGCATGATTCGGAAGAATGTATTCTTGAAGGATACTACCAAAAGCAGAGAGGTTCCAAAAAAGAGTAAAGTAGCCCAAATGCCCTCGAGTATGGAGCAGACAGAGCTTAAAGATCCCAAATTACCCATGTCTACCAATAGCCAAATTGGGGAGGAGTAGCCTAGTGGTTGGGGCAAGGTACTTCAGGCCGGAAGGTCGGTGGTTCAAATCCCACTAGAGGACAGCAACCTTGGGCCGGAAGAACTGGGGTTTCTAGTCCCACAGATGCTCCTTGTGGCCTTGGGCAAGCCACTTAACCCTCCATTGCCCATGTTCCCTGTAAGTATTAGTGTATGTGTCTCATATACCCGCGTGTTAAATGTATACCCCAATTGTGTTGTGACCGCTTTGATTGAAGGATATGGCGGTATACAAAACTGTCTAAATAAATAAAATAAATAAATAAAATAAATTAATACGAATAAAATAAAGTCTCTAAAATGCTTGCATGAAAATGCTAGAAGTCTAAAAAATAAGATGGGAGAGTTTGAATATATAGCACTAAATGAGAGGTTAGATATGATTGGAATCTCAAAGACATGGTGGAAGGACGACAGCCAGTGGGACACTGTGATACCTGGGTACAAACTATATCATAATGATAGAGCTGATCAAATTGGTGGAGGGGTTGCGCTCTATGTTAGAGAGGGCATTGAGTCAGAAAGGATTAAAGTTTTGCAGGAAACAAAATTTGCTGTAGAATCTCTATGGATTGAAATTCCATGTAAAAAGGGGAAGGCGATGGCAGTGGGGGTGTACTATCGACCACCTGGCCAGAATGAACAAATGGATGATGAAATGCTCAAAGAAATCAAGGAAGCTAACAAACGTTACAGCACAATAATAATAATGGGTGATTTCAATTACCCAGGTATCGACTGGGTCAGTGTCACGGCAGGACATGCTAGGGAGATAAAGTTCCTAGATGAAATAAATGACTTCTTCTTGGAGCAGCTGGTTCATGAACCGACCAGAGGGGAAGCCATATTGGACCTAGTTCTTAGTGGAACACCAGATCTGGTGCAAGAGATAAGGTTGTTGGGGCCACTTGGCAATAGTGATCATAGCATGATCACGTTTGATCTAATTAATGGAGGAGGGATGGTACGGAAATCCACAGTACTACCTTTTAACTTTCGAAAGGGAGACTATGATAAAATGAGGAAAATAGTTAAGAAAAAACTAAAAGGAGCAGTTGCAAAGGTTAAAGACTTAGATCAAGCTTGGGTGGTGTTGAAAAATACTATCTTGGAAGCCCAGATCAGCTGTATTCCACACTTTAAGAAAAGTGGAAGGAAGTCCAAAAAACTGCCAGCATGGTTTAAAGGTGAGATCGGAAAGGCGGCTGTTGCCAAAAAAGCATCTTTCAGGAAATGGAAAAAAGAGCCAAACGAGGAAACCTGGAAACAGCACAAGCACTGGCAAGTTAAATACAAAGCATTGATAAGGCAGGCAAAGGGAGAATTTGAGAAGAAGCTTGCTGCGGAAGCAAAAATGCCTAATAAAGACTTTTTCAAGTACATTCATAGCAAAAAAAACCTGTGAAAGAGTCAGTTGGTCCATTAGATGATGGAGGGGTTAAAGGGACACTAAGGGGCTTGTTTACAAAGCCGCGGTAGCGGTTTCCAATCGTTATCAGAGCTGTGGCCCCATTGATTAAAATAGGGCCACGACTCCGATAACGATCGGAAACCGCTACCGCGGCTTTGTAAACAAGCCCCTAAGAGGTGACAAGGCGATAGCGGAGAGACTGAATGAATTCTTTGCTTCGGTCTTTACTGAGGAAGATGTAGGAATGTTACCCATGACTGAAGTGATATTTAAAGGTGTGGAAGAATTGAAGGAAATATCGATACATCGGGAATATATATTACAACTATTAGATAAACTGAAGAGTAGCTAATCACCTGGGCCGGATGATATACATCCAAAGGTGTTGAAAGAACTGAAATATGAGATTGTAGACCTGCTATTAGTAATCTGTGAACTATCATTAAAATCATCTGTAATACCTGAAGATTGGAGGATGGCGAACGTAACACCAATTTTTAAAAAGGGTTCCAGGTGTGATCTGGGAAACTACAGACCGGTGAGCCTGACGTCACTACCGGGAAAAATGGTAGAAACCATCATAAAGAACAGAATTACTGAACATGTAGATAGTCATGACTTAATGGGAGACAGCCAACATGGCTTTAGACAAGGAAGATCTTGTCTTACTAATTTGTTATGTTTTTTGAAGGTGTGAATAAAAAGGTAGACAAAGGTGAGTCGGTTGATATAGTGTATTTGAACTTTCAGAAAGCCTTTGACAAGGTCCCTCATCAGAGACTTTTGGCAAAACTAAAGAGTCATGGGATAGGAGGCAGTGTACTATTGTGGATCAGGAACAGGTTAAAGATAGAAAGCAGAGAGAGTAGGGCTAAATGGCCTATTTTCCCAATGGAGAAAGGTGAATAGTGGTGTACCCCAGGGATCTGTGCTGGGTCTGCTGCTTTTTGACATATTCATAAATGACCTGGAAAAGAGAATAACGAGTGAGGTTATCAAATTTGCAGATGACACAAAACTATTTAAAGTTGTTAAAACCCAAGAGGATTGTGGAAAATTACAAGAGGATCTTGATAAATTGGAAGATTGGGCATCAAAATGGCAGATGAAATTTAATGTGGACAAGTGCAAAGTTATGCACCTAGGGAAGAACAACCCAAACTATGGTTACACGATGCAAGGTTCCACATAAGGAACCACCACCCAGGAAAATGATTTAGGCGTCAGTGTGGATAACATGTTAAAACCCTTGGTCCAGTGTGCAGCGGCGGCCAAGAGAGCAAATAGAATGCTAAGTATCATAAGGAAAGGAATGGAAAATAAAACAAAGGATATTATAATGCCTCTATATCTTTCCATGGTGAGACCGCACCTTGAATATTGTGTGCAATTCTGGTTGCCGTATCTTAAAAAGGATATAGCGTTATTAGAAAAGGTTCAGAGAAGAGCCACCAAAATGGTAAAGGGGATGTAAGGATACCCCTATGAAGAAAGGCTAAAAAGGTTAGGGCTCTTTAACCTGGAAAAGAGACGGCTGAGGGGAGATATGATAGAAGTCTATAAATTAATAAACGGAGTGGAACGGGTAATCATTTATGTTATCAGGAAATAGAAAGACTAGAGAACATGAAATAAAGCTACAGGGTAAACTATTTAAGACTAATAAAAGAAAATATTTTTTCACTCAACGTGTAATCAAACTGTGAAATTTGTTACCGGAGGATGTAGTAAATGCTGTTAGTATAGCTGGGTTTAAAAAAGGTTTAGACCTGAACAGGTCGCAGAGCCCTGACCGCCGCCCCGGGTCCTCTGAGTCAGAGCGGCCTGCCAAGCTACCTCGCATGGAGCTGGAGACACCGAGGAAGGTAACGGCTGTTGTCCTCATGGACTCTCCTCCGGGAGAACCGGCATCAAGCCGGAGGCTGCAGAGCCTTCTGAGCTCAGTCTCATGTTGGCGGCCCTAGAGAGCAGCATGTCTGTCTTCATGGAGCAGCAGCGGGCGCTGATAGCCTGTCTCACCGGTCCATCCGCCCCAACCACCGGGACCTCGACGTCCCAGTCGACCCTGGGGCCGAACCGATCCTTGAGACTCTTCGGACTCTTGATCCTCAGCCAGAGTCTCCCTCAACCTCCCGCTTGGGGCTGAGGTCATCGACGCCGATGCCCTCAGTGTCAGGGCGGTCGAGATCGAAGCCCTTACGGCCGGAGCCGCTCGATTCCTCCTTGGAGGAGTCAGCATGGGAGATGGAGGATGAAGAGTATCCATACACCCATAGGACCCGGTGTATCCCATCGGACTCACCAGGTTCTGAGTCTCGGAGAATAACCCTCTCCGGAGGTTACCCGGTTCTCAGACTTCATCAGGGACATGGCCAAGGCTTTGGCATTCCCGGCGGACACCGAGGAGGAGCCTCGAGCCGAGGAGCTTGAGGCCCTCCAGTATGACTTCCCCCCCCACCCTCCCCCGCGAGAAGCCCTTACTGTTCCGGTGCCTCCAATGCTGGAACAGCTGATGCTCCGCATGTGGGAGTCCCCGGCCTCTATACCGGTTCTTAGCAAGCGGGTCTATTCCATCTATCGAGTCCGCAAGAGCCCTGGGTTCCAAAAAGCACAGCTGCCACACAACTCCATGGTTGTGGAATCGGCCATGCACAGGCTCAAGAGCCAAAAAACGCACTCCTCTGTGCCTCCTGGCCTGGAGGCCCGGAACCTGGACGCCCTCGGCAGAAAATGCTTCCAGGGCTTGATGCTGTTATGCCGTGTCCAAACTTACCAGCTGTACATGGGCATGTACCTGTGAGACCTGGCAAAGGAGATTGCCGGGTTCTCAGCTGGCCTCTCCGAGGAACCCTTGCAGTGATTCAAGGCCTTGTCCACCGGGATTCGGGAGTGCTCGAAGTTTGTCTCGAGCAGCCTATGATGGCTTCGAGGCTTCGGCCCGAGTAGCCGTGGCCGGCATCAGTGCACGCCACCAGGCCTGGCTAATGTCGTCGGATCTGGAGTCATGGGTTCAGGACAAGTTGGTCGATGTCCCCTGCCGAGGTGACAACCTTTTCAGCAAACCCATGACTGAGAAGGCTGCAGAGATCAAGTCCGAGTACTTGACCCCGACGAGGCTTTCTAAGAAGACTTCTGCCCCTTCTCAAAAAAAGAAGGGCTCGGGTAAAAAGTCCTTTTTCCTGAGGAAGGGTGCTGCTTATCACAACTACCCCACTTATCAGGCCACCCCAGCTCCCCAACAGGGGCAGCATGCCAAGGGACAGGGGCATAGCCCGTGTAAGCAGAAGACCCCCAAGCCCTAGACCCCGGCTCCCACCCAGCCTGGAGGGGGTTTTGACTCCCATGGCATAGCCTCTTTCCCAGCAGTGGTTTGGTTCTGCACAGGAGGAAGGCTGACCCTGTACGCTCACAGGTAGCCAGCCATCACCATGGATACCTGGGTACTGCAAATAATCCAAAGGGGCTATCTGCTTCACTTCAGCCAGGTGCCGCCCTCCTTTCCAGGAGAGCTTCTCAAACCCCATCTTCACAGGAATCTCCTCTTGCAGGAGTTGGCAGGTCTTTTAGAGGATCAGGTGGTGGAACCAGTGCCCCACCACCTGCAGGGACAAGGCTTCTATTCCAGGTATTTTCTCATACCAAAGAGAAAAGGAGGCCTCCGATTCATCCTCGACTTGCGAAACTTAAACAAGTTCCTAGTGAGGGAAAAGTTCAAGATGCTCTCTCTTGGAATTTTGCTGCCTTACCTCTACCAGGGAGACTGGCTATGCTCCTTAGACCTGAAGGATGCCTATACTCACATCCTCATACATCCAAACCACAGACAGTATCTGCGATTTGTAGTGGGAGGAAACCATTTCCAATACAGAGTGCTCCCCTTTGGCCTAGCCTCTGCTCCCAGAGTGTTCACAAAATGCCTAGCGGTGGTGGCGGCTTTCCTCAGAACTCAAGGGATTTTCGTCTTCCCTTACCTGGACGACTGGCTCATCGGGGGCCAGTCGCCTCAGGAGGCCCAACAGGCCACTTGCCACAGCATCTAGGCTTTATCATAAATCACGCAAAGTCTACGTTGCTCCCCACTCAAAACTTGGAGTTCATAGGAGCAAGATTAGATACCCTGCAAGCAAAGGCTTACCTGCCGGAAGACAGGGCACAAAGGCTGCTGGTGCTAGTACACCAGATCAGTCACAAGTCTCAGGTCTCAGCGAGACACTTCCTACGCCTCCTGGGCCACATGGCTTCCACAGTACATGTGACCCCAAACGCTCGCCTCCACATGAGGACAGCTCAGTGGTGCCTCAGAGATCAGTGGACACAAGCCACAGGATGACTCAGAGACAGAATCAAAGTGTCCAAGCGACTGGTGAGGTAGTTGGCGTGGTGGCTCCAGCCACCCAGCCTGCTCGAGGAAGTACCTTTTCAGCCTCCCTCGCACACACGAGTGCTAACGACAGATGCTTCCTTGCTGCGCTGGGGAGCCCATTGCCAAGGTTCATGCACTCAGGATCTGTGGTCTCCTCAGGAGACCACACTCCAAATCAACCTCCTACAGCTGCCAGCGATCCGTCTAGCTCTTCAAACCTTCTGTCATGTTCTCTCAAATCAGTCTGTCTTGGTGCAGACAGACAACCAGGTAGCAATGTTCTGTGTGAACAAAGAGGGTGCACAGGGTCACAAATCCTATGCCAAGAGACACCGGACCTCTGCTACTTTGCAGTCAGGCAGGGTATGTCTCTCAAAGCAGTTTATCTGCCTGGCCAGGAGAACTTCCTAGCAGACAAGCTGAGCAAGATTCTCCAGCCTCACGAATGGCAACTGTGTCCAGAAGTGGCCCAGTGAATCTTTTGCCACTGGGGTTGTCCATCCATCATCAAGGTACTTCAGGCCGGAAGGTCGGGGGTTCAAATCCCACTAGAGGACAGCAACCTTGGGCCGGAAGGACTGGGGTTTCTAGTCCCACAGATGCTCCTTGTGGTCTTGGGCAAGCCACTTAACCCTCCATTGCCCATGTTCCCTGTAAGTATTAGTGTATGTGTCTCATATCCCCGCGTGTTAAATGTATCCCCCAATTGTGTTGTGACCGCTTTGATTGAAGGATAAGGCGGTATACAAAACTGTCTAAATAAATAAATAAATAAATCTATATGTCCTGTAAGAATGTCCATAATCTGTATATAGTTCCCCCGGTTCTTCCAAGTTTACTACCCCTGTTCAATATAAACTCAATGTGACCTGCTGCATTGCAGTATGTTTTGTTTCAGCTGTAAACCGCACTGATTATAATAGCACAGTATATAAGAGATATAAATAAATAAATAAATCTGCCAGCCCGCAATATCATCAGCTGCCCAACTTTTGCTCCAGACAGCCACATCCTATGAGGGTGGCTGCGGATGCATTTCTGATCTCTTGGTCAGTAGACCTCCTGTATGCGTTTCCTCCCACACCTCTGGTGGCCCGAACTCTGTTCAGAATCCTTCGGGACAAGGCCTCGGTCATACTGGTAGCTCCCAGATGGCCGAGACAGCCTTTGTTTCCACTCCTCCTCCAGCTAGCAGTGGAAACCCCATGCCCGCTGGGGATGCAGCCCGACCTCCTGTCTCAGGAGAGGGGCTCCCTCTTGCACCCCAAACTCAGATCGCTCAATCTGATAGCATGGCTGCTGAAATGGTAGTACTGGCTTCCCTCCTCTTACCGAATGATGTAGAGGAAGTTCTGCTGGCCTCAAGGAAACTATCCACTCAGAAATGCTATGCCTTCAAGTGGCGTAAGCTTGAGGTGTGGTGTACCCAACACAACGAAAACCCTTTCTCTTGCCTTGTGCTAGTGGTGTTACAGTACTTGCTTCACCTATCAGAGTTGGGTCTCAAATCTAACTCTATCAGGGTCTACCTGAGTGCTTTGTCAGCAAATCACTCTCCAGTGGAAGGACAACCTCTATCGGCTCACCCATTGATGTCCAGATTCCTCAGAAGTCTAAATCTACTAAAACCCCAGTTCATCCTCCAGCGACTGAGTGGAACTTGAATGTGGTTTTGCAGAAACTTACTCACCCACCTTTTGAGCCGATGTCCAGTTGCCATCTGCGCTTCCTCTCCTGGAAAGTGCTCTTCCTGGTGGCACTCACATCTGCCAGACGTGTGAGTGAGCTGCAACTCTGGTTTCTGATAGACCGTATACACGGTTTTATAGGAAAAATGAGACGCCTGACTCAAGACTGAACACAATTTAGGATAGCTATCCAGAGGGTCGCCATTAGTCAACTCCGACTCGACGGCATTTAACAACAACATAGGAACAGGGTGGTTCTTCGCACCCACCCAAAGTTCCTTCTGAAAGTTGTCTCTTCATTCCACTTCAATCAAGAGGTGGTTCTCCCGACTTTCTTTCCCAGGCTGCATGCCAGTCAGGCAGAGGCGGTCCTGCATACCCTGGATTGCAAGAGGGCATTAGCCTTCTATCTGGAACGTACGTGGGGACATCGAAGGGCTCCTCAGCTCTTCGTCTCTTATGACCCCAGTAGGCTGGGTCTACCTGTCTCCAAGCATACGTTGTCCACCTGGGTGGCAGACTGCATTGCCTGGGCATACAGGGCAGCTGACCTACCACTGCAGGGTCGAGTCACAGCCCACCGTGTCAGGGCTAAAGCCGCGTCAGTGGCTCACCACCACTCTGTTCCATTGGCAGATATCTGCCGGGCCGCAACTTGGTCTTCAAGCCAGACTTTCGCAGCCCATTACTGCCTGGAGAGGGAGTCCCGACGGGACAATGTTTTCGTCCAGGCGGTACTCTGTAACCTGTTTGAGGTTAAGGCAACTCCTACCCTCCAACCCTCTGGTGTCAGGCTACCGTGGGGGTTGCGTTCTCAGAGGAATTCCTATTACAGCTGCTGCGGCTCTTCTAGAGGGAGCCTTTTTTCAGCTATGGGTTCTCGGTAGCCTATAGCTAGGGAGTCCCATATGTGAGGACTGACTTCCTGCTTGTTCCTGGAGAAAGCGTAGTTACTCACCTGTAACAGGTGTTCTCCAGGGACAGCAGGAATCAGTCCTCATGACCCTCCCTCCTCCCCTGGTGTTGCAGTCCTTTGATTAAATTTTATCATTTTTGCCGTCTTTTTAGCTATGTCATCTAACTGAGCAAGATGGCACCCTTGGGCGGGAAGAGGACCGCGCATGCGCGATGCAATCCCAAAGACTTTCTTTGAAAGCTGGGGAATTGCTCCGCATGAGGGCTCCTTCTGCACCAACGTCACCCATATGTGAGGACTGATTCCTGCTGTCCCTGGAGAACACCTGTTGCAGGTGAGTAACTATGCTTTTTCACTCAGCAAGTAATCAAACTCTGGAATTCGTTACCGGAAGATGTAGTAAAAGCTGTTGCTGGGTTTAAAGAAAGGTTGGACAAGTTCCTGGAGAAAAATCATTATTAAAGAGGACCAGGGAAATCTACTGTTTACCCAAGGATAAGCATTGTGGAATCTCTTTACCTTTTGGGGAACCTGACAGTTACTTGTAACCTGGATTGGTCACTGTTGGAAACAGGATTCTGGGCTTGATAGATCTTAGTCTTACCCAGTATGGCATTTCTTATGTTATAGTGTAATGTCTGAATGGGTATTTTTAGATGTGCAAATCACCGATAGAGCTTCAAAAATGACCCCTTTAACAAGTCAAACCAATGCAGAAGATTGTAAAAGTATGTGACAAAGGTTGCAAACCTTGCAAAGTAATACTGAGAAAATTACACTTCCAAATAAACTTTCAACCTTCTGTCTCCCAAATGAACTTTGCAACTGTCCCTTTTCTCTTTTTCTTGTGAAACATATAATGACGCCTTAAATTCTCTGATTAGTCATCAGACTTGTCTAGGAATGTCAGTGCTGGCTGTGTTCTCCCTGATACATATTGTTCTTCCATACGCCCTGCCCACAGTAGACTCTTATAGACAGCCTGCCTCCAGCCGTACTAAACCACATATCAGAGAACAACAGTAGTTTACTGTGTATGAACTGAAGAATCTCACCCCCGAGATCTGATACGCTTCAAGCTTTACATCTTTCAGTGTAAGAAAGAGACCGAGGAAGCGCAGTTGTCAGTGTGGGCCTGCACGTTTATTTATTTATTTATTTATTTAGTATACATTTGTTACCAGTTTATTTATTTATTTAGTATACACACGTTACCAGTGATTTCTTGGATCACCACATGCACATCCAGAATCGCACCAGCGACTCAGCCAGATCACTGGCTAAAAGCTGTTTCTTACATTTTTGTAAACATTAACACATGCTGTCTTGGCATGTGAAACCTGAACCTTACTATTGTACGTTAAAGGGGAAGCATAGTTTTGTGTTGCTGTACAGTATGTGCAAACGGCATGCTTATGGGGTGTTACAGCTTTTAAGGCAATTTGTTCTGCTAATTAATCCTGGGGGAGGAGTAACTTTATAAAATGTTTTCTGCATACGAAGCCTGTTTTATATGTAGAAAAAGGCTTTTATAAAATTGCTTGACTGCATTTATGCATTAAAATATTAACACAGAAAGTGTGCGTCTACTTTTACATGATCTGTATATAGGTGTTCCTTGGGATGTAGTTTGGGTGGAGCACATGGAGTTGCGAGCAGACACATAGGGGATTTTTTAGTACAGGGTGCTAGCTGTCAGCCCGTGTTATAGCGTGCATTGGGACATGTGTTGACAGCTAGCGTGGAGCATGGCAGTGAGGTCAGATTTTCACACTAACTGTCCATGGTGTGTTAGGGAAGCAAATGGGCAGGCTTGTGGTAGAGAGCGTGCTACAAGAGCGACTTTGCAGTTAGTGTGCCCACGCTGATTGCAAAGTGGCCAGCAAGCACGGGTGTAAATACTGCCACCTCAGTAGGTGGAGGTAAATGCATCCACATTATTTGTATGCCACATTAGGGCACACGACTCCACATTGGCCACCGGGAACATGCTTTTCACACCCCTGACCATTAACGCATAGTGTTGCGCCTAACACTTTATGTTTTTTTTGTTGCTATTGAAGCGACATATGTACCACCATAGTGCCCTGCAGGGGTTGGTTCGTTATGTCTGTTTTCTAAAAGCACATAGGCATCTATGTTGCCTTTGTAAAATAGGCTTAAATTGGATACCTTTTTGGACTTTTCACATAGGCATCCTGTTACAAAAACAGTCGCTGTATGATTTAGTGATTCCCGATGAGGAGAGTTCCAGTTTACCGATGACATCAAGTCTATGTCAGGTATCAAGTTTATTTGATACACTGCTCAGCAAATTAAATTGTCCCAGAGCTATATTCCTGACTCAACAAGAATTATTATCTAAACATACTTTTTTTCCAACTTCTTATTACCTTTTGTTTTATTTACTCCAAGTCAATACAAAAATTATGTAAGGAGGATCCAGAGGCATTATGACATCCTTTGTTTTATTCTCCATTCCTTTCCTTATAATTCCTAGCATTCTATTTGTTTTCTTGGCTGCCGCTCAAAACTGAAAAGGGGATTTCAGCTTTGTTACTTAGCTTTGCAGCTGAAAATTTATCTTAATTTAGGAGCTTAAAAGTTATGCTTATAAATTTAGACCTTTCATCATTTGCCTAGATTTTTGAGCCAAATTTATGAGCTTACTG
Organism: Ichthyophis bannanicus; assembly: GCA_033557465.1. Lineage (NCBI taxonomy): Eukaryota > Metazoa > Chordata > Amphibia > Gymnophiona > Ichthyophiidae > Ichthyophis > Ichthyophis bannanicus. The sequence continues at coordinate 1,759,902,293 of CM066032.1, read as the reverse complement.
CTGAAAATCAGTTCTAAGTTCCTAATTCCCCCCCCCCCCCCCCACACACACACACACATACAAATCAGTCTCTGATGATACCCATTTTTTAGGTGTTTAAATTTAGGAGTTTAATGATTTTTTTTTTATTTTATATTTATTAGATTTTAAACAAAACAGCAAGAAATTTAATGAAATTTTGAGTGCAGATTTAGGCACTTGGCCCTAGTAAATTTTCAGAGAGGACAATGTAGCAGCATAGATATCTTTCCACAATTTTTAATGCAAAATTGCCATATATTTGCTGATTTGAACAGATTTAAAATAATAAAGTGAATATGGCATGTGCAAAACTTTGGACACCCTTTCAGTTTATTAATTGCTACTTTAAAAAAAAAAAAAGTTGTGAATAAAGCCCCAAAAGATGATCAACTCATCAGCCCTTCATATAGGAGACAATTGCACAGTATAACATATTCTGGCCCTTCTAACCTCTCAGCTTGTGATTGTTATGTCTATTTTCAACCATGGGCACCTCCAAGCAGCTGTTTGAGCATTTGAAAATGAAGATAATTCAGTTTTACAGGGTATAGTTATAAAAAAAAATTCTAAACATACTTCGTTAGCCATTTCAGCAGTTAAATAGAAACATTATCAAAAAATTGAAGTTATGTATAATTGTTGAAGTTGAGGTAAGATCTGGAAGGCCAGAAAAATCTGATAGAACTGCCCAAAATCAGGTCAGATTTGCAAAAGAATCCATAGATCACTACAAATGACATGCTGAGATGTTTACCACAAGTAACTATCCACAGGTCCGCAGTAAAATACTGCTCAACAGTGATCTGCATGGGAGGGTTGTCAGAAAGAAACCTTTTCTACAACCTCATCATAAGTTATTGTTTAAAGTTTGTAAAAAAAAAAAAAATGGATAAGTCTGAATCTTTTAGGAACAAAAATTGAACTTTTCAGTCATAACCACACAAGGTACATATAGGGGGCCTGTTTATTAAAGTGCAGAAATGTTTTACAGTTACCATGCATTAGTTGCAAAAATTAACATTTGGTAGCTGCAAAACCTGTTTAGTAACTAGTAGGGGCCTTCCCAGTATTTGTCTATGTGTTTACTGCACTGAGCAGGCATTTATCGCTTCTTAAGCGCAGTGCCAGTAATGCAGTTCATTCCACCCTATTGGCAATGCACTAAAAGGTCATTGCTACTAAAAAGAACCCCCTGAACCCACCCAACATCTACATGAAAACCCTCCTCCTTCACTAGCTTTAAAATTCCCCCTCCCCCCGACATTGGCGTTAAAAGCCTCACACTTTCTGGGATTCCCTACTCCCGCCCTCATTATTCAGCCTTCAAATCCCTCCTCCCAGACCTCTCCTTAAGCTATTAGGGGTTTCCCTAGTGTCCGGTGGTGGGTAGGCGTTATCCCTAGAGGCTTCTACCCTATCAGCTCCCTGTTTCAAAATGGCACCTCTGAACCTTAGCATTAGTCTTGCTGTATGACCCTAGAGGTCAAGCTGCCAAATAAAGGCACACAGGTGGCAGGAAGAACAGATTCAACTAAAGGCCAACATATCCTAGTAGCCAGTGTCCCAAAGTGGGTGAAGAAATGGAAGTTAGAAAGAATATGGATATTTCAGTGAGTCAACAGTCAAAATCAATTATGAATTTGAAATGGTATTCACAGTCCCAAGACTTGAATAGAAACATAGAAAAATGATAGCAAAGACCTTGCAACTTATCCAGTCTGCCCTTATTGAAAATCCATGGAGAAATCTCAAACATGCAACGCATGCAAGGAAACAATATTAACGTTTCTTAACTAAAAGAATTTTGCAAGGAAGAGTGGGAAAAAAACACCTAAAGCAAGAATATTCAGCAATTTCTTATTCCAAATTTAATTTGAGTTAAATTGTGTTTAAATTTAATAATTTTATTAGTGGATTGATACAATAACAGCAGCTATGGATACCACTCTATCAACAATGAGCCGCTTGGCTGAAGACCAAACAAAGTTTAGGTCAACTATTCAGAGGGTTGCCAGGAGTCAACATTGACTCAACGGCACTTAACAACAATATTCCAAATTTAATTTGAGTTAAATGATATTTAAATGTAGAAATTTATAAATAGCACCACCCATAGTTCTAGGCAATTTCCAACCAGCATACATAATAAAACAAATACACATTAACAGTACAAACAGGAATATTTGCAGAGCTTTGGCACAGAATTACAGCAGTTTACACAATAAAACCTGACCCCATCATTTATGAGAGCAAGCACAGTCATAAAGCCATATCCTTGGCTCACACCATTATAGAGCCTATAAGCAACTAAGTTTTCAAACATATTCTGTCGCTGAATCATCAGGTGCATAATATGCCAGACAGCAACCCAACCAATACAAAAAATTACAGATTATAGATGTCGCGAAATAATTAATCCTTCAGCCGCTTCCTGAACCTGTGAAAAACTGTAATAGCAATCATGCATTACAATTTGCAGAAAGATATGTTTAATTTTGTACCATGCAGAGATTGTGTCAGCTTCTGTTCATTTGGGGATTCACTTAAAAATTCGATCTCACCAGTGACATCTAAACTTTTGCACACAACTGTATTCATATCATCAACTGGCCTCCAATAAAGAGACAGAGCTAGATCATAAAATAAAGTAGTAGTTAAATCACATGCAAATTGTGAGAAATGGCAGGAGGACCTTGCGAGGCTGGAAGACTGAGTATCAAAATGGTAGATGAATTTTAATATGGACAAGTGCAAAGTAATGCGCATAAGGAAGAATAATCTGAATTTATAGTTACATGATATTATGTTCCAAATTAGAAGTCAGCGCCCAGGAAAAGGTTCTAAATATCATTGTGGATGATGCATTGAAATCTTCTGCTCAATGTGTGGCAGCAGCCAAAAAGCATAGTGATAGGAATTACTATCAAAGGAATAGAGTATGAAACAAAAATAGTATCATAATGCCTCTGAATTGCTTCATGGTACTGTGTGTGATTCTGATTCAGTAGTAATAGTAGTAGTAGTAGTGGTTGCCTCATCTCAAAAAAGATATAGCAGCATTAAAAAAGGTACAGAGAACGATGCCAATAAAACCATCAGCAATAGAGCCTTTACCTACCTGCCCCATCCATTTGGAATGCATTACCAGACAAGCAATCAAAGACCTCTATTCATTCCGGAAAGAACTCAGAACACATCTATTTGTGGAATACTATGGCTCCTCCACCAGCAACCATCAACCTCAAGCATCCCATGTCCCTTAACAACCTCTACCCACCCCCATCTCCCTCCCACGCTCCAATACGTATTCAATATAACATCTGTTTATTGTACATAGTTATGTTAATTGTTTATCACATTTGCCTTGTAAATAAGTTTCTCCAGGAACAAGCAGGAAGTCCGCCCTCACTTATGGGAGATGTCGGCACTGACGGAGCCCGCGTGGAGAAATTCCCCAGCTTTCAAAGAAAGCCTTTGGGATTGCTACCACGCATGCGTGGTCCTCTTCCCGCCCAAGGGTGCCATCTTGCTCATTCTCCCTTTTTCTGCGGAGCCCTTCAGACGCACCTCCTTGTGCCTCGGAAAACGTTTTCATTTTCCTTGCCTTAACAGCTATATCGCTTTCTACGGTTGCACCGGTCCTCTACCCATCTTCCCCTTGCTCTCCTTTGGAGCTAGCGGGGATATCTTTTCTAAATTTTTTCTTCCCGGGCTTCACACCCTTTTTTCTCTCAAACTGCTGGCCACTTGGGTCTTCGACCTCGCAGGGGCCGTTTTTGCCCCCATGGCCACTGGGTTTAAAAAATGCGATAGATGCTCTAGGAACATGTCGCTTACAGACACTCATGCCTGCTGGCTGTCTGGGAGCTGACCATGACCCAGAGCTCTGTTCGCTCTGTAAGAAAATGTCCTCTAAGGCCCTGCTCAGCTGTAAGCAGAGGTCCGAAGACATTTTTCGAAAGGCTGCCTCGGAGTCCCCGGTGGCACCCTCGGTCATCTCCCCTCCAGTGGGTTCTCCCCCTGCGGCACCGCGTTCCAGTTGGTATTCAGAGCAGGGGTCCCCCCAGGTGGAACGGCCAAAAAAGAAGAAGGCCTCGAAGTCTCTGTCTGGAGCCCCCGACAAGCATGAGCGCTCTCGCACCTGGTTGCTTAGCCCCATTCGGCATTCCCGAGAGTCGGACAAGGAGCAGCCTCGCAAGGTACCTTGCAGAGAAACGGAGGCGTCCAGCAAAGGCGCCCAGTCTCCTGAGGGCCGTCCCGGTGAGGACCCCTCTCCTCCTCGACGCCCGATCCGGTGACCCTTGTATCGGCATCCCAGGGCCCCATGTCCGTGTGGGAGTCCCATATGCTGGTGCTAGAACGCAGCATTTCTGTGTTCATTGCTTCCCAGCAGGTGCTCATGGCCAGCTTTGCTGACTTGTGCTCGGAGACCGCGGATCCCTCTCGTGGGACACCCAAGTCGGTCCAGGAAACCCTCGAGAGCCACGGCCCTCGTGAGGGTCCTCAACGTCAGGCTCGCTCACTCTCCCATTCTTCGAGGACGAGGTCGTCCAGGGCTTCCGGCTCCAGGCCGCCGGCCATCGGACAGGGCGAACTGCCTGGCTCAGATCCCTCAACCGATTTCTCGGACTGGGAGTCTGATGGGGACACAACCCCGGAGACCCGCACCTACCGGGACCTTCCATCAGAACCCTCGCCGCCTGATCTCCAGCAGGCATACACCACCCGAGGACACCTCCATTTTGATGTTTATTCAAGTCATGGCTCGGGTACTCAACCTGGTCACCCAGACCGAGGAAGACCCCGTGCTGAAGAACTCGATATTCTTCAGTACGAGGCCCCTCCCAGGGAATCCCTCACCATGCCAGTGCCGCCGATCCTCTCCCGGCTGTTGTTCCGCATGTGGGAGGACCTGGCCTCAGTCCCCATTGTGAGCAAGCGCCTTGAAACAAAGTACAAGGTACAATGCAGGCCAGCCTTCCGTAAGACTCAACTTCCACACACCTTGATGGTAGTGGAATTAGCCATGAGGAAGCAGAAAAGCCCAAAGTCTCGCTCCTTGGTTCCTCCAGGTCGAGAGTCCAGAGCCCTTGATGCCCTGGGCCGCAAGGCCTATCAAGGTTCCATGCTGTCCTGTCACATCTAGACATACCTCCGCGACTTGGCAACAGAACTTGGAGGCTTCTCCGCGGGTCTCGAGGGCGAGCCCCTTGACAGGTTCTGCATCCTGTTGAAATCAGTGGCAGATTGCTCCAAGTATATTTCTCGAGCTCCTATGATGGCTTCGAGACATCGGCTCGGGTGGTGGCAGCAGGCATCGGAGCCCCTGCCAGGCTTGGCTCCAATCTTCGGATATGGAGCAGTGGGTGCAGGAGAAGCTCCTGGACGTACCCTGCCTCGGCAAACAACTTTTTGTTAAGTTGATGGAGGAGAAGGCTGCGGAGACTGAGACGGAGTACATCACTAGGAACCGTTTCTCCTGCTAGACCTCGACGCTGCCCCGGAAGAAGCAGCCTGCCAAGAAGCCCTTTCCTAGGAAAGGCCTCCAGTACTGTGGCTATCCGCCATTCCCGGCTACCCCCACACCAACCACTCCAGCGCAGGGGAAGTCTGGCCAGGGACACCATAAACCAAAGGGCCTGAAGGCCCAGACGCCGGCTCCCCCACAACCCCCTCAGGGGTTTTGACTCCAGTGGCATGGCCCCTCACCCTCTGGTGGCACAGCAGCCAGTGGGGGGATGCCTGTCCTGCTTCGCCCCGGCGTGGGCACTTATCACCTCGGACACCTGGGTCCTCCGGGTCATCCGGGAGGGCTATCGCCTTCACTTCGACAGGCTCCCACCCCCTTTCTCCCCAGTGGAGCCTCCTCAACTCCCCGCACACCAGCTCTTGCTCCAGCAGGAATTACACTCCCTCCTCACCCAACGGGCAGTTGAGAAGGTCCCTTCCCACCTTCGAGGTTGGGGCTTTTATCCCCGGTACTTCCTCGTCCGGAAAAAGATGGTGGGTCTGCGGCCCATCCTCGACCTCCTCAAGCTGAACAAGTTTCTGGTGCGGGAGAAATTCAAGATGTTATCTCTTGGCGTGCTGTTGCCCTTCCTCCGGCAGAGTAAATGGCTATGCTTCTTGGATCTAAAGGACGCTTACTCCCATATCCTGATCCACCCCCAACACAGGCAGTACCTGCATTTCAGGGTGCAGGGAGAGCAATTCCAGTACAGGGTGCTCCCCTTCGGCCCCTGCATCCGCCCTATGGGTTTTCACGAAGTGCCTCGTCGTGGCCACTGCTCACCTTCGGCGCCGGGGCATTTCGGTGTTTCCCTACCTCAACGACTGGCTCATTACAGGCTTCTCTGTCGAGGAGGCTCGACAAGTGATGTCGTGCACTGTCCTTCTCTTGGAAAGTTTAGGGTTCTTGGTCAACTACCCAAAATCTCACCCCGAGCCGGCACATGCCCCTCGAATTCATCGGGGCACACCTCGATACTCGGCAGGCCATGGCCTTCCTGCCGGTGGATCGCTCCACCCACCTCCGGGCTCTGGTGGTGCGCGTCCAGAGCGCCCACCAGGTCCATGCTATGTCTCTTGGGCCACATGGCCTCGACCGTGCATGTGGTTTGTCACTCTCGCCTGCACATGCGGACGACCCAGTGGTGCCTCAGCCCCCAATGGCGTCAATACCTCAGGGACCCCTTCCCAACCTTCTACTCTCCCTATCCCTCACAGCCTGGTGGCTGAACAGGTCTCTCTAGCCTTTCTGGCCCTTCTGGAGGAGGTCAAGGAAATCCTCCTTGCCTCGAGGAAGGACTCCACTAGGCGAGCTTTTGCCTTTAAGTGGAAATGCTTCTCCATCTGGTGCTCAGAGCACCAGATCGACCCCTTCTCATGCCCGGTTCGGTGGATTCTCCAGTACCTTCTCCACCTCTAAAGGGATGGGCTGAAGTCGAACTCTGTTAGAGTTCATCTGAGTGTCATTTCGCCTAATCACCACCCTATCAAGGGAAAGCCTCTCGGGGCAACAGAACTTGGAGGCTTCTCCGCGTACCCTGCCTCGGCAAACAACTTTTTGGTAAGCCGATGGAGGAGAAGGCTGCGGAGACTGAGACAGAGTACGTCACTAGGAACCGTTTCTCCCGCTAGACCTCGACGCTGCCCCGGATGAAGCAGCCTGCCAAGAAGCCCTTCTTTCCCAGGAAAGGCCTCCCGTACTGCGCCTACCCGCCATACCCGGCTACCCCCACGCCAACCACTCCAGCGCAGGGGAAGTCTGGCCAGGGTCACCGTAAACCAAAGGGCCTGAAGGCCCAGAGGCCGGCTCCCCCACAACCCCCTCAGGGGTTTTGACTACAGTGGCATGGCCCCTCACCCTCCGGTGGCGCAGCAGCCAGTGGGGGGATGCCTGTCCTGCTTTGCCCCAGCGTGGGAGCTTATCACCTCGGACACCTGGGTCATCTGGGAGGGCTATCGCCTTCACTTCGACAGGCTCCCACCCCCTTTCTCCCCGGCGGAGCCGCCTCAACTCCCCGCACACCAGCTCTTGCTGCAGCAGGAATTACACTCCCTCCTCACCCAATGGGCAGTTGAGAATGTCCCTTCCCACCTTCGAGGTCGGGGCTTTTATTCCCGGTACTTCCTCGTCCCAAAAAAGACGGAGGGTCTGCGGCCCATCCTCGACCTCCTCAAGCTGAACAGTTTCTGGTGCGGGAAAAATTCAAGATGTTATCTCTTGGTGTGCTGCTGACCTTCCTCCGGCAGTACGACTGGCTATGCTTCTTGGATCTAAAGGACGCTTACGCCCATATCCTGATCCACCCCCAACACAGGCAGTACCTGCATTTCAGGGTGCAAGGAGAGCACTTCCAGTACAGGGTGCTCACCTTCGATGTGGCCGCTGCTCACCTTTGGCGCCGAGGCATTTCGGTGTTTCCCTACCTCGACAACTGGCTCGTTACAGGCTTCTCCGTCGAGGAGGCCCGACAAGCGATGTCGCGCACTGTCGTCCTCTTGGAAAGTTTAGGGTTCTTGATCAACTACCTAAAATCTCCCCCCGAGTCGGCACAGGCCCCTCAAATTCATCGGGGGCACACCTCGATACTCGGCAGGTCATGGCCTTCTTGCCGGTGGATCGCTCCGCCCACCTCCGGGCTCTGGCGGCGCGCGTCCAGAGCGCCCACCAGGTCCATGCTATGTCTCTTGGGCCACATGGCCTCGACCATGCATGTGGTTCGTCACTCTCGCCTGCACATGTGGATGACCCAGTGGTGCCTCAGCTCCCCATGGAGTCAATACCTCGGACACTTCAGGGACCCCTTCCCAACCTTCATTTGTCCCTGAACTGGTGGCAAAACCCCGCAACCTCCTGTGAGGATCGCCATTCCAGGCCCCACAGCACGATGTGGTGCTGACCATGGATGCTTCCCTGTTAGGGTGGGGAGCCCATTGCGGGTCTCTCTGCACACAGGGGCAGTGGTCGCTGTTGGAGGCTCAATAGCAGATAAATCTGCTCGAGCTCCGAGCCATCCGGTGGGCCCTGAAGGCCTTCGAGAATGTCCTCAGCGGGAAGTCAGTTCTGGTGCAGACCAACAACCAGGTAGCGATGTTCTATATCAGCAAAGAGGGGGGCACGGGGTCGCGCTCCCTCTGCAGGGAAGCAGTCCTCATCTGCTCTTTTGCCGCCCAGTGGAGGATGTCCCTCAAGGCGATGTACCTCCTGGGTCAGGAGAATGGCCTGGCAGACAGGCTCAGCAGAATCCTTCGCCCCCACGAGTGGCGCCTTGATCCCAGAGTGGCAGGCTGGCTGTTTCTATTCTGGGGCACTCCAGCGATGGACCTCTTCAACAGCATTCAGAACACACAACTCCCTCGCTTCTGCGGCCCAGTGCCACACCCGATCATTTCTCCTGGATTGGTCCTCCAGTCTTCTCTATGCATTCCCTTTTTTGCCCTCATTGTGAGGACTCTGTTCAAGGCTCAATGGGACGGGGCATCGCTGATTCTCATGGCCCCCTCGTGGCCTCGGCAGCCTTGGTTTCCACTCCTGCTCCAGCTGTCGTCGGAGCCTCCGATCCCGCTGAGCTCTGTCAGGGACCTGCTGATGCAGGAGGAGGGTCGGGTACTACACCCGAATCTACCCTCCCTATCCCTCACAGCCTGGCGGCTGAACCGGTCTCTCTAGCCTCTCTGGCCCTTCCAGAGGAGGTTGAGGAAATCCTCCTTGCCTCGAGGAAGGACTCCACTAGGAGAGCTTTTGCCTTTAAGTGGAATGCTTCTCCATCTGGTGCTCAGAGCACTCCTTGGTGAGATCAACCCCTTCTCATGCCCGGTTTGGTGGGTTCTCCAGTACCTTTTCCACCTCTCAAGGGATGGGCTGGTCGAACTCTGTTAGAGTTCATCTGAGCGCCATTTCGGCTAATCACCACCCTATCAAGGGAAAGCCTCTCGGGGCAACCATTAGTCTCCCGTTCATGCGGGTCCTTCTGTTGTCCAAGCCACCCATCCGTCCCCCTCCGGCGGAATGGGACTTGAACGTGGTGCTCACGCAGCTCACTCGTCCGCCTTTCGAGCCGATGGTGATGTGTTCGCTCCGGCATTTGTCCTGGAAGGTGGCCTTCCTGGTGGTAGTGACCTCGGCTCACCAAGTCAGTGAGCTTCAGGTGCTAATGGCTGGCGCCCCTTACACCAGGTTTTATCAGAACAGGGTGGTCCTCCGGACCCATCCTAAATTCTTACACAAGGTCGTGTCGGCCTTTCATCTCAACCAAGAGATAGTGCTCCCGACGTTCTTCCCGAGGCCCCACGCAGATCAGGCATCGGCAACTCTCCACACCCTCGACTGCAAGCGGGCCCTCGCCTTCTACTTGCAGCATACCCAGACTCATCGCAAGTCTAACCGGCTCTTCGTGACCTACGATCTCAATAGGCTTGGACAAGCAGCCACCAAGCGCACCCTTTCTGTTTGGGTGGCGGACTGCATGACGTTCACCCATGCAAAGGCGGGCATCCCTCTGGATCGTCGAGTCACTGCACATGGAGTCTGAGCCAAAGCAGCCTCTGTGGCCTCACTGCGCTCCGTGCCCATGATGGACATCTGCCGGGCGGCAACCTGTTCTTCCACGAATACCTTCGCCTTCCACTACTGCCTGGAGAGGGAGTCCCGCTGGGACAGCGCCTTCGGCCAGGCTGTACTCTGTAATCTTTTCGGGGTATAAGCAACTCCTGCCCTCCGACCCTTCTTCATGGCTACCATGGGTTTCACGTCAAGGACTCGGGCTCCTTCTGGCTTCGTCTTCTGCTTATGGCCTCGCAGAGGCGGTTTTTTGGTTACAGGTTCGGTTCCCTTAAGTGAGGACTGACTTCCTGCTTGTTCCTGGAGAAAGCGTAGTTACCTGTAACAGGTGTTCTCCAGGGACAGCAGAAATCAGTCCTCACTACCCTCCCGCCTCCCCTGATGAGTTGCTGAGGTTTTGTCCTTCCCTTTTCATCTGCTTGGTAGGGCTCGAGCTAAGGGACCTGACTGAGCAAGATGGCACCCTTGGGTGGAAAGAGGACCACGCATGCATGGTAGCAATCCCAAAGGCTTTCTTTGAAAGCTGGGGAATTGCTCCACGCGGGCTCCGTCAGTGCTGACGTCACCCATAAGCGAGGACTGATTCCTGCTGTCCCTGGAGAACACCTGTTACAGATGAGTAACTACGCTTTTTCTGATGTTATAATGTAAAGTTCCCGTTGTGGTCTCTGTAAACCTCCACTGATCTTTGGAAGTGGCAGTATATAAATACTAATAAAGAAAATAAAGAAACGACCATAATGATAAAGGGGATGGAAAGACCCTCCTATGAGGAAAGGCCCAAGAGATTTAGAACTTTTCAGCTTGGAGTACAGAGGCCGAAGGATCATAGGTTGCATGTGTATGTGCTGCTGAGTCAATGCTGACTCCTGGTGACCCAGCAGCCCCTGGACTTTCTTGGCAAGGTGTGAATGGAGGTAGATGCCAGGCCTTTCTTCCAAGGCAGTGGAGGGTAAAGTGACTTACTGAAGAGTTCACATACTTTCTCATAAGATTACTTACTATCAATAATTTTGTTGAAAAAATGATCAAAAGTTTTCCTTCTGGTCTGAAGTTTTTATTCAGAGGTGTTATCGTTCTTATTAGGGTTTAGGTTATGATCTAATCATGTTTTGAGTATTAATTCTGCTAGGATACCGACCATCCTAAGGGGGTTCAAAATCTTTGTTTTAGCAGTGTTGGCAAACGATGCTATGCAGCCAAATTTTGAAAAGCTTGTAGTATTGAGAGAACGTTCCATTGGAGGCCTGTGAGGAGCAGCTTACTGTAGTCTAAGTGGAAGGTGATGAGGAGAAGGTACTAATGCCACTGTACAAGTCACTGATGAGGCCTCACTTGGAATATTGTGTTCAGTTTTGGAGACTGTATCTTGCAAAGGATATAAAAAGGCTGGAAGCGGTTCAGAGGAAGGTGACCAAAATGATTTGGAGCCTACATCAGAAGACTTATGAGAAGAGACTTGAAGACCTAAATATGTACACTCTGGAGGAGAAGAGGGACAGGGGAGATATGATTCAGACCTTTAAATACTTAGAGTATTAATGGACAAACAAACCTCTTCCAAAGATGGGGAAGTTGTAAAACTAGAGGGCATAACATGAATCTGCAAGGGTGTAAACTGAAAGGCAATGTCAGGAAATACTTTTTCACTGAAAAGGGTGGTGGATGCTTGGAATCCCTCCCGATGGAAGTGGTGGGGGCAAATACAGTGACAGTATTCAAAATGGCATGGGACAGACATAGCGGATCCCTTTATAGCAACAGGATAAAATCAAAATAAACATAACTCTGTCTTATATCTGAACAAATAGGAGTGACCTACATGGAGCGGTGGGTATACCCCTAAACAAAGGCATGGGGAGAGGTGACCTGCACAGAGTGGCAAGTGCACCTACTCTTGCTGCCTTGCTGGGCAGACTAGATGGACCATACTGGTCTTTATCTGCCGTCATTTACTATATGTTACCATGAGGAAGGTAGATGAGGGTTCTGATAGCATTCCTCTATACATCCAAATCTACTTTTGGGGGCGGGGCTGTAAGAGATACCCACACCTACTGTCTAAATGGCTGTTTTATGACATCTTAGGGAGTGCAGCTAAAATCCTGTAGGCCTCCACCCACCATTTCCCTCCTTTTTAACATTTTCAAAATTTGAAAAATGCTGTTAATTTTGATGTGGGCATATTTCAGTCTGTTACAGGAGCTGAATGACAATGAAGAATAAACCTCTGGGTTTGGTGGTCATTCTTGTCTTGCATGTTGTGCAAGAGAAATAAATTAAAACAATTACCTGTTCTTGCTCACGTTGTGCCACTTATCTCTTGTGGCAAAACAGGACATTAAAGGAGAAAGCCATGACTAGTCAAGCCCTCAGAGCATATGTCAGCAGTGTTTAGGGAGTTGAACAGCCTGAAGTGAGCATATTTAAATAGTAATGTGCATTCTTGCCCGTTCCTTTTTTCATCCTTCCACCCTGGGTATCAGATAAAAGCAAGCTCTTACCAACTTCTTAAAAGAAGAAAGCTCTTTAGTTGATGTTTTTACTTGGCAGATGTCAGTTGAAAGCTTTGCTTGTGGAATGTGTTGCAGTGCCAACCGCTGTTTGGTAATTTTAAACAAATGTGGCATTTGTGACATAGAAATATGGCACATGACACATTACTGATTTCCCCAGCATTCAGATCAGGTACTAATGCACTGGAGAAAAGTGTTCTTCATCTCTCCACGCTGTACGCGCGCTTCTGTGCAAGAGAGAGAAAATTATTTGGGGATAGATAACTTTATTCAGAAAAAAGGTTCCATTTACAGTTTCTGCTTCCTAACATCTTTTACACGGTGCATTGCACTGAAGAGGCATTTCTTTAATAATGTTATAAACACATTTTTCAGCATGACAGCTTAAAGTCCCTTGTAAATGGATGCAGAGTGCTCACTTCAATAAAGTCAAATGCTATCTCATAAAGTCTGATTTAAATCCTGACAGCCATGGTGGCACAGAAATTGGTACCTTGGCGCAACTCATTGTACTTCATTTATGTTGCTGCAGTGATAGATGAAAAGAATCTTAGATTTGCTTTGCACACATCTTCATCTCTTTGAGAGTTGGTGTCAAGAAGTACTTTTACAATTATTTCGACGATTTTAACTAAGGGGGAGTTACTAAAGCTCATTAACGGACTGATGCACAATTTTGGCCAAATGTCGCACGTTAAATAGCAAAATCCTACATTATTTGCCCTTAAGGCATGTTAGTTTACCGCAAGGCAAGTTCCATAACAAGGAGATGCAGAGCAACTCATGCAGATTGAATAATGTAGCTTGCATTTAACTTTGCAAGCTACATTATTCTTGGAAAAATAATGCCTGCATTGAGCTGGCATTATCTTTCCTCACCCAAAGCATTAGTCCATTAATGCCTGGCCTGTTGCTCCTAACTCATTGGCCCCTTTAAGAGTCCTGGGGAGACTGTTAAAGGGTCAATAACTTAAACACTGACTCTCCCTCACCCAACAGTCCCAGCATGATCAAGCCCCACACAGGACATTCGGAGTATGGTTGCCCTCTCTTGCACCCCTTATACCCTCCAACAGCCCCGACATGAACACATGCCTCCTCACAGTCAGTAACCCATGACCTCTCCAACCACTCCTCCAGATGTGCCAACCAAGAGGTACACACCTTTATTCACCCATTCATGCACATCAAAAGGCTCATCTTATAAGCCACGTTGTCACGTGTATTTTATGCCTGTTTTACTGTGTGTACTTAACTTTGTAAAACAGATCGTAAGTGTGAAAGTACACACATATATTAAGGCACCCTGGAGCTGGTGTAAATGTCTGTGCCTACGTTTTTACAATTACCATGCATAAATTAATGAATTTTATGCTCCCTTTACCCATGTGCACACCCACAGTGAAAATATGCTTGATGCAAACTACACACTTTCATGCTAGTCAGTGTTTTATAAGTGGTCAGTTGCACATGTAAGTTACCACTTATATGCGTAGATGACCTCTTAATGGCCTTTGATAAAATAAGGAATTGGATTTATCTTGTGTTTGTTCTCAAAAGTTCAAGTAAGTTACATTAAGGTACAATAAGTATTTTCTCGAGAGCCTACAGTCTAAGGCAGTAGAAGGTTAAATTACTTGCCTAAGATTACAATGAGCAGCAGCTGGATTCAAGCCTGACTTCTCTGGTTCTCAGCCTGCTTCTTTAACCATTGGGCTACTCCTCCACTCCGGTACCAACTAGCATACAAGTAAACATGTTGGAATGAAGGCGTGTAATATGCTGGTAGGAATAGCTGGAGTACAGTCTGGCCAGAGCACAGGTGGTGAAGTTGGCAAGTGCTCTTGACTATAAAATATCTTAATTTACGCTCATACTTGCAAATTTTATCCGTGTTCATTTACACCTGCTCTAGAGCCTGGTATACGTAAATGCCTGAAAATTCATGTCCTCTACTAGCTCAAATACCAAAATCTTTTTAAAGAGACCCTCAGATTGGGTGACAACAGTGTATCAAACACATAGCACCATCATCAGTCTCTAAAGTAGTGCAATTTATTAAATCTTACCAAAAAACATTTTATAAAACTATTTTTCCAATATTTTTTAAAGTGTATATACCAGTGATGGCTAACCTTTTTGAGCCCGAGTGCCCAAACTGCCGCACAAAACCAAAGAATTTCCTCAAAGTGCCAGCACGTCATTTGCATAAGTGGTCTTATTTGCATAAATATTTGCATAATGTTACCATACACTAACTTTTAGTAAACATGTCTCTTAATGAGCGTATGGATAAAGAAAGACTAAAAGATTTCTACATTACTATAATCCAGTGCCAACCGCCAGGCACATTAGGAACTACTACAAACGCTGCCCATTTAGAACCCATAGCAAACCCGCCGTATCCTGACAGCATTACCAGGACTCACAAAGCACCATACCCTACCTATCAAAAGGCAACACTGCAAATATTAAACCAATACATTTCAGTGAATACTGGGGAAAGAGAACAAGTGGCAACGTCAAATAGGAATTTCCTCTTGTACCAAATAAAGCGCAGATGTTAATGATGCACATTTCCCAGAGCTGACATATTCCAGTTAATAAATTCAAAATAAAGAGATATCTTTCTACCTTTTGTGCATTTTTTTTCAGTTGCAATTGGTCCAGCCATTTTCTTCTGGTTTCTTCATGTTTTCTGCTAACTCTCCATCGTCTGCTGTCCATTTGTCCTTTCTTCTCTCTTCTAGTTTTTTTTCCATTCTCTCTCTCTCTACATCTGCTTTAACATACTAATCTTTCTCCTTTTGCTCTTTCCTCATTCCTATTTCATCCACACAAATTTTACCCCTCCATCCTCAATCCCCAATTACTCTCCCAATACCTGGCCAATTGTAGATTTTTCATCCCTCCTACACAAAATATTTTTCCCCTCTCCATTTTGCTCTCCCAGCCCCATCCCATTCTAATCCTCCCCCAACATCAGCTCCCTTCTAGTTCCAGTCTCACCCAGCATCCATTCCCTTCTTCAAGCCCCCCACTTCCCCTCAGCCCATGTCCATTCCAAGCCCCGTCCCCATCAGCTATTTGCAGTTCAAGCCCCCCACTTCCCCTCAGCCCATTTCCATTCCAAGCCCCATCCCCAACAGCTATTTGCAGTTCAAGCCCCCTTCCACTCAGCCCATTTCCAGTCCTAGCAACCCCCCCAACCCATTACCAGTCCTAGCCCCCCATAGCCCAGTCCTAATCCCACCAGCCCATTTCCAGTCCTAACCTCCCCATCAGCCCACTCCCAGTCCTAATCCCCCATCACTCAATTTTTAGTTTAAGCCCCCCCAGCGCCTATCACCACTCCTAACCCCCCCCCAGCGCCCATCACCACTCCTAACCCCCCCAGCCCAGCGCCCATCACCACTCCTAACCCCCCAGCCAGCCCAGTGCCCATCACCACTCCTAACCCCCCCCCAGCCAGCCCAGTGTCCATCACCACTCCTAACCCCCCCAGCCCAGGGCCCATCACCACTCCTAACCCCCCCCCCACCCCAGCCCATCACTACTCCTAACACCCCCCAGCCCAGCCCAGCCCAGCCCATCACTACTCCTAACCCCCCCCCAGCCCAGCCCATCACCACTCCTAACCCCCCAAGCCCAGCCCAGCCCATCACCACTCCTAACCCCCCCCCAGCCCAGCCCAGCCCATCACCACTCCTAACCCCCCCTCCAGCCCATCACCACTCCTAACCCCCCAGCCCAGCCCATCACCACTCCTAAACCCCCCCCCCCCAGCCCAGCCCAGCCCAGCCCAGGG
Organism: Ichthyophis bannanicus; assembly: GCA_033557465.1. Taxonomy (NCBI): domain Eukaryota; kingdom Metazoa; phylum Chordata; class Amphibia; order Gymnophiona; family Ichthyophiidae; genus Ichthyophis; species Ichthyophis bannanicus. The sequence goes on along the minus strand of CM066032.1, from coordinate 1,759,885,882 downwards.
AAAATTAAAAAAAAAAGAAAACCTGTCTGCTGCCGCTGTCGGGGCCGCCGCGGCAGAATCGAGCGTGCCGCGGGGCCCCCCTGTACCCACCCGGCAGAGCCTGCCCTCCCCGTAGCAGCTCTCTCGTTGGAGCTGCAGGCAGACGCGCCGGCTTGCAGCGCGCGCGGGAAGAGTTCCCTCGCTGCTCTGTTAAGCCCGCGGGGGCTGATGGGAGTTCCCATCAGCCCCCGCGGGCTTAACGGAGTCGCGAAAGGGAAACTATTCCCTTCGCGCTCTGCAAGCCGGCACGTCTGACTGTAGCTCCAAAGAGAGAGCTGCTACGGGGAGGGCAGGATCTGCCGGGTACAGGGGGGCCCCGCGGCACGCTCGATTCTGCCGCGGCGGCCCCGACAGCGGCAGCAGACAGGGTTTTTTTTTTTTTTCGATTGCGGACCTTCCCGCGTGCCAGCTGCAAGGCCTTCGCGTGCCACAGCTGGCACGCGTGCCATAGGTTCGCCATCGCTGGTATATACTATAATAATCATTAAACTTAATCAACAAAACACTTATCTGCCAAAAAGAAGCATCTGACATGAATTCATGTTTCAGGCTCCAAAACAAGCCTTGCTTCAGGGGGAAAGCTTATCAAACCAGAAACAATTCTAAGCGACCTTTTACTCAAAACTTCCTTCAAGGTCACTGAGGAACAGAAAATAGAAGCAGAATTTATAGGAGAGACCAACAAACACATTGCTAATTTGAATCAGAGGGGGTGCAATCACAAGACCATTGACCATTCAGTCTCTTGACTGAGTCCATTAGGTGACACTGATTGAAGACGATAAATCCATTGTTGTTCACGGAGATTTAAAAGTTGCTCATGATTACCACCTTTCCAGGTATCTGGCACCGTGTCAGTCACTCGTCAAGTAAAGTCTTTAATATTATGAGAAATATCCAAGAAATGAGCCACCAGCGAAGCAGCAAAATTCCTGGTTCTTAATCTACTAGAAAGCTCATTCAAATATGTTTTCATCAGACATTTTGTATGGCGCACATAGACCTTCAGGCAATTACAAATGCTAACACATATTACAAAGCTTGACGTGCATGATGACTGATGCAGAGCATGAACAGACGTAGTGGTCCCCAGATGAATCCAAATTGGTCCAGAAATAATAATTGCACACCACTGGCAATTATGACAGGGCTCATGGCTACAATCTGGTTACAACTTCCCCCGAGTGGGGATTTGACAATCAGCAATATTACGACCCCGACGAAATGCTATGAGCGGGGGTCATTTAGCTCCTGGTGTATAGATAACGTTGTCCAATAGGCACAAATTAGTTGAGTAATCGTCCCAATCCCATTCATGTAGGGACGTACACACACCAGTCTTTCACATTCTGAATGTTGTCTGTATAACAATAAATTATCATGATGCACATTTTTAGCGTGATAAAACACCTTAGAAATGACCAGATTCTGAGTAACCACACTGCTGAAGGCGTAGCTGCAATTCCTTAGCTTTTTCAGGAAACTGTGCAGTGATTGAACAAATTCATTTTAACCGCAGAAATTGCCTTATGGGTAAATTCCTTTTCAAATAGGATGAAAACTTTGAAAACGTTATAGGTTGTTTCGCTAAAGAGTGGTATGAAGACCTTGTTCCAATTTCATAATAAGGATGTCCAGAAACTCAATGCTCATCAAAGACAACTTCATTGAAAATTTAAAATTGACATTTATTTATTTATTTATTTTATTTAACATATACCGCCCCTTCCAGAGATCAGGGGCGGTTCACATCGAACAAAAATCAATATACTTCTGTATATTTTACATGGAACTTGTGTTAACTATGTACACGTTTAGTTACATTGAACATGTTTTGAACATTAACTAGAATAACACTATTCAAACTATGTACAGGTCATCACAACATAATTGAGTTACCGGTATTATTTACAATAGAGATATAGCCATTTGTTTGTGTAAATTTTTGTCTGTAGGGTAAGGCAGAGTAGAGTAAGTGTCTTTCTTATGTTTAATCATTTGTTCTGTCTTGAGAACTGTGAATGTGTTTCTGTGATTGTATCGGAGAGGTTTTTTGTTGGTAGGGGATCTCAAAGTGTTTTGTGAAAAGGTATGTTTTTAGTTCTTTTTTGAATTGGTGAAGGTCTTTTATTTTGCGGAGGGTTAATGGGATTTCGTTCCAGAGGGTAGGGGCAGCAAAGGAGAAGGCTCTATCACTTGTCGTTGCTCTGGTCCTTCTGAAATTAGTTTTTATGTTGAGGGAGTGGGTTGCGTTCTGTCTTCGTGTTCTAGTTTCTGATGGGGTTTGTAATAGGGTAGATAGTTGGGAGGGAGAGATGTTATTGAGGAGTTTAAAGGTAGTAAGGAGGATTTTATATTTTATTCGGCTGCTTATGGGGAGCCAATGAAGATCTAGTAGTATTGGGGTCACGTGGTCTGTTAGCTTAGCTTTTGTGACCATCTTGGCACATATGTTTTGTGCTCTTTGGAGGAGGTATATGCTTTTTAGTGGTAGGCCATTTAGAATGCTATTACAGTAGTCAAAGTGGGGGGTGATGAGGGAGTTGACCACTGATCTAAAGTCATGTGTTGAGTAGGGGTCTCAGGTGTTGTATTGTCTTGAGTTTATAGAATATCGTTTTTACTGTATGTTTTATGTGTGGGATCATGGTGAGTGAATGGTCCAGAATTATTCCAAGGTATTTTACCTCCTTTTTAATAGGTATTGGTGTATTATTTATTGTGATTGTGGTAGGATAGTTGTGGTCCATGTCAGGTTTTCTCGTTATGAACATTGCTTCAGTCTTTTTGAGATTGATGCTTAGATGGTTGTTTTCAAGCCATATGGTGGTCTCATTCATGCATTGGAGTAGTCTATCGTATTTGGGGTTGTTGGTGTTTATGGGGATGGCGAGCATGATATCGTCCGCGTATATGAAATGGTTAATTTCATACTTCTTGAATATGTCTGTAATTGGTTGGAGGTATAAATTGAAGAGGAGGGCAGAGAGTGCCGATCCCTGAGGGATACCCTGGCCTTGAGGGAAGGTTTCTGATGTTTCTTTGCCTAATTGTATCTGTATGAGTCTGTTTGAAATGTATGATTTGAACCATTCAAGGACGGTTCCTCCTATTTTTAGGTTTTCAAGTCTGTTGATGAGTGTTTTGTGATTAATGCTGTCAAATGCAGCAGATAGGTCTATGAAGAGGACTGAATTAATCCAGTCATTAAATTCCTGAAGCATTTGCAATGAACCTGACCATAGCAGAAATATGTCATCTAAAAATCTATACCAAAACCTAATGTGTTCATAACAGACCAATTTGTAGACATGACATTCTTCAAATGAGTTCTTATTCCTAGGAACACTGCACTAAGAGCTGTTAATTACACACCTGATAAAATGCTCTCAGCAAACCAACTTATTGTTCCTTACAGAAGGATATTCTTATAGCTAATCTAATTATCAACTTCAATAACATCACAACTACTCTACTACATAAAGATTTAAAGGATACTACAAAGGAACCTGGTAGGCTAGAGTCAAATTTCTATAATTGAAAAATTAAAAAGAGGAGCAAACGACCTTAGTATGAGAGAACATCCCTCAGCTAAGTCTACAATGTAAAAGATGGAGTAGAGTAAACTGTTCTTAAGGTGAAATGGGTGAAAGCTGTTATACAGTAACAGCATATTTTGATTGGTTTAGAGTAAAATGTAGTAGAAAAGGTATCCCAAGTCTTTTGCACTTGAACATCAAGAAAGTGCACTGTAGATTCATAGAAACATAGAAATATGACGACAGAAAAAGACCACATGGCCTATCTAGTCTGTCCTTCCATAACAACTACAACAGTCCCCTTTTTACCTTTAGAGATCCTCTGTGTTTGTCCCATGCTTTTTTGTATTCAGTTACTGTCCTCATCTCTACCACCTCCACTGGGAGACTATTCCACGGATCCACTACTCTTTCCGTAAAGAAATATTTCCGCATATCACTCCTGAATCTATCTCCCTTCACCCTCATCCCATGTCCCCTCAGAGGCTCTCTCCCTGAACATTTATGCCACGGAGGTATTTAAACATCTCAATCATATCACCTCTATCCCGCCTTTCCTCTAAGGTGTACATATTAAGATCCTTCAGTCTGTCCTCATATGCTTTATAATGAAGACCACTAATCATTTTAGTAGCCACCCTCTGCACCGACTCCATCCTGTTCACATCCTTTTGAAGGCGCGGTCTCCAGAATTGCACACTATACTCCAAATGAGGTCGCACCAAAGACTTATACAGAGGCATTATCACCTCCTTTTTTCTGCTAGCCATTCTTCTCCGTATGTACTCAAGCATCCTTCTAGCTTTTGCCATCGCCTTTTCTACCTGTTGAGCTACTTTAAGATCATCAGACACAAACACACCTAGGTCCCGCTCTTCTTTAGTGGACAAAAGTACTTCACCCCCTATACTATATTGCTCCCTTGGATTGCTGCAGCCCAAATGCATGACCTTACATTTTTTAACATTAAATCCCAGCTGCCAAATTCTAGACCATTCTTCAAGCTTAGCTAGATCCCTCCTCATGTTATCTACCCCTTCCTGTGTGTCTACTCTATTGCAGATTTTGGTATCATCCGCAAAGAGGCAAACCTTACCTGAAAGCCCTTCCGCTATATCACTAATAAAGATGTTAAAAAGAATCGGACCAAGGACAGATCCCTGGGGCACACCACTGATAACATCCTTCTCCTCAGAGTGAGCTCCATTTACTTGTACTCTTTGTCGCCTCCCACCCAACCAATTTCTAACCCAAGCAGTAACTTTAGGGTCCATCCCTAGGGTGCTCAGTTTGTTTATAAGTCGCCTGTGAGGAACAGTGTCAAAGGCTTTACTGAAATCTAAATACACCACATCTAGGGCTCTCCCTCGGTCCAACTCCCTGGTCACCCAGTCAAAGAAATCAATCAAATTTGTCTGACAAGACCTGCCTCTGGTGAATCCATGCTGCCTCGGATCCTGTAATCCGCAGGACTCCAGAAACCTCACTATTTTCTCTTTCAGCAGCGTTTCCAATAATTTACTCACCACCAAAGTTAAACTAACCGGCCTGTAGTTTTCAACCACATCCTTACTTCCGCTTTTGTGTAAAGGCACCACATGAGCCTCTCTCCAGTCCTTTGGCACCACTCCCGACTCCAACGAGGCATTGAAAAGGTCAGTCAGTGGAGCTGCTAGAACGTCCCCAAGTTCCCTCAGTATTCTCGGGTGTATCCCATCCGGTCCCATCGCTTTGTCTACTTTTAAGTTGTTCATGACAAACCTTCTCAAATTTAATATTCTGATTACAGGTATTTAAATATTCAAAGTAGTTAGATGATGATGCATCCCACTCCACAAAAGAAAAATATCATTAATATATCTGCACCATTACTAGGGTAGCGAGCGAAGGGGCCACCGTCACCCCCATTCCTATTCCATGATACTGTAGGGTTCTTTAAAAGTTTTTTGTTATTTGTGCTAGTAGAGTGCTATTTGTATTTTTTTCTGATTATTGTTTTAAAACTACTCTTATAAGATATTTTTGATTATTAAATTCATGTGCTGACATCATCTCTGCCACTAAAAGGACAAGTTGTCATTTACTTGTCTTTATGAAATAGGCATAAACTAGATACGTTTTGGCTGTACCTCCATATGTACATCATAGTGTTATATGCCATGTCTGTCTATTGCTTCAATGGACGAAAGGCTTCAGTGAGCTTACATTTTCACTGTAGAAAGTATTTTTGTGGTTAATATTTAAATTTAGTAAACTTGTAGGGCCCGTGTAAATGCCTTAACAGGGAATTTTCAAAGGCACCTATATGGATAGTGCCTTCGAAAATTCCCTGGTTTGACCCTTATGCACTCCAGTGCTATGCGGTTAGCATCGGGGCGTGTTGGGGCAATCTCCAGGAATAAGCAAGAATGTAGTCTTCACATATGGGTATCGTCGGTACCGACGGAGCCTGCGCGTGAATGCTCCCCAGCGTCCCATTAGAAAACTTTTGGGAGCATCCCACAGCACCTGCGTGCTGCAGTCCCGCCTTTCCCAACTGCCTCTCTCCAGTTCTTCGTTTTCCGCGGAGCCAGCAGGTCATCGTTCCTGTCACCGCAGAAACTATTTTCCTTATTCCTTCTTTTTTGTGGTCCTGTCTGCCTTCCACGACGCTATACCAGTACCGCCGGTTCTCTTTTCTCCTCTTCTTTTGTTTTAAAAAAAAATATATATATATATATATATATTCTATTTTTTTCCAAACTTTTCTTCCCAGGTGCACGCACCATTTTGGGCCTTTGGCATTGTTCCCTTGGAGAGGGAGTTATCTACTATTTTCCATACGACTGGTGTTAGTTCCTTTTTCGTTGCTTTGATCCAGGCTACTGGGCAGGGATCTGCAATCCTATAACAGACCTAATTATAGCAGCTGTTATTTTATATCAAATCCTGAATGAGGTCTATGCCTAGTCAGCGGTCACCCATGGCACTGATAATACTCCAATACTCCAAAATCCTTAACCTCTCCACTTTTATCTCAACAGGAATTCCAATGCTGAAAATTGTGTTTGCGGGTTATGAGCATCTCTCTCTAATCTCGGTTCCTTTACTCATCTATCACCCAGCTCAGATTCTTCTGGGAGGCCTCTTAGTACCAACCATAAAGTCTTGGATGATTTCCAGACAGAAGGTAAGCACTACAGCAATGCACCATAGAGTAAATTACTAAGATGAGATATGCATATAGCTTACTTGTTATGACTAGGCATGTCTTTGCACCAAACCTTTTCAGTTCTTGTCACTTACTGGCAACAGATGAGCAAAACAAGACGAGTTCTGTGTATATTATGATTTATTATGTTAGAAAAATAGCAGTTACACATATTATTAGGAAATACAAAAATGAGGAGAGAATGGTTTGTCACAGCACTGATAGCAAATTCTTATGTAAACAGCTAATGAAACCTATGTTTTTGAGAATTGCTTTTATTTTGGATTCTAATTAATTTGAAAATCTTAATAAAAAGCCTGTTTAAAGGGCCCAGCAGGAGCTTATTGCTCTACCAAAGGGGAACATGATCCTTCTAGTGTATGCGAGCCTGCACATTAAACAGATGAAAAGGTCAGACAACGATAAGGATTTGAGGGTTTATTTTTATTAAATTGCTAGCTCTCTGGGAGCTCTTAAAAGGGTTTTGGTATATTTTTAAAGCAAAGTTACATTCTTTGTGGTGTTTTAGTAGAACTATTTTCTTTGCTGGACTAGGTTTTAAACTCTAGTAACCTTTTCAGCTTTTGTGAAACTGCTGACACCTAATCAGGAGTTAGAGGGCCTGATTACCTGAGAGCAGCTGAGGCCTGCATAAAAAGCTTCAGAGCTCTGCCCTGTTGAGGCATTCCTAACAGGGGCTCTACAGGTAAAACAACGGTAAGGATTTGAGGGTTTATTTTTATTAAATTGCTAGCTCTCTGACTGGGAACTCTTAAAAGCGTTTTGGTATATTTTTAAAGCAAAGTTACATTCTTTGTGGTGTTTTAGTAGAACTATTTTCTTTGCTGGACTAGGTTTTAAGCTCTAGTAACCTTTTCAGCTTTTGTGAAACTGCTTACACCTAATCAGGTGTTAGTTCCCTCCCTACCCACCCCAACTCCCACCCCCCCTAGTGGGCAGTCTTGCTCTATAGGGCACCTCCCCATTTAACAAAGCACAGGGACTTGGAACAGCACATTTTGAATATAATTAAGGATATTTAACTGCTGTTTCTCTGAAAGGACAGCTGGGAAACCAGCTGGTACTTTGGTAGATCTCTTTCTTTGCTTTAACAGATACCTAAGCTCCACGAACAGAACAATGGCTGGGAAAAATCGTATCGCTAGAGCTGTTGCCCCCATTACAGCTTCTGCCTCTGTCCAGACAGAGGTCCCAATGCCAGTTGAAGGACCGGTTCCATGTGCAGGGTGCCTGCATGCTGAAGCTCTGAGGAAACATGTGGAGGAACTCAGAAGGTGGCGAGGCTGAGGAGCATTCAAGACGATGAGAAGTACATTGATGAGATGCTTCTTGCAGCAACCAACCTCTACAGCAGAGGAGAAGATGGGTGCCAACAGAATGACGAAGGTTGGACACAAGTCACCAAGGCCTGCAGAATCACCAATCCAACTTCTCCAACCCTTGAATTGGAGAACCATTATGCAGCCCTGGAAGTGGAGGAGGTGAAAGCATCCCTGGAAAGGGAAGAACCAGAGCTCAAGTACCCCAAAGTTGCAGAGTCAGTGACCACAAGGAAGCGAAGGGTAGTGGTGGTTGGTGACTCTCTTATGAGGGGTACTGAAGCGTCCATCTGCCGACCAGACTTGATGTCCAGAGAGGTATGCTGTCTGCCTGGTGCCAAAATCCAAGATGTTATGGAGAGTTTGCCGGGAATCATCAAGCCCACCGACTATTACCCAGTGTTGCTAATCCATGTCGGAACAAATGATACTGCCAGGTAGCCCTCTGAGTGTATCAAAAATGACTTCATGGCTCTGGGACAGAGGGTGAAGCAGTTAGGTGCACAGGTGGTGTTCTCTTCAATCCTCCCTGTTGAGGGTAAAGGCCAAGGCAGAGAGGCTCGCATCCTGGAGATGAATGCATGGCTGCGTGGATGTTGTCATCGAGAGCATTTTGGTTTCCTAGACCATGGGATGCTGTTCGAAGGGTTGCAGAGCAGAGATGACATCCATCTGTCCAAGAAAGGTTGACACGTCTTCAGTAGTAGACTGGCTAATCTACTGAAGAGGGCTTTAAACGAGATTTGTTGGGGATGGGTGAAGAAAGCCCCCAGGTAAGTGATACATTAAATACCTTTATGGAAATGGGTAACGGGTAACATATGGAAAGCAGTGTGTATAAACGCCCGTAGCATAGGAAATAAGATCCCTGATGTTGAAGCTTTGGTGGGAGTGGCCGACTTGGATTTAGTGGCAGTTACAGAAACATGGTTCGCGGAAATCCATAAGATCATAAGATATGCCATACTGGGTCAGACCAAGGTCCATCAAGCCCAGTATTCTGTTTCCAACAGTGGCCAATCTAGGTCATATGTACCTAGCAGTTTCCCCAAGAGACACAAGTTCCCCAATGCTTGTACTGGGTCAAGCATTGATATCTTCGGTCACTTCTTAATAATGGTTTATGGACCTTTCCTCCAGGAACTAGTCCAAACCTTTTTTAAACCCAGCTACACTAACAGCCTTTACTACATCCTCCGGTAACAAATTCCAGAGTCTGATTACACGTTGAGTGAAAAAATATTTTCTTTTATTAGTCTTAAATAGTTTACCCTGTAGCTTCATTGCATGTCCCCTAGTCTCTCTATATTCTGATAGCGTAAACAATCGATCTACGTTTCCCCTTCCACTCCGTTCATTAATTTATAGACTTCTATCATATGTCCCCTCAGCCGTCTCTTTTCCAGGTTAAAGAGCCCTAACCTTTTTTGCCTTTCTTCATAGGAGTAACCTTCCATCCCCTTTACCATTTTGGTGGCTCTTCTCTGAACCTTTTCTAAAATCGCTATATCCTTTTTAAGATACGGCGACCAGAATTGCACACAATATTCAAGGTGCGGTCTCACCATGGAACGATATAGAGGCATTATAATATCTTTTGTTTTATTTTCCATTCCTTTCCTTATCATACCTAGCATTCTATTTGCTCTCTTGGCCGCCGCTGCACACTGGGCTGAGGGTTTTAACATGGTATCCACAATGACGCCTAAATCTTTTTCCTGGGTGGTGCTTCCTAATGTGGAACCTTGCATCGTGTAACCATAGTGTGGGTTGTTCTTCCCTAGGTGCATAACCTTGCACTTGTCCACATTAAATTTCATCTGCCATTTTGATGCCCAACCTTCCAATTTATCAAGATCCTCTTGCAATTTTTCACAATCCTCTTGGGTTTTAACAACTTTAAATAGTTTTGTGTCATCTGCAAATTTGATAACCTCACTCGTTATTCCATTTTCGAGGTCATTTATGAATATGTCAAAAAGCAGCGGACCCAGCACAGATCCCTGGGGTACACCACTATTCACCTTTCTCCATTGGGAAAATTGGCCATTTAGCCCTACCCTCTGCTTTCTATCTTTTAACCAGTTCCTGATCCACAATAGTACACTGCCTCCTATCCCATGACTCTTTAGTTTTGCCAAAAGTCTCTGATGAGGGACCTTGTCAAAGGCTTTCTGAAAGTCCAGATACACAATATCAACCGACTCACCTTTGTCCACCTGTTTATTCACTCCTTCAAAAAAACATAACAGATTAGTAAGACAAGATCTTCCTTGTCTAAAGCCATGTTGGCTGTCTCCCATTAGATTGTGACTATCTACATGCTGAGTAATTTTATTCTTTATGATGGTTTCTACCATTTTTCCTGGTACTGACATCAGGCTCACCGGTCTGTAGTTTCCCGGATCACCCCTGGAACCCTTTTTAAAAATTGGTGTTACATTGGCGATCCTCCAATCTTCAGGTATTAGAGATGATTTTAATGATAGTTCACAGATTACTGATAGCAGGTCTGCAATCTCATATTTCAGTTCTTTCAACACCCTTGGATGTATACCATCCGGCCCAGGTGATTTGCTACTCTTCAGTTTATCTAATAGTTGTAAGACATCTTCCCGATGTATCGATATTTCCTTCAATTCTTCCGCAGCTTTAAATACCACTTCAGTCATGGGTAACATCCCTACATCTTCCTCAGTAAAGACCGAAGCAAAGAATTCATTCAGTCTCTCCGCTATCGCCTTGTCGCCTCTTAGTGCTCCTTTAAGCCCTTCATCATCTAATGGACCAACTGACTCTCTCACAGGTTTTTTGCTACGAATGTACTTGAAAAGATCTTTATTTCGCGTTTTTGCTTCCGCAGCAAGCTTCTTCTCAAATTCTCTCTTTGCCTGCCTTATCAATGCCTTGCATTTGACTTGCCAGTGCTTGTGCTGTTTCCAGGTTTCGTCGTTTGGCTCTTTTTTCCATTTCCTGAAAGATGCTTTTTTGGCAACAACAGCCTCTCTGACCTCACCTTTAAACCATGCTGGCAGTTTTTTGGACTTCCTTCCACTTTTCTTAAAGCGTGGAATACAGCTGATCTGGGCTTCCAAGATAGTATTTTTCAACAACACCCAAGCTTGATGTACATCTTTAACCTTTGCAACTGCTCCTTTTAGTTTTTTCTTAACTGTTTTCCTCATTTTGTCATAGTCTCCCTTTCAGAAGTTAAAAGGTAGTACTGTGGATTTCCTTACTATCCCTCCTCCACTAATTAGATCAAAGGTGATCATGCTATGATCACTATTGCCAAGTGGCCCCAACACCCTTATCTCTTGCACTAGATCTGGTGTTCCACTAAGGACTAGGTCTAATATGGCTTCCCCTCTGGTTGGTTCATGAACCAGCTACTCCAAGAAGCAGTCATTTATTTCATCTAGGAACTTTATCTCCCTAGCATGTCCTGACGTGACACTGACCCAGTCGATACCGGGGTAATTGAAATCACCCATTATTATTACTGCGCTGTAACTTTTGTTAGCTTCCTTGATTTCTTTGAGCATTTCATCATTCATTTGGTCATTCTGGCCAGGTGCTCGATAGTACACCCCCACTGCCATTGCCTTACCCCTTTTATATGGAATTTCAATCCATATAGATTCTACAGCACATTTTGTTTCCTGCAAAACTTTAATCCTTTCTGAGTCAATGGCCTCTATAACATAGAGCGCAACCCCTCCACCAATTTGATCAGCTCTATCATTACGATATAGTTTGTACCCAGGTATCCACAGTGTCCCACTGGTTGTCCTCCTTCCACCATGTCTCTGATATTCCAATCATATCTAACCTTTCATTTAGTGCTATATATTCTAACTCTCCCATCTTATTCTTTAGACTTCTAGCATTTGCATACAAGCATTTTAGAGAATGTATTTTATTCATGTTAATTTGGCTATTGTTAGACATGGGTAAATTGGTATCTTTAAGCTCTGTCTGCTCCATACTTGAGGGCATTTGGGCTACTTTACTCTTTTGTGGAACCCCTCTGCTTTTGGTAGTGTCCTTCAAGGATACATTCTTCCGAACCATCCGCTCTTGGGTGACTGTCGGCTTTCCCCTAATATCTAGTTTAAAAGCTGCTCTATCTCCTTTTTAAAGGTTAATGCCAGCAGCCTGGTTCCATCCGGGTTAAGGTGAAGCCCATCCCTTCGGAAGAGCCCCTCCTTTCCCCAGAATGTTCCCCAGTTCCTAACAAATCCAAAACCCTCATCTCTGCACCATTGTCTCATCCACGCATTGAGACTCCGGAGCTCTGCCTGCCTTTTGGGTCCCGCGCGTGGAACAGGAAGCATTTCGGAGAATGCTACCATGGAAGTTCTGGATTTCAACTTTCTACCTAAAAGCCTAAATTTTGCCTCCAGAACCTCCCTACCACATTTTCCTATGTCATTGGTACCGACATGTACCAAGACAGCAGACTCCTCCCCAGCAATATTTAAGACCTTATCTAGGTGGCGCGTGAGGTCCGCTACCTTCCCACCAGGCAGGCATGTTACCAGGCGTTCCTCACGTCCAACAGCCACCCAGCTATCTACATGCCTAATGATCGAATCACCAACTATAACAGCTGTCCTAACCCTTCCCTCATGGGCACATGGCCCTGGAGAAACTTTCTCGGTGCGAGAGGGTTTTACATCACCTGGAGGACAGGTCCTAGTTACAGGATCACTTCCTGCCACACCAGGGTGATGCTTTCCTGTCACGTGACCTCTCTCCTCCATGGCAACAGGGGTGCTGCCAGACTGGAGGTGGGACTTCAGGACTATATCCTTGTAGGTCTCGTCTATGTACCTCTCTGTCTGTCTTATGTTTTCCAAGTCTGCTACTTTAGCCTCTAGAGAACGGACTTGTTCCCTGAGAGCAAAGAGCTCCTTGCACCTAGTGCACACCTAAGACCTCTCACCAACTGGGAGAAAATCATACATGTGACACTCAATGCAAAAGACTGGAAAGCCCCCATCCCGCTGCTGGACTGCTGTCTGCATCTTAGTTTTAAGTTTGTGTATAGATCTTTAAGTTCTTCCTTAATAGGGGTTGCTATGGGTATTTATACCAATAAAACAGTACCTAATATATACCTTGTTTAATATACCTTGTTCACCTGAAGCTTAATTAATCTCAGGTCCTTAGGTATGACTGATTTGGGTAATGAGCTTCACCTGAAAGCACCTCCTGTCTTTTAAGATGTGTAAGTACCTATAAAGCTATGATTATCCCAGGGGTGGGTGGGTGTGGGGAGGGAGGGAGGGAAATAACACTTATTAAAAGAGGGCTGCTACACAGTACCCTGTCTTGTGCTGCTGAGGTAAGCCAAATTCTGATTTGATTTAAATTATAGCTCTTAGCTGCTGCTAGGCTGTAACTTCTTATGAAATTTAAACTACAAGCTCTCTGCTGGAAGGTAACTATACCTGGCTATACTTTATTCAGAAAGGACAGGGTAGGAAGAAGGGGAGGAGGAGTGGCACTATATTTTAAAAATGCTATTAAAGCTTTGGAATTACAGAGCTTAAAAGGGAGAGAGGAGGCATTATGGGTTAAGCTAGAAAGAGGGAAAGAGAAATCTATTTGCATTGGTGTGATATACAGACCTCCCTCACGAGGAAGGGGTGGACAGAGTGTTAATTAAAGACATACACAGCATTGCTATGAAAGGGGAAGTGCTACTGATAGGGGATTTCAATATGCCAGATGTTGATTGGCACATTCCTGCTGCAGTATCATAGAAGTAAAGAGATCCTGGATTCTCTACAGGGAGAACTATTCAAGTAATTGGTAACAGACCCCACACGTGAAGGGGCCATACTGGACATGGTGCTTACCAATGATGAAAGTGTTTCTGATGTTATCGTGGGAGATCATTTTGCATCCAGTGATCACCAGAAGGTATGGTCAGTATTAGGACTAGGGCTGCTAGAATCCATTCAAAGGTGAGGGTCTTAGACTTTAGAAAGACTAACTTTGCCAGGATGGGCCAATACTTCAGGGAGTCGTTAGCGGGATGGGAACAGCTGAGGGATGTAGAAAAACAATGGGCAAAACTGAAAGGGGATATTTTAAGGGCAAAGAAACTTTTTGTTAAAATGGTAAATAAATGTAAAAGGAAAAGGAGACCGCTATGGCTTTCGAAAGAAGTAGCTGAAAAAGTGAAGAAAAAGAGGGAGGCCTTCATGAAATACAAGAGATCACAGAGAGAGGAAGACAGGCATCTATATTTCGAAAAACCTAGAGAAGCTAGCAAAGTAGTCAGGAAAGTAAAGATTCAAAAGGAGGAGGAAATAGCCAATGCAATAAAATGGGGGATAAGACGTTTTTCAGATATGTTAGTGAGAAGAGGAAGGGCAAAAGAGGTATTAGACTCAAGGGTGACGGGGAGGAATATGTAGAAGCTGATGAGGATAAAGGGGAATTGCTTAACAAATATTTCTGTTCTGTGTTCACAGATGAAGAACCAGGAGCAGGAACTCAGAAAACACACACAAACAGGAACAGAAGCAAGGGGCATCTTGAACAATTTTCAGAAGACCTTGTGAGAAACTAGCTTAACTTAAAGTAGACAAAGCGATGGGACCGGATGGGATACACCCTAGAATACTGAGGGAACTTGGGGACGTTCTAGCAGCCGCACTGACTGACCTTTTCAATGCCTCATTGGAGTCAGGAGTGGTGCCAAAGGACTGGAGAGAGGCTCATGTGGTGCCTTTACACAAAAGCGGAAGTAAGGATGTGATTGAAAACTACAGGCCAGTTAGTTTAACTTCGGTGAAGAGTAAATTATTGGAAACGCTTCTGAAAGAGAAAATAGTGAGGTTTTTGGAGTCCAGCAGATTCCAGAATCCGAGGCAGCATGGATTCACCAGAGGTGGGTCTTGTCAGACAAATCTGATTGATTTCTTTGACTGGGTGACTAGGGAGTTGGACCGAGGGAGAGCCCTAGATGTGGTGTATTTAGATTTCAGTAAAGCCTTTGACACTGGCCCTCACAGGCGACTTATAAACTAACTGAGCACCCTAGGGATGGACCCTAAAGTTACTGCTTGGGTTAGAAATTGGTTGGGTGGGAGGCGACAAAGAGTACAGGTAAATGGAGCTCACTCTGAGGAGAAGGATGTTACCAGTGGTGTGCTCCAGGGATCGGTCCTTGGTCCGATTCTTTTTAACATCTTTGTTAGTGATATAGCGGAAGGGCTGTCGGGTAAGGTTTGCCTCTTTGCGGATGATACCAAAATCTGCAATAGAGTAGACACCCAGGAAAGTGTAGATAATATGAGGAGGGATCTAGCTAAGCTTGAAGAATGGTCTAGAATTTGGCAGCAGGGATTTAATGTTAAAAATGTAAGGTCATGCATTTGGGCTGCGGCAATCCAAGGGAGCAATATAGTATAGGGAGTGAAGTACTTTTGTCCACTAAAGAAGAGCGGGACCTAGGCGTGGTTGTGTCTGATGATCTTAAAGTAGCTAAACAGGTAGAAAAGGAGACAGCAAAAGCTAGAGGGATGCTTGGGTGCATATGGAGAGGAATGGCTAGCAGAAAAAAGGAGGTGATAATGCCTCTCTATAAGTCTTTGGTGCGACCTCATTTGGAGTATAGTGTGCAATTCTGGAGACCGCACCTTCAAAAGGATGTGAACAGGATGGAGTCGGTGCAGAGGGTGGCTACTAAAATGATTAGTGGTCTTCATTATAAAGCATATGAGGACAGACTTAAGGATCTTAATATGTACACCTTAGAGGAAAGGCGGGATAGAGGTGACATGATTGAGATGTTTAAATACTTCCATGGCATAAATGTTCAGGGAGAGAGCCTCTTTCAGTTGAAATTAAGTTCTGCTACGAGGGGACTGGGATGAGGGTGAAAGGGGATAGATTCAGGAGTGATATGCGGAAATATTTCTTTACGGAAAGAGTGGTGGATCCGTGGAATAGTCTCCCAGTGGAGTTGGTAGAGATGAGGACAGTATCTGAATTCAAAAAAGCATGGGACAAACAGAGGATCTCTAAAGGAAAAAAGGGGACTGTTGTAGTTTTTGATAAGGAAGGACAGACTAGATAGGCCATGTGGTCTTTTTCTGTCGTCTTGTTTCTATGTTTCTATGATTTTTGTGTGCTAAATTAAGTTTTTCTACACCCACGGAACATTTTGAAATAGCTGAGTTAAAAGTTTGCTAGGATAAACTGACATTCTGAATGTTTCAGAAATATTTATTTTCTAGTGAAATAATTTGAAATGCAATTTATTCCTATATTTAAAGAGCTTTTTTTTAAACTAAAGTATGTTATGCAGTTAGCACATGTTTCAGCATGCGTTAATCGCTTCTATAGGCCTGTGGTAATTGTTACCGCTCAGGCGGGGTAATTAGTGCATGCTAAAGGGGTCGCCAGGAGTCAGCACTGTCTTGATGGCACTAAAAAAAGCAAAAAAAAAAAAAATGTATGTTAGCCATGTATTGTTTAATAAATTGGGGTTTGAGGAGGTTGGAGTGCAGAATAGGCATCAACCGCACACTGCAGTCAGCGCAGATGTTAACGTACACTAATCACCAGTGTTGCAGTTAGTGCAAGTGTCCCTACTGCTACCTCAGTAGGTGGTATGAGGTAGATCTGTAGTAATTGCCAAGGTCAAAATGCATGTTAAGGGGCTTGCCTGCCTGGTAACTATTGGGCCCATGCTGACTATGCCCCTGACAATTACCACGGTGCAGTGGCACCTATTGCACATTGAGTTTGACTCATAACGTTCAATAGAGGCAAAAAAAATTACCATATCGCATATTTCATGAATATAGAAAGGAGGAAGAAGCTACCTGAGTCTGTACGTCAGGCTCCTTCTCTGCCATTTTCAAATCCATGCTAAAAGCCTACCTCTTTGAGGCTGCTTTTGGATCCTGATCCTTTGTTTTCCTTGTGCTCCTTACCGTTCCCTATTTGTACTCCTGTTCTCGGCTATTGTATTGTCTGTCTTGTTTTAGATTGTAAGCTGTAACGAGCAGGGACCGTCTTTCTACATGTATATGTACAGAGCTGCGTAAGTCTTGTAGCACTATATAAATGATTAATTGTAGTTGGAGGAGGAGGGAGAGCCTTTCCCAAAGACAGATAAGGCTGGCTCTTGTTCGTTAAGAGGACAGTGTTACTACTTTTCCTCTGCAAAGCTGAGATGTCAGAAGAAAATGGTGACAAAATGTAAGTGTTGGGGGGTATTAAGCGAACTTTGTAAAACACTTCCACGTGTTTCTGGATGTTCACTTTCTCTGTATGCACCAAGTCTCAGAATTTGCACAAGGGTAAAATACAATTTGCCCCTAAAGCAGAAGTACAGATGGAGTAAAATTAGAAGACTTTCAATTTCTGTGTTGGAAATTTACACTGAAGAATTATTTTTGTGTTCTTTTAGTTTTCGAATACTTAGTGTAGTGACGCCACGGCAAGTGGTTGGGCAAAGAAAGCCTGTATTTTAGGGGTGACTTGTATAGATTCAAACCAGTGTGTTACTGGCTTAAGCTGTTTTCTGTAGCAGTAGCTAAAATGAGTATCAGATAAAATTGTTCAGTAATAATCGTACGGTCTTCTCTTTATTTTCTTTCTTTCCAGGCACTCAAGTTAACAAAACAACCCAAAACACCGGTATAGCAGTGAAGGAGATGCCAGGGGATCTCTTTGCATTGAATGTAAATATGTACTATACTGTATACGGACACACAGGCAAGAATCTAAAAGACTCCAGTTTGTGAATGTTCCTTCGATTCATATTCTATTTTTTTAAAACAAAGATTATATACCTTTTTAAGTGCCTTGAAAATGTGTTTGGCAAAAATATTGTTCAGCAACAGCCAAGATGACCAGCTGTCACAGGAGACCACAGTTTGGACGTCATACCTGTTTTAATCGAAGAAAGAATCATCTGGAATGTTCCTTTTGTTTCTTACTGGATTTGATTGTGGTCAGCTCTAGGTTTAACATGCGGTGATCCCATGATGACTCTTGCTCGACTGGGGAGCACTTTAAGAAAGGAACAGAGAACCTCTCCAAGAAAACCCAGCTTTCTACATGGTTTCCTGTTAGTCTTCTGTGACAACCCATTTCCTCCATGGTCTGGGCATGCTTAGCCTGGAGCCAACTAAGTGGTAGAGGCTAGGAGAGCTTTAAAATTGTTGGTTGAGTTGTCATGGTTATCTAGATGTTCCTCTTTAAGGGATTCCTAAAAAAGCAACTTCTATTAATTTTTTTTTCTGATGAATCAGCTTTGTATCACTCAAATTTTTAAGAGGATTGGGCTCACAAACTGAAGCAAGTGTAGATCTGGAGAAAGATTGCTTTATTGTTGCAGGACTTTCATCAGGGAAAACACAGTTTACTAGATTTCTTCCCATGCTGTGATACTCAAAATTTCCACAAGGGTGGAATACAAATTGCTCAGTAAGCAGAAGCACACATGACATAGAACAGGAAAAACATAAGTTTCTATGGAGGCCGATTCTGTTTCCCACATGTCTGGCGACTTTGGCCGTGCCAAAACTGGACGTGCGGGAAATGGACCCAATTCTGCCACCGTGGGGCCCAGACATACCCGCGATGGCAGGATTGGGGATTTAGATGCCCAGGAACTCCCCGTATGCCGAACAGATTGGAGTACAGGGAACTGCCTGTCCAGACTTCAGAATGCCACTGTTGGTGTGAGTCATCAGT
This sequence comes from Ichthyophis bannanicus, assembly GCA_033557465.1. Taxonomy (NCBI): domain Eukaryota; kingdom Metazoa; phylum Chordata; class Amphibia; order Gymnophiona; family Ichthyophiidae; genus Ichthyophis; species Ichthyophis bannanicus. The sequence continues at coordinate 1,759,867,043 of CM066032.1, read as the reverse complement.
GGCGTCCTGGCTCCACGGCAACGAGCCATCCACAGGATGGCTCAGAATGCCATTGCAGACAACTGCCCCTGCAGTCCTCTGTCCAGCCATCCCCAGTGGCCGCTGTAGCCCAGAGTGCCTGCTGTGTCCGCTTGTGGGGGGGGTAACTTATTCCACCCTCAGGGTGAAATAAGTCAGGCTGTCAGTTGAGAGTCACAGTACATACAGAAGCCTGACCTGAATAGGCCCTGTATGTCCCAGCGGATAGCCCCACCCCCGCTCTGTCCTTGCTCTGCCCAATCATCGCCCCCTCCCGCTCATGTCCAGCTGGAAGCTCTGTGCCTGGAATTGCGTTCCGGCCCTCAGCGCAGGTTGGACATCCAACCCCGCTATTCGTGGTCCGGATTAACTCCCATTATGAAAGTTTATACCAGAGAATCTTATTTTATTTTGTTATTTTACTTTTCATGACTCCGAGTCTTTGTATATTGATGACACAGCAAGTGACTGTGTAGCAGCAGAGCGCAGACAAACCAATGATACCAGGAGTCTGTTCAGAAGGTCCAAATCATTTATTTGTGCACAAGTCTCAAGCAAGATCAAATTCAAAATGGCTGAGCAATGTTCTCTGGCAATACAACAACTTTTATAGACTTTTGCTCCATTCTAGGTATAGGAAAACATTTCATTGGTCCCGGTAACCTCCCGTACCTCCCGTACCCCTTCTATTGGTCCCGGTATTGATATGATTATCCAATTATGTTCTTTGAGTGGGCTCAGCACCTGCTCACCCCCCTTCTAGTCCCAATTACAATGGTCAGTTCACCAACTTGTTACTTTCCTATTTCCAAGGCCATTGGGCTTAGTTAGTACGTGCGGGGAAGCAGGGCTCTGTAACATTTCTGTCAGCAGTTTTAATTAAATCCCTTACAGCTGTATTCTCTTATCAGTGGCTTTTAAACATTTTTTTTCTGTATTTTTCCAACTTTCAGTTCTGCTTGTCTAAGCTAATCCAATACTTTTACTGAGTTTTAATTCTACAATAGCAGCATGTTGGGGGATGTGTAATTCCTATGGGCCTCTTCACAGGCTTCATTTACAGGTCAAGCTAATTAGGCCTGCTTGCTTATGTCAGACACTGTGGATCACAGGCCTTCACCTGCCACAACTGGACACTGAAAATCTCTGTTTTAAGGATGGCTTTTGCAGTTTCATGCCCCCGGCATTACGGGCTGGAGCTGTCATCTTTTAGTGGTAGGTAAAATGAATCCCCATATTATTAGCTATAATAGTACATTCATTTGGTAAAGGCACACAAATTGACAGTATCTTGTGGGATGGACAGGCAATTTTTAATAGCCTGCATCGTGTGCAAAGCATGTGGGCTCTTTTAGCCCAAGGACATTGCATCAGTTCATATAAGTAAACAGTCTGTGTTCTTATGAACTACTTAAAATCATCTATGTATTGCACCTTCTATTTATGCAAGCAGCTGAGCAGGGGTAATATGTTTTTAGAAATCCCATGTATACTTGCTGTTTTCCTCCCCTGTCCTAACCACATCCGTTGGCGCACCTCTCTTTCATGTTTGCATGAGCCACATAACCTACACACTTGTCGGCCACATTTTAGGAAGGGAGCTTTCAGTCAGGCTGTTTTACCCAGATAAATATCTATTCACATCCGTAAATGGCCTGGAAAACTGCTCTTTTTCATGGTCAATTTCTAGGACATGACAGCGACATGAAATTGTGGTGTAGGGAGCTCACCAGTTAAGTAATGTTCTTTGGTGCACCTCAAATGGTTCCAGTGATAAGAGAGAGCACCCTGGGTTACTCTGCCTAGAAACTATAGCATTTGTAGCAACTGCAGGTTCTCCCATTTATTCTTATGTTATAAGATACTAAGCTTCAATTACTGATCATTACCACCATGATAAAAAGACTGTAAAAATTGTTGAAATCCGTTTTCTTTTTCCCTGGAATGCCTAGTGAATATTTACAAGGTTGATATTGATATATGACCATTTTGACCATTTTAATTAGTGTACATTCAAAGTTTGGTCTTTTGCAAGCCCTCCCATTCCCTGGATATCCATTGTAGAAATCATTTTGCATTGCTTTATAACACTGTATCCTCCTACTATGAGAGGACCTAACCCCCACCTCTCCCCAATGTTAGGCAACATTTGGCTTCTTGAAAGTGAAGAGTTCCAAGGTGTACATAAGAACTGCCATACCGGCTCAGACCAAAAGTCTATCAAGCCCAGTGTCCTGTTTCCAAAGGTGGCCAGTCCAGATCACAAGTACCTGACATATCCTAAAAGTAGCCAGTTCCATGGTTCTTATCCCCAGGGATAAGCAGTGGCTTTCTTTCGGTCTGCCTTAAATTTATGGAATTTTCTCTCCAGGAATTTGTCCAAAACTTTTTAAACTCCAGGAGACCATGGTTCAATTCCTACTGGCACTCCATGTGGCCTTGGGCAAGTAACTTAACCCTCCATTGGCTCAGAAGAAAGACCTGGAAATCTACTTCCGGTCACACTGCCAAGAAACAGCACTGAATCGAAAGCACACATTGTATTGTATTGCATTTCATCAATTTGTTCTACTACATCTTTCAGGTTCACCGAGATTTGATTCAGCTCTTCTGATTCATCAGTGTGAAATACCTTATCTCCAGGAACAAGCAGAAATGTAGTCTTCACATATGGGTATCGTTGGTACCGACGGAGCCTGCGCGGGAACGTTCCCCAGTGTCCAAAAGGAAAGCCTTTGGGAGCATTCCACAGCGCATGCGTGCTGCCTTCCCGCCTCACTGCCTCTCTCACTTCAGTTCTTCGTTTTCCACGGAGCCGACAGGATGTCTCTCCTGTCACCGCAGAAAACTTTATCTTGTTTCTTGTTTTTTGTGGTCACGTCTGCCTTCATTCGACACCTATCGGTACCGCCGGTTCTCTTTTCTTATTTTCTTCTAAAAAAAAAAAAAGAATCTTCGGTGCCTCACCCCTCCTGGGGTTAGGCACCATTTTGGGCACTAGGCCCAAAAATCTCCAGATATGGAGAAGCCAACTAGTGGTTTTAAAAAAAAATGTTCAAACTGTGGTGGTACTATTTCCGTCACCGACATCCACAAATGGTGTCTTAAATGTTTAGGTCTTGAGCATTGTCCAGCGGAGTGTCTCTCCTGTAGAAAGATGACCAAAAGAGGCCTGCAGAACAGAGCTGCAAATGCCGGTTTTCTTTTCACAGTTGATACGATGTCAGTTGCATCAACGTCCTCCAGGGCTTCATCTTCCTCTCATGGATCTCAGGTAACTAAACAAAAGTCTGTAAAGACTAGCTGGTCCTTGAAGGGTAAATCTTCTGCAAAGCATCGAGATGCCAGTGGCACTACCCTCGAGGAAAGTACACCGGCAAAATTGCCCCGGCAGGAGTCTTCGGTCTCCAAAGCACAAACGGGGTCTCAGAATTTTCCAGAGGCCTCCACCTCTGCAGAACTTCTGTTGCCATGTTCTGGGGTCGTAGCCGCTTCTACCGGTACTGACCAGGCATCGGCATTAGCAATGGATAAGAGAATCCTTGCTATTGAACGCAGTCTATCGTCCCTCTTAGCTGCCTCGGTACCACTAAGACCGCTATAGACGGTTCAAATGAGCTCAGTACTGACACCGGTACCAGCTCCAGTGGCACCCACTCAGGGGGGAAGGCTTCCTCCCATGATGAGCCTCGAGAGTTTCTCCGGCATCAAAGGGTTGGAACCGAAACGCCACGGTGCCGATATTCATCGGTACCAGCGTCGATCGATGCAAAGCTCCGATGAGTCTTACGATTCTGATGACTCTACCGATACAAGAGCGGTTCTGTTGAAGGATCCATCTCCTTCTCCTGAGCGCAGAATGTCTCCTCCAGAAGACATGTCTTTTCAGGATTTTATACGTGATGTAGCTAAGGGGCTTTCAATCACGGTTACTCCTGAGAAGGAACCTAGGGCAGAAGAACTAAGAATTCTGCAATACCCTATGGCTCCCAAGGAGGCAGCGATGCTGCCCATTCATCAGATCTTTCAAGATCTTATGTTCAGAATGTGGGAAACTCCCTTAACGGTGTCATTGCATTCTCGACGCCTCGATACCATGTACCGAGTCCCACCTTCTCCAGGGTTTCAGAAGACTCAGTTACCACACCATTCCATGGTAGTGGAATCAGCCATGTGGAGAATAAAGAGTGCTAAAACGCATTCTTCCAACCCGCCAGGCCGTGAATCGAGAACACTCGATGCCTTTGGGCGTCGATGCTTTCAATCCTCCATGCTAGCAGCTAGGATTAGCTCATATTCCCTTTACATGGGAATGTTTCTAGAGGAGGTTACAGCAGATCTGGAACGCATGAGCCCTCTTCTTCCCGAAGATAAACGGGATCAGTACCTCACTCTGCTCAAGCACGCTCAAAATGTCTCCAAATTTGTGAACCGTGCAGCTTTCGACTGCTTTGAAGCTATTAGCAGAACCTCTGCTGTTTCTATCGGAGCACGGCGCATTGCCTGGCTCCAAGCATCAGACTTGGAGGAGTGGGTGCAAGAGAAGTTAGGAAACATTCCTTGCACAGGTGAAAACTTATTTGAGAAGGATTGGCAGACCAAGGCTAATCAGATTGAATCTGACAATACCACCTTGAATAGACTATCAAAGTCTACAGCCAACCCATCAAAGAAAAAATCAGGCAAGAGGTTTTTCTTTAACAAAAGGAAAAAAATCTTACCATTCTTATACCCATCCAATTCATTGTCCAGTTCATGCTCCCCAGAAAGGGCAGCAACCTAGACAACAAAGAAAGCCGCAAGCTCAAAGAGCTCAGCCGGCTCAGCAAGTACAGCCTCCGCAGGGGCTTTGACTACCTACCTAGAGAACTTAACCATTTTGCCTCTGAAGGGTCCAGAGCCCTTGACCATTCTGGGAAGATTATGCCATTTTGCCAAAAGATGGCAGCAAATAACATGAGAAAACTGGACTCTGTCCATTGTAGGACAGGGGTACAAACTTCACTTTCTCAGCATGCCCCCGCCTACAATCATAAAACAATTCAATTCTTAAGGCCCTGTCTCCGACATCCTGTGTCAGGAGGTCTCTTCACTTCTTGCTCAAGGAGCAATAGAAGAGGTACCCATATCCCAACAGTGGAGGGGGTTCTACTCCCCCTATTTTCTTATTCCAAAGAGGACAGGGGGATACAGACCTATCTTGGACCTCAGAGAATTGAACAAATATCTGTTCCGAGAAAAGTTCAAGATGATCTCCCTCAGAACACTTTTACCATACCTTCAGCATCAGGATTGGTTATGTTCTCTTGATCTAAGAGATGCGTACACGCATATCCTCAGCCATGTAAATCACAGGAAGTACCTTTGATTTCTCTTTCAAGGAAGCCACTTCCAGTACAGAGTCCTTCCATTCGGGCTGGCCTCTGCCCCAAGAGTCTTCACAAAATGCATGGCTGTAGTAGCAGCATTCCTGAGAACTCTGGGAATATTTGTCTTCCCCTACTTAGACGACTGGCTCATCAGAGCACCAACAGCTCCAGAAACAGAACAAGCTGTTTCTCGTGCCATGAGAATTCTCCAATATTTGGGTCTGGTAATCAACCACCCAAAGTCTCATCTCACCCCTTCTCAATCCCTAGAGTTCATAGGGGCTCGCTTAGACACGCAGCAATCAAGAGCATTCCTGCCATAGCCGCGCTGTCTACGAATAATAGAATTGGCTTCCCAAACAGTAAAGAAAACCCTCCTAACTGCTCGGGAAATGCTTCAACTGCTGGGGCATATGGCATCCACTGTGCATGTGGTCCCTTATGCCCGCCTACACATGCGAGCGGCTCAGTGGACCCTCTCTTCGCAGTGGACACAAGCCACAGGTCGCTTAACGGACAAAATCAAGAATTCCACATGTCTTGTTTTGTCCCTACAGTGGTGGCAGTCCCTCTAAAACCTCCTGGTAGGTTCCCCCTTCCAGCAACCACTGCCTCAAATCACCCTGACAACAGATGCATCCAAGCTGAGTTGGGGAGCCCACTTGCACGATCTTTCCACTCAGGGTCTCTGGACCTCACAAGAGGCCTCGCTTCAAATAAACCTCTTAGAGCTAAGAGCCATTTACAATGCTATAATAGCATTTCAGGCCCAGCTCAGTCAAAAAACAGTTCTGGTCCAAACCGACAATCAGGTTGCCATGTTTTACATAAACAAACAAGGTGGAACGGGCTCTCTGTCACTATGCAACGAAGCTTTGCGACTATGGGCCCTCGCCAGAGAGCTTCAAATTCACCTTCTAGCGGTATACCTTCCAGGCATTCAAAACTTGTGGGCAGACAAGCTCAGTCGAATACTGCTGCCACACGAGTGGTCTCTCCAGTCAGACCAACTGGCTCGAGTGTTCCAAACCTGGGGAACACCAGATATAGACCTCTTTGCAAGTCCACAGAATGTCAAACTTCCCCGGTTCTGTTCCAGAATTCTGGCTCAATACTGTCTAGCAAACGATGCTTTCCAGCTCCATTGGGGTCAGAACTTCCTCTATGCCTTCCCACCCTTTCCCCTAATTCCCAAAACTCTGTTCAAGCTTCAGAGAGACAGGGGGTATATGATCCTCATAGCTCCACGTTGGCCAAGGCAATCGTGGTACCCTCTGCTTCTGCGTCTCTCTCAAGCAACTCCTCTAGAGTTGGGATATGCTCCAGATCTCCTTTCTCAGGAGAATGGGAAGCTTCTGCATCCCAATCCTCAGTCCCTGCACCTCTGGGCCTGGCTGCTGAAGGCATAGAACTTTTAGATATCCACCTCTCTCAGCAAGTGAAGGATATCCTTCAGGCTTCGAGAAAACCTTCCACAAGGCGTTCCTACGCTTTCAAATGGAAAAGGTTTTCTTTATGGTGGTCGAAAAGGGGGCTTAACCCCCTTTCCGTTCCCATGGAGTCGCTTCTGGAGTATCTCCTCCATCTTTCAAATTCTGGTCTTAAGACAAATTCAGTGCTAGTCCATCTCAGTGCTATTGCGGCTTTTCACAAGCCCCAAGATGGACAACCAATCTCTTCTCATTCACTTGTGTCAAGATTCATGAGAGGTCTACTATTGACAAAGCCTCCCATAAAGCCGCCACCGGAGGCATGGGACCTGAATCTTGTTCTTGGGCAGCTTATAAAGCCGCCTTTTGAACCTTTAGCCACTACAACTTTAAAATTCCTTTCCTGGAAGGTCATTTTCCTAATTGCAATAACTTCTGCTAGGCGCATTAGTGAACTGCAAGCTTTAGTGGCTGACCCTCCTTATACAAGGTTCCACCATGATAAAGTAGTCCTCAGGACTCATCTACACTTTATGCCAAAGGTGGTTTCGTCATTTCATTTAAACCAGTCGGTTTACCTTCCTGTATTCTTCCCTAGGCCTCATGCCTCCAGTGCAGAAAGGAACCTTCATACCTTAGATTGTAAAAGAGCTTTAGCCTTTTACCTTCATAGAACTGAACAACATAGAAAGTCTTCTCATCTCTTTGTTGCTTTTGATTCTAGTCATTTGGGACTTCCAGTTTCCAAACGAACCCTTTCTAAGTGGATTGCAAACTGCATATCTTTCACTTACGATAGTAAAGGTCTTTCCATCGAGGGCCATGTTACAGCTCATAATGTCAATGGCAGCCTCGGTTGCTAATCTCTGCTCTGTGTCTATAGATGACATCTTTAGAGCGGCTACTTGGGCTTCGGTGCATACCTTCACAGCCCACTACTGTCTGGACAAGGTCTCCCGTCAGGATGCCTCGTGTGGCCAGGCTGTCCTACAGCATCTCTTTCAAACTTAATGCAACTCCTACCCTCCATTCTCCAGGACCAAGCAGGAAGTCAGTCCTCACATATGAGTGTCATCGGCGCCGATGAAGCCCCAGCGGAGCATTTCCCCAGCTTTCTATGAAAGCCTTTGGGAATGCAGGCACGCATGCATGGTTCCCTTCCCGCCTAAAGGTGCCATCTTACCTCAGTCTCTTTTTTTCCGTGAAGCCCACCGGACGTGTGTCCTGTTCTCCTGGTTAAAATTAGATTTTTTCGGCGATTTTCGCTATTTTTTCTTCCGGTTCAACGCCGGTTCCCCTCCCGCCGGGTTCGGTACACCGGTATCGAGCCCGATTCTTCTTTTTCGGTTTTTACCCTTCGTGGCTGGCGTTCGCGCCCTTTTTTCCATTTTTCCCTGGAAGGCCGGTCCTTTGACCTCGCGGGGACTCTTTTTTCCCCGATGGCTTCCAGCGGTTTTAAGAAGTGTGATCGGTGTAAGAAATTAATGTCTCTCACCGACACACACGACTGCTGCCTTCGGTGCCTCGGCCCCGACCACGATCCTAAGTCGTGCGGGCCATGTGGAAAGATGTCTTCCAAGGCACTCTGAAGTCGACAGCAGCAAAAAGAAAGGCTTTTCTCGGACTCAGCCTCCGGCCGGGCCCGGACCTCGTCTGAGGCCTCGACATCTCGGGATTCCGATCCCGAGCGCCATCGAAGCTCCTCGGACAGGGGGTCCTCCGACCGGGAACGCAAGAAGAAGAAGCGGCTCGCGAGGGCGTCATCAGAGGAGGTCCCTGGCTCCTCGAGGGCCAGGTCTAAGACCCCCGACCGTCGCCCCGGGCCAGTGGAACATGAGAAGCCTGCAAAAGTTCCTCGCTTGGAGCCGGAGTCTGCTGGACATGTAAGCCCCGTAGTCCTCGAGGACTCTCCTCCCAGGGAGCCGACGTTGGCCCCGGCACTGCCGGGGCCCGAGTCGGTGGCTGCTGCGTCTCCTGAGCTGAGTCTCAGGATGACAGCCTTGGAGAGCAGATTGTCTGCCTTCATGGAGCAGCAGTGGGCACTGATGGCCAGCCTGTCTGGCGCATCTGCCCCGACCACCGGGACATCGACTTCGAAGTCAACCCCGGAGACCGAGCCGATACTCGAGTCCATTGTGGCTCGGAGTCGACCTCGGTCGCGGTCTCCCTCGACCTCCCGTTCGGGACCGAGGGCGTCGACGCCGGTGCCTCCGGTGTCTGAGTGGGTGCTCCAGGGCCCCGCGGGGTCGGACCCTAACTCCTCTTCGGACGAGTCAGCTTGGGAGACGGAGGACGAGGAGTCTCCTGATACCTTCAAGACTCGGTGCGTCCCGTCGGACTCACCGCAGTCTGAGCCTCGGAGTAGGTCCCCCCCGGAGGATACTCAGTTCTCGGAGTTCGTCCGGGATATGGCTGCTGCCTTGGCTATTCCGGCGGACCCCGAGGAGGAGCCTCGAGCTGAAGAGCTCGAGGCCCTACAGTATGACTCTCCTCCGAAGGAGGCCTTTACTGTCCCAGTTCCTCTGATGCTGGAACGGCTCCTCTTCCGTATGTGGGAGGCACCGGCCTCTGCGCCGGTTCTCAACAAGGGAGTCGACTCGATCTATCGACTCCGAAAGAGCCCTGGTTTTCAGAAGGCACAGCTACCACACCATTCTATGGTTGTGGAATCGGCCATGCATCGTCTGAAGAGCCAGAAGATGCACTCCGCGGTGCCGCAGTGCCGCCTGGCAGGGAGGCCCGGAACCTCGATGGCGTTGGTAGAAAGTGCTTCCAGGGCTCGATGCTTGCTTGCCGTGTCCAGTCCTACCAGCTGTACATGGGCATGTACTTGCGGGTTCTCTGCTGGTCTCTCCGGGGAACCCTTGCAGAGATTTAAGTCCTTGTCCTCGGGGATTCGGGACTGCTCGAAGTTCATGTCCCGCGCCGCCTACGATGGCTTCGAGGCTTCGGCCCGAGTTGCGGCAGCCGGCATTGCGGCTCGACGCCAGGCATGGCTGCAGTCATCGGACCTCGAGCCATGGGTTCAGGACAAGTTGGTCTTTGTCCCTTGCCGAGGTGAAAACCTTTTTGGCAAGCCCATGACCGAGAAAGCTGCTCAGCTCGAAACTGAGCACCTCACACGGACAAGGCTGTCGAGAAAGACCTCTGCCCCTTCTCATAAAAAGAAGGGCTCGGGTAAAAAGCCCTTTTACCTGATGAAGGGCACTACCTACAAACAGTACCCGCAATATCAGGCTGCCCAAGCTGCCCCCCAGGGTCATCAAGCCAAGGGCCAGGGTAATGGGCCCCGTAGGCAGAGGACCCCCAAGCCTCCGGCCCCTGCTACCACACAGCAGGGTGGGGGTTTTTGACTCCATGAGCGTAGCCTCTCCTCCACTGCTCTCCCAACCCTGCACAGGAGGTCGCCTCGCCCTCTTTGCCCACCAGTGGCCCCTTATCACTGGGGACAGTTGGGTGCTGGAGATAGTCCACAAGGGCTATGCCCTGCATTTTCACCAACTGCCTCCACCATATTTTCCAGGGGAGCCTCCAAAGCCTCCCCTGCACACAGACCTTCTTCTACAAGAGCTTCATGGTCTGTTGGTGGACAGGGCGGTGGAGCCTGTGCCTTCCCACTTACAGGGTTTAATGCCTTACTATGTGTGGTCAAATGTATTAAGCAAATCACTACAAAACTAAAAATTGAATTTTTTGCTTAAAATTTCACCCAATAGGAACTAATGTAGCAAAATTACAAAGGCTCATGGGTCTCAGTATAAAATTCCGCAGTCATTTGCAAGGTCTATAAATCAACACACTTGCTAGACTGCTATTCACATCAACGACCCAACTGATAATGCCTTTGAAATTATTTTACTACTTTATTTTATCATGCATATTTCCCATTTTTTATATTTATTTTGTTTTCTTTATATTCTCGTTCGTATCTCATTCGATTCTTTCTTCTTATACTGGTGCAGTAGTACTTTAATATCTCTATATTCCAATAAATATCATAACAATGTCCCATATGTGTATACTGGTTGCCAGTATTGCAATCACCTCCTCAAAGTCCGTTTATAAGCTGCAATAAAGTGTCCAGAGCAATGATGTTCAAAAACAATTCAAAAACTTTCTTATCTACAAATCATGGACACTTATCTTCAACTCAGCCGATGTTAATCTTCTATTCGTAGAGGGGATGAAAAACTTCTTTTTGCTGGCGAGTGTTCACTCTTTTCCCGAGTGTTCACATCCCTGAACACTCGGGAAAAGAGTGAACACTCGCCAGCAAAAAGAAGTTTTTCATCCCCTCTACGAATAGAAGATTAACATCGGCTGAGTTGAAGATAAGTGTCCATGATTTGTAGATAAGAAAGTTTTTGAATTGTTTTTGAACATCATTGCTCTGGACACTTTATTGCAGCTTATAAACGGACTTTGAGGAGGTGATTGCAATACTGGCAACCAGTATACACATATGGGACATTGTTATGATATTTATTGGAATATAGAGATATTAAAGTACTACTGCACCAGTATAAGAAGAAAGAATCGAATGAGATACGAACGAGAATATAAAGAAAACAAAATAAATAAAAAATGGGAAATATGCATGATAAAATAAAGTAGTAAAATAATTTCAAAGGCATTATCAGTTGGGTCGTTGATGTGAATAGCAGTCTAGCAAGTGTGTTGATTTATAGACCTTGCAAATGATTGCGGAATTTTATACTGAGACCCATGAGCCTTTGTAACTTTGCTACATTAGTTCCTATTGGGTGAAATTTTAAGCAAAAAATTCAATTTTTAGTTCCCCACTTACAGGGTCACGGTTTCTACTCCAGGTATTTCCTGGTGCCCAAAAGAACCGGTGGCCTCCGACCCATTCTGGACCTCAGGAACCTCAACAAGTTCCTAGTGAAGGAGAAGTTCAAGATGCTTACTCTTGGGACACTTCTGCCCTACCTCCAGCAGGGAGATTGGCTATGCTCTTTAGATCTAAAGGATGCGTATACTCACATCCTCATTCATCCAGACCACAGAAAGTACCTCAGGTTCATTGTGGGAGGAAACCATTATCAGTACAGGGTGCTGCCTTTCGGCCTCACTTCCGCCCCCAGAGTCTTCACAAAGTGCCTAACAGTGGTGGCGGCCTACCTGAGAAACCAGGGCATCTTTGTCTTCCCCTATTTGGACGACTGGCTCATCAGGGGTCAGACGTGCCAGCAGGCCAAACAAGCCACCCTCAGCACTATTGCTCTTCTCCAAAGGCTGGGGTTTGTCATAAACTTCGCAAAGTCCACTTTGCTCCCCTCCCAGAACTTGGAGTTCATAGGAGCAAGGCTGGACTCTCTGCTGGAAAAGGCTTTCTTGCCAGCAGACAGGACCCAAAGGTTGATGGCCTTGGCAAATCAGTTTCTCAGCAGGTCCCTAGTCTCCGCCAGACTCTGCCTGAGGCTTCTAGGCCACATGGCTTCGACAGTACATGTGACCCCCAATGCCAGGCTCCATATGAGGCCTGCACAGTGGTGCCTTCGGACTCAGTGGTCACAGGCCACAGGCAGCCTCAGAGACAGGATAAGGGTGTCCAGACAATTTCTGATCTCCTTCAACTGCTGGCTACACCCACCCAATCTACTGAAGGGGGGTGCCTCTTCAGATTCCAGGGTACACAGTAGTGATGACCACAGACGCCTCCCTGCAAGGCTGGGGAGCTCATTTTCTGGGCAAGTGCACCCAGGGCCTGTGGTCTCCTTGGGAAGCTGCACAGCAGATCAATCTCCTCGAAATCAGAGCTATTCGATTAGCACTCAAAGCTTTCACTCCTACCCTGGCTCACCAGTCTGTCCTGATTCAGACAGACAACCAAGTAGCCATGTTTTATGTGAACAAACAGGGCGGAACTGGGTCCAGGATCCTTTGTCGGGAGGCTCAGGACCTTTCTTCATTTGCCCTCAAGCACAACATGCTCCTCAAGGCTGTGTACCTTCCAGACCAGGACAACTACCTGGCCAACAGGTTAAGCAGAATACTGCAGCCCCACGAGTGGCAGCTGCATCCTTCAGTAGTTCAGAAGATCTTCCTAAAATGGGGTCTCCCTTTGATAAATCTCTTTGCCAGCCCAATGAACAAGCAACTGCCAAAGTTCTGCTCCAGGCAACCGCATCCTCTGCGGATAGCAGCGAATGCTTTTCTGATATCCTGGTCTCAGGGCCTCCTCTATGCGTTTCCTCCCACGCCCTTGGTGGCCCGAACTCTCTTCAAGATTCTTCAGGACAAGGTCTCGGTCCTGCTGGTGGCTCCCAAGTGGCCGAGGCAGCCTTGGTTTCCTCTTCTGCTTCAGCTGGCGGTGGATCCTACACTACCTCTGGGGTTGCAACCCGACCTTCTCTCACAGGAGCAGGGTTACCTTCTGCACCCCAATCTCAAAGCTCTCAATTTGATGGCCTGGAGGCTGCAAGGGTAGTTTTGGCTCCCTGGGGCCTACCTCAGGAAGTTGAAGAGGTTGTCCTAGCCTCTAGGAAACAGTCCACTAGGAAAACCTATGCTCTCAAATGGAAAAGGTTTTCTGTGTGGTGTCAGCTGCGTACAGAGGATCCTTTCTCCTGTACTATGCCAGTAGTCCTTCAGTACTTACTGCACTTGTCAGATCAAGGTCTTAAATCCAATTCTGTTCAGGTCCACCTCTCAGCTCTAGCAGCTCACCACTCTCTGGTGGAGGGACATTCTCTGTCTGGTCACCCCTTGGTGTCCCGCTTTCTTAGGGGCTTGCTTTTGCTCAAGTTTCCCATCCGTCCTCCTTCCCCTGAGTGGGAGCTGAATGTGGTCTTGCACCAACTGACTCGCCCACCTTTTGAGCCGATGGCTACTTGTCCACTACGCTTCCTCTCCTGGAAGACACTCTTCCTGATAGCCCTTACCTCGGCTAGGCGAGTAAGTGAGCTTCAGGCCCTGGTCTGTGATAGGCCTTACACCAGGATTTACAGGAACAGGGTAGTCCTTAGGACTCATCCCAAGTTCCTCCCTAAGGTTGTCTCCTTTTTCCACCTCAACCAGGAGGTGGTTCTTCCAACATTCTTCCCTAGGCCTCATGCAAGCCAGGCTGAAGCAGTCCTGCATACCCTGGACTGTAGGAGGGCCTTATCCTTCTACCTTGACCATACGCAGGGGCATAGAAGGGCTACCCAGCTCTTCGTATCCTTTGACCCCAATAAGTTGGGGTTGGCTGTGTCCAAGCGTACCTTGTCCATCTGGGTGGCTGACTGTATCACCTGGGCTTACAAGGCGGCTGACCTTCCTTTGCAGGGTAGGGTCACGGCCCATCGTGTCAGGGCAATGGCTGCCTCAGTGGCTCATCTCCGCTCTGTGCCCTTGGTAGACATCTGCAGGGTTGCAACTTGGTCTTCAAGCCAGACCTTTGCGGCCCATTACTGCCTGGAAAGGGAGTCCCATAGGGACAGTGCTTTTGGCCAAGCAGTACTCCGGAATCTCTTTGAGGTTTAGGCAACTCCTGCCTTCCTTTGGGCTACCGGTGGAGGTTGTGTTCTTGAAAAGCCTTTCTTTGCTGCTGAGACTAGAGGGAGTTCCCTTGTTCAGCCTGGGTTCCTCGGTAGCCCAGAGCTTGGGAGTCACCCATATGTGAGGACTGACTTCCTGCTTGGTCCCGGAGAAAGAATAGTTACTCACCTGTAACAGGTGTTCTCCAGGAGCAGCAGGAATCAGTCCTCACAACCCTCCCTCCTCCCCTTGGAGTTGCAGTTGTACATAGTTTATTTTTTCATTTTTGTGTGCTGTTCTTAGCTATGTCATTTGACTGAGGTAAGATGGCACCTTTAGGCGGGAAGGGAACCGCGCATGCGTGCCTGCATTCCCAAAGGCTTTCATAGAAAGCTGGGGAAATGCTCCGCTGGGGCTTCATTGGCGCCGATGACACCCATATGTGAGGACTGATTCCTGCTGTTCCTGGAGAACACCTGTTACAGGTGAGTAACTACTCTTCCCGGAAGGATGCCAGGGATCCATGGGAGGAAGTATGACCCTGTTCACACGGGTTCACAGCTCGCTGGGGTCATTCCTCTGGCATCTTTCAGCTGGGGAGTCCCCATATGTGAAGACTACATTCCTGCTTTTTCCTGGAGATAGCATAGTTACTCACCTGTAACAGATGATCTCCGGGAACAGCAGGAATTAAGTCTTCACAACCCACCCACTTCCCCTAGGAGTTATCTCTCTCTCTCTATCTCTCTCTCTGTCTCTCTCCTTGGCTCAGCTTTAAACTCAACTGAAGTGAGAGAGGCAGTGAGGTGGGAAGGCAGCACGATTGCGCTGTGGGATGCTCCCAAAGGCTTTCCTTTTGGACGCTGGGGAGCGTTCCCGCGCAGGCTCCGTCGGTACCGATGATACCCATATGTGAAGACTTAATTCCTGCTGTTCCCGGAGATCACCTGTTACAGGTGAGTAGCTACGCTTTCTCAGCTATGGCCTTTTCTTCCCTGAGTGCCCCTTTTACTCATTGATCATGCAATGGTCCAACTGCCACCCTTCCTGGCTTCTTACTTCAAATTTACCTGAAAATGTTTTTGTGAGTTTTTGTCTCTGATAAGCTTATTTTCAAATTCAAATTTTTTGTCTTCCCTATTAATACTTTGCATTTAACGTGCCAGTGGCTTATGCTCTCTTTTTCATTTTTGTCTCTAATAGCTTCTTTCACTTCACCTTCTGATCATGCAAGCTATCTATTGGCCTTCCTCTGCCTTTCTTAATGCATGGGATACATCTGCTCGGGGCTTTCGAGATTGTATTTTTTAACAACATCCATGCCTGGTGTAAACTCTTGATCTTTACAGCTGCTCCTTTTAGATTTTTCTATTTTCCTCATTATATCATAGTGTCCCTTTTCAAAATTAAATGCTGAT
Organism: Ichthyophis bannanicus; assembly: GCA_033557465.1. NCBI lineage: Eukaryota > Metazoa > Chordata > Amphibia > Gymnophiona > Ichthyophiidae > Ichthyophis > Ichthyophis bannanicus. Next base: position 1,759,851,326 of record CM066032.1, on the reverse strand, counting down.
GTAGTAGATTTCCTTTTGTATACTCACTCTGTTTAATTCAGATTTGATTGTATTATGATTAGTGGTACCAAGTGGTCCCAAGACACTTAGCTCTTGTGCCAAATCCTGTGTTCCACAAAGAAGTAAACCTAAAATAGTCTAGTCTGTTCTCGAACCAGCTTCTCCATGAAGCAGTCCTTTATTTCATCTAAGAACTTTATCTCCCTCGCTTGTCCTGTGGTGCTTATTCAATTAATATTGCAGTAATTGAAATCTCCTATTATTATTGTGTTGCCTATTTTGTTAGCTTCCCTTATTTCTGATGACATTTTATCATCTGTCTGCTCGTCCTATTTAGGTGATTGGTAGTACATCCCTACCACTATTTTCTTCCCCTCCATACATTGGATTTCTATCCATAAAGATTCAATGGTGCATTTTGTTTCCCTCCACCAATTTGATCCATCCTATAATTGTGATAATTTGTACCCTGCTATCTTAGTGTCCCATTGGTTAGTATCCTTCCACCAGGTCTCTGAGATGCCTATTATATCTTTCTTCATTTAGTGCTATATATTCTAACTCTCCCATCTTATTTTTTTAGGCTTCTGGCATTTATATAGAGACTTTCAAGGTATGTTTGTTTGAATTTACAACCTTCATAGCCATTGACAAGGATAATTTGAAATCTTTCAACTCTTTCTACTCTTTATTTAAAGGAACCTAGGTTATTTTAGCCTTTATTTGCAACCTCTCTTTCGGGGTGCCCTAACTTCCCTGTTCTGATGGTATCCTTCAAAGATAGCTTAATCCAAACTATGTGCTCCTTTCACTGTCAGCTTCCCCCCTCCCAGGTCTATTTTAGAAGCAGCCTGGTCCCTTCCCATGTAATACACGTAAAGACTGTAATTCCATATCGTCTTGCTAGACCAGTCTAGACAAGTGGATTGTGTTCCCATACCAGCAGATTGGTGGAGACAAAGAACCAATGAAAAGCCCAGATTTCAATGACATCACTCCTATGCCTCTATTCGCCTCTTCCACCAGAGATCTCTTCATTATTTCTTTGTCTCCAGCAGATGGTGGATGGATTTTCTCCTCTCTTAAGGAAAAAAAATCTGAAGATTGAGGAAAAGATTGATTAAATGCTTGTGAACGACCACCTTGTGGGTGATTTTCTCACTTGAGTGCGGCGTGGGAGGCTCCACCAGACTGCGGTCTTTTTTGGTAGCCATAGGAGGAAAGAAGATTGGCTCAGCTCCACGCTCTTACCTTGGATAAGAATCTGTTGAGAAACCAGAAAATTGGAAGGTTGGAAGAATTCAGCAACCTCACACAACCTCAACGCTCCGTCCCTCCTCCTCTGTCCCCCCTGCTCTCTCCTGAAGATTGGAGAAGGCTCTCAGAGGAATCTGCCTGGCAACCACCTTAAATGCAGTGCTGCGAAGCCAGAGAAGCAGTTTCAGGGGAGTAGAACTGAACCTGGCACGGATCCTCTGCCTGGGGCTCTCAGGGATTGAGTGCAAAGGCTTGACCTTGAGCTTGTTGTCCTTGTTGGGGTCTCCTGATCTAGTCTTCCTGGGATGCAGTTCGGGGTGGACTGCTAGTGACCGTTTGCATAGTGTGGGAGTTTCCCACCTTTTTCTGCACATGATAATAGCGTTTTTGCCTATTGTACACCTGGTAGTCGTGCGGTCCTAGCTCGCATTCCATCCAAGCGGTTCCAACACACGCTTCTTCCCTAGTGCACATTGCAAAAAAAGCACAGTTAACGTGCGCCTTTGGACTGACACAGCCTTAGCGCGCACTGTTGTGCTACTTGCCTTAACTCTCTGCCTTCTTCCAGGAAATGTTGTTTGACTGGTGGCAAGCGAGGTGCCTAATCTCTGGATTCTGGACTCTGCTGCTCTTGCATGGCAGCTTCTGAGTCATCCCTGGAGGGGCCGCTCCCCCTCTCCCAGCTGAGGGATGCAGTTAGTCCAGCCTTACCTGCCTTAGGGCAGGAGGTGACGGATAGAGCTATGGGTAAGAATATCCAGCTGGCTAGAGGATCCAGAATTGTGCTGTGAGCCACTCATCTTCCTTAGGGGGTCTGTGGTAGCTTTGCCCCCTGGTGTTGGGGGGGTCATTAGTGAGAGGAGAGCTTCCGGACTAAGGATTGTCCTCCATAGAATCCTTCCTTTTTGCAGCAGATCTGGTCCTTCTGGCATGGAAATTCAGACCCTGCAGCCTCTGGGTATCCCCTGGTCACAGTTTGGTGTGGGGCAGGCTGAGATTAGAAGCCCTGTTTGATTACCCTTGGCTAAGCTTCCCCGCCAAGGGGTTCCCCCTGGAGATGGGGAACAGCTGGGAGATGTTCCAGATTTTGACTATGACTCTGATTTGGATGGTTTGGTACTGGGCTCTGACATGAATGAAGAAGTACTCTTGCCTTCAGAAGATTGTGAAGAGGCTGGAGTGATCTACCTGTTCTGGAAGGAGGAACTGGCAGTGTTGATGGTCAGGGTCTCATCTGCCTTTGAATTTGATGGATGTTTCTGGCACGGGGTAGGAACCAAAGGTACACTTGCTCCTTCAAGGGATATGGAAATCTATTACTGTCCTCCCATTCCCAGATGTGATCAAGGATATGATCCAGTGAGTGGAACTCCCCAGACTCCCCACCTATGACGCTAAGGGTTTGAAAAGATTTATGCTCTCATGGAGAAGGAATGCATTGAGTTGTTTAGTATTCCCAAGGTGGATGCACAGGGCACAGTGGTTACCAGATGGACCACCATTCTTGTTGAAGGCAGATCGGTCTCAAAGGATTTTCTGGGCTACAAGGTGGATTAATTGTTGCAGAGCCAGTTCGTCATGGCAGCAGCTCTTCTGCAACTGGCGGTATGTGCTAACCTAACATCTTGAGCCCTACTACAGTGGGTTCCATCTCTTCCGCCCTTTTTTGGAATCGTCTGTTGCCTCCTTTCTGATGCCATGTATGACCTGGTACATAGGACAGCGAGGGATGGTGTCATGGCAGTGTTTTTGGCTCCAGCACTGGGTAGCAGTCTCATCTTCCAAAGCCTGGTTGGCCCAGTTGGCTTTTAAGTGGAAGCTTCTGTCTGGAGCCAAATTGGAGAAGCTGGTGAAAGTTCTGGGCAAAACAAACTCTTACCACCTTCCGGAAGACAGAACCAAGAGGCCTGTGAAGCGGACTGGTGCCTCTTTTTCATCTGCCTTTTCCCATCCACTGAGGGCATGCTGGCCAGATTCCCGGGGGTCTTGGGCCTCTCAGCATTGCCGGCCTTGAAAACCTTTTTTCCCCTCTGCTTCCGAGCTTTGGAGTCATTCTCAGTCCTCTCATGGAGCGCATGGACCCAGGGACTCGGTCCCCTTCAGAGGAGGACCCTCCCAGGCTGCACAGTGAAGGTTTGGGGGCCCATTCCCTGGTTCCTCCAGTTGGAGGCAGGCTTCGCCTTTTTTTTCAAGAATGGGCCCGGGTTACCAAGGATCACTGGGTGTTAGGCACCATTGCCTTCATCATCTCCCCTTGTGGGTCTGTGATCAAAGTGCCTGTGCAGGCCACCTTGGACAAGTTGCTGTGCCTAAAGGCAGAGGTGCCCATCCCGCCAGACAAGCGTGGCAAGGGCAGATACTCCCATCTATTTTGTGGTGTCCAAAATGGATGATTCCATCTGGAGCTCAAGGGCGTAAATGAATGCTTGCGCATCCTACGCTTCCGAATGGAAACCTTACACTCCGAGATTCAAGCAGTGTGCCAAAGGGAGTTTTTGGCTTCTCTGGACCTGGAAAAGGTGTATTTTCATATCCCGATCTGGGCAGATCAGCAGCAGTATCTGCTTTTTGCCATGTTTGGCTCTCACAGTTCACCACCCTCCCTTTTGGGCTGTCCACTGCCACCAAGATGTTCTCCATGGTCATAGTGGTTGCGGCTGTGGCACCAAGAATGTGTGTCCATCCATATCTGGGCGACTGGCTTATCTGGGCCCATTCCTTTCAGAGGCATTTCGCATGGTGTCCTTTAAGGAGAGCCTCAGCTAGATGTTCAATCAGGAAAAGAGCCAGCTGTTGCCTTCTGAGTCCCCAGAGTTTCTGGGAGCACATTTCAACACTTGAGTGGGCAGTTTTCCTACCAGAAGAGAAAATCAAAAGATTGTTGGATTGCCTGGCACTGTTCTGTGTGCAGCAGGCTCCCAGAGTCTGGGATTATCTTCAGCTCCTTGGATTGATGGCAGTGACCATAAAGATGGTGCCGTGGGTGCATGCTTACATGCAACTGCTCCAGCGGTCCCTGTTGACTTTGTGGTCCATGAGTTTTCAGGAGTTTGCATGCAGGCTCCCGCTCCTCTTGATGGTGAAGTCCAGTCTCGTGGTGGCAGCAACCTGGTCATCTGAGGAAGGACATGCCAATGGACAATTTCTCCTGGATCCTCCTGGTGACGGATGCCAGTCGCTCAGGCCGGGGAGGCCATTTCCAAGACCATACAGCCTAGAGGCATTGGAACCACAGGGAAGTGCTGAGGTCTATCAACTGCCTCGAGGCAAGGGCCATCAGGTTGGCTCTTCTGCATTTCCAGTTCCTGATCGAGGGCCAGGCGGTTTGAGTGTTTTCAGACAATGCTACAGTGGTAGCTTCTGTCAATCGTCAAGGCAGCATGAGGCGTGTCAGGATAGCTCTGGAGATAGCTCTCCTGTTTGCCTGGGTGGAGAAGAGCCTTCCAACCTTGTCAGCTCAGCACATTGCTGGGGTGGACAATGTGGAAGCAAATTTCCTCTGATGGCACTCTCTGGATCCTGGAGAGTGGGAGTTATCAGGAGGCATTTCAGTTGATTCTGCGCCGCTGGGGTCACCTCAAAATGGATCCAATGGCGACCCACTTCAATGTCAAAGATTGCCACTTCTTCAGTTGCCACATAGAGATGGGATCCGAGGGTGGCGGCACTCTGATCGAGCCTTGACCAAGTCAGCACCTGCTGTACATGTTTCCTCCATGGCCCCTGGTGGGGCATGTGCTTCAGTGTATAGAATGCCTCCCGGACAGGATTGTTCTGGTGGTACTGGATTGGCCAAGGAGAGTGTGGTTTGGAGACCTGATGCAGCTCCTGCAGGTTCCTCTTCTTTGGTTAATTCCATCTCGGGGCCTATTGTGATAGGGACCAATCATCCTGTAGGACCCGGCTCCCTTCTCGCTTATGGCTTGGCTCTTGAAAGAAGACTACTACTGCATAAGGGTTACTCTCCACAGCGGTCTCTACTCTGCTAGGAGCCCAGAGGAGGTCTACCATGCTGGCATACATGCGGATCTGGTGCTTCTTTGAGCAATGGTGTGGCACTCAGCAGTTGGATCCTGAGGTGGTCAAGTGGTCATCTCTTGACCTTCTACAGAAAGGCCTGGAGAAGAGACTTTCCCTTAGTTCACTGAAAGTTCAGGTGGCAGCTTTGTCCTGTTTTCGAGTGACTAGTAAGTCTCTGGCCTTGCACCTGGACGTCTCGCGCTTTCTCCAGGGGTTTGGCATCTGTATCCTCCCCTTTGGTCTGTGATCCCTGCCTGGAATCTGTCTGGTGCTCAGGACACTGACGTTTGTGCCCTTTGGGCCATTGAAGCACACTACTTTGAAGGATTTGATGCTGAGGACGGTCTTCTTAGTCACGCTTTGTTCCCCAAGGCGGATTTCTGAGCTGCAGGCTCTGTCATGCCGAGATCCTTATCTATCTTTTTCAAAGGATGCTGTTTCCATTCAGCCTGTGCCTTCCTTTTTGCCTAAGGTATTTTCTCCTTTTCACATGAACTAGGTGGTCTGCGTGCCCTCCCTCTTGAAGGAGCAGTGTCCGGGGAAGGATAAGGATCTACGCCTTGTGGATGTCCAGAGGGTGTTTTTCCAGTACTTGGAGGTTACGAATTCCTTTTGTAAGTCCGACCATCCTTTTCTGATAATTTATGGCCCAGCAAGGGTAACGCAGCAACCAAGTCAACTTTGAGGTACTGGATTAAGGAAGCATTGCCTTGGCGTATCTATTGCAGAACCGGCCAGTTCCAGAGGGTTTGCGCACAAGCATCCTCATGAGCAGAGCTGAGCTCGGTAGCCCCTGCAGACATTTGTCAGGCAGCAATGTGGGCATCACTTTCCACTTTTGTCAAAGCATTACTTTTTGGATGTTCACAGACACAGCCTTTAGCTCAAGGGTTTTGCGAGCTGCTTCCCACCCAGTGGAATTGTAGCTTTGGTACATCCCACTTGTCTGGACTGTTCTAGCAGGACGATATGAAAGGTGACATTTTACTTGCCAGTTAATGCCCTTTCCTTGAGTTCTGTTAGACCAGTCCGGGGCCCGCCCCTGAAACTATATCTGCTCTGTTCTACTGCGGTACCCTTGTGTTTGCTATGATTTTTTTTCACTTGGCTCTGCAGTTTGGACAGCATTCTGTTTATGCTTTACTGCACATAGTTCTTTACTGTTAATTACTCATTGTTGCCCATGATTGAGGTTGTGTAAGTCTTGCCATGTTCTCCGTGAACAAGCAGGAAATAAGTCCTCATGTATGAGGTGACATCATCGACGGAGACCGCACGGAATGCTCCACAGCTTCCAAATCTTGGAAGCTTCTGGGAGGTGAACCACGCATGTGCACCTGTGGTGCCATATTCTCCAGTCTTGTTTTTCCACGGAGCCCCTAGCGCGTATTCCTGCCATCTGGAAAAAAGTTTGATTTCTTGCCCTTGTGGCTGAGCTTTTGCTTGTTTTTTTCACCTGCCTGTTGTTGGCTAGCATTTTTTCTTACCCTTTGGGTATTTATTTTTCTTTCTTTTCTGCACCATTTGGTGTCTTTTTCCCCTTCAGAGGCTTTTTTCCTACCCACAGCTGGGCCAGGAGTGACCAGTCAAGGTTCCCTGGTGGGAGGACCCAACCTGGAAGGTGGAGTCGATTCCCAGTGCCCAGGACGGCAGCCAGACATTTCCCAATGATCCAGTTATCATGGAGTCCCCACCCGAGGAGTCACCAGCGATGCCTGTGGCTGTGGTATTAATGTTCTCATCAGTGGTGGTTCTGAAGCTCACTTGGTGGCAGTGGAAGCTCTGCAGAATGCAGGCTTCATTGCGCAGAACTCATTGTCACCATGCTCCTTCCAGCCTATCCTGGAGACTCTTGCCCTGCCCGTTGCAGCTGGGACATCGGGTGGGAGATCAGTATCGACTCTGGTGGTCATAGCCATCTCCCTTCCAGTGTGTCAGAGTCTGAGGCCCAGGGGCATCAGCGCAAGCGGAACCATCAATGTCCACCCTCTCCTGAACTTCAGTCAGCGTTCGGAGGAGACTCTGCATTACTTTGACTTCCTTTCGGAGTCCGAATTTGAATGGGAATCTGAGGCAGAATCAACAGTGTTGGACCTTCGGGCCCCAGACCTCCCATCCAACCCGTCACCCCCTCCGGATTGACGCATACTGCTCCCAGAAGGCATGTCCTCCTAGGATTTTGTTCGGGGCCTGGCCAAGGCCCATCCCCTTTTCTCTGGAAGTGGAGGAAGAACTGAGAGCAGAGGAACTGGAACTCTTCCAGTACCCCTCTGCCCCACCGTGAGGTGGTAACGGTCCCCATCCACCATGTCCTGCAGAGACTGCTGCTGTGACGGTTGGAGTCGCTGCTTACACTGCTGGTCCACCAGCTGGACTCCCCTGTACTGGGTCCAGAAGGCCCCGGGGTTCAAGAAGCCTTAGCTGCCCCACAATTCCATTGTTAAGTCTGCCTTGAAGCAGGCAAAGAGTGCTAAAACACACTCCTCGTTGTTGCCCACATGGGAGGCGAGGACCCTGGACTTCTTCAGGAGAAAGTGCTTCCATGCTGATCGCCCAGATCCTGGCCTACCAGACTTAGATGGCATGTTCCTCAAGGATGTCATGTTAGACATGGAAGATTTTGCTCCTCTTGTTCTTGAGGATCATCACGAGTTCTTTAGAGCTCTTGTAACTCATGGCAAGGATTGCTTGAAATTTATGGTTCAGGGCACCTATGATGCCTTTGAATCCATCAGTAGGGTGGTGGCCATGGGCATCGCACAGAAGATGGGCTGGTTGCAGTCCTTTGACCTGGAGCAGTGGGTCCAGGACAAAATCGCCAACATTCCCTATCGGGGTGAGAACCTCTTCAGCAAACCCATGGAGGAAAAGTCCAAGGAGCTGGAGAAGGAGCTGGTGGCCCTCGACTCTCCAGAAAGACTGCAGATCCCATGTGGAAAGAAGGCTTTCCTCTCACATATGCGTTGGTGTGTTCCATCCCAGTTGCAGGTGCAGCCTAAGGCTCAGACTCCCCGCTTGCAGTGGAGGGAGAAAAAACTCTGGAAGCACAGCCTGCCCCTCAGCCCATGCTGGGTGGGGGTTTTTAACAGGGTTCTCAGGAGCATAGCCAGTCAACCGTTGCAATCCAACATCCCTCCCCCCCCCCCTGTATGTTGGGGAAGGCTTGTCCACTTTGCGCACCGGTGTCCTCTGGCCACATCAGACACCTGGATGCTTCAGATCATCTGCAGCAGCTATCTGCTGCATTTCACCCAGCTGCCGCCCCCTTACAAACCCAGGGAGTACCCTATGGACTCCGTTCACTGGAACCTGCTGCAGACCGAGGCTGTGGACTTGCTGGCTAACCGCACCATCGAGCCGGTTCCTTAGGCCCAAATCGGACAGGGCTTCTACTCCAGGTACTTCCTGGTCCTCAAGAAGACCTGCAGGTTCTGCCCTATTCTAGATCTGCGAAACCTCAACTGGTTCCTGATGTGTGAAAAGTTCAAGATGGTCTCATTGGGGACGCTGCTCCCATTCCTCCTCCAAAACAACTGGCTATGCTCCTTAGATCTGAAGGATGTGTGCACACACATTCTGATCCACCCACATCACAGACAGTACCTTTGGTTTGTGCTGGGCGGCCAGCACTACCAATACCAGGTGCTTCCCTTTGGGCTGGCCGCAGCCCTGAGTCTTTGTAAAGTGCCTGGCAGTCATGGCTGCTTTTCTCTGGACCCTGGATGTCTTTGTCTTCCCGAATCTGAACAAACTGGCTCGTAAAGGTTCCCACACTGTCAAGCATACAGCAGTCCACCGAGCTCACCATTCAGTTGCTCGAAGAGCTCGGCTTCATGATAAACTATCTGAACTCCCACCTACAGCTGATGCAGCAACTGGAATTCATCGGGGCCTTCCTCGGTACCACTCGGCAACCATTTCTGCCAATGGTTGCCTGCAGTGTCTCATTGATGTGGTGGGTGGTATGCAGTGCCAGCACCACACTAAGGCCCGTGGGCTGCTGAGAGAGCCTTTGGGCACATGGCGGCCACGGTGCAAGTCATCCCCCAGGCCGACCTCTGCATGTGTCAAGCTCAGTGGACTTTGTGAATGCAATGGCGGCAAGCCTTAGGCCGCCTGCAGGACAGGGTGGTCATCACTGCACCTCTCATGCAGTCCCTGGAATGGTGGCTCATATTCAAAAACTTGCACTGGGGCCTCCTGTTCCAACCAGCAGTACCCTGCAGGCTGCTCACGACGGATGCCTCCAAGCTCAGATGGGGTGCACACCAGGACGGTCTCTGCACCCAGGGCCTGTGGGTCTGAGAGTGAGAGTTTCCATCAGATCAACTTCCTCAAGCTCCAGGCCATTGCAAATGCTCTCCGTGCCTTTGAATTTTGCCATACTCCACAGCATGGATCTCAGGGAGACATATCTGCCCGATGAGAGCAACAGCCTAGTGGATTGCCTCAGCCGGGTGGTTCAGCCACATGAGTGGACCTTCAGGAAAGACATGGTGGAGTGGATCTTCCAGAAGTCGGGCACCCCCAAAGTGGACCTCTTTGCTGCAGTGCAGAATGCGCAGATAGCTCAGTTCTGCTCTCAGAGGCCGGCTAGTGGCTGCCTGGGCCTGGATGCCTTCCTGCTATACTGGGGGGTCGACCTGTTCTATGGCTACCCTCTGATACTGCTCATCACAAAGACTCTTCTGAAGCTCCAGGCCGAGGGGGGAATTCATGATTCTCATCGCTTTCTACTGGCCCCGGCAACCATGGTTCCAGTTACTGCTGCAGCTCTCACAGAGGGAGCCACTCCACCTAGGCTCCGGCCTGGGTCAGATTTCTCAGGAGAATGGCTCCCTGTTGCACCCCAATGTCTGCTCCCTGGCACTAATGGCGTGGATGCTGAGCAGGTAGCCGTCGTGGAGCTCGCCCTTCCTGAGGGTATTACCAAGATCCTCCTGGTGTCCCGCATAGAGTCGACACTTAAGGCCTAAGCATTCAAGTGGCGGTGGTTTGCCATCCAGTGCACTGGTCAGACGCTGAACCCCTTTACTTGCCCCATGGACCAGCTGTTGGGCTATCTTCTGTACCTCTCTGATTCTGGGCTCAAGTCCAACTCTGTGCATGTTCACCTCAGCACAATAGTAGCATTCCATCGTGGGGAAAAGCCTGTGTCGGCTCGCCTTCTGGTGAGCCGTTTCATGTGGGACTTGCTTCTTTCAAAGCCTCAAGTCAAGCTCACTCCAGCTGCTTGGAACTTGAATATGGTCCTTGGCCAGCTCATATGTGCTCCTTTCAAGCCGCTGTACGAGTGCCCTTTGAAGTTGTTAACCTGGAAGATCCTCTTCCTGGTGGCCATTGCGTCAGCCTGACATGTTAGTGAGCTCCAGGTGCTAGTTGTGCACCCTCCGTACACCAGGTTTTACCAGAATTGGCTGGTGCTCCGCATGCACCCTCGCTTTCTGCCAAAAGTGGTCTTGGCTTTTCACCTCAACCAGCCTATTGTCCTTCCAACGTTCTTTCCCTGACCTCATGCCAATCGCGGCGACATGGTGTTACACACACTAGATTTCAAGCATGCTTTGGTATTCTTCTTGGAACGCATGAAGGCACACCGTCGATATTCCCAGCTTTTCATCTTTTTTGACCCCAATAGACTGTACCCTATCTCTCTGATTCACAGATTGCATCGCCCATGCATACTCCTTGGCTGGTCTGAGCCTGGAGGGACATGTCATGGCTCACAATGTCCGTGCAATAGCTACATCGGTAGCCAACCTCCGCTCTATGTTCACAGAGGAAATCTCTCAGGCTGCAACATGATCTTCAGTCCAAACCTTTTTGACCCATTACTATCTGGATGGGGATTCCTAATGGGAGAATGCTTTTGGAAAGGCTGTGCTCCAGCATGAATTTGGGTCTTAGAATCAACTCCTACCCACTGGCCCTTCTATCCATCCAGGCTACCTGCTCAAAATCCCCTCAGCTCGATGTCTGCTGAGGATACTGAATCAGATGAGTCCCTTGGTGGGGACTACCTCTCTGGTCTTCCTGACTTCTCCATTTCTCCTTGCCCGGTTGGTCTGCTTATCTCCTAGGGTTCCAGTAACCTGTAGCTTGGGAGTCCCATACATGAGGACTTATTTCCTGCTTGTTCACAGAGAAAGCATAGTTATTCAACTGCAGCAGGTGTTCTCTGTGTATAGCAGGAATAAGTCCTCACACCTGCCTGGCGAGATGCTTTTGGCTCCTGCTCTGTGATCTTACTGGAGTATATGGTGCCATGGTGGGCAGGGAAGGTAGGCGTGCATGCATGGTGCACCTCCCAGAAGCTTCCAAGATTTGGAAGCTGGGGAGCATTCTGTGCAGGGCTCCATCAGTGATGTCACCCCATACTTGAGAACTTATTCCTGCTGTTCACAGACGATACCTGCTACAGGTGAGTAACTAGGCTTTTGTCCCATATGCTTTGGAACGAATACTGAAAGGACCTCTGGTGGCTTGAGCGAATAGAGGCATAGGAATGATGTAATTGAAATCTGGGGTTTTCATTGGTGCTTTGTCTCCAACCATCTGCTGGTAGGGGAACACAACTCACTTGTCTGGATGGTCTAGCATGACTCAAGCAAAGGACATTAACTGATAAGTAAAATGTCACCATGTATGACTAGAAAATTGCTGCTTCTTTTCTCTCATTTTGAAAGCTTATGATTGTGTTGCCACTCTTCCAGTGGGCCTGGTCATTTATTCCTGTTTAGGACCCATTTCTATGTTCTCACAATACAACAGCCCCAACGAAGAACTGTGATAAATCGGAGGGTCCTCCACAAAATTCTGTTCTCCCAGTCACAACTGTATTAGATGTTAGGGTTTTTTTAAATAATATTGTAAACTAAAACTCCTTTGATTTCCAAGTGAAAATTTGTTTTACTATAAAGACATTTCAGGACATTGCAGCCTGTCTGACCTGCGTTTTATGGTCAATTTTCTAATACAGATGTTTTGACATTTCACCCTCCTGCAAGTCTTTTTAGGACTTGTGTGTTAGTTCCTACCCACAAGTTGAGCAGCTGTGACGTGAATAGCCACAAATGCCACCTGTTTACTATTAAATGTGCTTTCCAGCAGTCTTGCATTTCAACTTGTTGAAGAATTATACAATCATCTTTTTCTTATCTGATACAGCCATGAGGCTGGTAACCAGATTCATAGTATTTGCTGAACCCTGATTTTATCTATCAGCACAAGGCATCCTTATGGGGGGGGAGAGCAAATTGGTTTGATAGCTTTGGATACCTTGCTGGGTGGACGTCTCAAGCCTGGGAATTGGAGCAGCGCTGGGCCATCTATGTGCCAGATTCTGCAGCTGCGGGTACGTCTGGCTCCTGTGGTTGCAGAATTGGGTAGATTTTGGGGGTGTCCATTTTTCAGCCATCCAGATGGCAGACATGTCCCTCACTGAACTGGACTCTATATCAACCGGCTCACATTTGTCTTCCTGTATATTCACACCTTCAAAAAAATATAACATGACTTTCCTTGGCTATATCTATGTTGGCTTTCTCTCATTAAACCATGACTATCTACATGATCAGTAATTTTATTCTTTATAATGGTTTCTACCATTTTGCCTGGTACGGAAGTCAGACTCACCAGTCTGTAGTTTTCCGAATCACCCCAGAATCCCTTTTAAAAATGGGCGTTACTTTGGCCACTTTCCAATCTTCAGGTATTACAAATGATTTTAATGATAGTTTACTAATAGTAGGTTTGCATTCTCATATTTTAGTTTTTTCAGCACCTTATATGTATACCATCTAGTCCAGGTGATTTGCTATTCTTCATTTTATCAAATAGTTCTAATACATCTTCACAGTTTATCAAAATTTGTTTCAGTTCTTCTGATACATCACCTTTAAATACCATTTCAGGCATGGGTAACTTCGCTACAACATCTTCAGTAAAGACCAAAGCAAAGAATTCATTCAATCTCTCCGCTATGGCCTTGTCCTCCTTTAGCGCCACTTTTACCCCTTTATCATCTAATGGTCCAACTGACTCTCTCACAGGGTTTTTGCTATGAATGTACTTGAGAAGTTTCTATTATATGTTTTTGCAACATTAAGATGGTAACATTTAGTACCCTGAATCTGCCTGATAATGTGCCTTGTATTCTAGCTTCTAGGAAAGATTCCACTATAAGTTCATATTGTTTTAAATGGAAGAATTTGTTATGTAGTATGAATGAAAGGCCCTAGACCAATTTCTCCTGTCCCACACAAAAAGCTGCTTGAATACTTCCTACATCTATCAATCTGGGCTTATGTCTAAATTGGGGGTTCATCTCTATGCAGTTGGTGCTTTTTGCCATCATGCAGAAGGTAAATCCTTTTCTGTGTATAGCCTTTAGTCCAATTTATGTGAGGTCTGCTTCTTTTGAAACCTTCTATCAACTCACCTGCCATGTCTTGAGACCTCTGCACAGTACTGACCCAGCTGATGAATGCTTCCCTTGAGTCATTAGACTCCTGTGAGTTGAAATGCCTAACCTGTAAGGCCTTCTTTTTGGTGATGGTCACCAGCACAGTTAGTGAGCTTTCAGGCCTTTGAGACTTACAAAATGTCTTTTCAGCAATAGGGTGGTTCTGCACATGCATTCTAAGTTCCTGTGTAAGGTGTGTTAATGAACCCACTTGTCCTTCCACCATGTCTACAAAAGTGAATGTACAGAGTCTGGATTGCAAGAGAGCCTTAGTCTTTTACATGGAGCTGACTAGGCTAGAAAGTCCACCCACATTTTTTGTTTCTTTTGATTTCAGTAAGCCTGGTACTGCCATTTCTAAACAAACAATAATTTGATAGCAGACTCTCTCTTTCACATATGCCCAGATATGCATGACCCCAGATAAGTAAGTCAAGTCTGTGTCATGGTGGTGTCGATAGTCCACTTGAAGTAGGTTTCATGGAAGATTCAGGGAACTAAATGTTACCCTCTTAACATCGATGTTATGAGGGCCAGGGACCTGATGTTGGGATGTAACAGTTCCTAGATTATCCATGCAAGAGATCTGCAAATCTTCAATGTGGACTTCTGTTGACACAGTCACATCCTCCTACGGCTTGGAAACTAGAGTAGGTTTGGTCAGTCTGTCTTGAAGAGTCTCTCTGAGGTTTAGAATCCAACTTCATCACCCCTGGAAGTCCTTTTTAGTTTTAAAGGTTGCCTTCTGAAAAAAAACCCATTAAAATGGCCTATTGCCATCAAAATACACATTTTTCCCCAATGAAATTGATTTTGTTCCCCATTCCCCTTTTTTATTTAAAAGCAACCTGTAGCTAAATATTTCCACTTGTGAGAATTGTCATCCTTTTTGTCCTCAGAGAAAGTAAAGTTGTTTACCTGCAAAAGGTGTTTTCTGAGGACAGCAAGATACGAGTCCTCGCAAAACTCACTCACCTCTCCTAGGGATTGGCTTCTCCTCATGCAGGCTTTGTACTGAGCTGAGGTCTGAAAAGCTCTAATTGTTTGCTTACTGTGTGCTCACCCAGGCTCCATCCGAAGATGTCATCCTAATTGTGAGAACTGGTAACCTGCTGTACTCATCAGCTTTTCTGTCCTGATGGTTTCATTTTTCCCCTTACATTTGTGAAGTTTTTTAGGCACAAAAGAAGTGCACTTTATTAGTGATCACATCTCCTGTTTTTACAAGCTTGTCTGCCGGAGCGTACCCTCTAGCTGTTCTTAGGTTTACGGTATGGATATAGTCTATCGATACGATTGTCTGCATGAGGTTCAAGTAGGGCTCAGTACAAGAGTATGCACACAAACTCTCCTTTCCGAGAGAGAAATTCTGTGCCAAGCGAGAGGAACTTTCAAGAAAAAGGGCATTAAGAGTTTTTGTTTTGATGTTGAATTGAATTAGCAAACATTCATAGCCGATAATGCAATTTTTAAAAAATAAATCCATAAAGGGGTGCCTTTCATTTTATTTTAATTTGTTCTTTTTTTACAGTAAAGGTTCATAGATCTCTACCATGAAAATGCATAGGAGTAAATCTCTACGGGACAGAGTGGAAAATCCCCCTCATGCCAAATTTAGTATCTTTTTATTGCAACAAAGAGAAAGAAAGGTAGCAGACTGAATCTCCAGGGATGTTTGACCATTTACTTGTCTTCAGAATTGTACAGAAGGCCATGGAGAATGGAAGTCTCCAGAAGCAGCCAAGATATTTGTCCGATACAATGCTCTGTGCCTGGAGATAAATGATGTGTACATGGCCCCCTAACTCAGTAACCCATGATCTCTCTGTGTGACTCCGTGAGACGCTGTCTGTGCCGCAGGTAGCAGAATCTCAAATATTTTAGCCTTAACGTTTTAGGGGTCAGTATTCAGTACAGCAGTGAGCGTGAAAGGTATCCAGATAAGTTTATCTGGATAACTTTAACCATATATTCAGAAGATTTAACCTGACTTAGATCCCCTTTTACTAAAGCCCGGAAACAGTTTAACAAACGTTTTTAATGTGCAGTTACTGGCAGCCAGGAACGCTAAGGTGGGGGCATGCCAGCGGCCAGGCATTAACGTGCATGATAATTGGCCATTGCATGATAGGGCAGGGAATGGATGGAGTGTGGGCGTGGAGAGTACATTGCCGCTAGCATGAGGGTGGTTGCTGCGTGTTAAGTGACAATGTAGCTGTAGCAAGAGTACACCTAACGACACTTTTGTGAGTGTCATTAGGTGCACCCATATTGTGTTCTGCATTTTAAAGTTCCCTGTCCCGCATTAACTACTGGGAACAGGCTGGTCACGCACTCAACAGCTAACGCAAAGGCTTTGCACTTAATAAGTTAAGCATGTTAAGTCCCTCCGCCGACTATACGTGGTTAAAGTTATCCAAATATCTTCGGGCCTGTTATTTCTGCAGCCTGACTTAAGTGGTTGACCAGACAGCACTGGATAACCGCATTAGAATAAGCCATGCCCCTGGAACACCCCAGGGCTCCTTCTTTTCATTTTGTCTGTCCGACTCAGCAGGAGGAGGGAATTTTCAAAAACAAAGATTTGTCCAGGTAACTTCCAAAGCTACTCGGGCAAAACTTGTGAATCTCGGCCTTGACCTATCAGCGTACCCTTTGCACAGCATTGCTTAAACGGTTTTGCGATATGCAGGAACCACGTGCCGCTGAAAAGCCACTAATTCAGTATTGCTGCCCCCTGCATGAGAAACTCACCCCGATGTGCATATACAGAGGAGCCACAATAAGCGGCAGCACCAAACAATCAGCAGATTAGGGGCAGATTCAGAAGACACAAACAAATCAAATGCAAGTCATTCCATTTCATAAAAGTCCAGCATGTTAAAGCGCTTTGCCCCCATCGGGGGGTGTATTACCATATGAAAAGACAGAAATATAGACCTATAGTGGAAGCGTAGGTGTCCTCTTCTGTGGGGATTATAAGTGAATATTTCAATTTGCCAAGCTCCAAAGGATCAAATGAAACACAGGTGAACCACCGCTCATGCAGGAAGAGCACCGCCCTTCTGAAGATATGCAGATGTTTTGATCACTGAAAATATAAAATCTGTCCGTATCTGTTGATTCTTTGCTAGTGCCGCTTTTTGTGATCTTGTTGTATCGGCGTGGTGGCTGTTTGCCTCGTTTGTGTTTTGTGCATATACAGAACCAACTTTTTTTTCCCCTAAGTTTGTGAGCTGTGTTTATCTGGACAGCTGATTTCCTGCTGATCGGACAAGCACTACCTCTACCATGGGACCTAATATGCGGCAGGTGGAGCCCACATTGTGGTCAACAGTCAGCCGAACATTTTCTAAAGTAATTCCAGTGTATATGTGGCAACAAACCTACATAAATGACCTCTGTGGGCGCGGACAGTGGGCGGAGCATGCAAGTTTGTGTGTAGGTTATAAAATATTACAATTTACACACATACTTGGGAAATATAGGGGTGGGCATTTATACCAGTTCTGGGACTGGTGTAAATGATCAGGCCTGTAGCGCAGGCTCGCGTTACGCCAGTTATGCTAGTAGTTGATAAAGACACGTTGGCGCACGCTTGTCTTTATAAAATAGCACCTGTATGGTTGCTTAGGTGGGCGCCTACCCATAGTGCATTACCATCCATGCCTGCCTTTCATCCTGCTCTTGGAAGTGTGTTGGAATACTTGAGGAATTTATTTGTCTTGTTTTTGTCAGAAATGTTTCTTTACATTCTCTAAAGGGTAACCATTATGGATAAGGGTGTCTGAATGATTGTTTCAAGGGGAGTACCCTCCTCCCTATTATATAAATTGCTGGAAGAGGGAAAAAAACTGTACCAGACTTGGAGGAACTGCTTTTGAAAACTTCATTGCGATAATATTTGTACAAATCTGTTTATGTCCATTAACTGTTCAGACTGTTCATTTTCATCATTCCTTAGCAAAAACACACTGCATATCTATGAAAAGAATGGAATGTATTACACTTTATTTTTGTTAATGGGAAATATGGAAATAAGAAAACTTTTTTCTTCTATATCTGTTTCGTGTTATTTTTGAGTTATGAGCTTGTGCAATTAAAATACTTTTATCTCCCCTTTTTTAAGGTCTTGTAAAATCATACATTTGGGGGAAGGAGTTGGGGAAATCTGTTATTACTTATAGTTTGATGCATGAAAATATTTTCCATGGACACAGGTCTGCAGGTAACCATGTCCCAAATGGGAAAAGAGCTGTCCAAAATTTTCAGAAGGCTGAAAACTAAAGCTGTACAAGTATTGTAGAATTGGGGCAACTAGAACATAAGTGGAGGAGTAACCTAGTACCCAAACGATAAAGGGTTCAATTCCCACTTGAGCTCCTTGTGACCTTGGGCAGGTCACTTTACCCTCCATTGCCTCGGAAGTAAAGTCCTGGCAATATACTTCCGGTGATGCATTGCCAAGAAAACCCAAAGGCATCTGGGTCGCTAAGAGTCAGCACTGACTTGATGGCACTTAAAAAATATATATATATAAGAAATGCCATACTGGATCAGACCAAGGTCCATCAAGCCCAGTATAATGTTTCCAATAGTGGCCAGTCCAGGTCACAAGTAACTGGCAAGTTCCCAAAAAGGTACACAGGTTTCACAATGCTTGTCCTGAGGGTAAGCAGTTGATTTCCCATGTCCTCTTTAATAATGATTTGCGGACCTTTTCTCTAGGAACTTGTCCAAACCTTTCTTAAACGTCCAACAAAAACAGCACTACACACTCACTGGAGAAACACAAATACAACCACCAGGCCAGAGCAAAGTGTGAACTGAAAAGACTTTTATTTATTCACCCCTAGGGGGACTACGAGAGGCCACCCAATATGGCCGTGTTTCGGCACTACCTTCGTCAGGGGATTGGCCAATGTAGGCACATTATGGTTCTTGTGCCTGGTCCTAGGAAAATTACTTTCTTATTGTAACTAGCGCGAAGCCGTACCTGCTAAGATACAATGTAGTCATGCTACATTGGGTTGCTCTTTCCTAGGTGCATAACTTTGCACTTGTCCACATTAAATTTCATCTGCCATTTGGACGTCCAGCCTTCCAAAATTGTTCAAAGTTATTAAAACACAATCTTCTTGTGTTTTAATAATTTTGAATAAGTTTGTCATCTGCAAATTTGATCACCTCACTTGTTATTCCCATTTCCAGGTCATATATAAATATGTTAAAAAGCAGCAGGCCCAGCACAGATCCCTGGGGTATTCCACTATTCACCTTTCTCCATTGAGAAAAGTGGCCATTTAGCCATACTCTCTGCTTTCTATCTTTTAACCAGTTCCTGATCCACAGTAGTACACTGCCTAGTATCCTATTACTTTTTTATTTTGCCAAGAGTCTTTCATGAAGGGACCTTGTCAAAAGCTTTCTGAAAATCTAGATATACTATATCGACTGGCTCACCTTTGTCTACCTGTTTATTCACACCTTCAAAAAATATATAACAGATTAGTAAGACAAGACTTTTCTTGGCTAAATCCATGTTGGCTTTCTCCCATTAAACTATGACTAACTACATATTTAATAATTTTTTTCTTTATAATAGTTTTTACCATTTTGCCCGGTATTGACGTCAGGCTCACCGGTCTGTAGTTTCTCAGATCACCCCAAAACCCTTTTTAAAAATTGGTGTTACATTGGCCATTCTCCAATCTTGAGGTACTACAGATGATTTTAATGAAAGTTCACAGGTTACTAATAGTAGATCTGCAATCTCATATTTCAGTTCTTTCAACACCCTCTGATGTATACCATCTGGTCTGGGTAATTTGCTACTGTTCAGTTTTTCAAATAGTTGCAATACATCTTCCTGGTTCATCAATATTTCTTTCATTTCTACCAGTGTATCATCTTTAAATACCATTTCAAGCATGAGTGACTTCACTACATTATCTTCAGTAAAAGCTGAAGCACAGAATTCATTCAGTCTCTCTGCTCTGGCCTTCTCCCTTAGAACCCCTTTTACCCCTTTATCATCTAATGGTCCAACTGACTCTCACAGGGTTTTTTGGGGGTTTTTTGCTACGAATGTACCTGACAACATTTTTTATTATGCATTTTTGCTTCCATCGCAAGCTTTTTTTCAAATTCTCTCTTTGTCTGCCTTATCAATGTCTTGAATCTAACTTGCCAGTGCTTATGTTGTTTCCTGTTTTCGTCATTTGGCTTTGTTTCCATTTCCTGAAAAATGCTTTTTTGGCTACAACAGCCTCTCTGACCTCACCTTTAAACCATGCTGGTAGTTTTTTTGGCCTGCCTTCCATTTTTCTTAAAGCATGGAATACATCTGGTCTGTGCTTCCAAAATAGTATTTTTAAACAACACCCATGCTTGTTGCCAATCTTTAACCTTTGCAGCTGCTTCTTTTAGTTTTTTCTTAACTATTTTCTTCATTTTATCATAGTCTCACTTTTGAAAGTTAAAAGGTAGTACTGTGGATTTCCTTGCCGTCCTCCCTCCCTTTATAAAATCACATGCAATCATTCTATGATCGCTATTGCCATGTGGCCCCGACACCCTTATCTCTTGCACCAGATCCTTTGTTCCACTAAGTACTAGGTCCAAAATGGCTTCCCCTCTTGTTGGTTTACAAATCAGCTGCTTCAGTCGTTTATTTCATCTAGAAACTTTATCTCCCTAGCCTATCCTGCTGTGACATTGACCCAGTTGATACCGGGGTAATTGAAATCACCCATTATTACTGTGTTGTAGCTTTTGTTTCCTTCCCTGGTTTCTTTTAGCATTTCATCATCCATCAGTTCATTCTAGCCAGGCAGACAGTAGTACACCCCCACTGCCATCACCTTCCCCTTTTTACATGGAGTTTCTATCCATAAAGATTCTACAGTGTATTTAGTTTCCTGCAAAACTTTAATCCTGTGTGACTCAATGCCCGCTATAATATAGAGCACAACCCCTATGCCAATTTGATCTTCCCTGTCATTGCGATATAGTTTGTATCTAGGTATCACAGTATCCCATTGGTTGTCCTCCCTCCACCAGGTCTCTGAGATGCCAATTATATCTAACCTTTCATATAGTGCTATATATTCTAACTCTCCCATCGTATTTTTTAGACTTCTAGCATTTGCATACAGGCATTTTAGAGGTTGTATATTATTCAAATTAATCTGATTATGCTTGATAGGGGTAATCTGATTATGCGTTGATAGGGGTAATTTGGAATCTTTCAGCTCTGCTCTGTACTTAAGGGCATCTGGGTTCCTTTTATCTGTATATGAACCTGTCTACTGGGATGCCCTAACTTCCCTCTTTTGCTAGTATCCTTCAAGGATACACCTTTCTGAACCATGCGCACTTGGGCGACTGTCGGCTTTCCCCTGTTATTTCATTTAAAAGCTGCTCTATCTCCTTTTTAAAGGTTAATGCCAGAAGCCTGGTTACATTCCAGTTAAAGTGGAGCCCATTCTTTCAGAAAAGCCCCTCCCTTCCCCAGAATGTTGCCCAGTTCCTAACAAATCCAAAACCCCTCCTCCTTGCACAACTGTTTCATCCATGCATCGAAAGTTCAGAGCTCTGCCTGCCTTTTGGGTCCTGAATGTGGAATGGGAAGCATTTCTGAGAATACTACCCTGGAAGTTCTGGATTTCAACTTCCTAACTAAAATTCTAAATTTTCTCTCCAGAATCTCGTCCTGACACTTTCCTATGTTCCAAGACAGCAGGTTCATCCCCAGCAGTATCTAACATCCTTGTCTAGGTGGGGCATGAGATCCACTACCTTCACACCAGTCGGGCATGTTACCAAGCGATCCTCACATCCACCAGTCACCCAGCTATCTACGTGCCTAATGATTGAGTCGCCAACTATAACAGCCATCCTATCTCTTCCCTCATGGGCACATGTCCCTGGAGAAGCCTCCTTGGTGCGAGAGGTATTTATATCACCTGGAGGACAAGTCCTAGCTACAGGTT
Organism: Ichthyophis bannanicus; assembly: GCA_033557465.1. NCBI lineage: Eukaryota > Metazoa > Chordata > Amphibia > Gymnophiona > Ichthyophiidae > Ichthyophis > Ichthyophis bannanicus. The sequence continues at coordinate 1,759,829,591 of CM066032.1, read as the reverse complement.
CACTTCCTGCCAAACTAGGGTGATGCTCTCCTGTCATGTGACCTCTCCCCTCCATGGCAACAAATAGGCCGCCAGACTGGAGGTGGGACTTCAGTACTACATCCCTGTAGGTCTCATCTATATACCTCTCTGTCTTCCTTAGGTCCTCCAAGTCTGCTACTCTAGCCTCCAGAGATCGGACTCGTTCCCTGGGAGTAAAGAGTGCACATGTAAGACCCTTCACCAGCTGGGAGAAAATCATTCATGTGACTACTCAATGCAAAAAAAATGGATAGAGTCCATCTCGCTGCTGGACTGCTGTCTGGATCTTAGTTTTAAGGTTTTGTTAAGATATTTAAGTTGTTTACTTATTTAAAGCTATACCTGATGAGGATAACCAACTACACCTGAAAGTGAATTTGACTACCTCTGTCTCTATAAGGGCTGTAAGAACCTATAAATCTAAGATTATGCCTAGGGTGGGTGGGAGTCTGGATGGATGGGAGGGAAATAAACAATTAATAGAAGCTGACTTGCTAACACATTGCCCTGTATGACTTTAAAAAATACAGAACTTTAAAATGGACAGAGATTTTATCAGTTTAAACCTAAAGAGTTCCCTTTAACGCAGGAGTCTGAGAAATTACCCAGCAGGTAAATACTTATAATTTCGGAATTCTTCCCAGCAAGAGCAGCTATTCTCCATAGTCCTGCAATGGTTAATAAGCTTCCATTCTTCAATCACTTTGCTAAAATGAGAACTTCGGGTTACATGAATAAGGAGGTAATATGGCTTTCCAGTCAAATCTGTTCCCTTGAATGGTTAGATGCATCGAATGTGTTAGAAGTCAGGGAAATTCTTTTCAGCACTGAACGCCACTGGACAGCAACCCTCCTTTTGTCCTCTGAGTCTGATAACAATCCCCACCACATAAATGGCGTTGACCAGCTACTGATTTTCAAAAGCATTCTCTGGATAATGCCTCTGAAAATCATCTCAGACTGCCCTGGCACTGTCCAGGTAGCATCAGTGTGGTTGGGTTCAGAGTCAGGATGGAGCAGCAAATTATTTGGATAACAGCACAAATGACACTACAGGTATCTGGATAACTATCCACATCTGTGCATTTTATTGTAGTGACTTTCTAGCTGAAAAAAAACATTTGGAGGGTGGGAGAGAATATTATAGTTTATTAAAACTTGATATACCACTTCTGGTTGAAACATCAAAGCTGTTTACAACTAAAATATTAATAAAAGATAAGAAAAGAATTCTGTTAAAAGAGATAGAATAAACATCCACATTCATAACAACAAATGAGAGAGGGCAACATACAAGACAAGGCAAGAGAAAAGGGAAGAGAGAGTGCTAGGTAAGAAGGCAGTAATGGCATTTTTAATCAGGAGGGAGGTCAAAGGCTTTCTGGAATTGGTGAGTTTTGAGCAGAGATTTAAACTTTCTCAATGAGAGCTCCAGTTAGAGGTCTGGCGGAAAGGTATTCCAGAGCCTAGGGCCAAGAAAGTAAAAAGTGGAATGATGAGCGGACTCGACTTTGGGCCTGCCAATTTCTTCCTGTTCATTTTGGACTTCCAACTCTGAGACCAGTGCAGTAATCAATGATACCTTTTAGCGCATCAGTTTACTCTTGATTTTGACACACTAATATTACTCCCAATGCAGGCAAAATTAGCACACGAAAATCAGCGTAAACCCACTGTGCTGAAGGGTTGCATAGTGGGCATGCAAAATGTATGTAAATCATTGATTAGAAATTGCTTCCAATATAATAAAACTGGGCTAAAATCTAGCACAGTTTTTTACTCTTTTAATGCTGAATATTTCCACCAGCTCAAGCTGATATGAAAATTCAGCATGGGAGCAGAGGGTGATCTGAGCTGAAGTGTGGCACATCACTTTGGTGGCTCAAGTGGGCCTCTGGATCCACTGCCCCCTTCTCCCAGACCACATTAAAGTCCCTGGAAGTTCAAGTGGACTCCCTCCCAGAGCCCGTGAAATCTTCCCCCTCCCTCCCCCCCCAGTGTACCACCAAAAGTTAGAAAATAAGAGTTAACACCCATTCGCTCCTGCTTATGGAGCAGTCATCTTGCAAAATGGTAGCACCTGACCTCTAGCGATGGGTCAAAAATAAACATCTAACAGTCAACCTGCCAAATATGACAATGCTTCTTTTGCTGGACTGACCCCTAGCAGTGTGTCTTGATGCTCCACTAGTAGTCAGGTGCCATTATTTTGCAAGATGACAACATAAGCAGGAGTAGAAAGGTGTTGCTTCTGTCTCCCAACTTTTGTAAGTGTTTGGTGGTGAGGGGGGTTGGGGGCTCTGGACCACACTACAGACTGTCTAGTTGAGGGCCTCTCTGACTGGGGGCCAGGAGTACCCTGGACCAGACAACCCCAGAGTGGGGGATTTGGGGGTAGGGGTAATTGTGAAGTCCTGTGCCACTGCAGAAATTTTGTGGGATGGATCAAGGGAGGGGAGGGGTTTTTTTCTTCCTGACTATGCATGAGCCAAGCCAAGCCCACTTACACACTGACAGGAAGGGAGATAGTTGCTCATGGTGCAGTGTGTGCTGTTTTTAAACATTTTTTAACACAGCAGCCTGCATTAAGGGAGTGAGGACAGATGGATTTTCAGAGCACAGTGTGCAAGGGTTTGGAAGCCCCGCACTGCGCTTCTTTTATGTTTATTGCTTTTCCCTTCACCACTGGTTCTGGAGAGTTGTGGTAGCAGTGAGGGTGGGGTCAAGGGCAGCAAGACTGAGGATTACCTGAGGTGCCTAATGTCCTTGCACCTGCCCTGCATGCACAAAATTTGTCAAGCCCTGCATTATAGTCAATAGCAGTAACTTGGACACTTCTTAAGTCTGTCTTACAACCAAGGCCAGTGCGAAAGTATTGGGCATCTTAGCAAAACCTTCAGTCTTACACCCCGACCCCTCGTGATTTTTTACAGTTACTCAACAATCATGATCATCGCAACACCACCCTTCCCTCAACAGTCCCATAATTGGGCATCACATCATAGCTCCAATTCTCCAGGAACAAGCAGGAAGTCAGTCCTCACATATGGGTGACGTCGGCGCCGACAGAGCCCTCGTGAGGAGCAATTCCCCAGCTTTCAAAGAAAGCCTTTGGGATTGCTTCGCGCATGCACGGTCCCCTTCCCACCCAAGGGTGCCATCTTGCTCAGTCTCCCTTTTTCCACAGAGCCCAACGGATGTGGTCCAAATTCCCTCGCAGAAAAAGTGTGTCAAATCTCCTGAAGATTCTTTTCTTCGGCCCGGTTCGACACCCGTTCCCCTTCCTGCCTCAGTTCAGTACCCCGGTATCGAGTCCGGTCAGTATTTTTCAGTTTTTGTCCTTAGTGACTACCATTCGCGCCTTTTTTCTTTTTCACTGGCAGCCCAGTCATTTGACCTCGCAGGGGCCCTTTTTTCCCCAATGGCTGCCAGCGGGTTTAAGAAGTGTGATCGGTGTAAAAAGTTAATGTCCTCACCGACACACATAACTGCTGTCTCCGCTGCCTCGGGGCCGACCATGACCTGTGGCCCATGCGGCAAGATGTCTTCTAAGGCACTCAGAAGTAGGCAGCAGCAGCATGAAAGGATTTTCTCCGAGTCCGCATCCACCCAGGTCCGGACCTCGTCAGAAGCCTCGACGTCTCAGGAGCTGTCTGACTCCGAGCATCGTTGGGGGTCTCCCTCAAGGGAACACCGGAGGAAGAAGAAGCTCACGAGGGTGGCATCATTGGATGCCTCTGATAGGCTTGGGTCCTCGCGGGCCAGGTTGCGGAGTCCCAACCGCCGCCCCGGGACCTCTGAGTCGGAGCGGCCTGCAAAGGTACCTTGCACAGAGCTGGAGACGCCGAGGAAGGTAACTGCTGTTGTCCTCGTTGACTCTCCGAGAGAACCTGCATCGGGCCTGACAGCATCAGGACCCAAGCCGGAGGCTGCGGAGCCTTCTGAGCTCGGTCTCAGAATGGCGGCCTTGGAGCGCAGCATGTCTGCCTTCATGGAGCAGCAGCGGGCGCTGATGGCCGGTCTCACCGGTTCATCCGCCCCGACCACCGAGACCTCTACGTCCAAGTCGAGACCGAAGCCCTCACGGCCAGAGCCCATCGATTCTTCCTCGGAGGACTCGGCATGGGAAACGGAGGATGAAGAGTCCCCGGACACCCACCGGACCCGGTGTGTCCCACCAGACTCTCCGGGGTCCGAGCCTCGGAGAAGTTCCCCCCCCCCCCACCCAGAGGATACCCGGTTCTTGGAGTTCGTCAGGGACATGGCCAAGGCTTTGGCATTCCCGGAGGACACCAAGGAAAAGCCCCAAGCCGAGGAGTTCGAGGCCCTCCAGTATGATTTTCCCCCTCGGGAAGCCCTTACGGTACCGGTTCCTCCGATGTTGGAATGGCTGATGTTCCATAAGTGGTAATTACCAGCCTCGATGCCGGTTCTCAGCAGGTGGGTCGATTCCATCTATCGAGTCCTCAAGAGCCCTGGGTTCCAGAAGGCGCAGCTGCCGCACAACTCCATGGTTGTGGAATCGGCCATGCACAGGCTCAAGAGCCATAAAACGCACTCCTCGGTGCCTCCTGGCAGGGAAGCCCAGAACCTAGATGCCCTCGGCAGAAAGTGCTACCAGGGCTCGATGCTGTCCTGCCGTGTCCAAACATACCAGCTGTACATGGGCATGTACTTGCAAGACCTGGCAAAGGAGATTGCCGGGTTCTCAGCTGGCCTCTCCAAGGAAACCTTGCAGTGATTCAAGGCCTTGTCCACGGGGATTTGAGAGTGCTCGAAGTTTGTCTCAGGCAGCCTATGACGGCTTCGAGGCTTCGGCACAAGTAGCCACAGCCGGCATCGGGGGCCCGACGCCAGGCATGGCTAATGTTGTCGGACCTAGAGCCATGGGTACAGGACAAGTTGGTCAGTGTCCCATGCCGAGGTGACAACCTCTTTGGCAAACCCATGACTGAAAAGGCTGCCAAAATTGAGTCCGAGTACTTGACCTGGACAAGACTCTCCAAAAAGACTTCTGCCCCTTCTAAAAAGAAGGGCTCGGGTAAAAAGCCTTTTTTCCCAAGGAAGGGTGCTGCTTACCGCAACTACCCCACTCACCAGGCCTCCCCGGCTCCCCACCAGGGGCAGCAGGCCAAGGGAAAGGGGCATGGCCCGCGTAAGCAGAAGACCCTCAAGCCCCAGGCACCAGCTCCTTCCCAGCCGGTAGGGGGATTTTGACAAACACAGCATAGTTTCTCTCCAGCCAAGGGTGAGACTTGGCACAGGAGGAAGGCTGGCCCTGTACGCCGACAGGTGGCCAGCAATCACTACAGATACCTGGGTCCTACAAATAGTCCAGAAGGGCTATTTGCTCTACTTCAACCAGGTACCTCCCTCCTACTTCCCAGGGGAGCCTCTCAGACCCCTCTACACAGCAACCTCCTCTTACAGGAGTTGGCCGGTCTTCTAGCGGATCAGGTGGTGGAGCTGGTGCCCCACAGCCTACAAGGGCAGGGTTTCTACTCCAGGTATTTTTTGATACCAAAGAGAACAGGAGGCCTCAGGCCCATCCTCGACCTGCGAAACTTAAACAAGTTCCTGGTGAGGGAAAAGTTCAAGATGCTTTCCCTTGGAATATTGCTGCCTTACCTCCAACAGGGAGATTGGCTATGCTCCTTAGACCTGAAGGATGCCTACACTCACATCCTTATACATCCAGACCACAGAAAATATCTCAGATTTGTAGTGGGAGGAAACCATTTTCAGTACAGAGTACTTCCATTTGGCCTAGCCTCTGCCCACAGAGTGTTCACCAAGTGTCTGGCGGTGGTGGCGGCTTTTCTCAGGAACCAGGGAATCTTCGTCTTCTCGTACCTGGACGACTGGCTCATCAGGGCCCCATCGCCTCAAGAGGCCCAACAGGCCATAGCTCGCACTATCAACACCACAAGTCTCAGATATCAGCAAGGCATTTTCTGCACCTTCTAGGACACATGGCCTCCACGGTGCATGTGACCCCAAACACCCATCTCAATATGAGAACAGCTCAGTGGTGCCTCCGGAATCAGTGGACGCAAGCCACAGGGTGACTCCGAGACAGGATAAGGATGTCCAAACGACTGCTGAAGTCGTTGGCCTGGTGGCTTCAGCCACCCAACCTGCTGGGAGGGAGTGCCTTTTCAGCCTCCAGTGTACTCAAGAGTCCTGACGACAGATGCATCCCTGCTGGGCTGGGAAGCCCATTGCCAGGACTCATGCACTCAAGGGTTGTGGTCTCCTCAAGAGAGGACACAACAAATCAACCTCTTAGAGCGATACGCCTAGCTCTTCGAGCCTTCTGCCATGTTCTCTCACATCAGTCTGTCTTGGTGCAGACAGACAATCAGGTGGCTATGTTCTACGTTAACAAGCAGGGAGGTACAGGGTCCCGTATCCTGTGCCAGGAGACACTGGACCTCTGCTCCTTTGCCATCAGACAGGGTATGTCTCTCAAGGCGGTATACCTGCCAGGTCAAGAGAACGGCCTAGCAGACAAACTAAGCAGAATTCTTCAACCTCACGAATGGGAACTGAATCTGGAAGTGGCCCAGCAGATCTTCCTCTGCTGGGGATATCCGTCCAGCCCGCAGAATCATCAGTTGCCCAACTTTTACTCCAACAAAGTGTATGTATGATCACCTTCCAGAGCTTATTATACTTCAAAGTAACTAAAGATTAGAAATTAACAGCTCTATTTTTCACCTAGAGATTGTCTTCTTCATCAACTGATTGCTCTATTTGAATACCTGTTTATTTATGTTTGTTAATGAAAAATCTTTTGTTTTTTTGGCAACAAGGTCTCAGACTTATATGGAGCTGCTCTCTCGGTTTCAACTATCGTTTAAACCCAGTGCTCACCTTCGCATCAACGACCTTATGCTGTTGCTCAATTTTCAACGTGCTTAAAAACTTAGATGCTTCCTTTTCTCCACAGCGGTAATCTTTCAGTATGCTATAATACTTCCATTTCTCCACAACGGTGTTCATGAACCGCTGTAATTAAATACTTCCATCTCTCAACAACGGTATTCATAAACAATGCTTATCTTATTTCACAGTATATTGAAAGGTAGTGCTTATCTAATTATGATGTTTCCCTTTTGCTCTGTCAGCACATCACTCACCAGTTGAAGGACAACCTCTTTCGATTCACCCCTTGGTGTCCAGATTCCTCAAAGGTCTGCTTCTACTAAAACCCACGGTTCGTCCTCCGGCGACCAAGTGGGATCTGAATGTGGTCTTGCAACGGCTTACTCGCCCACCTTTTGAGCTGATGTGTGCTTGTCATCTGCGCTTCCTCTCCTGGAAGGTACTCTTCCTGGTGGCACTCACATCTGCCAGGCGAGTGAGTGAGCTACAAGCTCTGGTTTCAGAAAGACCGTACACACAGTTTTATAGGAATAGGGTTGTCCTACGCACCTACCCCAAGTTTCTCCCGAAAGTGGTCTCTCCGTTCCACCTCAATCAAGAGGTGGTTCTTCCGACATTCTTTCCCAGACCCCATGCTAGCCGGGCAGAGGCGGTTCTGCATATCCTTGATTGTAAGAAGGCATTGGCCTTCTACTTGGAGCATACGCGGGGGCATCGAAGGGCTCCTCAGCTCTTCGTCTCTTTTGACCCCAGTAAGCTGGGGCTACCTGTTTCCAAGCGCACGTTGTCCACCTGGGTGGCAGACTGCATTGCCTGGGTGCACAGGGCAGCCGACCTCCCATTGCAGGGTCGAGTCACGGCCCACCGTGTCAGGGCTAAGGCCACATCAGTGGCACACATCCGCTCTGTTCCACTGGCAGACATCTGCTGGGCCGCCATCTGGTCTTCAAGCCAGACTTTTGCAGCCCATTACTGCTTGGATGGGGAGTCCCGACGAGACAGTGTTTTCAGCCAGGCGGTACTCCACAACTTATTTGATATTTAGGCAACTCCTACCCTCCCGGCCCTCTGGTGTCAGGCTACCGGGGGTGTGGTGTCTCCGCTGGATTCCTATCACAGCTGCTGCAGCTCTTCTAGAGCGAGCCATTTTTCAGCTATGGGTTCTCGGTAGCCTATAGCTAGGGAGTCCCATATGTGAGTACTGACTTCCTGCTTGTTCCTGGAAAAAGTGTAGTTACTCACCTGTAACAGGTGTTCTCCAGCGACAGCAGGAGTCAGTCCTCACGACCCTCCCTCCTCCCCTGGAGTTGCAGTCCTATTATTGATTTTATTCTTGTTGCTGTCTTTTTAGCTATGTCATTAGACTGAGCAAGATGGCACCCTTGGGCGGGAAGGGGACTGCGCATGCACGATGCAATCCCAAAGGCTTTTTTTGAAAGCTGGGGAATTGCTCCGCATGAGGGCTCCATCGGCGCTGATGTCATTCATATGTGAGGACTGATTCCTGCTGTCTCTGGAGAACACCTGTTACAGGTGAGTAACTACGCTATATTAAACTTTGTATATTGTGTGTGCCCCATTCCCTGCAGGTATAAGAATGCACTGGTGGCTCTTGTCTGTCAAGATTGATTCTTTTGTTTTGATTGCTGCCACTCTTTGCCATCCATCAGAAGCTGCTGTCCTAGGCAGTTGCCTAGTCTGCCTGATGGTTGGGTCGGCCGTGCTTACAACTAAAGCAAAATCCCGAACTAATCTATTCCTTGATGTTTCACTTTATCACATGCCATCTAAAGGAAATATGGGGGAAAAATCCTTGCTGCTTTTCAAAAACCACGACTGCAGTTTCTCTTGGCCAAGATCACTTTAAAAAGAGACACCACTGCTTTTCTCAGACATTATCCCAGCACTCTTCTAACACAGCCCGATCAGACTCTACTATATAACCCTCCTAACACGTTTTACCTACTTCATCACTCTCCCTTTCTACATTAAAGTATGATCGGATCCTCTTGCTCTCTCCCTATAGTCATGTTCCAGTGTAACCTTGTTTGTAACATGAGCTTGAGGATCACGTGGACAGAGTACCTACTTCTGGTGTGGCAGGAGTAAGGTGTCTAGTAGTTCTTAAGATTTACCATAGTGTGTCCCTTTTATTCCGTTAACCTATCAGACGGAATGTCTTTCTCTTTGTGGCATCTTCCTTCTGGAACACTATGCCATTTTATCTGAGGTTTGACATAGGATATTAGCTGTTTAAAAGTGGCCTTTAAACTTGGCTTTTCAACTTTGCATATGGAGAGAGTTCAGAGTTGTGGTTGGGTTGGTGGAGTACCTGGGTATGTAAAGTTTGGGACTTGCTCAATTAACCGGGACCAGCAGGGTCATAAGAACATAAGTCCATCAAGCCCAGTATCCTGTTTCCAACAGTGGCCGATCCCTGGCAAGTTCCCAAAAAGGTACATAGGTTCCACAATGCTTATCCTGGGGTAAGCAGTGGATTTCCCAGGTCCTCCTTAATAATGGTTTATAGGAACTTGTCCTTTTTTTAAACCCAGCTCCACTAACAGATTTTACTACATCCTCCAGTAACGAATTCCAGAGTTTGATTACGCATTGAGTGAAAAAAATATTTTCTCTTATTACTCTTAAATGGATTATATTATGGCTTCATTGCATGTCCCCTAGTCTCTCTACTTTTTGATGGAGTAAACAACCTATCTCTTCTTTTTTCCTCTTGACCCCTCCCTCCTTCCTATTTGATGAAAAAAAAATCCTTTTCACCTCTTCAAATTTCATTTCCAGTTCCAGTGCTGTCGGTGTTTTGCTTAAATAATCTTGCATCAAGGAAAATCAATTAGCTTGACCTCATTTGCTTATTCTTCTGTCCACCATATTAGGAGTTTAGTACTGAGATAGAGGAATGAGCATGTGCATTTATTTATTTATTTTACAGCTTCTATACCGCAAATGTACTAAAGTGCACTGACGGTTAGCGCAGGGATTACCAAATGCTAAGCGGGCCACAGTAATTTACCACGCACTACAACAGACAGCATAGTAAAAATCCCACACTAATCACTTAGAGAACAACAAGGAGACTGGTCGGGTTAGGGGTGGAGACTGGGTGTTGACCACATATTGCGGTTAGCACAGGGATTAACCATGCATTAATCATCGAGGTTGCAGTTAGTGTGGAGGTATTTACCACTGCCACAGTGGGTGATGTTAAGTGCAGCTGTGTTAATTGTGTCTGACAATTTAGCACAGCAAGATGCTTTTCACCATACTAAATGCATAGCGACATGCTGGGCACACCCCTTCATCAAGTGTCATACCTCCCATGCTAATTTTTGGCCCTTCACATGCATCCTTTAGAGCAGTATAGCAAATTTTTAATAAACATAGGGGATATATTCAGCGCCATCAGATAACATAAGAAATGCCATACTGAGTCAGACCAAGGTCCATCAAGCCTAGTATCCTGTTTCCAACAGTGGTCAATCCAGGTCACAAGTACCTGGCAGGTTCCTAAAAGGCACATAGGTTCCACAATGCTTGTCCTAGGGCAAGCAGTGGATTTCCTGGATCCTCTTAATGATTTATGGATCTTTCCTCCAGGTACTTGTCCAATACCTTTTTAAACCCAGCTCCACTAACAGCTTTTACTACATCCTCTGGTAATGAATGCCAGAGTTTGATTACGTGGGGGGGGGGGGGGTGCCCTTGTTATTCAGAACAGATGAGATTATATTAAAGAAGTTGAGCATCAATTGTGTGACAAAACATTTTATGAGAGGCAGAATAGAGACCCTACTATACCTCTTAAGGCCAGTTTAGACAATCTTCTAATCACTGGCCGTGACATTGATTATTTCTCACCGAAAGAGTTTGACTTTTTAGTACTCACCCTCCCAGTTGTACCTACCATCTATGTGCTGCCAAAAATACATAAATCTTTAGTGGAACTCCTAGTTGCCCCATTATTTTGGTGGATAGGGTCTTTGTACCGGTGTCTAAGTTTTTAGATGTTTTTCTTAGACGGGCACCATTATATGTGAAACATTCCAGCAGCCCTGGCCTGATCGGCAACTGCCACAGGGAGCGGCAGGTTAGCCCCTCCCACTCCCTGCAGCTAAGTCCAATTGGGCCCAAAGAAGGACATTTAAACCAAGCATCAGAAGGTGCAAAGCACACTCCAGCAGCCCTGACCCGATTGGTGTTGGCCACAGGGAGCAGAAGGTTAGCCCTTCCTGCTCCCTGCAGCAAAGGCTTATCGGGCCCAAAGAAGGACATTTAAACCAAGTGCCAGAAGGCACGAAGCACACTTCAGCAGCCCCGACTGGATCAGCCTCTGCCACATAGAGCAGTAGGTTAGTCCCTTCTGCTCCCCACAGCTAAGGCCAATCGGGCCCAACAAAGGACATTTAAATGAAGTGCCGGTTGGGTTCGTTCCTAATGGCTCTTGGGTGTGGCTCGTAGGTGGGGACCCTACAAGAAACACTGTTGTCCACTGATTTTACCACTGCTACATCATAAAGAGCGAATGCTCATCTCTCTGGCAATCGGAGCCTCATTCCTTAAGCCGGCTCCAACTTCACCTCACAGACCTCCCATCAGAAAAGAATCCCAATACATTAAAACAAAATCTCAAATGCTAATGCCTCCAATGCACAACAGACCCTGGTGAGTGCTGTAGTTTCTGACATCCCTCTCTTAGACCTGACATCTTCTCCTGCTAGTCTCCACTGTAATTTTTTTCAATGCAAATTTAATTGCATAAATTGACCATGAATCCAAATAAGATTCTTCTCAACCTCTTCTTAGTTGCACATCTACTCTTCCACTATATAAGAGCAGCTCCTACTATCCCAAACCTACTGGTACTCCCCACAGTCACACACTCACATCATATCATCACATGGCAATTTTCTAACAAACCTATTTACCCACAAGCCACATAGATTGATATAGATAACATCTATACCCCTAACAACATCCACGCATGCCAACCCCATATTAAACTCATACATCTCATGCACACTAATCAATGCCAGATCAATTAGAAATAAAATCAACACCATTAGGGATTATCTCCACTCCCACCAAACAGATGTTCTATGCATTACTAAAACCTGACTCAATGAGACAGACCAAGCCATCCTTAACCAAATCACACCACCAACCTATTCTCTTACATGTTCTGTGGCAATTGTAAGCAGAGGAGGTGGTTCTAATCCTCTCAAAAAATTACTTCAAATTCAAACCTATAGCCTCACATAGCACACAAAACTCAAACATAATCACCATTTCCAACAAATATATCGGCATATGCCTCACCTACAGAGCTCCCAATGCCAACTCTGATGAGTTTTCCACCGTGCTGGAGACAGCATGTACCCAGAACACATCACATTAAACCCTTCATTGTCCTGGGTGACTTCAATCTGAGCTCAGTACCTAGCAAGGAAGCAAAATCATTCATAAGAGCAATGGAGGCACTTCAATACAACCAAATTATCAATGCACCAACTCATCAACTAGGTACAACTCCTGACCTCATTTTTATACCAAAGACGATGTGTGAACAGAACCACATAACTCCGTCAATCATGCCAGTTCCCTGGTCAGACCACCACCTCATATCCTTCATGATGCATATTGAAAAGACCATTGTTGTGACACTCCAGCAGCACACTGAGATAAGATTCAAGAGCTTCCTTAAGGAAAACCCTGCAAGAAATATCCCTGAACCTGAATCACGAAGTACTTGATCTGGATACCGCTATGGAAAACTGGAATCATACCATCCTCGCTGCAGCCTCAGCTCCAAACAAGAGACACATGTCTACACGGATAGCAAAAACTGCACCTTGGTGGTACTCTAACATCAAGCAAGCTAAACAAACTCTAAGGAAACTGGAGAGACTATGAAGACAGATTAAATCTACTATCATCCTTCAACAATACAGACATAAACAATATGAATACAATAACCTCATAAACACAGCTAAGCAACAATACCACACAAACACCATTATGAAATCAGCTAATAAACCATGTGAACTATTTGAAATAGCACAATCCCTCACCAAGGCCCAGCACAACTATCAGCCCCAGAAATAAACGCACAAGCAATTGCAAATCATCTTATGTCCAGAAACTCACAATTACACATGACCATCCCTTCAGCTATATCAGCCAGCTACCGAGATCCACCTTTCTCCACAACATGGGGTGAGTTCCATATACAAAGCAATCAACAAATTGAACACATTATCTCATCCCTTAATACCACCATCTCTCTTTCAGATCTCTGCCCTGTAGCCTGAATAAAAAGCTACAAAGGAACAACTCATACATAACATTGTAACAACCTCTCTCAACGCCAGGATACATGCCAAATTCACTAAAGCACACGATTATATGTCCTATCATCAAGAACTCATCACTCAACAAAAACGATCCAGCATCATACTGCCCAATCTCTAGCCTACCATTCATGGTAAAAGTTATTGAAAAATAGACAGTTACAGGATCACACAGACCAGCATGCCCCCCTGGATCCCCATCAACGTGTTTAAAGCAAACTATAGCATCGAAACTCTGATAACATCACTCCTTGACACTATCATCAGGGGAATTGACAACATCAAATCAGGATTCATTCTCATATTCATGGATATATCAGCTGCCTTCGATACAGTATCCCACATTACCATGCTGCAACACCTCCAGGAAATTGGCCTATATGGCACTACACTAAAATGGTTTCAATCTTATTTCAACAACAGACAACAAGTGAAATGCGGCACACACAAATCCACTCCCTTCAGCCTGAAGCAAGGCATCCCTCAAGGTTCATCGATCTCATTAATGACATTTATATACAACCAATCTGCAACTTAAACATCACAACATACACTATCGGCTATATGCTGATCATATTATGATTTTTACTCCAATTGACATCTGCAACCTGACCTCTAACCTATAATCAAATGCATGGAAGATATTATTGACAGGCTAGGAGACAACAACCTTGCAGTAAATTTTAATAAAACAGAGGCATTATTCATCATGAGAAACTCCTCATTTACACCCCCACAAAAATTGGCCTATTACACAGAACTATCAAAGTACAGAAAGAACTCAAATATCTTGGTGTCATCCTGGATCAAAGCTTTAGCCTTCAGTCACACACTAAGAAAACCACCATGAATGCATACTATAAGATGAAACTCCTCAAGAACATAAAGTCACTACTTCACCTGAATCACTTTCGCACTGTATTTCAAGCAGTTGTCACACCAGCCTTAGACTACTGCAATTCAATATACCAAGGTCTCTCAAAGTGCTCCATACACGCCCTCCAATTGGCACAAAATACAGCCACCCGTTTGATCACTAGACGTTCCAAACAAGATCACATAACCCCATACTTAATCAATTATACTGGCTTCCAATACATTCCTGGTCTAAATTCAAGACAATCCTCATAATTTTCAAAATCCTACACCACTCCTCTGCAGACATTCTACAGGAACTAACTTTGTGAGACACCAGCACCCGGCCCAGGAGAGTTAACAATAAAAATATGATTGCCATTCTATCTGAATTCAAAAAATCCAACCAGACAACATCGACAAGGGCACTTTCCTCCTCTGCACCAGCATTATGAAACTCCCTGCCAGAAGATATTTGAATCACGACAGACATCAAGGACTTCTGTAATAAGCTAAAGAGACACCTCTACACTGAGCACTTTGGACACATTACTTAAGTAAATATATTACCCTCTAATCCTGAAATTGCATCTCACATCATTGCAGGTTACCTCCAATCTGTTCTGTCATGGCCCAATGCCCGCCATTCTGTACTGTATATAAGTTCCTTTGTACATGAGTTCCACTTTATTTTCATCATGTCAATAATCTTGTACTTTTTTAATGAAACAGTTAAGTTATTGTTCCACCTCAATCATTATACTGTATAAGTTTCATGTTTAATGTAAACCACTTTGATTGAAGGATAAGGCGATATAAAAAAAAACTGTTAAATAAATAAATAACACAACACAACAAATACAAAAAATACAACACCATAATACAACACAAATACAACACAATACAACACAACACAAAAAATACAACACCATGTTGACTCCGAATCTCCTCTGGACCCCTCACAACATGGTTTTAGAGAAGAACATGGTGTTGACACCCTTCTCACAACACTTTTCAATATCCTAATCATAGGCATTGACAATATCCACCAAGGGTTCATTCTCATCTTTCTCGACATAGCTGCAGCATTCGATTCAGTAAACCACAATACTCTCCTACAGCGTCTCCAAGACAAGGGCATTCAAGGACTAGCCCTGAGCTGGTGTAAATCCTACCTATCTGATAGACAGCAGCAAGTCAGAACAGGAGAAGCAACGTCTGATTCATTCCCCCTTAAACAAGGTGTCCCTCAGGGTTCCTCCTTGTCCGCACTAATGTTCAATATCTATATGCAGCCAATCTGCGATCTGATACGCATCTTCAACATACAATGCCTTGCATATGCTGATGACATCCTGATGTTTGCTCCATTCAACATAAAACAACCAGATTTTGCACCAATAGTTCACTGCTTTGAAGCTGTATCAAACTGGCTCCTCAAACAGAATTTACGGATAAATCACAACAAAACAGATGTTCTATTCGTTACACGGAACCCAACATTCATACCCCCTGCCTCATTACAGGTAAACAACATTGAGTTGAAAGCACAACCTACAATCCGATACTTAGGGATCATATAAGATCAGCAGCTTGATATGTCAGCACACATTAAGAAAACGAGTGCAATTTACCACAAGATCCGATCCTTACGTAATCTCCGACCTCTACTTAACTACTCCGACTTCCGCACTATCTTCCAAGCCTTGGTATTACCACACTTGGATTTCGCCAATATCATTCTACATGGTCTCCCGCAATCCACTCTAAATCCCCTCCGTCTGGCCATGAATGCTGCCGCGAGAATTCTCGTAGGTGCTCCACGTTCAGAGCACATAACTCCAATACTGATGAGTTTACACTGGTTACCCCTCCAGGCCAGAACCCTATACAAGACCCTGGTCATGACTTTTAAAGCCTCAAAGTGCCCATCTCTATCACCTATCAGCAATATGATACATATCACTCCAAATAACAGATCCAGGAGATCTGTTACATTAAACTCCATTGACCTCCCGAAACTCCTCACAAAATGCTCTAAATCAACAGCCTCTAGAGCCTTCTCACTGTTTTCACCCAGAGCCTGGAATGCCCTTCCACCCGAAATCAGAGCCATCTCAAGTCTAGTGACGTTCAGAAAGGCATTAAAACATTATTTGTTCCTAATATACTACCCTGAAGCTACTCCAACTGAACATAGCCCTCATGCTGGTCTTTCATACTTGACCCCGGTAGAAAATGGTTAATCTTGATGGTTCTCACTTGCTCACTCTATCCATTCCGTATTTATACTGTACTTGTAATAACATTTTCTCCGTACTTGTAGTTTAACTTATTTACTACCCCATCTAATTAACCAAAAATATCATGTATATTTTTTAGCCATGTTTTTTGTATATAGTTAACCCTGTTTACCGCCAAGTTTATGTACCCTGTTCTTTGTAAAAAACCAATGCTGTCTGTATCATTGTGTTTATATTTGTTCATATGTAAACCGCACTGATTAATAGAGCGCGGTATATAAGAAATATAAATAAATAAATAGAGACTTTGCACATGATTCATATCTTAAAAGATTTCACTGGATACCATGATCGGCTCATTCTAGTCACTATGGACATTGTTTCCTTGTATACAAATGTGCCACAAAAGGCAGCTCTTGATATTCTCACAGATGTTCTTGAGAGACCCAGGCCTGTACATACTCCAACATGTTATCTAATTCAATTGGCATCCTGGGTACTCACCGAAAACTATTTTTGTTTTGAAAATTTATTTTATACACAAATTAAAGGTGTTGCCATGGGGTCCTCTGTGGCTCCATATGTGACCAACCTATACATCACAGATTTTGAACATAAGTTTTTATCTCAACATCTATTCAGAGACAAGATCAAATTATGGAAAAGATATATTGACGACATTTTTATGGTGTGGGATGGAGGAGAGGATGATCTTAAAGATTTTAACGATTAGCTTAATGCGCAAGATCTGAACTTAGTTTCAAATCATTTACAGTGTAACCCAAGGGCCTGATTCTCATCTAGGCAGGCTGTTAGATGAGAGTTAGACCTCTCATCTATCATTGAGGAAGCATGCTCAAACAACCACAAAAACAGATGGTTCATTCTTCTTGTTGACATCAACCTACCATCCTTATCCAGTAAACACTTCTCATCTTTCCTATAAGCGATGGAAGCATTCCAACTCAAGCAAATTATCTCACAATCAACTCACTTCATAAAAAGAACCCTTGATCTAATATTCGACCCAGCCACATGGCCGCACCAGCACCTGTCCTGCATGACTCAGAATACACCGTTACCCTGCTCTGACCATAACCTTCTCACCTTCTTCCTGCCAAACCTCTCCATTTCCAATATCCACCAAGACCTCCCATCACACTCAGAAAGGTTTCAAGCTTTTGACAGAGATATGTTCATCACCACCATCCTTCCTATGACCCAAACGAATCCAACCATTCTTGACCCCTCAATAGCTGAATGGAACTAACGCATTTCATCCATATGCCATCACAACCAACAGCACATCTGGGATTACAAGATCTCACCATGTTCTCTGGTTCACTCCTGAACTCAAGGCTCTAAAGAACAAGCTCAGGCAACTAGAGCACAAATGGAAGCACCACAAGGAGCCACTCTGCATACACCACTGCCCAAGCTGAGTGCTGCTTGCTCACCCTCATGAAGAAAAAAGAATACCACACCAAGCTAATTAGATCCTTCATCAATAGACCAAGAGAGCTATTTGACATAGCCTTACAGCTGCTCAAAGACCCTACCACAACTAATTCTGATGACACCTTATCCCCCGCCAACATGGCACAATTTCTACAGTCCAAACAATTATCCTCACCAGAACTTCCTGGCTCCCCAACAGCACCTCCAATGATCCAAGCCGCCAAACCTGGCCCACTTTCAGCCCTCTGTCCTTCCTCCAGTTTGAAAACATCATCACAAACCTCAATAGTTCCACTTCCCCTCTCGACCCTTGCCTGTTCTCGTGGATCAAAATGACCAAGAACTCTTACCAATCATCCTACAGATTGCTCAAACATCTTTATCCTCTGGATATATGCCAACTGCCCTCAAGCATGCCTCCATCAGACCCCTTCTAAAAAACTATGTGGCTGACCCAGCTTCACCATCTTCTTACAGACCTATCTCCAGTATACCCTCATTTGCCAAAATCATTGAAAAAACAGTCCAGCTGCAGACACAGGTCTATGTTGACTCCCACGCCTCCCTAGACAAGTATCAGCATGGCTTCAAACCCCATCATAGTACCAGGGACTCCCAAAATCCACCCTACTACCCCTACAACTTGCACAGAACACAGCCACCAGAATCATCACAGTTAGCAGTCAATGAGCACATATCACCCCAGTCCTGAAGCAACTACACTGGCTCCCCATCTACATGAGAGTCAAATACAAAGTCACCCTGACCATCTTCAAGACCCTTCACAGCCTTTCATTAAACATCCTTCAACACCTCAATTTCAAACCCTACAGTAACAGATCTAGAAGAAAGGCCAGCCACAACCTGCTAGTGGTCCCAGCCGCATTCTCTCACTCCACTCTATCCACCTCCAGCAGAACTTTCTCATTCTATGCACCCACTATCTGGAATTCCCTTACCCCAGAACTTCGTTCATTAACTGATGTTGGAGAGTTTTTCCACATACTCAAGACCCACCTGTTCTTAGAACATTTTGGATCTATCACTTAAACTTCTACCACCACAGCTCGCCATATATTTGTCTCACACCATGTATAATAGTCTCCCCCACCGTCTGTTTAGCTCAGTGTTAAAACGTTACAACTTATTAACCTGTTATTGACTACTTTCCATGTAAAATGATTCACGTTCTTGTTCCTTGTGCACCACTGTGACTGGTAGATACAGCGGTATAGAAATGTTGCTAAATAAATAAATCAGATGCTGTTGGTTTTCAGAAAGTCCTCAAGTTGTAAAGGTTAAAAAAAAATAATAATTTCCCTGAAACGTCACCAGACACTTAGAAGAAAATTTTAGAAAAAATGTAGCCCTCAGAACTAAAACACATGGCTTCAGCTCTAGGAAAGCCTTCCCGTGTAACTGAGTGACTCTGGAGATGTCTGGGAAAACATTGATCTTCTGACCACAAAATAACACATCCTTCTTAGAGAAGTATGACCGCAAAATGGAATTCTTGTTCACCTCATACATAAAGGTTACCAAGAAAGTGGCTCGAGTAGATACAATGTTCTGAGAGGATTCCGGGAATTTATTTATTTATTTTATTTAACCAGACTTCTATACCGCCTTAACCTTTAATCAAAATGGTCTACATTGGAATGTAAACTTAAACTGATTACAAAGAACTAGAATCAAGAGGTTGGCATGCAGGATACTTAACAAAGTATAACCTATTTAAAATTGGTTTAACTTATTTACAGTCAGATCATGTTATTTACAGTTTGGGCGGGTTATCAGAAAGCAGTTCTAATGTTCTGATAGGTTAGAGACAAGGGAGACCTGTGCAATTGCTGGACTATGTGACGCTTCCGTAGCGTTCCATGAACAAAAGGGTCTTGAGTTTCTTTCTGAAGTCTTTAATATCTTTGGAAGCTCGCATTTTCTCAGGAAGGGTGTTCATAAGTGGGGGACAGCTAGGGAGAGGGCTCTTTTGGAAGTAGTTTGTTTGCTTTTCTGGTAATCTGTGGGCACATTGATCACATGTTTGCTATTGTTTCGCCTGGGCGGGTGCTGGTGTCTCTTGTGACCAGGTCCTCTGAGATATCTGCTGAGGAGTGGTACAGAATTTTGAAAATATTCAATATTGCCTTGAACTTGGTGCGAATTTGGATCAGGAGCCAGTGTAATTGATGTAATATAGGTGTGATGTGGTCTGCCTTGGATGCTCCAGTGGTGTGGATTGCGTAGATAGCGTAATTCACTTTTTCAGATATCGTCTGGTTAAATAGGTGGATTTCTTGTGGAGGGCTGAAGGTGGTGTTTCTGGTGATGTAGAGTACTTCAGTTTTGCCATAGTTTAGAGTGAAGTTCTTGTTGCTGAGCCAGGTGGTTACATCTTCCAGGCCTTGAGTTATGGCTGTGAGGTTTGGTGCCTCCAGGTTGATTTGTGTTTATGCCACGAGGTCATCAGCATATAAGTGATATACTATGTTATGCTTCTTGATGACATTGCAGATGGGGTGTATGTATAGATTAAAGAGGTTTGAGGAGAGTGTGGAGCCTTGCGGAATTCCTTGTGGTACAGTGAAAGGTATTGAGTTTGCTCCGCATTTGACTTGTTGTAGTCTATTGTTTAGGTAGGAAGTGAACCATTTAAAGGGTATTGTTGCAGATGCCAATGTCCTGGAGGCATTGGATCAAAGTGTTATGTGACACGGTGTCAAAGATGTCCATGAATATGAAGAGGAACCCGATCTTAAAGTTGTCTATTCCCTTTATGATGTTGTCAAAGAGTGAGGTTAGTGGTATTTCCACATTGTGGTGTGGCTTGAAGCCATGCTGGCGGGGGTCTAATGGTGCGTTTTGATTGATATGGTCCTGCAGCTGTATTTGTGCTTTTTTTTTCTAGGATTTTTGTGAGAAATAGTAGGCTGGAGATCGGGCAATGTGCCACGGGATCATTCTTGTAGAGTGATGTGTTCTTTAGTATTGGCCATATGGATGCTTGTTTGAGGGCGGATGGCATAAGTTTGTGTAGTAGGAACGACTTAACTATCTTGTGTATATATTGAGTAAGCTGATCCTTGGTGGCTTTTATCCATTGTATAGGACACGGGTTGGTTGGAGATGTGGTTGTGTTGAACGAAGTGACTATCCACTCTATTTGTTGAGCTGACAGTATGGAGAAATCTCCCCAAGCTTATGTGGAGGCCAGGTCTTTCATGTGATTTGAAGGTGTCATCAGTATGTTTCTACTGAGCTTCTTGTGGATTTCAATTATGTAGCATAGTAACATAGTATATGACGGCAGATAAAGACCAGCATGGTCCATCTAGTCTGCCCAGCAAGGTGGCAAGAGTAGGTGTGCCCGCCACTCTATGCAGATCACCCTTTCCCATGCCTTTGTTTAGGGGTGTACCCACCACTCTGTGCAGGTCACCTCTGCTTGTTGAGATATCAGAGACAGTTACATTTATTTTGATTTGATCCTGTTTCTATAAAGGGATCCACTGTGTCTGTCCCATACCATTTTGAATTTTGTCACTGTATTTTCCCCCACTACCTCCATCGAGAGGGCATTCCAAGTATTTCCTGACGTTGCCTTTAAGTTTACCCCCTTGCAGCTTCATGTTATGCCCTCTAGAATTACAGTTTCCCGTCAGTCTTCAGCACCAGTTCTTGTAGCACTAAACCTGAAGACCGACACTTTTTTCCACCTTCAAGAATCTAAGATTGTCACCACAAATCTTCCTGTGGACCTCAGGGGGAATAGAGCCATATACTCCCTCTCTCACTATTTTCCCTGTGGATGCATTAGTTAAGCTGTGTTGGACTGAAAGCATGGTAGGCAGGAGAGGGCCTTTTCAATGGCATAGGAGTTGCCCACATGCTCAGAGAGTCTAGGAAGGGATCTGCCGAGTGTTTAAGAAAGCAACAAATCCAGACCTGAGCAATGCCAATGATGTCCATGGCGAACCTCTGTTGCAAGAAATCAATTGTGTTCTTTCTCTCTGTTTCCTTGGGTGCTGGTAGAGGTGGGGAGCCAGCAATGCTGAATCAACAAGGGAGTCGCATGGTCAGAGAGACGAGTACAATGCAGAATTTTAACTGTGGTGAATTGAAAATGTTGGAGCTATTTTAAAGCAGAGGCAGGGAGACCACAATAATGTAAGTTGCAGTAGTCAATTCTGAAAATGACAACAGCTAAAATGAACACTTTAAGCTGAGACATTGAGAAGTGGGATTTGGCAGAATGAATCCTGCAGAGAGCAATGTAGGAGGATTTGATAATAGCATCAAGTTGTGGCTTGAAAGAAAGAATAGACTCAAGACTCACACCAAGTGTATAAATAGCTCGAGACATGGCAAAGGAGTGTTATGCAGAAGAGTGGAGGTGGAAGAAAGGAGTTCAGTCTAGGAAAACAGATTCATGTTTAGCTGTGTTAAGGACTAAATGGAGTTCTTGGGAGACTCCAAGTGAAGACAAGTGAGTTTGGGAGGTTAGTGGACCTATTTTGATAGTAAAACTGGTTTGAAAGTATATGAAGAACTAAGTCCATACTTTGCCAAGGATGCCCAAGTCTGAGTCAATTTAGCATGATTGTAGGATGAACTAAGTTGAAAGCTGCACTTTGGTTTAAGGAAATGAGAACAGCTACATAGTCAAGTTCAGCTTTGCTCCTTAGTTCATTTTGAAGATTCAGGAGAAGGGTTTCTGTTAAGTGCTCAGTGCAAAAACCCAGCTCTTTTGTATGGAATGCATTTTTTTGCTTTTGTAGATAACTGAAGCTGTACTTTTCTGTAGGACTTTAGAGATAAATGGAAGGTTTGATATTGGATGGTATTTTATTGGGTTCTTGGGGTCTAATGGGGGCTATATAAGGATGAACTGAATTATTGCATATTTTCAGAAGTGGGGGAGGATATTTGTGGGCAGGCTGTTATTTATTATTAACAGCAAGTATGTAAGCAATCCGAAGTCTTGGTTGTTTATTAAGATTGGGAGGAAACTGTCAGCTAGTGTTTATTTTTAATCAAGGGAAGGACCTTTGCGAGGCTAAATTCAGTGGCTAGGTTAAAATTGATCCAGGTAGAGGATGGAATATCATTCTCCTCCCAGTTGGTGTAATGGTTCTTTACATTGTGTCGCAAGAAATAATTTGTCTTTGAAAGAGGTAGCTGGGAAGTCTGGGGAGGGGCAGAAGTCGTTGATGCCATCCACAGAAGGATTTTTTGAAATTTTGGTGAATTACCGGAAGAGTTTTTTTTAGGTTGGGAGGTGCTGGAGATTATTTCAGATTAGTACAACTTCTTTACATGGCTATTTCTTGGCAATATTATTTTTGCTTTGCCTACATGCTTTTAGGTCTTCTGGGCTATTCGCTTTTCTGTCTCCCTGCTTGTCTTTTTACTCCATGACTGGCTGCAGTTTCCCATGCGAATATTGATTATTCCTGCAGGGGATGACAACACTTATTTTCATTTCTCAGTTCTTAAATTTATATTCCATATTTAGGGGGTAATTTTATAATAAACCACCTAGATTGACATGTGAACAATGCATGCAAATCTAGGTATTTTAGTCAATTCTACATGTAAGTGGCCACGTTTGCACATAAATGATGCCTCATCAGTACATTTTATTTATTTATTTATTTAGCTGTATTTATATCCTGCTTTTCACCGGGTCAAAGCGGTCAATTGGGGGATACATTTAACACGAGGGGATATGAGACACATACGCTAATACTTACAGGGAACATGGGCAATGGAGGGTTAAGTGGCTTGCCCAAGACCACAAGGAGTGCCTATAGGACTAGAAATCCCAGACCCACCGGCCTGAGATTGCTGTCCCCAGGTGGGACTTGAACCCCCGGCCCTCCGGCCTGAAGTACCTTGTCCTAACCACTAGACCACTCCTCCCTCCATGCGCGCACCTGATCATGTGCACTTTCACTGTGGGCATGCCCAGGAGTAGAGTTTGGGCAGAGTATAGGTGGAATGCAAGGTTACTTCTGTAAATTATAAAACACTATAATTTGCATGTGTTCTGCGGGCTTGTGTAAAGTTAGTGATCACACTTTAAGTTAATGCACCATTTCAGCCATTTATACTAGTATTTTATTAAGTCAAATAAATGCATATTTGACGTTATAAACTAGGGATGAAATATGTGCGTAAACGTGCGCGACTTTATAAAATGACTCTTCTGGTGTCTTAGATGGAGTACAATGTTTACAAACATGAAATCAGGATAGACTATCAACCACTGACAACACATGTCATCCTAGTCCATTCACTGCGTAAGAAACCGTCTTCAATTGCTTTCTAAATGAAAAGTTACCCTCTTCCAGCCTACGCAAACGATTCCACAATAAAGACCCTATTACTGAGAGCACAGAATTCCTAACTATAGGCAACCAGCATATGATACTGTTTAAAACAACTTCTGTCTTAACCTAGCACATAGGTTAATGTACATAATGTTTATCTCGCTCGTATACTGATTAAGCTTATATTTCCGGGTAGTCACAACTTTGCTCCCCCTCTCTGACACCCTCATATAATCACACCTGATACCATCATGCCTTATGCCTGCATGCAGATGCCATTGAGCACATATTTCAATTCTCCCACTGCCTCACACAACAAATAGGTCTTTACTTACAGGTCATCACTCATCTAATCTGGCATGCACAGCAGTACAGAAATTTCCTCATACAAGAACTGACACTAGACACAAATAAAGCAAAGAACACTGAAAGAAAGAAATGATTCCAAATTACCCCTCTCCGCTGCTACACAGGTTGCGAATTCAAACCAAGACATACTTTGAATTCTTTATAGGTGAATGCCAGAAGTCTGAAAAATAAGACGGAGGAATTATTTAATTAATTAATTTATTTATTTAATGCCTTTTTTTTTTATACCGCGCTCTTTAGAATCAGCGCGGTTTAATTAGAACGTATGGCACTAAGGGGCAAGTTTACTAAATACTGCAGCAGTAATGGACGTGTGGGCCCCATTATCAGAGCAGGGCTCATCGCTAACTGCAGGGAGCATGTACGGTCCATCCCTCTGCAATTAGTGCAGGCAAGCCGCGTGATACCATGGAGACCGGGCCACAGGTAGAACTAACGCCACCCGTGCTAATGGCACTAAGCATGGTTAGAGTGCCACACCGGGAACACCCATGTCCCGCCCAATCCCTGCCCTGATAGTGCAGGCTTTTGGACATAGCATGGTTTATTAAATATGCCCCTAAATGAAGATGTTGATATAACAGGTATGTTGGAGACCTGGTGTATGGGATCATACATGGTGTCCAACAGTGTCCATCATGTGGGACAGGTATATGAACCTCTCTCACCCTGAGGTATCCAGGGTGCCTGTTCACCTAGGGTGTAGAGAACAGAGCACAAAGCCTCTGGTGTGTGGGGAAGAAATCCCCCTCAGTCACTCCTCTGATATGACCAGGGTTTGATTCCCACTAGCACTCCTTGTGGCCTTGAGCAAGTCATTTAACCCTCCATTGCTCAGAAAAATCCAAGTTATCAATGCCCCTGTTTAATGTACGTTTACCAAGTTTAAGTTACAATGTACACTGCTTTGATTGAAATGATAAAGCAGTATAAAAAAATTTTTAAATAAATAAATCAATAAATCCCACTCTCAGTTGGTGTACCCCAAGGGTCTGTCTTGGGTCCACTCCTTTTCTCTCTCTATACCCAGTCCTTTAATGCACTAATCTCTTCCCATAGCTTTCAGTACCATCTTTATGCTAGTGACTCCCAGACCTACCTCTCTACACCTGAAATCTTTCTGGCAATCCAGGCCCGGATCTGTGCCTGCCTTTCTGACATTGCTGCTTGGATGTTTCACCGCCATTTGAAATTGAAAATGGCCAAAACTGAACTTCTTATTTTTCCCCCTAAACCTTCCTCTCTTCTTCCACCTTTCTCAGTCTCTGTGGATAACTCTTTACTGCTCCCTGTTTCCTCAGTTTGCAACCTTGGAGTCTTGTTCAACTCCTTTCTTTCCTTCTCCACACACACCCAACTGATAGCTAAAACCTGCTGTTTCTTTCTCTACAACATCACCAAAATTTGCCCATTCCTTTCTGAACACACTACTAAGACACTTATCCGATCTTTAGTCACCTCCCTTCTTGACTATTGAAACCCACTCTCTCCCCTACAATCTGTTCAACACTCTGCTGTGTGACTATTCTTTCACCATCCTCGTCATGCTCATATTACCCCTCGTCTCAAGTCACTTCATTGGCTCCCTATCCGTTTCCACATCCAGTTCACACTTCTCCTGCTGACCTATAAGTGCATTTGTTCTGCAGCTCCTCACTACCTTATCTCTCCCTACACCCCTCCTCGGGAACTCTGCTCTTCTGGCAAATCACTTCTATCTATGCCCTTCTCTTCTATTGCTAACTCTAGACTTTGCTCCTTTCATTTTGCTGTTTCTTATGCAGGGCCGGCCCGTCCATTGAGCAAGAATGTTTTTTGCACAGGGCCCCGCGTTTCAGGGGGCCCCGCGCAAAGAACATTCTGCTTTTCTGAAAATTACATAAAAAAAAAAAAGCTGGCTCTCTGGCTGCTGCCGCCGCCGCCGCGGCAGAGTGCAGTGTCCCGCGGGGCCCCCTCTGCACCGGCTGAGCCCTCTGCCCGGCTGTCAGATTCGCGAAGGGAGAGTGTCTCTCCCTCGTGTCTCTGTTAAGCCCGCAGGGGCTAATGGGAAATTTCCCATCAGCCCCTTTAGACGCGAGGGGTTGATGGGAAATTTCCCATTAGCCCCTGCGGGCTTAACAGAGACGCGAGGGAGAGACACTTTCCCTTCGCGAATCTGTAAGCCGGGCAGAGGGCTCAGCCGGCGCAGAGGGGGCCCCGCGGGACACTGCACTCTGCCGCGGCGGCGGCAGCAGCCAGAGAGCCAGCTTTTGTTTTTTGGACTGCTAATGGGCGGGGGGGCTGTTTGGACTGCTAATGGGCTTGGGGGGGGGTTGTTAGGACTGCTAATGGGCTGGGGGGGGCTGTTTGGACTGCTAATGGGTTGGGGGGGGGTTGTTAGGACTGCTAATGGGCTGGGGGGGCTGGTTGGAAATCTAAAGGGCAGCGGGCTGTTTGGCCAGCAAATGGGTTGGGGGGGTTGTTAGGACTGCTAATGGGCTGTGGGGGTGGGGGTGGGTTAGGACTGCTAATGGGCTGGGGGGGGTTAGGACTGGTAATGGGCTGTGGACTGATGGGGGGGCTGTCTGGAAATGGGGTGATGGGGGGGTTAGAACTGCTAATGGGCTATGGGGGGTGGTTAGGACTGATAATGGGCTATGGGGGGGGGGCTAGGACAGGAAATGGGCTGATGGGGAGGGGTTAGGACTTGAGGTGGGCTGATGTGGTTAAGACTGGCAATGGGCTGATGGGGTTAAGACTGGCAATGGGCTGATGGGGGGGGGTTAGGACTGGTAATGGGTTATAGGGGGGGCTTAAACTGAAAATGGGGTGATGGGGGGCTAGGACTGGTAATGGGTTGGGGGGTTGCTATGACTGGAAATGGGCTGAGTGGAAGGGGAGGCTTGAACTGCAAATAGCTGATGGGGAGGGAGCTTGGAATGGAAATGGGCTGTGAGGGAAGGGAGCTAGGACTGAAAATGGGCTGATGGAGCAGCTAGGATAGAACTGGAAATGGGCTGTTGGGGGGAGCTAAGATTGGAAATGGGCTGTGGTGGGGGCTTGAATTGAAATGGACTCATGGAGGGGCTAGAACTGAAAGTAGGCTCATGGGGGTGGGCTTGGACTGGAATTGGACTGAGTGGAGGGGAGCTATGATTTGACATGGGTTGATGATGGGGCTAGGAAATGACTAGAAGTGGGCTGATGGGGGGGGGCTAGGCTTGGAAATGAGCTGATGGGGGAGCTAGGACTGGAAATGGGTTGATGGTGGGCTAGGACTGGAAATGGGCTGATGCAGGGACTAGAAGGGAATGGATGCTGGGTGAGACTGGAACTAGAAGGGAGCTGATGTTGGGGGAGGATTAGAATGGGATGGGGCTGGGAGAGTAAAATGGAGAGGGGAAAAATATTTTGTGTGGGAGGGATGAAAAATCTACAATTGGCCTGGTATTGGGAGAGTAAGTGGGGATTGAGGATGGAGGGGTAAAATTTGTGTGGATGAAATAGGAATGAGGAAAGAGCAAAAGGAGAAAGATTAGTATGTTAAAGCAGATGTAGAGAGAGAGAATGGAAAAAAAAACTAGAAGAGAGAAGAAAGAACAAATGGACAGCAGACGATGGACAGTTAGCAGAAAACATGAAGAAACCAGAAGAAAGTGGCTGGAGCAATTGCAACTGAAAAAAAATGCACAAAAGGTAGAAATCTCTCTTTTTTTTTTAAATTTATTAACTGGAATATGAAACCTCTGGGAAATGTGCATCATTAACGTCTGTGCTTTGTTTGGTACAAGAGGAAATTAATTTATAGTTTTATTTCTACAGTGTTGTTGTACATTCCAAGTTTGGCTTTTGGGGTTCCCAGTTTAATTATTGCCTTCCTGTTTCTAAATTGTGATTCCTTGTTTGGTGATGGTCTATGTTCTGCATGTGTAACTGAGCTGAGGTATTCTGTTTATGTAATTCCTATTTGACATTGCCACTTGTTCTCTTTCCCCAGTATTCTCTGAAATGTATTGGTTTAATATTTGCAGTGTTGCCTTTTGATAGTTAGAGTATGGTGCTTTGTGAGTCCTGGTAATGCTGTCAGGATACGGCGGGTTTGCTATGGGTTCTAAATGGGCAGCGTTTGTAGTAGTTTCTAATGTGCCTGGCGGTTGGCACAGGATTATAGTAATGTAGAAATCTTTTAGTCTTTCTTTATCCATACACTCATTAAGAGACATGTTTACTAAAAGTTAGTGTATGGTAACATTATGCAAATATTTATGCAAATAAGGCCACTTATGCAAATGAGGCCCCGCACCGAGTCTCCGCACATGGCCCCGCACCCCCCTTGGGCCGCCCCTGTTCTTATGCCTAGGACAAACTACCTAAGTCTGTATGTCAGGCTTTTCTGGCCCTTTTCAAATCCAGGCTGA
Organism: Ichthyophis bannanicus; assembly: GCA_033557465.1. NCBI lineage: Eukaryota > Metazoa > Chordata > Amphibia > Gymnophiona > Ichthyophiidae > Ichthyophis > Ichthyophis bannanicus. Next base: position 1,759,800,660 of record CM066032.1, on the reverse strand, counting down.
AAACTCACCTTTTCACTGATACTTTCGGATCTTGATTCGTCTAATCTCCTTTGTGTTTCCTTACCATTCCCCCTAGATATATTCTATGTCTACATCTACTGTGTTGACTGTCTTGACTAGATTGTAAGCTCTGATGAGCAGGGACTGTCTTTTTCATGTGTCTGTGCAGCACTGCATACGTATTGTAGTGCTCTACAAATGTTCAGTAGTAGTAGTTGTAGGTGTGTCCCCCCATGTGGGGGGGGGGGGGGGAAGAGGGGGTGCTAGAACCTGGAGGAAGAAAGGCCAAGCACAGCCATATAGGACATGCACTGTTGTGACCTGACATCTACAATGGGAGGTGTGAGGTAGTCCACCTACATTGTGCACCCATGCCCCCCACCCCCCACCGCTACTGGGAAGAGCTCGGGGGGGAGCACACACACTCCCATGGAGGTAGCCAAATCCAAGTAGCCCTAAGCTGAGCACTCCAGCTATTGGGGAACCAAGGCCTCCAGAATCTTGGAAGCCCATAAGAGCTCCCCAGGTCCGTGAAATGCCTCATCCCCTGTACGTGAGGGCCAGGAAAGGGATACTAATGACTGAGCTCCAGCACAGGAAGCCCATGTTCAGTGTTAGAAATGTTAAGTAGATGCTCAGAGCCAGTAGGCCTCATCCATATCCTCCCTTGGTCGGGTTGAAGGGCCATCTGCCCACAGGAACATGGCCCATGACAGTGGCATGGCCCCCCCAGGTGCATGCATGCTCTGCTACATGCCCCCATGCAGGTGAGGTAGCGATCGGCCAGCACCTTTTGATCCTACGCTGTTATGTTGCCAGTATGTGAAACATCTAATTTGCATGCCCCTTCCCTCACTGTACTCTGGCTGTGTGCCCAGTACTGGCTGAAGTGCACAGGCCAACGGTGTAAATTCCGTCCAAGCAGCCTCCGCAATACAGAGGGGCCCGAGCAGGAAGGGGGCCCACCTGGCAGGTGGGAAAATTACTTTTATCTGTTTGCTAAGCTGCCTCTGTTCCAGGCCCAGAGGTGATCCTCCTGGGCTGAAGTCTTGTGATACCGCAAGGCCTCAGCCCAGGAGAAACACTTCCGGGCCTGGAATGGAGGCAGCTTGGTAAACAGATTAAAGTAAGTTTGCCATCAGGGCTGCTGCCGCTACTGCCGGAGTGAGGGGGAAGTTGACAGGGCGGGTGTAGTGGTGCCTCTGTCATGGGGGGTGGGGGGGGGGTGAGTCACTGCTGGTGGCTGAAATTGGGGGGCCCTTTTTAAAATTTTGCTTGAGGGGCCTCCCACTAGAACCTTTTCCACTGACACAGGCCCTATGCCCTAACACCTCCGTAGCACACAACAACAGCAGCCCTCTGACAACTATCCAGTGTATATGCAGACATGACCAGCAGTCAGTCAGGACAGCTGTTGATGGTTCTATGGTTACTCACTCCTGCCCTGCAGGCCCTGGTTTTGTGATTGTCAGGCTGTTGTGGAACATCACCTTGGAAGTTGTACCTTGCAGCCCCTCCAAACAGGTGACCTAGTCAGGTGCCTAGGTGTTCTGCTAATATCACCTATTTGCCCTATTTCTTCCTATATGGTTGCCCTACTTCTGCCCTTCATAGTTCCTAACATTTGCGTATGAACTGTGCATTCAGCAGGCACTAGCAGCGTGGGTTCAACTACAGCCTGGTCAGAGGCTGGTGGTAGTTGCACCCTTGCTAGTGGCATCATTGTGCCTCTTGCAAGACAACACACGCCATGTCACTGCGCACTCTCCGTCTTAACTCTGCCTATTCATGCACTGCTTGGGTAGCATGGCATTTATAATGCGGTTGCCTTTTGGCTTCATAGTCCTAGCTAAGGCGCAGCCAAAATGTGCGTTAGCCCCATGCTAAACCCCGCACTCCTGGCTACCTGCTTTAGCAAACATGCCCCGATGTCTTATTGTTGACTGTTAACTATTTAAAAGATAGAAAACAGAGAGTAGGGCTAAAATATTAATTTTTCTCAGTGGAGAAATATTAATAGTGGTGTGCCCCAGGGATCTGTACTGGGACTAGTGTTTTTTGTTCTTTCAAACCCAACAGAAGTTGCAAAGAATTATATAAAAGCGGTTGAGAATATATATCTATTGTTTGTCTGTTTGGGCAAAATAGCTCTCCGAAAATTAAACAGAATGGAAGAAAACTTTGCATATGAGAAGAACTGCTAAAAAGACACATTAAGTTTGAAAATGGGCCAAACTGGACTGGGGTTCCAGAGATAAAGGTTTCCCCCCCCCCCCCCCCCAAAAAAAACCCAAACAGCCCAATGTATTTCTATGGGAGTTGGAGTTCCGACTTCTTAAGCATAGTAACTTAAATACAGTGAAGCCTAGCAGTTAGAGAATTGCTCCTTTCAAACTCCCTCTCCCTTTTCTCTACTCTCTCAATCCCCCACCATACTGCCCATACCCCAAAATTGCCCCACTACCCCACACACTGCCTCAACCTCGAAAAATATTCCCTCATAACTGCCCTACCAACCCACCAAATATCCCCATCACAAAAAATACTCCACACAACTGCCTCACCATCCTGCAAACTGCCCTTGCCCCATTAACTACATACCCACAATTGCCCTACCACCCCACAAACTGTTCCCACCCCAAAAACAACCTCCTGTAACTGGCTACCTGCAAGTTGCCCCATCCCAAAAAGCTACACCCCTGCAATTGCCCCAGCATACCACAAACTGTCCTCATCCCATAAACAACTCCCACAAATGCCCCATTCCCCAAAAAATAACCCCTTAAAAATGTCCCACCTCTCAAATCATACCCCCTGCAACTGTTCTGCCACCCTACAAACTGCTTCCACCCTAAACAATGTGCCCTGCAATTGTCCCACTACCACACAAACTTCCCTACCCCTAAAAGTGCCCCACACGACTGCCCTACGTACCCTCACACTGCCCCTACCCCTAAAAATCACTCCTTTGCAATTGTCCTACGACCCACAAACTGCCTTGCCCTAAACCATACCCTCACAACTGCTCCACCACCTCAAAAATTACCCCAACTCTATAAACTATCCTGCAAGTGATCCACAACTTTGCCAACTGCCCGTGCCGCACAACTTTTCCAACTCCCCTACATCTGCCCCACCATCCCACAGACTGCCCCACTTCCAAAATGTACTCCTGACAATTGCCCTACATTGTAACTTAAACTTGGTAATGTACATTAAACAGGGTGATAACTTGGAATTTTCTGAGGCAATGGAGGATTAAGTGACTTGCCCTAGGCCACAAGGAGTGCTAGTGGGAAACAAACCCTGGTGCTCTAACCATTAGACTACTCCTCCACTTTATATCTTGAAATTTCCATATTTTCTCTACTTTATCAACACATCGACACGACACAGATGCAGCACCTTCCATTTTTCTTGTTGTATAGATCGCACACCACCAAATGGTGACATTTAATGACGATTAGTCTTTCCAGGTATGCAGAATGTGCTGTATAGCAACAGCTATCAAAATATCAAATTTATTTATTTATTTAGCTGTATTTATATACCGCTTTTCACCGGGTCAAAGCGGTGTTACATAGGGGTGGGGGAATTAAGTACAAGGGTGGTGGGGCCATCACCGGGGAGGCAACATTGATGATTTGACATAGGAAAGACTTTGGACATAGGACAGACATTGGACATAGACAGGTTAGGGTAGCTTTGAGTTAGAGGTTCATTGTGGGTGAGATCAGGGGTTTGTGGGTTTTTCGGTGGGGTTCGAGTTGAAGTATTCCTGGAAAAGGATGGTTTTTAGCTGTTTCCTGAAAGATAGTAGCATCCTATCATATTTCCTATCAAATAGCATCCTATCAAATAGCATCCTATCATATTTCCCTAGTATATCTTGCATACACAAGGACCTAAAGAGAGCTATCTGCAGTGTTAATGAAGTCCTCACAAATAAATCCCCAAACCCCATCCCAGGGCTTAACTCAATGACAATCAAATAACATGTGAATCAGCGTGCCAATCATGATTGAACAGTGCCAAATTAGCCCCCCGCAGACCAGCCCAAAATATATGCAAAGGAGTCCAGACTGCCCGATGGGCAACAAAATATAACGATTGCACTAGACTGCTTGACATGGTCAGCCCTGCCTACTTCTAATGTAACTAGCAACAGAGACTGTGGATAGAATCCAGCCAAAGGGAAGACTGTGGGTTTGGAGCACTAGAATGCTGCTCTAGTCACAGGAAGTGAGGAGGTCAGCTGAGGGAAGTTTCTGCATTGTACGAGTTAAGTTTCTGCCTGTGGTTGGGAGATGGAAGAGAAATGAAGCCAAAGCCCCACTCTGCAAAATATACCTCGTTACACTTCTGTAGGAAAAGTAGCTCCAACAGTTGCACTATACAAACACTGATTCTCCAGGACCAAGCAGAAAGTCAGTCCTCACATATGGGTGACGTCGGCGCCGATGGAGCCCCCATGCGGAGCATTTCCCCAGCTTTCAAAGAAAGCCTTTGGGAATGCAGCTCGCCTGCGTGGTCCCCTTCCTGCCCAAAGGTGCCATCTTGCTCAGTCATTCTTTTTCCACGGAGCCCAATGGACATGAGTTCGTGTCACCCGGGAAAAGTTGTTTTTTTTCTGCGATTTTCGCGTTGTCTTTTCCGGTTCAACGCTGGTTTCCCTTCCCGTCTGGGCTCAGTACACCGGTATCGAGTCCGGAGTTTTGATTTTCGGTTTTTGTCCTTCTTGACTAACGTTCGCGCACTATTTGTGTTTTCACTGGCATCCCGGTCTTTTGACCTTTTTCCCCCGATGGCTGCCAGCGGGTTCAAAAAGTGTGATCAGTGCAAGAAACTTATGTCTCTCACCGACACACATGACTGCCGCCTCCAATGCCTGTGGCCCGTGCGGCAAAATGTCGTCGAAGGCGCTTCGGAGCCGTCAGCATCAACGTGAGAGAATTTTCTCTGACTCCACATCCGGACGGACCCGGACTTCGTCAGAGCCCTCGACATCTCGGGAGTCCGACCCCGAGCGCCGTCGGGGTTCCTTTGAAAGGGAGTCTTCCTCTCGGGAGCACAGAAGGAAGAAAAAGCTCGTGAGGGCGGCGTCGGTGGAAGCTCCCTGGTTCCTCGAGGGCCAGGTCACGTAGCCCTGACTGCTGCCCCGGGCTCGCGGAGTCAGAGAGGCCTTCCAAGCTACCTTGTGTGGAGCCAGAGTCCCTGAGTCATGTAAGTGCAGATGTCCTCGTAGACTCTCCTCCGGGGGAGTCGATGTCGGGCCCGACGCCGTCGAGGCACAAGTCGGGGGCTGCTCAGTCTCCTGAGCTTGGACTCAGGTTAATGGTCTTGGAGGCCCAGAACCTGGATGCCTTCGGTAGAAAGTGCTTCCAAGGCTCTATGCTATCTTGCCGTGTCCAGACCTACCAGCTGTACATGGGAATGTACCTATGAGACCTGGCAAAGGAGATTGCCGGGACTCAGCTGGCCTCTCCGAGGAACCTTTGCAGAGGTTCAAGGCTTTGTCAACAGGGATTCGAGAGTGCTTGAAGTTTATCTCTCAAGCAGCCTATGATGGCTTCGAGGCTTCGGCCCAGGTAGCCGTGGCCGGCATCCTTGCACGCCGTCAGGCCTGGCTACAGTCATCAGACCTGGTGCCATGGGTGCAGGACAAATTGGTCGATGTCCCTTGCCGAGGTGAAAACCTTTTCGGTAAACCCATGACTGAAAAGGCTGCGGAAATCGAGACTGAGACTCTCACCAGGACAAGGCTGTCCTGGAAGACTTCTGCCCCTTCTCAGAAAAAGAAGGGCTCGGGAAAGAAGCCCCTTTTCCCGAGGAAGGGTGCTGCCTACAAATCCTACCCTCAATATCAGGCCTCTCCAGCTCCCCAACAGGGCTAGCAGACCAAGGGGCAGGGGCATGGGCCCCGTAGGCAGAAGACCCCCAAGCCGCTAGCTCCGGCTCCTGCACAGCAGGGGGCGGGGTTTTGACTCCCGCAGCATAGCCTCTTCTCCACTGCTGGCTCCACTCAGCACAGGAGGTCAGCTGACTCTGTATGCCTACAGGTGGCCAGCCATCACAGGAGATACCTGGGTCCTCAGCATAGTCCAAAAGGGCTACATGCTCCACTTCCACCAGATACCCACCTCCTACTTTCCAGGGGAGCCTCCAAGACTGACTCTGCACAGAAATCTCCTCCTTCAGGAGTTGGCAAGTCTTCTAAAGGAACAGGTGGTGGAACCGGTGCCTCACCACCTGAAAGGGCAAGGCTTCTACTCCAGGTACTTTCTGGTACCAAAAAGGACAGGAGGCCTCCGGCCTATCCTAGACTTGCAAAACCTAAACAAGTTTCTGGAGAGGGAAAAGTTCAAGATGCTTACCCTTGGGATACTGCTGGCCTACCTCCAGCAGGGAGATTGGCTATGCTCCTTAGACCTAAAGGATGCTTATACTCACATTCTCATCCATCCAGACCACAGACAATATCTCAGATTTGTGGTGGGAGGAAACCATTTTCAGTACAGAGTACTTCCCTTTGGCCTAACTTCCGCCCCCAGGGTTTTCACCAGATGCCTGGCGGTGGTGGCGGCCTATCTCAGAAATCAGGGAATTTTTGTCTTCCCATACCTGGACGACTGGCTCATTAGGGGTCAGTCTCTCCAGGAGGCCAGACAAGCCACTCTTCGCACTGTCTCTCTTCTTCAGCATCTGGGCTTTCTCATAAACTACGCAAAGTCCACTTTGCTCCCCTCACAGAACCTAGAGTTTATAGGGGCAAGATTAGACACCCTGCAGACAAGAGCTTACATGCCCGAGGACAGGGCACACAGACTGATGGACTTGGCAAACCAGTTCCAAAGCAATTCTCAGGTCTCTGCCAGACACTTCCTGCGGCTCCTGGGCCACATGGCATCCACGGTACATGTGACCCCGAATGCCCATCTGCACATGCGGGCGGCTCAGTGGTGTCTCAGAGCTCAGTGGGGGCAGGCCACAGGCGACCTCCGAGACAGAGTAAAGGTGTCCAAACCACTCTTGGACTCCTTGCAGTGGTGGCTACATCTCTCAAATCTTCTCAGGAGAGTATCCTTTCAGGCCCCAGCACACACAAGGGTGCTGACGACCCATGCTTCCTTAAAGGGCTGGGGTGCACATTGCCAGGGCATGTGCACTCAAGGCCTCTGGTCTCCTCGGGAGGCCACACAGCAGATCAATCTTTTGGAGCTGCGAGCACTCCGCTTGGCTCTACAGACTTTTTCTCATGCCCTTTCTCACCAGTCTGTCTTAGTTCAGACAGACAATCAGGTAGCAATCTTCTATGTGAACAAGCAAGGGGGCACAGGGTCCAGACTCCTATGTCAGGAGGCGCAGGCCCTTTGCTCCTTTGCAGTCAAACAAGGCATGTTGCTCAAAGCAGTTTATCTACCTGGTCAGGAGAACTTCTTGGCAGACAAACTAAGCAGGATTCTCCAGCCTCACGAATGGCAGTTGAATCCACTGGTGGTCCAGCAGATCTTTCTATGGATGGGGACTTCCATCCATCGATCTCTTTGAAAGTCCACTGAACCGTCAGCTGCCCAGGTTTTGCTCCAGACAGCCGCATCCCCTGAGAATGGCAGCAGATGCGTTTCTGATCTCTTGGTCTATGGGCCTCCTGTATGCATTTCCTCCCACGCCCCTGGTGGCCCGAACTCTGTTCAAGATTCTACGGGACAAGGCCTCGGTGATTCTGGTGGCCGAGGCAACCGTGGTTTCCACTTCTTCTGCAGTTGGCAGTAGAAACTCCATTCCCTCTGGGGTTGCAACGTGATCTCCTGTCTCAGTATTAGGGTTCCCTTCTGCACCCCAATCTCAGATCCCTGAATCTGATGGCCTGGCTGCTGAAAGGATAGTGCTAGCTCCCTTACTTCTACCTAGGGAAGTTGAGGAGGCGGTCTTGGCCTCTAGGAGGCAGTCCACCAGAAAGTCCTATGCCCTCAAGTGACGTAGGTTCTCAATATGGTGTGCTCAGCGCAATGAAGATCCTTTCTCCTGCCTTGTGCCAGTAGTACTACAATACCTACTTCACCTGTCAGACCTAAGCCTTAAGTCCAACTCTGTTCGGGTCCATCTCAGTGCTCTATCAGCACATCACTCACCGGTGGAGGGACAGTCTCTGTCGGTTCACCCCTTGGTGTCCCGCTTCCTCAGAGGCCTGCTTTTGCTCAAGCCTCCGATTCGTCCACCTGCCACTGAGTGGGATTTGAACATGGTCTTGCAACAACTTACTTGCCCACCATTTGAGCCGATGGCTACTTGCCATTTACGCTACCTTTCTTGGAAGGCGCTCTTCCTGGTAGCTCTTAACTCAGCCAGACGTGAGTGAACTACAAGCTCTGGTTTCTGATAGACCATACACACGGTTCTATAGGAACAAGGTGGTCCTACGGACCCATCCAAACTTCCTTCCAAAAGTTGTCTCTTCCTTCCACCTCAACCAGGAGTTGGTTCTTCCGACATTCTTTCCCAGGCCGCATACCAGCCGGGCTGAAACAGTCTTGCATAGCCTGGACTGTAAGAGAGCGTTGTCCTTTTACATAGAACGTACGCGGGGACACCGAAGGGCTACTCAGCTCTTCGTCTCCTTTGACCCTAGCAAGTTGGGGTTGCCTGTCTCCAAGCGTACCTTGTCCACTTGGGTAGCAGATTGTATTGCCTGGGCGTACAAGGCAGCTGGCCTCTCCTTGCAGGGTCAAGTCAGTAGCTCATCTCCGCTCTGTTCCGTTGGCAGACATCTGCTGGGCCGCTGCTTGGTCTTCAAGCCAAACCTTTGCAGCCCACTACTGCCTCGAGAGAGAGTCCCGAAGGGACAGTGCTTTCCAACAGGCGGTATTCCGCAATCTCTTTGAGGTTTAGGCAACTCCTACACTCCAGCCCTGGTGTTGGGCTACCGTACGGGGGCGTTCTCAGAGGATATTCTTATCACGGATGCTGAGGCTTTTCAGAGGGAGCCATTTTTTCAGCTTTGGGTTCCCAGTAGCATAGAGCTGGGGAGTCCCATATGTGAGGACTGACTTCCTGCTTGGTCCTGGAGAAAGAGTAGTTACTCACCTGTAACAGGTGTTCTCCAGGAGCAGCAGGGATCAGTCCTCACGAGCCTCCCTCCTCCCCTGGAGTTGCAGTCATATACTTTATTTTGGTTTTTTTGCTGTCTTTTAGCTATGTCATCAGACTGAGCAAGATGGCACCCTTGGGCGGGAAGGGGACCGTGCAGGCGCGCTGCATTCCCAAAGGCTTTCTTTGAAAGCTGGGGAAATGCTCCACACGGGGGCTCCGTCAGCGCCCACGTCACCCATATATGAGGACTGATTCCTGCTGCTCCTGGAGAACCCCTGTTACAGGTGAGTAACTACTCTTTCACAGTAACAAAACCATTACAGAATTGCACTCGTCAAACAGCCCTTCCCACATCTCCTCTCCTCTCCCAATCAAAGATGCACAGAAACAACAAGGATGTAAATACGCTCACAGGCACATCTGGAAAACAGTTAAAGCCAGAGATTTGCATGGGCTAAGAAACTACAGTTCAAACCCTGGATGTAAAGGATAAGGGAATACGTATGGACCCTTTGGTTTGAACAGAGTCATACCAGCTTACTGAGAACTCATGCACTTTGAGAAAGAAGTTTGGTACTTCGTGGTTGAGAGTATTTAATGGGGACTGAGAACTGAAGAGACAGCTCAGGTGTTGGAAATAAACTGTGCGGGAGAAGCCAAAAGCAAACTTAAGGGAGTCTGCTAGACTGAGAGTCACACCTAACCCTCTATACAAGTCTAATGATAAAGATAACGCTCGTTTTTTAAAAGAGAGTCAAATCACAGCTAGTTTATAAAGTCCAATCCAAGTGGATTTGACTTTATAGAATACTAGCGTAAGCGGCTGCTAATGGTTGCAATTTAAACCAGGGTCGCTGTCACTTGCTCTAGAGCTGGTATAAATGATGATGCATATCTTATGCACAAACACCTGTGTTCTATAAATTATGGGCCTGATATTCAAAGGCAGTTACGGACCTGTAAATCATGTAAATGCCTCTAAGCGGGATATTCAACGGCATTATCCCCGTATGCCGCCGCCATAGGTTAGCGTCAGGACATTGCCGGGGCAGTACCTGGGATAACTGGTCAGCGGCGATCTTCAGCCGCTGCCTGGTTATCCTTCAGTTGTGAAAGTTAGGCGTAGCAAAGCTTTCCTAACGTTTGCCACGGAGGCTAACCGGGTAGCCCCTGACTATCTCCGCTGACCAGTTAGCTTCTGGCTTCGTTGGCAAATCCGGATATTGAATGCCGGTGGCCAGATATAGTGCAGGCATGGAATATCCGGGTTAACTGTCCAGCAGCGATGGCTAGATACTGTGATCGCGCTAGCCGCCGCTGCTGGCTATCAGGCCCTGTGGGTGTAAGTACTGTATGCACTCTGCCCCTGTGCACACTCACAACGAAAGTGCAAACAAAAGACTCGGCACTTGTACTTATAGAATCGTGCCGTGCAAGTCACATGAATCAATGCTGCATGACTAAAATGGCATGATTTACATGTGTATATGGTGCACACATTTACATGACTATGTTGGACATTTACATGACTGTGTTGCAGTGTATAAACACCTCCCCAACCCCCGCAAGGAAACTCCCCAGCCAAGTGTAGAACAGGTGAGGTATTGCTCTGTTAAGGACTAAACCCCTGTCCCTTTAAGGGGAAGAGCTGGAGAATGCCTGGGGAGGGTGTTGCCCGGCTCCAGGGTTTGTCCCAGGAAGCAAGAGGCATAAAGAGGGACTGAGAGAAGCCCAGGGCTCTGTGGGTTACATGCTGACAGCTTATCTGTGAGAAAGTAGGAACAGTACAGGCTGAAAAATGCTGTTTTTTTCTGGTTTATGCATATGTTGCCTTGCTGCTGAGAAACTGAATTTTTCTGGCCAGAGTGAGGAAACTGTGGAGCACCAGCTTTTGTTTTGTGCCTTTGAAATACTATTTGTAATTGCACTAAGACCCAAGAAGGGACCAGGCAGCCTGCCTGATCCTTGCACAAGTGCATAATAATGTGTTTGTGTTTCCTATCAACTTCCAATTGGCTGTGGATCCTGGGATCACTGCCCTTTGTTTGCATGCCTATACCACAATAACGTCTTATAAAATTACCCTCTTAAATTGGAGTTTAAAGTAGATTGGCACGCTGACTGGGAATAGTAGCCTTGGTATCTTCAGAAGACTATCTATGGAGTGTGATAGCTGGAGGCTGCATCAGTCAGAGCCCACTGCTTCTACATTTTTGTGTTAGAAGTAGGGTCAGCAAGCCTGCCATCGGAAAGCACGGGTGGAAGGAATGAGGAACACATAGCTTTACGAGGAGGGTGATGGAACATCTGCTATGACAGACCCTAGAACATCAGACGCAGCAGCAATAGCCATTACTACAACGATTGCAAGCACATGCCAAAGAGATTCAGAATTCACAACTGGATGGCATTGCCATGAGGCTCAGAGGTGGGACTTCCCCCACCCACTCAGGGATCCAGGGTTAGTTTCACTAAGTTTGTCTTGGGCGATAACCTTGATGGTTTTCTAGTGGCATTTGAGAGAGTTGCCAAAGCAGTAGTCTGGCCCTGGGAGCAATGGGCCATCTAGTGCCCTACTTGACTGGGGAGGCCCAGGCAACATATCAGGCCTTCAATGGGACCAACGCCTTAAACTATGAAAAGGGTAAGGTGGCCATTCACATTCAATTTGTTCTTTCTAGAGAAAACGTAAGACAAAGGTTTAGGACCCCAGGACTCATGAGAAAACAGGTCTAGGGTCATCATACAGCAATTGTTAGACCTGGCTTCTCACTGGCTAGAATTAGACAGGCAGTCAGCACAGGAGATTATTAAGTTGATTATATTAGAGAAATGGCTTCCCCCATCCCCACTGGTGTAAATTCCGCCCAAGCAATCCTGCAATGTGGGGAGCTGGGGAGAAAGCAGGCTTACACAATGTCGGCAGCAGCAGCACAACAAACTTACTTTATCATGTTTGCCACGCTGCTCCGTTCTTGTAAGTTCGCCATGGGGATCTTACTAGAGCGGAGCAGTGTGAGAAACATGATAAAGTTTGCTGCGCCACTTCTACCACTGCATGGAGGGGTCCGGGGCACGCCACTGCCGTGACAATGGAGAGACCTTAGCAAAATTGTGCTGGGGGGGGGGGCCCTTATTGTAACTTACGCCACTGCCCATCTCTGAAAGTCTGGTTAACTTGACAGGACCCATTAGTTTGGCGAGGGTTGTAGACTTAGCCAAGATGTTTTTGGAAGCAGAGGAGGGATGGGGGAGAAGAAAGAAGAGCTACTCAAAAAGAGGAGAGACATCCCTGAAGAAAAGAAGTGTAGAGAGAGAGAGCTTGAGGGTGAACTCCCTCCTCTATCCATAGATAGATAGATGCATACATAGGCCCTCTAAGATATCTATCTTGAAAATGTTGATAAAGCCCTGTTCATGTGGAATTTTGGACCATCTCCTGCTACTAAATATGTAATACAATAGCAGCTTCATTACAGTATGCTTGAACCTCATTATGCTTATTATAGGTTTACTTTGTCTGTTCGTCCATCTGTCTGTGACAGCCACAGATGGGGGAGTAGCAGTGGGCAGGTGGCCAAAGTGAAATAAGAAGTACTGGAGCAGTGGGACTGGTGGGGCCTCCGTAGATGGAGAGAGAAGGACTGGCATTGGCAGAGGTGTGGCTAGAGGCATTCAGAGGTCATTCCCGTGTGGATCTTCCATTACCACTGACTCATACCTCCAGCTGCAGACTGTACTTTCTGCTGCAATGTTGCAGAGGTAAGAAGAGAGGGGGGAGATTTGAGTGTGGTAGGTGCAAGAGAATGTACCCTCTTAGGTGTTTTTTCATAAGAACAGGCAAAATATCAAAGTAATTGAAATGAAATGAAGAATGGGGGGGGGGGAGTAGAAAGAATGGGGGAGAGTGGGAAAAGGCTGAGTAGAAAGGAAGCGTTTGAAAGAGTGTGGAAAAGAAGATGGAGAATAGAGAAGGTGCTAAAACATGGGAGGGAAGTGGAGAGGGAGGACAGCATGGGCAGTGGAATGGAAAGAGCATGGAGAGGGGGAGTGGAAACTGAAGGCGGGGAGGAAGAGAGTACAGGACCTTCTTCAACGCACAACTACCCTCCACACACACACAACAGCTCCAATACCATAAATCCACCCCACTCCCACACATGCTTACCGACACCCACTCTACCTTACACATCCTCTCCCCCTTTTCACAAATACACATCCCTTTCCCACTCATTTACACACCTCACCACATGCATGTATTCTACCCAAAAGCCTGATTAACTTACCCCCACCTTCACAGTCCCTTCCCCCCCTAAGGAGAAATTGCAAAACAGACATATGCAGGTCATGAAGTTATAAGATACATTCTCCATGAACAAGCAGGAAGAAGTCCTCATGAATGGGTGACATCCCCTGACAGAGCCCCACATGGGAATGCTCCCCAGCTTCCACTGGAAATTTTTGGGAGCCTCCATTGCACATGCGTACCTGCCTTCCCACCTGCTGCAGTGCCATCTTATCTCCAGTTCACTTTTTCCCCAGAGCCCCACAGATGTGTTCCTCAGCGCTACCAGGAAAGGTGGCTTTTGCGGGCCTTTCGAGGTTTCATTTTTTCTTCTTTTTCTGCCAGTTTTAATCACCTGTTGTCAGGACACCAGTCTTTGCCAGCGCCGGCCTTCATTCAGGGGTTTTTTTCCCTCTCTTTTTCATCTTTTTTTTCTCCTCAAGTTTTTTCACCTTTTTTTTGCGGGCCTTTTTTGCTGGTCGGTATTGAGCTGTTTGATCTTGCAGTGACTGTTTTTCTGGTCATATTGAAACCGGCCAGTGGCATTAAACAAAAGTGCACCCACAGTATGCACACTATTTCGGTGATGGACCATCACAATTGGTTCATCCAGTACCTCGGTCCACAGTGTGCACACTATTTTGGTGATGGACCATCACAATTGGTTCATCCAGTACCTCGGTCCTGACCATGAGCCCTCCACTTGCAGTCTGTCTCCAGATGACCAAGAAAGGTCTCAAGGGCAGGGAGACGCAGCATGAGGTCCCTCTACGGGCTGTTGGACTTGGCATCCTCAGCATCAGCATCGACATTGGTGCATGAATGCCTCGGCATCACACAGTGCTTGTGCTCACTCGGAGCCGAGAGGCCCCGGCAGCATGGATCAGAGGCTTTCCATTGGCATCCTGTTGAAGTCTCAGAAGGACTTGTCATCTTCCCTGTTGGCATCGAAGGGGGCAGCTGGAGACCATGCCAAGTGTGGGCATCAACACCGGAGCCCCTCTTGGTGTAAAGGTTAAGGTAATGGCCGTGAGCAGGCTGCAAAGGTGCCCTGGTGGGAGGAGTCAACTCCCAGGGCTTCAGAACGCCACCAGCAATCTCTCAATGTCCTTATCATCGCAGAGTCCCATGAATGGGTGCTGGAGTCAGTGGCCAGTGTGGTTGTACTGGCCCCATCACCCTCTGAGTCCACAGTGCTGCCCAATGGCCTTAAGCCCTCGAGGTGCACATGGCAGCTCTCCTGGCTGCACGAACCCTGCTGACTCTGCTGCCTGCGAGGGTGTCATCGACAACTGTGCAGCCTATCCTCGAAACCCATGTCCTCTCCACCGAGCCGGGGATGTCAGGTCAGCAGTCTGACCGTGATATCCCTCTCCAGTGTCTTTGGCTCCGATGCCCCTGCACACGGGCGCCTAGGGGAGGTCCACCACCATCCCTCTGGCACCTAGTGCCTCCACTGGAGAAGAGCCAATGCCTGGAGGAGACCCAGAGATACTTTGACTTCCTCTCAGAGTCAGACTCCAATGGATGGGAGATAGAAGAACAGTCATTGGTCACCGAGAGGGAGTCACCGGACATCCCCTCAGAACTGTCTCCACCATATGAAAGGCAGAAGTCATCCCCGGAGGACATGTCCTTCCAGAACTTTGTCTGGGACATGGCGAAGGCCATTCCTTTCTCCCTCGAGGTGGAGGATAAGCCGAGGGCAGAGGAGTTGGAGATCCTCCAGTACTCCTTGGTGCTGAAGGAGAGCATCATGGTGCCAGTGCACCACATATTATAGCGGCTCCTACTCCACATGTGGGCAAACCCCCATGTCGATGCTAGCCATCAGTCGCAGACTTGACTCAATGTACTGGGTGCAAAAGGACCCCGGGTTCGAGAAGCCCCAACTGCTGCACCATTCCTTGGTGGTGGAATCCACCAGTCAATGTGTCAAGAGCTCCAAGACCCATTCATTGGTGCCTTCTAGCAGGGAGGAGAGGACTCTTGATGCTGCTCCCAGGGCTCCATGATGGTCACCCATGCCCTCTCCTACCAGCTCTACATGAGGATATTCTTGAAGGACATCATGGGGGACCTGAGTGAGTTCGGCTCTCTCATCCTGGCGGAGCACTTGGAGGCCTTCTGTGATCTGGTTGGCCATGGGAAGAATGTGTCCAAATATATGGTGTGAACCAACTACAATGCCTTTGAGTCAGTGGGCAGGGTGCAGCATTGGGCATCAGGGCACGCCGGCTGGCCTGGCTCCAGTCCTCCAATTTGGAGCTGTGGGTCCAGGACAAATTAGCAGACATGCCCTGCATAGATGAGAACCTTTTCGGCAAACCCATGCAGGAAAGAGTGTCTGAGATAGAAATGGAGCAGGTAACCATTTCTCACCTTTCACATAAGACAGCTGACTCTGCCAAGAAAAAGCACCAAGAAAAGAAACCATTTTACAGGCCAAAGCACCAGTATTATCAGAGCCCCCAGGGACCTCAGCCCAAGGCACAGGCCCAGAAGCAGCCATGGCGGACCAAGCCACAGAAAGCTCAGCCCCCCAGCCACAGCCGGGAATGGGCTTTAGCCGCCTTCACCCAGAACATAGCTAGTCGCCCACCTGCTGAGGGGTGCCCCATCAGGTGGGTGGTCGGCTTGTCCATTTCATGCACAGGTGGTCCCTCATCATCACAGACACCTGGGTGCTGTAGATAGTTCAGGACAGGTACCTGCTGCATTTTGCCCAGCTCCCACCCTATATTCTTCCCAGCTCCTACCCCCATTCTTCCCAAGGGAGTGCTCCATTGTAGTCTCCAGGTGGAGGTCTCTACCCTGCTGGCCAACCTGGCCATCAAGTCTGTGCCCCCGGCTCAGCAAGAGTGGTGATTCTGCTTCTACTATTTCTTCATCACCAAAAAGACAGGGGGGGTTCTGGTCCATCTTGGACCTCGGAGACCTAGACTGCTTTTTGGTTTGAGAAACGTTGAAGATAGTCTGTCTGGGTACCTTGTTCCCATATCTCCTCAAGGGTGATTGGCTATGCTCCTTAAATCTGATGGATGCATATGCACACATCCTGGTCCATCCTCTCCACAGGAAGTACCTGTGGTTCGTGCTGGGCAGCCAGTATCTTCCCTTCAGCCTGGAGTCAGCCCCCAGGGTCTTCACAAAGCACCTAGCAGTTGTCATCACTTACATCTGGACTCTGGGGGTCTTTGTCTTCCCCTACATAGACAGCTGGCTGTTTAAAGGCCTCCATGCTGGATGGCATGTGGCGCTCAGCTCACCTGAAGATTCAGGTACTTGAATGACTCGGGTTTGTGGTAAACTACCCCAAGTCTCATCTACAACCATTGCAGCAGTTATAGTTCATTGGGGCTTTCCTGGACACCACACAGGCCTGGGCCTTTCTCCCACTGGACCGTTTGCAGCAGCTAACAGAGGTGGTCTCCGCTGTCCATCAAAGGTGGCACACCATGATGCGAGGAATGCTGCACATATTGGTCCATATGGTCTCCATGGTGCATGTGACCCCATTGGCTCTTTTCAGAATGTGCCAGGCTCAGTGTACTCTGAGCACTCAGTGGCAACAAGCCAAGGGCCACCTTAGGGACCAGGTTGCAGTTACCACCCCCTTGTGGAATCCCTCCAATGGTGGCTAGAACCAGCCATGTCCCTTTTCAGTCGACACCACCTCACAGGATGCTCACCACTGTTGTGTCAAAATTGGGCTGTGGTGTGCACTTGGATGGCCTGCAGACGGATGGCCTTTGGTCAGAGCAGGACAGCCTGCACCAGATCAACATTCTGGAGCTGCGGACGATCATGAATGCCCTTAGGGCTTTTTAGGCCCACCTAGCCACCCAGGTTGTCCTGATCCAAACTGACAATCAGGTAGTGATGTTCTATGTCAACAAGTGGGGGGGGGGGAGGAGACACAAGCTTATACCTCCTGTGCTGGGAAGTGGTGTGCCTCTGGCAGTTTGCAGTCGCCCATGGCATGGAGCTGAGGGCGACATACCTACCTGGAGAGCTCAACACTGTGGTGGACCACCTCAGCTGGATCCTCCAGCCCCACAAGTGGACCCTCCACAGGAGTGTGGTGGAGTGCATCTTTCTGGAATGAGGTACTCCGATAGTGGACCTCTTCGCCATGCCAAACAATGCTCAAGTGGATCGCTTCTGCTCTCGCAAGGCCTCCAGGGACAGGTTGACTTCCAACGCCTTCCTACTGAACTGGGGTGTGGGCCTGCTATACGCATACTCCCCCGATTCCACTGGTGGCAAAGATGCTCTTCAAGCTCCAGGCAGTCAACGGCCAGCTGCACATGTTGGATTATAAACGGGCACTGGCTTTCTACCTTGAACAGACCTGTCCACACCATCATTCTACGCAGCCTTTTGTCTCCTATGACCCTAGCAAACTGGTGGTGGCTGTCTCCAAGTGCATGCTGTCCATCTGGGTGGTGGTTTGCATTTCCTTTGCCTATGCTCAGGCAGGTCTCAGCCTTGAGGGTCATGTCACGGCCCCCAATGTCCGAGTCATGGCTGCGTCTGTGCTCTGTCTCCACGGAGATTTGCAGAGCTGTTACATGGTCCTTTTCCACACCTTTACAGCCCACTACTGCCTGGATGGGGATTCCCGGTGTGACAGCAACTTTGGCCAAGCCATAGTCCAGCATCTATTTGGGACTTAACTTCAACTCCTTCTCACCGGCCCTTCTGTCTGTCCAGGCTACCAAAAGAGTCGTCCTGATGTATATGAATGCCATGGATGTTGAATTGGTCGAGTCCTAAAGAGGGACTACACATGTTGTTTATCCTGATTCTTGTTGCTCAGTTGGGCTATTTTTTTGTATTCGGTAGCCTGTAGCTTGAGAATCCTATATGCGAGGATTTCTTCCTGCTTGTTCACAGAAAAAGCATAGTTACTCACCTGTAGTAGGTGTTCTTCGTGAACAGCAGGAATAAGTCCTCACAACCCTCCCACACCTCCCCATGGAATTGTTTCTGACTACTAGCTTTTGTATTCTACTGGTGATAAGATGGCGCCAAGGCAGTCAGGAAGGCAGGCGTGCATGCACGATAGAGGCTCCCAAAAGCTTCCGGTGGAAGCTGGGGAATGTTCCCATGTGGGGCTCTGTCAGGAGATGTCATCCATACGTGAGGACTTATTCCTGCTGTTCACAGAGAACACCTGCTATAGGTGAGTAACTATGCTTTCTTCCATGTGATTCTAGACATGTTGGATATGTGGAGTCATTTTTCTGACATTACCAAGATCAGGAACTGGTCTGAGGAAGGTAAATGAGCATGCTTTGGCTGTGACATCAGTGCAAATTAAGAGGAGCAAATTAAACATACTTGTCCACATTTCAAATGCAAGGCTATCTTCTGAAATACTCACTGTAGCCATACTTCACAGGATATAATTGGGATAAAAGATCAATGTAGGAAGAAAATAATTAAATCATATGTACCATAACACTGCATTGGGACAGAGTTCCTGGGTACTGTTAAAGGAAAAAATGTGCACTTTCTCTTTGAATCTTTCCATGAGTCAAAGCACCTGCAAATATTTACACCTGTTTGTAGTTACTTTTTCCATGGAAAATAGCACCATCCATGCATGTTGTTTTCCACCTGCCTCATGGAATGCCTCCTCTCGGTGTGGATACAATCGGAATGGAGAAAATGTTTTTTACCTATATAATTCATTTTGAAGTTTACTTCATGATATCAATATTGAAGTTAGAGAGGTTGGTAATAGTGTAACAAGTTGAAAAGTGCACACGTATGACGTGCCAAAACAGCCTATTTCCCCTTGCTCTTTTTGCAAACCCATACATGTCGGGGGGGGGGGGGGATGCAAAGAGACATGATAAAATGTGACTCGTTAGAGTAGCAGGGGCTGTGGGACTGTAGGAGGCATCTATATGTTTGTGTCTATCTTGAGACTCTGTGAAGGGGTGGGAGGGAGCCTCTTGGCATAAATACATTCTGGATTTTTGCCCCCATGCATTCATCTCCTCAGTCTCCAACTCCTTGGACGCTTTCTCCCCGCCCCTCTCCTTGCACTCTGTCCCCACTCTCTGTTCGCCTTCCCAGACTCTTCCTTTCTCTTTCCCCCTTAGCACTATCACCTCCCTGGCTTCCATTTCCCCCTCCTCCGCCAAGGTCTACCTCTCTATTCATCTTTTTCCATCCCTGCTGCCCCTTTAAATACCTCCTACCTGTCTGTCTTCTCTCTTCCCCTGTGTCTAACCTATTTTCTGGGCCACGGAGGGTTCTCTTTCTTCCTCTACCAATGGCAGATAGAATCCCTGTGGTCAGACTGCAGCAATCTTCGATTATGGCTTTGTCTTCTACCATGGGAAATCAGGTCCCCATTAGCAGATTGCATCGGTCCTGGCTGGGTCACGGCTTCTTCATTCTTTGCCCCACCCCTATGAGAGAAAATCCCCGTCTGCCTGCCTAATCCAAACTCATAGGTTTGCGCGCCCAAATCTATGTGTACGGATGGACAGACAGATGAATGGATGGAGCCTCTCCAATAGGCACTATCGCGTGTGCAAAACATGCTTAATAGCTATAGTTTTAAAAAAAAGTGTCATCCCCTTTGTACACTTTGCTTTGTTCTCATTTGTGCACATCAAGGAGAAATACCTCTTTTTAAAATATGGAAGTTCAAAAAAAATAAAACATGCGAGTCGAGAATGCGTGGAATGGAATAAAACTTGGCATGTGGAAAAAACTTGGTAAAAAGATACACAGAGTTGAAATCAGAGGGGTGGTTCCAGAGAAATAAGCACCCCCCCCCCCCAAAAAGAATGGCCCAATATATTTCTGTGGGAGATGGAATACAGCTTCTGTAGCATAGAAACTTACATAATTGCTCCTTTCAAACCCCTCTCCCTCTTCACTACTCTCCCAATCCCTCAAACTGGTCCCACCCCCAAAGATGGCTCCCATAATAGCCCCTATCCCCAAACAATATATGCCTCGCAAAAGGCCATACTACCCTGCCAACTGACCCAACCCAAAAAATACATCCCACCACTCCACAAACTGTCCTACCCCCAAAAAACAACCCCACATAATCGCCCCAACTCACCCACTGCACCTACCACCCCATGAACCAACCTCATCTCTAAAAATACCCCATACCTGCCCCACCACTACAAAACTTACTCCCCCAATTTTCCCACCATCTTATCAACTGCCTCCTACATCTGCCCCACTACACTTCAAACTGTCCCACTGAAAAACTACAGCCCTGTAACTACACCACTCCAAACAAACTCACCACTGCAACTGCCCTATCATCTTGCAAACTACTCTCACCCCCAAAGCTACCTGCCCACAACTGTTCCCACCTCCCAACATTATCTCCCCACAGATGTGACGCATGCACACAAACACACACCCAGACCCTGGGATTACAGAGAATTCCCTAGCTGTGATGTACTGTATTTTACATTACTGACATATAACTTTCATTTTCTTTGCTGTTATTTTTGCTGTGAAAGCTACTGACTGAATTGTACTGCTTTCTTGCTATGTGTACTGTCGGCTGGTATCTGTTGATATGATCAGGGTTGGATTAAGGCTTTGGTAAGCTAGGAATAAAGCTAGAGTTTAGGGGATGCTGACAGATGTGAATATCGCCACGGCTCGGTTATTGCTAGGTGCCACTTCTGCCCCACCCCTGGAATGCCCCACTGCTGAAGATTGGGCCCATTGTTGCTTGTCTTCCTCTCTGCCATCTCTTGTACTTTATGAAGGATGGTCTCTTTCACTTTGCAGTTTCTTCATTCAGGAAACATAGTGGCCTCCCTTTCTTTTTGCTTTTATCGACTCTCCTAACAGAAAGATTTGTTTCCCTTAAAATATTCCCTTTCAGATTCGCCCACTGCTTTTCTGCTTCTCCCAGATGTTCCTATCCAGCTAATGCCTTGAATGAACTATCTCAGCCCTTGTCCTAATACTGAACTGCATCAGCCAGAGATCACTGAATGTGAGATGATTACCCACTGTAATATCTGAAATACTCTCCCATTTATAAGCACCAAGTCCCAGTATGGCAACTCCCCCGCACGGGTTCCATTGCAGTTGCTGGAATAGTTCTCCCTGTAGAGAATGTAGGATCTCCCTTCTTCTATATAACATTGCAGCAGGGATGTCCCAAACAACATCATCTTATTGAAATCACCTATCAGTAGCACCTCCCCTTTCATAGCAATATTGTGAATGTGTGAGGGATAACTGGCAGTATCATTTGTGTCATCATGGATCAGTAGCATCAGACAGTCAGTAGGCTTGGTTAGTCTCAGCAAAATCTCTGTAACGTCTTGGATTTTGGCATTTGGTGGACAGAATGCCTCCTAGGACCTTGTCTGGTTGGCAGATGGAGATCTCTGTATCCCTCAGAAAGGAGTCGTTACCCACCACTAAACTTTGCTTCCTAGTAATCGCTGACTTGGGCAACTTTGGGGTTTTTGAGCTGCAGTTCCTCCTGTTTCTGGGATGTTCTCACATCCTCCACTTCCAGTGCTGCACACTGGTTCTTTATTTCAAGAGAAGGTGGAGTTAGAGCACCAGTTCTGCAGGCTCTGGTGATCTGTATCCAGTTGTCTTTTTTTCTGTACCGTGCCATCTTCCCCTCCATTGCAGATTTTTTTTTTTAGCTTAATTATTTTACAAAACTATACAAGCATCTACTTGTTCAGAAACATGAAGAAGAAGAAAGCAAAGAAATAGTTATACAAGTTAAACAAAATTATATTTAATATAAGAATCTAGAAACACCATCTTTATTCCTTTGGGGAGGGAGGGATAAAAGTGGAAAAATCAAAGGAAAATTATTAAAGCACAAAAATTAAGCATTAGATGCAGGTCCTCAAGCTCATGCATCACTCACCCATTTTCCTTCACTTCTGGAGTCTGTGGAGAGGAGACTGGACAAGCAAGTTTGTTTAAATCCCAAAAAAGAATACAGCTGCTTCAGGACAAAAAATAGATATATCTAGCATTCATATACTCGATGACATGTGTACGGTACAAGGGCGGCAGAGAAAGGAAGTAGCACCTATCGCCATGGTCTCTTGATGCATTGCACAAATCCACTTCCTTCTCTCCTATGCAGGGCATTGGCACATCAGGAGATACAGTATTCTCACACTTTGGCCAAGGAAAGGCTCCTTCATTTTCTTGAAGTACAAATGCAAAATACTACTCATATCTTGTTCAAGCACAAAACTAACCAGGAGGATAGCCCTCTCCTGGACCTCTGAAATTGATGATTCTAATAGAGCAGAAATATCGACAATCTCAATTCTAATCTCCTCCTGTTGCCTCCCATTTGGGAGAAAGTAAACGTTATTCAATGGGGTAAAGCTGTATCGGATATAGTCAATACCTCAGTTTGTTACTTCTTGAAATCTACAGGCAACATACTAGGTGTTTTAGGAAAAGTGAGTACACACAGATTCGAATGCGTGATCTGATTTTCAAATTGCTCTAGTTTTGATGAGTTTGGGGCAGTGTTTGCGGCATGTTTACTAAAATGTGGTAGCTTGCTGTGCATTCAGCCTCAAAATTTAGGAGCCCAATCTGATGTTTTCCACCCCCTTAGCCCTCCCAAGCCTACTTCTAATTCAGCCTGGTGGTCTAGTGTTACCCGGATAGGAGCAACCCCCATTCACTCCCATCCAAGCCGATACTGGGTTCAAAATGGCGCCTACAACCCCTAGTGATAGTCTTGTGGTACTACTACTGGGGTTGCAGGTGCCATTTTGAACCTGGTACTGACCTAGATATGAATGAGTGGGGGTCATTCCTGCCTGGGTAGAAGACCATCAGCGTGAACTAGAGGTAGGTATGGGGAGGCCTAAGAGGGAGTGGAAGGCTTCGGTTTAGAGTCAGAAAGGATGGGGGGGTGTTAAGGGGGAGGACTTGGATTGTTGCTTTGGGGGGGGGATTGGAGGCATGTGAAGGGAGTAGGTGGAGTATTCTGGGAAGGCCCTAACTCCTTGGTGGTGTAGGGAGGTGTTTTTTTAGAACACAGCCCCTTTAAGACTGTGACCTAGGGTATAGAGCGGCACACAAGCAGCCTGAAGTTCCTGGCAGAGAAAAATAATGCCATCTTTGAGCTGGCATTATTTTTCTTTTGAAATAATACAGTGTGTGGTGCTCACTGCAAGTTGCTGCATTATTCCTTTACGGCAGGAGTGACCAATCTGCTGTTCTGAGTTACTGCAAGTTAGTGATTCCCATGGAAAAACCTCTCTTAGTCTGTAAATGCATAGTTCTTGGGTGTGCTATATATTTGAGAATCTAAGAGATGTATAGGTATAAAAGTGTTTGCATGCATGAGGGTTAGAGTACTGAGCGATATGAATGCAGTGCACAATAACATAGGTCGGGCTGTTTGAATTGTTGGCACTGCCATCTCCTGTCAGAAACATCAACATTTATAAAGGAAAGAACAGCCGGCGTTAACAAATACAATGGGTGAAGACTGTTTCAAATTCTTTTGTACTATTATTTGGCAGAGTACAAAAGAAGTAGATATGCTGCAGCAAATCTTTTTATTTTTCCGCACATGGAAAATAATATAAAAACTGTTTCTTTTTTTTGTAAAGCCACACCGAACAGTTTTAGTGCAGTTGTATTCAGTAAAGTTCAAATATTTTGCACACCTTGCTCTCCAGAGGCTAAAGTAAATGTGATTGAACGTAACCTATGCCGTTTCATCCATAGCTAGCCACATGTATCCTTATAGGTTATCATCCCACAAGTCCACATTCTGTTTAAAAGAATGTTCTGATACTGTGCCTTAAAGATTTGCATTTAAAAGATTGTTCTGATAATTGTAAAGCGGGTGCCTCAGATCCGATATCCGTCTGACATCTGCTATGCTTGGGCACCTAAGCACAGAAGTCAGAGCACATGCAGAACACTTTTTTTAAAAGCTGAAGACTGTGTTCAGGTGTTTGCAAAATTAGCCACACATTGGTCGTGCTGTCAAAGGCAACAAGAAACATAATTTAACAAACATGTTAAAAAACAAATAGCACAAATTGAAACTCAATACAGTAATGTTATACTATCTGCATCTGCTTTACCAAATATTCCTATTTAACGCGCTTTTTTTTGTTAATTAAGGAAGAGAATGTGGCCTTTAACTGCTGTGTGTTGCATAAGGAAAGTTGTCATGGGCTCTGCCTAGCTGTTCTGAGTCTCATCTAGCCTTTACCAGGGCCACGTGTGAGCAGCTGAAACCAGTCATAAAGCAACAGCTGGTATATTGAACGGACCTGAAGTTATAGCAGAGCAAATCCTGGCTGTTAGACTTCAACATGCCTTTTTTATCAGGTGTAAATGGAAGGAAAGGTTGTCTTTCCATTTGCACCTGCCAAAGAGGCATGTACAAGAGCCCAAAAGCTAATGTTTGCTCTGTTTGCTCTGCTCTTTTGATGGTGGGTCAATGCAATCAAGGCACCTCAGTGTCATCTTTCCCTGAATCAATCCTCTTAACTGAAATGTCTTTTTTTGTTTGTTTCAGACAACAGAAATACAAAAACATTTAGCAAACATTTCTCATCTGAGGGACCTGAAAACATCCATTTGGAAATTTTACTTATTTATTTTTAAAGAAATAGGATTTAGTATTTTTATTTCCATAAGAGAGAGAATAACACCTCCCCCCCCCCCCCCGATGTTTTATACAGAGCAGGAGGAAAGGATACCAAAATGCAGCTGTCACTTCCTTCCCCCCCCCCCCCAATTCCAATGCAAAGCAGCATGAGTGAGTGACATACCATCTGTTGATGCTGGGTATAGGTGCTAATCCCAGGCTGAAAAAAAGCAATTCATGCAATATGATTTTCATACCTACAATACTGACGTTCCAGAAAACTGCAGTGTAATTGCCATGGAGGAGAGAGGTCACGTGACAGGAGAGCATCACCTGGTGCGGCAGGAAGTGATCCTGTAGCTAGGACCTGTCCTCCAGGTGATGTAAAACCCTCTCGCACTGAGGAGGTTTCTCCAGGGCCATGTGCCCATGAGAGAAGGGTTAGGACAGCTGTTACAGTTGGTGATTCGATCACTGGGCATGTAGATAGCTGGGTGGCTGGTGGACGTGAGGATCGCCTTGTAACATGTCTGCCTGGTGCGAAGGTAGCAGACCTCATGCGCCACCTAGATAACGACTTAGAAAGTGCTGGGGAGGAGTCTGCTGTTTTGGTGCATGTTGGTACCAATGACATAGGAAAGTGTGGTAGGAAGGTTCTGGAGGCCAAATTTAGGCTTCTAGGTAGGAAGTTGAAATCCAGAACTTCCAGGTTAGCGTTCTCAGAAATGCTTCCCATTCCACGCCCAGGACTCAAAATACAGGCAGAGCTCCGAAGTCTCAATGCGTGGATGAGACGATGGTGCAAAGAAGAGGGTTTTGGATTTGTTAGAACTGGGCAACATTCTGGGGAAAGGAGGGGCTTTTCTGAAGGGATGGGCTCCACCTTAACCGGGATGGAACCAGGCTGCTGGCAATTAACCTTTAAAAAGGAGATGGAACAGCTTTTAAACTAGATAAAAGGGGAGAGCCAACAGTCACCCAAGAGCGCATGGTTCAGTACAATGTATCCTTGAAGGATACTAGCAAAAGATTAAAGTTAGGGCATATTGACAGAGAAGTAACCCAAATGCCCTTAAGTATCGAGCAGACAGAGCTGAAATATTCCAAATTACCCTTCAATACCAATAACCAGATTAATATGAATGAAATACAACCTCTAAAATGCTTGTTACTAGAAGTCTAAAAAATAAGATGGGAGAGTTAGAATATATAGCACTAAATGAGAGGTTAGATATGATTGATATCTCGGAGACCTGTTGGGAGCAGGACAACCAGTGGGACATTGTGATACCTGGGTACAAATTATATCACAATAATCGAGTAGATTATTTAGTGGAGGGGTTGTGCTCTATGTTAGAGAGGGCATTGAGTGACAAAGGATTAAAGTTTTGCAGGAAACAAAATTTGCTGTAGAATCTCTATGGATTGAAATTCCATGTAAAAAGGGGAAGGCGATGGCAGTGGGGGGTGTACTATCGACTGCCTGGCCAGAATGAACAAATGGATAATGAAATGCTCAAAGAAATGAGGGAAGCTAACAAAAGCCACAACAGAGTAGTAATAATGGGTGATTTCAATTACCCCAGTATCAACTGGGTCAATGCCATGGCAGGATATGCTGGGGAGATAACATTTCTAGATGAAATAAATGACTGCTTCCTGGAGAAGCTGGTTCATGAACCAACAAGAGGGGAAGCCATTTTGGGCCTAGTCCTTAGTGGAACACAAGATTTGGTGCAAGAGATAAGGGTGTTGGGACCACATGGCAATATTGATCATAGCATGATCTCTGGAAGGGGCGGTATAGAAGAAATTGTTAAATAAATAAAAAAAAAAAAATAGCATGATCATGTTTGATTTAATAAGTGGAGGAGGGATGGTAAGGAAATCCACAGTACTACCTTCTAACTTTCAAAAGTGAGACTATGATAAAATGAGGAAAATAGTTTAGAAAAACTGAAAGGAGTAGTTCAACAGGTTAAAGATTTACATCAAACATGGATGTTGTTTAAAAATACTGTCTTGAAGCTCAGACCAGCTGTATTCCACACTTTAAGAAAAGCGGATGGAAGTCCAAAAAACTGCCAGCATGGTTTAAAAGTGAGATCAGAGAGGCTGCTGTAGCAAAAAAAAAGCATTTTTCTGGAAATGGAAAAAGGAGTCAAATGAGCTCTGTCAAGTTAGATGCAAGACACTGATAAAGCAGGCAAAGAGAGAATTTGAAAAAACGTTTGCTGTGGAAGCAAATACACATAATAAAAACTTTTTCAAGTACGTTCATAGCAAAAAACCTGTGAGAGTCAATTGGACCATTAGATGTTAGAAGAGTAAAAGGGGCACTAAGTGGGGACAAGGCCATAGCGGAGAGACTGAATGAATTCTTTGCTTCAATCTTTACTGAAGAAGATGTAGAGAAGTTATCCATGCCTGAAATGGTATTTAAAGGTGATGCATCGGAAGAATTGAAAGAAATAAAAATAAACCGGGCAGACATATTACAACTATTTGATAAACTAAAGAGTAGCAAATCACTTGAACCAGATGGTATATATCCAAGGGTGTTGAAAGAACTGAAATATGAGCTTTGCAGACCTATTATTAGTAATCTGTGAACTATCATTAAAATAATCTGTAACACCTGAAGTCTGGTGAATAACCAATGTAACGCCAGTTTTTAAAAAGGGTCCAGGGGTGATCCGGGAAACTACAGACTGGTGAGCCTGACATCACTACCGAGCAAAATGGTAGAAACCATTATAAAGAACAAAATTACTGAACATGTAGATAGTCATGGTGTAATGGGAGAAAACCAACATGGCTTTAGCAAGGAAGGTCTTATCTTACTAATCTGTTATGTTTTTTTGAAGATGTGAATAAACCGGTAGACAAAGGTGAGTTGGTTGATATAGTGTATCTGGATTTTCAGAAAGCCTTTGATAAGGTTCCTCATGAGACTTTGTGAAAATAAAAGACATGGGATAGGAAGCAGTGTACTATTGTGGATCAGGAACCTGGTTAAAAAATAGAAAGCAGAGGATAGGGCTAAATAGCCAATTTTCCTAATGAAGAAAGGTGAATAGTGGAGTACCCCAGGGATCTGTGCTGGGTCTGCTGCTTTTTAACATATTTGTAAATGACCTGAAAATGGGAATGAGTAAGGCAATCAAATTTGCAGATGACACAGAATTATTCAAAGTTGTTAAAACACAAGAGGATTGTGAAAAATTGCAAGAGGACCTTGATAAATTGGAAGACTGGATGTTCACATGGCAGATGAAATTTAATGTGGACAAGAGCAAGGTTATGTACTTAGGAAAAAAAAACCCAAACTATGGTTACACAATGCAAGGTGTTCCACATTAGGAACCACCACTCAGGAAAAAGATTTAGGTGTCATTGTGGATAACATGTTGAAACCCTCGGCCCAGTGTGCAGAGGCAACTAAGAAGGGAAATAGAATGCTAGGAATCATAAGGAAAGGAATGAAGAATAAAACAAAGGATATTATAATGCCTCAGTATCGTTCCATTGTGGCATTGCTCCTTGAATGTTGTGTGCACTTCTGATAACTGTATCTTAAAAAGGATATAGCAGAATTAGAAAAGGTTCCGAGAACAGCCATCAAAATGGTAAAGGGGATGGAAGGATGCACCAATGAGGAGAGGCTTAAAAGGTTAGGGCTCTTCAACCTGGAGAAGAGATGGCTGAGAGGGAGACATGATAGAGGTCTATAAATTAATGAATGGAGTGGAACGGGTAAATGTAGATTGCATCTCCCTTATTTTTTCTACTTTTTGATGATGTAAGCAATCAATGAGGCCACAGTGTAATCCGTTTAAGACTAGTACGAGAAAATATCTTTTCATTCAATGCGTAATCAAATTCTGGAATTTGTTACCGGAGGATGTAGTAAAAGCTCTTAGTGTCGCTGGGTTTAAAAAAGGTTTAGATAAGTTCTTGGAGGAAAGGTCCATAAACCATTATTAAAGAGGACCTGGGAAATCCAAAGTTTACCCCAATACAAGCATTGTGGAACCTGTGTACCTTGTTTGGGTATCTGCCTGGTACTTGTGGCCTGGACTGACCACGGTTGGAAACAGTATACTGGGCTTGATGGACCTTGGTCTGACCCAGTATGGTATTTCTTATGTTCTTATCCCTTCAGGATAGAATGGCATTAGCATGCAGTCACAGTAGCGCATGTCAGTACCTCTACCTGTACAAAGTGGATCAGTCCAGTTAAGAATGGCACGTGACATAAATCTCAGTCCAAGGTGTGGGTGTTGGGGGGGGAGGTTTTCGATCCTCTGGTGGGGACTGTCATTGTAATGTACTGATTAAGGAGGTGAGTTATAAAATGGAGAAAAAGCCTCGATTGTTACACATGAATGCTGAGCCTCTGTGGGGTTGAGAATTGAGGTGTTGAGCCCTGGGGAGGGAAAGCAATCCTGGGGAATGGGGGGGGGGGCATGAGCTGGGAATCAAGACTGAAGGTAGGGAGAGGGAGACAACATGGAAATGATCAAAATGGGGGTGAGGGAGAGAAAGCTTGGATAGGAGAGATATGAAGAGAAGGATTACAGCCTGGGAGCTTTGAGCTGATGGGTTGGCTGGAACATAAGGAGTAATGCACAAACATTTTTGAAGTTTATCTTTTGTTTAAGTAAGAAGTTTTCTATGTTGTATTTTATATTAACTTTTAATATTCAAAAGCAATGATTATATTGTCTTATTTGGTCAAAGTACAACAAATTTTGCTAAATTTTCAAATATCATGCAAAATTTTAAAAAATGTTAACAGAATTTCCAGGGGAATTTTTGTGCAGAATTCCCTTGGGAACAAGAACGTTTCAGTTTGCGTTAGCTAATGTGTAAGCACACCCCCCAGCAAGTTCAGCATGATAGGAGCATTGCTTTGTGCAGGAAAGCAATCATCAGAGTAGGAGCAGAGGCGCTCAGTTAAAGAGAGCATGGGGCGGAGAGGTGGAAGGGAGCAACAATCTTTTGGGATGACACAATTTATTATCATAATTATTGATCCTGCTCCAATAAAAAAAGAAAAAACAAATCTGGGCACTGTTAACTATCTGAATGAGAGAGGCCTTTAGGGGAGAGGTGATATTCCCCCCCCCCCCCCTCTCCGAAGTTCTTCTGGTGCTAGTGCTGAATTGGCTCCTCCTCCACTCACTACCAATATGACCTTCATGCCTTTTGCCTCCCCCAAGCAACACAAACAAACTATGCATATGCTTCAATCATTTTGCCCGTCCACTATGTCTAGTGTGCACATGTATTTGGAAGAGCTCATAGGGTGCTGCCTAAGAAGTGTTTCTAGTTCAGGAGAACCGCTGCCCCAGCTAAGAACGGGACACTAACCTGCAAAGTAGGTAATGTCTACATGCCACATTTAGCTCTCTTCTATTTAGAGGGAACAACTTGAACAGCAGAAAAACATTTGCTCTGATTAAATGCAGTAATTTGCCAAAATTGTTTTGCACCAACAGAGGGAGATCATATCGCTTTGCTTAGTTACCCCAGCTAGGACAAATAGGCTGGCCCCTGAAGTGCAATAGTGATTTTGACAATCCTCCGTTGTATGCTGACAACTTGTTTTTAGGATCTCGGTCTAACAATATAATGCTGAAAGGACATCGTCTTGTTTTCACCACCTTTGGCTATGACGTGGGAAGTGGTGCGCCGCCTAACCTACAAAGTGCTTTAAACCATTTGGTGTTTGGAATCAGGGTTTTGTACTAGCATTACAGAAGCGGCAGCAGATTCCTGCAGGCTTCAAAGGGTTAATGCGATAGACAAGATGGAAAAGCAAGCTACTGTTTTTTCCCATTGGCAGATGGCGTAATCCAGTTGTACTCTGCCTGGACCAGGACAAAGCTGTTTTCTCGGATCTTCCGGAAATGCATCATCTCCCCGTTCTCTCTCACTGTGATGATGCTGCTCTCTGGCTCACTGAAGGACACCTCCGTCCTCTTGTGGCAGTACTGGGCATGGATGCAGCGCAGGCCGGCTGCTAGAGCCATTCCCAGTGCAGCCGAGCACCCCAGAAGGATGCCCAGCTGAGCTGCGGCCACCTGCATCCCTCTGCTGGGCTTCTCACCTCCCTTCCCAGGGACCACGGCCTCCCGTGCTGGCCCGGTCATCACTGGAGGCGTAGGCCCAACTTTGTTTTCCGCCACCTCTGAATCTGCATTCTCCGACTGCTGCAAGAAGTTTGCAGACATCACCTTTGTTACGGACTGTCTCTCGTCTCCCTGTCTCAGAGGTGATGGAGAGCTGCTGGATACGTTTCGGTCTTCTTTGCTGTTCACATGCGGCAACATTTCTCCCAGAGGCAGGGGGGGCTGCGCATTCCAAGGCTGCGACGTGTACAGTGCAGGGCTCGCAACAGCAGGACTGGAACCCACAGCCTCTGTCTTAAGAACGACAAAATATTAAATAGGTCATTCCCACGACATAACAAGTCAGGGCTACAAAAAAGGACGTTTGCCAGACATGCTCCCAAAATGGATTTCACATAGAATCATAATGGACAAAAGGCAACAGCGAGAAATAGATAATTGAGAAGCTATCTGCATGTGTTATGGTAAACTGATGGGCAAAATAACTGATGCTCTGTCTGCCTTGATTATGGTTTAAAAAAATATACTTCTCGACGGGGACGGTTGGTACGGGTGTTGGGCATGGGCTGAAGGGGGGGAAGGGGGGGTGGGGGGGCAAGGGGGGGGAAGGGGGGGTGGGGGGCAAGGGGGGGGAAGGGGGGGAAGGGGGGAAGGGGGGGAGGGGGGGGGAGAAAATTGTAAAACCTGTGGGGGGCTATGTTGAGTATTAAGGTACTGGACGAGTGCGGTATGTGGTGGGGGAATAGTATATGGGGGGTCCTTGCTGGATTCTATGGGCGTCCCTGAAGGGTGGGGGGTTTCCTGTGTGTTCTCGGGGTTATTGTAGGCCTTGACGTATGTATTAGTGTGTCGGGGAGCATGTTTGGTTTTGTTATTGTTTGAACCAGTATACCTTTATTGTGTGGTTTGCAATAAAAATTTAAACACACAAAAAATATATATATATACTTCAAGTGTCACTTCATCGGTATTCACTTTGCACCTGTAGGCTACAGCAACAGCTGTGCTGTTTAGGGCATTTTACTGTCACATCTTTCTAATGATGTGGCTCCAGTCTCAGATCCCAGCATGAGCCCCCTTAACCTTACATCCTTGCAAGGTAGATACAGTACGACACTTGTAACAGGGGAGCTCGTCCTTTGATCTCGTTGTGCCGCACCTCAGGCAGAGTTCTGCACTGAGATGTCAAGCCTGACCCCTGCTTCTCAGGCTGGTAGGGGCTAAAGAGGCTGCAGAGGCCGTGCTTACAGCAGTGGTTCTCAACCCAGTCCCTGGAACCCCTAGTCCATTTGGGTTTTCAGGGTATCCACAATGAATATGCATGAGATAGATCTGCATGCACTGCTTCCATGGCTGGCATGCCTGCATTAAGGGTGCAGGCATGCCAACCATGAGAACTGCTGTGTATTAAATCCTAGAGCAATGACTACATGGACAGCAGCACCTTCGATGGGCTATATCGATCCCTATATCTGAATACATTACAGCCATACAACCCAACTTAAATTATCTGCTTTATCTGTTTGGATTTTGTCCACAGCTCTTCCTTTGTAGCCAAAGGCAAGTTACATTCAGGTACAGTATTTATTTCTGTATCCTTAGGGGCTTACAAACTACATATGTAATGGAGACAATGAGGGTGAAGTAACTTGCCCAAGATTGAAAGAGTACCAGCAGGATCTGAACCTTGGCTTCCCTGGTTCATATGTGTCGCCAATCAGGAAACCCTGTATCTTCCCAACAATTTCCCAACTTATTACAACTTACAGGTAAGGAAAAAGACCTCAGAGACTATTGTTCAGCCTAATTTAGCTTACCATGCCTCACTGAATCATAGACTGCAAAAAGATAAACCAGGGCAAAAATATAACAATCAATCATCACACTGGGCACAGGGACCTATCCAAAAGGCTCACGAGTGGAGAAAAAGACCTCAGTGAGTAATCTCAACCAAGCCGACTCAACGGCTCTATGTCAGCATAGCTGAAACAAATATGCACCATATGCTATGCAACCACACCATCATGGGTCAGAAAAAACTCCACAATGCGACGTGACAACTTGTGCTCCAGTTATGTATTTTTGTTTGAGCTAATTTCATGCCTGTATATGTGATGTGATGTTGATATTGATCAAGAGTGGAGGTTTTCTGGCCCATGATGGTGTGGTCGCATAGCATATGGTGCATATTTGTTTCAGCTATGCTGACATAGAGCCGTTGCGTCGCCTTGGTTGACACTACTCACTGAGGTCTTTTTTTCTCCACTTGTGAGCCTTTTGGATGGGTCCCCAAGACCAGTGTGACGATTTGTTGTTATATTTTTGCACTGGTTTATCTTTTTGCAGTTTTGTTACACCAGATGCTTTGAGGTTTACATTGGGATGAAGATGTCTGTGCATCATAGGTCAAAAATCCTTCCAGTTTATTCTTGTTTTTTATATATTTTTTCTGTTTTCCAATCAAACCTCACATGTGCAATTCATTTAAAAACTACACCATACTGGGATACTTCTTTTTAAGCAGGTGTGCATACACCACTGTGTACAAACTCCTTCACTGCATACAATCTGTCCCCAACAGAGGATCACAAATCTCTCTCCCCCACCCCCCTCCTCCCCACCACCAGCACCCACTTAGGGCTGAGATTTATGTCACTTGCCATTCTTAATTGGCTTGGCCCACGCTGTATAGGAAGACATTTACAGCTAGTTACTAACACCAGCATGTGCTACTATGACTGCGTACTAAAATGCCTTTAAGGCACATTGTTAGTAACTAGGTCCCATTGTATAAAATGGGACCTGTAGCAAAATAGCACCCATTAGCAGTGTTAGCGCATGCTAAAGTGGCAGCATCCTAGGGGTATGTTTACTAAAGAGCAGTAAGGGAGCAAAGGTGCCGTTAACATGTGTTATCGGCACCCGTGAGCAGTTAATGCCACGGAAAGTGTTGATAACGCTGGGTAAGGTAAAAGGAGGTGGAGAGTGACCGGGGATAGCGTGTGCTCCTTTAACACCAGTTTATGTTACCGTGCTTTACAGCTTCCAGTGCTGGGA
Organism: Ichthyophis bannanicus; assembly: GCA_033557465.1. Classification (NCBI taxonomy): domain Eukaryota; kingdom Metazoa; phylum Chordata; class Amphibia; order Gymnophiona; family Ichthyophiidae; genus Ichthyophis; species Ichthyophis bannanicus. The sequence goes on along the minus strand of CM066032.1, from coordinate 1,759,766,471 downwards.
ACCCTAACACCATCTGAAAACTCATGGTAAGGGTGTTTTCTGAGGGGAGAGAGCCTATTTAAATGTATGCAATGTGCTCCACCCATTGTAGTTCTCAAATTAGTGATAGTAGTGCTCCATTGGCAGTATCAGCATGGTACCTGATTAATAAAGGGCACTATGTTGTTGGTGCCAAATTGGCAAAGGACGTGTCACGTGAGTGATGCAGTGGGGCTGGCTGGTCCACTAGTCTGACAAGGCAGCTGCCTAGGGTGTATATATGTGATGCCTGGTATGACTCTACTGTGACAGTGGCAGCACACATACATGCTGCCGCAGTCAAAAAGGAGTTGTGCCACCCCCACTGCCACCATGCTGCCATGTCAGCATTGTGTGGGGGTGGCAGTTGCAGTGGTTGTGGCCTACTACAGAAGAAATCTGTGTCCCAGCCCTGTGTGTCAGATGCAACGCTGCAGTTGCCACTATCAGTGGGTTGCCAAGCATGTCCGCAGCAGGTACAGTGGAGCACATGGTGATCCCTCCCTTCTGAGGTCTAAGGCAGCAGCACGCATGCCCACATCCTCCGATGGAGGGGGTAAGAAGCGGCATGTTGTGACTAACTGCATGTGTGCAACTTCAATAAGGCCGCCTGCAGCTCTGAAGTGGTAGCTGTGCCATGCTTGCAAGGAGGGAGGGATTGGCGGGCATGCTGTCTGTCATGATTGGTGGACCTTGGCACCCAGCTAGTTTGCTGAGTGGATGGGCTGGCCCTAGGATCAGGATGGCCTCACTTGTACATATTGAGTGGATATACTACTACTACTGAGCATTTATATAGTGCTACAAGTCTGAGGGGAGGAGTAGCCTAGTGGTTGGGGCAAGGTACTTCAGACCGGAAGGTCGGGGGTTCAAATCCCACTAGAGGACAGCAACCTTGGGACAGAAGGACTGGGGTTTCTAGTCCCACAGATGCTCCTTGTGGTCTTGGGCAAGCCACTTAACCCTCCATTGCCCATGTTCCCTGTAAGTATTAGTGTATGTGTCTCATATCCCCGCGTGTTAAATGTATCCCCCAATTGTGTTGTGACCACTTTGATTGAAGGATAAGGCGGTATACAAAACTGTCTAAATAAATAAATAAATATGCAGCGCTGCACAGACATGTAAGAGACAGTCCCTGCTCATCAGAGCTTACAATCTAGTCAAGACAAACACAGAAGGTGTAGGCAGGGATAAAGCAAGGGGAAAGAAAAAGGAGATCAGATGGGTCAAGATCCAAAAGCAGCAGCAAAGAGGTGAGTTTTCAGCCTGGATTTGAAGAGGGTTAGAGAAGGTGCCTGGCGTACAGACACAGGTAGTTTGTTCCAGGCGTAAGGTGCAGCAAGGTGAAAGGAGCGAAGTCTGGAGTTAGCAGTAGGAGAGAAGGGCACAGATAGAAGCAGTTGGCCAGAAGAGCAGAGTTCCCGAGGGGGAGTGTAAGGAGAGATAAGAGAAGAAAGGTAGTGAGGAGCTGCAGAGTGAATGCACTTATAGGTCAGCAGAAGTTTGAATTGGATGTGGAAATGGATAGGGAGCCAATGAAGTGACTTGAGAAGAGGGGTAATATGGGCATGACGAGGCTGGTGGAAGATTAGCCGCGCAGCAGAGTATTGAACAGATTGAAGCAGAGAGAGATAATTCAGAAGGAGACCAGTAAGGAGTAGGTTACAGTAGTCAAGACGGGAGGTGATTAAGGAGTGGATAAGCGTTTTAGTAGTCTGTTCAGAAAGGAAAGGGCGGATTTTGCTGATGTTATAGAGAAAGAAATGGCAGGTCTTAGCTAGCAGATGGATATGTGTGGAGAAAGAGAGAGAGGAGTCAAAGACAACCCCCAGATTGCGGGCTGAGGAAACAGGAAGGAGTACAGAGTTATCCACAGAGACTGAGAAAAGAGGAATGTGCAAGTGGGGTGAAAAATATGCCACTGAAGCAGGAATCCAATGAAATATCATTGCAGCCCATGTCAGAGGAAAAGTGACCACCTTGCTCTTTCACCTGCCAAATGATGACCATAATCTGGGCGTGAACTCTCCATAAATACGTACACAGTCAGTCACAACCATCGGATCCACATGTGAATACACATTAGCTATGGTGATCTGCAAAATATGAGATGATTCCATGAATGGCCCACAAGCATGCACCAGGAACTGGATTCATTGCTCATTCTGCTAGGTCACCCATGGTCTGGAATTTGTGTGTGTTCATGTATCATGTCCTGCCCCTTTGGCTGGTAAGTACCAAATGAGAGCACCAGGTACCTGCACACTAGAAAGAGAACTAACCAAGCAGGTACACAAGGACTGACGACAATTCTACAGGTGACGAGTCTTTTTTTATGTGCCCCAAAGCGTTTCGGCCGCAAAGTCTTCCTCAGGAGGTCTTTAAAAAGAGCACACCTCAAAAAAATAACAACAACAGATGTAAACATTTAAAAACATAAATTAATAAATTAAGCAAACCTTTAATTAAGAACTTAGCCTCAAAATACAAATATAAAATACATAAAGAAGATGTAGGTGCATTGAATAAAATGATAAATATCAATAAAATATCATAAAACGATAAATAAAGATAAAATTATAAGAATGTTACTATGATCATAAATATCATAAAGAATATTGCATTAACCATAAACATTGAAAAATAAAAGGACAAGAACATATAATAAAAGTAAGAACATATGGTAAAAGTAACAGACCACAGGAGAGAGATGAGGAGGACGTTATTACAGGGAAAAGTAAAGGAGTACCTTGAATCTGTCACGTGGTACACTAAAAACTGGAAATAAATAAATAAATAAGCTATTAAAAGGAGCAATAACTAAAAGAACTAAATGCATAATTTCCTAAGTTAATGCAGAAGGCAATGCCATTAAGGATGCCAAATTATGAAAACCCCAAAAAAGTTTGTATAATTTATTGCCAGAAAGTATTCATCATGTATAAACCTAGAAATTAAATACAGAATACTTGCAGACAAACAGAAAATCGGCAGCTGATAGCTACACAACTATTCTAAAAAAACATATAAGAATGTCTTTAAAACAAATCTCTCAAAGCAAGCAGGACATATTCAAAAAGTGTAGAGCGCTTGAAATAAGGTATTCATAATTTGGTATCCTTAATGGCATTGCCTTCTACGTACACATCTCAGCTGGTCTGCATCAGTGCTCAGTCAATCACCTCTCACCCACTGACACGGTCTACACTGCAGTGGGAACTTTCCCGATGACACCTCAGAACATTGCCGATGTGCTCACAGGACTCTCCTGCGTGACCATTTTAATATCTGAATTATACGTTAAATGGGAAAATCTGCATGACAGGGGAATGGTCTGGGACATTAGCAGCAAGGAGGCAGTGCAGCTTGGGACAAATGAGGTGTGTACGGCTGGATTACTTAGAAGAGTCCTCTGTGCCCCTATAGATCATCTCCCCAGAAAGCATAGCAGGGACGTGAGAAATGAGGGTGCCATGGCAGATGTATGCAGACTGTATAAAGTATGGGCTCCTGGCAGGATGTTAGGGAAGAAAGGGGGATAAATGGAGGGGTAGTGGAAGGAGACTGAAAGGCACAGCTGACAATCACATTGAGGTGGCATCGCTGCAGGCAGGGGGGATATCATTGCAGAGAAGGGAAACAGTCGCAGAGTGACAGCAAGGTGAGGAGTCAGCCAGCTCAGGAGCAGCAATGTGGGATATGTGGCCATATCCGTGCAAGTCTCAGAGAGGGTGTTGTGTCTCCGTTCCCATCAGGAGAGACCTCATACGTATCAGGAGGAGCAGAGCTGCTTGCCTTGTCCACCTGTCTTAGCAACTGAGAGAACGGCATAGCAGCATATACAGAGGTGATATGACACCCAGACCCTCACAGGGTGAGGTGTGCATGATAACTCCTTTTGAGCCACAGTGTTGCTCTTGGGATGAGAGACTGCAACCTATCCTGCATCTCTCACGCATAGTTTATGGTGACATGACTGTACAAATGATGCCCCACATGCCAATGCTATTGTGATGTTCCCAAATTCCCCAAACAGTACTGTACAGTGTGGAGCAGGGATTGTGAACCCCAGTCCTGGAGTGTCACAATGCAGCCTGGTTTTCTGGATATCCCTCATGAATATCTATGTGATTTATTTGTAGAAAATGGGAGGTAATGGATGAATAGTGAGTATTCATGAGATATCTATGGACATCCTGAATACCCGGCTGGATTGTGGTACGCCAGGATTTGGATTTGCCATCCCTGGTGTAGACAGTAGTAGGAATGAGGGCAGCACAGCTCATAACCATTACATCTGTCCCCACTGTACCTGTGCACAGATGTTTGGCTAGTTTCAAGGCTGCATGCTGACACATGGATACAATAGCTCCACATTATGTACATCTCATTACCATGAGGGACAAGTCAGAGACCAGGAACATGCTGTGACAGTGTTGTCTGGGAGGGCAATGACAGGGATGTATCAGGAATTTATTTTGGGTGTTAGAATAGCTGCAGCAGTTGGGATAGGAACCACAGTTCAGGCTAAACATGCAGTGAGATATAGAAGGGGGTGGGGGAGGAGGAATTAGTAGATCTACATTTGGAGCCATGAAGCCATATGTTTCTGTGGGGTGTAAATCATGGTAGAGGCATGCGTGGCAATTTGGATCTTACCTCTGGATAGGATTGCCAACTGGCTCCATATACAGCTGACAGGCTTGATGCAGTCCTGGGTTTACACCATTGCATGCAGCGACATGCATTCTGATTTCTCTATTACACTGCACAGAGAATCAAGACTACATGTCCTTACATTCAATAGCTTAAGCCCAGGACTGGGTCAGACCTGTCGGGGGCATCTGGAGCCAGTTGGCAACCTTACCTGTGGAGCAGACCCTGTCACTGAATGAGAACTGCCATGTAATACCTCTACCAGGCCCATTTTGCTTCTTTCTTGAGGCCTGTTGCTCTACAGCCCATGTTGCAACATCCATTCTCTGTGGCTTGACACTGTTTTGCTCTACAAACTGTGCACATGCCTCCTGTTCACCCAGCACTTCAGTGAATGTTCTCAATGCATCTGACCATCTCCACAAATGTTGTCCCAGTCACCCACCATGGGCACACTAGGTTTTTTGGTGACTGCTCTTTTGTCTTAGGTGACATGTGCTTCAGTGATGTCCTGACCTAGACAGCAACTGTTTATACAGACAAGGTGTGGGACATCCTGCCTATTGCTCCCAATGATCATTCATGCCATGATGTCTATGACATGGAAGTTGTGGGCATAGGTGAGGGACATGAACAACATCTTTGCACTTTCATGTCTTGCTTGCTTACATTTCCACACAAAATGATCTGCATTTGCGCATGTTATGAGTAGGTATCCACCGAGTCCTATTCTGTATTATTTCCATGCTATCTTTGTCTGAGATGGAGAATGGCCTGGAGAGGCATGACCCTAGCATCTTCATTGGGCCACTTCTGTTCCCCAGAATTAAAGGCTTGCATAGATCCTCCTGTAGCTGCTCATGCCTGGCAGCTGTGGGACTTATTATGGGCTGTGTGTTCCTACTTTGACATGAATGTATGCTGGTAGCTGCCTGTCTACCCTGGACCACAAATGGAAATTGACACGAGGCCTATGTGCTAGCTGCCTTTGCAGGGGGCACCTAGACAACTGGCTGGGGAGTGTGATGTGTTGGCAGAAACACATCATGTGAGTGATTTAGGTGGTTATTTGTGTTGACAGATCCAGAAAGGGAGGATGGCTGACAAGCCATGGTGATCTTGTAGATGTATGTAAAGCCATCGTTGTTCCACATGCTAGTAGCAGTTCATAGCATTCATGCAATGTTTGTTACCACAAAAGTTCAATCTGCTATTGGCTGCAGCAGCAGCACACTGATATGAACCATTCCTGCATGTGGGCCATTACAGGCAGAGATCTGTAGCTCTCCTTTTGGCAGGCAGTGTGATGCTAAACACATACAGCTATGTGCCTGTGTGCAATGGTGTCATCCCAACACCAGTTCATACCTATGTCTGGCATGAGGAGACAGTTGTTAAGCATAAATATCAGTGACACATATATGCTGTGTCAGGAGGGAGGCTATGATAGTACTGTGAGCCCTTGCATGCACTAATGTATTTGGAATGTGTTCAAATTGCATTTGTGAGTTGATATCTGCCTTCCCAGGCTACATAAACTTTGCTGGTCACACACTCTATACTGGCTGTTCACTCTCACCCAAGGAATACTTCCATCAGTTATGTGCTAATTACAACCGCTGTATGTCACTGCAACATGCTTTGTGGCTGTGTAACACGTTTTGTTGTGGCGTAACGTGTTTTGTGTGAATTAGGTTTTGCTCACAACACGTGTTATCAACGTTCTTAACGTCTGACATCAGCGAGGCAGCTGCAAACTATACAAGGACAACATGGCAGCCCAATCCAGGAAGCCACTCTTCAGTTATGGGGACCTGCACCTATTGGCCAGCTTCATCTGCCACAAACAGAAGAAACTCTTCCCCACGTCTGGCGCATGCCATGACAGGGGAGGCTGCAGTACTCATGGCAGCATGTGGGGGAGCAGTTCAGTGCAAGCAGTGACTACCCAAGGACAGCAAGTACATGTGCACAGGAACCCTTTACACATATACTGTATCTACATTATGTCCATCACACAGCTGATGTATCACCATTTTCAAACATGCCTGTGTTTATAGCCCAGCTCACAAGGACTGGGGATACTCCATGTAGGGCCAGGCCAGGGGTTTCTTCAACCCAAGCCAGGGTCTACAGCTAAGCTGCCACTCCCAGGCTATGCAAGCTCCCAAACCCCAGTGTGCATTGCCACACCCCTATACTGACACTCATTCCATCAACAAGGTCAAGGGAGGGAGCACAGCTCAGCTCTGCTGCACACCATGTGCTTCAGCACACATGGCCTGCCACATGTGACCCCTGAACCTCTGTCACAGGGGAGTCAGATGCAGCATGCCATGGGTGATGAACCACAGGGACTGCCACACACAGAAATCTGCAGGCCCTTGGCAGCCTCCAATCTCACCTAGTGGACAGTCAAGCCCAACCCAGCCTCTATGTCCCCTGCATCACATTGGTTAAATGCACCCTAAATGTGGATGTACTGTGTGGGTTTGACCCAGGAGGCTATTGGGATTCATAGAGTTATCTTTCTTGGGGCTTTTATAGAGCATTCACAACAATGCCTTTCAGACATCAGTGCAGTTTACAAGGTTCACAATAGAGGGAGGTTTGCAAAGGAAGGAAACAACATTAATCAGATAGGACAGAACACCCTCACTTCAGAGAGTTACAGACATACCAGGACCATGGGGCGTGGCAGAGCAGCGAGGCCAGATGATGAGCAGGAGTAAATCACAGACAGTTCTACAGAAATGGATATTAAAGATGAATCTTGAGGGTCTGGAGGGAAGGTTCCATACAGAGAACTGTTGGGAGCAAGTTCCAGAGAGAGGGTTCCCAGGAAGAAGATGGCAGCAGGGGGCCTTGACTCAAGGCATGCATGTGAGGCAGGCAGAGGGTGCAGACGATTAATGTGACTCGAGCACAGACTACAGGAGCATCGTGAAACAGATGACAATCAGATAGATATTGTGGGGTGTGCATGTTAATGGACCTCTAAACCAGAGGGAGGATCTTGCAATGGATATGACATTTGATGGGCAGACAGTGGAGATCACTGAGCAATGGGGAAACACAGTCAGAGCAGGTGGTGGGAAACATGATCCAAGCAGCAGTATGTCCATTCCATTGTATACTGCAAAAGTGTCATTGGGGGAAACAAGAGATACCAACATGATAGTTATGCACATATGAGATAACTGACTACAGGTGATGGGTGGGAGGTGAGGTGGTGTTTGGAAAAGGACAGATTGCCCGTAGTTCCAACATATTAGTACATGTGCTGCCATTCTCAGAACTATCAGCAGAGACCTCATACCAACTCTCATATATGTATGCTTCAGCCAACTATCCTGACATGTATACACATACAGTGGCAAGGACTGCTAACATATGAGGTCCCTGGGATACATCTCTACACATAGTTGATAGATATAAGTCTGGTTTCCAGGGACGAGCAGATGTGGGTAAGGTAGCATATGCAAGCCAGTATTCCAGCCATTGCATACTGTGCAAACTATTTGTGTGTTTTCCCTTGCACTGCTGCAAGTCAACCACACATCTCGTGCAGCCACACAATGTGCTTGGCACATGATCAGATGTACACCATGGATCACCCATCAGATGAGAACTCAGGAACCATGTGACGTATCACATATGCATAACAATGGCGACAGACCCTCCAAAACAGAGCTACTCCATCAGGGAGGCTGGTATTTGTGCATATTCTCATAGCAGCACCAGGATGCTGATGATGGGCAGCTATTGGTGCGAGATGTGTAGTACATTTATTTCACAGGGTTGACACATTGGACACATTCTCAATATCTCATTGCTACTACTACTGATGAATGTTTGTATAGCGCAACCAGACGTACACAGCACAGCACAGCATAGACACATGTAAGAGACAGGCCCTGCTCACCAGAGCTTACTATCTAGTCAGGACAGACAACATCGTAGCTGTAGACACAGCATACATCTCGGGGGAATGGGAAGGAATTACAAGAAAACGCTGGAACAAGTCATTGATGCCATCAGGCTGTGCAGATGAAGTTTTTTCAATCTAGCTATTATCAGCCGAATTGTCTGAGACTAATTCCATGCAATTACTAAGGATTAAAAATAATAACCCTCCCAGTTTTTACTGTTAAAGTCTGTTTGTTTGGAGTAATTTTTGGAACATTATTCAGAAGAAAGGCATGGCAATCTACCTCTGGCCACACTGCCAAGAAAATCCAGGAGCTTCTGGGTCACAAGGAGTCAGCATTGACTCATAGGCACATATTGCAATTTGGCAGTGTCCTCTGCATTACAATAAATTTGCAAGTTTCAGGATGCCATGCCCCTGCTCCACCCCCAAGCCTCAGCACTTGGCACTGTGTGGGTAGCTGGGCCTCTCTGATTCAAGCCGCCTTGTTGAATATCTGGTTTACACAGCTATGGTGGTTTTACACGGGTAAGACCATCTTTTGCATGTGTAGCACGCACCTAGGACTTCAAAAATTGGGCCCAAGGTTCGTACACATGCAGTACTCCGGATGCTCCTGCTCACCCAGATGTTTTCTTGGCAGGATTTGGATGTTGAGCACTTTCTGACTGCCACATTGGATGAGGGTGAAGGGGGATAGACTCAGAGGTAATATGCAGACATATTTCTTTACAAAAGAGTGGTACATATGTGGAATAGTCTCTCAGTGGGGGTGGTAGAGACAAGGACAATATCTGGATTCCATCAAGCATGGGACAAGCCCAGAGAATCTATAACGGAAAGAAGGTAACTATTGTAGTTGATATGAATGGGCAGGCTAGATAGGCCATGTGGTGTTTTTCTGCTATCATGTTTGTATGTTTCTAGTGTTTCCTATGCACCCCATGCATCACTGACAAACATACATAATGCAGCTGGCTTACAAGGGAGGCTCTATTACAGCATACTGCATCTGTGACACACCCATCAACATATATCCTTCATTGGCACATAGGCACTGCATCACCTTGACTTGACACGCATCCTTCCCTTGTAGCACTGTAATTCATGGACCAAAGGTAGGGGCTCCATGTGAGAGGGATGACATCATAATGATCATAAATGGTTCACATACATAGACATATTTCATTATGACAGTGAAAACAACTGTTCCCCCAAACTTGAGGGATTTATTTAGGGCTCATGTACATTGCCACATAACATATATACACCACGGTGATGTTGCTACATACATCGTTGTCCACATATAACCATCTGCTTCGGTCATATCTACCTCTGTCAGATGCTACACCATGCACAACCCAGTTAGCTTCTTACCATAACTACACATCCTTCACTCTATCATGTGTGTACTGCACACAGCAGCACTCCTGCACTGTCATGCCTTTCATGGGCACATCAGGGCCTTGGAGCCTCCTTGTAGGTACACTTACAAATGATCCGAGACCACACACTGACATCAGGGCACATTCATAGGCTACCCGTCACTTCGACGGTATCATTGGCCGTAACGTTATCCTCCCATGTACTGTGTGACACGTAAGGACCATTCGGGTCATTGGGGTCCATTTCCTCTTACCTTTCCTTCCATGCAGCCAGGGACAGTCCTACAGTTGGCTCAGAGTGTTGGTGCCCTAGGTGAACATCAAGCTTTACACACCCTCTCGCTGTCAAACTCCATTATTTAGCTTGGATTACCCTGCTTTGGCTGCCCTCTGGAAGTAGCTGCTAGAAGCAACTGCCCTGCATGCAGCCTCTGATATGTCACTTTCAGACAGGCTCCCTTATCCTGCGTTAAGATGACCGCCTTTTTCAGGCGGTAAGGTGCACGATTGCCACCTCAATGCCCAGTATCCTCTTAGCACCCAATAAATGGTGCCTTGTTCCCTTAACGCTGGTATGCCTAATCCCCGCTCTGTCCTTTATCACATGCAAACACCCTTAACACTGCTATTTACACTCATAATCTGGTGGTTCCTTAATGTTCCTTAGTAAATATACCCCCTAGTAGAGGTTTGTCTTTAAAATACCCCAAAGAAACAAATAAACTAGCAGAAAATGTGTTGACAGATTTTGATGATCCTGAAATTATTCTCTCTTTAATACTAAACTAATTGGAAAATATAGAAAACAGAGAAAAAATATATACCAAAATAAGACTAAACTGGAAGGCTTTTTTGACCTATGATGTATTGAGACATGAGAAGCTGAATTAGACTGAACAATAGTCTCTCAGGTCTTTTTCCTTCCCTGTAAATTGTAATAAGCCAGGAAATTGTTGGGAAGATACAGGTTTCCTTTTGGTGGCACATGAATTTACATCTTCCTTGTGCCATCGGATTTGTTTCCCTGGTTCTTAACCTGCTTCTCTAATCACTAGGTCACACCTACACTCCATCCACTTAGCTAGCGCAATGCTTTTAGAACTGCGCTGCATCTAATTAGGTCGCAACCTCATAGTCCTCTAAGGGATCTTAATTATTTACTTCCTCAAAAAATAAAATAAACGTAAATAATCTCTTTATCTAACTAAATACTTTGCTCGATGTATGTCCTCTTAAAGTGACAAAATTGGATTAAATGTATCCTGTCCTCCTTTCTTCCAAATGCAGAGAAAATAAATTATTTTAGAATTCTTTTTAAATATAAGGGCTGGAGCTCAATTTCGCATCAGCAACTACAAAGCCGAAAAAACAATCAAACTTTCATCATTGCTCCAACCCTAAGAAAGGCATATAATAGCCATCATAAAAGTCAAGCTTCTTTCCTTCTGATGTTCCATATTCAAGAGTCTCTGCATTTGGAAGAGTGGAGAGCGTGATTCATTTAGGGGTATGTTTACTAAAGAGCGTTAAGAGCACACCTGTTAGCAAGCAGTAATGGCAGCAATAAGGATTTCATCATGCGGTAAAGGCCAGGGTGGGTAGTAGGTATTCCGGCAGTAAGGGCACTTGGCTCCACCTATTGGGTGCACCTTAACGACCGAAAATGACAGTCACCTTAACGCAGGATAACGGAGCCCCTGTGAAAGCCACATTGTAGGTTATCGATGGAAGGAAAGGTAAGAGCTGATGGATCAGTCAGATCCATCTGTATCCTACGTGTCAGTCAGTAAGTGGGATGAGCATGTGGGAGGCAGCTGTACTGAATCAATGAGGGGTGCCCATGGAATATGCTGTAATGTCTGTGTACCATCAGCTACTAGCCTCATTTTCTGGGAATTCCAAACAACCAGATCAATCCCAGGCAGCCTGCATATGTTGGGAAACACCGTCCTGTGTCAGCCACTCACATACTATCTGTGCCCAATCTGCTAGTCACCATACGCTGCATGAGCACATAGCTACCATGAACACATTGGCTTTGTACAAACAGCATGGACAACCAACAGCATGTGTAGTGACTGGACTGCCATAAAAGAAACATCCCACGTATCACTACAGCTTGACCCTGTATAGCACCATGTGCCTACATAGCTGTGACATAGACACAGCTCTGTCAGAGGGAGAGTGACCTCTCAGCATGAACAGATGTATGCACCCACAGGCCATGACCATGGCAGATCCATACTAAGATGGCTCAGCCACTGATCTAACCTCCAACACGTATACATCCTGTGCAAACCGCTCTGTTTTAGGCAATACCCAGAATCCTCTGCTCCTTGCTATCTACCCTTTTATCTTGGCCTTGGAGATAGCTCATGAAATGCAAGGAACAGTGGAAAGTGGGCCAGAGACAGGCTGAGAGTGCATGCTGGCCCAAAGAGGGCTACATCTGTCATACATATATACAGTTTCCCCCCTATACAGCTCTTGGCAGAGAGCACTGAACCTTGCCAGTGCAGCACATGCACTCTCCCATGCTGCAGATGCATTGCTGCCCCCCTCCCCCCAAGAGCGCGTGGAACCATGGCAGGTTGGAAATGGGGTTGGATATTGGAACAGTTGCTGGCGACACATACGCCACCATACCCTGCCTCTTTGTACTCTAACACCATCCTTGTGATTGTCACCCTCTGTGCGCATGGGGAGCCAGTGAGGCTGTCATGCAGGCCCTCTGATGTAACACATGCAGACAATGAGTAGGTCTGTACAGGTTCTAGCCATGTGAACATAGGCTTTGGCCAGCAATGCCACCTACAAAGAGCACATAATAAACGTATAGTAATGCTCTCCACACCCCTACCCCCACCCCAGCATTCACTTCCAGGCACTGTCTTCCCATGTATTGGCAGGTGATGCAGAGATCATCATGACATCCTATGCCACATTTCGGTAGCTGGAAGTATCCATGCACTATTCAGAAGTCAGTGTCCCACTCCCCCAATCATTTGGACTCTCATCTAGAGTAATAGGTAATGTATTGCTGGATGCTTTGGCCAATGATCAGTAGACAGTGTTGAGGTAGTGTTTCTTGTGTGCAAATTTGCCTGATATGCATCTCCCTGTATGTGCATACACTGCACAGAGCAAAGAATCCCCTCACTTGCACTCTGCAAATGCAGCATGGGACGAGAGCAATGTGCACGCAGGTAGATCGCAGATTCCTGCCAGAGCCACCAACTAAGTGACTGGACTAGACATTCACAGAGGCCAGCCCTCCCCCTAATCCTACTTCCCTATAGGCTGCAGCTGTGCCAGGTGGGCTGACACTGTTGCCACGGATACAGCTGTTATGGCAGTTGCCATTAATCTGGCCTCTCACCTGTGCACATTAGTGTATCCTGAGGCCTGCAGGCTGAGTCAGAGGTGACAGTTGCAACACATACAAATGTGTCCCCCCTGTTCACTCCATTCAAGCCAGCAGATGATTTGGGTGTTGCACAGCAGGGTCATGTTGGGAGGTAAGTGTAGGGGAATGCTGTGCGGATGGGCCTTGTTGATGGTGTAATTGGGAATGTATTACAGTGACACAGCCACAAGTTGCAACTACATACTGCAAACTAACCTTCTGCTTGTAAATGGTGTCTCGTACAGTATGTGGGTTTGCTGTATAGCTGACCTGCTATGCACAGCCATAAAGCCCGGGCACCATATGCCTGCACAGTGCATTGCTGAAGCTCACACTACTCTGGAGACACACACACACACACATAACCCTGCTGTCCAAAAGTGGTGCAGGTTGACATCCTTGCCTGCCCCTTAGGCCTTTTTTGATGGTCCAGCATTGTCAACACCTGCTCAGTGTGCAGGCACTATTAGCACGGTATGCAATGTTCAAGCGCTGTCAACACCCGCTCAGTGTGCCAGTGCTGTTAGAGTGCTCTGCCATCCAGCCGTGGGTGGTGCAGCTTCTCAGTGTGGCAGCTGGGTGTGTGGACTCTTGCTTGATGATATGTTGAAGATTGCATATGCTGATACAGTTCTGGAAACGGTGGATAAAGTTAACACACCTGGACATACAATTCCGGATCCATAGGTTGGTCTTGAATCTGTGACCCTTCTTTCATACACACACTGTCCATTTGTTTGTAGCCACAGAGCAGCCATATGGGTTCATCAATCCATGGGTATATATGTGGTCATTGTCAGGATGAGTTGGGGTGGCATATTTTATTAAAGAGGACCCAAGTAATCCACTGCTTGCCCCAATACAAGCATTATGGAATCTGTGTGTTTTTTTGGGAAACTGCTAGGTACTTGTGGCCTGGATTGGCCACTATTGGAAACAGGATACTGGGCTTGATGGACCTTAGCCTGACTCAGTATGGCATATCTTTTTTTTTGAAACTTTATTTAGTAATCATCATAACCATAACATTCAGTACAATGCAGACAATAAGCCCCCGCAGAGTGTACTCTTATCTCCGCGCATAGGCAGACACAACATACAATTATGTAGCAACAGCAAACAAAAAAAGGCACAACATAGACAATTACATGATTTTATGTAAATGGTATACCACCCCCTTCCCCCCCCCTCGCCCCCCACCCTCCCCCCCGGCGTCACAACCATCAAGTAACATTAACATAAGTACGCATAATCCATTCCCAAGTAACTCTCAACCAGGCACTACAGTGGTGCCTTAATAGCCCACATTTACTATTTCATTGCGGCAGCGGGGGCCAAGGCTCTGAATGTAGGGCTCCCAAATAAGCATGAAGGTGGACCACTTTTTCACCCTACCCCGGGCTCCCCAGCGCTCCGCCAGCATCAACTGGTGAAACCTGTTGCGCCACTCCAAAAAAGTTGGCGGGTCCCGGTCTCACCAATGATGTAAAATAGGACCTTTGCCCACCAGACATGCCTTACGCACCAGAAGCCGCTCCCACCGTCCCACTGGAAGAGCCTGATGTAACAAATCGAGTGTGACCAGAACTCCGGTCCAAGGAAAGCACTGCTGCAATAATCCCATAAGGTATTTATGAATACTGGACCAGTATGGGAGGATGCGCCTGCACTGCCACCACATATGGGTTAGGGTAGCCAAGGGCATGGAACATCTAGGGCAAGACCCGTCCTGAGTAATACGACTCCACAGAGCGCGACGTGGGGAGAAATGCACCCGCGTCAAAGCTTTATATTGCACCTCCCGCCATCTAGCACCCTCCACTAGCCCCTCTATGCGCCCCAAAGCCTGTCGGATAACGTCCGGCAATACCTCACGCCCCAGTTCTGCCTCCCAAGCCAGCTCAGCCTTCCTAAAATCCGGCGTTGCCCGGAAACACTCCAATCTAGTTTTCAACCCCGCTATCGTCGGGGGGGTCTCCCCTCCAATCTCGAAAAAGTCAAGAATTTGCGCCGACCTATCAACACCCAACTCTTCCCTAGGCAGCGTAGCCACATAGTGAGCGAGTTGCATAAATGCAAAGTACTGAGAGGAAGGCAGACTGAACTCGGCACACAGCTCCTGAAATGATTTGCAGTGGCCTGTGAGTCCCACTACATGGCCCACGTAATCGATACCCTGGGCTTGCCACAGCTGAAAGGCCCGGGATTCAGAACCTGGCAGAAAATGCACATTACCACGAATAGGCAACCAGCTCGACACCTGCCAGTTCCGGTGCCAAAAACTATTTAGCTGTCGCCATGTACGTCTCATAGAGTTGAACAAGCCACTATGTGTGATGCGCCTTGGCAAATGCACCCCCTCTACATGTAGAACCCCCATCAGAGAGACCGGGGCCGCCACCGCTGCCTCCAAGTCCCTGGGCGTGTAGGTATTCGTCCCGCCCAACCAGTCCCCAAGATGCCGCGCCTGGCATGCTAAGGCGTCAGTCCCCAGATCCGGGAGGCCCAAGCCCCCGGTCTTCCATTTACCCACCATACGAGACAAAGGAATACGCGCCCTGGCTCCCTTCCATAGGAATCCTTCAATCTCCTTTTCTAAACTAAGCAAATCCCGGCGTAGCAGCCACACTGGAAGGGTTTGCAGCCAGTATAAGATACGGGGTAGAACCACCATCTGAATCGCCGCCACCCGTCCCAGAAGCGACAGCGGCAGGGGGTTCCAGGCGCGCAACTGGGTCCTCAACCCTGACATGACCTTCTCAAAATTAGTCCGATATAAATCTTGAGGTAGTCGAGTTAAGACAATACCCAGGTATTTAAATTGATGTGCCGTCCATTTCAGAGGAAAATCCCCCCCCCCCCCCCAATGACCCTGCAAGCGTCCGGACACATCCAGGGCCTCCGATTTATCCTCGTTTATCCGAAGCCCAGCGAAACTACCAAACAGCCGGAAGGCCTCCATCAGTCGAGGAAGGGACTCCCGGGGGGCCAGCAAATGCACCAGCATGTCATCGGCAAAGGCCGACACCTTGAACCCCTGTGTACCTAACGCTACCCCGCGGATTTGGCTATCGGCTTCTATGCTCCGTATCAGCGGGTCTAAAGACAAGACGAACAATAAAGGGGAAAGTTGACACCCCTGTCGAGTACCGCGATACAGGGAAAAGGAATCGGACAAGGCTCCATTACACAACACCCGAGCAGTCGGGTTAACATACAGACTATGTACCATGTCACAGAATGGTTGCCCCAGGCCATTTAAGGGAAGCAGATAGTGCAAATACTCCCAATTCACCCTATCAAACGCTTTTTCAGCGTCAAAACTCACCAAGAGAGATGGCAACTTCTGGTTATGTACCCATTCTAGCGACGCCAGGATTTTACGCAGATTACGTACCGCATAGCGGCCCCGCACGAATCCCACCTGTGACTCATGCACTATGTCCCCTAGGACGCCCGCCAAGCGCTCAGCCAAGATTTTCGCTAACACCTTCATATCAAAATTTAATAAAGAAATCGGTCTGTATGAAGCTGCCTGTAGAGGATCCTTGCCAGGTTTAGGGATAAGCGTGATGTAAGCCTGGTTATCCCCCCAGCGCTGACCCTCTCCCCCTACTCTACAGCGATACATCTCCACAAGGAGGGGGCTCACCCAGTCAGACAGAAGCTTGTAAAATTCCGCCCCATACCCGTCCAGTCCAGGGGCCTTATAACAACTGGCTGTAGAAATGACCCGCTGCACCTCCTGCAAAGTTACGGGTTGTCCCAGGTTGCTACGTTGTTCCTCGGACACCTTTGGTAGTGGCAAGCCCTGGAAAAACTGTTCCATAGTAGTGTGGGATATCTCCCCCGCCTCATAGAGTTTCCGAAAGAAATCTTTAAAGATTGCACTAATCGCCCCCCGGTTCTGCTGGAGGCTCCCATGGTCATCGCGAAGTGCCGCCACGGACTGAGCTCCTCTCTGTCCCTTGAGACATCTCCCCAGTAATCGTCCCGGTTTATCCCCAAAGCGATAAAGCCTATATTTATAGTACATTAACGATTTTTTTGCTCTCTGATGAAGCAGTTCATTTAGAGCAACCTGCAATTCCCACAGCCACTTCCTATTAGTCACCGTAGGGGCACGGCCATTAAGCATCCGTGCTTGTTTCACTTGTTGTTCAAGTCGGATAATCTGCGCCGCCATTATTCGCTGCTTCCTAGCCACGTACCCTATGATATCGCCTCGTAACACTACTTTGGCGGTTTCCCATACCAGCTCCGGGTCGTCTCCATGGGACTGGTGATTCAATTCAAAGTCGCGCCAGCGTTCAGCAAGAAATTGCTGGAAATGACTATCCCTATAGAGATCTATGGGGAACCGCCAAATGCGAGATTGGCCCTCCCCTCTCCCCCATTGCAACTCTATCCAAACCATTGCATGGTCGGAA
This sequence comes from Ichthyophis bannanicus, assembly GCA_033557465.1. NCBI lineage: Eukaryota > Metazoa > Chordata > Amphibia > Gymnophiona > Ichthyophiidae > Ichthyophis > Ichthyophis bannanicus. The sequence continues at coordinate 1,759,748,642 of CM066032.1, read as the reverse complement.
ATCTCAAGGGGGCCTATCTGTGCATCTCCCGCATAGGTAAATAAGGGGGCCGAGAGCAACAGATAATCAATGCGGGCGCTTGTACCGTGTGCCCGCGAGACGTAAGTAAAATCCTTCTCGGTAGGGTGTAATAATCGCCAAGGGTCCACCAGATCTAATCGCGTTTTGAATCTTTGCAACATCCGAGATGTAAGTGTTCTCTCTCGGGTTCCCGTGCCACTCGAAGTATCGAGGCCTATCTCAAAGACCCCATTGAGGTCCCCCCCCAAAAGCAAAGGCTCCTCGGGTAGTTGCTCCACGCCGGCCGCAAGACGATCAAAGAAAACCGTGGTCTAACTGGTTAGGGCCATACACGTTTCCCAGAATGAGCTCCTGTTCTTCCAATACCCCATGCAACAGCAAAAACCTCCCCGTTGGGTCCGCCACCTGTCGGTGCAGCGTAAAACGCACCCTCTTGTGAATAAGAATGGCTACGCCTCCTTTTTTCCCCAGTGCAGGCGCTCCCCACACCTGACCTACCCAGTCACGGCATAGTTTGGCATGTTCCTCGGCTGTCTGGTGGGTCTCTTGCAACAGCGCAACATCGCACCGCTGTCTAGCCAGCGCTTTTAAAACTTTATATCTCTTTATCGGACTACCAAGGCCGCACACATTCCAGGAGATTACTCGCAGAGAAAAATCAGCCTCCGAGGCCCCCACCGCCAAAATTGCATGAGAGAGGAAACCCCCCCAGCCTGGGGTCTCCCCTTAAAGTACCGTGAATAGATCACCTGGGAAATGTGCTCCCACATTTGGTTGCGACGCCCCTTCCCCCTCCCACCTTGCCTTCCCCCTTCCCCACTCCCCCTCTCACTCTCCCCACCCAACCACCCCAACCCCCTACCCCATCCCCCTTCCCTCGTCCTACCCCCCCAACCCCCCTTCTCTCCAACCCATCCTCCCCAACTCATAACCACCTGAGCCTCCTGACCCCCGTTATATGTGTCCAGGCCTCCCATCCCCCGACATAAAGGCTGCCCCCCCCCCGCCCATACCCGCCCCTAACCCGGTACACCCTCCCGCCCCCCGCGGTAAGCAATAGTGCAAGCCATGTTATTAACAGACATAGCAATCCTGCCTTCCCAGTTAAGGTAATACTATAAGACTATTTTCCCCCCCAACCATTGAAGTTATCCTCACATCACAGAGAGAGACCCAGCACAAGTTAAAAAGGATGACTTCCCCATTGCATATAAACACAGTCCATAAAAGGGGGGGGGGAACAAGGGGTACATAAGCAAATAGCATAGAAGGCCTAAGGGCACTAAGTAAAGCCTGGTAAAGTTCAGAACTTTTCCGAGGTACAGCCCCCATGTCTCTGGAATATCGATATGTCTCCCTTAAATATATTAAGGCCAAGAAACTAAAAGTTAGTGCCCCAGACCCTTACGGCTCGCCCTTACATCGCAAGCTGCAATATCTGGGATCGCTCAGCGCTGATCCTTCTGCGGGGTTTCAGCGTGCCGGACTCCCGGCTCAACACTCACAAACAGTAGCTTTCCGCAGCAATCCCGGTCAATTCAGGTCGGTCCCGATACCGTTGTTTCCACCTGCCGCAGGTATGCCTCCACAGCTCCTGGTGAGTCAAAAACGCTATGCTGGCCCTGATGCACCACGTGCAGCCGTGCTGGATACTGCATGGTAAATTTGATTCGGGCGGAAATTAGCTGCTGGCAAACGACTGCAAAGGCCTTACGCCGTTGACTGAGGGCTGCTGAGTAATCTTGAGCAATCCGAATCTTGCTGTTGTCCACCTCAAGGGTTCCAGCTTTGCGAGCCTCCTTCAGGACTGCGCCTTTGTGCTGGTATTGTAAAAATTTTACCAACACGATTCGGGGTCGCATGTCCCGCGTGGGTTTTGGGCCTACTCTGTGAGCCCTCTCTAGGATGATCCGGTCCATTTCTCCTCTCCCCTCCAGTAGCCTCTTGCAAAGGGCTTCCACATAGGGCACCAAAGCAGCGTCGCCTACCGATTCAGGGATCCCCAAGAATCGGAGGTTGCTCCTCCGCGAACGGTTCTCCAGGTCGTCGATCTTATCGCCCTGGGTCCGGAGCATGGCCTTCGCCTGGGACAGTTCCCGCTTCACTTCCTCTATGGTCTCCTCCGCCTGCCCAATCCGCTCTTCAGCCTGTTGCATGCGGGCTCCAATGGTATCCACAGATAGTTGAACGGCATCCAGCTTTCCCTTTAGCATCTCAAATTGGGCTGATAACGCCGATGAGACCGCCGCCGAAACCTCCTCAGACGACAACCCAGTGACCGCCGGTGGGGGTAAGCTGCTCTTCGGGGGCGAGTCGGCCATTTTCTGCGGCCCCTGGCCCCGCTCCTTTTCGCGCCGGTTAGCTTTGGCTGCAGCTGCCATAGCAGCGTTCCCACGGCGATGATGATGCGGGAGCAGACACCGATTCTTCTGGGCGGGGGTGATTGTGCGGCAGAGTTAGAAAAACGGCTCAGTCGCCCGGCATGGGATAGGAAGCCCGGAGCTCAGACAGACGCGTCCACCCAAGCTCACCACATCACGTGGTCCAGTATGGCATATCTTATGCTTAGATCTCTGAATGCTCTCTGCCATACTTGTCTGACAATGTATGTTCGGCAGGTGTGGGAGAGGGGCATCTTGTTAGGTCTGTATGTTGCACTGCCTTGCTATGCTGCTAGTTTAACTGACATTCATGTCTTACAGATGGAATCTGTCCAGTCAAAGGACAGGCCATGATACATGAACACACACATTGCAGAACATGGGAGTACTAGCAGAGTGACCAATGTTCCCATTTCCTGGTGTGTGCTTGTGGGGCAGTCATGGAATGATCTCATATCTTGCAGATCAACAGAGCTTATTTAGATTCACATGTGGCTCAGATGGTTGTAACTGTCTGAGTACTTACTTATGGAGGGGTCACAGATTCACACACAGATTATGGTCGTGATGGAGCAGGGTGGCCATTTTTCCTCTGGCATGAGATGTTATCATATTGCATAGTATTCCTGCCTCAGTGGCATATTTTTACCCCCACATGCACATATCCACTCAATATGTGTGTGGGGGGGGGCATCCGGATCCCAGGGCCAGCCCATCCACTTGGAAAACTAGCCGATTGCCGGAGTCCAATGATCATGGTGGATAGCATGCCTGCTGTTCCCTCCTCCTCTACCGTCATGGCACAGCTACCGCTTCAGTGCTGCAGATGGCCTTATTGAAGTTGCACACATGCAGCTAGGCACAACTTGCCACTCCTGCCCCCCTCTACCGGGAGATGTGGGCATGCGTGCTGCTGCTGCTTTTGATTTCAGTAGGGAGGGATCACCATGTGCCTGCTGCTGACATGGTTGCCATCTCACTGACAGTGATGACTGCAACGTTGCGCCGGACACACAGGGCCGGGATAAAGTTTTCTTTGCAGCAGGCCGCAGCCACTGTGACTGCCGCCCCCAACCTCATATATTGCTGACATTGCAGCATGGTGGCAGAGGTGGTGGTGTGACTTCTTTTTGACTGCCGCAGCATGTATGTGTGCTGCCACTGTCACAGTGGAGTCATACCAGACATCAGAGATTTACACCCTGGGCAGTGGCCTTGTAGGTCTTATGGACCTGCCAGCCCCACTGCATCACCTTCGTGACACCTCCTTTTTGCCAATTTGGCACCAACAACATAGTACCCTTTCTTAATAAGGCACCATGCTGCTGCTGCCAATGGAGCACTACTATCACTAATCTGAGAACTCCCATGGGTGGAGCACATTGCATACATTAAAATAGGCTCTCTCCTTCAGAATAGCCCTTACTGCGAGCTTTCAGATGGCATTAAGGTTCCCAGCGCTCGAAGCTCTAACGCATGGTAACACAACCCTGCGTTAAAGGAGCACACGCTATCCCCACCCACTCTCCACCCCTATAACGCCCACTCTCCACCTCCTTTCACCTTAACACTATGGTGATTAACAGCTTCCACATGTTAATCCAGCATTATCGGTGCTTTCCGTGGCATTGACCACCCACGAGCGCCGATAACACCCATTAACAGCACCTTTGCTCCCTCACTGCCCTTTAGTAAACATACCCCTTAATCCAGTTTTGTCCCTTAAAGAGGACATACATTGAGCAAAGTATTTAGTAAGATAAAGAGATTAAGTTTATTTTATTTCTAAGGAAGTAAATAATTAAGAGCCCCTAGGCTATGAGGCTACAATAATTTTTTGTTCAGTTTTCAGTTTTGCTGGCCTTAGTGGTATATTATTTTTGATTGCAGCTAATTAGGTCAGCATTAACAGTCAGGGTTCTAGGATATCCACAGTGAACATACAGGAAATGCATTTGAAGATACCGGGTCTCCACTGTATGGAAATATATCTTTTGCATATTCCTTGTGGATATCTTAGCATTCCAAGGGATTGGATGGGAAAGAGATCTTAGGATAAGTCTGGGAAACCTTGAGGTATGCAAAGATGATTTCATCTGCAGAAGAGACCAGACTCTGCTGGGTGACATCACCTCTGGGCCACGCTTATGTTAAACCAATATAAGATATCAGAACGAGTAAAGAATCCAGTTCTCCGCAGGACCAATATTGCTGCTAGATCTGTGCACCATTTGCACTGCTTATAAATACATTTTTGTAACTCGCCTAGAAGGTACTCCATGGGCGAGATGTGAAGATTTTAATAATAATAAAATTAGTTTCTAGTGATATCTATCCCACTTGTAGCAGATATGTGCATGTCGAGCAACTCATCTATATGCCTTATTCACTAAAGATTTTTTCCATAGACAGAGAATAAAGAAAAGTTATTTCTTTTTAATGAAGTAAGACTCTTATATCTATCCATATTACACTTTGGCTGCCTATCGTTAAGTGTTTGATTCTCAATGATCGATTTACGAATTGTATAGGTGTTTGTACGGAGAGCTGATTATTACTCGTTCCCTAGCATAAAAAGCAAGAATCACTCTTTGTTTTGAAAACAATAGTATTTCCTACCGGCATGTCGCTGTCACAAGTGGAACACGGCTGTAACACGGTGAAGCTGGAGATGCTCTCTGACCTGCAGAAGTAAAGGAAAGACATTGATTTGCTTGTTCAGTGCTCTTGGCAGTGCTGAGAATTAAAAAGTGTCAGGAAATAACCACAAACACTGCCATTGCCAGGAAGCAGAATTCAGACTGGTTGATGGGGGCAGGCAGACACATCCTCTTACCGATGGTTTGTTTCTTCAGTCTTAGAAAAGATCTGAACACTCTTCCATTAGCACCTGCATATTTTTCTGTCCCTTTCCTTCCAGTAAGAGGCCGATGCAATGAACCGGGCTGTGCTTTAGCTCAGACGTTTACTCAAGATCTTCCTATGCTAGTCTGAATCCCAATGCAAAAACCATTTCTAGCATGGGAAATGCTTGAGTAAAACCATTGCACTAAAGGAAAGCACAGTGGGCATGCAAAATGCTTGGCAAATTGCTCCCAGTGTAAGAATTTAGTAGAGTTTTATACTCTTCCCTTAAAACTGAATCTTGACACCAGCTCAGGGCTGACGTGAAGATGCCGCATTGGATTTTTACCTCAGGTGACCCAAGATCCATGGTGGCCCAAATGGGCACCTCATACCCTCAAGCTCTCTAAGTGTGGAAATATTGCCTGAAATACTGTACGGAAATTATGTGCTTCAAGTTATGGGTGTAGGTGCTCTATAACTCTTATTATATTGTAGATCATTCTTGTGGTTTTGCTGATGTGTGAGTGTAATGTTAGTCGTTGAGCCAATGTTATTCCTAGGCATTTTACGTCAGGTTTTACCTGCAACTCTGCACCCATGACCTTTAGGGTTGTTGGAGGAGTAAAGCTTTGATTCTTCATTATATAAAGTACTTCCATTTTCTTATAATTTGTTAGCCCGTAATCCGATAACCAGAGTGAGATTGCATTAAAGCAATTTATTATTATGGTTTATTAAGGTTTGATATACTGCCTTTCAAATACATGGCAAAGTGGTTTACAATAACAAACTAAAATCAAAGGTAGAAAGGAGCTACAAATCGTCATAGGACAGCGATACAGGAGAGGCGATAAAGATTCACTGGAAGGGATAGATAAGGTATAGCGTATAGAGGCAGGGAGCATGGATGAAGAAAAGGGTACAGACAGCGACTTATATTGAAATGAGACACTTATCCAGGGCTTGCCCCAAACATTAGAAAGGACTGTGTGTCACCTCGTGCAGCGGCTTCCGAAGGGCGGCGAAGATCAGCAGTTGTCAAACTCAAAAGCTCATCAGTACTAGGGAGTGCAGGTACACACATATATACAAAGCCAAGTTTAGATTCTCAGGGGCGGCTGGGTAGAGAAGTAAAAGTCTTAAGGTTCAAAACCTTCGCACCAGCCCTGCCAGGGGTAGTTTTGAGTAGGCGCCATAGTTACAAACTATTGAGGTTGTTTTACTCTGCATACATTTTAGAACATTTTCAAAGCAAACTGGGTGGATTTTATCTTTTTGAAAATTAGCTGGTGTAAATTATGTGTGTTTTTTTGAGTGGGGGCAGGGAGAGGAAGGATGCTAAAATAGTGTCAAGGATATAACACTGCTTTATTCTCTGAAACCACACATTCCCCTCCTACTCGCCCACCATCTCTCCTGATGCCTATCCATAAAGCTCAGTGTTATTAGGAACTTGGTGCAGGAACGGGGAGGAAGCCCCCTTTTGGATGGGCTGGGGGAATAGTGGCTTGGGTGGGAGGGGAGATGTGTATAGAGTGCAGGGGACCTTCCTTAGATTCGGGTATCAGGCAGAGTGGGTATGTGCATTGAATGTGGCAGGGGCTCTTCTTGGTAAGATAGGAACGCCACGTGGTGAAAGTGCATTGAGCGCTAGAGGTAAGATTTAAGCCTACCGTGTAATCTACTTTTGTAGTAGAGAAAGATGAGTAAATCACGATGTCATCTGCATATATGTGATAGTAAACATTGTGCACTTGTGTAATATTAAAAATTGGTTGGATATATAAGGGGCTATTCTGTGCCATGAATAGCGGGGATGGACATCCCCGCGGGACGTCCATCCCCGCTATTTGTGCCTTTCCCCGCCGATTGTGCGGGGAAGTTAGATGGAGAAGGGGCGGCTCGGGGACAGAGTTTGGGCGGTCTTCGGCCCTGGACATAATGTTGGCCCTGCATGTCCAAGATATGTTTTTTCTTACGGCCCGGGGCGCAGATGGGGCAGGGAGGGCCAGGGGACATTTCCTACAGCCTGACACTGGTCTTAGGAGGCCAGATCGGGGGTCAGGCTGTGGGAAATAAGCATTTGTTACTGGCAGCTGGCATCATGGCTTTTAAATGGAGCCACGGTGCCATGGCAACTGGACGCCATGGTGCTGCGACTCCATTTAAAAGCCCTGACTAAGTTAGTCAGGCAGGTCATGTACATGCAGGTTGGACTGAATCACAGTCCCAGCCTGCACGTACATGACTGATTGCGATTCTGATCCCACGGGGTTAGACGTGCCCCGCGGGATCAGAAACGCAACCCTTTCTGTATGTCTGGTCAAACCAGACATACAGAGGGGGTGTACATCCTGAACAGAATGAGCCCTATATTGAATAGTAGTGAAGACAGTGCAGATCCTTGGGGGATGCCTTGTTTTAGTGTGTATGGAGCAGATTTGAGAGATCCTATCTTCACTTGTTGTAGCTGTCCTATTAGATATGAGCACAATCAATCTAATGCTGTACTCTGAATTCCTATAGCTTGTAGACAAGAGAGAAGAGTATCGTGGCAGACTGTGTCAAATGCAGCTGCTATATGCAAGAATATTAGAATAAAGCCCCCTTAGGTTTCTCTATGTCTTTTATGACTGTCTAAAAGGAATTAGTAGCGTTTTGACTCTATGGTGTGGTCTGAATCCATGTTGTTGCGGGTCTAGTGGTGCATGAGTATTGAGGTGATCCTCCAATTGATGTTGGATTTTATCTTTGGTAAGAAACATAGAAACATGATGACAGAAAAAGACCACATGGCCTATCTAGTCTGTCCTTCCATAACAACTACAACAAGGGTAGACTTGAGATGGGTCTTTAGCAGTTTGTGTTTTTTTGCTTTTAAGTTGGTGCTTTTCAGTATGGGGCAGACAGATGCACTTTTTAGGCTGGTGAGCGAACATGAGCTGTATTATTCTATTTAATACTGGGGCTAGTTGAGTTCAAGCAATTTTAGTCCAACTAACTGGACCTGGGTCAAGTGACGATCTTGTTGTATGTAGACTAAGAATTACAGGCCCGATATTGAGTGAGCTATATTTTGGAAGGGCTATGCGCTTCGTCATCGCATAGCCCTCCCCACTGACCTCTAACCCGGATATTCAATGCTGCGGCGCCGGTATTGAATATCTGGTGATCGCCGCAGACCCAGGAAGCTGCCGAGGCTAACTGTGCAGCAGCGAATTTGGACGCTGCCCGATTAGCTCCTGTGCCTCAAAGATAGGAGAGTGTTTTCCTTGCCTATCTTTTAGGTGCAGGTCGCTAACCGGGCAGCATACAGCATTGCTGCTGCCCAATTAGTGACAGTCTCCACCTCCGCTCTGCCCCGGAACACCCCCAACATGCCCCAATGACACCTGGATAGCATCAGGGCATGTAGAGGACTTTGTAGGGGATATTCAACGGCACTAACTGCTGAATATCCCCATCTAACATGGTTTACTGGGCTGTAAACTGTGTAAATGCCTTTCCAGTATTAGGCCCTACGTTCTCTAAATTTTCCAGAGTGATTGGGCTGAATATCTGAAAGGAGATGTCAGTTATCTTGGCTATCTTATTGTGTTGTGGTTTTCATGAACTGGGGAGGGAATTGTCAGATTTTGATAGGACGAAGTCCGCCAGTGCCTGTGGTCCTGGGGTGTTTTCCTTTGTGGCTTGGTTTTTGTCTTTCACTAATGATTTCACGATGTCTAATAGCTCTCTAGGCTTCTTTAGAGAGTTCACGAAGAGTTTTGTGTGGTACCACAACAGTGTGCGGCATTTTTTCTGACAGTGCACACTTTTCAATGCAGTGGTAATCTGTGTGCCATTAGAACTGTTGCTCAGCATCTTATGACTGATAAACCTGCATCACCTCTTTCACTAACCGGCATCTCTTTTCCTATCCTAACACTTCATGAAATTCTATTTAAAGATCTGCAGGTATAGGCTTAAAAGTACTCAGGAGGCTGTTACTTTAATACAATGGTTCTCTACCCAGTCTTTGGGACATACCTAGCCAGTTAGTTTTTCGAGATAAACACAATGAATATGCATGAGTTACATTTGCATACAATTCCTTCATCTGAGCTGCATGTGCAATAGTATTTCTTCCTGATTTAAAAAAAAAAAAGGTCCCTGAGGTTTATCCACTGACTGACATATCAGAGGGACTCTCAGTGGTAATACCTATCATCCTGTGTGCTGTGGCTGGAAGACTCATCTTGAGGTAATCTGCCTAGGAAGACAGGTGACATTCCCAGCCCTTCAGACTGCAAGGATGGCTCCAGTTCTTGATCGTCCTGGGCGCTGCTCCTGTGGATAGTTTCTCCTCCCTCGCTCCATGATGTTGCTGAAGCTGGAGAAGGCAAGAATTTTCCATCCCCGGTGACATCTGTGTCCAGTTCATCTTTTAAAGGAGGCATGGACTGATGTGGGGCATCTGTCGTGGTCCACATTAGGCTGGCAGGAGTAGGGTTTGCACTGCCATAAGATCTCAAAGCTGATGAAGCATAAATGAAACAGAAACCACTTTCACTCAAGCTTTCCCACATGGAGGGATCAATGGTGTTCTTGCAATCTTTAAATGAGGGCACAGATACAGTATAAATAATTTCATCAAGCACCTCATTTGGGTATAGTAAATCAACCTTTCCCAAATGGAAAGCCTACAGTAAATTCTGATCCCACAGCTGGGCTTGGGTTAGACTGTTTGAGCTAGCACAAACCAAGAAGACCCTTGAAACCTTTCAGTCTTTAATATACAGACAAACAATTCCTGGGTTATATTTATTGTTGCATTATTTGCAGTAATTATTCTTTATAAAGCACCAACAACGCACAGCCGGTAATTCTGTAAGTGGTGGCTCTATTTACGCACATGCTGATGAGTGTTCATGGCATCTATTCTAGAAGGTCTAATTCATGTGGATTCTATTTTATAGAATTCTAGCTTAAGTGACTGCAGATGCTCATAATATCGCCAAAGTCACTTGTGCCAGCTCTAAAGCATGTATAAATGACTGCATGTAGCTTAAGTATGTTGTGCCCTATTCTATGAAGTATGCGTGTAAATATGAGCTCTGTCCATGATCTGCCCCTGTATACACCCACACAGAACGTGCACGCCTTCATTCTGTGCGGGGTACTTTCAGAGTCGTGCCAGACTACAATCTAAGCATATTGTGATGAAGAAGCCCATACTGGAAGTAGAAGAAAAGGGTGATTTTACCTTTAAACAAACTGACAGTCAGGCTGCACACACGTTTCAGCGTTTGCAAGAGAGAGGCAAGCATAGGGAAACAGGAACTAGGCTGACACACCCAAGCTCTGACGTAACTGCAAGCCTGGAACCTAATTACACACACCTGTTCAGGAAGGCAGACCCAAGGCTCATGGAACAGGAATATAAACCCGGGCTAGGAGAAAGCAAGAGGGAAGGAGTTGGTGATTGGAGTCTCGCTGAGAGAGCCAGTAAGAGTGTTGGTGAGACGGTTGGAGATGAGCTGGGAGGAGACCTTTGAGGAAACCCAGCTGCAGTTCTGGAATTGAAGCAGACAGAGCAGAAGGAGAGAAGGGACAGACTGCTGTCAGAAACCTGCCTAGAGGGAGAGAGCAGAGAGACCTTCAGACCTTATTGCCAGATAAAAAGCTTCAAGGAGCTCACAGGTGGGAACCTAGCACTTAACCCAGGAGTTTGCAAAGCTCAGTTTGGGACTGGGAACCAGAGCAGTGCTCCAGATAAGAGCTCCAAACAGGGAATCACAGAGTGTTTCCCTACAGCTGGAAAAAGCTAGCTGAACAAAGCCAGAGAGGAATCTCCACAACCTCAGGTATTTCCAATCCTTACCATATAGAACTGTGCCCAAAGGAAGCACCAGAGGTCTTAGGGGGAAATTATCATAAGCCGTATAATAACAGCTTAAAGCCAAACTCCATAGTTTCAGAGTTTGAAGAGACGCAACAGGACTCTAATGAGAGTACCTCAGCAGAAGTGCCAATGGACTGTACACTGTGTTTGGCAGATGATATAGAATCCCTTTGCTAAAGGTGCATGAGGGAGCTGAATGTGAACAAAGGGAAAGAAGATATTTTTCCTTGTGAGAAGAAGCTGTTATGTTTTCTATCTGTTACATGTGATATGCATTGCATGTTTTGTGAGCAAAGAGTGTGAAGCTCAATCAGTTTAAGTTCTGTAAATATCCTCGAGCAAACACCTGAAGAGTATCCTGATTTAATCTGCACTGAATCTTTTTGTTGGGGAATAAATTCTTGTCATTTTGCCTTACCACTGGTCTCACAACTATTTCCTTATCAGAGGGCAAAGGAACTACCACTCCCAGCAGGCATAGCGGGAGCCAAAGGTTTTATCCCACCTTCTGCAAGGAGCATATAATGGCAACCCCAACCCTCTGAGCCCTAGGCGGAGGGCTGGGGCTTGACAACATATCACCACTATACTGTGATTTGTCTGCGGAAAACTGTGCGGAAATCTAGTCATGCCTTAAAGAATTATCCTCATGATGTCTGTTTATAAGGAGTGAAATACAATAAAAAAAAGATTTAAAGCCAGATATACTGTGAAAGCCAAGCTCAGAAGCAGGGGGGAAACCAAAAGAGGCGCCATTCAAATTCAGTGCTACCCTGAATGCCACCCCATTCATTTTCTTCATAAGGAACACAATTCCGTGTCTTGCTTGCCCTCAATCACAACTGCAGTGCACGGGGACAGGAGTGTGATCTCAGACTGTAGGCTGGGCAGGCCCAGCAGCATAGCAACTGCATTGTGGAAGTTCGTACTACAAGTCTTCTTTGAGGGAAAGCCTCACCCTTGACCATGATGCATAGGAAGAGAAATGCCTGTCTCTGGGCGGGAACTGAACTGACAGGAAGATGAGTGTGACGCGGCCTTGAGGAACTGAAGGGTTAGGCGTGTGCAAACGTAAAGCAGACATTTTTAAGTGCTGGTGGAAAACCTAAAGTGGTTTATTGTCTATTGATCTAGAAGAGCTCTCTTTCCTCTTTCACATTCATTCGATCATGCTCTTAGCTCTTATAGAATATATTAAGGATGTGCATGGAAAAAAGCTTTTAGTGTGATTTCAGATCGATCATCATTTCAATTCATTTTCAGATTTTGAATAATTTGAATCATTTGGGTCTATTAGAACAATGGGGCAAGCAATTTTGTATTCTCACGGTGGTGATTTCCATCTGTTCCTATGGAACCTTGCTCAAAGACATCTTCAGATGCAGCAACACTCCAAGACATCAAGAGAGGTGTGAAGACTCCAAGCCACTGGGAGATGGGCAAAGAGGCACATGCAGTGCAATGAAGCCCCCGAGGCACAAGGAGAAGGGCAAAACAGCACTAATGTTGGCATAGAGACCCCAAGGCACCAGAAGAGGGGTAAAGTGGTGCCAACATTGGCAGGAAGACTCCAAGCACTGCGAGAGGGGCAAGGTAGGACCACATTGGCATGAAGACACCTAATCCTCTGAGTGTGAGCAAAGAAGCACTAAGAGCAGAGCCGGCCCTAGGCATATGCCAGAATGTTTTTTGCACAAGATCCCGCTCTCGCTCCATCCTACTTCTTCACACCCATGTCCTCTCTCTGGCTTCTCACACTTGTGTCAAGCCAAATCCTCCCTCCCACTGCTTCTTACTGCTGACTGTCACCACATCACATTTCTCTCACCTCCGTCCAGCATCTAATTCCCCCTCCCATTACTTCCTGCCAGCACCTCTCCTCCCCTCAAATCTTATTTAGGTTGTGGCAGCAACAATTACAAAAAAACAAAACTACGAATGATAAAGCATAGCTATGCCATCCACGGAGCCTTCCAGTCCTAGCCCATGCAATCTTGAAAGCTCTTCTGCATCCCGCCCCCTCTGACGCATACTTTCTGCTGCCGTCGGGGTGGGACACAGAAGAGGTTTCAAGATTGTGTAGGCTGGGACTGGGAGGCTCCGTGGACGGCAGAGCTATGCTTTATTGTTTGTGAGGGGGGTTTTTGTAACTGTCATCGCTGCCACAAACTAAATAGGATTTGAGGGGAGAAGTGCTGGCAAGGGGAAGCAAGGAGGGGGATGCTGGATGGGGGCTGGGGGAGAAAGAAAAAAGGGGGATGCATCATGCTGGATAGGGGGAAATGGAATGTATGCTGGACATAAGACTGGGAGAGGAAGGTAAATGCTAAATGTGCCAACGATACTGCAAGGGGGCCAGGGGCCAACCCTAGGGCAAATGCTGATGCTGGGGCTGCAGCTGCAACATGGGGACAATGTGGGGACTGGGAGCTACTTCAGGAGTTGGGAATAATGGGCTGGGGTCTAATGCTGGGACTAGGAGGTAGGGGCTGTGGGCTAATGCAGAGACCGGAGAAGGGGGCTAAGGGCTGACATGGGAGCTGGAGATGGGAGAAGAGGGAAGATACTAAGGTGTGGGAACAGGATAAGGAGTCTCATGGGAGAAGGGAGCTGGGTGTAAAGTCAGATATTGGGGCTGGGGTCTAATGCAAGGGTTGAGGCTGGGAGAAGGAGGATAGGGACTGGAGACAGCAGAAGGGGGATGCTAGAGGAGTGAGGGGAGACAGATGCAAGGGCATATGCAGGGGAAAGTGTAGATGAAGGGGCAGTGGAATGGATGGTGACATTAAGATGGAAGAAAGAATGAAGTAGGTGGATGGTTATTAGGGTCGGAAGAAGAAAGTATGGGAGAAGAGGCAGAAGAATGGATAAGAACATAAGATATGCCATACTGGGTCAGACCAAGGTCCATCAAGCCCGGTATCCTGTTTCCAACAGTGGCCAATCTAGGTCATAAGTACTTGGCAGTTTCCCAAAAAGACACAGGTTCCACAATGCTTCTCCTGGGGTAAGCATTGATATCCTGGGTCCTCTTTAATAATGGTTTATGGACCTTTCTGCCAGGAACTTGTCCAAACCTTTCTTAAACCCAGCTACACTAACAACTTTTACTACATCTTCCGGTAATGAATTACAATTTGATTATGCATTGAGTGAAAAAATATTTTCTCTTTAAATGGATTACATTGTAGCTTCATTGCGTATCCCCTAGTCTTTCTACTTTTTGATGGCATAAACAACTGATCTACGTTTACCCGTTCCACTCCATTCATTAATTTATAGATCTCTATCATATCAGCTATCTCTTTTCCAAGTTGAAGAGCCCTAACCTTTTAAGCCTCTCTTCATAGGAATATCCTTCCATCCCCTTTACCAATTTGGTGGTTCTTCTCTGTACCTTTTGTAATTCTGCTATATCCTTTTTAAGATATGGAAACCAGAAGTGCACACAATATTCAAGGTGCGGTCGCACCATGGAACGATACAGAGACATTATAATATCCTTTGTTTTATTCTCCATTACTTTCTTTCTGATACCTAGCATTATATTTGCTTTCTTGGCTGCCGCTGCACACTGAGCAGAAGGTTTCGTCATATTATCCATGATAATGCCTAAATCTTTTTCCTGGGTGGTGGTTCCTAATGTGGAACCTTGCATCATATAACCATAGTTTGGGTTGTTCTTTCCTGGGTGCATAACTTTGCACTTGTCCACATTAAATTTCATCTGCCATTTGGGTATTCAGTCTTCCAGTTTATCAATGTCCTCTTGCCATTTTTCACAATCTTCTTGTGTTTTAACAACTTTCAATAATTTTGTGTCATCTGCAAATTTTATCACCTCACTAGTTATTCCTATTTCCAGGTCATTTATGAATATGTTAAAAAGCAGTGGGCCCAGCACAGAACTCTGGGGTACTCCATTATTCACCTTTCTCCACTGGGAAAATTGGCCATTTAGTCCTACCTCTGCTTTCTATCTTTTAACCAGTTCCTGATCCACAATAGTACACTGCCTCCTATCCCATGACTTTTTAATTTTGCCAAGAGTCTCTCATGAGGGACCTTGTCAAAGGCTTTCTGAAAATCCAGATACACTATATCAACTGGCTCACGTTTGTCTACCTGTTTATTCACAACCTTCAAAAAAATACAAGGTATAACAGATTAGTAAAATAAGACTGTCTTTGGCTAAATCCATGTTGGCTTTCTCCCATTAAACCATGACTCTCTGAATGTTCAGTAATTTTATTTTTTATAATGGTTTCTACCATTTTGCCTGGTGCTGACTTCAGGCTCATCGGTCTGTAGTTTCCCGGATCATCCCTGGAACCCTTTTTAAAAATTGTCATTTATATTGCCCATTTTCCAATCTTCCAATACTACAGATGATTTTAATGATAGTTCACAGATTACTAATAGTAGTTCTACAATCTCATAGTTCAGTTCTTTCAATACTTGCAGATGTATACCATCCAGTCCAGATGATTTGCTACTCTTCAGTTTATCATGCCCCACAACTTGAGTGAATGTACAGTGACTGAAACAAAATTCTAACTCCTATACTATTTTTTGTCGGAAGTTTTTGCCTTGAGAGATTTCTCCCTCTTGAAGCGTAACTTCCCTTTTAATCAACTATATGGTGACCTAACCATTCAATAAAATATTGTGAAATAATTGCACTCTATATTAGAGCTATGTCACAATAACCCACTGTCTTATAAACGAGCCCTGGGATCCCTTCTTAACGTCCAGGAAATCCCTGCAGCTCTACCCGAATCCTGCAGACAACGAACACAGCACTGCGTTTAGAGCCCCACTCTGTTTTCCGGCCCTGCTTCAACGCTTACAGTTCTGCAAAAGAAATTTACTCATCTTCATGAACCGTTCCGCAGCGATACTTCATCCTCTGCAATGTTTCACCCGGAATGGCATCAAGTGGAGATCTTTCCTCCCAAAAAGACGCTTCTGTTAATACAGTCCAACTCTTCAGTTTAGCAACAACTGTAATATATCTTCCGGTTTATTGATATTTCTTTCAATTCTTTTGATACATCATCTTTAAATACCATTTTAGGCATGGGTAACGTCCCTATATCTTCTTCAGCAAAATCTGCTAGAGATGGGTGAGGCAGGGGCAATGAATGCTGAGAAAAAGAGAAAAAAGACAGCGGACTATGAAGAAGGTGAGAAAGAAAAGATGGGAGCAGGTCTTTGGCAGAGATGAGAGAGAGAAGGTGGAAATAGGAGAGCTAAAAAGGGAATGAAAAGCTATATAATGGTCTAAAACATGGCTCAACAAATCCCAAGTGCCAGGTCACCATGATGACCAGAAATTTGTACCTAGCGCCTGGGATTTTCTTGTGTTGTGTTGTGTTGTTGTAATGTGGTAGAGGTTGGGGGTTGTAGCCTTAAATAGTTTGTCCTGGGTATCTTGTTGCAGCTGTGTTCTCCATGATGTGAGCTGGGATGTGGTATGTACTTATGACTTTTTCATCTCTAATTTAATTTATTGTCACTGAATTAATTGTACTGCTTATTTTCTTTGTATTTGTTATTTGGTTGGCATTAAATAAAAATTAAAAAAAAAAAGAGCTGCAGCAGGGGGAGGGAAACCCATCTCCTCCTGTGACAGTGCACCCAACAAACTTAAATTTGGATTTTCATTGTCTTCCTTTGGATCTTGCAGTTTAAAGTTAGATATAAGGCAGAAATGGGAGACAGGGAGAATGAAGAAAAAGGAAAGAAATGAGATCTTGGAAAAAGACTTTGAGGAAAATCAACAAGAAGTGCTAAAGAGAGACCACGATCAACTCAGTTGGAAAAACAAAATAGCTGGACAACAAAGGTACAAACTAATGTTATTGTCAGTTTCTAGAGAATGAAATATGTCAGCTTTGAGAATTTGGATTTCTCGTTCTCTACAGGAGAGAATGCATTTCTTTTTCTCTTTCTTCCCGGTTTGGCTGCTCGCAGTCTTGTTTCTTGGGTTTTCCATTTCATATGTTTCATATGTTCAGATGTTTCAAATCTGTAGTCTCTTATTTTTTACTACAAGAAGGTCTGTTTTTCTTGGTAACCACAGTGAGGGATTTCTTTTAACTTGTAGATTCTGTGTAGGCATCTGATCCAGTCTGGTTTGTTCTCTTTTCTCAACTGGAGGTGTACTGGTGTTCTAGCATATTTGCAGTGCTGACATTTTACAGATAGAACTGGTGCAATATGCGTCCTTGGACTTTCTGCTGGTATAGTAAGCATATTATTTTGCTACCAGCATTTTTTTCACATTTTATATCTTCCTTCCTTATCATTAACTTGATGATAGCATTGAGCAAATAAATGTGATATATAAGTATTTAAGCAAATGAGATCCCTCAATGAGTCTCTGCACATGGCCCCACACTTCCCTTGGGCCACCCCTGACTAAGAGAGAGAGGTCTGTGTTGGAGTTTTATGGGAAAATGGGATGTATGAAGGAGTATCTGAATGCCTCCATTGAAAGGTATATTTGGGAGAATTTTTCAGCAAAATCCTACTTTCTACTGCACTGCTAGAAAGATTACATGAAAAGACTTAGGGCCACTTCTTTGAAAGGAAGATTTGCATGAAGTATAAACATTCATCTGTACTTTTCTCCATGCTGTCACAACATTGCTATAACTGACCATTCTCTACTACAGCTTCAGGGACAATCAGAGTGTAACTTGTGAAAGCAATAAAGCAAAAATGGTACGAAGACCCCCAAAGAACTGAAGTAAAGGTAAAGATCAGCTTTCCTAAAGCTAAGAGAGTTAAAGAAAAAATTCCAGCCTCGAATTGGAATGTTACAAGATGCTCAAGGATCTATGTTGAATGATACTGAAAAGATCAAGAAAAAGTGGAAAGAATATACAGAGTTTTTATATGATAAAGATCAAGTGGACCAACAGCCGTCTCAACCTGTACCTTAATATCCATAACCATTGGTGATTAAAGAAGAAGTCGTTGCATCATTGAAAGCCTTATCAAAGAACAAAGCACCAGGCATTGATGGCATTCCCATAGAAGTATTACAGAAATCAGATGCAGCTGTTTCCATACTTACAAGGTTCTGCCAAGAAATTTGGAAGACACCAAAGCAAAGACACCAAAGCAAAAAGAACAGCACAACAACAACGACGGTTCAACAAACCAAACATGGAAGGTCTGATTGAGTCCATCAAATCACATATAGACCTCGACAAAACAAACCTCGATGACTTAGCAAATGAATGGGACACCGGAATCCGGACCATAGCAACTCTCAAAGAGACTCAGACGACAAACGCATCGAAACATCAAAATGAACCTTGGTACACCAGTACGTTGACCAAAATGAAGAGAGAGCTCAGGAAGCATGAAAGAAAGTGGAGACACACCAAATCCACTGAACTCAGGACAGTGTACCTTAATCTCCTCGCAAACTACAAAGAGGAAATAAACACAGCAAAAAGGTTACACCATACCAACATACTGAACAAAGCCATTAACAAACCACGGGAGCTTTTCGCCCTAGTAAAATCACTTACAAAGACAGCCCTCCCTGAACCTCAGGATAGCTCAATACACCCACAAACACTAGCAGATCACTACGCAAGCAAACTGAATACTACCACCCCCACATTTGCCCTAGAAACCCCCACACCAACGAACAAAGATGAAGCAAGAATCTACATGGAGCAAATTCCGCAACATTGACAAACAACAAACCACCAACATCTTAACCTCCATAAACACCACCACCTCACCACTTGACCCCTGCCCAACTGCCTGGATCAAAGCGGCAAAAAATGAGATAAACCAGCAAATAGCCCACATTGTTAACCAATCACTAAGCCAAGGAGAAATGCCGGAGAAACTAAAACAATCTATAATAAGACCGATCCTAAAGAATAATTCCCTCAACAAAGAAGACCCATCATCATACCGCCCCATATCAAGCATCGCTTTCCTGGCAAAAATCATAGAAAAGGCAGTACTCTTGCAACTTCAAGACCACCTCGACGAACAGGATGCCCTAGACAAACAACAATACGGATTCAGAAGAAACCATGGAGTGGAAACACTTCTCATAGCACTGATGAACAACCTACTTAAAGGACTAGAAGACACAAAGAAAATGTTCATACTCATTTTCATTGACATATCCGCCGCCTTTGACACGGTACATCATGAGATACTCCTTAGTAAGCTAGAATCCATAGGAGTTGAGAGAACCCCCCTCAAATGGTTATCCTCCTATATATCTAACAGAAGGCCTCAAGTACAATTTAATGGGGAAGAAGCTATTCCATTCACTCAAATGCAGGGCATACCACAGGGCTCAGCACTCTCAGCACTGCTGTTCAATATCTACATGAGACCCCTCTGTGACATCTTTAAAAGGCATAGCATCAACTACCACATCTATGCAGATGATATTATGCTCTACACGCAACTGGACGTCGCCGACCCCAAATATGCACAGCTCGAAAACTGCCTGAACGAAATGTTGATATGGCTACAGAAAAATAACATGACGATAAACCACAAAAAAACGGAGGTAATGTACATGTCCAACAAACCCAACTTCAAGTCACCTGACTCAATCACCCTGTGCAACAACACATACAAAGCAAAAGAAGAAATCAAATATCTAGGTGTCACACTCGACTGCAACCTAAGAATGGAGAAACACCTGCGTAAAACAAACAAAGCCATCTTCTATAAACTTAGGGTGATACAACCTCTAAGGAAAATAATAGCACCAGGCGATTTCAGGTCAGTGGCTCAAGCACTAGTCATGCCGCACCTCGACTACTGTAATGCCATCCTCCAAGGTCTACCCAAAAAATCACTGGGTATCCTTCAAATGGCCCAGAATGTCGCAGCTAGAATAATAATGGGAACAAGAGTAACTGACCACATCACCCCAATATTGATCGACCTTCATTGGCTTCCAGTTGCTGCTAGGGCACAGTACAAGATGATAGTAACAACGTTCAAGCTGATCAACGACATAGCCCCCTCGTTCCTGTCCTCTCTTATCAACACACAACCAGCAAATAGAAATAGAAGAACTAACAACTTGGGCACCCTGCAGGTCCCTAACGCAATACGAACTGTGAAAACAAGTACAAGTCGCAGAGCCTTCTCTTTCGCTGCGCCCACTATATGGAATCAGCTCCCTGTTGACCTGCGGCTAACCCAGGACATGAAAAGTTTCAGGAAAGAGTTAAAAACCCACCTATTTAAATGCTATTACAACCAGCCATAAGTCACAAAATCCAGGAAAACGTAACAAAGTAAACTGATAAATACGTACATTGTAAATCCGCCTTGTGTAACCATGTATAGCCAAGTAAAATGAGATTTCCTCAACCTGTAAATATGTATTATATAAATGTAAATATGTTTACCCCCAAAACTTTAAACATGTGTGCCGTGACCCCCCAAGTCCTCTATGTATTTACTCCCCCACCCTGTCCTGATCGACTTCCCCAAAAGAAGAATCAAGCCGCTACTGATCGCTGGAAGCAGCGGTATATAAATGTGTTATAAATAAATAAATAAATAAACATCATGGCCAACTGACTGGAAAAGATCTGTGTTTATACCAATACAAAAGAAAGGTGATCCAACTGACTGTGGAAATTATCGCACAATCGCTTTGATCCCACATGCCAGCAAGATTCTACTGAAGATTATTTAACAGAGACTACAACCATACCTGGAACAAGAACTACCTGAAGTGCGAGCAAGGTTAAAGAAAGGGCGAGGAATGAGAGACATCATCATGTATGTGAGATGGATCCTTGAAAAGACTTAACGAATACCAAAAGGATATTTATTTGTGCTTTATTGACTACAGCTAGGCTTTTGATTGTGTAAACCATGAGAAACTCTGGGCTACATTAAGAAGCATGGGTATACCAGAACACCTGATCGTTCTCTTGCGCAATCAGTACATTGATCAAGAAGCAATAGTTTGAACGGAACAAGGAGAAACAGAATGATTTAAAATCAGTAAAGGTGTATAACAAGGCTGCATACTTTCCCCTACCTGTTTAATTTATATGCAGAACAAATCCTCAGAGAAGCAGGATTGAATAAAGATAATAGAGGTGTGAAGATTGGTGGAAGACTCATCAACAACCTTCGCTATGCTGTTGATACCACATTACTAGAACAAAAAGTCATTGAAAAACCACCAATGGATTCTCCCAAAACTTTCAATGTACTTGTCTGAATACTTTTTTTTGTCAGGACCAACCGACATGAGAGGGGAGAATTAAAACTCCCGTCTCAGCGTCGGGAGGGCCCTTTTATTCAACAAGATTAAAGAACTGTGATGCTTAGAAATAGTGTAACCAACACTTATCTGAAGAAATAGGCGATGTAATCTCCGCAGTAAGTTGGCACGACATGCATGAGGCGATTTTCCGGTTCGACCGAGGGGAACACTTGATACAGGGTTTTTCCCAAGGCCGAAACATGTATGTCATGCCAACTCACTGCGGAGATTACATCGCCTATTTCTTCAGATAAGTGTTGGTTACACTATTTCTAAGCATCACAGTTCTTTATTCTTGTTGAATAAAAGGGCCCTCCCGACGCTGAGGCGGGAGTTTTAATTCTCCCCTCTCATGTCGGTTGGTCCCGACAAAAAAAAGTATTCAGACAAGTACATTGAAAGTTTTGGAAGAATCCATTGGTGGTTTTTCAATGACTTTTTGTTCTAGTATGATTTTGTAGTCATTTGAGGTGTGGAGGTTTATTATACATTGATACCACATTACTGGCTGAAAGTGAAGATGATCTGAAACATTTGCTTCTCAAAAACAAGGAACATTGTCTTAAAATGGGTCTGCACCTTAATGTAAAGAAGACAAAGATCATGACAACTAGCAAAATCAATAAGTTCATCATTGATGGAGAAAAAATTGAAATTGTGGACAACTTTAACCTACTTGGATCAACTAGCAATAAAGAAACAACAAGCAGTCAAGAAATCCGATGACACATTGTTCTTGGCAGAATGGCTATGAAGGACCTAGACATGATTCTCAAGAGCAGAGATGTCTCTCTCCATACAAAGATTTGACTCATTCAAGCCATGGTATTTTCAATAACATCATATGGATGCGAAAGTTGGACAGTGAAAAAGATAGACAGGAAGAAAATTGATGCCTTTGAATTATGGTGCTGGTGGCGAATACAGTATATACTATAGACTGCCCAAAGAACAAACCAGTCAGTACTAGAGGAGATCAAACGTAAGCTTTCTTTAGAAGCTCAGATGACAAGACTTCAACTTTCATACTTTGGACACATCATGCGAAGAGAGAGATCATTAGAGAAAGATATCATGCTTGGCAAGGTAGAAGGTCAACGCAAAAGAGGAAGACCAGTAATGAGATGGATCGATACAATAACAGCAGCTATGGGTGCCAGTCTGTCAAGAATGAGCTGCCTGACTGAAGACTGAACACAATTTAGGATAGCTATCCAGAGGGTCGCTATGAGTCAACATCGACTCGACGGCACTTAACAACACAACAATTCGTTAGCCTAGGAAGAAATGTTTTCCTGGAGGGCACTTGGTAATTGCGGGACTATGGGGTGCAGTAATCTTTTCTCTCCGTGTAATGTAGGGAAGAAGGCCCAAGGCACCCAGAAGGGGTAAAGCAGCACCAGCAACGGTAGAATGAAGAATCATGGCAGCAAGTGTGCAAAGCATTATATTCCATAAAGACTCTGCTCCTTCACTGTCTCAACCAAGTTCTTTCCAGTCTCTATTAAACAGTAGCCAGAACCACAGCAACAAATTTCAGAGTTTGATTACACATTGAGTAAAAAAAATTTCTCTTATTAGTCTTAAATGAGTTGCATTGTAGCTTCATTGCACGTCCCCTAGTCTTTCTACTTTTTGATGGCATAAATAACTGATCTACATGTATCTATTCCACTCCATTCATTTATTTATAGACCTCTATCATATCTCCCCTCAGCCATCTCTTTTCCAAGTTAAAGAGCCCCAATCCTTTAAGCCTCTCCTCATAGGGGTATCCTTTCATTCCCTTTACCATTTTGGTGTCTCTTCTCTGTACCTTTTGTAATTCTGCTATATCCTTTTTAAGATATGGCAAACCAGAATTGCACAGAGGCATTATAATATCCTTTGTTTTATTCTCCATTCCTTTCCTTATGATACCTAGCATTCTATTTGCTTTCTTGGCCGCTGCTGCACACTGGGCGGAGGGTTTCAACGTATAATCCAGTCCCCCATGGCCATCACCAATCTGATACACACCTCACCTCCCAACAGAAGTAGAAGATCTGTAGCAGTAAACACTTTGATAGTCCCGAGAGAATCCACAAGATGCAAGAAGGCAACAACTAACAGAGCCTTCTGCTTCTATGCTCCCAAAGCCTGGAATGCCCTCCCCCCTGACATCAGAGCTATCACAGACCTAACCCAGCTCAGGAAGGCCCTAAAACACTACTTATTCACCAGATACTTTCCGGTGTAGCTCCGACCGGGGATTTACACTCACCATGTATATAACTTGTAAATACTATGTTGTATAACTGTTGTTAATTACCCTGTTATCCAAGTTCCAATCCCTGTTCAAATGTAAATGCATTTTCAGCAACCCTGAATGCATATGTTCCGTTTTGATGTACACCGCACTGATGATAATAGCTCGGTATAAAAGAAATGCTAAAATAAATAAATAAATAATGACGCCTAAATCTTTTTTTTCCTGGGTGGTGGTTCCTAATGTGGAACCTTGCATCATGTAACCATAGTTTGGGTTGTTCTTTCCTAGGTGCAAAACTTTGCACTTGTCTCCCCTCAGCCATCTCTTCTCCAAGCTGAAGAGCGCTAACCTTTTAAGCCTTTCCTCATAGAGGTATCTTTCCATGTCTTGTATCATTTTGGATGCTCTTCTCTGTACTTTTTCCATTTCTGCTATATCTTTTTTTTTAGATGTGGCGACCAGAACTGCACACAGTACTCAAGGTGTGGTCACACCATGGAGCGATAGAGGCATTATTATAGCCTTTGTTTTTTTCCCCATTCCTTTCTTTATAATTCCTAGCATTCTATTTGTGTTTGTGGCCACCACTGCACACTGGGCCAAGGGTTTCAGTGTATTATCCACGCTGATGCCTAAATCCTTTTCTTGTGTGGTGATTCCTAATGTGGACCTTGCATCATGTACCTGTAGTTTGGGTTGTTCTTCTCTAAGTGCATAATTTTGCGCTTGTCCACATTACATTTCATTTGCCATTTGGATGCCAAGTTTCCTAATTTCTCAATGGCCTCTTGCAATTTTTTACAATTCTCTTTTTTTATTGCAGCTTTATAATTGAAATACTTTACAAATAAGTATACAGGAAGCTTAATAGCAATTTATCACATAAAGGAAATAAAGCACAGTTACTTACCTGTAACAGGTGATCTCAGGGAACAGCAGGAATTAGTCTTCACATGTGGGTACGTCGGTACCGACGGAGCCTGCATGAGAATGCTCCCCAGCATCCAATCAGAAAGCTTTTGGGAGCATCCCTCGCGCCTGCGCGCTGACTTCCCACCTTTCCCACTGCCTCTCCTCAGTTGAGTTTCATAGCTGAGACAGAAGGAGAGAAAGAGGAAAGGAGATAGATACAACTCCTAGGGGAGGTGGGTGGGTTGTGAAGACTAATTCCTGCTGTTCCCAGAGATCACCTGTTACAGGTAAGTAACTGTGCTATCTCCAGGAACAAGCAGGAATGAGTCTTCACATATGGGGACTCCCTAGCTGTGGGTGCCAGGGGAGATCCCATAAAATGCGTATCCCTGAAACAGGACGGCATTTTCCAAACCTGGATCCCCGGCATCCCCTGAGGGATGGGGGGTAGGAGTTGAATAGAGAAGAGCTGTAGAGGAACAGCGAATCTAAAGACTACAGAAAAAATGAGTCTTTAGAATGTATGTCAGTTATCATTAAAATATTTAATGAAACTAGTACAATATAGAGCTTACCTACTGGATTGTAGGAAGTAGAAACTGTGATGGAGTGTACTGTAGATGCAGTAGCGGAATCCTCAAGGTAACTTCACAGCAGTGAGGATGAAGTTCCAAACCTGGAATGGGCAGGTGACCCAGATGTCAAGGTACATATGACCTAGTTTGGCCACTGTTGGAAACAGAATACTGGGCTTGATGGACCTAGGTCTGACCCAGTATGGCATATCTTATGTTCTTATGTTCTAAGAACGGCAGGTCTTCAATGGAAAGCTTTATGGGAAAAAGCTGAAAACTCTCTTAGGTACAGAGTTATTAACATTGAGGACTAAAAAAAGAAGACTGACCGATCTGGAGAATTAGCCCAGTCCTGAAGGGAAGAGGGGGTAAGGAAAAAAGCCCCTATTCCCAAGGAGAACAGAAGTGTACTCAGAAATACTGAAGATGTACACTGTCTTTCCTAGCTGGTAAGAGATAGGAAGACATTGAAGTTTGATACTTCATAGATAGGGAGATGTATAACAAAAATAGAAGCTGTTGACATCACAGCAGTAATTGTGTGTATAACCGCTCCCACTTACTGAGCCGTATGAGAATAGGCAAGTTGACTGTCCGGACCCCTTAAGAAGGGAAAAGCTTTATAGCACAGACAGTTAGGGAGATAGTAGGTAATACTTAGCGTCCCATGGACATCTCCCAATGGGGACATATATATATATACACATATATATATGGAGATACATACATATCTATGTATATATGCATATATGTCTAGATATGTGTGATATATATAGATATATAGATATAGATATATATAAATGGGCATGACTTATGCCCACACAGATTACAAAAATATGTATGTATAGGACATATACATACATGAATATAAGTCTGAGGATACATGCCTGCAACTGAGCCCCACAAAACATTCACATGGGGAATGTGATGGGAAAAGATTCATCTAATAATAAGGGGGTGAAAACCACCTGGAGATATATAGAGAATCTATTTCTGCGGTGCAGGAATGTAATTCAGTGGAATTACCAGTATGGTTGCGTGAAAAACCAGAGGATAATAGGAGTCTGGCAAGAGCACGTCAGGAGTACTTTAAGACTCTGACATGTCCAAAGGACAAAAAAACGCATAGACTAAGACACCATGATGACCCAGCAAGGGACACAGGGGTATCATGTACACTAAAAGAGTATGCGATGTCCAAGTGGAGCAGAAAAGCATAATGCCAAGCTGTAAGGAAAAAAGGGGTAGATTCCTGCAAGATTGGGAGCTCCTTGGACATTCACGCAGAAAAAGCTTGTCTTCTGTATCACAACAGGAGACAAGAGGGTGTAAAGAACTTATATATCCATGGAATGATTATATAAGCTTTTTCTACTATATGGAAAAACCCTCAGAGACAAAGTTCAATGCTCTGTAGCAAGGGCCCATAGTAGAAAGCTTCTCTGAAGATTGCAGAGAGCATTGCGCAGGAGAATTATAAGATAAAACTGACAGAAGTCAGGTGTGTTGCCACATCCTAGGAAAGGATATGGCTAGAAGAAGATAACCTGCAGTGAGTAGTATTATGCAAGATAGTTGAAAGTAGCTTGCAATGAGCATTAAGTAATCACTGGAACTCCTGCATGCACAGCAACTGAACAAAACAGCAGAGGGGATTGTCCTGTATAAAAGCAGAGAGAAAAAACAGACAAAGGGAGCGGAGATATTCCTGTCCCTGTCTGATGAGTTGTTGAGAGCATGCATTGAAGGATAACAAAAAGTCTACACTGGAAAGAAAGAGAAGTGTTTCAGTATGGTACCAACTCGAGCAGGGGAAACCCTGGAAGAGAGGGGGTTGGAAAGTGACTTACCATATGGTAAGTCAGCTGAAGGAAAAGATGTCCATGTGGGGACAGAAACTATCATAGGATAGTTGTAACCTCCCTTCGTAGTAGTGAGAAGGGGAGAATTCTGTAACCCATGGACAAAAGTATCCTAACAGCTTAGCATACTGAAAAAGAAAAAAACAGTGTAGAGTTTGAAGAATAAACTTCTGCTAAGAAGAAGTTAACTGTAGAATGCAACATACAGGAACCTATGGTTGCTGGTTATGATTAGACTGGTTAGAGTCTGGAGACTTCAGACTAGGATGAGATGTCCCTTGCTTGGGTACATCTGGAGGATGGGCAGGAGAAGGGTGAAACCTTCTTTTCTTAGGAAAAGAAGGTTTGGTAGGACATTTCCTACGTCCTGGGGAAAAAGAAGGCTTAGGATGGTTTCCAGAACCAGGGAAGTCAGTGGAGCAATGAGCAACCTGACGTAAAGCCTCTTTATTGAAGAGATTTTCTCCAGTACAAGGAGAATTACCCAGTGTATGTTGTGCCCATCTGCTCAAGTCTGAAGCTTGCAGCCAGGCTTTACGACGTGCTCCAATGGCAATAGCAGAGGATCTGCTAACAGACTCAAAAGAGTCTATAGAAGCACGAGAAAGAAACCAAGAAATATTCCTACTATGATTAAGAAGCAAGGGATAGTCAGTGGCCTTAGGCTCTGACAAAAAAGGGGACAAAAGAGATAATTTCTCTGTGACCTCCTGAAGTGTCAGGCTCATATAAAAAATATATGAAATAATTCTGGAAGCCAGCATGGAAGTTTGGAAGGTTTGACGTCTAAAGGCATCAAGTGCTTTAGATGCACGACCTGGCGGATAAGAAGAATGCTTCTTCTTGCTTCTTACCTTCCTCAAAGCTGATTCCACTACAATGGAATGATGTGGAAGTTGGGTTTTTTGAAACCCCGGAGAGGGAGGCACCTGATACAGAACATTAGTGGCTGTAGAAGGCGAAGGAACCTTTAAAGGTGATTCCCACATCCTCAGAAGAAGATCCTGCAAAGAATGATGTAAAGGAAGCATTATATTTTCCTTTTCTGCAGGATCTTGGTTAGAAGTAGAGCCAGGAATAGGAATGGCAAGGTAGGTTGCCATATCAAGGAGAAATTTCTGAAAAGAAGGATCCCCAATGGGAACTATTCCTGGGTAAGCAGAGGTGGAAGGAGCAGCTTGAGCACCAGAAGACATACTGGACTGGTGCCGAAAAAGAATCCTGCTAGATGAACAGTGATACTGACAGTTCTGATTCGAGGCAGTTAGTACTGCATCGTTAGTGCCCGGTATCGATTCCAAGTTAGGCATAGAAAGGATCGATGGCACCGATGGAACTGCAGGAATCGACATCGATACCGATAATGGTATCGGAGACGATGATGTCATCGAAGCAGTAATCAGGGGCTGCTGAAGCGGTACCGAGGTAACCAGAGAACCTTGGTGAATATCCTCTGTACTGCGTAGTCGGAAACGACATGGATCGGTTCTGAAACACGTTGGTACCAAGTCATCTAAACTAGATATCGATTCTAGACTTGGCATCGAAGGGAGCGAGTCTATCGATGCATGTCTAGACGGTACCGACGTTGATGGTGGTATCGGCGATGCCGATACAGGAAAGTCTATCGGAGTCATATCGATCGGTTCCGAAGGTACTGAGGACGTCCGAAGACGATGCCCGGTAAAGAGAGGAACACGCGATACCGGCGCCGATTTCGGGGTATCGGTACCGCTCGAAGCTGATACCGACCCCGAACATGGCGAAGATACAGGAAAGTCCATCTGGGTCGTATCGATCGGCCCCGAAGGTACCGAGGATACCAGATGACGATCCCAGGTGAAGAGTGGAACACTCGACACCGATGCCGATGTATCGGTACCGCTCAAAGCTGGTACCAACCCCGAGCATGGCGGAGATACAGGAAAGCCAATCTGGGTTGTATCGATCGGCCCCGAAGGTACCGAGGACACCATATGACGATCCCTGGTGAAGAGTGGAATACTCGACACCAGTGCCGATGCCGGGTTATCGGTACCGCTCGAAGCGGATACCACCCCCGAGCATGGCTCAGGTATGTTCTGTAAGGGGTGAGCCCCAGGAACAACCTGAAACCCCGTAAATGCTTTGGAGCCCGAAGACTCCTGCCAGGGTTTTATTGCCAATGGGGTCTTGAGCGCAAGGCCGGAGCCGTCATCATGCTGGGCATGAGACTTACCCTTCAAGAATTGGCTAGTCTTAACAGACTGTTTGTGGGTTACCTGATCCTGGAGAGAAGAATAAACCGGTGTCCTCACCTCAGGAGGAAAAACGGCATCGAGGGAAACTCGAAAAAGGGAAGGTCTTCTTCCAATAATACAACCTGATGGATCAGGGAAAAAAGGGTCAGGACCCAAACAGGTTAGACACCAAGCACTGGAGTCTAAAAAGAAAACCATGTTTCCACAGTGAAGGCACTTCTTAGGGGAAGAAGACTCCATGTTGGAGAGGCCTGGTAGGCCTGAAAAGTTAAGACAAAAACTGAGGAGAAAAAATGTCTCTAAGTTTAGAAAAGAAAAGAAAAAAGCACCGGTGGTACCGGTATCGGCGGGAAAGACAGCCGCGACCACAAGAAAACAAGAAAAATAAGAATTTTAAAGAGAAAAGTTTCTGCGGTGACAGGAGGACGTCCTGTCGGCTCCGCGGAAAAACGAAAACTGAGGAGAGGCAGTGGGAAAGGCAGGAAGTCAGCGCGCAGGCGCAAGGGATGCTCCCAAAAGCTTTCTGATTGGATGCTGGGGAGCATTCCTGTGCAGGCTCTGTCGGTACCGACGTACCCCATATGTGAAGACTCATTCCTGCTTGCTCCTGGAGATTAATAGCATCAAATGCTAAGTAATACAACCACATCACTAAGCCTACATACTAGGGAGAAACAACAAAAGAAATTAATAATACAAAGAAAATTAAGCATTGCTCAAACATGCAGCCATCAATTTATATCACCCCCTTTTTACCTCACCCAAGAACATCCTGCATTTCCCTAGTAGTCAAAAACGTCTCCAGCTGAGAAGAATCCACAAAAATAAACCTAACACCTTGCAAAGTAATAACACACTTACACGGGTAACGGACAAAAAAGGTTGTCCCCAGGGCCAACACTCTTGTTTTCAGGGCCAAAAAGGCCCTTCTCCAGAGTTCTGGGGCCCTGGAGAGATCCAGAAACAACTGCATCTTTGCCCCACAAAATAGGGCATTCTTATTTTTAAAGTAAGCCTTAAAAATGGATACTTTATCCTGTTCTGATACAAAAGTAACTAATAAAGTTGCCCTAGCAGTTATGGAATCCTGCGAGTCTTCAAGAAAGCTAGTCAAATTAATATCAGGAGATACTTGTAACATATCAACCCCTCTGAGGACTCAGAGGAAACCTTCCTACCAGTTAAGTAATATAATTTGGAAAAACCCATTGAGTTGGCCCCAGAAAGAGCCAGGACCTCCTGAACGTATTTCTATAGCAATATCTCAGGTGAAAGTAATCAACATAAAGGAAAATTTAGAAAATGAACATTCTTTGCCCTAAATAAATTTTCATATACTGCCAATTTATGATGAATAGACAAACTATCTTTGATACTAGAAGCATGAGTTGCCTGTAGGCAATTACAATGACTTTCTCATTTAGAAATTTGAGTGGTCAAGGATTCAACCTTTCCCTCAAAGTTAGTCAGGTTTGTGGCTATCTCCTGGAAGAAATAGCAGGAACACAAAGAGAGCAAAGCCCTTGCAACAATAGCAGGAGAACACAACGGGGGAAGGCCAGTGAAGGTCACAGTTGCTAACTTTATTGGTAAAAATCCCCTACGTGTTTCGGCATCAAGCCTTCATCAGGGGGTACGCATCTAAAAACTACAATAATAATAAATAACATTGATATTACACATTCAAAAAAACAAAAAGTATATATAAAAATCATAAAAACATGTATAGAGCAATATAAATACATAAATTATACATACAGTAATGTGTAATATTAAAAGTTATAAAAATGATAAAGTACTAAAACTGATCAGAATAAAATAATAAATGATATATATTTACACAGATATAAATCAAATAAATAATTAAAAGTAACTGACAGCGAGTATTATCTAACAGAGAGTGCTACAAAGAGGGTAACTTACGTAGTGCACCGTATGAGAATGAAAATGAGGATTTTGACAAAGACCTTTTTCCAGTTAATGTCTCAAGGCTGAAAAGAGGGAATAAAGAACATATGAATGCAACATTCTTATGACAAAAATGGCGGGAAAAAGCAACACCATAGAGCCAGAGGTGGAGGAGCACAAGAAAAATAAAAGTGTATTAATAAAAGGAGAGTTCATGAGAGTTAGGAGACAGAGGCAGGAAATACACTGACCTAGATGTGATAAATGTAATATTGTGGCATTAAGCTAAAGTTATAATAAATTGAGTGTTTCAGAGAAAGATCTTGGGGTGTTGTCCATAAACCTTGCCATACACTATGTGGACTCAAGTAAAGTGTGAACATGTTTGATAATAAAACACAATGTAATTGAAGGCAATAGGACTCAGCAACAAGAAAGGAATAATAGTGTTGTGAGAGGCATTGAGGGACTAAAATAAACTATTATGATACACACATATAGGGGAATGTTTACTAAACCGTCTTAATGTCACAGCGGTGGTATTATTGCGTGATAAGTGACGTTATCGCATGATAATATAACATTATCGCGCGATAACATGGCGGCGGCATTAAGGCACACTAACGCTGTGAAATCCGTGTCTGAAGGGTGGAGTAAGGCTTCCCAGAGGACGGAGAGAAGGGGTCAATGGGCAGAGAGTGGGCAGGGAGAGGTTCCAGGCACACTAACGCTGTGAAATCCGGGTCTGAACACTAACGCCAGTGAAACCTTTGCGTTAGGCACATTTGCAGGAAAGAGAAACCATTTCAGTCAGCAATGTGCAGCAAAGGCAGGGAAACCCAGACAAGTGATAGTTGTGTTACATGTGCAGGAACCAAAAAGGCAAATAAACATATAAAATGACCAGAACCACATTTAAAATCCCAATAACCAAGCTGGACAATAGTGATATTAATGATAAACATAAAGCAACACTACTGACAAAGCGTAAAAATTAAGGTATCATGTTTGGAAGGGTCTATGCTCTGTCCCCCTCAAAGTGAATGATCCCACATTGAAATAGCGCTGATCACAGTTTCTGTCGTTTAGATTAGGCAGGTTTGTTATGGCGTGCACCTGTGCAGCAACAGCAGAGTGGGCACATAGGAAAGGGCAACTATACTGATGCTGTAAATGGGATCAGGGGGCTGCAGACAGCATATGCTGTGGTCCAGCTGGGGCACAGTGCGGACTAGGCAGATGCCTAGGTGGCACATAGGAATCCCGAAACTGTAAAGCAGCAAGACAGCAACTGATGAGGGTCCAACATGGGCATGAGTGTGTGTCCCACAGTGTCATAGGGGATATTACCCAGCAGGTACCCCAAGGGCACATAACATTGGCAGGCGGTGCTGGGGGAAAGCACACATGTCCATGTAGGCACCCCTACCTGAAATCCACACCATAGGCAGCTGCCTACTAGCACACTGGATGGCCTGGGACTGCACACCACCACCGGCATAATGGCATGGCAGCATGGTGGCGGAGGGGTGCTGGTGGTGGAGGGGGCAGTGGCATCTGCCCACAGCAGACCATGGCCAAGCCCCGTTTAGGTGGGTGTTGTGCACTGCAACAGACAGGGTCTGTCTGACAAACAGTCATGGTATCCCCAGGGAATGATCTGTCCCTGTGGCAACAGTGTGGTGCAGTACACACAGCCAGTGTGTTCAGGAGCAGAAGGTCACAAGTTCAAGTCCCAGCTGTGGCTCCTGCCAACCCTGTCCCCATATTTTACCCAGTACTAAATCACGGTAATAAAGACGGAGCCTTTATTGCAGATAAAATAAACATGCCTGAAACGCCTATATTTTACCCTACAGAGCACAGACACCATAAACATGTGCAATCCCTAGTGCAGAGTTTCCCAACTGCAGTCCTGGATGGCCAAACACCATTCAGGTTTCATGCTGTCCCTAATAAATATGCCTGTGCTGCATTTGTATGTGCCGCCCCCATTGTATGCAAATGTATCTCATGCATATTCATTAGGGACAGCATGAAAACCTGAACAGTGTTTGGCTCACCAGGACCGGAGTTGGGAACCTCTGCCCTAGAGCAGCGGCCAACAGGGGCATAAACACCCACACCCACAGGCTCCACTATCCAAAGCCTCATGGAGAGTCAGGCTGTTGGGCCCTGCGCGGAGCAGCATCTCCCAATACTTGCACCTGCATACCTTAGCAATGCCGTCCTAAACTTGGGAACCAGTTCCACATATATCAAAGCTTGCTCTAATTAATGTCAGCTAACAAATCCTAAGTTAAACACAATTTGTTGATAGAGATTCATCATAGCAACCTTTCTGATATCTGTGGAGTGAGTTTCAGTTATTGATTCTGACAGTGTTTACCACCCCGGGGAGTGACCCTAACAGTATTGCGTACCATAGCAATGCCCGCACTGTGCCCAGGACTGGTGTGGCGGCCAGGGCTGCCACAAACCTCTATATTTGCACAATGCTGGCATAGGTGTGGGAGTGCGTGTCTGTCTATCCAGTGTGTTGTGGCTGCCTACACCTTACTGAGCCCACATTGCTTGCACTGTTTCTAGTGTTAGCCTGCCAATGTGCATAATGAGGAGCAAGGTACTGTGGGTATGGCCCGGACAAGGTGGCATGGGCAGGATGCATTTGTACAGGGTATAGGGCAATGGCTGGGACATTGTAGTGCCTGACCACCACCTGCATGGACAGGGTGGCCACAGCATGTCATGTTGGGAGGTCGCTCTCACCCTGACTGAGCAGTGACCACGGCATGGCTAGGTTCCCCCATAGTGCTATACAGTATTTTTCTCAAGTGATATTTATGGGTTCTCCTTTTTGGGGCCCAATCACTGACATAGCTGTGTGGTGTGTGTGCTGACATCCCAGTTTTGGGTGCACATAGTTCCTCCAGGAACATGCACTATGTACTAGCTAGCAGACTGTCTGCAGTTAGCATCTGTATGGTTGTACCACCTTGCAGGGTGCAGCAGGTGCACACTGACTGCCCTCTGCTGGTGAATGTAAGATTGTAGTGGGGGGCAGCTGAGCTGACTGGGCCCACTACCTATCTGCCAGTGGCCCTGTCCCAAGTGTAGATCTTCAGCAGCTGTCCGTTTGCCACCAAGACTGGGGTTGCTGGTCCCACAGCCTGTCCTCATGTACCTCCACTGCCCCCCTTGCAAAGGGATGAGAGTGCAGGTCTGTTGGGGGCAGATCATGTCCCCCACCCTGACCCAGAGAGGGCGGTTTGCTAAGTACATTGTCGCCACGTGAGCCCTGACACATCCCTGCTCCCAAAATAGGTGACCATAGCAAGCACAGTGGATATGCACTATGTTGTGTGCATCATGGTCCACAAGGACCAGACATAACTGGCAATTACAAATGGACACAGAGACCTCCTAAAGGTGTCTGCAACAAATACCTGTCACACACTGGCACTGATGGAGACCTGCAGCACAGCCCACCTCAACCAACCCAGGTACTGCGGACCTGGTGCTGGCCACTCCACCTCACCCTCAGGGTGAGCACAGAACACACACAGTGGCATGGCCTGTGGTACTCTGTGCCAGTAGCACGCACTCTCATTCCCCCCTACCAAGCTGACATGCTGTAGTGGTACATACCCCATCTGGTGAGCAGATGTAGACTGCTGTTCTGCATGTGAATTGCATTATGGGTACTGTTGGTTCTATCCTATCCTGGTAGCCACAGCAGACAATTTTATGGTGATGTGCACTCTTTCTGTAGCCAGCCATTGGTGTGATAACTCCCATAGTGATGTAGCACAATGGTTAATGCAATGACTTCAGTAGCAGAGGTCATGGGTTTGATTCCTCTCTGTTCCCCTTTTTTTATGGCTGTCCTACACAACCACGTTTCATTCGTGTAACAGTCATATCTGTGCTGCCGCCACATTATACCCTCATCACTGTTGCCATCCATCCTTCTGTCCGTCTATGTGTGTGTGCCAGCTGTGTGGCGTCCTGCCCTAATGTGCAGGCTGCTACCCCATGTCCTGCACTGGCACACTTTTATGCCTTGCGGCTCTTCATGCTTGCCTCTCCTGTGTCTGCTCTGCATGGCACTGCTCTCCTCTGTCCTCCTGTCATTGCACTTATCCTGCCACCTCTACCTCCTCTGGTGGACACATATCCCCATCCTCTGCCACACACTGTCATTTTTGCACTGTACATTACTATCACCCTGTACATCAGTACAGCTGCCCCCGATATGTTTGTCCACTTGCCTGCTGCCACATGGGCTGCACGCAGATTTGGCTGGTCCATGAGCTCCGTCATCTACTTCTTTCCATCACTTGTTCATTGCCTTTCCTTGGTGCTCTGTGCAGTGTTATGGCTGCATCTGTGTTTGAGCCATACATTTCATGCTTGTGACTTTGGGGCACCTTTGTGCCCCTGGGCACCATCTCCTGTCTCACCTTGGCATCCCTGGGGCATCTTTCACGGCACCTTAGGTTTGGCCAGCTTATGGGGCGCCAACCTTTCCTGCCACCCTCTGGGGCACATTATGACCTGCCTTGGATGACGTGGTGCTTTATGATGTGCATTATGGTGCAATAGGTTGCGGCACTGGGGTGAGGCTTTTTTGGCTGGCAGTGCAAATTGTTGGGATGAGTCTGTCTGTTACAAGCAGGAAAAGGGATTGCCTCAGATAGTCTTTTAACTGAGCCCACTGGGGGATCAAACTCATGACCAATGTATCAGCAGTCAATGTATTAACCAGTGTGCTACAGTTCTGTTGCTGTGATTGCAGGTCAGCGCACCTAATTAAGGACAACGCGCGTTAACATGCCACGGCTCCCTCTATCGCGCGATAACGTACTTTATCACGCGATAACCTGAAATGCTACCTTAAGACCGGAACGCCCACTACCTTATATGGCATTCGTCACAGTAAGACTGCAACTAACGCCAGTAACATTAAGACGGTTTAGCAAACATACCCCATAAAAATATATAAAAAACTAATTAAAAGACAAGACAGAATAAAAGGATGTGGGAACAAATAAGTAAATAAATAGATAATACAAATGCAGTGTAATAAAAAAATATATATAATAGTGAAAACCATACTGTATATCATAAAAAGCAAGAAACAAAAATTGTTGAAGATCACAAGGGGACATCCGTTAAAAACAAGAGACACACCAATAAATAATTAAGAAACAAACACTGAATTTTGAAGTAAAACCAATGTGCTACATGTTATGCAGAGTAGACATTGAGGAATAAGAACCTCGATCAATAGATAAATATAATCACAACGTATTAAAACCATATGGGACATAAAAAATAAATAAAGCCGACAGCATGCTATGATAAAAACAGACAAACATGCATGAGAAAAATGAAAAACACTAAAAGAAAATTTATATTGTGATAAAATAATACAAGCAAATTGTCCAATACAGGGGGGGGGGAGGTAAATAACAACAATAAGAATAATGCTCAAGCGAAATAGTGACAAATATTTTAAATAAAATATTGCATGCCCCGATCTCCGCGGCAAAGTGCAGGACGTGCATGGCTGAAGTAGGTGTTTTAATGAGTAAGCATGTCCAAAGAAAACCTCAAGGATAAGCCTATTATATGTGTGACAGTAAAATACAGCATTTAATAAGTTAAAAGACATCCGATCCATAATTACTAAGCCGGACGACATAATGCAGTCAACAGTAGAAAAACCTATATAGAGAAGGAGAAACCGTAACTAAGCGACTTACTTGTGCGGTGTGAAAAGAAGACTAAGAATATCCAGCTAAATGATATTTAAAATACAATAAAGTAATATGAAGTAACAGTCCCCCCTTTCTAGTCTTGAAGGACTAGAAAGGGGGGACTGTTACTTCTGGAGAGAAATCTGCAACTGTGAGTATATACTTCTGGTAATTTTCTAAAGAATTCTTTGTATTAAAGCTACTTAATCTGTGAACCCACTGTTTTTTGTTGGATCAGTTGGGGCCTAGTAGCAGCAATTAAAGTTTGAATTTAAAACAGAGGAGAGCTTTCTGGTTTCACTTCATACCCAGCAGAGAGCTTGTAGTTTAAATTTAATAGTCACTCAGGGCCAAGTAACAGCAAAGTACTTTTAGTTTAAATTTAACACACAGAAGAGAGCTTTCTGGTTAAATTTAGTACCCAGCAGAGAGCTTGTAGTTTAAATTTCATAAGACGTTAGAGCCTAGCAGCAGCTAAGAGCTATAATTTAAATCAAATCAGAATTTAGCTTACCTTAGCAGCACAAGACAGGGTACTGTGTAGCAGCCCTCTTTTAATAAGTGTTATTTCCCTCCCTCCCTCCCCACACCCACCCTCCCCTGGGATATTCATAGCTTTATAGGTACAGTCAAACCTCGGTTTTCATGATTAATCCGTTCAAAAGAGTCTGACTAAAACCGAAACGTATGAACACTGAAGCAATATTTACCATAAGAAATAATGTAAATCCAATTAATCCGTTCCAGACACCCAAAAATATTCACAAAAAATACATTTTATAGAGAATAACTACATTTTTACATACAGAAAACAATGAGAAATAAATATAAATGACTAATGAAATGGATAAATGAACATTTAACATCACTGAAAGCAAGCTAAGTACAGTACTGTACAGTACAGTATGTTAACATCTGGCCTTAGCCACCCCTGACAAGCTGCTGTGCCCAGCTCTCTTCGGAATCACATTGGATTCAGCCCATTAAAATACCTTTACATTATCTGCTCAATGCTTCAGAATGGCAGAAAATCTTAATGATATAGCTTCAGACGTACCCTGCAAGAGAAAGAACTGCCTCCCACATTCATGCAACATCTCCTGCTTACGTTGACAGCTTTTCTTCCCTGCTACCTCCGAACCTGAGGGAGCGCTCCAGAGAACGGGCAGGCGGTGGACGAGATCGGGGCCTTCCTCTCTGCGCAATCCTTGCCTCTCTAACTCTGACCAGGCTCGAGAATGTGTTTCATTTACGTGCTCAGCTGGCTTTCGCTTCTCATCACGCTGGCGATCAGTGAGTCCGGGGGGCAGTGCTGCCGGGACCGGGTGGGCGTTCTGGCAGTGTATAGAGACCGGTGTGCAGCGCGAGGGTGTATGTATTTACAGTACTGTACTTTACGAAAACCGAGGCGATGTACGAGAACCGGGACAAAATCTCAGTCAAAAAAAGATGTTGAAAACCGAAGCGATGTATGAAAACCGGGACAAAATCTCAGTCAAAAAAGACGTTGAAAACCGAAGCGTATGAAAACCGGGGCAAATGAAAACCGAGGTTTGACTGTACTTACACATCTTAAAAGACAGGAGGTGCCTTCAGGTGAAGCTCATTACCCAAATCAGTCATACACTAAGGACCTGAGATTAATTAAGCTTCAGGTGAACAAGGTATATTAAACGTATTAGGTACAGTTTTATTGGTATAAATACCCATAGCAACCCCTAGTAAGTAAGAACTTAAAGATCTAGACACAAACTTAAAACTAAGATGCAGACAGCAGTCCAGCAGCGGGATGGGGGCTTTCCAGTCTTTTGTATTGAGTGTCACATGTATGATTTTCTCCCAGTTGGTGAGAGGTCTTACGTGTGCACTAGGTGCAAGGAGCTCTTTTCTCTCAGGGAACAAGTCCATTCTCTAGAGGCTAAAGTAGCAGACTTGGAAAACATAAGACAGACAGAGAGGTACATAGACGAGACCTACAGGGATATAGTCCTGAAGTCCCACCTCCAGTCTGGCAGCACCCCTATTGCCATGGAGGAGAGAGGTCACGTGACAGGAGAGCATCACCCTGGTGTGGCAGGAAGTGATCCTGTAACTAGGACCTGTCCTCCAGGTGATGGAAAACCCTCTCGCACCGAGGAAGTTTCTCCAGGGCCATGTGCCCATGAGGGAAGGGTTAGGACAGCCGTTATAGTTGGTGATTCGATCATTAGGCATGTAGATAGCTGGGTGGCTGGTGGACGTGAGGATCGCCTGGTAGCATGCCTGCCTGGTGCGAAGGTAGCGGACCTCACGCGCCACCTAGATAAGGTCTTAGATAGTGCTGGGGAGGAGTCTGCTGTCTTGGTACATGTCGGTACCAATGACATAGGAAAATGTGGTAGGGAGGTTCTGGAGGCAAAATTTAGGCTTTTAGGTAGGAAGTTGAAATTCAGAACTTCCAGGGTAGCATTCTCCGAAATGCTTCCTGTTCCACGCGCAGGACCCAAAAGGCAGGCAGAGCTCCGGAGTCTCAATGCATGGATGAGACAATGGTGCAGAGATGAGGGTTTTGGATTTGTTAGGAACTGGGGAACATTCTGGGGAAAGGAGGGGCTCTTCCGAAGGGATGGGCTTCACCTTAACCGGGATGGAACCAGGCTGCTGGCATTAACCTTTAAAAAGGAGATAGAGCAGCTTTTAAACTAGATATTAGGGGAAAGCCGACAGTCGCCCAAGAGCGGATGGTTCGGAAGAATGTATCCTTGAAGGATACTACCAAAAGCAGAGAGGTTCCACAAAAGAGTAAAGTAGCCCAAATGCCCTCAAGTATGGAGCAGACAGAGCTTAAAGATCCCAATTTACCCATGTCTATCAATAGCCAAATTAACATGAATAAAATACATTCTCTAAAATGCTTGTATGCAAATGCTAGAAGTCTAAAGAATAAGATGGGAGAGTTAGAATATATAGCACTAAATGAAAGGTTAGATATGATTGGAATATCAGAGACATGGTGGAAGGAGGACAACCAGTGGGACACTGTGATACCTGGGTACAAACTATATCGTAATGATAGAGCTGATCAAATTGGTGGAGGGGTTGCACTCTATGTTAGAGAGGGCATTGACTCAGAAAGGATTAAAATTTTTGCAAGAAACAAAATCTGCTGTAGAATCTATATGGATTGAAATTCCATATAAAAGGGGGAAGGCAATGGCAGTGGGGGTGTACTATCGAGCACCTGGCCAGAATGACCAAATGGATGATGAAATGCTCAAAGAAATCAAGGAAGCTAACAAAAGTTACAGCGCAGTAATAATAATGGGTGATTTCAATTACCCCGGTATCGACTGGGTCAGTGTCACGTCAGGCCATGCTAGGGAGATAAAGTTCCTAGATGAAATAAATGACTGCTTCTTGGAGCAGATTGTTCATGAACCGACCAGAGGGGAAGCCATATTAGACCTAGTCCTTAGTGGAACACCAGATCTAGTGCAAGAGATAAGGGTGTTGGGGCCACTTGGCAATAGTGATCATAGCATGATCGCCTTTGATTTAATTAGTGGAGGAGGGATAGTAAGGAAATCCACAGTACTACCTTTTAACTTTCGAAAGGGAGACTATGATAAAATGAGGAAAACAGTTAAGAAAAAACTAAAAGGAGCAGTTGCGAAGGTTAAAGACGTACATCAAGCTTGGGTGTTGTTGAAAAATACTATCTTGGAAGCCCAGACCAGCTGTATTCCACGCTTTAAGAAAAGTGGAAGGAAGTCCAAAAAACTGCCAGCATGGTTTAAAGGTGAGGTCAGAGAGACTGTTGTTGCCAAAAAAGCATCTTTCAGGAAATGGAAAAAAGAGCCAAATGACGAAACCTGGAAACAGCACAAGCACTGGCAAGTCAAATGCAAGGCATTGATAAGGCAGGCAAAGAGAGAATTTGAGAAAAAGCTTGCTGCGGAAGCAAAAACGCGAAATAAAGACCTTTTCAAGTACATTCGTAGCAAAAACCCTGTGACAGAGTCAGTTGGTCCATTAGATGATAAAGGGGTTAAAGGAGCACTAAGAGGCGACAAGGCGATAGCGGAGAGACTGAATGAATTCTTTGCTTCGGTCTTTACTGAGGAAGATGTAGGGATGTTACCCATGACTGAAGTGGTATTTAAAGGTGCGGAAGAATTGAAGGAAATATCGATACATCGGGAAGATGTCTTACAACTATTAGATAAACTGAAGAGTAGCAAATCACCTGGGCCGGATGGTATACATCCAAGGGTGTTGAAAGAACTGAAATATGAGATTGCAGAACTGCTATCAGTAATCTGTGAACTATCATTAAAATCATCTCTAATACCTGAAGATTGGAGGATCGCCAATGTAACACCAATTTTTAAAAAGGGTTCCAGGGGTGATCCGGGAAACTACAGACCGGTGAGCCTGACGTCAGTACCGGGAAAAATGGTAGAAACCATCATAAAGAATAAAATTACTCAGCATGTAGATAGTCACAACCTAATGGGAGACAGCCAACATGGCTTTAGACAAGGAAGATCTTGTCTTACTAATCTGTTATGTTTTTTTGAAGGAGTGAATAAACAGGTGGACAAAGGTGAGTCAATTGATATTGTGTATCTGGACTTTCAGAAAGCCTTTGACAAGGTCCCTCATCAGAGACTTTTGGCAAAACTAAAGAGTCATGGGATAGGAGGCAGTGTACTATTGTGGATCAGGAACTGGTTAAAAGATAGAAAGCAGAGGGTAGGGCTAAATGGCCAATTTTCCCACTGGAGAAAGGTGAATAGTGGTGTACCCCAGGGATCTGTGCTGGGTCCGCTGCTTTTTGACATATTCATAAATGACCTGGAAAGTGGAATAACGAGTGAGGTTATCAAATTTGCAGATGACACAAAACTATTTAAAGTTGTTAAAACCCAAGAGGATTGTGAAAAATTGCAAGAGGATCTTGATAAATTGGAAGACTGGGCATCAAAATGGCAGATGAAATTTAATGTGGACAAGTGCAAGGTTATGCACCTAGGGAAGAACAACCCAAACTATGGTTACACAATGCAAGGTTCCACATTAGGAACCACCACCCAGGAAAAAGATTTAGGCGTCATTGTGGATACCATGTTAAAACCCTCGGCCCAGTGTGCAGCGGCGGCCAAGAGAGCAAATAGAATGCTAGGTATGATAAGGAAAGGAATGGAAAATAAAACAAAAGATATTATAATGCCTCTATATCGTTCCATGGTGAGACCGCACCTTGAATATTGTGTGCAATTCTGGTCGCCGTATCTTAAAAAGGATATAGCGATTTTAGAAAAGGTACAGAGAAGAGCCACCAAAATGGTAAAGGGGATGGAAAGATACTCCTATGAAGAAAGGCTAAAAAGGTTAGGGCTCTTTAACCTGGAAAAGAGACGGCTGAGGGGAGATATGATAGAAGTCTATAAATTAATGAACGGAGTGGAACGGGTAAACGTAGATCGATTATTTACCTTATCAGAATATAGAAAGACTAGGGGACATGCAATGAAGCTACAGGGTAAACTATTTAATACTAATAAAAGAAAATATTTTTTCACTCAACGTGTAATCAAACTCTGGAATTTGTTACCGGAGGATGTAGTAAAGGCTGTTAGTGTAGCTTGGTTTAAAAAAGGTTTGGACAAGTTCCTGGAGGAAAGGTTCATAAACCATTATTAAGAAGTGACCGAAGATATCAATGCTTGACCCAGTACAAGCATTGTGGAACTTGTGTCTCTTGGGGAAACTGCTAGGTACATGTGACCTAGATTGGCCACTGTTGGAAACAGAATACTGGGCTTGATGGACCTTGGTCTGACCCAGTATGGCATATCTTATGTTCTTATGTTATGTTCTTATGAATCAATTATATTGTCCAAAAGAAAGGGGTGAATGACAATGACAATGAAAAAAGTATTTGTGGCAGACAGTAACGAGTAATCATGGCTAAGATGTTTTTCAATTTTTAAATGTTGTATTTTAGGCTTATCTTTTGAGGTTTCTTTGAATATGTTTACTTAATTCAATACCCACTTCAGCCCGACACTTTGGCGTGGAAATCGGGGTGCACAATATAAAATTCTTACATGTAATTTTATTAAAAATACTTGTTACTGTCTGCCACAAATAATTTTTTCATAGTCATTCACCCCTTTCTTTTGGCAATATAGTTGATTCATATTACTTTATTGTATTTTAAATATCATTTAGCTGGATATTTTTAGTCTTTTTTTCGCACAGCACAAGTAAGCTGCTTAGTTACGGTCTTGTCTTTTAATTAGTTTTTTATATATTTTTATATGTGTGTATCATAATAGTTTATTTTAGTCCTTCAATGCCTCTCACAACACTATTATTCCTTTCTTGTTGCTGAGTCATATTGCTTTGAATTACATTGTGTTTTATTATCAAACATGTTTAAACTTTTCTTGAGTCGACATAGTGTATAGCAAGGTTTATGGACAACACCCCAAGATCTTTCTCTGAAACACTCAATTTATTATAACTTTAGCTTAATGCCATAATATTGCATTTGTCACATCTAGGTCAATGTATTTCCTTCCTCTGTCTCCTAATTCTCATGAACTTCCCTTTTATTAATACACTTTTATTTTTCTTGTGCTCCTCCACTTCTGGCTCTATGGTGTTGCTTTTTCCCACCATTTTTGTCATAAGAATGTTGCATTCATATGTTCTTTATTCCCTCTTTTCAGCCTTGAGACATTAACTGGAAAAAGGTCTTTGTCAAGACCCTCATTTTCATTCCCATACGGTGCACTACGTAAGTACCCTCTCTGTAGCACTCTCTGTTAGATAATATTTATTTATTTATTTAGCTGCATTTATATCCCGCTTTTCACCGGGTCAAAGTGATTGGGGGATACATTTAACATGAGGGGATATGAGACACATACACTAATACTTACAGGGAACATGGGCAGTGGAGGGTTAAGTGGCTTGCCAAGACCACAAGGAGCACCTGTGGGACTAGAAACCCCAGTCCTTCCGGCCCAAGGTTGCTGTCCTCTAGTGGGATTTGAACCACCGACCTTCCAGCCTGTAGTACCTTGCCCCAACCACTAGGCCACTCCTCCTGACTTGCTGTCAGTTACTTTTAATTATTTCTTTGATTTATATCTGTGTAAATATATATAATTTATTATTTTTTTCTGATCAGTTTTAATTCTTTATCATTTTTATAACTTTTAATATTACATATTACTGCATGCATAATTTATGTATTTATATTGCTCTATACATGTTTTTATGATTTTTATATATACTTTTTTCTGTTTTTTTGAATGTGTAATATCAGTGTTATTTATTATTATTGTTGTTTTTAGATGCGTACCCCCTGATGAAGGTTTGACACCGAAACGCGTAG
This sequence comes from Ichthyophis bannanicus, assembly GCA_033557465.1. Lineage (NCBI taxonomy): Eukaryota > Metazoa > Chordata > Amphibia > Gymnophiona > Ichthyophiidae > Ichthyophis > Ichthyophis bannanicus. The sequence goes on along the minus strand of CM066032.1, from coordinate 1,759,704,318 downwards.
GGGATTTTTACCAATAAAGTTAGCACCTGTGACCTTCATTGGCCTTTGCCTGTTGTGTTCTCCTATCTCCTGGGAGAAGACGCAAAGCTGAGACACCGTGGTAACCAAAGTCTGTTCAGTCCGAGTGACAACCCTCCACATATCCACCAAGGATACCTCTGATTCAGAGACAGTCTTGGTGTCAAATGAAGGAGGAGACCAAAAGACAGGCTTCAGCATTTCACCTTGTTGCAAAGGGGTACTCTGCTGAGAAAGTTCCTCCATGGCCATTGAGGTGGATGAGATCCGTGCAAATGGGGGAGGCGGTGGGGTGCGGTCTGGAAAACTCAGTGTTGCACCCGGGCATCACAAAGTAAGAAAATCCAAGTCTGCAGGAAAATTTTCCCCCACATTTACCTTCACACTCTGATCCATTGGCCCTATGACAGGCTCAGCAGGTAGCAGATTCTTCTTTCATTTACCCATAAGAAACAAGCTTCAGTCACCGGCACAGTAGCTGCGCCTCCTGCGGTCCTCCAAGGGCTCCCAAGGGGCAGGTAAGCCCCTTGTATCATGCCCCTTGAATCGTGCCCTCTGCAAAGCGCCTACAGCTGTGCCTAGGACTGAAGAAAATATATAGCACAAGCTCCCGATGAGTTCGGTGCCTCCCGGAGCTCAGCCTGCATCCTCCAACTGCTCCTGGTGTCTGGTATGCTCCCACAATTCTATTGTGATTTAACAATTCTGAAGAATTTTTGGTCATCTGCAAATTTTATCACCTCAATTGGTGTTTCCATTTCCAGGTCATTTATAAATATGTTAAAAAAGTGATGAACCCAGCACAGATCCTTGGGGTACTCCACTAATGTTTCTCCATTGAGAAAACTGACCATTTAGTTCTACTCTGTTTTTTATCTTTTACCCAGTTCCCAATCCACAAAAGGATACTGCTTCCTATCCAATAACTTTTTAATTTCTTCAAGACTCTCTCAAGGGGGACTTTATTAGAGACTTTCTGAAAAGCCAGATACACTGTATCAACTGTCTCACCTTTATCTACCTGTTTATTCACACCTTTAAAATATGTAACAGATTGGTGAGGCAAGACTTCCCTTGGCTAAATCCATGATGGCTTTGTTCCATTGAACTATGACTATATGTTCAGTATTTTTTTCTTTATAATGATTTCTACGATTTTGTTTGCCACTGATATCAGGCTCACCAGTCTGTAGTTTCTCAGATCAAACCTGGAGCTCTCTTTAAAAATTGGTGTTACTTTGTCCACTCTAATCTTTAGGTACTATAGACATTTTATTGATAGTTTACAAATTACAAATAGTCAGTCTGCATTTCATTTTTGAGTTCTTTCAGCACCCTAGGATGTATACCATCTGGTGCAGGTAATTTGTTGGTTTATCTAAAAGCCCAATTATATCTTCCAGGTTCACCGAGAGCTGTTTCAATTCCTCTGATTCATTACCTTTAAATATCATTTCTGGATGGGCATCTCCCCTACATCTTCTTTAGAAACGACAAAACAAATAATTAATTTATACTATAGCCTTATCCTCCCTTAATGCCCCTTTTACTTAACTCTATCATCAACGGTCCAACCAACTCCATCACAGGCTTTTTGCTTTGAATGTAACTGAGAAAGTTTATATTATGAGTTATTGCTTCTATGGCAAGTTTCTTTTCAAATTCTCTCTTTGCCAGCCTTATCAATATTTTAAATCAAACTTGCCAGTGCTTATGCTGTTTCTTGTTTTCTTCATTTAGTTCCTTTTTCAATTTAATGGTTAGAGGCACTGGCTTGGAAACCAAGAGACCAGGGTTCAATTCCCACTAGTACTCCTTGTGGCCTTGGGCAAGTCACTTAACCCTCCATTGCCTCAGAAGAATCTAAGTTATCAATGTCCTCGTTTAAAGTACATTACCAAGTTTAAGTTACAATGTAAACTGTTTTGACTAAAAAATGATAAAGCGGTATAAATAAACAAATAAATAAAATAAATAAACAATTTTTTGAAAGACGTTATTTGGATATAACAGCCTCTCTCATCTCACCTTCTCATCTTTAAACCATGCTAGCAGTCATTTGTCCTTTCTTGCACCTTTTTTAAAGCGTGGAATATATCTGGTCTATACTGTTATTTTTAAACAATGTCCAGGTCTGTTATAAGCTCTTAACCTTTGCAACAGCTGTCTTTTAATTCTGCTCCAGTTAAGGCCTTGAGCTTTGCTCCCCCTGTCCATCAGGATCCTTTGCTTTCTTTGGTGCAGTGTTCTGCTGTATTTTACATAAGAACATAAGAAATGCCATACTGGGTCAGACCAAGGTCCATCAAGCCCTGTATCCTGTTTCCAACAGTGGCCAATCCAGGTCACAAGTACCTGGCAGTTTCCCGAAAGCAGTGGACTTCCCACGTCCTCTTTAATAATGGTTTATGGACCTTTCCTCCAGGAAACTTGTCTAAACCTTTTTAAAGTAACAGGCACCTATTTAGAAATTCTTCTGTAGGCTCTCTGGAACAACCCTCATCCCAAGTAAGGGGGACTGCACTACAGCTACAAAGTGAAAGGAAAGATAGAGATCGGTTGGCATCAATAATATTACAGCAGGAAGCAATTTAGGCAGAACAGATGGACATTAAAGGCCTGATTTTCAAAAGACGTTTACATGGTTTACAGTCGTTGAACATCCCTTATTAAGTCCCCTACACGCCCCGATGCTATCCGGGTAGCATTGGGATGTGTTGGGGACATTCCAGGGCAGAACAGAGGGGGAGACTGTCGCTAACGTTGACCTGTTACGTTTTGGGTTACCAATCATGGATGCTCGGTTAGCAACCTGCATCTAAAAGATAGGCGAGGAAAACCCTCACCTATCTTTAAGGTGCAGGAGCTAACGGGGCAGTATCCAATATCACTGCTGCACGGTTAGCCTTGGTGGCTTCCTGTATCTGCGGCGATCACCAGATATTCAATGCCATCTCCATGGCATTGAATATATGGGTTAGAGGTTGGTGGGGAGGGCTACGTGCCGATGAGGCACATAGCCCTTCCAAGATACTGCAGACTCAATATTGTGCCCTAAGGTCCTTAGTTTTGGTCATATTGTATTTTCTCTGTTATTTTTACATTTCAGCACTCATCATAGTTAAACAGGCCACTGTCTTGTGCAGCATGACAGGTCCCTAACCAAGTGCTTTGAGATTTATAAATACATGGGGGGAGTCCTCGTTCAAATGCTAACCTTAAGGAACTTCTGGGTGAATTTTGTAGTCCCTGTGTAGCACTTGGGTTCCAGAGGTCATGTCTTAAAAAATGTCTTGCATGGCACTACAGAAACCGGACCAGTACCTTCATCAGCTGAGACATTCACGTCTCCTTCACTGCTTCTCTGCAGGGCTGACGGGGCTGTTGTGCTGGAGTTGTCGTCGGCATGAACGGAATGCGTTGTGTTCTGTGTCTGGTCAGTTATGATGGCAGATTCAATCCTTGCCCAGTAGACAAAATATGACTGGACTACTGATAAACTGCAGAGGAAGACAAAGCACAGTTATGTCACAAAGGGGCAAAGCTAGGAGTTATTGCTACCAATACAATTCAAAGTCAATTTGACAAGTTGCAGAAGTGCACATTTCCAGCATAACACAAGTTGAAAAGTACAGACAATTTCCCCTTTTCCTCTGTTCACAGATTCAGGCATGTCGGAGTGGGGGACTTGGCAGAAACAGCCGTGGTAAAGTGCGTCTCAGTGAGGTAACAGGGGGTGTGATGTGGGTGTCTGGGTGGTTAAGCATAGTGTGCATAGTGACTGATGGTGTATGTGAGGTGCATATATATCGTTGAATCAGTGATATGATGAGCATATCTGTTTCCACAGTAAGAGTTTAGAGGTGAGAATGGGATGTCAGGAGGGAAGTGTGTGTATGCATGCATTTATTAGCAGTGTGTGTTGGGGATGTGCTGTGTGTGAGGACAAGATGTGCTAGGGACGAGTGGCCTAGTAGTTTGGGCAAGTTGCCTTGGGCCAGAGGGCTGGGGGTTTGAATCCTGCTGGAGTACAACAACCTTGAGCTATAGAGAATGGGGATTCTAGTCACACAGATGCTCCTTGAGACCATTGCCTCAGGTACCAAAAAAAAAAATGTAGATTGAATGTACACTGTTTTGACCCGGTGGAAAGTGATACATAAGCATTGCTAGATGAATGTTCTAGAGGCAGTGTGTGTGATCATGAAACACACATGCACTGTCATGGAGTATCATTGTTGATAGTATGTGCTAGAGGCTGTGTGCATTCACGTGTCGGGGGCTGTGTGCATTCACGTGTCAGGGGGCTGTGTGCATTCATGTGTCAGGGGCTGTGTGCATTCACGTGTCAGGGGGCTGTGTGTGCATTCACGTGTCAGGAGCTGTGTGTGCATTCACGTGTCGGGGGGCTGTGTGCATTCACGTGTCAGGGGCTGTGTGCATTCACGTGTCGGGGGCTGTGTGTGCATGCATGCTTGAGTCAGAGAGCTGTATGTGTACATGCGTGCCTGTGTGCCTCTGTGTTGGGGCCTGTGTGCATATCTTGAGTGCTCTGCATGTAGACATATGTGCGTTGTGTGTATGTGCACATTTGGGGGCTATCGGGGCGGCTCAAGGCAATCTACTGCCTGAGGCGAAGAATGAAATGGTGCCCCCCCCCCACCTTAGAGGGGGTGGGCGGGGCTTTTTCAGAAATCCACTCAGAGACAGAACCAAACCAAAAAGCCTATTAGATTATATGGAGGAAATGCAAGATGTTTGCACACAGGGCCGTATCGAACTGCAATCGCACCCTGTGCAACTTGCAAATTGGGCGCACACCCCCCTCCCCCCATAAGTCCGTCCAGCACTGCCTGCTCTTTCACTGCTGCTGCTGCCCTCTGTTTTTTTCACGGCGGCGCTGGCAGCAGGGTAAGAGCAGGCAGCACTGGACAGAGGTATGGGGAGGAGGAGGGGGGCATGCGCCCGATCTGAAAGGCGCTGGCACTTTAATCAGATCTGTCCCTCCCTGCTCTGACATCACGTCGAAGGAGGGAGGGACCAGACCTGCTTAAAGTGCTGCGAAAAGGCTTGAGCGGCGTATTTCGGCTGCCTGCTGTTGTCCTGCCAGCGGCCTGTTTCCCATCTGTGCCAGAGGGCTCAGCTTTAACAGAGCCGGCGTGAAGGGAAAATGCTCTCAGGGCTCTGGCGGGGGGCTGCGGGGAACTTCATTCTGCGCTGCTGCAGCCGGGGTTTTGTTTTGTTTTTTATTTTGAAGGCTGAGTGAGGCTGTCTTTTTGGGGGCAATTTTTGCCGCCCCCAAAAGGTTGCTGCCTGAGGCTACCACCTCACTCGGCCTCATTATAGAGTCGCCCCCTGGGGGCAATGCACCTTCTCCTGCCCTCCTACCCCAATCCATGACCATCCCACCCTCTTGCACTATTTTCCCTCCCTACCTTCATTCTCCTCTCTCTTGCACTCTCCCTTCACTCTTTTCCCTGCTACCCAACCTTACACTCCCTATGCTTTGCTGGCACTAGCGTTTCACCCTCTCCTTCCCTTCTCCCTTAATGTACTCACTATCTCTTCTCCTTCCTCCTCTAAATTTGCTTCTTCCCTTATGTTATGTCTGTCATGTCTCTATTTCTCTGTAGTTCTGCCCCCTCCCTTAGATGCTGTCCATTTCTTTTCACCTAACCTCACCCATTCCCTTATGTCCTCCCCTTTCTTTTCTCTTCATCCCGTCCCTCCCTTAGATTCTGCCCCCTTATTCACCCTTCCCTGGACCGTGCTGCAGCTCTCTTCCTGCCAGCAGGAGCTGGGGACTCCCACAGGCTCTCTTCAATGCTGCTCTTTTCCTCTTGCCAGGAGTATGCGAAGACTCCCAACAGCTCTTCAATGCCACCACTTCTGACCTTTTGCCAGTGGGACCCCGGGACTCCTTCTGGCTCTCTTCAATGATACTCCTCTCTTCTTGCTGGTGGGATCTAGGGACTCCTGCTAGTTCTTTGCACCCCTGTTTCGTGTAAGCTGCACACATCGGTTTGTGCATGTGGAAACAGATGTGTATGGGCGGACGGACAAACAGAAAGATAGACAGGTGGATGGGCCCTCCCCAAAAGGCACTATCACTTAAGCAAAATGCACCTAAACAACAAGCATATTTCACAGTCGTTTTCACTGTTTCTCTTCGCTTCTACTGAACTCACATAGAATGTTATATGCTGTGGGCAGGGTCCATAACTGAGCATGAGGGGCTAGCACTGTGACATCTGCAAATTAAAAGCCGCAGTTGGGCAAAGTACATTCAGGGTTCATATCTGACCTATGGGAGGATTTCTTCCAGCCTGGAGTGGTGTGATAAGTCCTGGGGCATGGAGGTTAGAATATTCCACATGGAGTTTACTGTATATCTGTGGCCCAGAAGTGATGACGCAAGCTGGATAGAAGCTTAAACTCTGTGGAATCTGCCTCATTCCTCAGATAAATTTATAGGGTGCCCACTCCTCAACCGGCGATCTGAGGGGGGCCCTGCTAGAACTTTCATTTTCCTGTGATCTAAGAAGGGTCATTAATTTGTCCTTTGAGCTCAATAGTTTTTCAGTCCCTGTTGGACGTTCAGACAGCCCAGAATGTTGTGTGGGCGGGGGGCCCCTGGCTGAGTGGAAGGGCTGGTACTGTGATAGCAGCAGAGTATAAGTGACCTTGAGGAGCAGCGGGAGTTGCAGGTATCGGTATATACACTACTTTATGCAAAAAAATAATCATTTTATATACATTTTAATAATATGAATAGTCTCGTTTTTCTTTACTATTTCCCTAGTAGTTTATTCTATGAAAATTGGTGCAAATCTATTCAAACAGAGCACAGCAACATAGTAAATACTGGCACGCAGAAAACCAAACAAAATCAATATGTGCTTTCATTCACTACAGTATGAAATATGCCAAAAAAGGCAAGCATGGAACAACTGTAGAAACTTCAAGGAAGGCCTCTCTTCCCACTTTGGAACCATATAAAATAACTCGCCGCTGAAATGACTTCTCCCAAGTTGACATTCTAAAGATTTTAGAGTGTCTAGGTAAATGTGGAAAATTTTAGCTGCAGCTTATTTTATTGGTGAGAGGTGGCCAACCTTAGTAAATAATATCTCATAGGAGGTTCTTTGGATGGTCCTAGAAAGTTCAAACCCATGAACATCATAATCTACAATGGTCACACTCATAGAAGAGAAGAGGACATTTCGGCCTGTGGCCCTTGTCCTTACAAGAACTTGATGTCTCCAACAGGCTGATCCGGTGCCTTCCAAACGAAGGACAGGTTTCTCTTCAATGACTTATCTGAATGGGTGACAGCATCCCCTTCTTCGAAGCAGGTGAGCAGTTTGGAACCCGGTGGGATGAAAACGAAAGTGCCTGCAAGTTCATCACTCGATACCCTGCGAGCTTGGAGCAGAAACCCCATGAAATCTCGTGTGCTTCTCACTGTCACTGTGAAAAGAAACCAAGTTACACATTTTCTAACTTACCCCTTAATTTTCTAAGCATTTTACAGTTTGCAACCTCTGGCTGGCTATCAAAAATTCTGGGAGGATTTTGGTCCTTCTCTTTTAGTTCTGTCTTTGTTTTATTACCTTAAGAAACAACAGTTCTGCTTGAAAAGTCAGAAGGAAGGGTTAATAACCATTAAATGTGATTAATATGGCAATTTAGAATAAAAATAATCAGTCTTTCTGAATTAGAAGGGGATGCATTGGGTAGGGGCAAGACAGGCATCTATATCAAACTCTGGAATTCATTTCCGGAGGAAGTAGTAAAAGCTGTTAGTGTAGCTGGGTTTATTTATTTATTTACATTCTCTTATATACTGCGCTATTCTGCATCAGTGCGGTTTACATTGAACAAACTGAAATTACATTGAACAGGTCATTATAACTTGGAGATAACTATTTTACAGGGAACATGGGCTATGGAGGGTTAAGTGGCTTGCCCAAGACCACAAGGAGCACCTGTGGGACTAGAAACCCCAGTCCTTACGGCCCAAGGTTGCTGTCCTCTAGTGGGATTTGAACCCCCGACCTTCCGGCCTGAAGTACCTTGCCCCAACCACTAGGCTACTCCTCCACTTCTAAAAGAGGTTGGGAAATGTTTCTGGAGGAAAAGTCCATAAACCATTATTAAAGTAGACTGGGAAATCCACTGCTTACCCCTGAGATAGGCAGTATGAAATCTGTTTACCTTTTGGGAACCTGTCAGGTACATATAACCTGGATTGGGCATGGTTGAAAACAGGATATTGGACTTGATGGACCTTTGGTCTGACCCAGTATGGCATCTCTTATGTTCTTATTTATTTTATTTATTTATTTATTTATTTAATGTCTCTTCTATACCGTGCTCTTTAAAAATCAGTGCGGTTTACAGGTAACAGATTTGTGCAGTGCAGGCAGGCAGGCAGGCCTACACTGGACTTACAATAAACAGGGGATTATATACAGGGTTAACAGGGTAACTATGTACAAGGTAACTTGCTGTCATATGTTATGAGGACAGCTCGACACTATTTACACATTGGCTCAGCTATATACATGGTGACAAGGCAGGGGAGTATACCTCTACCCGTCAAGGGGATCGGGGTCTAGCGGGTTGGGCTGCAGACTCGTGGAGTGGCTGCGTCGGGGGTGTCAACCTGGGTCCAGAGTGTGACTGACTGTGGGTTATCCTCAGGTTCGGTGTAGTGCTGGAGGAATAGATAGTGCTTCAATGCCTTCCTAAACTGGGCGAGGTCATTGATAGCCCGGATGGCAGGTGGCAGGGCGTTCCAGCATGTTGGTGCATATAGGGCGAAAGCTCTGTTTCTAGTTGCCTGTGAGCATTTTGTGATCGCCCTCGGGAGTTTCAGGGTATTGACGGCGGCGGATCTCCTTACTCTGTTGAGGGGGTGGTCTGTATGAGATCTGTAAGGGAGGTGGAGGAGCACTTGTTGATAGCTTTGTAGGTCATCATTAGAGTCTTAAAGGAGATCCTGCAGTGGACCGGGAGCCAATGCAGGTGCTTCATAATTGGGGTTATATGTTCCCTCCTGGAGGTCCGTGCAGGATTCTGGCGGCCACATTCATTGCCAGTTGCAGAGGATTCAGCGTGTTTTTTGGGAGACCGTGTAGTATGGCATTCGCATAGTCGAAATGTGGAATTACTAGTGCTTGGTAGATTGTCCGAAAGTCTTCTGGCTCAAGCAGCTGTCGCAGGTGACGAAGTGTCCAAATTCTTATAGATCACCTTGACCATGTACCTGCATTACAGTGTCAGTAGGTAGAGCAATAGTATGAAGGCAAATAGCAGTACAGGAAAAGAGAGTGACTTAGTAGTAAAGCTATAGAAGGTAGTGGTGTCTTGAAAGTTCACTTTAAGGAAGGGGGGTATCAGTGGAGTGCCTTAGGGACAGTCCTGGGTCCAGTTTTGTTGACTTTTTTAAAGTGCTACTACAGAGGGGTTAGTAGAAAGGTTTGTCTGGAACTCTCCTATTCTACAGAAGATATTGTTTCCTTCTATGAAAATTATTTCAAGAGGTTTTTCTTCCAGTTCTTGGGAAATTGACTTCTACCTGTCCATGACCTCAGGATACGAGGAAGGCCTATAGGAATAGAAACCTCTGCATTGCTTTCCCCTACCTTGCGCCTTTGGAAGCAGCTTGAAATTGTAACTCCTGAGTCTGAAGCTGCTTCCACTGCAACTCAAAGAAAAACTCTGAGCTCCAGAAGTATTGGAAAAAGTAGGCGAGATGGGTGGCCAAACAGGACAAAGGGCCCGGGAGGAGTGCTACAATGCTGCAACAAAAGCCAGCATCTGCACAGTTGCCTCTATGCAGTTCTGTCATTACAAGTGGACCACCAGCAGCCATGTCATCAGAGAAGGTCATGTCACTGGACGAGAGATTCCCCACCCCCCTGTCCATAGTGCCACTAAGCCCGGTGACAGTACAGTATTTATCTCCTGACAGGCACAGTCCATTCATTATGGCACACTCAGAAAAGGGTGTACTTAGAAATGGAATATACCACATACTTTATTCCAAAATAGGTCCTTGTAACTGGAACACATACCAGTGAGAGACTTAAGTAGCCCCTACTGAAGTTAAAAGAAAATATAAGTGACAAAGTACAAAAACTCAAGGGGTGGTTAAGAGTTTGGCAACTAAATGTAACACAAAAAAGTACATTTGGGGCACAAAATTCCAGGAACGAAGTACACAATGAGGGTGAGGTACTGATATGCATTACACTGGAAAGATACTCTAGGACGATCATATCCAATAAACTCAGGGCTGGCCCAACCATTACACAAGACTGGGGGGGGGGGGGGGTTGTCATCTTCTGGGGAGCAACAAAGAGCAGCAACATCAAAGCTAAACAATACATCCTGACAGCCAGACAAACTCAAAGAGCCATCAGCACATTCTTTTACCTGCAGGGAGAGCAGGCGCACACAAATATACAAAGCTGTAGGGGGGATATTCCATGTCATTTAGGTGGTTTGCAGGTCTGCAAAACGATTTTGAGGGATATTTAGTGGCACCGTCCTCAGGTGCTACCACGAAACGCCCTGATGCATATACACACACCCAGACAACACATACACAACGCACACCCAAGACACACACAAGCAAGACAGATACATACAAATAGGTGTGTATACAAGCGTGCACACACACACACACACACACACACACAGGGGTTGAAAAGAATCCCCCGAGCCATGCTCTACAGGCTTCCCCAGTGTCGATGACTTCCTTGGTCTTGTTTGCATTCTTTTCAATCTGACAGAAGTTGGAAAGAATTATACAAAAGGGGTCCAGGAGGTCTGTCTGTCTGGGAGCAGAATAACTTTGTGAAAATTTGGCTTGTGGGAAAAGCTAGTGAAAAGAGACATAGGGGTGTGTTTACTGAAGGTTAACAGGCATTAAGTGAAGTTAACATGCGTTAAGTGCTGCCACTGCCCATGCATTTCTATGCAGCACTTAACATGCATGAACTTTCATTAACGCACGTTTACCTTTAGTAAACATGCCCCATAGAGTTCCAAAATATGCCAGATCGGTCAGGGAGTTCCAGGGAAATAAGCCCTCCCAAAAAAGGGCCCAATGCATTTCTGTGGAAAAAGCAGTTCCAGGTTCTGCACCATAGAAACTTAGGGAATTGCTCCTTTCAAACTGCCTATTACCCTTCCACATCTACGTCCCCCCACAAAACTACTCCTCACAGCCACTCCATCTACCCCAAAGACTATCCCACCGCAACTACCTCCCCACATCTACCCCCCTCAAAAATCACTCTCCCACAATACCCCATCACCCTGCAACTACCGCACCCCCTAAACTACCCCATCACCCAGACTAATACCATCCCTACAACTATACCATCACCCCACAAACGACTCCATCCCCAAAACTACCCCATCACCCCCAACTAATACCATCCCTGCAACTACACTATCACCCCAAAAACTAATGTATCCCCAAACTACCTCACCACCCCCAACTAATACCACTCTGCAACTATACCATTACCCCTCAAACTACCCCATCCCCAAACTACCTCATTGTAATTTATGTAGACCACATAGAAGGGTTTGAAATCAACTAAGCCCACCATCCACAATACCTCATCATCCCCAACTACCCTCATTACTACCCCATCACTCCTACCTACCCCACTCCAAAAGCAACCTTTCACATCTGCCTCATTTCCCAACCTCCAAGATCACCCCCAAATACCCCAGTCCCAAAACTCCTCCATGATTCCATCACCCCCAAACTACCCCAATAACTCTTACCCCAAATTACCCTATCCCCTAAAACTACTCCCCAAATAACCCTACTCCCCAATTATGTATACCCCTTCAACCAACCCACTCCCCAAAATACTACTTCTATCTCTACTCCACTATTAAACCTACCCCACACTTTCCTGTAGCTATTTAATTATACTCATGACTACCCCATCATTGCCATCAGCCTCCCAACTACCCTTTCTATCCCCACCCCTTAACCTACCACTCCACAATTACACCAACCTCCCAAAACGACTTCCTGTAACTACTCTCCACTCTCCAAATATCACCACCCCTCAAAGCTTCCCCATTCCTCAACTACCTCCACCCCAATACTAATTCCACATTTACCTCCAGGCCAACTATCCCACCCCAATACTAAACCGCATCTATGCCTGACCCCAAACCTTGTTATCCCCAACTACCCTAGACCCCAAATCTATCCTGCAAAGCTATCCCATCTATTCCCACCCCCTAATATTACCCCTCACTACTTACCACTCTATCTCCAACCCTGCAAAACTACCCCTAACTTCCCATCCAACTCCCACTACCCCATTCACAAAACTAACCTCCTACCCCCTAACTATCCCCTACCCCAACTTCCCCTGCCCCTCTCTTTTTAGGCATGTTTTGCTAAGGCATAGCACCTATTGTCGTGAGCTCAGTCAGCAGGGAAATTGTCAGCATGTACGCATGTTGATTTGTACATGCATGAGCACATACAAACAAACATGTGCAAGAGACCCAGCACCGTAGATCAGGCTTCCCTCATTGTGATTGGCTGTTTCAGTGGTGGAGTAGTGTGGTGCAGGAAGTTCAGAATGATCTAGCAATCTGAGGTCTCGTGAGACTTGAAACCAGGAGATCAGCCTGAACTTCCTGCCCCCTCGCATCTCCACCATTAAGAGAGCTGATCATGGTGGGGAAAGCTTGAACCACAGAGATTTTTAGGTGCTGCAGCCAAAAATGGGTGAGTGAAAAAGGGACTGGATGAAGGGGGCAGTATGAGAGACAGAGTGGGTGAAGTCTGGGTGTAGGGGTTATGAGAGAGAGAAAGAGAGATAAAATTAGTGAAACCTGAGTGTGGGGGGGGGGGGCCTTAAGAAAAAGAGAGAGGGAGGGAGAGAGAAAAACTGGGTGAAGTCTGGTGGGGTCATGAAAAAGAGACAGAGACTGGGGGCCTTGAGAGAAAGAGAGAGAGAGAGACTGGGTGAAGCCTGGTAGGGTCATGAGAGAGAAAGTGACTGGGGGAAGGCTGGAGGAGGGGGGTATGAGAGAGAAACAGACTGGAGGAAGCTTGGAAGGGAGAGATACACATGCACACAGCCCTTGACACTCCCTATGGCACACACTAACTTTCGGAGGCTGAAACCTCCATTATCAGGGTTCAGCCTCCGAACACTACTTGTAGTCAAAAAATGTATTAAGTTAGTCCAATAAAAAGGGATCCCTTTCTTTTCCTTTTCATTGTGATTTCTTTTCATTAAGCCTTAAAGTGGATGAAACCAGCAACCATTCTATTATCTCTCTCTCTGATGCTCTTATCTTTCCTGGTCTATTTTTTTTTCAATTGTTCTTCTGCTCATTTCTTTTCATATGTTTGGTTTTTTTACAATGTGTTTTAATTTTAGCATGTTTTACGTTTTAATTGTTAGGCTTTTAGGGCTCGATATTTGAAAGACATTTACACCGTTTATAGCACTGTAAACCATGTAAATGCCACTCAACAGCGCTGAATATCCCCGATCTTCTCCCCTACATGCCCCGAAGCTAACTGCTTAGCACCGGGGTATGTTGTGGGTATTCCGAGCGAGTCGTGGGAAGCAACAGAGTCTAACTGGGTAGCGGTGATATTGCACTGCTACCCAAATGGAACCCAATTCTATAATATCCATTTCCTGCTGGCAGAAACATCTGAAGTGGGAACGGTAATTTAATATACCTGATTCTGAAACTGCGGATATAGACGTGCCACGGTTCTGGAATCAGGGAGATATATGTTTCCAGCATGGGACGAATAACATGTCTGGGGAAACATGGGCCCTCGCTGCTTTTATGGGACATGGGTAAACGCAGCAAATGGCCTGTACATCCCCGTGCTTGCCATATTCTGAAAAGATAGACTTTGCGTTGCTTCCCGTATCTGTGCGGCCACACCTCCGCTGGCAAAACGTACATCTCCTAAGCTGATGCTCACACTGACAGTGTTGTGCTCGTGAAAATAACACATTAATACTGATGAAACAGATAAGGTCATGCAACCCAGGCTATACTTACTACTTCTGTTGCATGCCCATAACACTACAAGGTTATCTAAGTGCACTGAAATTATTGTAAAAGCAAGTGGAAAGTGAGATGTTTGTCCTGACAGACCCTGCAGCAAAACATACACGGCATTTGATGAACCCCTTAGTTAGTCTTCCAGTGGTCATCGCTGAAAACAGTATTTGCAATGCTAAGAATGGGCCAGAAAAAACTGAACTGGGTCTCTACAGCTACATGTCAAAACATATCCCTGTCATTCATAGGAAACCATCAGGATGAGAACCTGCAACAGTGCAAACATCAGAAATAGCTGCCCAAAAGCACCATCATCTGTCCTGACAAATGTGCACAATGCTAGAGGCCTCTGATGGTGCGTTTGGATATGTATTAGTGCTGTTTGCACTGCAGCATGCCCTCACTCTGTCCATTCACACTGGCACCTAGTGATGCTGCAGTCAGCCCTAGGGTCCAGGTACTGGCCAGGCATACATGTCCGCCCAGAGTTGCAGATCAGTACACCAGGGCCTCCACCGCAGCCCTCATACCACACACACACACAGTGTCTGTTGCCACAAGTAACATACCCTTGCTAAAACCGTGCCCTGCACCTATAAACAATTGCTGGTAATACATAATAGCAGGGTGTCTCAGGACCGCACTTCTCAGCCAAACATGCTTCTGCTCCATACTGACTTACATAGCATCCCTACATCTACATTCCCAACACAGGAATTATTTGGGAAGCCTAGAATAGCCCCTTTAGCACAAACAGCTAATGTCAGCATAGCCAGAATAAAGACTACTGCATTGCTTTATATTACTGTGGGGGTTTTTTTATTGTTACTTCACCTTACAAACGTCCCTCCCCTGTGCATTCTATTCTTTACAACTGCATCTTGTGCCCTCCCAGACAGCAGACACACCAGTTCAATACCGACATGTCACAGCCATTCATCTATATGGGACGCGTTGAAGATCAGAGCAGAAAATCTTATAAGTCCTGGCCTTATTCTACGTTGCTGCTGGTATGATGTAACTACAATAATCCTAAGACCATAAAGGTTATCCACATTAATACATTATCACCTAAAGAATAACTGTTTATGCCCCTATCATCTATCTATCCAAATTACAGAAAAATGTTTGTCGGAGTTTGCCATGAAGGGAATCTCCTTCCTCTAGTACTATTCACCTTTTTAATCTTTTTTTTTTAAAAGGGAATAAACCCTTACCACAAACCAAGGGATAACATTCTGTCCCCTAGGAAAAACTTTTTCAATCAATGCCATATAGTTAGTGAAAAGGTTCTGGTACTTAGCTCTCCAATGACGTTCAAACAAACCGTCAAAAAGGATAAGTTCCGGATCACTCAACCAACTCAACGGAGTTATCAAACTTTCCCGCTGTTCCGGTAACATTCGCTATTGAGAGGATCCGTGCCAACAGTCCTCTTTCTTCTGTCATGAAAGGATAATTACTTGATCATTAAGCATGTCATTGGTTTTGAGAAAGGGCCGAGAGTTTCAACGGCCAGAAACACGGCGTTGTGTCAACTAATTTTAATTGCAATATATAAAATTGAGGATGGAGAAGGAGTATTTACCTGGATCTTCCTAAAACCGGGTGAATTCGACCACACTGCATTCTTTGAATGATCCAGTAATTATCCTTTCATGATGGAAGAAGAAGGACTGTTGGCATGGATCCTCTCTATAGCGAATGTTACCGGAACAGCGGGAAAGTTTGATAACTCCGTTGAGTTGGTTGAGTGATCCGGAGCTTGTCCTTTTTGACGGTTTGCTTGAACGTCATTGGAGAGCTAAGTACCAGAATCTTTTCATTAACTATATTGCATTGATTGAAAAATCTTTTCCTAGGGGGACAGAATGTTATCCCTTGGTTTGTGGTAAGGGTTTATTCCCTTTTAAAAAAGAGTAAAAAGGAGTATAATGCTAAAGGAAGGAGATTCCCTTCATGGCACAAACTCCGACAAAACTTTTTCTGTAATTTGTATAGATAGGTGATAGGGGCATAAACAGTTATTCTTTAGCTGGTATGATGTAGGCATCTGCAGGATACACTCAAGATGTAGTACACGGGCCTTTCCTGAATACACTTTTAAACGTCTCTGCGGCTTGCCATGCCCCACTAGGCCCCCTCTCGTGCACGTTCTGAGATCCCTGTTTTAGTGTCGTGTACATGCAGAGCCGCGTGGTTTCAGAATACGGTTCGAGATGTTTTTGAGAGAAAAATATCTATCCCGCACATCCAGGTGGCCCATTTGCGTTTCAGAATGACCCCCTTAGCTTCTACAGGTAAAAGATAGGTGCTGCAAAAGCTGATCTATATTTACCCGTAGAAGCTAACAGGGCAGAGGTGCAATATCGCCGTTACCTAGTTAGCCTCTGCAGCTTCCAGGCATAAGTAACGACCTTGAATATTCAATGCCGGGGCAGCATATGGACCTAGCATTGAATAGCCGGGATTAAAGGACGCTGGTGATGGCTAGGCACTGTACTCGCGCCTAGCCATCCTAGCTCAATATCGGGCTAATGTTTTTGTCTTTTAATATGAATGTATTTTTTAAATATACTGTAGACTTTGTTTGCTATCTTGATATATATTTACATAAGGGGTTGATCAAATTTTAATCAACGTAAACATAAAAAGAAGAGCTATGTTGATTATTAGCAAGCTTTTTGTAAATTCATGTATGCTAGTATGGGTGGAATGAAGTTTTTCTGGATATGATTATTAGCAATGAGCTGAGCAGCTAAATTTTGGGCCCTCCAAGGGGGTGTAAATTTGGCTAAATACTGACTGAGTGATCGTGGCAACAGCAGATGGTGGTACATGGTCTCATGGTAATGAAGACTGGGGCAACTGGAAATGTGTGTCGCCACAGCACAATGGAATTCTGATTTAATCACTCTACACCAAAAGAGCTTTGCAGCTGTTACTTACCAGGTACCTTATCGCCCGGCAAGTAGAAGGATCTGTTGGTAAAGATGGTGATATAGTTCTTCTTGAGGCTCTGAGGTTGAGCTCGGATATGCTTTGGCTTCATGTCGGCACAGGCACTGAGGCTTGCACCATGAGAAAAAGCCACAGTGTAGGAAACCAAGCAGAGGGTCATACAGGCCCATCCAACCAGGACCATCTGGATCTTCATTCCATTCTTTACCTTGGGTTACCAAAAACAAACAGGCACTTAGGAGGCATATTATATCCATCAGTCAAAATCAGACAGACTGCTCATAGGTGAGAGTATGGCTGTCGGCCAAACTCAGTAAATACTTGGTTTAAATAGATGAAGAGACCCCAAAGATTCCTAGCTTCCAGTAGGATTCCAAGATTGTTTACTTATTGTATTTATCCAAATGCAATAAACTGCTATTCCCTAAACACATTAAAGCGGTGTACAATAATAATATAAAAACTAACAGCAACACGATCAAATCACTCTCCCTCAACCCTAATTCACAACCCCAGCTTGCTCCCATTTAAATACGATACCAGTCAAACATAATCCCCAGATGATATTTATTTAGAATTATCTGATAGTCTGCCTTCCAGAAATCAAATGTCAAGGTGGATTACATATACAGTAAAAACATAAATAATACAAAGGGTCCTCATGTAACCCCCCCCCCCTCCCCAACTAGGGCTGGCCCAGCCATTAGCTGAATAAGACGCTTACCTAGGGTGGCAACTTCTGGGGGGTGGAAATGTGCAGAGCATTCGAAGCTAAACAGTAGATTTTGACAACCAGGAGCTGTGTTGAAGCTTAAATATTGCCTAGAGCGTCAACAGCTTGAACCAACTCTAGGCCTGGCTCTGCATCCCATGCCACACCATCTCATCTCTCTTTAAAGTACTGCTCAAAAAAAGAAGTCTACACTAATTTTCTATAACATAAATATCACGCTTCCATTCTAAATTCCACTGGTAATGCATTTCACCACATTTGACCATCTAGTACCCTCTAACATCCTCACATCCAAAACTGGAACTACTGGCAAATGTTGCCCTTCTGATCTCAAAGACTGCTTTGGTGCATAATATTCTAATATAGTGGCCAACTATACTGGCTGGTTTGTGTTCAACCCCCTAAACACCAACATCAAAACTTTGAATCTTACCTGGTGTATTGGCAACCAAAAATCTGGTATAAAATAGACATCACTGAATCATACTTTCACACCCCCATTGTGAGTTCAGACACTGTATTTTTACAGTAACTGCCACCTTCTTACATTAGTCTGAGGGATCCCTGCATACATTATATTACAATGGTCCAGTCTTATAAGAACTAAAGTCTGGACTATTGTATGGAGGTTCTCCTTTGAAAAATACGCTCATAATCTCTGCCCAAATTGCTTTAAACATTTGTGACCACTTTGTTAATCTAGAATCCAATGTTACTCCTAAATCTTAACCTCCTTCCCAGGCTTCAGGGGAGTTCCCATCACGTCTGGGGCAAACATGAACTCTTCTCCACCTACTTATCCACAAACCTACAGTTTTATTTCAGTTCAATTTCAAACAATTTTCCTTTATCCATCACTTGGCCTCCATCAAACAATTTGTAATATTTTGCACCTCCTCTTTCTGTCCTTCCCCCACACACATGCCTATAATTGCTCATCATCAATGTACACGTGACATATGATATCGTATGAGTGGATGACTTCCACTAATGGTACTAAATATATATCAAAAAGAAGAGAGGATAAAATCGACCCTTACAATACCCCATAGCTTAATAGGTACTCCTCTGAACCATCTTCTTTCCACTCCAAATGAAGCAAACCAGCTCAGAACTGTTCCCCTTAAACCTGTTTTCCTTAACTGCTATATATCCTGTGGTCCAAGGGCATCAGATGCTGCTGAAAATCTAAGAGCATCATCAGCGCATTCTCTCCATCAGGGGCGGCCCAAGGGGGGTGCGGGGCCATGTGCGGAGACTCGGTGCGGGGCCTCATTTGCATAAGGGGCCTCATTTGCATAAATATTTGCATAATGTTACCATACACCAACTTTTAGTAAACATGCACCTTCATGAGTGTATGGATAAAGAAAGACTAAAAGATTTCTACATTACTATAATCCAGTGCCAACCGCCAGACACATTAGGAACTACTACAAACACTGCCCATTTAGAACCCATAGCAAACCCACTGTATCCTAACAGCACTACCAGGACTCACAAAGCACCAGACCCTACCTATCAAAAGGCAACACTGCAAATATTAAACCAATACATTTCAGAGAATAACAATACATGACCTACTGAGGAAAGAGAACAAGTGGCAATGTCAAATAGGAATTACATAAACAGAATACCTCAGCTCAGTTACACATGCAGAACACAGACCATCACCAAACAAGGAATCACAATTTAAAAACAGGAAGACAATAATTAAACTGGGAACCCTAAAAGCCAAACTTGGAATTTACAACAACAATGTAGAAATAAAACTATAAATTAATTTCCTCTTGTACATATCAGCTCCCTCTTTCAGCTGCAGTCACACGCGCCGGCTTTCAGAGCACGAAGGGATTAGTTTCCCTTTCGCGCTCTGTTAACCCCGCGGGGGCTGATGGGAACTCAGCCCCCGTGGGCTTAACAGAGCAGCGAGGGAGAAACTCTCCCCTCGCGCTCTGAAAGCCGGCGCGTGTGACTGCAGCTGAAAGAGGGAGCTGATACAGGGGAGGGCAGGCTCTGCCGTGCAGGGGGGCCCCGCGGCACACTCGATTCTGCCGCGGCGGTCCCGGCAGCGGCAGCAGACAGCTGACAGCTTTTCTTTTTTTATTTTAAATTTTACTTTTAAATCAGAATGTTTTTTGCGCGGGGCCCCCTGAAACGCGGGGCCCTGTGCAAAAAACATTCTCGCTCAATGGACGGGCCGGCCCTGCTCTCCATTATCTGCCTACACCCTAACAGTATCTAATAAACTCACTAATGCCATCTCTATCCCATACCCTACTTGGAACCGAGACTGATATGCCTACAAGCATTCCGATTCTTCCACTAAAACCGACACCTGTCCATGACATAACTTCTCTGACACTTCTCTTGATCCCTTCAAATCCAAGCCCCTTCTCAATTACCACGAGTTCAAACTCCCCACCCAATATCCAAATTTCTGCTCTCCCACCATCAGGGCTGGCCCAAACACTAGGCAAACAAGGCAGTTGCCCAGGGCAGCAACCTCTGGAGGGCAACAAGAGCAGACCATTCAAAGCTAAATAATAGATTTTGACAGCCAGAGGGGGTGTAAAGCTTGAGGTTTGCCTAGGGCTCCAACACTTTGGAGACCAACTCTAGGACCGACCCTGCCCATCATACTTCCCAGGACCTACTCAACCCTCCCCCAACATGTACCTCCTGCCTCTAATCCCCCTAACAGATACTGCCTACCACTCCCTTAAGCTCTCTGCTCAAAGAGTGTCTCCTGCCTCTCTTTTTCATGCATTCCTCCCACCAGCATATATTTTGCTCAGTGTTTTCCCCTTAGTGTGGATGTCCTACCTGTTTGGGACAGTCAAATCAAATGAACCTGAAACAAGTAAATCTGCTAGAACTGTACCTTCAGAGTCCAGAGCCTCTAGCCCTCTCTCAGAGATATATTTAATTCCCTTAGTCAAGTACTGGCAGAAAGTGATTTTTCTGGGACCAGGAACCATCATCCCTCTTCATGTCTGCAAAAGGCACCACCATTGCTAAGGCCAGCCCTTCACACACGCACACACACACACACACACACACCACTCCCCCTCATATGAACATCTCTATATACATGTGGCCAACCCTCACACACCCTTCCGCATCTTTCTCCCCTCTACACACCCCACACACTCAAACCCCACTTAGAAACATAGACACAGAAACATGACAGCAGATAAAGACCATACAGACTATCTAGTCTGCCCTTCCATATCAACTGCTACAATAGTCCCCTTTTTCCCTTTTGAGAACCTCTGTGTTTATCCCATGCTTTCTTGAATTCACATACAGTTCTCGTCTCTAGCACCTCCACTGGGAGGCTATTCCATGCATCTACCACTATTTCCATAAAGAAATATAGCATAGTTACTCACCTATAGCAGGTGTTCTCCAGGAACAGCAGGAATAAGTCCTCACATATGGATGACGTCACCGACGGGAATGCTCCACAGCTTCCATTGGAAGCTTTTGGGAGCTCCATCACATATACGTGCCTGCCTTCCCACCCACAGAAGTCATCATTCTTCAGTATGATGATATAGCTTAAATAAAAAACAACTTCACGGAGAGGAAGAAGGGTAGTGAGGACTTATTCCTGCAGTTCTCGGAGAACGCCTGTTACAGGTGAGTAACTATGCTTTCTTCAGGACAAGCAGGAATGAAGTCCTCACATATGGGACCCCCCAGCTACAGGCTACTGAAAAAAACTCTAAAACAAGCCCAACAGGGCAATCAAAGGGAGAACCAAGAGAAACGGCATGAGTAAGCTTTGTTAAGGTTCCATGAAGTCAGTGTCCGGTGTATAGCTGGGGAGGTTGCTGAAGAGCTGGAACAAGGTGCAGTGCAGTGTGTGCAAGAGACAGTTCAGAAAACCCAAGCTGCCAGAAGGGGGGTGAAAGCTGTTACAAACGAACGTAACCAAGACCCAGCCAAAGGCAGAGACATAGTGCTGAACACAGCTGAAGCAGTTAAGCTTTTGTTCCAGGGAAAGAAGCCCCACGCTCCTGATACAGCCAATGCTTACCAGGGAGAGCAGTTCTGGAAAGGACTTTTGAACTTTCTACAGAATAGTAAGTTGGAAAACATTATTGAAAATCCTGAAAGAGATAAACAATTTGCAGAACAGGGAGGTATGCAAATTGACACTCTTGAGTCAGATTCAGTGTATGACGAATCACCAATGGATTGTTCTTTTTGCATGAGGGAAATTGAAAACTGCTAGAAAGGACTGTAAAGAGAACTTTTGAAGAACAATTTTTCCTTAGCCAGGAAAGTGCTAAGGGTTTCTTTAAAGCTAAAGAACTTTGCTAAGAACAGAATTTGAATTAAAGCAGCATTATTGGAAAATGACCAGAATTTACATATGCTGAGATGTGTACTGAAAACCGCTGCCGTGTTTAAAGAAGTATTTCAGTTCTTTAACTTCACATGTACTTTTGTTCCTGTAAGTTTTTCTGTTTTGGAGAATAATCCTTTTGCCTGTGTTATCATTGAATTTATTGCATGGAAAGAACCCAAAAATAAATTTCTTGTTTTTGCCTTAAACAACCCCCAGTGGTCACACACTACTTTGTCTTTAATGAAGAGAACTACAAGTCCCAGGATGCCTTGCTGGAGACAAAAATAGCTTTAATTAAGGACACATATGGCAGCCCTTTGCCTGTGAGCCACCGGCCCAGGCAGGGGGTCACGACATTACCAATGGTGAAAGTGTTTCTGATGTTATAGTGGGAGATCATTTTGCATCCAGTGATCACCAGATGGTGTGGTTCAGTATTAGGACTAGGGTTGTTAGAATCCATTCAAAAGCGAGGGTCTTAGACTTTAGGAAAACTAATTTTGCCAAGATGGGCCAATACCTCAGGGAGTCATTAGCGGGATGGGAACAGCTGGGGGATGTAGAAAAACAGTGGGCAAAACTGAAAGGGGATATTTTAAGGGCAACCAACCTTTTTGTTAAAATGGTAAATAAAGGTAAAAGGAAAGGAGACCACTATGGCTTTCGAAAGAAGTAGCTGAAAAGGTGAAGAAAAAGAGGGAAGCCTTCATGAAATACAAGAGATCACAGAGAGAGGAAGACAGGCAACTATATTTGGAAAAACTTAGAGAAGCTAGCAAAGTAATCAGGAAAGCAAAGATTCAAAAAGAGGAGGAAATAGCTAATGCAATAAAATGGGGGGATAAGACATTTTTCAGATATGTTAGTGAGAAGAGGAAGGGCAAAAGTGGTATTGTCAGACTCAAGGGTGAAGGGGAGGAATATGTAGAAGCTGATGAGGATAAAGCGGAATTGTTTAACAAATATTTCTGTTCTGTGTTCACAGATGAAGAACCAGGAACAGGACCTCAGAAAACACCCACAAACAGGAACAGAGCGAGGGGCATCTTGAACAATTTTCAGAAGACTGTGTTCGTGAGAAACTAGCTCAACTTAAAGTAGACAAAGTGATGGGACCGGATGGGATACACCCTAGAATACTGAGGGAACTTGGGGAGGTTCTAGCAGATTCACTGACTGACCTTTTCAATGCCTCGTTGGAGTCGGGAGTAGTGCCAAAGGACTGGAGAGAGGCTCATGTGGTGCCTTTACACAAAAGCAAAAGTAAAGATGTGGTTGAAAACTACAGGCCGGTTAGTTTAACTTCGGTGGTGAGTAAATTATTGGAAACGCTGCTGAAAGAGAAAATAGTGAGGTTTCTGAAGTCCAGCGGATTACAAGATCCAAGGCAGCATGGATTCACCAAAGGCAGGTCTTGTCAGACAAATCTGATTGATTTCTTTGACTGGGTGACCAGGGAGTTGGACCGAGGGAGAGCCCTAGATGTGGTGTAATTAGATTTCAGTAAAGCCTTTGACACCATTCCTCATAGGCGACTTATAAACAAACTGAGCACCCTAGGGATGGATCCTGAAGTTACTGCTTGGGTTAGAAATTGGTTGTGTGGGAGGCGACAAAGAGTACAGGTAAATGGAGCTCACTCTGAGGAGAAGGATGTTACCAGTGGTGTGCCGCAGGGATCTGTCCTTGGTCCGATTCTTTTTAACATCTTTGTTAGTGATATAGCGGAATGGGCTGTCAGGTAAGGTTTGCCTCTTTGCAGATGATACCAAAATCTGCAATAGTTTAGACACCCAGGAAGGGGGATAACATGAGGAGGGATCTAGCTAAGCTTGAAGAATGGTCTAGAATTTGGCAGCTGGGATTTAATGTTAAAAAATGTAAAGTCATGCATTTGGGCTGCAGCAATCCAAGGGAGCAATATAGAATAGGGGGTGAAGTACTTTTGTCCACTAAAGAAGAGCGGGACCTAGGCATGTTTGTGTCTGATGATCTTAAAGTAGCTCAACAGGTAGAAAAGGTGATGGCAAAAGCTAGAAGGATGCTTGAGTACATACGGAGAAGAATGGCTAGCAGAAAAAAGGAGGTGACAGTGCCTCTGTATAAGTCTTTGGTGCGACCTCATTTGGAGTATAGTGTGCAATTCTGGAGACCGCACCTTCAAAAAGATATAAACAGGATGGAGTCAGTACAGAGGGTGGCTACTAAAATGATTAGTGGTCTTCATTATAAAGCATATGAGGACAAACTTAAGGATCTTAATATGTACAACTTAGAGGAAAGGCGGGATAGAGGTGATATGATTGAGATGTTTAAATACCTCCAGGGCATAAATGCACAGGGGGAGAGCCTCTTTCAATTGAAAGCAAGTTCTGCTATTAGGAGACATGGGATGAGGGTGAAGGGAAGTAGATTCAGGAGTGATATGCGGAAATATTTCTTTATGGAAAGAGTTGTGGATCCGTGGTATAGTCTCCCAGTGGAGGTGATAGAGATGAGGACAGTATCTGAATTCAAAAAAGCATGGGACAAACACACAGGATCTCCAAAGGAAAAAAGGTGACTGTTGTAGTTGTTGATATGAAAGGACAGACTAGTTAGACCATGTGGTCTTTTTCTGTCATCATTTTTCTATGTCTATATGTTTCTATAAGGTCCATTGCGCTTGGTGCATTTGTAAATGAGAAAAGGGCATGACATGAACCATGGAGGCCATGTGGCCAAGCAAGCAGGGCTTCTAGCGTGCTGTGGTGTAACGGCTGTGTTGGATGTCACAGACTAATGCAACGGGTCATTTTACCTGATCCATAGGCAAGAAGGCTCGAGCCAGGGTGGTATCAACGAAAGCCGCAATGCACTCGAGTCATGGAGAGGGCTGATGGTGAGACTTTGGTAGTTGATCACGAAGCCCAGTTGTTCCAGCACCTGAATGGTAAGCCATGCTGTCTGCTAGACCTTCTCTGGCATCGAACCCTTTATCAGCCAGTTGTCCATGTAGGCAAAGATGAAGACTCCCAGGGTGCAGAGGAAGGTGGCAATGACTGCCAGACATTTTGTGAAGACCCTTGTGACAGAGGCTAGGACAAACGCAGTATTCGATACTGATTGTGTTGTCTGCTGAGCATGAAACAGAGGTATTGCTGGTGCAAGGGATAGATCAGGATGTGATTATATGCATCCTTTAGGTCCAAGGAGCAAAGACAGTCTTGCCATTTTGGAGGTATGGCAAGAACATTCCTTGTGAGATCATTTTGAACTTTTCGTTCACGAAGAACCGGTTGAGGTTTTGCAAGTCCAGTATGGACCTGAATCTGCTCATTTTCTTAGGAACCAAGAAGTTGCGAGAATAGAACCCCTTTCTGGCCTGTACTAGAGGCACCAGTGCGATGGCGAGATCAGCCAGGAGAGTGTGAACCTCCTGCTGGAGAAGCTCCTGAGGAGTGGGTCTTGGAGCTTTTGATGCACCTCATAGCTAACTCCACCACCATGGAATTGTGGGGTATCTGAGGCTTCTCAAATCCAGGGCTATTCTGGACCCTGTACATGAAATCCAGGCAGCAGCTGATTGTGGGCACCATAAAAGGATTCTCCCACATCCTGAAGAGCAGGTGTTGGAAGATGCGGTGAATCAGTACAGTGATCGCTTCCTTCGTTGGCAAAGGGTACTGCAATATTTCCAACTCTTCAGCCTCGGTTCCTCCTTGGCCTTGAGGGTGAAGGGGAGAGCTTTCGCCATGTCACTGACAAACTCATGGAATGAGATGTCTTCAGGTGAGGACTTGCAATGTTTGTAGGGCAGTGAAGGATCGCATGGGATGTCTTGATGCTGATCTGAGACCGGGGATTTCTCCTCAGTCTTCCAATTCTCAGACTCCAAATCGGTTATAAAATCAAAGTGCCAACATGCATCCTCTCCATGCCTCTGGTGCTTGGGAGGGAAGGATGGAGCCCAGGGCTCCCAGTGCCGATGCTGTGGGTCATCGGACCTGGAAGCGATCATGGAAGAGATCACCATCAGCACTGACAGTGAGTCAGAGCACCTACCCGAGTCCTCTCCCCTACTCAGGAGGGTGTAGGTTTCCAGAAAAGGCTGTACCACCATTGGCGGGACTGCCAGTACCCAAGGACATTGGGGTCCTTGCAGCCTGAGATACCAGGAATGCAGTCAGGCTTCTTTCCAAGACCTGCATGTGCTCAGCCAAGAGCACTGTCTCAGATACGACCGGAGTCGGGGGCAACCACCTTGGCTGCTAATGTCAGCTCCTATGCCAGGGACTCCATGATGGTAACCACATCGGGAGACTGCCAACAGCCATCTTAGGCTGCAGGAGGCAACTTCTCATGCCGGGGCAACTTAGGTGGCCACTCCTGGCCTTCGCCCTCTGAGTGGCATCAAGGGGGGTTTCAATGCTGGTGTTCATGGGTTTCCCCTGGCTCTCGCATCACCCTTCGATTTCAATGGGGTGGAAGGCCAGTCCTTCTGGGTCCAGTCTCTTTGAAAGACAGCCTCTGGTCCAGTCCACTGCAGCCCCTTGGCTCCAACTGAGCTTGAGCACCATGCTGAGCCAAACACTCAGGAGAGCACGCAGCGCTGATGCTGCCGACTCTGATGACCCAAACAGAGACTCACGTTGTTTCTGTGAATTCTTGAGGCCCTTTTGGTCATCTGCAAGCAGAATGTGCAGGTAGAGGGTTCATGGTCGGGCCTGAGGCACTGTATGCACCAGTTATGGAGGTCCATCACCAAAATGATATGGGCACATTAGGTGCACTCTTTAAAGCCACTGGCCGGCTTTGACATGTTGGGGAAGATAGCTTTCACCAAGTCAAAAGACTCCAATCTCTTGGCCGACCATGGAGACACATGGGAATGATAACCCTACCCAACAAAATCAAAAAGAAAAAGGAACCAAAAAAAATAAAACATGGTGTTAGGAACCGATGCTACCGCCAACAGGCAGGAAGGGCAGGACTGAACAAGATTCCAAAGACTCCCAGAGGATTCAAGAAAACAACAAAACCACAAGGGTTAGAACTATGCTTTTCTGAGGTCAGAGAAACTTCTGATGGGCTCTGCGGAAAAGAGAAGATTGAAGTAAGATGGATCCTACAGACGGGAAGGCAGATGCACATGCGCGATGGAAGCTGGGGAGTGTTCCCGTGCGGGCTCCATTGGTGACGTCACCCATATGTGAGGACTTCATTCCT
Source organism: Ichthyophis bannanicus (assembly GCA_033557465.1). Lineage (NCBI taxonomy): Eukaryota > Metazoa > Chordata > Amphibia > Gymnophiona > Ichthyophiidae > Ichthyophis > Ichthyophis bannanicus. Next base: position 1,759,676,947 of record CM066032.1, on the reverse strand, counting down.
ACTTGTTCTTGGAGAATTCCGCAAATTACTTCTGAGTCTTTACTGTTCAACCTTTATCCTATGCCCCCTCGTTGAAGAGCTTTTTTTCAATTGAAAGTAGCTCTCCTCCTGTGCATTTATGCCACGGAGGTATTTAAAAGTCTCTATCATATCTACCCTCCTCCCCCCATATAATTCTCTCCCACATACTTCTTCCAGATACCTCCCCATTCCCACAACCCCATATAAACCCAGGTTGAAATCATTCCCATCATATTTCTGATACTGTTCTGCAAAAAATTGCTTGTGTGATGGAATACTCTTTCTATGCACCTAATTTTTATGTACGTTTGCAGGGCCACCATTTATAAAAGCTTTTTTTCTGCATGCAAAGAAATCTTTACAAGTGGGAAAAGCTTTTTAAATGTAACCTCTGTCAGTCTGGGAGTCCCTTTCAGTGGCTGAGCAACTATTTGGCAGACCAGGGGCACAACTTCCAGGAGAAGATATTGACTTTGCAAGCTCAGCTCTCAGGATTATTAAGGTTCTTGGGATAAGACAGGTAATCACTTTTGGCACCTTTATTCAACTCACTCCAACCCCTTCTTGCTCAATAACAGAAATCCAGGCCAGATTTTGATTTTCTGAGCCAAGACGTTTATTAGGGCTTCACTGGCAATAACAATATAAAGGCAGAGATAAAATTACAACACAAGTAGTTAGTCTGTCTCCTCATTCTATGGCTATCCCAGAGCTGGGAAATCTCCCTCTTGTGCTATCTCCTTTCAGAATACCTTCTGCTCACAAGGTAGAAGGCAAACTCCTACAGCAATTTGGTAGCTCCCGGCACTTTGTGTTTGTTACTTACCGGGGAGTGACCTTAATTATCTCCTTCTTTCATGGGTCTACAGCCTTTGTGCTGGGTTTTTATATGGACTGAAGTTTCCTTCCTAGGGAAGTTTCTTCCTAGCATTAGGTCACTGTGGATAGTGTACTCTCCCGCAAAATTACCAGAGCAAATACAGGTCACAACATATTACACCCATAGGACCACTAGAGGTCTCTGCTGTTCAGAGGAGCAGAACCTAAGGGGTCTCTATATAAAATTACTCCAAAGTGCGTAAATCCAAAGCTGTAACTCAGCATTAGAAAAGAAGGATCTTTGATTGTATGAACACAGGATACTTGGGGTGGCTTTGTAAACTTTGCAAAACCTAAAATTTTAAGACTTCAATTTGACTAGATTGTAAGCTCTGATGAGCAGGGACCATCTTTTACATACGTCTGTGCAGCGCTTCATACGTTTTGTAGCACTATACAAATGTTCAGTACTAGTAGTAGTAATTTATTTGATATAATCACCTATTCTAGATTACCTAAGCAGTGGGGAAAGGTAGACAGACTGGGGAAAACACACTTATACCACTGGCCATATTAGAAGTGAAGCTTAAGACTTGTACATATGAATGAAACAAAAAAGAACCTAAGTCATAATCAAATTTTAATCAAAGTGGAGAGAGGAAGACAAGCATTAGGAAACTGATATCATTGCTGACAACAGGGATGCACATGTTGGCAAAGCAAGAAACAGCCTACACAACCAATTATCAACCTTTTGTCAGACTTGTTCACGAGAGTAAATAGTGTTTGATGTCTGACAAAATTCATTAAGCAGCAGGAGAAGTCGTCTCTAACCAGGTAGCAGAGAAGATTCATGACAAAAAAACATTCTCCTATGGCACATGAATTTACGACCTCAAGCAATGAGTCTGAACTTTCAGTATGGGAATGCTGCCTGTGCCCATGGCAAAATACAAATTGAGTCATTCTTTGTCCCTTGTTAAAGTGCCTGACATGGAAGCCAAAACCACTGCAGAGACTTCAGACTCTGAGCTGAAGAAAACAAACATGAACTAGAGCAGTGTAGCAGCTTTTAGCTCCGAAGGAGCTACTCGTTTTTCAGGAAACATGTTCAGAGTACCATGAAGGCTGTCAGAGAAAGGCGAGAGAGTTTCTGTATTCATCGTAGGGCTTGGGTTCTCTTTAGCAGGGGCAAGTGCTCGCAGTAAATACGGTAAAGTACACTTCACGTCCTGGAAAATATTTACAAATTTTCAAGTTAACCTCCAAAGAGAGGAAAGAAGCAGCATGGAGCTCAATTAGCATGAAGTGATCCAATCTGGAAAAATCCAGAGGCTATTGTGGTTCTATAAAGATAACCTTAAACCATCCACATAAAAAGGAATACGTTTCCTGTCTCTGACTGGTGGACCTTTAGTGACTACACTTTTCATCACTTTGCATATTTTAGGCCATGCCTCATGTGCTGTTTCTCATTGGACCAAAATTCAAGGACCTAAATTTGTGTTCCACAAACCTACTCGGTTGCAGAAACAGTTCCTTTTATTGAGGACTACTTTATGAAAATACGCTCTATATGACCATTAATCTCTTAAAATCTAATCCAGAAATGATGGAAATTGTATGAGTGGGTTCACTGACTAAAAAAACCTGGGTTCTGCTAATATTGTGCTATGTATAAGGATCTGTAGCTTGTTATTATTAACTCAATAATTGCAATGGAAGATTAAGTCAATGCAATTATGAATACTGCTTTCTGGACTTGTGTCTTTCAAGATTGACCAAAACATATTTAAGCCAAGCTGATTTAAAACAGGTGATGCCGGCTGCGTCTTGTCCCATCTTGATTACTAGCACTTGCCCAACACATTTTTTCACTAGGGTTTCAGCTTATTCAAAACACATCAGTCAAACTGATTTTGGTAGACAAAACATGGGACAGAGCCATACTGCTGCCCATCTTCACTTTAGAAATTGTTAGGAGAAGAATACAGAATAAAACAAAGAAAGCAGATGAGGGTGTGGATAACATGAGAAAAGATCTACAAAAGCTGGACGAATGGTCTAATGCTTGGCAGTTAAGATTTAATGTGAAGAAGTGCAGTGACATGCACTTGGGATGCAGAAATCCAAAGGAATAGGCGGCGAGAGATCGATGGGCACGGAGTAGGAATAGGACCTTGGTGTGATTGTTTCTGACGATCTCAAGGTGGCGAAATAATATGATAAGGCAGTGGCAAAAGCCAGGAGGATGTTGGGTTGCATACAGAGAGAGGAATTACCAGCAGAAAGGAAAAGGTACTAATGCCACTGTACAAGTCACTGGTGAGGCCTCACCTGGAATATCGTGTTCAGTTTTGGAGACCGTATCTTGCAAAGGATATACAAAGAGGAAGGCGACCAAAATGATTTGGAACCTGCTCCACAAGATGTATGAGAAGAGACTTGAAGACCTAAATATGTACACTCTAGAGGAGAGGAGGGACAGGGGAGATATGATTCAGATCTTTAAATACTTAAAACATATTAATGAGAAAACAAACCTCTTCCAAAGACAGGGAAGCTGTAAAACTAGAGGGCATAACATGAAGCTGTAAGGGGGAAAACTGAAAGGCAATGTCAGGAATATTTTTTCATTGAAAAGGTGATGGATGCTTGCAATGCCCTCCCGATGGAGGTGGTGGGGGCAAATACAGTGACAGAATTCAAAATGACATGGGACAGACATAGTGGATCCCTTTGTAGCAACAGGATAAAATCAAAATAAACATAACTATCTCTTATATCTCAACAAATAGGGATGACCTGCATGGAGCAGTGGGTACACCACTAAACAAAGGCATGGGGAGGGGTGACCTGCACAGAGCGGCACGTGCACCTACTCTTGCCGCCTTGCTGAGCAGACTAGATGGACCATACTGGTCTTTATCTGCCATCATATACTACGTTACTATGTCATGCCTCTCTATTGCTCCATGGTATGACCACACCTTTATTATTGTGTGTAATTCTGGTTACCACATCTTAAAAAAGATAAAGCAGAATTAGAAAAGGTACAGAGAAGGGCCACTAAAATGCACAGAAACCCCTATGAGGAAAGACTAAAGATGTTAGCACTCTTCAGCTTGCAAAAGAGAAGGTTGAGGGAAGATATGATAGAGGTCTATGACATCCTGAGGGGAGTAGAACACGTAAATGTGTATTGGTTGTTCACTCTTTCAAAAAGCACAAACACTATGAGACATACCATGACTTTACAAAATAGTACATTTAAAACAAATAAGAGAAAATATTTTTCTCTCAACACATGGAGGATGTTTACAAAACTACATAAGGCATTTGCAGCTAACGCAGTTTTTTGTGCAAGTAGTACAGCATTAGTTGCAAAATCCATGCGGTATCAGTCGGGAGCATGCCCGGCATTTACCAAGCAGATACTGCGCTGAAAATGCAGTGCGGCGAGGCAGCGCCGTGGATGCAGCTAACGCTACTCATTAAGGTGCCTTAGTTGCATCCGTGCTATCTGCAAATCTGATGGTTACCGTGCACTGTTGAGATGCACGGTAACCGCATGCCCACGTGCACAGGTAGCACAGTCTGTGCAGATAGCGCAGCGGTTTTTTCCACTATCTGCCTTTTTGCTGCTTTATCTGTTAACGTGCCTGGATAGCATGCACTATCTGCTGCATTAACAGGTTGTGCAGTTTAGTAAACATCCCTCATAGTTAACCTTGGAACTTGTTTCTGGAAAATGAATAGGTTGTGGGAAAACCGCTGCTTATCTCTGGGATAGGCATAGAACTGGCTACTTTTGGGATATGGATATGCCAGGTATACGTGATCTGGATTGGCCACTGTTGGAAACAGGACCCTAGCAGTTCTTATGGCTTCCTATTACATTTATGCTCTCACCAAAAAATATGGCTAAAAAATACTTGCTTTAAAGGAATTCAGATTAGACAGATTTTGGAAATGCATGGTAGAGGGCTGTGCATCCACAGCTTGGAAGGCTCTACCTTCCTATGTAGAGACTGTTTGGATGTTACTGTTTGAGCAGCAGCACCATCCAGTGTCCCTACTAGATTACTACAATGAAGATTAGAGAAAAGTCTAACATTTTCCAGAATAAGGAAGGCTATTGCTGCCAGTCACTTCATGCTGGGGGAACAATTCCTCTAGGAGGAAAAATCCAAGTACATACTGTATATAAACTACTCCAGAAGACAAAACTCTATCTTTGGCACCCAGCCACTGCACCGTGAAGGATTAAAGTGTCTGCTCTTAAGGGACAGGTGTCTTTGGCACCCAGCTACTTCACCATAAGGGAGTAAAGGCATCTGCTCTTTGGGCAGGTGTCTGTGGCACACAGCCACATATACCGTTGAAAGTGAGCAACAAGCATCAGAGCAGCAGCATAGGAGAGCAGAGGACTTGTCTGTGCAATACCTGCCAATGCCCCATTGTCTCAGAAGAAGAGTAGTTCTGCCTGTGAGACAGGTTCTAACAACTCAGCCTTCTAGTTCATCAGAGTCAGAAGCCCTGAAGAGCGGTTTCAGGGACCTGCATGTATAGAAGCCACCAGCTCTCTGGAAGAGAGGAACCCGAGCACTCATCACTCACTAGTGACAGCAGATCCAGAAGTGAGTCCAACACAATATCAGGGAGCTGTGTCTGTATCACCACCAGCTTCAGGTACACTGCAAAAAAAGTACTAGAGAGGGATTCTCACTCAGGGAAACCAGACTACGTAACAAAGGTACAGGAACGGTGAAGAGTGCTCAGCTTGAGTAACTGAAAGGAATGAGGAAAAAAAGAAGTAATCTACCTGTAACCAATTTTGACTAAGCAGGGGGAATTAACTGCTTGTAGCATAGTTCTTGTTTGTTTCTTCTGCCAACTGTTATTATCGTTGTTGTTCAGACACTAAAGTTTAAGTTAACCCTTAGTTCAAAACACAATTTCTAGCCTGGATTCATTTATTTGAGAAAGGATAGGTGTGAGAATGTCAAGTGCCAAGGGCATCCTGGTGTATGCTGGCCCCCACTAAAAAGAACGCATATATAAAATTCCAAGAAACCAAGAATTAAAGACTGCAGAAAGGCTCACTGGATTAGTGCACCCTCTTGTCTGCCAAGCTGTTAATAGCAACTGCTAGGACCATATGGAAAAGGAGGTTACACTTACTTATATTGGAGTCCAGTTATCTGATATTTTGTAAAAAAAAAATGAAAATCGTGTTTTTTTAAATAAAAAAATATAAAATAATTATAATAATTATAATTGCAGAAACATCATGAAATTATTGCATTTAGTGACTCAAAAAGAAATGATATGAAGCGACATGGGAAATGCCATTTCAAATAATGCACATCCCAAAAGTTGGAAAAATGTTATAATAATCTAGAATCCCTATACCTAGGATTATGTGTACTATCGGTGGGAGAGATGAGGCAGATCAGTGGGATGGTCTTCTGATACTTTGGAAGGGACCGTGAGATCTGACGAGCCATTGCTGAGGTCAGGGAGAGACGATGCTCTGCTGTGGTTCCAGTGATAGGGTACAGTCTGGCCTTGGGGAAGTCTTGCTGTGATAAGAGTGTGGGAAGCTGCAGTCAGTTCTTATTGGAGACCTGCTTTGCAAACCTAGAATGTGAATCCAGAGTGGAACTGGAACCGATTAGCGGGCAACAGGAAATACACTCTCGCTCTCTTTTCAACAAAACTAACATCCAGCAGAGATTCCCAACCATTTTGGTTGTGTGGACCCGTTATTATCCTCCAGAAACTTCAGAGACCCCTCTCCTCAGTATCAGTCCTGTCCCCATTATCGTTTATCATTTATTACATTTGATATACCACCCTTTGTTTGAGGTATTCGGAGCGGTTTAGCCTTCTTTATCTCCCTTCCCCTTTCTACTTCCAGCAGTTTCTGCCCCCACCCTAAGCCAGTCCCCACCAGTCTCTCTCTCTCTCTCTCACCCCCAAACAGTCCCCACCAGTCTCCCTCCCTCCAGCCAGTCCCCACCAGTCTCTGTCTCTCTCACCCCCAAACAGTCCCCACCAGTCTCCCTCCCTCCAGCCAGTCCCCACCAGTCTCTGTCTCTCTCACCCCCAAACAGTCCCCACCAGTCTCCCTCCCTCCCTCCAGCCAGTCCCCACCAGTCTCAGCCCAAATCTCTCCCCCCTGCCCCCTAGTGACTCATATGGATTATAGTAACACAATAACATAGTAAATGAGGGCAAAAAAAGATCAGCATTCTAGTCTGCCCAGCAAGGTATTTAGGGTTGTAACTGCCACTCCAAGCAGGTTACACAGGATCCTTGCTTCTTACATTGGATTATAACTACCGCTCTGTGCAGGTTACTCCCAAATGCGCTTTTTACATTGGGTTGGACTGCCGCTCCGTGCAGGTTACCCCTGCTCTACACCGTTTCTTTTGGGTTGTAGCATGGAACAGCATTTTCTCTTCTCTGTACCCTGCAGGCTCCCTGTAATGCTCTCACAGAACCCGGGTCAGGAACCACTGTCCTAAATCAGTCTTCCCGGAAAGATCAAGCCTTCCCTACCAGCCAAGACCACTACCTCCAATAGACTCAGTAAAGAAATCTGATGTTTTTCCAATGTTTAGTATATAAATGCAATAAATAATAATAACATTGATGTGGTGAGATCGAGCCCTCTGTAGCACTGCTTTTCTAGGATAAAAGGTGAAACTCCAAGGATCTTGTGGAGATGGCCTCATTGTGAAAAGTTACTGGAGTTAAATGATTGGATTAAGCACAGCAGAACAGTAGGTTAGCACAAGATTGGACGGAGACACAGCTGGTTGGGGCAGAATGTGGGCACTGATCGTGCATCGTGGTTCGGGAGGGCAAACTGGGCATGCACTAACCGCAGTTGGTTACTGTACTGTGGGTACAATTAATGCCAGTCGCATGCTAGCTTATTACAGTGCTGTGCATTCACAAACCACCAGTGGCACGGGGACATGACTCCTGAAGCTGGTACAGGCATCTGAACAGGTTTTCGTGATCCAAATGTGTGCTACCAGCGCTTTTGTTAGTAAAAATGCCTCTATGTGCATAAATCACATGCTAAAATTGATACTGGCTCTCCAGCAAGTGTAACATCCACGCTTTCAATCTAGGCGCAATTTCTGCAAAATTGATGCTAGCATTTTATAAAGACACACAGGCATCTATGTGCTTTATAAACTAGACTTAAAATAGATACCTTCTCCACCTGTGAGAATAGGCATTGAATAGGGGTGATCCACACAGGCCTTGGCCCCACCAAAGCTTCACTACTGTGATTGTGGCCTTCGCCTACTTTTGCCCGCAGGGGAAGGCCACAATCGCAACCCGGCAGGCAGCAGGCAGCCAGCCAGCCAGCAGGGATCCCACCCTGCACAGGCAGAAGAACGCCACGATCGCAGCAAAGACTCCTCCTCTCTGCTCGCGGGAGATCGGACCCCTGGGGCAGACAGGAAGTGAGGGCCAGCGATCGCAGCCACGTGCCCCCTGCCAAAGAAAACCACATTCCACTCCAAACCTAGGCGCCTTGCTATAAAATTGTCACCTAGTCTTTGGGACAGCGAATACAATTTGTGTTAGTGTCTTCCTCTCTGTCCCTGAACCAGCCTGAGAGAAGCACGTTTACAAAAGAAACATGAAACACTTCAAATCTTATACCAGTCCATAGCTAACAAACAAATTGCAGCAAAGGAATTTTCTTTCAACTTTCCTATGCTCAGCGATTAGATGTGAACATTTTAGGGTCGATCTGAGATTGAATGACTTGCTTTTTCCAGGCCTGAGCTTAAGATGATTCCAAGCAGGTATGCAAGTTACTTCCCCATCCAAATTGACCTCTTTTCTAAGTTGCATCTGAGCCTGGCAAGGCAGGTAAAGCGATTTGCCCAGGGTCAGGAGGCGCATGAGTGGGAGAAGAAGGATATGAACTCTGGTTTCCTTAATTTTTCGACTGCTGCTCTATCCACCAGTGGCTGCGTCGCAGGTTCAGCTGCAGGCGTTTAAAGATCTTGGGAACATGCGCTGGCTTCGGTGATGGCAATGCTTCCAGCGGAAACTGGGAGAGGAGACTGAACGAGGTGGCAGCACTGATATCACAAGATCCTCCATCCACTTCTTTTAAAATCCCCAAAGAATGATTTGACCCCCGTTTGCAGTGGAAGTTTCTTAAGAAACATATTCAGATGTGTGAAAAATTCCTTATATTGCTTCAGCTTGCCTTCTGATAGCATTGGCAAGTATAGAGAACCAAAAGCACGTACTGTGAGATATGATTATTAGTGGCCTTATGCATAATAATTATATTTTAAATGTGCTATTTTTCATAGACTCACCAAAAATAATCATATTTTTCATAACTCTTTTTGCATTAATAAAAAAGGATTCTAGCAATCTCTTTTTCAGTAATTTTACATGCAGTTTGCTTGTTTGTTCCCCTCTTCTTATAATCACTTTTGATCCCAGGGCAATATTTGCAGACTCCGTCATAGCTGTGTTATCACAGTGCCGTCGTGATCTCAATGAGCCCTATGGCAGTGGTGCACCAGGATATAAATTGCACCTAATTTGCACAAAATGATCCGCTGCATCATTGTTTTCCAAAACAGTCTACAAAAAAGAAAAGCATTATTTCCTAGTCCTGTATTTTATGTTTACTCAGAGATTTGTATTTGATGGTGATTGGAGTGACATATGCAGTAAAAACGTCATTAAGCCAAAACTCTAAGCTGTAGACTGCCTGTGGTGTTTTGATTTTTTGTTTTGTTTTATTTATGTTACCGCACTTTGGAGATAAAATACAGCTGAGAAAATTAAGGTTCCCTTTTTATAACATACCAGCGGGTAGTAATTACGTTGGCTGTCCTGGTACTTGTGAAAAGGTTTTTATTAGAACAGGAGTTTGCTGGCATGATGAAATGCTGTGCAGGACTTAGTTGAGTGGACAATTAAAAAAAAACCCCAAAACCCCTTTTTATTTAACTTGACAGGCAACACACATTTTCAGTCTAGCAGTAAAGACAGGGCACATATCAAGAGCAGTGCTTTACAGGGAAAGAGATGGCGCAGCAAACCTCTTTTAAAGTAAGTGTAATGTTTGCCACGTTCTGCCTTTTGTTTTCTGTAAGGTTTTTTTTCTTTGGGGGGGGGGGGGGGGTAGGGTTGCCAACTGGCTCCAGATGTGCCCGACAGGTTCGATCCAGTCCTGGGTTTACTCATTGCATGCAGGGATATGTAGTTCTGATTTCTCCATTGCACTCCATAAGAAAAGGAAAACTACAAATTCCTGCATGCAATGGAGTGGATCAAGGACTGGATCAAGCCCGTCGGGCACATCTGGAGCCAGTTGGCAACTCTAGGAGAGAACGGGAAGGGAAAGGTGTTCTCTCCCCCTTTTTGTGACTGCCATCTCTATCATGAGGGGCCCTCAGCAAATTTTGCTTGGAGGCCCCTCATTCAAGCTTAAACTACTGCACATACATCAGTACCAAAGATGTCAGCACAATTCCTGAACAATGTCAATCTTCCCACCCTAATGGCAAGTCCTATATATCTATATCCCTTCACTCTCACAACCGCTGTTCTTGTCTCCTCCAATACATTTCCCAAATATTATTGTACGAATCAATGTCCCTCCTCCTTCAGTAAGACGGTTTCTCAATTTTAGCAATGGAGCAGCCTTGAATGTTCATTATTCTTAAAACATGGCAGCTCCTGTTTCACTTTCTGGAGATGGCGGGCATACCAATGCTATTTCAGCACTTCACAAAAATAATGATGCCCCACCTCAAGCATTTATGAGTAGAAACGGGTATCTGTCTCTGCCTGCAGGAGTTCGTTTTGCGCTTTCGAAGACAGAAGTGACCCTCATTCCTGTGCCAGGGTATGCTGAAAATGATCTCATTCTCCACATGTAGTACAGAATAGTTGTTTGGTACAGCGCACACAAAATCAATCATGTGCGTTAGCTACAAATGAATGCATGTTAAGTCTATTTCCATGCATTAAGAAGTTCTAATGCAGGCTCAATTTTTCTTAATAGGCACATTTGTAACAAACTGAAAAAATGTTCCAAAAATTGGGGGGGGGGGGGGGGGGGAGTCTGAAAATAACCCTGAAAAACCTGAATTTTGGTTCTATGCAGGTCCCTAGCTTTTCTCCTTTAACACAATGCTCAGTTTCTTTGGAAACAAAATGCTCCATGACATCACAACAAGGATTCTGTTAACCCCACGGTAATATGCTCTAAATATGCTGGTGACTGCGAAAAATAGATCTTCCTGAACATCAGCAGGACTGGTGTGGTGGACAGAGAGCAATACCGTATACAGATAATGTTTTCTTGGGTGTATCCAAGTGCTGACCACTTAAGCACTTGGATACACCTTAAGAATTTAAGCAGAGAGTCATACAATATTAGTTTAAAACTGAGATATTTAGACCCCAGTGAAGTTAGCTGACTTTTCATTGGACTATCACCTAAAGTCTTGAAGCACTATGTAGCTGCCTCATTGGGGAGACTGTCTTAAGGGCCCTTTTAGTAAAGGCTTGCACGTACTACATGATTAGTGGCAAAACTAATGCACAGTAAACGGAACCGTCCTGTCAGGGGTATGCCGAGCAACTTCCCAGCAGTTACTGCACGATGAACCCCAGGAACGCGCTGCGCCATGAATGGGAATGTGACACCTATGGAGGCATCGCTCTGTTGACTAGCGCTAATGGTCGCAAGGCTGCTGCATAGCATTGGGCAGTTTCCCTCACACTACTCCACGCCCACACTCCGCCCCTAACCCACCCACTTTCCTCCCTAGCATTGCTATGGCCACTTATCATGCATTTTAGTGGCCGATAACCAGCATGCACATGTGTTAACGTTTTTGGCTGCCAGTTACTGTATGCTAAAATGTGCGTTAAACAATTAGTAGCTTTTAGTAAAAGGGCCTCTTAAGGAGCTGGAACATCCTCCTGCCTTAGATTTCAGAAGCTCACACCAGTGTCATTGAGAATCCGAAATTACTGTCCCTGTTCCAAACGAATTATGCTTTTCGTAGATTTATTTGGAAGTGTAAACGGTAGCACACTTAACTTTGGCTTTTAGGCTGATAGGAAGCACAGTGGCCTTGCCCTATTGAAACTACAAAGCTATTCCCAGGCCACACAGTGAGTGCCTCTGATGGGGTGGTTATTCAGTACAGAAGGTACAACGTGGAAGGTAGGCCTGCGTGACTTTTTATTTTAAAACACTGTTTATTAGTGGCACCTGGGTGGGTGTCTGCCACCTGCCATCAAAATCGATCCACTTTTGAGGCTTACACGGCAAATCTTCATAAAGCGGTTGGAGAAGATGTGATTGTGATCTCTGACTTACTGAGCTCTCTCGCAGTGAGATCAAGCAGGCTGGACAGGTGCAAGGCTGACATCGTTTTAAGCATCTGAAATACAAAGCTCAGCTGTTTCCTGCTGGTAGACATATCAGGTGGCCCACAGTAAAAGTGGTGCCTGCTCAGATAGCACATTGCATCTGGGGGAAATGCATGAAGAGATGGGGGAGTCACCTGCATGCCTGGCGGCCAGGGCTCCAAGGATGTGTCCTAAACAGCAAGAGCAGAATACAATCGGGCTTCTACAGAAATACATGGCATGTTAGATCCATTAGCGGAAGCCAAAGGACCTTCGCAGCTCTCCGTAATGGTTTCAAGATGCTCCGGTGCTGAAGGAATACTGCAGGAGTGGCCTAGGGGCTGGAATACTGCTAAACCTTTTAACCAAATACAATCCTCCTTGGGTGGGATAATTTCTGAATGAGTCCGATTAGAGGGACAGTGAGGCTCGTATTCTCAGAGATGGCTACTATTGCTCTTTTGTCCCAGAAACGCGTATGAAAAGCCAGTCCAGTAACATTTTTAACATCTGGATCCAGGGCCGGCGAAAAGAACAAAGGCGCTCTAGACAACTGCCTAGTTCAGCTAGTGGGTTGCACCGGCTCTGAATGGTGTGCAATACCTTAGAGACACCCATAATATACTGTCCCTAGTGAAACATATCTTTGACTGGAGGGGCCAAACAAACCAATCTTCAGCCCTGCCCCAAGAAGATCTCTCATTGCTGATGCTGTGCTGAGCAAAATATTGGCGGGGCCTTGGCCTCTTTGGTCCAACGCATTCCGCTGCCTGCGGCTGGCTTTTGAAGCTTACAATTTAATTAAGAGAAAGAGGTGAGGAACATGAGCAAAACATATACAGTACGCGGGATCTCTGAGTTAACAGAGTAGGAGCAACTACAAGGAAACAGAATTTGTAGAGGTGAGGCAAGGAACAATTAGGGTCGGTCTTTAAAAGCGAAATGTCAGACTTCACCCCTTCTTCTTTATCTATGTTTTAATTTAAAATATTAGATATTAAAACAATTTAAAAAAATCCCTACTGTCCTTAAAAGTGAAGTTCCTCAAACTTCTGCCCTAATTTAGCTACCGGAGGAGAAGCCTGGAATAGGAGAGAGGATGAAATGGGACACTCGAAAACATAAATGAGGTAAACGGTGAAAGTTAAAAGTAAAATCTTAAGTCAGCAGAAAGGGGGTGGTGGGGGTTAATGATGTAGGACTTTTCAGGGCTACAGCTTCCAAGGTAACCACATGTCCATCAGCTTCCCGCAGAGAAGCAGCTGCCCTGGTACTGAACTGGACCAGTGGATGGATGACAGGAGCAAAGACCTGCACTCGTTGACATGAATACTGACTTCCCCCTGAACATGAAGCCGTAGGAAGACACAGTGGGGCATCTGTAGTGATATGCACCAACGATTGGCGCAGGGTTTGCCGTGCGATGTGCACGTCGGGCTCCGCGCTAAACATCCCACGCGAATTGGTGAGGGCGCGATTGGCTGGGTGGGTGTTAGCGCATCGCAGTGAGCCCGAGTGTTTTAGATGCTTTTGTACTTGTTTGTAGCTCAGACATGCGCTGCCTTAATAAACCCGCCCTAATCTATAGCTAGGACAAGTAATATAAAGGCATGCTTGGGCACATGTTATACAAGAATCTCTAGGCTAGTATTAATTACACTTCTTCACTGGATTCACTTATATTCTAGTAAAGTCATCTTCTGATCTGAGGAAGGGGGTGTTGTTGCTCCTGAAATCTTATATTTTTCTTTATTTGTTAACCTTTGCTTCTGGGTCTCCAGAATTGCAACTAGTAACCAATAGGCTATTTTTACCATATTTTTCTCACCCACGCAATAAGAAAACAGGATGCCAAATCTTTCTCTTGCAACACAAATATCCAGCTTCAGAGGATTCCAACCACTCAGAAACCGTAAACGGTAAAACCTAACAGTTTGTTGTTATGGTATGTTGTTATATTGTGAACCGCGCTGATTCTGAATAGAGCGGTATATAAGAGCCTGTAATAAATAAATAAATAAATACAGAAGAACGAGGAACAAACTAAACGTACTTCAGGCTTGGGAAACTTTTTCCCCTACTTTGTGTTGTTAGATTTCATCTCCTCCGACCGTCTGATAAATGTACAATCCGAGGCGAGAGTTGACTTTCTCTATAGCGCTTCCGGTGCGGAGTTTCCCCACTGCCACCCCCCCCCCCCCCCTCCCTCTTGAAACTCCCTCGCCCGGCTCCTCTGCTCCTGGGACCCTCCGGGCTGGTGAAGCAGTGGTTGCATCACATCACTGGGAGCCTGCTGTGCATTTTCATAGTCACTGCTTTTAAATTATTACTAGAAAGTCATGGGCTAAAAGAAAAAAAAACCCTCGTATTTTGTATCCCTCCTTTTTCCAGCCGGCCCTCGCCTTACCTTTGCAGACATATTTCCTCAGGCCAGTCCTCCCAGTGCCCCCTGTGATTGGGATTCTGTGCCCGTTCGATCTGCCGAGAAACATCCTTTAAGGAGCCGTCTCCGCTTTCTCCTCTAATAGGAGGCAAAACAGCTGCTGCTTGCTGTTAATACGCAGTGAAACCTTCTCAGACTCCTAAACCCCATCCTTAATCTGATTAGCTTTCTTTTCACATCTTTCCCTCTTTTTTTTGGTTAAATTTTGAGTCATGGTGATGAAAACAAAAGTTAGAAAACACAAGCAGAGGAGCGACTTGTTCCGTCTAGGGATCCGCCTGGGAGAGCTTTAATTCCTTGGAGCTGACGTTATCCGCACTTCTCCTGGACGGAGGAGGATGTGCGAGTCTGGCAGCCTCTGGAAAGCCCCCATCGCCCATGACCCAGATCCGGGACCAGCGAAGATTTCCAAACAGTTCCCCCCTCCTTACAAGTGGCAGGAGCACGTCTGCTTCCCCAGGACCTCTGACCCTTCAGCCTGCCATCAGTGCTAAGAGCTTTAATGAACAGTAACTGTTGTTGGAGGAAAAAGAAACAGAGTCAATAGTAGGTATATTAAAAAGGGGGTTTGAGGGCGGGGGATATTTGAATTAGGAGCACAATTAGCCGGACTGGTCCTGTCAATGTGCTGCTCTGCTGCTGTCCAACCTCCCAGGGGACAGCACACCCCGCAAGGCAAAGGAGAGAGGCAACCCACTTTGGCTTTGTGCGCCAGTTGCTGGCAAGATGCCCAAAGATACGGCCAAATTGTCAGGTCCATATAAAGAACAGCAGAGTTTAGCACATCGGTACTGTACATATCCTGGCTTAGGAGTAAGGTTCATGACTGTCATGGTGTCTGTAAAACTAAATATTCTTATCCACCAAAAATCCCTTGAACCTACCTAAAACCTTCCCATAAAACATAAACACACTTACCAAACAAGTATTTGTAATGTATACTCTTTTGGATGGTGATAAAGTTATTTAACTAATAGAGGCATTTGGCTTTGTTTTGCAGACGTGTTGGAGGCTATTCTACTTGTGCATAAAAAAATAAGAAAAAATGATAAAAGCATGTTAATGGTGTTTGAAAATTAATTGAGTATATATTAATATTTATTGAACATATTGGAAAAGTACCTTTTTAATATTGATAGATATATTTTGTTTATTTGATACAGGGGAGTTGTTGGACATGTGATGTTACATCTTAGAGATCCCCTATGGTGATGAATTTCACCACATGGTGGGACCGAAAAGTAAAACCTGAGGTCATTGTCTCCATTTTAAAAATGTGAGTTTTTGGAGTTATTATAGGAGTGTGTTAGTTATTTTTTTGGTAATTGTGTTTATATTTTATGGCAGGGGTGGGCAATTGTTTTGGCTCGGGGGCCACTTTGAGAGGGCCATAGTCAGCAGAGGGCCGCACCTTCTAAAACTGATAGTATTCATTAGTTAACATTACATTTCATTTAATGCGAGGTGTAAATTGGGTAAGTGGAGTGCAAGAGTGGCCTAGTGGTTGGGGCAAGGTACCTCAGGCCAGGTCAGGGGTTCAAATCCCACTAGAGGACAGCAACCTTGGGCTGGAAGGACTGGGGTTTCTAGTCCCATAGGTGCTCCTTGTGGTCTTGGGCAAGCCACTGAACCCTCCATAGCCCATGTTCCCTGTAAAATAGTTATCTCCAAGTTATAATGCCCTGTTCAATGTAATTTCAGTTTGTTCAATGTAAACCGCACTGATGCAGAATAGTGTGGTATATAAGAGAATGTAAATAAATAAATTGCATAATAATAATAAATAAATAAACACAACTAAAACAATAGTGGTATACAGAAAAGGTTTCATTGACTTTATTTATGTGCAAATTACCCATCAGCCAGCACAAGTAATTTAATGAGACAAATATAACCTCTCACACCTTTTTACAATTCTTTTGAAATCAGGAGCGAGGTTGCTTGTTAAGATCCTTATCACTGCCTGCAAGTTTATGTCAGTCACAGAGGATCTATTTTTACTCTTGTTGATTATCATGCAAGAAAAACTTTGCTCACAAATATATGTGGATCCAAAAACAGAAAACATTTTCCCAGCAAATTTCTTCACACATGGAAATTTGTCAGTAGACAGAGATTTGTAAAATTCTATCAATGTCACAGAATTAAACATTAAACTATTATTTTTACTAGAGGAAGAGCTGGTATGGGAGAGTGCATATTGCATATTCTCCGGAGGTGGAATGAGCCACCAGCTGATATTAATACTAATACGTCTGAGATCCAGGATCACACACACCAGGCGCCCCCGGGTGTGGGTACACTGCAGTAGTAATGATCGTACTCTCCTGATTATGGGGGTCAAGCTGAGGGATGCTCTGCAGCCCCCAGCCTCTCCTCTCACCTTGCCTGCCCATGACCTCGGCGACATGCTCAGAGCTGGGCACAGGCACACACTCGGTCATGTTAATGCTCTTCTTGCTGCTGCTGCTGCTCAGTTGCTCAGCTAGGATGGAGTGACTCAGCTGGGGGAAGTTGGCGAAGAGGTCAGGCGCCGTGCTAGGAATCGGGCTGCCGCTGGTGCAGTTAGGATCACGATCCTCTTCCTGTTCCTCTTCCACCTCTGCTTCCTCATTTTGCTGTTGCCCCGTTTCCTCCACTCCATTCACCCCTTCCTCCAGTTCCAAGATGGAGAGATCCAGTACCAGCTTGAAGACTTCATCGTCGGGCTGCTGCTGCTCCTTGCCTCCCTCCGGTAGCGATTCCAGCGGAGGCAGTGGCTGCTACTCCCCCTGCTCTTGATCCGGTAGCGGCTGCTGCTGTTCCCCCGCAGCCTCTAGCCTGGCACAGCCCATCTCCCACTCCGGCTGGTAGCTGGAGCTCAGCATGGCGCTGCGCGAGAGGAGCCACTATGCATGCGCTTCATCCCTCCTTGTCTCCCAGCCTCTCCAGTCTCCGCTCCAGCTATGCGTGATGTCACTCCCAGGTGCAATAATGGGCCATGCATGGGAGGGGGACGAGAAGAGAGGAGCAGGGAGGCAGCACACATGGTGCCTAGGAGCGATTCCACAGGCTGCAGAAAATTCTGTGGCGGGCCGTAAATTGCCCACTCCTATTTTATGAGAAGGTTTTAAGTAGGTTCAAGGGATTTTTGGGGGGCAAAAATATTTATTTGTTTTCTCTCCCTTGTTGCTGCAGCTTGTGGTAGTCTGTAAAACTAACCCATTTCGAGAAATTGTTCCCAAAAGAATAAACCACCATGCTAAACTTAGTGCAGCAGTTCTTTACCTCAGCATGAAATGTTGATCATGCCTTTGTGCATCTTTCCAGTAACTGCCACACAAGTCAAAGCAGAGATGCCAAATCTTGTTCATTAGGAGAGTGTCCGCTCATCTGAAGCTCTCTCACTCCTGTTCCCCCTTCCTTTACTCCCAACTCACAAAATTCCCCTGGTGATCCAATGGACCCCAGGTCCTCCTGATTCACTCTGCAAAAATGCTTTGGTGGTCCAGTGGGCCTCAGAACAACCCCAGTCCTCTCTGGACCCCTGTCACTGCCCTGGTCCATACACCCCACACTTCATCACAGATAACCCTTCTATTCCAATGTCATATCTTTACTTCAGCCCTGAAACGGCATAGATTCAGCACTAGGAGAAGAGTAAACAAGGGTGCTAAATTTTGGCAGTTTTTCACATCAGGAGCAATATTTTGTTCAACAACTTGCATGCATTTTGCATGTACAGTGCACTACACTACCCTTTAGCGCAGTATTTCTACAATGATTTTGCCATGCTAAAACTTATCATTGCATTGGGAGCAGGGCCATATCATGCTAGAAATGTGCCCCGTGCACCCTCCTCTCCCCCCAGCTGCACACAGAAACGTGCTTTTATCAGGCTTCCTGTGATGAAGTCAATGCCTCTTCCGTACTTGTGCTCTGTGCAACCACACTACTCATACAGCCTTTGCTACAGCCCTGATTAGAAGTAAGATTATTGTGAGAAAATCTTGAGCAAACCACTGTGCTAAAGGATACTGCAGCTTACTGCATCAGGACCAAAAGGTCTGCACTAACCAGAAAGTCAGGGCCAGCCCCAAAGCTGGTTCAAGATGTTGGCACCCTAGGCAATAGGTAAACCATATGCCCACCCAGGCTGTCAGAATCTATTGGTTAGCTTTGAATGCCCTGCTCTTTGCTGCGCCCCCCCCCCCCCCAAAACTGCTGCCCTAGGCAACAGCCTGGTTTGCCTAATGGTTTCTGTAGGAAGTAATGCCCTTCACTAGGCTTAGTGCAGTGAGCAATGGAATGCACGCGAATGAGTTACATGTGCAATTACCTCCTGTGTTGCAAGTTGTGATAAACTTTAGCATAGTGCTTTTCTTTTTTACTTCCAAATTAGCATAGGATCTTCATTGTACCCACAAAGGTAAAGTAAAGTTTTAATTTTACATTGACATCAATGGAAGTCAATAGGAGTTAAAAAATATCAGTTGCCCAAAGACCTAAGCAACCCAAGACAAGGACTCCTGCCAATGGGATTCCTAATTGGGAAACCCACAGACCCAAGATTCTCTGACCCACGTTCCCTGGATCCCAGGGTCCTAATTCAAGAACACCCGCACCAGAGTTGCTCGGGGCCAGGACCCCTGCAATCTCCAGGCACCTTCTCTCCTAACATTATCCATCCCTCAGCTACTGATGCTTTCCCACCCACTAACACACCTCCCAGAACTCAATTAACTTCCTCACCACATCTACCAATTATGGATCACAGGTTTCTGCAAACCCAAGCCCAGGACCCCAGAGCCAGAGAGCCTCCAACCTACCCACCCACTCATTCACTAAGCCCTTACCACCTACCAACTTCTATATAAATACCCCAGCTCACCTATCTACTTACTCCAACCCACTGAAGAAGATCCACCTACCTACCTCCTGCTCCACCCACCTTCCTCTATATTGCTCCTGTCTCGGGGCAGGCCCTCCTTACCCTGTATTCTTAGTCTCACCTGGCCCTTCTAACAGGAAGGAAAAAAAAACAAGACACATACACAGAAAATCAATTATATTAATTCCAGAGCTCTAGAAGGAAGATCGTCAGGGGGTGCAAATCAGGGCTCCTCCTCCAGCTACCTTCATAAGAACATAAGAACATAAGATATGCCATACTGGGTCAGACCAAGGTCCATCAAGCCCAGCATTCTGTTTCCAACAGTGGCCAATCTAGGTCATACGTACCTAGCAGTTTCCCCAAGGGACACAGGTTCCACAATGCTTGTACTGGTTCAAGCATTGATATCCTGGGTCCCTTCTTAATAATGGTTTATGGACCTTTCCTCCAGGAACTTGTCCAAACCTTTTTTAAACCCAGCTACAGTAACAGCTTTTACTACATCCTCCGGTAACAAATTCCAGAGTTTGATTACACGTTGAGTGAAAAAATATTTTCTTTTATTAGTCTTAAATAGTTTACCCTGTAGCTTCATTGCATGTCCCCTAGTCTTTCCATATTCTGATAAGGTAAACAATCGATCTACGTTTACCCGTTCCACTCCGTTCATTAATTTATAGACTTCTATCATATCTCCCCTCAGCCGTCTCTTCTCCAGGCTAAAGAGCCCCAACCTTTTTAGCCTTTCTTCATAGGAGTATCCTTCCATCCCCTTTACCATTTTGGTGGCTCTTCTCTGAACCTTTTCTAAAATCGCTATATCCTTTTTAAGATACGGCGACCAGAATTGCACACAATATTCAAGGTGCGGTCTCACCATGGAACGATATAGAGGCATTATAATATCTTTTGTTTTATTTTCCATTCCTTTCCTTATCATACCTAGCATTCTATTTGCTCTCTTGGCCGCCGCTGCACACTGGGCCGAGGGTTTTAACAAGGTATCCACAATGACGCCTAAATCTTTTTCCTGGGTGGTGGTTCCTAATGTGGAACCTTGCATCGTGTAACCATAGTTTGGGTTGTTCTTCCCTAGGTGCATAACCTTGCACTTCTCCACATTAAATTTCATCTGCCATTTTGATGCCCAGTCTTCCAATTTATCAAGATCCTCTTGCAATTTTCCACAATCCTCCTGGGTTTTAACAACTTTAAATAGTTTTGTGTCATCTGCAAATTTGATAACCTCACTTGTTATTCCACTTTCCAGGTCATTTATGAATATGTCAAAAAGCAGCGGACCCAGCACAGATCCCTGGGGTACACCACTATTCACCTTTCTCCATTGGGAAAATTGGCCATTTAGCCCTACCCTCTGCTTTCTATCTTTTAACCAGTTCCTGATCCACAGTAGTACACTGCCTCCTATCCCATGACTCTTTAGTTTTGTCAAAAGTCTCTCATGAGGGACCTTGTCAAAGGCTTTCTGAAAGTCCAGATACACAATATCAACCGACTCACCTTTGTCCACCTGTTTATTCACTCCTTCAAAAAAACATAACAGATTAGTAAGACAAGATCTTCCTTGTCTAAAGCCATGTTGGCTGTCTCCCATTAGGTCGTGACTATCTACATGCTGAGTAATTTTATTCTTTATGATGGTTTCTACCATTTTTTCTGGTACTGATGTCAGGCTCACTGGTCTGTAGTTTCCCGGATCACCCCTCGAACCCTTTTTAAAAATTGGTGTTACATTGGCGATCCTCCAATCCTCAGGTATTAGAGATGATTTTAATGATAGTTCACAGATTACTGATAGCAGGTCTGCAATCTCAAATTTCAGTTCTTTCAACACCCTTGGATGTATACCATCCGGCCCAGGTGATTTGCTACTCTTCAGTTTATCTAATAGTTGTAAGACATCTTCCCGATGTATCGATATTTCCTTCAATTCTTCCACACCTTTAAATACCACTTCAGTCATGGGTAACATCCCTACATCTTCCTCAGTAAAGACCGAAGCAAAGAATTCATTCAGTCTCTCCGCTATTGCCTTGTCGCCTCTTAGTGCTCCTTTAACCCCTTTATCATCTAATGGACCAACTGACTCTCTCACCGTTTTTTTGCTACGAATGTACTTGAAAAAGGTCTTTATTTCGCGTTTTTGCTTCCGCAGCAAGCTTCTTCTCAAATTCTCTCTTTGCCTGCCTTATCAATGCCTTGCATTTGACTTGCCAGTGCTTGTGCTGTTTCCAGGTTTCATCGTTTGGCTCTTTTTTCCATTTCTGGAAAGATGCTTTTTTGGCAACAACAGCCTCTCTGACCTCACCTTTAAACCATGCTGGCAGTTTTTTGGACTTCCTTCCACTTTTCTTAAAGCGTGGAATACAGCTGGTCTGGGCTTCCAAGATAGTATTTTTCAACAACACCCAAGCTTGATGTACGTCTTTAACCTTTGCAACTGCTCCTTTTAGTTTTTTCTTAACTGTTTTCCTCATTTTATCATAGTCTCCCTTTCGAAAGTTAAAGGGTAGTACTGTGGATTTCCTTACTATCCCTCCTCCACTAATTAAATCAAAGGCGATCATGCTATGATCACTATTGCCAAGTGGCCCCAACACCCTTATCTCTTGCACTACATCTGGTGTTCCACTAAGGACTAGGTCTAATATTGCTTCCCCTCTGGTCAGTTCATGAACCAGCTGCTCCAAGAAGCAGTCATTTATTTCATCTAGGAACTTTATCTCCCTAGCATGTCCTGTTGTAACACTGACCCAGTCGATGCCGGGGTAATTGAAATCACCCATTATTATTACTGCACTGTAACCTTTGCTAGCTTCCTTGATTTCTTTGAGCATTTCATCATCCATTTGTTCATTCTGGCCAGGCGGACGATAGTACACCCCCACTGCCATCGCCTTCCCCTTTTTACATGGAATTTCAATCCATAGAGATTCTACAGCAAATTTTGTTTCTTGCAAAACTTTAATCCTTTCTGACTCAATGCCCTCTCTAACATAGAGCGCAACCCCTCCACCAATTTGGTCAGCTCTATCATTACGATATAGTTTGTACCCAGGTATCACAGTGTCCCACTGGTTGTCCTCCTTCCACCATGTCTCTGATATTCCAATCATATCTAACCTCTTGTTTAGTGCTATATATTCTAACTCTCCCATCTTGTTTTGTAGACTTCTAGCATTTGCATACAAGCATTTTAGAGACTGTATTTTATTCATATTAATTTGGCTATTGGTAGACATGGGTAATTTGGGATCTTTAAGTTCTGTCTGCTCCATACTCGAGGGCATTTGGGCTACTTTACTCTTTTTTGGAACCTCTCTGCTTTTTGTAGTATCCTTCAAGGATACATTCTTCCGAACCATGCGCTCTTGGGCAACTGTCGGCTTTCCCCTATTATCTAGTTTAAAAGCTGCTCTATCTCCTTTTTAAAGGTTAATGCCAGCAGCCTGGTTCCATCCCGGTTAAGGTGAAGCCCATCCCTTCGGAAGAGCCCCTCCTTTCCCCAGAATGTTCCCCAGTTCCTAACAAATCCGAACCCCTCATCTCTGCACCATTGTCTCATCCACGCATTGAGACTCCGGAGCTCTGCCTGCCTTTTGGGTCCTGCGCGTGGAACGGGAAGCATTTCGGAGAACGCTACCCTGGAAGTTCTGGATTTCAACTTCCTACCTAAAAGCCTAAATTTAGCTTCCAGAACCTCCCTACCACATTTTCCTATGTCATTGGTACCGACATGTACCAAGACAGCAGACTCCTCCCCAGCACTATCTAAGACCTTATCTAGGTGGCGTGTGAGGTCCGCTACCTTCGCACCAGGCATGCATGTTACCAGGCGATCCTCACGTCCACCAGCCACCCAGCTATCTACATGCCTAATGATCGAATCACCAACTATAACTGCTGTCCTAACCCTTCCCTCATGGGCACTTGGCCCTGGAGAAACCTCCTCGGTGCGAGAGGGGTTTACATCACCTGGAGGACAGGTCCTAGTTACAGGATCACTTCCTGCCACACCAGGGTGATGCTCTCCTGTCACGTGACCTCTCTCCTCCATGGCAACAGGGATGCTGCCAGACTGGAGGTGGGACTTCAGGACTATATCCCTGTAGGTCTCGTCTATGTACCTCTCTGTCTGTCTTATGTTTTCCAAGTCTGCTACTCTAGCCTCTAGAGAACGGACTCGTTCCCTGAGAGCAGAGAGCTCCTTGCACCTAGTGCACACGTAAGACCTCTCACCAGCTGGGAGAAAATCATACATGTGACACTCAATGCAAAAGACTGGAAAGCCCACATCCCGCTGCTGGACTGCTGTCTGCATCTTAGTTTTAAGTTTGTGTTTAGATCTTTAAGTTCTTTATGTACTAAAGGGTGCTATGGATATTTATACCACTAAAACTGTACCTAAGAAGTTTAATATACCTTGTTCACCTGAAGCTTAATTAATCTCAGGTCCTTAGTGTATGGCTGATTTGGGTAATGAGCTTCACCTGAGAGCACCTCCTGTCCTTTAAGTTGTGCAAGTACCTATAAAGCTGTGATTATCCCAGGGGAGGGTGGGTGTGGGGAGGGAGGGAGGGATATAACACTTATTAAAAAAGGGCTGCTACACAGTACCTTGTCCTGTGCCGCTGAGGTAAGCTATATTCTGATTTGATTTAAATTATAGCTCTTTGCTGCTACTAGGCTCTAACCTATTAAGAAATTTAAACTACAAGCTCTCTGCTGGATTCTAAATTTAACCAGAAAGCTTTCTTCTGTGTTTTAATTTGAAA
This sequence comes from Ichthyophis bannanicus, assembly GCA_033557465.1. NCBI lineage: Eukaryota > Metazoa > Chordata > Amphibia > Gymnophiona > Ichthyophiidae > Ichthyophis > Ichthyophis bannanicus. The sequence goes on along the minus strand of CM066032.1, from coordinate 1,759,652,562 downwards.
CTAAAAGTACTTTGCTGATGCTAGGCCCTGAGTGACTATGAAATTTAAACTACAGCTGTCTACTGGGTATGAAAGGTAACCAGAAAGTTCTCTTCTGTGTTTTAAATTGAATCTTAAACTGTTGCTACTAGGCCCTGACTGATTTAACAAAAAAATAGTGGGTTCACAGATTAATTAGCTTTAAAAGAAAAAAAAAATTCCTTTCAGAAAAATTCCCAGAAGTATATACTCACAATTTCAGATTTCTCTCCAGAAGTAACAGCCCCCCTTTCTAGTACTTCGAAACTCTTCTGCCAGAGATCTGCCTTTTATTAAGAAGTATCAGCTGACAAAGTTAATTTTTGATTAACATCAGATGATATTCATGTTACAAAATTACAGGCCTGGAATAAAATCTGCTTGCAGGATCATTTTTCTGCTGATACTTTGCAAAAATCATAAAAAAATTGGAAGTTACAAGGCCATGCCCATAATCACAAAACAACAGTAGGTGTCACTACAATTCTGTCATCAAATGAGAGTTGATTAGTTATGCTTATAAGTTCTTTCTAAATTCTGCTAATTTCCCAAGCTTTTATTTGATTTCCAGTTATATGTTGACCTAAGGTCTCTGATTCTCGGAAAGCTCATGCAATAGTGCTGACATTAGTTGATGGGTCAATTTGACCCATCATTTACCACAAGAAGGGCGGAGGGATTACAGAATGTCCCCAAAATTTGCAGAAGCTAACCTTTGGTCACAGTAGCTGTGTACACAATTAGTTAGTTAATCTCTTTTGCAATTAACTGTTAGCAATTCTTACAGAGACAGAAGCTTCTATCTAAAAATATACGTATAGTTTGCAGTTCAGCCTACCATTTCAATAAGCATATATTTTTACCTGAGTAAAGGTATATGGCTATAGCCACCTTCACAGCCCTGTTTCTTCATCATTATCTGTGCTTGCATCACTGTCCGTATCTATATCAAGAGTACCATAAATAGGGTCATCACTATCCATAGCCAAATCAAGATGGCCATAGACAGGATGATTTATATTAGTGTAAGTTGCCTCATCACACAAAAGCTCATCAGTCCCTGCTATAGTCTCTAACCTTGTTCTAGGGCCTTGGTCAGTCCTTCCTTTCTCACAGTCCTCCCTTTGGTTCTGCTCAGAACCACATTCTATATTAAAAGGCAATTTTTGGAGTAAATCCCCAGAACTGGGAACACTTCGTAGCCTAAGGACTACAATAGTGTTTGTGGTTTTAGCCATATATGAAGTACAATGCAATGTGTGCCTTCGAGTCAGTCCTGACTCCTGGTGACCCAGAAGCTCCTGGGTTTTCTTGGCACTGTCACCAGAAGTAGATTGCCAGGCCTTTCTTCCGAGGCAATGGAGGGTTAAGTGACTTGCCCAAGGCCACAAGGAGTGCTAGTGGGAATTGAACCCTGGTTGCTTGGTTACCAAGCCAGTGTTCTAACCACTAGGCTACTCCTCCACTCCTAACATCCAGTCTCTACATAAGGAAGGTAGAGCCTTCCAAGCTGTGGATGCACAGCCCTCTACCATGCATTTCCAAAATCTGTCTAATCTGAATTCCTTTAAAGCAAGTATTTTTAGCCATACTACTGCTGCCAAAGATTGAAAGCATGGAGGCATGCCAGAAACGATAGGATCAAAAGCTTGGGAAAAATAGCCCAAGGGCTTTAATCCAGTAGGGAAACATTGTGCCAAAACACAGACAGCGGCACTGGTGGAAATAGCCACAGAGACAGAAGGGCAAAGCATAGTCAGGAAAAGAAAGACAGGGTGTAGTGAATAGGGCTTGGCGCAGGGAGTGGAAAGTATTATGCTGTCCTTCAGTAGGAACTATAATACCCTCCAGAGTCTCACAGCCAAGAAAGGCATACAGTGGAGCAGCAAGCTCAGCAAAGTCAGGGATCCACTGGCAGCAAAATACTAAAAGACCTAAAAAGCAGCATATATAAGGAACAGTAGCAGGTATAGACATAATAGGACCAATTCGCTGGGCCGTAATAGAGCGGCCAGCTGAGGCGAGACATACACCAAGAAATACTACTTGTGGAAGCGAAAATTGCAACTTAGACTGATTAACTTTCAATCCCAAATGAGAGATATGTACAAGAGTTAACATAGTATCAGCAAAACAAGCATCATAACAAGGGGAACAAACAAATAAATCATCAACATACTGTATCAAGGTAGATTTGTCCAATGCCAGGTCCTGTAAAGCAGCTTTAAGGGCCTGTGAAAAATAAGCAGGACTCTCAGTGTATCCTTGAGAAAGGGTGGTCCAAGTCTATTGACGCCCCTCGTACGAGAAGGCAAATAAGTACCTCGACTCCTCCCCTACTGCTATAGAATAATAGGCAGAGCTTAAATCTATGACAGAAAAGTGGGTGGAGCCACATGGTATACGAGTCCAAATATCATGGGGATTGGTTACGAGGGGAAAAACTAGTAGGACAATGTGATTAATGGCTCGCAAATCTTGCACAAATCTGTAAGATTTACTATCGGCCTTTAGTACAGGTAAAATAGGAGTATTGCAAGAAGAGGTTGGTACTAACACACCCTGGGTTAGCAGGTTTTCAATCACTGGCCGTATTCCAGCCACTGAAGCAGCAGGCAGAGGATACTGACGCACATAAGGCAATGGAGCTCCTGGCCATACTTCAGTCTTGACCGGGGCAATGTTAAGATGTCCAATGTCATTACCTGGTACGGCCCACAAAGTTGAAGGAAGGGTGTCCAAGGGTGGAGCGGTCCCGGCGGTCGGAGTCACAGCTACAGGCTGTTGGACTTGCAGGGGACACAAAGTACAGGTTAAAGTGCCGGTTTCCACTGATAACAGTCTTGTTTCTGGAGAGAAAATCTCACCCAAGCAAATTGACAGGCAAAGTCCTCCCATACATTACTAGGCCAGGGGAAGCTGTCCCCTCCTCATTCCTACTTCTGCTGGCGGCCATTTTTAAAATGACACTAGTTCAGCTGATGTCAATGGGTGGGTGAGGATGGGACTGCCTGGTCCCAAAGCAACCTCCTTGCCTCAGGGGCCTAGGGTAATTTGGGCATGGACCAAAAAACCTGCAATACAATAGTTCGATGAAAGATAAACTTCCATTTTAACTTTATTCTTGTTTTAGTGCAGTTTCTACTTCCATGATTTTTGCATATTATTAGTTTATTTACGTCAGAAGTAAAGTGAAAAATTTACATGGAAGTAAAAATAATCTGCATTAAAAATCGAACGCAAAAGTTTTAACATGCACATCACATTGGCCCTTGAAAATGATTTTTTTATCCAAAGGCAATTAATTGGTTTAATGCAGTGGTTTCCAGACTATGCTCCATGACCACCTGGGGGTCTGTGAGATCATTACAGGGAATCCACAAGACACAGAAAAGAGAAAAAAAGAGAGAGAAACTGGCCGAGATTAGCTGTGGAGAAGAGAGAGAAAAAGAGAGCCAATCAAGGAAAATGGGAGGGAGGTGGGAGAGAGAGACTAGTGGGGACTTACTGGGGGGAAGACAGAGAGAGAATGAGATGGGGGAGGGAGGGGAGAGAGAGAAAGAGAGAGCGAGAGGAGGGGGGGGGGACAGGAAGAGAACAGTCGGTACAGATGGAAGGGGGGTCCAGGAAGCATAGTGCGGATGAACTGAGTTTCCCTGAACTTTTTGGAGGTTAATAAGAAATGCATACAACCAAATAGTTTTTGAACATCTGATTTAATGTAATGTAAAATATTCTACATTTAATTTTAAACAATAGAACCAGTGTATGTCATAAACACGAGTCAATGTGCATGCTGATGTACAGGATGAGCCTATACAACACATATGATAATTTAAAAAAATTGAATAAAATATATTTTGCCATTTTTTAAAATTCTCTTTATTCATCTGTTCCCCTTTTTGTATTGGATCCTTAGTGGATTTGGTGACATTTGGCCTTCTTTGGCTTCCCTCATCATTCATCCACAGCCAGACAGGGTTAGAGTAGTTACTCACCTGTAACAGGTGTTCTCCAGGAGCAGCAGGAATCAGTCCTCACATATGGGTGACGTCGGCGCCGACGGAGCCCTCGTGCGGAGCATTTCCCCAGCTTTCAAGGAAAGCCTTTGGGAATGCAGCGTGCATGCGCGGTCCCCTTCCCGCCAAAGGGTGCCATCTTGCTCAGTCTGATGACATAGCTAAAAGACAGCAAAAAAACAAAATGAATGATATGACTGCAACTCCAGGGGAGGAGGGAGGGTCGTGAGGACGGATTCTTGCTGCTCCTGGAGAACACCTGTTACAGGTGAGTAACTACCCTTTCTCCAGGACCAAGCAGGAAGTCAGTCCTCACATATGGGACTCCCCAGCTCTAGGTTACCGGGAACCCAAAGCTGAAAAAATGGCTCCCTCTCAAGAGCCACAGCATTCGTGATAAGAATATCCTCTGAGAACGCCCCCGTACGGTAGCCCAACACAAAGGCCGGAGGGTAGGAGTTGCCTAAACCTCAAAGAGATTACGGAGTACCACCTGACCGAAAGCACTGTCCCTTCAGGGCTCTCTCCAGGCAGTAATGGGCTGCAAAAGTCTGGCTTGAAGACCAAGTTGTGGCCCGACAGATGTCTGCCAACGGAACAGAGCGGAGATGAGCTACTGACGCGGCTTTCGCCCTGAAACGGTGGGCTGTGACTCGACCCTGCAAGGGGAGGTCGGCTGCCTTATACGCCCAGGTGATACAATCTGCTACCCAAGTGGACAATGTACGCTTGGAGACAGGTAACCCCATCTTATTAGGATCAATGGAGACGAAAAGCTGAGTAGCCCTTCGATGCCCCCGCGTACGTTCTATGTAAAAAGACAATGCCCTCTTACAGTCCAGGGTATGCAAGACTGTTTCAGCCCAGCTGGCATGCGGCCTGGGAAAAAAGTTCGGAAGAACCACCTCCTGATTGAGGTGGAAAGAGGAGACCACTTTTTGAAGGAACTTGGGATAGGTCCAGAGGACCACCCTGTTCCTATAGAACCGCATGTATGGTCTATCAGAAACCAGAGCTTGTAGTTCACTTACACGTCTGGCTGAGGTAAGAGCCACCAGAAAGAGCACTTTTCAAAGAGAGGAAGCGCAAATGGCAAGTAGCCATCGGCTCAAACGGTGGGCGAGTAAGTTGCTGCAAGACCACGTTCAAATCCCACTCAGTCACCGGTGGACGAACCAGAGGCTTGAGAAGAAGCAGACCTCTGAGAAATCGGGACACCAAGGGGTGATCCGACAGGGACTGTCCTTCCACCAGTGAGTGGTGTGCTGACAAAGCACTGAGGTGGACCCGTACAGAGTTAGACTTAAGGCCTAGGTCTGAAAGGTGAAATAGATACTGCAGTACTACTGGCACAAGGCAAGAGAAAGAGTAGTTACTCACCTGTAACAGGTGTTCTCCAGGAGCAGCAGGAATCAGTCCTCACATATGGGTGACGTCGGCACCGACGGAGCCCCCGTGCGGAGCATTTCCCCAGCTTTCAAAGAAAGCCTTTGGAAATTGCAGCGCGCATGCGCGGTCCCCTTCCCGCCCAAGGGTGCCATCTTGCTCAGTCTGATGACATAGCTAAAAGACAGCAAAAAATTAGCAAAAATAAATCATATGACTGCAACTCCCAGGGGAGGAGGGAGGGTTGTGAGAACTGATTCCTGCTGCTCCTGGAGAACACCTGTTACAGGTGAGTAACTACTCTTTCTCCAGGACCAAGCAGGAAGTCAGTCCTCACATATGGGACTCCCCAGCTTAAGGCTACCGGAGACCTCAAGAAGAAAAAATGAGCTCCCTCTAGCTCGTCAGTACGTAAGGAAGGAATCTTCTCTAAGAATGCCCCCGACCGGTAGCCCAACACCAGGGCCGGAGGGTAGGAGTTGCCTAAACCCCAAAGAGATTATGGAGTACTGCCTGTCCGAAAGCACTGTCCCTGCGGGACTCCCTCTCAAGGCAGTAATGGGCCGCAAAAGTCTGGCTTGAAGACCAAGTAGCGGCCCGGCAGATGTCTGCCAACGGAACAGAGCGGAGATGAGCCACTGACGCAGCCTTCGCCCTGACACGATGAGCCGTGACTCAACCCTCCAACGAGAGGCCGGCTGCCCCATAAGCCCAGGCGATACAGTCAGCGACCCATATGGATAAAGTACGCTTGGAAACAGGTAACCCCAATTTATTGGGGTCAAAAGAAACGAAGAGCTGAACAGCCCTTCGATGCTCCCGCGTACGGTCAAGGTAGAAGGACAACGCCCTCCTACAGTCCAGGGTATGCAGGACCATCTCAGCCCGGTTGGCATGCGGCCTGGGAAAGAAGGTCGGAAGAACCACCTCCTGATTGAGGTGAAAAGGGGAGACAACCTTAGGGAGAAACTTCGGGTGAGTCCATAAGACTACCCTATTCCTGTAGAAGCAAGTGTAAGGGGGATCAGACACTAGTGCCTGAAGTTCACTCATTCGCCTAGCAGAGGTAAGAGCTACCAGAAACAAGGTTTTCCAGGAGAGAAAACGGAGAGGGCAGGTAGCCATAGGTTCAAATGGTGGACAAGTAATTCGCTGTAAGACCACATTCAGATCCCACTCAGGGGCTGGTGGACGCAAAGGAGGCTTAAGCAGGAGGAGGCCTCTGAGAAAACGAGCCACCAAAGGGTGGTTGGAAAGAGGCCTCCCGTCCACCGGCGAGTGGTGCGCTGAGAGAGCACTGAGGTGAACCCTGACAGAGTTGGACTTAAGGCCTAGATTGGAGAGGTAAAGCAAATACTGCAATACTACCGCTACCAAGAACGAGAAGGGATTCTCGCTGTGCTGAGCACACCATGCGGAGAATCTACGCCACTTAAGAGCATAGGAATTCCTGGTGGATTGCCGCCTAGAGGCTAAGACTACGTCTTCCACCTCTCTAGGCAGTAGTAGGGGAGCCAGGACTACCCTTTCAGCAGCCAGGCCATCAGATGAAGGGACTGGAGGTTGGGGTGCAAGAGAGACCCCTGGTCCTGAGACAGGAGATCGTGTTGAATCCCCAGAGGAAGAGGAGTGTCCACCGCCAGTTGCAGCAGGAGCGGGAACCACGGCTGCCTCGGCCACCTGGTGGCTATCAAAATTATTGAGGCCCCGTCCTTGAGGACCTTGAACAGCGTTCGGGACACTAGCGGCATGGGAGGAAACGCATACAGTAGGCCTTGGGACCACGGAATCAGAAAGGCATCCGCTGCTACTCTGAGAGGATGCGGTTGTCTGGAACAGAATCTCGGGAGTTGCCGGTTCAGAGGACTGGCGAAAAGATCCATGGTGGGGAGGCCCCACCTGAGAAAGATCTGCTGAACCATCAATGGATTCAATCTCCATTCGTGTGGTTGCAGGATCCTGCTCAGTCTGTCCGCCAGGTAATTTTCTTGACCTGGGAGGTAGACAGCCTTGAGGAGGATTCCGTGATTGACTGCCCAAGAGCACAGTCATTGTCCCTCCTGACAGAGAAGGAAGGAGCCCGTGCCTCCTTGTTTGTTCACGTAGAACATGGCAACTTGATTGTCCGTCTGGACCAGTACAGACTGGTGAGATGTGAGAAGGCTCTCAGAGCTAGGCATATTGCCCGTAGCTCCAGGAAGTTTATCTGCTGAGCAGCCTCCCAAGGGGTCCAGAGACCCTGAGTACATGCCCCTTGGCAATGTGCTCCCCAACCTTGAAGAGAAGCATCTGTCATCAGCACTTGAGAATGCGGAGGGGATTGAAAACCCACTCTGAGTACCAGATTCGGAAGATGAAGCCACCATTGTAGAGAGGAGACGAGCAGGGTGGATATTCTCACCAAGTCTGCAAGGCTCCCTGTGGCTTGACGCCACTGAGTGCGAAGGCTCCACTGAGCAGGCCGCATGTGCAGGCGGGCATTGGGGGTTACATGAACCGTGGAAGCCATATGGCCGAGAAGTCTCAGGAATTGCCTGGCGGAGACCAGGGAATTGCTGTGAAACTGCCTGGCTACATCCATCAACCTGTGGGCCCTGTCCACTGGCAGAAAAGCCTTCGCCTGAAGAGTGTCGAGCCTTGCTCCTATGAATTCCAAGTTCTGGGATGGGAGCAAAGTGGACTTTGCGAAGTTTATGACAAACCCCAAGTGCTGAAGCAGAGCCACAGTGCGAAGGGTGGCTTGACTGGCCTCCTGGGAAGACTGGCCCCTTATGAGCCAGTCGTCCAGGTATGGAAACACAAAAAGACCTTGAAGCCTCAGGTAGGCTGCCACCACCGCCAGGCACTTGGTGAACACCCTGGGAGCGGAGGTTAGGCCAAAGGGTAGTACTCTGTACTGGTAGTGGTTTCCCCCCACAACAAATCTGAGATATTGTCTGTGGTCTGGATGAATAAGGATGTGAGTATAAGCATCCTTTAGATCTAAGGAGCATAGCCAATCTCCCTGCTGGAGGTAGGGCAGCAGGATTCCAAGGGTAAGCATCTTGAACTTTTCCCTCTCCAGGAACTTGTTGAGGTTGCGCAAGTCTAGGATGGGTCTGAGGCCTCCTGTTCTTTTTGGTACCAGAAAGTACCTGGAATAAAAGCCGTGACCTCTCAGGTGGTGGGGCACCGGTTCCACAGTCTGGTCCCTTAGCAGACTTGCTAACTCCTGAAGGAGTAGGTCCCTGTGCAGAGGGAGTCTTGGAGGCTCCCCCGGAAAATAGGAGGGAGGTACCTGGTGAAAATGGAGAAGATAGCCCTTGTGGACTATATGGAGCACCCAGGTATCTGATGTGACGGCTGACCACCTTTGGGCAAAGTGGGCCAGCCGGCCTCCTGTGCTGATGAGCCAGCTGAGGAGAAGAGGCTATGCCTTCTGAGTCAAAACCCCCAACCCCGCTGAGCAGAGGCCGGTGTTGGTGGCTTGGGGGCCTTCTGCCTATGGGGGCCAAGACCCTGCCCCTTGGCCTGCTGACCATGTTGGGGAGCTGCAGAGGCCTGATAATGAGGGTATTGTTTATAGGCAGATGACTTCCTCGGGTAAAAGGTCTTTTTTCCCGAGCCCTTCTTTTTCTGAGAAGGGGCAGAGGTTTTTCTGGACAGCCTAGTCCGGGTCAGAGTCTCGGTCTCGAGTTCTGCAGCCTTCTCAGCCATGGGCTTGCCAAAGAGGTTTTCACCTTGGCAGGGGACATTGACCAACTTGTCCTGCACCCATGGCTCGAGGTCAGATGACTGTAGCCAAGCCTGTCGGCAGGCACCGATGCCGGCCCCGGCTACTTGGGCTGAAGCCTCAAAGCCATCGTAGGCTGCTCGAGAGATAAACTTCGAGCACTCTCGAATACCAGTGGACAAGGCTTGGAACCGCTGCAAAGGTTCCTCGGAGAGACCAGCAGAGAACCCGGCAATCTCCTTTGCCAGGTCTCGGAGATACATGCCCATGTAGAGCTGGTATGTCTGGACACGGCAAGCAAGCATAGAGCCCTGGAAGCACTTCTTACCGAAGGCATCCAGGTTCCGGGCCTCCCGGCCAGGAGGCACCAAGGAATGCATCTTCTGACTTTTCAGTCGATGCATGGCTGATTCCACAACCATGGAGTGGTGCGGTAATTGTGCCTTTTGGAACCCAGGGCTCTTGCGGACTCGATAGATGGAATCGACCCGCTTGCTTAACACCGGCGTCGAGGCCGGGGTCTCCCACATGCGGAAGAGCAGCCGCTCCAACATTGGAGGAACCGGTACAGTAAAGGCCTCCTTCGGGGGAGAGTCATACTGGAGGGCCTCGAGCTCCTCGGCTCGAGGCTCCTCCTCGGAATCTGTGGGGAAGGCCAAGGCCTTGGCCATATCCCGCACGAAGTCCGAGAACCGGGTATCCTCTGGTGGGGACCGTCTCTGAGGTTCAGACTCCGGCAAGTCCGATGGGACACACCGAGTCCGATAAGTGTCGGGCGACTCTTTGTCCTCCGTCTCCCAGCCCGACTCCACAGAGGAGGAATCGAGCGGCTCCGGTCGGGCGGGCACCGATGCCATCCGCCCCGACGCCGAGGGTACCGGCGTCAACGACCTCAGTCCCGAACGGGAGGCCGAGGGAGACCGTGGCCGAGGATCGACTCGAGCCCGCATGGACTCGAGGATCGGCTCGGCCTTCAGGGTCGACTTGGACGTCAATGTCCCGGTGGTCGGGGCAGATGCACCGGTGAGACCGGCGATCAATGCCCGCTGCTGTTCCATGAAGGCAGCGAGGCTGCTCTCCAAGGCCGTCAACCTGAGTCAGAGCTCAGGAGACCCAGCAGCCCCCGACTCGGGCCCCAACCGCGGCTCCCCTGGAGGAGAGTCCACGAGGACTACAGCACTCACGTATCCAGGAGACTCCATCTCGATACGAGGATGCTTGGCAGGCCTCTCTGACTCCGAAGACCCGGGACGGCTATCGGGGCTATGCGACCTGGCCCTCGAGGAACCAAGAGCGTCCACCGACGCCGCCCTCGCGGGTTTCTTCTTCCTGCGCTGTTCCCGCGAAGGAGAGCCCCGCTCAGAGGAACCCTGACGCTGCTCGGGGCTGGAGTCCCGAGACGTCGAGGCCTCTGACGAGGTCCGGGCCTGTCCGGACGCAGAGTCAGAGAAGATCCTATCCTTCTGGTGCTGCCGACTCCTCAACGCCTTCAAGGACATTTTGCCACACGGACCACAGATCATCGGGTCATGATCGGGTCCGAGGCAGCGGAGGCAGCAGTCATGTGTGTCGGTAAGAGACATAAGTTTCTTACACCGATCACACTTTTTAAACCCACTGGCAGCCATCGGGGGAAAAAGGGTCCCTACAAGGTCAAAAGACAGGGCTGCCAGTGAAAAAAGAAAAATGGCGCGAACGCTAGTCACAAAGGACAAAAAACGAAAAAGAGAGAGAGTGGGCTTGATACCGGCGTATCGGGCCCAGGCGGGAAAAGGATCCGGCGTTGAACTGAAGGAGAAAGAGAAAAAAAACAGGGAAATCAACTTTTTCCTCGGCGAAAAATGAACTACGTCCGTCGGGCTCCGCGGAAAAAAGAAGACTGAGCAAGATGGCACCCTTGGGCGGGAAGGGGACCGCGCATGCACGCTGCAATTCCCAAAGGCTTTCTTTGAAAGCTGGGGAAATGCTCCGCACGGGGGCTCCGTCGGCGCCGACGTCACCCATATGTGAGGACTGACTTCCTGCTTGGTCCTGGAGAAAAGGTCTTCATTGCGCTGAGCACAGCATACCGTAAACCTACGCCACTTGAGGGCATAGGATTTTCTGGTGGACTGTCTCCTAGAGGCCAATACCACCTCCTCAACCTCCTTAGGTAGGAGTAAGGGAGCGAGAACTACCCTTTCAGCAGCCAGGCCATGAAATTGAGGGACCTGCAATTGGGGTGCAGAAGGAAACCCTGTTCTTGAGACAGAAGATTGTGTTGCAACCCCAGAGGGAACGGAGTTGCCACCGCCAACTGCAGAAGAAGTGGAAACCATGGCTGCCTCGGCCATCTGGGGGCTACCAGAATCACCGAGGCCTTGTCCCGGAGAATCTTGAACAGAGTTCAGGCCACCAGGGGCGTGGGAGGAAACGCATACAGGAGGCCCGTAGACCAAGAGATCAGAAAAGCATCTGCTGCCATCCTCAGGGGATGCGGCTGTCTGGAGCAGAACCTGGGCAGCTGACGGTTCAGTGGACTGGCAAAGAGATCGATGGATGGAAGTCCCCAGCGGAGGAAGATCTGCTGGACCACCAATGGATTCAACTGCCATTCGTGAGGCTGGAGAATCCTGCTTAGCTTGTCTGCTAGGAAATTCTCCTGACAAGGTAGATAAACTGCTTTGAGAAACATGCCTTGTTTGTCTGCAAAGGAGCAAAGGGCCAGTGCCTCCTGACATAGGAGCCTGGACCCGTGCCCCCTTGTTTGTTCACATAGAACATTGCCACCTGATTGTCCGTCTGAACTAGGACAGGCTGGTGAGAGAGGGCATGAGAAATTGCCTGCAGAGCTAAGTGGCTTGCTCGCAGCTCCAAAAGGTTGATTTGCTGCATGGCCTCGAGTGCATGTGCCCTGGCAATGTGCACCCCAGCCCTTTAAGGAAGCATTAGTTGTCAGCACCCTTGTGTGTGCTGGAGCCTGAAAAGGTACCCCCCTGAGAAGGTTTGGGAGATGTAGCCACCACTGTAAGGAGTCCAAAAGTGGTGCGTCCACTGATCTCTGAAGCACCATTGAGCAGCCCACATGTGCAGACGGGCATTCGGAGTCACATGTACCGTGGATGCCATGTGGCCCAGGAGCCGCAGGTAGTGCCTGGTGGAGGACATGAGAATTGCTTTGGAACTAGTTGGCCAAGTCTATCAGTCTGTGGGCACTGTCTTCGGGCAAGTAAGCTCTTGCCTGAAGGGTGTCTAAGCTTGCCCCTATAAACTCTAGGTTCTGAGAGGGGAGCAAAGTGGACTTTGCGTAGTTTATGACAAAGCCCAGATGCTGAAGAGAGACAGTGCGAAGAGTGGTCTATCGGGCCTCCTGGCGTGACTGGCCCCTGATTAGCCAGTCGTCTAGGTACGGGAAGAATAAAAATCCCTTGATTTCTGAGAAAAGCTGCCACCACCGCCAGGCATTTGGTGAAAACCCTGGAGGCAGAGGTCAGGCCAAAAGGAAGCACTCTGTACTGAAAGTGGTTTCCTCCCACCACAAATCTGAGATATTGTCTGTGGTCTGGATGGATGAGGATGTGAGTATAAGCATCCTTTAGGTCTAAGGAGCATAGCCAGTCTCCCTGCTGGAGGTAGGGGCAGCAGTATCCCAAGGGTAAGCATCTTGAACTTTTCCCTCTCCAGAAACTTGTTCAGATTTCGCAAGTCTAGGATAGGTCTGAGGCCTCCTGTTCTCTTTGGTACTAGGAAGTACCTGGAGTAGAAGCCTTACCCTTTCAGGTGGTGAGGCACTGGTTCCATCGCCTGTTCCTTTAGAAGACTTGCCAACTCCTGAAGGAGGAGGTTCCTGTGTAGAGGGAGTCTTGGAGGCTCCCCTGGATAGTAGGAGGGGGGTAGCTGGTGGAAGTGGAGCATGTAGCCCTTTTGGACTATGCTCAGTACCCAGATATCCTCTGTGATGGCTGGCCACCTGTAGGTGTACAGGGTCAGCCGACCCCCTGTGCTGAGTGGAGCCACCGGCAGAGGAGAGGCTATGCTGTGGAAGTCAAAACCCCACTCCCTGCTGTGCAAGAGCCAGAGCGGGCGGCTTGGGGGTCTTCTGCCTATGGGGCCCATGCTCCTGCCCCTTGGCCTGCTGGCCCTGTTGGGGAGCTGGAGAGGCCTGATACTGAGGGGGTAGGATTTGTAGGCAGCACCCTTCCTTGGGAAAAAGGGCTTCTTTCCCGAGCCCTTCTTTTTTTGAGAAGGGGCAGAAGTCTTTCTGGACAGTCTTGTCCTGGTGAGAGTCTCAGTCTTGATTTCTGCAGCCTTTTCAGTCATGGGCTTACCGAATAGGTTGTCACCTCGGCACGGGACATCGACCAACTTGTCCTGCACCCATGACTCCAGGTATGATGACTGTAGCCAGGCCTGACGGCATGCACCGATGCCAGCCTCGGCTACCCAGACTGAAGTCTCGAAGCCATCATAGGCTGCTCGAGAGATAAACTTCAAGCACTCTCGGATCCCTGTCGACAAGGCTTTGAACCTCTGCAAGGGTTCCTCGGAGAGGCCAGCTGAGAATCCGGCAATCTCCTTTGCTAGGTTCCTTAAGTACATGCCCATGTACAGCTGGTAAGTCTGGACAAAGCAAGATAGCATAGAGCCCTGGAAGCACTTTCTACCTAGGGCATCCAGGTTCTGGGCCTCCCGTCCGGGAGGCACTGAGGAGTGCATCTTCTGATTGTTAAGGCGGTGCATGGCCGATTCCACAACCATGGAATTGTGCGGTAGCTGCGCCTTTTGGAACCCAGGGCTCTTACGGACTCGATAAATGGAATTGACCCGTTTGCTAAGAACCTGTGCCGAGGCCGGTGCCTCCCACATATGGAAGAGCAGCCATTCCAGTATCGGAGGAACCGGTATAGTAAAGGCTTCCTTCGGAGGAAAATCATACTGGAGGGCATCGAGCTCCTTGGCTCGAGGCTCCTCCTCGGCATCCGCAGGGAATGACAAAGCCTTGGCCATGTCCCTCACGAAGTCCGAGAACCGGGTATCCTCCGGGGGGGACCTTCTCCGAGGCTCGGACTCCGGGGAGTCCAAAGGGACGCACTGGGTTCGGAAGGTGTCAGGAGACTCCTTGTCCTCCGTCTCCCATGCCAACTCCTCTGAGGAGGAGTTGAGCGGCTCCGGCTCTGTGGGCCTCGGTGCCACCTGTCCCAACACCAAAGGCACCGGCGTCGATGACCTCTGCCCTGCACGGGAGGTTGAGGGGGACCTTGACTGAGGATCAACTCGAGACTTGATGGACTCGAGGATCGGCTCGGCCTCTGGGTTTGACTTAAACGTCGAGGTCCCGGTGGTCGAGGCAGATGCACCGGTCAGACCGACGATCAGCACCTGCTGCTATTCCATGAAGGCAGCCAAGCTGCTTTCCAAGGCCGTCAGCCTGAGTCCAATCTCAGGAGACTCAGCAGCCCCCGACTCGGGCTTCGACGGCGTCGGGCCCGACGTCGGTTCTCCCGGAGGAGAGTCCACGAGGACAACAGAACTTACGTGACTCGGGGACTCCGGCTCCATGCGATGTAGTTTGGATGGCCTCTCCGACTCCAAGAGCCCGGGGCGGCAGTCAGGGCTACGCGACCTGGCCCTCGAGGACCCAGGGGCCTCCACCGATGCCGCCCACACGAGTTTCTTCTTCCTTTTGTGCTCCCGGGTGGGAGACCCCCTCTCAGAGGAACCACAACGGTGCTCAGGGTCAGACTCCCGAAATGTCGAGGCCTCTGACGAAGTCTGGGCCCGGCCAGACGCGGACTCCGAAAAAATTCTTTCACATTGATGCTGACAGCTCCGAAGTGCCTTCGACGACACGGGCCACAGACCAGCAGGTCATGGTCAGGCCTGAGGCATCGGAGGCACCAGCTGATTGGCATCGGGCCAGGGAGCGGGAAGGAAATTCCCTCCCCGATCACCGGCCCAAGGCCTATCAGACCCTCCAGAACACGCTTAAAGAGGAGAGTGCCATCGGGCACGCCCACGCCTGAGGGCCTCGCCAGAGGGCCCTTTGGCGCGGGTCGTGAGCCACTAAACCAGCTCCAACATATCCCTGTAGCTGCCGGTGAGCCGTGCAAGCAGGATCGCTCCTCCACACTTCGCCTCCTAACCCCAACCATCTCACAATCACCACACCATTACCAGCAAGTAACTCTGCTTTGGACTTGCTTCCCAATGTTTGCATAGACCTTGCTTCCCATTGTTTGCATAGAACTGCTACCCACTGCCTGCATAGAACTGCTACCCATTGGTTGCATCGAACTGCTACCCATTGGTTGCATCGAACTGCTACCCATTGGTTGCATAGAACTGCTACCCACTGCCTGCATAGAACTGCTACCCATTGCTTGCACTGAACTGCTACCCACTGCCTGCATAGAAATTGTTACCCATTGCCATGGCCCCACATCACATTGTCCTTCTCATCCTCCCCAACTGCCTCCCCTCCTACCAACACCCTCCCTCCTCTCCCCCCTACCCCCTACCTTCCTCACGTCTCCCTCCATTAATGTCCTCTAGCCTAGCATCTGCTCTTGAGCTTCAGCACACCATCCCCCGTATTCAACCAGCCCCTATCTCTTTAAGGCAACCCCACCCTCGCTTCCGCCGTACTGTCTCCGCTTTACCACGCTCTCTACTACTCCTCCTTCTCTCATCAGGTAATGTCAACCCCAACCCTGGCCCCCCCTCGATTTCTTTCTCACCCCAAGAAGAGTTCCTCATGTACCCTTTCCAATCTCATCCACATCCCACTCCTCCCCCCTTACGCCCTACCTCACTCATCCCCCAATCACTCTTCCAGAGATATCAACCCCAACCTTATCCCCAAAAAGAATCCTCACATAACCTACCTGATACCATCAATATCACCCCTCATTTCCCCTCCCTCAGGTCACTCCTGGAGGGCACACACACCCATACATATCCACCCACACCCTGCTCCCTCTAAATCTCTGCACTACTCTAGAAATAAAGCCTCATGTTACTCTGATAAGAAACTCTCACGTAACTTATCGAACCTTATCCATATCCCTCTCCTTCCCCCCTCCTCTCTCCCGTTTTCATGTGCCCTATGGAACGCATCCTCAGTCACTAACAAACTTCCTTTTACTCATAATCTCTTTATCTCTAATGCCCTACACCTTCTTGCCCTGACTGAGACCTGGCTCCCCCCAGATGACACCATATCCATTGCTTCTCTCTGCTATGGGGGCTACCAGTTCTCCCATACACCTCGAACCACTGGTTGCGGTGGCGGCGTTGGTCTCCTACTTTCTCCGTCCTGCCAATTCCAACCCCTCCTGCTACCTCAGTCACCCTCCCCCCTCCCTTTTGAAGTCCACTCCATTCACCTCCTCACACCACTTCCCCTCCGAGTAGCTGTTATTTATCGCCCACCCGACAAATCCAAATCAACCTTCCTCACCGACAGACTCCTGGCTTTTCGCCTTTCTGGATCCCTCTTCCCTCACTCTTATTCTTGGCGACTTTAACATTCACGTCGACAACCCGTCCAACCCCCATGCATTAAAGTTCCTAGCCCTCACCTCCTCGTACGACCTCCAACTTTGCTCCACTGCCCCCACCCACCTACACGGCCACTGCCTTGACCTAATACTCTTCTCTAATTCTTCTCCCTCAAACTTCCGCAACTCAATCCTTCCTTCATCTGATCATCACCTTTTAACTTTTTACTCTTCAGCTTCCGCCATCTCAACCTCGTCCTGTCTCCTCCGACCTATTTAGAAACCACCATAATATTAATCCCCTGACTCTCTCCTCCACCATCTCTTTCCTCCATTGTATCCTCCAAATCCGTCGACAAGGCATTATCTTCTTACAATGCTACACTATCCACAGCTCTTGATACTCTTGCCCCACTCACCCCACGTCCAGTCAGACGATCTACTCCCCAGCCCTGGCTTTCGCCCACAACCCTCTATCTACGCACCTGCACCCGTGCTGCCGAACATGCTTGGTCCAAATCCCGCTCTCCGGAGGACCTTCTGCACTTCAAATTTATGCTTGGCTCCTTTCAGTCAGCCATAGCACTTGCCAAACAGGACTACTACATCCATCTGACCAACTCCTTTGCCTCCGACCCTCGCCGTCTCTTTAATACCCTCAATTCTCTCCTCAAGGTCCTCCCACCCCCAGTCCCACCCTCCCTTTCTGCCCAAACCCTAGCAGACTACTTCCACGACAAAATTCACAAGATTACCCTCCAATTCCCCACCCCCTTCAGCTACCTCCACCCCTCCCCAATTCTCCCCCATCCATAATTTCTCTGACACCCTCTCCTCCTTCCCTCCGATCTCTAAAGAAGAAACCACACTCCTTCTTACCTCCTCCAAACCCACCACCTGTTCAACTGAACCTATCCCCACCCACCTCCTACACCCCATCTCCCCCACCATTGTCCCACCCATCACTCATATCCTCAACCTTTCATTCTCCACTGCTACTGTCCCTGCTGACTTCAAACATGCTGTTGTCACACCCCTCCTCAAGAAACCCTCACTCAATCCCACATGCTCTTCCAACTATTGACCCATCTCCCTCCTTCCCTTCATATCTAAACTACTAGAATGAGCTGTCCACCGCCGCTGCCTCGACTTCCTCACCTCCCAGGCCCCTCCTGGACCCATTACAATCTGGCTTCCGTCCCCTACACTCCACTGAAATGGCTCTCGCAAGAGTCTCCAATGACCTGTTCATGGCTAAATCTAAGGGCCTCTACTCTATCCTCATCCTTCTTGATCTCTCCACTGCCTTTGACACCGTTGACCACAATCTTTGCCTCATCACCCTCTCCTCCTTTGGCTTCAAGGACTCGGTATTATCCTGGTTCTCCTCCTACCTCTCCCATTGCTCATTCAGTGTATGCTCTAGTGGCTCCTCTTCCTCCCCTACCCCGCTCCATGTAGGTGTATCCCAGGGTTCCGTCCTGGGCCCCCTCCTTTTCTCGCTCTACACCCAAGCCCTTGGTGCTCTTATCTCCTCCCATGGCTTTCAGTACCATCTCTATGCCGATGACTCCCAAATCTACCTCTCTACACCTAATATCTCTTCAGCAACCCAGTCCATGATCTCTGCCTACCTTTCCGACATCGCTGCCTGGATGCCTCATCGCCGATTGAAATTGAACATGGCCAAGACTGAACTCCTTGTCTTTCCCCCCAAATCCTCCCCTCCTCTTCCCCCGTTCTCAGTCTATGTGGACGGAGCTACTATCCTTCCTGTTCCCTCGGCCCGCAACCTAGTGGTTATCTTTGACACCGCTCTCTCCTTCTCCGCACACATACTGCCGTGTCTTCCTCTATAACATTGGCAAAATCCACCTCTTCCTCTCTGAACACACCACCAAAACGCTTATCCACTCCTTGGTCTCCTCTCGCCTCGATTATTGCAACCTGCTCCTTGCCGGGTTTCCCCGTCAGCCACCTCCTTCCCCTTCAATCTATACAAAATCATGCTGCTCGACTAATCTTCCGCCAGTCCCGCCATGCCCACATTTCTCCTCTTCTCAGGTCGCTTCACTGGCTCCCTGTCCAATTCCACATCCAGTTCAAGCTTCTCCTACTGACCTATAAATGCATTTATTCTATGGCCCCCCATTACCTCTCATCTCTTATCTCTCCCTACATCACCTCTCGTAATCTGTGCTCCGCTAACAAATTACTTCTATCTATGCCTTTCACCCGCACTGCTATCTCCCAACTTCGCTCCTTTCTCCTTGCTGCACCCTACGCCTGGAACAGCCTACCTGTGTCTATAAGCCAGGCACCCTCCCTAGCCCTCTTCAAATCCAGGTTGAAGACCCACCTCTTCACCATTGCTTTCAGATCCCGACTTCCATCCTTTTCTTATCTTCAACTCCATCATTTCTCATGACCAATTGTATAGACCATACCATGCCTTGCACTAAACTGACCAATGCTCTCTATTGTTCTGACTAGATTGTAAGCTCCGATGAGCATGACTCTGGCGGGCAGGGACTGTCTCTGTAATTTGGCTGCCTCTTGTAGGTAGCTGTACAGCACCGCGTGCGTTGCACTATACAAGTGCTAAATAGTAGCTGTAGTAACAGTCGTCATGTGTGTTGGTGAGAGACATAAGTTTCTTGCACCGATCACATTTTTTGAACCCGCTGGCAGCCATGGGGGGAAAAAGGGCCCCTGCAAGGTCAAAAGACCAGGCTGCCAGTGAAAATAACAAAAAAGACACAAACGCTAGCCACGAAGGACAAAAACCGAAAAAGAAATTCCAGACTCGATACCGGTGTACCGAGCCCAGGCAGGAAGGGGAACCGGCGTCGAACCGGATAAGAAAAAGCAAAAATCGCAGAAAAAAACCCCCTAGTTTTCCCGGGTGACACGAACTCACGTCCGTTGGGCTCCACAGAAAAAGAAAGACTGGGCAGGATGGCACCCTTGGGCGGGAAGGGGACCGTGCATGCGCGCTGCATTCCCAAAGGCTTTCCTTGAAAGCTGGGGAAATGCTCCGCACGAGGGCTCCGTCTGTGCCGACGTCACCCATATGTGAGGACTGACTTCCTGCTTGGTCCTGGAGAATCAGGATATCCACAGTGAATATGCATGAGATAAATTTGCATAGACTGGATCTTCAGTGAATATTCTAAAAACCCACCAGACTGTAGGTCACCAGGGCAGGTTTAGGAAGTCTGACCCTAAAGTTATTCATGCACAACTGTTATTGTAGTTTCAATTAACCAGGAAACCAGCTATTTCTTCCATCCTTAACCAAGTTTCTTTATACTAATCATGCATGTAGTTCTGTACAAAGGGAACCTTTTTTCCAGTTTTTATACATTCTTTTCTTGCTTTCCTAATATTGTTCAGCACAGTAATAATTGGGGCTGGATCTACTTCAGCAAGTCCTCTATCCCAGAGTAATAGAAAACTCCAAGTTTGATCCAGCACAGGCAGTCACAGTACAATCAAGTCATTGTGGATAGATGCATCACCTAAAGAAAAATGGTTTCCAAGGCCAGGGGCCTGAGAAATAGTGAGTGGTCTCGAATGATTATAGTCTCAAAACTATTTCAGAATTATATTAACAAAAAAAGAAAAAGACCTAAAAAAAAAGTCAGCTAGGCTGTAATGCCAGCTGCCAGGTATGTAATACATTAGAGCACTATGCAACCTTGGATGGAGAAAATAACCTTCTAATTAAAAGTATTTTTCTCTGACATGGAGGTCCTGAATGCATATTAGAGCCACAGATCTACAGAGAACATTTCATCCTTGCTGAATTTTAGATTGGTCCTGGTTTAGAATAAGAACATTATGCCTGACATTGTGATCCAGCTCAGCTTTGAGCTGCAATGCAGTGACAAGAGGTTTAAATAAAGAACTATACCACCATGCCAAAAACTCTCCTACAGTACAAGTTTACATACAGTATCCTGCAACTCTCCAAGAACTCTTAAATTTTTAATTGCAGCAGGTTTTTTTTCCTCCTGTTCCTTTTGGCCTTCCAGCTCAGTCGGAACCAGGGCTGGAATCTGACAACATGAGTCTTCACTGGCAATTAACCAAGAATCCACCCTCCCCTGTTTTAGAACCTCTGCCAGCTCTAGTCTACTCATTGCATGGATACTCTTATGGCTGGAAGCCATGCATCAGAGTGCTTTCTGACATCCTGTAGTCATCTAGCTACTAGGTATCATCATTGCACCACAACTATGATTTCCTCTCTTCATCCCCCAACCAGCACTGTGGGATGTGAATGCTTCCCTGTAGCACCCCTACCCCCAGTCAACCAAGGAATTGGAAGACCTGAGTCAGGACTCTAATCTAAGTCCCTACATATGAGCCACTGGGCCAGCCTGGGAGTCTTGAAATGAAGACATTCAATAGCTAATGTTCAAACAGATTTGCTAAATTGTTGAATCATTCACATCTTCAGAGACATTCCATCTACTCTTTGACCTTAACTTAGCTTATCTATGCAATATATGAGAAAGTCTGTGGGCCTAATTTTGCTCAATTTTGGGCCTGTGTCAGAAATAGAAAAGTAATTGGGTTCCTAGAGTAAAAGCTAGCTGGCCCCTAGATCAAGATGGCAGCCAACCTGATGCTGCTGTGAGGAACTCCTGGAGAGAAAGCCTGTTTTTCTTTTTGTGGTTACATACTTCATGAAGTCATTTTCTGACAATGCTGGCAAGAAAAAGGATAAGACCAAAGTCTTTTGGGGAGAAATTTCAGCTTTGGCACATGTTCCTATGGACAATTACGTTATATTGTTATATCGGCACAGCAGCTTGGAGGAAGCATCATTCAGGGGAATGGCATCAGACCCTCCTACAAGAACCTTTAGTATATCTTGCCTTTGGTGAGTGAACTCTGCCACTCTCCCGGCATTAAGAAACATGGCTAGTGTTGGTTCAGCTGGCCTGTAAGTAGCATAGCTGGGGGAGATGCAAAGTGTATCTCCAAGACTACTCTGGAGTTGTTTAAGGAATCATTGCCACACTTATTTAAGGGGGAAAGTAAAAGATTGTCAGAGAAAGCGTAGTTACTCACCTGTAACAGGTGTTCTCCAGGAGCAGCAGGAATCAGTCCTCACATATGGGTGACGTCGACGCCGACGGAGCCCTCGCGGAGCAATTTTCCCCAGCTTTCAAAGAAAGCCTTTGGGAATTGCAGCGCGCATGCGCGGTCCCCTTCCCGCCCAAGGGTGCCATCTTAGCCAGTCAGATGACATAGCGAAAAGACAGCATAAAAAATTTGCAAAAAACTAAAGCAGATAATTGCAACTCCAAGGGGAGGAGGGAGGGTTGTGAGGACTGATTCCTGCTGCTCCTGGAGAACACCTGTTACAGGTGAGTAACTACGCTTTCTCCAGGACCAAGCAGGAAGTCAGTCCTCACATATGGGACTCCCAAGCTTAAGGCTACTGGAGACCCTAAGCACAAAAATGAGCTCCCTCTAGCTCAGCAGTACAGAAGGAAGGAATCTTCGCTGAATTATTACCCACCGGTAGCCCCCATCCGGGATGGAGGGTAGGAGTTGCTCAAACCTCGAAGAGATTTCGGAGGACTGCCTGTCCGAAAGCACTGTCCCTGCGGGACTCCCTCTCGAGGCAGTAATGGACCGCAAAAGTCTGGCTCGAAGACCAAGTAGCGGCCCGGCAGATGTCTGCCAATGGAACAGAGCGGAGGTAAGCCACTGACGTAGCCTTCGCCCGAACACAATGAGCCGTGACCCGACTTTCTAACGAGAGTCCGGCTGCCCCATAAGCCCAAGCGATACAGTCAGCAACCCAGATGGACAGAGTACGCTTGGAGACCGGGAGCCCCAATTTATTGGGGTCAAAAGACACAAAAAGCTGAGCAGCTTTACGGTGCTCCCGCGTACGGTCAAGGTAGAAGTTCAATGCCCTTCTACAGTCCAGGGTATGCAGGACCATTTCAGCTCGGCTGGAGTGTGGCCTGGGAAAGAAGGTCGGAAGTACCACCTCCTGATTGATGTGAAAAGGGGAGACCACTTTAGGAAGAAATTTAGGGTGAGTCCGTAGGACTACCCTATTTTTGTAGAACCGAGTGTAAGGGGGATCAGACACGAGGGCCTGCAATTCACTTACGCGTCTAGCGGAAGTGAGGGCTATCAGGAATAAGGTTTTCCAAGAAAGAAAACGGAGAGAACAGGTAGCCATAGGTTCAAAAGGCGGACAGGTGATCCGCTGCAAAACCACATTCAGATCCCAGTCAGGTGCTGGCGGGCGCAGAGGTGGTTTAAGTAGAAGGAGACCTCGGAGAAACCTTGCCACGAGAGGGTCGCTGGAAAGAGGTCTGCCGTCCACCGGCACATGATGTGCTGAAAGAGCACTGAGGTGAACTTTAACGAAGTTGGACTTAAGTCCCAGATTAGAGAGGTAGAGCAAGTACTGCAAGATCACCGACACCGAGCAGGAGAAGGGATCCTGAGACTGCTGGGCACACCAAGCGGAATAGCGACGCCATTTAAGGGCGTAGCATTTGCAGGTAGAAGGTCGCCGGGAAGCTAGGACGACCTCTTCCACCTCTGCCGGCAGTAGAAGGGGAGCAAGGACTACCCTTTCAGCCGCCAGGCCATCAGATGTAGAGATCTGAGGTTGGGGTGCAGTAGGGACCCCTGATCCTGTGTAAGGAGATCTGGTTGAAACCCCAGAGGGAACGGATCCTCCACCGCTAGTTGCAGCAGGAGTGGAAACCACGGCTGTCTGGGCCACCGAGGAGCTATCAGGATCATGGAAGCTTTGTCTCGGAGAACCTTGAAAAGAGTTCGAGAGACTAGCGGTATGGGAGGAAAGGCATAGAGAAGGCCTTTCGACCATGAGAGCAGAAAAGCATCCGCCGCTACTCGAAGGGGATGCGGCTGCCGAGAGCAGAAGCGAGGAAGTTGCCGGTTGAGAGGACTGGCAAAGAGATCCATCGTGGGGAGGCCCCACTTCAGAAAAAGTTTCTGAACTACGAAGGGATCCAGTCGCCACTCGTGCGGCTGGAGGATTCTGCTGAGTTTGTCCGCCAGGCAATTTTCTTGGCCTGGGAGATAAACTGCCTTGAGAAGAATGCCGTGGCTTACGGCCCAAGAGCAGAGTCTCTGTGCTTCTCGACAGAGAAGGAAGGAGCCCGTGCCCCCCTGTTTGTTCACGTAGAACATGGCAACTTGATTGTCCGTCTGGACAAGGACGGACCGGTGAGAAGTCAGGTGGGAGAAAGCCTTGAGAGCCAGACGGATCGCTCTGAGCTCCAGGAAGTTGATCTGCTGCGCAGACTCCCACGTGGTCCAGAGACCTTGAGTACATGCCCCTTGGCAATGCGCTCCCCCATCCCAGGAGAGAAGCATCGGTCGTCAGCACTTGAGCCGGCGGAGGAGATTGAAAAGGCATTCCGAGTACCAGGTTCGGCCGATGAAGCCACCACTGTAGAGAAGAGACCAGCGGGCCTGAGATCCGCACTAAGTCGGCTAGGCCGCCCGTGGCCTGTTGCCACTGTTTGCGAAGGCACCACTGAGCAGGCCGCATATTCAGGCGGGCATTGGGGGACACGTGGACGGTGGAAGCCATGTGGCCGAGTAGTCTCAGGAAGCGCCTGGCCGAGACCAGGGACTGGCTGCGAAAACGGCCGGCTAGGTCCATGAGCCGTTGAGCCCTGTCGAGAGGCAGGAAAGCTCGCGCCTGAAGAGTGTGCAATCTTGCGCCGATGAACTCGAGATCTTGCGAGGGGAGCAAAGTGGACTTTGCGAAGTTTACGACAAAGCCCAAGTACTGGAGGAGAGTCACAGTGCAGTGCGTGGCTTGTGTGACCTCTTGAGAGGACGATGCTCTGATGAGCCAGTCGTCTAGGTAAGGAAAGACATAGAGGCCCTGAAGCCGGAGATAAGCTGCCACCACCGCGAGACATTTTGTGAAGACTCGTGGTGCGGAGGAGAGGCCAAAGGGCAGTACTCTGTATTGGTAATGATTTCCTGCCACCACAAACCTTAGGTATTGGCGGTGGCTTGGGTGGATGAGGATGTGTGTGTAGGCATCCTTTAGATCCAAGGAGCATAGCCAATCTCCCTGCTGGAGGTAGGGCAGAAGGATTCCAAGGGTAAGCATCTTGAACTTCTCCCTCACGAGGAACTTGTTGAGGTTGCGCAAGTCCAGGATGGGTCTGAGGCCTCCTGTTCTTTTTGGTATTAGGAAATACCTGGAATAAAAGCCTTGACCTCTCAGGTGGTGGGGCACCGGTTCCACAGCCTGTTCCTGAAGAAGACTTGCTAACTCCTGAAGGAGTAAGTCCCTGTGCAGAGGGAGTCGTGGAGGCTCTCCCGGAAAATAGGAGGGAGGGACCTGGTGGAAGTGGAGAAGATAGCCTTCTCTCACAACCTGAAGCACCCAGGCATCTGATGTGATGTTGGACCACCTGTGGGCAAAGTGGACCAGCCGGCCTCCTGTGCTGGGAGGAACCAGCTGAGGGGGAGAGGCTATGCTGAGGAAGTCAAACACCCCCACCCTGCTGAGCAGGGGCCGGTGGTGCAGGCTTGGGGGCTTGCTGCCTACGGGAGCCGTTACCCCGTCCCATGGCCTGCTGACCCTGTTGGGGAGCTGCAGAGGCCTGATATTGAGGGTAGTGTTTATAGGCAGCCGCCTTTCTCGGGTAAAAGGACTTCTTTCCCGAGCCCTTCTTCTTCTGGGAAGGGGCAGAGGTCTTCCTAGAAAGCCTAGTTCTGGTGAGAGTCTCCGTCTCGAGTTGTGCAGCCTTCTCAGCCATGGGCTTGCCAAAGAGGTTCTCACCTCGGCAGGGGACATCGACCAACTTGTCCTGCACCCAGGGTTCAAGGTCAGACGACTGAAGCCAAGCCTGTCGGCAGGCACCGATGCCGGCTGCGGCCACACAAGCCGATGCTTCAAAGCCATCATAGGCTGCTCGAGAAATGAATTTGGAGCATTCCCGAATACCAGTGGACAAGGCTAGGAACCTCCGCAAAGGTTCCTCGGACAATCCAGCAGAGAATCCGGCTATCTCTTTAGCCAGGTCTCTAAGGTACATGCCCATGTAGAGCTGGTAGGTCTGGACCCGACAAGCAAGCATAGAGCCCTGGAAACACTTCTTACCGAGGCCATCCAGGTTGCGGGCCTCCCTGCCAGGAGGCACCGAGGAGTGCATCTTCTGGCTCTTAAGCCTATGCATGGCCGATTCCACCACCATGGAATGGTGCGGTAGCTGTGCTTTTTGGAAGCCAGGGCTCTTGCGGACTCGATAGATGGAATCGACCCGCTTGCTTAATACCGGCGACGATGCCGGACTCTCCCACATGCGGAAGAGTAGTCGTTCCAGCATGGGAGGAACCGGTACAGTAAAGTGCTCCCTGGCGGGAGAGTCGTACTGAAGGGCGTCGAGCTCTTCGGCTCGAGGCTCCTCCTCGGGATCCGCAGGGAAGGCCAAAGCCTTGGCCATATCCCTGACGAAGTCCGAGAACCGGGCATCCTCCGGGGGGGGGGACTGTTTCCGAGGATCGGACTCAGGGGAGTCCGAGGGGACACACCGAGTCCGAAAAGAATCAGGTGACTCTTCCACTTCAGACTCCCAGGCCGACTCAGAGGAGGAATCGGTGGGGTCAGTTCGGGCGGGCGGAGGCGTCGGCCGCCCCGACGCCGAGGGAGTCAGCGTCGACGACCTCAGTCCCGAATGGGAGGCCGAGGGTGACCTCGACCGAGGATCGACTCGAGCCCGCATGGACTCGAGGATCGGCTCGGTCTCCGGGGTCGACTTAGACGTCGACGTCCCGGCGGTCGGGGCAGAGGCGCCAGTGAGGCTAGCGATCAGTGCCCGCTGCTGGTCCATGAAGGCAGATAGTCTGCTCTCCAAGGCCGTCAACCTGAGTCCGACCTCAGGTGACCCAGCAGCCCCCGACTCGGGCCCCGACGGCGTCGGGCCCGACGTCGGACCCCTCGGAGGCGAGTCCAGGAGGACCACAGGACTTACCCGAGCAGGCATCTCCGATTCCAAACGAGGTCGCTTCGGGAGATGTTCCTTCTCCAAAGACCCGGGACGGCTATCGGGGCTATGCGACCTGGCCCTCGCAGAACCAGGAGCGTCCACCGACGCCGCCCTCGCGGGTTTCGCCTTCCGACGATGATCCCCGGAGGGAGAACCTCTGTCGGAGGAACTCCGGCGATGCTCAGAGCTGGAGCCTCTGGACGCCGAGGCCTCCGACGAGGTCCGGGTACGGGCGGGATCTGCGAAGATTCTTTCCCGCTGATGCCGCAGACTCCGTAACGCTTTGGAGGACATTTTGCTGCAGGCCCCACAGATCAGTTCCTCATGATCTGGGCCAAGGCAGCGGAGGCAATTATCGTGTGTGTCAGTGAGTGACATATTTCTGTCACACTGAACACACCTCTTGAAACCACTGGCAGCCATCGGGGGAAAAAGGGCCCCTGCAAGGTCAAAGGACCGGGCTGCCAGCGAAAAATCGAAAACAAAACTGACAGAAAATCAGAAAAACCGAAAAATAAGAGAAGGACTCGCAATGGCGTCGCGAGTCCGGGCAGGAAAGAGACCGGCGTCGAACCGAAGAAAAAAGAGAAATAAATCACGAAAAATCAACTTTTTCAGCGGGGACAAGAAGACCACGTCTGTAGGGCTCCGCGGAAAAAAGAAGACTGGCTAAGATGGCACCCTTGGGCG
This sequence comes from Ichthyophis bannanicus, assembly GCA_033557465.1. NCBI lineage: Eukaryota > Metazoa > Chordata > Amphibia > Gymnophiona > Ichthyophiidae > Ichthyophis > Ichthyophis bannanicus. The sequence goes on along the minus strand of CM066032.1, from coordinate 1,759,625,234 downwards.
GGAAGGGGACCGCGCATGCGCGCTGCAATTCCCAAAGGCTTTCTTTGAAAGCTGGGGAAAATTGCTCCGCGAGGGCTCCGTCGGCGCCGACGTCACCCATATGTGAGGACTGACTTCCTGCTTGGTCCTGGAGAAACATACAATCATTAAGCAAATGATGCTAGAGAATCCTGAGCCCTTGCTGCAGGGTACATTTCCCCAGTTATATGACTTTTCTACACAGACAGTGGCCAAACTGGCTGACCATGAGAAGAAATTGGAGCACGGCCGATTTAAGATTATGGCACCCATAGGCAAAAGAGTTGTATGGGAGTCCTCCAGGGACTGGAGATTGAAGGGTCTCAAGCCCCAGTTTTTGGATACCTTCAGAATTTGGCACCCTGGGTACATGCCTGTGTTGCCTGTGCCTAAATCCAGCACTAAGTTGGAGCAATGAGGGGATTGTAGGGATGATCCACAATATCTTGTGCCTAATTTAGGCATGTGCCAATACACCGACAACTCATTGGTTGTGCCCAGGTAAACCTTTCCTGAAGGACACTACTAAAGATCTTTGTGGTTTGACTACTAAAAATGTGAAAGAGAAATGCAAATTTACCATGACCAAGTATGATGATTTTTCTGAAACTAAGATTGATGTACATAATGTTTGGTTAGTCAGTACCCCTCTGAGTAAACTTGTGGTTACCATGATTAAACATGACAATAATAGAGTTCCCCTACCCTGCAATGTTTGCTTGATTGATGTTCCTAAGACCTCCATTATTAACAGAAACATAGAAATATGACGACAGAAAAAGACCACATGGCCTATCTAGTCTGTCCTTCCATATCAACAACTACAACAGTCCCCTTTTTACCTTTAGAGATCCTCTGTGTTTGTCCCATGCTTTTTTGAATTCAGATACTGTCCTCATCTCTACCACCTCCACTGGGAGACTATTCCACGGATCCACCACTCTTTCCGTAAAGAAATATTTCCGCATATCACTCCTGGATCTATCCCCCTTCACCCTCATCCCATGTACCCTCATAGCAGAACTTGCTTTCAATTGAAAAAGGCTCTTCCCTTGTACATTTATGCCACGGAGGTATTTAAAACATCTCAATCACCTCTATCCCGCCTTGAATGAGTCATTTACCAGCTAAGTACAGCTGTTGCATTTAGTAACTTTCTCTTTATTAAAATGGAAGGGCCACAGAGGTGTTAGGCATGGTTCCTATTCACTGTGTTGGCAACTCCGACAAAAAAATAGATGGTCTATCTTGAGGGGTTGGTTTCTTTGATTGGACAGGGTCTTTGTTAAAGTGTGTTATTGCTGACTCTGGTAATAGGTAATTTTTTGTCCTTAGTTTCCTCTAAGGTGTACATATTAAGATCCTTAAGTCTGTCCTCATATGCTTTATAATGAAGACCACTAACCATTTTAGTAGCCACCTTCTGTACTGACTCCATCCTGTTTATATCCTTCTGAAGGTGTTGTTTCCAGAACTGCATACTATACTCCAAATGAGGTTGCACAAAGACTTATGCAGAGGCACTATCACATCCTTTTTTTCTGCTAGCCACTCCTCCGTATGCACCTAAGCATCCTTCTAGCTTTTGCCGTCACCTTTTCTACCTGTTTAGCTACTTTAAGATCATCAGACACAACCACGCCTAGGTCCTGCTCTTCTTTAGTGGACAAAAGTACTTCACCCCCTATACTATATTGCTCCCTTGGATTACTGCAGCCCAAATGCATGACCTTACATTTTTTAACATTAAATCCCAGCTGCCAAATTCTAGACTATTCTTCAAGCTTAGCTAGATCCCTCCTCATGTTATCTACACCTTCCTGGGTGTCTACTCTATTGCAGATTTTGGTATCATCCACAAAGAGGCAAACCTTACCCAACAGCCCTTCCGCTATATCACTAACAAAGATGTTAAAAAGAATCGGATCAAGAACAGACCCTGGGGCACACCACTGGTAACATCCTTCTCCTCAGTGATCTCTATTTACCTGTACTCTTTGTCGCCTCCCACCCAACCAATTTCTTACCCAAGCAGTAACTTTAGGGTCCATCCCTAGGGTGCTCAGTTTGTTTATAAGTCGCCTATGAAGAACAGTGTCAAAGGCTTTACTGAAATCTAAATACACTACATCTAGGGCTCTTCCTTGATCCAACTTCCTGGTCACCCAGTCAAAGAAATCAATCAGATTTGTCCGACAAGAGCTGCCTCTGGTGAATCCATGCTGCCTCGGGTCCTGTAATCCACTGGACTCCAGAAACCTCACTATTTTCTCTTTCAGCATTGTTTCCAATAATTTACTCACCACCAAAGTTAAACTAACCGGCCTGTAGTTTTCAACCAGATCCTTACTTCCGCTTTTGTGTAAAGGCACCATATGAGCCTCTCTCCAGTCCTTTGGCACCACTCCCGACCCCAACGAGGCATTGAAAAGGTCAGTCAGTGGAGTTGCTAGAATGTCCCCAAGTTCCCTCAGTATTCTAGTGTGTATCCCATCTGGTCCCATTGCTTTGTCTACTTTATGTTGAGCTAGTTTCTCACGAACACAGTCTTCTGAAAATTGTTCAAGATGTCCCTTGCTTCTGTTCCTGTTTGTGGGTGTTTTCTGAGGTCCTGCTCCTGGTTCTTCATCTGTGAACACAGAACAGAAATATTTGTTAAGCAATTCTGCTTTATCCTCAGCTTCTACATATTCCTCCCCGTCACCTTTGAGTCTGACAATACCACTTTTGCCCTTCCTCTTCTTACTAACATATCTGAAAAATGTCTTATCCCCCCATTTTATTGCATTGGCTATTTCCTCCTCTTTTTGAATCTTTGCTTTACTGACTGCTCTGCTAGCTTCTCTAAGTTTTTACAAATACAGATGCCTGTCTTCCTCTCTCTGTGATCTCTTGTATTTCATAAAGGCCTCCCTCTTTTTCTTCACTTTTTCAGTTACTTCTTTCAAAAGCCATAGCGGTCTCCTTTTCCTTTTACCTTTATTTACCCATTTTAACAAAAAGGTTGGTTGACCTTAAAATATCCCCTTTCAGTTTTGCCCACTGTTTTTCTACATACCCCAGCTGTTCCCATCCCACTAACGACTCCCTGAGGTATTTACCCATCTTGGCAAAGTAAGTCTTCCTAAAGTCTAAGACCCTCACATTTGAATGGATTCTAACAGCTCTAGTTCTAATACTGAACCACACCATCTGATGATCACTGGATGCAAAATGATCTCCCACTATAACATCAGAAACACTTTCACCATTGGTAAGTTCAGTATGGCCCCTTCAAGTGTGGGTTCAGTTACCAATTGCCTGTATAGTTCTCCCTGTAGAGAATCCAGGATCTCTTTACTTCTAGATGATACTGCAGCAGGAATGTGCCAAACATCTGGCATATTGAAATCCCCTATCAGTAGCACTTCCCCTTTCCTAGCAATGCTGCGTATGTCTTCAATTAACACTCTGTCCACCTCTTCCTCTTGTAAGGGAGGTCTGTATATTACACCAATGCAGGTAGATTTCTCTTTCCCTCTTTCTAGTTTAACCCACAATGCCTCCTCTCTTTTAAGCTCTGTAATTCCAAAGCTTTAATAGTAGTTTTTACATATAGTGCCACTCCTCCTCCCCTTCTTCCTACCCTGTCCTTTCTGAATAAAGTATAGCCAGGTATAGTTACATTCCAGTCATGATTTTCTGTGAACCATGTTTCTGTAACTGCCACTAAATCCCCGTCAGCCACTCCCACCAAAGCTTCAACATCAGGGATCTTATTTCCCATGCTACGGGCATTTATACACACTGCTTTCAATATGTTACCCCTGTTACCCATTTCCATAAAGTTATTTAATGTATCACCTACCTGGGGGCTTTCACTTACCTAGGGGCTTTCTTCACCCATCCCCAACATATCTAGTTTAAAGCCCTCTTCAGTAGATTAGCCAGTCTTCTACTGAAGACGCGTTGACCTTTCTTGGACAGATGGATGCCATCTCTGCTCTGCAAACCTTGGAACAGCATCCCATGGTCTAGGAAATCAAAACGCTCTCGATGACACCATCCACGCATTCATCTCCAGGATGTGAGCCTCTCTGCCTTGGCCTTTACCCTCAACAGGGAGGATTGAAGAGAACACCAGCTGTGCACCTAACTGCTTCACCCTCTGTCCCAGAGCCATGAAGTCACTTTTGATACGTTCCGAGGTATACCAGGCAGTATCATTTGTTCCAACATGGACTAGCAACATTGGGTAATAGTCAGTGGGCTTGATGAGTCTCGGCAAACTCTCTGTAACATCTTGGATTTTGGCACCAGGCAGACAGCATACCTCTCTGGACATCAAGTTTGGTCGGCAGATGGATGCCTCAGTACCCCTCAGAAGAGAGTCTCCAACCACCACTACCCTTCGTTTCCTTGTGGTCACTGATTCTGCAACTTTGGGGTACTTGAGCTCTGGTTCTTCCCTTTCCAGGGATGCTTTCACCTCCTCCACTTCCAGGGCTGCATAATGGTTCTTCAATTCAAGGGCTGGAGAAGTTGGATTGGTGATTTTGCAGGTCCTGGTGACTTGTGTCCAACCATCGACATTCTGTTGGCACCCATCTTCTCCTCTGCTGGAGAGCTTGGTTGCCGCAAGAAGCATCTCATCAATGTACTTCTCACTGTCTTGAATGCTCCTCAGCCTCGCCACCTCCTCTCTGAGTTCCTCCACTTGTTTCCTTAGAGCTTCAGCATGCAGGCACCCTGCACATGGAACCGGTCCTTCAACTGGCATTAGGAACTCTGTCTGGACCGAGGCAGAAGCTGTGACAGGGGCAACAGCTTTAGCGATACGATTTTTCCCAGCCATTGTTCTGTTCTTGGAGCTTAGGTATCTGTTAAAGCAAAACAGAGAGAACTACCAAGTACCAGCTGGTTTCCCAGCTGTCCTTTCAGAGAAAAAGCAGTTAAATCTCCTTTATTCAAAATGTGCTGGTCCAATTCTCTGTGCTTTGTCAAATGGGGAGGTGCCCTATAAAGCAAGACTACTCGCTAGGGGTGGGTGGGTGGGTGTCGGGGTGGGTAGGGAGGGAACTAACACCTGATTAGGTGTTAGCAGTTCCCAAAGCTGAGGAGGTTACTGGAGTTCAACCACCTACTGTGCTCAAGAAAAGTCCCACTAAAGCACCAAAAGAAAGTAACCTTGCTTTAAAAATGTACAAAAAACCCTTTTAAGAGCTCCCAGTCAGAGAGCTAACAATTTAATATAATAAAAAACAAACTCTTAAATCCTTACTGTTGGTTGATCTGGAGAGCTCCTGTAGGAAAGCCTGAACAGGGCAGGGCACTGGAGCCTTTTATGGAGGCCCTCAGCTGCTCTCAGGTAATCAGGCCCACTAACTCCTGATTAGGTGTTAGCAGTTCCCAAAGCTGAGGAGGTTACTGGAGTTACTGGATTTGTTGAGAAGTTAGATGGTTCCGTTTATTTTGATTTTATTCTGTTGCTATAAATGGATCCATTGTGTCTGTCCCATGCCATTTTGAATTCTGTCACCGTATTTGCCCCCACCACCTCCATCGGGAGGGCATTCCAAACATCCACCACCCTCTCAGTGAAAAAGTATTTCCTGATATTGCCTTTCAATTTTCCACTGTGCAGCTTCATGTTATGCCCTCTCATTTTACTGCTTCCTCGTCTTTGGAAGAGGTTTGTTTGTTCATTATTTCTCCTTAAGTATTTAAAGGTCTGAATCATATCTCCCCTATCCCTCCTCTCCTCCAGAGTGTACATATTTAGGTCTTCAAGTCTCTTCTCATTAGGCTTCTGACGCAGGCTCCAAATCATTTTGGTTGCCTTCCTCTGAACAAATTCCATTCTTTTTACATCCTTTGAAAGATACGGTCTCCAAAACTGAACACAGTATTCCACGTGAGGCCTCACCAGTGACTTATACAGTGGTATTAGAACCTCTTTCTTTCTGCTGGTAATTCCTCTTCGTATGCAGCCCAACATCCTCCTGGCTTTTGCCACAGCCTTGTCGCACTGTTTTGCCACCTTGAGATCTACAGAAATAATCACACCAAGGTCTTTCTCCTGATCCGTGCACACCAACCTCTCGCCCCCTATCGTGTACATTTCTTTTGGGTTTCTGCTACCTAAGTGCATGATTCTGCACTTCTTTGCATTAAATCTTAATTGCCAAGCATTTGACCATTCTTCCAGCTTTTGTAGATCTTTTCTCATGTTAAGGACTCCCTTGGGGGAGTCCATTCTGTTGCAAATTTTTGTGTCATCTGCAAAAAGACAGACCTTTCCATTCAGTCTTTCAGCAATATTACTCACAAATACATTGAACAGTGCCGGGCCCAGGACCGAACCCTGGGGGACCCCGCTAATCACCTTCCCTTCCTCCAAGTGAGCTCCATTTACCATCACCTTCTGTTGTCTATCAGTCAACCAATTTCTGATCCAGTTTACCACCTTGGGACCCATCCCCAAACCTGAAATCCAGGTAGATGACATCCATCGCATGCCCCTGATCTAGTTCTCTGGTCACCCAGTCAAAGAACTCAAATCAGATTTGTTTGGCAAGATCGTCCTTCGGTAAAACCATGTTGCCTCTTGCAACCTGTTGGTTTTGAGAAAGTTCACTATTCGCTCAATCAGAAGCGCCTCCATTACTTTCCCCGCCATCGAGGTAAGGCTCACAGGCCTGTAGTTTGACACTTCTTCCCTGTCACCACTTTTGTGTAGAGGTACGACATCAGCCATTCTCCAGTCCTGAGGAACTACTCCTGTTTCCAAGGAACTTTTGAAAACATCCTTTAACGGCCCTGCAAGAACCTCTCTGAGCTCTTTCAGTATCCTGGGATGTATCCCATCCGGTCCCATGGCCTTGTCCACGTTCAGTTTCACAAGTTGTTCTAACACATAATCTTCTGTGAATGGTGTGGTATCTACTTCATTCCCATTTTTATATTTGGGAGTCAGTTGGTCCTTTCTCCAGGATTTTCTTTAGTAAAAACTGAGCAGAAGTATTTGTTTAGCAATTACGCTTTTTCAATGTCCCTTTCCACGAGTCCATTCCCAGCACTTCTGAGTCCTGCGATTCCACCTCTGATCTTCTTCCTTTCCCGAATATACCTGAAGAAAGTTTTGTCGCCACACTTCACATCTTTAGCCATCTTTTCCTCTGCCTTTGATTCTGCTAGCCTTATTTCTCTTTTTGTCTCTGAGTTTGATCCTGTATTCATTTCTGTGTTCCTCTGTTGGCAAGCTTTTGATTTTTGCAGAAATTATGTTTTTTGCCTTTATTTGAGCAGCCACTTCTTTGGAAAACCAAATAGGTTTCCTTCTCCTTTTGTTTTTATTTACTTTTCTTACATATTTATCTGTTGTCCCTTTTATTGCCACCTTTAGTTTAGCCCATTGCAATTCCACTTCCCTTATCTCCTTCCACTCTGTCAACTCCTCCTTTAGGTACATAGCCATTTTATTGAAGTCTGTGTTTTTGAAGTTTAGTACTTTGCGCTTGCTATAGTTGGACTGCACCTTGGTTTTTATCTCAAACCACACTGTGTGATGATCGCTGCTGCTCACAGGTGCACCCACCCAGACATTCAACACGCTATCACCGTTGGTGAGGACTAAATCCAGCACTGAGCTTTCCCTTGTTAGTTCCATCACCATTTGTCTAAGTAACGCATCTTGGAGAGCATCCACAAATTTTTTGCTTCTTTCCAGAGTTGCAGAAGGAGTAATCCAATCCACATTAGGTAGATTAAAGTCACCCAATATGATCGCTTCCCCCTTTGTGGGTATTTTGACAATGTCTATAACACATGAGTTGTAAACAGGAGAATAAGAGTGTCAGGATCCAAAAGCAGTCTCAAAGAGGTGGGGTTTTAGCCTGAATTTGAATAAAAGCAGAGATGGAGCCTGATGTACTGACTCAAATGGTCTGTTCCAGGTATAAGGTGCAGCAAGGTAGAGCAAGCGCAGTCTGGAATCAGCAGTGGAAGAGAAGAACACAGATAAAAGGGATTTGCCCGATGAGCAGAGTTCCCGAGGAGGCTGCAGAAACAGATAGGAAGCCAGTGAAGTGACTTGAGGGGTTATGTGAGCATAGAGACACTGATGGAAGATTAGCCATGTGGTTGAATTTACAGTGGATTGAAGGGAGAGAAACGATTCAAGAAGAGACCACCAAGGACTAGGTGCCACACTCAGAGGCTGTTTTATCATTACACAGGGTGAGGTACACTGCCTCAGGTGGCAAATTCTGGGGTGGAAAAGGTGCCTCCAAAACACCCCACTGATAGCTCACTTCTATTTTTTTTTTGTATTTAACTCAACAAGAATCACCACTTTCCCCAAGATCAGTGGCTGTAGGGACAGTAAGATCATTAATAGACATGGGGACTTTCAGACATCTGCTCGCTTCAAAGGTCTTGCTGACCCTGTCCCCTCTGACACATTTTCACATCAGAGGGAGTGAGGCAGCACTATGTGTGGAGGAGTAGCCTAGTATTTAGAGAATTAGCTTGGTAACCAAGAGACCAGCGGTCAATTGCCAGTAGCAATCGTTGTGGTCTTGGGCAAGTCACTTAACCCTCCATTGCCTCGGAAGAAAGGCCTGCTAATTTACTTTTGGTCACACTACCGAGAAAACTCAGGAGTGCTGGGTCACCAGGAGTCAGCATTGACTCAAAGGCAGAGTGCAGTACTCAGATTATGGAAGGCTTTTCCCCTTATTCCCCCTCCCTTATGATCAGGGCTGTGTGAGTGGTGCGGCTACACAGGGTGCAAGCACCGAAGGGGGAACTGATATCATCACAGAGCTTCCAGGAAGTTCAAAAAAGCATAATTACTCACCTGTAACAGGTGTTCTCCAGGAGCAACAGGAATCAGTCCTCACATATGGGTGACATCGGTGCCGACAGAGCCCTCGTGTGGAGCATTTCCCCAGCTTTCAAAGAAAGCCTTTGGGAATGCAGCGTGCATGCGTGGTCCCCTTCCCGCCCAAGGGTGCCATTTTGCTCAGTCTGATGACATAGCTAAAAGACAGCAAAAATCAAAATGAAGGATAGGACTGCAACTCCAGGGGAGGAGGGAGAGTCGTGAGGACTGATTCCTGCTGCTCCTGGAGAACACCTGTTACAGGTGAGTAACTACGCTTTCTCCAAGCAGGAAGTCAGTCCTCACATATGGGACTCCCCATCTCTAGGCTACCGTGAACCCAGAACTGAAAAAAATGGCTTCCTCTCAAGAGCCTCAGCATCCGTGATAAGAATTTTCTCTGAGAACACACCCCATATGGTAGCCCAACACAAAGGGCCGGAAGGTAGGAGTTGCCTAAACCTCAAAGAGATTACGGAGTACCGCCTGACCGAAAACACTGGCCCGCCGGGACTCTCTCTCCAGGCAGTAATGGGCTGCAAAAGTCCAGCAACGGAAAAGAGCAGAGATGAGCTACTGACACGGCTTTCGCCCTGACATGGTGGGCTTTGACCCGACCCTGCAAGGAGAAGTCGGCTGCCCTGTACGCCCAGGCAATGCAATCTGCTACCCAAGTGGACAACGTACGCTTGGAGACAGGTAACCCCATCCTATCAGGGTCAAACAAGACGAAGAGCTGAGTAGCCCTTTGATACTCCCGCATACGTTCTATGTAAAAGGACAATGCCCTTTTACAGTCCAGGGTATGCAAGACTGTTTCAGCCTGGCTGGCATGCGGCTTGGGAAAAAAGGTCGGAAGAACCACCTCCTGATTGTGGTGGAAAGAGGAGACCACTTTTGGGAGGAACTTGGGATGGGTCCGTAGGTCCTACAGAACCACGTGTACGGTCTATCAGAAACCAGAGCTTGTAGTTCACTCACACGTCTAGCCGAGGTAAGAGCTACCAGGAAGAGCGCTTTCCAAGAGAGGAAGCGCAAAGGGCAAGTAGCCATCGGCTCAAACGGTGGGCGAGTAAATTGCTGCAAGACCATGTTCAAATCCAGGCTTGAGTAGAAGCAGACCTCTGAGAAATCCAAGGGGTGAACTGACAGAGACTGTCCTTCCACCGGTGAGTGGTGCACTGACAAAGCACTGAGGTGGACCCGAACAGAGTTAAACTTAAGGCCTAGGTCTGAAAGGTGAAGTAGATACTGCAGTACTACTGGCACAAGGCAAGAGAAAGGATCTTCATTGTGCTGAGCAGACCATACCATAAACATACGCCACTTGAGGGAATTGGACTTTCTGGTGGACTGCCTCCTAGAGGCCAAGACCACCTGCTCAACCTCTTTAGGTAGAAGGGAGCTAGCACTATCCTTTCAGCAGCCAGGCCATCAGATTGAAGGACCCGAGATTGGGGTGCAGAAGGGAACCCTGCTCTTGAGACAGGAGATCGTGTTGCAGCCCCAGAGGGAACAGAGCTTCCACCGCCAACTGAAGAAGAAGTGGAAACTACGGCTGCCTCAGCCATCTGGGGGCTACCAGAACCCCCGAGGCCTTGTCCCGGAGGATCTTGAACAGAGTTCAGGCCACGAGGGGCATGTGACGAAAAGCATAAAGGAGGCCCGTAGACCAAAAGATTAGAAAAGCATCTGCTGCCATCCTCAGGGAATGTGGCTGTCTGGAGCAAAACCTGGGCAGCTGACGGTTTTGTGGACTTGCAAAGAGATCGATGGATGAATGGAAGTCACCAGTGGAGCAAGATCTGCTAGACCACCCATGGATTCAACTGCTATTCATGAAGCTGGAGAATCCTGCTTAGCTTGTCTACTAGGAAGTTTTCCTGACTAGGTAGATAAACTGCTTTGAGAAACATGCCTTGTCTGACTGCAAAGGAGCAAAGGGCCAGTACCCCCTGACATAGGAGCCTGGACTCCATGGCCCATTGTTTGTTCACGTAGAACATTGCCACCTGATTATCCGTCTGAACTAGGACTGTTGAAAGAGAGCATGGCAGGTTTGCAGAGCAAAGCAGATTGCTCACAGCTCTAAAAGATTGAACTGCTGTGTGGCCTCATGAGGGGACCATAAGATATGCCATACTGGGTCAGAACAAGGTCCATCAAGCCCAGTATCCTGTTTCCAACAGTGGCCAATCTAGGTCATACGTACCTAGCAGTTTCCCCAAAAGACAGGTTCCACAACGCTTGTACTGGGTCAAGCATTGTTATGCTGGGTCCCTTCTTAATAATGGTTTATGGACCTTTCCTCCAGGAACTTGTCCAAACCTTTTTAAACCCAGCAACACTAACAGCCTTTACCACATCCTCCGGTAACAAATTCCAGAGTTTGATTACACGTTGAGTGAAAAATGTTTTTATTAGTCTTAAATAGTTTACCCTGTAGCTTCATTGCATGTCCCCTACTCTTTCTATATTCTGATAACGTAAACAATCGATCTACATTTACCCGTTCCACTCCATTCATTAATTTATAGACTATCATATCTCCCCTCAGCCGTCTCTTTTCCAGGTTAAAGAGCCCTAACCTTTTTAGCCTTTCTTCATAGGAGTATCCTTCCATTCCATTTACCATTTTGGTGGCTCTTCTCTGAACCTTTTCTAATGCTATATCCTTTTTAAGATACGGCAACCAGAATTGCACACAATATTCAAGGTGCGGTTTCACCATGGAACGATGTTGTTGTTGTTGTTGTTAAGTGCCGCCAAGTCGGAGTCGACTCATGGCAACCCTCTGGAAAGCTATCCTAAATTGTGTTCAGTCTTCAGTCAGGCGGCTCATTGTTGACAGACTGGTACCCGTAGCTGCCGTTATTGTATCGATCCATCTCATTGCTGGCCTTCCTCTTTTGCATTGACCTTCTATCTTGCCAAGCATGATGTCTTTCTCTAATGATCTCTCTCCGCATGATGTGTCCAAAGTATGAAAGTCGAAGTCTTGTCATCTGAGCTTCTAAAGAAAGCTTAGGTTTGATCTCCTCTAGTACAGACTGGTTTGTTCTTCGGGCAGTCCATGGTATACACAGTATTCGCCGCCAGCACCATAATTCAAAGGCATCAATTTTCTTCCTGTCTATCTTTTTCACTGTCCAGCTTTCACATCCATATGATGTTATTGAAAATACCATGGCTTGAACAAGTCGAATCTTTGTATGGAGGGAGACATCTCTGCTCTTGAGAATCTTATCTAGGTCTTTCATAGCCATTCTGCCAAGAGCAATGCGTCGTCTGATTTCTTGACTGCTTGTTGCTTCTTTATTGATAGTTGATCCAAGTAGGTTAAAGTTATTCACGATTTCAATTTCTTCTCCTTCGACGATGAACCTGTTGATTATGCCAGTTGTCATGATCTTTGTCTGCTTTACATTAAGGTGCAGGCCCATTTTGAGACTATGTTCTTTGATTGTGAGAAGCAAATGTTTCAGATCATCTTCACTTTCCGCCAGTAATGTGGTATCATCAGCATAGCGAAGGTTGTTGATGAGTCTTCCACCAATCTCCACACCTCTGTTGTCTTCATACAATCCTGCTTCTCTGATGATTTGTTCTGCATATAAATTAAATAGGTAGGGGGAAAGTATGCAGCCTTGTCTTACACCTTTGCTTATTTTAAACCATTCTGTTTCTCCTTGTTCCGTTCGAACTGTTGCTTCTTGATCAATGTACAGATTGTGCAAGAGAACGATCAGGTGTTCTGGTATACCCATGCTTCTTAATGTGGCCCAGAGTTTCTCATGGTCTAAACAGTCAAAAGCTTTGCTATAGTCGATAAAGCACAAATAGATATCCCATGACTTTTTAATTTTGCCAAGAGTCTCTCATGAGGGATCTTGTCAAAGGTTTTCTGAAAGTCCAGATGCACTATAATCAACCAACTCACCTTTGTCCACCTGTTTATTCATACCTTCAAAAAAACCCAAAAAAAACAAAAAACACAGAGTAAGACAAGGTCTTCCTTGTTTAAAGCCATGTTGGCTGTTTCCCATTAGGCCATAACTATCTACATGCTGAGTAATTTTATTCTTTATGATGGTTTCTACCATTTTTCACGATACTGACATCAGGCTCACCGGTCTGTAGTTTCCCAGAGCACCCCTGGAACCCTTTTTAAAAATTGGGGTTACATTGGCGATCCTCCAATCTTCAGGTATTAGAGATGATTTTAATGATAGTTCACAGATTACTAATAGCAGGTCTGCAATCTCATATTTCAGTTCTTTCCACAGGCCTTGAGTGCATGTGCCCTGGCAATGTGCACCCTAGCCCTTTAAGGACACATCTCTCGTCAGCACCCTTGTGTGTGCTGGAGCCTGAAAAGGTACACCCCGGAGAAGGTTTGGCAGATGTAGCCACCACTGTGAGGAGTTCAGTAGTCGTCTGGACACCTTTACTCTGTCTTGGAGGTCACCTGTGGCTTATGTCCACTGATCTCTGAGGCACCCTTGAGCAGCTCGCATGTGCAGACAGGCATTCGGGGTCACATACAGTGGATGCCATGCGGCCCAGGAGCCACAGGTAGTGCCTGGCAGAAACACAAGAATTGCTTTGGAACTGGTTGGCCAAGTCCATAAGTCTGAGGGCCCTGTCCTCGGGCAAGTAAGCTCTTGCCTGAAGGGTGTCCAACCTGGCCCCTATAAAAACTCTAGGTTCTGAGAGGGTAGCAAAGTGGACTTTGCGTAGTTTATGACAAAGCCCAGATGCTGAAAGAGAGAGACAGTGCGAAGAGTGGCCTGTTGGGCCTCCTGGCGTGACTGGCCCCTGATTAGCCAGTCGTCTAGGTACGGGAAGAAAAAAAATCCCCTGATTTCTGAGAAAAGCCGCCACCACCGCCAGGCATTTGGTGAAAGCCCTGGAGGCAGAGGTCAGGCCAAAAGGGAGCACTCTGTACTGAAAGTGGTTTCCTGCCACCACAAATCTGAGATATTGTCTGTGGTCTGGATGGATGAGGATGCGAGTATAAGCATCCTTTAGGTCTAAGGAGCATAGCCAGTCTCCCTGATGGAGGTAGGGCAGCAGTATCCCAAGGGTAAGCATCTTGAACTTTTCCCTCTCCAGAAACTTGTTCAGATTTCGCAAGTCTAGGATAGGTCTGAGGCCTCCTGTTCTCTTTGGTACTAGGAAGTACCTGGAGTAGAAGCCTTGCCTTTCCAGGTGGTGTGGCACCGGTTCCACCGCTTGTTCCTTTAAAATGACTTGCCAACGCCTGAAGGAGGAGGTCCCTGTGTAGAGGGAGTCTTGGAGGCTCCCCTGGATAGTAGGAGGGGGGTAGCTGTTAGAAATGGAGCATATAGCCCTTCTGGACTGTGCTCAGTACCCAGGTATTGCCTGTGATGGCTGGCCACCTGTAGGCGTACAGGGTCAGCTGACCTCCTGCGCTGAGTGGAGCCACCGGCAGAGAAGAGACTATGCTGTGGGAGTCAAAAACCCCCTCCCTGCTGTGCAGGAGCCGGTAGCTTGGGGCTTTTCTGCCTACAGGGCAGCTTGGGGGTCTTCTGCCTATGGGGCCCATGCCCCTGCCCCTTGGCCTGCTGGCCCTGTTGGGGAGCTGGAGAGGCCTGATACTGAGGGGGTAGGTTTTGTAGGCAACACCCTTCCTCGGGAAAAAGGGCTTCTTTCCCGAGCCCTTCTTTTTGTGAGAAAGGGCAGAAGTCTTTCTGGACAGTCTTGTCCTGGTGAGAGTCTCGGTCTCGATTTCTGCAGCCTTCTCAATCATGGGCTTGCCGAACAGGTTGTCACCTCGGGACCAGACAGGACATCGACCAACTTGTCCTGTACCCATAACTCCAGGTTCGACGACTGTAGCCAGGCCTGACAGTGTGCACCAATGCTGGCCGCAGCTACCCAGGCCGAAGCCTTGAAGCAGTCATAGGCTGCTCGAGATATAAATTTCGAGCACTCTCGGATCCCTGAAGACAAGGCTTTGAATCTCTGAAAAGATTTCCTTGGAGAGGCCAGCCGAGAACCCAGCAATCTCCTTTGCCAGGTCCCGTAAGTACATGCCCATGTACAGCTGGTAAGTCTGGACACGGCAAGACAGCATAGAGCCCTGGAAGCACTTTCTACCGAGGGCATCCAGGTTACGGGCCTCCCGTCCGGGAGACACTGAGTGCATCTTCTGATTCTTCAGGCGGTGTGCATCTTTTGACTTTTCAGCCTGTGCATGGCCGATTCAACAACCATGGAGTTGGGCAGTAGCTGCACCTTTTGGAACCCAGGGCTCTTACGGACTCGATAAATGGAATCGACCGCTTGCTAAGAACCGGCGCAGAGGCCAGTGCTTCCCACCTACAGAAGAGCAGCCATTCCAGCATTGGAGGAACTGGAACAGTAAAGGCTTCCTTCAGAAGAAAATCATACTGGAGGGCATCAAGCTCTTCGGCTAGAGGCTCCTCCTCGGCATCTGCCAGGAATGCCATAGCCTTGGCCATGTTCCTGACGAAATCCGAGAACCGGGTATCCTCGGGGGGGGGGGGGGGAACCTTCTCCACGGCTCAGACTCCGGGGAGTCCGACGGGACGCATCGGGTCCAGAAGGTGTCAGAAGACTCCTTGTCCTCCGTCTCTCACGCTGACTCCTCCAAGGAGGAGTCGAACGGCTCCAGCCGTGTGGGCCTCGATGCCACCCGCCCCAATGCCGAGGGCACCGGCGTCGATGACCTCGACTCCGCACAGGAGGTCGAGGTAGACCTTGGCCGAGGATCGACTCGAGACTTAATGGACTTGAGGAGCGGCTCGGTCGACAGACTTCGTGGTCCCGATGGTAAGGGTAGATGCACCGGTCAGACCGGTGATCAGTACCCACTGCTGCTCCATGAAGGCAGCCAGGCTGCTCTCCAGGGCCATCAACCTGAGACTGAGCTCAGGAGACTCTGCAGCCCCCGACTCGGGCCCCGACAGTTTTCGGGCCCAACGTCAGTTCTCCCGGAGGAGAGTCAACGAGGACAACAGAAGTTACCTTTCTCGTGGACTCTGGGGCTCCAGGCAAGGTAGTTTGGTCGGCCGCTCCTACTCTGAGAGCCCAGGACAGCGGTCAGGGCTTCGCGATCTGGCCGAGGATCCAGGAGCCTCCACTGGCGCCACCCTCACAAGCTTCTTCTTCCTTTTGTGCTCCCGGGCGGTAGACCCCCTCTCAGAGGACCCACGACGGCGCTCGGGGTCAGACTCCCGAGATGTTGAGGCCTCTGATGAAGTCCGGGCCCAGCCGAATGCGGATTATGAAAAAAATTCTCTCATGTTGATGCTGACGGCTCCAAAGCGCCTTCAATGACATCTTGCCGTACGGGCCACAGACCAGCGGGTCATGGTCGAGCCCAAGGCATCGGAGGCAGTAGCTGTGTGTGTCGGTGAGAGACATAAGTTTCTTACACCGATCACATTTTTTTAACCCACTGGCAGCCATCGGGGGAAAAAGGGCCCCTGCAAGGTCAAAAGACAGGACTGCCAGTGAAAATAACAGAAAAAGCGCAAACGCTAGTCACAAAGGACAAAAAATAAAAAAGAAGTTCTGGACTCAATACCGGTGTACAGAGCCGAGGCGGGATGGGGAACTAGCATCGAACCGGATAAAGAGACACGAAAAAAATCGCAGAAAAAAAAAAAAAAAACACTACTTTTCCCGGGTGACACGAACTACGTCCGTTGGGCTCCACGGAAAAAGAAAGTGAGCAAGATGGCACCCTTGGGCAGGAAGGGGACTGCGCATGCACGCTGCATTCCCAAAAGCTTTCTTTGAAAGCTGGGGAAATGCTCCGCACGAGGGCTCCGTCGGCGCCGATGTCACCCATATGTGAGGACTGACTTCCTGCTTGGTCCTGGAGAAGAGTAAGTTACTGAACGTGGCTGGGTGGAGAAGGGCAAAAGATTTGTTAGTCACACAGAGCGCATTTCTAGCTTGCTACAGTCCTGTTTATGATTGTAAGAAAATCTATCAGTAAACCCTCCTCGTTATCTGTGACTCTTCAGCCTACATTGACACTGCAGAATTGTTCCTATTTAGATTTAGTTCACGCCTTTTCATTAGTAGCTCAAAGCAAGTTACATTTAGGCATACAAAATATTTCCTTGTTCCCAGACAGCTTACATTCTGAAGACCTCATATGTTAACCAATTAACATATAGTTAATTTAAATTAAATGCATTAGTAAAATAGGCTCCATTAAGAATAGGGTTTCATTATTTAATATGCATTCATATATATGCTACTATGACCATGCTGCTCTGAGAGAATCTGATCTCTTCTGATCTTAGAAACTAAGCAAGGTTGATGGGAGATCATCTTGCAATACCAGGTGATGCAGGCTTACTATATGGAAGAAAGACCTGGTCATCTATTTTCAGTTGCATCTTCCCAAGAAAAGCCAGGGGATATCATAACCTGGACAACAATCCACCGGGTCACTAGGAGTTGGCATTGACCTGACAGCATTTAACAACAGTAGTGCATGCTAACTGGTTAATGCTTGTTTTTAAATGAGTTCCTAAGTTTGTACCTCAGGCAATTGAGGCTGATATGACTTGTCCAAGGTCAGGAGTGCCAGCAGGATTTGAATGCTGACTTCCCTGATCCCCTACCTCCTCCTAGTCCCCTCCCTCCTTGGTCCACTTGGTCTTCTCAAACCACTGCCATGGCCATGAGGAATCTTGCTCTTGAACTCTGTGAGGCTCTTCTAAGTTCCACCCCCTCTGATGCACACTTCCTGCTGCTATGGGGACAGGGTCTGCAGAGCACTCAAGAGAGGGTTTCTGGCCTGTTCTTTTTAATTTTACTGCTGAAATTAGATGTTGAAGGAAAGTGAGGGGAAATGGTGGATGGGGTGGGAGAGGAGGAGGGCCACTGGCCGTCAGTGGGAGCAGGAGCGATACCCACTCATTTATGCTCAGCACATAGTAGGATGCAAAATGGCATCCATGACCCTCTAGACGTAACCTTGTGGTATGGCAATGATCCCCTCAGTAAGCCTGGGACTGCAGAGGGGGTGGGCAGGCTGCCAGGAGGGCCTCAGAAGGGTATTTGTTGAAAGGGACCTAAAGGGGTTGCCAACATCAGGCCTACTATGGAATGGGAGTTTTTGCAATAGGAGAGGATCCTGCTTTGGGGCTTTTATGGGGGGGGGGGGAGTGGCTTGGCCAATGTGCTGAGGGGGTGGTAGCCACATGGAGTAGTTCTCCAGAGTCAGGGCTGTGATCAGGGAGTTATGCTGCACTCCCTCCCCCCCTCGTGCAGCTTCTTAAAATCATTTGGAGAGGCATACCATACGGTCCTGCATCTACTTTTGCAAACGACTCGGAGTCTGGCAGAGCCTCTTGTAATGCTGTCATAATTCTCTACATCCTGAGACAGTCCTGGGGATTCCCTTCTCCACATCCTTTCTAATATGTGTTTTAGTGTGGAATTGTGCTAGTTGAGACTATTTCTCAGAGGAAATATTTAGGATGGAAACAATGTACAAGGAAGAAAGACCTGGACATGTATCAACATTGTTACTAAGGTGAAAATTTACAGATGTTTCTAATGAGTGAGGAACACTGAGTAAACAGAGTCAAATATCTGAATTTCCTTAAGAAAAATGGAAAAGGCAGCCAGAGAGGCCCCAGGACAGCCAGACGGTTGCAACGTGATAAAGAGCATCCACATCAGCAGATAGAAAGGAGGCTTGAGGAGAAGTTCAGTAAAACTGAGGCTGAAAACTAGAGGAAAGTTCAAAACCCGGAACAAAGTTCACCTGCATACAGCAGGGGCACAGGAATCCCTGTACAAGAAGAACTATAATGCTACAAGAAAGCATGCAAGGGGAACGGTTCATTTCTTAGTATACACTAAAAAGCCTTGTCCACCTCCTATGAACCCCCACTGCAGAAGCCCCAGGGCACTAGTTCATCACAACAAACCAGATAACCATATGAAGGAGGACACCCATCAGAAGAGACTGCAACACGAAGAAGTTTGAGGACTACCGACAGAGCCAGAGCCCGGCATAGGACCGAAGCATGGACCTCCAGAACCCGGCACAAGACCCAAGCATGGACCTCCAGAGCCCGGCACAAGACCCAAGCAGGTTTGAGAGGAAGGGTTTGCCATATAGCACAACACGGAAATCAAGTATCTTGGGTGAGAAATCTAGTTTATTTCTCTGGGATAAGTTTGAATTAGAATAAGTTAGGAAGCTACAGGGACTTGCATGGAATTGTGGTCACATACTTTATTACATATGGTGTGCAAAGTACACACTTAAAATAATATTTTTATTGATAATCAATAATTTAAATCAGGGAAAAGCAAAGCCTGTGTGGTTTAGCCATACAGAAGGTGTTAGATCAGCTTCCCCTTCACACCACCACACTGCTGTGGCTCCCTTCTTCAGCAGAGTCTAATCTGCAATCAGTGTCCAGAAAGATGTATAAATGTGGCCTCTTCAGTTTGGCAGTGGTGTTGTAATGGGAAAATTAGACTTACCTGCTAATTGTTGTTCCTTAAGGAACTCTAGTCCAGTCCCGGAACCATAGAGTTGTGAACCTCCACCAGCAGCTTTGGAGACTGAAAGATGTCATCGCTTTGATGTCACTGGTATATCTAGGCAAACACCGCCCCTTTCCACCAGTACCTATTGACAAAGCAGACTCAGCAGAGCAACCAATAAGTAGCTACTGAATTAAGCATAATGGAACAGAAGTAGTTAAAACTGCCCAGGAACAATACGTCCCCGTAACTCAGCCAAAAACGTCTAGCTCCTAAAGACGGAATAACCACACTCCAGAGCCTACAGGGCACTGCTGCGCAAAAAAGGGTCACCTGGTGACTTTCCCATGTACCTCCAGAACAGGACAAATTCTCTTCGAAAACCTGTCTCTCAATCCATCTCCCTGTCGTCCAGATTTCTGTAGTCCTTTTCCTTCCCTTTTTTTTTTTTTTTTTCAACTTCAGGCTGCACGCCGCGTAATATACTGGGAGGGATCCGGGACTGGACTAGAGTTCCTTAAGGAACAACAATTAGCAGGTAAGTCTAATTTTCCCTTCCTTTGCGTCCCTCTAGTCCAGTCCCGGAACCATAGAGGATGTAACAGAGCAGTGAATATCAACAGGAGGGACCTTGAAGCCCAGCCTGAAGTACTGCTGAACCCAAAACGTCCATCCACTCGCGCCTGCACATCAAACTGAAAGTGCCGCGCAAAGGAATGCAGCGAGTACCAAGTCGCCGCCCAACAACCTACAAATCTCCTCGACCGGCACTAAACGGAACTCCGCCCAAGACACCGCCTGCACCCTGGTGGAATGCGCACCCAAACCAACCGGAACCACCTCACCATTCTACCGGTAGGCCGATGCAATAGACTCCTTTAGCCACCGCGAAAACGAGGGCTTCGTCGCCGCCTCTCCCTGCCGCGGGCCTCCAAAGGCGACAAACAACCTGTCGGACTTCCTGAAAGACACCGTTCTACAGAGATACTTCTTAAGCACCCGTCGAACGTCCAAAAGATGTAACCGAAAACCCCGGAAGAGACACCATCTGGAGACGTGAAAAACCAAAACCACCTTTGCCCAAAAAGCTGGGATCGTGCGCAACACTACCTTGCGACTGAAAAAGGACAGATACGGCTCCTTACCAGATAGCGCCTGCAACTCTGAACTCCTCCAAGCGGAGCAAAAGGCTACCAGCGGGGGAAAGGACAAGACAAAGGCTACTAACTGGGAGCTTACTGAGCCTTGACTTGGACGAACCGTCAGCCGCCCCATTTCCCCACCAGAGAGACCTCCGGGAGAACCCCAAAGAAGCCAATTATATTCGCCAGCACTCGAATCACACCATAATGCACATTTGCCACATAAAGCAAAACAGACTCTAGTCACTTCAACTCCCTGATCCCTTCCTGTTCCAGGCGAGTAGACTGCCGTAAATACTGCGACCACCGGAAGCATGCTCTCGGCCCCCCAGACTCCCCCAATGGGAGCCTGTAAGGACAAAGCAGTGCCCCCAACGATCGACTCAGTGAACCACCTACTCTATCGCGCGCTAAAGAAGATCTCTAGGGCTCTCTTCCAGACAGTGAGTCCATACCTGGAAGTGCAAGGTGTGCACCCACCCACGTAGTACCGAGGCCTGCGCCTGCCTAGTCTCAAAATGCCAATCAAGAACAGGCCAATTCAGGACAGCTGAATACGTTTTTTTTTTTGTTTTGTTTATAAAAAAAAAAAAAAAAAACACACAAAGACATCTCTTAACCGAAAATTCCTTCAGCCGATGTTGAGAAGCTATTTCCGCGCCAACACAATGCAGCAGAAAGAACTCCCTATGACAGGCATAGAAATCCACAGCCTTCCCGCTAGAGGAACGCCCCATTCCGTCTGCCTGCACCAAGCTGGACATTCCATTTTTTTTTTTTCTTTAAGGTCAACTAGCCCCTGGTGTTAGAAAATACAGCTTTCCCATTCCGCAGTGGCAATTGAGTCAGCAAAGAAGAAGCCGAGAACCTGCAGCGAAGTTCCCATTATACCACCCGGTAAAGACTACACTTCTAGAGCAATGAAGCAAAATAGCATGCAAGAGTGCACTGTGTCCTGCCAGTAGCTGATCGAACTTATCATGTATGTCAGTACGGTTTCTTTCGGGATTTAAGGAATGCTCCGGGAGAAATCTTTGGGCAGACACCGATTCACCCTTTTAAAATTCAGAATCGGGCGAAACGAGCCTTCCTTCTTTGGAACCACAAAGTAGAGGGAGTATCAACCGTATTGGGCTGCCGGCGCCGGCACCGGCACCACCGCTTTAAGTTGAAGCAGCCGCTGGAGCGTTCCTGCGACCGCCTGAAACTTTTGCGGAGCTCTGCAGGAGGACTAGACAAAGGAATCTAATACAGGCCGATGGAGCTCCAAGGCTGATGCCAAGCAGCGTGCAAGCCATTCCGCAAACACAGCATATGATGTATGCCTTCCAGAATCTGAGCTGCTGCTAGTGCTGCAAGAGAACTAGCCTGGCTGCGCGCTTCTGGCCCCCATTAAGACAGGCGCTGAACACTAGCAGATACTCTCCGTACTGGAGAACCTCTGATAAATGGAATGGGAGCCAAAATAGCCTCAAAGGCCAGAGTCCTATTCAGCGACCTCTCTCCGCTGAGCCGCCTTTTACAGAAGGAAAAGAAACCACATATAGCCAAAATGAAGACATTACAAATCTATCGCCAAACCTTAGAAATCAGACAAAGCCAAACTAAACGGGAATATTGTCCCTCAAGAAACCACAGAACTATAAAACCTCTCTCATAACATAATGCGTATGGCAGAGCATTCCACACCTGGGGCCTGGCCAAGGCGCTCACCCAAGCACCTTTTAGAACTGTCCAAGAGAGCTACCACCATAATTCCTTTTAACTTGAATATGTGTACAGCAGATCATAGCGCTATATCACAGCAGCTAAGCCCAAATACTACCCTGCCATATCAACCGACTAACGCCTTATAGGACCTGCTATGGACAGCGGAAGGAAATTCTTGTAAACCAACATAGCTAGGCCTTTTTATTTCTTTTTCTTTTTTTTTTTTTAACAACCTTTGAAGGCCTACTGAAAAAGTTTAATCCATACTCTGCAGCTGGGTTAAATTTTTGCACATTTCAGGAAATTGCACCCAGCCTATACACTCTGTTCTAATAGTGATGTTCCGTCTGCTATGTTCACTTACTAACTACCATTTGATAGGAATATGTAGTCAGAAGTTGGGATCCCGAGAGTTTTGGGCACGGCCGGGAAAGGATGTATAGGACTCCAAAAATCAAGCTCCGGCCACCGCCAATGAAATCAAAGCAGATCAGCTAAAATTACCCGAACTGCTGTTATAGCTTTGCAAAAGCTATCAGGCCCCGCTTTCCTTCCCTGCTTATCCTGAGGGATTCACCGTTGCAGGAGGCGTTGCTCACCCCCTGCCAGCCTGCTACGTCTGCCAGGGAGCTGAAGAGCGAAATAGAGAGCAGATCTCCTGGAAGTAAACAAATAGCGTCCAGCTCGTGGGGTTCAGGGCACCAAAAGCCCCCGAATAAATCAACCGTGTTCGCTCAAAATGAACAAGGCTCTCTCTCACTAGAGAGTTTCTTTTTCCTTTTGAAATCCTGCTCTAGAAATAGATGAGAACTTCCGGGGAAGGGCAAGATAAGTGATCCCCCCCTTAAGCTGGGAAACACCCAGGCACCTTGCAAATGGAGGTCTTAGAGGTTGCTGCCTGTGTGAATCTAAGGAGTAACACAATTTCGTATTTTACCACCCCCCCAGGGATGGGGGCCCTGAATACTATATGTGAAGCATGAGCAGCTGTGGCTGTTAGGGCAACAGAGACCAACAAATGATACAGAAGTTAAGAGCTGCAATCTTGGTTATATAAACAGGAGGTGCAGCATTACAGAGAATAAGCAATCAAACTGCTGCATACACACAGTCAGAGAAAGGCCCCATTGAGTGCATCCGCTGCCCTCTGGTGGCCATAGACCTTAGCCCAGGCACTCCTTGATTGACAGGTAACTGCTATATACTTCTTTATATCCTAAGGATTCTTAAACCTGTCCCTGTGAAACACAGGCCTTTGGGCCTGTCCTTCCTAACAAATACCAGTTAGGGCTCTGCTCTGGAACCTAAAACTGGCAATTGGCCTAACATCCTGGGACTTAACAGATGCTCCTCAGAAACATGATTAGAAGGGAAAGAACATGTGGAATCAATGCCACAACTGCTGTCCTATAAACTAAGAACAAACTCAAAAATAAAGAGGTCTGACAACAGTCCCCTGAAAGCTGAGGAATCCCCACAAGCCTCAAAAAACCTACCAACAAAAGAAACACTAGGCCCAAAAAACTAGCTATTCTGCCTGTTGTCTTCCTCACACAGGCATCTCACTGCAACTCACTGCAACTCGAGAAAATGGCCCCAAAAAAGGAGGCCTCAGCAGACCGACAGAGCCCGAAGGCCTTACCTGCAGGGCAGAAAGCCACACTGCCTGCTCCTACCACCTTGAAGTGCTCCGATCCTCAAACCGCGCTGATGCGCCAGGCAGCTGCGGCGAGGACCGCAGACAAACCAATAATACCAGGAGTCTGTTCAGAAGGTCCAAATCATTTATTTGTGAACAAGTCTCAAGCAGAATCAAATTCAAAATGGCTGAGCAATGGTTTCTAGCAAAACAACAACTTATATACTTTTCTTGTCCATTCCAGGTATAGGCAAACTTCTCATTGGTCCCGGTAACCCCTTTCACCCCATCTATTGGTCCCGGTAACATTACGTAGTCATCCAATTAGGACTTTGGTCTGGGCTCTGCACCTGCTTACCCCCCTTCTAGTCCCAATTACAATGGTCAGTTCTTCCAGCTTTGATACTTCTCTCCTCCAAGGTCACTTAGCTAGCTAGAACATGTGGGAAAGCAGGGCACTGTAACTTTTCTTTCAGCAGTGTTAATTAATTCCATAGAAGCTGTGCTCTCTTATCAATACCAATTAAACTTGTTTTTCTATATTCTCTAAGTTTTGATTCTGCTTAGCTATACCTAATTGTGCTCAGTTAAGTTTCGATTCTATGGTAGCAGCATTCAGGGGAATGTGTAATTCCTTTGGGTCTCTCCACAGGCTTCATTTACAGGTCAAGCTACTCAGGCCTGTCTGCTCATTTCAGACACCATGGATCATAGGCCTTCGCCTACCACACCGACAGAGCCCGAAGGCCTTACCTGCAGGGCAGAAAGCCACACTGCCTGCTCCTACCACCTTGAAGTGCTCCGATCCTCAAACCGCATGCGCCAGGCAGCTGCGGCGAGGACCGCTCAGCCGGTCCCACAGTGTAAAATTAAATCCCGCAGCAACGGAGAGACTCCGTCTCACACAGCTGCAGTGCGGATGCACGGGTCCCAGAGCTCTCTCCCGTAGTCAAGGGAGAGAGATCCGCACCGGCAAATGCCTGCAGCAAACAAAAATAATTGAGGAGGGAAGGCGAGAGCTGCTACAAACTTAAAGAGGCCGGCTCAAATTTAAAATCACTGTAAATAAGGATATTTGCTCCTAACTAAAAGGAACTAATCCCCGGTTGCCAATTAATCAAAGGCAACTGAATCAAAAATAAAAGTTAAAGTAAATTAAAGGCAAAAATCAAAATCAGACTAGAATTTGCATCCTAAATGCTCCTTATCTGCTCCCCCCAAGTAAGCCCAGGAGCAAGGCTGTCTACCAAACCCAATAAATCCTGCCGTTGAAAACGCGGCCCTCAAAATGGCCGCTGCCAGCATTCCCGCTCAAAAAAGCACACTCTCGCACCCCCCGCGGCAAGGCCCCGAGCACCCTGCAACCCCGGGAGCCGCCGCGAAGCCTCCCCTCCCAGTTTAAACCAGCTCCCCAAAGCAGATCTGAGTGGGTACTTACCACCGCCGCCGATCCCGGGGGGGAAGGGGAGTGAGGGAAAGGAGCCAACAGGACACCGGAGCACAGCCTTTTTAACGGCTTCAGCTCCGGCGGCTCTCTGCTCTGATTGATCTTGGCACAACCTTCACAGGCTTCTCAGCCCCTGCATCGCTGCTGCTCAACTGCCCACCTTCCACCTGCTCCTCACCCCTTCAACGCGGGTTCGGGAGCAGGGAGGCCACGGATCAGCACTGTCTCCCCTGTGCTCGTTTAGACGCTGGGGCAATGCAGAGAGGGAGGGGGAAGAACTCCCTGATCCTTTAGAAACAAAAAATAAAGGTCCACAGACACAGGAACCTTTACAGCAGCAGCAGATCTGACATAAAAGATAACAAAGTAACCAAATCAAACAGGGAAAATAAACCAAAAGGAGTAAATTTCAAAAACCCAAGCTCTGCTTATTTGTTCTCACTGAGCCCAGCCCTGGGCTCAGAACCTCCAAGCTGCTTGGAGACTGAAAGTACTGGTGGAAAGGGGCGGTGTTTGCCTAGATATACCAGTGACATCAAAGCGATGACATCTTTCAGTCTCCAAAGCTGCTGGTGGAGGTTCACAACTCTATGGTTCCGGGACTGGACTAGAGGGACGCAAAGGAAGTGCTCTTTGTTCTCAAGAAGATTTTCATCTATATAATGTTTATATTTAGGGCCAGGCCAACCAGTCGGCAAACTAGGGCAGCAACTTCTTCCTGGGGGTTGGCAAAGAGCAGGCCATTCACAACTAAACAATAGCTTCTGACAGTCAGGGGGCATAAGGCTTAAGATTTACTGAGAGCTCTAACACCGGGCCCTGATAGATAGATGCATGTACGTATGTTTTCCATTGTTCTGTAGTTTTTAAAATATTGCTATTGTTAAGTGCCATCAAGTCAGTATGGACATATGGCAACCCTCTGGATAGCTGTCCTAAACTATTCGGTCTACAATCAGGTAGTTCAAAAACATCATTGCCGCTTCTGACCCTCATTTTATGCACTACAGCAGCAGTCAGATGGCCCAAGGGCTTTGATCCAACCATATCATAAATGCTGGCTTTACTCCAGTCTTCAGCTCAGTCGCAGTAGCTAGTTGAGTGCCTTCGGACCCAGGGGTTTCAGCTTCCAGCACACTAGTGCAATTTGTTCCATTGTGATTATCCACTAGGGTTTTGTGGCAAAATATGGAAGTAGATTGCCAGGCCTTTCTTCCATTAGTTTTGTTGTAGTTATCACAGGAATGTGATTCGGCAGCACCAACAGTCCCAGTCTGCTGCTGCTGTCCAGATGGGTGGTTTGTCTTAGTCTGAGACCTCAGCTGAGACCTGTGCATCTTGGGAGACTCTGCCAATAGTTACACTAGCGCTAGCTTAGCGTAGCTCTCAGCATCTTTGATGCACACAAGCCCTTATATTATGACAAGCTTCAAACCAAGTGAGGGTTTTAAAATGTTACAAAACATTTGTAAAAAAAATTCTATAATGGAAAATAAAGGAAACCAAAACTGAAATGAGAACAAACTGATAAGGGAGAAAGGACAGGGAGGTAGAGGAGACACATGTAATGCAGGCCCATGCCATACTATGACTCTATCCCAAAAAGGAAATAGTAACTGGGCAAATGTCATAAGCACATAAGATATGCCACACTGGGTCAGACCACAGTCCATCAAGCCCAGTATCCTGTTTCCAATGGTGGCCAATCCAGGTCACGAGTACCTGGCAGGTTCACAAAGGTCACAGGTTCCATAATGCTCATCCTGTGGTAAGCAGTGCATTTCCTGAGTCCTCTTTAATAATGCTTTATGGACCTATCCTCCGGAAACTTGTCAAAATCTCTTTTAAACCCAGCTACACTAACAACTTTTACTACATCCTCCGGTGACAAATTCCAGAGTTTATGCATTGAGTGAAAAAATATCTTCTCTTATTAATCTTAAATGGGTTACATTGTAGCTTCATTGCGTGTCCTCTAGTCTTTTTATATTTTGATGGCATAAACCACCAACCAATCTAAGACAACCCATTCCACTCCATTCATTAATTTATAGACAGCTATCATCTCTCTCTGCCATCTCTTTTCCAAGTTGACGAGCCATAACCATTTAAGACTTTCCTCATAGGGATAGCCTTCCATCCCCTTTACAATTCTAGTGGCTCTTCTCTGTACCTTTGCTAATTCCACTATATCCTTTTTAAGATACAGCAACCGGACTTGCCCACAATATTCAAAGTGCGGTTGAACCATGGAAAAATAAAGAGGCATGGCATATCCTCCTTGGTTGTATTCTCTGCAAATAGATGTCTGAAGAATAAGGGCAATGGTATCAAGACCTGCTTCAACAGTGCCTCTAGCTTCTTGTTCTGGAAAAAATCCCCCAAAGGCCCAGAACCTGTGAGCAAAATTGCCCCTGGGATGCTGGAATCCTCCCCAATTTCTGTTTGCCCAGTCCCTCACACTGCCTCTGAGAAACTGGTAACATGGCCTCCTTTCCCACCAAAATAGCAGGACTCATCACCTGTTGACCCCTGCATCACACTGTCTCCCAACAAGGCATTTTCTGCCGATCTCATCTCCTGCTCAAAGTGCCAGCAGATCCTAACTGCCAAAACAATGGAACAGCATGCACCTGTCAGCATGGCAACACGTGGCCTGCAGAGGTTATATGAGTTTCTCAAACGCCACATCTGATGCAACTCCCCAGCATTTACCTCACAGAAGGCCCCAAAGCCACATGGTCCACTCCTCCACAGAGGCCAAACGCACACAGAGGCTCACGCAAGAATTCCTGAGCCACTGCCGGCTCCTGCGACACCGGCCCAACAGGTGAGTGCTAGCACACCGGAATCCATGGGGAGAGACTGCCTAACCTGCGGTACTTCCTCCAAGCTGGGCCAGACTGACTGAACAGCCCCAACCTCTCAGGACACCTGCTCCCAGCTGCTTTCAGTACCCCCTTATCCCCAAACCATCCACTTAAGGGTTCAGCATGGGGCACAGCCTCCAAGGCAGAATGACACTAACTTTATTTTCACTTGTTGTTTGCTGGGCAGTCCAAACTAAGCCTTATCTACTAAATGCTAGGAGCCAAACTAGACCAGACCTGGGCTGACATTGCTCTCCAGCTGCTGAAAACAGAGTTACTGGCTCTAGTGGGTAGTGTAGTTGGTACTCATGGGCTGACATCACAATGTTTGGGCATGCTCAATTTCCAGCTGCTGGAAGGGAGTGTCAACCCACTGGACTGGACTGGACAGATTTATTTATTTTTATTTATTTATTACAGTTGCTTATATACCGCACTATTCGGTATCAGCGCGGTTTACAGTATAACAAAAACAACCTAAACACAAATTGTTTGGTTTTACATAGAACAGGAATATCAACTTGGATAATGGGGTTAAACTATATACATGAGGGGTCAATTAAATAACAGGGTTGGATTATATACATGAAATTTTAGTTGCACTGAGTTATATGCAACACAATGCTTACTTTAGGACGAAATTTGTCTGATCTGCAGGAAGGAGCTTGGGACTGTGATAATGGCTTAGATTGGGTGTTATTAGGTGGGTATTTTAGGTTCCATTGCTGGCTGGGTAGAATTGGCAGAATAGGTGAAACTTGATTGCCTTCCTGAATTTAGTTAGGTCTGCAATAGCTCGAATGTCAGATGGTAATGCATTCCAGCATTTGGGGACGTAAAGACTGAAGGCTCTGTTTGCTGTTGTACAGTTGCATTTGGTCAACATCTTCGGTGTTAATAGTAGATTTAACGCTGTTGATCTTCTGGATCTGTTGGGTGGCACGGTTTGGATCAGATCAGTAAGTGCAGTAGAGGAAATGCGGTTGATGGCCTTGAATGAGAGAAGTAAAGTTTTGAAGATGATTCTTCCGTGTATTGGTAGCCAATGAAGCTGTTTCAGAATAGGAGTAACATGTTCACTTCTGGATGCACCATGGAGGATTCTTGCTGCAGCATTCATGGCCAGTTGTAAAGGGTGTAAAGTGGAATGAGGGAGACCTTGTAAAATGGAATTAGCAAAGTCAAAATGCGGCAGGATCAGAGCTTGATATATGGTCCGGAAATCATCTGGGTCCAGTAGGGAGCGCAGATGCCTGAGTGAGCGGATTTTGAAATATACAGCTTTGACTATGTTGCTTATATGAGTTTTCATGTTCAGATGTTGGTCTAAGGTGACCCCCAAGTATTTTATTGTTTCTTTGGTTTGTAGTTCAGCTTCCTTGACTCTTACATGAGATGGTGGAATAAAGTTGGGATCTCTGGAGATGAACAGTACCTCCGTTTTCTTGTGCTGGATACGGAGGTTTTGTGATTGTAGCCAGTCTGATATTGCATTGAAGCATTCTACAAGTGGTGTAAGGTCCATTTGCACAGTTGAGAAAGGCATATATAAGAGGATGTCATCTGCGTATATCAGACAGCTCACGTTAAATGATCTAATGATATTGCAGATGGGCTACATATATATGTTAAATAATAGAGATGATAATGAAGATCCTTGAGGCACACCTTGTGTTTGATGGAAATGTTTTGATTCTTCTGAACCGGATTTAACGTATTGCCACCTACCATCTAGGTAGAACTTGCACCAAGCAAGTGCAGTATTGCAGATTCCCTTTTCTTTCAGCCGCCCAAGAAGGAGCTCGTGATGTACCGAGTCAAAGGCCGCAGCAATGTCTAAAAAGATGAGCACAAAGCCTTGTCTAATGTCATCAACGCCTGTGAGTATGCTGTTGAATAGAAATGTGAGAAGGGTCTCGACTCCATGATACTCTCTGAACCCGTGTTGGCAGTGATCTAAAGGAGCTGTGGAGTCTATATGATCCTGAATTTGCCTTTGTACCTCTTTCTCAATTATCTTTGCTAGTAGGGGAATACTAGCTATTGGTCTGTAAGAATCGACCTTTTGAGGATCGAGTTTGGGGTTCTTCAATAAGGGCCTGATTGAGGTTTGTTTGAGTGTTGTGGGGAAGTACCCAGTGGTGAAAGAAAGGTTTATTAGTTTTGCGATGACTGGGCTGAACTCCTTGCGTAACTCCTTAATCCAGAATGCTGGGCAAGGGTCCGTTTGAGCTGTGGAGGTATTGAGGGAGGCTATTGTATCTTCGATGCTTTTTCGGGATGGTGTGGAGAATTCGAGCAAGGGGGTTATTCCAGTAGGTGTTTGAAATGAGGCTGTTGAGATTTTGTGGGTCTGTATGATCTTTGATTGGAGGTATTCAGCGAATTTTTGTGGTTGGATATCCACATGTTGATCAGGAGATGGTTCCTTTGAAAGGGCTTGGACCAAGTTGAAGAGATCCCGTGGTTTGTTCAGAGATCTCTTCAGAGTGTCGGTGTGGTGTTGTCTCATTTTCATTGAGATTGCTTCTCTGTGCATTGAAAGGTGAAGTTGGTAGGTGGTCAAATCTTCAGTGGAGTGCGATTGGTGCCACTTTTTCTCAAGTCTGCGTAGTTGTGTTAGAGAAGCTCTCAGCTCTTGGGAGAACCATGGGGCAGTGTTTCTTATTCTCCTGGATATGTTATTGGACTGAGGACGTTGCGAGATGGCATTGAGGTTGAGGTTCCAGTAGGAGACGAGTTCTTCAGGATCAGAAGTGGTTTTGCTCAGGAGGGAATGGGTTTGAGAGAGGATTAACTCTTTGTTGAATGTGCGGAAGTTTCTTGTTGAAGTGTGTGTTGTGCAGTTGTCCTTTTGGTTGCCAGACCATTGGCTAATTTTGGTGGGTATTTGGAAAGTGATGAGTTTATGGTCTGACCAAGGTACGTCAATAACATACATCATTGGGTTGTGGTCTTGCTCAAGGGCTGAAAGAGGAGCGAACACCATGTCCAAGGTATTTCCCTTTATATGTGTGGGTTTGTTGATGATCTGTTTAAATCCAAGGTCCTCCATGGCTTCGAGGAATGCAGTTGCATGGCTTTGATGAAGTGAAGGGAGATTAAAGTCACCCATAATCCAGATTGGTGAGTTAGGGTTGTGGGCATTAGCGGCAAGGTCAATAATTGTGGGGAGGTCCTCGGGAGATGAGGATGGTGTTCTGTATACTAGATTGATGGTGCATAGCTGGTTTTTGATGGCAAGGGAGTCCAGGTTGCTTGAACTAGATGATTCAGTGATATGAAATTGGAGGTCTGATTTGGAGAGTATTAGTACTCCTCCTCCTCTTTTGGTTTCTCTGTGTCTTATGTGAAGAGAGAAGTTGGGTGAAGAGGAAGCAAGTTTTTAGCCTGGATTTAAAAAGGGGCAGAGATGAAGCCTGAAGTACCAACTCGGGTAGTTCTTTCCACCTTGCTGCTCCTTATACCTGGAAAGATCAAAACTCTTTGGCCAGATCAAATTAAGACTATATAGTATACGTAAAGCACTTGATTTATAGTGCAAAAACATATAGATAAAATTCTCTAAGTAATACTGAATGAGCTGTGTGCAGTAACCACAGACATTTGGACATTGCTTGTAGAAGATAAGTAGACACAAACTTTCAGTAATGCCACAAAATAGTGTGCCAATCATGTCACTTCGTACTGAAATATTCATGTGTCTAGAGCCTCCTTAGTGCACTTGAATGATCTCCTAGCTATTGCTACCATTGAAAGTCATCTTCTGCATTAGGCAGGGAGATTGAAAACACTTAAGCTAACATGGTACAGCCAAAGTGTTTGAAGTGTTCATAAAATTAGTTTACAAATTCTACAACAGGACACCTGAAAAAAAAATCAGGGCTTAAACACCACAGCACTCCTTTAACTCCAGGAGAGGTCTGTCCTAGCACATGAGCTAGGCAGGTTTTGGGTTTTGTTAGTGCAGATCTGACCAACAGCTAAGACTCATTTGATTCCTTTGTCTCATTATGAGATAAGTGATTGAGAAGTATGATTCAGGAGATTTTAACAATACTTGTGACTTTCTGCCAATTCAACTGCTCAGCAGTTGAGTTTTATCTCAAGGGATGCTCAGGTCAGATATAAACCTAGAACGTTTCATCAGCATGCCAAACCCATAGATCCTAACACAAATAGGCTTTTCTTGGGAGGTCCCAGCACTGCCGATTTCCTTTACTAAAGATAAGCACAGCTGACACTAGACCAGGAACCAAAAATATGTCAGATTTATTAGACACTGCAGTAGTAACAATAAAGGTCAAACAAACAGTTACCTATCATCTTTTGATTGACCCATGTGTTTTTAGCTTCAGAAAACTCTTAACACAATGAACACTGAGGCTAGTCACAAATGTATTATTGTTGGGCCAATAAAAAGGGTTATCACTGACGTCTTCATTTCAACTAAAGTGAACAAAAATGGCAACTATCTTACAGCACAGAAATGAAAAACAGCTGTTTCTGGTATTTTTACATCGCAATAAAACAGTTTGTTAAAAAAAAAATCAAAAATGTTTAAAAATAAAAAACTTTACAACACCGAGATTCAGAAGAGAGTAAAATTAATTCCCTAGTATCGGCAATTAATCTTAAAGAAAACCAGAAGGATCCTAAACAGCTTTAAATTCTGAAACAAAATAGGCCCGAACTTCAAAAACAAAAAAAAAATTACAAAAAATGTTTCTTCAATTTTCTTCACATTCGCCTCTTCTGTGTACTTATATACAACACTGAAAGAGAGAAGAAATAGAAAAAAAACCCACGTTAAATCAGGAGTATTAGTTCATCTGCTAAAATCTACTGGCAACAGGCAATATTAATCTCAATATGGCATGCAGACAAAAGGCCTCTGTTGACTGGCCATTTCCAAAGTCAGATAAGTATTATATAAAAGTGCCTCATGAATGCGCCAGTTTTCACTGTGTGGCCATCTACAGACATCACTTGGTACAAGGTAAACAAAAAAATGTTGCAGTCAGCATGACCAAAGTATATTTAACAATGTTTACAATCATCATCAGGGCTGAAGAAACCCTGGATACCAGGTTGACTCGGTTACAATTGGCTGGGGTACATATGGTAGTGGCACAGATCCACTCCATTTACAGAAAAAGGGCTTCATATGGGACTATCAAAGTTGAAAGTGGAAATAGCAAACAAGCAAGATACATCCAAGGATTTAAGTGATCTTAAATATTCTGGCAGCTCCACCGACTCTTGGGAGACAAGTATGGTTCAAAGAACTGAAGGGCAGATGTCTCAAGTCTGACTTTGCTGATGGGTAAATTAATAAAAAGGAAAGTATAGGGAGATATATTGAATCCATCAGGTTGCAGAATGGTTTAGTGGGCGACCAGGTCTATAAAAAGGTCTAATCAATTAAATGAGTGAGCAAAGAAACAGATCAAGACAAGTACGTGATATACTATAATTGGACTTTTAGTAGAGTTTTCATTGTCCATACAGGAAGCTCATAAGTAGATGGGTATGCCACCATATGGACCCCAGATAACGGAGGAATTGGAATCAGGCTGAAGGTGAAGAGAGATAGTGCTAAATGAGACTTTACCAACATAATCCCTCTTTGAGGCAAAGTGCCTATAAGTCCCATGGTTGGCTATGTTCATTTCTTCTTCAAATCATTAATTCATTGAAATTTGATAACACACCTTATTGAAACCACTTAAAGTATGGCATTTGCTAAACATTTCAAAGTAACATAGTATATAAAAATGGCAGATAAAGATCAATATGATCCATCTAGTCTGCCCAGTAAGGTGGCTAGAGTAGTTGCATTTGCTGCTCTGTTTGCGTCACCTCATCTATTTACTGAATTATAAAAGATATTTGTTTGTTTTGATTTCATCTTCTTGATATAAAGGATCCACTGTGTCATGTTGAATTTCATCACCGTTTTTGCCTCACCACCTCCACTGGAAGGGCATGCCAGGCATCCACCACACTTCCAGCGAAAAAGTATTGCCCGGCATTACTTTTAAGCTGACCTCCTTGCAGCTTCATTTTATGCTCTCTAGTTTTATACAGCTTCCCCTTCCTTGAAAAAGGTCCGTTTGTTCATTCATTAATACCCTTTATGTATTTAAATGACTTTAATGGGAGAAGCTGACTGGGATATAACTATACCAGGCTACACTTTATTCAGAAATGACAGGGTAGGAAGAAGGGGAGGAGGAGGAGTGAACATAAGATAAGATTGGTCTGACCCACTATGGCCAAGGTCCATCAAGCCCAGTATCCTAATTCCAATAATGGCCAATCTAGGTCATAAGTACCTAGCAGTTTCCCCAAAAGAGACAAGTTCCACAATGCTTGTATTGGGTCAAGCAGTGATATCCTGGGTCCCTTTTAATAATGGTTTATGGACCTTTCCCCTCCAGGAACTTGTCCAAACCTTTTTTAAACCCAGCTACACTAACAGCTTATACTACATCCTCCAGTAACAAATTCCAGAGTTTGATTAAACTGAGTGAAAAAAATATTTTCTCTTATCATCTTAAATAGGTTACCCTGTAGCTTCATTGCATGTC
This sequence comes from Ichthyophis bannanicus, assembly GCA_033557465.1. NCBI lineage: Eukaryota > Metazoa > Chordata > Amphibia > Gymnophiona > Ichthyophiidae > Ichthyophis > Ichthyophis bannanicus. The sequence continues at coordinate 1,759,590,437 of CM066032.1, read as the reverse complement.
CCCTAGTTTTTCTATATTTTGATGGCATAAACAATCGATCTACGTTTACCCGTTCCACTCCATTCATTAATTTATAGACCTCTTATCATATCTCCCCTCAGCCGTCTCTTGTCCAGGTTGAAGAGCCCCAACCTTTTTAGCCTCTCTTCATAGGAGCATCCTTCCACCCCCTTTACCATCTGGTGGCTCTTCTCTGAACCTTTTCTAATAATGCTATATCCTTTTTAAGATACGGCGACCAGAATTGCACATGATATTCAAGATGCGGTCGCACCAAGGAATGATACAGAGGCATTATCTCATCCTTTGTTTTATTTTCCATTCCTTTCCTTATGATACCTAGCATTTTATTTGCTCTCTTGGCCGCCGCTGCACACTGGGTGGAGGGTTTTAAAATGTTATCCACGATGACACCTAAATCTTTTTCCTGGATGATGGTTCCTAATGTGGTACCTTGCATAGTGTAACCATAATTTGGGTTGTTCTTTCCTAGGTGCATAATCTTTGCACGTGTCCATATTAAATTTCATCTGCCATTTGGATGCCCAGTCTTCCAAGTTATCAAGATCCTCCTGCAATTTTCCACAATCCTCATGGGTTTTAACAACTTTAAATAGTTTTGTGTCATCTGCAAATTTGATAACCTCACTCGTTATTATTTCATTGTCATTTATGAATATATTAAAAAGCTGCAGACCCAGCACAGATCCTTGGGATACTCCACTATTCACTTTTCTCCACTGGTGAAAATTGGCCATTTAGCCCTACCCTCTGCTTTCTATCTTTTAACCAGTTCCTGATCCACAATAGTACACTGCCTCCTATCCCATGACTTTTTAGTTTTGCCAAAAGTCTCCGATGTCATAGTATATCTGGACTTTCAGAAAGCCTTTATCAACCAACTCACCTTTGTCTACCTGTTTATTTACACCTTCAAAAAAAACAGATTAGTAAAACAAGATCTTCCCTGTCTAAAGCCATGTCGGCTGTCTCCCATTAAGCCATGACTATCTACATGTTCAGTAATTTTGTTCTTTATGATGGTTTCTACTATTTTTCCCAGTACTGACATCAGTAGTTTCCAGTCTGTAGTTCCCAAGATCACCCCTGGAACCCTTTCTAAAAATTGGTGTTACACTGGCCATCCTCCAATCTTCAGGTATTACAGATGATTTTAATGATAGTTCACCGATTACTAATAGCAGGTCTGCAATCTCATATTTCAGTTCTTTCAACACTCTTGGATGTATACCATCCGGTCCAGGTGATTTGCTACTCTTCAGTTTATCAAATAGTTGTAATACAGCTTCCCGGTGTATCGATATTTCTTTCAATTCTTCTGCAGTATCACCTTTAAATACCACTTCAGTTTTGGATAACATCCCTACATCTTCCTCAGTAAAGACCGAAGCAAAGAATAAACAGGAGAGCCTCTTGATTGAAAGCAAGCTCTGCTACGAGGAGGACATAGGATGAGGGTGAAATGGGAAAGACACAGGAGTAATATGCGGAAATATTTCTTTACAGCAATAGTGCTACATGCATGGAATAGTCTCCCAATGCAGGTGGTAATGAGGACAGTATCTGAATTAACCCCCCCCCCCCCCACAAACACACACAGAGGATCTCCAAAGGAAAAAAGGGACCATTATAGTTATGGAAGGGCAGACTAGATAGAAACATCATGGCAGAAAAAGACCACATGGCCTACGTTTCTTCCCTGCAGAAGCAGTACATGACAAAGGAGGAGCCATCCTCACTCGGGGAGAGTTCCCCTTCCTCCAGCTCGACATTAGAGTGGAATCCAGCACACGAGCAGAACCTCAGGGCTTCTGACCTTGGCTCCTAGGGAGAGGCAAGAACTCTTCTGCTACAGCCTAGGAATGGAAGTTGAACCACAGGAGAAGCTGTCCCAAGGCAAAATGCTGCTAGAGGGATATGGCCTGCTGCATAACCCCCCCAAAAAATCCTATGGAGGAAAGAGGGGGGAGGGGTTCCATGAAAGGCATCCCCTGCTGCTTGCTGCTTCTGGCAGCAATACTAGAGGGCCTTCCATCCTGCCTGCAAAGCAGCAGGAGTCCAACAACTGAGCCAAGAGCCCCATGCAGGATGCTGACATGCCTAGTCTGATTTGGTAGGAATGGCTGCCATTACACCTGGGGAAGCACTCCCGGAAAGGCCTCAACACGCTGCGGGGCGCCCCTTGAACCAGTCATAACACCCTCAAGCCAAGGAGCACAACTTGAGGGCCCATGCTGTGGTCAAACATGCAGAACATGCCCGAGTTTCCTGTAGAGGCCCCCGGTACCAAAGACAAAAATAAAATAAAAATTCTACCCCCGGGGGGGACCACCAAAACCATGGTAGATGAACTGTGCACAAGGCTCCATGCAGCCAGCTCTCTATGGCTGAACCATGGCCTCCCAGGAACCAGTGGAGGCCCTCCCAGTGAAATTTAACATTTTATATGCTGCTTTATTTTGCGGTCAGAGTTGTTGCAGGCTACAGAGCCCTGGGCTCGATTTCTGAGCTTCCTGCTGCCAAACCTTTGGGCAGTGGCACCGGCTTACTTGAAAAAAAAATGTAGTAGGCCATAGAGGGGGCAGGGACTAATTTTGAGTCTCTAGTGACCAAACTGCAGCCTTCCTCCCCGGTGACCCTTAGTCACCCCCACGTCCCTGCTGTCTGGGCCACCCCCCTCACGCAGGGGGAGGAGAAGAAGAAAAATTAAGAACACACAAGAAAAGGCAGAAAGACGCAAAGGGGAAAGAACAGTGGACCTCAGTCCCCTCTCAAGCTGTCCTAACCTCCCTACCTGGGATCAAATCCCCCTCCCACCTCCATCTAGTGCAGCTGTAGAGGACACCCATAAGCATACTATGACCATGGGCTCAACTGGTCTGGTATCCTACAGGAAAACAGCCCAGAAGCCAGTGGTCCCAGGAGTAGCACCACAAAAAAAAAAAAAAAAAAAAAAAAAGGAGTAGTTACTCACCTGTAACAGGTGTTCTCCAGGATCAGCAGGAATCAGTCCTCACATATGGGTGTCATCGACGTCGATGAAGCCCCAGCAGAGCATTTCCCCAGCTTTCTATGAAAGCCTTTGGGAATGCAGGCACGCATGCACGGTTCCCTTCCCGCCTAAAGGTGCCATCTTACCTCAGTCAAATGACATAGCTAAGAACAGCACACAAAAATGAAAAATAAACTATGTACAACTGCAACTCCGAGGGGAGGAGGGAGGGTTGTGAGGACTGATTCCTGCTGCTCCTGGAGAACACCTGTTACAGGTGAGTAACTACTTTTTCTCAAGGACCAAGCAGGAAGTCAGTCCTCACATATGGGTGACTCCCCAGCTCTGGGCTACCGAGGAACCCAGGCTGAACAAGAGAACTCCCTCTAGTCCCAGCAGCAAAGAAAGGCTTATCAATGACACAACCTCCACCGGTAGCCCAACAGAGGGCAGGCCTAAACCTCAAAGAGATTCCGGAGTACTGCTTGGCCAAAAGTACTGTCCCTACGTGACTCCCTCTCCAGACAGTAATGGGCCGCAAAAGTCTGGCTTGAAGACCAAGTTGCAGCCTTGCAGCTGTCTACCAAGGGCACAGAGCGGAGATGAGCCACTGAGGCAGCCATTGCCCTGACAAGGTGTGCCGTAACCCGACCCTGCAAAGGAAGGTCAGCCGCCTTGTAAGCCCAGGTGATACAGTCAGCCACCCAGATGGACAAGGTACGCTTGGACACAGCCAACCCCAACTTATTAGGGTCGAAGGATACGAAGAGCTGAGTAGCCCTTCTATGCCCCAGCGTACGGTCAAGGTAGAAGGATAAGGCCCCTCCTACAGTCCAGGGTATGCAGAACTGCTTCAGCCTGGCTGGCATGAGGCCTAGGGAAGAATGTTGGAAGAACCATTCCTGGTTGAGGTGGAAAGAGGAGACAACCTTTGGGAGGAACTTTGGATGAGTCCTAAGGACTACCCTGTTCCCATAGAAGCGAGTGTAAGGCCTATAACAGACCAGGGCCTGAAGCTCACTCACTCGCCTGGCCGAGGTAAGGGCTACTAGGAAGAGTGTCTTCCGGGACAGGAAGCGTAGAGGGCAAGTAGCCATCGGCTCAAAAGGTGGGCGAGTCAGCTGCTGCAAGACCACATTCAACTCCCACTCAGGAGCAGGAGGACGGATTGGAGGCTTGAGCAAAAGCAAGCCTCTGAGAAAGCGGGACACCAAGGGGTGAACCGACAGAGAATGTCCTTCCACCAGTGAGTGGTGAGCTGCTAGAGCTGAGAGGTGGACCCGAACAGAATTGGACTTGAGTCCCTGATTGGACAAGTGCAGTAAGTACTGAAGCACCACTGGTATAGTACAGGAGAAAGGATCCTCTGTACGTAGCTGACACCACACAGAAAACCATTTCCATTTGAGTGCATAGGTTTTCCTAGTGGACTGTTTCCTAGAGGCTAGGACAACCTCCTCAACTTCCTGAGGTAGGCCCCAGGGAGCCAAAACTACCCTTGCAGCCTCCAGGCCATCAAATTGAGAGCTTTGAGATTGGGGTGCAGAAGGGAACCCTGATCCTGAGAGAGAAGGTCGGGTTGCAACCCCAGAGTCAGTGAGGGATCCACCGCCAGCTGAAGTAGAAGTGGAAACCAAGGCTGTCTCGGCCACCTGGGAGCCACCAGCAGGACCGAGGCCTTGTCCTGAAGGATCTTGGAGAGTTCGGGCCACCAAGGGCGTGGGAGGAAACGCATATACAGGAGGCCCTGAGACCAGGGAATCAGAAAAGCATCTGCTGCTATCTGCAGAGGATGCGGTTGTCTGGAGCAGAATTTTGGCAGTTGCTTGTTCAGTGGACTGGCAAACAGATCTATCCAAGGGAGACCCAATTTCAGGAAGATCTTCTGAACTACCAAGGGATGCAGCTGCCACTCGTGGGGCTGCAAACTTTTGCTCAACCTGTCGGCCAGGTAGTTCTCCTGGCCTGGAAGGTACACAGCCCTGAGGAGCATGTTGTGTTTGAGGGCAAATGAACAAAGGTCCTGAGCCTCCTAACAAAGGAGCCTGGACCCAGTCCCGCCCTGTTTGTTCACATAAAACATGGCTACCTGGTTGTCTGTCTGAACCAGGACAGGTTGATGAGCCAGGGTAGGAGAGAAAGCTTTGAGAGCTAAGCGAATAGCCCTGAGTTCCAGGAGATTGATCTGCTCTGCAGCCTCCCAGGGAGACCACAGGCCCTGGGTGCACTTGTCTAGACAATGAGCTCCCCAGCCCTGCAGGGAGGCGTCTGTGGTCAGTACCACTGTGTACCCAGGAATCTGAAAGGGCACCACTTTTAGTAGATTGGGTGGGTGCAGCCACCAGCTGAGGGAGTCCAGAAATGGTCTGGACACCCTTATTCTGTCTCTGAGGCTGCCTGTGGCTTGTGACCACTGACTCCGAAGGCACCACTGTGCAGGCCGCATATGGAGCCTGGCATTGGGGGTTACATGAACTGTCGAAACCCATGTGGCCAAGCAGCCTTAGGCAGAGTTTGGCGGAGACCACTGACCCGCTGAGAAACTGACTGGCCAAGTCCATCAGTCTTTGGGCCCTGTTTGCTGGCAAGAAGGCCTTTGCCAGGACAGAGTCCAGTCTCGCCCCTATGAACTCCAAGTTCTGGGAGGGGAGCAAAGTGGACTTTGCGAAGTTTATTACAAACCCCAGGCTTTGAAGAAGAGCAATAGTTCTGAAGGTGACTTGTCTGGCCTCCTGGCACGTCTGACCCCTGATGAGCCAGTCGTCCAGATAGGGGAAGACAAACATAAGAACATAAGATATGCCATACTGGGTCAGAGCAAGGTCCATCAAGCCCAGTATCCTGTTTCCAACAGTGGCCAATCTAGGTCATATGTACCTAGCAGTATCCCCAAAAGACAAAGGTTCCACAATGCTTGTATTGGGTCAAGCATAGATATCCTGGGTCCCTTTTTAATAATGGTTTATGGACCTTTCCTCCAGGAACTTGTCCAAACCTTTTTTAAACCCATTTACACTAACAGCCTTTACTACATCCTCTGGTAACAAATTCCAGAGTTTGATTACACGTTGAGTGAAAAAATATTCTCTTGTCTTAAATAGTTTACCCTGTAGCTTCATTGCATGTCCCCTAGTCTTTCTATATTCTGATAGCGTAAACAATTGATCTACGTTTACCTGTTCCACTTCATTCATTAATTTATAGACCTCTATCATATCTCCCCTCAGCCGTCTCTTTTCCAGGTTGAAGAACCCTAACCTTTGTAGCTTCTCTTCATAGGAGTAGCCTTCCATCCCCTTTACCATTTTGGTGGCTCTTTTCTGTACCTTTTCTAATAACGCTATATCCTTTTTAAGATACGGCGACCAGAATTGCACACAATATTCAAGGTGCGGTCGTACCATGGAACGATACAGAGGCATTATAATATCCTTTGTTCTATTTTCCATTCCTTTCCTTATGATACCTAGCATTCTATTTGCTTTCTTGGCCGCCACTGCACACTGGGCGGAGGGTTTTAACATGTTATCCACGATGACTCCTAAATCTTTTTCCTGGGTGGTGGTTCCCAATGTGGAACCTTGCATCGTGTAACCATAGTGTGGGTTGTTCTTTCCTAGGTGCATAACTTTGCACTTGTCCACATTAAATTTCATCTGCCATTTGGATGCCCAGTCTTCCAATTTATCCAGATCCTCCTGCAGTTTTCCACAGTCCTCTTGGGTTTTAACAACTTTAAACAGTTTTGTGTCGTCTGCAAATTTGATAACCTCCCTCGTTATTCCCTTTTCCAGGTCATTTATGAATATGTCAAAAAGTAGCGGACCCAGTACAGATCCCTGGGGTACTCCACTATTCACCTTTTTCCATTGGGAAAATTGGCCATTTAGCCCTACCCTCTGCTTTCTATCTTTTAACCAGTTCTCGAGCCACAATAGTACACTGCCTCCTATCCCATGACTTCGTAGTTTTGCCGAAAGTCTCTGATGAGGAACCTTGTCAAAGGCTTTCTGAAAGTCCAGATACACTATATCAACTGACTCACCTTTGTCTACCTGTTTATTCACACCTTCAAAAAAACATATCAGATTACAAGATCTTCCTTGTCTAAAGCCATGTTGGCTGTCTCCCATTAGGCCATGACTATCCACATGCTGTGTAATTTTGTTCTTTATGATAGTTTCTACCATTTTCCCCGGTACTGATGTCAGGCTCACTGGTCTGTAATTTCCTGGATCACCCCTGGAACCCTTTTGAAAAATTGGCGTTACATTAGCGATCTTCCAATCTTCAGGTATTACAGATGATTTTAATGAAAGTTCACAGATTGCAGACCTGCTATTAGTAATCTCATATTTCAGTTCTTTCAACACTCTTGGATGTATACCATCCGGTCCAGGTGATTTGGTACTATTCAGTTTATCAAATAGTTGTAATACATCTTCCCGGTGTAGTGATATTTCTCTGAATTCCTCTGCAGTACCATCTTTAAATACCACTTCGGTCTTGGGTAACATCCCTACATCTTCTGCAGTAAAGACCGAAGCAAAGAATTCATTCAGTCTCTCTGCTATAGCCTTGTCTCCTTTTACTGCCCCTTTTACCCCTCTGTCATCTAATGGTCCAACTGACTCTCACAGGCCTTTTCCTACGAATGTACTTGAAAGAGTCTTTGTTTTGTGTTTTTGCTTCTGTAGCAAGTTCCTTCTCAAATTCTCGCTTTGCCTGCCTTATCAATGCTTTGCATTTAACTTGCCAGTGCTTGTGCTGTTTCCAAGTTTCGTCGTTTGGCTCTTTTCCATTTCCTGAAAGATGCTTTTTTGGCAGCAACAGCCTCTCTGACCTCACCTTTAAACCATGCTGGCAGTTTTTTGGACTTTCTTCCACTCTTAATGCGTGGAATACAGCTGGTCTGGGCTTCCAGGATATTATTTTTAAACACCCAAGCTTGATGCAAGTCTTTAACCTTTACAACTGCTCCTTTTAGTTTTTTCTTAACTATATTCCTCATTTTATCATAGACTCCCTTTCGAAAGTTAAAAGGTAGTACTGTGGATTTCTTTACTATCCCTCCTCCACTAATTAAATCAAACACGATCATGCTATGATCACTATTGCCAAGTGGTCCCAACACCCTTATTTCTTGCACCAGATCTGGTGTTCCACTAAGGACTAGATCCAGTATGGCTTCCCCTCTGGTCTGTTCATGAACCAGCTGCTCCAAGCAGCAGTCATTTATCTCATCTAGAAACTTTATCTCCCTAGCACGTCCTGCCGTGACACTGAGCCAGTCGATACCGGGGTAATTGAAATCGCCCATTATCACTACTCTGCTGTAACTTTTGTTAGCTTCCTTGATCTCTTTAAGCATTTCATCATCCATTTGTTCATTCTGGCCAGGCGGTCGATAGTACACCCCCACTGCCATCACCTTCCCCTTCATACATGGAATTTCAATCCATAGAGATTCTACAGCAAATTTTGTTTCCTGCAAAACTTTAATCCTTTCTGACTCAATGCCCTCTCTAACAGAGCGCAACCCCTCCTCCAATTTGATCAGTTCTATCATTACGATATAGTTTGTATCCAGGTATCAGTGTCCCACTGGTTGCCCTCCTTCCACCATGTCTCTGAGATTGCAATCATATCTAACCTCTCATTTAGTGCTATATATTCTAACTCTCCCATCTTATTGTTTAGACTTCTAGCATTTGCATATAAGCATTTCAGAGACTATTTTATTAATATTAATCTGGCTATTGGTAGGCATGGGTAATTTGGAATCTTTACGCTGTGTCTGCACCATACTCAAAGGCATTTGGGCTACTTTACTCTTTTTTGGAACCTCACTGCTTTCGGTAGTATCCTTCAAGGATACCGTCTTCCGAACCATGTGCTCTTGGGCGACTGTCGGCTTTCCCCTATTTTCTAGTTTAAAAACGTCTCTATCTCCTTTTTAAAGGTTAATGCCAGCAGCCTGGTTCCATCCCGGTTAAGGTGAAGCCCATCCCTTCGGAAGAGCCCCTCCTTTCCCCAGAATGTTCCCCAGTTCCTAACAAATCCAAAACCCTCATCCTTGCACCATTGTCTCATCCACGCATTGAGACTCCGAAGCTCTGCCTGCCTTTTGGGTCCTGCACGTGGAACAGGAAACATTTCGGAGAATGCTACCCTGGATGTTCTGGATTTCAACTTCCTATCTAAAAGCTTAAATTTAGCCTCCAGAACTTCCCTACCACATTTTCCTATGTCATTGGTACCGACATGTACCAAGACAGCAGACTCCTCCCCAGCACTATCTAAGATCCTATCTAGGCGGTGCGTGAGGTCCGCTACCTTCACACCAGGCAGGCATGTTACCAGGCGATCCTCACGTCCACCAGCCACCCAGTTGTCTACATGCCTAATGATCGAATCACCAACTATAACAGCTGTCCTAACCCTCCCCTCATGGGCACATGGCCCTGGAGAAACGTCCTTGGTGCGAGAGGGTTTTACATCACCTGGAGGACAGGTCCTGGTTACAGGATCACGTCCTGCCACACCAGGGTGATGCTCTCCTGTCACGTGACCTCTCTCCTCCATGGCAACAGGGATGCTGCCAGACTGAAGGTGGGACTTCAGGACTATATCCCTGTAGGTCTCGTCCATGTACTTCCCTGTCTTTCTTATGTCTTCCAGGTCTGCTACTCTAGCCTCTAGAGAACGGACTTGTTCCCTGAGAGCAAAGAGCTCCTTGCACTTAGTGCATATGTAAGACCTCTCACCAACTAGGAGAAAATCATACATGTGACAGTGCAAAAGACTGGAAAGCCCCCATCTTGCTGCTGGACTGTTGTCTGCATCTTAGTTTAAAGCTTGTGTTTAGGTCTTAAAATTCTGTATTCACTAAGAGTTGGTGTAGGTGCTTATACTAATCAAGGTGTATCTAATACCTCTAATATACCTTGTTCACCTGAAGCTTAATTAATCTCAGGTCTTCAATGTATGACCGATTTGGATAAAGAGCTGCACCTGAGAGCAGCCCCTTTCCTAAGATGTGTAAGTACCTATAAAGCAAAAATTACCCCAGGGGTGGGTGGGTGGGAACTAAGACCTATTAAAAGAAGAGGGCTATTACAAGGTACCCTGTCCTGTACCCTCAGCAGGGGGGGGGAAGGGGGTAGTCCCTCAGGTAGGCTAGAGCAGGAAAACAAGTTTAAAAACACAGCAGCTTCTGGGGACAGAGCAGAGAGAGATATTTAATTTAAAGCAACAGTTAACCTGGCTACCACACAAAAGCCAGTTAGTTGAGAGAGGCAAGGTAAGTTATACAGCCGAGAAGCTCAAGTGCAAACTGAAGGGAACAGGGAGGTGAAGAAGCACACCAGTAAGACAATAAATAAATAAATAAATAATCAAATAGACAGCTAGAACTCACAGCAAGTTGTCACAGGAGTTAAATATGCACCTCTCTAGCAGAGCACTGTGAGGGCACTGCTCTTCCCAAAGCAGAGAGAGGCAAACATCGTAGGCAGCGTGGGACAAACTTCGAGCAGTCCCGAATCCCCGAGGACAAGGACTTGAATCTCTGCAAGGGCTCCCCGGAGAGACCAGCGGAGAACCCGGCCAACTCCTTGACCAGGTCTCGCAAATACATGCCCATGTACAGCTGGTAAGACTGGACAAAGATTCCCCGATTCCTCAGGAAGGCCACCACCACTGCCAGGCATTTGGTAAAGACCCTGGGAGCGGAGGTGAGGCCAAAAGGCAGTACTCTGTACTGATAATGGTTTCCTCCCACAATGAACCTGAGGTACTTTCTGTGGTCTGGATGAATGAGGATGTGAGTGTATGCATCCTTTAGATCTAAGGAGCATAGCCAATCTCCCTGCTGGAGGTAGGGCAGAAGTGTTCCAAGAGTAAGCATCTTGAACTTTTCTCTCTCTAGGAACTTGTTGAGGTTCCTAAGGTCCAGAATAGGTCGAAGGGCACCAGGAAATACCTGGAGTAGAACCCGTGACCTTGCAAGTGGGGAGGCACACGCTCCACCGCCCTGTCCACCAACAGACCTTGAAGCTCTTGGAGGAGAAGATCTGTGTGCAGCGGAGGCCTTGGAGGCTCCCCTGGAAAGTATGGTGGAGGCAGTTGGTGAAAATGTAGTGCATAGCCCCTGTGGACTATGTTCAACACCCAACTGTCCGCAGTGATGTGGGGCCACTGGTGGGAAAAGAGGGCGAGGCGACCTCCTGTGCAGGGTTGGGAGAGCAGGGACTGAGAGGCTACGCTCAAGGAGTCAAAAACCCCCACCCTGCTGAGTGGGAGCAGGGGCCGGAGGCTTGGGGGTCCTCTGCCTATGGGGCCCATTACCCTGCCCCTTGGCTTGCTGACCCTGGGGTGCAGCTTGGGCAGCCTGATATTGAGGGTACTGTTTGTAGGCAGTGCCCTTCCTTGGGTAAAAGGGCTTCTTACCCGAGGCCTCCTTCTTGTGAGAAGGGGCAGAGGTCTTTCTAGACAGCCTTGTCCTCGTAAGGTGCTCAGTCTCGAGCTGTGCGGCCTTCTCGGCCATGGGCTTGCCAAAAAGGTTCTCACCTCGGCAAGGGACATCGACCAACTTGTCCTGAATCCATGGCTCAAGGTCAGATGACTGCAGCCATGCCTGGCGTCGAGCCGCAATGCCGGCTGCCGCAACTCGGGCCGAAGCCTCGAAGCCATCGTAGGTGGCGTGGGACAAACTTCGAGCAGTCCCGAATCCCCGAGGATAAGGACTTGAATCTCTGCAAGGGCTCCCCGGAGAGACTAGCGGAGAACCCGGCCAACTCCTTGGCCAGGTCTCGCAAATACATGCCCATGTACAGCTGGTAAGACTGGACACGGCAAGCAAGCATCGAGCCCTGGAAGCACTTTCTGCCAACACCATCGAGGTTCCAGGTCTCCCTGCCGGGGGGCACCGCAGAATGCATCTTCTGACTTTTCAGGCAATGCATGGCCGATTCCACCACCATGGAATGGTGTGGTAGCTGCGCCTTCTGAAAGCCAGGGCTCTTCCGGAGTCGATAAATCGAATCGACCCGCTTGCTTAGAACCGGCGCCGAGGCCGGTGCCTCCCACATCCGGAAGAGGAGCCGTTCCAGCATCGGAGGAACCGGGACAGTAAAGGCCTCCTTCGGAGGAGAGTCATACTGCAGGGCCCCAAGCTCTTTGGCTCTTCCTCGGGGTCCGCTGGGATAGCCAATGCGGTAGCCATATCCCGGACAAACTCCGAGAACCGGGTATCCTCCGGAGGGGATCTACTCTGGGGCTCAGACTGCGGTGAGTCCGACGGGACGCACCGAGTCTTGAATGTGTCGTGGGACTCCTCATCCTCCGTCTCCCAGGCGGACTCGTCCGATGAGGAGTCAGGCTCCAACCCCGCGGGGCCCTCAGCACCAGTGTCGACGCCCTCGGCCCCGAACGGGAGGTCGAGGGAGACCGCGACCGAGGTCAACCTTGAGCCATCATGGACTAGAGTATCGGCTCGGTCTCCGGGGTCAACTTCAATGTCGATGTCCCGGTGGTCGGGGCAGATGCGCCAGACAGGCTGGCCATCAGTGCCCGCTGCTGCTCCATGAAGGCAGACAGTCTGCACTCCAAGGCTGTCATCCTGAGACTCAGCTCGGGAGACGCAGCAGCCATCGACTCGGGCCCCGGTGGCGCCGGGCCCGACGTCGGCTCTCTGGGAGGAGAGTCCTCGAAGACCACAGGGCTTACGTGTCCAGAAGACTCCGGCTCCACGCGAGGAACTCTGGCAGGCTTCTATGGTTCCACGGGCCCGGGGCGACGGTCGGGGGTCTTAGACCTGGCCCTCGAGGAGCCAGGGACCTCCTCTGACAACGCCCTCACGAGCTGCTTCTTCCTCTTGTGTTCCCGGTCGGGGGACCCCCTGTCCGAGGAGCCCCGATGGCGCTCGAGATCCGAATCCCGAGATGTTGAGGCCTCCGACGAGGTCCGGGCCCGGCTGGAGGCTGAGTCCAAGAAAAGCCTTTCTTTCTGCTGCTGGCGACTTCGCAGTGCCTTGGAAGACATCTTCCCACATGGTCCACACGTCTTAGGGTCGTGATCAGGACCGAGACACCGAAGGCAGCAGTTGTGTGTGTCGGTGAGAGACACCAACTTCTTACACCGATCACACTTTTTAAAACCGCTGGAAGCCATCAGGGAAAAAAAAAAAAAAAAAAAAGTCCCTGCGAGGTCAAAGGACCGGCCTTCCAGGGGAAAAAGCAAAAAAAGGGCGCGAACGCCAGCCACGAAGGGCAAAAACCGAAAAAGAAGAATTGGGCTCGATACCGGTGTACTGAACCCGGCGGGAGGGGAACCGGCGTCGAACCAGGAAGAAAAAATAGCGAGAATCGCCGAAAAAACAAACAAACTTTTATCCAGGATGACAGGACACACGTCCAGTGGGCTTCTCAGAGAAAGAGAGACTGAGGTAAGATGGCACCTTTAGGCGGGAAGGGAACCGCGCGTGCGTGCCTGCATTCCCAAAGGTTTTCATAGAAAGCTGGGGAAATGCTCCGCTGGGGCTTCATCAGCGTCGATGACACCCATATGTGAGGACTGACTTCCTGCTTGGTCCTGGAGAAATAATGCTGCACCAGTCCAGCAACCATCATCTTCTGGAGACCAAAACACTGAAGGGTGCTCCCAGCAGAAATGGGCTTTAATGCAAGCGGTGTCATCACTGGAATCTTCTAGGTTCTCTTTCTCTCTCCAACATCTGATGGGACTGATCTAGACTGGTCTAGCAGGATGAACTGGAATGCATCATAAGCGTAAATGGATGTCAAAGGTGGCATATAGTGGATAGTTCCAAATCTGATTTCCATAATCAAATCACCAGCATAGAAGAAAATACCCTCTACTGGACAGATCAAGCAGATTAAGTTTGCAACTTAATCCTATACAGCAAAACTACAGCAAATACAAGAGGCTGGTTGGAAGACAGAGATGCAGATTACTTACCATTGTTTCCTCGGATGAACGCATCCCCATATTTATTCTTTAGCTGTCCATTCACATATTCTTCTGTCTGTTCCAAAGCTATATTCATGTAACCATCCAGACAAGCCAGGACACCTGCAAAGATATACAGCACATTGACCAGCAGCACAAGGTGAAGACGTCACACCAACCCACAGCGCTAATTACTCAGCCAAATACCAACCTAGCCTGCTCCCATAGAAACCCCCTTATACAGGGAAAGAGCAGCAAACTTATTTTCACATCTCAATGTGTGATCTCATAAGTACTTCAATTCCAATTAAAGCACAGTTCAGAACTGGCAGGTAATTCTTATCCATAGGCATCAAAATGGCCCTATCAAAAGAAAACATCCAATGACACATATCACTATCTACTGTACATGAGACAGAACCTGGTCCTCTAGTCTCCGCCTCACTAATCTTTATTCAATCAATCTAGTCCCTAGATCCTCTATATACAAAACAGATCATACGCATACTAAAACTTTATAGGATGCATGTGACCTGAACTGAGTTGAGAACTACTGCTAGAGCTGGACCCCTGCCAGAGCACTGGCCTCCTACAGGTTATGTTCTGGGAAGTGATGATGTTCTCAGCTTTTCCTTCATGCTTGTTTCTTAACATAATGGAAAGCTCATCTACATTAACTGTAAATTGGATACAGCTTTATCTGAATTGTTTTTGTACATATGTCTATAATTACCCTGTTGCTCCAAGTTTAAACTCCTGTTATAATGTAAGCACAGTACAGCCTTCTGACTGTGCAATCTTTTGTTAAATGTAAACCGCACTGATAACTTTGTTTATTGAATATATTATTAGCACCTGCTCCTAATAACTTGTAGCCATGCTGTAGTATTATATCTGTAAATAGACTGTAAATAGTTTCCCTTGTTATCCAAGTTCCTTCCCTTGTTATCTGTAAACTCATGCATGTTATTGTACTGAGACTTTTTGTTCTATGTGAACCGCGCTGATGCCGAATAGTGCGGTATATAAGAGAATGTAAATAAATAAATAGCGCGGTATATAAAAGTTGTTAAATAAAATAAATAAATTTACTTTCTGAAAGAAAGTTACAGATGTGTCACTGAACTAATGCAAACAAATTAAAATCAAATTTCCATAAATGGTTAATTTGATTTAAGTGGGGCCTGTCAATTGACAAATTATGTATTATCGATACTTACTGGAGACATTGTTTCTGCTTGAAAATTTAGGATTTTATTGCACTTTAAATATGTTGAACATTGCTTTTTTTGTTTTTTAGAACACTGCATTTGCAAGTTAGGTAGTATCAGAGTAGATCAAGTATAGTTCTTTGTTTTAAAAGCTAGGGGCCAGTAGGGCTGGTACCCTGAAGATATGCCACCTGCAGATCTCCGGCCTGCTCAGATGCTGAAGCCTGACCCAAAAAGATGGTTTCCTGCTGCAAGGAACTCTGCTGTGTTTCCAGTCTCAGACCTGATCTTCAAGTAACTGCTTCCCAAGTGATTATAACTGTGCATACAGAAGACTTGTTTCTGTCCAATTAGTTTCCCAGGCCAATTAGTTGTCCACACGCAAGAACATCTGCTTCTCTGATCATCATCCACTATGATGCTACTGGCCTTGGGATGTCCAAAACTGCATACTGTTATCTTCCCTCATTATGGCTCCCGTGTCTGCAGGATGAACATCTGTTCATTACCTTCTGATTCGCTGAGAACACTTCAGACTGTCTTGTGCCAACCAATCACCAGACCTATGACGGAGACTTTACACAAAGAATAAATTACAGTATGCAACAGAACTTCCTGCCCTTTTGGTGCTCCGGCCTTTTGTGCTCTTGGTATTTATGCTTTTTTTGTGCTGTGTGCCTTGTGCTTGCTACCTTACCTCTCTGAAAGACAGATACACACTGTGTGTGCAAGGCCGTTCTCCTAAGGACAGAGATAAGACTTTCACAGATACCTCTGGTTCTGTGTTCTCACACTACTTGCCTCTGAAAAGGCTGGAGTCTGCATTATCTAGCCTTGCTGCCTCTTTGGACCCAGTGCTGCTCCAGAGACTTCTCAGACCCAGCTACAAGAGTTCTGGCAAGAGCTAAAGGTACCGTCTTCTCTTCCTCCGAGGGGGCAATGGTTAGTTAGAAATTAGTTTCCATAATTCCTCTGAGTGCTTTGGTTACCGATCAGTGATTTATCAACTTTGTCTAAGTGTAATCAATGTGCTACTATAATTTGCTACCTCATTTCTAATAATCTCTAACTATGTGTCTTTATATTTTTCTACCTTGTTAGCCATAATAAACGTAATACATATATAGACGAGGCTCTTTCCGTGGCTCATTGCCAGCACACTCACAGAACTTTGGGCTGGGTATCAGTTGCTAATTTCCCCTGGACATAACAGAGCATAACTTATTTTTGTTTGCTACTAATAATCACTACAGGCCCCTAGTTTGCTGAAATTTTATGGTTACAGCAGCAGCCACAGAGTACCTTCTATGGTAGAACCCTGCACTGATCAATCCAAGCACTTCACTGGTGCCAATGCTCTCATCTTCTACAATCAGTTCTCTTCACTTTCCATCTGGCTACTGTTCATCACCAAGGGCCTGGATCCAGCATTTCCAACTCTTCCTTCCCATCACTGCTCTTGGGGAATGCAAAAAGCAGAAAAATCTTCCCCCCAAGCCTCATGCTTCCTTTGGTTTTCCATCTTGCACACCACAGGGCAGACTACAAATAGTATTACACAAAATACTAATCAGACATAAAAATGATAAAGCAAAATATTAAGATTCCTAAAATAAATGCAATAAATTTTGATTTGATAACCACCACCTTCAAGGCAAAATTAAAAAGAAAGTTTACAAACTAAGACTGGGCTACAGATTGTTGTTAAGTGCTGTCGAGTCAGTGTCGACTCCTAGCGACCCTCTGGATAGTTGACCTAAACTCTGTTCGTTCTTCAGCCAAGCGGCTTGTTCTTGATGGATCAATACAAACAGCAGCAGCTATGGATACCACTCTCTCACTGCCAGCCTTCCTCTTTTATGGAGACCTATCCTGCCAAGCATTATATCTTTCTCCAATTATCCCTCTTTGCATGATGGTCCAAAAGTATGAAAGTCAAAGTCTTGTAATTTGTAGCTCCTTAGAAGCTCAGATGATATCATTCTATATCGAAAACTGCCAAGCTTATTTAATGAAAGGTGCATCGTAAAGCCCAGTCTTTACTCTTTCCCTGAAGAAGAAATTTAACTCACCGTTAATTTCCTTTCCTGGAATACTGCTAGACCAGTCCAGACAAGCGGGTTATGTTCCCCTGCCAGCACATGTTGGAGACAGAGAAAAAACACACTCCAGAGCTGTGATTGGTTGGGCTCTGGGTGACATAGGAGTGCCCCTAGAGGACCTAGTCAGTATTCCTTTGACAAGCACCAACATAAGGAGAAAACCTGACTAACCAACTCAACAATGTAAAGGTAACAACTAATTCAATTAAAACCCTTAACTCGAACCATGAAGGGTAGAGAAGGAAGGATCAAACATTCTTGGAGAAAAAAACCCTGAATCCACTGTTGTAGACATTCTCTGGAATATGCAATTGTTTATGTCTGAAGTAAGAAGAACGTTGGCTGGGGTGGGTTCTAGAATGGTCTAGCAGTATTCCAGGAAAGGAAATTAACGGTAAGTGAAATTTCTCCTTCCAGTTCAGACTGCTAGACCAGTCCAGACAAGCGGGAAGTACCCAAGCTAATGAACCCCAGGGTGGGCAGAGAGCCGCTGACAGCACACTAGCCCCAAAACGACTGTCCTCACATGCCTGAACGTCCAGGCAATAATGTTGGACAAAAGTAGACAAGGAAGACCAGGTTGCCGCCTGACAAATATCAAGAGGGACTACGTGTGATCGCTCGGCCAAAGACGTGGCTTGAGCTCGAGACGAATGTGTGCGAAGACTGGCAGGCAATGGCTTGCCTTGCAGAATACAGGTTGATTCGATGGTACGACGTATCCATCTGGCGATAGTAGATTTTGAAGCTGCCATACCTCGGCACGGTCCCACAAAAAGCACAAAAAGATGGTCTTGCGAAAAGAATTGGTGACTGAGATAGGGAAGATCAACCACCCGGAGATTCTTGGAACGTCCGGAACACTGTTCCTTTGAAAAGGCAGGCAACAAAAGAAGCCGATTGAAATGAAAATGAGTAATCACCTTAGGCAAGAATGAGGAACAGTGCGAAGGGACACTCCCTCTGCGGAGAATGACAAGTACGGATCCCTGCAAGAGAGGGCCTGTAGAGTTCTGAAATGCGACGAGCTGAAGTTATTGCCATTAAGAAAACCGTCTTAAGTGTCAAATCCATTAAGGAAACTTCCTTTAGAGGCTCGAAGGGCTGAGACATCAAGGTCCGTAGTACCAAAACAAGGGACAAGTGGATGGACCGGAGGGTGTAGAAGCTTGACTCCTTTAAGAAAATGCGACACATCGGAGTGGGATGCAAGAGAACGACCGTGAATTGGACCTCTAACATGTCAGCGCTGAAATCTGTACCCATAGAATGCCAAGAGCTAAGCCTGTGTCGAGGACCTCTTGAAGAAAGGCAGGAATGTCTGGAATTTCTGCACTCCAAGGAGAAAGATGATGTTGAGTACACCAGGACTCAAACACTCGCCACACACCAGCATATGCTAATGACGTAGACAAACGGCGAGCATTGAGGAGAGTCGATACTACATTGGAAGAGTAACCCTTAAGGGCTAATCTACAGCGTTCAAGAGCCAAGCCATAAGCAAGTAGGGAGTTGGATCTTCCATCGAGATAGGTCCTTGCCTGAGAAGTCCAAAGGGAGTTAGTAGTCGCAGAGGAGGGATTCGAGATGGTATGCCGATCTCATAAGACTATGGTCTTTGGGGCCAGTCCAGGGCCACTAAGATTACTGGACCCTGGTGTTCCCTGATCCGTTGCAGTACTCTTCCGATCACTGGCCAAGGTGGGAATACATAGAGCAATTGGTGTTTCGGCCATGGCTGCGCCAAGGCATGTATGCCTTGAGATTTGCGTTCCCTCCAGTGACTGAAGATCGGAACTTCCGCATTCGTGGCTGACGCCATGAGATCTACTTTCTGCTATCCCCAGTTCTGAACTATCACCTGGAACGCTTGTGGGGCTAGTTCCCATTCGCCAGGATCGAGAGTGTGTCAGCTCAGAATATCCACCTTCGCGTTGCTGGTCCCCGCTATATGCTGTGTTGAGAGAGCTTGAAGGTTCCTTTCTGCCCAAGGGAAGAGAAGGGACATCTCTTTCGATACCCCTGTGCACTTGGTGCCGCCCTGGCGGTTGAGATAGGACACTGTAGTGGCACTGTCGCATAGGATCCAAACCGCTTGACCCTGTAGGAACCACAGAAACTTCAATAAGGCAAATTGAGCTGCTCTCGCTTCGAGCCTGTTGATCGTCCATCGCGCCTCGCATGTTGTCCAAGTTCCTTGCGCTGAATGAGTGCGGAAGTGCGCTCCCCATCCGGACAGACTGGCATCGGTTGTCAGCAAGATCCAGCATGGGTTTTCCAACGGTACTCCCTTGAGGAGATTGTGAGATTAAAGCCACCACTGTAGACTGTGGCGGACCTGCAGCTGTAACGGGAGATGGGTCTGGTAGCCTTCTGTCACTGGGGACCATCTGGAAAGTAGAGAAGCCTGTAGACAGCGCATGTGAGCCTTTGCCCAAGGCATGAGCTCGATGGTGGCAGTCATGGATCCCAGGACTTGGAGAGGTAATCCCATGTCCGGGGGGCTCTTTGGGCCAAAAAACCTTTGGAGCTGAGAAGCCAGCTTTAGGAAACGTGCCTGAGTCAGGAATACACGCCCTTGACAGGTATCGAAGCGTGCTCCAAGAAATTCAATCTCTTGAGACGGATGGAGGCAACTTTTGATGTGGTTGAACACCCAACCGAGCTGCTGTAGGAAGGCAATTACTGTGGAAACAGTTTTGCGAGCTTCTGGAAGGGAGTCCGCGCGAATGAGCCAATCGTCCAAGTTCGGGTGTACTCTGATTCCCTGCTTGCGTAAGGCTGCCGCCACAACCACCATCACCTTTGAGAAGGTTCGAGGTGCCAAATCTAGGCCAAAGGGCATTGCCCGAAACTGAAAATGTTGGCAGAGGACTGAAAAACACAGGATACGCTGGTCATCTTCTCAAATGGGAATATGAAAACATGCTTCCGCGAGATCTAAGGATGCTAGAAACTCTCCCCGGCATACTGAGTGAATGACCGACCGTAGGGTCTCCATCCTGAAGTGAGGTACTCGAAGGTTGCGGTTTACGCTGTTGAGGTCCAAAATGGGACGAAAAGAGCCATCTTTTTTGGGCACCACGAAATAGATGGAATAACGGCCTAACCCTCTTTCTAATGGAGGGACTGAACAAATGGCTTAAGGGAGAAAAGCTTCTAAACAGTAGTTTGAATGGCCACTTGTTTTTTCGCCGAGCGTCCTGGAGACCAGGAAGGCATCGTGAATGGGTCGGCAACATTCGAGAGAACAGCCATGAGAAACTATAAATCGAGGACCCATCGATCTGAAGTTATGGGTGCCCAATGTCGAGAAAAAAAAGGGGTCAACCGTCCGCCTATAGGTGGAAGGATCTTGAGTAGGTGGACCGTCCCGTCAGCGGAAAGAATGGGAGGCTCCAGGGAACTTCCCTGGGACAGAGTACGAGTCCGTTCGTTTGCAGGCTCCTCTAAAGGACTGAGCTCTCTGTTCAAAGTGATGGGCAGAAGTGGAAGAAGCACCTGGCTTAAAGGTGCGGTATCTTCGTGAATCCTGAGATTTAGAAAATCGCCAAA
Organism: Ichthyophis bannanicus; assembly: GCA_033557465.1. Lineage (NCBI taxonomy): Eukaryota > Metazoa > Chordata > Amphibia > Gymnophiona > Ichthyophiidae > Ichthyophis > Ichthyophis bannanicus. The sequence goes on along the minus strand of CM066032.1, from coordinate 1,759,569,585 downwards.
AACCGTGGGATCGAGATCCACGACGAGAGGATATCTTTGGCCTGTCCTCAGGTAAACGTGGTGGCTTCACCTCTCCCAGATCTTTCACCAATTTATCAAGATCCTCGCCAAAAAGGAGTCTCCCTTTAAAAGGCAGCTTAGACAGATGGGTCTTAAGACTTAAATGCAACATCCGCTGCCCAATGACACAACCATAGCCATCTTCTAGCCACTGCCACCGCCGCCACGGAACGAGCTGACAGTCGTAGAAGATCATAAAAGGCATCTGCCAGGAATGCAGCGACTGATTCGAGACGTACCAACTCTGGTTCGTCTGTAAGCTGCTAAATCCATCGGAGGGAGGCTCGAGCCAAACCTCCACAAACCGCAGCTTGTAGGGAAAGAGTGGAGGATGAAAAAGCTGTCTTAAGTAGGCTCTTGACCTTACAGTCCTGTTGGTCTCGGAGTGCTGCTCCGCCCTCAACCGGAATAGTTGTATGCTTAGTGACCCCGGTCACCAAAGCATCCACTTTCGGGTATGTCAGCCAACGGTCGAGGTCAGTGGGAGACCAAGGATACAACTGACCAATATGGCGTGTGGTGCGGAAAGAAGAATCTGGAGAGTCCCATTCCCGAGATACCATTTGCTGCAATTCCACTGGAAAGGAAAAGGCTTTGGAAGGCTTAAGAATACCTTGCAAAATAGGATCCGGCTGCAACAGAGCTTGGGAACTCTGTGGATCAGGCGTGTCGGCGAGGTGTAGCAACTCTATCACCTGTGTGATTAGGGCCAGCAACTCCTCTTTCCGAAAAAGTCAGATATCTTGAGAGTCCTCTTGAACTGTCAGCGAAGAATCAATGGAGAATATTCCCCATCTTCTTTCTCCGACAAATCAGGGCTCACCTCCGAAGATTTAAAGTCTTCTTGGATATCCGTAGTGTCCCACAAGCCACCTGCAACGTTCCTGGGAGGACGTACTGCTTTAAGGTCTGAGGTCTTATGGGACCGCTTGCCATATTCTTTGTCTGCTACTGGGGCGGGTGCTGGAGGTATTCCAAAAGACTCCGAACGCCACAGGTGCCATGCCTAGCGGAAGAGCGTCAGGAACTCACCATCAGCCAAAGCTGCTGTGGCTTCCAGCGGCTGTGGAAGCAAAATGGGAGCTAACAGTCATTTCTGCAGGTAGACCCGGCTGCAGGGGCTCTAAAGGAGGGAGGAGTTAAGGCGTTGATAAAAGGGATTTTGAAACTCCCCGAGCCTTCACAGCATGTTAAATGCTTTGAAATGGCTGCCCAGAGCTGTTCCCGCCAAAAAAACAACACACACTGAAGAGAAATTTCTCCCGATTCAAAATGGCCGCTGGCACAGAAAAACTGCAAATAAAAAAGTTTCCTAAGCTCTAAACTTCAAAAATGCGGCGAAATTGCTGGGGGAGAGGAGTACAGACCCGGTGATCCCCGTGCTGTTAAAAAAACAGAAGAAAATCACTGCGAGGGAACCCAAGCAGGTACTCACTGTGCTGCAGAGAAGCAGAGGCTTGCAGGGAAATGCTCTAAAGATGCTGTAAAAATTATAACTGTGACTGGATGGCAAAAAGATTTGATAGATTGATCCACCCCCAGCTACACAGGCTCTGTGGCAGAGGCTAGGAGCTGATTATAATGGGGAGCTCCACTGATCTAAGGATCAGGAGCTCAGACCCTGCTTTATTGTCACTAACTATAGTTTAAAAAGCAATACAGATATAAGGAGGGGGGACCTGGGAAACTCAGAGAAACACCTCTTGTGTGCTCCGAGTGCACAAGATTGTTTAACACCTTCATCTGCTGGAGACAGAGAAAATACTGACTAGGTCCTCTAGGGGCACTCCTATGTCACTCAGAGCCCAACCAATCACAGCTCTGGAGTGTTTTTTCTCTGTCTCCAACATCTGCTGGCAGGGGGACATAACCCGCTTGTCTGGACTGGTCTAGCAGTATGAATTGGAATGAGGAAGTGCATGAGAAAAGGCCCATGTAGGTCACCTCTAACTTCACCCGTGTTGCAAGGACCTGAAGGAAACTCTTCAGAAGATCTTAAGCAAAGTGAACATAAACACAAGAGTTGGCTGTAAAGAGGATGTGGATCAAGTGAGGCCTCTTGAACCTTTAGATGTTGGTTTCGTGGTGTTGATGCGGTTGTGTGGAGGCTGTTCTTAAATAATCCAGTTTAAGCCAGGGTTTCTGAAGCCTGCCCCGAGGACGTGAAGCCAGTTCAGACTTTAGGATATCCATCATAAAATGTGCACAAAATAAGACTGCATACACAAAGTCGGTATATGCAGTTATGGGCCGGAAAACAGTTCAGCCTATAGAATGGTGAAGGAGGGAAAACCGTTCAGATGTTATTTCGAAGTGGAGAGAAACAAGAGCCAAGGGATCTCAGCAGGACATATTTTTGAATTTGGATAGGTGATGTAGGCAACTGTGGGAAGGCAAGGAATGTCTGGAAGATTCCTTGTCTTCCCCCAGTTGCCTACATCTACAAACAAACGAACTACAATCTGCTCGGAAGACTGGAAGATGTCCGGTGACCACTTGGCCAACAGACTCCAAAATTGATTTATCCACCACAATCAAATGGGATACATCTCGAACTGTATCATTTGGGCCGAGAACATTTCCAGCTAACAGCAATACTCTATGTAAAATTTTCAATGTTAAAACACAAGAGAATTCTGAAAAATTGCAAGATGACCTTGACAAATTGGGACACTGTGTCCAAATGACAGATGAAATTTAATGTGGACACGTGCAAAGTTATGCACTTAGGGAAGAACAACTCAACCCTACAGTTACACAATGTAAGGTTTCACATTAGGAATCGCCACCCAGGAAAAGGATCTAGGAAGCATTGTGAATAATATGTTGTAGTCTTCTGTTCAGTGAGCAACTGTGGCCAAGAAAGCAAATAGAATGCTAGGAATCATAAGGAAAGAAATGGAGAATTCACTCCCGAGATTAAAATCCATGCTAAAGACTCACCTATTTCAACTTGCCTTTGACCTCCCTCTCTCCAGCTCCTGACTGACTTCCCCGTGTCCTGCTTTTGCTCTCGCTTCTCTGCGGCTGGCCTCACTCTGTTTTGTCAGACTATGGCGTTCCTTTCTATTTTCTATACAGCCTTTTTTTGAAACTGTAAACTGCTTTGATATCTTAGAGTCTAGGACAGTACATCAAGTGTTAATAAAGATGAAGATAGCCTGTGCATGGTGTTTTAATGCTTGGTAAGGTATTAGCATCTGGTGAAGTCATAAACCTGGGGGGCAAATACACCACAATATTTATTTCTAGCTATTTCAACGCCATTCAGCAAGTTTTACCTAAGGAAAAAAAAAGTTTCAGTAACTCTGCCCTCGCACTGATAAATTGCTGCTGACTTTATATTACAACCAAGAGGCTCAATTATATATTTGTGCAGTGGGAACAGGTTGTATATTTGTGCAGTGGGAGACTAGAAGCCAGGATTCTCTGGTAACTGCTTAGAAGGCTGTAGCACTAGAAATCAAATCCTGTCCGAGTCTTCCTGCTGGGAGAGGGGAAGTGACGAATAAAAATTAACTGGTTCTGTAGCAGACCCTTGGAAGTCAGCTGGCATCTCTGATGTCACCGATTAGCACATTGTAGAAAATTGTCAATTCATACTGGCCACTAATACAACAAAAATCCCAAGGAGTCAAATATCTAATGTGGGAGACACAGGGAGAGCAAATATCTGATGTGTACATTGCTTTGTTATGCGATCATGATATTCTTTCACTTAAAGAAAGAAAAAAACAAAACCCACACCCTGAACTTGCAAGAAAAGGCTAAGCATTCAAATATTACTATGCAAATGGCAGATGAAATTTATTGGGAAAAAAAAAAAAACACAAAGGGAGTGAAGCGTACTCACAAAAAAACAGGACACAGCAAGGTGAGTTGTGTATGGAGGTCACAGGTGCTTTATTAACAGGGAAAGCCCCTACATGTTGTTTCGGCAAAAGCCTTTTTTCAGGAGGTACATATCCACAAAAAGCAAAATAAAAATATTAGAAACAAAAATATTAAAAACCGTAAAACATATTCAGAACTTTCAATAAATAAAAGACAGATACATAAAAACAAACATGAGAAATAAAACCATATAATAAAACTGTTGTAAAAGACTGACTTAAGGTGGGGTACGTGCATAGAAACCCATTCATATCAAAATGAATACCACAATAGGAAGCATATACTGTTCCACCCTTGAGACAGTAAAGAGAGATGAGGAGAAGCTGTGCCTAGGCCATCCTAAATAAAACTATAAATTAATACTTACAATGGCACACTGTTCAAAATCTTAATGGGATGTGAAGGCACTCCAATAATGTTTAAAAAGTCGGTAAAGATGCATTCGACCTCAAAACAAGAGAAGGAGAAGACAAGAGGCTGGGTGAGCATTGGGGAGATCAAGATTGCAAGTCTATTGTGAGAGCCTGAATAATTGGAGTGCTATCACAAAAAAATGTTTCACTACTTGGGAACGTTGTAGGTGTTATGTCCCCAGTTAAGCATACAAAGATATTACAAGCCTTGAAGCGTCAGGGCACACAGATGGCATTTATACAGGACACACCTGAGCACCCAGGAACAAGAGAAATTGAAAAGAGACTGTCAGAAGTGTCCGAGGCCTCCTTGGGCACATGGAAGACAGGGGCTGTGGTTCTGGTGAGAAGGCGGGGGGTGGGGTGCCCCTAGAAGTACAGGATTGGGAGGTAGAGCCACAGGAATAAAATAGGGGGATAAGACATTTTTTCAGATGTTAGTGAGAAGAGGAAGGGCAAAAGTGGTATTATCAGACTCAAGGGTGAAGGGGAGGAATATGCAGAAGCTGATGAGGATAAAGGAGAAATTAGACCTTACCTGCTAATTGTCTTTCCTTGAGTTCTCTCCTGGCCAGTCCAGGAACCTTAGGGTAGTCAATCCTCTTCAGCAGCTGAGGACTGAATTCACAGAGTCTTTGCTGACAGACCAACTAGCTCCCCCTGGAGTCCGAGACTCAGTCTACTTTATCAAAGCAGCTTAACCTGACCTACGGACTATTAACCGCAACTAATCTGAAATAAACCCAAGCCAAACCAAAGAAAGCAAAATAACCCAGTGCTTGTCCTAGACAAATTTTTCTTTTCTTTTTTTTTTAAACTATGCCATTTAGACAGACTTAGATGCCACTTTTCTGTCCACCGAAACGGGAAGCCCCGTACTCCAACCGGTGAGAATTTGGAGACACCCCGAAACAAATCTGAGTCGCTTGACCGCAAGACACTCTCCTTGTCCAAGAGAGGTAAACCAGCGACAAACTCTTCAACCAACAAGTGGCCTCGCCAAACAAACCTCCCCTTGCAATTACACCGCAAATGACCTGGGCGGGACCTGGACTGGCCTGGAGAGAACTCAAGACAAGACAATTAGCAGGTAAGGTCTAATTTCTCCTTCCTCTTTGTCTCTCCGGGCCAGTCCGGGAACCTTAGGATAGTACCAAAGCAGTACCTAAAACCGGGAGGGTCCTGAAAGCCCCGCCAAAATGGCTGAGGCCCCCACATTTGCGTCCCCTCGAGCCTGAACATCCAACCGATAGTGCCTCAGGAAGGTGTGAAGAGATGACCAAGTTGCCGCTCTGCAAATATCCACTGGGGGAACCAATGCGCATTCCACCCAAGAGGCCGCCTGACCCCTGGTAGAATGAGCCCTGAGGCCTTTTGGGGACGACACCCCTCTCGCCTCATAAGCTGCTCTAATGGCCTGCTTCACCCAGCGAGCGATAGAGGCCTTAGCAGCCGCCTCTACTTCACGAGGCCTGCCAAAAACCACAAAATCTATCTGACCTCCGAAACGACCGCCGCAACACTCTGCCCAGATTCAATTTTCACAGCGTACGAGGCAACTCACCCCCTTTCGGGTTCCGAAACGTCGGCAGCGAAACTGACTGATTCAAATGAAACACAGACACCACCTTTGTCAGAAATGACGGAACCAGCCTTAACGTTACCTTCTCCTCCGAAAACTGAATGTACGGCTCCCTACAGGACAGAGCCTGCATATCCGAGATTCTCCTTGCCGAACACAAGGCTACCAGGAAAGCGGTCTTCCAAGACAGCTCTCTGAGCCCCACTCCTGCCCTGGACTCAAAAAGGAGACCCTGTCAAGGCCTCCAAAACAAGATTTAAATCCCAAGGCGGGACTACCGATCTCACAGGCGGTCTTATATTTCTTCGCTGTCCTGAGGAAGTGTTGAACATCCGTAAGCGAAGACAAAACACTCCCCTGCACTCTTTCTCTATAACAAGCAAGGGCCACCAACTGAACCTTTAGCATGCTTAAAGCTAGGCCCTTCTCTAGTCCTCCCTGTAGGAAGGACAAGATATCTGGTAGAGAAGCGGAGAACGGCCTAATGCTACGCTCCTCACACCAAAGCTTCAAAAAATGCACCAAATGCAGACATACGCCAGCGAAGTCGATCGTTTCTTGGACTTCAACAGAGTAGTTATGACCGACGCCAAATATCCTCGCTGCCGTAACTGCTCGCTTTCAAGAGCCAAGCCGTAAGCAAGAACCGATCCACTCCTGGCATCAAAATCGGCCCCTGACTCAGATTGATCCGCTGTGGGAGCCTCCACAGCCGATCCGCTAGCAGCCTCACCAGATCTGCATACCAAGGCCTCCTGGGCCAAGCCGGAGCTATGAGAATCACCATTCCTTTGTGCCCTGCTATTCTCCGAATGACCCGACCAACCATCGGCCATGGAGGAAACACATATAGCAACTTGTCCTGCAGCTAGGGATGCACCAGGCCATCGAGGCCCTCCGCTATGTGCTCCCTGCCGCCTTGGTATTGCGGAGCATAGCCATCAAGTCCATGACCGGCTGCCCCCCCACCGCACTGTAATGTCGTGGAAGACAGCCACGTTGAGCTCCCATTCTCCTGGATCCATAACATGCCGACTTAAGTAATCTGCCTGGACATGGTCTCTTCCTGCCACATGTGCTACCGACAGCACCACCAGATGGGCCTCCGCCCACTGCAGCAATAGCTGACTCTCCGCCAACAAATCCGCACTGCCTGTGCTCCCTTGTCTGTTGATATAGGACACTGTCACCACATTGTAGGAGAAAACGTGCACTGCTTTCCCCTCCCTACCAGAGCTTGGAATTCTCGAAGTGCTAAGCTAACTGCTCTCATCTCCATGCGGTTGATCGACCAACCGCTCTCCTCCACGCTCGACACCCTGAGCCATATGAGTCAGACAATGAGCCCCCCCAACTGGACAGGCTGGCATCTGTGGTAACCAACACCCATTCGGGTTGATCCAGTGGCACCCCTGCCTGAAGATGGTTTGGGTCCAGCCACCACTGGAGGCCGTTGGTCACGCTGTCCGGGCATACTAGTTTCCGAGAAAGAGCATGATCCTGTGGCGACCATCTGGAGAGCAAGTTGCAGAGGACGCATATGAGCTCTGGCCCAGGGAACCAGATCCAAGGCCGCTGCCATGGACCCCAGCAACTGCAAATACCACCAAACTGTTGGCGCCTGCAGACGCAAGAACGCCCGCACCTGCACCCGTATCTTGTACACTCTGTCTTCGTGCAGACACACTAACCCCGGCTCTGTATCGAACCAGGCGCCCAGGTATTTTAACTGTTGCACTGGACGCAACTGACTCTTGTCCCGATTTATCACCCAGCCGAGCTGCTCCAGGAACTGCACTACTCGCTTTGTCGCTGCCACCGACTCCTCCGAGGACTCTGCCCGAATCAGCCAATCGTCCAAATAGGGATGCACCTGAATTCCTTCCTTTCTCAATGCCGCCGTGACTACCACCACCACCTTTGTGAATGTACGTGGCGCTGTCGCCAGACCAAATGGCAACGCGTGGAACTGGAAATGACCCACGGGAACAGCAAAGCACAAGAACTTCTGATGCCCTTTCCGGATCGGAATGTGCAGGTATGCCTCTGTCAGATCTATGGACGAAAGTACTTCACCTGACCTTACCGCCCGGATCACGGATCTTAGGGTTTCCATCCTGAAATGTGGCACCCGCAAACAGCGGTTCACCTGCTTGAGATCTAAAATGGGCCGGAAGGACCACTCTTTTTTGGGAACCACAAAATAAATCGAGTATCGACCTAACCCGTACTGGTCTACAGGAACGGGAATCACCGCCTGAAGGCGCAGCAAGCACTGAAGCACGTCGCTTACCGCCTTCATTTTGTGGGAGCCCCGCACGGAGACATTACGAAGGCTTCTGCCAATGGTTGAGCGAATTCCAACGTATAACCATTGTGGATGATGTCCAGCACCCACTGGTCTGTAGTTATGGAGGTCCAGACCGAGTGAAACCCCTGCAAACGTCCTCCTATCGGTCTCTCCACCTGGGCCAGCCGCACTTCATTGCTGTTTCTTAGCGGCGTTATGCTGTGAGTTGAAATAACCCCTGCCGAAACTTCTAGCTCCCCGAAAGGACTGCCCACAGGCCACAAAGCGGCCTCTCCGATAAGGCGAAAAATGAGAACCACGGAACCTGTGAACATCCTTATCTTGCCCTCTCTGAAATCCGCCAGGCTTCAAACCTCTTGGACGGTCCTCCAGAAGCCTTCCCCCTTTGGAATCTCCCAAATCTTTCACAATTTTTTCTCAAGGCCTCTCCGAAGAGCAGTTTGCCTTTATAGGGAAGCTTACTGAGGCGAGCCTTAGAGGACGCGTCTGCTGCCCAATTTCTCAGCCAAAGAAATCTAACCGCAATAAGGGATGCCATGGACTTCGCTGATAGCCTTACCAGATCATAAAAAGCATCCGCCAAATACGCTGCAGCCGATTCCAGTTTGGAACCCTCCGCAGCCAAGTTACCTCCGTATCCGGACTAGTCTCCCCTTGGATCCAGCGGATAGCGGCCCGTGACACATACACTCCACAAATAGAGGCCTGTAAGGACAGAACACTTGAGTCAAAGGTCTGCTTAATAAGCGCCTCCAACTTGCGATCCTGAAGATCTTTAAGGGCTGCCCCTCCTTCCACTGGAATCGTGGTCTTCTTAGTCACCGCTGACACCAAGGCATCCACCTTGGGCATCTTAAGCAACTCTTTCTCCTCCTGTGGAACTGGGTAAAATCGCCCAATGGCACGACTATCCCTTAGGGTAGCTTCAGGAAACGCCCATTCCAATTCTATCATCTGCTTTATCACCCTATGAACCAGGGAAACAGCACTGCTCAGTCTTAAATCCCTGGAGCAGGGGATCCTCCAGTGGCTCCGACTGAGCCGTAGGCAGGGCAATATTTAAGGCAGCCAAAGATTGGTCAATAAGAGCCCTTAGTTCTTCCTTGTGGAAAACCCTAAAGACATTAGGGTCATCGCCCAGTCCAATTTCACCTTCTTCCAACTCTCCTGACCACGGGTCCAATCCCGCCTCAGACAGGATCTCTCCCTCTTCCGCTGTCTGAGTCACAGAAGGCTGCAGCTCGAAGCTATCGAGCCCCGCTTCCTGACTCTTACTGGCTCGAGAGGTACCCTCACCAGGATCCATCACTGAGACAGACCCTTTGATAGAACTAACCAGGAGAAGGCTTGCGCAGCAACTAATTCAACTTCAAACAGTATGCCTTATGCAGAGACAATATAAAGTCCGCTGAAAACAAACTTTGCATTTCACTCTGCAACCCAGCCAGTTGATCTGGGCCCTGCATACCCCCGGGGGGGAGGCTTTTTAGTCTTTGCCTTCTTTTTATCCGCTTTGTCTGAAATCGTGGGAGAAACGGCTGCCTCAGGTAAAATGGCAGCTGTTCCCGCCTTCTCTGCTGCACTCCCAACCCTTTCCGCCATGTTCCCCAATAGCGATTTAACCTCCATCATGCTCCCCAAGAGCCTCTCCAAGCTGCAGCTACTCCTAACGCAAGTGCGGCAAAACCCGGGTACCGATAAACCACAGCAACTCCCGCACTGAGAACACGCTGCCGTACCCGGCAGCATGTGCTTAATTGTAAAACTCAATGTCCTGAAGGTTCCCGCCACCTAACACCAATGCGCCATCAATCACTGCGACCTACCTGAAAGCAGCGCAGAGAAATGCCGGATGCCGCCGAACTACTGCTGCCCACGGGAGACGGAGATCAGGCATAAAATGACAGTGGGTCGGATTCTGGGGCTCCCAGATCCCCCATTGCCTCAGAGAAGGAGAGAGACTATGCGGCCGAGGCAGCTCTGCTCCTACTGCCGCGTGTCCCCCAAGTAAAGAATCAAGGCAGCCGAAGTCTGTCTCCGTTTTTTTTATTTATTTAGTTTTTCAATCAAGTAGTAAAAGGGCACACCAGACCTACAGCCCTGCTAGGGCAAGCCAGCTCCCCTTACCATCAAATTCCCTTATTACTATCTTTTTTTCTTTAACTCTGAATTCCTCTTTGTCCCTCCAGGAGCCTGTCAGCACACGTCCTGTTCAGCTGCTGAGGACTGAAAGATTGAGTCTAGTTGGTCTGTCAGCAAAGACTCTGAATTCAGTCCTCAGCTGCTGAAGGGGAATGACTACCCTAAGGTTCCTGGACTGGCCCGGCGAGACGAAGAGGAAGCGGAATTCCTTAACAAATATTTATGTTCTGTGTTTACAGATGAAGAACCAGAAACAGGACTTCAGAAAACACCCCCAAAGAGGAACAGAAGCAAGGGGCATCTGAAAATTGTTCAAGAAGACTGTTCGTGAGAGACTAGCTAAAAACTTAAAGTAGACAAAGCAATGGGCTCAGGTGGGATACACCCTAGAATACTGAGGGAACTTGGGGATGTTCGAGCAGCTCCACTGACTGACTTTTCAATGCCACGGAGTCGGGAGTGCTGCCAAAGGACTGGAGAGAGGCTTATGTGGTGCTTTTACACAAAAACAGTAGTAAGGATGTGGTTGAAAACTACAGGCCAGTTAGTTTAAACTTCAGTGGTGAGTAAATTGGAAAAGCTGCTAAGAGAGAAAATAGAGGTTTCTGGAGTCCAGTGGATTACAGGATCCGAGGCAGCATGGATTCACCAGAGGCAGGTCTTGTCAGACAAATCTGATTTCTTTGACTGGGTGACCAGAGAGTTGGACTGAGGGAGAGCCCTAGATGTGTATTTAGATTTCAGTAAAGCCTTTGACATTGTTCCTCACAGGTGACTAATAAACAAAATGAGCACCCTAGGGATGGACCCTAAAGTTACTGCTTGGGTTAGAAATTGGTTGAGTGGGAGGCAACAAAGAGTACAGGTAAAAGGAGCTCACTCTGAGGAGAAAGATGTTACCAGTGGTATGCCCCAGGGATCTGTCCTTGGCCGATTGTTTTTAAAATCTTTGTTAGTGATATAGCGGAAGGTCTGTCGGGTAAGGTTTGCCTCTTTGCAGATGATACCAAAATTTGCAATAGAATAGACATCCAGGAAGGTGTAGATAACATGAGGAGGGATCTAGCTAAGCTTGAAGAATGGTCTAGAATTTGGCAGCTGGGATTTAATGTTAAAAAATGTAAGGTCATGCATTTGGGCTGCAGCAATCCAAGGGAGCAATATAGTATAGGGGGTGAAGTACTTTTGTCCACTAAAGAAGAGCAGGACCTAGGCATGGTTGTGTCTGATGATCTTAAAGTAGCTAAACAGGTAGAAAAGGCGACGGCAAAAGCTAGAAGGATGCTTGGGTGCATACGGAGAGGAATGGCTAGCAGAAAAAAGGAGGTGATAGTGCCTCTATATAAGTTTTTGGTGCGACCTCATTTGGAGTATAGTGTGCAATTCTGGAGACCGTACCTTCAAAAGGAAATAAACAGGATGGAGTCAGTACAGAGGGTGGCTACTAATATGTTTAGTGGTCTTCATTATAAAGCATATGAGGACAGACTTAAGAATCTTAATATGTACACCTTAGAGGAAAGGCGGGATAGAGGTAATATGATTGAGATGTTTAAATACCTCCGTGGCATAAATACACAGGGGGAGAGCCTCTTTCGACTGAAAGCAAGTTCTGCTACGAGGGGACATGGGATGAGGGTGAAAGGGGATAGATTCCTGTTCCACGCGCAGGACCCAAAAGGCAATCAGAGCTCGAGTTTCAATGCATGGATGGTACAATGGTACAAGGATGAGGGTTTTGGATTTGTATATGCAGAAATATTTCTTTATGGAAAAAGTGGTGTATCCGTGGAATAGTCTCCCAGTGGAGGTGGTAGAGATGAGGACAGTATCTGAATTCAAAAAAGCATGGGACAAACACAGAGGATCTCTAAAGGAAAAATGGGGACCGTTGTAGTTGATATGGAAGGACAGACTAAAATAGGCCATGTGGTCTTTTTCTGTTTCTATTTTGTCTTCCTTAACTTAAAGACAAGTTCTACAATGAAGTACTTCTAGCCAATGTTTATTTTATTTAACAGTTTTTCTATACCACCTTTATCCAAGGCAGTTTACATCAAACATCATAACAATTAAAGAGGAATTGCTTTACATTAAACAGGAGAGTGCAACTTGGAGATAAGTGTGTGGGGGGGAATGAACTATTTACATGGAGAAGTGACCATCTTTTTGTGGAGTGTTTGATTTATCTTTTCCGGTCTTCTGTGTGGCGTGTTAGTGTTTGGTTTATGTTTTCTCATCAGGTCCTCTGAATAGATGCGTTTTTACTTTTTTTTTTAATTCGTTGATAGATTTAGCTGATCTTACATTGTCTGGAAATTAGTTCCATATTGATGGAGCATACAAGGAGAATGCTCTGTTGCTGGTCTGTTGTGTGGTTTTGGTCTTGAGCAGGGGGATATTCAGGAGGTTCTGATTGGCAGCTCTTCTTGGTCTTGTGTGCGATGTTGTGATCATTTCAGATGCAGGGAGCCGATAGATTGTGAATGACCTTGAAGGTGGTGATGATGGCTTTGTATTTAGCTCGTTGTGCTATTGGGAGCCAATGCAAGTTTTTTAGGATTGGTGTTATATGAAGAATTGTTGAACTGGCGGTGAAGATTCTGGTGGCGGTGTTTTGAACTAGCTGGAGTGGTGATAGTGCAGATTTTGTGAGGCCCTGGTAGATGTTTCCATAGTCAAGGTGTAGTGTGACTATGGCTTGTAGTATTTATCTGAAGTCAGTCTCATGTAAGATGTGTCGGAGGGGTTTGATTAGCTTTAGCTTCCAGTAGGCCAGTTTCGATGTGTTCTTGATGTGGGTTTCCGTGTTGAGGTTGCTGTCGATGGTTACACCCAAATATCTGATCTGTTTTATTGATATTTTAGTATCTTGTGTTACTATCTTCTTTGGTGCTTTGAATTCTTGGTCTCTGAAGATGAGTAGTGCTTCGGTTTTATTTCTGTTTACTGTGGGGTTGATATTAGCTAGGAAGTTAGTCACAGAATTAAAGACATCTGTTATAGTCGAGAAGTCTGGATTATTAGTGCTGAACGGCGTGTAGAACATGTCATCTGCGTAGAGGTGGTAGCGCATGTTCCATTTCTGTAGAAGGTTGCAGATTGGTTGAATATATAGGTTAAATAGTAGACCGGAAAGAGCCGAGCCTTGAGGGATACCTTGTGATGATTTAAATGGTCTGGAGTTGGTTGTGCCGACCTTCACTTGCATGGTTCTGTCAGAGGTATGACTCGAACCATTTTAGTGTGTTATCTGTTAGGCCAATGTCTCTTAGTCTGTTTAGCATGATAGGGTGAGACACTGAGTCAAATGCAGCACTTATGTCGAGGAATAGTAGCACGAATCCCTGACGGTGTTTGTCCAGACCAGTGATGAGTCTGTTAAAGAAGTCTGTCAGGAGGGTGTCAATATTGTGTTGTGGACAGAAACCATGTTGGTGTTGGTCTAGTGGTGCGTGTGCATCTACATGGTCTTGTAGTTGTATGGTTTTCTCAATTATTTTGGCCAGAAATGGGATGCTCGCAATTGGACGATAGGAGCAAGGGAGGGTCTTATCCATTGAGACCTTTTTTTAGGATAGGTCATATAGATGCCTGTTTGAGTGCAGGTGGTAGGTATCCTAGCATCACAGAGGAGTGCACGATCTGTAGGATGGTTTGGGCAAATTGGATGTGTAGATTTTTCAGCCATGTCACAGGGCATGGGTCGAGAGGTGAAGTTGTGGTATTAGTGTTGTTGATGATGTGAAGTATTTCTCTTTTATTTATGAGGATGAAGTTGTGCCATAGGTGTTTCTTTTCTGTATCTTTATTTTGCTGGGGTAGTACAAGGCATTGTTGTGTAGTTAGTTGCTTGTTGTGTAAGAAGTCAGCCATAATTTGTGGGTCAATTTTACACCCCGAATGAGTACAAACACGTTTTTTCAAGAGTCTACTCCATCGGATTAACCGCACAGGTCAACGCCAAGTAATAATGGTGGGAGATTTCAATTTTCCCCATGATGAAGCACTGGACCGTTCAGTGACAGGCCAGGACTACAAAAAGGGACTACTACTTCTGGATAGAGATCTGCAATTGTAAGTATTTACTTCTGGGAATTTTTCTAAATCTTAGTGAAAAAGGAAATCTTTAGATTAAAGCTGATTAATCTGTGAATCCAGTGTATTTGTTAAATCAGTCAGGACCTAATATCAGCAAAGACGAAATTAGACCTTACCTGCTAATTGTCTTTCCTTGAGTACTCTCCGGGCCAGTCCAGAACAGATGGGTAGTCAAATCCCCCTCCTCTAGCAGCTGAGGACTGAATGCTGATTCTTGTTGCTAGGATACCTATCTCTCCCCTGGCGACAGGAGGCAGTCTTAACGTAACAAGCAGATAAAAAACAACAAAGTGGCACAGGAAAACTGGAGAAAGAGTTACACCAAAAGACTCTGAGCGTGTGCAGCGCGCTGCTACAGAAGCCGGCTACACTGCCCAATAAGAGGCACGGTGACACCCGAGGAACCACCCACAGAAGTAACCTCGCAGTGCCCCATTTTTTTTTTTTTTTTTCATATAAATATTGTCTCTCGATTACCATATTTCACCAAACTGACTATGAACAGACCTTGAGCTCACAGAAACCGCATAAAACACAGCAGGGCGGGATCTGGACTGGCCCGGAGAGTACTCAAGGAAAGACAATTAGCAGGTAAGGTCTAATTTCGTCTTCCTTATCGTCTCTCCGGGCCAGTCCAGAACAGATGGGTAGTACCAAAGCAGTAACTAACCCAGGGAGGGACCTGTGAGCCCCGCTATCACGGCGGAAGCCCCCACCGAAGCATCCTGACGCGCAAGCACATCCAAGCGATAATGACGCGAAAACGCATGAAGAGACGACCAGGCCGCCGCTCGACAAATGTCCACCGGCAGAACCAAGGCGGACTCCGCCCAGGACGTGGCCTGTCCACTGGTAGAATGCGCCCGCAGCCCGACCGGCACGGGTTTGCCTCTGGTCTCATACGCCACCCGAATGGCTTGCTTCACCCAACGCGCAATGGAGGCCTTAGAGGCCGCCTGACCTTTGGACGGCCCGCCAAACAGCACAAACAAATGATCGGACTTACGAAAAGACTCGGTCTCCCTAAGGTAGCGCCGCAGGACGCGGCCCATATCTAACCGTCTGAGCGAACGATCAACCGAAGATCCTGCTGCGGTAGCCCCAAAGGTGGGAAGCGAAATCGACTGATTCAAATGGAAGGCAGATACCACCTTGGGCAGAAAAGATGGAACAGGACGCAAGACCACTTTTTCCGCAGAAAACTGAAGAAAGGGAGGCCGACAGGAAAGGGCCTGCAAATCAGAAATGCGGCGAGCCGAACACAAGGCGACCAAGAAGGCCGTTTTCCAGGACAGCTCCCGAATGGAACTGGAGGAGCGCGGCTCAAAGGGAGCAGAAACCAAAACCTCCAGCACAAGGTTCAAATCCCACGGAGGAATAACCTGCCGGACAGGAGGCCGAAGAAGCTTGGCCGCCCTGAGGAATCGCAAGATATCCGGATGTGAAGAAAGACGAGACCCGCGAACCGGACCCCGAAACACCGCCAACGCAGCCAACTGCACCCTCAAGGTGCTCAGAGCAAGACCCTTCTCCAGCCCACACTGGAGAAACTGAAGAATATCTGGAACTGAAGAGAAACGTGCTCGCAGGGACCGATCACCACACCAAGCTTCAAACACGTGCCACACGCGGATGTACGCTAGCGACGTGGAGCGTCGGCGAGACTGCAGCAACGTGGAAATCACCGAAGAGGAATACCCCTTCCGTCGCAAGCGATCCCGCTCAAGAGCCAGGCCGTAAGCAAGAACTGATCTGCCTGGGGCATTGGAACGGGACCCTGCATCAGCAAGTCCGCTCGAGCAGGCAACCGCCAGGGCGGCGCTACTAGTAGCCGCATCAGATCGGCATACCAAGGGCGCCTGGGCCAATCTGGAGCAATAAGGATGACCCGACCCTCGTGAGTGGCTGCTTTCTGAATCACTCGCCCTATCAAGGGCCACGGCGGAAACACATAGAGAAGCTGACCCGACGGCCAGGGCTGCGCGAGACCGTCGAGACCCTCCGACATGTGTTCCCTGCGTCTGCTGAAAAAACGCTCGGTCTTGGCATTGTGCAGCGTCGCCATTAAATCCATGACCGGGTGACCCCAGCGTCGAGTGACCTCCAGAAACACGTCCGCATGTAGTTCCCACTCTCCGGGATCCAGGCGGTGACGACTGAGATAGTCGGCCTGCACATTGTGCTTGCCCGCGACATGGGACGCCGAAAGTGCCACCAGGTGCACCTCCGCCCATTGAAACAAGCGCTGACTCTCCTCCAGGAGAACGAGACTGCCCGTTCCCCCTTGGCGATTTATGTAAGACACCGTCACGAGATTGTCGAAAAAGACGCGCACAGGCTTTCCCTCCAGCAACTCCACAAACGCCCGCAGCGCGAGATACACGGTACGGAGCTCCAGACGATTGATGGACCATCGAGCCTCCTCCGTCGACCAGGAGCCCTGTGCTATTTGAGCTAAGCAATGCGCCCCCCAACCGGACAGACTGGCACCCGTGGTAACCAAGACCCACTCCGGCAGAGACAAGGGGACGCCCGCTAGGAGATGATCGGGAACCATCCACCAGTGGAGACTGGCTTTCACCTGATCGGGACAGCCCAAGCGCCGGGAGAGTGGATGACGCTGCGGAGACCACCGCGAGAGAAGAGCCTGTTGAAGAGGCCGCATGTGCGCCCGAGACCAAGGCACTAGATCCAAGGCCGCCGCCATTAGCCCCAGCAACTGCAAGTACTTCCAAGCTGTGGGAGCACGAAGACGTAAGAAGGCGGACACGTGAGAGAGAAGCTTGCGGACACGGTCCAGCGGTAAGGAGACGAGCCCTTTGCCCGTGTCGAAAAAGGCCCCCAGGTAGTGAAGCTGCTGAACCGGCTGCAGGCGACTCTTGGCCTGATTTACTATCCAACCCAGGTTCTCGAGACAAGAAACCACTCGCGCGGTGGCAGCAAACGATTCCTCGCGTGACGGAGCTCGAATCAACCAGTCGTCGAGATAGGGATGCACTTGCACGCCCTCTTTGCGGAGAGCCGCCGCCACCACCACCATCACTTTGGTGAACGTGCGGGGCGCCGTCGCCAGCCCGAAGGGCAAGGCCCGAAACTGAAAATGACCCAGGGGAACCGCAAATCGAAGGAAACGCTGATGGGCTGGAAGGACCAGGATGTGGAGGTAAGCCTCCGTCAAATCGATGGAAGACAGAAATTCCCCCGGATGCACGGACCTGATCACCGACCTCAACGTTTCCATACGGAAATGAGAGACGCGCAGACAGCGGTTGACGTGCTTCAGATCTAAAATTGGCCGGAAGGAGTCTCCCTTCTTGGGAACCACAAAATAAATGGAGTATCGACCGAAACTGCACTGGTCTCGAGGAACTGGAACCACGGCCCGGAGCCGCAGCAAACGCATCAACGTGTCGTGAACGGCCTGTCGCTTGACCGCCGGCCCGCAGGGAGAAAAAAGGAACGCATCCGACAGAGGAGTAGCGAATTCGAGCGCATAACCCTCGCTGATAATCCGCAGTACCCAGCGATCGGTGGTAATGGCGGCCCAAGCGGAAAAAAAACTCCTGCAACCGACCCCCTACTGGGAGCTCCGCTTGGACCGGCCTCGCTTCATTGGGGCTTCTTGGCGGCCGCCGAAGAGGCACCAAAATAGCCTCTGCTGGAGCCTCTAGCGCCTCGAAAGGAAGGACCCCGAGACGGAAAGCGACCGCGCTGATACGGGCTAAAACGAGCTCCTCGAAAGCGGCGAAAATCACGCCCTTGGCCTCTCGAGAAGGAACTTTGCTTACCCCCCTTAGGACGGTCCTCCGGAAGGCGACCCCCTTTTGAGTCACCCAAATCCTTGACAATCTTTTCCAGCGCCTCCCCAAACAGAAGCTTACCCTTATACGGCAGCTTACTAAGACGCGCTTTGGAAGAGGCATCCGCCGCCCAATTCCTCAACCAGAGAAACCGGCGGGCGGCAACCACGGAAGCCATCGCCTTTGCGGTAATGCGAATCAAATCATAGAAGGCATCCGCCAGATAAGCAGCCGCCGACTCGAGCTTCGCCGCTTCAGAAGCAGAAGAAGGACCCTCGGAACTGGAGGCCTGTTGACTCCACCGAATAGAAGCACGAGAGACGAACGCCCCACAGACCGAGGCCTGCAGCGCCAGAGCGTTGGCATCAAAGGCCTGTTTCAAGAGCCCCTCCCAAGCGACGATCCTGCACATCCTTCAGGGCCGTAGCCCCTTCTACCGGAATGGTGGTCTTCTTGGTGACCGCTGAAACAAGCGCATCCACCTTCGGCATGCGCAAGAGCTCCAACTCCTCCTGGGGCACCGGATACAAGCGAGCCATGTTCCGAGCCCCTCTCAAGGAAGCCTCGGGGAACTCCCACTCTGACTCAATCATCTGTTTGATGACTCGGTGGAAAGGAAAACATTTCTGTTCAGACTTAAACCCCTGGAATAGGGGATCCTCCAAGGGCTCACTTTGTACCGCTGGCGGAACAACACTGAGCGCCAGCAGAGACTGCGCAATCAGCGCAGACAATTCTTCCTTCCTAAAAACCCTAAACAAATTAGGGTCTTCCCCAGGCCCCAATTCACCCTCTTCTAAATCAGCCGGCCAGGGGTCCACACATGAATCATCCTGGAGCTCACCTTCCTCTGGCCCCAGAGCCTCTGTAGGCAGGGAAATGCTATCCCCCCTAGAAGCTGAAAGGGTAGGCAAGCCCGGAACCCCCTCTGCAGGTCCGGAACAGCCAGAAAACCCAGCCTGAGACTGCGGCAGGGATCCTGCCCCCCCAGGCAAAGGAGTCTGCGAGTGCTTGAGCAAATACGCCCGATGAAACGCCAAACTGAATTCGGGACTAAGAAGAGGATCCAGCACGGCAGGGAGAGGAGATATGGAAGGCTTCTCCTGCTCCACTACTACATGGCGTGATTTGGCCTTTTTCTTCGCCGGCTTAGCCGGCGGGTCTGTCGACGCGGCTGGCGCGGACAAAATGGCCGCCGCTCCCGCGCTTTCCGCGGGAGTCTGAAACGCCTCAAGATGGTCCCCCTGAGAACCGGAGCGTTCGGGCATGACGGGGAAGCGGCCTAAGCCCAACAGAAGCCCAGAAGCCCGAAGGAGTGAGAAAACAATACCGGCAAAAGCCCCCACACACGGAAAGGCGCGCGCCCGCGACAGAAACAAGGGAAGCAGAAAATCAACCCTAAAATACCTGGTGAGGAGCCGACAGCGAGACGCTCACCTCGAGCCAGGAAACCGCTGCTATTTGCGTGTCCCGAAGACCGGAGTGCCGAAAAATCAGAGCACCTGCGATTCAGGACAGTAACTGGGGCCCCCAGGTCTGATCCCTAGCAGCACATGGCACAGAGAAGAGGAGACAGGCTCTGTCCCATTCCCTGTGCACCGCAGGGCAGGCACTCACCTCAATAGAAAGTGCTAAATACCCAGCCAGGGCCAAGCACCAACTTAAAGTGAAACTCTTTCCAAAAATAAAGCATAAAGAAGGGCAAAGTAACAGAACAGCAATGGGGAGACAAATCTCTACACATCCAGTCTAGCTGCTGAGGACATTAAGACTGCCTCCTGTCGCCAGGGGAGAGATAGGTATCCTAGCAACAAGAATCAGCATTCAGTCCTCAGCTGCTAGAGGAGGGGGATTTGACTACCCATCTGTTCTGGACTGGCCCGGAGAGACGATAAGGAATAGCTTTTAGGTAAATTAAAGACTCAACAGGTAGCTTTCAATTTAAGTTTAAAACCAGACAGAGAGCTTTTGATTTAAATTTAATACTCAGTCAGGGCCTAGCAGCAGCAAAGAGCTCTCAGTTTACATTTAACACACAGCAGAGAGCAGAGTAGCAGATTTGGACATAAGGAAGACAGAGAGGTCCATAGACGAGACCTATAGGGATATAGTACTGAAGTCCCACCTCCAGTAGTGGCAGTATCCCTCTTGCCATGGAGTTGAGAGGTCACATGACAAGAGATCACCACACTGGTGCAGCAGGAAGTGATCCTGTAGGACCTGTCCTCCAGGTGATGTAAAACCCTCTCACACATAGAAGGTTTCTCCAGGGCCATGTGCCCACGAGGGAAGGGTTAGAACAGCCACTAGTTGGCGTTCGATCATTTGGTATGTAGATAACTGGGTGGCTGGTGGACGTGAGGATCGCCTGGTAACATGCCTGCCTGGTGCAAAGATAGTGGACCTCATGTGCCACCTAGACAAGGTCTTAGACAGTGCTACGGAAAAATCTGCTGTCTTGGTACATGTCGGTACCAATGACATAGAAAAGTGTGGTAGGGAGATTCTGGAGGCTAAATTTAGGCTTTTAGGTAGGAAGTTGAAATCCAGAACTGCCAGGTAGCATTCTCTGAAATGCTTCCCGTTCCACATGCAGGACCCAAAAGGCAGTCTGAGCTCCGCAGTCTCAATGCATGGATGAGACAATGGTGCAAAGATGAGGGTTCTGGATTTGTTAGGAACTGGGGAACATTCTGGGGAAAGGAGGGGCTCTTCCGAAGGGATCCACCTTAACCAAAACGGAAACAGGCTGTTGGCAATAACCTTTAAAAAGGAGATAGAGAAAAGCCGACAGTCGCCCAAGAGCTCATGGTTCATAACAATATATCCTTGAAGGATACTAGCAAAAGACTGAAGTTAGGGCATATCAGTAAAGAGGTTCCAATAAAAACCAAAGTACCCCTAATGCCCTTGAGTACAGAGCAGACAGAACTTAAAAGATTCCAAATCTGGCTATCGG
Organism: Ichthyophis bannanicus; assembly: GCA_033557465.1. NCBI lineage: Eukaryota > Metazoa > Chordata > Amphibia > Gymnophiona > Ichthyophiidae > Ichthyophis > Ichthyophis bannanicus. The sequence continues at coordinate 1,759,548,323 of CM066032.1, read as the reverse complement.
TAAGCAGGGATGGGTCATTCCATGTCAAGTGGTCTAGTATATAAAAAGTGCCCCGCTCGACCATCTTGGATTTTGCTGAAATTTTGTATGCACACTACCATGTGTCTCAAACTAACTTTGGTAAAGTTTTAGATTCTCTCGTGGAATACTTTGAGATATAGTCGTTTGTCTGATCACATACCTTGACTTTGTACAGTACGAGTGAGATTTCAGCAACTTTGAGACCCTATATTTTCTTTGCTATTTTATTATAAAAAATTAAACTTGACTATCCTGTACAACCTTTTGCTCTCTATTTAATGATACTAATGATAAGATTTTTTTGAATATGTCGGAAGTAGATATATTGCAGCAAAGTCAGCCAAACAAATTGACGTTCTAAAAAAAATTAAAAATTAGACATTATGCAGCTTTCTAAATAATAAAGTATGAAATTTTGCACATAATATCTCTATGTACTGAAGTTCTTGAATTTATAATTTCATGCTCTTAGCATTCTCCGTTAGTTTACAAAGTGTAAAGTTGATGATTTTTTGCAAAAACGTAAAAATAGGGTATTTTTAACCTCCTTTTACACAAAAGTATCTTCTAAAATCGTTTTGAAACCAATTTCATTAGAAAGAGCATGTTTTAAGCTTTCTAGAAAAGAGGATTTAATTTACTAACCCTGGCGTACAATACCCTGAAAAGAGGGCTAAACATAGCGGATATTACCATGCTTGACAAAGGCATGTAATTCAACCCTGCAGTTCTAACGTTATCCAAATGTTATATTTAAAACTCATTTATTTCCATAGGAGTTGCTCAATAACTGTTAAGTGTATATATGTCGTGAGCTTAACGCATAGATTTTCAGATTAGCATTAGTTGGTACACATTTACTAATTAATTTACTTCAAAATGGACATCGACGAATCACTTGATAACAATCCTCCTATGCCTGAATGTACCGTTGGACAAAAATTGTCATCAAAGTGTCACCATGGCTCATTTTATTCCAATAAAACTGGGCTCAATTCTGTGAGCTGCTTGTCAGCAAGCGAGAAATTGCTTATTACTCGACGATCAGAAGTTGACCTTACAGACAATGACAGTATCTGCTTGCATCACCAAGCACAGTATCTCAGCAAATATGAAATGAACCAAAAGTCGTGTTGCAATCAGTCTGAAAAGCAGAATCACGTCACTAAAAGTGAATTATCAAAAGTAACTTTAGCCATGTCAGAGGGCTTGAAAAAAAGTGACCAAAATGAATGTAAAGCCAGGCCAGAAACTTTGCATCAGGTGCAAAGCAAAATATGCTTCTATGGTTGAAGCCACAACATCTTCATCTTCAGATGATTTTCATCCAGATGCCTTGGACACCCTTGATCAAAGCTTGACTGCTTTAGGCACTTCTCCATTAAAAATACGAAGAATAAGCACTAGAGACAAAGCTGGCTATTTGAAGCATACAGAACGTGGTAACAAAAAAAATATCTGCTGCTGGAGTGGCTGACAACGTTGAACAATCTAGTCTATCTGCAGAATGCAGTCTATGTAGCGATTACACTGAGCTTATTAAAGAAATGAAAGCAAAGATTGATATATCCAGGGCCATAGTGTTGAGACAGTTCTATTTGCTTTCACTAACGCACTGCACGTAGCTCGTGATCGTGGTGACATCTCGGTGGCGGTTGCACTTGACTCTCAGCAGCATTTGATTTGGTAGACCACTCTCTTCTTCTCCATCGCCTACGGGATGCGGGGCTCTGTAGTGTTGTCCATCGTTGGTTCCACTCTTTCCTCTCTTCCCGCTCCTGCACAGTTCTCTCTTCCTCCCTCAGACCCATTTCCTCTTCCTTGTGGGGTCCCTCAAGGTTCGGTGCTGGCCCCTCTCCTCTTTAATCTTTTCCTGGCCCCCCTTGCCCTCCTAATTCAGCAATCTGGCATCTCTGCGTTCAACTATGCAGATGACATTGTCCTACTGCACCATACCTCGTCTTCCTGTCCTGACCTTTCTGTATTAAATTCTTGTCTCTCTTCCGTGGCCAATTGGCTAACCCAAAACTGCCTCCATCTCAACCTCACTAAGACCATTGCAATCTGGTTCTCATACGGTGCTCCCCCTCCTTCACTCGCCCCTTCCTTTTCTGGTACTTCCGTTCCCTTAGTCACCACCTTCCGTTATCTCGGGGTTCACTTCGACCCTGAGCTTTCATTTCAGGATCACATCTCACACATTTCCAAAACGTCCTTTTTCTTTCTTCGGCAAATCCGGGCCATTCGTCCTTTCCTCACTTCTACAGCTCTCACCACCCTATCTCTGTCTCTAGTCATGTCACGCGTCGATTTCTCAAACTCTGTTTTTCTTGGTCTCCCTAAAACTCAATTATCTTGGCTCCAAAGCGCTGCAGCCCGCCTTATTCATGCCACTCTCCGCGACCATGTATCTCCACTGCTTTTCCGCCTCCACTGGTTACCTATCTCTGTCCGCTCCCAATACAAATTGCATACCCTGGTCCACAAAGTTCTCTACACCAGCACCCCTCAATATTTAGCAGATCTCATCAACTTTCACTCTCCCAGGCACACCCCACGTTCCTTCCACCTTAACCGCCTCACCCTTCATCTGCCCACCTACAATCCACTCGCTCCTCTGCCTTTTTCTTCGCCGGCCCTGCTCTTTGGAATGCTCTCCCCTCCTCCTTGCGTTTAGAGACCCACCACACCACTTTCAAGCAAAACCTGAAGACCCATCTGTTTTCCCTGGCGTTTGACCTTCCCTCCCCTTTTGTGTGATCTTTCTCGCTCCTCCCATCGTCTCTACCCTGGAATATATGTTCTTCTGTCTCGTCTTATCTCTCCTCTCCCTCTTTCTTTCCTGTCAAAGAATTGTAACTTCTTTTCTTGTTTCTATTGGCCCGCGGCCTTGATTTTCCTTTGTTTTTTGAAAATTGTACACCGCCTTGATTCCTGTAGAAAGGCGGTTCTATCAAATTTAATAAACATAAACATAGGTCAACAAAAGTTCAATTGTTGACTTTGGCCCCAAAAGGTTGGTCAATAAAGGAAACAGCAATGAAGTTTGGCGTTTCTGAACGTATGGTCAAAATGGCCCGAAAAGTCAAGAAAAAAAAAGCATTTGTGCTTTACCTGATGCAAAAATTGGCAAACCATTATCAGAGGAAGTCGCTAAAAGAGTCAAGGATTTCTATGAAGATGATGAATTTAGCAGAATGTGTCCTGGCAAAAAAGACTGCATTTCAGTGCGACTCGATGGTGTCAAAGTTCAAAAACAAAAACGGTTGCTGTTGTGTAATCTTAAAGAGTTGTATGTAGCATATCATAATAAATTTGGAGCAGAAATCGTTTTTTTCAAAATTCTGTGATCTCAGGCCAAAGTGGTGTGTGACTGTTGGTGCTTCAGGCATGCATTCTGTTTGCGTCTGCAGTATACATCAGAATGTAAAGCTCATGCTGCAAGGTGCAAATATTTAAGAGGACTACAAGCTGCTAATGGAAAAGACAGTGTGTGACCTGAATTCCAAGGAATGCATGCTACAAAGATGCCAAAGCTGCCCTGGCGAAGAATCACTTGTAGCGTATTTGGATGAAATATTCCAGGATTATGATGCAGAGGTATCCATTGATTCAAACAATGGATTCACACTGACCGGAGAAACACTGGAAACAAGCATATTAACAGTGGACAACTTTGTTGAAAAATATTCAAGCAAAATTTGGAAGCTGACAGGCCATCATTTTGTTTCAAAACACCAAAGTGAATATCTGAAGTCACTGAAAGCTGACTTAAAAGAAATGGAGTTCATTGTTTTGATGGACTTTGCCGAAAATTACTCATTTGTTGTCCAAGATGCTGCCCAGGGCTTTCACTGGGAAAATTCACAGGCCACAGTACATCCATTTGTTGCTTATTATGCAGACAAAGTGGGCACCTTGCAAATTGTTAATTGTTGCATAATTTCCAATCATATGCAACATGATACCGTGTCAGTACACGTGTTTATTCAGAAGTTTATCGAAGTTTTGTTGACCCAAGCAGATGTTACGAAAATATACTACTTCAGTGATGGCTCAGCAGCACAATATAAAAACTACAAAAAAAAAAACTTAGTCAATTTATGCAACCACAAAAATGATTTCAATAGAGGCTGAATGGAACTTTTTCGGCACATGCCATTGAAAATCACCTTGTGATGGGGTTGGTGGCACAACTAAACGTTTGGCAGCCCGAGCAAGTCTACAAAGACCTTCGCCTGACCAAATATTGACACCAAAAGATCTGTATAACGTTTGTGACCAAAATATACACGGAATTAAATATATTTATGTCGCAAAAGATGAAATTGAAAAAAAGCAGGAAGTTTCAAGAAGAAAGGTGGAAAGAAAGCAGCACAATAGCTGGCACTAGAGAGCATCACCAATTTGTACCAGCTAACTCAAACTTGGTTTGTGTCAGCAGAGTTTCAAATGATACAATAAGTTTTTTAGCCAAAATTTCCAATACTGCTATTTTGTATTTGAAATTATCTGAGTTGTCCCTTGGTTGCTACGTAGCTTGCATTTATGACAACAAATGGTGGATTGGTAATGTTGTTGAAGTTTCAGCTGAGGAAAATGATGCATTGATAACATTTATGCATCCTCAAGGTCCTGCTCATTCGTTTTATTGGCCAGAAAGGCAAGATGTTTGCTGGATTCCAGAGCAGCACCTCATTAGCATGCTCCCTGCACCTTCAGTTACATCATCTGGCCGACAGTATCAATTCCCAGAATCCATTTTGAAGGAAGTGGCTTGCAAACATAACAGAATGTAAAAAAATTGCTAGCATTAAAATTGAGGTACTTCAGCTTGGGAACCATATAAGATACACAATTTAGGCTTGGGAACCTAGGATAAGATACACAATCATTGGCTTGGGAACCAGCTAGACACCCACTGAAGGCTTTGGAACCTCAAATAAGAAACCAAATTAAAGGCTTGGGAACCTAGATTAAGAAACCCACCTGTGGCTGGTATTGCACAGCTATCGAGCGTGACCTCTATGGCGATGGGGTTGCCAGTTCATGTTCCTGAACTGGTAGTGAGAATGTCACCATGGACCAACGCAATACAATATTGATAATTTTTCAATATAAAAATGTTAAAACAAGTATGATCCAAAAAATTAACAATAATAATACGCTGAAATATACGCTGTTGCCATGGCAATGTCCACTGACTTTGGTCCTCTTTTTAGAGCACTGTATGCCAGCGTTAGTCAATCAAATTAACTTTAGGGAGTTTAAAACATGCTCTAATGGTAGTAGTTTGAAAATGTCTCTAGAAGATACTTGTGTAAAAAGGGAGTTAAAAATACCCTATTTTTAGACTTTTTGCAAAAATCATCAACTTTACACTTAATTTGCAAATTAAGAAAAGGGCTAGGAGCTTGAAATTATAAACACAAAAACAGTACCACGAGATACTATGCCTCAAATTTCATGTTCGTTGTTTACTTATTTCAGGAGCTATGCAATGTTAAACTTTTAATTTTTTAGGCCGCCAATTTCTTTGCCCGAGTTTGGTGCAATGTGTCTATTTCTGACACAATCAAAAAAGATTATTATTAGTCTCATTAAAAAGAGCGCAAAAAGATGTGCAGGGTAGTTAAGTTTCATTTCTTATAAACAAATAACAATATTAGGTCTCAAAGTTGTTGAAATTTTGAATCGCACTGTACATGTTCAGGCTATGGGGTCAAACAAACAGCTATATCTCAACAGGTTTAACACCAGAGAACCTAAAACTCTACCAAAGTTCATTTGAGACATGGGGGGGCTCTAAATATGGAATTTAGTCAAAATCCGTGATGGTCATGCGGGGAGCCCTAGACCACTTGACATGGAATGACCTGGATGATTAATATGAATAAAATACAGCCTCTAAAATGCTTGCATGCAAATGCTAGAAATCTAAAAAATAATATGGGCGAGTTAGAATATAGAGCACTAAATGAGAGGTTAGATATGATTGGTATCTCAGAGACATGGTGGAAGGAGGACAACCCCTGGGACACTGATACCTGGGTACAAACTATATTGTAATGATAGAGAAGATCGAACTGGTGGAGGGGTTGTGCTCTATGTTAGAGAGGGCATTGAGTCACAAAAGGATTAGAGTTTTGCAGGGAAAAAACAAACCAACCCACATCCCCCTGTAGAATCTCTATGCATTGCAATTCCATGTAGAAAGGGGAAGGCGATGGCAGTGGGGGTGTACTATCGACTGCCTGGCCAGATTGAACAAATGGATGATGAAATGCTCAAAGAAACCAGTGAAGCTAACAAAAGTTAAACACAGTAATAATGGGAGATTTCCATTACCCCAGTATCGACTGGGTCAGTACCACGGCAGGGCATGCTAGGGAGATAAAGTTTCTAGATGAAATAAATGACTGCTTCTTGGAGCAGCTGGGTCATGAACCAACCAGAGAGGAAGCCATTTTGGACCTAGTCCTTACTGGAACACAAGATCTGCTGCAAGAGAAGGGTGTTGGGGCCCTACTTGGCAATAGTGATCATAGCATGATCACGTTTAATTTAATAAATGGAAATATGAGATTGCAGACCTACTATTAGTAATCTATGAACTATCATTAAAATCATCTGTAATAATGGAAGATTGGAGGACGGCCAATGTAACACCAATTTTTAAAAGGGTTCCAGAGGCGATCCGGGAAACTACAAACCTGTGAGCCTGACGTCAGCATTGGGAAAAATGGTGGAAACCATCAAAGAACAAAATTACTGAACATGTAGATAGGCATGGCTTAATGGGAAACCACCAACATGGCTTTAGCAAAGGAAGGTCTTGCCTTACCAATCTGTTATGTTTTTTGAAGGTGTGAATAAACAGGTAGACAAAGGCGAGTCGGTTGATATAGTGTATCTGGACTTTCAGAAAGCCTTTGACAGGGTCCCTCATGACAGACTTTTTGCAAAATTTAAAAAAGTCATGGGATCGAAGGCAATGTACTATTGTGGACCAGGGACTGGTTAAAAGATAGAAAGCTGAGGATAGAGCTAAATGGCCAATTTTCCCCCAATGGAGAAAGGTGAATAATGGAGTACCCTAGGGATCTGTGTTGGGTCTGCTGCTTTTTAACATATTCATAAATGACCTGGAAATCTGAACGACAAGTGAGGTTATCAAATTTGCAGATAACCACAAAACTATTTAAAGTTGTTAAAACCCATGACAATTTTGAAAAATTGCAAGAGAATCTTGATAAATTGGAAGACTGGGCATCCAAATGTCCACATTAAATTTCATCTGCCAAGTGCAAAGTTATGCACCTAGGAAAGAAAAACCTAAACTATGGTTGCAAGGTTCCACATTAGGAACTACCATGCAGGAAAAAGATTTAGGCATCATCGTGGATAACATGTTAAAACACTCTACCCAGCATGCAGCAGCAGCCAAGAGAGCAAATAGAATACTAGGTAGCATAAGAAAAGGAATGGAGAATAAAACAAATGATGATATTATAATGCCTCTGTATTGTTCCATGGTGCGACCGCACCTTGAATATTATATGCAATTCTGGTCGCCATATCTTAAGGATATAGCGTTATTAGAAAAGGTACAGAGAAGAGCCACCAAAATGGTAATGGGAATGGAAGGATACCCCTATGAAGAGAGTCTAAAACGTTTAGGGCTCTTCAACCTTGAAAAGAGACGGCTGAGGGGAGATATGATAGAGGTCTATAAATTAAACGAATGGAGTGGAACGGGTAAACGTAGATTGATTGTTTACACCATCAAAATATAGAAAAACTAGGGGGCATGCAATAAGCTAGAGAGAGATACCTCCTTCACACCGCCACCTACCATAAAATTAAACATACCAGTAATGTAAAAACTGAGCTGAAATACCTTGGCATTACAATTGACCAGCAACTATTTATTTATTTATCTGCATTTATATCCCGCTTTTCACCGGGTCAAAGCGGTTGGGGGATACATTTAACACGAGGGGATATGAGACACATACACTAATACTTACAGGGAACATGGGCAATGGAGGGTTAAGTGACTTGCCCAAGACCACAAAGAGCACCTGTGGGACTAGAAACCCCAGTCTTTCCGGCCCAAGGTTGCTGTCCTCTAGTGGGATTTGAACCACCGATCTTCCGGCCTGTAGTACCTTGCCCCAACCACTAGGCCACTCCTCCTTCCTATCCTTCAAAATCCAAACAATGACAGCAAGGATAATCTACTTCAAAATAAAGACCCTGCAGAGACTTTGTCCACTTCTCGAGCCAACAGATTTCAGATCTGCACTGCAAGCCCTCCCTCATGCAGACTTCTGTAACAATATCTACCAAGGATTACCACAATCAACACGCCTCCCTCTACAAACTACTTTACACACCGCTGTACGTACCATACAAGGTACAAATAAATATGATCACATCACCACCATCCTAAAACAATTACACTGGCTACCACTTACCCGCAGAATAAATTACAAATGCATCCTCCTCACAAAGCACTTCATTCCCAACAGGAAACTTGCCTCACTCCTATTTCAGAAAACACAAACATCCAAGTCAGACCACCAAGACAGACTACAATCAACATATCTCAAACCAAGCATAAATACAATCAACAAACATGATACAGAGCATTTGAGCTCCCTTACACACACTTAGAAATATCACCAACCTTTCTACATTCTGCAAACACCTGAAAACCCACCTATTCACTGAATACTTTGCCCCCCCCCCCCCACCTAACCCCTTCAACTACATAACTCAAACCACAACAAACTTGCAAATGTAAATAGTTGTTTATATAATTTCAAATGTTGTAACAAAATATTTGAATGTTAAATGTTACTTGTATAACTTCAATGTAAAATGTTCTGATCTCTGGAAGCTGCTTTGACCAGGTGAAAAGCGGTATATAAACATAGCTAAATCAAAATTAATCAGAATTTAGTTTGCTGAAAACACAAACTGAAGTCTCTGAACTTTCCAGAAGCAACAGCTAGTAATTTCTGGGTACTGCTGGACAGATTAGATTAAATTACAAAAGAACAGCCCATCTTTGGCAGGCAATTGTGAAAAGCAAAACATAACTATTAGCTAATTATAAGATTTTAAGTGCAGGCTTGTTTGATCAGATTAAAAAATATATTTATAAAAAATTATTTTAACAGGAGAACAAATACTTTGAATTTGTAGGAGAAACAAGTAAACTCAGAACTGGCAAGTCCCATAGAACCTCACCACGCCAGAATCAAATAAATCACATTAATATACCTCGATAATCTACTCCAGAATTTAGCTTGACTACCACTGGTCTTCCAATAATCTGCTTTAAGAAGTCACTCGGCGTTTGCTTCCGCAGGCTCATTGTTCTTCCTGCATATAGAAGGTGGGAGGGGGAGGAGAAAGAAATTGTAAAACATCAGATAACCCAACCAACGGATTCAGGATTTCGGAAGCATTCAGGCAGCTGATCGTGAGTAGAAAAGTAAAGAAGCAGCCTCCGGGTCACTGACAGGACCACGCGGGCATCGAGGTCCCTTTCTAATAAAGCGTTCTACAAAACAATCGGGATTTATGCGGCCCAATAGGTGCTTCTGAGCTCTTTACCCCGGTGGAAGAGAAGAAGGGAAAGGGAATAAAGCACAGTCACAATGCAAACGCAAGCAGACTCCAACAACGAAAATGGACAAAATGCAGACCAAATTAGAAAACAGCAGCATGGCCTGCTCGGAACCCGAAGCTGCGCGTCCCAATGTCCGAATGCTGTACGCTCCTTGGAGCTGAGGAGCGCACTCATAGGTGAGCCAAGAAAGCTCCGTCGCCTCCTGCAACGAGCACGGCGAACATCCCGGACCCGGTCAACAGCCACTCACCCTACACAGCTTCCGGCTACGGATCCCGATTCCCAACACACTGCACGACGTCTGGAAAAAACGTCACGATGGACGCAGCCGTGCGATAGGCCGCCGTCTTCACCACGTGACCTGGGAGGCGGGAACAACTAAATGATTCGGCAAGCAGAGAAGAAATTTATGCCACGCCCATTTGGGCTAGTTTGTTTGCCCGTTGCGCGGGAAAATGTCTTTATTCGGATTGGGCAAATGTTGGGCGCTCTCCGACGCTCTCAACCTGCGCGTGAGAACATCCTGTAGGCGGGGTCTTGTCTCCTGTCACATTGGGAGAGGAGGGAGCGATTACTCACCAGCAGCTTATCAGGTAGTGGAGCTGCAGAGCTGGCCGCTATGTTTATGTTAGATGTGGGAAGCATGTGCAGCATAAAGGAGAAGCCTTAGTTATGGTGCACCTGCTGTTTGGCCTGCGGAGCCTATGCTGCCCTTTGCTCCAGAGCCATGGTCAACGTCTGCTTGGGGGATGATGCAACAAGCTGTGCTGCTCCTTAATGCACTAGTTTGTGTTTGAGTTTCCCGCGCTAATGGAAGCAGGAAGAAAGATTAACGTGGAAAAACCACTGCGCTAAAGGATAGCACAAAGGGCGTGCAAAATGCACAAAGTCAAAAAATAAAAAAGTCTAATGGCAAAAAACACAAGAGTTCTTATATTAGCACGTACCCAGTTCTTGGATTGTTTAAACCAGGGCTCTTCTGCATGGTTGAATGAATTAGAATGCAGCTATTAGGAGGTGGTCACACAGTTCTTGGGTTCTCAGCTTGTAGACAGAATAAAGAATAATGTGTCTTGGGTGTCCACACATAGGCGCTTGTCCAGTAAGATATATTCTGTGATACCACCAGGTTTATCTAGTGCAAGAATCTATGTCTGCTTTGGTTCAGGAGGCCACAGACAAATTGTAGGTAATGGACCCACAAGCTTAAAATCAAAAGGGCTGATGCAGAAAAGCTTAGCGCACATATTAGAAAAGTCACCACTTTCTGATATTATAATCCTATATATACTTTGACTTAAGGAACATCACTAAATGTGTACCAAATCTTTTGTAAATAAGGACCTCAGCTGGGGTGTCCCTGCCTTATTTGTGAGCTTTAAAGACTACAGGTAAATGACTCCCCATAAGTCTCTTTCATCAGTCCTTATCAAAACAAGTCCATATTCTTAAGATTTTTTAAATGCATATAAAAAGCTATTTAGCTCAACATAATTAGAAGCTCTGCGAGGCCTTCACAACCAGTACTCGACTCGAGTTTTGCCAAAATATTCTAATGCCTGCTTCAAGAGAACGAAATACTGCAGCAAGAGAATAATGGCATTCCTGTGAATGTCTGCCCCACTTCGGGGTCTTTAGAGAAACCTGCAAAAGGAGCGCACAAACATGATGAGATCATCATAACACATTCAATGTCTTTGTTAAGACCATCAGGTTGCAGGGTGTTTAATCTGAAAATCCAATGTTCTAGATGTGCCAAAAATGTCTTTATTGCCTATTATTGTAGGAGGCACATGGTCAGTGATAAACCACTACATATCTTGCCACAAATGTGCTTGATCAATACAATGTTGCACAAGAGGTGCTGACAGAGAATGAGTGAATAGCCAGGATTTATGTTCAATTAAACAAGTATTAATCATTCTTCATGTCCTCCCCACATGGACCTTATTGCAGGGCCAAATGATCACATAGATAGATCAAATAAGATGGGAGAGTTAGAATATATAGCACTAAATGAAAGCATATTTATAATTGGCATCTCTAGAGACCTGGTGGAAGGAAGAAAACCACTGGGACACTGTGATACCTGGGTACAAACTATATAACAATGATAGGGGGTAGATCAAAATGGTGGAGGGGTTGCACTCTATGTTAAAGAGGGGATTGAGTCACACAGGATTAAAGTTTTACAAGAAACAAAATAGACTGTAGAGTCTCTATGTATAGAAATTCCATGTAAAAAGGGGAAGGAGATGGCTGTGGGGGGTACTACCATTCTTGTACTTCCCAAGGCCCCTGGTCTCCCATCTGAGTTCCCCCACAGAAGAGACAGTCAGAGACATGGAGACTTGATGCTACAGCTCCAGCTAGTTCAATGAATACATTTCGGGAAGCGTGGGGAACTACAACTCTGCCTTCCTGGCCTCATAAGAGGTAGGATTTTAGACAGTTTTTTTTGTATACCACCTTATCCTTCAATCAAAGCGGTCACAACACAATTGGGGGATACATTTAACATGCAGGGATGAGACACATACACTAATACTTACAGGGAACATGGGCAATGGAGGGTTAAGTGGCTTGCCCAAGACCACAAGGAGCATCTGTGGGACTAGAAACCCCAGTCCTTCCAGCCCAAGGTTGCTGTCCTCTAGTGGGATTTGAACCCCCGACCTTCCGGCCTGAAGTACCTTGCCCCAACCACTAGGTTACTCCTCCCTTATGATGTATTCAATAAGGTGAAGAGACATGAGTTTTTGTGTTAAGCTGGATATATACAAAAGTTCCAGGGTCAGTTCCACTTCCTGTTATACGTAGACCGAATCGGAATCCCTGCTTCCACTGGCTCGGGTCGAGGATGAGGAGCCGTAGGGGATTACAAGCACCTTTCTTGCACTTCTGAGGTTCCAATAGGGGTAATCTCTCTAAATTGGCCTTGCGATTATCTCCATTTTGTCCAGTATATGTCCAGTAGGGCTACCAGACCAGGTAGCATAGTACACACAGCCCCATTTCGGACAGAAATAGTCATCTTTCGATGGCTTACCATAAGTGGATGGAGAATGTATCCCAGTGTATATTCCCAATCTGTATGCACCTTCGGGACACATATACTTGTCATCATAATAGTAAGCTTGTTCCCATGACCCACACCTGTAATAGTCATTTCTGTTTATCAGATCACAAGCATCAAAATACAGGGGTACAGGTCGAGTGGGATCAGAGAGTTGACTTGTAGCATTTATGAGGGCTCCATCTTCATCATTCCATTGTAGTTCCAGGACATAGTAAGAAGGATTCTGTCTGGGACTAAAACAGGTATGAGTCTTTCCCTTCGTGCAGACATTCAGTTCTGTACCATTATACATGCACTGGCTGACTGTACCAGTGCAGGTGTAGTAAGAGTGATAAAGTAAAGTCTGGGTGATCTTCATCCCAGTTCGGGTAGTGGTTATACAAGCTGCACAAGGGGGCAGGGCAAAAGTTGTTCCAAGGGGTCCCAGGGCTACCGCAAAGATGAAACAGTAGTAGGTGATCATCATGATCATAGTCTCTGATGGTGGATAAACTGAAATTTTGATAACTCAGAACTTGAAGACTTCTTCCTCAACTTCCAGGAGTGGGGTTTTCAAATCCTCATGATGGTGGTGGTTTTCTTCGCAGTGTAAGTCGCAATGGTGATGCAGGATCGGCAGTTGAAGTCCAAGGATGACTCTCAGGAACTGCTGCTGGCTTTACTCGACTGTGGTGAATCCAAGAATCGATTTCTGCTACTTTAACTGCTGTTGGCGTTGACAGCAGAACGACATATGGTCCCTTCCAATGAGGCGCCAACGGTGTCTTTTTCCACTCTTTGACCCACACCGAGGCTCCAGGCTTGAAAGGATGCAATGGCTCTGTCAGATTGATAGGCAACTGGTCTTGCACCCAGGTATGGAGGCCCTGCAAGACAGAACTTAGAGCCAACAATTCTTGTCTAGTGATTTCTGATCCAATCTGACTCATATCCCCCCTTATCCCCTGAATTATGAGCAGGGGTCGCCCATACAAAACCTCAAATGGAGAAACCCCTAATGACTTGGTGGGGGCTGAACGTATTCTGAGAAGGGCTATGGGGAGAGCTTGGGGCCACTTCAGATGAGCTTCCTGACAGAGCTTGGACAACTGGGACTTCAGGGTTCGGTTCATTCTCTCTACTTTCCCTGAACTCTGGGTTCTATAAGCTGTATGTAACTTCCACTGTATTTGTAAAGCACGGGCTAGCTGCTGAGTTACTTGTGATACAAAGGAGGGTCCATTGTCTGACCCTATGGCCATGGGTATTCCGAACCAAGGAATGATTTCATGGAGCAGAGCCTTAGTGACTTCTCTGGCCTTTTCAGTTCTGGTGGGGAAAGCCTCCACCCACCCAGAAAAAATACAAACTAGAACCAATAAGTAGCGATATCCATTTGCTCGTGGCATTTCTGCAAAGTCTATTTGGATATTTCCCATGGGGGTAACTCCCACTGATTGAACCCTTGGAGGTGGGACAGGACCCTGCTGGGCATTATTCTTTGCACAGGTTACACATTTTCGGGCTATTGAGGCAGTTAAGGGTCCCAATAGTGAGATACAGAAATACGGTTTCAGAGCTTCCTTCATTGCAGTTTTCCCGTAGTGTGTGGCTTGGTGGAAGGCGTGGACAAAGGCTGGACCCAGGGCTTCAGGGATCACAGTCATACCAGGGGGTGAGCCTCCCTCGGGTGGTGGCAACACTATCCATCCGGTCTCTGATAACTGCCCCCCTCATTTTGACAGTAGTAGTCCAGTTCACTTAGGGTGTATCGAGGTGTCCAAGCACTGAGAGGTACTGGAAACATAGCTACTTGAACTGTGATGCTAGGGACAGAAATTTTCCCAGTGATTGCTGCTTCCCAGGCTGAGGCATCGGCAAATCTGTTCCCTTGGGACACTTCTCCATCTCCGGTCTGGTGACCTCGGCAGTGCATTATAGCAACTTGTTTGGGGGCCCATACTGCTTCCAATAAAGTCAATATTTCTGGGCCATACTTGATGGACTTGCCTCCCGAGGTTATCAATCCGCGTTCTTTGTACAAAGCTCCATGGGCATGTAATGTTGTAAAGGCATATTTAGAATCTGTGTATACATTCAGACGGATCCCAGTCCCTATTGTCAGTGCTCGAGTGAGGGCTATTAATTCGGCCTTCTGTGCTGAAGTTCCCGGGGCCAGAGCTGATGATTCTATTACCATGTCCAGGGTCACCACTGCATAGCCAGCACATCGTTGTCCATTAATAACGAGACTGCTTCCATCCACGAAGAAAGTCCTTTCAGGGTTGCTCAAAGGGATATCAGTTAAGTCTTGGAGGCTTGAGTATACAGTGTCCATTACTTCTAGGCAATCATGGTCAGGAGGGCCTGGACCAGTCGGCAGTAGGGTAGCAGGGTGCAAGGTTTGACTGGCATTCAATTGTAGCCGAGGATTTTCACACAGCATACTTTGATATTTCAACATTCGTGCATTGGTGAACCAGTAGTTCCCTTTGTGTTCCATTAGGCTTAAAACAGAATGCGGTACAGTGACTTGAAGATTCTGTCCCAGAGTGAGCTTGTCAGCTTCGCTCACCAAGAGGGCTGTGGCTGCAACGGCTCTTAGGCAAGGTGGCCATCCTTTTGCAACAGGGTCCAATTGTTTTGATAGATAGGCTACAAGTCATTGCCAGGATCCGAGAGGCTGAGTCAAGACTCCCAAAGCGTTCCCACTTGACTCATGGACATAGAGACAAAATGGCTTCTGTACATCTGGTAGGCTCAAGGCTGGTGATGACATCAATGCTGCTTTTAGCGATTTGAACGCTCTATCTTGTTCTGGGCCCCATTCCATGGGAGATCGTTCCACTCCCTTCGTGGCTTGATACAAGGATTTTGCCAAAAGTGCAAAGTTGGGTATCCATATTCGGCAATAGCCCGCAGCTCCCAAGAAGGCCCGCACCTGCTTTCTGGTGGTGGGAGTTGGGATGCGGCATACTGCCTCCTTTCGCTCGAGTCCTAATTTCTGGATTCCTCTGGACAGATGGAACCCCAAGTATTTCACTTCTGTTTGGCACAACTGCGCTTTGGCTCTTGAGACCTTGTAGCCGGCTTCATTCAGGAGGTGCAAGAGATCACTGGTAGCTTGCACACATTCAGTCTTGGAGTTGGTGGCTATAAGCAGATCATCTACATATTGTAGCAAGATTCTTCTTCCTGGAGTCACAGAGTAGCTTGAAAGATCTTGGTTGAGAGCTGCACTGAAGATGGTGGGTGAATTCTCGAATCCTTGAGGTAAGCGAGTCCAAGTGAGTTGACCTCGTCTTCCTGTATTTATTTATTTATCTGCATTTATATCCCGCTTTTCACCGGGTCAAAGCGGTTGGGGGATACATTGTAGTGGGGTTTTCCCATTCAAACGCAAACAAGAGTTGGCTGGCGGATGCCAGGCGGATACAGAAGAAGGCATCTTTTAAATCCAGAATGGTGAATTGAGAAGCTTCTGCTGGAATCAGTCCCAGAAGAGTGTAAGGATTTGGTACTACCAGATGTATAGTTTCAACTGCATTGTTCACTCATCGCAAATCCTGCACTGGGTGGTAGTCACCTGTCCCAGGCTTCTTGACTGGGAGGAGGGGGGTGTTCCAAGGCGATTGACATTCTTTTAGGAGTCCATACTGTAGTAATTTCTTTAGATGACAATGAATGCCTTCGATTGCTGGTCGTGGAAGAGGATATTGTCGCACATGCACTGGTTCTGCTCCTGGTTTAAGGATGACGAGCACAGAAGCTATATTCTTTGCTAGGCCAAGAGGATTATCCTCCGCCCACATTCCGGGCGGAGCTGAGATGCTGGTGGGTATACAGGGGCCAGCTGCTTTGGATGAAGGTAGACTATAGAACCGCCATTCTTCTTCTCGGGGGACAGTCACCACCATCAGGCCAGCAGATTTCGAATTTACAGTCATTTCCATTTTTCCTCCTTCAACAAAGGATATCTGCGCCTGGAGCTTAGCAAGCATGTCTCGGCCCAAGAGTGGAACTGGGCATTCAGGTATGTACAGGAACTGATGCGTTATTTTCCGTCCCCCCAGTTCACAGGCGCGGTTCTGCAGAAAAGGTTTTGTGGTTCTAGTTCCAGTAGCGCCAACAATGGTGACAGATCAGGAAGACAAAGGAGCCACTGGCTTAGCCACTACTGAATGTTCGGCCCCTGTATCCACCATAAAGTCCATGTACTGGTCCCCAATCTTTAAGTTGACCATAGGCTCCTGGGGACCCAGGGAAAACTTGGAGCCCGGTCTGGCCTAGTCCTCATCCACATAGTCGTCTTTGGTGGTCGCCATTCCTTCTATGGCGGCATCTTCCTGCTGGAATTGTGTGCGCTGCATTCCTCCTCGTCGCTGGAATCGCCCCCCCCCCGCTCTCCCGGTGCTCCCTCCTCCCCTCCAGGGGGTGGAGCTACTATTCGGGCATTCGTTCTTCCAATGTCCTTCTTCCTTACAATAGGCGCACTGATTTGCACCTAAGGGGGACCGAGCGCTCCCTCGGCCCCTTCCCCGTCCTTGGGTCCTTCTGTTTGAGTATCCCCATCCACGTCCTTCAACTAGAGCTGCAGCAAGCAGATCGGCTTTCTTCTTCATCTTTCTTTCACTTTCCCTTTTACATTCTTGATCACGATTCACGAATACCTTCTGGGCAACTTCCATTAGCTGTGCTGTGTTCATGCCCGCAAATCCTTCCAACTTTTGCAGTTTCCGTTTTATGTCTCCCTGGGACTGACTCATAAAAGCAGCATTCACCATATGCAAATTTTCCTGGGCTGCTGGATCATATGGGGTATAAAGTC
Source organism: Ichthyophis bannanicus (assembly GCA_033557465.1). Lineage (NCBI taxonomy): Eukaryota > Metazoa > Chordata > Amphibia > Gymnophiona > Ichthyophiidae > Ichthyophis > Ichthyophis bannanicus. The sequence continues at coordinate 1,759,530,773 of CM066032.1, read as the reverse complement.
TATAAGCTTCAGATAATCGTTCATAGAAGGCGGCTGGACTTTCATCTGGGCGCTGAAGAACGTCTGCTACTTTCCCAACATTCATGGCTTTCTGGCCTCCCCTCTTCAGGCCTTGCAGTAGGGCCTGGCGAAAACGGGCGAGGGCCTTCTCCCCATCTGCACTATTCGGATCCCATCTCGGATCTTCATTCGGGAAATCTGCGGCAGCTGCCTGTCGGGGATCTAGGTCTCTCCCGTCTACAGGGTTCTCTTCCAGCCATCGAGTGGTTGCTCGCACTATCCGTGCCCACTCCTCAGTAGTAAAAAGGGTGGACAAGAGCTGGCGGCAATCAGACCAGGTAGGCTGGTGGGTCTGCATGATACTAGACATTAATTCTGTCAGGTCTTGGGGTTTTTCAGTATAGAAGGCATAGTGCGTTTTCCAGTTCAATAAATCTGTGGTAGAAAAGGGCACATAAACGAGACTAGCTGGCCCGGCCACAACCTGACCCTCTTCATTGAGAATAGGTAATCCGGGGGCCTGGCGTAATGGCATCTGGCGAACTTCTTTCTGGCCCGCCCCTTTGCTTCGGAGGGCGTAGCGCAAATTTGCGGGCCCAGCGGTGGCTCCTCCACTGGGGCCTGGACTAATGGGTGACCCTGGACTGGCAGTTGATCCCCCGCTGGCAGTTCCTTCAGAAGACGGCGGCTCTGCCGTGGAACTTTGCTTGGGACTGGGACTCCTGCTTCGGGGAGGGGGTTGCCCTCCTTCGGGCAACGGAGGTGGCTGATGGGGTGGAGGCAAATTAGCTGGAGGGACTCTCTCTTCCTCTGGCTCTACTCGGGGTAACGATGGAGCTGACGGGACTGGTCTATATAGAAACAGGGGCAGATAGTTCGGGATTACTGGAGATTCTGGGGCTGAGTAAATGGGGGGCTTTTCTTCCTTAGCCCCCGGGACCTCCTTCGTAGTTGCTAACATTATCCTGCACTGCTCCTCACTGCAGCGCTTCATCCAGGGGGGTCGCCTTTCACAAATATCTAACCAGGAGTCTATATAAGGAAACTGGTCGGGGTAATGTCTACGCATTATCCCATGCACTCGGAACACAATTCTAATATCAAAAGTGCCCTCCGGTGGCCACATGACGTCCAGCACCGGCCACTCCCTACCACACAATATTTCCAATCGGGACGGAGACATTTTCGTCCCGTAATCACCGCTAAATCCCTTCTTAAAATTCGTGATCATACAGTTCAGCGGAGTTTGCACAGACTCCGCCCCTCCCATTATAACGTACAAGAGGGCGGGTAGTATGGCTGCCGGTAAGGGGTCCATACAGCCCACGGGACAGTGAGGGAGACAAACACCAAACGCTTCCTCCTTTTTGCGACCTGGGTGCGGTCGCCCGGCCAGGAACTGTGCTACTCAGGAGTCCGCTCTTGCGTGGTCTGTGTTTCAAGACCTCTCATTCACTCAAACAAACAGGCATGCCACCAGGTTCCCAAAATTCCATAAAGGCCTACCTTACTTATCCATGAGGGGTGGGGTTTCGTCCTCGCGCATACTCATGCAAGGAGTACTCGGCCACACCCTGAGAGGTGATCAGGCTCTCTGTACCTTAAACCATATTAGTCTCGCGCATACTCATGCAAGACTTTCCCATAGCTAACTGACTAAAAACCAGACAAATTGCTACTCACCTGATCCGGTGACTAATGTGCTGCGCAACCAGTTCCTCCTTGGGTTGAATCCTGGACACCCCTCGGGTTCGGAGGTGTTGGCCGGTCGGACCCGGCAGGCCGCCGAGGCAGGGCGGAACCCTCTCCGATACAAGGGGACCGGTGGCGCCTGGGGTCCCCCGCTGTCGGTCGGCTGCGGTCCCGACCGGACCAAACCTGGAGGCGGTAATACGTGGTATATTCAGTTGCATACCATTCACGTACCCCATCTTCCCGGCCAACGCACCAGGAATATGTTGCAGCGAAGTGCACGCAATGAATAATACCAGGAGTCAGTTCAAAGATCCAAGCCAATTTATTGTGCACAAGTCTCAGGCAATGTCACATTCAAAAAGGTCTGAGCCCTGGAGTCCAGTAAACAACTCCTTATATACCTTTCTTCTCCAGTTTAACATAGGCAAACGTTCTATTGGTCCCCTGCACCTATCCAATTGGGAACTCTCTGAGCCTAGCACTCTGTTCCCCCTGCTCATACTTCTCTAACAAAGGCACAGTTCTTAGACTTTGATACATTTCTCCTACAAGGTCACTTCTAGCTTAGAGAATGTGTGAATACAGAGCACTGGAACATATCTGTCATCAGCATAGAAGAATTCAATAAGGGATTCATACAAACTTATCAGAAGCAGTTTAAAGCAGTTTCTCTAACTTTTACTGACTTTGGTTTTTCTCAGCATTACTGTTCTCAGGTGGGGGCTGGGACTCAGGCCTAGCTTACAGGCCTCTCATACGTTTACATTGCCTGCCACAATCATACCTGAGCATACAGAAGACTATTGTTTCTGTCAAATTAGTTTCCTAGGCCAATTAGTTGTCTACATGCAAGAACATCTACTTCTCTGATATTAGAAACATAGAAACATAGAAATATGATGACAGAAAGAGACCACATGGCCTATCTAGTCTGTCCTTCCATATCAACAACTACAACAGTCCCCTTTTTACCTTTAGAGATCCTCTGTGTTTGTCCCATGCTTTTTTGAATTCAGTTATTGTCCTCATCTCTACCACCTCCACTGGGAGACTATTCCACGGATCCACTACTCTTTCCGTAAAGAAATATTTCCGCATATCACTCCTGAATCTACCTCCCTTCACCCTCATCCCATGTCCCCTCGTAGCAGAACTTGCTTTCAATTGAACGAGGCTCTCTTCCTGAACATTTATGCCACGGAGGTATTTAAACATCTCAATTATATCACCTCTATCCCGCCTTTCCTCTAAGGTGTACACATCCTTCAGTCTATCCTCATATACTTTATAATGAAGACCACTAATCATTTTAGTAGCCACCCTCTGCACCGACTCCATCCTGTTCACATCCTTTTGAAGGTGCGGTCTCCAGAATTGCACACTATACTCCAAATAAGGTTGCACCAAAGACTTATACAGAGGCATTATTACCTCCTTTTTTCTGCTAGCCATTCCTCTTCGTATGCACCCAAGCATCCTTCTAGCTTTTGCCGTCACCTTTTCTACCTGTTTAGCTACTTTAAGATCATCTTCATCATCCACTAATGATGCTACTAGCCTTGGGATGTCTGGAACTGCATACTGTTATTTTCCCTCATTATGGCTCCTAGGTCTGCAGGATGAACACCTGTTCATTACCTCCTGATTCACTGAGAACACCTAGGACTGTCTTGTGCCAACCAATCACCAGACCTATGACAGAGACTCATCACAAATAATAATACATTTTGCACAGAAGAAAGTTCGTGCCTTTTTGCTGTTTGTGCCCTGCTTACCTGGTTTCTGCTACCTGATCTGTCTGCAAGATAGACACACTATGTGTGGGCCAGGCCGTTCTCCTAAGGACTGAGATAAGACTTTCACAGATACCTTTGGTTCTGTGTTCTCCCGTGGCTCACTTCCGAAAGGGCTGTAGCCTGCGTTATCTAGCTTAACTGCCTCCTTGGACTTGTGCTGCTCTAGAGTCTCCGGACCCCAGCCACCAGAGTGCCAGACAAAGCTAAGGTACAGTCTTCTCTCTCCTCCTCCGGATGGGCAATGGTTAGCTAGAAACTTATCCCATAACTTTTCTCAGTGTAGAGCGAATCAGTGACTTCTGGTTACTAATTAGTGATTTATCACTTTGTCTAACTGTAATTCTGTGTCGCAATAAACTGCTACCTCATGTTTCTAATTATATATCTTTAGCTATATGTTTGTATATTTTTCTACCTTGCTGTCATAATAAAATATAATATATATATTTACAGACCAGACTCCTTCCCTGGCTCATTACCAGCATAACTCATAGAACTTCGGGCTGGGTATCACTAGCTAATTTCTCCTGGACATAACTGAGAGCCTAACTTATTTTTGTGCTACTAATAATCCCGACAGGAGGCAGTATACTATTGTAGATCAGGAACTGGTTAAAAGATAGCAAAGAGTAGGGCTAAATGGCCAGTTTTCTCAATGGAGAAGGATGAATAGTAGAGTACCCCAGGGATCTGTGATGGGCCCACTGCTTTTTAACATATTAATAAATGACCTAGAAATGGGAATAATGAGTGAGGTGATCACATTTGCAGATGACAGAAAATTATTCAATGCTATTAAAACACAAGATGATTGTGAAAAATTGCAAGAGGACTTTTATAAAATGGCAGATGAAATTTAATGTGGGCAAGTGCAAGTTATACACCTAGGAAAGAACAACCCAAACTACGGTTTCACGATGTAAGGTTCCATATTAGGAACCACCACCCAGTAAAACGTTTTAGGCATTTTTGTGGATAACATGTTGAAACCCTCCGCCCCAGTGTGCAGTGGCAGCCAAGAAAGAAAATAGAATGCTAGGAATCATAAGAAAAGGAATGGAAAATAAAACAAAGGATATTATAATGCCTCTGTATCATTCCATGGTGCAACCGCACCTTGAATATTATATGCACTTCTGTCGCCAAATCTTAAAAAGGATATAGCAGAATTAGAAAAGGTACAGAGAAGATCCACCAAAATGGTAAACGGGATGGAAGGATACCTCTATGAGGAGAGGCTAAAAAGGTTAGGGCTCTTCAACCTGGAAAAGAGACGGCTGAGGGGAGATATGATAGCAGTCTATAAATTAATGAATGGAGTGGAACGGGTAAAAGATCGATTGTTTATGCTATCAAAATATAGAAACACTTGGGGACATGCAATATAGCTACAGTGTAACCTATTTAAGACTAATAAGAGAAAATATCTTTTCACTTAATGCGTAATCAAACTCTGGAATTCGTTGCCGGAGGATGTAGTAAAAGCTGTTAGTGTAGCTGGGTTTAAAAAAGGTTTGGACAAGTTCTTGGAGGAAAGATCCATAATCCATTATTAAAGGGGACCAAGGAAATCCACTGCTTGCCCCAATTCAAGCATTGTGGAAACTGTGTCCTTTGGGGAAACTGCTAGGTACTTGTGACCTAGATTGGCCACTGTTGGAAATAGGATACTGGGCTTGATGGACCTTGGTCTGACCCAGTATGACATATCTTGTGTTCTTATTGAAAAGGTGAGACAATGAAGCCACTAGAACATCCCCAAGTTCCCTCAGTATACACTGGCCAGAGCGGAATGACGCCCTTCTAGTGAACTGTCCCAGATTTTCTATGCGATGTCTGAATGAACCACATAGTTCCAAAGGTTCTTACCACAGGTGTAAGCTATACAGGGACCCGTTTTATGCAGCAGATGTAATGCCATTACATGCCAATGCTTGTATATACTCTTTGCCAGGTTTGCCGCGCAGTCAGAATAACACAGAACACAAACTTGTTTATACATAGATGTATGTGTTTATTTAGTCAGAAATAATGCTTGCACCTTAAAATCATGATCATCTGAGCAAATATGCTGAATCCATAGAAACTGACTAATGGCTACAGCTCTCTTAAGTCGTGGAAAGTGATGAATCTCAAAATGGAGAAAATTATTGTGATCCACTGTTTTTCGGTATAAGGAAGTAGTAATGTTGCCCCCCTGTTTTAGGACCAACGCATCCAAGAATGAACTGTAGATGGGCATCACAATCATTGAGCCATGTCAAAAAAATTATGTAGTTGTGCAGAGACCAATCGGATTATCAACAGAATCTTGTCTATCTATGGCTTAATAAGGATGGTCATGGAGACGAGGTCCCTAGACGAACACAGTTTCATTCGTCTACAGAAGAAGTATCTAGTGATTACTTTTCCAATGAAGACTCTCTAGAAATAGACATTTTGCTTCCACTGATTGGAGAGACTTTCAAGGTCACCGCAGATGTCAGGATTACCACCCCAAAGGCCAGTTAGTGGACCCCGACAACGAGTGGTCTCATCCAGTAACTTGGGCATACAGCAAGAAGACTCAGCAGTAATTAATCTGTTGGGCCTGCAGTTAACTATTCAACAAGAGTCTCTTTTGGTTGTCATTCGTATATGTAAGATGATAATATCAGAAAGTGGTGCCTTTTTGCATATGTGGACTATCAAGAGTGAGCACACGATTTGGAGCCTATTTTCATTAGTGGTTACAGAAAAGCTTAGCATGGCATTTCTGTGATGCTTTTCCTGTGCTAGGCTTGCTCTCTGATGCAGAAAGCAAGCTAGCATCAGAAACCCCTCAAAAAAACGACTTCGCTAAATTGCAGCACATAATTAATTACGCCTGATGTAAAAAAAACTACGCTGAAACTTAGTGCAGATTTTTACACTGTTTATAATGCTGGATTTGTATGCCAGCTTTAGACAGATGTAAATATCCAGCCTGGGGCAAAAACATCATCTGAGGTGAAATTTGACACTTTACTTCAGATCATCTAGGCATTGGGGAAAGACTCTGATGCCATCAGAACACTGCGGGGAGTCGGTGTCTGGGGAGTGGGCTACTGGCCCCCCGACAGAAACAAAATCCCTAGTAGCCCAGCAGTCCCAATCCCCCCCATTCAAACAAAAAAACCTTGGTGGCCCAGCAGCTCCAAGCCCTTCCATCCCACAGAACCTTAAATGATGGGGCGGGAGTGTTGCCCACATACTCCCGCCCCCACTCCGCCATCTTATAAAATGCTTTATATGGCAGAGTGACTCTCCTGTGTTGTATCCTGGGACAACTTGTGCATCCCAGTATAGAAACATAGAAATATGATGACAGAAAAAGACCACATGGCCTATCTAGTCTGTCCTTCCATATCAACAACTACAACAGTCCCCTTTTTACCTTTAGAGATTCTCTGTGTTTGTCCCATGCCTTCTTGAATTCAGTCACTGTCCTCATCTCTACCACCTCCACTGGGAGACTAATCCACGGATCCACTACTCTTTCCATAAAGAAATATTTCCGCATATCATTCCTGAATCTATCTCCCTTCACCCTCATCCCATGTCCCCTTGTAGCAGCACCTGCTTTCAATTGAAAGAGGCTCTCTCCCTGAACATTTATGCCATGGAGGTATTTAAACAGCTCAATCATATCACCTCTAACCCGCCTTTCCTAAGGTGTACATATTAAGATCCTTCAGTCTGTCCTCATATGCTTTATAATGAAGACCACTAATCATTTTAGTAGCCACCCTCTGCACCGGCTCCACCCTGTTCACATCCTTTTGAAGGTGCGGGCTCCAGAATTGTACACTATACTCCAAATGAGGTCGCACCAAAGACTTATACAGAGGCATTATCACCTCCTTTTTTCTGCTAGCCATTCCTCTCCGTATGCACCCAAGCATCCTTCTAGCTTTTGCCGTCACCTTTTCTACCTGTTTTGCTACTTTAAGATCATCAGACACAACCACGCCCAGGTCCCACTCTTCTTTAGTGGACAAAAGTACTTCACCCCCTAAACTATATTGCTCCCTTGGATTGCTGCAGCCCAAATGCATGACCTTACATTTTTTAACATTAAATCCCAGCTGCCAAATTCTAGACCATTCTTCAAGCTTAGCTAGATCCCTCCTCATGTTATCTACACCTTCCTGGGTGTCTACTCTATTGCAGATTTTGGTATCATCCGCAAAGAGGCAAACCTTACCCGACAGCCCTTCCGCTATATCACTAACAAAGATCTTAAAAAGAATCGGACCAAGGACAGATCCCTGGGGCACACCACTGGTAACATCCTTCTCCTCAGAGTGAGCTCCATTTACTTGTACTCTCTGTCGCCTCCCAGCCAACCAATTTCTAACCCAAGCAGTAAGTTTAGGGTCCATCCCTAGGTTGCTCAGTTTGTTTATAAGTCTCCTGTGAGGAACAGTGTCAAAGGCTTTACTGAAATCTAAATACACCACATCTAGGGCTCTCCCTCGGTCCAACTCCCTGGTCACCCTGTCAAAGAAATCAATCAGATTTGTCTGACAAGACCTGCCTCTGGTGAATCCATGCTGCCTCGGATCCTGTAATCCGCTGGACTCCAGAAACCTCACTATTTTTTTTTCAGCAGCGTTTCCAATAATTTACTCACCACCGAAGTTAAACTAACCGGCCTGTAGTTTTCAACCACATCCTTACTTCCGCTTTTGTTTTAAGGCACCACATGAGCCTCTCTCCAGTCCTTTGGCACTACTCCCGACTCCAACGAGGCATTGAAAAGGTCAGTCAGTGGAGCCGCTAGAACGTTCTTGAGTTCCCTCAGTATTCTAGGGTGTATCCCATCTGGTTCCATCGCTTTATCTACTTTAAGTTGAGCTAGTTTCTCACAATACAGTCTTCTGAAAATTGTTCAAGATGTCCCTCGCTTCTGTTCCTATTTGTGGGTGTTTTCTGAGGTCCTGCTCATGGTTCTTCATCTGTAAACACAGAACAAAAATATTTGTTAAGCAAATTCCGCTTTATCCTTATCAGCTTCTACATATTCCTCCCCTGCACCCTTGAGTCTGACAATACCACTGTTGCCCTTCCTTTTCTCACTAATATATCTGAAAAATGTCTTATCCCCCCATTTTATTGCATTGGCTATTTCCTCCTCCTTTTGAATCTTTGGCTTCTTGACTACTTTGCTAGCTTCTCTAAGTTTTTCCAAATACAGATGCCTGTCTTCCTCTCTCTTTGATCTCTTGTATTTCATGAAGACCTCCTTCTTTTTCTTCACTTCTTTCAAAAACCATAGCAGTCTCCTTTTCCTTTTACCTTTATTTACCATTTTAAGAAAAAGGTTGGTTGCCCTTAAAATATCTCCTTTCAGTTTTGCCCACTGTTTTTCTACATCCCCCAGCTGTTCCTATTCCACTAACGACTCCCTGAGGTATTGGCCCATCTTCGCAAAGTTAGTCTTCCTAAAGTCTAAGATCCTCACCTTTGAATGGATTCTAACAGCCCTAGTCCTAATACTGAACCACACCATCTGGTGATCACTAGATGCAAAATGATCTCCCACTACAACATCAGAAACACTTTCACCATTGGTAAGCACCAAGTCCAGTATGGCCCCTTCACGTGTGGGGTCTGTTACCAATTGCCTGAATAGTTCTCCCTGTAAAGAATCCAGGATCTCCTTACTTCTAGATGATACTGCAGCAGGAATGTGCCAATCAACATCTGGCATATTGAAATCTCCTATCAGGAGCACTTCTCCTTTCCTGGCAATGCTGCATATGTCTTCAATTAACTCTCTGTCCACCTCTTCCTCTTGTGAGGGAGGTCTGTATATCACACCAATGCAAATAGATTTCTCTTTCCCTCTTTCTAGTTTAACCCACAATGCCTCCTCTCTCCCTTTTAAGCGCTGTAATTCCAAAGCTTTAATAGTAGTTTTTACATATAGTGCCACTCCTCCTCCCCTTCTTCCTACCCTGTCCTTTCTGAATAAAGTATAACCAGGTATAGTTACATCCCAATCATGTTTTTCTGTGAACCATGTTTCTGTAACTGCCACTAAATCCAAGTCAGTCACTCCCACCAAAGCTTCAACATCAGGGATCTTATTTCCCATGCTACGGGCATTTATACACACTGCTTTCCATATGTTACCTCTGTTACCCATTTCCATAAAGGTACTTAATGTATCACCCACCTGGGGGCTTTCTTCACGCATCCCCAACGAATCTAGTTTAAAGCCCTCTTCAGTAGATTAGCCAGTCTACTACCGAAGACGCGTTGCTCTTTCTTGGATGGCAACATGGGGGCAAGAGTGTATGGGCAACGCTCCTGTCCCATAATTTAAGGCATTGGGGGTGGGGGTGGGGGGCTTGGGGCTGCTGGGCCACCACAGTTTTGTTTCTGTCAGGGAGTTGGTGTCGGGGGTGGGGGGGACACTGGACCCCTGACAGTTTGCAAGTGGCATCGGGGGGCTTTCCCCGATGCCTGGATCATCTGAAGTGAAGTGTCAAAGTTCACCTCCGATGACCCTGTTTGATGGGAACCGCATTCCAAACTTGCGCTGACTTCTGTGTGCATTTGTTTGGCCTGCTCTCCCACTTTAACACTGCCTTTTTTTGCACTGGATAATTTGCACATTGCATTCCAGCGCAAAGAATTAAATTTAACTTGCTCTATGAAACCCTGCGCTAGAACTTTAAACACTGGGCTGTAGCAGACGGTCTCTGCATTGGCCTGTAAGTTTGTACCTGAGGCAATATAAGTGACTTAGCCAAGACCAAGAGGAATGGGAGAGAGATTTGAACCCTAGTGTCTCTGGCTCCTAGTCTAACCACTAGGCCACTCTTCCACTCTGTATTTCATCCTCTGGGGTAATGTCTTCAAGGAAGTTAGTTTTGTGCATACCATGACGTTAATGAACTTCATTCTTAAGGCAGGAATATGTGGAATATGATCAGTCTCTCAGTTATTGCTGTATGTAAGTTTCTGTGCTGTAGAAGCTGGAACTGCTTCTGTAGAAATGCATTGGGCCATATTAGAAGGGGCTTATCTCTCTGGAACCCCCAGGCTGATCCGGCCCATTTTCAGACTTGACGTATCTATCCACTGTTTTCCTCATGCCAAGTTTCATCCTATTCCATTACATTTTTGAGAGTTGTTTTGTCCCCTGACAGATGAGAAAACAGATAGGAGTGCAGGTGATTTACTCGTTGGTTTACCTACTTGTGGCTTTGCAGTCACGTTCCTTTTACTAAAACATATAGACACCCTCCACAAACCACTGTTTGGGGTATTAAAGTTCACTGTACAACTTTCCCCACCGCAACAATTATTACTCTGTGCTGAAAATTGTTATTTTAAATTTCACTGCTGATATGTCACTGCTAACGAATCAGTTTTTTGCTCATGTATCTGCCGCCATCGCCAGTGTATTTGCTTTCTGCACATGTGTTTATCGCCCACGGCACATTTAGCTCAGAAGTTTTTCGCATATCTCATTTGCATGCATTTTGCATATGGTATACCAGTGCACAACTTTGACGTTACTCTCATGCTAGAAAATGGTGTGCACAGCTTTTAATGCATGGCTTTAATACTGGCTTCGTGCATTGGCCTGTAAGACTGTAAGAAGACAGCACAGGCAGATCTCTTTCATGCATAGTCCTTGTGCATATCCTGAAAACCTAACCGGCTGGGTGTGTCTAAGGACTGGGTTGAGAACCACTGTTCTAAAGGGCCCAGTCAGTTCATGGGATATTCAGAGGGACTAATTGGGTCGCACTGCACATAAGTCTGAGACCAACAATAGTTTAAACGACAGGAAGAGACCAGAGCTCACTTCCTATAAAGGGCCTGGCTCCTGTGAGGTAAGTGCATGACGGTGCCTTCCCAGTCCCAGCAAACATTCCTATAGGTTGAATCCTTCACAAGGGCAGATTTCCTAATAAAGAGAATAGACAATCATCTAGGGACAGCTGTCCTACTACTGGAAGTTTGTTCCTGTCATAGGAAGTGGTGCTCCTGTGCAGCCCCAGTCTTATTTTAGGACAGTCCCAGCCAATATAACATCTAGGGGAGACCCTTGCAAGCCTGCAAGCAACTCATGATTTGAGAGAGAGACCCTCCTTCCAAATGGAGGATGGTTGCTAATTGTCCCTAGGCCTATATGCCTAGGAATAGCCAGAGGATTAGATATACCAGTGGATGTCTTACATGGACCTCACTCATTTGGCATGGTTTTACATTCTCCTGAACTCTATCTTCAAAGTTCTTTTCAAATTCCCTTGTAGTACTTCTTGGCTATAGATTTCATTCAGTACTTAGCTTTTGACATACATTTTAGGCACAGCTTATATAGATAAAAGACTGGCTGCTAGGCAGCTTAACGTCATTCATTGTCTTGGCCTCAATCAGAAGAACTTGGACCTAGTGTGACACCAGGGAAGCAGACTTCTATATGCCACATGTTCCAAACCTGAACCTTCTAGCCCATTCCCCCATTGATTCCATTGAAGGGGGTAGTCTAGTGATTAGTGCAGTGGGCTGAGAATCAGCAAAGTCAGGATTTGAATCCTGTTTCTGCCACACCTTGAGAAAGACACTTTATCTTTCAATATCTTAGGTGCTCACTAAGATTGTAAGCTCCTTGGGAAAGGGACATATTGAGCCTGATTCAGGTAGGGGCACATCCGGGCCGTCTGGATGGCCCCAAGCAAGACGGGCCCGTTTGGACCTGATTCTGGACTGCGGAATCAAAATGTTCCCATGGTAACCAGAATCAGGTCCAAGGACAGACCGGCGTGCCCCTGCCACCTGCAGGGATGTCCTCCCTGCAGGCACCCCCAACTCCTGTGGCCTCAGACCTCTTTTTCCCCCATGCCTGACCCACGGCTGGGCTGCTGTGACTTGGATCGGACAGCAGGAACCCCCCACATCTGGCCCTAGGGGGGAATCCTCGGGCCCAATTGCCAGTTTTGTGCTGCTTATTCCACCTTTGAGGTGGAATAAGCAGTACATCCCCACGGGCCAAGCAGGACATACAGGGCCGTGACCTGAATCATCCCTGTACGTCCTGCCGGGCTGACCCGTCCCTGCTCCGCCCGATCCTGCCCCTCCCCCCCTGGCTATCCCCATCCTGATGCTCAGGATGCACGGGGAAAGCTGGAGGGGGAATCGGGCCCAGACAGCTTGTGGGGAGCCCCACAACCCGCATCCCAGAATTGGGCCAATTGTCTCCAAATATATAACTGTATCTTGTATTGACGACAGCAGTTTTATGGATCTCCTTGACAGTTTCCTTTCGTTCACCCTAAACAGAAATAATTCACTTCACCCTCTTTCACTTACAGGATGGTTCAGTTAGGGTTTCACCTCTATATGCAGGTGCAACAACCAGTTTACACATCAGGACCACTATGGACCTCCATGGTACAGTGGGGAAATGATTGCTGTAGATGCTGCTGTTTTTAGTTCCCTTTGTTCCTTGTTTGGTTTCTTGGGTCGTTAATGCCAGTGTTTCCACTGCTTTGCCACTTGTTTCTCTCCCATTGCCATCTTCTTTTCTAACTATCAATGTGGTGCTTACAGACTCTTCCAATATTCAGCCTTTGATGGCGTATAACATCCATATTAGACTGTATACCCAAGCAACTCAGCTACAAGGAGTTATCCTGGTGAGCCATGGTTCACTACCAATCTAACACAATCTAAGGTATGAACCATAATCTGAAGGACCCCTGCCCAGAGTCACATGGAGGGGGGAGTCTTTTTTGTATGTCAAAAAGTATGTAAGACCAAGACCAATACTTAAAGGCAAAAACCTTGACCCAAAAGACCACAGACCTACAGACCAATATCAAGCCTGCTTTTCATAGCTAAGGTGATAGAAAAAACAGTACAACAGCAGCTTCAAGACCACATAAATACCCATGCTCCACTTGATCCGCACCAATTTGGCTTCAGACTGAATCATATTGTGGAGACTCTCTATACCTTGCTGATTGAGTCACTTATAAAACGGCATAGAGCCAAGCAACTAGAATATAACAATCTAATAAATGAGCGTAGACAGCAACACCATACCAATCTAATCATGAAATCTGCTAATAGACCAAGAGAACTCTTTAGCATTATCCAAAAGCTCACTAAGGACACCACGCAACAATGTACCCACCATCTTGATCCACAGGAATTTGCGGACTACATGAAGTCAAAAAACACCATCCAGACATGCTCCATCACACCACAGACAGATGACCATAAGATAAAAGAGCAGCATCAAACATGGGAGGAATTCAGCATACCATCAAAGCAGCAAGTAGAGGACATAATAACTGGACTCAACACAGCAACCTCACCGTCAGACCCATGCCCAGTGGCATGGATTTAAGCCACAAAAAGCCAGCTCTCTCATCACATTCAAAAAATCGTCAAAGACTCACTCCAACAGGGATATATGCTGCAACCCCTAAAGCACGCCATGATATGACCGATTTTTAAAAGCAACAACCTTAACCCCTCTGAACCAAAATCATACCGGCCCATCTCCAGCCTACCATTCCTTGCAAAAATCATTGAAAAGACATGGCAAAGACAACTTCAGGACCATATTAACATGAATGCCCCACTGGACTTCCATCAGCATGGCTTTAAACCCCAACACGGTGTGGAAACACTACTCACCTCCTTATTTGACAATCTCCTAAGAGGCATGGATAACATAAAGAACGGATTCCTACTAGTATTCATGGACATTTCAGCAGCCTTCGACACTGTATCCCACGCCAAGCTACTGCAACGACTGCAGCAGATAGATTATGCAAGAACACTCTGAAGTGGTTTACTTCTTACTTAGAAGATCGAACGCAACAAGTCAAAAGTGCAAAAAAGAAGTCACTGCAGTTCCCCGTCACGCAAGGAATACCACAAGGTTCAGCTCTATCATCAATGCTCTTTAATATTTACATCCAACCTATATTCAACATCATCAAACGCCACAAACTCCACTACCACATCTATGCTGACGACATCATGGTGTATGCTCCAATCAACCTACTGTCATGCTGATGTCTCCCAGACGAGCCCTCATAAAATGTAATCTTTCGCTGCTCTCTACTTTCGGTTACTCTCCGTTTGGTCCTGGGTTCATTTCACAGAGACAGTAGGGTTTGTAGCATAATAAGACAACCAAGCAGGTGTGGCTTGGAAAAAGGTTTTTATATAGAAATAGGCTTATTAAGTAGGTACAGAACAGATGTAAAAAGCTGTTATAAAGCTGCTTCAGTGTACTTCAATGAATCTGTGTGTCTGTGTGTCTGTCTGTCTGTGTGTGAGAGAGAATAGGAAGAGAGAGAGAGAAGGGTGGGGTCAGAAGTGGGTGTTCAATGAATAGGAAGAGAAGAGAAAGAAGGGTGGGGGTAAGAAATGGGTATAAGGAGTGTCCGATGAAATAGGAAGAGAGCGAGATATTTTTGTCCTCTGTATTTTATAGTGAAATTCTCCAGCACCTCCCTTTTAGTCATAATTTGGTCTGTTTGATCTGATCTCTCCTGATTAGTAAGGAGGGGCTGTTGTCTTACAGACTAATCAGGTAAACTATGCTCATTAAGTCTGGAGACTGACATCACCAGGGGGTCAGAGCTAATCTCATCAGGTAAACTACGCTCATTAAGTCTGGAGACTGACATCACCAGAGGGTCAAAGCTGCTTGCAATCCAAGGTCTGGGAAAAGCCATGACACCTATGCTAGGCATAATGTCATGCTGATGTATGCTGACACATACTAGCATTAGACACCACAACAGTAACCAAATGCTTTGAAGACATGAATGCCTGGCTCATAACCAACAACCTACGATAAAACTGAGGCAATGTTCGTCACCAGGAACCCCACCTTCATTCCACCACAAACCATCAGCATCCTAGACAAACTTATAGTAGTCAAAGATGAAGTTAAGTACCTGGGCATCACATTGGACAGAGCTCTGAACCTGAAATCCCACATCACCAAAACTGCAAACAAGACCTATCAACGATTGAGAACCATCAGAAATATCAAGCCAATACTCCACCAGGACCACTTCCGCACAGTGTGCCAAGCACTCATCACACCTCTGCTTGATTATGGAAACTCACTATATCAAGACCTCCCTCAGCAGACCTTACACTCACTCCAGATGGTGCAAAACACTGCAGCATGCATCATAACAGACACTCCAAGAGCTGAGCACATCACCCCCGTCTTACAACAACTGCACTGGCTCCCAATGGTGGCAAGAGCAAAATTTAAAACATGATCATCTTTAAAATCATTCACCATCTCTCAGCAGATGTACTCCAAGACATTATAACAAGAGATATCAGCAATAGACCAAGAAGGGCCAATAATGACAACATGATCGGCACACCTGCAGGATACCACAAGACTAAACAAATAACTTCAAAAAGAACTCCATCACTACTAGCATCCACACTTTGGAACGCCCTCCCAACGAGCCTGAGGACATCAAATGACATCACAGACTTCTGCAAAGCCCTTAAAACCCTGCTCTTTATAGACACATATGAACTTACAGACAACAGTCTCCACTCGAACAGTAATACAACCACCTCCGACAACTAGACACATCCGACAACTAGACACCCACTCATCCCAATTAGACACATGAGTTCATTATACAATGTTGTTAATTACCCACATGTTAAATGTAACCCTCCAATTGTACTGTCTAAATGTTGTTAAGTACCTTCATGTTAAATGTAACCCTCGAATTGTGATATGATGTGACCACTTTGATTGAAGGATAAGGTGGTATACAAATCTGTCTAAATAAATAAAAAATTGCTTCCTCATGATATTTATTGACATTGCAGCAGCTTTCGACACGGTAGACCACCACACACTGTTGATGTGACTACAAGAAATTGGGATTTGTGGCACAGTCATGAAATGGTTCTCCTCATATCTTTCAAACAGAAAGCAAGTCAAAGTCGGAAAATTACTCTCAAAACCATTCACCTAATACCAAGGGATACCTCAGGGTTCAGCACTTTCCGCTATGCTCTTCAACGTATACATCCATCCACTGCAGCATAATCAAAGAACACAAAATCAGCTACAAAATTTCTGAACATCATATAATGATATATATATCAATTGATACTGAACACCCTGATGATACCCAGCTAATTACCTGCCTAGAAGCTATTAATAGATGGATAAGCAAAAGGAACCTCACAATAAACTACAGAAAATCTGAAGCCTTATACATCACCAGAAATCCAACATTCACACCACCAAAAATCATCAAAATTCTGAATATTGACCTGGTAATAAAAACAGAGGTGAAATACCTAGGTATCACAATTGACCATACACACATTAAGGATACCATCAATACAGCATACACAAAATAAGAATACTACTCAAACTCAAACTTCTACTGGAGCAAGTTGACTTCCGAACTGACTTCTGAAGCCTTCATAATACCAATATTAGACCATGGAAACATAATCTACCAAGGCCTACCGAAAAAATCAATACACCACCTACAACTCGTGCAGAACACTGCAGCACGAATAAACACAGGAACAACAAACCACACTCATATCATGCCTACCCTAATGCACCTCCACTGCTTACCGGTACAGATAAGAGCAAAATACAAGGCAATACTAATCATCTTCAAAATCATAAACAAACTAGTACTATAACCGCTAATCATCAAGGAGCCAGCTAATAGAACAACAAGGACTCCCCAAAGGAACCCACTATCAATCCTGAAAAGGAAGACTAGAGCACTACAGTTCACATCCACAAGAGCAATATCACTATTCGCCTCATTAATATGGAACAATCTACCAGAGAATATAAGATCAATAATGGACATTTGTGACTTTAGAAAAGCAATACAAATTCTGTTCTTTAACGAATACTATGAACTGAACAATTAAACAAACTATTCCTACCTCGGCATATAAACATAAAGCTACTCCCTCTACATAAAAAGGTACACCACAAATGAATGAATCCTCCTAAGAATCTATCCATAACCCTTCTCATGTCACTATCTCAATAAGAGATAGCTGACACACCATATGAGCTCTGTATGTGGATTCTTACACTCTGCAAATAGTAACAGGATGTATACCCTGTATGTAAAAACTGGCACCCTGTAAATACCCCTCCTCATACCACCAAGTTATAAACCCTGTTAACTATAAGTTCAGTGTTTAATGTAAAGTTAATGTTGTTCAAATGTAAACCGCTTTGAGTACATGATGGAGCAGTATAGAAAACTTAAATAAATAAATATTACCTCCACCCCCAAGGTTGAGAAGGGAACTGGTGCTGGACTTGCTTGGAGCATTACAACATACCCATCAAACAGTGTTACAGTAGATGTCGCTGTGCCTGATGTCCTGCCTCTCTTACGAATCCTTGGGCTGTTCACACAATCGTGTCACATTGCTTCTCTCTTGGTACCTTTGGCTGCTCATGCCACGGTTGGTGCTGTTTTGCTCCTTTCACAATAACTTAATAAACATAAATTTGATGCTAGTTGTGGTGTTGCTTTGCCCCTTTCACGGTGCATTGGGGTGTTCATGCCAGCGCTGGTAGTGATTTTGCCCTCATGGTGCTTTGCACTGGTCGTGCCCCTGTTGATGCTACGTTGTGAGGGTCTTGGGGTCTCTGCTCTTGGTGGTGCTGCTTTACCCCCTTCTGATGTGTTGAGCTGTTCATGGCACTTCTGGTATTGCTTTGCCCCTCTCATGGTACTTTGGGGTATTCAGGTCACTGTTCGACCACCTTGCCTCATTCTTGCTACCTTTGGTTGCTGTTACCTCTGCTACTGACACCTGGCTGAAAGTTTCATAAACCTTGGATGGCGAATCTTAATGACAGATTAAAACGAAGGGAAAAATTGCTTCCCACATTGACTTTGATGGAAATGAAATAAACGGCAGAATGAGATATCTTGGAAAATGAACCAAATGAAATGACAGAAAAGGTCAAATAAAATGAGAGAAAGCAAAACGAAAGTTTTCATCTATATCCTCATTATTCAGAGTTATGTTCCCATCCTAGATCAGTGCAGAAGACGCAAAACTCATCATTATTAAGATTATCCAGTTAAGGCAGCAGGTATATCATATTTTGTTGATCTTTGCTTTTTAAAATTTTAATAAAGATTATACCTGAAAACAAATGTGACCTGCTTACTTTCTGTAAGATGACATTTTACACTGCGGTGAAAGCTCAGGCAGATACAGGTGGTGGCAAGGTTGCAAGCTGCTCTGAGTCTTTCTGAGCTGCTTTATACCTGTTTCACTTTTATGTGGTTTAACTCTGTTATGTGCACTAGCGTGAGCATTTTTCAGAAAGGGGGGATTGCAGATCGAAGGAAGAAATAAATAAATAATGCTGGTATAAATATGAACTAGAAGTAGGTGAATGCCAGCTGTGTAGCAATGAAAGCCATGCTCAGAAAGCCAGACACTGACAGAAGCTCTTTATTCCCCTCCTTCCCTTCACCCACCCCTCCTCTTTAGGGCTTATTCAAGTTGCAAGAGCTGACAAGGCTGACGTCAATGCTTCCCTTTCTGTTCCACTAGATGGTGCTGGTGAGGTGAGACAGAATATTCTGGATAAGTGCTGGGCTGCTTTGCTTTATTTTATTTTTAAATTTACTTCGGGTTGACATACATAAAATCTGCTGTCTTTGGGAATGTTCTGCTTTCTATCAGTGCAAGCGAAATGTTAGTCTTTGTGTTAACAACATATACATGGGATCTGTACAAATTACTCTGCACCACTATTCGGCAGCAACGAAGAGTGAGACATGGGAAAAGAAGTATTATTTGGGACATGATTTCCAGTTACTTTTTAAGTCCAGAGCATCAGCAAAGGGTCTGCTTTCCAGCTGTCTAATGTAAAGAATGGAGGAGTTAGCCTGCTGGTCTAACCACTAGGCTATGAGCCAAAGAGCAGCAGCTCAGATCTCACCAATATTCCTTGTAGCCTTGGGCAGATTGCTTAACCAACCCTCAGGAGACAGGAAAATAATTTAAGTATCTATATGGAACTTGCCTTGAACTACTGGAAAGGCATGAGATAAAAATAACTAAAATAGAGGGGATATTAAGCTACTAAGTTAACCAAATGATAGTGAGGTGTCAAGCACTAGATTTGTTAAATCCTATGTAATAAAACATTTTTCTCATAGGCACAAAATGGAAGAACTCCTTATTTCTTATTTTGCCCATGAAGCACTTGTGAAACTGTATTGCAGGCAGGACTGCTCCAAATCATTAGGCAAACTAGGCAGTCTCCTAGACTGGAGATTTATTTTCTTTTTTTAATAATTTTTCATTTATTTGACATAAAAAAAATAAAATTTAAAAAGGAACAAAATATATAAATGAAATTAAAAAAAAAATGTTGGGTCCAGAGCTGCCACAAAATTCATACAGCCCTCTCCTGATCCTCCAAGTCTCCCCCATTTTCTTACTTAATTTTTGGCAGCTGCATTGGTCACAATGATCCCCAGTTTCTCCTCGGATGCAGTAATAGTTAATGGCACTGTTCAGAAAATCTGTCATACTATATCATGGGATTGGCCACAGGTCAGCCAGCATCATTGTCTTTTATTCTACTGGCTGGGCAGGAATTACTGGGGAAGAGGCTGGGGGGGGGGGGGGGGGCGGTGAAGGCTTGTCGTATAAGGAGAAGGCCCAGGAGGTATATTTTCATGATAGGTGCAGGGTTTATTTTTAAACAAAATAAGCATCAACTTAATTTCTTTTGAAATTTTTTGTTTCGTTTCCAGCAAAAGCGAATCCCTAATAAGAAGCAATGCTCGCCTGCATTCTGCATAGCATAAATGGCTTGAAAGAGTAGCCTGTCACTGACTTCAAAAACGGTATAAAAATCAGAATAACAAGAAAACCTTTAATGATTTTATCAGTCAGCTGAATTCTCTCAGAACTAGAAATATAGAAAAATGATGGCAGAAAAAGACCACATGTTCTATCTAGTCTGTCCTTCCATATCAACAGCTACAACAGCCCCCTTTTTTCCTTTAGAGATCCTCTGTGTTAGTCCCATGCTTCTTTGAATTCAGATACTGTCCTCATCTCTACCACCTCCACTGGGAGACTACTCCACGGATCCACCACTCTTTCCGTAAAGAAATATTTCCGCATATCACTCCTGAATCTATCCCCCTTCACCCTCATCCCATGTTCCCTCGTAGCAGAACTTGCTTTCAATTGAAAGAGGCTCTCTCCCTGAACATTTATGCTACAGAGGTATTTAAACATCTCAGTCATATCACCTCTATCCCGCCTTTCCTCTAAGATGTACATATTAAGATCCTTAAATCTGTCCTCATATGCTTTATAATGAAGACCACTAACCATTTTAGTAGCCACCCTCTGTACTGACTCCATCCTGTTTATATCCTTTTGAAGGTGCGGTCTCCAGAATTGCAAACAATTCTCCAAATGAGGTCGCCCCAAAGACATACAGAGGCACTATCACCTCCTTTTTTCTGCTAGCCATTCCTCTCCGTATGCACCCAAGCATCCTTCTAGCTTTTGCTGTCGCCTTCTCTACCTGTTTAGCCACTTTAAGATCATCAGACACAACCACGCCTAGGTCCCGCTCTTCTTTAGTGGACAAAAGTACTTCATGCCCTATACTATATTGCTCCCTTGGATTGCTGCAGCCCAAATGCATGACCTTGCATTTTTTAACATTAAATCTCAGCTGCCAAATTCTAGACCATTATTCAAACTTAGCTAGATCCCTCCTCATCTATCTACACCTTCCTGGGTGTGTACTCTATTGCAGATTTTGGTATCATCCGCAAAGAGGCAAACCTTAACCGACAGCCCTTCCGCTATATCACTAACAAAGATGTTAAAAAGAATCGGACCAAGGACAAATTTTTGGGGCACACCACTGGTAACATCCTTCTCCTCAGAGTAAGCTCCATTTACCTGTACTCTTTGTTGCCTCCCACTCAACCAATTTCTAACCCACAGAGTAACTTTAGGGTCCATCCCTAGGGTACTCAGTTTGTTTATAAGTTGCCTGTGAGGAACAGTGTCAAAGGCTTCACTGAAATCTAAATACGGCACATCTAAGGCTCTCCCTTGGTCCAACTCCTTGGTCACCCAGTCAAAGAAATCAATCAGATTTGTCCAGGGGCGGCCCAAGGGGGGTGCGGGGCCATGTGCAGACACTGGGTGCGGGGCCTCATTTGCATAAGGGGCCTTATTTGCATAAATATTTGCATAATGTTACCATACGATGTTGTTGTTGTTAAGTGCCGTCGAGTCGGAGTCGACTCATGGCGATCCTCTGGATAGCTATCCTAAATTGTGTTTGGTCTTCAGTCATGCGGCTCATTGTTGACAGACTGGTACCCGTAGCTGCTGTATCGATCCAGACTGGTACCCGTAGTTACTGTATCGATCCAACTCATTGCTGGCCTTCCTCTTTTGCGTTGACCTTCTATCTTGCCAAGCATGATGTCTTTCTCTAATGATCTCTCTCTTCGCATGATGTGTCCAAAGTATGAAAGTCGAAGTCTTGTGATCTGAGCTTCTAAAGAAAGCTTAGGTTTGATCTCCTCTAGTACCGACTGGTTTGTTCTTCGGGCA
Organism: Ichthyophis bannanicus; assembly: GCA_033557465.1. NCBI lineage: Eukaryota > Metazoa > Chordata > Amphibia > Gymnophiona > Ichthyophiidae > Ichthyophis > Ichthyophis bannanicus. The sequence goes on along the minus strand of CM066032.1, from coordinate 1,759,508,607 downwards.
GTCCATGGTATACACAGTATTCGCCGCCAGCACCATAATTCAAAGGCATCAATTTTCTTCCTGTCTGTCTTTTTCACTGTCCAGCTTTCACATCCATATGATGTTATTGAAAATACCATAGCTTGAACAAGTCGAATCTTTGTATGGAGAGACATCTCTGCTCTTGAGAATCTTATCTAGGTCTTTCATAGCCATTCTGCCAAGAGCAATGCGTCGTTTGATTTCTTGACTGCTTGTTGCTTCTTTATTGATAGTTGATCCAAGTAAGTTAAAGTTGTTCACAATTTCAATTTCTTCTCCTTCAACGATGAACCTGTTGATTATGCCAGTTGTCATGATCTTTGTCTTCTTTACATTAAGGTGCAGGCCCATTTTGAGACTATGTTCTTTGATTGTGAGAAGCAAATGTTTCAGATCATCTTCACTTTTAGCCAGTAATGTAGTATCATCAGCATAGCAAAGGTTGTTGATGAGTCTTCCACCAATCTTCACACCTCTGTTGTCTTCATACAATCCTGCTTCTCTGATGATTTGTTCTGCATATAAATTAAACAGGTAGGGGAAAGTATGCAGCCTTGCCTTACACCTTTGCTTATTTTAAACCATTCTGTTTCTCCTTGTTCCGTTCGAACTGTTGCTTCTTGATCAATGTACACATTGCGCAAGAGAACGATCAGGTGTTCTGGTATACCCATGCTTCTTAATGTGGCCCAGAGTTTCTCATGGTTTACACAGTCAAAAGCCTTGCTATAGTCGATAAAGCACAAATAGATATCCTTTTGGTATTCTTTAGTCTTTTCAAGGATCCATCTCACATCCGCAATGATGTCTCTCATTCCTCGCCCTTTCCTGAACCCTGCTTGCACTTCAGGTAGTTCTTGTTCCAGGTATGGTTGTAGTCTCTTTTGAATAATCTTCAGTAGAATCTTGCTGGCATGTGGGATCAGAGCGATTGTTCGATAATTTCCACAGTCAGTTGGATCACCTTTCTTTAGTATTGGTATAAACACAGATCTTTTCCAGTCAGTTGGCCATGATGTTGTCTTCCATATTTCTTGGCAGAGCCTTGTAAGTATGGTAACAGCTGCATCAGATTGCTGCAATACTTGTATAGGAATGCCATCAATGCCTGGTGCTTTGTTCTTTGATAAGGCTTCCAATGCTGCTTCAACTTCTTCTTTCATCACCAATGGTTCCCGATCATAAGGTAAAGGTTGAAACGGCTGTTGGTCCACTTGATCTTTATCATATAAAAACTCTGTATATTCCTTCCATCTTTTCTTGATCTTCTCAGCATCATTCAACATAGAACCTTGAGCATCTTGTAACATTCCAATTCGAGGCTGGAACTTTTTCTTTAACTCTCGTAGCTTTAGGAAAGCCGATCTTGTTCTTCCTCTAATAGTTTCTGCTTCAATTTCCTTGCATGCATCGTTGTAGTACTTTTCCTAACTTTTAATAAACATGCCTCTTAATGATTGTATGGATAAAGAAAGACTAAAAGATTTCTACATTACTATAATCCAGTGCCAACCGTCAGGCACATTAGGAACTACTACAAACACTGCCCATTTAGAACCCATTGCAAACCCACCGTATCATAACAGCACTACCAGGACTCACAAAGCACCATACTCTACCTATCAAAAGGCAACACTGCAAATATTAAACCAATACATTTCAGAGAATAACAATACATGACCTACTGGGGAAAGAGAACAAGTGGCAATGTCAAATAGGAATTACATAAACAGAATACCTCAGTTCAGTTACACATGCAGAACATAGACCATCACCAAACAAGGAATCACAATTTAGAAACAGGAAGACAATAATTAAACTGGGAACCCCAAAAGCCAAACTTGGAACGTACAACAACACTGTAGAAATAAAACTATAAATTAATTTCCTCTTGTACTAAACAAAACACAGACGTTAAAGATACACATTTCCCAGAGCTGACATATTCCAGTTAATAAATTGAAAATAAAGAGATATTTTTCTACCTTTTGTGCATTTTTTTTCAGTTGCAATTGCTCCAGCCACTTTCTTCTGGTTTCTTCGTGTCTTCTGCTAACTCTCCATCGTCTGCTGTCCATTTGTCCTTTCTTCTCTCTTCTAGTTTTTTTTTTCCATTCTCTCTCTACATCTGCTTTAACATACTAATCTTTCTCCTTTTGCTCTTTCCTCATTCCTATTTCATCCACTCAAATTTTACCCCTCCATCCTCAATCCCCACTTACTCTCCCAATACCGGGCCAATTGTAGATTTATCTTTCCTCCCACAAAAAATGTTTTTCCCCTCTCCATTTCACTCTCCCAGCTCCATCCCATTCTAATCCTCCCCCAACATCAGCTCCCTTCTAGTTCCAGCCCCACCCAGCATCCGCTCCCTTCTAGTTCCCGCATCAGCCCATTTCCACTCCTATCCTAGCCACACCATCAGCCCATTTCCAGTCCTAGCTCCCCCATCCATTTCCAGTCCTATCTGAGTCCCTACATCAGCCCATTTCTAGTCCTTTGCTAGCCCCACCATCAGCCGATGTCAAATCCTAGCTCCCCTCCACTCAGCCCATTTCCAATCCAAGCCCCCCATGAGCCTACTTCCAGTTCTAGCCCCCCTGCCCGGCAGAGTCCTCCATGGGGCCTCAGCTCCCTCAGCGCGGGCTTTTCAGAGCCACGAAGAGAGAGTTTCCCTTTCTCGTGGCTCTGTTTAAGCCCACGGGGCTGATGGGAAACAGAAAATCCTGTTTCCAATCAGCGCCAGCGGCTTAACAGAGCCGTGAGGGAGAAGCTCTCTCCCTTTGCAGCTTTGAAAGCCGGCACTTACAGTAGGGAGCTGAGGCCGCATGGAGGACTCTGCCAGGCAGGGGGGGGGGGCCCCGCGGGACGCTAGTTTCTGCCGCTGCCACGGCGGCAGCAGCAGCAAGTTTGTTTGTTTTTTTTAATTTACCGGCAGATGCAGAATGTTGTTTGCGTGGGGCCCCCTGAAACGCGGGGCCCTGTGCAAACAACATTCTTGCACAATGGACAGGCCGGCCCTGGATTTGTCTGACAAGACTTGCCTCTGATGAATCCATGCTGCCTCGGATCCTGTAATCCGCTGGACTCCAGAAACCTCACTATTTTCTCTTTCAGCAGCGTTTCCAATAATTTACTAACCACTGAAGTTAAACTAACCAGCCTGTAGTTTTCAACCAGATCCTTACTTCCGCTTTTGTGTAAAGGCACCACATGAGCCTCTCTCCAGTCCTTTGGCACCACAATGGTGTTCCACATCGTCCTGCTAGACCAGTCCAGACAAATATGCTGTGTTCTCCAGGAACAAGAAGGAAGTCAATCTTCACAAATGGGTGATGTCAGCGCCGACAGAGCTTGTGCGGAGCATTCAAAGCCTTTGGGAATGCTACCACACATGCATGGTCCTCTTCTCACCCAAGGGTGCCACCTTGTTCAGTCTCCTTTTTTCTACAGAGCCCAACGGATGCACATCCAGTTTTCCCGGAAAAAATCCTTAAAAATTTTTTCTGTTCCCGGTTTGTGTACCGGTTCCTCTTCCTGCCTCGAGCTGGCGCCGGGCACGGCACCGTTCTCTGCTCTTTCCCATTTTTTTTGAGGCTTGACTCGACCAGCATTTGTGTCATTTTTTGCCCAGGGTCATCGACCCTGGCCGGGTGTCCCCCACCATGTCTCCCAGTGGGTTCAAAAAATGTGACCGCTGCAGTCAAACCATGTCTGTTACCGACACCCATGACTGCTGCTTACGCTGCCTGAACTGGCCATGATAGCACCTCTTGTGACTTGTGCCAGGCCTTGATGCCTAAAACTAATAAAAAGAGGTTGGAATTGCAGGAGAAGCTGTTCCCAAGGTCCAACTCGGCACGGGCCTCCCCGATGCCGAGTTCCAAGCGCAGCATTTCTCATGAGGCCCGAGAGTCCTCGGAGTCCCGCAGCGGCAGCTCCTCCAGAAAGGCTTTGGTCCCTGAGCTAAAGAAGAAAAAATCCTCGAAGCCCGTCGAGGTTACACCAGGGAAACCCGGTAAGATGAGCTGGAGGGTTTTGGGCAACTCTGAAAAACGTCTACCAAGGTCCTCAGGAAGGATTCCTCAGCCGGCAGAGACAGTGCGAGGTTCCTCGAGGCCGTAGTCTTCATTGAGGATGCACTCGCGAGAGTGCCGCTACTGGGCCTGAAATCCTCAGTGCCTGTGCCGAAAGCTGCTGAGCCTTTTGGCTTGGAAACCAGAATGGCAGCCATGGAGCATAACATCACTGCTAACCTGGCCATGCAGCAGGCAATGCTATCAGGTTCGCCCGCATCATCTGCCCCGACGACCAGGCCCCCAACTGCGGGGGAGTCTCCAGCCATCAAGCCGAGCTCTGAGCGCCGCTGGCCTTTGGTAAGTCCTCAGCCCTGGTCGAGGTCCCAGTCCCGATCCTCGGGCATCCGGTCCTCCCTGGCGAGTTTTTGAGGCTTGGACCCCAGGTCCTCAGGGGACTCCTGGCCTTTTGGCACAGGCTTCGAGGCACAGAGCCGCAAGGCCTTGGACTCATCGAATCCAGGCCTATGAGTTGTACATAGGCATGTTCTTGAAGCCCTTAACCCAGGAGTTGTCTGGGTTCTCAGCAGGGCTGGTCGGGGAACCTCTCCAACGGTTCCAAGCCCTGACCTCCAGGATCAAGGACTGTTCAAAGTTCCTCTCCCAAGTGGCCTATGATGGATTTGAGTCAGCAACTCGAGTTGCAGCAGCAGGCATCGGGTCTTGATACCAAGCCTGGCTACAGTCATCAGATGTTGAACAGTAGGTCCAGGACAAGGTGCTCAATGTCCCCTGCACCAGCGAGAACCTGTTCGGCAAACCCATGGCTGTCAAGGTGGCAGAGATAGAGGCTGAAGCGGTGACCTGACAGAGGCTCCCAAAAAAGACCTCTTCCTTTCCCCACAAGAAACCTTCGGGGAAAAGGCACCTGTTCCATGGGAAAAAGAGGCACTTCCAGCAGGATCACTGCTACCAGCCCTTCTCAGGCCAGCAATAGGGTTCTCACCCCAAGAGACAAGGACAGGGAGCTCAGAAGCCCAAGGCTCAGGAACCCCAAGCCTCAAGTCTGGCCCAGTCAGGGTAGGTTCTCCCCTCCCCCTGGAGACCTTCATCAGCCCACAGCCTGGCACTCTTTGCCCACAGATGGGCTGAGGTCACTACAGACCAGTGGGTGCTGCAGGTGGTAAGGGAGGGATACCTCCTCTGCTTACATCAGTTACCACCCAGGAGAGCCTGTGCGACCTCTCCTTCACCACACTCTTCTCTCGGGGCTTGCAGGTCTGCTCAGGGACAAGGCAGTGGAGCCTGTTCCCAAACATCTATGGGGAAAAGCTCCTACTCAAGGTACTTTATTGTCCCAAAAAGGATTGGGGGCCTCAGGCCCATACTAGACCTGGTGAGGGAGAAGTTCAAGAGGCTCTCTCTTGGAACACTGCTGCCATACCTCCACCAGGGAGATTGGCTGTGCTTCTTGGATATAAAGGAGGCATACACACACATCTTAATCCATCACTCCCACAGGCAGTACCTACGGTTTATTGTGGGAGGAGGGCACTACCAGTACAGAGTGCTGCCCTTCGGCCTGGCCTCCTCACCAAGGGTCTTTACCAAGTACTTGGCAGTTGGTAGTCACCCATCTGCGACTACAAGAGGCCTTTGTATTCCCCTACCTGGATGACTGGCTAATCAGAGGGGATTTGGTCTCAGAGGTCAGTCAGGCCGCAGAGTGAACAACCCTCCTGCTGCAGCACCTGGGCTACCCCAAATCCCATCTCTCTCCAATCCAAAATCTGGAGTTCATAGGGGCTCAGTTGGACACGTTGCCATCCTCCCAAGGGAAAGGGCAGGGGAGGTACAACACTGCCGGTCAGTACTGGCTCGCCTCCCCTCCGCCTTTTGGGCCACATGGCCTCCAGGGCCCATTTCACCCCATTAGCCCACTTGCACATGTGGACAGCCTAATGGTGCCTCCACTCACAGTGGACTGAAGCCACAGGCAGGCTACGGGACAAGGTCAGTCACACACCACTTGGTGGATTCCCTCACCTGGTGGCAAAACCTGCGCCACCAATAGGCGAGAATGCTGTTCCAGGCACTTGCACCGTAGAGGACCCCGACAACAGACGCCTCCCTTCTGGGGTGGGACGCATTGCGGGGACCGCCGCACACAAGGCAGCTGGTCCCAAAAGGAGTCGCTCTTGCAGATCAACCTCATGGAACTCAGAGCAATCTTCCTGACCCTGCGAGCATTCCACCACTGTCTGCCGCACCGATCTTTGCTGATCCAGACGGACAACCAGGTTGCCATGTTTTATTTCAACAAGCAGGGAGGTACGGGCTCATAACTCCCTCTGTCAGGAGGCTGTAGCCCTCCTCTCCTTTGCAGTGTGCAATGGCATGCTCCTATGAGTGGTGTACCTGCCAGGCCAGAACAACTGCTTAGCAGACAGGCTGAGCAGAGTCCCTCGCCCACACGAGTGGCTTTTGAACCCAGTGAAGCAACTCTTCCACCACTGGGGCAGGCCTGTGATAGACCTCTTCGCCTCCCCGGACAACACACAGTTACCATGCTTTTGCTCATGCCATGGCCAGAAGGCCTACTATATGCTTTTCCACCAACCCCCCTGGTCGCCAAGACCCTATTCAAGGTCCAGAGCGATAGGACGTCAATGATACTGATCACCCTAAGGTGGCCCAAGCAACCGTGGTTCCCTCTGCTCCTTTCTCTGTTGGTGGCACTCCCAATTCCACTGGGCCTGGCCCCGGATCTCCTGTCCCCGGAGGAGGGCTCCCTCTTGCACCCCAATCTGGGGTCGCTAACGCTAACAGTGTGGCTGCTGAAAGGGTAGTGTTGGCCTCTTTCAATCTTCCTGAGGAAGTCGAGGAGGTCCTACTAGCCTCCCGAAAAACCTCCACCAGAAGGGCATATGCCTTTAAGTGGAGAAGGTTCTCTGTCTGGTGTGTGGAGAAGAAGGAGAATCCTTTCTCCTGCCAGGTGCAATTCATTCTTCAGTATCTCCTACACCTGTCACACACCAGACTAAAATCAAACTCAGTGAGGGTGCACCTGAGAGCTATAGCTGCATATCACCACCCTATAGAGAGAAAACCCCTCTCAAGCCAGCCCCTGGTCTCCAGGTTCCTGCGGGGCCTCCTGGTATCCAAGCCCCCTCTCTAACCCCCAGCAGCAGAATGGGATCTCAACATGGTGCTCTCTCAGCTTACCAAACCACCATTCAAGCCCCTGGCCATTTGTCACCTTCGGTACCCGTCTTGGAAAGTTGCTTTTCTGGTGGCCCTTATGTCCACTTGTAGAGTGAGCGAACTCCAGTCTCTGGTGGCAGATTCACCATACATATGGTTCTACAAGAACAGGGTTGTGCTCCGCACGCACCCCAAATTCCTCCTGAAGGTGGTATATCCTTTTCACTTCAACCAAGAGGTGGTCCTCCCCACCTTCTTCCCGTGACCTTCATACACTAAATTGCAAACGGGTCCTGTCCTTCTACCTACAGCAGACTCAAGCCCATCGCAAAGCTCCTCGGCTTTTTGTATCATATGACCCCAGTAGACTGGGGTTTCCCGTGACTAAGCAAACTTAGTCCACTTGGACGGTGGTCTGTATTTCCCTCGCCTATGAGCAAGCTGGCCTCTCTCTTGAGCACTGGATCACAGTGCATCGCTTGAAAGTGATAGCTGCATCAGTGGCTAACCTCTGCTCAATGCTGGTGACAGAGATCTGTAAGGCCACCACATGGACTTCAGTTCATACTTTGCAGCTCACTACCACCTGGAGAGTGAGTCTCGCAGGGACAGTGTCTTCGGCCAGGCAGTACTCCGAACCATTCTTGAGGTATAGGCAACTCTGGCCCTCTGACTCTTCATGTTCAGGCAACCAGAGTGATAGTGTCGCTGGATGCTAAGGTCTGCAGAGTCTCTCAATAGGAACTCACCACCTGCAACTCATGGCTATCCGATTGGTTGCCATTGGTGCTTTTGTGGTTTGGTCCTCGGCAGCCTGGAGCTAGGAAGTCCCATATGTGAGGACTGACTTCCTGCTCATTCCTGGAGAAAGTGTAGTTATTCACCTGTAACAGGTGTTCTCCAGGGACAGCAAGAATCAGTCCTCACAACCCTCCCTCCTCCCCTGGGAGTTGCCTCCCTACCTTGTTTTAGTTTTTACTGCCGTCCTAGCTATGTCATCTGACTGAACAAGATGGCACCCTTGAGAAGGAAGGGGACCATACATGTTTGATAGCACGTCTCAAAGGCTTTCTTTGAAAGTTGGGGAAATGCTCTGTGCGGGCTCCGTCGGCGCCAACGTCACCCATATGTGAGGACTGATTCCTGCTGTCCCTGGAGAACACCTGTTACAGGTGAGTAACTATGCTTCCCCGTACCGGCAGATTGGTGGAGACAATGAACCAATCAAAAGCCCAGGTTTAAATGACATCACTCTCATGCCTCTATTCGCCTCAGCCATCAGAGGTCCCCTTAATACTTCTTTGTCTCCATCAGATGGTGGATGGATTTTCTTCTCTCTGAAGAAAATCTGAAGATTGAGATGGAAAGATTAAATGCTCATGAATGACCACCTTGAGGATGACTCTCTCACTTGAATGCGACATGGGAGGTTCCACTAGACTGTGATCGTTTCAGTAGCCATAGGAGGAAGGAAAATTGGTTCAGCTCTATGCTCTTATCATAGGAGCCTGTTGAACAGCCAGAAATTGGAAGGATCTGGAAGAGTGAAGCAGCCTCACACAACCTCGGCACCCTTCCCTCCTCCTCTGTTCCCCACTGCTATCTCCCGAAGATCACAGAAGGCTCTCAGAGGGATATACCTGCCAGCCACCTTAAAAGTAGTGCTGCAAAGCTTGCTGCGGAAGCAAAAACGCGAAATAAAGACTTTTTCAAGTACATTCATAGCAAAAAACCTGTGAGAGAGTCAGTTGGTCCATTAGATGATAGAGGGGTTAAAGGGGCACTAAGAGGCGACAAGGTGATAGCAGAGAGACTGAATGAATTCTTTGCTTCGGTCTTTACTGAGGAAGATGTAGGGATGTTACCCATGACTGAAGTGGTATTTAAAGGTGCGGAAGAATTGGAGGAAATATCGATAAATTGGGAAGATGTATTACAACTATTAGATAAACTGAAGAGTAGCAAATCACCAGGGCCGGATGGTATACATCCAAGGGTGTTGAAAGAACTGAAATATGAGATTACAGACCCTGCTATTAGTAAACTGTGAATTTTCATTAAAATCATCTGTAATACCTGAAGATTGGAGGATCGCCAATGTAATGCCAATTTTTAAAAAGGGTTCCAGGGGTGATCCGGGAAACTACAGACCGGTGAGCCTGACGTCAGTACCGGGAAAAATGGTAGAAACCATCATAAAGAACAAAATTACTCAGCATGTAGATAGTCATGGCCTAATGGGGGACAGCCAACATGGCTTTAGACAAGGAAGAAATTGTCTTACTAATCTGTTAGGTTTTTTTGAAGGTCTGAATGAACAGATGGACAAAGGTGAGTCGGTTGATATAGTGTATCTGGACTTTCAGAAAGCCTTTGACAAGGTCCCTCATCAGAGACTTTTGGCAAAACTAAAGAGTCATGGGATAGTAGGCAGTGTACTATTGTGGATCAGGAACTGGTTAAAAAGATAGAAAGCAGAGGGTAGGGCTAAATGGCCAATTTTCCCAGTGGAGAAAGGTGAATAGTGGTGTACCCCAGGGATCTGTGCTTGATCCGCTGCTTTTTGACATATTCATAAATGACCTGGAAAAGGGAATAACAAGTGAGGTTATCAAATTTGCAGATGACACAAAACTATTTAAAGTTGTTAAAACCCAAGAGGATTGTGGAAAATTGCAAGAGGATCTTGATAAATTGGAAGACTGGGCATCAAAATGGCAGATGAAATTTAAGGTGGACAAGTGCAAAGTTATGAACCTAGGAAACATCAACCCAAACTATAGTTACACGATGCAAGGTTCCACATTAGGAACCACCACCCAGGAAAAAGATTTAGGCGTCATTGTGGATAACATGTTAAAACCCTCGGCTCAGTGTGCAGTGGTGGCCAAGAGAGCAAATAGAATGCTAGGTATCATAAAGAAAGGAATGGAAAATAAAACAAAAGATATTATAATGCCTCTATATCGTTTCATGGTGAGACCGCACCTTGAATATTGTGTGCAATTCTGGTCGCCGTTTCTTAAAAAGGATATAGCGTTATTAGAAAAGGTTCAGAGAAGAGCCACCAAAATGGTAAAGGGGATGAAAGGATACTCTTATGAAGAAAGGCTAAAAAGGTTAGGGCTCTTTAACCTGGAAAAGAGACGGCTGAGGGGAGATATGATAGAAGTCTATAAATTAATGAACGGAGTGGAACGAGTAAACATAGATTGATTGTTTACATTATCAGAATATAGAAGGACTAGGGGACATACAATGAAGCTACAGGGTAAACTATTTAAGACTAATAAAAGAAAATATTTTTTCACTCAACGTGTAATCAAACTCTGGAATTTGTTACCAGAGGATGTAGTAAAGGCTGTTAGTGTAGCTGGGTTTAAAAAAGGTTTGGACAAGTTCCTGGAGGAAAGGTCCATAAACCATTATTAAGAAGGGACCCAGGATATCAATGCTTGACCCAGTACAAGCATTGTGGAACCTGTGTCTTTTGGGGAAACTGCTAGGTACGTATGACCTAGATTGGCCACTGTTGGAAACAGGATACTGGGCTTGATGGACCTTGGTCTGACCCAGTATGGCATATCTTAAGTTCTTATGTTCAGTAAAATAGTTTCAGAGGAGTAGAGCTGAGGCTAGCATGCATTCTTTGCCTGAGGCTCTCAAGGTGAGTACCAAGGCTTGACCTCGTCATTGCCCTTGTTGAGAACTCCCGATTCCGTCTTCCTGGGACACAGTTCGGGGTTGGCCGCTGGTGACTACTGGTGCCGTGTGGAGGTTTCCTGCTGTTTTCTGCATGTATTAGTAGCATTTTTACTTATTGTACAGTTTTAGCATGTGTTCTGCCCAAGTGGCTCCAACGTGCGTTGCAATAAAAGCACAGTTAATGCGGACCTTTTGTGCCACCGTGGCCTTAATAAGCACTGTTGTGATACTTGTCTTAACTCTGTCTTCCAGGAAACGTTGTTTGACCTGTGGCAAGTGAAGTGCCTCACCTCTGGATTCTGGACTCTACTCTTGCATGGCAGCTTCTGAGTCATCCCTGGAGGGCCTGCTTCCCCTCTCTCAACCAGGAAATGCAGGTAGTCCGGTCTTGCCTGCTTCAGGGCAGGAAGTGATAGATGGTGCTATGGGTAAGGATATCCAGCTGGTCAGAGGCTATGACTACCAAGCTGTGAGCCGCTCCTCGTCCTCTAGGGGGTCTGGGGCAGCTGTGCCCTCTGGTGTTTGGGGGATCATTTCTGAGAGGAGAGCTTCCAAATTCTGGATTGTCCTCCCTGGAATTATTTTCTTTTTTTGCAGCAGGCCTCATCCTTCTGGCATGGAAATTCGGACCCTGTGGCCTTTGGGTTCCCCCAGGTGCAGTCTCATGTGGGGCAGGCTGAGACTGGAAGCCCTCTTTAGTTGCCTTTGGCTAAGCACCCCCAGCAAGGGGTGCCACCTGGAGATGGGAAAGAGCTGGGAGCTGTCTGAAATTTTGACTATGGCTCGGATTCAGATGGCTTGGTACTGGGCTCTGATGTGGATGAAGAAGTATTTTTGCCTTCAGAAGATTGTGAAGAGGCCGGGGTGATCTGCCAGAAGGAGGAGCTGGCGGTGTTGATTGCCAGGGTTTCATCCACCTTGAACTTGACGGATGCGTCCAGCATTGAACAGGAGCCAAAAGTGCACCCGCTTCTTCAAGGGGTGTGGAAATCCACTATTGTCTTCCTGTTCCTGGATGTGATCAAGGATATGATCTGGTCGGAGTGGGACTCTCCCGACTCCCTGCCTAAAGGGTTAAGGGTTTTGTAAGAAGGTCTACGCTCTCCCGGAGAAGGAGTGCATTGAGTGGTTTGGCATTCCCAAGGTGGATGCACAGGTCTTGGCGGTTACCAGACTGATCCCCATTCCTGTGGAAGGCGGATCAGCCTTAAAGGATTTTTCTTAAGGTGGATTTGTTGTTGAGGAACCAGTTCACCGTGGCAGCTGCTATTCTGCAGCTGGCGGTATGTACCAGCCTGATCTCTTGAGCCCTGCTCCAGTGGATTCAGTCTCTTCCGCCTTCCTTTGGAGTCTGCTATAGTCTTCTTTTCTGATGCCATGTATGACCTGGTAAGTTTGGGGCCAGGGATGGTACCCTGATGACGGTGTCACGGCATTGGATTTGGCTTCGACACTGGGCAGCGGATCCATCTTCAAAAGCCCGATTGGCTCAACTAGCTTTTAAGGGGAAGCTTCTTTTTGAAACTGATTTGGAGAAGCTGGTGAAGGACCTGTATGAGATGAAATCTTATCGCCTTCCGGAAGACAGGTCCAAGGGGCCTGTGAAGTGGGCAGGTGTTGCTTTCTTATCAGCCTCCGCCCGTCCACCGAGGAAGCGCTGGTCGGATTCCTAAGGGTCTTGGGACTCTTGTCATTACTGACATGGAAAACCTTTCTTCCCCTCTGTTTCTGGGCTTTGGGCTTATTCTCAGTCCTTTTGTGGAGCGCGTGAGCCCAGGGACTCGGTCCCCTGCAGAGGAGGACCCTCCTGGGTTTCACATTGAAGATTTGGGGTTCCTCCAGTTGGAGGCAGACTTTGCCTTTTCTTTCAGGAATGGGTCTGGGTTACCAAGGATTGCTAGGTGCCAGACACCATTCAGGTTGGCTATGTCCTGGAATGCAAAGAGTTGATTCCGGATGCCTTCGTCACCTCCCCTTGTGGGTCTGTGATCAAGAGTGCCACTGTGCGGACCACCTTGGACAAGTTGCTGTGTCTAAGGTTGGTGGTGCCCATCCTGCCGGACAAGTGGGGCAAGGGCAGATACTCCAAAAGGACGGTTCCTTCCGGCCAATTCTGGACCTCAAGAAGGTCATCGAGCACTTGCTCGTCCTGTGCTTCTGGATGGAAACCTTGCACTCTGTGATTCAGGTGGTGCACTAAGAGAAGTTCTTGGCTTCTCTGGATCTAGTCGAGACATATTTTCATATCCAGATCTGGACAGATCAGCAAAAGTATCTGTATTTTGCTATGCTTGACTCTTACTATCAGTTCGCTGTCCTCCCTTTCGGGCTATCTGCTGCCCTGAGGACATTCTCCAAAGTCATGGTGGGTGGGAGCTGTGGTGCTGAGGGATCTGTATCCATCCGTATCTGGACGACTGGCTCATCCAGGCCTGGTCCCTTTTGGATGCATCTTGGGTGGTGTCCCAAGTGGTGTCCTTTTTGGAAAGCCTCAGCTGGGTGATCAATTGGGGAAAGAGTCAGCTGTTGTTTTCCCAGTCCCTGGAGTTCCTGGGAGCATGTTTAGACACTCAAGTGGGCAGAGCTTTCCTGCCAGAGGAGAAAGTCAAGAGGCTGTTGGATTGCCTGGAGCTGTTCTGTGCACAGAGGACTCCCAGAGTCTGTGATTATCTTCAGCTCCTCGGATCGAAGGCGGCAACCATAGAGATGGTCCCGTAGGCATGTGCTCACATGTGACCTCTCCAGTAGTCCCTGAGTTCTCAGGAATTCGAGCACAGGCTCCTGCTCCCGATGTTGGTGAAGACCAGCCTGCAGTGGTGGCAGCGCTCCTGTCATCTGAGGAAAGGCATGCCGCTGGATGATTTCGCCTGGATCCTTCTGACAACAAATGGCAGTCTTTCAGACTGAGGAGCCCATTGTCAAGACCGAAAAGCCCAGGGTCGTTGGAACCTCATGGGAGTGGTTTGGTCCATCAACTGCCTCAAGGCGAGGGCCCTCAAGTTTTCTCTTCTGCATTTCCGGCCACTGGTCATAGGCCGGGCAATTTGAGCTTTTTCAGACAATGCCATGGCAGTGGCTTATGTCAGTCATCAAGGTGGCATGAGGCGTGCCAGGGTAGCTCTTGAGATGACCCTCCTGTTTGCCTGGTCAGTTCAGCACATTGCTGGGGTGGACAGTGTAGAAGTGGACTTCCTCAGCCGGCACTCTCTGGATCCTGGAAAGTGGGAGTTGAGTCAAGAGGTGTATCAGTTGATTCTACACCCCTGGGGTCGCCCTGAAATGGATCTGATGGAGACCCGCTCTAATGCCAAACTGTCATTTTCTTAAGTCGCCACATGGAGACAGGGTCCGAGAACATTGATGATCTGATCCAACCTAGGCCAAGTCAGAACCTGCTATACATGTTACCTCTGTGGCCCTTGGTAGGATATGTGTTTTGGTATATAGAACATCATCCAGGCAGGATTATTCTGATGGCACCAGAATGGCTGAGGAGAGCATGATTCAGAGACCTGATGCGCTCCTGCAGGAAGCTCCTCTTCGGTTGCCTCCATCTCGGGGCCTATTGTGGCAGGGGCCGATCATCCTGGAGGACCCAGTTTCCTTCTTGCATATGGCTTCACTTTTGAAAGGAGATAGCTAGCATGTAAGGGCTACACTCCAGCGGTGGCCTGTACTCTGCTCGGAGCCTGGAAGAGGTCTACCAAGCTAGCATATGTATGGATCTGGTGTGACGCTCGACAGTTGGCTCCTGAGGTAGCCAAGGTGCCATCTTGGTTGGCTTTTCTACAGGACGGCCTGGAGAGGGGCCTTTTCTTTAGTTCCCTGAAAGTTCAGGTGGCAGCTTTGGCTTATTTCCAAAGTCCGGTGGCTGGTCTCTAGCGTGCACCCAGATGTCTGACGCATTCTCCAGGCGATCTGGCATCTGCATCCTCCCCTCTGGTCTGTGATCCCTTCCTGGAATCTGTGTCTGGTGCTCCAGGGCCTTCATGGCAGTGCCTTTTGAGCCGTTGATGTGTGCCTGTGCCTTCCTTCTTGCCTAAGGTGCTGTCTCCCTTTCACATAAACCAGCTGGTTTGCTTGCCCTCCTTTTCTAAGGAGCAGTGTCGGGGGAAGGATAATGATCTTCGCCTCGTGGATGTCTGGAGGGTGCTTCTCCAGTACTTGGAGATGACTAATTCCTTTATTAAGTCAGACCATCCTTTTGTGCTGTTTGCTGGCCCACACAAGGGTGACGCGGTGGCCAAGTCGACTTTGGGGCATTAGATTAAGCAGGCCATTGGCTTGGTGTATCTTTTGTGGCACCGGCTGGTTCCGGAGGGTTTGTGCACCTATTCTACCCGATCCTTAGCATCTTCATGGGTGGAGTGGAGCTCAGTAGCCTCTGCAGGCTTTTGTCAGGCAGCAATGTGGACATCACTTTCCACTTTTGTCAAACATTATCGATTGGATGTCCACATGTGGGCAGACACGGCCTTTGGCTCAAGGGTTTTGTGAGCTGCTTTGTCTTCTTCCTGCCCAGTGGAGTTGTAGCTTTGGTACATTTATTTATTTATTTATTTACAGTTTTTATATACCGCGCTCTTTGGTATCAGCGCGGTTTACAGATAACAAATTTTCGCATTAGAACAATATTTTGCTTACATTACAACAGGGTCAATAACTTGGAAATTAAAACCTGGTCTTTTTGTTGGTTCTTAGTCTCCACTAATCTGCTGGTAGGGGAACACAACCCACTTGTCTGGACTGGTCTAGCAGGACTCAAGGAAAGGACATTAACTGTTAAGTAAAATGTCACCTTTTATAAAGAGTAGGATCCAATATTCCATTGAGTGACCGAGATGACTGATTCTTCACTCTCTATTCTCAGAGTCTAAAATCCTATTTATTGGAAGGGACTGTGCTCTTCTCTGCTAAAGCTCCAAGGTTGGGAGTATGTGGATTCAGGACCGGCTCAATCATTAAGAAAGGCTAGACAGTGGCTTAGGTCAGTAGCTTCTGAGGGGCAGCAAAGAACAACAGCAGTCAAAGCAAAACAGTAGATCCTGAGACAAACTTGTATTTATTTGCAAGGAGAGCAGATACAAATATATATAGTAACATAGTATATGACAGCAGATAAAGACCAGTATGATCCATCTAGTCTGCCCAGTAAGGTGGCTAGAGTGGTTGTACCTGCTCTCTATGCAGGTCACCCCCCCCTCAAGCCTGTGTTTAGGGTTGTACCTGCCGCTCCCTGCAGTTCACCCCCCCCCCCCATGCCTGTGTTTAGGGTTGTACCCGCTGCTCCGTGCAGGTCCATCTCCCTCTATACTTGTGTTTAGGGTTGTACCTGCTGCTATTTCCAGTCAGCCCCCTCTAATTATTGAAGTATAAAAGATATTTAAGTTTGCTTTGATTTCATCCTGTTGCTAAAAAGGGATCTACTGTGTGTGTCCCATGCCATTTTGAATTCCATCACTGTATTTGCCCCCACCACCTCCATCGGGAGGGCATTCCAAGCATCCACCAGCCTTTCAGTAAAAAAAGTATTTCCTGATGTTGCTTTTAAGTTTACCACCTTGCAGCTTCATTGTATGCCCTCTAGTTGTACAGCTTCCTCTTCTTTGAAAAAGGTTTGTTCATTAATATCCTTTCAGTGTTTAAAGGTCTGTATCATATCTCCCTGTCCCTCTGCTCCTCCAGGGTATACATATTTAGGTCTTCAAATCTCTTCTCATACGTCTTCTGGCGCAGGCTCCAAATCATTTTGGTTGCATTCCTCTGAATCGTTTCAAGTCATTTTATATCCTTTGTGAGATATGGTCTCCAAAACTGAACACAATACTCCAAGTGAGGCCTTAACAACGACTTGTACAGGGGCATTAATACCACCTTCTTTCTGCTGGTTATTCTTCTCTGTATATAGCCCAGCATCCTTCTGGCTTTGGCTACTGCCGTGTCACATTGTTTCGCCACCTTGAGATCCTGAGATACTTATCACTCCCCCTCTCCTGATCCGTGCACACCAACCTCTCGCCCCCTATTGCATACAATTCCTTTAGATTTCTGCAGCCCAAGTACATGACTCTGCATCTAAACTACCAAGAATTAGACCATTCTTTCCTCATGTTGTTCACTCCCTCAGAAGTGTCCACTCTTTTGCAAATTTTTGTGTTATCTGCAAAAAGACTTTTCTTTTCAGTCCTTCAGCGATATCACTCACAAATATATTGAACAGTATTGGTCCCAGGACTGATGCATGAGGCACGCCACTATGCACCTTCCTTTCTTCTGAGTGAGTTCCTTTTACCACCACCTTCTTTCATCTGTCAGTCAACCATATTCTGATCCATTCCACCACCTTGGGACCTATCTCCACGCTGCTCAGTTTATTGATAAGCCTCCTATGAGGAATAGTATCAAAGGCTTTGCTGAAATCTAGGTATATCACATCCATTGCATGCCCTTGAATCTAGTTCTCTGGTCACCCAGTCAAAGAACTCAATGAAATTTGCTTGCCATGATCTTCCCTTGGTAAAACCATGTTGCCTTCGATAATGCAATCCATTGGTATCCAGAAAGTCCACTATTCTTTCTTTCAAGAGCGCCTCCATATGTAAAAGTATGATGTTCAATTATGCATTTAATACCAGGTGATGTACACTTACTGTGCAGAAGAAAGGCCTAGTAATCTACTTCTGGTTGTACCTTGCCAAGGAAATTCAGGGGATAGGGACAACTATTCACAGGGTCGCCAGAAGTCTGCATCAACTTGAGGGCGCTTAACAACAACAATAGGATTGTTATGGAAGGAGTGGAGTTTGTATGCTCATGATTGCCAGTTTAATTAGCAAATTCTGGAAGGGAAGCCTAAGGCTAAAGGTTTGCTTAAAGCTTAGGGTACCCAATACACTAGCCCTGCCTCAGTTCCTGGGTGCTGTATCCCCAGTGCCAAGTGGCCTGAGATGTGAGGGAAGTGTCCATGGTGTTAATCTGCCTTCACTACAGATCAAGTGAGTGATTGGGTGAACCAATTAAAAAAAAGTAGGAAGGAAATCTAATCCCAGGAAGAGCTGGAAAGTCATGGAATTCTAACTGGCATTGGACAGCAGAGTATACTTAGTGGAGAGAAAGCCAGTGTAAAACCTTTGGGGGGATATTCAACTGCGGCGGCTAGCACAATTATAGTGGCTAGCCATTGCTACTGAAACTAACACCCAGATATTCAATACTGGGGCCATATCTGACTGCCAGCATTGAATATCCAGGTTAGCCGGAGAAGCAGGAAGCTAGCTGGGCAGCGGCAATATTGAGCCGCTGCCCGGTTAACTTCTACGGCAATAGTTAGGCCACCCCTTACAGGTACCTAACTTTCACCACTTAGCGATAACTGGGCAGTGGCTTCACAACAGGATATTTCCCTACAACACTCAAGCAGACTTCCATTAGGCCACTATTGAAAAACCCCAAATTAGACCCCAAAACAGTCGATTCTTATAGGCCATTAGCCAGTATCCCCCTCTTAGCTAAGATAATCGAGAAAGAGGCACAACGGCAAATTCAAGATCACATAGATGCCGCTGCTCCCCTAGATAGCTGCCAACATGGGTTCAGAGAATATCATGGGGTTGAGACACTACTCACTAATCTATTCAACGATATCATCACAGGCATTGACAACATCCGACAAGGTTTCGTGCTCATCTTCCTAGACATCGCTGCGGCGTTTGACTCCGTGAGTCATGAAATTCTCCTTGGAAGACTGAAAGAGAAGGGCGTCAGCAACAGTGCACTAGGATGGTGTAAATCTTATCTGGATGGAAGATGGCAATATGTGAAGTCTGGATCAGAAGAGTCAAAACATTTCCATCAAAAGCAAGGGGTACCTCAAGGCTCCTCTTTATCCTCCTTATTATTCAATATTTACATGCAGCCCATCTGCAACATCATAAGATCATTCAATGTGAACTGTTTAATATATGCAGATGACATTCTCTTATACATGCCGTTCTCCACAGCTCACATGGATCTGACACCGCTTATAGACTGTTTCAATGCGGTCTCGACGTGGCTCCAATCACAGAACTTACGCATTCAACATAAAAAAACAGAGGTGCTCTTCATCACCAGAGACCCCAACTTTACTCCCCCATCCCATGTCAGTGTCAAGGAAGCTGATTTACAACTAAAGAAACCATAAAATACCTTGGAGTTACTTTGGATCAACGTCTGGATATGAAACACCACATAAGCAACATAGTCAAAGCCGTTTATTTCAAAATCCGCTCACTCAAGCACCTACGCTCCCTGTTGGACCCAGATGATTTCCGGACCATATACCAAGCGCTAATCCTGCCACACTTTGACTTTGCAAACACCATCTTTCAAGGTCTCCCCCAATCCACTCTAACCCCCTTGCAGTTGGCCATGAATTCCGCAGCAAGGGTCCTCTACGGAGCCTCCAGAAGCGATCACGTGACTCCCATTCTCAAACAGCTTCACTGGCTACCTATCCATGGGAGGATCATCTTTAAAACCCTACTCCTATCATTCAAGGCAATCAAGGGTATTTCATCCTCCTCACTCACAGATCTTATTCACATGGTCCCCCCCAACAAATCCAGAAGAGCAACAGCCGTAAACCTTTTAACAACCCCAAAGGCAATGACAAAGTGCAACATGACAACCACAAACAGGGCGTTCATTTTCTATGCCCCCAAATACTGGAATGCTCTACCCCCTGACATTAGGGCCATTGCCGACCTATATCAGTTCAGGAAGGCACTCAAATCCCACCTTTTCCTCCAATATTACCCAACCAGCAATTGAACATAAATATCCCTCTGAAGAAATGACCCACTCTAGAAAGACCCTTACATTCGTTATGTGACTTGTACCTAACCTTTGTTCCATGTAAATATCTCATGTACATTGTTAACCCCTGTTATCCAAGTTTGCACTCCTGTTCGATGTAAAACCAGACAGCTTGTTGTTATGGTCGTTATGTTATAATGTAAACCGCGCTGATACCGAATAGCGCGGTATATAAGAAATTGTAATAAATAAATATTGCCGCTGCCTGGTTATCACTGAGTGCTGCCTCCACTCTACCTACTGAACGCCCTAATGCCAGCCTGGCTAGCATTGAGGTGTGCAGCGTCGGCACCCGGGGATAACCATGATTAGCTCAGTTAGCAGGTCTGTTAATCTTGATAAATATCACCCCCCCCTTTATTTTTTGTATTTTACTTAGCTCATGCCTTTCCAATAGTAGCTCAGGGTGAATTACATTAGGTGTTTCCTGTCCTCATAATCTATTGCCGGCTCACCTACAAAGTAGTACTGTCAACATTCAAGGTCATCAACAAAACAACCTCTAGCTCCTTGACGAATCTTATCCACCCCACACCTGCAACCAGAGCAAGAAGGTCCTTCACCACCAACACACTAATAACCCCTAGCAAAGTAACAAAATGCACTCAGGCAACAAAAAACAGAGCCTTCATATTCTACGCACCTACCTTTTGGAATGAGCTCCCAGTGACCATCCGCATGATCACTGACCTTGCCCAATTCAGAAAGTCACTAAAGCACCACCTCTTTCTCCTACACTACGCCCAGGCCAACAACACGTCCTCACCTGACACAACCCTACAACCTAACCGTAAAAAATAGACAACCCAGTAAACAAATTACATCCCTGTACATAGCTCTCAGGGCAAGCCATGTCGCTACAACTGCATAGTGACTTCCTGCCTAGACTGTATATAGTCTATATAGTTACCCCTGTTCTAAATCCAAGTTGTATTACCCATTCGATGTAAGTGCAGAGCAGGCTCTTCCTACTCTGTACAAAATGTTATCTGTAAACCGCACTGATTTTAAAGAGCGCGGTATATAAAAGCAATAAATAAATTAATAAATAATCTAAATTTGTACCTGAGGTTAATAGAGGGTTACGTGAATTGCCCAAGGCCACAGGGAGCATCAGTGGGAATCAAACAGGGCCAACCCAACTGTTAGGCAAACTAAGCAGTCACCTAGGCCAGTAGCTTCTTGGGCTGTAAGGAGCAGGGCACTCAAGTTAACAATAGATTCTTACAGCCAGGAGCAGGGAGGGAACATTAGGCTTAAAGTTTGCCTAGGGCGCAAATACCTTGAACCAATTCTGGGGCCAGCCCTGGAATTGAATTCTGCTTTCAAACCATGGTTTCCTTGGCTCTAACTGTTAGGCTACTCTTATCTGCCATCAAATTCTATATGTCTGTACTTGGCCCTTAGAACCTCCACTGTCAGAAAACTAATCCCATTTGGAGGTGGGAAGTGATTGAATTTCAGTGTTGTCTCTCTCCCAGGTAAATTACACAGGTCTGCGACTAAAAAGCTGTTTGATTATTTTCATCTAATTTCCATGTATTTTGGTGTGCTGAAAACAAATAAAATATTGAAAAAACTCCTAGACGTCATGATTTGCCACAACATGCAAAATTGTCTTCAAATTTATCAAATTTTTTCAAATTACTATTAATTAATTCAAATTACTATTAACTAATTCACATAAGTGCATTTAAGATATAAAATGCCAAAAAAACCTTAAAGGGGTTGTCCGAGTTATGTAAAAAAAAATATAGCACTGTAAATCTGATGGTCAGCAATATATACATAAGCTAAGCAAGTTTTAAGTCCGTGCTTCTAATGGTAGAAGGGGTTAATCTTTCCTGAAGAATCCAGTGGGAGGGAGACACAGGGCAGATAGCAGCAGCTCCAGTCAGTGCAAGGGGGTGTGGCCAGCACTGTGACATCTCGTGTACAGACACAGAGCTGCTCTCTTCTGCATGCCACACTTGTGCACGAATCATCATCAGGTTCTTGGTTCTAGGCTGTTCACACTTTTTCATCGTAATTCATGTTAGCTCGTCATTCTTCAACCGTTATGTTATGGCTCCGCGAAAGTGTATTAATTCGCCAGACAGTTTCTGTTTCATCTGTGGTGAATATACAGTGTTGAAGCAACAGCAGAATATTACAGACTTTGTGAAAAAAGTATACTTTGCATACTTTGGACTAAAAATTGGAGATCAAGATAAAGTCTGGGCGCCTCATAAAGTGTGCAAACGGTGTGTTGAGGACCTCCGAAACTGGTTCAAGGGTAAGAAAAAATCTTTCTGTTATGGGATTCCTATGGTATGGCGAGAACAAAAGAACCATAGTGATGACTGTTACTTTTGTTCATGTGATGTGAAAGGGTTTAATTCCAAATGGAAGGAGGGGCTCTTCCGAAGGGATGGGCTTCACCTTAACCAGGATGGAACCAGGCTGCTGGCATTAACCTTTAAAAAGGAGATAGAGCAGCTTTTAAACTAGATATTAGGGGAAAGCCGACAGTCGTCCAAGAGCGGATGGTTCGGAAGAACGTATCCTTGAAGGATACTACCAAAAGCAGAGAGGTTCCACAAAAGAGTAAAGTAACCCAAATGCCCTCAAGTATGGAGCAGACAGAGCTTAAAGATCCCAATTTACCCATGTCTAACAATAGCCAAATTAGCATGAATAAAATACATTCTCTAAAATGCTTGTATGCAAATACTAGAAGTCTAAAGAATAAGATGGGAGAGTTAGAATATATAGCACTAAATGAAAGGTTAGATATGATTGGAATATCAGAGACATGGTGGAAGGAGGACAACCAGTGGGACACTGTGATACCTGGGTACAAACTATATCGTAATGATAGAGCTGATCAAATTGGTGGAGGGGTTGCGCTCTATGTTAGAGAGGGCATTGACTCAGAAAGGATTAAAGTTTTGCAGGAAACAAAATCTGCTGTAGAATCTATATGGATTGAAATTCCATATAAAAGGGGGAAGGTGATGGCAGTGGGAGTGTACTATCGAGCACCTGGCCAGAATGACCAAATAGATGATGAAATGCTCAAAGAAATCAAGGAAGCTAACAAAAGTTACAGCACAGTAATAATAATGGGTGATTTCAATTACCCCGGTATCGACTGGGTCAGTGTCACATCAGGACATGCTAGGGAGATAAAGTTCCTAGATGAAATAAATGACTGCTTCTTGGAGCAGCTGGTTCATGAACTGACCAGAGGGGAAGCCATATTAGACCTAGTCCTTAGTGGAACACCAGATCTAGTGCAAGAGATAAGGGTGTTGGGGCCACTTGGCAATAGTGATCATAGCATGATTGCCTTTGATTTAATTAGTGGAGGAGGGATAGTAAGGAAATCCACAGTACTACCTTTTAACTTTCGAAAGGGAGACTATGATAAAATGAGGAAAACAGTTAAGAAAAAACTAAAAGGAGCAGTTGCGAAGGTTAAAGACGTACATCAAGCTTGGGTGTTGTTGAAAACTACTATCTTGGAAGCCCAGACCAGCTGTATTCCACGCTTTAAGAAAAGTGGAAGGAAGTCCAAAAAACTGCCAGCATGGTTTAAAGGTGAGGTCATAGAGGCTGTTGTTGCCAAAAAAGCATCTTTCAGGAAATGGAAAAAAAAGCCAAACGACGAAACCTGGAAACAGCACAAGCACTGGCAAGTCAAATGCAAGGCATTGATAAGGCAGGCAAAGAGAGAATTTGAGAAGAAGCTTGCTGCGGAAGCAAAAACGCGAAATAAAGACCTTTTCAAGTACATTCGTAGCAAAAAACCTGTGAGAGAGTCAATTGGTCCATTAGATGATAAAGGGGTTAAAGGAGCGCTAAGAGGCGACAAGGCGATAGCGGAGAGACTGAATGAATTCTTTGCTTGGGTCTTTACTGAGGAAGATGTAGGGATGTTACCCATGACTGAAGTGGTATTTAAAGGTGCGGAAGAATTGAAGGAAATATTGATACATCGGGAAGATGTCTTACAACTATTTGATAAACTGAAGAGTAGCAAATCACCTGGGCCGGATGGTATACATCCAAGGGTATTGAAAGAACTGAAATATGAGATTGCAGAACTGCTATCAGTAATCTGTGAACTATCATTAAAATCATCTCTAATACCTGAAGATTGGAGGATCGCCAATGTAACACCAATTTTTAAAAAGGGTTCCAGGGGTGATCCGGGAAACTACAGACCGGTGAGCCTGACGTCAGTACCGGGAAAAATGGTAGAAACCATCATAAAGAATAAAATTACTCAGCATGTAGATAGTCACAAACTAATGGGAATACAAGCTACTTGGTCTATTTCAATGAACGTATTACTACACTTGCTATTTGATCGTTCAACATGAAAAATGTGTTGTAAGCTAGAATGTTACTTCAGCACACTTCTAACGGGTCTTCAATCCTTTTTCATTCCTATTTTCTTTCAACTTTCATTTCAAATCGTTTTCTTTATTGAAAAATCTTCTTCTTTTTTAAAAAACTCAGTGTCACAAACCCTAGTGCTTAAAACTTCAATATATAACTTTATTAGAGGACTTCCTTTTAAAAATCTTCACCCCTATGTTCAATTTTATACAACAGATCTCGACGCTCTCATAGGGCGCCTTCACGGCGTTTCAAAATTTGGTCTTTCTTCAGGAGATCTTTACTTTCGCAACGGATGCTGCCCACGTCCCAACAGCATGGCTTGCCCTGAGAGCTATGTACAGGGATGTAATTTGTTTACTGGGTTGTCTATTTTTTACGGTTAGGTTGTAGGGTTGTGTCAGGTGAGGACGTGTTGTTGGCCTGGGCGTAGTGTAGGAGAAAGAGGTGGTGCTTTAGTGACTTTCTGAATTGGGCAAGGTCAGTGATCATGCGGATGGTCACTGGGAGCTCATTCCAAAAGGTAGGTGCGTAGAATATGAAGGCTCTGTTTTTTGTTGCCTGAGTGCATTTTGTTACTTTGCTAGGGGTTATTAGTGTGTTGGTGGTGAAGGACCTTCTTGCTCTGGTTGCAGGTGTGGGGTGGATAAGATTCGTCAAGGAGCTAGAGGTTGTTTTGTTGATGACCTTGAATGTTGACAGTACTACTTTGTAGGTGAGCCGGCAATAGATTATGAGGACAGGAAACACCTAATGTAATTCACCCTGAGCTACTATTGGAAAGGCATGAGCTAAGTAAAATACAAAAAATAAAGGGGGGGGTGATATTTATCAAGATTAACAGACCTGCTAACTGAGCTAATCATGGTTATCCCCGGGTGCCGACGCTGCACACCTCAATGCTAGCCAGGCTGGCATTAGGGCGTTCAGTAGGTAGAGTGGAGGCAGCACTCAGTGATAACCAGGCAGCGGCAATATTTATTTATTACAATTTCTTATATACCGCGCTATTCGGTATCAGCGCGGTTTACATTATAACATAACGAGCATAACAACAAGCTGTCTGGTTTTACATCGAACAGGAGTGCAAACTTGGATAACAGGGGTTAACAATGTACATGAGATATTTACATGGAACAAAGGTTAGGTACAAGTCACATAACGAATGTAAGGGTCTTTCTAGAGTGGGTCATTTCTTCAGAGGGATATTTATGTTCAATTGCTGGTTGGGTAATATTGGAGGAAAAGGTGGGATTTGAGTGCCTTCCTGAACTGATATAGGTCGGTAATGGCCCTAATGTCAGGGGGTAGAGCATTCCAGTATTTGGGGGCATAGAAAATGAACACCCTGTTTGTGGTTGTCATGTTGCACTTTGTCATTGCCTTTGGGGTTGTTAAAAGGTTTACGGCTGTTGCTCTTCTGGATTTGTTGGGGGGGACCATGTGAATAAGATCTGTGAGTGAGGAGGATGAAATACCTTTGATTGCCTTGAATGATAGGAGTAGGGTTTTAAATATGATCCTCCCATGGATAGGTAGCCAGTGAAGCTGTTTGAGAATGGGAGTCACGTGATCGCTTCTGGAGGCTCCGTAGAGGACCCTTGCTGCGGAATTCATGGCCAACTGCAAGGGGGTTAGAGTGGATTGGGGGAGACCTTGAAAGATGGTGTTTGCAAAGTCAAAGTGTGGCAGGATTAGCGCTTGGTATATGGTCCGGAAATCATCTGGGTCCAACAGGGAGCGTAGGTGCTTGAGTGAGCGGATTTTGAAATAAACGGCTTTGACTATGTTGCTTATGTGGTGTTTCATATCCAGACGTTGATCCAAAGTAACTCCAAGGTATTTTATGGTTTCTTTAGTTGTAAATCAGCTTCCTTGACACTGACATGGGATGGGGGAGTAAAGTTGGGGTCTCTGGTGATGAAGAGCACCTCTGTTTTTTTATGTTGAATGCGTAAGTTCTGTGATTGGAGCCACGTCGAGACCGCATTGAAACAGTCTATAAGCGGTGTCAGATCCATGTGAGCTGTGGAGAACGGCATGTATAAGAGAATGTCATCTGCATATATTAAAACAGTTCACATTGAATGATCTTATGATGTTGCAGATGGGCTGCATGTAAATATTGAATAATAAGGAGGATAAAGAGGAGCCTTGAGGTACCCCTTGCTTTTGATGGAAATGTTTTGACTCTTCTGATCCAGACTTCACATATTGCCATCTTCCATCCAGATAAGATTTACACCATCCTAGTGCACTGTTGCTGACGCCCTTCTCTTTCAGTCTTCCAGAACAAATCATCAGAGAAGCAGGACTGTATGAAGACCACAGAGGTGTGAAGATTGGTGGAAGACTCATCAACAACCTTCGCTATGCTGATGATACCACATTACTGGCTGAAAGTGAAGATGATCTGAAACATTTGCTTCTCACAATCAAAGAACATAGTCTCAAAATGGGCCTGCACCTTAATGTAAAGAAGACAAAGATCATGACAACTGGCATAATCAACAGGTTCATCGTTGAAGGAGAAGAAATTGAAATCGTGAACAACTTTAACCTACTTGGATCAACTATCAATAAAGAAGCAACAAGCAGTCAAGAAATCAGACGACGCATTGCTCTTGGCAGAATGGCTATGAAAGACCTAGATAAGATTCTCAAGAGCAGAGATGTCTCTCTCCATACAAAGATTCGACTTGTTCAAGCCATGGTATTTTCAATAACATCATATGGATGTGAAAGCTGGACAGTGAAAAAGACAGACAGGAAGAAAATTGATGCCTTTGAATTATGGTGCTGGCAGCGAATACTGTGTATACCATGGACTGCCCGAAGAACAAACCAGTCGGTACTAGAGGAGATCAAACCTAAGCTTTCTTTAGAAGCTCAGATGACAAGACTTCGACTTTCATACTTCGGACACATCATGCGAAGAGAGAGATCATTAGAGAAAGACATCATGCTTGGCAAGATAGAAGGTCAACGCAAAAGAGGAAGGCCAGCAATGAGATGGATTGATACAATAACAGCAGCTACGGGTACCAGTCTGTCAACAATGAGCCACCTGACTGAAGACCGAACACAATTTAGGATAGCTATCCAGAGGGTCGCCATGAGTCGACTCCGACTCGACGGCACTTAACAACAACAACAACAGAAGTCGCTGGTTTGGCCTCACTTGGAGTATTATGTTCAGTTTTGGAGACCATATCTCACAAAGGATATAAAAAGACTTGAAACAGTTCAGAGGAAGGCGACCAAAATAATTTGGAGCCTGCACCAGAAGACATATGAGAAGAGACTTGAAGACCTAAATATGTACACTCTGGAGGAGAGGAGGGATAGGGGAGATATAATACAGATGTTTAAATACTTAAAGGGTATTAATGAACAAACAAACCTTTTCCAAAGATGGGGAAGCTGTAAAACTAGAGGGCATAACATGAAGCTGCAAGGGGGTAAATTGAAAGGCAATGTCAGGAAATACGTTTTCACTGAAAGGGGAGTGGATGCTTGGAATGCCCTCACGATGGAGGTGGTAGGGGTAAATACAGTGACGGAATTCAAAATGGCATGGGACAGACAGTGGATCCCTTTATAGCAAGAGGATAAAATCAAAATAAACGTAACTATTTCTTATATTTCAACAAATAGAGAGGGGTGACCTGCACAGAGTAGCGGCAGGTACACCTACTCTAGCCACCTTTCTGGGCAGATTAGATGGACCATACTGGTCTTTATCTGCTGTCATATACTATGTTACTATGGTGCTTATTGTTGGCCCATTAATTGGTGCTTAGTTCTGGACTAGCCTAAATAGTTGACTTGAAAAGTTTTGTTTGGCTGAAATTTGTTCCTAATAATCCTTTTTAATCTTCCTTTTTAAGGATCTATATTTTTTGTGGAGGACCCTACAGTCATTCTTAATAAGAAGGCTTTTGTCCTCAATCCATTTTCTTTCTGCTTTTGCAACTGTCTTCATTTTTCTTAGAGAATCATTATACCACGGCTGACTGTACTAGCTTTTAACTATAATTGCTTTAAGTGGAGCTGTCTGGTCCAAAGAGCTTTCAAGGGCTAGGTTCCAGTCAGCCATCTTTTGGTCCAAGGATTTCGATGAAAGGAGAGCCATAAAATGGGCTCTGTACTTTTGAGCTAGTTCTTCTTTATCTATAGTATTCTAGTTTTTACCTTGTTTTTCTGTGAAAAAAGTGTAGCCATCATCAGTGCTGACTCAGCTCTTGGGTTTTCTTGGCAAGGAGTGATTGGAAGTAGATTGCCAGGCCTTTCTTCCATGCAATAAGTCTATCGCACCTCGTATTCTAAGGGGTCTCCATCCAAGTACTAACCAGGCCCAACTCTGCTAGGCATCTAAGATCCATTGAGAGCAAGCTCATTCAGGGTGGTGAAGCTGTAGCTTAGGTGATGTTAATACCAGAAGAGAGGACAGTATACATCTGAAATGAATTAAGTAGTGATCCTGACCAAGATAAGGGGAGGATAATTGGTCTTCTTGAGCTCAATGCGTTACAAAGAAAGCATTTTATTTATTTATTTAACAGGGGTTTTTTTATACCGCTTTATCCTTAAGTCAAAGTGGTTTACATTACAACTTGGTAACATTTTATATTATAACAGTAATGCATGAGAACAGTTCGTAGATTAATGTGATATAACTAGTAACTTATATACATATTAACTTACTGTGTGTGTATATATATATATATATATATATATATATATATATATATATATATATAGTAACTTTGTAGTTGGCAAATTATGAGGGGGTGGGTGTATAGGGGTCAATTTAGGTGTTAACATAACATGTATTAGAAGGGGACAGTAGCAGGATGTTGGGTGGATGTGGTTGGATTGTGCTGTACTATGTGATGGTTCTGAACTGCTCTATGTACAGGAAGGCTTTCAACTTTTTCCTGAAGTCTTTGCTGTCCTTGGTGCCTCTGATGTCTTCTGAGAGTGAGTTCCATAGCATAGGCGCGGCAAAGGAGAAAGTTCTCTTGCAGGTAACTTGTTTGGCTTTTGTGTGAGTGGTGGGTGTGATAATCAAATTCTTGTTATGAATCCTTCTTTGTCGATTGTCCGGGTCTCTTGTGACTTACAGACTTACATCTGTAGGATGTCTGCTGTTGTGTTTTGTAGTATTTTAAATATAGTGAGTGCTGTATTTTTTCTCTCATTATATAATTAAGCTTTGAAGCATATTGCTGAAGGGATGTAGCTGGGTTCAAAAAAGGTTGGACAAATTCTTGGAGGCGAAGTCTATAAACTATTCAGGTAGACTGAGAGAAAACCACTGCTTATCCATGGAGATAAGTAGCATGGAATTTGCTATCTGTGGGATATCAAAAGATAAGAGAGGTCAAATCCGACTGCAGATAAAATACCAGATATCAAAGCAGAAGAACTATGAACCAGCAGGGAAAACCAAAGAACTTTTAATGTAAAACTACAGCTTGCAATGTTAAAAACAGTACAATCCTATCCTATAGTGGTCAAAATATGTGTCCAGTGTACTCAATTATTCATTCAAAGACATTACATGTTTCAGCATATAGGCCTGCATCAGGGGCTGATGAACAAATCTCTAACCATTAGATCCCTGACAGATGAACCCCTACTTGTCAAGGAACACCTAGGAGCCAACAAATGAAACAAAACAAAAAAACAAAATTGACAAAAAGTTTAAAAACTCAAAATGAAAATTGGAAAAACAGAAAAAGGGAAACAAAGGTTTTTAAGTTTGCCTTTTTTCATTTCTTTTGTTGGCTCCTAGGCCTTCCTTGATAAGCAGGGATTTGTCTATCAGTGAATTGTTCATCTGTCCATGATGCAGGTATATATGCCAAAATATGTCAATAGTGCCATGTTTCTCCTGTCTGTTTGCCTGTGTTTTGTTAGGACACAGTTCTTAAATGTATAAAGCCAATGCCCAATTAAATGTTTTAATGCAGAAGTTGTAAAAATCATTATTTTTGTTTTATTTTCAATTTTCAAATTAAGGAAATGATTGGTTATGATAAAAAATTTGATTCTAACCGAGGAAATAAAGAGACAAAAGTTTAAAGGTCAATGGAGAAGGAATGATTTCCTGCCTGGGAGAGATGCGTTTCATTCCTGCTTCTTGCTCATAGATTCCATCTTGAATTTTAATTTTTTTTCTGAAGAGCATCTTTTGAAAATATTCCCATGTAATATACTGCTAGGAAAACATCGACTTTTTTTTAGAGTAATCTCCTTACAGAAGGTTACCTTTTCCTTCTTGAAGTGAAAAGCAGAGGGCTTATCTTCACATTTTAATAATGAAAGCTCCCTGAGCACGGACGATTCTGACAGATTTACAGCCCTTGAACAGGAGAAGTGACAGATATTTTAATATGAAAGAAGATATGTCATCTTTAATGTACAGTGATGTCACTTCTGACAAGATGGATCGGACGTTTGTGTGTGTGTGTATGTATGTATGTATGTGCATTCATACATGGAATGCGAGTACCACGGCAAGCCAAAGCTTCCTAGTGCAAACACTGACCATTTCACCCAGGGAAAGGTCACAGATGGGAAGTAAAAGGGACTGCACTCAGTTGGGTGTCAGAGTGTAGTCTGAGGTTTCAGTCGCAGACCCACTGTATGGGCATGCATTAGCCACAGGAAGCAGAAGCTGAGAGAGTCTAGACAGAGCTGACCTTGAGAGTGAAAAAGGCAAAGCACGATACTGAAAGGATAATGAAAATCCTCCAGGGAGTGTTAAAATGAAAGCCAGATTGCCTGTTGACCATCAGTTTTTCCCTTTTATCCCTGCACTGAATAGACCTAATAACTGGAAAGCGATATTGACAGTGACTCTTTCATTAAGATGGCACAAGATTATTTCCCTGAGAGAAGTGACAGACAGCATAGAAGCCATAAAACCTGAGATTTTTCATCTTCAAATTAGTCTCTAAAGGTTTAGCATTTTGTGCAGGAAATATTACTTTTGACTTTAAGAAGGCTTTTATCTCCCACAGCTCTAAATTACAGCATCACTGTCACAAGCTTAAATGCTACCAGCTATGCAGATCTCTGTGCAAGGGGCTTCATTTGCACTGCTAATGCCACGGCCTTGCTCAGTCGTGTGAATAAGAGAATTAGGCTGCAGACTTTCCAAGCATGACCAGAGAATTCTCGGTCTAGGAAGCCTATAGATTTGGCAACTAAGGGGCCTGCTTACTAAAGTGCAGTATGCAGCTACTGTGTAAACTAGTGTATACTACTACTGCACAGTCACGGTAACAGTTACCACAAGGTTAACATTTTTAAAGTGGCATTTTAGACGGGACATCTAGGAAGAGTCAGAGCAGAATGTCCAAAAAACCGGGGTAGTGGCAACAGTGAAAGGAGGCACATATACGTGTCATCTGAAATTGCTTCGTTTCCACCCTGAAAAATGAATGTCCAGGTAGCCGGTTCTGTAGAAACCTCCCCCCCACCCCCCTCCATGCACATAGCAAGGCTGGGTATGTGAACAGGTGTAGGCCATTTCACAAATGTGGATGTCCCTAAATTGGACATCCGCAGAAGCGGGTGCTTGGATGCCTGGCTGGGGTATTTCAGAAGGGGGACAACTATGTCCTGAGACTAGCATATCCTGGCTTGCCATTTTAGATACTCAGATGTGCGGTAATGAGCCTATAATATGTTTGGAATATGTATTTAAATGCAATCTTTTTTCGGGCAGGAAACAACTGCGGTGATTAAAGTGCATTTTGTGCTTCTTCCTGGAAGCATTGCATCCATGAAACGAGCACTTTTTTCACCTTATTTGTGGTCGGAAGCAGGTATAGGCATGGATTCCTCATTAACGAGTGCCAGATGTACTTACTCCATTGTGAAACTGCAGCACAATGTGTATCTTTGTTGCTCCATCCAGGCCATTCCTCCAGCACATCCTCATTCTACTTGTTCGTCCTTATGCTGTTGGAAACATGCATTTTTCCAACCGTGCTGCTTATCCCAGCATTCCAAGGTCTCTTTCTTGGTCCGTACACATCATCTTTTTGCCCACTAACGTGTACAGCTCCTTTGGTTTTCTGCATCCCAAGTGCATCATTCTGCACTTCTTTGCATTAAATCTCAATTGCCAAGCATTAGACCATTCTTCTAATTTTTGAAGATCTTTTCTCATGTGGTCTACGTCCTCTGAAGTGTCTACTCTATTGTAAATCTTCATGTCATCTGCAAAAAGACAACATTTTCCTTTTAACCCTTCAGCAAAATCACTCGCAAAGACATTGAACAGTAGCAGTCCCAGGACCCCTAAGGTGCACTCCATTACTTACCCTCCTTTCTTCAGAGTGAGTTCCATTCACCACAATCCTCTGGAGTTTGTCAGTCAACCAGTTCTTGATCCAGTTCACTACCTTGGGACCTATCCCCAGACTGCTCTGTTTATTCATAAGTCTCCTATGAGGAGCAATATGAAAGTCTTTTCTGAAGATCACATCCATCAAATACCCTCGATCTAGTTCTCTGGTCACCCAGTCAAAGAAGTCAATCAGATTTAGTAGGCATGGTCGTCCTTTGGGCATTTCTTCGTCTCTACTGGGGCTGCCTTTGGGGCTTGCTATGAGTGGTGGTGAAACCTTGCGGGGACCTTCTTTGCCTGTACTGTCTTTCAGGAGTGCAAACTCCCCTGCTTGGACAGGAATGGTTACTGTTTTCCCTCCCACGGTCTTCGCTAATGCAGTTAAAGCTATGGACGCGGAACAGAGTACTACTGTTTTATGCTTTGTACTTAATCTTCTGGAGCAAATTACATTGGAGTCCATTTGGACTGCTATTAAGCAACTTGGTGAGGCCCTTATTCCGCAAGTAAAGGAGTTGCAAGTACAGGTACAGCGTAATTCTGAGGTTCCTAC
Source organism: Ichthyophis bannanicus (assembly GCA_033557465.1). Classification (NCBI taxonomy): domain Eukaryota; kingdom Metazoa; phylum Chordata; class Amphibia; order Gymnophiona; family Ichthyophiidae; genus Ichthyophis; species Ichthyophis bannanicus. Next base: position 1,759,475,498 of record CM066032.1, on the reverse strand, counting down.
TAAAAACTCTGAAGCTATTGGAATGCTTAAAACTTCTATTGAAGAGCTGACTCAATGAACTGATCATTTGGACTCTTGTTCTGAGGCATTTATTAAAGATGCTAATGCTATGAAGGCTCATTTGGAGCAACTGGACAATAACAGTAGATTAGTTCATTTGCATCTAGTTAATTTCCCTCGTTCTCCAAATATTTCTGTAAAAGAAATGTTTAGAAGTTATCTTACTGATATTTTGGGTGTCCCACTGGAGTCATGCCCACCTTTGGTTAAAGTTTATTACCTGCCTGGGGGCTAGTCTTGCCGCTCAAAGGAGCCATCTTTACCTCTATCTTCTTTTTTCCGCAGAGCTCATCAGACGTTTGTCTGATCCACGGAAAGAGTTTGACCTTTTGGGTATTGTTTGGTATCTTTTTGACTTATTTCCAGTCACACCATCTTCTTGCCCATACCCAGAAATATCGGTGCCTTGGCACAGTGTTTTTCTCTGGTTTCTTTTTTTTTTGAGGCACGCGGGTCTTTTCTCTTGCACCCCCTAGTCGACCTGGAACATTGGAGCCTTTTGATTTGGCGGAAACTGTTTTCTCCAACATGTCCAATCTGGCCAGTGGTTTTAAAAAATGTACCCAGGGTGGCAGGACCATCTTGGTGATGGACCACCACAACTGCTGTCTTCAGTGCCTTAGGCCATATCATGAGCCCTCCAATTGTACTTTCTGTCTCCAAATGATGCGTAAAGGGCTTCGGAATCAGGAGAAAAAGTGGGAATCATTGTTTGGTTCTTTGGAGTCATCGTCATCATCGGCGTTGGCACCACCATCGACACTGGCATCGGCACCACCATCGACATTGGCAATTTATGCCCTTGAAGGCTCACCCCAAGGCATTGGCCTCGCGTGGGGGCTGAGCCTGCTCCGAGCCCCGAGGTCACGGGCATCAGACAGGAGGATCTCCTTTGATAAGGAGGACTGAGCCAGAAGGACTGAGCTCTAGCCCCAAAGGTGTCAAAGGGGATGCCGAGCCCAGAGCAAAGAGCTATGGGCATCGGCATCGCAGCCCTCGATGGAACTCTGAGGGTGAAGGCCAGGGGTAGCCTCCCAAGCTGCTTTAGTGGGAGGAGTTGCCTCCCAAGGCCCCAGAGGGCCAGTGGGTGACTCCTGAACCAGTTACCATCGTGAAGTCCCCACAGAGGAAACCAGCATTGGTGACAGAGGTTGCTACGCCAGCTCCAGCATCAGAGACCATGCTTCTCGCAGAGCACATGGAATCCCTCGAGCGTAGCCTATCTGCATTCTTTAACCATCAGGCCACCTGGAAACCGATTACCTCGGGTTCCTTGGTGCCCGTGACAGCCCCGTCCATTGCAGTGGCCTCTCCATCAGAAGTTCAACCCGTTTTGGAGATACATGCCCTCCCATGAGGTGACAGTGATTCTGGGGACCGCTCAAGGTCCCTCTTGGCGCCTTGCCTTTCTCTGCCGAGTGTTTACCATGACTCAGCTTTTCAGAAAGACCTCAGACCCTTCCAAATGGAAATTCATGGGGAAGAAGTCCTACTACCCCAAGAAAAATAAGTTTTACAGCTCCTACAACCTGTACTACTCCTACCAGCAGCCACAGCAAGGCCAACAGCAGAAGGGTCAGGGACAGCATCAACCACGCCATTCTAAGGCCCTGAAGCCCCAGCCAGTACCACAGCCAGGGGCCAGATTCCCGGAAGCTGTTCTGTCTCAGGTAGGAAGAAGACTGATCCACTTTATCCGCAGGTGGCCAAACATAGCAATTGATTCCTGGGCCCTCAAGATAGTCCAGGATGACTACCTACTGCACTTCGATCAGCTTTCTCCTCCATTTTTCCCAGGGGAGTGCCCACTCAACCCCCACTACCACACATTGCTCCAGCAGGAGATCCACTCCCTCCTAGCCAACCAGTCAGTTGCTCCATCTCAAATGTGAAGGGATTTCTACTCCCACAATTTCCTGGTTCCCAAGAAGACAGAAAAGTTCTGGCCCATTCTAGACCTCCAAAACCTCAACTGGTTTCTGGTGAGGGAAAAGTTCAAGATGGTGTCTCTGGAAACCTTATTACTCTATCTTCCACCTCAAGATTGGCTATGTTCTCTGGATCTTAAGGATGCATATGCTCACATCCTCATTCACCCCTTCCACAGGCAGTATCTCTGCTTCATGGTCAGCGGACATCACTACCACTACCATGTACTACCCTTCATCCTTGCCTCCAACCCCAGGATCTTCACCAAGTGCCTGGCGGTAGTATCTGCTTTTCTCCACACCCAAGGGACCTTTGTCTTCCCTTATCTGGATGACTAGTTGATCATGGCTGGAATACCGGTGGAAGTCCAGTGCTCGACCCAGCTGACCATCCATGTCTTGGAGTACATTGGCTTTATGATCAACTAGCCCAAATTCCATCTACAGCCCTTGCAATGCCTTGGGTTCATTGGACCTCTACTATTCAAGTTCGAGCTTTTCTGCCGGAGAACAGAGCTCAACGCTTGGTTGCCCTGTCTCACGAGATTGAGAGTTCCTCCCTTGTCACAGCTTGTCAAATGCTGTGCCTCCTCGGCCATATGGCCTCCACAGTCCATGTGCACCAATGGCAAGACTCCAGATAAATCAGGTGCAGTGGTGGCTCTGCACTCAATGGTGCTAGGTGAGTGGCCGCCTGGGGACAGGGTCATAGAACTCCCCCGTTCATGGAGTCCCTCTCCTGGTGACAGCAACCCTCCAACCTCCTTATGGGGCTTCCCTTCCAGTCTCCACTTCCTCAATACATCCTGACTACGGATGCTTCCAAAATGGGCTGGGGAGCCCATCTTGACAGCCAATGTATGCAAGGACTCTAGACAACTCGGGGGAGCCTCCACCAGATCAACATCTTGGAACTCTGAGCCATAGCAAATGCTGTCCGGGCCTTTAGGCAGGAGCTCTCAAACCAGGTGGTCCTCATCCAGATGGACAACCAGGTAGCCATGTTCTACACATCAACAAACAGGGCGGCTATTGGGAGGCTGTCTGTCTTTGTAAACTTGCTGCATCACATGGTATGACACTCAGGGCCGCATATCTGCCAGATGAGCAGAACGTCCTCACAGATCACCTCAGCAGAATCCTACAGCCACATGAGTGGACTCTCAACAAGAGCATGCTCACCGACATCTTTCAACTGTGGGGCACACCGTTGGTGGAGCTCTTCACCTTCCCTCACAATGCCCAGTTCCTGCTGTTCTTTTCCAGGATACCCTGCAGGCACCGGGTTGAGCCCAATGCATTCCTCCTGGACTGGAGCGAGGGACTTCTGTATGCATACCTACTAATTCCCTTGGTGGCCAAAACTCTCTTCAAGGTGCAAGTGGACTGCGCCACAATGATTCTCATTGCGCCGCATTGGCCCAGTCAACCTTGGTTTCCTCTGTTGCTCCGCCTCTCTCATAGCCAACCCCTGAAGCTCAGATGTGCCTTGGACCTTGTCTCTCAGGACGAGGGGACTCTACTGTATCCCAGTGTGGCATCTCTGCAACTCACAGCATGGATGCTGAGCGGATAGCACATGCAGACCTTCACCTTCCGGAAGATGTGGAGAATGTGCTTCTAGCCTCGTGTAAAGACTCTATGTGCCACGCTTATGCCTTCAGGTGGTGCAGATTCTCCATTTGGTGTGAGGGCACAGCCCTCGACCACTTCTGCTTAGTAGAGTCACTGCTGTCCTACTTGCTACACCTTTATGACTGTGGCCTCAAGTCCAACTCGGACAGAGTGCATCTCAGCACAGTTGCTGCTTATCACCATCCGGCGGCCAATAAGCCAATTTCAGCTGTCCCCTTGGTGAGTCACTTCATGAGAAGGCTCCTTCTCTTTCGTCCCCCCATTAAACCTCTACTGTTGGCAGGGGACCTCAATGTTGTCCTGGCACAGCTTCTGTCCCCTTCGTTTGAGACGCTCGGCTCCTGTCCATTCAAATTTCTCACCTGGAAAGTCGTCTTTCTAGTGGTGCTGACTTCTGCGTGCAGAGTCAGTGAACTGCAAGCACTAGTGGCACATCCACCTTACACCCAGTTCTATAAGAATAGGGTCATCCTCAGGACTCACCCTAAATTCCTGCCTAAGATGGTGTCCGTTTTCCAACTGAATCAGTCAATGGTACTGCCCACTTTCCTTCCCAGGCCTCATGAGAGCAGAGCTGAGGCTGAATTTCACACTCTGGATTGTAAGAGAACATTGTCTTTCTATCTGGAAGGGACAAAAGTTCACTGCCGTTCCTCCCAGCTCTTTGTCTCTTTTGACCCCAACAAGCTGAGCGTGGCTGTCTCCAAGCATACGCTTTCCATTTTGGTGGCAGACTGCATCTCTTTCGCTTACACTGAGGCTGGACTCTCTTTGGAGCACTATGTCATGGCGCATAATGTGAGGGCCATGGCTCCTTCCATGGCCAACCTGCACTCAGTCGCCAGAGATCTGTAGGGCTGCTATGTGTTCTTCTGTCCACACATATACAGTCCACTACTGTTTGGATGCGGATTCCCAACATCACGGCAACTTTGGTCAAGCCGTACTCCAGCATCTCTTTGGGAATTGAAGCAATTCCTTCCTACTGACCCTTCTGTCTGTCCAGGCTACTGTAGAGTCAACCTGATGTTGATGTCCCTGTGGATAATGACTCTCGGAACCTTTCAGTGATTCTCTCATGCTGTTTCTTTCAGTTCATTTTTCTGGTTGCTTCTTTGGGCTTTTTTACACGGTTTTTTTGGTAGCCAGTAGCTTGGGAGATCTATAGGTGAGGACTGACTTCCTGCTTGGTCCTGGAGAAAGCCTAGTTACTCACCTGTAGCAGGTGTTCTCCAGGATCAGCAGGGATCACTACCCTCCCGCCTCCCTGTGGAGTTGTTTGCAATTTTTGGCTTGATTAAGCTATGTCATCATCTTGAGGTAAAGATGGCTCCTTTGGTCAGGAAGACTGGCATGCATGTGTGGTGCACCTTCCAAAAGCTTTCTTTGGAAGCTGGGAAGTGTTCCCACGTGGGCTGTGTTGGTGACATCATTCATATGTGAGGACTGATTCCTGTTGATCCTGGAGAGCACTTGCTACGGGTGAGTAACTACACTTTCCTGCAGGGTGCAAGACATCACTGCCCAGCCACAGCCTGCAGCTGAGAGACAAGACAAAGCATTAAGGCAATGCTGCTTGCATGCACCAAGTATCATCGTCACACTGTGTGCCTCTTGCAGTAGCTGCAATGCAGAGCAGACAAAGCTGCAGGTGCCCTAGGCAAACCTTCATTCTTACATCCCCCCTCAAGATTTTGATAATTAAACTCAACAATTATGATCATACCGTGGAGGAGTAGCCTAGTGGTTAGAACACTGGCTTGGTAACCAAGCAACCAGGGTTCAATTCCCACTAGCACTCCTTGTGGCCTTGGGCAAGTCACTTAACCCTTCATTGCCTCGGAAGAAAGGTCTGGCAATCTACTTCCGGTGACACTGCCAAGAAAACCCAGGAGCTTCTGGGTCGCCAGGAGTCAGGACTGACTTGAAGGCACACATTGCATTTGTATGATCATACCAACACCATCCCTTTCACAACAATCCTGTAAAAATGCATAATTGGACATCATACTTTTAAATATTAAACTCTGGTTTACATGCCTATGTGTGTACCCACTCTCCCTGCAGGTTAAAGAATGCACTAATGCTTCTTTGAGTTTTTTGGCTGTTAGGATCTATTGTTTTGGTTTGAATGCTGTTGCATTTTAGAAGCTGCTGCCCTAGGTGACTGCCTAGTCTTGCCTGGTGGTTGAGCTGGCCCTGCACCTCATCACAGCCAGCCCAGGCAGAGCATCAGGAAGTACTGAGTAGGAAATTGTCACAGGCACTTCCTGTATCCAGCCCAGCCCTATGTAGAGCACAGTGCACTGGAGAATGCAGACTGAGGATGAAGAAGCCCTAGGACATCTGAGGAATCAGCTGTACAAATGATTAGTAGTAGTAGTTGGGGTATAGTCAGTGACAGCTCACTGCCCACTTCCTCAGGCTAGTGGTGGACACAAAGCACAGGTCACGATTCAGGGATGGACAAGACTCCAGACCACCACCACACCAAGAAGCGCTACCACGCCAGTAGCCCCCCCCCCTTTCCATGCAAGGGGCTACCTCTCAGGAGTCAGGACAAGAAGACTAGCAGTCACAGTCGAGTCACAGCAGTAGGGCACAGGCAAAAGCCAATGCTGAGTGGCAGACCACCCGTGACTTAGGAGAAATAAGGTAGGAAGGGGCCAGTGCCCTTGGGGCAAGTACACATGAAATTTGAAGTTATGTAGGGCTATATGGGCCTGGTTTTCGAAGGCCTTTGCACGCGTAACGTCCCTAGGATTTTCAAAGGTCACCTACATGATGCTATCTGCATAGCATCGGGGCATGTTGGGGATGTCCTGGGGCAGAGGGGAGGCGGGCCATGGCGCTACCCATGTAGCACCGATTTTCGATGCTGCACAAATTGCAAGCATGGGACAACCTCGCCTATTTTTAAGGCACCGGGGCTAACCGTGTAGCATCGAAAATCAGTGCTATACAGGTAGCTCCTGCGGCTACCTAGCTGTGCGGCGACACCTGGATTTTTGATGCCGGGGCCGCATATGACCCAGCATAGAAAATCCAGGTTAGGCGGGAGGTGGGCGAGCAACGCGCCCTATTTGTATAATTTTAAACAGATATCTTAAAGTCATCACTGCTGAATATTGACATGTTTTCTCTGCAAAATTCATATGAGACAACATTGAATGATGTAATGTTCCTTCCAGTATGGATGTCTGGCACTTATGGAACTGTAAGGGTCTTCTGACTTGAATACCTACTATTCTTAGACTAGCATTGTCAGAAAGTGACTCATAGATTACATTATAATGGTGGTGTGAAGGAGATATTCTGGAAGTTGGGAGTTGAGGTGTTACTGTAATAGCAAGGTGACAAAGGCTGTAGGTATTATTTCTGTTAGTGAGGTAAAAGAACCAAGTCTCGCTAATGCCTTTTTTATGTGAGTACCTAAGTGTTTAATCATTTTAACTTCAAGTGCTGCATGTGCCTGGATAGTTCTGAATTTCATTTTTAATATCTTGATTGTAAGGTCACTGATGCAGTAATCTGGTCCCAAAAATGTTTGACACAGAGCTGTTGCCTTTACTGTCTCTGTCATCAGGTCGCTCTAACACATCAACTCCCCCCCTTTCCACTTTCACCTTTACATTACCTTCCTCTATTGGACTGGACCACACAAATGAATAGGAAGTTGACATTACTTAAATCACAAATCTTTTATTTTACAGGAATATCACTGAACCAAAAGGACACCCCATCATACGTCATAATCTGGCTTTCTTAACTAATTGCAGCCTAGCATGCATTGTGCCAACACTATCCTCGTTAGAATCTTCTCTGCATTTCTGAGTTTCCTTAAAGGGGACTCTGCACGCCTCCCTACAGTTCCTAACAAGACAAGTCTGTGTCAAAATTATTGTCCCTATAGCAAGGCGGGGGTCATGTGTCTTCTGGTACATCCAGATGTTAGTTTCTAGCATGGTGCCTTGCTCTGGAAGGGCTTGACTCTCAGCAACTAGGCAGCTTACTAGGGTGGCTGGACTGGAGGATGGAGAAAGCAGATTCTTTTCCTGCTATTTGGGCAGCCCTGCTTATGTGCATGGCAATGAAAAGTCTCCTCTCCCAACAGGAAGCTTCATGTAGTGCCCCCTATTTGGGTATCCCTGGGTCCAGGGGTGACATGGTAGGAGTCCCCCTAAGGCAGGCTCTGTCAGTCCCTGAATGTTTGGTGCCTGATGCCTCTATCTGGGGAATTCTCTGGGATTCTAGCTCTTACGGACTCAAACTTTGTGATTTCAGCTCTCTGAAACTGAACACTCAACAGCCTTCATTTTCTTACAGACTCATTTTTCCTAATGGGGGTCCTGAAATAACCACAGTGCGCACTCCACAAGGAAGCTGCAAGTGGGCTTTACTTGTACGGATACCCTCTCTCAGGTGTGAAATCAGCTCTCACAGCAGACATGCGACTGTCTCCCAAAGAACATCTGTGTGTGTGACCAGTTTTTATATAGGGAGTGTTCCTTTAAACAAACAAGAAATGAGGAAGAGAATTAGCTGTGTGTGGCAAAGACTTGCTTCTAGAAAAAAGTTAAGTCTACCTTTCATAGGCTAGCTTTTCCTGTAGGCTTTTAGTCGTTATTTGCTGAAGTATGACTTGGTTTTACACTGTTTAGAATTCTGTTGCTCAGAGTGTTTTTATGTTGTGGTGTTTTCATATTTATTTGACTTCACTTAGGATTGTATGAAACAGGCAGGCTATAAATGAATAAATGAAATGAAACATGAAACTATAAATAGTGATTTTTACAGTGTGCACTAAGCATTTGGCATCTCCATGATGTGTTAGAACAACTTGCAAAACTGAAAGTGGACAAGGCCATGGGCCCGGATGGGATACATCCCAGGATACTGAAAGAGCTCAGAGAGGTTCTTGCAGGGCAGTTAAAGGATGTTTTCAACAGATCCTTGGAAACAGGAGAGGTTCCTCAGGATTGGAGAATGGCTGACACCATACCTCTTCACAAAAGTGGTGACAGGGAAGATGTGACAAACTACAGGCCCATGAGCCTTACCGCTGTGTCGGGAAAAGTAATGGAGGCACTTCTGAAAGAGCAAAGAGTGGACTTTCTCAAAACCAACAGGTTGCATGATCCAAGGCAACATGGTTTTACCAAAGGACGACCTTGCCAAACAAATCTGATTGAGTTCTTTGACTGGGTGACCAGAGAACTAGATCAGGGGCATGTGATGGATGTCATCTACCTGGATTTCAGCAAAGCCTTTGATACTGTTCCTCATAGGAGACTTATCAATAAACTCAGTAGTTTGGGGATGGGTCCCAAGGTGGTGAACTGGATCAGAAATTGGTTGACTGACAGATGGTAAATGGAGCTCACTCGGATGAAAGGAGGGTGATTAGAGGGGTGCCCCAGGGTTCGGTCCTGGGTCCGGCACTGTTCAATGTATTTGTGAGTGATATTGCTGAAGGACTGCATGGAAAAGTCTGTCTTTTTGCAGATGACATGAAAATTTGCAACAGAATGGACTCCCCTGAGGCAGTGGATAACATGAAGAAAGATCTACAAAAGCTGGAAGAATGGTCTAATGCTTGGCAGTTAAGATTTAATGCGAAGAAGTGCAGTGTCATGCACTTGGGAAGCAGAAATCCAGGGGAAATGTAGCAATAGGGGGGCGAGAGGTTGGTGTGCACAGACCAGGAGCAGGACCTTGGTGTGATTATTTCTGAGGATCTCGAGGTGGTAAAACAGTGCGACAAGGCAGTGGCAAAAGCCAGGAAGATGTTGGGTTGCATACAAAGAGGAATTACCAGCAGAAAGGAAGAGGTACTAATGCCACTCTATAAGTCACTGGTGAGGCCTCACTTGGAATACTGTGTTCAGTTTTGGAGGCCATATCTTGCAAAGGATATAAAAAGACTGGAAACTGTTCAGAGGAAGGCGACCAAAATGATTTGGAGCCTGCGTCAGAAGCCTTATGAGAAGAGACTTGAAGACCTAAATATGTACACTCTGGAGGAGAGGAGGGACAGGGGAGATATGATTCAGACCTTTAAATACTTAAAGAGAAATAATGAACAAACAAACCTTTTCCAAAGATGGGGAAGCTGTAAAACTAGAGGGCATAACATGAAGCTGCAAGGGGGTAAATTGAAAGGCAATGTCAGGAAATATTTTTTCACTGAAAGCGTGGTGGATGCTTGGAATGCCCTCCCGATGGAAGTGGTGGGGGCAAATACTGTGACAGAATTCAAAATGGCATGGGACAGACACAGTGGATCCCTTTACAGCAACAGGATAAAATCAAAATAAACGTAATTATCTAATTTCTCAACATACAAGGGTGTCCTACACGGAGTGGTGGGTTCACCCCTAAAACTAAGACATGGGGAGAGGTGGCCTGCACTGAGCGGCAGGTGCATCTACTCTTGCCATCTTACTGGACAGACTAGATGGACCATACTGGTCTTTATCTGCCGTCATTTACTATGTTACTATGAGGTGGGGTGGTAGGGAGCTGAAGTTTTGTGCACCATACCAAGTCGTCTAGAACTCTGATCACCATGAGGAATGAAAAGGGAGGCCACTGTCTGACACAATCACTTTGGGTGCCCAGGGGTAGACTGCAGGAACATAGTGGCCCAAGGGATTTTTTTTTTCATAGTGGCTTCTGTAGTATCAAATTACACTACAATCAAAACAGTGCCCTTAAACAATTCAGACAGCAGTCCCCCTCAGTCATAACCATTTAACTCAGATAAATTAGGGGTACTAATCCCCACCAGTTAGCTAGGAGAACCCCTCTCTCTTTTTTTCTGAATTCTTGTTCTATTATCCTTCCCCCTCTCCTTCCTACAAGACTCACCTATGCTCTTGTGTGCAACTGGTTTGGTGGCTGCTGTAGGTCCTGGAAGATCTGCTATGCCTGGCTCGACCTCCCTTTGCCTGACTGGATCCTTTCTGCACCGTTGTGCCTCCCTCACCTGAAGGGGTCACTGCTGGGTTCACCATCTTCACCCCCATGCCTCCTTCTACCTGATAGGGTGGCGGCTGGGCTCACTTTCTCTGTCACTGTGCCTACTTCCACCTGAAGAGGTTACTGCTGGGATCACTGCCTCCACTGCTATGCCTTCTTCCATCTGAGGGGGTCACTGTTCCTCCAAAGGTCAAAGTCCAGAAGATCACATCCCTGCTATACCCATTTTTTTATCCTTCTATGGTGTCTGAGTCTGACACAGAGTACATGCAATGCAGAAGCATTCACATTAGCACTCTGTATATTACATTACGCTTCTGTGGGCGCTGTCTTTATTTTATGTGCCTTTCAGGAGCCCAGCTCACTGCCAGTTCCCATTCTTCCCAATTCCCGTCTGAGGCCAACCAATGCATTCAGTTGCAGAGAAGACAACATAATGATACCAATATTCAGCAGTGCAGTCATCTTATGACGTTAAACAGATATCTGTTTAAATTATATATATATATTCAAAGGACTAAAACATGTAAGAGCCATCACTGAAAATTCACAGACTATTTTTTTTTTAACAACTTTATTTAAGGTTCAGCACCATATAACAGGCAACACAATGTCAAATAACCAAGCCCAAGGCAGGGTACACTCTTATCCCCGCCATTGGACACAACATCAATAAGCCCGTAGAAAACACTAGTCACTTAAGCAAATAGAGAACCTAACATTTTGTAAATTGTTTTAAACCAGAACCCCCCCCCCTCCCTCCAACCCCTCCCACCCCCCCAATCACCATGCCACAGCCAGGGATTCGACAAAGTCAGAGGAGCTAGCTACAGCAAATATCACGCTCCATCCCATTTGGCCTGGGGTAAGACCCCTTTTTCTAATGTCCCATTTGCAAAATGACATTCCGGCTATATGGTCCCAGCTGCTGAATGTAGGGTTCCCATGTAAGCATGAACGTGGTCCATCGTCGTACATGGCTCCTAGCCCGCCAACATTCCGCCAACATCAGCTGATGGAAACTATTACGCCACTCCAGGAAAGTCGGCGGGTCGTGGTCCCGCCAGCGGTGTAAGATGGGGCCCTTCCCCACCAGGCACGCCTTCCGAATCAAAAGGCAGGCTCCCTTCCCCCCTGGGAAAGACGAAGGCAGATAGTCCACTGTCACCAGAGACCCTGACCATGGGAAACGTTGCTGTAGCAATTTCACTAAGTAATGATGTATACCCTTCCAATATGGGTGAATCTGCTTACAAACCCACCACATATGGGCTAGGTCTGCCAGGGGCTCGGAGCATCTAGGGCAAGACCCATCTGAGGTGATGTGGCTCCTCAGCGCTCGGCGAGGTGAAAAATGCACCCTGGTTACCGCTTTAAACTGAATTTCCCGCCACCGGGCTCCCTCAGCCAGCTTAGCAATCCGTCCTAAAGCCTGCGAAATGGATCCTGATGGGATCTCCGACCCCAACTCCCTCGCCCAGGCTCTCTCCATGTGACCATAACTCGGTACAGCCCTAAAACCCGCTAGCCGTTTCTTAAATCCAGCTATCGAGGGTGGAAGGTCCTCCCCAAGACCAAAAAATTCGATAAGCTGTGTCGAACGCTCCTCCGCCAATTCCTCCCTAGGTAAAGAAGCCACATAATGGGAAAGCTGCAAATATGTAAAATACTGAGACGGCCGTAGGTCATATTCGGTACGTAACTCCGTGAACGGCTTACAGGCCCCCGTCAATCCGACCGTATGGCCCAAAAGCTGTATCCCTTTCTCACGCCAGTCACGAAAGCCACCAGTCTCCGAGCCTGGCGAGAACTGAGCGTTCCCCCAGATGGGCAGCCAGCATGAAATGCGCCAGTTTCGTTTCCAGTACCCATTCAGTTGCTGCCACGTGCGTCGAGCCGCCATCATCAGTAAACTCCGCTTCACACTGACGGGTAGTTGGACAAGGTCCGCGTGCAACACCCCGAGAAAAGACAGGGGGGCCGCCGCCGCTGCCTCTATATGTCTGGGTGTATAGACACCGGTCTCACCCAACCAATCCCCAATATGGCGTGCCTGGCAGGCCAAAGCATATAGCCATAAATCGGAGAGGCCAATACCCCCGGAGCGCCATGAACCTATCATGCGTACCATCGAAATCCGAGCTCGGGCTCCCCGCCAGAGAAAACGCTGTATCTCCGATTCTAATCTACGTAGATCCCGCTTCCACAGCCAGACTGGGAGGGTCTGCAACCAGTATAAAATTCGGGGCAGAATAACCATCTGCACTGCAGCCACTCTTCCCAACAAGGACAACGGGAGGGGCTGCCAAGCTCTCATCTGAGTAGTCATATTTGTCAAAATTCTTTCGAAATTACAGGAGTATAGGTCCTGAGGCAACCGTGTCAAGACAATCCCTAGGTACTTGAAGCTCTGATCTGCCCATTTCAGTGGAAATTCCCCAGGCCAGTGCCCACACAATTGACCTAAAACATCCAGGGCCTCAGATTTCTCCTCATTAATACGAAGACCCGTGAAACTACCGAATTGCCGAAACTCACCCATTAAGCTCTCCAGAGATTCATGGGGCGTAGTTAAGTGCACCAACATGTCGTCTGCAAAGGCAGATATTTTGAACTCACAGCCACCCACCACCACCCCACGTATCGTCCTGGTCTCTTCCACACTGCGAATGAGGGGATCCAATGCTAGTACAAATAACAGGGGAGACAGCGGGCATCCCTGTCGTGTACCCCGGTGAAGCTGAAAAGCATCCGACAAAGATCCATTACACGACACACGCGCAGTGGGCTGCTCGTATAGACTATGCACCATCCCACAAAAGGAAGCACCCAACCCATATCGCGGCAGTAAAGAAAATAGGTATTGCCAGTTAACTCTGTCGAACGCAGACTATTTTATCCATTTAAAGTTATGCCTGCTGTTTACCGTTGACACTAATACATCTAACTTATACCTTTAGCAACTGATTTTTGCCATTAAGGGGGTGATTTTATAAGACGGCACCTATGTAAAGTTAAAAAACAAAACAAAGGCCCACTGCTACATTGCAATGGATTGAGGCAGAGTGGAGGACAGAGATAGGGCGGTAGAGGGAGGAGGGAGGGAGGGAGAGAAGAAAAAGATAGATGTTGGACTATTGGGTGGGGGAGAAGGAACAGGAGAGGATAGATGCTAGACTATGGGGGTAAGAATGAGAAGGAGAGATGCTGGGTTATGGGGAGGGGTAGAGAAGGGAAGAAGAGATGCTGGACATTTGGGGAGGGGTGAAGACAAGGGTAAATGCTGGACACAAAGGGGGTCCAAACAAGAGGATGGAAGTTGCTTTACTAATGGGGGGAGTATGAAAGGGGAACTGCTGGACTGTGGTGGGGGGGGGGGCACATAGCTAAAGATTTGCCTTGCCCATCAGTTAGCCTTGGGTTGGCCCTGCAGTCTCAATCCAGTTCAAGATCAAAAGTCACAATCAAGGTTGCAGGAACAATAACATATTGTATCTCAAAGACTCCAAAACTGCAGTCAAATCAAGACTATCTGAGGAAACTTGTGATAACTCCAGTGTCTCACTGGACAGAGTTTCCTAGATATGTGCATCTGTTAGAACGCATTCGGTTTGTTTGGGTACCTAGAACATTTTTGTGCTTGGTAAATTGCATGTGCACTAATATATCTATGAATTAATGCATGTACAATTGATTTGTGTGCTTAAAAATAGTTCCAGCATGCATGCAATGCACACATTAAAAGCTAATGTGTGAAATTAACTAAAAATCAGGAAAAACTGGGAAAAAATGAACTAGAACGAAATTATTTTTGGTTGTGTGCACCCTATAGACTTTCAGTCTCCTTTAGTGGTTATAGCTAAAAGGATGTGAGAGGAAACACTTTTGATGGAATTTTTAATATAATCACTAAGATATTTATTAAACATCACCTTTGCTGAAATTTGTTTAGATTTTGGAAAATTAATCAGCCTAAGATTCTTCTTCTAACAGAATTCGTCACGTACTCAAGCTTCCTATGAAGAACGATATTATCTTTAATCAACAGCCACAACTCCATGATAGACAAAGGGATCAACCACTCTCACCGCCAACTGGAGTCATCCCAGGTTTGGATGGAAAAAGCCTTGTTTTCTCTCCTTTTCATCATGGTAAATAAGGAAATAATGTAACAAAGGAGCGCAACTATCACATTCCACCCTCTTGCTCCACAAAATATTTTTCTTCTACTAAACTTGTAACAATATGCATGTGGCACCTTGGGTTGTATAGAGAGCTAGGAACTGGACTAATTTACATATTTTGGATCCCCTGAAATTCACATCTATTTTTGGACCTTTGAAGCAGAGTTGAGAACCTGGTGTAAGTCGTCCAATACTTGAAAGCATACCCTTTATAGAAAAACAGTTGCTTCCCAACCATTATTTAATTAAAATGTTTACTTGTTGTTACATAGTAAAATGATGATCTTCCTCTTTCCCTGAAAGTGTTTTGCTGACATTTTGACTAAGGATCTTATCAATCTTTTCTTCAGACTTCAGCTGGTCGTTCTCTATTTAATGTATGTTTTTCCATTATCTGAAATTATTTCTCATCTTTAGGCTGAACTTATTTCCTGCTTCCTCTTCTACACTTCTTCCCTTTTACTCTTTCATCTTCGCCCTGTTGTGAAGGGTCAATCTGTCTGTCCATTTCATGCACTTCTGAAACAAAAGCTTCAGCAGAAGAAGCCCACGGGGTGATGGAGAAAGAACCTGTTGTTGCTGAAGTCCCCAATTCCCACTAGCACAAGGGCGGGATAGACCTATGATAGCAGCAGAATCAGCTTGTGCTGGAAAGGTCTGCAGTTCCCACCAGCACATGAAGAAAAGAAGACCAACAGGGGCAGGGCATCAGTGTGTACTGGGGAGGTCCTGAATCCCCACTGGCACACGAAGAGAGGCAGACTAGTGATGATTAAAGAGAAGGAACAAAACCGCTTTGTGAACATTTGTGATGTAGATAAGGAGAGGGAAAGGGGTATGAGAGGGGACAAAGAAGGAAGGAGAGAGAGGGGAAGGACAAAAGACAAGGAAAGGGGAGGGGGAAAAAGGGGATGAGATGAGATGAGATGATTCATCCTCCCTTGCACTCATACCCTTCTTTTGCCACACATATTCCCTATTCTGCTATTTACGCAAACCCCTGCCACCGGCACACTCATATATCGCTGCTCCTTGCACAATTGTCACCTATGGAATTACACACCCATTTATAAGAACATAAGATATGCCATACTGGGTCAGACCAAGGTCCATCAAGCCCAGTATCCTGTTTCCAACAGTGGCCAATCTAGGTCATACATACCTAGCAGTTTCCCCAAAAGACACAGGTTCCACAATGTTTGTACTGGGTCAAGCATTGATATCCTGGGTCCCTTCTTAACAATGGTTTATGGACCTTTCCTCCAGGAACTTGTCCAAACCTTTTTTAAACCCAGCTACACTAACAGCCTTTACTACATCCTCCGGTAACAAATTCCAGAGTTTGATTACACGTTGAGTGAAAAAATATTTTCTTTTATTAGTCTTAAATAGTTTACCCTGTAGATTCATTGCATGTCCCCTAGTCTTTCTATATTCTGATAATGTAAACAATCGATCTACGTTTACCCGTTCCACTCCGTTCATTAATTTATAGACTTCTATCATATATTCCCTCAGCCGTCTCTTTTTCAGGTTAAAGAGCCCTAACCTTTTTAGCCTTTCTTCATAGGAGTATCCTTCCATCCCCTTTACCATTTTGATGGCTCTTCTCTGAACCTTTTCTAATAACGCTATATCCTTTTTAAGAAACGACGACCAGAATTGAACACAATATTCAAGGTGCGGTCTCACCATGGAATGATATAGAGGCATTATAATATCTTTTGTTTTATTTTCCATTCCTTTCCTTATGATACCTAGCATTCTATTTGCTCTCTTGGCCACTGCTGCACACTGGGCCGAGGGTTTTAACATGTTATCCACAATGACGCCTAAATCTTTTTCCTGGGTGGTGGTTCCTAAAGTGGAACCTTGCATCGTGTAACCATAGTTTGGGTTGTTGTTCCCTAAGTGCATAACTTTGCACTTGTCCACATTAAATTTCACCTGCCATTTTGATGCCCATTCTTCCAATTTATCAAGATCCTCTTGCAATTTTCCACAATCCTCTTGGGTTTTAACAACTTTAAATAGTTTTGTGTCACCTGCAAATTTGATAACCTCAAACGTTATTCCACTTTCCAGGTCATTTATGAATATGTCAAATAGCAGCAGACCCAGCACAGATCCCTGGGGTACACCACTATTCACCTTTCTCCATTGGGAAAATTGGCCATTTAGCCCTACCCTCTGCTTTCTATCTTTTAACCACTTCCTGATCCACAGTAGTACACTGCCTCCTATCTCCTGACTCTTTAGTTTTGCCAAAAGTCTCTGATGAGGGACCTTGTCAAAGACTTTCTGAAAGTGCAGATACACTATATCCAGCGCTTTCACATACGTAGCACCTACACTATGGAACAACCTCCCTGATCAACTAAGAGAGACAAAAGATCTCCAAAAGTTTAGAAAGGAACTAAAAACACACTTATTCACCCAACATTACTGCCAATTCTCAGATCTAGCCTCCCACCCCCCATAGCTCTCTCTGCTAAGCTGCCAAACAAATACTCATTCACTTAATAATATTATCATTCCCAAAGCTGATGTTATGTCACAGGTTGTAAATACCATAGTTCTGCAAATAATCAAGATTTTTTGTTATAATTCTGTAAACAATTAACTGTCTAAATAATCAAAGGTTCTTGTTATGAGCTATATATGTTTGCTTTTGTTCATAATGTTCCTTGTACATAGTTGCAATGTTGCATAATGTTCCATGTATTTGTTCACCAATGTTCTATGTAAACCGCCACTGATCTTGGGAAGGGGCGGTATATAAAAGTTTTCAAATAAATAAATAAATAAATAAATATATCAACCGACTCACCTTTGTCCACCTGTTTATTCACACCTTCAAAAAAACATATCAGATTAGTAAGACAAGATCTTCCTTGTCTAAAGCCATGTTGGCTGTCTCCCATTAGGCCATGACTATCTACATGCTGAGTAATTTTATTCTTTATGATGGTTTCTACCATTTTTCCCAGTACTGACGTCAGGCTCACCAGTCTGTAGTTTCCTGGATCACCCCTGGAACCCTTTTTAAAAATTGGTGTTACATTGGCGAACCTCCAATCTTCAGGTATTAGAGATGATTTTAATGATAGTTCACAGATTACTAATAGCAGGTCTGCAATCTCATATTTCAGTTCTTTCAACACCCTTGGATGTATACCATCCGGCCCAGGTGATTTGCTACTCTTCAGTTTATCTAATAGTTGTAATATATCTTCCCGATGTATAGATATTTCCTTCAATTCTTCCACACCTTTAAATACCACTTCAGTCATGGGTAACATCCCTACATCTTCCTCAGTAAAGACCGAAGCAAAGAATTCATTCAGTCTCTCCGCTATCGCCTTGTCGCCTCTTAGTGCCCTTTTAACTCCTCTATCATCTAGTGGATCAACTGACTCTCTCACAGGTTTTTTGCTATGAATGTACTTGAAAAAATCTTTAATTCGCGTTTTTGCTTCCGCAGCAAGCTTCTTCTCAAATTCTCCCTTTGCCTGCTTTATCAATGCCTTGCATTTGACTTGCCAGTGCTTGTGCTGTTTCCAGGTTTCGTCGTTTGGCTCTTTTTTCCATTTCCTGAAAGATGCTTTTTTGGCAACAACAGCCTCTCTGACCTCACCTTTAAACCATGCAGGCAGTTTTTTTGACTTCCTTCCACTTTTCTTAAAGCGTGGAATAAAGCTGGCTTGGGCTTCCAAGATAGTATTTTTCAACAACACCCAAGCTTGATGTAAGTCTTTAACCTTTGCAACTGCTCCTTTTAGTTTTTTCTTAACTGTTTTCCTCGTTTTATCATAGTCTCCCTTTCGAAAGTTAAAAGGTAGTACTGTGGATTTCCTTACTATCCCTCCTCCACTAATTAAATCAAAGGCGATCATGCTATGATCACTATTGCCAAGTGGCCCCAACACCCTTATCTCTTGCACTAGATCTGGTGTTCCACTAAGGACTAGGTCTAATATTGCTTCCCCTCTGGTCGGTTCATGAACCAGCTGCTCCAAGAAGCAGTCATTTATTTCATCTAGGAACTTTATCTCCCTAGCATGTCCTGATGTGACACTGACCCAGTCGATACCGGGGTAATTGAAATCACCCATTATTATTACTGCGCTGTAACTTTTGTTAGCTTCCCTGATTTCTTTGAGCATTTCATCATCCATTTGTTCATTCTGGCCAGGCGGTCAATAGTACACCCCCACTGCCATCGCCTTCCCTTTTTTACATGGAATTTCAATCCATAGAGATTCTACAGCAAATTTTGTTTCCTGCAAAACTTTAATCCTTTCTGACTCAATGCCCTCTCTAACATAGAGCGCAACCCCTCCATCAATTTGATCAGCTCTATCATTACGATATAGTTTGTACCCAGGTATCACAGTGTCCCACTGGTTGTCCTCCTTCCACCATGTCTCTGATATTCCAATCATATCTAACCTCTCATTTAGTGCTATATATTCTAACTCTCCCATCTTATTTTTTAGACTTCTAGCATTTGCATATAAGCATTTTATAGACTGTATTTTATTCATATTAATTTGGCTATTGGTAGACATGGGTAATTTGGGATCTTTAAGCTCTGTCTGCTCCATACTTGAGGGCATTTGGGCTACTTTACTCTTTTTTGGAACCTCTCTGCTTTTGGTAGTATCCTTCAAGGATACATTCTTCCGAACCATCCGCTCTTGGGCGACTGTCGGCTTTCCCCTATTTCTAGTTTAAAAGCTGCTCTATCTCCTTTTTAAAGGTTTACACATCCTTCATCCACCTATTTGCTCAAAACGTACAGTATCTTTCTGTAGACTAGGCTTTAGAGCATGCACTCTTTAACCTATTTGTTTTGTTCCATTTCTGTTTCTTTGTGTCATCCTCATCTCATTCTTTTTTGCAGCTAAATTATGTTCTCTGCCTTTCCATTTGCCTCCCCAACGTTCATCGCATCTTTCCTCATGCCTTCCCAAGCCTCTCTTCTATTATTATCTTTTGCTTCATTCCCTCCTTCCCTTCCTCTTTCTTTATTTACATAGTAATTTGGAGGCACATTCCAATGTGTGCGTCCAGGCCCCTGTGCGTCCGATCAGAATTGGATGCCCAGAGGTAGACCCAATTCTGATCCTGCGGGGACTGGATGTGCTCTGCGGGATCAGAATCGGGTTTAGTGCCTGTACGTGTAGGCTGGGATTTGATTCCGATCGGCCTACATGCACAGGCACCTGCCTGGCTACCTCAGTGGGGCTCCTGAATGGAGCTGCGGTGCCATTAAGGAGCCGCGATCCTCGGCCGCTGACCACAATCTTCTTTCCCTGCAACCCGGCCCCCTATCTTGTCTTTCTTGGCTAGGGTCGGGCTGTGGAGAATCCCCTACACCCCCTCACCTTTCTGACGCTGCCCAGGCCTGCCATCCCCTGACATCCAGGGGGACTTATTCCACCTCTGAGGTGGAATAAATCCCCCATCCAGTTTGCCGACCCCGGGCATACAGAGCCGACCTCAGAATCGGCCCTGTACATCCGGGGTTGCGGACTGCTCATGCCCCGCCTCCAGAACGCCCCCTCCCACCACCGTCTAAACCTCCCCATACAAACGCCTTGCTCGTAGAGGGAGGCTTTGGATGGGGCCAGCAGGGGGGTGAATAGCGGGGATGGATGTCCCGTAGTGTATGAAGGCAGATAAAGACCAGTTTGGTCCATCTAGTTTGCCCAGTAAGGTGGCTAGAAAGGTTATAATTGACGCTGCGTGCAAGTCACCCCACCTCCTCATGCTTTTGGGGTTGTACCCGCCGCTCTGTGCTGGTCACCCTCCCCCCTCTGTTTATTGAAGTATAAGAGATATTTAAGTTTGCTTTGATTTCATCCTCTTGCTATAAAGGGATCCACTGCATCTGTCCCATGCCATTTTGAATTCTATCACTGTATTTGCCCCACCATCTCATTGGGAAGGCATTCCAAGCATCCACCACCCTTTCAGTGAAAAAGTATTTTAAGTTTACTGCTTTGCAGCTTCATTGTATGCCCTCTAGATTTACAGCTTCCTCTTCTTTGAAAAAAGTTTGCTTGTTCATTAATACCCTCTAAGTATTTAAAGGTCTGTATCATATTTCCCTGTCCCTCCTCCAAAGAACCAAGGCATCTAGTAGCATACTGGTTAGCGTAGTGACTTAAGAGCAGGGTGGCTAGGGTTCAAATCCCAGTGTGGGCCTTTGTGATCTGAGGCTAGTCACTTCATTCTCCATCTTCTCTACACTCTCTGGATGTTTTAAGGTGAAAACAAGCACTTTCCTGATGCCTATTCGTGCCCTAAGAAAGTATAAACATGGACATGTCTGCAGATGACTCTGACTTTGACAGACTTAAGGATCTTAATATGTACACCTTAGAGGAAAGGCAGGATAGAGGTGATATGATTGAGACGTTTAAATACCTCTGTGGCATAAATGCACAGGAGGAGAGCCTCTTTTGATTGAAAGCAAGCTCTGCTATGAGTTGACATAGAATGAGGGTGAAAGGGGATAGATTCAGGAGTGATATGTGAAAATATTTCTTTACGGAGAGTGGTGGATCCGTGGAATAGTCTCCCAGTGGAGGTGGTAGAGATGAGGACAGTATCTGAAATCAAAGAAGCATGGGACAAACACAGAGGATCTCTAAAGGAAAAAAGGGGACTGTTGTAGTGGTTGATATGGAAGGACAGACTAGATAGGCCATATGGTCTTTTTCTGTCATCATGTTTCTATGTCTCTATATTTAGATCTTCAAGTCTCTTCTCATATGTCTTCTGGTGCAGGCTCCAAATCATTTTGGTCGCCTTCCTCTGAACCATTTCAAGTCTTTTTATATCCTTTGTGAGATACGGTCTCCAAAACCGAACACAATACTCCAAGTGAGGCTTCAATAACGACTTGTACAGGCGCATTAATTCCTCCTCCTTTTTGCTGGTTTTTCATCTCTGTATGTAGCCCAGCATCCTTCTGGCTTTGGCCACCACCTTGTCACATTGTTTTGCCACCTTGAGATCCTCAGACACTATCACTCTGAGGTCCCTCTCCTGGTCCATGCACACCAACCTCTCGCCCCCTATAGCATACAATTCCTTTGGATTTCTGCATCCCAAGTGCGTGACTCTGCACTTCTTTGCATTAAATCTTAACTGCCAAGCATTAGATCATTCTTCCAGTGTTTGTAGGTCTTTCCTCATGTTGTCCATGCTGTCCATTTGTTTGTCATCATATCTCTCTCATTCTGCCCGCCATTATCATCATCATCACCTGTTTCTCCCATGATTTTTGTATGTCCTATTTGCCTCTTACCATGTCATTATAGCCTCCTCTTCCTATTCATTATATCTTCCTCCTGACCTCCCTGCATCCTTGCCAACAATCACACCTCTCATTGCTCCCTCCCACACCATCCTATCTGTCCTGCCCCACACCTCCCTACCTGCAATCTCCCCTTCACCCCCACCTAAACCATTACTTTGAGTGCTATTGCTGCTACAGTGTAGGTATCAGAGACTCACAGAACAAAATTACACAAAGTGTACTAGGAATTTCAATTGAACATGCTCAATTTAAAAATTGAGGAAAGGTACCAACATCATTTTTGCACATAATTCTGCTTGCATAGTATTTTTACTATAGAACTATTTTCCTTTCTGTAAGCTGCAGGAAATTAAATCTTTGGACAAAAGAGAAGTTATTTCAAAACTGTAATTTTGACCTTTTTAACCCCAATTTGGCTCCAAATTTAAATCTGGCCTTATGTCTGCTTTTATTTCTTGCAATTTATTCTGAGCTCTCTTCAGAAGTTTCAGTGAACTCTGGGTGATGGTGGTCAGCAAGTTAATGGAGACCAATGCCCTGCGCCTGGGAGATCTAGGCAATACCCTTAGTAGGAGGAAAGAGCAACTGGTGCCTGAGAGGCAATAAGATGGTAAATCAATTTATTACAGCATGAAGTCTTCAAAACAGTGAGGTTAGAACTTGAGAGGATCACATTAGCTGGTACCTTGGCCTGAAGAACTTGCAGACCTTTGCATTCTCCGTGCCGCAGTTTGCTCTGACGTTTTGACAGCATGAACAACATGGTGAATGATTTACTAGGGTGGAAAATGTAAAGCATTCTGCTTTAAAGTAATCAGCTATGGCACTATGGCACACCTGAGAAAGGAGAATAATGCAGATTCAATTATTCATTTGTTCAGTTGTTTGTTATTATGTCTCAGTTCCATAATGTAAATCATGCCTGGTTAAAGAAACTGCTTTTTGCCTGCCAAAAAAAGTTGTTGCTTTGAGTTTTCCTCTTGAAAAATATACAACTCTGGTTTTGATCAGTCTAGAAATGTCTTTGCTGATTTAGTGGCTTTCTTTTTAGAGACAAAAAAAGCAAGAAAAAAAAGCACAAAATCCAAAAGAAAAAATTCACTAAAATTTTTAGTAATGGGACAGTCGTACAGTTCATTGACTCTGAAGTACTCCTGATTATTCCAGAGATCATAGGTGTGAGGGGAACACAAATGCTCTTTCCTAGTTACATTGCCAACACTGCCTCCCAGTGCATGGTGTAGGAGATGATATGAATATGTAAATCACTGGCTCTAAAGTGGGAGATGTCTTTGGCCATTTCATTTTATGGACTTATTTAAAACTCCTATATGCTATGGATTGTGCATTCTGAATGGTTAATAATATATGTAACATAAGATATCAATCAAACAAAACGAAATTGAAACCCCCTTTTCTTCTAACAATTTAAATATCTTCAACAATTAATTTTACCCACTTTTGTTAATGCCACATTCTTGTTCTTTTAAATATTATTCATATGCCTCCTCAAAAATGCATCGTTCCAAAAGGCTGAGGTCATCAGTTCCAAAGCCAGGGGCCCATTATTGAAGAAGCACAATCTTGGGCTCCAGCCTTCTTTGCCCAGCGCAAGGAGGATACTTCCAATGAATCCAGGTCCTGAGACCGAAGTGCCCAGCTCGGATGATACACGTATATCTGCAATGGAATCTTCAGTGGAAGTGGCTGTGGCAATCTTAATGTCTTAAACATTAGTACTACTACAAATACTTTACATCTTACATGTGATAGAGAAGCATGGATCTGGATTTATTCCATGAAAGGTTCTCCTTTTAATATGTGATGGTTCCATATATAATCTCATGTTTTTGTGCAAGGATCTTGAGTAGTTATGTGTATATGATATATTGAATCTCTTGTGACTGAGATGGGGCTTTTGTTATTGGTGAGGAGTAGCCTAGTGTTTAGCACAACAGTCTGCTATCCAGGAAGTATGGGTTTGATTCCCACTGGCTGGCCTTGAGCAAGTCACTTTACCCTCCATTTTCTTGGAAGAAAATGCCTGGCAATCTGCTTCTGGTCATACCTTGCCAAGAAAACCCAGGGGCTGCTGGGTTACCAGGAGTTAGCATTGACATGAAAGCACTTAAAAAAAGAAAAGAAATATAGTACTATTGTTGTGGAAGATATGTTTGTCTTTCCTTCACTTAGTACCTCTGTGAGTGCCAGGGTACTGTCTTCAGTCCAGCATCACATGACCCCAATTTTTGAAAATTAAAAAAAAACACACCTTGATTTCCTGTGGAGTCAAGATGGCTGCCACAAGGCTGAGAGGGGGCAAGGTTGAGAAAACTGAAATTCATGGTAAGAATATAAGAAATGCCATACTGGGTCAGACCAAGGTCCATCAAGCCCAGTATCCTGTTTCCAAAAGTGGCCAATCCAGGTAACAAGTACCTGGAAGGTTCACAAAAAGGTATATAGGTTCTACAATGCTTGTCTCAGGGTAAGCAGTGGATTTCCCGGATCCTCTTTAATAATGCTTTATGGACCTTTCCTCCAGAAACTTGTCCAAACCTTTATAAAACCCAGCTACAGGAACAACTTTTATTACATCTGTTGATAACGAATTCCAGAGTTTGATTACATGTTGAGTGAAAAAATATTTTCTCTTATTACTCTCAAATGGGTTACATTATAGCTGCATTATGTGTCCCCTAGTCTTTCTACATGTTGATGCAGTAAACAACTTATCTACATTAACCTTTAAAAAAGAGATAGAGCAGCTTTTAAACTAGATAATAGGGGAAAGCCGACAGTTGCCCAAGAGCGGATGGTTCGGAAGAATGTATCCTTGAAGGATACTACCAAAAGCAGAGAGGTTCCAAAAAAGAGTAAAGTAGCCCAAATGCCCTCAAGTATGGAGAAGACAGAGCTTAAAGATCCCAAATTACCCATGTCTACCAACAGCCAAACTAATATGAATAAAATACAGTCTCTAAAATGCTTATATGCAAATGCTAGAAGTTTAAAAAATAAGATGGGAGAGTTAGAATATATAGCACTAAATGAGAGGTTAGATATGATTGGAATATCAGAGACATGGTGGAAGGAGGACAACCAGTGGGACACTGTGATACCTGGATACAAACTATATCGTAATGATAGAGCTGATCAAATTGGTGGAGGGGTTGCGCTCTATGCTAGAGAGGGCATTGAGTCAGAAAGGATTAAAGTTTTGCAGGAAACAAAATTTGCTGTAGAATCTCTATGGACTGAAATTCCATGTACAAAGGGGAAGGCGATGGCAGTGAGGGTGTACTATCGACCGCCTGGCCAGAATGAACAAATGGATGATGAAATGCTCAAAGAAATCAAGGAAGCTAACAAACGTTATAGCGCAGTAATAATAATGGGTGATTTCAATTACCCCGGTATCGACTGGGTCAGTGTCACGGCAGGACATGCTAGGGAGATAAAGTTCCTAGATGAAATAAATGACTGCTTCTTGGAGCAGCTGGTTCATGAACCGACCAGAGGGGAAGCCATATTAGACCTAGTCCTTAGTGAAACACCAGATCTAGTGCAAGAGATAAGGGTGTTGGGGCCACTTGGCAATAGTGATCATAGCATGATCGCCTTTGATTTAATTAGTGGAGGAGGGATAGTAAGGAAATCCACAGTACTACCTTTTAACTTTCGAAAGGAAGACTATGATAAAATGAGGAAAATAGTTAAGAAAAAACTAAAAGGAGCATTTTCAAAGGTGAAAGACTTACATCAAACTTGGGTGCTGTTGAAAAATACTATCTTGGAAGCCCAGACCAGCTGTATTCCATGCTTTAAGAAAAGTGGAAGGAAGTCCAAAAAAACTGCCAGGATGGTTTAAAGGGGAGGTCAGAGAGGCTGTTATTGCCAAAAAAAGCATCTTTCAGGAAATGGAAAAAAGAGCCGAACGATGAAACCTGGAAACAGCACAAGCACTGGCAAGTCAAATGCAAGGCATTGATAAAGCAGGCAAAGGGAGAATTTGAGAAGAAGCATGCTGCAGAAGCAAAAACGTGAAATAAAGATTTTTTCAAGTACATTCGTAGCAAAAAAATCTGTGAGAGAGTCAGTTGGTCCATTCGATGATAGAGGAGTTAAAGGAGCACTAAAAGGCGACAAGGCAATAGCTGAGAGAGTGAATGAATTCTTTGCTTTGGTCTTTACTGAGGAAGATGTAGGGATGTTACCCATGACTGAAGTGGTATTTAAAGGTGCGGAAGAATTGAAGGAAAATATCGATACATCAGGAAGATGTATTACAACTATTAGATAAACTGAAGAGTAGCAAATCACCTGGGCCGGATGGTATACATCCAAGGGTGTTGAAAGAACTGAAATATGAGATTGCAGAACTGCTATTAGTAATCTGTGAATTTTCATTAAAATCATCTGTAATACCTGAAGATTGGAGGATCGCCAATGTAACGCCAATTTTTAAAAAGGGTTCCAGGGATGATCCGAGAAACTACAGACCAGTGAGCCTCACGTCAGTACCGGGAAAAATGGTAGAAACAATCATAAAGAATAAAATTACTCAGCATGTAGATAGTCATGGCCTAATGGGAGACAGCCAACATGGCTATAGACAAGGAAGGTCTTGTCTTACTAATCTATTATGTTTTTTTTGAAAGTGTGAATAAACAGGTGGACAAAGGTGAGTTTGTTGATATAGTGTATCTGGACTTTCAGAAAGCCTTTGACAAGGTCCCTCATCAGAGACTTTTGGCAAAACTAAAGAGTCATGGGATAGGAGGCAGTGTACTACTGTGGATCAAGAACTGGTTAAAAGATAGAAAGCAGAGGGTTGGGCTAAATGGCCAATTTTCCCAATGGAGAAAAGTGAATAGTGGTGTACCCCAGGGATCTTTGCTGGGTCCGCTGCTTTTTGACATATTCATAAATGACCTGGAAAGTGGAATAACGAGTGAGGTTATCAAATTTGCAGATGACACAAAACTATTTAAAGTTGTTAAAACCCAAGAGGATTGTGGAAAATTGCAAGAGGATCTTGATAAATTGGAAGACTGGGCATCAAAATGGCAGATGAAATTTAATGTGGACAAGTGCAAAGTTATGCACCTAGGGAAGAACAACCCAAACAATGGTTACACAATGCAAGGTTCCAAATTAGGAATCACCACCCAGGAAAAAGATTTAGGCGTCATTGTGGATAACATGTTAAAACCCTCGGCCCAGTGTGCAGCGGCAGCCAAGAGAGCAAATAGAATGCTAGGTATCATAAGGAAAAGAATGGAAAATAAAACAAAAGATATTATAATGCCTCTATATCGTTCCATGGTGAGACCGCACCTTGAATATTGTGTGCAATTCTGGTCGCCGTATCTTAAAAAGGATATAGCGTTATTAGAAAAGGTTCAGAGAAGAGCCACCAAAATGGTAAAGGGGATGGAAGGATACTCCTATGAAGAAAGGCTAAAAAGGTTAGGGCTCTTTAACCTGGAAAAGAGACGGCTGAGGGGAGATATGATAGAAGTCTATAAATTAATGTACGGAGTGGAACGGGTAAACGTAGATCGATTGTTTACGTTATCAGAATATAGAAAGACTAGGGGACATGCAATGAAACTACAGGGTAAACTATTTAAAACTAATATAAGAAAATATTTCTTCACTCAACGTGTAATCAAACTCTGGAATTTGTTACCGGAGGATGTAGTAAAGGCTGTTAGTGTAGCTGGGTTTAAAAAAGGTTTGGAGAAGTTCCTGGAGGAAAGGTCCATAAACCATTATTAAGAAGGGACCCAGGATATCAATGCTTGACCCAGTACAAGCATTACAGAACCTGTGTCTTTTGGGGAAACTGCTAGGTACGTATGACCTGGATTGGCCACTGTTGGAAACAGGATCCTGGGCTTGATGGACCTTGGTCTGACCCAGTATGGCATATCTTATGTTCTTATGTTTATGTTCTTATTTAGCTGTTCTACTCCATTAATTTATAAACCTCTGTCATGTCTCCCCTCGGCTTTCTCTTTTCCAGGTTGAAGAGCCCTAACCTTTTAAGCCTTTCCTCATAGGGGTATCCTTCCATCCCCTTTATCATTTTGGTGGCTCATCTCTGTACATTTTCTAATTCTGCTATATCCTTTTTAAGATATGGCAATCAGAATTACACACAGCATTCAAGGTGCAGTCGTACCATGGAATGATACAGAGGCATTATACAGTTGTATCCTTGGTTTTATTCTCCATTCCTTTCTTTATGATTCCTAGCATTCTATTTGCTTTCTTGACCACCATTGCACACTGGGCGGAGGGTTTCAATGTATTATCCACGATAAGACCTGAATCATTTTCCTGGATGGTGGTTCCTAATGTGGAACCTTGCATCGTGTAATTGTAGTTTGGGTTATTCTTTCCTAGGTGCATAACTTTGCACTTGTCCACATTGCATTTCATCTGCCCTTTGGACATCAGTCATCCAATATATCAAGGTCCTCTTGCAATTTTTCACAATCCTCTTGTGTTTTAACAACTTTGAATAATTTTGTATCATCTGCAAATTTGATCACCTCACTCGTTATTCCCATTTCCAGGTCATTTATGAACATATTAAAAAGCAGCAGGCCCAGCACAGATTCCTGGGGTACTCCACTATTCATCTTTCTCCATTGAGAAAATTGGCCATTTAGCCCTATTCCCTGCTTTCTGTCTTTTAATTGGTTCCTGATCCACAATAATACACTGCTTCCTATCCCATGAATTTTTAATTTTGCCAAGAGTTTCTCATGAGAGATCTTGTCAAAGACTTTCTGAAAATCCAGATACACTATATCGACTGGCTCAGCTTTATCTACCTGTTTATTCATACCTTCAAAAAAATATAACAGATTAGTAAGTCAAGATTTTCCTTGGCTAAATTTATATTGGCCTTTTTCCCATTAAAACATGATTATCTACATGTTCAGTAATTTTTTTCTTTATAATGGTTTCTACCATTTTTCCCAGTACAGATATCAGGCTCACTGGTTTGTAGTTTCCCGGATCACTCATGGATCCCTTTTTAAAAATTGGCGTTATATTGTCGATTCTTCAGTCTTCAGGTACTACAAATGATTTTAATGATATCAGGCCTACCAATAGTAATCTGTGAACTATCTCATATTCAGTTCTTTCAACACCCTCTGAATACCATCTAGTCCAGATGATTTGCCACTCTTCAGTTTTATCAGATAGTTGTAGCACATCGTCCTGGTTTATCGAAATTTGTTTCATTTCTTCTGATACATAACCTGTAAATATCATTTCAGGCATGAGTAACTTCCTTACATCTTCTTCAGTAAAGACCAAAGCAGAGAATTCACTCAGTCTCTCTGCTATGGTCTTGTCCTCCCTTAGCGTCCCTTTTACCCTTCTGTCATCTAACGGTCCAACTGACTCTCACAGATTTTTTGCTACAACTGTACTTGAAAAAGTTCTTGTTATGGGTTTTGCTTCCACAGCAAGCTTTTTTTCACATTTTCTTTTTGCTTGTCTTATCAGTGCCTTGCACCTAACTTATGCCAGTGCTTATGTTGTTTCTCGCTTTTGTCATTTGTCTCCTTTTTCCATTTCCTGAAAGATGCTTTTTTTTGGTGACAAAAACCTCTCTGACCTCACCTTTAAACTCTGCTGGCAGTTTTTTGGCCTTCTACTTTTCTTAAAGTGTGGAATACATCTGGTCTGGGCTTCCAAGATAATATTTTTAAACAGCGCCCATGCTTGATGTAAATCCTTAAACTTTGCAGCTGCTCGTTTTAGTTTTTTCTTAACTATTTTCCTCATTTTATTATAGTCTCCCTTTTGAAAGTTAAAAGGTAGTACTGTGGATTTACTTGCCATCCTCCCTCCATTTATTAAATCAAATGTGATTGTTCTATGGTCACTATTGCCAAATGGCTTGCTGTGACACTAACCTAGTCAATCCCGTGGTAATTGAAATCATCCATTATTACTGTGTTGCTACTCACCAGGAGGAGGAATTAGCATCTTTTGAAAGGAATAAAGGCAGGGAAGAGTATGCTTTGATCTACAAACCACATCCCAAAGGCTTGAGTGCATTCAAGTGAAGTTTCCTTCTGTTATTCCGGCTTACCTCTTAGAAATGAGTTTCCTCAGGAGAACTGCAGGAGCGGCCCAAGGGGAGATGTGGGGCCATATGCAGAGACTCATTGTGGGGCCTCATTTGCATAAATATTTGTATACCACATTTATTTGGTCAATACTATGACCAAGTTAATGATAAGGAGTAAAGATATAAAATGAGAAAAAAATTTCTGGTAGGAAGAAACCTGCTTATCATACCATACCTTACCAACACAAAGTCCAAGAACTCAAATTGCACCAGCACTACCTATAAAAAGTTAGTGCTGAAAATATTATGGAACACCAAGACACCTCCATTTGAGAAAAGAGAATAAGCCAGACTGGTTTGGCTGCCTACATAGAATCTACATGTTAAAAGAATCCCTCACTTTGGTTACATAAGGAAAACACAAACTGTTACATAGGAAAAAATAAGAGAAAAATAGTGCAGCTTGTTAATTTTGCTGCACCATACAGGGCCGTGATCTGGTCTGACGTCTGCACCATATGGAGCCGTGATTTGGCTTGAAGCAGAGCCTTGAATTTAATTCTATCGAGCTAGAAACACAGTCTGTATCATTGCTACTATCTTCACAGCGATACCACTAGCATTATCCTTTTTAAGAACATAAGATATGCCATATTGGGTCAGACCAAGGTCCATCAAGCCCAGTATCCTGTTTCCAACAGTGGCCAATGTAGGTCATAAGTACCTAGCAATCTCCCCAAAAGACACAGGTTCCACAATGCTTGTATTGGGTCAAGCAGTGATATCCCGGGTCACTTTTAATAATGGTTTATGGACCTTTCCTCCAGGAACTTGTCCAAACCTTTTTTAAACCCAGCTACACTAACAGCTCTTACATCCTCCGGTAACAAATTCCAGAGTTTGGTTACACGTTGAGTGAAAAAATATTTTCTCTTATTAGTTTTAAATAGGTTACCCTGTAGCTTCATTGGGTACAGGACAAGTAGGTCGATGTCCCATGCCGAGGAGACAACCTTTTCGGCAAACCCATGACTGAAAAGGCTGCCCAAATCGAGTCCGAGTACTTGACCCGGACAAGACTCTCCAAAAAGACTTCTGCCCCTTCTAAAAATAAGGGCTCGGGTAAAAAGCCCTTTTTCCAGAGGAAGGGTGCTGCTTACCGCAACTACCCCACTCACCAGGCCGCCCCGGCTCCCCACCAGGGGCTGCAGTCCAAGGGACAGGGGCATGGCACGCGTAAGCAGAAGACCCCCAAGCCCCAGGCACCAGCTCCTTCCCAGCCAGTAGGGTTTTTTTGACAGCCACAGCATAGTCTCTGTCCAGCCAGGAGTGAGACTTGGCACAGGAGGAAGGATGGCCCTGTACACCCACAGGTGGCCAGCAATCACTACAGATGCCTGGGTCCTACAAATAGACCAGAAGGACTATTTGCTCCACTTCAACCAAGTACCTCCATCCTACTTCCCAGGGGAGCCTCTCAGACCCCCTCTACACAGGAACCTCCTCTTGCAGGAGTTGGCCGGTCTTCTAGAGGATCAGTCAGTGGAGCCGGTGCCCCATAGCCTACAAGGGCAAAGCTTCTACTTCAGGTATGTTCTGATACCAAAGAGAACAGGAGGCCTCAGGCCCATCCTCGACCTGTGAAACTTCAACAAGTTCCTGGTGAGGGAAAAGTTAAAGATGCTTTCCCTTGAAATATTGCTGCCTTACCTCCAACAGGGAGATTGGCTATGCTCCTTAGACCTGAAGGATGCCTACACTCACATCCTTATACATCTAGACCACAGACAATATCTCAGATTTGTAGTGGGAGGAAGCCATTTTCAGTACAGAGTACTTCCATTTGGCCTAGCCTCCACCCCCAGAGTGTTCACCAAGTGTCTGGCAGTGGTGGCGGCCTTTCTTAGGAACAAGGGAATCTTCATCTTCCCGTATCTGGACGACTGGCTGATCATGGCCCCGTCGCCTCAGGAGGGCCCACAGGCCACAGCTCGCACTATCAACATACTGCAGCATCTAGGATTTGTCATAAATCAGGCAAAGTCCAACTTGCTCCCCACACATAACTTAGAGTTCATAGGGGCGAGGTTGGACACCATTCAAGCAAAGGCTTACCTGCCAGAGGACAGGGCACAGAGGCTTCTGGAGCTAGTACACCAAATCAGCCACAAGTCTCAGATATCAGCAAGGCATTTTCTGCGCCTTCTAGGACACATGGCCTCCACGGTGCATGTGACCCCAAATGCCCGTCTCAACATGAGAACAGCCCAGTGGTGCCTCCGGGATCAGTGGAAGCAAGCCATAGGCCGACTCTGAGACAGGATAAGGGTGTCCAAATGACTGCTGAAGTCATTGACCTGGTGACTTCAGCCACCCAACCTGCTGGGAGGAGTGCCTTTTCAGCTTCCAGCGTACTCAAGAGTCCTGACGACAGATGCATCCCTGCTGGGCTGGGGAGCCCATTGCCAGGACTCATGCACTCAAGGGTTGTGGTCTCCTCAAGAGAGGACACAACAAATCAACCTCTTAGAGCTATGGGCGATACGCCTAGCTCTTCGAGCCTTCTGCCATGTTCTCTCACATCAGTCTGTCTTGGTGCAAACAGACAATCAGGTGGCTATGTTTTACATGAACAAGCAGGGAGGGACAGGGTCCCATATCCTGTGCCAGGAGACATTGGACCTCTGCTCCTTTGCCATCAGACAGGGTATGTCTCTCAAGGCAGTTTACCTGCCAGGTCAACAGAACGGCCTAGCAGACAAACTAAGCAGAATTCTTCAACCTCACGAATGGCAACTGAATCCAGAAGTGGCCCAGCAGATCTTCCTCTGCTGGGGACATCCATCCATAGATCTCTTCGCCAGCCCGCAGAATCATCAGTTGCCCAACTTTTTCTCCAGACAGCCACATCCTCAAAGGATGGCTGCCAATGCTTTTCTGATCTCCTGGTCTGTGGGCCTCCTGTATGCGTTTCCTCCCATGCCTCTGGTGGCCCAAACTCTGTTCAAAATCCTGCAGGACAAGGCCTCTGTCATCCTGGTAGCCCCCAGATGGCCAAGACAACCTTGGTTCCTGCTTCTCCTCCAGCTGGCAGTGGAGACCCCATTCCCTCTGGGGACGAGGCCTGACCTCCTGTCCCAGGAGCAGGGCTCTATCTTATATCCCAACCTCAAGTCTCTCAACCTGATGACATGGCTGCTGAAAAGGTAGTGCTGGCCCCTCTCCTCCTACCAAAGAACGTAGAAGAAGTGTTCTCCAGGAACAAGTAGGAAGTCAGTCCTCACATATGGGTGACGTCGGCGCTGATGGAGCCCTCGTGCAGAGCAATTCCTCAGCTTTCAGGGAAAGCCTTTGGGATTGCATCGCCCATGCGCGGTCCCCTTCCCGCCCAAGGGTGCCATCTTGCTCAGTCTCCCTTTTTCCGCAGAGCCCAATGGATGTTGTCCCTAATTCCTCGCGGAAAAAGTGCGTCAAAACTTTAGAAGAATTTTTTCTCTTTGACCGGTTCTACGCCGGTTCCCCCTCCCGCCTGCGGCTCGGTACACCGGTATCGAGTCCAGTCAATTTTTTGCATTTTTGTCCTTAGAGACTAGCGTTTGCGCTCTTTTTTATTTTCACTGGCAGCCCGGTCCTTCGACCTTGCAGGGGCCCTTTTTCCCCTGATGGCTGCCAGCAGGTTTAAAAAGTGTGATCGGTGTAAGAAGTTAATGTCCCTCACCGACACACATGACTGATGTCTCTGATGCCTCGGGCCAAACCATGACCTGAAGGTCTGTGGCTCATATGGGAAAATATCCTCTAAGGCACTCTGAAGTAGGCAGCAGCAGCATGAAAGGATTTTCTTGGAGTCCGCATCCCCCCCGTATCCAGACCTCATCAGAAGCCTCGATGTCTCGGGAGCTGTCTGAACCCGAGCACCGTCGGGGGTCTCTGAACGGGGGTCTCTGAATGGGGGTCTCCCTCCCGGGAACACCGGAGGAAGAAGAAGCCTCTGAGGGTGGCATCGTTGGATGCCTCCGATCGCCCTGGGCCCTTGAAGGCCAGGTTGCGGAGTCCTGACCACCGTCTCGGGTCCTCAGAGTCGGAGCGGCCTGCAAAGATACCTCGCACGGAGCCGGAGATGCCGATGCGGGTAAGTGCTGTTGTCCTCATGAATTCCCCTCCAGGGGAGCCGGCGTCGGGCCTGATGACATCGGGACCCGAGCCGGAGGCTGCGGAATCCTCTGAGCTCGGTCTCAGGATGACAATCCTGGAGCACAGCATGTCTGCCTTCATGGAGCAGCAGCGGGCGCTGATAGCCGGTCTCACTGGTCCATCTGCCCCGACCACCGGGACCTCGACATCTAAGTCGATCCCGGAGGCTGAGCCGATCCTTGAGATTCTTCGGACTCGAGTCGATCCTCGGCCAAAGTCTCCCTTGACCTCCCGCTCGGGACCGAGGTCATCGAAGCCAGTGCTCTCGGCGTCCGGGCGGTCGGAGCCAAAGCCCTCGCGGCCAGAGCCTCTCGATTCCTCCTCGGAGGGATCGGCATGGGATACGGAAGATGAGGAGTCCCCGGAACTCATCGGATCTGGTATGTCCCATCGGACTCACCGGGTTTGGAGCCTCGGAGAAGGTCCCCTCTGGAGGATACCTGGTTCTCGGACTTCGTCAGGGACATGGCCAAGGCTTTGGCATTCCCAGCGGATACCGAGGAGGAGCCTCGAGCTGAAGAGCTCGAGGCCCTCCAGTATGACTTTCCCCCGAGGGAAGCCCTTACTGTGCCTGTTCCTCTGATGCTGGAACGGCTGATGCTCCGCATGTGGGAGTCACCGGCCTCGATGCCGGTGCTCAGCAAGCGGGGCGATTCCATCTATCGAGTCCGCAAGAGTCCTGGGTTCCAAAAGGCACAGCTGCTGCACAGCTCCATGGTTATGGAATCGGCCATGCACAGGCTCAAGAGCCAAAAAACGCACTCCTCAGTCCCTCCTGGCTGGGAGGCCCGGAACCTGGAAACCCTCGGCAGAAAATGCTTCCAGGGCTCGATGCTGTCATGCCGTGTCCAAACCTACCAGCTGTACATCGGCATGTACTTGAGGGACCTGGCAAAGGAGATTGCTGGGTTCTCAGCTGACCTCTCTGAGCACCCTTGCAGCACTTCAATGCCTTGTCCACCAGGATTTGGGAGTGCTCAAAGCTCATATCTCGAGTGGCCTATGATGGCTTTGAGGCTTTGGCCCGAGTAACCGCGGCCAGCATCGGTGCATGCCGCCAGGCCTGGCTAATGTCATCGGATCTGGAGCCATGGGTTCAGGACAAGTTGGTCGATGTCCCTTGCCGAGGTGACAACCTCTTTGGTAAACCCATGACTGAGAAGGCTGCTGAGCTCGAGTCCGAGTACTTGACCCAGACAAGACTCTCAAAGAAGGCCTCTACCCCTTCTAAGAAGAAGGGCTCAGGTTAAAATCCCTTTTTCCCGAGGAAGGGTACTGCTTACTGCAACTACCCCACTTACCAGACCACCCCAGCTCCCCAACAGGGGCAGCATGCCAAGGGACAGGGGCATGGCCTGCATAAGCAGAAGACCCCCCAAGCCACAGGCCCCGGCTCCTACCCAGCCGGGAGGGGGTTTTTGACTCCCAAGGCATAGTCTCTCTTCCGCCAGTGATAAGGTCTTGCATAGGAGGCAGGCTAACCCTGTACGCCCACAGGTGGCCAGCCATCACCTCGGATATCTGGGTCCTGCAAATAGTCCAAAGGGGCTATTTGCTTCACTTCAGCCAGATACCACCCTCCTTCTTTCCAGGAGACCCTCTCAGACCCCCTCTTCACAGAGACCTCCTCTTGCAGGAGTTGGCAGGTCTTCTAGAGGATCAGGCGGTGGAACCGGTGCCCCACCACCTGCAGGGCAAGGGTTTCTACTCCAGGTATTTTCTCATACCAAAGAGAACAGGAGGCCTCAGACCCATCCTCAACCTAAGAAACTTAAACAAGTTCCTAGTGAGGGAAAAGTTCAAGATGCTTTCCCTTAGAATGTGGTACAGATCACAAACTATAGTATGCAAACTCAAGCTAAAGTTGAAAAAAGAGCAAGCCCTCATAAATGTACAAAATATGACCTTGGGAATATACCACTGGAATTTAAAGACTGCCAGAGAAATTGATTTGCTGCTTTAGATACAAATGACAGAGTTTCAGAAGAGTTATGGGATGACATAAAGAAGGTTGTGTTATAAGAAAGGGAGAAGTCTCTACATAAGGTGAAAAAGCAAAAAATGGTCAAAATGGATGACTGAAGAAACTATGAAAATTGTCCAGAAATACAAAGAAGATAAAGCCAGAGAAGAAAGAGAGGCAATTGCAGAACTCAACAGAGATTTCCAACATGCAGCAAAACAAGACAAGGAGAAGTACTACAATAACACATGCAAGGAGATAGAATCAGAAGCTATTAGAGGAAGAACAAGATCAGCTTTTCTAAAGCTATGAGAGTTAAAGAAAAAATTCCAGCCTTGGATTGAAATGCTACAAGATGCTCAGGGATCCATGTTGAATGATACTGAGAAGATCAAGAAAAGGTGGAAAGAATATACAGAGTCATTATACCATAAAGATCAAGTGGACCAACAGCCGTTTCAACCTGTACCCCATGATCAGG
Organism: Ichthyophis bannanicus; assembly: GCA_033557465.1. Classification (NCBI taxonomy): domain Eukaryota; kingdom Metazoa; phylum Chordata; class Amphibia; order Gymnophiona; family Ichthyophiidae; genus Ichthyophis; species Ichthyophis bannanicus. Next base: position 1,759,438,635 of record CM066032.1, on the reverse strand, counting down.
AACCAATTGAAAGAAGAAGCCAAAGCAGCATTGAAAGCCTTATCAAAAAACAAAGCACCGGGCATTGATGGCATTCCCACTGAAGTATTACAGCAGTCAGATGAAGCTGTTACCATACTTACAAGGCTCTGCCAGGAAATTTGGAAGACAAATTCATGGCTAACTGACTGGAAAAGATCTGTGTTTATAGCAATACTGAAGAAAGGTGACTCGACTGACTGTGGAAATTATCACACAATCGCTCTGATCCCACATGCCAGCAAGATTCTACTCAAGATCATTCAGCAGAGAGTGCAACCATATCTGAAACAAGAACTGCCTGAAGGGCAAGCAGGGTTCAGGAAAGGGCGAGGAACGAGAGACATTATCGCGGATGTGAGATGGATCTTTGAAAAGTCAAAAGAATACCAAAAGGATATCTTTATGTGTTTTATTGAGTACAGCAAGACGTTTGACTGTGTAAACCAGGATAAACTCTGGGCCACATTAGGAAGCATGGGTATACCAGAACACCTGATCGTTCTCTTGTATAACCTTTACATTGAACAAGAAGCAACAGTTTGAACGGAACTAGAAGATACAGAATGGTTGAAAATCAGCAAAGGTGTACGACAAGTCTGCATACTTTCCCCCTACCTCTTTAATTTATATGCAGAGCAAATCATCAGAAAAGCAGGACGGTATGAAGACAACCAAGGTGTGAAGATTGGTAGAAGACTCATTAACCTTATCTATGCTGATGATACCACATTAGTGGTTGAAAGTGAAGACAATTTGAAACATTTGCCTCTCAAGAGAAAGGAATATAGTCTTAAAACGGGACTGCACTTTAACTTTAAGAAGGCAAAGATCCTGACAGCTGACAAAATCAATAAGTTCATCATTGATGGAGAAGAAATGAACTAGTTGACAGCTTTAACTTACTTGGATCAACAATCAATAAAGAAAGGACTAGCAGTCAAGAAATTCGATGACATATTGCTCATGGCAGAATGACTATGAAGGACCTAGACAAGATCCTCAAGAGCAGAGATGTCTCTCTCCATGCAAAGATTTGACTTGTCCAGGCTATGGTATTTTCAATAACGTCATATGGATGTGAAAGCTGGACAGTGAAAAAGATAGACAGGAAGAAAATTGATGCCTTTGAATTATGGTGCTGGCGACGAATACTGTGTATACCGTGGACTGCCAGAAGAACAAACCAGTCAGTACTTGAGGAGATCAAACCTAAGCTTTCCTTAGAAGCTCAGATGACAAGACTTTGACTTTCATACTTTGGACATATCATGCGAAGAGAGAGCTCATTGGAGAAAAATATAATGCTTGGCAAGGTAGAAGGTCACCATAAAACAGGAAGGCTGGCAATGAGATGGATCAATACAATAACAGCAGCTATGGACACCACTCTATCAACAATGAGCCGCTTGGCTGAAGACTGAACAGTGTTTAGACCAACTATCCAGAGGGTCACCAGAAGTCAAAATCGACTCGATTGCACTTAACAACAACATAAGGTTGTGTGATGTGTGATAAGGAAGCTTATCATAGCTCAGGAAGGAGCTATAGGAAAGGTGAAGTGACTCTGAACAAGCAACCTGTCAGTTCTGGTAGAAATAAGAAAACAGAATTTTCCCATAAAAGACTACCAGTCCCAGAATGCACCAGGTTTCCAACAGCCCTTAGAGGAGCTGAAGTGGGGAAACGTGTGTTCAATCAGGAGGGCTATGAGGTAATCCCTAAGCACTCATCTCAAAGGGCAGGGCCTGATTCAGCACAGCTGCGCTGTGTTAGGGAGGAGCACTCATCTAAGCAGAATAAAGGTAGAGTTTATTCTACAGAGAATCATCTTGAGCTTGATCATCTTCATCATCAGGAGGATCATCAGAAGCAGAAGCCAAACCGGACGGACAGAGAGGGAAAGAAACCCTTTGGAAGAAAGAGGAGAAAAGCCTTTGAGAGGTCTAGAAGAGTCCAGAGCAGTACGTATACTGGGAGGCATTCCAAGGGCCAGCATACACCATTGGACTGGGGAAAGCCAGAGGAATGGTGCTGCAGAGCTAGGAATCTCCAGACGGTACCTGTGAGGGAGACGGCTGCACGTGGAAGGGACCCTAAGACCCGTGCCAGAAGGTATGTGAAGAGAGATCCAGTGTCCAGGGATCTGGATTGGAAGGCTGGACATAAGAACTGGACTACATACTGGCCAGGCTATATAGAGAGGAACTCTAACAGCAATGGAAGCTCAGGTATGAACACTGATCTATGCCCTAGCTATAACCTTGAAAGACAGCAGGGAAACAAGTATTCTCCTGAAAATGCTCCATTGGGAGATTCATCTGTGCCAATCCATGATATTGAACCCATGCTTGTTGAAGAAGAGGGGGTGATAGCAGATTAAGAATCTGTTTACATGGACTGCTCTCTGTCTAAACTCCTTTGGTGATTTTCTGTTACAAAGTACAGCAACCATCACAAAGAAATACAAACTTGTTCTTTAATCTACTCAGAAAAGCTCCTGAGTAGGATTTTTAGCCACGCAGTAGAAAGCAAGCCAGCTAAGGGGTTTCAGCTGGATAACTGCTAGCAAGTGAGCCTTACCTAATTGCTTGTGAGCTCTGAGAGAATCACTTCTGAATCTATGTGGGAAGATATAAGAAGTTAACCTGAAAAAACAGTTTTTTTCTTTCTTTGTGGATCTTGTTTGTTGTTTGATACAGTGCTAAGAGAATATTAGCTAAAGCCTACAGAAAAGACCAGTTTGTTACCAACCAGGTCTTATTTCTTTTGCTTTGATTGCCTGATAAGTTAAAATGTTGTTGCCTGATTTTGTTTTTTCAAGTTTAACACTGAAAGCAAGTAACCTGATTTATGTGCTACCAAGCATATCTGTGTTGGGAGAAATAACCCCATAAATAAATATCTTATTGGCTTTACCCTAAAGCACAACTAATTATTGTGAGTAGCTGTGTCTGGTGTGAATGAACTGCATTGCCCACAATCCCTTGCAAATCATATAGATATATGCACTTGCCAAGACTGTGAAGATTCTCACCCAGGCAGCCGTCTGACAAATGTTAACCAGTGACTGATAGCGGAGAAGCATTTTTTGAGGTTGGTGATTATAGTCTTGGTGATATTGATTGGAGTGTATAACATAATATCATCTGCATAAATATGAAACAATATATTGTGCATTCTTATAATTGAACAAAGTGGTGAAGAAATATGTTGAATGAAAGTGTGGATAGGGCAGATCCCTAAGGTATTCCCTGCAGCTGGGTGTATGAGACTGATTCTGTGTTACCTATTTTTACTCTTAAGTTGTTGGCTTAAAAAATAAGATTTAGATCAGTTGAGAATAGTACCTCTTAAACCTATGTCATGAAGTATGCGAATGATCATATTATGAGGAATAGAGTCAAGCGTTGCCTTAACATCAATGAAAATAAGTAGGAAACCTCCATTGGGCTTGTCAATACCCTTGATTAAGTTGTCCATAAGAACTGCCATTAGAGATTCTATTCCATAGTGAGGTCTGAATCCATATTGCTGTTGATCCAAAGAGAAGCGACATGTCCAAAACATGCGTCCTAAAGCAGCCTGTGGTGTAGAGTACCACAAACATTCTGAAGACGTCGCTATTCTAGCCCTATAAACTCTAGTTGGGGCAAAATGTAATCGTTGGCGTATCCATTATTTTGTTTCTCTTAAGTCTGCATTTACACTAAATTTCGGTATGTGGGTGAAAACCTCTAGCAGATCCGTTCCCTTCACTTTAGTGGAGAGTTCTACATTCCATCTGTCCGCCAAGTCCACTAAGGATGTTCCGTCCATGCCCATCTCAGTATTGCTATCTTAGTGCTTTCCTCCGGTCCTACCATCAGTAGTTCATCTACCTTAGAATTGAATTGACTACAGAGTGCTTGTCGAGGCAAGCTCCTAATATAACTTTGTGCCTATAGGTATGGAAACTGGTCCCCCAGACATAGACCAAACCGCTACTATAGCACTGAAAAAGTGACAAGATGTCCATTTTCAGTTACCACTTGACCCACTCCTGTAATCCCAATTCGTTCCCACCTAGTAAAAGCCTGTCCCATTAGCCCAGGCAGAGAATCTGTGTTACCCCGCGGCAAGAGGTATGAAGTACAGCTAGGAGACCATTGTAACTGCCTACAGAAGGTCCGCCAACCCTGACAAATGGTGGACAGCAGCACATTATTCTGAGGAACAAATCCAGTCCTCGAGGGCTTCTTATGGAGCACAGTGTGAGCGAGGCTGTCAGGGCTCCTTCCATATTAATCAGGGTGTATTCAGTAGTGTCATATACAAATATAAGAGATCACAGAGCGAGGAAGATAGGCATCTATATTTGAAAAAACTTAGAGAAGCTAGCAAAGTAGTCAGGAAAGCAAAGATTCAAAAAGAGGAAGAAATAGCCAATGCAATAAGATAGGGGGATAAGACATTTTTTAGATACGTTAGTGAGAAGAGGAAAGACAAAAGTGGTACTGTCAGACTCAAGAGTGAAGGGGAGGAATATGTAGAAGCTGATGAGGATAAAGTGGAATTGCTTAACAAATATTTCCGTTCTGTGTTCACAGATGAAGAACCAAGAGCAGGACCTCAGAAAACACCCACAAACAGGAACAGAAGCGAGGGACATCTTGAACAATTTTCAGAAGACTGTGTTCATCAGGAACTAGCTAAACTTAAAGTAAACAAAGCGATGGGACCAGATGGGATACACCTGAGAATACTGAGGGAATTTGGGGACTTTTTAGCAGCTCCACTGACTGACCTTTTCAATGCCTCGTTGGAGTCAGGAGTGGTGCCAAAGGACTGGAGAGAGGCACACGTGGTCCCTTTACACAAATGTGGAAGTAAGGATGTGGTTGAAAACTATAGGCCAGTTAGTTTAACCTCAGTGATGAGTAAATTATTGGAAGCGCTGCTGAAAGAGAAAATAGTGAGGATTCTGGAGTCCAATGGATTACCAGATCTGAGGCAGCATGGATTCACCAGAGGCAGATCTTGTCAGATAAATCTGATTGATTTCTTTGACTGGGTGACCAGGGAGGTGGACCGAGGGAGAGCCCTAGATGTGGTATATTTAGATTTCAGTAAAGCCTTTGACACTGTTCCACACAGGCGACTTATAAACAAACTGAGCACCCTAGGTGTAGGAATGGACAGGTAAAAGGGATACCAGAATCCCCAATATGTAATTAAAGATAGATGAATTTCTTGATACAGATCTCTAAAATGTGCTGATAGAAGAACTTTGTTAACAATGACTGTCACTCACAAGTTTATCCTTTCACCTACTTCCTCTTAAATAGAATAGGATATCATGATCATGAGTTCTGTGTAACTGTCTTTAAAATAGTTTGAGAACATTGTTAACGCAAGCATAAAGAGTAAACTTAGGCTATGAACTGTGCAACAATAGTTCATTGTACAATCAACTATAGGTCACTGCTGGCACAGCATAATTTCTGCAACTCTGAAATTATAAATAATTCTGTCATAATCAAGTAAATTTCATCTAATACATTGTAATCAGCTCGTACTCTGTAAAAGAATTCTAGTGACACCTTGTGTTATTTCATGTTTATGATTAATGACTGTGTTACTTCCCTTTTTTCTTTAATAAAAAGGGCTTCAAGGGAGGAAGACTTTGAATCCAACAGAGGTGGAACCGTGCTGTGTCCACGGACCTTCTGTTGCTTTCCCTCTGAGCTCAAAGAAAGTAGCACTTTGTGTGTGATTGTATTCTGTGTTACTCTCTACTTATTTCTCACTGCTTGAGGGACCAGAGACCGAAAGAGCCGTGGTATTGTGACCAGATCACGGGTATTCTTCACTAGGGATGGACCCTAAAGTTACTGATTGGGTTAGAAATTGGTTGTGTGGGAGGCAACAAAGGGTACAGAGCTCACTCTGAGGAGAAGGAGGTTACCAGTGGTGTGCCCCAGGGATCTGTCCTTGGTCTGATTCTTTTTAACATCTTTGTTAGTGATATTGCAGAAGGGCTGTCGGGTAAGATTTACCTCTTTGTGGATGATACCAAAATCTGCAATAGAGTAGACACCCAGGAAGGTGTAGATAACATGAGGAGGGACATAGCTAAGTTTGAAGAATGATCTAGAATTTGGCAGCTGACATTTAATGTTAAAAAAATGCAAGGTCATGCATTTGGGCTGCAGCAATCCAAGGGAGCAATATAGTATAGGGGATGAAGTACTTCTGTCCACAAAAGAAGAATGGGACCTGGGCATGATTGTGTCTGATCATCTTAAAGTAGCTAAACAGGTAGAAAAGGCAACAGCGAAAGCTAGAAGGATGCTTGGGTGCATAGGGAGAGTAATGACTAGCAAAAGAAAGGAGGTGATAGTGCCTCTGTATAAGTCTTTGGTGCGTCCTCATTTGGAGTATTATGTGCAGTTCTGGAGACCGCACCTTCAAAAGGATATAAACAGGTTGGAGTCGATACAGAGGGTGGCTACTAAAATGGTTAGTGGTCTTCATTATAAAGCATATGAGGACAGATGTAAGGATTTTAATATGTAAACGTAGAGGAAAGGCGTAATAGAGGTGAAATGATTGAGACGTTTAAAAACCTCTGTGGCATAAATGAACAGGAGGAGAACCTCTTTTGATTCGCAAGCTTAGCTATGAGGGGACATAGGATGAGGGTGAAAGGGGATAGACTCAGGAGTAACATGAGGTAATATTTCTTTATGGAGAGTGGTAGATGCATGGAATAATCTCCCAGTGCAGGTGGTAGAGATGAGGACAGTATCTGAATTCAAAAAAAGCCGCCGGACTCCATCAGGGGTCTGAGCCAGCATTGGGGAGTCGAGTGGGCCGATCGTTCCTCCCCGATCAACCCCCCAAGGCCAATCAGGCCCAACGCTTCAATTTAAAACACTCTGCGCCCCTTGGTGTGTCCGCGCCGGTGGGCCTGCGCCTGAAGGCCTCGCCAGAGGGCCCTTTGGCGTGGCCCTTAGGCGGAGACCAGAGGCTCCATAAATACAACCGAGCTGTTCGACTAGTGCTGAACTCCATGAACAGGGCAAGAAAGAGCAACAGCTCACCACCACCATCAAGCCCGATCGGCGCCCAACACAGGGAGCGATTGCAGAAACTCCTCCGGCTCCCTGCACCGAAGGCCAAGCAAGCCTGAAGAAGAACCAGACTTTAAACAGCAAGCAGAAAGATCCCCAAGCACCAAAAGGATATGACTACAAACATCCACACCTCTCGATCCTCACACAACAACCTCCCACAAGGGATTGAAGACAGCTTAAGTGAGTAGAACCCTCTTAATTATACTGCACTCCACCTCTACCAAGTGTTCCTCAAGACTTATCAAAAATGCACAGCCCTATATCATACAAACAACTCCTGGCACTTTTCATCATAGCTGTCACTCTGTGTCGACCCCTCAAAGCTACATATCTCACAATTAATTCCCTGCCAACCCTACTACTACAAACTCCAACTATACAAATCAACCATCAGCCACTTAACCCTCCATAGCCCATGTTCCCTGTAAAATAGTTATCTCCAAGTTATAATGCCCTGTTCAATGTAATTTCAGTTTGTTCAATGTAAACCGCACTGATGCAGAATAGCGCAGTATATAAGAGAATGTAAATAAATAAATAAATCTAGGTTGGCAAACTACCTACAAACAAGCATCCAGGAAGACCTTGAGGCTTATAAGAATTCAACCATTCCCACAAACTGCTCCTCACCATCCTCAAGATACCACCAGCACCCCTCTCAAAATTGGTCTGATCAATGCCTGCTCTATTCACAATAAGATCAACACAATTATAGATCATATTCAATTCAACCAAATAGATATTTTATGCATCACAGAATCATGGCTCAAAGACACAGTCCAAGTTATACTAAATCAAATTACTCTGCCCACACACTCATCTTACAACTGTCCCCGTGCCCACAAGAAAGGAGGAGGGGTACTCATCCTGGCCCGAACTGACCTCAAATTCAAGAAAACCAGCTCATCAAGCTCCAAGAACTATGAGATAATCAATATTGGGAGCAGAACTTTGACCATTTGCCTAACATACAGATCCCGCAGTGCAAGAGATGAAGACACCTCTATAATATTTGAATCTCTATGTGCAGCCAAGTCCCCTCACAAGCCACTGATTTTACTAGGAGATCTAAACCTTACCTTAACATCCAATAAAGCAAAATCAGACTTCCATCAGGCTATGAACTCCCTCCAATTCCACCACATCCCAATGCAACCTACACACCGCTCAGGATCCACCCCAGATCTTATATTTTCAACAAAGAGCCTCATAGAACAAAACAGAATAAGCACTCCCACAGTCACACCAATACCCTGGTCAGACCATCACGCCATAGAACTCAAGATCCAGCTACATCATACACAAGAATCACAAGAAACACCCAACCAAATAAGAAGGTTCAAGAACTTTGACAGAAAACAATTCCTCAGTGACATAATACATAAGCTTCCCCTGCACTGCACTGATCTTGACAGAACAATTAACATATGGAACACCAGAATTAACGATGCAGCTAGAGCTCCCGAGCGAATTAGTAAGAAGCAAAGAAACAGAAGAAATAATCCCGCCCCCTGGTACTCCGAGATAATAAGAACGACCAAAAGAGAGCTATGCAAGAAGGAGCAACAATGGAGATGAGACCGATCACTTAAAACACAACAAGAATACCAAAGAATGCAACAAAACTACAATAACCTTATCAATAACCAAAAAGAGCAATACCACACTAACCTTATCTTAAAAGCCAACAACAGGCCTAGAGAACTCTTTGAGATAGTCCGAAACCTCACAAAGGAACACAAAAAGACGATAACAAGATTCTCCCAGAAACATTTGCAGACTTCCTCCTTACAAAAAACAACCCACCTCCAACATCCTCAGAGCCTACCATCACCTCATATGTGGTACAAAGCACAAACCCCACTGGACTACACAAATGGTCGGAGTTCCACATGCCAACCACCAAACAAACAACCCATACAATCTCCGAACTGAATTCTAGCACAGCCCCATCTGATCCCTGCCCAGTAGCATGGATAAAAACAGCAAAAGAAGAGCTAGCAAAGTTCATACACATGATAATTTGCACATCCCTAACCCAAGGCTACATACCCGCTGCACTCAAAGAAGCCACGATACGACCAATCCCGAAAGCTACTTCACTGGACCCCACAGATCCAGCTGATTACAGACCAATCTCCAGCCTCTCATTCATGACCGAAATTATCGAAAAAATGGTACTGACAACTACAAGATCACTTAGATACACATGCACCACTGGACTAGCACCAACATGGCTTTCGACCTAATCACAGCGTGGAGACACTACTTATCTACTTACTTGACATCCTTCTCAAAGGAATTGATAATATCAGAGCTGGATTCCTGCTAGTGTTTATTGACATTTCCGCCGCATTTGACACTATATCACAAAACATCCTCCTGAGAAGACTTACGGACATTGGCCTATGTAACACCACCCATAAATGGTTCCAAACATACCTCAGTGACAGAAAACAGAAAGTCAAAGTAGGAGAACACCTCTCTGCTCCATTTCACACATCACAGGGAGTCCCTCAAGGATCATCCCTGTCTGCTCTTCTTTTTAACATATACATACAGCCAGTTTGCTCAATCTTCAAAAAGCACAAAGTAAAATACGCCATCTATGCTGCCAACATCATGGCATATACCCCAATCAACCTAGACTCCTCAGAGTATTCATTCATGACTAATTGCCTCCAAGAAGTATCCAGCTGGTTGTCCAATAACAACCTGAACATAAACATGAAAAAAACTGAAGCACTTATCACGCGGAATACCTCATCAATCCTCCCTACTTCAATAACTGTGGCAGACTCTACAATCCTTATCAAAGAAGAAGTCAAATATCTCGGAGTAACCCTTGATCGCCATCTAAACCTACAGCCACACATCAAAAGAACTACCAAGAATGTTTTTCATAAGCTAGCAACAATTCGAAGACTCAAGCCCCTTCTTAACCAAAAACACTTCCGATCAGTCTGTCAAACTATAATAACCCCTTTTCTGGACTATTGCAATGCCATTTACCAAGGACTACCTAAGCAAACCACAAGACCGCTACAACTAGTTCAAAATACTGCCGCCAGAAAATCCTCACTGATTCAAAGAAACATGATCATATAACACCCCTTCTACACCAACTCCATTGGCTACCTATCACTGCCCGTGCAAAATACAAATCTGTTCTCACTACATTTAAGATAAGAAACAGCATGTCAGCGGGAGCACTAGAGGATACACTCTGCTATAGTCACAATGAAAGGCCTAGGAGACAAAGTACAACAAACACCATCCCTACTCCCTGTGCCTACAAGAAAGCAAACGATTCAACCACCAAGAGAGCATTCTCGCTTGCGGCACCTATGATCTGGAACTCCCTACCTATGAAGCTGAGATCCACCACCGACATGAAGGACTTTAGAAAGCAACTAAAAACCTTCCTCTTTACAGATCATTACAATGAACTCACCTAACCTGAATACAATTGACCCCATCTAACTCTGGAAGAGAAAAACCCATTCAACTAACATCATTGTATATATATTCTTTGTACATAAGTTATGCTTTATTACTTCCATCTGCATCTCTCCCCCCCCCTTTCCTCTCCCCCCTAGCTCCTTCATAAGTTAATAAGTTAATAAGTTAATGTAACAAAAAGTTCATAAGTTAATGTAACCAAAAGTTCCATAAGTTCTCTGTAAAAATGTAAGTTTGATGTAAACCGCTTTGATTAAACGTTAAGGCTGTATATAAAAACTGTTAAATAAATTAAATAAATAAATAAAAAAGCATGGGACAAACATAGAGGATCTCTAAAGGAAAAAAAGGGAACTGTTGTAGTGTTTGATATGGAAGGGCAGACTAGATAGGCCAAGTGGTATTTTTCTGCTGTCATGTTTCTATGTTTCGATGTCATATAACCAATCCCGTATGTGTCACAATACACATGTTAGGTCATAGCTCCGCATGTCTGGTAAGCCCAAACCCCCTCCTGCCCATGGGCATTTCAAGGCTGCAATTTTGAGACAAGCTTATTTCCCCTTCCATAGAAAGGATCATAAACCCGGTCTAAGTGCCTCAGATCCTTCAATAAGAAGAAAAGGGGTAACACCTGGAGTATAATTAGCCTTTTAGGGAGTAGCGTGGCCTAGTGGTTGGGACAACTTATCTCAGGCTGGATGGTCAGGAGTTCAAATCCCACTAGAGGACAGCAACCTTGGGCCAGAAGGACTGGGGTTTCTAGTCCCACAGGTGCTCCTTGTGGTCTTGGGCAAGCCACTTAACCCTCCATTGCCCATGTTCCCTGTAAGTATTAGTGTATGTGTCTCATATCTTCTTATGATAAATGTATCCCCCAATTGTGTTGTGACCACTTTGATTGAAGGATAAGGTGGTACATAAAATAAGATAATACAACCACTCAGAGACAATGATAATTCCTGCCAGAAATTCAACTGCTTTTCCAGATCTTTGATGAGTTCTGTGACATTTAAGTTGTAAAACTGGACTGGGTCATTCGGGAGTTTAAAGTCCAGTTATCTAAAGTTGCCCATTGCCTATTTTGGAGTGGAGGAGTGGCCTAGTGGTTGGGGCAAGGTATTTCAGGCTGGAAGGTCAGTGGTTCAAATCCCACTAGAGGACAGCAACCTTGGGCCGGAAGGACTGGGGTTTCTAGTCCCACAGGTGCTCCTTGTGGTCTTGGGCAAGCCACTTAACCCTCCATAGCCCATGTTCCCTGTAAAATAGTTATCTCCAAGTTATAATGCCCTGTTCAATGTAATTTCAGTTTGTTCAATGTAAACCACACTGATGCAGAATAGCACGGTATATAAGAGAATGTAAATAAATAACTAAATAAATAAAATTTTAAGGGGAAAGATTACTGCCATATCTTTTGTATCATGGGGAGCAGAGGAAGGGCCTCCAACTTGTCAGGGTTCAATTTGAGCCCTGCGAACATGCCATATTACTGGAATTCCTGCAGAAGGGTCTCTAAAGATTTTACCGGGTCTCCCAAGCACACTAACATATCATCCGCAAAGGCAGAGAGATGGAAATTTTCCTTCCTCATTTGTACCGCATTGATCTCTGGATGAGTACGAATTCGTTCTAGTAGTGGGTCCAGCTGCAACACAAAGAGTAAAGGGAATAAAGGGCATCCTTGTCTCGTACCTCTTTCTAAGGGAAAGGCAGCTGTCGGCACCCCATTTACTAAAACAGATCCACAAGGGTGGGTGTAAAGAAGACGGATCATATCAGCAAAGTACCCTGTAATTCCCATCCATTCTAATACCACATACATATATTCCCATTGTACTCTGTCGGATGCCTTTTTTGCATCAAAGTTAATAAACATAGTTGGGAGTTGCTGTTAGAGACTCACATACTGCTCCACCAGGATTTTCTGCACATTCCTTGCAATATTCCAACCTCAAACAAAGCCCACAAGGGCATCCCCTACAAGAAGCGGCATAAAAGGTGCAAGCCTGTCTACCGTTACCTTTGCTATATCTTAATATCTACATTAAGTAAAAAGATGGGCCGGTATGATCCAGGTAGCAGTGGGTTCTTGCCCGGCTTCAGCAACACAGTAATGAGAACTTTATTGGGTTCGTACAGGAAGTCTCAGCATTGGATTAAATCCAAGTCTACCAAAGGTATAGCTATCTTATCTTGTCATACTTGATACAATTCTGCATAGTACCCATCTGGGACTGGAGCCTGGCATTTGCATAGTCCCCATATACATTTTTGGACTTCCTGTGCCGTCAGTGGAGCATTCAGCTTTTCTACCTGATCAATTGTTAGGTGAGGCAATACTACTTCTTGCAAGTAGCTCCGTGCCCATTCTACATCACAGTTCTCTGCTCTATAGAGCCCTTGGTAAAATTCACAGAAGGCATGCTTGATACCGGCTTGCATGGTCTGAACCTGCCCCGCTCGATCTCGTAACGCCCACATGGACCGAGACCAATCCCCCATCTTAACCAGGGCGGAGAGGAGCTTCCCAGTTTTGATCCGTGATGGTACAGTCAGTACCAATAGTAGAACAACAATTTATGTGACCACTGATGCAGCAGGTCATTAAGCTCTGCTTGAATGGCCATCATAGCTGTGCAGTGTGTATTAGTAGGATGTGAGGAAAACTGTCAACCCGCAATGCACAATACTTTTTCCAATTGGACAAGGCGCTTACCCTGTGTCCTCCGCTTCACCTTACTGGACCCCAGAATATGGTCACAGAGGACCGCCTTGGCTGCCTCCCAAAAGAGGTCTGAATTATCTTTATGTGCTTCATTAAAGGTTTCATATTCTGCCCATTGAGCTCTAAGGTAGACCAAAAGATCTGGGTCCTCAACAATGTGTAAAGGGAATCTCCAAGACCGGCCGCCAGTCACTTCTCCCCAATTGAGGTCTACCCATATTAACGCATGGTCTGATATAACAATAGGACCTATATTTGCTCCACATATTTTATCCAATATTTCACTTGCCACAAAGAAATAGTCTATGTGGGATCCCAAGCCATGTGCTCGGGATATGTGTGTGTTGTCTCGCTCCATCGAGTGTAACACTCTCCACACATCTATGAGTTCATATCCATCACAGAGCCCCTGTATCCTCTGGATCAGTCACGCCTCCCCTCCATCCCTCCTGCAGTGCCCCTTACAGTGCAGTCTAAAGTCTCAACCAGGATGCAATTGAAATTTCTGACAAGTACATTTCCTGGTAAAAACCAGCCACATACTGTGATAAGGAAGCTTATCATACTTCAGGAAGGAATAATGCAAGAGGTGAATTGGCTCTGAACAAGCAACCTGTGCTTGCTGGTAGAAACACTAAAACAGAGTGTTTGCATAAAAGACTACCAGACCCAGAATGCACTAGGTTACAGAAAGCCTCTAGGAGAGCTGAAGTGGGGAAATGTGTGCCTAATCAAGGAAGCTATGAGGTAATCCCTAATCACCCATCTCCTAGGGCAGGGCTTGATTCAGCACACCTGGACTGTGCTAGGGTGGAGTGTCCATCTAAGCACTTTAAAAGTAAAAGATATCCTTCACACAGACAGAAGCAGGAGAAGCAAAAGAAGCAGGAGAAAGAAGAGAGAGAACGGCAACAGCAGAGAGAACACAGAAGGAGGAACAGCAAGACGTCCAGGAGGTCTAAGGAAGGAGCCCAAAGCAGTACGTGTGTTGGGAGTGATTCCAGAGGCAAGCATTCTCCATTGGACTGGAAGAAACCAGAGGCTTGGAGATATAGAGCCAGGAACCCCCAGAGAACACCTGTAAAGGAGACGGCTGCATCTACAGAGAGAAGGAGCTCTGATACCTATTCAAGGATGTATGGGAAAAGAGACCTAAAGTCCAGAGATTCTGACTGGAGAGCTGGGCACAGAAGCTGGACTACCTACTGGCCAGTATACCCAGAGAGGAAACCTAATAGCAACGTGATCTCAGGTATGAACTCTGATCTGTTCCCTAGCTTTTCACAAAGAAGACAGCAGGGAAACAAATGCTATCCTGAGAGTGATCAGTTTGAGAATTCCTCTGAGCCAGAGCATGATAATGATTCCATGATATTTCAGGAGCAAGGGGAAATATCAAATGAGCAAGTAGAATGCATGGATTGCTCTCTGTCTAAGCTGCTGTTTTAAAGTAATCCTCAGTAAAGCAACAATCACCAAAAGGAACTGTAATGTGTTTTTTAACTACCCAGAAAAGTTTCTTTAAATGAAAGCTTTAGGGTAAGTTAGAGCCACGTAGAGAGAGTGGACCAGCAAGGGTTTGCAGCTGGTTAATTACCTGTGATTAAGCTAGGCACAAGTGCACGTGAGCTCTGGAAGGAAAACTTCTTCATTGTGTGAATGGAAGAAAGTTGTGTTTTTGGATAAAGAACCTTTTTCCTTTTGGGTTTGTTTTTCATTTTAAGCACTGCTAAGAAGGTTATTAGCAGGGGCTAGCAGAAAGACCTTTTCTGTTTCATCAAGATCTTTATTGAGTTATTGCCTAAGAATTTCAGTTGCCTTATACAGATGTTTTGTTTTACCTGATTACAATTCCTGAAGAAAGTATCCTATTGATGTTACCAAGCATATCTGTGCGAGGGAATAATCCCCATAAATAAAATCTGTTTTCTGCTTACACTCGAGCAACTACAATTCATTATTTTGTTGAGCGGCTGATTTTGGTGTGAATGAACTACAACACCCACAATCCTTTGCAAGTCATATAAAATTCTGCCTTTGCCAAGATTGTGGACTTTCACAACCAGCACCCCTGTTTACAATACACATTCTGGGCATAAACTGTGCCCAAAGAGATTGGTCTTCTCTGTAAGCTCCCATGCAAGAAGAGACACTGTCCCTGGGGATCCGAGTGCACTGTTACCCCAATTAGGCTTACATGTTTTCCCACCAAATGGCAACTCCTAGCTTCTTGTCACCTGAAGAAGCCCCATACACTTCTCCTACCCACCAGTGCTTCAGTTTTTGATGTTTTATCGCGGTTATATGTGTCTCCTGTAGGAGTACCATGTCTACATGTTGGTCCCGTAGTATCCATAACAGTTTATGTTGTTTCTCTGGGTTACCTATTCCACATACATTCAAAGATGCTATCTGTATAGGTTTAGCCATTTTCCAGTTTAAATAAACTTGTTAGATCCCAATCAGATATCCACCTTACTGGTACAGCCAAGAACCCCCTCAGCCTGGAGCCCTCAGCAATCCCACACAACTTTGCTCTCAACCACTAGCCTAATGCATATCCTTTCTGGTATGTGGCAAACCTACATCCCCGCCAAATACATCTCTCTCCCCCTATCCTCACCTCCCTCCCTTCCTTCCTCCCCACACCCCACCTCCATGCCCATCCTCCTCTTCCCCGGTCATCCCTTTGCCACCCCCCCAGTCCCAATCATGCACCATCCTGGATCTCTCCAGCAGAAACACACAGTGCGTAGGGGCTCCCACCCTGTCAATCACCCACTATCCCCTCCACCTCATCTTCTCCCCCAAGACCTCTCTACCCATCCATCCATCCATGTTCGCTCGCAGTGTTTCTGTCAATCCAACCCAGTAAGTCATTGGGCAGAGCAGGTACTGTCTCATATGTCCATGACCCCATACTCACCCCTCACATTCAAATTATAATCAAAACCTTATCCTCATGGTTCTTTACTGCATCCTCAGCCTCCTGTGTATCTCTTGCCTCATCCACCACATATCCACCCCTTTCCCTCCTCCAGTTACATAGGTGGCCAGTCTTTTCCACATACTTATGATTGGGATTATGTGGGTTATATTGTCCTATAACACACATAATCCTATCTCATGCACATTCACTTCTTCTATCTGCCTCCCCACTCCATACCTCATTCTCTCATAAGTCTTAAATGCCGGCAGCCCCTTTTACACCTGGTATCTGCATCAGTGTCTCACAAGCCCCTCCATCTACTCATAGACCTTAGCAATTTGAGCCACCACCTTACAGCAAATATAGGGGGCTAAAAGGAAAGGTGTATGGAGATCAAAAGGGAATGAGAGGGAGTAGTGTAGGTCAGAGACACATTGGTTGTCCCATGAAACATGGTAGTATCTTCCACTTGCATAACGATGAATTTTGAGGTTATCTCTGGTCGCCACAGTGACAGTGGCAGTAGATGCCAGATTCCATCCACCTCCCACCCGCAGCCAACCCAAGAACCAAGAGAAGGATGAATAGAGCAACGCAGGAGATCCCTGCTCAAGTCTCCAGCCATGCTCCACAGTTCCACCCCCACCTATATCAAGGTACCACCTCAGACCCCCACCTATACATCCAGCCCATTAAGCACATCCTATCAAGCATCCATCTCATATACCCTCTGCACATAAACTTCCATCCATCCACAAATTGCTGCCCTCTGTATTAGCCGCCTCCCCCCTCCCTCCAGTCCCCAGCCCTGTTTAGCAGTTCTTTTGTCATAACTTCCCGTTTATTCTCCTTCCCCCGGTCCATCCATGATTGTCCATCGCGTGATATGTGATGTGTGGACCAGTGGTAGTCTATGTAGTTCCAGGAGCTATGCCCACTCAGAATATGAAGGGAGAAAAGAAAACAGAAGAAGAAAAAAAATACCAGAAGACGGCAGCAGGAGCATATGTGAAGCTGTAGCTTCCCACTTGTCTGTTGAATGGCCCGCAAACTTATATGCTCAAAGCACATAGTCCCAAAAGTTCCATTATGCGAGCCCTATCAGTTTTCAAAGATCCAGTCAGTGCAGGTGGTCTCGACAGTATTTAATGGTCTCCTCCAGCATGGTGAACAGTTTTTGTTGTCCCATGTGAGTGAAGCGGAGCTTGGCAGGTTACATGAGCACAAAGCGGATCCCTTTTTGGATTAGGCTGCCATAAGCCTCTGCAAACGCTCATCATTTTGTGGAAACTGTGGCTGAGTAATCCTGAAAAATAAGAATACGAGCACCCTCATGCTCCACCAAGCACAAGTTGCAGGCTGCACGTAGTATTTGTTCCTTGTGCTGGAAGTTGAGAAAACGGGCAATCACCACCCTGGATGACGATCCCCCTTGCAGCAAGCTCCAAGTTGATATGCCCATTCAATTGTGAATTTAGAGCTCAAGGGCAGCCATGTCTCCAAAAAGCCCCTTAATTCAGGCTCAGCAACCAATTTGGAGACACCGATGAAGCAGAGGTTATTAAGATGACCCCGATTCTCAAGGTCATCTATCTTTTCCTCTTGCCGCCGGAGTTGTTGCTCTAGCTGTTGAATGGCTGACCTGGTGTTGTGGCTGCTATCTTCAACTGCCAAGACACGTTGTTCCAGGTTTACAACACAGGTGTTAAATTCCGCTAAGGATTGGGCCACTTGCACTATTTGTATGGATAGTCCATCAAATTGGCTCTTCCAACACTTTGGCTACTGGTGCTGACATTACATCTAGTGCTGCAGCAGCTTAGTCCGCTATCTCTGCACACGGGCTCTGAGGTGCCCCATCTGCCATCTTGCCTTCGGTTGTTCGGCCCCGATCCTTTTTCAAAGTTTTGCCACCATCCACGACTGCCCACCGAGACAAGCCTCTAATGTCAGAAATTTATTCATGCCAGCCCTAAACCTCCAAAGACAGGATAACCTCAGCAATAAAGTCCAGCGACAGAGGGTTACCTGAAACACAGCAGTGCACCAAAATTGCAAATATCTATATAACGTTTGTCGGGTTGAACAATCAGGAGGGGAGCTGGAAACCACTCTGCTCATATGATTGTAAAGCCCTTTTAAATATTTGTATATATAGTGAAGAAACGTATCTGAAAAGTGATGAAACTCATAGTGCAGAAGCATCCCTTCCAAAGCAGTCAGTTCCCACACAACATGCGTGTTTCAGGCTGACTCCGGGCCCTGCTTCAAGTGTCAGACAAGCTACAAGCTGGGATCCATGAACGCCCAAGCACAGAAACGCTGGCGATCACATGCAAATCCATAAAGTGCCTGCAGCTTTCCTGATTGGCTGGAAAATGATGTCAGCAACATAGGAGGAACCACAGCGGACAAGGGAATCCCCAAACCACAGGAGGAGTGGCCTAGTGGTTGGGGCAAGGTACTGCAGGCCAGGCGGTCAGTGGTTCAAATCCCACTAGAGGACAGCAACCTTGGGCCTGGACTGGGGTCTCTAGTCCCACAGGTGCTCCTTGTGGTCTTGGGCAAGTCACTTAACCCTCCATTGCCCATGTTCTCTGTAAGTATTAGTGTATGCGCCTCATATCCCCTTGTGTTAAATGTATCCCCCAATTGTGGTATGACCACTTTGATTGAAGGATAAGGTGGTATACAAAACTGTCTAAATAAATAAATTCCTTGGCAATGCTGAATACCAAATGTAATTTATTCATTGCAGCAAGTTGTGGTGCATGGGGTCTCCATATGTGAGGGGAATAAGTTGCATTAAGGTGAGTAGCCCTGGAGCTGCGAAAAACACATCTTCACTATGCAATCACACTAGGCGAGTCTCAATTTCAAAATTTTTAATTACAACACAAAAAAAATTCAAATAAAAAAATGGGGTCCCCCCAAAAATATAATGTTGAAATGGCAAAACACTTATCTGACCATGACACTATCACGAAGCCATTGTGCTTCATATCAGTACTTCACATCAGCAGTGACTGTGCTTCATATCAGTACATCATATCAACAGTAACTTAAGGATGGTATTCAATTCATCACCTCGGACGTGGTGGGAGGCCCAAAGACACTGTCTTTCACACTCAATACACTTACAATGGTGTGCTAAACTTTCTCTCCATTGCTCAAGGCTCAACTCAGCTCAACACCACTGTTTCAGCCAATATCAGGCTTGCTTCAGGAGCCATCGAATACTCAAGTCAACAATATCATCCATAAGCAGTTAAAATACCAGCATGTGTGGCGTAATGCATGCCAGTTTGCAGGTGCGATCATTTACACCAGTACCATCAAAGCAAAGATCCAAGCCTGATGTAAATAGCCAATGCAATAAAGCCTGATGTAAATAGCCAATGCAATAAAATGGGGGGATAAGAAATTTTTCAGATATGTTAGTGAGAAGAGGAAGGTCAAAAGTGGTATTGTCAGACTCAAGGGTGAAGGGGAGGAATATGTAGAAGCTGATGAGGATAAAGCGGAATTGCTTAAAAAAATATTTCTGTTCTGTGTTCACAGATGAAGAACCAGGAGAAGGACCTCAGAAAACACCAACAAACAGGAACAGAAGCGAGGGACATCTTGAACAATTTTCAGAAGACTGTGTTCGTGAGAAACTAGCTCAACTTAAAGTAGACAAAGCGATGGCACCGGATGGGATGCACCCAATGTTCCCTCTAATTTTCTGTAGGCTGTGTGCACATAAAATATCAGCTGTGTGCAGCTTTTGAAGGAAGGTTAAATTTTTGTGCGCCACATAACGACACTCGGAGTTATATACTTTAAAATTTGACTACACATCAGAATACAGTATGTACACCACACTGATTTTAATCAAATGAAATGAAAATAGACGATTACTACATGAAGCGGGAAATTTCTAGTAATTACAATCATAACTTTTAAATTTTAAGATGTCTGTTGTTTTCTATCAGAATCAGAGCCGTAATTTTTGTGCGCTCTGTTGTAAAGTATGTGTGCTCGCTCGGCGAGGTGTGTGCCCGCGCACATGCGCACAGCTTAGAGGGAACAGTGGATGCACCCTAGAATACTGAAGGAACTTGGGGACGTTCTAGCAGCTCCACTGACTGACCTTTTCAATGCCTCGTTGGAGTCAGGAGTGGTGCCAAAGGACTGGAGAGAGGCTCATGTGGTGCCTTTACACAAAAGCGGAAGTAAGGATGTGGTTGAAAACTATAGGCCAGCTAGTTTAACTTCGGTGGTGAGTAAATTATTGGAAACGCTGCTGAAAGAGAAAATAGTGAGGTTTCTGGAGTCCAGCGGATTACAGGATCCAAGGCAGCATGGATTCACCAGAGGCAGGTCTTGTCACACAAATCTGATTGATTTCTTTGACTGGGTGACCAGGGAGTTGGACCGAGGGAGAGCCCTAGATGTGGTGTATTTAGATTTCAGTAAAGCCTTTGACACTGTTCCTCACAGGCGACTTATAAACAAACTGAGCACCTTAGGGATGGACCCTAAAGTTACTTCTTGGGTAAATTGGTTGGGTGGGAGGTGACAGAGTACAGGTAAATGGGGCTCACTCTGAGGAGAAGGATGTTACCAGTGGTGTGCCCCAGGGATCTGTCCTTGGTCTGATTCTTTTTAACATCTTTGTTAGTGATATAGCGGAAGGGCTGTTGGGTAAGGTTTGCCTTTATGCGGATGATATAAAAATCTGCAATAGAGTAGAAACCTTGGAAGGTGTAGATGAGGAGGGATCTAGCTAAGCTTGAAGAATGGTCTAGAATTTGGCAGCTGGGATTTAATGTTAAAAAAATGTAAGGTAATGCGTTTGGGCTGCAGCAATCCAAGGGAGCAATATAGTATAGGGGGTGAAGTACTTTTGTTCACTAAAGAAGAGCGGGACCTGGGCGTGGTTGTGTCTGATGATCTTAAAGTAGTTAAACAGGTAGAAAAGGCGACGGCAAAAGCTAGAAGGATGCATGGGTGCGTACGGAGAGGAATGGCTAGCAGAAAAAAGGAGGTGATAGTGCTTCTGTATAGGTCTTTGGTGCGACCTCATTTGGAGTATAGTGTGCAATTCTGGAGGCCGCACCTTCAAAAGGATGTGAACAGGATGGAGTCGGTGCAGAGGGTGGCTACTAAAATGATTAGTGGTCTTCATTATAAATCATATGAGGACAGACTGAATGATTTTAATATGTACACCTTAGAGGAAAGGCGGGATAGAGGTGATATGATTGAGATGTTTAAATACCAACGTGGCATAAATGTTCAGGGAGAGAGCCTCTTTCAATTGAAAGTAAGTTCTGCTACGAGGGGACATGAGATTAGGGTGAAGGGGGATAGATTCAGGAGTGATATGTGGAAATATTTCTTTATGGAAAGAGTGGTGGATCCGTGGAATAGTCTCCCAGTGGAGGTGGTAGAGATGAGGACAGTAACTGAATTCAAAAAAGCATGGGACAAACACAGAGGATCTCTAAAGGTAAAAAGTGGACTGTTGTAGTTGTTGATATGGAAGGACAGATTAGATAGACCATGTGGTCTTTTTCTGTCGTCATATTTCTATGTTTCTAAATGTCCATTGCCTATACTTTCAAGTACACACACATGGCCCAATATTCGAAGGAATTTACATGGTTAGCAGGGATATACGGGATATTCAGCAGCACTAACATGGTTAGTGCCACTGAAAATCTGCAAGCGCCGCTGCTACATGCCCCGATGCTAACCGGTTAGCAATGCGGCATTCTGAGGTAGCACCTGGTCATAACCGGGCAGTAGCAATATTGAGCTGCTGCCCTCTTATGGCAAAGCAGAGAAAGTCAGGCAGAGTAAAAGCTGAGCTAACGTTTGCCATGGAAGCTAACCAGTCAGCAGCTGAGTATTACATCTGCCTGACTAGCTTCCTGGAAATCCGGGCAGCTTGGATGTTCAATGCCAGGAGCTGGATATGGTCTTATCAATGAATATGCAGGTCTAATGTTCAGCAGCGGGAGTTAGCCACTTTAGCAATGCTAGTTGCTGCCGCTGAATATCAGGCCTGCGCATTATAGCGTTTCATAATTAAAGTTGTGTTTTAAGTTTTAACTGATAAACACCATTAAAATGCCTTGGATGCAAAAAAAATTCACACTGATTCACCTCATCTTCTCACCCCACTGCTGACATATCTTATATTCTCCACGTAGTTTTTGTGCATTTTCTGCACTAATGACTTCTTTGTGACACAAATATATCTATTTGATTCCACTAGAAAAATGTGCCAAATAACAGTATCTGTGGCATGAAAACACTAATAAACCCCAACTTCAATGAACCCTTAAGTAGCTAGAAAATTTACAGGGGGGCATTTTGAACAGTGTTAAAGCTGGCTGTCACCACTTTAAATTATTTCCAGATATCCAGTGTTGGGGCAATCTGGCCAGATGGTATTTAGCTATCTGATCCGCACTGCTATTCTGCCTCTGTCCAGATAGCTAAAATGGCTAGAGCTAGAACAGCCTTTTTTCTGTCCTAACTTTAGCTGTTTTAGTTATCTGATTAGTGGCTCAATATCGCTGCTGACCAGCTAACTTATGTTGCCAGCCCCACTCTGCCCCTGGAAAGCCCCAAATCTAGCTAGTTAGTGTTGCGGCATTCTGATACCCTATGGGGGAATATTCATAGAAACATAGAAACATGATGATAGAAAAAGACCCCATGGACTATCTAGTCTGTCCTTCCATATCAACAACTACAACAGTCCACTTTTTACCTTTAGAGATCCTCTGTGTTAGTCCCATGCTTTTTTGAATTCAGTTACTGTCCTCATCTCTACCACCTCCACTGGGAGACTATTCCATGGATCCACTACTCTTTCCGTAAAGAAATATTTCTGCATATCACTCCTGAATCTATCTCCCTTCACCCTCATCCCATGTCCCCTCATAGCAGAACTTGCTTTCAATTGAAAGAGGCTCTCTCCCTGAACGCCACGGAGGTATTTAAACATCTCAATCATATCACCTCTATCCCGCCTTTCCTCTAAGGTGTACATATTAAGATCCTTAAGTCTGTCCTCATATGCTTTATAATGAAGCCCACTAATCATTTTAGTAGCCACCCTCTGCACCGACTCCATCCTGTTCACATCCTTTTGAAGGTGCGGTCTCCAGAATTGCACACTATACT
The DNA here is from genome assembly GCA_033557465.1 of Ichthyophis bannanicus. NCBI lineage: Eukaryota > Metazoa > Chordata > Amphibia > Gymnophiona > Ichthyophiidae > Ichthyophis > Ichthyophis bannanicus. The sequence continues at coordinate 1,759,415,195 of CM066032.1, read as the reverse complement.
CCAAATGAGGTCGCACCAAAGACTTATACAGAGGCATTATCACCTCCTTTTTTCTGCTAGCCATTCCTCTCCGTATGCACCCAAGCATCCTTCAAGCTTTTGCCGTCGCCTTTTCTACCTGTTTAGCTACTTTAAGATCATCAGACACAACCACGCCTAGGTCCCGCTCTTCTTTAGTGGACAAAAGTACTTCACCTCCGATACTGTATTGCTCCCTTGGATTGCTGCAGCCCAAATGCATGACCTTACATATTTTAACATTAAATCCCAGCTGCCAAATTCTAGACCATTCTTCAAGCTTAGCTAGATCCCTCCTCATGTTATCTACACCTTCCTGGGTGTCTACTCTATTGCAGATTTTGGTATCATCTGCAAAGAGGCAAACCTTACCCGACAGTCCTTCCGCTATATCACTAACAAAGATGTTAAAAAGAATCGGACCAAGGACAGATCCCTGGGGCCCACCACTGGTAACATCCTTCTCCTCAGAGTGAGCTCCATTTACTTGTACTCTTTGTCGCCTCCCACCCAACCAATTTCTAACCCAAGCAGTAACTTTAGGGTCCATCCCTAGGGTGCTCAGTTTGTTTATAAGTCGCCTGTGAGGAACAGTGTCAAAGGCTTTACTGAAATCTAAATACACCACATCTAGAGCTCTCCCTCGGTCCAACTCCCTGGTCACCCAGTCAAAGAAATCAATCAGATTTGTCTGACAAGACCTGCCTCTGGTGAATCCATGCTGCCTCGGATCCTGTAATCCGCTGGACTCCAGAAACTTCACTATTTTCTCTTTCAGCAGCGTTTCCAACAATTTACTCACCACCGAAGTTAAACTAACCGGCCTGTAGTTTTCAACCACATCCTTACGTCCGCTTTTGTGTAAAGGCACCACATGAGCCTCTCTCCAGTCCTTTGGCACCACTCCCGACTCCAACGAGGCATTGAAAAGGTCAGTCAGTGGAGTTGCTAGAACGTCCCCAAGTTCCCTCAGTATTCTAGGGTGTATCCCATCCGGTCCCATCGCTTTGTCTACTTTAAGTTGAGCTAGTTTCTCATGAACAGTCTTCTGAAAATTGTTCAAGATGTCCCTCGCTTCTGTTCCTATTTGTGGGTGTTTTCTGAGGTCCTGCTCCTGGTTCTTCATCTGTGAACACAGAACAAAAATATTTGTTAAGCAATTCCGCTTTATCCTTATCAGCTTCTACATATTCCCCCCCTGCACCCTTGAGTCTGACAATACCACTTTTGCCCTTCCTCTTCTCACTAATAAATCTGAAAAATGTCTTATCCCCCCATTTTATTGCATTAGCTATTTCCTCCTCCTTTTGAATCTTTGCCTTCTTGACTACTTTGCTAGCTTCTCTAAGTTTTTCCAAATACAGATGCCTGTCTTCCTCTCTCTGTGATCTCTTGTATTTCTTGTATTCAGTGGCAGAAATCAGGTATGTATCCGTGAATATCCCAGGAAGGTAGTATTAATGCGGTTTGCAGATCTGCAAACCACATTAATCCTTTTGAATATGCACCAGACAGTTTATAAACACATAAAAATAGAAGCCCTATTTATAATCTACACATACATATACATGCAGGTTTCATCTATGTTTCATCTGAAGTCTGCCCATATGCACACCCGTCAGCAAAGTACATGCCTTGATGCCAAAACGTGTACTTTAACGCCAGTCAGAATTTATAATAGGTCATCGACACATGTATGTGGCCCCATAAACGTGGGAATGATTTTATAAAATTACCTCCTCCCTTCATTTAATTTTTATAGATTTCCTGGTTTTCTATGCATATTTTTATAAAATGCAGGCTGGCTGACAGATTAGAGTGTCTAAAGTTTAATATAAGAACTTCACAGCCCAATACAAAGATGAGAAAGAGAGAGTTCCCTTTGTGGGATGATTTTCCTTGCTTACCAACATTAGCCTAGCTCCTCCTAGAAAATTGCTTCATATGAAATGCGTCTTACCTTTATGACATCACTAAGATGTCATCTGGAGGAACAATTTTCCCTGCTCCTTATCATGCACATGTTAGATTTATGTACTGGCATCATGCTAAGAGCAGTAGGTAGAAAGGGCAGCAAATTCCCAGGGAGAGAATAAATCAAGGTAGAAAAAAATATGGACTCCCTCAGAAATAAAATAGAACATCTATAAAAATGTTTAATAGCACATCTTAATAAAAGGTCACTAACAAATGATATACAGAGGTACTGAGAGTACTAATTTTAAATCATATGAACTAGAATACAATGTTACTCTGTAATTAGGGTTTCTGATTTTTAGTTATAACTAGAAAACGCTGATAAAACACCTTCCTGATGGAGAAACTGGGTTTTCCAGTTATAACGGAAACCACCCCAAAATCATCCAGGCTTGAGACCAATAATGTCAACTGACATTTGCCATTGCAGCAAGATGACATCAATGAGGTGGAGCCAACCTGTCTCCCTCTGCCCTTCTCAAGAAACAGTGTTTGGTGGCATGCACATCTCATTTCCTCCCTGCTTGCTACCCACCTCAATTTTGTAATTTAAGCCAGCAGTTGAAACACCTCAGCCTGCTCCCTCTTCCACTCTCTTGGCCAGAGAGTTGTGATTTTGACAGTGTGGTGCACACTCTGGCCTGAGCTCCAGTGAAAGAGGCTGAGGTGCTGTGGGTTGCCAACTTTAAATTACATAGTTGAGATGGGCCTAGTCTACTAGAGGAAGAATATTGGAAGCAATCTTATGCTGGATAAAGAAAGTTAGTGGAGTAGAATATCAAGTGAGTTATCTGTTCAGCTCCCTTTTATGCAATTTCTGTGTGGCATTCCAGGCAGGGTTCTGTGGCATTGGTTTAAAGCCATTCAAAGTTCAGATCTGTTGTTAAGTGCCGTCGAGTCGGAGTCGACTCATGGCGACCCTCTGGATAGCTATCCTAAATTGTGTTCGGTCTTGAGTCAGGCAGCTCATTGTTGACAGAATGGTACCCGTAGCTGCTATTGTCTTGATCCATCTCATTGCTGGCCTTCCTCTTTTGCGTTGACCTTCTATCTTGCCAAGCATGATGTCTTTCTCTAATGATCTCTCTCTTCGCATGATGTGTCCAAAGTATGAAAGTCGAAGTCTTGTCATCTGAGTTTCTAAAGAAAGCTTAGCTATGATCTCCTCTAGTACCGACTGGTTTGTTCTTCGGGCAGTCCATGGTATACACAGTATTCGCCGCCAGCACCATAATTCAAAGGCATCAATTTTCTTCCTGTCTGTCTTTTTCACTGTCCAGCTTTCACATCCATATGATGTTATTGAAAATACCATGGCTTGAACAAGTCGAATCTTTGTATGGAGAAAGACATCTCTGCTCTTGAGAATCTTATCTAGGTATTTCATAGCCATTCTGCCAAGAGCAATGCGTCGTCTGATTTCTTGACTGCTTGTTGCTTCTTTATTGATAGTTGATCCAAGTAGGTTAAAGTTGTTCACAATTTCAATTTCTTCTCCTTCAACGATGAACCTGTTGATTATGCCAGCTGTCATGATCTTTGTCTTCTTTACATTAAGGTGCAGGCCCATTTTGAGACTATGTTCTTTGATTTTGAGAAGCAAATGTTTCAGATCATCTTCACTTTCAGCCAGTAGTATAGTATCATCAGCATAGCGAAGGTTGTTGATGAGTCTTCCACCAATCTTCACACCTCTGTTGTCTTCATACAATCCTGCTTCTCTGATGATTTGTTCTGCATATAAATTAAATAGGTAGGGGGAAAGTATGCAGCCTTGTCTTACACCTTTGCTTATTTTAAACCATTCTGTTTCTCCTTCTCCGTTCGAACTGTCGCTTCTTGATCAATGTACAGATTGCGCAAGAGAACGATCAGGTGTTCTGGTATACCCATGCTTCTTAACGTGGCCCAGAGTTTCTCATGGTTTACACAGTCAAAAGCCTTGCTATAGTCGATAAAGCACAAATAGATATACCTTTGGTATTCTTTAGTCTTTTCAAGGATCCATCTCACATCTGCAATGATGTCTCTCGTTCCTCGCCCTTTCCTTAACCCTGCTTGCACTTCAGGTAGTTATTGTTCTAGATATGGTTGTAGTCTCTTTTGAATAATCTTCAGTAGAATCTTGCTGGCATGTGGGATCAGAGCGATTGTGCGATAATTTCCACAGTCAGTTGGATCACCTTTCTTTAGTATTGGTATAAACACAGATCTTTTCCAGTCAGTTGGCCATGATGTTGTCTTCCATATTTCTTCACCCGCTTTGGGCTGCATTACCTATTAACGGTTTCACGCCCTCTTGAACTCTCTCTTCAAAGTTCTTTTCAACTTTCCCTTACGGTACTTGTCCGCTATCGGTCTCGTGCCGGTATTTAGCCTTAGATGGAGTTTACCACCCGCTTTGGGCTGCATTACCTATTAACGGTTTCACGCCCTCTTGAACTCTCTCTTCAAAGTTCTTTTCAACTTTCCCTTCTTGGCAGAGCCTTGTAAGTATGGTAACAGCTGCATCAGATTGCTGCAATATTTCTATGGGAATACTATTAATGCCTAGTGCTTTGTTCTTTGATAAGCCTTTCAATGCTGCTTCAACTTCTTCTTTCATCACCAATGGTTCCCGATGATAAGGTACAGGTTGAAACGGCTGTTGATCAACTTGACTTTATCATATAAAAACTCTATATATTCCTTCCACCTTTTCTTGATCTTCTCAGCATCATTCAACATAGAACCTTGAGCATCTTGTAACATTCCAATTCGAGGCTGGAACTTTTTCTTTAACTCTCGTAGCTTTAGGAAAGCTGATCTTGTTCTTCCTCTAATAGTTTCTGCTTCTATTTCCTTGCAAGTGTCATTGTAGTACTTTTCCTTGTCCTGTCTTGCTGCACGTTGGAAATCTCTGTTGAGTTCTGCGATTGTCTTTCTTTCTCCTCTGGCTTTAGCTTCTCTGCGTTTCTGGGCAATTTTCAGAGTTTCTTCCGTCATCCATTTTGGCCGTTTTTGCTTTTTCACCTTTTGTAGAGACTTCTCGCTTTCTTCCAACACAACCTTCATAACTCTTCTGGAGCTCTGTCATTTGTATCTAAAGCAGCAAATCGATTTTACACCTCCATCCTCAATCCCACTTACTCTCCCAATATCCGGCCAATTGTAGATTTGTCTTCCGTCCCACACAAAATATTTTTTCCCCTCTCCATTTCACTCTCCCAGCTCCATCCCATTCTAATCCTCCCCCAACATCAGCTCCCTTCTAGTTCCAGCCCCACCCAGCATCTGCTCCCTTCTAGTTCCCGCATCAGCCCATTTCCAGTCCTAGTCCCCGCATCAGCCCATTTCCAGTCCTAGCCCCCCATAAGCCCATTTCCAGTCCTAGCTCCCCCATCCATTTCCAGTCCTATCCGAGTCCCTCCATCTGCTCATTTCCAATACCAGCCCCCATCAGCCCATTTCTAGTCCTTTCCTAGCCCCACCATCAGCCCATGTCAAATCCTAGCTCCCCTCCACTCAGCCCATTTCCAATCCAAGCCCCCCATGAGCCTACTTCCAGTTCTAGCCCCTCCATGAGTCCATTTCAGTCCAAGCCCCCACCACATCCTATTTCCAATCTTAGCACCCCCAAAAGCCCATTTCCTGTCCTACCCCCCCCACTCAGCCCTTTTCCAGTCCTAGCTCCCTCCCCTCACAGCCCATTTCCATTCCAAGCCCCCCTCCCCATCAGCTATTTGCAGTTCAAGCCCCTGCTTCCACTCAGCCCATTTCCATTCCAAGCCCCCATCCCGTCAGCTATTTGCAGTTCAAGCCCTCCTTCCACTCAGCCCATTTCCAGTCCTAGCAACCCCCCCAGCCTATTACCAGTCCTAGCCCACCCATAGCCCATTACCAGTCCTAAGCTCCCCATCAGCCCATTACCAGTCCTAATCCCCCCCATTACCAGTCCTAACCCCCCATCAGCCCACTTCCAGTCCTAACCCCCCCATCAGCCCATTTTTAGTCTTAGCCTCCCCATAGCCCATTATCAGTCCTAACCCCCCATCAACCCATTTCCAGTCCTAGCCCCCCCATAGCCCATTACTAGTCCTAACCCCCCCATCAGCCCATTTCCAGTCTTAGCCCCCCCATAGTCCATTACAGCCTAACCCCCCCATCAGCCCATTTCCAGTCCTAGCCCCCCGCAGTCCATTTCCAGTCTTAGGCCCCCATCAGCCCATTACCAGTCCTACCCCCCATCAGCCAATTTCAAGTCCTAGCCCCCCATATCCCATTACTAGTCCTAACCCCCCATCAACCCATTTCCAGTCCTAGCCCCCCCATAGCCCATTACTAGTCCTAACCCCCCCCATCAGCCCATTTCCAGTCTTAGCCCCCCCATAGCCCATTAACAGTCCTAACCCCCTTCCCCCATCAGCCCAAATAGATAAAAAAGCAAACTGGCTGCTGCTACAGCTGCCGCTGCCACTGTGGCAGCGGCAGAATCAAGTGTCCCGCCGCGGGGGCCCCCCCTGCCCAGCAAAGCCTCCTTGCAGCATGAACTCCGGACGGAGTCCCAAAGTGCGGACTTTCAGAGCCGCGAGAGTTTCCCATCAGCCCCGGCAGGCTTAACAGAGCCGCGAGAGGTCAGAGAAGCTCTCCCGTCGCGGCTCTGAAAGCCTGCGCTTTGGGACTCCAGAGCTGATGCTGCAAGAAGGCTTTGCCGGGCAGGGGGGCCCCGCGTCGGGACGCTTGATTCTGCTGCTGCCACGGTGGCAGCGGCAGCGACAGCAGCAGCCGGTTTGCTTTTTTTAAATCTATTTGGGCTTATGTAGAATGTTTTTTGCACGGGGCCCCCTGAAACGCGGGGCCCTGTGCAAAAAACATTCTTGCTCAATGGACGGGCCGGCCCTGTTTGCCAACTACTTTGCCTTCTTCTTTGTTGCCAACCTTTGCGTTCCAGTCACCCATGACTATCAGGATAACCTGTTTGCATGTTCTTTCAATTTCAGCTTGTACTTGTTCATAGAACTCTTCAATTTCATTCTCTTCTGCAGCTGTTGTTGGGGCATATACTTGAATTATAGTTGTGTTGATAGGTAATCCTCGTAGACGAATAGAGATTAAGTGTTCGCTGACTGCATTTTATTTCATTACAGTTCTTGCAAGTTTCTTCTTTATTATAAATGCAACACCATTTCTTCTTTGTCTTTCATTTCCAGCATAGTAGACCATGTGATCATCTGATGTAAAGTGCCCGATGCCAGTCCATTTCAGTTCGCTGACACCCAACAGATCAAGTTGTACACGTTCCATTTCATTCTTGACCACCTCCAACTTCCCTTGGTTCATGCTTCGTACGTTCCATGTTCCAATGTGTAAGACATCTTTACAGCTTCTGACTCTCATTTCATGCGCAGCTACATCAGCAGTCAGACTTCCCGAGGGCTTTGATCCAACCACATCATAAATTCTGGCTTTACTCTGAAAAGTCTTCAGCTCTTCCCCAGTAGCTAGTTGAGTGCCTTCCGACCTGGGGGTCTCATCTTCCAGCACCATAGCACAATTTGTTTTGTTGTAACTATCCATTGGGTTTTCATGGCAAGATACAGAAGTAGATTGCCGGGCCTTTCTTCCGCGCAGTTTAAGTTTGGTGTTGTTGCCGTTGTCACAAAAATGTGATCCTCCGCCGTCAACACTATCCCATTCTGCTGCTGCCCAGATGGGTGGTTTGTCTTGGTCTGGCACCTCAGCTGAGACCTGTCCATCTTGGGAGACCCTGCCAGTAGTTAAACAACCGATAGTTTAGCTCTCAGCATCACTGATGCACGCAAGCCCTCACAGCACGACAAGCTGCAAACCAAGTGAGAGAAGTGTTGCTAAGTGTTATTTCACTAAAGTTTTTACTGCAAATGATTATAAGGGACGCGATCTTCAGAGGGGGCCATGTCCCTCTCTGACGATCATTGACAAAAACTTTGTTTTTTCTCAGAGTTCTTGCTTCATGGGACCCACTCTGTTGTTTTGGTTATTGTGGGGCAGATGGTGTTCCCTAAGGCCTCTGAGTATTGATGTTTTGAACATGCACTAATGGGCATTAGTGTGCACTCTTTGCCATCATATCCATGTTATTGTTATGGGCATGGCAGTATATAGCACAATATATAGCTACATATGCCTCATGATGATTGGAAGGAAGACATTAAGGAAAACTAATACAGTTGCATTTAACTTTTTAAAAGGGGGACTACAATAAAAAGAGGAAATTAATTTGAAAGAAACTAAAAGAAGGAGTTGCAAAAGTTAAAGGTTTGGATGTGTTGTGGATACTAGGCATTGCATTAGTTTTCATAAGAATGGGGAAAATCAATGAAAACCGTGATTTTTAATTTGTTCTGGGGTCAACTAACCAACTATGAATGCTTGGAAATCTTTCCCAAATCACTATTCATTAACTTCATTTTTGTCATGCATGCAGGTACTGACAAACACACTGGACCCAATCTGAGAGGGGGAGAAGTCAAAGAAGGATCACCAGATGCCAGCATGAGGCACTTCAGCCAATCATGCTGTGAATCTTTGACAAGCAGCCAAAGAAATGCTTTGCAGATCCCATGGGCCATGATGTCACAGCAAGGCTGGAACACACAGCTCAGTACATACACCAGAGAACCATTTTGTGTCTGACTTTGAGAGAATGAAGAAGAGGTGCTTGTAGGAGTTAGCAGTTAGAGATGTTTGTGAATACTGGTAGCTCAGGTTGGTGATCATGATGTTGGATTGTTCTTCAAGCTTGATGGTTTGATTGCAGACGTTTCGTCACCATTCAAGGGGACATCATCAGCGCGGGGTTCCAGATGGTAATGTGCTTGAATGCTTACGTTTGCACTTATATTGGGATTGGTGGTGACTCAGCTCTTTGATTTGCAGGGATTGATTAGTTAGTCTCCATGAGGGTTGCTGAGGTGTTGCTGTTGTTTGTGAGCCTTGCTGGTGATAACTCATCTCTTTAGTCTGCAGAGATTGGTTGGTTGATTTCCCTAAATGTTGCTGGGGTATGGTTGCTGTTTCTGAGCCCTGTTGGTGATGATTCAACTCTTTGGTCCACAGGGATTAGGTGGTTGGTTTCCCTGAGGGTTGCTGGGGTATAGATGTTGTTCCTGGGTATTGGTGGTGCCTCAGCTCTTTGATCCATGGGAATTGGTAGATCGGGTCTATCTCAATATGTCTATCGATTTTGTGGTGGAAAATCAGGCTTCCAGAAATTCTCTCTCTCTTTTCGTTTGTGCTCGTGCTATGATTTTGGTTGTATTCAAGTTGAATTTGTGTCCTTCTGTGTCTTCATGGATTGAGACCAGGGAGACTGGGTCACATCTTTTGCTGGCTAGTTGGTGTTCGTGTAGCCTGGTGGATAGTTTTCTTCCTGTTTGGCCAACGTAGTTCTTATCACAGTCACCGCATTGAATTTTGTACACAATGTTTGTTCTTTGATCTTTCTCTGGTTGTCCTTTTGGTTTTGACAGGATTCTTCTCAGGGTTTCAATTGGTTTATGGGCTATTGTAATGCCATGGTCTCTTAGTAGTCTCACAGTCATTCTGGAGGTGTTCTGGATGTAAAGGAGGGTTAATCGTTGGGATGCACTTTTGGTCTAGAGGTTGAGGCTTTTTGACTGTGGGCATCTCCGGATGAAGTTCCATGGGTATCCGTTCTTTGCTAACACCTTGTATAGGTGTTTCTCATCTTCCATTTTAGCTTCTGTTATATTGCAATGTGACTCTACTCTTCTGAATAGCGTTTTTATGCAACTTTGTTGCATTTTGGGTGGTTGCTGTAGAAGTTCAGGATTTGGTTCATGTGTGCTGCTTTCCTGTAGACTGATGTATGGAATTCACTGGTTTTGGTTCTCATGACCAGAACATCCAGGAATGGGAGTTTGGTGTCCTTGGCCATTTCCATTATGATCTGGATGTCCTCAAAGATGCTGTTGAGTAGTTGGAATGTTTCTTCGATTTTGTTGCTTTTTATTATGATGAAGGTGTCATCGACATACCATACCATACCCACAGTTTTGGGTTTACTTGTGGGAGTACAATGCTTTCGAGTTTTTGCATCACAATCTCAGCAACTAGGCTGGATATGGGGGGATCCCATTGGTGATCCTTTCAGTTGTTCATAGATTTTTCTATCAAATTCAAAGTAAGTTGATAGGTACAGTTTGAGGAGTTCGCATATGCTTTGTTTTGTGAGCGACCCTGTTCACGTAGTTTGGTCATCGAGTAGATCTGTGAAAAAACCAGAGCTTGAAGACATAGTAACAGTAAATGACGGCAGATAAAGACCAGTATGGTCCATCGAGTCTGCTCAGTAAGATGGCAAGAGTAGGTGAACCTGCCACTCCATACAGGTCATCCCTCCCCATGCCCTTGTTTAGAGGTGAACCCACCGCTCTGTGTAGGACACCCCTGTTTGTTGAGAAATTAGATAGTTATTTTGATGTTATCCTGTTGCTGTAAAGGGATCCACTGTGTCTGTCCCATGCCATTTTGAATTCTGTCACTGTATTTGCCCCCACCACTTCCATCGGGAGGGCATTCCAAGCATCCACCACCCTTTCAGTGAAAAAGTATTTCCTGACGTCTTTCAGTTTACCCCCTTGCAGCTTCATATTATGCCCTCTAGTTTTACAGCTTCCCCGTCTTTGGAAGAGGTTTGTTTGTTCATTAATTCTCTTTAAGCATTTAAAGGTCTGAATCATATCTCCCCTATCCCTCCTCTCCTCCAGAGTGTACATATTTAGGTCTTCATGTCTGTTCTCATAAGGCTTCTGACGCAGGCTCCAAATCATTTTGGTCACCTTCCTCTGAACCGTTTCCAGTCTTTTTACATCCTTTGTGAGATATGATCTCCAAAACTGAACACAGTATTCCAAGTGAGGCCTCACCAGTGACTTATACAGTGGCATTAGTACCTCTTCCTTTCTGCTGGTAATTTCTCTTTGTATGCAACCCATCATCCTCCTGGCTTTTGCCACTGCCTTGTCGCACTGTTTTGCCACCTTGAGATCCTCATAAATAATTTATTTATTTTATTTACATTTTCTTAAATACCACGCTATTTTCCATCAGTGTGGTTTACATGGAACATTTTACATACACATTTCAAACGACTTGATTTGTGTTTACAATTAACAGGAATAGGAACTTGGAAAGAAACGGGTAACTATTTACATCTGTACAATGCAAATTAATTGGACATTTGCGTAGATTTGCCTAGCTAGATGGTGAGTGATCAGTGGTGCTGTCATCCGGGTAATGTAAGAGGAAGAGGTAATGGTTCACGGCTTTTCTAAACTGGGTTAGATTGGTGATATCACGGATACTGTGTGGAAGGGTGTTCCAGCATTTAGGTGTGGTGAGCTTAAAAGCCCTGTTCGTTGTGCTCTGGCAACACTTGGTCGTTTCTTTTGGGGCTACTAGTTTATTGGCGGCATGAGATCTTCTAGATCTATTAGGGGGGTTATCAGTATGAGATCGGATAAGGAAGATGGGGCGAGTCCCTTTATGATCTTGAAGGTCATTAGTATGGTCTTGAATGTGATCCTGCCTTTTATAGGGAGCCAGTGTAATTGTTTCAGGATAGGTGTCATGTGTTCCCTCATGGCAGCGCCCTGGAGAACTCATGCTGCTGAGTTCATTGCTAGCTGTAATGGAAGCAAAGTGGATTGTGGTAGACCATGGAGTATTGCATTGGCATAGTCGATATGTGGTAAGACCAGAGCTTGATACACTGTCCGGAAGTCATCTGGTTCAAGTAGGGAGCGAAGGTGTCTGAGAGATCGGATTTTATGGTATACGGCTCTTGCTACATTGCTTATATGGGTCTTCATGTCTAATCGCTGGTCAAGTGTGACTCCCAGGTATCTGATGGAGGGTTTGGTCAGAAGTTCACACCAAATCGCCAATCACACCAATCACACCAAAGTCCTTCTCCTGGTCCGTGCACACCAACCTCTCACCTCCTATCGTGTACATCATGAGGGAGGAGTGGCCTAGTGGTTTGGGCAAGTTACCTCAGGCGGAAGGTCGGGGGTTCAAACCCCACTAGAGGACAGCAACCTTGGGCTGGAAGGACTGGGGTTTCTAGTCCCACAGGTGCTCCTTGTGGTCTTGGGCAAGCCACTTAACCCTCCATTGCCCATGTTCCCTTTAAAAAAAAAGTTATCTCCAAGTTATAATGCCCTGTTCAATGTAATTTCAGTTTGTTCAATGTAAACCACCTTGATATCATGAAAGGCAGTATATAAGAAATGTTAAATAAATACATTGCCCCCTTTTGTGTACTGACTGACTTTGAGGCCAAGCTAGGGTTTGCTGGTTTGAAAACAAAAAAAAAATTACTTTCAAAGGAATACTGATCCTTACTCCATGTTGTTGCTTTAGCTTTTACAACTAGGAGATGAAAAGTTTTGATGGGCCTCCCTCCTCTTAGCTCCTCCTGCAGCGAATATCTCTCTATGGTAGCGGGAGAAGATCAGGAAAGCCAGAGAAAGACTAGGAAAGTTCTGTCTTTAGTTTGTCAATTGGCTATTGCTTAGTCTTAAGCACTGGTGGACGCATTGTTCATCTATTGTCTCTAACAGAAGCTGTAGGGGTGGGAAGGAAGGCAAAGATGCCAAGACTCACTCATTAGGAGTGTGTCACACTCATTGGAAGGCACTCTCACTTTCACACTCTTTGAACCCCTTCTCTCACTCATTAGAGCCTCAGACACCGAACCTAATCACCACTTTCATGAGAGGCAAGTCTAACAGGAGAGAAAGCACATGGCCCTACTTTTAGGAAGAAACCTGAGCCCACTTTCCTGCTGTCGTTGCCCCAATTTTTTCCTCCTGCACAAACAAGCACCTATGTGCATTGAACATACTTTTAGCCACTTAGCAAATTCCTTTGAAAATTCTTTCCTATTGCCCTTCAATATTTATATATCCTTTTAGAGGCACCAAAGAAAAGCAAGTATCATTTTAAACAGCTTTTTTCTTTTGCAAAGCAGCACTGTACAGTAAATTTCTAGATTTATATCCCAGAGGCATCATCCGAATAAACTCACTCTTTGAACTTCAGTCTCACTTTTTGGAGCAGGTCTTGTGGGTGATGCAGGGCTTTAAAGACAGGCAGTCCCTGCTGTGAGAGCTAGGAATTCAGTCCGATAGGAGCATTAGCTAGGCAAACACATTCCCCCTCTCCCCAGTCTGTTAAAGAATGTGAGCAGGGAGGCAGGATAACTGGGCACTACAGGGCCTGTGCCAAGCCGGCTGTGTGACCCTGGGCCCAGTATCTGAGGCATAGCACTTGAAGTGACAGTACTCCAGCAGTATAAGTCTGGTGGATGGCAGAGGGTACTAAAAGACAGGCAGCCCCTGCCTCCAAGAGCTGGGAAGGAAAGAAACCTGGTGATTGAGGTGGAGGAAAGGGAATACCAGAGGCAAGGGGGAAGTGGCAGTGGTGATACAGCAGGGGAAATAAGCAGCACTGGTACCTTCAGCACCACCCTTTCACTTACCACTCTCCTACTCCTCCCAGCTTTCCATGCCAGAGCCTATGAGCCCTAGCATGGGAAAATCTTGGTGATCAAAGTCCGAGCTACAAAAGCTGCAGAGATCAGTCTGGCACATGCAAGACTCCTGCATAGATTTTAGTGGCATGCTACCTTGCAAAGCCTATCAAAGCCATGCACACAGATTCCTTGGCATACTGGACACACAAGTTGGCAGTCTGGTCAGACCTGGCCAAGGTTCTGCAGCATTTCCTGTCTTGCCCTCCAGTCAGTGTACCCAGTGAACATATATTCTCTATGGCAGGGGATATCGTGGCTCTCAATCATTCACAATTAGCACCATAATTGATGGAAAAGCTAGTATTTTTGAAGACAAACCTCTCTATTTGATTTCCCTTCATTTTCATGCAACTTAGGGGAGGAATGATTGTAGCGATATACGGAGGGGCAATTGCCACACTCTGTGCCTTCAGTGTCTAGCTGTATTTTTGGCAGCTTGCAATGTTTCCTAAGAACCTGAGTCCAGGAGACACCAAATGCAGCACGGTGGGGGGACACTACCAGCCTATCCCCGTTGGTGAGCCCAGAGCTCTTTTTTCAAAGTTCTTTTTAAATTTCCATTATTGCCCTTGGTTGGAGGTTAAATGCAGGGGAGCTCAGCTACTTCTATACTCTTTGTTGAATGACAGTATTTCCTTTTAACAAGAGGGATGAGCATAGATCGCTGTTGGACTCCCGCCTAGCCATTCTGATAGTTGAATCAACCCTAGCTATCATGCGGTAGCAAACTGCTTAACATCCACCATCCTCCACTACTGGGCTTGTTGACTGTCAGTCTTCTGCCACAAGTATTAGACTTTCATTATAGGGACTTAAAGCCTATGTTGCAGAGCTCAGTGATTTTCAGTCCTGAGGGACCACCATGTGGGGCTGCTACTACTGGGAAGGAATCTGCACTTGTAAGTATTTATCTGCTGGGAAATTCTCTAAATCTTGGGGATATCAGCTACTTCCTCTCTTCACTCCCAACTTTCCTCCACCACCTCTCTTACTTTTCTATGATCTCTGAAGAGGAAACCACACACCTTCTTTCCTCCCCCAAACTCACTACCTGCTCCTCTGATCCTATTCCCACCCATTTCCTAAGCTCCATTTCTTTCACTGTTGTCCCTTCCATCTCTCAAATTCTCAAACTATCTCTCTCCACTGTCCCTGCAGCCTTCAAGCATGCTGTGGTCACACCTCTCCTCAAGAAACCCTCACTAGACCCTACCTGTCCTTCTAACTATTGACCCATCTCCCTCCTCCCCTTCGTTTCTAAACTACTTGAACATGCAGTTCTCTACTGTTGTCTCAACTTTCTCTCCTCTCAAGCCCTCCTGGATCCTTTACAATCTGGCTTTCATCCTTTACATTCTACTGAAACAACTCTTGCCAAAGTCTCCAGCAATCTGTTCCTGGCTAAAGGGCCTTTACTCGGTCCTCATCCTTCTTGACCTTTCTGCTACTTTTGACTACAATCTTCTCCTCAATATCTTGTCCTTGCTTGGTTTTAAGGGCTCTGGGCTATCCTGGTTCTCTTCTTATCTCTCCCATCGCTCTTTCAGTATTTGTTTTGGTGAATCCTCCTCAACTGCTATCACGCTCTTAGTTGGTGTACCCGAGGGATCTGTCTTGGGTTCACTTCTTTTCTCTCTCTATACTCAGTCTCTTGGTGCATTCATCTCTTCTCATGGCTTTCAGTACTGTCTTTATGCTGATGACTCCCAGATCTACCTCTCTACACCTGAAATCTCTCCGGCAATCCAGTCCAAGATCTCCGACTGCCTTTCTGACATTGCTGCTTGGATGTCGCACCGCCGCTTGAAATTGAACATGGCCAAAACTGAGCTTCATATTTTTCCTCCTAAACCCTCCTCTCCCCTTCCTCCTTTCTCAGTCTCTGTGAATAACTCTTTACTCCTCCATGTCTCCTCAATTCAGAACCTTGGGGTTATCTTTGACTCCTCTCTCTCCTTCTCCACGTACATCCAACTGATAGCTAAAGCTTGCCGTTTCTTTCTCTATAACATTAACAAAATTTGCCCATTCCTTTCTGAACACACTATTAAGACTCTTATCCATTTCTTAGCCACCTCCCATCTAGAGTATTGTAATCTACTCCTTGCTGGTCTCCCTCTGAATCATCTCTTTCCCCTTCAATCTGTTCAACATTTTGCTGCACAGCTAATCTTCCGCCAGCCTCGTCATGCTCATATTACCCCTCTTCTCAAGTCACTTCATTAGCTCCCTATCCGTTTCCACATCCAGTTCAAACTTTTCTTGCTGACCTATAAGTGTATTCACTTTGCAGCTTCTCACTACCTTTCCTCTCTTATCTCTCCCTACACCCCTCCTCGGGAACTCCGCTCTATCTGGCCCTTCTCTTCTATTGCTAACTCCACCTTGCTGCTCCGTATGCCTGGAACAAACTACCTGAGTCTGTATGTCAGGCGCCTTCTCTGGCCCTTTTCAAATCCAGGCTGAAAACTCACTGCTTCGCTACCAGTTTTGGATCTCGACTCATCTGATCTCCTTTGTGTTTCCTTACCCTTCCCCCTAGATGTATCCCATGTCTATAGCTACTGTATTGTCTGTCTTGACTAAATTTGTAAGCTCTGATGAGCAGGGACCATCTTTTACATGTATCTGTGCAGCGCTGCGTACATCTTGTAGCGCTATACAAATGTTCAGTAGTGTGTGTGCCTTCAGTAGTAGTAGTAGTAAAAGGGACGTTTTTGGATTAAAGCTGATAAAATCTGCGTATTTTAAAATTCAGTATTTTATTAAGTCAGGACATAATATAACAAGCCACCTTTGGTTAAATTAAAGTCAGTTATCGGCACAGAAGTATAATCGTATAGCCTCCCTTTCAATGAAGAACTCTCGTCTTTTGTTTAAATGCCGAGCCGGAGCCGGCACACTGCTCCTTCTTCATTTTTCTTGATGTTACGTGTGAATTTGCTGATAGAACCATCGCATATCAGGTAAAACAGCCATAAGGATATATTTTTATGATGGACTGTTCTATTTAGCTTTTGGATTTTGGTTTACACCTCTTTCAAAATTGTTGCCATTAAATCAAAACCTGTATCTTACTAGTATAATCTAGGTGCCCATTCCCTCACAGTTCACTGGAGTATATGTTTGTGGATAACTGACAGGATTGTCATACGTTAGGCAACATAGCCATAATGATATCCTTTTCATTATGGGTCGTTCCGTTTTACATTGTTTATGATGCCGTATTTTAAACCCATTGTTTCTTGTTCACACTCACATGCCATTCATTTGCACTACCTAATGTGCCCATTCTCCTGCGGTTTTTATTAGATACAGTACTATTGTAATTTTCGGCAATATAAATTTGGCATGAAGTAATTGAGCTTTTTCAACCGCTTGCTTTTCATTTCTTACAGTGCTCCACTTCAACTAAAGTTTCTTGCTATCTGTCCTGAGAAAGGCCAGGTGTAGTGAATACCATGTAGTATCATTCTTCATAGGCTTTACAATCCATTCCTCTGCAATTTAGAGTGATTACTAAACATGTTTTTTTTATTACGGGAGGTCCTTTAGTCTCCTCATACATATCCTATTATTTTACGAACTAAGGGTCCGTGCGGTATGTTGCCATAAGTTGAAAACTTAACCATGTTTTTTGATTCCCTTGTTAGACACTTTCACTTCAGGAATTGCAGATGGCACTATTTGCCTTCCAATAACATTGCCCAGTAAGTTTTATGGCTTTCCCTTGTAATATTCCATTACTCCTTGGGTAAACTACATATAGAGAGTCAAAACACAATTTTTATGATTTATCTTTTATTGTTTATGTATCATTGTCTTAGTTTTTTATGGTTTTATCATATTATTTATTTATTATACTTGCTTCTTTCCCAGTATTTTAAAGTTCTGCTTGTCTGTTTTTACTCTGAAGAATATGGTTTTACCTTTGTATATTTATATTGCTTTTATTATTTATTCACAATTAGTTTTATCATTTAATTTACTATTTGTGTTTATTTTTATTTTCACACAGCTTTTAGCCCCTGATGAAGGCCACACCAAAACACAGCCGTGTCGGGTTTAGTTTCCTTATGTTTTGACCTCTGTGGCTACAATAAAGTCTTTTCAGCACTACTCGCCTCAAACTTGTTTCTGTTCATATGTTAGGACATACTGTTGAATGTGGCAGAGTTATAATTTTATTTAAAAACACCTCATATGGACAATATAAAGACTGGGAATAAATCATATTTCTATAGAGAAGTTTTTTTTCAAGACCAATGATCTTTGAGGCCAGTATATATTAGCACATAAGTACTGAGGTCTTTTTTTCCTTCTCTTTTTGAGATTTTTCAGGTGACAGTACAGTGAATAATAAGAAGCATAACAATATTTTCTGACTGATAGATATTAAAATCACTTGAAGGGATTAAATATTAGTGAATTGATTGTACATTTCCCTTCTTTGGGGGTATTGGCAGTGGTATTTATTCCCATGGAAAATTACCCATGCCAGAAATGATATTTAAAGGTGATGTCTCAGAGGAATTAAAACAAATCTCAATAAATCGTGAAGATGTAATATAGCTATTTGATAAGCCAAACAATAGCAAAGCACCTGGACCAGATGGCATACATCCCAGGGTGCTGAAAGAGCTGAAAAATGAGATTGTAGACCTACTTTTTGTAATCTGTGAACTATCATTAAAATCATCCTGAAGATTGGAGGGTAGCCAATATAGCGCAAATTTTTAAAAAGGGTTCCAGGGGTGATCCGGGAAACTACATATCAGTGAGCCTGTCGTTAGTACCAGGCAAAATGGTAGAAACCATTATAAAGAACAAAATTACTGAACATGTAGACAATCATGGTTTAATAGGAGAAAGCCAACATGGATTTAGCCAAGGAAAGTCTTGTCTCACTAACTTTGTATTTGTTTGAAGGTAGATAAAGGTGAGCAGTTGATATATAGCCACTAATCGACCAAGAGAACTATTCTGTATAGTACAGAAATTAACAAACAAAACTCTAAATAATGATGAAATATCAATAGATATCTCCCCACAAGAATTAGCTCAATACTATAGCAACAAAACAAACCTACAAATAACACCATCAAATATTACTCAACCACAAATTAAAACACAATTAAAGCAAACTACAGTTGATAACTGGACCAACTTCAACTTAATATCAAAAACTACTCTCAAAACTACAATAACTAACATTAATACAACAACTTCATACCTTGATCCATGCCCAGTTGATTGGATAAAGAAGACTTTCCCAATACTCTCTTCTTTCATTCTACCTTTAGTGAATCTATCCTTGCAAAAAGGCTATTTACCACCATCCCTCAAACATGTTCAAATACGTCCTATACTTAAAAATAACACATTAGATAAACTATCCCCAAAATCTTACAGACCTATATCAAGTATTCCTTTTATGGCTAAACTTATTGAAAAAATTGTACAAATTCAACTACAAGATTTTATTGACACATTAAACATTCTTGATGAACATCAATATGGCTTTAGACCCTTCCATGGAGTAGAAACCTTACTAACGATCCTTTATGACACAATATTAAGAGGTATTGATAATACTAAACAAGCCTTTATTCTTGTTTTCCTTGACATATCAGCTGCCTTTGACAGTGTTGATCACTTAACAATGTTAAACAGACTTCAAAAAATTGGTATAACATCTACTGTTTATAATTGGTTCAAATCCTATCTATCAAACAGAACCCAAAATGTAAGAATCCACACCCAAATATCTAACACCTTCAAACAAACTCAAGGTCTTCCGCAGGGATCTGCTTTATCTGCACTATTATTTAACATTTACTTACAACCAGTTTGTAACATCTTTAAACGCCACAATGTCTTTTATCATATTTACGCCGATGATATAATGTTCTACCTCCCATTTGAAATCCCACACCCACCTCTCCAAAAAATAACAGAATGTTTTAATGAACTAACTGAGTGGCTCAAAGAACAAAATCTACTTATCAACTTTACTAAAACAGATATTTTATTTATCACTAAAAATCAAACATATATACCCCCAAACACGATTACACTAGATACTCATGAAATTAATATAAAAAAAGAAGTAAAATATTTAGGTGTGATACTTGACAATAATCTAAATATGGATTCACATATAAAATATTTAACTAAAAATATACATTACAAACTCAAAACACTAAAACAACTAAGACCTTTGATTCTTCTACAAGATTTTATTAACATAATTCATGCTATTATTACCCCACATTTCGATTTTGCAAATACAATACTTAATGGTATTTCGAAACAAAATATTAAAAAGATACAAATAACTCAGAACTTAGCTGCTAGAACGATTATGAATATAAGCCCACTTGAACATATTACACCAATTTTAGCTGAACTTCATTGGCTACCAATTTACTCCCGAATCAAATATAAAATTCTTGTCACTACATTTAAACTTATAAATAAACTTGCACCATCTGCACTAAATACACTGATTAACATTGACATTGATAAACGATCTCAAAGGAGCAGAAACATAAATACTTTAACAATACCAAAAGATTTTACAAAAGCCAGAAAACAAACCAATAAGAGAGCTTTCTCACACTCTGCTCCAATACTCTGGAACAATTTACCTGACAACATTCGCCTACTGTCTGACATAAAAGAATTTAAAAAAAAATTAAAAACTCACTTATTTACATTACATTACACTATAATACACTCCCAAAACAGAATTCTCAAAGGGATACAGGCTAACATTTATTTTTAATATTATATACCCTATTTTCAAAAATAAACGACACTAATACACTAATTTAACCATACTACACACTCATTTACATGATGATTAATAATTTAACTAGCAATGTATATATGTTCTAATATGTTATACTTGTAATGTTACAATTTTCCTTGTAATTTATAATTATCTGTTCTATGTAAAATGTCCTGGTATATCTCATACCAATTAACCTACTGTTACATGTAAACCGCACTTGAAACATGGGAAAGAGCGGTATATAAATAACTGTTAAATAAATAAATAAATAAATAAATAAATAGTATATCCAGGTATAGTATATCTGGATTTTCAAAAAGCCTTTGACATGGTCCCTCATGAGAGACTCTTGGTGAAATTAAAAGTCATGGGATAGGAGACAGTGTAGTATTGTGGATCAGGAACTGGTTAAAAGATAGAAAATGGAGAGTAGGGCTAAATAGCCAATTTTGCTGAACGGATAAAGATGAATAGTGGAGTACCCCAGGGATCAGTGCTGGGCCTGTTGCTTTTTAAAATATTTATAAATGACCTGGAAATGGGAATAGCAAGTGAGATGATCAAATTTGCAGATGACACAAAATTATTCGAAGTTGTTAAAACACATGAGGATTGTGAAAAATTACAAGAGGATCTTGAAAAATTGGGATACTGGGCATCCAAATGGCAGATGAAATTTAATGTGGACAAGTGCAAAGTTATGCACTTAGGGGTCATTCTGGAACACGAATAAGGGGCTTGTATGTACATCGGGGATGTTTCTGTGCTGAAAATGTCCCCGACCATATTCTGAAACACTGCTGATATGCATGTCCACGGAACTAGCATAGGGATCTCAGAACGTTGGTGGGAGAGGGCAGAATGGGGGCATGGTCAGCCGTGGAAACATAGAAAGTGTATTCAGGAAAGGCCCGTGCATGTATTAAGTGTTTCCCGGACTTATCCACGTTATACCTGCTGCAATGTGGTCTAAGGTTAGGACTTAGAAAAAATTCTGCTCTTCTCTGCAATGAGGCCCATACTGAGGAATGGTTGTGACAAGTATGTCATGAACTGGGGTGACTGCAGTCTGGAAAAAACACAAGATTCAGTCTTAAGGTACAGAGAGCAGAGGAGAGGGAAGGTTGTAAGATAGAGACACTTTAAGAAACACCCTCACAAATATTAAAAAGAGCAATAGAGGAGGAGTCTAGTGGCTAGAGCAACAGCCTACTACCCGTAAGATGTGGGTTTGATTCCCACCGGCGCTCCTTGTGGCCTTGGGCAAGTCACTTTACCCTCCATTGCATTGGAAGAAAAGGCCTGGCAATCTACTTCTGGTCATTCCTTGCCAAGAAAACCCAGGGGTTGTTGGATTCCCAGGAGTCAGCACTGACTTGAAGACACTTAAAAAAAAACAATTCCCATGTTCAGAAAAATGGAACTGCTGATGTAAGGATAGTATGGGTGTCAGCAGGGAAAGGATTCCTTTTGGGGTGAGAAACAGAGATCCTATTTGTACCCCATGCAATTATGTGATGTCATAGTTGTCATGTATAGGTTCAGGGCATCTTTTTGGCAGAATCATGTTTTTGCGACAGAAAGTGAGAGAGTGTGTGTGTGTGTGTGTGTAGTATGAGGGGTGCATGGAAGGATCTGGTGTGCTCATCTGCAATCCAGGGGGACACAAAAGCCTGGCCAGTACCCGGACCATATGAATGACTGCAGTGTCAGCAGGTGCCAGTGTGACTGAGCAGTCAAACTCAGAGAGGGCTCACTATAGCTACATGTTGAAACATATCCCCATCAATAACAAGGAACCCTCAGAATAAGTGCACTCAACAATGCAAACAGCACTAATGCAGGCCCATAATGCACATGTTGTGGGACCAATGGTGTTGGACATGTATTAGTGCTGTTTGCATTGCTGAATGCTCTTATTCTGAGGGTCCCTATTATTGACAGGGATATGTTTTGACATTTAGCCATTGGGAACCTATGCTGATTCCGTCTGGATTATTTTACATAGGTACTCTAATTAGATCAGACATTGTTGACAGTGTGATACAGCAGCCATATATCTACTGTGCCTGGCCCTGAGAGACATAACTGATGTAGTGCCAACATTCCCCGGATTGTTCCATGTGGCCTACATCGTTACCCAGGCCAGACTCAATGAGAGCTGCAAAGGTGGTGATATGTCTGGAGTCTGGCTACGTGATGTGATGGCACAGGGATCACCACTCCGATGCCCACATAGGCCTGACCAGGGAAGCAGTGCCACAAAGCTGGCTGTGGGAAGGCAGACCGGGTTGCCCCACAGGTATCGGATGTCTACAGACTGACATATGCCACAATGAGACAGGTGTAGCTGCTGTGAGAAATGCCAGAACCCAGATAGGTGGGCCTCAGATGCCATAGCCAGAAGTCCCTACTACAACAACTGCTACTGCTCATTTGTATAGTGCTACAAGGCATACACAGCCCAGCACAGACACGTAACAGATGGTCCCTGCTCGGCAGAGCTTACAATCTAGTCAGGACAGACAACACAGCAGTTGTGAACAGGATACATCCAGAGGGAATGGTCAGAAAACACAAGGGAGCTTAGGTAGTTCTGATCCAACAGCAGCAACAATGAGGTGAGCGCTCAGCCTGGATTTGAGAGGGGCCAGGGATGAAGCCTGACGTATAGACTCAGGTAGTTTGTTCCAGGCTTACAGAGTAGCAAGGTGAGGGGAGCGACGTCTGGATTTGGCAGTAGAAGGGAAGGACACAGATAGAAGCAATCGGACAGAAGGACGGTGCTCATGGGGAGGGGTGTAGGAGGAGATAGGAGAGGAATGGTAATGCAGATCAGCAGAATGAGTGCACTTATAGGCCAGAGGCATGAAAAGGGCATACATTTGTTGCTCAGAAATATTTTGCATCCTTTGGGGACCTGCAAGGTTAGGTCGGAGTTTTGTGGACTTGGTGAAGGTCCATCCCTATCAGTTTAAGGCGTGTTTGTAGAGATGACCAGGGCAGGAATCACTGGGGCCAGTTCCTAATGCCGCATACCATTTGATGCAAGGTATGTTCTAACATGCATGTTCATATTTACAAACTTGTCTACCATTTTGGGGTGCACTGGGCTTACCTAGCACTTTTCAGTGCATGAGGGATACTGGTATATGGTTTCTGTTGCAGCAGCTGTCTTTTCTCATTGGTATTTATGTTGAGTGTGCATCAGCACACTACTGTCTGTGATGGGCAGTTTAGGGGATGCATGATTTTCCCAAGGGGCGTGGCATCCATGGGTGCATCATGGGGATGGGCAGGATCCGAAACGTGTAATATTTCAGAATATGGTGAGCGTGGGGAAATCCAAAACATTTACCCATGTCCGAGGCACGGGACTGGCTGGCTATCACGTACAAGTGCTTGCTGAACATGTCTATCTTCCCGATTCTGGGCCCAAACGGCACGTCCAGGCCTGCAGATGCAGAATTAGGTTGAAAGGGGACCCATTCTTGATTTAGACGTGTCTGTGGGCTGGACGTGCACGTTATGGAATGTTAGGGAAGAAGAACCCAAGCTATGGTTACACGATACAAGGTTACAGATTAGAAATCACCATCCAGGAAAAGGATTTGGGCATCATCATGGGTAATAAATTGAAACCCTCTGCCAAGAGTGCAGCTGCAGCCAAGAAAGCAAATAGAATGCTAGAAATCATAAGGAAAGAAATGGTGAATAAAACCAAAGATATTCTAATGTCTCTGTATCACTCTATGGTGCAACTACACCTTGAATATTGTGTGCAATCCTGGTCGCCATATCTTAAGAAGAATTTAGCAGAATTGGAAAAGGTACAGAGAAGAGCATCCAAAATGATAAAGGGGATGGATGGATATCCCTTCTCTCCTCTTGTGTTTTAGGGCCTTGCAGAAGATCTGGGTGCTATGGTAGACCCCTTGGCATAATTTGGAGCCTACAAATATACCGAAAGGATGAAAACGGGGCTAAACCCTAGAAATCCATACAGAAATTGAGCCCATAAAATATAAGTAACATGATCAAGTATTTTTTGTTGGACCAAAGTGATATCACAAGTAGATAACACCATCTCTTTTACTTTTTATAAACCCTAAAGAGATAATATCTTTCAAATATTAGAATAGCAAACTCTCCTCAAGAGTATAGTAATCTAATAATTGCCCAACACAATGCTATGTTTTGAGTGATGTATTTACAAGTTCTGCATCAGGGGAAATATTTAACAAAGCAAAAAAATCTGACTCAAACGTCTACCAAATTCTAGGTGGTCAATCCCTTGCAGTCATTGGAAAACATCTTTACAGGACGGCATTGTTTGTGAGCCTGATTTATTTGGTGGCTTTAGGAGTGTTTTAGTTTCTCTGGGATATGTTTAATAAACTGGGCCAACCATTAACCCAGATTATCTGCAGTTAGGAGGTCCCATTGAATAACATGGGACCTAGTTGCAGATAGCGTGGGTTAACCGGTTTTATAAACATACCCCTTTGTTTCTTTTTCGCATTTCCCTGAACAGTGTAAATAACGCCATGCACAATGATCTTTGGTTTTTTTGTTCTGTTTTTCCTTCCCCTTTTTTATACCATTTATTTTAATAACAGCTCTCTTCAACCGCCTTCTATTATCTTGCTAGGCTGCTCCTCCCATTTCTTAATTTACTTTCATTAACTTTATTTTTAATACGTAGGGCCCAATATTCAATTGGGATGGCTATGCGCTGTAGTGGCGCATAGCCGTCTCCACCGACCTCTAACCCTGGATATTCAATGCAGAAGCTAAATGGGTAGCGACAATATTGCACCACTACCCACTTAGCTCCCACGGATAAAACTAGGCCAGCTTTTGCTTTGCCTAGTTTTACCCGCAGGTGACTTACCAGGTAGTGGTGCAATATCATCACTACCCAGTTAGTGACTGTTGCTGCCCACAACACGCCCCAAAATGCTTATGAAATACCCCGATGCTAAGTGGTTAGCATTGGGGCATATAGCGGCATTAGTTGGGAATATTCAGCAGCACTGTGTTAGTGCCGTTGAATATCCCGTTCAGTAGCTTTTACATGGTTTATAGGTCAGTAGACCGTGTAAATGCCTTTAGAATATTGGGCCCTTATTGTCCACTTAACCAACCAAGCCTAGGCAGTGGAATGGGATAGGCAACAGAGGCATGGCCCCACCAATATTTTGACCAACACATCAGCAACTAGAGAGCTTTGGGGCAGGGCTGGATATTGGTTTGTTTGGTCCCTCCAATCAATAAGATGTTCTGCTGTCCATGCAACCATGGATTCAAGGTGGATTTTCAATTCAGCCTAACGAAAATACAATCAAATATTCTGCCGAAAATATTCCCAGGGAACACAATAAAATCAATCGTTAAGCCGCTAACCTTACATTAAAATCTATTAAATATTAAGAGGGTCATTTTAGAAGCTCTGTTTGTGATTTGCATATTTAAAGATGCCCATTCACACGTTTAAATTACTTGCACATCCCAGGAGCCATTTTAAAAAGGCCCAAATTTACATGTGTCTGGCATGGCCACGTTTATGTCGCACGGGGGCGTGGTAAAGGTAGGGCAGCATTAAAAAGATCCACAAGTGTCTCCAGTTTCACAGTGGTGTCTGCATGTTTAAATCCTCTCGTGGACACGTCCATAGCTACACCTGCTGCTCAGTGCAAATAGGCACTTGGAAAAGAGCGCGTTCTGGCCAGTTCTCACCAGTAGGAATAACAAGGGCATTCTCTCTTATCAGCAAGATAATTTTTTTTCTCCATCAAAGAAAGATAATACTACTACAAAGCAGAGATTGTATAAGACCCGTGGAATAGAAGCTTTGGAAATAAATAAATAAATAGCACTACTACTACTACTTTCCATTTAAATAACACTATTAGGCATATGCAGTACTGTAGATACACACATACAGTAAAAGCCCCTGCTCCATAGAGCTTACAGTCTCTTCAAGACAGACAAACAGCACAAGCTTGGGACTAGGGTAATTCTCAAGGGAAATAATTAAAATGCAGATAGGTGTAGACAGGGGAAGGAGGGAATCCAAAAGCCACCTCGAAGAGATGAGTTTTTAGCCTGGATTTGAATAGGAGCAGAGACGGAGATGAATATCGCGACCTCTTTGCTTCCCCAGTGCTGCATGTCTCCATTTCCATGATGACCGACTCAGACCTGTATCTTGCGAAGATCCGCATGCACATTCTGAAATCCAGGCGTAGGCAAGTCTACGCTAACATCTATAATTCACGCATGCATGTTTCTGAAATTGGTCAGGTTTTTTGCGCCTGTTGGACCCTTGCTCTGCATGTCTCCATTTTCTCGGTACATGGCAGAGACAAATATTTTTTGGGGTGGGGATAGGCCAATTTTAGAAGGCATTTACACCTGTTCATCTTCTCTATGGCCCCTCCTATGGAATTTCAGATATTTTGATTTGTACATCTCAGGGGGTACCTAAACTGCCTTTTAAAAATGTGTCTTCACATAAGCTGTTACTAAAAAATGAGATAAATCATATAAGAAATTAAACCTCTGCTGATCTATAATTAGAATACTGATTGCTATTCTTGCTATTAGGCTTCAGCAAAGAAGTTAATACTATATCATCCAATGACAATAGCTGTCAATTGATACTGTATTGATATCCCGCTTTTCACCGCTTTGACCCGGTGAAAAGCGGGATATAAATACAGTTAAATAAATAAATAAATACTGCCTAAAAAAACAAAAATGTCAGCCACTGATTGATTTTAATAGGTACTTCTTTTAATAGGCTACCGGGATATGGATCCAAATAGTGAGGTCCTTTTGCAAATATTCATACACATTTTTGACAATCTGCTTTACTGTTATCCCCAACATCTTGGTCCTCACTTTAGCCTAAAGAATTAGAATTTAGACCCACATCAGCCTCAGTGCCCTTTCTGTTTCTCTCATCTATCTCCTTTTGTAGTAAGAGGCGAAGGGGTTAATTTAGAGGCCTTATTTGAGATTTCCTTGTGTAAATATGGCCACTTACATATGTACATTGCCTCTACATGTAAATGGCTATTTTAGTTAAAGTACATTTTACACGTAGATGTCTATTACCATCCACCTTAATCTCCTCTAGTTTATTTCCCCCTGCATATTTAAATAAGCTCAAGATAGTGCCCTCTGTAGTTAACTAGAAGTAGCTATTGGCCCAATATTCAAAGGGCATTTACACGGTTAACAGCCTAGTAAACCATGTAAATGCCTTAGATGGAGATATTCAACGGCACATAGCCCATCTATGTCCCCTGCGTGCCCCGATACTATGTGGCTAGCATCAGAGTGGAACGGGAGGCAGGGGCATGAGATAACTGGGCAGCAGCGATATCGCATGCTGCCCAGTTAGTGCTCTGCGCCAAAAAGCTAGGCAAGGAAAACCCTCGGCCATCTTTATGGCGCAGGCAGTAATCGGGCAGCGTGCAGTATCGTTACTGTCCGGTTAGCTTCGGCAGCTTCTGGTTTATGCGGCGATACCGGATATTCAATGCTGGGGCCGCATATGACACTGGCACTGAATATCCAGGTTCAAGGGTCAGCGGGTAGGGCTATGTGCCGACGTGACGCATAACCTGTCCAGAAGAATATTGGGCTCTATATGTCCAAGTTTGCAAAATAGTTCACATGCATGTGTAAGCGCCGCAATTTATAAATGCAAGTTGTGCAATGCTGGCACTTACATGCATAAGGTCCTGGGTTATTTACCCAAATGTATAATTGGAGAATAGCTCCTCACATCGCAGGTAGATGTCATTCCATGAGTTCTGATGCACCTCTTTCTATGTATTTTTCAAACAGCCAGTGGCATACCAAGGGCGGAATGGTGAGTGCAGCCCGCCTCGGGTGCTGGCTGAGAGGGGGGTGCACCCCCACTGGGCCCATGGAGGCAGCATGGCAAGCTTACGATTAAGCTGGCTTGCCACGGTACCTTGTGCTCCACAGGCCGGCTGCTCTTCTCTCCTGGCCGAAGTCTTGTGAAGCAGCATGCCCAATTAATGGTAAGCTTGCTGTGATTCCTCTGTGGGCCTGGCTGGTCGTGAGGGGCTGCATCACTGCACACAGCGCTGTGCCACTTGGGGGAGGCACCGGCAGTGTGGGGTGTCGCCCAAACCAGGTACCAAGGGGGCTGGGAACGCCACTGGAAACAGCTCCACATTCAGCAGAATCATTTCTAAAATATCATCAGAAAAGTCCTGACCTCGACATCTCCTTTCCAATCTCAACATACTATCTGAAACGTGCTTCACATCTGACGCACTTATCGTTGCTGACTGATTACCTTTATGAGCCAGAAAGCATCGTATTTCTTAACCTGACCTTCCTAATATCTTGCTCAGAGCTTCGTTTTTTTAAAAAATTAAAATAAAAATCCTAGAAAGTAGCTGTGCTAAACTTATAACAGCAAAGATTATTGTGCAGAAATGTTCTTTTTCCTAGCACTGTGTGAAAAGGAAATATTTTCTTACTCAGGGCATTGCTAATCTCTCGGGGATATGGCTAATCTGTTTCTCCCTTTTTTACTTTTCTTGGCCGTACATTTGGCCTGTCACATGTCTTCCTTGCTCCTTGCTATGGTGGAGGTAATGTAGGCTCCCTTTCTTTGAATAATATATCTGCATGAAACCATCGTATTATGACTCAAAAATTTATTTCTTTAATTTTAATATTTTATCATTTCTGTCCTAAATGGATGACCTTAACTGCTTGCAGTACATTTCATTTCTTTTTTGCTTAAATATTTTAAAGGTTTCAGAGTACAAACATCACTCATACTGAGCACAGTGGAAAAAAGGTTCATTCTGAAACCTTTGCGTTGGGATAGTCTGCTATTGTTAGTTTATGAGCAGCAGGGATTTTTTTTTATATATCTAGTTATTTTTATTCTGTCTTCCATTTATACGCTGTCCCTGCTGTTTGTATTCAAGCAGCCCCCATCACTGCAAACTTAAACACCAGGGACAGGTCTGCCTGGCACCATTGTGAACCGCACCCTACTCCTTTGGAAGGCAAACCCAGATTTCTTGAACTGGCAGGTTCAAGTTTCTTCAGCTGTATGGAGTTGGGGTTTTTTGGGACACTACTCTTATCTTCTCTAAGGTTCAGATGAGTTGGCTTGAGAATTCTACATGTTTTATTGGGTTTTTCAATTTTATTTATTTGGAGGACAATTTTCCAGTGATTTTACCTAGATAGCTAAGCAGTTTCCCAGGTAAATAAGTAGAGGATGATGACACACTACAATACAATTCTTGTAGAACCTTATTTGAAGTATCTCTGTTCCTTTGGCCTGCCTCTTGAAGAGGAAACTGATCACGGATCAGAAACTTGGGCTTGTTCCTTCTCTAATTGCTGCTGATGTGGTGAATGCTGTGCTAGGCCCACATTCCTGAAATAACAAAGGGAATGAGGGGTAGAAAAGACAGAAAGGGTGCAGGGAACACATGACCCGAGGCAGCTCCCATGAAAGCCTATAAAGTTACCCCAGTAAGGTTCATCCATGGTTCCACTCAGCTCTTTGGCTCCTCAAGAGCATGTAGAGAGAAAATGGAGAAAATCAAATTCAAAGGACGATTTATGCCCTTGGAAATGATTCACCATAATCTTACCCTTCTGAGTTTATTTAACTGTTAAAACAATTCACCTATCTTCAGTTACCTTCACCTTGATTATAGTACATTGACAGCAGAGTGCTTGGCTTCTTTTTTCTTATCTGGAGGTAAGTTCATAAGGAGCTGTGTAAAGTTACACACCATCAATGCATGTAAATCACATAATTTCAGTGACTTACATATGTGGATACTTATGCCGGTCGCTTGTCTATAAATATGTGCATCAGACCAATGGTACATGCTTTCACTGTGGGCATGCACAGGAGCTCAAATCTATGCATGTAGGCAGGGCATTTACACCAGTCCTATGCACGTACTTGACTTTTTATAAAATAGGTTCCAAAGACATGCAGCATTCTATGTATTAAATAGGCAAAACTTTATACATTTACCCTCATTCAGGCTAGTCTTCATGTTACATCCACAATAGGGCACCAAAGCTCTAGAGGAGTGGCCTAGTGGTTGGGGCAAGGTACTTCGGGCCAGAAGGTCGGGGGTTCAAATCCCACTGGAGGACAGCAACCTTGGGCCGGAAGGACTGGGGTTTCTAGTCCCACAGGTGCTCCTTGTGGTCTTGGGCAAGCCACTTAACCCTCCATAGCCCATGTTCCCTGTAAAATAGTTCTCTGTGTGCTGTGCTTTCCTGTCTAATCAATGTGTTTATACCTCAAAAATTTCCTGTCATGATTTGACAATTTCCAATCTGTAATCAAACCGCTGCTGATCGCTGGAAGTAGCAGTATACAAATGTATACTAAATAAATAAATAAATAAAGATCCACCCATCCCAGCCAGCTCCTCATTAGTGGTTTCCAGTAAAAAAAAAATTCTAAAATTTTTTATTTAAGGATTTTCCAATGCATCAAGAAATTACAAACAAAAACATGAGAGAAGAAAATATCAAAATACAATAAAGAAAATTTTCCCACAATTAAAGGAAACACATCAAGGGGAGAAATCGCCTCAAACAACAAAAAGAATCAATCTAATAACGCTTAATGATATATGGTCTGCAATTCAAAAAATAGATGTACGTTTAACTTCTACTGTATCCTCCTTGTGTAAATTTTCCCAAGATGTGGTGGATAAGTCACAATTTATGGATAACCAGTTAGGTTCTGTTGTAAAGCTTGCAGTTCGCTCTGATTCTCAGCTTCAATCTTGCCGTAATTCTGAAACTGTGTTTATGTGTGATTCCTCAGTGATGTCCTTTCGGCTTGAGGCTCTTGAGAATCGTGCTAGAGCATGCAATCTACGTTTTCTTAATTTTCCTGTGACACACCTACTATCCTCTGAAATATTGTTGGGAAAATACTTTTTGGAGATATTGCATTTGGAGGGGGATTTTCATACAACTCAGACGGTCCATATGTACTACCTGCCTTTGGGTTCTTCTTCCACTCATTGGGCTGTTGGGGCTCCTGCCCCTTCAGTCTCCTCAGTGGATCATAATTTAACAGCTTTCTTGGAAGATTCTCTGGATGTCATCTCAAAACGTAACACTTTGGTAGTTCAGTTTGTTTCTGAATCTGCCAAATTGCGGGTTTTGAGAGCGTATTTTAAACATCGGCGTGTTCCCTTTTGTGGTCAGGCCATCCAAATCTTCCCAGATGTCTGTCGTTATACGCAGATTCGGCGTAAACAGTTCTTGCTATTAAAATCACAGGTAGTGGCTCTTGGGGCAACTTTCTTTCTTAAATTTCCCTGTTGTTGCGTGATTACCCTCAGGGGACAAACTTTTGTGTACAATGATGTTAATGTCTTGAAAAGTTTTTTGGATTCAAAAGCGGAGGGAGGTTCGTTAGTGGAGGAATGATTTTGTTTTTTCAGCTCCCCCTTGTGGGGTTTTGTAACCTCTTATTTCCTATATTAGATTGATTCTTTTTGTTGGTTTCCAGTAAATTTTAAAATTTTAGTGCACCAGCGCTCCTACTTAATGAAAAAATCTAACTCGTCAACTGATTCAATACCTACCAAATTATTTAAAGAGTGTTTTCCACATGATTTCCATGGCTGTATGCTATGGTTTCACAGAGCTTTCGATCTGGCTTTGTGCCTACCCTCTGGAAAGAGGCATGTGTTCGTCTGCTGATTAAAAAGACCATCTTGAATTACACAACACCACATAACTATCACCCTGTGTCCAACCTGCCTGGGTGACATAGTTGTTGCTTGTGGATAGCGGCCAAGCCCCAATGCAAAGATAAAAGTTGCAGGTGTGGGGGAACGAGAGATCCAAGATGGCCGCTGGACCCACGCTGCTGTGAGCTGCTTTCCTATGCCTAAGCGAAAGGGGAAGTTAAGGGGGGACCCTCCCCTGCCCAAGCAGCCCTCTTCTGCGTCTGTAACCAAGGTCGGTCCAATGGATAACTTTGTGCAGCAGCACGGCAAGTCTCTGTTGGTTTCCAGAGTTACCCTGTTTGTGTCGACGCCGGGACCGGAGAGTTCGGCATCTTCCTCTGGGTGCGATCTCACTCCGGATCTGTAGAAACCACCTGCACTCCCTGTAGACTTTCTGAGCCTTAGTGCCTCTGGAGAGGCGCGATCCGAGGAGGTCAGCGCAGTTTCTTCAGTTGGAGGGAAGGCTACGGCTTCAGAGTCGGTGGTTCCGGGGTCAGCGTCGGAGGGAGTTGAAAGGGAAGCGGCAGTTGAGCAGCAAGTTCTCCTCGATGTTAATTCTTCGGGTAACTTGGCATCATTTCCTGTGATCTCGTCTGAATTACCTCTACTGGAACCCTTTTCTTTGGAGGGTCCTGAACATATAACTCTTAACTCTATTTGGTTGGCATTGACAAAGTTTGGTGAATGTTTAGTGTCCAAAACTAATGCTACTTTGAAGCTAATCCAGGAAAATGCAGGGAAAGTCCAGAATTGCCAGGACTCTGGGGGATGTTTACTAAAAACCGGAAATGTGCGCGCCGCAAAATAGCACACGGAAACGCAGGCACTGAAACGTGCGTGTCACCCCCGCAAAGGTGCGCGGCACACTAACGGGCCCCGTACAAGTGCGGGCCCGCAAATGTCCGATAGAGGCGTGGAACGGCTAAAGGAGGGCGGAGGAAGGCTCCGGAGGGGCGGAGGGACGGGGTCAATGGGTGGAGAGTGGGAGGGGAGAGGCTCCCCGCACAGTATCGGGCCCGAATTTGCATGTAAAAACTACCGCGAGGGAAACACTCGCGGTAGAAAGCATTTAAAGGGAAGAGAAACCATTTCCGTCAGCAATGTACAGGAAAACCGGGGAAACCAGCAAAACGTGAGCAGTGTGATACATGTGCACAGCACAAAAGTGCAAATAAAAATAGAAAATGACCACAACAGAACTATTAAAAATAGTAATTCAGCTGGGGAACAGTTATAGTGATGGGCAAATACAGAAAACACACCCAGCAAAGCTCCAGAAAAAAGAAATGAATTTTGGAAGGGTTTACGGAGCGGAGACTCTTCCAAAAAACATTTCCTTTTGTGGAGCTTTCCTGGGAGTGTTTGCTATGGTTGCCCATTAATATCACTGTTGCCCAGCGTGGTGATATTTTGTCCCCCATTTCCCGTGGTCATTTCCGGGGTTTATGTGCACGTTTGTCACCAGACAGGATGCATATGCCCACAGTAAATTTGCGTAGAGCAGGGTTTGTGACTCCATCCTGCCAGGCTTACTACCTCCAGGGGCTGCATTGTCTATGTGGCCATAGTGTGGTGCAGCGGACAGAGTCAGTACCTCTAGGACCAGAGGGTCAGAGGTTCAAAGCCCAGCAGGGGCACTTGCCAGCCCAGTCCCTATATTTTACCCACCACTAAACACAGATAGCGCAGACACCCCTGTATTGCAGGGGACATAAGCATGGGGAAAACACCCATATTTTACCCAACAACGCACACACACACCACAACAATGGGCATTACCCACAGCCAAGTACCCCAAATGCAGTCCCGTACTGCCACATTCCAATCAGGTCACCTGCTTTTTATGGGAGAAGCTCATGCCAGCATGTTGGCGGACGAGTACATGTGGTGCAGGGGGCAGTGGCTGCTAGCGACAGAAGACAGAGGCCTAGCCATGTGCAGGCTGGCACAGTCCACAGCAACAGACAGGCCCTGCCGGATCCACAGTCATGGACTATCCAGGGAATTCAGCCAAGCTGTGGCTACACAGTGGTGCAGTGCACACAGACAGTGCATGCAAGAACAGAAGGTCACAGGTTCAAAGACCAGCTGGGGCTACCGGCAATCCTGCCCACATATTTTCCCCACAAATAAACAGTGACAGTAAGGACACACCTTTCGTGACGAGGACATATGCAATGGTAATACATCTATCTTTTACCCCACTGAGCACAGACACCATGAACAGGGGCAGAACCTACAGCAGAATCCCCCAAATGCAGTCCTGGTGGGCCACACACCAGTCAGGTTCCATGCTGCCACTCATACAAATGCCTGTGCTGTATATCTATGCACCACCCCCACGGCATGTAGATGTAGCTCATGCATATTCATGAGGGACAGCAGGAAGACCCGAACAGTGTGATGCAAAACTGGGCTGGAGTGGGGAAGCGCTGCCGTAAAGCAGCAGCCAACAGGGGCAGACACACCCACACCCACAGGCCCCATTGGCCAATGTCTCCTGTAGAGGCAGAACATTGGACCCTGCGTGCATCTCCCAATACCAGCACCTGCATACCTTAGCAATGTCACCCTACACCTGAGGTACACAGCTCTGAAACGTTTGCTAAGAGTACAGGCTGATAGATATCCCTACGTTACGCACATACTGCTAGTTGACCCCATCCGAACAATCTGTTTGGTGTCTGCGGTGCGTGCTCCAGGCCTGGCCTCTGACGGTGTTCACCACCCTGGGGAGTGACCCCCAGCAGTACTGCGTACCATATCCATGCCTGTGCCGTGCCCAGGACCGGTGTGGTGGCCAAGGCTAATCACCCCCTCAATAGTAGCACAATGCTGGCATAGGTGTGGGAGTGTGTGTCTGTCTATACAGTGTGTGTTGGCTGCAAACACCTTCCCCAACCCACACTGCCAGCACTACTGCCAGTATTGGCCTGCCAATGTGCATAATGAGCAGCAAGGTACCATGGGTATAGGTCAGACATGGTGGGCTGGCCAGGATGCATCTGCACAGGGCATAGGGCACTGGCTGTGACATTGTAGTGCCAGGCCACCACCTACACAGACAGGGTGACCTCTGTATGTGCTGCTGGGGGAGCACTCTCACCCTGAGTGTGCAGTGATGACAGCATGGCTAGGCACCCCCATAGTGCTGTATTGTGTTTCTCTCTTGTGATATATATGGGTTTCCTGTTGGGGCCTCCTCACAGAACTCTCTGCTTGTGTGTGCTGCCACCCCAGTTTTGGGTGCATGCATTTCCATCAGGGCTAACCAGCAGACTGTTCACAGCTGGTATGTGTCTTGATGGAGTGCCTTGCAGGATGCAGTGGCTGATGGCTTGCTGCAGGTGAATATCAGATAGTGCTGGGGTGCATCTTTGGATATCCAGGCCTAAAGTCTGTCTGATAGTGTGTGTGGAGCTGCTTGGACTGCTCTGTAGGGTGTCTGTTCCCCAGCCGGACTGGGGTTTGCTGGTCCACTTTGCTGCCATCGGGGGGGGGGGGGGTGTAGGATGGGGATCTGTTGGGGGGGGGGTGTAGGATGGGGATCTGTTGGGGGGGGGGGGTGTGTGTGCCCTGTTTGCCACCCTCAGGGGGGGGGGGGGGGTACTTTGACCACCTAGGGGTTTCCACTAACTGAGACATCCAACATGTTTCTGCAGCACCTTCCTATCTCACAGGTTAGTACTGTTTTGGAGCTCTGTCATGGCCTCATCCAGCCATGGCTGGTGTTGTGGACCTGGTCCTGGCCGCCACATCACACCCTCAGGGTGAGCACAGTACCCGCACAATGTGACGGTGTGTAGCTACTCTTTGCTGGTAGTCCTCCCGCTCAGGACCCCCTACCAGGCCGAGGTGCTGTGTGGGTGCACATGGACAATTCCCCCTACCAGGCCGGGTAGCTGTTGGGGTGCATTCCCCATCTTGTGTGCATCTGTGGACAGCTGATTTGCATGTGCAGTGCATCATGGGTACGGGTGGCCTAACCCTATCCTGTCTACAACAGCAGACTGTCTGTGGGGTGACATGCAGGCTCTCTGCAGCCAGCCAGGGGCTTGCTGTCAGCTATAGAGCTGTAGCCCAATGGTTATGTCACTCCCTGTACAGCCAGAGGTCATGGGTTCAAACCCCCAGTGGGGCCCTTTGATAGGGCTGTCCACAGCTTTATTTTTATTTACTGTACATATGTCTATGCCGGCAAAACCACACACAGCTTACTATACCCATTAGGTGCCTCTGAGGGTGCTTTATAGGGCGCCCTATAGGCCACCTTATGGTTGCCATCCATATAGGGTGCACTATACATTATCCTGTGTCGCAACATACATGGTGCCCTATAGGGGACATTCTAGGGTGCCTTGGCGGACAGTGCACTGTAACATGTGCCTTACAGGCATCCGTATGTTAACACACTGTGAGAGCGGGTTTACTAGTGGTGGGAAATAAAATATAAATGGAAGGCCTCCTACAGCACTCCTCACCATGATACATACTGCCCCAGCCAGCCTTGTTCACTGGGCACTGTGAGGGGTTGAACCCCTGGCCCCTGCACCATTGGTCAGTGTCCTAACCATTGTGCTGTGGCTCTGTTCTTGTGTTTGTGCATCCGCACGCAGCCTTGTAGCCATCAGCGCACCATCTTGTGGCGCACTAAATTAACAGCGCGCCGCCTTATGCCGCACAACATGGAAATGCCCCTAAAATAATGCCTCAGCCAGCTGTCTTCAATGGGCACTGTGGGGAATTGAACCCATGATCTCTGCACGAGTGGTCAGTGTCTTAACCATTGTGCTATGGCTCCGTTCCTGTTAGTTGCACATCAGCGTGCCACTTCTCCCTCCCACTATTGGACTGCCCCCTCACACATCAGCGCGCCGCCTTCTGCCCACCGGCTCGCCGCCTTCTGTTGCCCACATTTATCAGCGCACCGCCTTCTGCCGCCCAAACTTACCAATGCGCCGCCATCTGCCACCTACACTAAACAGTGCGCTGCCTCATGCCGTAATAAAAATAACAGTGCGCCGCCTTCTGCCGCCCAAAATTAATATGCCTCCTAACCACTTTTGCCCATAAATGTTGGTGCCTCAGCTGGTCTTTTTTGTTGAGCGCAATGGGGGTTTGAACCCCTGGCCCCTGCACCATTGGTCAGTGTCTTCACCGTTGTACTACGGCTCTGTTGTTTGGTTTTGCAGCAGCGCCCCACTTAGCCTTCCCACGCGCTAATGTGGGCCCCGCACATTAGCGCGACGCACACACGTACAGTCCGGTTTTTTGCTTTTTTCTGCCTGGCCCACCCACTCCTTATATGGCACCAGCACACTAACGGGGACCCGCACAGCAACGGAGTTTAGTAAACATACCCCTCTGTGTCTCTTTTACAATCTCAAGCTTTGCTCATGGATAACAAGCTTACACAACTGGAGGATAAATTTAATGATGTATGTAAAGATATGCTTGGAGTTAAATTTAAAATGGAAATGTTGGAAAATCAGAATAGGGCAATGAATATTAGGTTATTGAATTTTCCTCGGTCATCAATGGTTACTCCCCGTGACATGTTTAAAGCATATCTGATAGAGGTGTTAAATGTTCCTGAGGAATCACATCCTCCGCTTTCAAAAATTTATTACCTACCCACTGGGAAAAGAATTAAAGGTCTAACTGGGGGTTCCCCGGTAGAGGAAGAGACACTAGATGTTTTAAATCTTTCTGAGGTTTTTAATACATCTGTATCTGAGAGGGTGGTTCCTGCTACTTTGTTGATTTCACTGGCTCTTGTGTCTGACCGGGAATGGCTATTGAGAATGTATTTCAAGAAACGTACAGTTTTGTTTAAAGGGTTATCTATTCGAATGTTTCCTGATTTATCTCGGGAAACGCAAAAATGGAGAAAAGAGTTTCTGTTGTTAAAGTCTGGGGTGATTCAGATGGGAGGTTTATTTTTCCTCAAGTTTCCCTGTAAATGTTTGGTAAAGATTCAATCTGTTTCTTATATTTTTTTATGAGCCTAAGTTAGTTTCCTTTATTAGCGCTCGTTTATCTGCTGCCCCTTAGGTGAGCGGGTTTATTTGCAGGATAGGTTTACCGGATTTTCGTGGGTCTATCTATTCCTATGAGTTTATTTTGTTGTATTTTCCTTAATCATTATGGGTCTCTCTAGTGTGTGGACTAGTTTAAGACTGGGAGTAAATAACTTTATATTGGTATATTTCTTGTTTTACTTTTCTTACTCATGTCTTGTTTCCATTTCAAGTATGATTGCTTGTAAATTTTGTTGAAATCTTATAAATTAAAACAAAAAAAAAGAAAAAAAAGTTGCAGGTGCAAAGAATAAGATGGTGGACGCTTCTTTCCCTCCCAACCCGGGAGTGGCAACGACAGCACTTGTAGAAGAGGTTTCAGTGGCGGTGGTACACGTCAGTTGGATCAGCTGGTCACCTCAATGACGGACTTCACTGGCTACATCCAACATGTGGAGCACCATGTCTCTGCGATAGAGGATGGGGGTCTTCAGACGGAATGACACCTGCAGCACCTGGAAGAGCAGGTCTGATGCCAGGAGATCAAGACTGACGATCTGGAGAATCGTGGCCAGAAGAAGAACCTGAGGCTGATTGGAGTGCCCAAAAGGGTTTTAAATGCAGAGCTCCAAGGATTCTTGGAGATATGGCTGCCTATTGGCCTCCATCTGGTGGATTTGGTGGGAAAAATACAAGTTGAGCATGCACACCAAATTGGACCAAGACAAGAAGGCCATGCCCAATCTCGAGCTGTGCTGTTATGGTTCCTTAGCTTCCAACAAAAAGAAATTATTTTGAGAGCTGCCAGAAATCAACATACTGTCGAGCATGAGGACAATAAGATACTGATCTTTCAGGACTTCTCTGCCGCAGTGGCCCAAAAGCGGAAGGCCTTCTCTGAAGTTTGTGGCTCACTAGTGCGCAAGGAGGTTTGTTTCTCATTGTTTTACCCGGCGAAGCTCCTGCTCACTATAAATGGTCAGCAGCATGTTTTCAGCAACCTAGAAGAGGTTCACGTTTACTGCACTGAGCACTTATGAGACCTGACTTTGATTGGGCTTTTAGAGTGAAGGGTAACTCCACTGGACTGTGCTGGGAGATAGCGCTTCAGAACTGGGTCCCCAGGGCTACATTCACCAAAGCTGTTGAAGGCGTTAGTGGCTGTGACTCTGTCCGGCCTGCTCTCTTTGTTCTTTCTTTTATAGATTTGAACTCTTGGTTTAGTTGTGTAACTCTCCATCTCTCTATTCTGTTTTCTCTGCGCTATGTTCTTTGGCTACATTGCTCCTAGACCAGTAGGTGTCTGTGCCCACAAGGGAAAGGGGACAGCTGGAGAGTGGTTAACACCAAACGTGACCCTGATCTCTTTCCCCTTTGTGTGCCTTCGCCAGTATGCTCTCTACCCTGTTAGCAAGTGGGCTTTGCCCTGACTGCATATCCTCTTGGTGATGCATCTCCACTGCTCTTTTTCTGTCCTGCTCACTTCCTGTCCCTTTTATGCTCGTGCTCAGTCCAGTGTATCCCACTGCGGCGTGGTGACCGTCTTTTCACTACCTTTTTGGTTGTCTACCTTGGTGGTCATATGAGGCTGCAGGGCTAGATGTATGCTGGCAATAAGGCAGTGGAGAGGGGTGTGGGGTGGGCAGTTGGGTGTGGGTTTGATATGCCTGTAGAGAATTGTGCTTGGGTAAGTGCTGAGTGCAAGGGGATGTGAATGTATGGGTGTGTTTTGGCCAATGAAGGAATAGCTAGGTGGCTGGGTAGCTGCAGACCATGAGGCACAATGGATGGAACCTTCCTTTATTAGAGGCCACATATGTCCCATGTTTCGGGTTACTGGGAACAGTGATGCTAGGCACTGTGTGGTCCTTGCAGGAGGGTCATGGTCATACTTGAGGTCTGTGGGAATAGGAGGGAAGCCCTCTGCATTATCTTATCGGGAGAGTTCCTGTTCCTAAAGAATGGGAATGTTGATCCAGAGGGTAGGAAGGCTCTGGGTGTGTGGGTGTGGGTTGTGTGGGAAGAGGGGAACTAAGAGTTGGGTTGGGGAGCACGGAATGGGGTAGGGAGTAATAGGAGACAGGGGTTTAGATATGTATTTGTCTGAGTGATGTGGGATGGTGAGTGGGTCAGTATCCAAGTAAGGAGTGCTGGCAGTGAGATGGCTGCTCTTTGGATCCTAGGCTGGGGGGAGTCTCCAGGACTTGAGTGTGATGCTGTATGCTTCCTACTGACAGGCACTGTCTTTGAGATGGGCATTGAGTAGAGGTTTGCGCATAATTTCATGGAATGTATGTGGGATAGGGCACCCCATTAAGCACCATAAAATTCTGAAGATGCTCCGCAACAAACGTGCAGACAGCTCTCCTCCAAGATACCCACTTAACCAATGTTGAACACAGCAAACTGAAGCGCTCGTGGGTGGGGGATATCTATGGGGCCTCATCAGGGGACTGGCAAGCAGGTGTAGCTATCTTGGTGGGGAAACAGGTGGGCTTGAAGGTGGATGCAGTGTATGCGGACCCTCAAGGATGTTTTTTGTTTCTCCAAAAGGACACTACTAGGGCAACTGTTTGTGTTAGGGAATCTCTATGGTCTGAACGTATATAATGCATGTTTCTATCAGGAGGTGATGTGGTGGGTTGGTGAGCCAGACGTACAAAGGAGATCGCGATTCTGATCTTGCAGGGCACGTCTAGACCCGCAGGATCAGAATCATGAATAGGCCTGTACATGCAGGCCGGGACTGTGATTCAGTCCCAGCCTGCACGTACAGCCATAGCCCGGCTAACTCAGCCAGGGCTTTTAAATGGAGCCACGGTGCCATGGCGTCCTGTTGCCCTATCACCGTGGCTCCATTTAAAAGCCGCAATGCTGGCCACTGCTAAAAACATTAATTCCCCACAGCCCAGCCCCCGATCTGGCCTCCTAAGGCCAGGTTCGGGTTGCTGGGTATTAACTTTGTCCCCCCCCCCCCAGCCCCTTCCATGCCTCAAATCTGCTATGAAGAAACGTCCAGGGAAATTATTCCACCCCAGGGGTGCAATAACTTCCTTGACCATTTCTCCAGCCCTGGACGTACAGGGCCAGCGACTGCCCACTGCCCGCCCACTCTCCACGCCCAGGCCACCTCTTCCCCGCACCTGACTAACTTCCCTGCACAACAGGCAGGGAAGTTAGTCGGGGCATGCAGCCTGCACGAATAGTGGGGATGGACGTCTCGTTGGGATGTCCATCCCCGCTATTTGTGTCTCAGAATAACCCCCATAGGGCCTGATTCTGTCCCAGACGTAGATCCCCTCTGTGCATCTGGTCTGAACCAGAAGCACAGAGGGGATCGCGATTCTGATCCTACGAGGCATGTCTAGCCCCACGGGGAATAAACCCTGGCCCCCCTGCCCCATCCGTGCCCTGGACCGTCAAAAGAAAATGCCCAGGGAAGTTATTCCACCTTGGAGATGGAATTACTTCCTCCGCCATTTTGCCAGCCCTGAACGAACAGGACTGACATTATTTATTTATTTATTTACATTCTCTTATATACCGCGCTATTCTGCATCAGTGCGGTTTACATTGAACAAACTGAAATTACATTGAACAGGGCATTATAACTTGGAGATAACTATTTTACAGGGAACATGGGCTATGGAGGGTTAAGTGGCTTGCCCAAGACCACAAAGAGCACCTGTGGGACTAGAAACCCCAGTCCTTCCGGCCCAAGGTTGCTGTCCTCTAGTGGGATTTGAACCCCTGACCTTCCGGCCTGAAGTACCTTGCCCCAACCACTAGGCCACTCCTCCACTCATTAAAATCGGCCCTGTATGTCCAGGGCCGGTAACCACCCACTGCTCACCCAGACTCCGCCCTCGGATTGCCCCTTCCCCGTCGCCGTCTAACTTCCCTTTGCAACCAGCGGGGAAGTTAGTCGGGGGCAGGCAGGGGTATGAATAGTGGGGATGGACGTCCCGTCGGGCTGTCTATCCCCACTATTCATAGCTCAGAATAACCCCCATAGTCCTGAAATGTTCATATATAAATGCAAGATCCATAAAGAAGAAAATCCCAGTCATATTGGAACACCTACAAGATACTAATCCTGATATAATATTTAGTACCGAAACCTGGCTCTCGGAAGTGGATTATATACTCCTGAATCAACTAAGATTGACCGACTATGAGGTATATCACACACCTCAAACAAATAAACATGGTGGAGGAATCCTTACCATTATAAAGAAATCTCTATATTCAACACTAACCCTTTCTAACAAAGTAGCAGGAATAGATCAACCGGCACATGACATTCTACCTCCTCTATAGACCGCCAACTGCCAATCCCAACGGCCTCACTAATCTTCTCGAAATTGCTTGTGACATGTCTTGTAAGAAAAAGGTAATCCTATTGGCTGACTTTTACCTAACTTCCCTGCAACAGGCACAAGCAGCATCATTTCTTAATGCTATGGAAGATCTACAATTTAGACATATAATAAAAGTCCCCACTCACAACAAAGGGAATATACTCAACCTTATATTCCTCCCACAAGGCGTTAATATGCAGTCTAATAACTAACCACAAATTAATCCTGTCCCATGGTCAGACCATCATCTAATTGAATTTACCATTGAGGCAGAAAACTACCATGACCAACCAACTAAACACTTGACAAAACATTGTCCTAAATTTAGATTTTTTTGAAAAAGATGCATTCACAAAAGACCTATTAGAATGCATTGATACGAACACAAAAGATACTGATGAACTACTACGAAATTGGAAAACCAGTATTTTTATAATTGCATCAAGACCACAATCACAAAACCACACAAGAATACCTCAAAACAATGGTACACACAAGATACTCGACTACTAAAGAGACAACTGAGAAAACATGAACGCATCTGGCAATCAGCAAAAACAACAGAAAATAGAGAAAAATACTTAGCAGTCCTATCAACTTACCATCAACACATAAACAATTTAAAGAAAGAATACCATACTAACCTCCTGATGAAATCCCTAGACAAACCAAGGGAGCTATTTGCTATAGTAAAATCACTAACTAACCAACCAAAAGACATCAATGAGTTGCAAGCCATCTCCCCACATACTTTAGCAGACCATTATATGATGAAGCTAAACTCTCCAAATGACCCCACTCTGCAGCCTCCTCTCAATATGACCACCCACAATGGAAAATGATCAGAGTTCCATCAGGCCTCCTTTGAACCCCTCAAAAGGTTTATCTCAAACATAAACACAACAACATACTGCATCGATCCTTGCCCAGTAGCCTGGATCAAAGCTGCTTGTGATGAACTAGCTCTCATCATTTTAACAATGGTAAACTTGTCCCTCACCCATAGTCATATGCCTAGAGACCTCAAAAAAGCAATAATTCGCCCTATATTAAAGCAAAAAACTCTGGACAAAATCTCCAGCTTACCATTCCTGGCCAAAATTATAGAGAAAAATGTACATAACCAACTCCAAGACCACAGCATGCTCCACTTGATAGCCATCAATATGGCTTTAGGCCATACCACAGTATAGAAACACTTTTGCTGGTTTTATGCAATAATATCATAAAAGGAACTGACAATGCAAATCAGGCATTCATATTAATATTTCTTGATATCACAGTGGCCTTTGATTCAGTAAACCATAACTTACTACTTCAAAGACTAAAACAAATTGGTTTATATGGTACTACACTAAATTGGTTCACATCATACTTAACCAACAGGTCACAACAAGTTAGAATTGACTACCAATGTTCTAGCACCTATATCCAAACAAAAGGTCTCCTGCACGGATCAGCCCTATCTGTGCTACTTTTTAACATATATATTCAGACGCTATGTCAAATAATAAAAAAATTCCAAGTAGAATATGCCATCTATATGCTGATGACATTATGCTATACCTCCCATTCAACACATCAAGATCAATACTGTAACCCATTATAGAATGCTTAAATGAAATAGCTCAATGGCTGAAATCACACGGTCTTAATATAAACTATAAAAAAACAGATGTACTCTTCATAACCAGAAATCAAAACTTCACATCACCCACTACCATAGAAGTAAATGAAGCAATGCTAGAAGTTAAAGAAGAGGGTGAAATACCTAGGAGTAACAATTGACAGAACCCTTAGTTTTAAATCCCATATTAAACTCACCACAAGGGCCATATACAACAAAATTAGAATGGTACAGCACCTAAAACCGCTACTGCAAAGTAACGAATTTAGAATGGTACTACAGGCCATGATATTTGCTCACACAGACTACTGTAATAGTCTATTACACAGATTACCCAAGCAAACACTACATAGCCTTCAAATGGCCCAACATATGGCTACCCGCATAATCTATAATTCACGCAAAACAGAACACATACCATCAATACTATATGCGCTCCACTGGTTACCAGTCTATAACAGAATCAAATACAAAATAATAATGACCACTTTCAAAATTATCAGAAATATAGCTCCAACAACCCTATCACAGTTGATTAGGACCACGTCTAATGATCGTCAATGGAGAGGACGAATGACAAATACATTAGTAATTCCAGCTGATTACCGCAAAACCAAACAATAAACCAGCAATAGA
Source organism: Ichthyophis bannanicus (assembly GCA_033557465.1). Classification (NCBI taxonomy): domain Eukaryota; kingdom Metazoa; phylum Chordata; class Amphibia; order Gymnophiona; family Ichthyophiidae; genus Ichthyophis; species Ichthyophis bannanicus. Next base: position 1,759,370,387 of record CM066032.1, on the reverse strand, counting down.
GCTTTTGAATATTTATCCTCTTCATTATGGAATACTTTGCCAGATACAATTAGAGCTATAACTGACTTGGCTACCTTCGGAATTCAACTCAAAACATTTCTGTCATCGAGCACTTTGGTGGTAATGAAGAAAATATCATCTCTGACCCAAAATAAAAACCAGAAATCGATTCAACATTCTCAAACTCTATCCTTCTCCCTCTCCACTCTTATTCTACCCTAAGTAATATAGAGCTGAGATTGTCAGCATGAATGGATTTATGTTTACACATCTGAAATCATAATTTCTTATGAAAAATGTAAATAAGTTGTCAAGAGAGTTATAAATTAATCATGTATATATCAGTGATTGTAATATATATTCACACCTGTTACTTGTAATTGTTTAAAATGTTATGTAATATGGTTGTTTATAATGTAAACTGCCCTGATTACACGATAAGGCGGTATATAAGACATACAAATAAATAAATAAATGTTTCCAGGGCACATGATACTGGTTCCAGGTTGGACAACTTCCTAGTGGCTGCAGAGCTACTAGACCGAGTTCACGCCGCTGAAATTGGCCCTATGGTTGTCTTTAACCATGCTCTGATTTGGATCGACCTGGAATGGGCTGGAGCCCCGAGCACTAGCCTTTGGCAGTTCCCTTTACATGTGTCCGAGGACAAGGAATTCCAGATCTTTTTATTGGCCTGCTGTGTTGAGTATGAGGAAACTAACTTGCTACACAAAGACAACCAGGCCCTGTTCTGGGAGATGGCGAAGGCCGTCACGGGGGGGCCATATTATCAGATACTGCCGAATTAACAGGAAAACACAAAGTAGGCGTCTCGTACAGTTGGAGAGGGACCTTCAAGTCACCTGGCATCGTTATGCCATGAGGCTCACGGGGGGAATATAGGACAGCCATTCAGGCCGAGCTTAACACCCTCTTGCAGCAGAGGAGATGCAAGTCAATGTTTTACTACCGGTATTTATTTATTTATTTAAGTACTTTTCTATACCACCCCTTCTAGAGATCAAGAGCGATTTACAATTAACAACAGATACATTGAACTTTAAGCATGGGTATAACAAATGAACCGCTCATAACATATTTACAATATTTACAGGTATTGAATTATACCTGTAATATGAACTGCTCATAATATATTTACAGAGAAGATATTTACAATATTTACAGGTATTATATTACAGTCAATATATATATAGAGGCATATTGTGTGCATAATAATAACAGTGAATTGTAGATTTCCTATGATATCAACAGTCTTGTGTAGTGAGGGGTATAATGTGGGCTTAATGGAAGATTTCATAATTATTTTTGGATATATTTTGTGCTGGTCTGTTAGGTTCCCAAAATTTATTTATTTATTTAACAGGTTTTCTATACTGCCTTTTCATTTAATCAAGGCGGTTTACATTAACTTCAACTTTTATAAAGAACATTCAATTATAAACAATAACGTTTTACAAAGAACTTTCAATTATAAACAGTAACATCACATTTCAAAAAAACAGTTTCAAGTAACTTCATACTTCACGATTTAATCTCACAAGAGATTTTTTGTAAACGAAGGGGAAGGTTAGGTGGGAGTTTTGAAACAACTATGTACATCATAGTATGAGTAATAGGAGGGGGAGTGGTGCAAATAGCTTGGCTTATATAAATCTGCTTGTGTGGTGGAATGGACATGGTTCTATGTAGAGATTACTGAGATTGGGGGTCTTCATTGAATTGTTCAATGAATAGTGTGGGTAGGGAAGGAGTGGCACTGCTCACTGTACAGTCAATGGCGATTTTCAGCTGCTGACTGGATAGTCAAAAAGCATAAAGTTAAAACAGGTGAAACGCTCTCATAACTTTCTGTGGTTTTGCAATCCGACTAGTGACAGAATATGGCCGCTGACCGGATTGCAAAATTACAATCTGGGCAAACCGGATACTTAACTCCGGTCATCAGATATGTCCAGTTTTAATTTAAAGTGGTGGCAGCCAGCTTCTTTAGTAGGGCGGGCCACCGGCACTGAATATGCCCCCCGTGATTTTTATTTCGGAGGATATATTAGAGCAGATTCAGAAGACTGAACCAGTTCCTTGGTCGGATCAAAAGATGAGACCTGGTCCAAACACATACATCCATTACCACTCTTCTCCTGGCTGACCTGACATTGGAGAAGAGTGATAATGGATGTGTGGGTTTGGACCTGGTCACATCTTTTATATCAGAATTAGTAAAGGTACAGAGAAGAGCCAGCAAAATGGAAAAGGGGATGGAAGGATACCCCTATGAGGAAAGGCTTAAAAAGTAGGGCTCTTCAACTTGGAAAAAAGATGGCTGAGGGGAGATATGGTAGAGGTTTATAAATTAATGAATGGAGTGGAATGGGTAAATGTAGATCAGTTGTTTACCCCTTCAAAAAATAAAAGATTAGGGGGCATGCAAAGAAGCTACAATGTAACCCATTTAAGACTAATAGGAGCAGTATTTTTTCACTCAATGCATAATCAAAATCTGGAATGTGTTACAGATAGAAGTCTATAAATTAACGAATGGAGTGGAACGGGTAAACGTAGATCGATTGTTTACGTTATCAGAATATAGAAAGACTAGGGGACATGCAATGAAGCTACAGGGTAAACTAATTAAGACTAATAAAAGAAAATATTTTTTCACTCAACGTTTAATCAAACTCTGGAATTTGTTACCGGAGGATGCAGTAAAGGCTGTTAGTGTAGCTGGGTTTAAAAAAGGTTTGGACAAGTTCCTGGAGGAAAGGTCCATAAACAATTATTAAGAAGGGACCCAGGATATCAATGCTTGACCCAGTACAAGCATTGCGGAACCTGTGTCTTTTGGGGAAACTGCTAGGTACGTATGACCTAGATTGGTCACTGTTGGAAACAGGATACTGGGCTTGATGGACCTTGGTCTGACCCAGTATGGCATATCTTATGTTCTTATGTACCGGAGGATGTAGTAAAAGTTGTTAGTGTAGCTAAGTTTAAAAAAGGTTTGTACAGGTTCCTGGAGGAAAAGTCCATAAACCATTATTAAAGAGGACTAGGGAAATTCACTGTTTACCCCGGGATAAACAACATGGAATACATATACATTTTTGGGAACCTGCCAGGTACTTGTGAACTGGCTTGGCCACTGTTGGAAACAGGATACTGGACTTGATCGACTTTGGTCTGACCCAGTATGGCATATCTTATTTTCTGATCAGTTTTATGTGATATAGAAAAATTGTGTATAAGAAAGAAGCAACAATAAAAGGTTATTAAGACTATGAGAGGGAAGGTAGATATTGTGAGATGGGAGAAAATAGCACTGGAAAAAGATGGAAGGGCACAAGGATGGAATTGAGGATTTGATTGAGGATTGGTTTACATCAATAGAGGAAGCCTTAGAAGAGGTAGCCCCTGTAAAGTTATGTGAGATATGTTCATTCCGCCCCGAGCCTCAGCACTTGGTGCTGTGCGAGTAGCTTGGCTTCTCCAATTCAAGCCGCCTTGTTGAAAATCTGGTTTACACAGTTATGGCGGTTTTACCAGGGTAAGGCCATCTTTTACCCTTGTAGCACGCGCCTAGGGCTTTGAAAATTGGGCTCCAAGAGAATTATTTAGAGTGGTAAAGAACTTAATAGGAAAAGGAATATCTGGTGAGCAAGAAGAAACTAAAGAGAATGAGGCTAAAATATTGGCTACTTTTTTATACAGAAAATTGGTAAGTTAAAAATGAAAACAGGTAAAAGGTTGGCTGTTGGGCTAAATATAAATGAAGATGAAGGATTATTTAAAGATATGGAAATGATGTTGGATTCATTTCATACTGCAGAGAGGGTTAGGGATCTTCCTCTCTGGATCCAGCCCTATTACAACTTTTAAGCAATGCTCAGATGGTATGTTGGAATAGTTGAAGGAATTGATCAATACCTCTCTACAAGAGGGTGCTATACCTCTGCAACTGAAAGAGGCAGTAGAATCACCTATCCTGTAGAAAATAAGTGGAGACAGTAGCCAATATGAAAATCTTTGCCCTCTCTCTATTTTACCAATGCTGACTAAGTTGTTGGAGAAAGGATGGAATAGTGGACTTTTGGAAGACTACAATTTATTAAATGAAATACAGTACAAAAGGGTTTTCCTTTAGGGAGTGGTATGGAAACAGTATTATATTATGTTTATTTTTACTTAAACAAGGGTGTTCCAGTTTTATCAAGATCCTTGGGCATGGCAGCGTTTGAGTTGGTTGACACAAGAATTTTAATCGCGAGCTGCTGACAGTTTTGGATAAGAGGGATGGCACTAACTTGGATTCAGCCATTTTTAGAAGGAAGAGGTTTTAAAGTAAAGTATGGAAATGTAAACATTACTGGGAATGGGGGGTACTGCAAGGCTCCCTCCTTTCACCTGTACTATTTAATATTTATCTTAAACCCCTAGAAAAACTGACAGGAACATAGGGTCTGGTATTGTATGATACTCAGCTGTTAGCAGTATTAGAAGGAGAGAGGACACAATCATTGCAGAATATTAATCATTGTTTAGATGAGATCAGGAATTGGTTGGAGAAGAGTGGTCTGATTCTAAATGTAGATGAAACAATTTGTTTAGGTATGAGGAAAATAGAGAGGAATGTGTTGCCAATTTTACCCCTGATTGGAGGTAATCCCATTCCATGAGTTAAAGAGCTGCTAATTCAATCAATGTTTTATACATTAAAATAAGTGCTCTCTTAGGCTTCCATGGCTAGCTAGTATCATGATCTTTGCAGTTTTCTGGGTCATGCTGCTTCTTAGTACGTGGAATGATGTTTCAGCCATCATGCTGTAGCTTTCTTCAGATGGATGTCTGTTCTTATATGTAGTGGTTCTCAAACCAGATTGGTGGGGTTGAGATGGGAAAATTTCCCACCTCAACCCCACCAGTCCAGGCTTACTTATAAAGACTGGGTCACATGACTTCAGCCATTCAGATAGTCCCCTTTTCTCAACTGAAAATGGGTCAGCTGCAGTGGGATCCCAAGTTCTAATGGAATTAATATGCTCAACCTTAGTTCTCCCTTGGTCAAACTTCTAACTATGCTGCAGTGCTGAACATCCAAGGCCAATCTCACTGTAGGTGTTCCCTTTGCTCCACTGGAATACCAACTTGTCCTAACCACAGATGCATCTAGTGCTAGGTGGGTAACTTATATGCACACTGACCACACACAAGAAATATGGTCGAAGTCTGAAAAGCTTCTCCACATTAATCACTTGCAGCTCAAAGTCATCTACTATGCCCTTTGAATCTCTGTTCATCAGCTCCAGGACACATCAGTTTTAATTCAAACAGACAACCAAGTGACTGTTCTATGTCAACAAAGAAGGGGGGATAGGATCACTCCATCTCTGCCGAGAAGGAGCAAACCTCTGGGTCCTTGCCATAGCCAATCACATGCAAATACAAGCTGCTTATATTCCTGGAGTTCAGAACTATTTAGCCTTTGCAGATCATCTTTCGGGAGTGGGGGATCCATTGTCAACCTCTTTGTCAGCAGCAAAAATGTGAAACTTCTATTCTACTGCTTGATCCTCCAGTACCTAATCACCTAATTCCAGATGCACTGGCAATTCCCTGGATTTTGCCTCTTTTTTCATGCATAGCAGACTCTAAATATTTTCAACATTAGTCACTCAAGACGAGGGTTGTCTCCTTCATCCTAATCTGAAGTTGCTAACCCTCAGAAAGTAGGAACCAAGTAGCATTTGGTCTCTAAGACTATCAACACCCACTCAGAATATACTGACAGCTGCAAGAAAACCATCCAACAAGTACGAGCAGTAGTTAACCTTTCAAGTGAAAAAGATTTTCCATCTAGTACTTCATGAATGGTCATAGCCTCCTTATGAGTCTGCCTACCACCATACTCCAGTATTCCTACCACTTATATTGTCTTGAACTCCAGGGTTCATCTCTGTGCTTTTTCTGCCTTTCACACTCTGGATGATTGCCTGCCAGCTTCTCAGTGTCCCATCATTTCATACTTCACAAAAGGAGTTCTCCATGCCAAACCACCAATGCAGAAGCCCCCTGAATCATGGGACCTTAATGTTCTAATGTTAATGTTCTAATTTCTTTTTTGATGTCTCCATTTCAGTCACGGGATTCTGCTGCACCTTATGTGGAATATGCTCTTTCTAGTAGCTGTTACTTCAGCTAGGAGAATAAGTGAACTCTAAGAAAGAGTAATCTATAAACCGTACATATAATTTAATTACAACAAAGTAGTTCTTCAAACTCATCCCAACTTTTTACCGAAGGCAGCAACACCTTTCCATATTAATGAAGAAGTCTCATAATAGGTGTAATTGGTGTTTTCCGTATACAGCAGGATTTATCAGGCACACAGGTCCCGAGAGTTGCATTCATTCTTGAGCTATTGAATCAACTGAGGAGCTGAGGACACTGCTGTGCATGCGAAGGGTTATGCCTGCTCTAGGAAAGTTGTTCAATTCAATGACGTCACCAACTTGTGTGCCTGATCAATCCTATTGTCTATGGAAAATGCCTGTTACAGAGGAGCAACAATTCTTAACACCCCAGCTGAAATGGGTACTTACATTAACCCATGCATACCTCATCCCTGGTGCAGAAGACGATGGGGATTTTGTTTTTACATAGACATGTATTCCCATTGTAAACTGGATAATACATGTATACATTTTTGACCTATCCTAAATATGCCCACATCATACTCCCTTGAAATCTAGCAGCTTTCTGAAATCACCATTTATATGTGTAGGGGGCATTTTCAGTGGCTGCAGCCAGCACACTTAAAGCAGATGGCCGTCAGCATTTTAATTATAACTCTGGATATTCAATGCCAGGGCCATATCTGGCCAGCAACATTGAATATCTGGGTTGGCCGAATTGCCTCTTTTCAAACCAGCCAGGGGCGATATTCAGCCACTTGCCAGATTGCATAACAGCCATTCAGGTGTCCTAACTTTCATTGGTTTGGGTTAACCGACCAGCGGCTGAATATTATTAGTGACCAGCTAAGCTCCGGTGCTACCCCTGCTCTGCCCCCGGAATACCCCGATGCTAAGTGGTTAGCCTCGGGGCATTCAGTAGGGTTAAGAGGGAATATTCAGCAGCACAAAATGGCTATGTGCTAGTGAATATCCTGCTCACCAGGACTGATGTGATTAGCCAAACTGCTAACGATGTTAATCCCCTTCATAAATGCTTGTCATTTACAAGTCATTAAGATGTTTAAATGATTGAGTGGAGGAGTAGCCTAATGGTTAGATCACTGGCCAGGGGGCCAGGGTTTGACTCCCACTAGAACTCATTGTGGCCTTGGGCAAGTCACTTGGCCTCACAAAAATCCAAGTTATCAATGTCCCTGTGTAAATTACAATGTAAACTGCTTTGATTGAAATAATAAAGTGGCGTAAAAAACCTGTTTAGTAAATACATAAAAATGAACTCTGTGTTTTTAAATTTTAATCTCAGGCACGATTGTTAGTTATGCTGTTGGGGTACTTGATACTTATAGTAACTGCTTCAGGGGTAACACCATGAAAAATATGATTATTCAGCTATTTGTTTTATTATTTTCTATTTTTTTATTTACGATGTATGTGGATTATACCACACCTAAAATGGCGAATACTGCAGGATATACATTTATTAAATAAATAAATAGGTGTTTACAGGTGACCTAGGCAGGTAATTCTTTCTTTTATGTGTGTCAGTGCCATCCAAGCTTTTGAAGATTGATTCTTACATGATCCCTGCTTCCTGTATGAACCTTACAAAAGCAGGACGCTTTGGAGGTTGTAATATCTTTAATAAGGTTTTTCTATGTAAATGTTGTTTTATATTAATGCCAGGGCCCTTCTTTCAATGCTTCTGTAGTTGTGACAGGAAAAGCAGATTTTGTATCTAAAGACACATTTTGTACACACTAATGAGGAGAATTCGCAGCAGAGAGCTGCTAAATGTCACTTTACAAAAAACAAAATGTCTATGAATGTGTTTCCACTTGAAGGCAGAATGGATCAAGGAAAATGTATCTTTTCTTGGAAAGGAAATAGAACTATAAATTTGGAGCCATTTTTTTTTAAATGCCAGCCATTGCAGATAAAAAGTCCAGACGTTCAGCACCAGTATGCAGACACTGGCCGGCACTGAATATCACAATTTAGCAGTCAGGCCCAGCACTATCTGGATAATGGTGATATTCAACTGCTATCTGAATAGGCCATCTGCATAGTAGTCCAGACAGCTTTTCTGCTGTTCTGAGTTGTATAGACTGTTATCCGGATAGCAGAGCTGAAAATCGCCACCATCCGGATATGGGCCAGCTCTGCGACCACCTTGGCACTAGCCAAAGAGTGCTGAGGCAGTGCGAGGAAATATTCAATGTCACTCACCGGATAGTGTCACCAGGGCTGTCCCAAGCCCCAACTGTGCAGCACCCCTTCCGAGCTGCTCCCCCATGCTGAGCCGAACCACATTGCCGCACCCCGCTGACGCAGATTCCGTTGGTGGGGGACAGCACGGCTGGTAGTAGTGGCCCACGGTAGGCCATATGCTTCGACACACATGGTCTGCCTCTTCTGACCCCCCCTCTGACACAACTTCCTGTTGAAGGGGGGTCAGAAGCAGCAGGCCATGTGTGCTGAAGCACATGACTGGCCGCAGGTGCTGTGCCGCACCACCCACAGAGGTCTGCCACCCTGAGTGCCGCTGACTATCCCTCTCAATGACTCTTATCCAGTTAGCAGGTTCTGATACCTGAATAAATCCTTTCTATGGTGCTACTAGGCATATGTTGGACTGTACACATGCGTGTAAGAGACAGTCCCTTCTCCACAGAGCCTGCAGTCTATTCAAGACAGACAAGTAGAACAAACAAGAAACAAAAGAATTTCATTTATAGGGAAATGATTAAAGCACGGATGGGTATTAAACAGGAGCATAAGGGGTTCTGTAGTTATAGCAGTATTTTAGGTTCCTTGCTCCCACCGATGCTACCACTTGTGAGCAAAACCTCAAAGTGGTTTGGCAAAGGTTTACAAATTAGCCCTTTCTTTAGCCCTCTGGAATTTGTTACTGGAGGATGTAGTAAAAGCTGTTAGTGTAGCTGGGTTTAAAAAAGGTTTGGATAAGTTCCTGGAGAAAAGGTCCATAAACCATTATTAAAAAGGGACCCAGGATATCAGTGCTTGACCCAATACCAGCCTTGTGGAACCTGTGTCTTTTGGGGAAACTGCTAGGTATGTATGACCTAGATTGGCCACTGTTGGAAAAAGGATACTGGGCTTGATGGACCTTGGTCTGACCCAGTATGGCATATCTTGTGTTCTTTCAAATTTTTTTCAATGGTTCAAATCTCTTCTTTTGAGCAAGCAACTGTTCAATGACATACAATGCTTGCCCAACTCAACCCAAAATTCCGTGTAAGAAAGCATGGTGGTACACATAAAGCATCCACCATGATAAATTGACCACAGGCAGCAAAATGGCGTGGGTCACAGGGGCCATGGCCCCACCAATATTTTGCCCAGCACATCAGCAACTAGAGAGCTTGGGGCTGGGGCCAGAGATTGTTTTATATGGTCTCTCCAACCAAAAAAATATTTCACTGCTTCAGATTGCCTTTACATGTTACATCTTATGAATTCCAGGAAGCTCTCTTTGGCATGATGCACGGTACTAGGTCAAGAACTATGTGAGAGACTGAGATCATACTCCATATTCCCTGACATAAGAGTGAGGCTCATTATTGTCATGGTATGCACAAAACTAAATTATTGAATATCCACAGCCAATAACAGGTGCTTACTAACATCCAAACAACAAACAAATCACCCGCTGGTAGTCTTCCACCTTACAGAAATAATCGTGCTTGATAATGATGACCTTAACTTGAACTTATATTCATGTTATTAATTTAAATATTCTAAGAAACAAAAACTCAAAAATAGGATGTGAGCCCTTGTTTTGTCAAACTATGGATCCATTATTGGACCTGAGGGCAAACAGGTTTTTCCCCTCTATTTTTGAATTTTTGCTTCTTAGTGTATTTAAACTAATAACATGAATGTAAGTTCAAGCTAAAGTCATGATTATCAAGCACAAGTGGTTCTGTAGGTTATAATCATAGGTGGAAGATTACCAATGGGTGATTTGTTTGGATACACAAAAGTAACCAGTTTGGAGAACGTTTCCTCCAGTAGTCAATAAAACACTGTAAATGGAGGTGTAGCCTAGTGGTTAAAATAGTAGGCTGCAACCCAAGGAAGACAAGACCCACTGATATTGCCTCAACAGATTTTCTTCGCTGCCCCTAATGAAGCCATTGATGTTTACATTATGAACTGATCTTATACTAATAAAACTTACTTGATTCTCATACAGTAGGGAAGAAAGAAATCTCCCCATTTTGTCAGCCAAAATTGCAACGTCTTGATTAATCTGGGAATGTCGTGCAATGCAATGAAAGCTAGATAATCCACGGTTCCTTCCCTTCTTATAAATTCATGTAATTTCAACCAAATGGGAAGAATTAGAGAGAGAACCTCAGCCAAGGACATTGATGAACATTTTTAACAAAGGTTGGAAAATTCTTCCTGAAAGAATTTTGTAATAATCGGTTCTCCAGTTACTAGGTCCAGATGCTTTGACCAACATCATTCATTCCAGCGTTTGATTAATACCTGCCAGGTTTAGAGAAAAGTAGAGTGAATGCTGCTGCTCACAAGTGAAACTAGATATGTTCAGAAACAAGGTGAATGCGTAACTCCCTCTTGTCCCTATATTTCAACAAATTAAATAGATAATATTGGACCATTTAGCTCACTGAACTGCCCGAAATTGTCTGTTTAATTAGAGGCCAGGTTAGGGGAGGAGTAGGGCAGCATAAGGAACTATCCATTAAGCAGGAATATTCAGCCACTAAACCAGTAAGTTATCTGTTTCATTTAGGCCTGGTGAATTGCAAGCCTAAATTAAATGATTAGTGGCAGGCACAGTCAGTGCTAATACATAAATTCAGCGAAGCTGACACTGACTAGGCATATTAATATGAGCACTGGTGCTAGCAGGGATTGCACTGACTCAGCGTCGGGCCCCTTGTTAATTAGCACAGACTGGGTGACTCTAGCATCCTCTTTACCTTTTAGGGAAGGAACAAAGGTGGGTAACTTAACTGGTTTTGTGATTCTGACCAGGAATTTTCCAGGCTTATTGGCAATGAAAGAAAAAAAAAATTGTCTATCTAACTTTGTTGTATAGAGACCCTTTTGGATCTTCTCCTTTAATCAGCAGAGATCTCTAGTGGTCCTACAATATTATTGCAATGTGACCTGTATTTGGTCTGGTAATTTTCCAGGTTACTCTTATGCAATGTCATCATCCTGTGAGGAGACTACTTTGGAAGGGAAAATTCAACACTATAAAAACCACATCCAAAGGCAGAACCCTCTCTTTGGCTTCACCAGTCTTTGCACCATAGAGATGGAGTTGGAGTCTGTCCTTGGGGAGGTTGGGAGTAGGGATCTCTGGATCCACAGCCACTGCATCCACAAAAGGGTTAGAAACTGCATCAGGAGGGAGCACAGGAATTGGACGGTGACCCAGGCCACTTAAATCTTGCCACCATTACCCACTGTGGCTGTTCAAACACTGTCAGCGCCGCCCCCCCCCCCCCCCCCCTCCAAAGCTCACGAGGAGAAGAACGGCCATACAAGTGATGAGGAGAAGGAGTAAAGCAACTGAACATCTGGGAACCACCGATCCAAAGGAAGAAAAGGATCCAGAAGCGTATCCCTGTAACCCAGTGGCACTAGAGCCAGGCGCTACCAAAGTGCAGTACCAAGGACCTGCACCCAGGGCCGGCCCGTCCATTGAGCGAGAATGTTTTTTGCACAGGGCCCCGCGTTTCAGGGGGCCCCGCGCAAAGAACATTCTGATCTAAAAGTAAAATTTAAAATAAAAAAAAAACTGTCTGTTAAGCCCACGGGGGCTGATGGGAAGTTCCCATCAGCCCTCACGGGCTTAACAGAGCCGTGAAAGGGAAACTCTCCCTTCGTGCTCTGAAAGCCGGCGTATGTGACTTCAGCTGCAAAGAGGGAGCTGATGCAGGGGAGGGCAGGCTCTGCTGGGCAGGGGGGAGGGCCCCGCGGCACACTCAATTCTGCCGCGGCAGCCGTGGCCCCGGCAGCGGCAGCAGACAGTTTTTTTTATTTAAAATTTTCCCTGGGCTGGGGGGTGAGGGTTAGGAGTGGTGATGGGCTATGGGGGAGCTAAGTCTGGATATGGGCTGATGGGATTAGGACTGGTAATGGGCTATGGGGGGCTTAAACTGAAAATTGGGTGATGGGGGTTAGGACTAGAAATGGGCTGATGGGATTAGGACTGGGAGTGGGCTGATGGGGAGGTTAGGACTGGTAATGGGCTATGGGGGGGCTTAAACTGAAAATTGGGTGATGGGGGATAGGACTGGAAATGGGCTGGTGGGATTAGGACTGGGAGTGGGCTGATGGGGGCTTAGGACTGGTAATAGGCTATGGGGGGCTAGGACTGGTGATGGGTTGGGGGGGTTGCTAGGACTGGAAATGGGCTGAGTGGAAGGGAAGGCTTGAACTGCAAATAGCTGATGGGGACGGGGCTTGGAATGGAAATGGGCTGAGTGGAAGGGGGCTTGAACTGTAAATAGCTGATGGGGACGGGGCTTGGAATAGAAATGAGCTGAGGGGAAGTGGGGGGCTTGAACTGCAAATAGCTGATGGGAAGGGGGGCTTGAACTGCAAATAGCCAATGGGAAGGGGGGCTTGGAATGGGCTCTTATGGGAGGGAGCTAGGACAGGAAATGGGCTGATGGAGGGGCTAGGATAGGACTGGGAATAGGGTGTTGGGGGAGCTAAGATTGGAAATGGGCTGTGGTGGGGGCTTGGATTGAAATGGACTCATGGAGGGGCTAGAACTGGAAGTAGGCTCATGGGGGGCTTGGATTGGAAATGGGCTGAGTGGAGAGGAGCTAGGATTTGACATGGGCTGATGGTGGGGCTAGGAAAGGACTAGAAATGGGCTGATGGGAGGCTGGTATTGGAAATGAGCTGATGAAGGGACTCGTATAGGACTGGAAATGGATGGGGGAGCTAGGACTGGAAATGGGCTGATGGGGAGACTAGAAGGGAGCGGATACTGGGTGGGGCTGGAACTAGAAGGGAGCTGATGTTGGGGGAGATTAGAAGGGGATGGGGCTGGGAGAGTGAAATGGAGAGAGGAAAAATATTTTGTGTGGGAGGGAAGAAAAATCTACAATTGGCCGGGTGTTAGGAGAGTAAGTGGGGATTGAGGATGGAGGGATAAAATTTGAGTGGATGAAATAGGAATGAGGAAAGAGCAAAAGGAGAAAGATTAGTATGTTAAAACAGATGTAGAGGTAGAATAGAAAAAAACTAAAAGAGTGAAGAAAGGACAAATGGACAGCAGACGATGGAGAGTTAGCAGAAGACACAAATAAACAAGAAGAAAGTGGCTGGAACAATTGCAACTGAAAAAAATGCACAAAAGGTACAAAGGTATCTCTTTATTTTGAATTTATTAACTGGAATATGTCAGCTCTGGGAAATGTGCATCATTAACGTCGGTGCTTTGTTTAGTACAAGAGGAAATTAATTTATAGTTTTATTTCTACAGTGTTGTACATTCCAAGTTTGGCTTTTGGGGTTCCCAGTTTAATTATTGTCTTCCTGTTTCTAAATTGTGATTCCTTGTTTGGTGATGGTCTATGTTCTGCATGTGTAACTGAGCTGAGGTATTCTGTTTATGTAATTCCTATTTGACATTGCCACTTGTTCTCTTTCCCCAGTAGGTCATGTACTGTTATTCTCTGAAATGTATTGGTTTAATATTTGCAGTGTTGCCTTTTGATAGGTATGGTATGGTGTTTTATGAGTCCTTGTAGTGCTGTTAGGATACGGCAGGTTTGCTATGGGTTTAAATGGGCAGTGTTTGTAGTAGTTCCTAATGTGCCTGGCGGTTGGCACTGTATTATAGTAATGTAGAAATCTTTTAGTCTTTCTTTATCCATACACTCATGAAGAAGCATGTTTACTAAAAGTTAGTGTATGGTAACATTATGCAAATATTTATGCAATGAGGCCCCTTATGCAAATGAGGCCCCGCACCCCCCTTGGGCCGCCCCTGCCTGCACCTACAGCAGCTTCCAGCTGAAAGGTACACTGAAAGAATATAGTGCAGGAGAAAGGTTCCCCATATCAGAATTAACGGCAGAGCAAGCAGAGAGAAAGGAGTGCAATCACTTGTATTATATTTTTGTCTCTGACATTATCTGTATTCTTGTTTTGCTTGTCAGTGACCCTCTATTTTATTTTAAGTAGATCCTTTGGTTCAGAATACAAATTCTGTCCTGGACTCTGTTATATAGAGAAAGGGACGTGGAGGGAGTTGGGTGAAAGTGCTTCAGGAACCCTAATCGTCCACAAGAGTAGATGCTGAAAGGACAGCATTACTCTTGGAAGTTCTGACCCCCGTCTGCCAGAGTGCTAAGCCACTGTAAGAGACACACAACCAGACAGTGAGTTACAGTTGCAGGTTGTTGAGTTGTGCTGTTGAGCTTAATGCTGACTCCTGGCAGTCCAGCCCCTGGGTTTCCTTTATCATGCAAATCAATATTTAAGAAAGCTCTGACATTTGCAGGAATTGTTCTGTTCTGTTTATATTTAGAAGAGTTGTTGGGCATGTTTTTTTGCCTTTAATAGAATCTTTTGATATTCACGAAGCTTACTTATAATCTGCCTCTTCCTTCCAGTACAGTGCGCTATTATATCACTTCTCCTAACTGCTCTGGACCAGGGCCGGATTTACGTATACGCCATGTACGCCATGGCGTAGGGCCCACAACCGGCAGGGGCCCACAAAAAATAGAACCAGGTTTTTTTTTTTTCAATTCGATTAAAAAAAAAACCTGGTGGCTGCCGCCGCGGGGCCCCCTCTGCTGCCGCGGGGGCCCCGTCTACAAGATGGTATGGTCTGGTCCGGTCGGGTCGGGTCGGGTCGGGTCTCGTCTCCCTCCCTCCCTCCCGGCTGCGAGAGACGCGAAGATAGAGCGTCTCCTCGCGTCTGTGTTAAGCCCGCAGGGGCTGATGGGATTTCCCATCAGCCCCTGCGGGCTTAACACGGACGCGAGGAGACGCTCTCCCTTCGCGTCTCTCGCCGCCTGCAGCGTGGGAGGGAGAGAGACCCGACCCGACCCGACCCGACCGGACCGGACCCGACCCGACCAGCTTGTTGACGGGGCCCCCGCGGCAGCAGTGGGGGCCCCGCGGCGGCAGCCACCAGGTTTTTTTTTTAAATTAAATTTTACTTTAGGCCGGGGGGGGGGGGTAGGAGTCCTATCCCCCCCGGCCTAAAGTAAAATTTAATTTAAAAAAAAAACCTGGAGGCTGCCGCCGCGGGGCCCCCTCTGCTGCCGCGGGGGCCCCGGCTACAAGCGGGTCGGGTCGGGGGGGGTCGGGTCCGGTCGGGTCTCTCTCCCTCCCTCCCTCGCTGCAGGCTGCGAGAGACGCGAAGATGCGTCTCTCGCAGCCTGCAGCCTGCAGCGAGGGAGGGAGAGAGACCCGACCGGACCCGACCAGCTTGTAGACGGGGCCCCCGCGGCAGCAGAGGGGGCCCCGCGGCGGCAGCCACCAGGTTTTTTTTTTAAATTAAATTTTACTTTAGGCCGGGGGGGGTAGGACTGGTAATGGGCTATGGGGGGGGGGTAGGACTGTTAATGGGCTAGGTGGGGGGGGGTAGGACTGGTAATGGTCTATGTGGGGGGGGGAACGAAGGGAAATGGGCTATGGGGGGGTGAAGGACTTGTAATGGGCTATGGGGGGGGTAGGACTGGTAATGGACTATGGGGGGTAGGACTGGTAATGGGCTATTGGGGGGGCTGGGGCTGGAAATGGACTGGGGGGGTAGGGCTGGTAATGGGCTATTGGGGGGCTGGGGCTGGAAATGGGCTGGGCTGGGGGGGGTTAAGGCTAGAGGTGGGCTGATGGGGTTAGGACTGGTAATGGACTGTGGGCTGTTGGGGGGGGGCTTAGAACTGGCAATGGGCTTTGGGGGGGTTTAAGACTGGTAATGGGCTGTGGGCTGTTGGTGGCTGTCTGGAAAAGGGATATGGGGGGGGGCAAGCACTCAAAATGGGCTGGGGGGTTAAGACTGGAGGTGGGCTGATGGGGTTAGGACTGGTAATGGGCTGTTGGGGGGGGATTAGAACTGGTAATGGGCTTTGGGGGGGTTAAGACTGGTAATGGGCTGTGGGCTGATGGGGGTTGTCTGGTAATGGGCTATAGGGGGCTAGGACTGGAAATGGGCTGGGGGTTAAAACTGGAGGTGGGATGATGGGGTTAGGACTGGTAATGGGCTGTGGGCTGATGGGGGGGGCGGTAGGACTGCCAATGGGCTATGGGGGGCTGACTGGAAATGGGTTGATGGGGTTAGGACTGGAAGTGGGCTGATGGGGGGTTAGGACTGGTAATGGGTTATAGGGGGGGCTTAAACTGAAAATGGGGTGATGGGTTAAGGACTGAAAATGGGGTGATGGGTTAAGGACTGTAAGTGGGGTGATGGGGGGGCTAGGACTGGAAATGGGCTGATGGATGGCTAGGGCTGGAAATGGGCTGATGCAGGGACTAGAAGGGAATGGATGCTGGGTGAGGCTGGAACTAGAAGGGAGCTGATGTTGGGGGAGGATTAGAATGGGATGGGGCTGGAAGAGTAAAATGGAGAAGGGAAAAATATTTTGTGTGGGAGGGATAAAAAATCTACAATTGGCCGGGTATTGGGAGAGTAAGTGGGGATTGAGGATGGAGGGGTAATATTTGAGTGGATGAAATAGGAATGAGGAAAGAGCAAAAGGAGAAAGATTAGTATGTTAAAGCAGATGTAGAGAGAGAATGGAAAAAAATCTAGAAGAGAGAAGAAAGGACAAATGGACAGCAGACGATGGAGAGTTAGCAGAAGACACGAAGAAACCAGAAGAAAGTGGCTGGAGCAATTGCAGCTGAAAAAATGCACAAAAGGTAGAAAAATATCTCTTTATTTTGAATTTATTAATTGGAATATGTCAGCTCTGGTAAATGTGCATCATTAACATCTGTGCTTTGTTTAGTACAAGAGCAAATTAATGTATTGTTTTATTTCTACAGTGTTGTACATTCCAAGTTTGGCTTTTGGGATTCCCAGTTTAATTATTGTCTTCCTATTTCTAAATTGTGATTACTTGTTTGGTGATGGTCTATGTTCTGCATGTGTAACTGAGCTGAGGTGTTCTGTTTATATAATTCCTATTTGACATTGCCACTTGTTCTCTTTCCCCAGTAGGTCATGTATTGTTGTTCTCTGAAATGTATTGGTTTAATATTTGCAGTGTTGCCTTTTGATTGGTAGAGTATGGTGCTTTGTGAGTCCTGGTAGTGCTGTTAGGATACGGCGGGTTTACTATGGGCAGTGTTTGTAGTAGTTCCTAATGTGTCTGGCAGTTGGCACTGGATTATAGTAATGTAGAAATCTTTTAGTCTTTCTTTATCCATACACTCATTAAGAGGCACGTTTACTAAAAGTTAGTATATGGTAACATTATGCAAATATTTATGCAAATGAGGCCCCTTATGCAAATGAGGTCCGCACCCCCCTTGGGCCGCCCCTGCTGGGGGCCCACAATTTTTGTTGGTGTAGGGCCTCACTCAAGGTAAATCCGGCCCTGCTCTGGACATTTCCCAGAAATCATTGACTTTAGCCTAATTATTCAAGAAAAAATCAAATACTGAGCTCCGCTTATGTCATGATACAGTCATAAGTTAAATCTTCAATTAAAGCTCCTCTCTACCTATACTTTCACTTTGGCTTAATTATTCAAGAAAGAGTCAAATACTGAGCTCCACTTAGTCATGATAAGTTAAATCGTCAATTAAAGCTCCTCTCTGTCTATACACCTCTCCATGTTCTTCAGTTTGCCTCCTAAAGTCTCTTAGAGGTCCCTGGCCCTCCCTTGGTCTGCACGTCCTTGGTCTGCTCCTTATCCTTCACTGTCATGGCCTCCACCCTTTAGAATCTCTGCCTCCCACTCTCTGCTCTCATTCACCTTTTACTTGTATTTGCCACTATTATGTTACCTAGGCCTTTCCCTCTCTCTTCCCCCCTCGTTCTCTTGTCTTTGTTTTTTGTCATCCGATACTTGTTTTCATTTGTTCCTCCCCATTATCTATATTGTGAACCGCCTAATTACTTTGCTGTAGGCGGTATCTCAAAGCGAATAAACTGTAACTGTAATCATGATAGTAAAAATACAAAAACTATGAGTATGGTAGCAATCTTCACCCTATCCCTGGACTCTGGGAACATTGAACACAGGCTAAAGTGTGCATGCTATTGAACAATGCACATACTTTCATCTGCAGAGAGGGTGAGCAATTTCTAAATAGCCTTTTTACCCTTATAAGTGGCTTTGAAAATAGCCTTCCAAATGTAGAAACAGTTGTGGCCAGCATTACTGGCACCCTTGCATTTTAGGTATGTTGTGTACAATATCTTGAGAAAAAATTTGAAATATTCCAACTATATGTCATCAGAATAATTTAATAGTATGTTCAAAAGTATAAAACAAAAAAAAGATATCTGTGCAACTTAAACGTAGTAATTTCTGAGAAAATAAAATATGACCTGGACAGGATTAATGGAACCCTTAACTAATATTTGGTTGCACAACCCTCGGCAGTGATGACAGCATCCAAACATTTCCTATAGCCCCACAACATTATGGAACCTCCACCATATTTAACTGTATGAAGGATGTTTTTTTCCTTATAAGCTTCATTTTTTTGTCTGTAAGTGTATCACTGATCTGCACTGCCAAAGAGCACAAGTTTGGTTTAATCTGTCCACAGAACATGGTCCCAGAAAAATTCTGTTTTCTCAAAGTAGATTTGGGCAAAGATCAGGCGTGCCTTTTTATGTCTGTCTTTGAGCAGTGGGGTCCTCCTTGGCCTTTGCCCATAAAGTCCTTCTTTATTTAGTGCATGGCGTATGGTATGGGTTGAAACCACCACTCCAGATTGCTCCAGGTCAGCCTTAAGCTCTTTGGATGGGGTACATAGTGTTTTTCCAACAGTTTGCACTAACCTTTGAAAACTTCTTGGATTAATTTTCCTCTTCCCACCATATCCTGGGAGGTTCTTGACAGTTCCACGAGCAGAAAACCTCTTAATAACATTGTGAACTATAGACACCGGAATCCCTAGGTCTTTGGAGATGGCCTTTGAAGTTTGATGTTTGGTGATAATGGCTTTTCTGAAGGTCTCAGGCAGCACTCTCATCTTCACCATTGTGAAAATGGAAAAAGGAGTGAATGTGGCCATTTTATGTTAATGTTTGTGTTATTTGGTTTCTGGATATACTGCTTCTTTATGACACCAGGGCGGTTTACAAATACATAAAATGTGCAGTAGTGGCCAGAGGCCAAGAAAGGAAAAAAACTACAGATTATGACAGGACAGAGATAGTACAATCATACTTAAAGTGAGGAGAAATAGTAGAAGGCAGGAAATGGTAACGGTCAGGGAGTAGACAGAGGTAGATTGAATGCTGAGCCAGTCTAATTTCTTCCGCCTTGCCATCAAGACGGATTCTCTCCATTTCTTCGTCAAAACCCTTAGAATTGCTGATTCTTACCTTAAAAATGCCAAAACTGGGATTCAAGAAGTGCCCATGCTGTGGCAGGAAGATGAACACTATTGACAGCCACGACTACTGCATCAGATGCTTGGGACTGGATCATCAGGTACAGGACTGTTCCAAATGTTCCCGCATGTTGCCCAGAGCACGTAAGCATAGAGGCCACGCTCTCCGGGACTATCTGGCTGCTTCTGAGGCTTCCGTCACTGTTTCCGGCTCCTTTCCAGCCCCTCTGCAACACCCGGACTTGCAACGTGCTTCTGGGTCCCCGGCCCGGGATGCGCCGCTTGCGGCCTCCTTCCCCGGTCAGCTGCCTGCCTCCCAGCCTGCGATCCAACCTGCTGCCCAGCCGGAGCTCCAAATGGTCTCCTCACCGCCTCCCGGGCTCTTCGGACACTCGTTGGACCCCCCTGGAGTCCTCCACGAGGCATGCACAAGCCAGTGAAGATGGCACCCGCAGCGTGCAAGTAAGCCCTGCCCCCGGGTTGCGATTGGCCAGGCTGTAGACCTATCGGGAAGCTCCCTTCGCACTGACATTCCCCGGCTCAGGGAGGCTTCCCCAGAGTTTTGGGACCGCCCCTCAGGCTGTAGACGTCACCGCACCAAGGCAGAGACGCCGGACCGGCCTGCCCGCACCAAAAGAAGGAAACCCCGATGGCGTGATTCAAGGAGCAGCAGCAGGGGAACGCGACGCCGCAGCAGGCATCATCGCTCAAGCCAAAAGCGTCGCAGTAGGCATCGCACACCCAGAGCTTACAGGCACAGGAGGCAGCACAAGAGATCCTGCAGCTCAGGTGAGAGCCCCTTCAGCAAGCATAGAAGGTTCAGCAGCTCAGACTCTAGCTACTGCTCCCCCCACAGGCATAGCAGAGCTCTTTCATCCAGAGACGTTTCTTCTTCTAGAGATAAATCTGATGCTATTCTGGAGCTCCTTTCATGCCTGGTCAATCAGACCGCCCCGCAGGACCCCAAACCAGACCTGCCTGCCTGCGCATCTCCAGCAGTTGCCACAACCGCACCACAGGCCTCAACAGCCAGCTACCCACGGACCTCATCAAGGTCACCTTCCCCCAGAGACCTCCCATCCGATGCCAGCGAAGGGGAAATCTTCGACCCTAACCCCGTGGGGTCCGCCGCTTCCAAGGAGTCTGCTGGCTCGGAACCTACTAACGACAAGGAGGACTCTAACACTACAAGCCCGCCGGAGGACCTCACCTATCCAAAGTTCTTGAAGAAGGTGATGTCAGCCCTGAACTTGGCCACAGACAAGGCTGCGGAGGAGCCGGAGCTACATAAGTACCTACATGGCCCAAAGCCGGCCATGGCCTTACCCATACATCAAAAACTACGTGACAACCAGCTTTCACTGTGGCAGACCCCTGCCTCAGGACAGGCATGCTCTAGAAGGCTGGACGCAAAATACCAAGTTCACCCTACCCCTGGCTTCCTCAAGCAGCAACTCCCGCACCAGTCCATTGTCGTGTCCTCCGCCCTCAAAAAAGTCAAGTCTTCCAGGAACCTGGCCAACCATCCACCTGGATGAGACGGTAAACTCCTGGACGACATCGGGAAGAAGGTCTAACAAGGAGCCATGTTAAGCGCCAGAATTGCGGCTCATCAATTCCAACACATCCACTTCCTGTATGGGTTGCTGGCGTCTCTCAAAAGCCGCCTCTCTGCCTTACCCAAGGACTTGCAAACCAAAACCTCCTTATCTGTCCTGGACATCACTGAATGCAGCAGACACCTGGTGGCCACCGCCTTTGATGCCTTTGACACTGCCATCAGGACTGCGGGCAGCACTATCTTGGCTCGGAGATGGGCCTGGATAAAAGCCTCCGGGTTAAGAGAGGATACCCACGACAGGATTGCCGATGCCCCATGCACAGGGGAATCTCTTTTCAGGGACAAAGTTACAGACACCGTCAATGACCTTAAGGAACATTGCAACACGCTGCAGACACAGGCAGCAGAGGGCCTGGAACGCCCCTCCGCTACACAAAGGAGCAACTACTACCAGAAGCCTTACTACCCCAACAAGCACTACAGCTCCACTCGGAAGTGGCAGATGCAGTGCAGTTACAAACCGCCCTACCAGTCCTCCAACAACCAACGTCAGAGCCAGAGGGAGCACAAGACCAAGAAACAATCTGCCTCCCAGATGGCTAAATCATCCTTTTGACAGTGGGCAGGCTTCGGCCGCAGGGGACAGGGGACAGGATCCCTGCCACCCCCCTGTAGGGGGCCGCCTGTTTGCATTCCTTCCGGCCTGGCAGGCAATCACCACTGACAAGTGGGTGCTTCACATCATACAGCAGGGATACCGCCTACGCTTCACATCCCCACCTGTTCAGCGCTCGCAACCAGCAAGCGAGACGCCCACACAACTCTTGCCCACGATGTCTGAGCTGCTGCTGCACCTCCTCACATCCCGAGCCATTGAAAAGGTTCCCGACAGCGAGGTCAGCTCTGGTTTCTACTCCAGATACTTCCTCATCCCCAAGAAGTCAGGAGGAGTTCGCCCGATCCTCGACCTGTGCAAACTGAACAGATTCATCATGAAGGAGCGCTTCAGGATGTATTCCCTCAACTCCATCCTACCTCTCATCCGCGCACGTGACTGGCTTGCCTCCCTGGATCTCACACGTCCCCATCCACCCCTCGCATCGGAAATTCCTCCACTTCAAGGTGCAGGACCAACACTATCAATACAGAGTACTTCCCTTCGGCCTGTCCCCAGCACCTCGAGTCTTCACAAAGTGTATCGCGGTAGCGGCAGCCCACCTTCGCAAGCAAGGCATTACCATCTTCCCTTACCTCAATGACTGGCTCCTTTCAGCACCATCAGCTCCGGAAGCACGGGTAGTGATGCGCAGGACCACCAAGCTGCTGACCAGCCTCGGATTCCTCCTGAACCTGGAAAAGTCTCAACTGGAACCACGGCAGAAGGTGCAATTCATAGGCGTGGTCATCGACACCCGCGCCTCAAAAGCATTCCTGACAGTGCAGCGGGCAACAGCCATAGTATCCCTGGCCAGAAGAATGTCAGCGTCCAAACTAACTTCGGCATAATCCATTCTCCGCCTTCTGGGGCACATGGCTGCAACCACCTCTGTCCTCCCGCTGGCGCGTCTGCACATGAGACCTCTCCAATGGCACCTGCACGACCACTGGAACCAAATTTCACAACCCCTGTCCATGCGGGTACCCATCGACAGCAGGGCTGTCAAAAGCCTCTGCTGGTGGGCTCACCACCCAAACCTCACTTGGGGCAAGAGCCTCCAGCAACCACAGCACCAGATTGTCCTCACAACGGACGCGTCCTCCACAGGCTGAGGAGCACACTTTCTGCACCTCAGCACCCAAGGAGCATGGACAACCAGAGAGCAAAGCCTCCAAATCAACCTGCTCGAGCTCCGAGCCATCAGGTACACGCTGAGGGCCTTCCAAGCACAGCTGAAAGGGAAGACCATCCTCATCCAAACGGACAACCAGGTAGCGATGTTCTACATCAACAAACAAGGGGGCACGGGGTCCAGGTCCTTGTGCAGGGAAGCAATTGCGATCTGGTCCTTGGCGCTAGCCAACGGATCCCACCTTCAAGCCTCATACCTTCCCGGGGAGGAGAACACTTTAGCCGACCAGCTGAGCAGACAATTGGAGCCACATGAATGGTCCCTGCATCCGGAAGTGGCCGATTGCATCTTCCAGCGGTGGGGGACAGCACGCCTCTACCTCTTCACGATGGAGAGCAACGCGAAGTGTCGCCTCTTCTGCTCCAAACACCCCTCCGACCAATGCCTGGCACAGGATGCATTCGCCGTGTTGTGGGGGGACTGGTCTCCAGCATATGCCTTCCCCCCCCCACCCCGCTGATCTCTGCAGTGCTTCAATGCATCATCGCGGACAAGACGCACATGATCCTGATCGCACCCTACTGGCCACGCCAGATGTGGTTCTCCCTCCTTCTCCGTTTCTTGCTAGAGACCCCGACGAGGCTGCCCCTATGCCCGGACCTCCTCTCTTAGAACAATGGGACCACGCTACACCCCAACCTGCAAGCCCTTGCCTTGACAGCGTTGAGATTGAGCGGAGACACTTGTCGGCCCTGAATTTGCCGACAGAGGTTCAGCACGTGGATCTGGTGGCAAAACACCCGTCCACTCACAAGTCCTACAGCCTCAAATGGAAGCGCTTCACCATCTGGTGTGCCCCCTCGAGGGCTGGATCCAGTCTCCTGCCCCATACCGATGTTCCTCAAGTATCTTACATCCCACTTTGAGCTCGGTCTGAAGACGCAATCCATAAAAGTACACCTATCCGCGATTGCGTCCCTTCACTCTGGTGGAACGAGTGACAACGCCTCCATTGCTTCACTTCCCATCGTGGCTCGCTTTATGAAGGGCCTAGCCAACCTTCAGCCCCCATTACAGCTGCCGGTACCAGCCTGGGATCTCGGCACCGTCCTCCAACAGCTGACACTTTCACCCTTCGAGTCGCTTCCAACGACGGACATGAAATTTGTCTTGTGGAAAGCGCTCTTCCTCATCACAATAACCTCCACCTGGAGGATCGGCGAGCTCCAGGCCCTGGTGGCCCATCCTCCATATACGCAGCTCCATCCAAACCGCGCATCCCTGTGCACCCACCCTAAGTTCCTTCCAAAGGTTGCACTTCCTTCCACATCAACCAGACCATCAATCTGCCCTCCTTCCTTCTGGAACCTCATGCCTCCAAGGAGGAGCGTAGGCTCCACACATTGGACTGTGTCAGAGCCCTGCGCATCTATCTAGATAGGACGAAAGATGTAAGACAAGGAACACAGCTCTTCGTATTCTATGACACCAACAGACCGGGCAGGCCCATGACCAAGCGGACCCTGTGACTCTGGATAACATCCTGCATCACCTTCTGCCTGTGGCGGGCTGAGTCCAAGGCGGGGGACCGGATAGGAGCGCACCAGCTAAGAGCGCTGGCAGCGTCCTTTGCCAACCTGCGCTCCATCCCGGTGGGCGACATTTGCAAAGCCGCCACCTCGTCCTCTGTGCTAACCTTCCAGAGGCATTATTGCTTAGACCTCGAAGCACAATCGGACAGTGCCTTCGGTCGTGCCGTCCTCACAGCGACCGTCGGAACATAGACTCTGGTTTGGTCAAAAACGTAGACACATAGACTCTGGACTGCTCAACGTTGATCAACATTGGTCAATGTTACTGTCTCCCTGCACTGTTCACTGGACTGTTGCACTATGTTGCTGTGAAATCCCGCTATGTCCTAAGTATGCACATGTTTGCTGTCCTATGTTATTGCACATGTTTGCTGTTCCTTGCACCATTTGCACATTGTTCACCACACCTTTGCACAATGTTCCTGTGGTAATGCATTTCGCCGTGCCCTGTACTGTGCTGCATACTAAGTTGCTGTCCCACAGGACAAATAAAGATCCTCTTTTGAAGCTTATGTCTGCCTCCCTCATTCACCACAGCGCGCTCTCGCGTAGCTAGGGAGTCACCTAGTGTGGCTGACGCTTCCTGCTTGTCCATGGAGAAAGCAAGGTTACTTACCTGTAACGTGGGTTCTCCGTGGACAGCAGGATAAGTCAGCCACACATCCCACACACCTCCCCTGCTGAGGTCGGCTGACGGGCTCGCTCCCTAGCCCGATGTCGGAGCTAGTAAATCACTGGCTGGGCTAGGGGCGGGCCGGGGGGGGTGGGACCTCCTACCCATGCTCAGAAATCTGAGCTCTGGAGAGCATTTCCATACATGGCGCCGCCCGGAGGACGTCACCTGGTGTGGCTGACTTATCCTGCTGTCCACGGAGTACCCACGTTACAGGTAAGTAACCTTGCTATCCCTATCAATCAGGTCCTGTATCAGGAGGGTTTTACTCCTGAGGGAATGGTAGTTTACTAGCCTGAGGGGAATGGGTGCAGGAGAAACGGGGGAGGGAGCAAACTGATGTAGGCAAGAAAGTTTGGAAATGCATGGAATCAGATTGGATAAGATGCAGGTGGGTGGCAGCCTAACAGCAAGAGAGGAGAGTGGATAGTGGTGGCCCCAGTGAACTGGGATGGCAGTCATAATGAGGAGGAGTGAGAGAGCCAGCAAAGAGTACAGAATTATGCAGCTCTGGTACCTTCCAAACGTGGATAACCCTCTATGGCCACCTGTGCTGCCGGAGTCCCCAGGAGCCCTCCAAGGAGCACGATCTTTAGAGCCACTTTCGAGCCATCTTTCATTGGTTGATTCAAGTCATGTGAGTACTGACAATTGATCACAGGAGTGTCTAATTTTCACTGCAATGGGAATGTAGTTCTTCTGTTCAAACTGATTCGAATTGTTTATAAGGGTGCCAATAATCATGTCCTCACATATGAACCATATGTACTATTCGAAACGCAATGATCATGGTTGATGAAAATACAGCAGTATAAATAGTTATATCATTATGTGAAGGAAGCCTGGACTGTGTTATATATTGGAATTACCTGTTCGTCCTACTACAGAGATTGAAGTTTCCAGTTTTACTGTACAGACTGTGCATTTGACCAAAAAAGAAAAAAAGGGACTATTAAGCTAGAAACAGCTGAGAGTAGTGGCTTTGATGAATATAGTCTGACATACACATATATATTTTTAAAAACTTTTCTGTATTTATGAGCATTAAGTGGTGGGATAGTATTTTGGTTCATATGTGAGGTAATTTATCCTGCACGGATTCAGAGGATTTTTTAAGTGTGATATACATGAATCCATAATGGCTTCTGCTAAATGGGCCGGCGATTGTGCTTATACTGAAGATCAGATGACTAATATTTTGAAGGATATTCCGGATTTAAGACGCTCTGATGTGATCACTGAAAGTGAGAAGTGGGCTCAAGTTTTAGACTTCTGTAAAAAACAAGGTAGAACACAATTGCACTGTTCATCTTTCACTCAGTATATAAGAATAGGCACCTCTCCACGGGGTTTGAGAATTTTGAAAGCCCCTAATTGTATATGGACAATGATTCATTCTTACAGTAATGGAATGAAATATTCTCCAACTGTACATTGGATTTAATGTTATTGCTGGTGGAAACGTTGACCATCACTGAAATGTCTATTAAGGAATCTAACAGTAAACTGGATGGGAATTAAAGGACACTTTGGATGGTATGTTATTTCAACAGAAAAATTTAGATATAAAGGAACAAGCGGAGAAATATGAGGAGTCTGTTAAGACAGGTAAATTAAAGAAATTCCGTCAAGATCAGCAGGACTTTGAAGCAACATCTATATATCCGTGAATGATGAAAAGGATGAACCCAACTAGCTTGTATATACTGACTATACCTCATAGGATAGTGGTTCTAGTGGTGAGGAGACACTGGGAATATCAGGATTTTCCCGAGGCTCAATACTGGCGACCCGGAGGCAGAGGAAGAGGGAGAGGCCTGTTCAGGGGCCGTTGGCCGAGACAGGCCGATTGTGGCACCTCTCGGCAGGGTCCCACTACCCAAACCCAAGCACAAGGACAGCCAAAATTAAGATCTCCTCCTACCATTTATCTTCTGAAGGAGTTACTGGATTTGGGTTTGTCATTTGTGCCAACGATTCAATATAGGGTATTTGATACGAAGGTTGCCCTATATGTCTTCTTTCGAAAACTAATGGTCAAATTATATTTCTCGACCCACAGTAATCCTATTGATCCCTCTCTTGTTAGAGTTACCTCTAAGTGGTTCCCAACAGGGCTATTGGACCACTTGTTAGCTACATATCAGCATTTGGTGCTAGAGGAATTGAGAATTTTGAACAATGTTTATTTATCGATTGTTGTTGTTGTTAAGTGCCGTCGAATCGGAGTCGACTCATGGCGACCATCTGGATAAATTGTGTTCGGTCTTGAGTCAGGCGGCTCATTGTTGACAGACTGGTACCCGTAGCTGCTGTTATTGTATCGATCCATCTCATTGCTGGCCTTCCTCTTTTGCGCTGACCTTCTATTTTGCCAAGCATGATGTCTTTCTCTAATGATCTCTCTCTTCGCATGATGTGTCCGAAGTATGAAAGTCGAAGTCTTGTCATCTGAGCTTCTAAAGAAAGCTTAGGTTTGATCTCCTCTAGTACCGACTGGTTTGTTCTTTGGGCAGTCCATGGTATACACAGTATTTGCCGCCAGCACCATAATTCAAAGGCATCAATTTTCTTCCTGTCTATCTTTTTCACTGTCCAGCTTTCACATCCATATGATGTTATTGAAAATACCATGGCTTGAACAAGTCGAATCTTTGTATGGAGAGAGACATCTCTGTTCTTGAGAATCTTATCTAGGTCTTTCATAGCCATTCTGCCAAGAGCAATGCATCGTCTGATTTCTTGACTGCTTGTTGCTTCTTTATTGATAGTTGATCCAAGTAGGTTAAAGTTGTTCACGATTTCAATTTCTTCTCCTTAAACGATGAACCTGTTGATTATGCCAGTTGTCATGATCTTTGTCTTCTTTACATTAAGGTGCAGGCCCATTTTGAGACTATGTTCTTTGATTGTGAGAAGCAAATGTTTCAGATCATCTTCACTTTCAGCCAATAATGTGGTATCATCAGCATAGCGAAGGTTGAATTCGATTAGGTAGAATTTATCCAGGGAGGAATTTATCCAATTAGGTAGAATTTATCCAGGGAGCAACATTTAACTCTAAAATCCTTGGAAAAGGGCTGATCAGGGAGGGACTGTGGTGGTGCAATCTTTAACAAAATATGATAATGAAATTTTGAACCTATTGGGCAGAGTATTATTACTGCTGCCTTCGAGAGGATCCAAAAGGACTGATAATGGGAAAAACTAAGGTGTTCGTCAAACGGGGAGTGGCCTCTGGATATTTAACTTTACGTGAGAGTGTTTTTCTATGTAATAAGACTCCATACCCAATTTTTTATACCATACCCAAAATTCATAAGGATCTTCAGGCCCCTCCAGGTCAGCCTATAGTAGCAGGTATAAATTCTGTATTGGAACCTTTGTCTATTTTTTTTTTTGGATCGCTTGTTAAACCCTATGGCTGGGAAATCAAGGTCATACATCAAAGATACATTGCAGATATTGACCTTTCTGACATCTTTGGATTCCGTAGGGGTAGCGGATATTTTAGTTACATTGAACATAAGGCTTCATATACAAATGTGGATCAGCGGGAAGTACTGGAGGTATTATAGGCTATGGAGTGGCAGATAGAACCTCCAGCTAGATTACCAAAGGGTTTTGTGATAGAGCTGTTACAGCTCGTTCTCTGTGAAAATTATTTTTGCTATAATGGTCAATATTACCATCAAGTTTATGGCATAGCCATGTGGGCTTCTATAGCCTCTACTATGGCAACTTTGTACATTGCTGCATTTGAAGAACAGTTCCTATATGGTTCTCGATGGATGACCAAGATAAGCATTTGGAAACGCTTCCTGGATGATGTTTTCTGTATTTGGAAAGGGACTGAATTGCAATTTGATTATAAGTTCAATGTTCAAAAAATTCCTTTCTTAGATATCTTAATTCTGAAGTCTGGAACAACATTGAAAACTACTTTATATGAGAAGCCTGTGTCCCAAAACAAAATATCATACTATAGGAGTCATCATCCTGTTCGTTTAAAAAGAAGTCTCCCCATGAGTCGGTTCTTACGATTACGTCGTATTTGTTATGATAAAATTGAATATGAAGGCCAAGCAAAACATTATATTCAGTATTATGTGGATTGTGGCTACCTTATGTCAGTGATAGCCACAGCTTATAAAAGAGGCTTGAATGTGCAGAGAGAACATTTGTTATTGCCTCGTCACATTACAGAGGAAGAAGAAAAATTGGTTTGTGTTTTACCATTTTCTGTGAAAGCTCTGATGGTGGCAGCTATAATACATAAATATTGGAATATTTTAAAGGGTCACCCCTGTTTTCAGGATCATCCAGTAGTGGCTTATAAGCGAGGAAAGAACATTGCGAATTATGTTAGTAGGTCAGTTGCCTGGTATTCTGTTGAAGAATTGGGTCTGAGTGAGTCAGGTCATCTGGTATGTGGGGAATGTGATTTCTGTTCATTGGGCATTGGGGGAGACCTTTGGATACCCCCTGCACAACAAAAATCGATTCACTCTCAGAGGAGAACTTCCTGCCTTACCGCACTTGTAGTGTATTGCCTTTTGTGTCCATTGTGGGACCCTAGCCTGGGCCTAAGGCTTACAGCTATGGGCTGCCTTTCGTCTGTCCTTAAATGCAACTTTATTCTTTGTCACCAGCAATGCACCCTGGGACTTGTAGTAGATAATTCACACTCAAAGACAAACTGTAGTTGTGCAACCGATGGTTGAGGCAAACTAGAATATTTATTTTGTGGATTTCCAAACGTATTAAAGTTCAGGCACACAAACACAATGGATACTTCTCCAATAACACAAGAGTAAAGTAAGGGAAACTGGAACTGAAGGTAAACTGAGCACAAGTCTCTTTAACAAAAACTGTTATCTTCCATAAAGCAAAACACAGCACAGCCTTATAAGCAATTTCAGCAAAGGTAGTTTTCTTCTTTTCCCAAAACCTTCTTTTAACCCTGCTTACAGGTTTTTCAAGCTTCTTTAAAGCAAAGAGAGCAATCCATTAGAGAGTCCTCTGGAATGGATTGTGACTCACAGCAATCAATCTGCATGGGTTCTGGTACTACGGCTGGCTTATCTTTGGACTCAACAGCTTCTTCAAACTTTCTGGCTTGTAGGAATTCATAAAACTCACTCCATAACTTCTGTTTCTGGTCATGAACATTTACCTTCGAGGAGTGAGCTTTCCCTCCCTCTAATGCTTGCTTTAAAGTCCCTAGTGTGTCCCCATTTACTGCCCTGCTCGTGGCTGGGTTACGGTTCTTTCCCCAAAGGAACGTATCCACCCACCTTCTAGCAGTTGGACCTTTCAGCATAGGGCCTTGAATATTGGACAGAGGTACCTGTTCCAGCTGGTTTGTAGCCTTTCCAACTAACCGTCTGCTGGTTTTAGGTCTGGGAGTTTTTCTCAGATATGGAGTGCTTCCTTCTCTGCTTTCAGCCTTCAGCAACCGGAAGTCAGCCTCCTCGTGGCTCTCAGCTCTCCTAACTCTCTGAGCTCCTTCCTCCTGGGAACTTTCTTCCCCCTGGGAACTCTCTTCCTCCTGGGAACTCCTCCGGGCACGCTGAGAACTCCTCTGTGAATTCTGCAAGCTCCGTGTGCTCTCTCTCTTCTTCTCCCTCCCTGTACTCTGTTTGGAGATGGGTTTAAAAACCTGTTTCTTTCCTGCCACACCTTTTCCTTTGCACGTGTGCTCATAATCAGTAAGCAAGCCTGCATCCTCGTCAGAGCTAGGGTGTGGCTTGGCTTGACTTTTTTTCAAAGTAGTTTTTCTACCTCTGTGCAAAGCTTGGCTGTCAGTAGTTTTAAAGGCACAAGTACCATTTTCCTCTATTTCCATTCTTTCCTGATCACTCTCATCACCACACCATGCAACAAGTTGTATGTAGAATAGACTAGGCGCCCCCTATTTCAGCAATTAATGGAGTATTGATCACAAATAGCAACGAGGACTTTATCTTCCCGATAGTAGAACATTGTGTGTCATTCTGCCATTCATTTAAGGATCTTCAATGGATAATTATGGATCATGTTCCTTTAAATTGGTGAGGGGAGGGGGTAATAGAGAAGGAAGATTGAATTATAAGGAACAATTATGGATTTTTTCACTGAACACTATGGTTCCAGCTGGGTTAAATCAACAGATAGACTAATTCACTTTATAGTCACAGGATGTGATTTTGGAATTTAAGAAGAAAAATAATGAAGGGAATCCTGACGTTTCTAAAAAAAAAAAAAACAGGAAGAGGAACTCCGGTCTTTGAAGGCGGGGTTACAGTCACTTTGTATATAAGGGAACACCTTGGCCATTTAAGTCTGGAACGCCCATGAACATGTTGGCAGTGAATGACAGCAATTTTTGGAGGATTAAAGGGCGAATACTGGCTCCTTGGTTACAGATAAGTGGAATGATACTTCGTATGTGAAGACTGTATGGCCCTGAAGCAGAATAAGTTTGTACTATTCGAAACGTGATGATCGTGCTTGGTGAAAATATAGCAGCCTAAATAGTTACATCATTATGTGAAGGAAGCCTGGACTGTGTTATATATTGGAATTGCCAGTTTGTCCTACTACAGAGATTGACATTTCCAATTTTACTATAGAGACTGCATTTGACCAAAAAAGAAAAAAAAAGGACCATTAAGCTAGAAGCAGCTGAGAATTGTGGCTTTGATGAATATAGTCCGAGATACACATATATATTTTAAAACAATTTTTTGTATTTATGAGCATTAAGTGATGGGATAGTATTTTGGTTCATATGTGAGGTAATTTATCCTGCACGGATTCAGAGGATTTTTTAGAAATAATCATGCTCTGGCAATGTCCCAGTTTTTATACTATTTCCTACAATTTCCTTTTTTAATTGGTCTTGTTTTATTTGATTCTTTTATGTGTCAAATATGTGTGCATATATAGTCCAAAGTCATTTCACTGTCCACTTTATTTTAATAGATACTGGACATTAAGCAGTTGAACTAAAAGAGTGCCAATAATGTTGACCACAACTGTAATATATAAGGAAACTTCATTCAGAAGAAAGAAAGTTCTAGAACAAGAGATTATGATTTGAGGCTCAAAGAGTCTAGACTCATGAGTAACAATAGAAGATATTTCTTCATGGAAAGGTGGTGGATATAGCTTCCAGGGAAATGGTAGAAACAAAAACAATTACACACCTAGGGACTGATTTATTAACCCATAGTAAAACAACCCATTCCTATGCTGTTTTACCGCAAGAAAATTACCAGAGGATTTATTAAATTTCAGCACTTATTGCATCCCCACAGTGGAGCCCACATCAGTTTACACTGTACGACAAAATACACCTGTAACCCCCTTTCTGTGTGGTCCAGGCAATTGCTGTGAAACTGCTAGGCAGACAAGAGAGCACACCAGCCCAAGGATCTGTTGTCCAAAGTTTCTCTGAGCTCCTGGAGTGGTCATTATCAAGATTCAGACTTGTGAATAGATTAGATACCATGTGGCATGAGTTCTTTAAAGTTTTGGCCTGACACACTCTCAATAATTAGAGTTCACCCTACTCAGTAATTAGAGTCAAGGCCAGAGGTTTGTGTTCTGACCAAGGATTCACATATAATTTGGGTAACTGATAAACAGGTTCTTTTTTTCATTTCCCAATCTTTATTACATTTTTTTCCAGCAATTACATTCCAGAAACATGTTCTCATAACCAATATAATTTATACATCTGAAAACTGGATAACAGATTTCTATTTTTACCATACAGGACTAAGTAACTAAATTGCCTATCCATTCTGCTCCTCTTTATCCCTCCCTCCCTCCCTCCCACCCCTCCCCTACCCCCTCCCATCCTTTTATACCTTTTCTACTTCAAGGCAGGTAACGAGGCCCATGTATACGTCTCCTTAGTAGTGGGCTCATGATAATTCCCCTTCTTGTACCCTTCGTCTTATTCAACCCTTCCTTTTCCAACACCTCCTCTATTTCTTAGCCACTCCAGACCCCCCTCCATTGCCTATCCACCTCCTCCCCTCTTCCCTTTTTTAGGCCCATCAATCTATGCATCAGGTACAGATCAACGAGCTGTTTCGCATATGCATCTATATGTGGCAGATGTGTCCTGTTCCAGTGCGATGCAATTTCGCACCTTGCTACCACAATGCAATATTGCATTATTGCCCAATCGCCCCTCGACTCTATATTATCTCTCTTGTGCAGCAAGAATATCTCAGGGGACTGAGGCAGTTCTCTATCTATGATTTTTTTCAATGATTGTTATAATCTGCCCCCAATAGTGGTTCACTTTTGGGCATGTCCACCACATATGCAACTAGGTTACCTTGCCCCCACAATTCCTCCAACATTCATCCGATTGCCTCATCCGTGCCTTATACATTCATTCTGGGGTTAAATACCACCTGCTGAGCAATTTATAGCCATTTTCTCACATATGAGTAGCTACCGATAATTTTGCTACCTCTTGTACTATTGCCTCCCATTCAGTGATATCCCATGTCACCCCCAAGTCCTTTTCCCTTTTAATCATATAGCTCAGTTTTCCAGAGCTCCTCATGGTTAGACCTGTGTAAATACGTGACAAAACCCCCTTCCTACCTAGTGAACCCAAGCAACTACTCTCAAACCATGCTGTTTCCGCCCATACATCTTTCCATTGTTCATGATGTCTTAAGAAAGTGCCAATTTGCACATAAGGGTACCTGTCTCTTTCTGCTAAATGATACAGGATGATACAGGTCCCTAATACAGAGGATCTCTAAAGGAACAAAGGGGACTGTTGTAGTTGTTGATATGGAAGGACAGACTAGATAGGCCATGTGGTCTTTTTCTCTCATCATATTTCTATGTTTCTATATAATACCTTCAAAATCCCTCACACCCTCCCTTTGGACAATCTGAGATATCTGACTTAGACCCAACTTCGCCCACTTGCGAAATACCGACCTTCTGGGCCCTTCGCTTTCTCCAAAACAAGCTTCTAAGGACATTGCACATGAGCATCGCCTACCCCCTAACATCAGCCTCCGGTGCTGCTGCCATATACTCGGGGTGTGTCTTACAAAGGGGTTCTGTCCCCTCCCCCCTCCTCTCCTCCACACTAGTCTTTCCAAGGCAGCTGGCGGTAGGTTTGACCCTTCCATAATAACCCAATGTTTCTGTTGCTCTCTAAGCCAGGAATACACTGCCCTCAACTGGGCCACTATATAATACTTGGAAAAGTTAGGTACCCACAGTCCCCCCTCCATTCGGGCCCCCTGAACTATCTGAGCTGCTACCCTTGGAGCTCCATTCTGCCATATGAAATGGTCTACTTGTTTTTGCAAGCGCTGCAAAGCTTTTGTCGGGATAGATTTTGGTAGTACCTGAAAATAAAAGAGAAAATGGGGCACTAATAGCATCTTTATAGCTGCAATGCATCCGAACCACGAGACATGGCCCCATCCCCATTCGCTTAACTGTGCCTCAACTGAGCCAAATAATTTCTTATAATTCAGATCATATAAATCTCCTATATTCTCCCCTATCTGCACTCCCAGGTAGCGGACTGCACATTTTGCCCACCTAAATGGATAGCTTCTCTGTAACCGGGTTCACTGTTCTTCAGACAGTGTTAAGTTTAATATCTCTGATTTGGACCAGGATGCGAAAACCTGCTAGTCTTCCATGTTCCTTAAGCTCCCACATAAGGAGTGGAAGAGTCCTCTGGGGGCGATCCACCATTAATAAAATATTATCTGCAAAAAGTGACATCCAGTATTCACTCTGCCCTATTTGGACCCCTTGTATATCCAGACTCATCTGTATCCGGGCTGCCAGAGGCTCTAAAGATAATGCAAACAGATGTAGTGAGAGGGGGCATCCTTGTCGTGTACTCCTACCCTGTGGAAACAAGCTTGAATAACCCCCATTTACTCTCACATAAGCTTTTGACTTAAAGTAGACATCGTGCTCCGAACCCCATTCTGTTCAGGACTGAAAACAAGAAATTCCATGACACCTGATCAAATGCCTTTTCGGCATCTAATGAGAGGCGTATAGCTGGTTCTTGTTTTTGTTTCACTGCCCATACCACATGAAGAACTCCATAAGAGGATCAGCTAAGCATAGCTTTATAATCCCCCCGTCTCACATCCCTCAGGGGGACCCATTGTCCTTTCTGCACTGCTCTAGCATCCCTACTTGACGTTGCAGTCTACGTCGACCTTGTGAAACTCGCTGCTATCATGTTGTTGCTTTTGATGTGGGGTTTGTCACTGGTGGTTCTGCTTCCAGGTCAGTCTTCCCTGCCTCTGTAAGGGCCCATACAGCCTCCTCCCTGGATCTCACTCTGAGGTTTTGACCTTTATATTCCAAACTTAATCCAAGAGGAAATGTCCAGCCATAACGTACTCCTTCCTCACGGAGTCTTAAGAGGACGTCTCTTATCTGCCTTCTCTTCAAAAGCGTACTTTGCATTAAATCAGCATACACCTCAATGCAACATGATTCCCACTGAAATGGGCCTGTTGTTCATGCTTTACTGAGCACTCGCTCCTTAACATTGTAGTCATGATAGCATGCTATTATATCTCTAGGCACATTATTATTTTGCCTTTGTCGGCCCAGCACCCTGTGAGCCCTATCAATACGAAGATCTAAACCTTTTGTGCTCACCTCCGCAGCTTGCCATATCGCTTTTGTTATGTCCCAAACCACTGCCCCGCAGTCTATATAGGGAGTGCCCTCTGGAATCCCCCTGAACCGCAAGTTGCTCCTTTGCAAGTGGTTCTTGATATCCTCAAGTTCGTCCTCCATTTACTCCCACTGTTGTTCCAGGGACAGCAACTTGGTTTTGAACACTCCCACTTCCTCCATGTGCTCGTCCATTCTCTCCTCCATGACTTCCACCCAATTTCCTAGCTCTGGCAGGTCAGACCGCAAGTTTTCTAAGCTTGTTACCACATATGCTCTTATTTGTGGAATATCTGCTTTTAAATCCATGAACCATGCTCACACTTCTTCCTGGAAAGTCAATTGCTCTACCGAGCTCTGAGTTGAGCTTTCTCTCGGGGACGGAGACTTGCGGTCCAGCAGCCTATTGCCTGCTGGTGCCTCTTTCCCGCCTGCCATAGCCGCATTTTCTGCCACTCCCCGCGATGTCTGCATTGTTCCCGGCATTGCAATGGTGAAGTCCTTCATGCTGACTTTTTTCCCCTTCGTCGCCAGCTCTAGATCGCTCCCCTCTCTTCTGTTACCTTTGTTCTCCTTTCTTGCTGGGGATTCCACTTTAATTTAGCTTTTTCTCCATCGAGACTGCCAGAGCAAAATCTTAGGTGGCCATCTTTCCCGCTGATGTCAGACGCTGTCCCTGATAAACAGCTAACTTTGAACAGCTTACAGTCTTATACATTAACTATAATACAGTAGAGAAGTTTCATCTTGTAATATATGGGGTATAGTTTACCTCATTCCTTCCAAAATCTGCACTCTTATATTATGTTTACTCCTGTTCCAACGCTTTCTTACATTATCAACCAGTTTACAATATTCAATAACTTAGGAGCCCCTTATACTAACACCAGCACGTGCTATCTGCCACGGAGCCAACAGGAATAAAATGGGACATGCAGCAGTAATAGGGGCCCTTCATCTTCTGTCCTACCCTTTCCTTTATCCTCAGTTCATTTGTGCTTAGAGTTGTTAGCTCTCAGTTTCCTAGTACTATAAAGAGTCACTTCCATTCACTTAGGTACCTTGGTTGTGTTTCTTACTTGAAGATTGGTTTTCTAAATCTGATGGTGTTCACTGCAGATCTCTGCAGGAACCAATATTTTCAAACTGTACACCTCCTTGCATATGTGCAGTGACTCCAGGCTTCTTATTTTCTTCTTGCTGGTTAGGGTGGCTGGTGCGGGATGATGTTGTGTGGATGATGTTCTCTGGCTGGGTGGTACTGGCCTCCCTTGAGGCAAACACCCACCTACTTAATTCTAGTTCAATGGCTAGGGGCCAAAAACAAGAAACGACTACTACTATTCATCATTTGTATAGCAGTACAAAACTGCCTTTGGGGTGAGGTTTTTGTACCGAATGTGCTTTCCCTTCTCAAGGGGGTCGCCTCCCCTACTAAAGGGAATAACAGGAGAAACCTCCTAGGTTTCTGGAAAGTACCAGTCCTTAGTCCAGGGCCGTCCTGAGGGAAGTTCGCACCCTGTGCGACTTGGACATCGGGCGCGCCCCCCCCCACCCCCCCGTAGCAGGAGAGAAGAGGCGCGCCTGATGTGCAAATCGCCGGCATGCTAAACAGATCTTTCCCTGCAGGGAGGGAAAGATCTGCTTAACATACCGGCGGAAGGCGGAAGGGGGCGCATTTTAGCTTTCTTCCATTGCCTGCTGCCGCTGAGAGAAGAAAAAGTGGTGGCGGCAGGCAACGGAAGAAAGCTAAAATGTGCCCTTTAAGCCTTTGCGCCCTGTGCGGCTGCACCGCTCACACAGGGCTAGGTACGGGCATGCCTTAGTCTATATAATTCTAACAACTCTTAGTAGTAACACTGGATGGTGCTGCTGATCCTAGCTGCAAAATCCAAGTAGTCTCTACACACCCTTCCTCCACTCTCGCTATGGAAAAGATAGGGTGCACAACTGAAAATGAACACCCCCTCCCAATTTCATTAAAAACTGGCAGCATTTGAGTGCCATGGTTTAAGTAAATTCTGCAGGAATTTTGTTTGCGTTGCTGCAACCTGGAAAAGCACACATTCCTGGCTATAGAACTGCGCAATGATGGGTTCGATCCTAGGGCAGCCCATAAAAAGGGGCCATATAATTCCTTGTAGCATGGCCCACAATCTCCTGAGAAGCTGCAAGGAAGAAATACATGATAATGGGCAGGGGAAGATGTTTCCTTCGCACTCTTTGCCCACCAGGGATATTCTCTGGATGGGCGGAAAGCATGGTACAGGGCATTACACTTCTTCCAAGCTGACTGCCCTGGGAACATCACCAGACATCTTAGCTTAGAAATAGTCCCAGAAAAACATTACCTATACCTTTTGACTTATAACTAACTTTCAAGGAGTAGCACAGCACGCAAGTCTTTTTTTCACAAGCTGCACTGCTTCATTGCCAAAGTAATGAGCTGGTTTGCATGCATTCGCATGCAACAAAGATGATTTCCTTTTACAGTACTTGTTCTGCACTTAATTAATTTTTTCACTAAGTTGCAAAATTTTATAAGAGCCTATTTACATATGTAAATCAGCATTTTATGCACAAAAATACTTGTTTGCTAAAGTGCACTAACCATTAGCATGGTATGTGGGACACGGTAAGCATGCCGCACTAACAGAACGGGGCCGCATACTAAAAATCTCATGCTAACTGGTTAGCGTACAATTGGCTGAGGACTAGGCAAGTTAGGGGCAGAATGTTGGCACTGATTGCACACTGCAGTTAACATGTGCATTTTGGGCACACACTAACCGTGGCTGCTACTGCAAGTGTGGGTACACTTAACACCACCTCAATAGGTGACATTAGGTGCGCCTGCATGCCAGTTAGTGCATTGCCACATATTTGAACCATGCTAAGAGTAGGGGGATGGTTGCATATGCCCCCAGAAGTTACCATGGGCCTTCGCGCCAGTTTCAAGGCTTGACCTTGCACTACCGGTGTATAAATGGTTTATAAAATTAACAAACAAGCTAAATTTCATGTAAATAGTTGACTGTAATTAGTTTTACAAGATGTTGTTGTTTAAAAAGTTGATTGTAAATAATTCAAAATCGTTCCATGTAAAACCTTGTTCAGTTCCTGTTATCTGTAAACCGCCTTTGATCTCTGGAAGAGGCGGTATATAAGAAAAGCTTAAATAAATAAATAAATAAAAATAAAATTACCCTCCAGACAGAGTCACTGAAAATTGTTCTCTGACTGATCTGGCAGTATCAGGGAAGTGCAGTGGGCATGCAAAACGTATTAAAAATGGTGAATTCCAAATTGCTCCTAATGTAAAAAAATATGCTGAAATTTAGCATGTTTGTTCACCCTTCACAAAGAGGTGAATCTTTACTCCGACTCAGGGCTGGCGGAAAGATTCAGCATTGGAGCAAAAGGGTCATCTGAGGTGAAATATCACACTTCATCTCAGATGATTCTAGATCCCCCTGATCCACCTCGGTCTCTTCCAAATCCATCCAATCCACCCTGGATCCCCCTCCTTCTGACCCTAAAACAAATATAGTTGCCCAAGTAGGCCCCTGGGACAAAGTCCATTCCTAATGATCTCCCTGATTGCCCAAGTGGCCCCCTTACTCCTCCAACCCCCCTCTCAAAGAGCCCATAAAAAAAACCCTGGTGGCTCAAGTGGACCCCTAGATTCTCCCCATCCCTCTGACTCGCACTAAAGTCAGAAAGCAGGAGCCTGCCTTGGGAGCTGCATCTTCTAAAACGATAGCGCCTGATCCTTAGCAGTGTGTCATGATGCACCACTAGGGCTTCAGTCTGCCAAATAAGGCAATCTTTCCCAAATAAGAAAAGTACTACAGTATCTTATTTGTCAGACTGAACTATAACAATGCATCCTGAAGCATCTCATCATTTGCCAAGATGGCGGCATGAAGAGAGGGATGCTGCTGGATGCCTCCCTAGACCTGGTAAGTATTATAAGTATTATTGGTGAAGGGGGAGGGGGGTCAAGTTGCAACAGAGGTTCTCTGGTTGAAGGCCTCCTTGACTCAGTAGGCCAGGCCAGGAGTGCCCTGGATTAGACAGCTTCAGGAAGGGGGTCCAGGGAGGAACAGAGAGATCAAAGAGGTTGGGGGAAGATGCGGGTGACTGGAGAAGTTCTGAAGAGATTTGTGGGTGTCTGGGGCGAATCAGGGGGATTGGGAGGTCTGGGCAGTCGGGGAGGGTGGAGCCCAGAGCCCCACTGGGTAACTAGGAAAGTTTTGCAGGTAGGAATGGAGGGGGAGGGGGTTAGAGAGTTATTCCAACATTTTTTTAAATGTCTCTTTTCCTGTCAAAGCATGAGCCAGTTCCCGCTCATGTACTAACAAAAAGGGACTCGTGATGCGACAAACCACTGTAAATTAAAGCGGCAGTGCACATTGTTTTCTCTACCAGTGCACCAGCTTTTTAATGTGGCAATTTGCATGCAATTAATTTACTACATTGGAAGAAAACATTTTCTTTAGCATGTGCATTGGAACGCTGCCCGCTGAAGCTTATTTCATTTTTTTATTTAACCAGTTTTATGTACCGCTCTATTTGCAGTCAGCGCGGTTTACATGTAACATAACATAGAACTAGGTTTACATGGAACAGAATTTAAAATTTGGAGATCTTAACAAGGTGAACTATGTACAGGACAAGTGAATTCTTAGGCATGAGAATGAGGTGATTGTGTTGAGAGTTCAGTAGTGGGTAGGCTCATACATTATGGAATATAACTGGAATAAGTGTGTCTTTAGAGATCTACAGAAGGATAAGAGGTCAGTGTTGGATTGGAGTGAGTCATGTAGCGCATTCCAGAGGGTAGGAGCATATAATGAGAATGTTCTGTTGCAGATTGACCGATTGCTTTTTGTAGTTAATGCAGGTGTTGAGAGGGTGTTTTGCACCTCACTTAGTCTATTATCTGGGGTCAAAGTGAATAGTGGTTGTGAGGGAGTCAGCAAATTATGTAAGGTTTTAAATATTATGAGCAGGGCTTTATATTGTACGCGATGCATTAACGGTAGCCGATGTAGGTGTTTTAGAATCGGTGTGATGTGCTCAGCTCTGCTTGATCCTTGCAGAAAATGTGCTGCTGTATTTAGGGCCAGTTGGAGATGGTAAAGGATGTGTTTATGCATAGGCCTTGTTTATTTATTTATTTATTTATTTTAGCTGTATTTATATCCTGCTTTTCACCGGGTCAAAGCAGTCAATTGGGGGATACATTTAACACGAGGGGATATGAGACACATACACTAATACTTACAGGGAACATGGGCAATGGAGGGTTAAGTGGCTTGCCCAAGACCACAAGGAGTGCCTATAGGACTAGAAATCCCAGTCCCTCCGGCCTGAGATTGCTGTCCCCAGGTGGGACTTGAACTCCCGACCCTCCGGCCTGAAGTACCTTGTCCTAACCACTAGACCACTCCTCCCTTGTTAGATAATGTTGCAATAATCAAAGTACGGGAAGACGAGGAACATAGAAACATGATGGCAGAAAAAGACCACATGGTCTATCTAGTCTGCCCTTCCATATCAACCACTACAACAGTCCCCTTTTTTCCTTTAGAGATTTTCTGTGTTTGTCCCATGCTTTTTTGAATTCAGATACTGTCCTCATCTCTAACACCTCCACTGGGAGACTATTCCACGCATCTACCACTCTTTCCATAAAGAAATATTTCCTCATATTACTCCTGAGCCTATCCCCTTTCACCCTCACCCTATGTCCCCTCATAGCAGAGCTTGCTTTCAATTGAAAGAGGCTCTCCTCCTGTGCATTTATGCCTCAGAGGTATTTAAACGTCTCAACCATATCACCTCTATCCCGCCTTTCTTCTAAAGTATACATATTAAGATCCTTAAGTCTTCGAAGATGGTTCTGAAGTCGGTTGAGTCAAGTCGTGGACAGAGGTAACGTAGGGTTCATATCTTGTGATAGAAGGCTTTAACGACACATTGCGTTTTAGCTTAGGATTGCATTTTAACTCACAGCTTATTGCATTGAGGCCTCAGAACGGGGGAGGGTGTGGTGATTATGTAATTTGCTTGTGTCTTGGAACAAGACTCAACCGTCCACCCTGTTTCTCTGGTCTTGGTTAATGCTGGATGGTGAATTTTGATGGGCATTGTTCAGTCAGTGCATAACCTAGCTCCTTCAATATCATTATAACTGTCTGCCGTAGCCCTTCTTTCTAAGTCATGGGGGGGAGCATTTTATACGTTTTTTTTCTGCATGTAATTCTGTTTTACACACAG
This sequence comes from Ichthyophis bannanicus, assembly GCA_033557465.1. Classification (NCBI taxonomy): domain Eukaryota; kingdom Metazoa; phylum Chordata; class Amphibia; order Gymnophiona; family Ichthyophiidae; genus Ichthyophis; species Ichthyophis bannanicus. The sequence goes on along the minus strand of CM066032.1, from coordinate 1,759,328,040 downwards.
AAAATGACTTTTATTAAATTGTACAACCGCATACACAGGTAAATCCACACCTACTTTTATGTGATCTGCCTATAGGCATTTTCAGGGGTGTAGTTTGCGTGGAGTGGAGGTGGCCTTGTGATGCACGCAAATATTTTAAAAAATATTCATACACATGTAGAGCTCATGCACAAATTTACAGCTTTTTTGGAGCAGGTGTAAATTTGTGCATCAGCAATTGTGCACTATTGGAGCTGGAGCTGGGAGTCTATTTTATACAGGTGCATAGTCGTCTATATTGTCTTTATAAAATAGACAAATAATTGGCGCCTTTTTGGACTCCTTATGAAGGTATCCTGTTGTAAAATGTATTTATTTATATTTCACTCTCGCCTTTTCTAGTAGAGGTTCAAGGCAAGTTAAAATCAGATGCAGTAGTTATTTCTCCAGGACCAAGCAGGAAGTCAGTCCTCACTTAAGGGTGATGTCGGCGCCGACGGAGCCCCCGTGCGGAGCATTTCCCCAGCTTTCAAAGAAAGCTTTTGGGAATGCAGCGCACATGCGCAGTCCCCTTCCCGCCCAAGGGTGCCATCTTGCTCAGTCTTCTTTTTTCCGCAGAGCCCGATGGACGTGTTTCGTTTTCACCCAAGGAAAAAGTTGATTTTATTCTGCATGGACCAGTTTTCTTCGATTCGACGCCGGTTTCCCTTTCTCGCTTGGGCCCGATACGTCGGTATCGTGCCCGGACCTCTTTTTTCGGTTTTTGTCCTTAGTGACTAGCGTATGCGCCATTTTTCTATTTTTCACTGGCAGCCCTGTCTTTTGACCTCGCAGGGGTCCTTTTTCCCCCGATGACTGCCAGCGGGTTTAAAAAGTGTGATCGGTGTAAGAAACTTATGTCTCTCACCGACACACATGACTGCTGCCTCCGTTGCCTCGGACCTGATCATGACCCGATGATCTGTGGCCCGTGTGGGAAAATGTCCTCAAAGGCGTTGAGGAGTCGGCAGCACCAAAAGGAAAGAATCTTCTCTGACTCCGCGTCCAGATGGGCCCAGACTTCGTCAGAGGCCTCGACGTCTCGGGACTCTGGTCCCGAGCATCGCCGGGGCTCCTCTGAGAGGGGGTCTCCCTCGCGGGAGTATCGCAGGAAGAAGAAACCCGCGAGGGTGGCATCAGTGGATGCACTTGGCTCCTCGAGGGCCCAGTCGCATAGCCCCGAGCACCGTCCCGGGTCTTCGGAGTTGGAGAAGCCTGCCAAACAGCCTCGTGTAGAGATGGAGTCCCCGGGTCACGTGAGTACTGTAGTCCTCGTGGACTCTCCTCTGGGGGAGCCGACGTCGGGCCTGACACCGTCGGGGCCCGAGTCAGGGGCTGCTGAGTCTCCTGAGCTCGGACTTAGGTTGACGGCCTTAGAGTGCAGCTTGGCTGCCTTCATGGAACAGCAGTGGGCACTGATCACCGGTCTCACTGGTGCACTTGCCCTGACCACTGGGACATCGACGTCCAAGTCGACCCCGGAGGCTGAGCCGATCCTCGAGTCATGCGCTCTCGTGTTGATCCTCGGCCAAGGTCTCCCTCGGCCTCCTGTTTGGGACCGAGGTCGTCGACGCAGGTACCCTCGGCGTCGGGGCAGATGGCATCGGTGCCTGCCCGACCAGAGCTGCTTGATTCCTCCTCCGGGAAACGGAGGATGAGGAGTCACCGGACACCTTTCGAACTCGGTGTGCCCATCGGACTCGCCGGAGTCTGAACCTCGGAGAAGGCCCCCCCCAGAGGATACCCGGTTCTCGGACTTCGTGCGGGATATGGCCAAGGCCTTGGCATTCCCCGCGGATCCCAAGGAGCTCGAGACCCTGCAGTATGACTCTCCTCCCAAGGAGGCCTTTACTGTACTGTTCCTCCGATGCTGTACTGTTCCACCGATGCTGGAATGGTTGCTCTTCCGTATGTGGGAGGCGCCGGCCTCGACGCCGGTTTTGAGCGAGCGGGTCAATTCCATCTATCGAGTCCGCAAGAGCCCCGGGTTCCAAAAGGCACAACTACCGCACCACTCCATGGTTTTGGAATCGGCCATGCATCGTCTGAAGAGTCAAAAGATGCACTCTTCGGTGCCTCCCGGCCAGGAGGCCCGAAACCTGGATGCCCTCAGTAAGAAGTGCTTCCTGGGCTCTATGCTTGCTTGCCGTGTCCAGACCTACCAGCTGTACATGGGCATGTACCTTTGGGACCTGGCAAAGGAAATTGCCGGGTTCTCTGCTGGTCTCTCCGAGGAACCTTTGCAGAGGTTCACGGCCCTGTCATCGGGTATCCGAGAGTGCTCGAAGTTTATCTCTCGAGCAGCCTATGATGGCTTCGAGGCTTCGGCCCGGGTAGCCGCGGCCGGCATCGGTACACACCGTCAGGCCTGGCTACAGTCATCGGATCTCGAGCCATGGGTGCAGGACAAGTTGGTCGATGTCCCCTGCCGAGGTGAAAACCTCTTTGGCAAGCCCATGGCTGAAAAGGCTGCAGAACTCGAGACCGAGACTCTTACCCAGACAAGGCTGTCCAGGAAAACCTCTACCCCTTCTCAGAAGAAGGGCTCAGGAAAAAAGACCTTATACCCGAGGAAGTCATCTGCCTATAAAACATACCCTCATTTTCAGGCCTCTGTAGCTCCCCAACAGGGTCAGCAGGCCAAGGGGCAGGGACATGGGGCCCGTAGGCAGAAAACCCCCAAGCCACCTGCTCCGGCTCCTGCGCAGCAGGGAGCGGGGTTTTGACTCCAGTGGCATAGCCTCTCCTCCTCAGCTGGCCCCTATCAGCACAGGAGGCCGTCTGGCCCTGTATGCCCACAGGTGGCCAGCCGTAACCAGGGATACCTGGGTATTAAGCATAGTCCAAAAGGGCTATCTCCTCCACTTCCACCAGGTACCCCCCTCCTACTTTCCAGGGGAGCCTTCAAGACTTCCTCTGCACAGGGACCTACTCCTGCAGGAGTTAGCAAGTCTTGTAAAGGAACAGGCAGTGGAACCGGTGCCCCACCACCTGAGGGGTCAAGGCTTCTATTCCAGGTACTTTCTAGTACCAAAAAGAACAGGAGGCCTCAGGCCCATCCTAGACTTGCGGAATCACAACAAGTTCCTGGAGAGGGAAAAGTTCAAGATGCTTATCTTTGGAATCCTACTGCCTTACCTCCAGCATGGAGATTGGCTATGCTCCTTAGACCTAAAGGATGCTTATACTCACATCCTCATTCATCCAGACCACAGACAATATCTCAGATTTGTAGTGGGAGGGCAACATTATCAGTACAAGGTACTGCCTTTTGGCCTCACCTCCGCCCCCAGAGTATTTACCAAGTGCCTAGCGGTGGTGGCGGCCTACCTCAGGGTGCAAGGACTCTTTGTCTTTCCATACCTGGACGACTGGCTCATAAGGGGCCAGTCCCCACAGGAAGCCAATCAAGCCACCCTTCGTACTGTCGCTCTACTTCAGCATCTGGGGTTTGTTATAAACTTCGCAGTCTACTTTGCGCCCTTCACAGAACATGGAGTTCATAGGAGCACGACTGGACACCATTCAGGCAAAAGCCTTCTTACCCGTGGACAGGGCTCACATGTTGATGGATCTGGCCAGTCAGTGTCACAGCAATTCTCTGGTCTCCGCCAGACAATTCCTGAGGCTCTTCCACGGTCCATGTAACTCCAAATGCCCGCCTACACATGAGGCCGGCTCAGTGGAGTCTCAGAACTCAGTGGCACCAAGCCACGGGACACCTGAAGGACAGAGTGAGGGTATCCAAGCTTCTCAAGTCTTCTCCACAGTGGTGGCTTCATCTTCCGAATCTGCTGCAAGGGGTGCCTTTTCAGGCACCTCCACACTCTCAGGTGCTGACAACCGATGCTTCTCTTCAGGGTTGGGGTGCACGTTGCCAGGGAGCCTGTATTCAAGGCCTGTGGTCTCCTTGGGAGGCCGCACAGCAGATCAATCTCTTGGAACTAAGAGCTATCTGCATAGCCCTGAGGACTTTCTCTCATGTCATCTCTCACCAGTCTGTCTTAGTTCAGATGGACAACCAAGTTGCTATGTTTTATGTGAACAAACAGTGGGGCACGGGGTCACGACTTCTATGTCAGGAAGTGCAGAATCTCTGCTCCTGGGCAGTCAATCATGGCATACTTCTCAAAGCGGTCTATCTCCCTGGGCAGGAGAATTACCTGGCGGACAGATTGAGCAGGATCCTGCAGTCACACGGATGGCGGTTGAATCCACTGGTGGTTCAACAGATCTTCCTAAGATGGGGTCTTCCAACCATAGATCTCTTTGCCAGTCCTCTGAACCGTCAGCTGCCCAGGTTCTGCTCCAGATCTCCTGTCTCAGGAGCAGGGATCTCTATTATACCCCAACCTCCAGTCCCTCAATTTGATGGCCTGGCTGCTGAAAGGGTAGTTCTAGCACCCTTACTGCTACCTCGGGAAGTGGAGAACGTGGTCTTGGCCTCTAGGAAACAGTCCACCTGGAAATCTTATGCCCTCAAGTGGCGTAGATTCTCTGCCTGGTGTGCTCAACACAATGAGAACCTTTTCTCATATCTGGTACCAGTGGTACTGCAATATTTGCTTCACCTCTCCAACCTCGGCCTTAAGTCCAACTCTGTTAGAGTTCATCTTAGTGCTCTTTCAGCGCACCACTCTCCGGTAGAGGGTCAATCTCTCTCAAGCCACCTTTTGGTGGCTCGCTTCCTCAGTGGCCTGCTTTTGCTTAAGCCTCCAATCCGTCCTCCTGCCCCTGAGTGGGATTTAAATGTGGTCTTGCAACAGCTTATTGCCCACCTTTTGAGCCTATGGCTACTTGTCCTTTGCGCTTTCTCTCCTGGAAAGCATTGTTTCTGGTAGCTCTTACCTCCGCAAGGCGAGTGAGTGAACTTCAGGCCCTAGTATCAGATGCCCCATATTCTAGGTTCTATAGGAACAGAGTAGTCTTATGGACTCACCCTAAGTTCCTTCCAAAGGTTGTCTCCTCCTTCCACCTCAATCAGGAGGTAGTTCTTCCAACTTTCTTTCCCAGGCCGCATGCCAGCCAGGCTGAGATGGTCTTGCATACCCTGGACTGTAGGAGGGCATTGTCCTTCTACCTTGACCGTACGCGGGAGCACCGGAGGGCTGTTCAGCTCTTCGTCTCTTTTGACCCCAATAAGTTGGGGTTGCCTGTCTCCAAGCATACCCTGTCCACTTGGGTAGCAGACTGTATCGCCTGGGCTTACAGGGCAGCCGGCCTCTCCTTGCAGGGTCGAGTTACGGCTCACCGTGTCAGGGCGAAGGCTGCGTCAGTGGCTCATCTCTGCTGTGTTCCATTGGCAGACATCTGCTGGGCCGCTACTTGGTCTTCAAGCCAGACTTTTGCGGCCCACTACTGCCTCAAGAGGGAGTCCCATAGGGACAGTGCTTTCGGACAGGCGGTACTCCATAATCTCTTTGGGGTTTGGGCAACTCCTACCCTCCAGCCCTGGTGTTGGGCTACCGTTCGGGGGCGTTCTCAGAGAAGATTCTTTTCTCACATGCTGAGGCTCTAGAGGGAGCTCATTTTTTCAGCTTTGGGTCTCCGGTAGCCTAGAGCTGGGGAGTCCCATAAGTGAGGACTGACTTCCTGCTTGGTCCTGGAGAAAGAGCAGTTACTCACCTGTAACAGGTGTTCTCCAGGAGCAGCAGGAACCAGTCCTCACAACCCTCCCTCCTCCCCTTGGAGTTGCAGTCATATGATTCATTTTGTTTTTTGCTGTCTTTTTAGCTATGTCATCAGACTGAGCAAGATGGCACCCTTGGATGGGAAGGAGACCGCGCATGCGTGCTGCATTCCCAAAGGCTTTCTTTGAAAGCTGGGGAAATGCTCCACACGGGGGCTCCGTCGGCGCCGACGGAGCCCATAAGTGAGGACTGATTCCTGCTGCTCCTGGAGAACACCTGTTACAGGTGAGTAACTACTCTTTCCCTGTCCCCAGAGGGCTTACAATCTAAATTTGCACCTAAGGAAATGGAGGGTTAAGTGACTTGCCCAAAGTCACAAAGAATGTCAGTAGGATTTAATCCCTGGTCCTGAAAGCTGCTGCCCTAACCACTAGTCTATCCCTTCACTCTCCAGTGAGACGTAATAAGTGCTTGAAGGCTGTTTCTGCATTGTTAGTAAAGGTACATTTTAAGCTGAATGCCAAAAAAATCAGAAGCTCTTCTGTAGGTGTCACAAAATATGGCTGAAGGCTGTTGATAGGTAAAAATGTGCAGAATCATGTATCACTTGTACTTAAGGAATTAAATCGCTTGCCAGAGTTATGGCAGATTCAGTTTGGGATTATTATCCTAGATGATAATCCAATATTGGGTTGGGCAGGCTATGCGCCCCTTTGGCGCATAGCCTTGCCTGCCAACCCTTAACCCTGGATATTCAATGCCAGGGTCATATGTGGCACCAGCATTAACCATCTGTGGATTATCGCAGACACCGGAAACTGCAGTGGCTAACTGGGCAGCAGCGATATTGCATGCTGCCCGGTTACCTCTTGCGTCTTAAAGAGAGGCGAGGGTTATTTATTTAACAGGTCTTTTATACCGCTTTATCATTTCAGTCAAAGTGGTTTCTATTGTAACTTAAACTTGGTAATATACAATAAACAGGGAAAGTAGCATATCGTGGGTCTCCAGAATCCAGGGGTCTATGTTTAACTATATGCCCCCCTCCAAGGAACACACATCACTTTTGACCCCTCCCCTCAAGGGGATCCAATATGAGCTGACAGCGAGAGCGCAGTTGACAACACAGCGGATTCCACGCTTCTCTACTGCTGTCTCTTCTAGCCCATGCCACAGATGAGATCAGCGGCTCAACCTCCTCGGATTTCTACTGCTGGCTACAAGAAGAGCAGGTTCCTTATGGTCCCTCCAGTCCAGTCCCGCACCTCTGGGTAGTGCACCTCTTCCAGCAGCTTGGAGGCTGAGCCTGTCATCTTTTTGATGACACTAGTGTACATATGCAGCTGGCACCGCCCACCAGCCCCAGTATGCTCAGCCTCCAAGCAGCTGGAGGAGGTTGTGAGCCAGGGTGCTGGACTCACAGAAAGGACAACTAAGGAGATAGGTTTAGTTAGAGTTTGCTTTTATTTCCCCTGTTAAGGTGCAGGTTTCTTTGTTTTTAAAGGCAGAAGTAAAAAAAAACAACCAGAAGGAACAGAGAAATAACAGGGCCGAGGGGAGGATATTCCTTCTTCCTCCTCTCCCCCCAGGATTTCGGGGAGATGGTTCTGTGGGGGCCTTCCTTCTTCAGTCCGAGACGTCTGGCTGCTCCTGAACCCGTTATCGGGTGAGGAGTCACTGCAGGGGCTGCAGTTGCTTGACAGGAGTGAAAGCTGGCAGCCCCGAGTCATCCCCCCTCAGCGCCGAAGCCAGGAAGGAAGGCTGAGCGCAAGGGGTAGAAAAGCCATGCGGCAAAGAGGCTCCAAGGTAAGAGTGGTGGGGGGGACAACAGAAACATCTAGCAACCGCCAGAACATGAGGAGACAGAGAGCGGCCTGCAGCCACAAGTTTGAGAGCCTGCAGCAGTGTAGGAAACTCCCCCCGCTGCATTTTGGTGCAATTTCTTCTTATTCATGCCCGCATGTGTTTAACCCCCTGCTGTGTTTTGGGTGCCTGGGCTCTGCTCCATCGATGGTCCCATCAGAGTCAACCCCTGTCCCAAGTACTCCCCTGCCCATGGAGCACCAGGAGAGCCCTCAGTTGGTGGCTGCATGTGGAAGGAGTCCTTGGTGTGGTTTCCTCGGATGATCAGCCTGTCAGGTTGGAAAGCCCATTGCGAAGGACACTTTGTTCAGGGACAAGAGTCTGCAGGAGGCCCTGTGGTCGATCAACAGGCTTGAGATGCAAGCGGTGACCTTGGCGCTAGAAAGTTTTGAGCAATGGTTACAGGGGAAGGTGATCCAAGTCCTTTCAGATAATGGACCACGGTGGCTTACATCAACCGGCAAGGAGGCATGGGCAGTGCAGCCGTAAAGGAGGAGGCCGAAGGTCTGTTCAGATGGGCAGCGATTCGTCTCCAGGCATTATCAGCGGTGCACGTAGCAGGAGTTGACAGCGTGATGGCAGACTACCTCAGCCGAGTGTGCATGGATCCCAGAGAGTGGCAGCTCAATCAGGAGGTGTTCGAGCAGGTGGTCCGCCAATGGGGCACACTGGTCATGGACCTAATGGCAATGTTTGAGTCGGCCAAGGCCTGCCAGTTTTCAGTAGAAGAGAAGAAGTCCAAGGGCCTGGATGCTCTAATTCAGCAGTGGCTCAAAGAGGGTCTTCTCTGTTTTTCCCCATGGACGTTCATAGGCCGGTTAGTGCAATGGCTAGAGGCGCACCAGGGATTTGTGATTCTGGTAGCACCAGACTAGCCGAGGTGCCCTTGGTATGCTGATCTGATTTGGATACTGGCGGATTGACTCTGTTGGCTTCTGGTTCGGAAGGACCTCTTGATGCAGGAGCCACTTTGCATGCCCCAGGTGGATCAATTCTCACTTACGGCATGGCTCATGAAAGGGCGAGGTTGAAGAAGAAAGGATAATCAGGCTCGGGGATAGCGACCTTGCTACAGGCCCAGAGGTGGTCTATGAACCTGTCGTGCATCTGCGTAGGATGCATCTTTGAATCATGGTGCAGAGAGAGGTAGCCGCGCCCTTCCACTGCCTCCGTCCCAGACATCTTGGCATGCTTGCAATCCGGTTTTGATAAGGGTCTAGCTGCCAGTTCCTTGAGGATGCAACTGGCGGCGATTTTCCGGTTATCATGGGAAAGTCCACGGGGTGCCTTTGGGTACACACCCAAACGTGCTGAGCTTTCTAGGGGTGGTGATCCACCTCCGTCTGCCAAAGAGGGCAGTGGTACTGCCTTGGAATCTCAATCTGGTGCTGTCTGGGGAACCCATTGAGCCATTGAGTCAAGTTTTCCTGCAGGATTTGGCTCTGAAAATGATATTCCTGGTGGCGAGTTGCTCGTCACGCAGGATTTCGAAGCTTCGGACCCTATCATGCCAGGAGCCATTCCTTTCCTTCTCCAAGGAGAAAGTGGTCTGGCACCCAGTACCTTCATTTTTGCCAAGGTGGTGTCAGCATTTCATGTAAATCAGGCCATTTCCCTACCGGCTCTGCCGAGCACGGATGTGGGCGAGAGCGGATATGGGCTGTGCCACTCCACAGCTGTGCCACCTGGATGGTAAGAGAGTCCTGCGAAGGTATGTGAAAAGGGCATTGTCCTTTCAGAGATCGAACCGTCTGTTGGTTCTGTTTGGCAGGTCGCGCAAAAGTGAGGCGACAGCTAAGCATCCATTTCCAGATGGATCAGTGAGGCAATCATGTCGGCATACATCTTGAAGGGTAGAACATTGCTGGCGGGGTTGCAGACGCATTCCATGAGGGTTCGGGAAGCCTCATGGGAAGAGTATACTTTAGTTCCGCTGGTGGAGATCTGTAGGGTGGCATACCTCTCTGAACATTTTTGCCTGCATGTCCAGGTGGCCTGGGATGCTCGTTTCAGATCGGCAGTGCTTCAGGCTGGTTGTGCGGGTCCCTCCCGTTAGTTAACTGCTCTGATACATCCCAGAGGTGCGGGACTGGACTGGAGGGACGATAAGGAAAGAGAAATTAGACTTACCTGCTAATTGCTGTTCCTTAAGGAACTCCAGTCTAGTCCCGGAACCCTCCCTGAGTGCTTCTTGTGATGATCTGTGCACACCCCGGTCCTGAAGCTGGTTCCCTTGGTGGAGGAAGTGGCCAGGAGGAGCTGGGGAGGGGTGTCTAATCAGTGTTTGGGGGAGGGGCAGACCAGAAGAACTGTCAGTTGCTCACTTCCTGCTGGTTGGAGTTGCTCAGGCGCTCAACAGGTAGGCCTCTTCATCCTGGAGTGGGGGACGGGGTATCCTTCCCAGGGGATGGAGGGGGTAATAGTTTATTTAGATGTAGAAGTGTTTGTTGCATGTTTAACTACTTATTTGTTGCTCCTCTGAGTCTGCTTTGTTAATAGGTACTGGGGCTGATGGGCGGTGCTAGCTGCATATGTACACTAGTGTCATCAAAAAGATGACGTGCTCAGTCTCCAAGATGCTGGAGGAGGTACACTACCCAGAGGTGCGGGACTGGACTGGAGTTCCTCAAAGAACAACAATTAGCAGGTAAGTCTAATTTCTCTTTAGAGAAGCACCTGACCATCTCTGCATTCTCCTTTCCTGCAGTCAGCTGGGATTGGTTAGCAGAGACTGAGTAGGGAACTAGAAGAGTGACAGAGGAGAGAGACGATGGACGGTGCCTCTGAACAATAGGCTGAGGCATTACTAGGTACTTCTAGGAATCAGGGCTCTGGCCCTTAGAACCCCCTCCCAAGATTTTGATTACTAAAGCAATAATCACAACCTCCCCACCGCACCAAAAATAATCCCCCCCCCCCCACACACACACTTAATTTGACATTATGGGGCCTGATATTAAAAGGATTAATGCATTTGGCAGACCTGCTAACAATGTTAATCCCTTAGACGGGATATTCAGCGGCAATAACATGGTCAGTGCCGCTGAATATCCGCGGGTGCCGCCGCTGCATGCCCATTGCTAAGCAGTAAGCATCGGGGCATTCCAGGGGCAGCACCCGACAATAACCAGGCAGCAGCGATATTCAACCGCCTCCCGCCACTGCCCAGTTTTCACAATGCAGCAAAAGTCAGATGCAGTAAAGGCCGACCTAGCTTTGACTGCTGAGGCTAACCGGAAGCTTCATGGCAATCCAGACAACCTGGATATTCAATGCCACGACCCAGATACTGCCTTGGCATTAAATTTCTGGGGCTAAAGGTCAGTGGTGGCAGCTAGCTGCTTTAGTAGTGCTAGCCGCTGCTGCTGAATACTGGACCCCATATTTTTAAATATTAAACTATAAATGAATATTTTAATGTTTGTATAACCTCAGCAACAGCAACACAACTTCCCTCAAGTGCCTTCTGTATGATACGTTATCAAGCAATGAAATACCCAATAAAACGTCCACTCAGCCATATCATAACAGCACTGCCAGGAATCAGACAGCACCTATAGAAAAACAGCACTGCAGATATTACACCATCAATGCTACTCATAACGGGAAAATAGAGTAAGCAGGACTGCACATATTATACCATCAATGCTACTCGTCATGGTAAAACAGAGTAAGCAGGACTACACATATTACACCATCAATGCTACTCGTCATAGGAAAACAGAGTAAGCAGCACTGCACATATTACACCATCAATGCTACTCGTAACGGGAAAATAGAGTAAGCAGGACTGCACATATTACACCATCAATGCTACTCGTCATGGTAAAACAGAGTAAGCAGGACTACACATATTACACCATCAATGCTACTCGTCATAGGAAAACAGAGTAAGCAGCACTGCACATATTACACCATCAATGCTACTCGTAACTGGAAAATAGAGTAAGCAGGACTGCACATATTACACCATCAATGCTACTCGTCATGGTAAAACAGAGTAAGCAGGACTACACATATTACACCATCAATGCTACTCATCATAGGAAAACAGAGTAAGCAGCACTGCACATATTACACCATCAATGCTACTCATAACGGGAAAATAGAGTAAGCAGGACTGCACATATTACACCATCAATGCTACTCGTCATGGGAAAACAGAGTAAGCAGCACTGCACATATTACACCATCAATGCTACTCGTCATGGGAAAACAGAGTAAGCAGCCCTGCACATATTACACCATCAATGCTACTCGTCATGGGAAAACAGAGTAAGCAGGACTGCATATATTACACCATTAATGCTACTCGTCATGGGAAAAAAGAGAAAGCAGCACTGCACATATTACACCATCAATGCTACTCGTCATGGGAAAACAGAGTAAGCAGGACTGCACATATTACACCATCAATGCTACTCGTCATGGGAAAACAGAGTAAGCAGCACTGCAGATATTACACCATCAATGCTACTCGTCATGGGAAAACAGAGTAAGCAGCACTGCATATATTACACCATCAATGCTACTCGTCATGGGAAAACAGAGTAAGCAGCACTGCACATATTACACCATCAATGCTACTCGTCATGGGAAAACAGAGTAAGCAGCACTGCATATATTACACCATCAATGCTACTCGTCATGGGAAAACAGAGTAAGCAGGACTGCACATATTACACCATCAATGCTACTCGTCATGGGAAAACAGAGTAAGCAGCACTGCATATATTACACCATCAATGCTACTCGTCATGGGAAAATAGAGTAAGTAGGACTGCACATATTACACCATCAATGCTACTCGTCATGGGAAAACAGAGTAAGCAGCACTGCATATATTACACCATCAATGCTACTCGTCATGGGAAAATAGAGTAAGCAGGACTGCACATATTACACCATCAATGCTACTCATCATGGGAAAATAGAGTAAGCAGGACTGCACATATTACACCATCAATGCTACTCGTCATGGGAAAACAGAGTAAGCAGGACTGCACATATTACACCATCAATGCTACTCGTCATGGGAAAACAGAGTAAGCAGCACTGCAGATATTACACCATCAATGCTACTCATCATGGGAAAACAGAGTAAGCAGCACTGCACATATTACACCATCAATGCTACTCGTCATGGGAAAATAGAGTAAGTAGGACTGCACATATTACACCATCAATGCTACTCGTCATGGGAAAACAGAGTAAGCAGCACTGCAGATATTACACCATCAATGCTACTCATAACGGGAAAATAGAGTAAGCAGGACTACACATATTACTCCATCAATGCTACTTGTCATGGGAAAACAGAGTAAGCAGCACTGCACATATTACACCATCAATGCTACTCGTCATGGGAAAACAGAGTAAGCAGCACTGCAGATATTACACCATCAATGCTACTCATAACGGGAAAATAGAGTAAGCAGGACTACACATATTACTCCATCAATGCTACTTGTCATGGGAAAACAGAGTAAGCAGCACTGCAGATATTACACCATCAATGCTACTCGTCATGGGAAAACAGAGTAAGCAGCACTGCACATATTACACCATCAATGCTACTCGTCATGGGAAAATAGAGTAAGTAGGACTGCACATATTACACCATCAATGCTACTCGTCATGGGAAAACAGAGTAAGCAGCACTGCAGATATTACACCATCAATGCTACTCATAACGGGAAAATAGAGTAAGCAGGACTACACATATTACTCCATCAATGCTACTTGTCATGGGAAAACAGAGTAAGCAGCACTGCACATATTACACCATCAATGCTACTCGTCATGGGAAAACAGAGTAAGCAGCACTGCAGATATTACACCATCAATGCTACTCATAACAGGAAAATAGAGTAAGCAGGACTACACATATTACTCCATCAATGCTACTTGTCATGGGAAAACAGAGTAAGCAGCACTGCACATATTACACCATCAATGCTACTCATAACGGGAAAATAGAGTAAGCAGGACTACACATATTACTCCATCAATGCTACTTGTCATGGGAAAACAGAGTAAGCAGCACTGCAGATATTACACCATCAATGCTACTCGTCATGGGAAAACAGAGTAAGCAGGACTGCTATGGATCCTACCCAGCAGAATCCTTCACTTCAGTCACACATGCAGAACTCAGCAGACCCCCATCTAATACAGAAGAAGGGGCCACACATTAGAAACAGAAGCATGCAATTCTTAAGCTAGTTTTCTTCATCCCCATTCCAGCTAGCAGAACTGTACATCACTGATCTAACAGAGACACACCGTTTACCTTATATCATGGGTGATATATTACTGTAAAGATAGAAGAGCTTGGTATTCAGCCCGTGGTGGTCGGTGTTTTCAAAGCACCAGGCTGCCACACAGGCAAAAGTGAAAGAGGATATTCTGTGCCAGAATATGGATATCCTCCAGGCTGAATATCCGGTTTCAGCGGCTACTGGTGTGGATATCTGGACAGCAGTAATATTCAGCCGCTGACTGAATAGCCGAACCTCATAAATTTAGGACAGCTATTGATATGATCTAACTTTATGCCGTTACTTATCTGGTTAGTGAAATGAAAATCACCACTGGCTGGATAAGTGCTGGGACTGCCCTCACTCTGCCCCCGAAGCGCCTGGACACTGAATATGGGGCTCAGCGGGGTTAATCCAGTTAACCTGATAAACGTCTTTGAACATCGGTTACAAAATTCTAATCAAACACACCAAGGGGATACTACGACCATCTGGGAGTCTCACATCTTTGAAGTTTTTGCATGAATTTGGTGCTATTTGCATTTTAGCACTGAGTATTTAGCTAATTGTCCTAAAGGATATTAAAATGATTTCATGATACAACTTTGATTATAGCTTTATGGATGAGGCAAAGTGAAATAGAAATAAAAAAATGTCCAGCTTGCATCTAGGTCTTCAAACTTAACCCTCTATGAGGCCCCAAATGACTCTCTCGTCCAGGGCCTGGTATGTCTGACCTGCCAAATTATCCTGTAATTTAACATAACATTTTCAATAAAATATTTTCTAACCATTGTAGCTTTGCTCTTTAATTCTCATCAGCTTTTCTTGCTAGTTCCATTCTTCTGATTCCATCTCAGTTTTGTATTTATTTTCTTTATTCTTTTTATTTATACTTGTAATTTAATTTTTTATCCATTTCCCTATTTATTCATTTCCATTCTTCTGTTTGTCCTGCTGCCCTTTATTCTCTTGCTTATCTCATTCTCACATCCCATTTCTTTTCTGTTATTTTTGTTTTATTTTCTACATTTGTTTCCCTTTACTCTATCTTATGGTATTTATCACACTCTTCCTTTTTCCTCAGCCTCTCTCTCTCACACACGTTTCATTTTGAATCCCTCTTCATCACATACAGCTCACTCCCTTCTTGCTAGCACATATTGTAGATTGCATTTATCCCCAAGTCTCACATATACAGATCTCACTACCCTCCTATCACGCACACATAGTATCTCCCCAATTGTCTTACACATGCACACCTTACTGGCCTCCACTCTCTCACACTACTCACCTTCCTCCCATAGACATGCAGTCTCTCCCCCCCACCCCCCCTACATATCTCTTCACCTCTCCTTCATTTCCTCAACTTTCTCCTCCTACCCTCTCTTCCCTCCTCCATCTCTATCGTCCACCCCTCCCCTGTTCAGCTTTCTCCCTCTTCCCTTCCATTATATCTGCCATTACTTCATCACCTCTCTCCTCCAACCTTTTCTTTTGTTTCCTTGATCCCCCTTCCCTCACACATCCCTGTATCCCCATCCTTTGCCTTCCACTAGCCTTCAGTTTTTCTTCCCTCCCATCTTCCTTCTCCCTCATCCATTAACTCAACCTTTATTCTCCCTCCTTCCTTTTCTCCCCTTCAGCTATCCCTCCTGGAATCCTTCCTTCCCATCCCCCATCTGCTTATCCTTCAGTTCCTCCTCCCATCTTCTATTATCTCTGCACTTGGCCTACCCAGCCCAAGCTGTCCTGGTCAGCAGCAGCAGCGAGGCCATGAAGTGTGTGTAATAGTTGCAGCAGTGCCATTGTTTGTGTGGCAGCGGCAGCTGCCGCCTCCTCTGAACATGGACGACGACACTGTAGACATTATGTACTCCATGGCCTGCAATGGCCAGCACGTTCCCTGCAGGCTGTCACAAACGTGAGAGGAGCTAGAATCAGAGCAACTGCTCCACGCACCACTGTAATTCTGCCTCCTTCTGACATTACTTTCCATGTGCTCGCCGGGCCTGGCCTGACAAAAGCACCTAGGTAAAGTTAAGCAGCTGTCAGTCCCACGAATCTGAGCCTCACTTTCGCCAATCATAGAGCAGTTCCTGCTCCCGCACTCCCTTTCAGGCCATGTCCCCCTCCTTGGTACGCCACTAGGTGCAGGATCTCCAGCTATCAGCCAAGTCTTAGGCTAAGCTCATCTCAGCAGTTTCTTTCCATAGCACAGGCATTTTCCCAGACTGTGCTGATTGAAACTAGGAAGAGGGCTCTTAGAGGTGTTGTTCCCACCTTATGGGAAGCGGTGCCCTTGGAGTATAATTAGAACTGAATATTTAAATTTTCAGGAAGATGTTGAAGGCATGGTTGTTCTTTCAGGTCTTTTGGGACTAATGAGGGTTAGTGAGAGAGGTAGGGGAGTTGGGTCTAGTTAGCAATTATCATGTCTTTGTTCTATTCTTCTTTTGCATTTGAATATTTTTATTATTCACTGCCATGATCATCTTTTGGGAGAATGTCAGTTCATCGAGCATTCTTAAAAAAATAAAGACAATACTGTCAAATTCTATGAACGCATCCAGGGAGCTAGCAGACTCCTGAGCCATTTTTATGAACTAGCAGAAAACTGTGATTTTAGAAAAACTGAAGAAAGAATTCAAGGAAAATTTGTAATTGAGATTAAAAACACAAAAATATTTCTCAGCAGCTCTAACTGCGAAGCGATCATATCCAGCACACAGCTGTAGATATGGCTAGGCACTCAGGGAGGGCTAAGCCGCAGACCTCTGGCATGCTTATCACATGGATGGGTGATTGCAAACTAGGGGCTAGTCACGCTGACAAACAAGGCCATCAATGGCCTGCAAAGAGCATCCCAACAGACCAAAAATAATGGCTACTGAAACAGCAAACCAGTATGGCATGTATGGGGGCTGCCACACCAGTGCAGATGAATGTCCAGCCGTTAATGGGCTCTGGGGCTTTATGCTCAGCTGTGCAAAGCAAAGCAAGTCTGGGAACTCAGAGTACAATTGAGCGGATTCCCAGTTCCTTAGATCTGTCACATCAAATATGAAAATGATTCCAGATGACGATGAGCCAGGATGGTAAGTGACGCTAACCCATCGTCTACGAAACAAGCCTTGCATTTTGGTTCAGCTAGTGCATTGGTAAACATGAACTTCCAGTGAGGCTAGAAATTACTTTGTCTCCTGATGCAGAGTTGAGCACTCCCTCAGTGCAGCCGGTATAGAACTGGTATATTCAGAGGTTTAGTCACCAAGGTGCGCTAACCTCAATGTACGTTAGCTCACCATTAGTAACTAATCCTCATTGAATACACTGGACCCGTGTTAACATTAGTGCACCTTAGTAACTTCCTAAACCCATCAGAGTTTAATGGACACAGTGGAATTCCGAGATAAAAGCCCAGAGAACCAAAGAACTTTACCTGCGTGAGGGTCTGTGTGAGTTAGGTGTTTTATTATATTTTCATTTGTCTATAATTGTAATAATGGGAGTTTCTTCTATTTTTTGTTTTAATTGTAATTACTGGACTGGAATGTTTACATATTGTGATTCGCTTTGGGCATCCCCTCGATGAAGCGTGAAGCAAAATGGAGCTGAACAAAATAAATAAATACAATCACTAAATAGTGAAACCACAGCCCTTCATACTCCTTGAAGAAAATAAGAGCCGCAGGTCAGATCCTCATGAAAGCTCAATGAACAATTTGGAGGTGATCCTGAGAATTCTTTTCCTGGATTTTTCTGATACCAGTAAATGGAGAAAATCCGCTAAATAGAATTGAAGGAAGAAGACTGAAGGGCCCTGTTGCTAAAGCCCGCTGAGCAGTTAATGCATGCTTTAGCAGGCAGTAAACATCAGCGCAGGGACGGCAAAGACAGTTAATACGCAAACATGACATCTACCGGCTGCTAAAATACACGCTAATTCCCCATCGCACAAAGCAGCAGAGGATGGGCAGGGTACAGGCAGAGTGTGGGCATAGAGAGCGCACTGCAGTTAGCAGAGGGGCACAGATCACACGCTATCGATGTGGCGGTTAGCGCAGGTGCACATAGCGAAACCTCTATGGATGCCCTTACGTGCAGCTGCATTAACTGCACCATGCATTAGGGTTCACGAACATGCTGGTGACACCCCTGATGGTTACCACAGAGACTTTAGACTTAACGCACATTAAGTGCAACACCCTAATGGGCTTCAGTAATAGGGTACCTGAATCTAACACAGAGGTTCTCAACCAAAAAGGTCACGGACCCCCAGGTCATCCCCATCACTCTTCCTATAGCACTCAGTGCTAAGCCTGTCTCCACTAGCCCTCGTTATTTCCCTTTTCCTTCCTGTATCTACCCGTATCTCTCCTTTCAGCCAGTTCTCACTAGTCTCTTTCTCTTTTTCCTCCAACCTATTCCCACCGACTTCTCTCTTTTTTACCTTTTTATAGTCACACCAACTCCAAGGCTCCACTGATCTAATCCAGCATGTCAAGGAGGTCCAGATATTTCAAGATTTTGATACTCAAAGGAAGTCGGTATAAATTAAGGAACCAATATTCAGCAGCAGCGGCTAGCTGTTCTAAAGCAGCTAACCACCGTCGCTGAACCTAAGACCCAGATATTCAGTGCCGTAGCCATATCTGCCCACCAGGTTTGAATATTCAGGTCAGCTGGATAGCAGAGCAGCTAACTGGACTGTGGCAGTATTCAGCTGCTGCCCAGTTAGCTTTGGTGGCAAACTTTAGACCACCCTTTAAGGTGCCTAACGTTTGCCACTTAGCGATAATTGGGCAGCAGCTCAATGTCGCTACTGCCCAGTTATTGCTGGATGCCGCTGCCAATCTTCTAACCATGTTAATGGCTTTCAGTATTGAGCAATAAATGTATTTTGCCCTTGCTTCACATGCTACAGTGGAATTATGACAGATTAAACAAAGAATTCCAGTTCAAAGAACACAAACCATAAGATTTGCAATACTGAGTCAGACCTATGGTCCATCAAGCCCAGTATCTTCTTTCCAACAGTAGCCAATCCGGGTTGCAAGTACCTGTCAGTTTTCCAAAAGGTACACAGATTCCATGCTGCTTATCCCAGAGTTAAACAGTGGATTTCCCCCAGCCTACTTTGGTTTGTGGACTTTTCCTCTAGGAACTTGTCCAAACCTTTTTTAAACCCAGCAACCCCAACAGCTTTTGCTACAGTCTCTGGCAACAAATTACAGATCCAGTAGCTTGCTTTTTAACTTCCAAACATAAATTTCAGATTAATTGAACAAACAGGATGAAATGGAATTAAGAGCCTGAGTCAGGTAGAACCCTAAAGAAAGGCATGGGGGGGGGGGGGGTGTGGTAACCTGCACAGAGCAGCAGGTACAATTCTAGCCACGTCATTGGGCAAACTAGATGCACCATGATGGTCTTTATCTGCCATCATTTGCTGTGTTGCTATGACTCCATACAAATATGATGGTCTTTCTCTGGAAACCTGAATTTCAGTGTGAAAAGGAGATGGGCTCCTGCAGTGCAGAGGCAGCCCCTACTCTTGTCTAAGAACAAACAGCTTCCCCAGAATGCCCTGCTGCTGGGGTGACAACTAGAATAAAGATTACAGGCCGTATATTCAGTGCCAGCAGCTACTGCAATTACAGAAGCTATCCTCTGACACTGAACATTAAACCCAGATATTCAATGTTGGGTCATATCCGGTCCCGGCATTGAATATACGGAGTTGCCACAGAGCCCAATCGCTAACCCGGCAGCAACTCAATATTGTCACTGCCCGGTTAGTAATACACGGTGAAAGTTAGGTCAGGGTTTCCTGCGCCTGACTTTTATTGCAGATCACAAACCGGGCAGCAGCTCAATATCACCACTGACCGGTTTGCTATGAGCCCCGCCTCCACTCTGCATTGGAGCGTATAGTGGTATTACTCGGGGATATTCAGCAGTACGAACCGTGTTAATGCACTGAATATCCCACTTAGGGGCATTTACACGGTTTACAGGTCTATAAACTGTGTAAATGCCTTGGAATATCGGGCCCTACATCCAGAGTCAAGAAATGGATACAGAGCAACTCAATGGGAGAAAGGAGTGTTAACAATAAAGACTTTCCTGACCTATTGAATCAAAGCTTACAGACCTCAAGGCTATATGAGGCAAAAGAAAATACAAATCTACAGAAGATGGAGCTATGCAGACAGAATAAAATTGGTAGAACCTGCCAAAAGTATTTCAACATCCGGCAGAGTTTCCATTCCTTTAATAGCCAAAGAGAAAGAGGAACTGGAAAGGAAAGAAAAGTTGGGGATTATCACTGAAGTGTTGAAGCCTGCAGGACCGTGTGCCCCCTATTGTATCAGTGTAGCATCTTGGCTTACATTTTAATTGATGTTCAAGGGTGATCCTGGGCATATAATTTTATTTCTTCTTTATTGAACCTCAGGGGTGCAACACTCAGCACAGCGGTGGTTCCTCACACTGATAGTTTTCCAAGTGCTTTACTTTAACAAAAGCACCATACTCAAGCTCAACTTCAGACGTAGACAGCATTAGTGCAATATCATTTGTTGTGCTTACTCATATTAATCACCAGCACAACCTAAATAAAACATCTACAATATCTCTTCATAGACCTCTGGAGTCCTCTAACATTTCTTGATTTGTTTTAGTAGATTTCCAAATCCATGAGTGGGTGACTCAAGGCTCAACAGCCTAGCAGCTTCCCACTTCTTTCCTCATTCAGCTCCCTTCCAAATCCCTCCACTAAGACGTTTTACCATCTATACGCACACACAGCAAAAACAGACCAAACTGCAGAATTTAAGACAGAGACAGCACAATTTGGATTGATTCAAATAGAAAACAAATTTACAAAACAAAGGAAAGCACAAGGATGGTACACTAGTAATAACAAAAAAATAACCTGGGAAAATAAGGATTTGAGAAGACTTGAAAACATCAGTGTAAAGCAAGAAATGTATGCATTGCCTACAGTTGATGACAATATCCAATTTGACAGTTGTCATCATATTTTCTAGTCTAGGTGCAGTCAGTGGGTTTTGGCAGATCCCACTGAAAAAGGACAATGCTCTTCTAAACTCTTAACATTCTTTGGAGGAGGAATTGTTCTAGAAGATGGCTATTCGAGATTGTACCAGCTTCCAAATTTTATTTAATTAATTTATTAGAATGTATTTACCACCTTTTCGAAAAGCTCACCCAAAGCAAGTTAAAACTATAGATAAGCAAATTAGTATAAAGCTATAACATAGCATTAATATAGTTCTCAAATGGTGGTACTATGCATATTCTGAAGGAAGTTTTCTAAACCTTTTTCTCACATAAAATGCTGTTTTATATGCATATAAGCCCTCTTATAAAACTAGGACAGGCTTAAAAGTGCATGCAGGGCAAGCCGGCACATACCTGTAGAAGTGGCATGCTCACAGAACAGTTCAAGCAGGGGGCATACATAGAGTCACATTTTACCCATGTAACATATGCACTATCGTCTACACCTGCTCTGGAGGAAGCCTAATGTCCACACCTTCAATATGTCTTCTTTATCTTTATCTTTATTTGGGCACTTGATAAACCGCCCAGGCCGAAGCATCAGGGCGGTGTACAATAACAAAACGACAGCTACTGGAAAAAAAAAGAGAGAAAGGAACGCCAAAAACAATAGGACAGAGAGGGACAGCAAGACAGATAGAAGACAGAGGAGCCCTGTGGAGAGACAGACAGGAGGGGAAAGGGAGAGGGAGGAGCAACATGTGGGGATCAAGGGGGATGGGGGGTACGACTAGGGGATGAGGCACCATCAGCAAGGGGAGGAAGATCAATGTGATTAATGTGTGATTAATGCAGGATTTGTGCTAGTATTTTATATTGATACACAGGTACCTATGTGTCTTTATAAAATAGAACAAAAATGGGCATCTTCCTGCCCTATTAACCTAGGCACTCAGTTATAAAATTACCCCTTAAGAGAGTACTTTCATAACAGGGCACTTACATGTGTGTGAAAGTCAAGTAGGTGTCTATGTTGAGGCTATTTGTGGCATTGTAGACTTTCTATAGTTGCCTTACAAGATTCAGTCTCCTTGGGGATGGAGGCTGCTTGCTGCAGGGAGGAAGGTTTAATGCACATTTGAGAGTGCTGCAGAAGGGCAGGGAGTCTGTTAGGTACCTCTGTACATATTGCTAATCTAAACCACCATCTTAGAACAATGCAACCCAGGACTGGCCCCAGAGTTGGTTCAAGGTGTTGGCACTCTAAGCAAACTTTAAGCCTTAGGCCCCTGCTGACTGTCAGAATCTATTCTATAGCTTTGAATGCCCTGCACTTTGCTGCTCCTCCGAAGCTGTCACCCTAGGTGATTGCCTATTTTGCCTGACGGTTGGGTTGGCCCTGATGCAGTCAGAGAGTTACACCATCTAGCTATTTTTTTATTTCTGGGGGGAAGCAGAGAGCAGATGAAGCCTCTGCGGGTAAGCAAACATTACTTTGCTGGCAAATTTGGTGACTTAAGGTTTGGGATGGGGAGACATTAGGAGTAGATTCCAAACCACGTTTAGCGGGGATGGATGGATGGTTTAGACGTCCATCCTGGCTAAACACCTGGGACGTATTCCCTGCCCAAAGTTCCCCACATGTACATAGGAGATGTGTGGGAAGTTCTGAATGGGGGTGGGCAGGGGCAGCGATGGGGAGGAGAGTGGGCAGGCCGGGGGCAGAGCATACAACCTGGATGTACATTTCCGATATAATTTCAAATGATGCACATCCCTATTGTTATTATGAATAAAAAAATACTTTGAAATGCCAATATAAATATGCTAGTCTAAAAAATAAGATGGGAGAGTGAGACTACATAGCACTGAATGAAGAGGCAGATGTAATTGGCATCTCAGAGACCTGGTGGAAGGAGGGGGGGAGGGGAGGGGAGGGGAGAGAGGGGGGAGGGGAGGGGGGAGGAGGGGGGAGGGGAGGGAGGGGGAGGAGGGAGGGGAGGGGGAGGAGAGGAGGGGGAGGGGGGAGGGGAGGGGAGGAGGGGGGAGGGGGAGGAGAGGAGGGGGAGGGGGATGAGGGGGAGGGGAGGGGAGGGGGAGGGGAGGGGTGGGGGAAGTGGGGGAGGGGGAGGGTATTGGAGGGGGAGGAGGGGGAGGAGGGGGAGGGGAGGGGAGAGAGGGGGGAGGGGAGGGGGTGTGTTTAAATATTGGAGTGATGTGTTTGCGTATTGCGGAATAGGTTAAAGTTGTCAGCTATTTCAATTTCTTCTCCATCAATGATGAACTTATTGATTTTGTCAGTTGACAAGATCCTTGTCTTCTTCATGTGAAGCTGCAGGCCCATTTTAAAACTATGTTCCTTGATCTTGAGAAGCAAATGTTTCAGAATGTCTTCACTTTCAGCCAGTATTGTGGGAGATATGATAGAGGCCTTTAAAATAATGAGTGGACTACAAGGGGTAAACATGAATTGGTTGTTTATTCCTTTAAAACATACAAAGACTAGAGGACAAGCAATGAAGTAGCACTTCTGAGACTGATTGGAGAAAATATTTTTTTCACTCAGCATGTAAATAAGCTCTGGAATTCATTGTCGGAGGATATAGTAAAAGCTGTTAGTATAAACGTATTTAAGAAAGGTTTATACAGGTTTCTGGAGAAAACGTCCATAAACCATTATTAAAGGGGACCAGGAGAAATCCACTGTGTATCTCTGGAATAAACAACATGAAATCTCTCTTCTTGCAACTTGGATTGGCCACTCTAAGAAACAGGATACTGAGCTTAATGGATCTTTGGTATGACCCACTAAGGCAAATCTTATGCTCTTATAAAGACATATAGGCACCTATGGGAGTTATTTTAAATCACTTAGACATGATTTGAATGTCCATAAATGTACATGAGGATGTCCAAATCACAGAGACGTCCTCGGAGCAATTCCAGAAACAGTGTTTTTAGATGTCTCTTCTGCGGAGACATCTAAATAGGCAGGGGGTGTGATGGAGGTGTGACCGGGTGAAGCTAGTTATCCCCAGTTGATCTTAGAACCCTCATGGATTTCTGCGCCCATGTCCAAACTTAGACCTGCTCCAGGCATGAATAAGCATTGGAAAAGTGCTAATTTCAGCACTAAAACCTTTGGAGTATGTTGAAAAATTGGCACAACATTATCCTCGGTACTCTTCACAATGACAATGGGTTTACACCATTGCTCCATGTCTGGTAGACTTCCCCAGTATCAAATATTATACTTGAGACATCTAGGTAGGTGCCCCTGCAGATGTCCATATCGGGTACATCCACATTTGTGAAACTGTGCCCGAACTTTGATGTGTTTACCACTTTTAGGGACATTCAGGCTTGGGCGTCCCAGTTTTTACTTGGATGTCCATTGTGAAATGTGCCTTCAAGTGTCTTTATAAAATATTAGGGGCAAAGTAGCAGAAAGCACACATAGATTAAAACTATGGGCATTTATGTCTACTCATACATAAAGTATGAGCATATTTAAATACATGAACATGGGAGGGTAGGAAGTGAAGGTGGGAAAGGAATAGAGGCCAGGAATCTAGGAAAGATGATCAACCTCCTGAGCTCTCCACTGAACGTAGAGTGGTGAGATGAATGTACAAGATTGAGGAAACTAGAATGGGCAGAATCATAGGAGGAAGAGGAATCGAGAGGAATAGATAAGGAAGATAAGGTAAAGTGTCCTCCTCTCACACATTTTTCTCCTTTTTTTCTTTGCTTCTAGAACCCGACCACATAATAGGTAGGATTAGATTGTAGGCCCACGGGGAGGGGAGGAGGAAAGGGGGGGGGGGAGGGGAGGGGGAAGGTGCAGCTTCCTTCCTACTTTATTAGGAGAGGAGTGGCATGGGTAATGAGTACTCAGAATAGGGGGAATGGACTCAGAATAGGGGGAACTAAATTTCAAAGCCAGCCACAATCTGAAACAAAGGGCATGGTCATGCACCTGTCTTTTTGGAGCTTGTCTTCATTCCAGTCCCTACTGCAGAGACCCACCCTTCCACCTAATCTTGCTTTCACTGGTCGTCTAACTTTCTGACTCAAGTGTTATGATCGGCCCTTTTGGCCCAGGTCATAGCCAGTAACAGGGAAGTCAGGAATTCTTTCTCAGGTAGAGCTAAGGACAGTAATTGGAGTCTTCTGTGTGTAACTGAGTTAGTAACCCTAATGCTTCCTTTACCTAAAACAGCAAGGTTGAGGCTATCAACTGACAGTCAATGATAGCCAAGTTTATGAGTTATTAAGCTGTGTTTTAGCTAAGCAGGTTACAGATGAGAATCAATGAGGTCATTAGGACAAAGTTCATGCAATAGGCAATACAAATTAAGAACCACTGATACAATGGCTCAACTATTCTGCTGAGCCAGGGGTAGAGGGAGAATGACTGCCATTTAAGTTTTATGTAGGGTTGGAGAAATCTCCAGATCATCAGGGAAAGACTAAATCAGTCCTCGTTTTATCCTTGCTGCGTTCAGTGGAGCAAAGTCAGCACTAGTTCACCCTCTCCTTGATGACATGAGCCATCCAGTTACCCTAGTTGTATGTTATGTCATGTGCTATTTCTGGATTTCTGTAGTGGTATTGTATCTGATTAATGCAACATGCATTGTTATAGCCTGAACAAAGAAAGCTTCAGCCCAGTTTCTCCACCAGTTTCTACCTCTCGGACTGTTTACAAATGCTTGGGCATGTTGTGAGGGACATGGGCCAACACTATTCATGCCTATATTATTTTTACCCTTGTTGGTATCTGATGGCCAATAACTTCAGAGTCACATTGGATTGGAACCTAAATTTCCAATCTCACATTGGCAAAGCATCAAGATCAGCTTACTATAAAATGCGAACAATACAAAAACTCCAACCACTCCTAGATGAGAAGAGCTTCCACACAATCTGCCAGGCATGATCCTGCCAATATTTCACTTCTGCAGTTCAATCTATCAAGACCTCCCAAAACATAGCATCCATAAGAACATAAGATATGCTATACTGGGTCATACCATGGTCCATCAAGCCCAGTATCCTATTTCCACAGTAGCCAATCTAGGTCACAAGTACCTAGCAGTTTCCCCAAAAGACACAGGTTCCACAATGCTTGTATTGGGGCAAGCAGTGGATTTCCTGGGTCCCCTTTAATAATGGTTTATGGACCTTTCCTCCAGGAACTTGTCCAAACCTTTTTTAAATCCAGCTACACTAACAGTTTTTATTAATCCTCCGGTAACGAATTCCAGAGTTTGATTACATGTTGAGTGAAAAAATATTTTCTCTTTAGTCTTAAATAGGTTACACTATAGCTTCATTGCATGTCCTCCAGTCTTTCTATATTTTGATGGCATAAAACAATCGATCTATGTTTACCCGTTCCACTCTATTCATTAATTTATAGACCTCTATCATTTCTCCTCTCAGACGTCAATTTTCCAGGTTGAAGAGCCCTAACCTTTTTAGCCTCTCTTCATAGGGGTATCCTTCCATCCCCTTTAAGTGGCTCTTCTCTGTACCTTTTCTAATATCGCTATATCCTTTTTAAGATAGGGCGACCAGAATTGCACACAATATTCAAGGTGCGGTCGCACCATGGAACGATACAGAGGCATTATAATATCCTTTGTTTCATTCTCCATTCCTTTCTTTATGATTCCTAGCATTCTATTTGCTTTCTTGGCTGTCGCTGCTCACTGGGTGGAGTTTTTCAACATGTTATCCACAATGATGCTTAAATCTTTCTTCTGGGTGGTAGTTCCTAATGTGGAACCTTGCATCGTATAACCAAAGTTTGAGTTGTTCTTTCCTGGGTGCATAACTTTGCACTTCTCTACATTACATTTTATCTGCCCTTTCGATGCACAGTCTTCCAATTTATCAAGGTCCTCTTGCAATTTTTCACAATCCTCTTGGGTTTTAACAACTTTGAATAATTTTGTGTCATCTGCAAATTTGATTACCTCACTTGATATTCCCATTTTAAGGTCATTTACAAATATTGTGGCGGTCACACCCCTACCAGGCGGTCGCCTAGTAGGGACGGGAAGCCATCTTGAATTCCTCTTTACCAAGGATTGTAGTTGTGTATAGAGATAAATGAACCAAGTGGTTGTTTCAAAAGCACACAGGAATTTTATTAGCTTCCATGGCAAGTGGGTAACAAATCTTTAAAGCAGTTGTACACTCAAGTCAAAGAAAATAAAGGATAATCTTCTCCCATTAAAGCAAAGCTTACAACCAGTGTTGTAGTAGAATTATTTACACAGGCTTTCTTTTCTTTTCCCTTTTATGATGCTTCTCAATTCCATAATCATAAAACACAGGTATTTACAATTCCTAACTTCTCACTGTGCTCAGGCTTTCATTACTTAGCCACAATGCACATATCACAGTCCATCTCAGAACAAGCTGAAGTCAGGTCACTTTCTTTACCTTCTACCTCCATGCTTTCTGCTGAGCTGTACCTTGGCAAAGTTTGAAAACGCTCTGGCACTTTATGCTTAATGGTCTTTAACAGGTTAAACAGCCTATTCCACTGAATGGCCCCTTCTCCTCTAGGTAGGACTTCAACGGGCTTCTCCTGTTTAGTTTCTCCT
Source organism: Ichthyophis bannanicus (assembly GCA_033557465.1). Lineage (NCBI taxonomy): Eukaryota > Metazoa > Chordata > Amphibia > Gymnophiona > Ichthyophiidae > Ichthyophis > Ichthyophis bannanicus. Next base: position 1,759,300,620 of record CM066032.1, on the reverse strand, counting down.
GAAAACCCCTTCTTCCTAATCCGGGTTTTCTCAGGCCTAAACCTCTCTTCAGAGTCAGAGCAAGAAACACAGGGTTTTGGGTTTACTGCTTTCTTTCTCCTACCTTGGAGTCTTGTTGCAGCACCTTCCTGGCTGAGGCTTCTGTGGCTTGTGACTTTATCTGCCTCTGAGCTAGACAGGGAATCAGGGCAAGACCTCCACTTCCCTTCCTGGGGCTTCTGCTCCCTGCAGACAGACCCTTCATCAGAGGAGTCTAAGCACTCTTGCCTTAGCCTTCTCAAAGCCAACCTTTCCTCTCTCTCCCTCTTGCCAGTCTGTTTGGTCCTCTGCCTGGAACCTTCTCTGTAGCTTCCTTGGCTGCAGTGCTGGCTGCTCTTGTCTCTGCTGCTGCTCTCTTTGTGGCTGCTTCTCTCTTGACTGCTTCTGCCTTGACTGCTTCTGCTTCTCTCAACTTTGTTTGTTTTTTCAAACTTAAACGTTGAGCAGGGCACCTCCCTTCCTGACTCCACCCACTTGTACCTCCTACTCTTACCTGGGGTTGTCCTGGAGTCTGGGAGTGGCTTAAACCTAGCTCTACCCTCTTGGTTTCTCTCAGGGATTTTGCTGTGGTGTATGTGTTCTAGTGCACCCATCCCCCGAAAAGAAGAAAAAGTTCTCCTTTCTCTTTTATTTCCATGCTGAGCTGCACTCTCCTTACCACAATATGTTAAAAAGCAGCGGACCCAGCACAGATCCCTGGGGTGCTGCACTTTCTCCATTGGGAAAATTGGCCTTTTAGCCCTACCCTCTGCTTTCTAGCTTTTAACCAGTTCCTGATCCACAGTAGTACATTGCCTCCTGTATCATGACTTTTTAATTTTGCCAAGAGCCTCTCATGAAAGACTTTGTCAAAGGCTTTCTGAAAATCCAGATAAACTATGTCAACCGACTCACCTTTGTCTACCTGTTTATTTACACTTTCAAAAAAAACATAACAGATTATGTTCTTACCTATTAAATAAACAAAATAATTAAATTAATAAATTAATAAAAATAATTTAAATCTGTGTTGGAATGGATCAAGGGAAGCATGGTCATCAATGAAGACTTGGAGTTGGTTTTGAACCAGTTTCTCTATTATCTTTGATATGAGAAGGATACTTGATATTGGCCTGGAGAACTTCGTTGTAGTCCAGCTTGTTTCCTTTTAAGATAGGACAAATTGAGCTTCTCTTTAAAGAAGTAGGCATTTTTCCCAGGGTTAGGGATGCATGAACTATGGACTGTAGGAAGGGGCTGAGGTGTGCTCTTATTTATTTATTTAACATTTTTTATATACTCTTTTTCTGCAATTCAAAATGGTTTATAATGAACAAAATGTAACAGCTGTTTTGCTCTTGTGTTTTTAATCTAGGTTACAGGGCAGGGATCCTGAGCAGAGGTAGTTGTGTTGAGTTTTCTTATGGTAGTCTTGATATCTTCTAGTGATGAAAGAATAAATTCAGACCAAGTAACCTGAGCGGAGATATTGGAGTGTAAGTTAATTGATTGATGCTTACCAGGACAGGTTGTTTGGTATTTGTCACAGAGGTGGTCTGCTATGTCTTGTGGGGAGATTCCATCTAGAGGTAGGTAATTGGTTGATTCGTTCAGAAGGGATTGTGCGATAGTGAAGAGCTCCCTGGGTTTGTTTAAGGAACATGTGATAATGTTGTCTTGGTATTCTCTCTTCCATCTTAGTGTTTCTTCACAGTATATGCGTTGCTTTTCAAGGAAGGCAGCGTGGGTGATGGGGTCTCTCGAGCATCTCCAGCTGCATTCATGCTGATGTAGTTCTTGTTTTTGTAACAGGAGAGGTGTCAAGAACCATGGGGCTGAGGCGTTTGCAGTTGCCATGATCTTGTTCCATCCTTCTATTTGAGAAACAAGGTCTATGTTTTCTTGTGTGAGAAGCTCTAGTTGGGAGGTGACTGCTTTGAGGAAGGACTCATTTTCAAACTGTCGGAATCTTCGTTTTATGGGAGGGGTTATGAGAGTGTTTATGAGAGTGTGATTCGTGCGAGGAGTAGTGAAGAGGATGGCTGGATGGTCTGACCATGCTACTGAAAGTATTGAGTGGAATATTTGGTTTACATCTGCTGTGAGGGTTTGAGGAATGAAAATCAGGTCCGGGATGTTTCCTTTGTGGTAAGTTGGGGTGGTAATGATTTGGGTAAAGTGTAAGGCTTCCAGGAAAGCAGAAGACTGCTTGTGGGGGACAGAGGATAAGTTCAAGTCGCCAGGGAGGATGAGGGAATGATGGATGTTGGGTGGTAGCAGGCTACTTCTAAGAATGTGGTTAGATCTGCGGCATCGCTGTGAGAGGCTCTGTATACCTCACACAGCAGGAAACAGTGAGGCAGGCTCAGGCGCTCCTCAAGCTGCTGAGTTCCGACCCTGCTTCAGTGACTCACTGATGCTGGCGCTGGTGCCTACACGGAATTCTGCATACCAAATACAGAATTCTATGTAGGTGGGAATTCTGCTCAACTTTTGCATTGTGCAGTTGCACAGAATTGCCCCAGTAGTAAAATGATGCATCCTAATAGGCAGTATGGTAGAACATTCATATAACAAAGAAAGCATTTTATTTAAAAAAAGTATTTCTATCCTGCCTTCTCCTTCAATCAAGGTGGTCTCACAGCAAACAATCATAAGTGTGGTTAAGTGTGTTCATGCAGTGATACAGGTTGTGTGTTTGTGTTGGTGTATATCAGATTCTTGTTGAGCTATTTACATTATGCGCTATTATACATTCTTATGTACAAGGGTTAAGGGCGGGGATTGGTCTTTTGTTCTTGCATGGTGAGTAGATCATGTGACGTGTCCATAGTGTTCAATGAATAGTGTTGTCTTAAGCTGCTTCCAAAAGTCTTTGAGGTCTGTTGTTAGTCTTAGTTCCTCTGGGAGGGTGTTCCAAATTGCTGGTGCAGCCAGTGAAAGGGCTCATTCCGCGGTGTCCTTGCGGACCTTGGTGAAGTCTTTTGGAGTGTTTACATGATTGGAAGTGGCTCTCCTCTTTGGTCATGTGCTTCTGTCAGGTTGTATGAGTGTTTGTAGGCTGAGGGCTGATGACTGTTGTTTGATCTTGAAGATGTTTATAACTGTCTTATATTTGATGCGTGAGCTGATTGGGAGCCAGTGGAGGTCTTTCAGTATGGGTGTGATGTGTTCTTGTCTTGTTGTGCCAGATATTATGCATGCCGCTGTGTTTTGTGCCAATTGCAGCGGTCTGAGTGTTTGTTTTGATAGGCCAAGGTTAGCACTATATAAAGAAAATATCCTAATAGGCAGCAGAGGGCACGTGCAGCTAGGATAAAGGCAAATGGATGCATAATTGGTAGCTGGATTAAGGGTAAATTATTTGTAGTGCCGAAGAAGGCATGTGGAAATGGACTCAGCTGGCTGGAGGTTGGTTTTTTTGGGTTTTTTTTTTGTTTTTTTTGTATATCTGGAAGGTCAGTCTGTTAGCTTTTAAAATTCTTATAAAGATAAAAAACAATTACTCTGACCCCCCTCCCCCCCAGAAATTAATAAAATTACCACATTCATGCAGTGATTACATCGGTATTTGTAAAGCTCTAATAATCATTCTGGAACAATAAATCTCAGGATCCATATTGAAAATCACTTGTGTGGTTTATGGCAGTGCCAACTGCATCAGTACTTTTCTAAAAAAAAAAAAAAAATCCAGGTCATCTATAGGGGATAACTTTGGCTGTCCAGAATTCCTCATATGTGCTACTGCACTACTGCATGCTAACACTGTGAATATGTATTATTAGTAACTAGGTTCCATTGCATAAAATGGGTCATGTACTAAAATCACACACATTAACAGTGTTAACCCATGCTACTATGGTCATGCACATTAATAACTCTAGCTGTGAATTGCTAAATGGCCCACACAATCCATTTTAAAAGTCCAAAGTTAAATAATCAGCCACCACTTTCAGGGTAAACCTCGGTGTGATTATCAACTAAACTATACCCATCATCCGGGAGGATCGCTTGTTTGTTGCCTTAAGCCTTTTTGAGCAATAATGCATCCTGTTCCTGTTGAAAATATGGAACAACAGTGCATTAAGTTCTACGGAAAACAAATTTTCTCTACAGCCTTGATAACTGTTGGCACACGCCTAATGCAGCTTTTTAGCGAAACGCGGCCATATCGAGTGTGAAGATGTTGGCTGGAAGATAATTTTAAGATTTATTTTTATTTATTTTATTTTTATTTATTACAATTTCTTATATACCGCACTATTCGATATCAGCGCGGTTTACATTATAACAAAATGACCAAAACAACAAGCTGTTTGGTTTTACATAGAACAGGAGTACAAACTTGGACAACAGGGGTGAACTATGTACATGAAATAATTACAAAGAACAAGATTAAGCAACAATAACATAAGGAAAATATGTGCATAAATTGCAGGCAGGGTGCTGGCACTGTCTCAGAACTAACAATGGCGACTTTCTTAGGTGGGGTTACCTAGATTTCGTTGCTGACCGGGTAGTATTGGAGGAAAAGGTGATATTTGAGTGCCTTCCTGAACTGAGTTAGATCTACAATGGCCCGAATGTCGGGTGGTAGATCATTCCAGCATTTGGGGATGTAGAGACTGAAGGCCCTGTTTGCCGTTGTAATGTTGCATTTTGTCAATGCCTTCGGGGTTATTAGCAGGTTTACAGCTGTTGCTCTTCTGGATCTGTTGGGGGGCACTGTGTGAATGAGTTCCGTGAGTGAGGAAGATGACAAGCCATTGATGGCCTTGAATGAGAGGAGTAAGGTTTTAAAGATAAGCCTTCCGTGGATAGGAAGCCAGTGAAGCTGCTTGAGAATAGGAGTCACGTGATCACTTCTGGAGGCTCCGTGGAGGACCCTTGCTGCAGCATTCATAGCCAGCTGTAATGGGCTCGGTGTAGATTGAGGGAGACCTTGTAAGATGGCATTTGCAAAGTCAAAATGGGGTAGGATTAGCGCCTGGTATATAGTCCGGAAATCGTCTGGGTCCAATAGGGAGCGCAGATGCCTGAGCGTACGGATTTTGAAATATATAGCTTTGACTATATTGCCTATGTGAGACTTCATATCCAGACGTTGGTCCAAGGTGACTCCAAGGTATTTTATTGTTTCTTTAGTTTGCAAGTCAGCTTCCTTGACACTTACATGGGACGGAGGAATAAAGTTGGGGTCTCTCGCGATGAAAAGCACCTCCGTTTTCTTGTGTTGAATGCGGAGGTTTTGGGATTGGAGCCATTCTGAGACCGCATTGAAACAATCTACCAGTGGTGTCAGGTCCATTTGAGCTGTAGAGAATGGCATGTATAAGAGTATGTCATCAGCATATATCAAACAGTTCACGCTAAATGATCTAATGATATTGCAGATGGGTTGCATGTAAATATTGAACAGGAGAGATGACAACGAGGAACCTTGAGACACACCTTGTTTTTATGGAAGTGTTTTGATTCTTCTGATCCGGATTTTACATATTGCCATCTTCCATCCGGATAGGACTTGCACCATTCAAGCGCAGTGTTGCAGACGCCCTTCTCTTTCAATCGCCCGAGGATAAGTGGAAGACGCTTTCAAATGATATAGTAAGTAGATGAAATTGTTTAAGAGCGTAGATATTCTATTCAAATACACTAATGAACCAAAATAATGAACTAATAAGGGGTTTTCCTGACCAGTGAGGAAAAGTTCCTTAAACTAAGCAAAGACTGGCTTATACTTATAAAGGGGAACAATTCTAAGGTCTTTTTCCTCTTCTTTTATTCTTGAATACACAACAATATGATATATTAAAAAAAGAAAAAGAGAACGTTTAGGCATATTTCTTTGCTAATTCTTTTTGTGGGTGTAGTTTGGATGAAAGTTACCCATTTAAATGACAATATTCAGCTCCTGAATTAGTAACTTAGCAGGTATTTGACAGGGTGTGATATCCACATAGCTTTATTAAGATCCACCTAGCTCAGCATCCTATCAGGGACAAGTAGTGGCTGCTTAAAGGAAGTCTTTGAAGAGGGCTGTGTAGAATAGGCACCCTTCCCGGTTTCTAGCAGTTATCGCTCAGGGATGTGACATCATTTTCCTCACGGATGGGTTCAATAGCCTGTGACTGGTCTTCTCTATTTCCCAGATCCCTTTCTGAACCCTGTTTTCATGCATTCTCCTTTGTTTTAAAACTGATCCACACAACTTTACCTGTGGATTGTTAGTAGTGCCACTTCAATGGATTACCTCGCTGAGAATCCACGTCAAATTGGATAAGATATTACAGAGCTGGTTCCTCTACAGCACCGGGCATGGGTGACATTGCTGACAGGTAGGTGGCAGTTTAGAGTTAGATCAAGCAAGGGTTTTAATCCTTTAGCACCAGCTAAACTAAGCACTTGTCCTAGAAATTAAAAAACACCCAGCCACCAGACTCTTATCCAGCAAAGCAGCGCTATGGGAATTCCAAGACTGTTTTCATTGGTTTCCCCCCTATCCCCCCACCATAAACGGTGAAATGATATCCACTGACATTAACCTAATTATGTCTGTTATGGCCTTAATTTTGTCTCTAAGTTTCTGTTTTCAATTGTAAAATGATCCCTTGCTACTTGTTCATTCGTATTACCCCTGTGGTTTGTTTACCATGGAACATCCCCAAAAGATTCTGCGTGCTTCTCTGTTAGAGAGCTTGGGAGTGTTGCTTGAGTTGGTGCTAACATCGCTTTTGCTAATCTTCGGGGTTTTCTAAAGTCACTGTGTGTTGTTTTTGCTTCAGCTGCAAAGATGAACCAAAATCAGGGAGGCGAGCTGTATTTCAATCTTGCACTAGTGGATAATATTCAAGTGGCCAGCGCATGCGCCGGCAGCAAGAAAGCTTTTATCTAGCCAATCTAAAACTTCTCTGGAGTCTCTCTGCAATCTTTTGAGATAGCCGTCATTCCTCCATCTGCTTTGATCGGACAATATGCTGCACCAATACAACTGTTGCTGTAATGGCGTGCTAACGTAACACATTATGGACTAGAAGAATGCTGATGTTGCCTTCGAAAAGATGGATTTATGGAAATGCTTAAGAAATAGGAGAGCCGCATTAACTTTTATCCGGTAACGACATTAAATCACAACAGGATACTGCTTTTTTCTGGGCATCAGAGTATAAGCCATGGATTTAAATGGACTGAATTGTAGCTTTCTGCTGCCAACGTATTCCAGTCCATCCCTGCAGACATTAAAAAAAAGTTTTCTTCACCTTGTATCAATTAACCAAGATTATCCTCTTACCTTTAACCTTGGTGTTACTGTATAAAGGAATGCCTTCTGTTCAGACATGGTTAAATTGTTTTAGACACTCAGCCACAACTGTATGCAACCAACCTCGGACCATAAGGTAGTTGAAGCATGTTGTGTTCTTTTATGTTCTGTTATATTACGTTTAGTTTATTAGCTTGAATGTCTTTCATGGAAAGCACCAAAGTAGCTTAAATTTCACAAAGAGCCATAAAAGGAGAATAACGAACAGGGAAGTGCAGCAAAAGTTCAACCTAAAAGTAAAGCAAAGTTCAACCTAAAGTGATCTTCAAAGTCATTAAGGTAATTTACAACAAAAACAATCAATTACACCCATAACACAGGTCTGCAAAACATTTTTTTTCAAGAGCTGTTTTGGTTATTCCACATAATCTTTATGTTTTTTGGTGCGCTGAATCCGAAAATGACCTCCATTTTGTCATAGGACATCACGTTTCCTGACAATTTAGGTAACTATGTTAAATAAGGCAATACCTCAAAATAAATGGAAATAGACTTATAAAATTAAAGTTTCATTACAATATTTTCATGAAAATCCTTTTTTGAACTGAAATGAGCTCACCTACACACACTAAACTCGATTCTTCTTCCTTGTGAGGCTCCTCTTGGTGCATTTACGCTTGTGAGTAGCATCTCGAATGTCTCTCTGAAGCATCCAACAGTAGTCTGCCATCATTGTAATGCTCCATTTTCCCTGGTATCTCCTTTCCATCGCTTTAATGTCTTGGTGGAATCGTTCACCTTGTTCCTCACTCACAGCTCCCAAATTTTCAGGAAAGTAATCAAGGTGGGACTGGAGGAAATGCACTTTCAAACTCATCAGGCAACCTAAAGCTTGAAATGCTTTCAGCATTCGTCCGACGATCTTTTTGTAGTGAGGATTTTGTTATTGCCTAAAAATTTCTGTACGACTTCTTTAAATGCAATCCACCCTTCTTTTTGAGGATCCGTCATGGTATTGACAAACTCTTGATCAACTATAAGCCTTCTAATGTCTGGTTCGACGAACACACCTTCCTTCAATTTTGCCTCTGACAGGCCTGGGAACTTGGTGACCAAGTATTTGAAGATTTCTCCATCTCTTGGAAGTGATTTTACGAATTGTTTCATCAATCCCAATTTTATGTGGAGAGGTGGTAGAAGAACTTTATGGGAAAGTACCAAAGTTTCTCGGAGGACATTTTTTTCACCGACTGTTAGCACCCTCAGCTGCCAACTCTTCTTGGTCCAGTGATTTTGTCGGTCTCGACTGTCCCATAGACACAGAAAACAAGGATATTTGGTATACCCAGCTTGTTGCCCGAGCAGCATGCACAAGAACTTCTAGTCCCCACACACTTGCCAACCATGGTCTTCATATTTAAGTTTACAAAGAACCAATTCCAAGTTCTCGTAGGTTTTCTTCAAGTGTACGGAATGACCTACAGGTATGGAAGCGTAAAAACCATTGTGGAGTAAAACTGCTTTGAGACTTCTTTTTGAAGAATCTATAAAAAGACGCCATTGCTCTGAATCATATTGGATTTTAAATTGACCCATCAGACCTTCGACATCGATGCAATAAACCAACTTGTCTTCCTGGGCGAAGTAAGAAACGAACTCCTTTTCACAATGTCTGAACCATGATGATGACACTCCTGGCAACAATAAATTCCTGCTTTTCAGCCTTCATCCGAGTAACTCAGCGGCATCTTTGGGAAGATTCAAGTCTCTTACCAAATCATTCATCTCCTCCTGAGAAAACAATTTTGGTCTTGTATCATCTTCAAAGTCAGAACTTGATTCGTCATCTGGTTCAGGTATGACTTCACCTTCATCGGAGCTAGGTATTTCTTCCAAGGTAGCAGGGTGCTTGGGTACTGGTATATCTGTGCCATGGGGGATGGGACGAATTGCCGAGTGAAGATTGGGGTATGAAATGGAATGCTTCCATTTGGAATTAAACCCTTTCAAATCGCATGAACAAAAGTAACAGTTGTCACTATGGTTCTTTTGCTCTCGCCATACCATAGGAATCCCATAACGGAAAGATTTTTTCTTACCCTTGAACCAGTTTCGGAGGTCCTCAACACATCGTTTGCACACTTTATGAGGTGCCCAGACTTTATCTTGATCTCCAATTTTAGTCCAAAGTATGCAAAGTATACTTTTTTCACAAAGTCTGTAATATTCTGCTGTTGCTTCAACACTGTATATTCACCACAGATGAAACAGAAACTGTCTGGCAAATTAATACACTTTCGCAGAGCCATAACATAACGGTTGAAGAATGACAAGCTAACACGAATTGCGATGAAAAAGTGTGGACAGCCTAGAACCAAGAACCTGATGATGATTCGTGCACAAGTGTGGCATGCAGGAGAGAACAGCTCTGCGTCTGTACACAAGACGTCACAGTGCTGGCCACGCCCCCTGCACTGACTGGAGCTGCTGCTATCTGCCCTGTGTCTCCCTCCCACTGGATTCTTCAGGAAAGATTAACCCCTTCTACCATTAGAAACACGGACTTAAAAATTGCTTAGCTTATGTATATATTGCTGACCATCAGATTTACAGTGCTATATTTTTTTTACATAACTCGGACAACCCCTTTAAGGGTTTTTTTGGCATTTTATATCTTAAATGCACTTATGTGAATTAATTAATAGTAATTTGAATTAATTAATAGTCATTTGAAAAAAATTGATAAATTTGAAGACAATTTTGCATGTTGTGGCAAATCATGACATCTAGGATTTTTTTCAATATTTTATTTGTTTTTAGCACACCAAAATACATGGAAATTAGATGAAAATAATCAAACAGCTTTTTAGTTGACCCAGTGAAAAGCGGGATATAAATACAGCTAAATTAAATTAAATAAATAAATAAATAGTCACAGACCTGTGTAATCTAACAATACATTGATGAAATATGTGCAATTACAATAATCTGAGTTCTGATCTTTCATCAACATTAATTATTGCCAGTTTCAGAGTGTTTTAAATTTTGGGCCAGATTTAATGAAACAAAATCTATCTGAGAAGGTCAAAAAGGCACCTATTTGATGCCTATTTTATAACAGTTAATCAAAACATATTCTTACCATACCATAACATATCTTTCTTACTTTTACTCAGACCAATGTTATTTCCATAATGATCCCCTCAGTTTATATTCTCTTATTCTAAAAAGAGCTTTATCAAAGGGAGTTAATTGGAGACACAATTTATGCTCCAACTACCCTCATAATATAATCATCCGTCCTTAGTCTCTTTTTAAATGTTAGTTCATCAACAAAAATGTTATAACCCTTTCATAAGTCCCATATACGTATAAATATAAAAGTCCAATCTTCCGTCACTCAGTTGGGTTTTCAGGATTACGATAATGAATATGCCTGAGATGGATTTGCGTACCCTGGGTCTCCGATGGATGCAGATTTATCCCATGAATATTCATTGCAGTAATCCTGAAAACCTGACTGGCTAGGTGTACCTCCAGGAGAAGCTTGAGAAGCACTGTAGTAAAGGACTCCATTTCCAGCCACAAATCCGAGTTACCTGAGTTACTCCAAGCATGAATCCAAGTTTCAAATAAATTATCCTGCATCAGGGGAGATTCGGTCATAGCTTCATTCTGTATGCGTACTTTGAGCGTTCTTCCTCCTGGAAGGGTAATACAAACACGGCACTGGTGTCTTTTTAAATATTCTCATGTCACCTAATCAGTAGCATTTTATGCACTTCAAACATCTGCATTCTCTCAAACTATCGATTATGAGTAAAGAAACCTTGCTCTTAATTGAACAAGACCCTACAACCCTATCTCTATATACATTACGTGTGGAAGCCCTCCTAATCCGGGACCGTCCTGTGGAAGTAAATGGTCAAGTGGCTTGGGTGTTGATTGGGTCCTCTCCAGTTGTACCTCCCAAGTAAGACCTCACAAAACTAAAATGTAATGTGAATATAAAAATGGTGTTCAATAAGTTTAAAAAGTATAGGTATTTTATTAAGATTCACTCAAGTAGCTGCAGCAAAAACTTTGGACAGTAAAATTTCTTATTTCAGGATATTAACAAACAATGCAATGGAGGTTTTTTCCCTATGGCTATAAAGTTTCAAATTATAATAATTCTCTTTTTATATTTCTACAGGTCACTTCTCACTGTGGTTCACATATTCAGACAAATGCATCAGATACATGTCAGACCAATATTAGACTTCCAAACAAGTTACGTTGTTTCACAGATTTCTTGTATCCTGGGAGTACTGTTATTTTGTGTTCCTTTTCTTTACAGGTGTACCAGACCTTTTACCCTTCCTTTTCAGAATCAAGTAAATATACCCTCTGTGTAAGTGTGTCTCCCCTTTTCTACTTGTGTTCCTCTGTGTATCTTTCCATTTCCCAAGAGAAAATGTCTCTCTTCAAGGAAAAAAAATGTTTACTTCCCCAAATTGGCCAAACCACTGGCCAGGGTTGAGTGCAGGTGCACATTTAACTCGGACATATCCATTGGCTAAGATTTTGCAGCCTTCCTTAAGGTCAGCAGTCTCTGGTCTGGTCCAGTCCTGACTCCTCTGCTCAGCGTTTCCTCAAAGTCTATCCCCTGTTATTCTAACTTTAATCAAAACAACGAAAATAAAATCCTGTCTGTCCTAACATAGGGTGGGTTCAAGATTGTTATATTTATTTCACCCCCCCCCCCCCACACACACACACACACACACTTTTTCTAATCAGTATGCAGCTAATAAAAATAAAGACCATTATTGTTCCCTAGCTATTGAGACCATTCCCTGTTTGGGGACACTCTCTCCACACTCCTACCACTCTCCTTCTGGACTTCAACTCTCTCACATTCCCATACTTTACTTATTTTTCCACAGCAGTGGAATTGCTTTGGCAGCCAATTTCTTTAGCCAAAAATTACTGATACATGGCCTGCACACCTCCAGCCTGACCTTTGCACAGGGCTTGCCCCTCCTCTCAGGGCCTTAATCCAGGGCCAGTTTTCAGATTCATAAGTATACTGGGTTCCGCTCTTGTTCCTGAAGTAGAAATTTACAGTCCTCTCCCTATGCATTCTCATTCAGCCAATTCACCCAATTCATGCTTCCAACTAGTGGCAGAATTACATGTTGTTGTTGTTGTTAAGTGCCGTCGAGTCAGTGTCGACTCATGGCGACCCTCTGGATAGTTGACCTAAACTGTGTTCTGTCTTCAGCCAGGCGGCTCATGGTTGATAGAGTGGCATCCAAAGCTGCTGTTAATATATCAATCCATCTCATTGCTGGTCTTCCTCTCTGGTATTGACCTTCTACCTTGCCAAGCATGATGTCTTTCTCTAACGATCTCTCTGCATGATGTGTCCAAAGTATGAAAGTCAAAGTCTTGTCATCTGAGCTTCCAAGGAAAGCTTAGGTTTAATCTCCTCTAGTACTGACTGGTTTGTTCTTCAGGCAGTCCATAGTAATATAGTATATGACGGCAGATAAAGACCAATATGGTCCATCTACTCTGCCCAGCAAGGTGGCAAGAGTAGGTGCACCTGCCACTCCATGCAGGTCACCCCTCCCCATGCCTTTGTTTAGGGGTGTGCCCAATGCTCCATATAGGTCACTCCTATTTGTTGAGATATAAGAGATAGTTATGTTTGTTTTGATTTTATCCTGTTGCTGTAAAGGGATCCACTGTCTCTGTCCCATGCCATTTTGAATTCTGTCACTGTATACACAGTATTCGTCACCAGCACCATAATTCAAAGGCATTGATTTTCTTCCTGTCTGTCTTTTTCACTGTCCAACTTTTGCATCCATAGAAACATAGAAACATGATGGCCTATCTAGTCTGCCCTTCCATATCAACCACTACAACAGTCCCCTTTAGAGATCCTCTGTGTTTGTCCCATGCTCTTTTGAATTCAGATACTGTCCTCATCTCTACCACTTCCACTGGGAGACTATTCCATGCATCTACCACTCTTTCTGTAAAGAAATATTTCTGCATATTACTCCTGAGTCTATCCCCTTTCACCCTCATCCTATGTCCCCTCATAGCAGAGCTTACTTTCAATCAAAAGAGGCTCTCCTGTACATTTATGTCACAGAGGTATTTAAACATCTCAGTCATATCACCTCTATCTACCACGTCTTTCCTCAAAAGTATACATATTAAGATCCTTAAGTCTATCCTCATATGCTTTATAATGAAGACAACTAATCATTTTAGTAGCCACCTTCTGTACCGACTCCAACCTGTTTATAACCTTTTGAAGGTGCGGTCTCCAGACTTGCACACAATATTCCAAATAAGGTCACACCAAAGACCTATAGAGAGGAACTAACACCTCCTTTCTTCTACTGGCCATTTCTCTCCCTATGCACCCAAGCATCCTTCTAGCTTTCACCGTTGCCTTTTCTACCTGTTTATCTACTTTAAGCTCATCAGACGCAATCACGCCTGGATCCCATTCTTCTTTTGTGTACATCTCTGCTCTTGGGAATTTTATCTAGGTCCTTCATAGCCATTCTGCCAAGAGCAATGTGTCATCAGATTTCTTGACTGCATGTCATTTCTTTACCGATAGTTGATCCAAGTAGGTTAAAGTTGTCAACTATTTCAATTTCTTCTCCATCAATGATGAACTTATTGATTTTGCCAGTGGTCAGGATCTTTGTCTTCCATATGTTAAGGTGCAGGCCCATTTTAAGTCTATGTTTCTTGATCTTGAGAAGTAAATGTTTCAGATCATCTTCACTTTCAGCCAGTAATGTGGTATCATCAGCATAGCGAAGGTTGTTGATGTGTCTTCCACCAATCTTCACACCTCGGTTGTCTTCATACAGTCCTGCTTCTCCGATGATTTGTTCTGCATATAAATTAAACAGGTAGGAGGAAAGTATACAGCCTTGCCGTACACCTTTGCTGATTTTAAAACATTCTGTTTCTCCTTGTTCCATTCAAACTGTTGCTTCTTGATCAAAGAATTACATGGGCTAATCTATATAGACACTAGTATCCCATTCCTTCTTCACTCAAACTAGGGGAAAAATCAGATTTTTGCACCTCTGGCTTAAGTTCAGGGCCTAGTCTCCCATCCTTAGATGCAGGTCTGCTCTCTCTTCTTCCCTGGTGGTCTCTGACTGAAAAAATGATGTTCCTATGCTGATAGCATCTTTTGCAGGTCATCATCATGGTATTACTATGGTGTTACAGTGGTTTCTCCAATAGAGCATTGTAGTTTAGCATGGGTGATGGCTTGGGGTTCTAAAGTTCTAAGCTTTGCCGTTAGAATTTTATTGTGGTTTAAACGTTTCTTATCATTAAAATAGCTATTTACTGTGATTAAAAAATCATACGTTTTAAGGTGGGTGTAGTTTGACTGCTTCATTTGGGGGGGCAAAGGGTGGGGGTGGCAAATCTACATATTCATTATGGTCATCTTTAAAAAACACTAGATGATAGGAAGCCAGCATATCAAACAGACAAGTAAAGAGCTGGTGCCCCCCCAAGATACTCAAAGAGAGAGCAGAGAATCTCATTCAGTGACTTTTGTCAAAAAAAAAAAAAAAGAAAGGAAAGCAACATATTCCCAGGCTATATAATTAAAATGCAGCAACAATTGCAGCTGTTTAATTATTTAGCCTGGCACGCTAAGATTAAAAAAAATACTGACACCTATAAATATATATTCTGCAAAAAACAAGGAGATGTGAAGTGTTCTCTTGCCAAGGGACATTTACTTTGTGTCCAACAAAACCCCTCCTCCAACAGTCGGTGCAGAGCAGAACTAGGACATTTCACCATAGAACCCAACATACAAGAAAAAAAATCTGTTTCTAGTGTCATCTCATTAACAGCCTCTCCAGCACCAGGCAGATTGTGAACTAAGACAAAACCCGACAAAAGTCATTGAAGACTGATAATGCAAATCTACCATACCATAATGACACCAGCTTCTAAAATTAACACAATAAGGAGCCTACCCAGAAAAGAGCAGCACCACAAATATTGCATCCTATTTGGAACACTGAACATCCTATTTGGAAAACTGAACAAGCCAGATTACTACAGATCCTACATAGAAACTCCATGGTAACAGAACACTTGGTCTCAGTCACACAGGAAGAACACAGTTTGACCCTCACCAACAGTGCTGGTGCTAGGGTTTCTGACATTAACAAGTTTCAATGACAAGCCAGTAGGTTACAAGCTGTAGCTCTGTGAAGAAAAGTTGTAAAATAGGCCAACAGTATACAAGCATGTCATTAAACTGTTGTAAAATAAAAAATAGACTGTATATATTTGGAGTGGAGGAGGAGCCTAATGTTCAGAGCAGCATCCTGGAGACCAAGAGACCAGCATTTGATACCCACTGGCCCTCCTTGTGGTCTTGGCCAAGTCACTTTACCCTCGATTGCCTTGGAAAAAGGCCTGACAATCTACTTATGGTCACACCTTGCTAGTGCTGGCCCTAGGGTGATGCAGAGTCATGTGTGGAGACTCATTCAGGGCCCTTATTTGCATAAATATTTACATATCCATTAGGCCTCATTTGCAAAAATTTAATTTTAAAATTTATATGCTGCCCATCTAAAATCCTAGATGGCTTCCAAACATACATATGCAAATTGTTTAAACAGATATTACAATAGAATAAACATAATAATCATGAATCAAAATCAATTTAAAACCACTTTCTCATACCCACAAAATAACAAATGATAAAGATAAGAACATAAGCACATAAGAAATGCCTTACTGAGTCAGACCAAGGTCCATCAAGCCCGGTATCCTGTTTCCAACAGTGGCCAATCCAGACCACAAGTAGCTGGCAGGTTCCCAAAGATGCACACAGTTTCCACAGTGTTTGTCCTGGGGCAATCAGTGGATTTCCTGGGTCCTCTTTAATAATGGTTTATCAACCTTTCTTCCAGGATCTTGTCCAAATCTTTTTTAAACCCAGCTACACTAACTTTTACTATATCCTCTGGTAACAAATTCCAGAGTTTGCTTATGCATTGAGTAAAACATATATTCTCTTATTAGTCTTAAATGGGTTGCATTGTAGCTTTATTGTGTGTCTTCTAGTCTTTCTACTTTTTGATGGCGTAAACAACCAATCTACATTTACCTGTTCCACTCCATTCATTAATTCTTAGACCTCTATCATATCCCCGCTCAGCCATCTCTTTTCCAAGTTGAAGCCTCTCTTCATAGGGGTATCCTTCCTTCCTGTTACCATTTTTGTCACTCTTCTTTGTACCTTTTCAGCTATATAAGAACATAAGATATGCCATATCAGACCAAGGTCCATCAAGCCCATTATCCTGTTTCCAACAGTGGCCAATCTAAGTCATACGTACCCAGCAGTTTCCCCCAAAGACATAGATTCTACAATGCTTGTATTGGGTCAAGCATTGATATCCTGGGTCCCTTTTTAATAATGGTTTATGGACCTTTCCTCCAGGAACTTGTCCAAACCTTTTTTAAACCCAGCTACACTAACAGCCTTTACTACATACTCCGGTAACAAATTCCAGAGTTTGATTACATATCCTTTTTAAGGTATGGCAACCAGAATTGCACACAATATTCAAGGTGCAGTCGCACCATGGAACGATACAGAGGCATTATAATATTCTTTATTTTATTCTCCATTCCTTTCCTTATGATTCCTAGCATTCTATTTACTTTCTTGGCCACCACTGCACACTGTGCAGAGGGTTTCAACATATTATCCATGATGTCACCTAAATCTTTTTCCTGGGTGGTGGTTTCTAAGGTGATACCATGCATTGTGTAACCATAGTTTGGGTTGTTCTTTCTTAGGTGCATAACTTTACACTTGTCCACATTAAATTTCATCTGCTGGGGAGCAGGAGAGCTCTGGGAAGTTGGAGCAGTAACACCGTGTCTATGCAGGACAAAATGAGAGACGACCCGGGACTCTTTAATAGAATGCTAGTTGCTTCCATGGTCACATGCCCGAAGGGGGCATGACTAAAAGGTTTGTTCCTTTGGTGCCCATTCGAGGTTGGTACCCTGAGTAGTTGCGTGGGATGCCCCGAGGTGCTGGTAAGAGGAAAATCAAGGAGAGGAAGAAGGTGGTTTCAACCTCCACACCAATGATGAACATCGGCCCTATGGATCAGTATGTGGTATTGAGAACTGAGGTAACAGGGGCGCTGGAGACACCACAATTTGAGGACTCTCCGTCCATACTTTCAGGGGTGTTGTTAAGTCCAATAGTACAAACTCCCCCCCCCCCCCCCTCTAATCCAGTGGCACAATTGGACATTGGGGATGGAGGTGAATTTACTCCCCAAATGACTTCTGGACAGGTGTTAGAGGAAACTCAGCGTCAGAATCCATCAGAGGTCTCTCCAGATTTTAGTCAGATTCAGCCACTTCATGTGGGGGGTTTCTGCAGCTTTAAAATTGGGGGTTTCTTCCTCCGAGATAACTTTGTTAGATATTAGGAAGGTGGTGACTGAAACCAATGCTCTTTTACATGGCTTCATGAATGAAACTGCAAAGCTTTCTGAGCAAGTTGTAAAGAAATGTTCTAAATTAGATATTAAATTAGTTGAGATGGCCCAGCGGCTTGATAAGATGGATGGCCATATTGGTTCATTGGAGTCTGCAGGCTCCCAGGGCATCAAAGATAGTTTATCCCTGCACACGTATATTGAGATTTTGGAGAATTGTTATCAGTCCAGGAATCTTAGGCTGTTAAACTTCCCAAAAAACTTGACTTTTGTCTCCTTTAATATTACCGTGGAAATATCTTAAAGAAATTTCGCTACTTCCTGATGCTGATAATGTGGTTATTTCTAATCTATATTATTTACCTTTCAGAACCTTGGCTCAGGGGTACGAAATTGCACAGGTTGAGGAGGAAGTTAATTTGGATTTGACTAATTTTTTTAGAATCATCGGTGGATAATATTCCCCTCCATGCATCTGTGGATAATATTCCCCGGCCCTGATTGTCTCTCTGGCCACAGATCTGGATAAGATTTATAAGAACATAAGATATGCCATATTGGGTCAGACCAAGGTCCATCAAGCCCAGTATCCTGTTTCCAACAGTGGCCAATCTAGGTCATACGTACCTAGCAGTTTCCCCAAAAGACACAGGTTCTGCAATGCTTGTACTGGGTCAAGCATTGATATCCTGGGTCCCTTCTTAATAATGGTTTATGGACCTTTCCTCCAGGAACTTGTCCAAACCTTTTTTAAACCCAGCTACACTAACAGCCTTTACTACATCCTCCGGTAACAAATTCCAGAGTTTGATTACACGTTGAGTGAAAAAATATTTTCTTTTATTAGTCTTAAATAGTTTACCCTGTAGCTTCATTGTATGTCCCCTAGTCTTTCTATATTCTGATAACGTAAACAATCAATCTACGTTTACCCGTTCCACTCCGTTCATTAATTTATAGACTTCTATCATATCTCCCCTCAGCCGTCTCTTTTCCAGGTTAAAGAGCCCTAACCTTTTTAGCCTTTCTTCATAGGAGTATCCTTCCATCCCCTTTACCATTTTGGTGGCTCTTCTCTGAACCTTTTCTAATAACGCTATATCCTTTTTAAGATACGGCGACCAGAATTGCACACAATATTCAAGGTGCGGTCTCACCATGGAACGGTATAGAGGCATTATAATATCTTTTGTTTTATTTTCCATTCCTTTCCTTATGATACCTAGCATTCTATTTGCTCTCTTGGCTGCCGCTGCACACTGGGCCGAGGGTTTTAACATGTTATCCACAATGACGCCTAAATCTTTTTCCTGGGTGGTGGTTCCTAATGTGGAACCTTGCATTGTGTAACCATAGTTTGGGTTGTTCTTCCCTAGGTGCATAACTTTGCACTTGTCCACATTAAATTTCATCTGCCATTTTGATGCCCAGTCTTCCAATTTATCAAGATCCTCTTGCAATTTTCCACAATTCTCTTGGGTTTTAACAACTTTAAATAGTTTTGTGTCATCTGCAAATTTGATAACCTCACTCGTTATTCCTCTTTCCAGGTCATTTATGAATATGTCAAAAAGCAGCAGACCCAGCACAGATCCCTGGGGTACACTACTATTCACCTTTCTCCGGTGGGAAAATTGGCCATTTAGCCCAACCCTCTGCTTTCTATCTTTTAACCAGTTCCTGATCCACAGTAGTACACTGCCTCCTATCCCATGACTCTTTAGTTTTGCCAAAAGTCTCTGATGAGGGACCTTGTCAAAGGCTTTCTGAATGTCTAGATACACTATATCAACCGACTCACCTTTGTCCACCTGTTTATTCACACTTTCAAAAAAACATAACAGATTAGTAAGACAAGATCTTCCTTGTCTAAAGCCATGTTGGCTGTCTCCCATTAGGCCATGACTATCTACATGCTGAGTAATGTAGATAGTCATTTTAGAGGTTGTATTTTATTATTATCAGTTGGTATGGGTAATTTGGAATCTTTCAGCTCTGTACTGAAGGACATCTGGGTTACTTTTATCTTTGTTGGAACCTTTCTGTTAGGATGCCCTAACTTCCCTGTTTTGTTAGTATCCTTCAAGGGGAGTCCACACCATATCTGAATGACCACTACCTAGATTAAACTTGTACTTGCACCAGGTGCCTATTAAAAAAAAATCCTTATCCTTGAAGGATATACTAAGGCAGAAAAACACAACAGGAGGAGACCCTCCGCAGAGCGTAAACAAGTCCACAAGGAGCGGAGGAGGACGGCCACACCACATATGAGTTTGATTAAAAAATGTCTTTGATTCTGCTAAGATGTTGAAGGCGTTTGAAGTTTTACTGTTGGACTGCACTTTCTGATATCCCTTGAATTGTACTCTGGAGTTTCTCCTTATTGGATTCTTTTTCTCTCTTTACCGAATTCTGACTGGTAGAGCTACCGCTGATGAAGGCTGACTGCCGAAACTTGGCCAAGTTGGGTCTTGTACCTTGAAGGCTTTTTAGAAAGGTGGTGCACATTCAAGCATGTTATATATTTCCCTTGTACCTTGTACATGAGACAACAGAAGGTTAAGTGGCTTGCCCAAGGCCACAAGAAGCACCTGTGGGACTAGAAACCCCAGTCCCTCTGCCCCAAGGTTGTTTTTCTCCAGTGGGATTTGAAGCCCCAGCCCGCTGACTCAAGGCAACTTGCCCCAACCACTAGGTTACTCCTCCCCTTCAAACCATGCGGTTAATGCCAGCAGCCTGGTTAAGATGGAGCCCATCCCTTTGGAAGAGTCCCTCCCTTCCCCAGAATGTTACCCAGTTACTAACAAATCCAAAACACTCTTCTTTGCACCATCTCATCCACGCATCGAGACTCTGGAGCTCTGCCTGCTTTTTGGATTCTGCACTTGGAACAGGAAGCATTTCAGAGAATGCTTCCCTGGAAGTTCTGGATTTCAACTTCCTACCTAAAAGCTGTGAGAGCCAGGAGGGAAGGGGTTAACAGTCCAAAATTGCTGGCATTTGCACTGGATGTGCTTCGTGAGATAGAGGTATTAGGTGACATCAGATGGAAGAAATGTGAGAAAAACACACTTATCTACAGAGCACAAGAGAGAGAAGGAATCATTAGCATGGTTACACCAGTTTAACATGGGACCTACTGAGGCCCAGTGTGGAAACTGTCAGAAGATATCAGAGAACTTATAAGCTATATATTTTCTATATTTCTTGAAAATAAGGAATGGAAAGAAACCAGATGAAAAAAAATTGAATAAGTGGGAAAAGGGTCAGATAACAGGGAATAAATCTGACAAAGGCCTGAGCAAATGGTTATACACAAGGCCATAAAGGGTCAACAGGTCAGCAGGAATGGGAGTGCAGATATGACAGGACAAAGGAAGGAATGAAAGAGAGAATCCAGATGCCTGGAATCGATAGCAAAGGGACTAATTAAAGGGACTAATTGGAAAAGAAAAACTGTATAACAGGACTGAACTTTTAAAGATCAGGAATTTACACCCCATTTTCTGAAGAAGGTGGTTTGTAAATTTCCACTGCATGTCTGCTATTGAGTGAGTGGGTATGATTCTGATTCTTTGTGCTGTGTGAAAGGTTTTCCTTAGCTTATATTTGAGTGCAGCTAGGAAGCATATATCATTCTCTTTCACTGTGCTAGGATGGACAGGAAATCTCTTAATTATTTTATAGCTGTAAACTTGTAAGAAGAGAGTGAGGGAAATTCTCCAAGTTACTTTGTATTTATTAGTTTGGTTACACTTCCTGTATGCTTGTTTCTGTGATATAAGAAAGAAATAAAGGATTTTTTGTAAGAAAAATCTGTGAGAATTTTGTGCCAGGTACGAGTATAATCTGTATGAGGTGTGTCTATTGGGAGGAGATGGTAGGCCCTCCCTGTATATGTGCTAGTTTGCGAGGTTTGTTCCCCTCTTGCACGGAGGAGGAGGGTGACGAGATCTGCCTGGCCAATGGAATCAGCCCCCCTTGTTCTGTACAAAGCCTAAATTTGGCCTCCAGAATCTCCCTCCCATACTTTTCTATGTCATTGGTGCCAACATGTACCAAGACAGCAGATTTCTCCCCAGCACTATCTAAAAGCTTGTCTAGGCGGCGCATGAGATCTGTTACCTTTGCACCAGGCAGTCTTCACGACCACCAACCACCCAGCTATCTACATGCCTAATAATCAAATCACCAACTATAACAGCTGTTCTAACCCTTCCCTCATGGGTACATGGCCCTGGAGAAACCTCCTTGGTGTGAGATGGTTTGACATCTCCTGGAGGACAGGTGCTAGCTATAGAATCATATCTTGCAACACTAAGGTGATGCTCTTCTTTCATGTGATCTCTTTCCTCCCTGGAAAGTGAGAGGTTTCCAGATTGGAAGTGGGACTTTAATCCTATGTCCATGTAGGTCTTGTCTATGTACCTCTCTGTCTTCCTTATGTCCTCCAAGTCTCCTACTCTAGCCTCCAGAGATCGGACTCTTTCCCCGAGGGCAAGGAGCTCTCCCTCCCATGCTGAAACACAATGCTGCCTCCCCCCATGCTGCTGATGATTCCGGTGGCAGGTGGCTAGGCTCAGCGGCAGCAGCAGCGTAGCCACCCACCACCGAAAGACACTTCACCAACTGGGAGAAAATCGTACATGTGACACTGAATGCAAAAAACTGAATAGCCCTCATCTCTCTGCTGGACTTCTGTCTGCATCTTAGTTTTAAGGTTTAGTTTAGCTATTTAAGTTGTTTACTTAAGTTGCTAGGGATACTTGTACTGATACAAGTATACCAATTACCTTTAAGGGACTTCGTTCACCTCAAGATTAATTAACTTCAGGACCTTAATCTATTCCTCGTGATAATAACCAACTGAACCTGAAAGTGACTTTAACCACCCTTCCCCCTTTAATAGGTTTAAGAGCTTATAAAGCTAAGATTATGCCTGAGGTATGTGAGAGGGAACTAACACTTAGTAAAGACTGTGTTGTTAAACAGGTCCCAGACCTGTGCTTCTAAGGTAATCTGTTAACAATTTCCTGGGTGATTCGCACAGCCCTTGGTTTGACAGAGTAAGCCTTTCAAATCGCCTCTTTGACCTTTCACATGGCTTTAACAACTATTTAAAACAAATTCTTAGATCTCTTACCTCCTAAGTGTAAGGCCTCTTTGTAAAGGTATCTATAAACAATTTCTTTCATCTCAAAGAATATTTTACCCTACTGTTTCATCTATGCTAACCTATACTCTGATTTTATTTAAATCAAAAGCTCTCTGCTGACACTAGGCCCTGACAGATTTAAATTTAAACTAAGAGCTCTCTGCTGGGCTTTAAATTTAAACTAAAATATATTTATTTATTTATTTATGTATTTATTTAACATTTCCTTTACACCGCCTTTCAGAATTATCAAGGCAGTTTACATGGAACAGTGAAAATAGAATGTAGTACAGAAATAGGGGATTAGGGGTGAGGGATGAACTTTTAGAGGGATGGCAGGGTAGAACTATATACAGGAGGGGACGATATTTACATAGGGCTAAATACAAAGGATTATCAAGATACTTGATAGGATATTGAAAGCAGGAGGGGAAGGGAGCATTTTATGTTAAGTGTTGGGGCCAAAGTATTCTTGGAATAGGAAGGTCTTCAGTTTTTAATGGAAATTGTTGCAGTCTTTGCTGTCTGTTAGTGTGCTTGGAAGTGAGTTCCAGAGTATGGGACCATAAATAGAGAAAGATTGTTGGCAAGTTGCTTGAGTGCTCGTTGTTTTGGATGTTGAGCATATTCTGGTTGTGTTGTTGTCTTGATCTTGTACTAGTTGTTTTTTGGATGAGGTTATGGAGGCAGACTGGAGCTTGGTCATGGGTGGATCTGTAGGTGAGCATGATGGCTTTGAATTTGATTCAAACTTGTATAGGGAGCCAGTGAAGAGCTTTGAGCACTGGGGTGATATGTTTGTGTCTTGCTTCAGTGTTCTGGGCCAGCTGGAGTGAATGGAGGGCATGTTTTGGTAGGCCTTGAAGGATGGAGTTGCAGTTTTCCAACTGCAGGGTGATTATTTATTTATTTAGTTATGCTTATATACACCACTTTTCACCAGGTCAAAGCAGTGTTCATTCAGGTATGGAATATATTTCCTTTGTCTCTGAAGGGCTCACAATCTATGTTTTGTACCTGAGGAAACACAGAGTTAAGTGGCTTGCCCAAGGCCACAAGGAGCACCTGTGGGACTAGAAACCCCCAGTCCCTCTGGCCCAAAGCTGCTGTCCTCTGGCCAGAGGCAACTTGCCCCAACCACTAGGCCACAATGTCTGGAAGTGGCTAGGATCCAGGAATAGATAAAGGTTAACATAAGAGCATAAGAAATGCCATACTGGGTCAGACCAAGGTCCATCAAGCCCAGTATCCTGTTTCCAACAGTGGCCAATCCAGGTCCCAAGGACCTGGCAGGTTCCCAAAGGCCACAGGTTCCACAATGCTTGCCCTGTGATAAGCAGGTTGTGTAGAGTTTTCATCTTATAATAAGCAGTAGATATGATATTTTTTATGTGAGCCTGCATGTTCAAATGCTGGTTCAGGGGAACCTCAAGGTATTAAATTAACAGCTCTCTGCTGATACTAGGCCCTGACTGAGTTAGCAGATAAGTCTGTGTATTTTAGAATCCAATGTATCAGTTTTAACCCAAAAAATTCCCTTTTCCCCAAGATTTAGAGAATTTCCCAGAAGTAAATACTTACAAGTGCAGATTTCTTTCCAGCAGAAGCTGTCTCTTTTGGTTGTCCTTCAAGCAGGGCCGGTCCATCCACTAAGCAGGTCAGGCAGTCACCTAGGGTGGCAGACTTCCACCCCCCCCCCCCCCACCCAAGTGCCCAGCCGCGCTGCTCTCCCCCCATGCTGAACCATGATACTGCCCCCCCTGCTGCTGCTGTTTCCGGTGGCGGGTGGCTAGGCTCAGCGGCAGCAGCTCGCAGCTGGCCATGTGCTTCAGCACATAGCCTGCCGCTGCCAGTGATCCGCCTGCTGCCAGAATCAGCGGGATGCAGGACATGACTCAGCATACAGGGGAGGGAGGGAATGGCTCAGCATAGGGGGTGGAGAGCGGCATGGTGCACAGGAGGGGGCAGCACGGCTGGAGCTTCTGCCAAGGGTGGCAGAAACCCATGAGCCGGTCTTGCCTTCAGGATCTGCATACCAGATTTATTTGGTTAGAGTTATGACCAGCTTATTGATGAAGGAAGATAAAAAATTAGAAAAACAAATCCTGGTAGCCATAAATTCAAGACCATGGTGCCCAGGCTAGATTGGGTCATGCTAGAGCTGGAAGAGCCCAGAAACCAGCAGCAGTGAAGCTATCAGGTTACTAAATAAGCGTGGTATATAAGAACTGTTAAATAAATAAATAAATAAATAAATAAATAAACAAAATGAGACAGGTGTTCTCAATTTTAAGAGATTTCCTTGAATCTGAAGTGACAAAGTATTTTACAATTTCAGGCTGGCAGCATCAAGAACGCAATACTGCAAATATCAAAGACAATCCATATTGAACTAACAACCACCAACACCCTACAGCTGACTACACATGAAGAACCAACAGTACACGACCATAGAGCAAATCTACCATTCCATAACAGCACTAACTTCCAAAATTTCCACAACAAAGAGGCTACCCAGAAAAGGGCGGTACCATAAAAACTGCAATAGAACCTAAAACATCCATATACCTACTGGGAAAACTGAACAGGTCAGAGTCCTACATGTAGGGGTGGCCCAAGGGGGGTGTGGAGCCATGTGCGAAGACTCATTGCAGGGCCTCATTTGCATAAGGCACCTCATTTGCATAAATATTAGCATAATGTTAACATGCCTCTTAATGATTGTCTGGATAAAAAAAGACTACCAGATTTCTATATTACTATACTCCACTGCCAACCGCCAGGCACATTAGGAAGTACTATAAATATTGCCCATTTAGAACCCATAATATAACTATCGGTCTATTTGTCTGAGGGATGTGAACTACTAAGACTGAAGGTGAAACCCTCTATTAATTAAAGATAGCTCCGATTGTGTACTATTGTTTGCTCAAGCAACAAGCAAAAACCATTAATTGGAAATGATTAGATAAGAATGAACCATTAATCATTTCCAATTAGTGGTTTTTGCTTGTTGCTTGAGCAAACAATAGTACACAATCGGAGCTATCTTTAATTAATAGAGGGTTTCACATTTAGAACCCATAGCATATCCATTGTATCATAACAGCACTACCAGGACTCACAAAGCAAAAAACCCTACCTACCAAAAGACAACACTGCAAATATTTAGCCAATACATCTCAGAGAATACCAATACATCTCCTACTGGGGAAAGAGAACAAGTGGCACTGACAAATCAAAACTATATGAACAGAATACCTCAGCTTGGTTACACATGCAGAACATAGACCATCAGCAAACAAATAACAAGGGATCACAATTTAGAAATAGGAAGACAATAATTAAATTGGGAACCCCTAAAGCCAAACTTGGAATGTGCAACAACACTGGAGAAATAAAAGTATCAATTAATTTCCTCTTGTACTAAACAAAACCGCAAAGACGTTAGTGATACACATTTTCCCAGAGCTGATATATTCCAGTTAATAAATTCAAAATAAAGCATTTTTCTAGATTTTGTTGTTTGGGCATTTTATTTTTCAATTGCAATTGCTACATTCACTTTCTTCTGGTTTCTTCTGTCTTCTGCTAATTCTCCATTGTCTGCTGCCATTTGTCCTTTCTTCTCTCTTCTAGATTTTTTCCATTCTCTCTTCTACATCTGCTTTAACATACTGATCTTTCCCCTTTTGCTCTTTCCTCTATTTCTTTCTTTATTCCTTTATCATCCACTCAAATTTCACCCTTCCATCTTCAATCCCACTTACTCTCCCAATACCCAGCCACTAGTAGATTTTTCTTCCCTCCCACACAAAATATCTTTTCCCTCTCCATTCTCATTCCTCCAGCCCCATCCCCTTCTAGTTCTCCCCCAACATCTAGCTCCAGCCCTACCCAGCATCCGCTCCCTTCTAGTTCCATTCTCACCCCCCCATCAGCCATTTCCAATCCTATTCCAGCCCCACATCAGCCCATTTCCAGTCTAAGCTCCCCCTATCAGTCCATTTCCAATCCTAGCCCCTCAAAAGCCCATTTCCAGTCCTAACCCTCCTTATCAGTTCATTTGCAGTCCTAGCACCCCCAATCAACTCATTTCCAGTCCTAGCCCCCCCACCCACTCAGACCATTTCCAGTCCTAGCCCCTCCCCACTCAGCCCATTTCCAATCTTAGGCCCCCCCCCCTCACTCAGCCCATTTCCAATCTTAGGCCCCCCCTCACTCAGCCCATTTCCAGTCTTAGCCCCCTCCAGCCCATTTCAAGCCCTAGCCCCCCTCCCCGAAGAGCCCCGCGACTGGCTTTAGAAGCCCCAGCTCACCTCTCTATACCGGCTTCTGGCAGGCTCAGAAACACCTCCCTACAACCGCTGAAGTGAAGAGAGTTGTTGTAATATAGATCGGTGGCGTGCTGAGTGCCGGGACACAAGAAATGCCCTTTGACCCCTGGCACGCCAGTGATCTACATTACAACACAGCTGCTGAAATGAAGAAAAACAACGATCTTCACTTCTGCAGCTTTAGGAAGGTGTTTCTGAGCCTGCCGGGAGCCGTTATAGAGAGATGAGCCGGGAGCCGTTATAGAGAGATGAGCTGGGAGCTGCTGTAGAGAGGTGAGCCGGAAGCCGAACATGTGCAGGATGTTGTTGGTGCGGGGAGCCCTAGAGCGCAGGGCCTGTGCGAACAGCATTCTTGTACAATGGACGGGCCGGCCCTGCCTACATGGAAACTCCATACTAACAGAATACCAGGCCTCAGTCACATACTGTAGAACATAGATAGACCAGGTACAGAATAAATGACCACAAACTAATTTTTATCAACATATGTCTTTTGGTAGACTGAAATCCCAAGAAGCCAGACTCCACATGCAGTGCAGCACCAGAGAAACAGATACAGTGATGCATTTCCCCCTGTACTGTACAAAATATAAATAGTGGTGTACCCCAGGGATCTGTGCTGGGTCCGCTGCTTTTTGACATATTCATAAATGACCTGGAAAGTGGAATAACGAGTGAGGTTATCAAATTTGCAGATGACACAAAACTATTTAAAGTTGCTAAAACCCAAGAGGATTGTGGAAAATTGCAAGAGGATCTTGATAAATTGGAAGACTGGGCATCAAAATGGCAGATGAAATTTAATGTGGACAAGTGCAAAGTTATGCACCTAGGGAAGAACAACCCAAACTATGGTTACACGATGCAAGGTTCCACATTAGGAACCACCACCCAGGAAAAAGATTTAGGCGTCATTGTGGATAACATGGTAAAACCCTCGGCCCAGTGTGCAGCAGCAGCCAAGAGAGCAAATAGAATGCTAGGTATGATAAGGAAAGGAATGGAAAATAAAACAAAAGATATAATGCCTCTATATCGTTCCATGGTGAGACCGCACCTTGAATATTGTGTGCAATTCTGGTCGCCGTATCTTAAAAAGGATATTAGAAAAGGTTCAGAGAAGAGTCACCAAAATGGTAAAGGGGGTGGAAGGATACTCCTATGAAGAAAGGCTAAAAAGGTTAGGGCTCATTAACCTAGAAAAGAGACGGCTGAGGGGAGATATGATAGAAGCCTATAAATTAATGAATGGAGTGGAACGGGTAAACGTAGATCGATTGTTTACGTTATCAGAATATAGAAAGACTAGGGGACATGCAATGAAGCTACAGGGTAAACTATTTAAGACTAATAAAAGAAAATATTTTTTCACTCAACGTGTAATCAAACTCTGGAATTTGTTACTGGAGGATGTAGTAAAGGCTGTTAGTGTAGCTGGGTTTAAAAAAGGTTTGGACAAGTTTCTGGAGGAAAGGTCCATAAACCATTATTAAGAAGGGACCCAGGATATCAATGCTTGACCCAGTATAAGCATTGTGGAACCTGTGTCTTTTGGGGAAACTGCTAGGTACGTATGACCTAGATTGGCCACTGTTGGAAACAGGATACTGGACTTGATGGACCTTGGTCTGACCCAGTATGGCATATCTTATGTTCTTACCACTACATTGCTGTCCCCTTTCCCACTGAAACCAACCCGTGACACCTTCTGTAAATTTTCATATATGACTCTAAACAGGGACAAAATCATTTAAAACTTTTTTATTTACCTGTAGGGTACTGCCACTGGTTCTCTGAGGAAGCCCCAGTGAGGGAGGGGCTAGACAGCAATACCCTCCCATCAGCAGCACTAGGCCTACAAATCTAGAAGTAAACCAGCTGCCATGTGAGGGAGAGGCAGTGAAAGGAAGCAGCTGGAAGTCACACTGGAGCAGCACAAAAAACAAAGAATAGTTGTGATTGCAGTGGTGGGGAGAAGAAGCCACAGCAGGAGGAAGGCAAGCAGTATCATGGCCTCTGAGTGAGAAAACGCTATCCTTACAATTTTCTTAAAAGGGACCATGGCCCGGTAAAGGACAAGGTGAGAGGAAGCAATGGAGACTGACAGGGCACTGAAGTCAAGCACTGGACCATCTGGAGGAGGGACAGGAAGTCCATCCCTAAAGAGCCTCTATAGGAACAGGGGCACAAGACTAAAAAATTCAGTTCCAGTCTGCATATCAGTCTGAAGGAAGTGAGTTTTAACCTCCTTCCACCCCTCCCCCCCCCCCCCCCCCCCCCCCCCGAGTACGGCTGCCAGGCACGGGAAGGGGGAAGTACATCAAGGAACCTGGGGAGAGGAAGAGATCTGACATCAGCAGATCCCACAGAGAGGAAGAATAACATCAGTAACCTTATATAGAGCTTCAAAGAAAGCCAGAAAGATCGACAGGCACATGGAAGCCAGAGCCTGCCATGGAAGAATACAGAAAGCATTTTCTGAAGAGGCAGAAGATCAAAGGGCAGGAGCTTGGGAACTGGGAGCAGCTGAGCTGAAGCAAGATAAGGATAGGCCTGCCAATTTTTTTAAAGAACTCTGATGGACAGAACTCTGATGGACAGACTATAGAACATTGGCCTGCATGGATCCACGCTGAAATGGTTCCAATCATATCTAACGGACAGACAGATACAGGTCAAGATTGGCCCCAACAAATCTCATCCCATAAAGTCATGCAGGGAGTACCACAAGGCTCCGCCTTATCATCACTATTATTTAACATCTACATTCAACCAATATGCAACATCATGAGAGAAAACAACATACAGTATACAATCTATGCCGATGACATAATGATTTACACACCCATCTCTATCGACAACCCGGATTACTCCAAAATAACAAACTGTCTCATAAAATGAACGACTGGTTCCAGAAAAACAACCTAACCATAAACTACAGCAAGACCGAGGCATTAATCATCACCTGAAACACCAACTTCATCTCCCCACCCAACATCAAGATAAAGAACACAAGCATACCCATAAAAACAGAAGTTAAATACCTTGGAGTAACTCTGGACAACGAACTGAATCTACAAGCTCACATAAGCAAAACCACCAGGAATGCATACCACAGGATGAGCCTAATCCGACATCTCAAACCGTTCCTCGACCCGGATCACTTCCGCACAGTCTGCCAGGCCCTAATAACCCCACTCCTAGACTTCTGCAACCCGATTTATCTTGGCCTCCCAAAACAAACCCTCAGCCCACTGCAACTGGCACAGAACATGGCAGCATGCATAATAGCTGGCACTTAAAGACAGGACCACATCACACCTATCCTGAAAGACCTACACTGGCTTCCAATCACCTCACGCATCAAATATAAGACAATCATAAACATATTCAAAATTAAACAACAATCATCGGCCCTTAGCTTACAGACTCTCATACAACCTGACAACAGTACACGACCGAGGAGAAGGGGCACTTCCAACCGCGTCAGCACACCAAAGGAGATCACCAAGGTCCAGAAGGACACCTCAGAACGAGCCCTTTCCCTGGCTGCACCAACAATTTGGAACATACTACCAGACGAACTTCGACTAACTACAGACATCAAAGATTTCCGGAAGCAACTAAAGACAACCCTTTTCATTGAACACTATGGGGATGTCACATGATAGACACACCATTCAGATATCTTGACACTACATGTATAATAGCGCACAATGTAAATAGCGCATCATTAATCGAATATACCCTGACACACTCACACACACTCTGGAACGCTGCATGACCCCCCCTAAACAAACACTATTGTGATTGTTTGCTGTGAAAACCGCTTTGATTCAATGAAAAGGCGGGATAGAAATCCATTTAAATAAATAAAGAGAAAAGCCCACCACTTGCCTCTTGCCCTGCTGATCCCATTCCCTCCCCATGGTTACTGGAATCTTCCCTCGCTTTATCCCCCTTTATTCTCTCACTCTTCAACTCTAGTCTTTCCTCTGGTGTCTTTCCTACTCCCTGGAAGCATGCCTCTGTCCGCCCCATTCTTAAGAAAGGTTCTCTTGACTCCTCCTCTCTCTCCAGTTGGCGTCCCATTTCTAACCTTCCTTTCCTCTCTAAACTTCTGGAAAAATTGGTCTTCTCTCAGCTTTCCTCCCACCTTAAGGTTTCTTTCACTCTCCATCCTCGTCAATCAGGTTTTTGCCCGGGTCATAGCACGGAATCTGTCCTTCTTTCCCTTCTTAACGATCTTCACATTGTTCACGACCGTGGTTTACTCTCTCTCGCTGTCTCTCTAGATCTTTCTGCTGCTTTCGATTTGGTTGATCACCGTACTCGTCTTCAGGATGCCGGCCTCTCCAGTTTGGTTCTTCGTTGGTTCCACTCTTTTCTGTCTAGTCGTTCTTTCTCAGTTCACACTGGCTCAGGGTCCTCTCCTTTCACTTCTCTCCCCTGTGGTGTTCCCCAGGGCTCTGTTCTTGCTCCTCTTCTCTTTAATGTGTTTCTGGCCCCTCTCGCTCTCCTTATTCAACAGCACAGTGTTTCTGCCTATTACTATGCTGATGACATTTTTCTTTTCTTCCATACTGACTCGGCTGCTCCTGACATCACTGCCTTCAACACCTGTCTCTCTTCCGTAGCCTCCTGGCTCTCGACCAATTTTCTTCACATCAATCTCTCAAAAACCTCAGCTATTTGGTTCACCTTTGGTAATCCCCCCCCCTCCTCTCACTCCCTTGTTCTCTTCCACACCCATCCCCATTGTCTCTTCTTTGCGCTACTTGGTGTTATTCTCGATTCCTCCCTCTCCTTCAAAGAACATATTTCCTCTGTTATTCAACGTTCCTTCTTTACTCTAAGACAACTTCGTGCTGTATGCCCTTTTCTCTCCCCCTCCTCCATGGCCACTCTTATCATTTCCCTCGTTATGTCTCGTCTCGATTATTGTAATGTCTGTCTTGCCGGGCTTCCCCAATCCCAAATTTGTCGTCTTCAACGGGTTCAAAACACCGCTGTCCGTGTCCTCTCTCATGCCTCACGTTTCGATCACATCACCCCCTTGCTAATACATTTTCACTGGCTCCCTGTTACCTTCCGTGTTCAGTTTAAAGTCCTTATTTATGTACACAGGGTACTCCACTCTGGTATCCCCCTGTATCTTGCAAATCAAGTTCACCTCCATACCCTGCATCGGTCTCTACGTTCCATCCATGCCAACCGTGTCTTTCTTCCCTCGCCCTCCCAGGCTCACTTAGAATCCACCCGATCTTCAGCTTTCTTTTTTCTTGGTCCGAGGCTTTGGAATTCACTTCCTCACTCCCTTCGATTAGAAACTTCCTACCCGTCCTTTAAAGCTAAACTAAAGACTCATCTTTTTTGTTCTGCATTTAATCTCCCCCTTCCTGCTCCGTCCCCTTCTCCTTCCTAGTACTACCATGCCAGCTCCTTATCTCTTTCTTTCCTCCACCCTTCTGTATTGTCGATGTCTTTCCCCTCCCCCTTTATGTTGCCACCTTTGTTCCCCGACTGTTCTCTGTCCTCATCTCTTTTCTGTCTGATTTTATGGCGTTCTCTTTCTGTTTCTCCTTTCGCAGCTCTCTTTTTAATTTGATTTTATGTATTGTGAACCGCCCAGATGCTAACCGTATTGGGCGGTATATAAAGTTTTAATAAACATAAACATAAACCACCTGTGGCTAGCCAAGCTGTGCCCATGCCCACCTCCTACCTCGCCCCCCAAAAATAAGTGCAAAGAGGACGATGTGCAAGCTGAACAAGCCAGATTGCCACACATTCGTAAACAGAAATGCCATACTAACAGAATACCTAGTACATGCGCACAACACAGATAGGCCTTAACCAATAAGTGACCACAAAATGAGAAGAGAAATATGTAGACAAAAATTAAATAAAACCTCAGAAAACCAGATGCTGCATGCAGTGCAACACAAAAGAAATAGAAAAGCATTTCCCCCTGTATTGTACAAAATAAAAGAAAAGCAGATGTCAGGATTGGCATTAGGGGGGATGCAACCTGGCAATTGCCCTGGGCCCCCAAGTCAGAGAGGGCCTCAGACCTGTCTGAGACCAAAAAACTCACAGCTTGCTAGTGGGCTTTAGAGTCCCCTCCACCCTTAAAGTTTTGCCATGGAATAGACCCCAGCCATGTCCAACACCAGTCCTGACTCCTGGTAGATGTACTTTCCAAACACCAACATTTTCCAATCACAAAAGAGAAAATAAAAATTATTTTTTCTACCTTCGTTGTCAGTCATTTTATGTTTCTAACTGTGTTGATCCCAGTCTCTGGTTTTTGTTTTCTTTTGTCTTCTCTTAGTTCTCTTTTCATGGTCTCCTCTCCATTTGCCATTTCTTCTCTCTCTTCCTGTCTTCACATCCTCCTTTATATCAGTTTTTAACACTGATCTCTTCCGTTCCAGTATCCCTCCCTCTCCAAGTCCTGTTTCCCCTCCTCCATCCAGTATTTTCCTAACCCTCGCTCCATGTCCATCACACCTCCATTTCTCTATTCCCCGTGTCCATCTCTCCTCTTGTCCGTGTCCCTATCCCACCTATGTGCATCCAGCATCTCCCCCTATGTATCCCTGCCCTCATCATATCCAACATCACTCCTCTGCATCCCTACCTCTCATGCCTCAGTGTGCCCCTAATCCCCACCCCCCCAAAGTTCAGCAAAAGAAAAAGGAAGAGCACAGAGTGGGGCCTGCATTTAGAAAATGCATGTGCTGAGATGGCTCTGCAAAGTCCTGTCCTGCTCTAATGCCAGACGTCTGATGGGACGTGACATCGCAGAGCCGTATCAGTGCATTCATGATCTATTCTAAATATAGGCTCCCACTGTGCTCTTGCGTCAAGTTCTTCCCCCACCCCATGTCCAGCATTTCACATCTTCCTCTCCTTCTCCCCCCCCCCCTTTTTCCAGTCTAGTATTTCCTTCCAGCTCTCCAACCCATGTACAGCATCTCCTCTATCTCTCTCTCTCTCTCTCCCCCTGAGTCCACCACCTCTCCTCTATCTCTCCCCCTCCTCCTGTACTCTGCATCTCTCCTCTCTCTCTTCCTTCCCTTGCCCAGCATCTGCCCTTTCCCATCCCCCATACCCAGCATCTGCCCTCTATCTCCTCTGTGACTACCATCTGCTCTCTGACTCCTCGCCACATGACCATCATCTTCACTCCACTTCCCTGTGGCCACCATCTGTCTCTCTCCCCTATCTCTCCCCTTTGCCAGCATCTATCCTCTGCCTGCCCATAGCCACCATCTAACCCCTGCACCCTCTCCCCATGGCCAGCGTTGGTCCTCAACCTCTATTCCCCCTGTCCCCATGTCTAGCATCTGATGTCCACCTCTACAGCCCCCACTGCTATCCAGCACAGTCTCTCTCTCTCTCTCTCTCCCCCTTCCTTCCTATGGTGTCTGTGGCAGCTTTAATGTAACCCAGGGGAAAAAATATTAATTAAAGTTTAAAAAAAAGGTACCTTGTCCAGATGGGACTGCCGATCGCAGCTTAGCAGTTTTTGGGGGTTATTTTAGCTCCAGGGCTTTGGGGCTGCCCAGGCAGCTGAACCAGTGACAGTGTTTTTTTGGTTTTTTTTAATCTCCAGGGATCAGTGTGGGGCTGTGGGCAGAGGCCTATGGTGAGCTGCCGACCCACTGCAATCATTGGGCCCTGCTTTGCTAGCTCTCAGACTACCGGGGGCAGGGCCGGATTTACCTTGAGTGAGGCCCTACGCCAACAAAAATTGTGGGCCCCCAGAAAAGATAAAAACGAGCACGCCGGATCCGCTGTTGGCCCTGACGTCATAATTAAACTGGGAATCCCAAAAGCCAAACTTGGAATGCACAACACTGTAGAAATAAAACTATACAATAATTTGCTCTTGTACTAAACAAAGCGCAGACGTTAATGATGCACATTTACCAGAGCTGACATATTCCAATTAAATTCAAAATAAAGAGATATTTTTCTACCTTTTGCGCATTTTTTTTCAGCTGCAATTGCTCCAGCCACTTTCTTCTGGTTTCTTCGTGTCAGTCCACCTCCAATCTTAACCCCCCCAGCCCATTTCCAGTCCCAGCCCCCCACCCCCCATCGGCTCAAGTAAAATTAAATTTAAAAAAAAAAAAAGCTGGCTGCTGCCGCGGCAGCATGGACTGTCCCGCGGGGCCCCCTCTGCTGTCGCGGCAGCATGGACTGTCCCGCAGGGCACCCTCTGCCCGCTGAATCCGTCCTTCCCTCCCTCCGTGTCGGCTTTGAGAGGCACGAAGGGACCAGCTAAAAACTGGGCTGTTGGCAACTCTAGATAAGGATCCCCTTACCCTCCTTCCTCAGAGAAAGAAGGAAGGCAGAAAAGTGAAAGAGCCAGAAAGCAGGAAAAAGCTGGGAATTAAAAAAGAAAGTTTAATCCAGCAGAAAGAAGACAGACAAGCCAGAGAAAAATAAATCAGCCAAGACTGCAGCCACAGTGAGTGCCAGAGTGAAAAAGCAGATCCAGAGAAAAAGGACAAAGAGCTCAATATTCAGCACTACCCAGTTAGCGATGGGTACTGCCCCAGAATGCCTCAATACTAAACAGCATCAGGGCACTAACCATGCTAGTATCGCTGAATATCCAGCTCAGCAGCATTTACACAGTTTACAAGTCTGCAAACCATGTAAATGTCTTGCAATATCTCCCCCAAAGTGCCTGAGAGATACCAGAAAAGAAGCGAACAGCTTGAAGGTAAACTCTAGGCATAGTACTGACAGAAGTAAAAGTAACAGGGAGCCTGAAACAGCAGGCAATGGGAGTCCAGCTCATGAAGAGAGTGACAAGCTGTGGAAGGATCCCAGTGTAACTTCTGCTTTCTGTGGGGTCTTTCAGCTGCTTCTAATGGCTTAGCAGACAAGGGAGTACACCAATCCTATGAGCTTTTTTCCCTCAGTCTTTACACTGGTGCTCATGGATGTTAAATATCAGGGTTCTCTTGGTGGGGACTGGCATAAGTCAGGAAACTCTTGATACTTGACATTCTTGCACCACTCCCTTCTCAAATAACTGAATCCAGCCAAGAAATTGTGTTCTGAATCAAGAATTTATCTAAACTTTAGTGTCACTGAATAAAACAATAACAGTTGGCAGAAACAATAAACAGCAACTATATTGCAAGCTGTTAACATCTACCTCTTAGTCAAAAATGGTTACAGGCAGACTACTTCTTCCTCTCTTCTCCTCTCAGTTTAGTTACTCTTTTTTAATCTGAGCAGTTACTTCATTATTTACCACTCTTGCAGCCTTGTCATTTAATCTGTTGCCTTTACCACATATACAGCTTTAATATATGATCTGGACTTTTCTGAGTGACAACCTCTCTCTTCTCCTAGTACTTTCTCCTAATGTACCTGATTCAATATGTGAGTCAGAGACAGCTTCCCGATGCTGTGTTGGATATCACACCTGGCTCTGGTACCACTGGTGTAAGATGCTTGCTTGAGCCGCTTCTCTTCCTGAAAGCTGGTGGCTTCTGTAGATGCAGGCCCCCAGAACTGCTCTGCAAGGCTCCTGGTTCTGATGATCTAGAAAGCTTGATTGCTGATTCAGCTCTTGGAACCTCTTTCAC
The DNA here is from genome assembly GCA_033557465.1 of Ichthyophis bannanicus. Taxonomy (NCBI): domain Eukaryota; kingdom Metazoa; phylum Chordata; class Amphibia; order Gymnophiona; family Ichthyophiidae; genus Ichthyophis; species Ichthyophis bannanicus. The sequence goes on along the minus strand of CM066032.1, from coordinate 1,759,263,697 downwards.
AGGTTAAGCTGTTCTTGTGAGGTAGTGGGGTGCTGTCAAGAGTTTGTATAGATATGAACTCTCTGCTTTCTTATCCTATGCAGATGCTCTAAGCATGATGCACACTCTGGATAATTTGAGTCATATGAAATGACTGGTAGCAAGATCCTCCCCTGTTCTGTAAAATGTTAAGACTTTTCTCTCTTATCCCTAGCAGGGACACTGGATGATGCTGCTGCTCTTAAAGCAACATCCAAATAGTCTCTACACCAGTTAAGAACTGTCACAGGAAGCTGAATCCAGTGACGGGAAGCTGAGTGAAGACCGATCTCAGAGCCAGCCTCTGTAGGAGAACCACCGTGGGAACTGCACCAGAGAGGGTCAGCCTACCCACAAAGCCTGCCAGTAGAGAGGAGCAGCGCCAGAAGAGCCAAGAGAGGTAGCAGCTGTGGGGAAGTCACTGAAGCTGTGCTGAGCTGCATAGACCCTGGAAGCCTGCCATTCAGAAGGACCCTAATTATAGCAAAAGCACTCCATACAAACAAATAACCATAGTGGAAAAATCCTCTAAATTGTTTACTTCTTTATATTAATCAAACTTCTTCCTTTCCCATTTCCTGGTTAACTGGCAGGGATCCCTGGATCTCGATATTGAAAAACTGCTAATCTTAAAATATCAAATATGGTATATAATATATAAACCCACCAGGAGGTTTCAGACCAATACCGCGCTCAAACAAATGCTTATTTGTAAAAAAGCAACAGCGCACTGGTAACATCAATAACCATCCTGGATTTTTGGTTTTTCTATTTTTAAGATTGCTGATACAAACACCAGTTCTCCACTACCAAACGTGAAAACGTTTCTTAAGACTTTACAGTAAAAGGAAAAAGTCTTAACTTTGTGTCTCATGTCTTTTTTGCCTCCACGCTTCCTCCGGTACCATAATAGCGTTTCACTCCACGCAGGAGTTTCTTCAGGAGGATCTATAAAAACAGACACAATAAAGCAACATCAAAAAGCTCACTGGTTCTCACCCACTGTGATTACTTAAAATAACAATCTTAATAGAATATTATATTATAGTACAAAATGTCAGGAATAATATGCTGTATAAAAATGCATTCCATTAGCACTTACAAGAAGGACAGCAGCTGCAACTACGTAAGTCTCCTGCCTGTTAGGGCTAAAGTTACATAGACTCTAGCAAGATAAAGCACTCTAGTTCTATTTTCATACACTGAGTTTAGGCCCACTCTTTGATTAAGGCCTAGAGAGGTTTTCTGGTTAATTTTGTGGGAGCACTGCAGATCTTCATAGGACCTTGAGTTGCACATTGTATTGGGACATCTGTCAAACAGCAGAGACTATGCATGAGGCACTCAGCGGTGAAGCCGAAGCTTGCACTACATTACTGGACAGAAGACGTAGGAGGTGCACATTGAAATGTGGTGTCACAGGGACACAGACATACTCATGAAGGGGACAGTATACATACATAGTGCGGTGTGACAGGGAGGTAACGCAAGTGCGCACTCCTTTCAAAGAGTTGGGATGGACCACTTAAAGTGGATATAGAGGGAAAGAAAATCGATGGTTGAGTTTGGTTCTCCTGTGATAAAGTATATTACTATTACTACTATTAATCATTTATATAGTGCTACAAGTATACATTTGCAGATTAAAGGTAATGGTTGCTCAGATTGACTATAGTGAACTTCATTTGCTCGTATTGCTTACATGTTTTATTTGCAATTTGGTTTCCTTATTCTTATTCACTATTCTCCTATTCTACCTCAGACAAATAACATTCTGTTAACTGGTGCCTAGTGTTTCCCACTACCACTCCCTCCCCTTTGAAATAACTTTAACCATTTCTTTCAGCACCAGCCCCTCACCTCAACCTCCAGGGAAACGTTTTGTGAGCATACATTGTAAGCTCATGAAGGGGTGGTGTCTTTGCTGTGCTTCACCCAGTAGGAGGGATCAGGGTTTTGAAAGGAAAACGTAGCCACTGGCGACGTGTGTGGAGAAGGGGAGTCCGGACCGCTTGCCCTCCCCACTTGGTGCGAGGGCCACACAATCATACATGTACAATAATAACATTTAAGCCCTTGTTGTGTAAATAAAGCATTGTTATTTCTCTCTACTTAATATTTTTGTGTAAAGAAAAGTGTGCCTCTTTGATTTTCATGAGATTGTGTTGAGGTGTAGCCAAATGTTAAGTTGTGGAGGTGTAGCTGACTGGGTAGAGCACTGACTCCATAAGGACCAGACCAAGGTTCAAATCCCACTCGTGGCCTTGGGACAGTCACTTCACTTTCCAGTGCTTTGCAAGAAAGGCCTGGCAATATACTTCCAGTCACACTGCCAAGAAAATCCAGGTGCTATTGGGTCACCAGGAGTCAGCCTAGACTTGAGGGCACACATTATCTCTATAGAATTTGTTAAAGGGGCAACATCTGGAAAGCAGTGTGTATAAATGCCAGTAGCATGGGAAATAAGATCCCACAAGTTGAAGCTTTAATAGAAGAGGCTGACTTGGATTTAGTGGTGGTTACAGAGACATGGTTCACGGACAACCATGACTGGAATGTAATTATACTATGCTATACTTTATTCAGGAAAGATAGGGTAGGAAGAAGGGGAGGAGGAGTGACACTATATGTAAAAAATAGTATTAAAGCTATAGAATTACAGGGCTGAAAAGGGAGCAAGGAGGTCCTGTGGGTTAAACCAGAAAGAGGGAACGGGAACCCCTTTGCATTGGCATGATATACAGATCTCCCTCACAGGGAGAAGTAGATGGGGATTTAAATAGAAGACATATGCAGTATTGTCATGAAAGAGGAAGTGCTACTGATAGGTGATTTCAATATGCTGGAAGCTGATTGGCACATCCCTGCTGCAGTGTTACAGTATCTAGAAGTAAGGAGATCCTGGATTCTCTACAGGGAGAACTACTCAGGCAACTGGTAATAGAATCCACATGTGAAGGCACCATACTGGACTTGGTGCTTACCAATGTGGAAAGTGTTTCTGATGTCATAGTGGGAGATCATCTCGCATCCAGTGATCACCAGATTGTGTGGCTCAGTATTAGTACTAGGGCTAATAAAATCCATTCAAAAGCTAGGGTCTTAGACTTTAGGAAAACTAACTTTGCCAAGATGGGCCAATACCTCAAGGAGTCGTTAGTGGGATGGGAAGAGCTGGAGGATGTAGAAAAGCTATGGGCAAAACTGAAAGGGGATATTTTAAGGGCAAGCCCCCCCCCCCCCCTTTTTTAGAAAGGTAAATAAATGTAAAAGGAAAAGGAGGCCACTATGGTTCCCAAAAGAAGTAGCTGAAAAGGTGAAGGAAAGAGGGTGGCCTTCATAAAATACAAGAGATCCCAGAGAGAGGAAGACCGGCATCTATATTTGGAAAAACATAGAGAAGCTAGCAAAGTAGTCAGGAAAGCAAAGACACAAAAAGAAGAAGAAATAGCCAATGCAATTAAATGGATGACATTTTTCAGATATATTAGTGAGAGGAGAAAGGGTAAAAGTGGTATTGTTAGACTCAAGTGTGGAGGGGAGGAATATATAGAAACTGATGAGAATAAAGCAGAATTGCTTAACAAATATTTCTGTTCTGTGTTTACAGATGAAGGGCCAGAAGCAGGATCCCAGAAAACACTCACAAATAGTCTAACTACTGATGAGTGAATTATTAGAAATGCTGCTAAAAGAGAATAGTTAGGTTTCTGGAGTCCAATGGATTGCAGGATCCAAGATAGCATGGGTTTCCCAGACAAATCTGATTGATTTCTTTGACTGGGTAACCAGGGAGCTGGACCGAGGGAGAGCCCTAGATGTGGTGTATTTAGATTTCAGTAAAGCCTTTGACACTGTTCCTCAAAGGCAACTTATAAACAAACCGAGAACACTAGGGATGGACCCTAAAGATACTATGCGTTAGAAATTGGTTGAGTGGGAGACAACAAAGGGTACAAGTAAATGGAGCTCACTCTGAGGAGAAGGAAGTTACCGGTGGTGTGTCCCAGGGATCTGTCCTTGGTCCGATTCTTTTTAACATCATTGCTAGTGATATTGCGGAAGGGCTGTCAGGTAAGCTTTGCCCCTTTACAGATGCTACCAAAATCTGCAATAGAGTAGACACCCAGGAAGGAGTAGATAACATGAGGAGGGATCTAGCTAAGCTTGAAGAACAGTTGAGAATTTGGCAGCTGAGATTTAATGCTATAAAATGCAGGGTCAGGCATTTGGGCTGCAGCAATCCAAGGGAGCAATATAGTATAGGGGGTGAAGTACTTTTGTCCACTAAAGAAGAGCGGGACCTGAACGTAATAAGAACATAAGAACATAAGATATGCCATACTGGGTCAGACCTAGGGCCATCAAGCCCAGTATCCTGTTTCCAACAGTGGCCAATCTAGGTCATACGTACCTAGCAGTTTCCCCAAAAGACGCAGGTTCCAAAATGCTTGTACTGGGTCAAGCATTGATATCCTGGGTCCCTTCTTAATAATGGTTTATGGACCTTTCCTCCAGGAACTTGTCCAAACCTTTTTTAAACCCAGCTACACTAACAGTCTTTACTACATCCTCCGGTAACAAATTCCAGAGTTTGATTACACGTTGAGTGAAAAAATATTTTCTTTTATTAGTCTTAAATAGTTTACCCTGTAGCTTCATTGCATGTCCCCTAGTCTTTCTATATTCTGATAAGGTAAACAATCGATCTACGTTTACCCGTTCCACTCTGTTCATTAATTTATAGACTTCTAACATATCTCCCCTCAGCCATCTCTTTTCCAGGTTAAAGAACCCTAACCTTTTTAGCCTTTCTTCATAGGAGTATCCTTCCATCTCCTTTACCATTTTGGTGGCTCTTCTCTGAACCTTTTCTAATATCGCTATATCCTTTTTAAGATATGGCGACCAGAATTGCACACAATATTCAAGGTGCGGTCTCACCATGGAACGATATAGAGGCATTATAATATCTTTTGTTTTATTTTCCATTCCTTTCCTTATGATACCTAGCATTCTATTTGCTCTCTTGGCCGCCGCTGCACACTGGGCCAAGGGTTTTAACATGTTATCCACAATGACGCCTAAATCTTTTTCCTGGTTGGTGGTTCCTAATGTGGAACCTTGCCTCGTGTAACCATAGTTTGGGTTGTTTTTCCCTAGGTGCATAACTTTGCACTTGTCCACATTAAATTTCATCTGCCATTTTGATGCCCAGTCTTCCAATTTATCAAGATCCTCTTGCAATTTTCCACAATCCTCTTGTGTTTTAACAACTTTAAATAGTTTTGTGTCATCTGCAAATTTGATAACCTCACTCGTTATTCCACTTTCCAGGTCATTTATGAATATGTCAAAAAGCAGCGGACCCAGCACAGATCCCTGGGGTACACCACTATTCACCTTTCTCCATTGGGAAAATTGGCCATTTAGCCCTACCCTCTGTTTTCTATCTTTTAACCAGTTCCTGATCCACAGTAGTACACTGCCTCCTATCCCATGACTCTTTAGTTTTGCCAAAAGTCTCTGATGAGGGACCTTGTCAAAGGCTTTCTGAAAGTCCAGATACAATATATCAACCGACTCACCTTTGTCCACCTGTTTATTCACACCTTCAAAAAAACATAACAGATTAGTAAGACAAGATCTTCCTTGTCTAAAGCCATGTTGGCTGTCTCCCAATAGGCCATGACTATCTACATGCTGAGTAATTTTATTTTTTATGATGGTTTCTACCATTTTTCCCGGTACTGACGTCAGGCTCACCGGTCTGTAGTTTCCCGGATCACCCCTGGAACCCTTTTTAAAAATTGGTGTTACATTGGTGATCCTCCAATCTTCAGGTATTAGAAATTATTTTAATGATAGTTCACAGATTACTAATAGCAGGTCTGCAATCTCATATTTCAGTTCTTTCAACACTCTTGGATGTATACCATCCGGCCCAGGTGATTTGCTACTCTTCAGTTTATCTAATAGTTGTAATACATCTTCCCAATGTATCGATATTTCCTTCAATTCTTGAGGGCATTTGGGCTACTTTACTCTTTTTTGGAACCTCTCTGCTTTTGGTAGTATCCTTCAAGGATACATTCTTCCGAACCATCCGCTCTCGGGCGACTGTCGGCTTTCCCCTATTATCTAGTTTAAAAGCTGCTCTATCTCCTTTTTAAAGGTTAATGCCAGTAGCCTGGTTCCATCCCAGTTAAGGTGAAGTCCATCCCTTCGGAAGAGCCCCTCCTTTCCCCAGAATGTTCCCCAGTTCCTAACAAATCCAAAACCCTCATCTCTGCACCATTGTCTCATCCACGCATTTAGACTCCGGAGCTCTGCCTGCCTTTTGGGTCCTGTGCATGGAACGGGAAGCATTTCGGAGAACGCTACCCTGGAAGTTCTGGATTTCAACTTCCTACCTAAAAGCCTAAATTTAGCCTCCAGAACCTCCCTACCACATTTTCCTATGTCATTGGTACCGACATGTATCAAGACAGCAGACTCCTCCCCAGCACAATCTAAGACCTTATCTAGGTGGCGTGTGAGGTCCGCTACCTTCGCACCAGGCAGGCATGTTACCAAGCGATCCTCACGTCCACCAGCCACCCGGCTATCTACATGCCTAATGATCGAATCACCAACTCTAACGTCTGTCCTAACCCTTCCCTCATGGGCACATGGCCCTGGAGAAACTTCCTCGGCGCGAGAGGGTTTTACATCACCTGGAGGACAGGTCCTAGTTATGGGATCACTTCCTGCCACACCATGGTGATACTCTCCTGTCATGTGACCTCTCTCCTCCATGGCAAAAGGGATGCTGCCAGACTGGAGGTGGGACTTTAGGACTATATCCCTGTAGGTCTCGTCTATGTACCTCTCTGTCTTTCTTATGTTTTCCAAGTCTGCTACTCTAGCCTCTAGAGAATGGACTCGTTCCCTGAGAGCAAAGAGCTCCTTGTACGTAGTACACACGTAAGACCTCTCACCAACTGGGAGAAAATCATACATGTGACACTCAATGCAAAAGACTGGAAAGCCCCCATCTCGCTGCTGGACTGCTGTCTGCATCTTAGTTTTAAGCTTGTGTTTAGATCTTTAAGTTCTTTACTTACTAAGGGTTGCTATGGATATTTATACTAATAAAACTGTACCTAATATATTTAATATACCTTGTTCACCTGAAGCTTAATTAATCTCAGGTCCTTAGTGTATGACTGATTTCGGTAACGAGGTTCACCTGAGAGCACCTCCTGGTTTTTAAGATGTGTAAGTACCTATAATTGTGTGTGACAATCTTAAAGTGGCTAAACAGGTAGTAAAGGCGACGGCGAAAGTCAGAAGAAGGCTTGGGTGCATAGGTGAGGAATGGCCAGCAGAAAAAAGGAGGTAATAGTGCATCTGTATATTTATTTATTTAACAGGTTTTTTTATACCACTCTATCCTTCAATTAGAGCGGTTTACATTACAACATTAAACTTATGCAAATGACATGTGAGAAATCACAATGTCAACTGCTACATTAAATGTAGATAAACATGGTAAGATATTTATAATAAACTTTTTAACTTGTATAAAGGGGAACTATATACAATGCGGTATATACAATAAGGTAGTCTGTTGGAGTGGCATGTGTCCAATGATTACGTTTGGTTTAAATGATGTGTCAAAAGTATTCAGTGTAGAGGTAGGTCTTTAGTTTTTTGCGGAAGTCCTTGATGTCCATAGGCAGAGAGGGAGAGTGCTCTAGCGGAGGTGGTCTGGTTGGATTTCTTGTATTCTGGAGGAGTGACCATCATTTGGAATATTGTGTGCAATTCTGGAGACCACAGCTTTAAAAAGATAAACAAGATGGAGTCAGTGCAGGGGTGGCTACTAAAATGGTTAGTGGTGTTCGTTATAAAGCATATGGGGCAGACTTAAAGATCTTAATATGTCACTACTGAAGTCAGGGGAGGAGGCAAGATGGCGGCAGTGATCAGCTCCGGGTGATCTGGCTTTCTATGAAGTGCTCTGCTCATGGTGGCTTGCCCTTTCAGCGGTGGAGATGGGATGCAGGAAGCGTAAGCAAGCCTCCTTACCCTTGAGTGAGGCTCATATCGGTTCCACTGGGCAGAGAATGCTTCAGCCGTGTGGCTTTGCGATCCTCAGAGCTGGAGCGGCATTCTCGGCGGGTCTGGCGTCGAGTCCAAATCTGATCACATCAGGGGTAGTGCTTTCCCCTGAGCAGCGGGCCCCCCCCCACCCCGCCATGCCCCGGAAGTGTTGCAGGGGCTTTGGGTGTGCTTCCCAATGGCGTGAAAACGTTTATGCCGGTTCGGGAGAGTGAAGAGGGCTCCGTGGCGGGCTGCACACATCTGATTTCGCCGTCTGGAGGAAGAGAGAGAATGGAGGATATATCTTCTTTGGGAGAGAACCTACCCCAGGCAGGCGGTTCTTTAGTATCCATAGGAGGTGCTGGCGTGTTGGTGAAACCCCAAAAGGTTACGTTGGAGGTGCTATGGGAGGCCATTTTCACTATAAATTTGTCTCTTGTGGCTATTTCATCATTTGTAAGTACTGAAACTGTTTCCCTACGCACTCATATTCAAGAATGTTCCAGAGTTCAGCAGGAGCAAGCGGGGAAGTTGGGAGATCTTGAACAGCTCCGGGAGTTGCATGGTGCCCACATTAAAGATAGAAATGTGTCTTCTAGGAGAATGGAATATCTTGAGAATCAAGTCCAGAAGAACAATTTGAGACTGATTAATTTTCCTAGATCACCATGGAGATCCCGACTGCGCTCTTTTCACTTTGCCGCACCATACGCCTGGAACAGCCTACCTGCGTCTGTGTGCCAGGCATCCTCCCTGGCCCTCTTCAAGTCCAGATTGAAGACCCACCTCTTCACCGTTGCATTCAGATCCTGACTTCCATCCTCATCTCACCCTAACCCCGTCAACGTTCATGACCAAACTACAGACCAAACAGTACCACACCGTACCTTCCACTGAACTGACTAATGCTCTGTACTGTTCTAACTAGATTGTAAGCTCCGATGAGCATGACTCTGATGGGCAGGGACTCCCTCTTGTATGTTGGCTACCTCTTGTAGGTTAGCTGTACAGCGCTGCGTGCGTGGTGCTTTGTAAGTGCTAAATAGTAGTAGTAGTAGTAGTAGTAGTAGTAGATGGTTCGTAGGTACTTCCGGGAGATCTTGAAGATCTCTGAGGAGCACCTACCACCGTTGACCAGGGTTCAATATCTTGTTATCTGCTGGGGTAATCAGGGAGTGCCTGGTGAGGCTCCAGTAGAATCTGGAGATCTTACTGGGTTCCTGGAGAATTCTCTGGAACTGGTTACAGCTCACACCACCCTCCTTCTTACGCTGGCTCTTGAATCAGATAAATCGTTAATTCTTAGATCATATTTTAGAAATTTCAGTGTGCAATTTTTGGGTTCATATGTCCGCATTTTCCCTGATCTTGCTAGGGACACCCAGCTAAGGAGGAAGGAAACCCAGGATCCTTTCCCTTGGTGGGTCTTTTTTGTTGAAATTTCCTGCTAGATGTCATGTTATAAAGAAAAGTTATATTTGTTTTTTGAACCCAATCAACTACTGGAGTTTCTTGTGGCTAGGGAGGATTCTGTGGTTGTTGTTGACTCCCATTCGGCTGATGTACAGGTCTCGCACTGCTACGAAATATTGCTTTTCCTTTTTTCTTTGTAAAAATTATGTTTTTCCTGATGCCTCCTCCTGTTTTAACAAGTGTGGGCTCATGTATGGCTAATGGTGTATTATTTTCCTTTATGTATTATGATGGTTATTTTTCCTGTTTTTTCCAGTGTTTCTCCATGCATTTATTTTGAATGTATTGAAAAATTAATAAATTTAAATTATAAAAAAAAAAGATCTTAATATGTATACGTTAGAAAAAAGGCGAGATAAAGGAGATATGATAGAGACATTTAAATACCTCCATGGCATAAATGCGCAAGAGGAAAGTCTCTTTTGACTGAAAGTAAGCTCTGCTACGAGGGGACATAGGATGAGGATGAAAGGGGATAGACTCAGGAGTAATGTGCAGAAATATTTCTTTATGGAAAGAGTGGTAGATGTGTGGAATAGTCTCCCAGTGGAGATAGTAGAGAAGAGGACAGTATCTGAATTCAAGAAAGCATGGGACAAACACAGAAGATCTCTAAAGGAAAAAAGGGGACTGTCATAGTTGATATGGAAGGATAGACTTGATAGGCTATTCATATGGTGTTTTTCTGCAGTCATGTTTCTATGTTTCAAGCTAGATTACTACCAATCCGTACATAGAAACTCCATTCCAACACAATACCTGGCCTTGGCCACACACTCAGAACATAGATAGATCCTTACCAAGTAAGGATAAATTAGTTACCAGAAACTAAAAATAGACACATGTAGACAAAAATTTAAATGAAAGCCCAAGAAGCCAGACTATGCATCAGTGGTGTAGCCAGGACTGATTTGGTGGGGCTGGAATTAACATGTATGGGCAGAAAGCAGTGTGAATGTTGATGTTGCCCTCGAGTTATCCTCTCATTTGACCGTTCTGTTGCTGTTGACTGGGTGGGCCTGATGCCATAGTGGAGGGGCCTTTGCCCACCCAGGCCTACCCTTGGCTACACCCCTGCATGCAGTGCAACACCAGGGAAATAGAAAACGATACATAAACTCTTGAACTGTGCAAAATATAAAGATGGGGGTGGGGGATATTCAAAGCGATTAGAGCTGTCAGCAGACCTCTCTGTGAGTATACGTGGTACAGGCGGTGGGAACAGGAAACAAAACTGGCACCCATATCCAGCACCTCTTATCAATAAAGCATAATCATTAGAATTTGTTTATATCAAGTTTATGTTTGAATGTGTTTGGTGCACATGTGTTAGTGTTTGTCTGTGTGCCTATGCCAGGCAATGTGAAAAGTTACACATATCCCTCTACTTCACAGCCCTTAACAAGTTTATGACCTCTTTGTACTACCACATAACTCTTTCCTATTCGTGCATTCAAGAGAGAAAATTTCGAACATGGATATGTGCTTCCCCTGGCAATAAACAATTATGCTGTCAGTGACATTTACATAAAAGCCAGCCTATACTGTGCTTTCCCTCCGTGAAATTGCAACCAAGTGCCAGATTCGATAAACTACAGGAATCATGGCAGCTCCCTAGGAACAAGGGGCCCAGTTTTCAAAAGGACTTATCCTGTTAGCAGGACTGCATTATATGCCCTCTAATCGCCATGGCACTTTCCAGATAGTGCCGGGGCAGTCCGTGGGTGCGATGAGGACAGTCCTATAGCTTATCTAATTAGTGGCAATTTTCAGTACACTAACTGGATAAGAAACCAAATAAAGCTAGGCCAAAAGAAAGCAAGCTCAGTTTATGTGGTTTGGCTATCCAGATAGCAACTGAATATTACCATTACCTGGGTAGCCTATGACAGTCACTAGGGAAACCAGATATTCAGCGGAAGTCATTACCTAGGCACTTCAGCTGAATATTTGGTTTAATTTTGCCCTGGTGGCTGCTGTTAGCGCTGACCACTGCAGGTTGAATACATATCGACCAGTAGGAGACCGCGTTCAGGATCTTCATACATGCAACACAAATATTCTAATTCTCCCATCTTATTTTTTAGGCCTCCATTGTATGCAAATCTCTCTCATGCATATTCATTGTGGTTATCCTGAAAACCTGACTGGCTGGGGTGTTTCCCCAGGACCGGGCAGAGAATCCCTGGTGTGAGATGGTCTTTTAGCTCCTCACGTGTATGCTGTATATATATATATATGCACCCTTGGGCATCTATTTTTCCACTGGCTACCCATTTTTGAAGGGCGGATGATAATTTCTGTCCCGATGCCCTTTGCCTTCAGTCATTCTTTGTGCTGGAGATTTAGGTACACAGATTACATAAATGTTAGCCTTTGTTATATTAAAGATGAACACAGAACTCTTTTCTTGCAATGTTTTTTTTTTTTCTTTTTTCATTTTTTTGACATAGGAAATAATTAGGAAACAAACCCAGAACATAAGCGGAGACTGATAAAATTAGCTCTTTGGGATTTTGCTTTAATGTCATTTTAATTATAGTGTTCGTAGTGTTCTGATGGTTGCTGCCTGGCTGACCCCATGCACAACAGAGACTTCTGCTTTTCTATTTGTGTCTCTCATGGCTGCATTACGGGGGGAAAGGGAGATTAACTTTTGGTATGGCGAGGTCTGTTCTTATTACAGTGTGTGGTTTTGGTTTTCTTTAGATTAGTGGGTGGGAGTATAGGGGCAGAGACTCAGCTGGAGTCGTTAAAAAAGGCAGTATTGTATATCTTTAAAAAATAATTGTAAAATCGGATGGGAAGTTCACATCTGGCTCGAGTTAGTGGGGAGCTTAAAAATGTGGCATTCATGAAATAAATTAGTGGTCTCCATCCAATTCTCAGTGGACTGGTGCCAGCTTCACTAAAGCCACCTGACTGGCACACAAAGGCATAGATGCAGGGCTGGACTTAAGCTTTTGGCTCCTATAGGCACAAAATTTAGAAGTGCCCTCTCGTTCGGGGGGGAGGAGGAGGTGCAAAAATTGAAAGATTGTGTCAGATTTAGCATATAACTCATATATAATTATAGTAACAAGAAAATATAAATCTTTTCTTTAAAATAAGCAAGCTGGCAACTCCAAAGATAAAACAAACATTTCAGCAAGAAAGAAGGAAAGAAAAGATAACATTAGAAACTATTATTTGTAACGTAACGCATTCCAGTCCTAATATACAGGGGAAGCAGGCTCTATATTAAGCTCTCAAATTAGCAACACAAATACTGTGCTCCTAGAACCTCATAAATCTAAGTGGCAGGTGAAAAAGCAATAGAAGACCTACAGCATGAACACAACTAGCACTTATCCAAATAGGTTGTATAGGGCTCACTCTGCCATTACGTAGAGCAATGAGCCCATCCAATCCGCCTAGTTACTCCAGTCCACACTTAAGATATATCCCAATGCCAGTTGTAAAACCCTGAGTGCTTGGTGAGTTTTCATACACCATTAAAAATATCATCAACATTAAATAACTACAGTTAATAAAAGTAGTCTCCCAAATAAAACAAAAGCTATGAATCTACCCCTAAATTAAACAAACTGTAACCCAGCAGCAAGATGGAATCAGAGCAGCGACATGAGACCCAGATTTGATTAAGCAGATTAAGCTAACCTCGTCCTTGCTGATTACGAGGAAAATAAGGTAAATGGAATAAGGAATGGATTCAGTGGTTAGCTGGTAGACCACTGCGCTCCTACAGATGTTCAGTAAGGGGTGTACCAAACTTCTTTTCTGTCACCCTTTCATCAGGAATGAAGTTCACCACAGAAAATGAATTGCCGCTCAAATGTTATTTATTCAAACACTGACTGGTAAGTATTAAATACCTGATTCAAATATAGCAAATAATACATTGAACTCATGAATTGTCAAACAGGTTTAAACTCTAATAATTTAACAAATGCACAAGTCACAGTATTTCTCCCAGAGAGCCAAACAGTTTTAGCTGGTTAGGCTACTGCAGCGAGGGGCTGTCTTCACAAGGCTTGGGAAACTTTTAAAATCTTACAGCAAACTCTAAGGTGCTCTCATACAGTAATATCTTCTTGATAAGACTAACAGAACTTTTCCTCCAGTCAGTATTCTTAAACAAACTCAGATTCAGATTCAATCTAGAGCTGTGTGCCCAGGAAAGCTTAGATACGCTAGGAAAAATCCCTTTCTGGTTTTTATTGCTAGTCCTGGCCGAATGAGCACAAAGAGGCAGAGCTTTGTTCCCCAATAAGTCTTTCTATTTTCTATTTTTTAATTTTTCCACAACCAGAAATGCAGCTTCAGTTCTGTTAGTACACTCACTTATTCTCAGCTTGTGCTGGTTTTATCCACAATTAAAGTCTGAACTCGGCTTAAAATATTTTAGCATCTGAAAGAGTTCAGAGTTACATTAGAAAGAAACCCTCTTCTTGCAAGCGTTTTTATCTGACACCCTTTTCACACACAATAAAGAGAAGTCTTTCCTCAGTCTGATTTTCCCCAGAAAAATCACATAAAAGCAGCTTTTGGCTTTTCTTAACAATCAACCTCTCTTTAGCTGAACTCACAGTTTCAATTTCTGCTCAATTCTCTCTCTTCTCACTCACACATCACAGCATTATAGAGTTGCCAAGTTACGCAGTTCTGGTTTTATATTTGCAGTACAATGCAATATGGTATTTATAGTCCCTGATTTTACCCATTGGAATCAGTGCATCAGGTCCCATAATGCATCAGATTGAGATTGTCAGAAATCCAGGAATGGCTTAAAATCTCAGTCCTGGAACTGGGTAACTTAGCAACTCTGATTGTGGCACACACATCTTATTCACAGGACCATGTCCCCAACCCAGGGATTCTCAAACCAGTCCTTGGGACACACTTAGCTAGTCAGGTTTTCAGGATAACCATAATGAATATGCATGAGAGAGATTTGCATACAATGGAGGCAGTACATGCAAATTTCTCTCCACAATATTCATTATGGTTATCCGGAAAACCTGACTGGCTAGGTGAGTCCTGAGGACTGGGTTGAGAACAGCACCGTACCTAGCCCTATACGAGTGCTGCAGCCACACAGGGTGCAAAGGATTAGGGGCACATTTCAGGATGCCGGCCTTGGCTCCCCTCCACACTTCCTGCCGTTGCTCTGCCGCAACCACTTTTTGTGTTTTCTCATCGGCAGCAGCACTAGTAGCAGCAGAGCAGACCCGACCTCAAATTAAAAAAAAAAACCGCAGGTCTCTCCGACTCCGCTCTTGCACGCAGATTTGGTCCCTCCCTCCCTCCTCTGATATAGGTCCCCCATTCTTCTTCTAAATCAGGTATAGCTTCTTCTTCAGTAAAGAAGGGGTCCTCTGGTAGTAAAGATTGTAATTCTTCATCCTTAAAACTCAGGACATCCCTCCAGGGGGAAAACATGGCTCAATATACGACCAGGTCTGGCACAAAGGGAGCAGATCGCTCTAGCAGAGTCAATCAGGTGTACACAGGAAGCAAAAGCAGATGATGAACACAGGTGCTTTATTGAGAAACCCCAACGCGTTTCGGCGAACGCCTTCCTCAAGGGGACTAAAATGCTTACAAACAATAAATAAACAAACATATTAAAAACAATAGAAAATGTATAGTTAAAACCAAAAGGGCATCATGATAAAAATTAATAGAACTAATCCATAGTTATAAGATGGTGATTCTATAGATATATTGGGAGAAGTACATAATCTTTACAGTACATTTTTCTATTTGTTCTCTTTTAACACATGAGTAAGAGTGGTCAAATCATGAATGCGGTATGTACATTATTGGTTTTACTTTGTTACTTTTTGTTACATTACCCTGTCTCAGTTTTACCAATGGTTTATTGGCTTTTTACTATCCAATGACGATCGCTGGAAGTTTTGGCCACGCACCCCTTTTTTGGTGCATCTCTCGGCGTCTTTTTAAGCTGACTTCGCTCAACAGCCGGTTTCTTTACAGTCCACAACCTTTGAGCTTCGTGTGAGACATCTTGTCAGGTAATATTATTGATTTGTGCCATTTTTCCATTTTCCTTTTATCACGAGGTTCATGCCATGCTGTTTGTTTGCCATTTTAGCTGTCGGCTGCTTAAGGCACCGTGACACCTCTAATTTTATAACAAGCGCATTTTAATTTGTTTTTCAATAAAATTGGTTGCTACAGTTCCAAAGGAACATTTTTTCACTGTTTTTTAAGGTTATGCAGATTTTGTTCAAAGTTGTTATCTATTCGTGTGTTCTAACTATGGATTTATCACATTACAGTTTTACAAGATACACACAGTTTTAGTTTGCTAGAACTTTTCGTTGTCAATCCAACAGAGATATTGCTGTACGGTTAATTGTACCCGTGGTGCATAACAGTAAGTAAGAATTTGCATTCAAGCAGATCAATATTAGCCCTACTATCCCTAACGTTTTCTCCATTCTTTGCCCATATTGGTTTTGAGACCTCACCTGCCCTGCGTCTATTTTATATTTAATTATTCATATGTTTACCATTGATTTACATAATTATAATTTATATATATTTTTTCATATTTATTATGTATATGGTATTTATGTATTTATTTATTATTTATCTACATGTTGTTTTGAGTGGTATTTTACATATTGACATGCATTAGTTCTATTAATTTTTATCATGATGCCCTCTTGGTTTTAACTATACATTTTCTATTGTTTTTAATATGTTTGTTTATTTATTGTTTGTAAGCATTTTAGTCCCCCTGAGGAAGGCGTTCGCCGAAACGCGTTGGGGTTTCTCAATAAAGCACCTGTGTTCATCATCTGCTTTTGCTTCCTGACCTAAACCCCCATAGCCCATTACCAGTCCTAACCCCATCACCCTATTTCCAGTCCTAGCCCCCCCATAGCCCATTACCAGTCCTAACCCCCCATCACCCCATTTACAGTCCTAGCCCCCCCCATAGCCCATTTCCATTCCAAGCCCCCGTCCCCTCAGCCCATTTCTAGTACTAGCAACCCCCTCCCAGCCCATTACCAGTCCTAGCCCCCCCATAGCCCATTACCAGTCCTAACCCATCAACCTATTTTTAGTCCTAGCCCCCAATTGCCCATTACCAGTACTAACCCCCCCCCCATAGCACATTACAAGTCCAGTCCTAACCCCCCATCACCCTATTTCCAGTCCTAACCCTCCCCTATAGCCAACTACCAGTCCTAACACCCCTCCCCCCCATCAGCCCAGGGAAACCACGAGTTTCCCTCTCGCGGTTCTGTTAAGCCTGCCGGGGCTGATGGGAATATTCCCATCAACCCCAGCGAGCTTAACAAACAGAGCCGCGAGGAGAGGGAAACTCCCTTCGCGGCTCTGAAAGCCACGGCGAGGAGAGTGATTGAGGCGGGCTCTGCCAGGCAGCCGGAGGTGGGGGGGCCCCGCGAGATACACTTGATCGCGGGAGACACTTCATTCTGCCACTGCCACGGCGGCAGCAGCAGCAGCAAGTTTCTTTTTTCTTTTAAAGTGACTGATGGGCAGAATGTTGTTTGCGCGGGGCCCCCTGAAACGCGGGGCCCTGTGCAAACAACATTCTTGCTCAATGGATGGGCCGGCTCTGTATCCACTGTAAGATGGAAGCTTTGGAAAATTCGTTTAGAGGCAGGAATCTAATAATTCTGAACTTTCTTCAAGTTCCTTCCATTTCTCCTCTGGAACTGTTAAAAAAGTTTCCAGTCTCAATGTTAAAGATTCCTGTTGAATCTGTGCCCCCAATTTTAGAGCTTTTTATCTACCTTTAGCTAAGTTAAGCTGGTCAAGGGTCAGCGTCAGAATCAGATTTCTAGTCTGTCCTGTGATAGTCTGGACTTAACAGGATTTCTGGAGCAGTCCGATTCTGAACCCAGAGTGACTGCAACTTTGTTGGTCACTTTGGCTTTAGATGTGGATCACGACTGATTATTAAAAAAGTACTTTCGTTCCTCTACTAAGTTATTTATGGATTGCCATATCCGGATCTTCCCTGATGTATCCAAGGCCACCCAGAAAAGGAGGAAGCATTTTTTATTGCTTAAATCTGGGCTACTTTAGTTGGGGGGGGGGTTCCTTTTACGTTTACCTTTGTTTTTACCCACACCAACTGTCTACTTTTATTTCTACCAGACTGGCTGAGGTCCAACCTCCTTCTATGAGACCCCCTTCAATTAACCCTGCAACAGAGTAGGGCTATTCTCGATATAAGTAGTAGCCTCCTTAGGGTCCACCTGATTTTCTTCTTATGATGTCCGTTAGGACTTTTTCCTTTTTGTCCTTTCCCCCACGCTTATTGTGGGCTTGTGGGCAGGGTCTTTATCTTATTTGTCCTTTGTTTATTGGTTTCCTTGTCATGACTATTTAATGAATTGACTTGGTGCCTTTTTCTAGGCAAGTATAATTTTTGTAATTATGTTAAAATTGCATAAATAAAAAAAAAAAAAAAAGAAAAGAAAGGGAGCCTGCTCCCACTTGCTTTAGGGCAGTGGTTTGCAATCCAGTCTTCTGGATACACCAAGTCTGTCAGGGCTTCAGCATATCCAAGAATGAATATGCACGAGAGAGATTTGCATAAAAAGGAGGCAAGGCAGGCTAATTTATGTCATGCATATTCCGTATGGATATCCTGAAAATAGACTGGCTGGGTGTGTCCCAAGGACTGGGTAGGGAAGTGTATACCCCAGCCTTTGGTGCATATGCTTCAAAAGAGAACCCAGGTGGCACTCTGACGCCTTCCATCGGCCTTTCAGCCTTGGGCAGCAAAATCTTAAATCCAGCCCTGGATATAGTGTATGGAACACCCTCCTAATGGAGTAAAAACTGATGCTGGAAGTCAGGAAGAATGGGATGAACAGAGTGAATTCTTAGCAGATTAAGTAGGGTCTGCACTACTGCCGAAGGAAGAGAACAATGGACAGACAAGCTGAAACGCCATTAAATTCTGTGTGTCTGTGCAGTAACATGGGCGCACAAGAACTGCTCACAGAAGCTGAAAGAAGCAGCTAACAAGCACTCGTCGGCCCTTTCAAGTAAGGTGATGTTTAACGTATTGATTTTCTTTTTCAAACATGAACAGAATTATAGGGAAGGAGGAAGGAATATTATTGGAAGATGAAAAAAATGTTTGTGGTGACTTCAGAAAAATGAAATTTTAAGCAATGGCTTCCATTTCTGTGGACCACTTATTCTGGTCCAGTCTTTGAGCTGAGAGAATCATAGAGAAGTAAGAACATAAGAAATGTCAAACTGGGTCAGACCAAGGTCCATCAAGCCCAGTATCCTGTTTCCAACAGTGGCCAATCTAGGTCACAAATACCTAGCAGTTTCCCAAAAAAGACACATAGGTTCCATAATGCTTGTACTGGGGCAAGAAGTGGATTTCTCGGGTCCTCTTTAATAATGGTTTATGGACATTTCCTCGAGGAACTTGTCCAAACCATTTTTAAACCCAACTATATTAACAGTTTTTTCTCCAGGATCAAGCAGGAAGTCAGTCCTCACATATGGGTGACGTCAGCGCCGACGGAGCCCCTGTGTGGAGCATTTCCCCAGCTTTCAAAGAAAGCCTTTGGGAATGCAGCGCGCATGCGCGGTCCCCTTCCCGCCCAAGGGTGCCATCTTGCTCAGTCTTCTTTTTTCCGCGGAGCCCAACGGACGTGTTTTGTTTTTACCCGAGAAAAAGTTGATTTTGTTCTGCATGGACCCGTTTTCTTCGGTTCGACGCCGGTTTCCCTTTCCCGCCTGGGCCCGATACATCGCTATCGAGCCCGGACCTCTTTTTTCGGTTTTTGTCCTTCGTGACTAGCGTACGTGCCATTTTTCTGTTTTCACTGGCAGCCCTGTCTTTTGACCTCGCAGGGGCCCTTTTTCCCCCGATGGCTGCCAGCAGGTTTAAAAAGTGTGATCGGTGTAAGAAACTTATGTCTCTCACCGACACACATGACTGCTGCCTCCGGTGCCTCGGACCCGATCATGACCCGATGATCTGTGGCCCGTGTGGAAAAATGTCTTCGAAGGCGTTGAGGAGTCGGCAGCACCAAAAGGAAAGAATCTTCTCTGACTCCGCGTCCGGACGGGCCCGGACTTCGTCAGAGGCCTTGACATCTCGGGACTTTGGCCCCAAGCAGCGCCGAGGCTCCTCTAAGAGGGGGTCTCCCTCGCGGGAGCATTGCAAGAAGAAAAAACCCGCGAGGGCGTCATCGGTGGATGCACTTGGCTCCTCAAGGGCCAAGTCGCATAGCCCCGAGCGCCGTCCCAGGTCTTCGGAGTCGGAGAGGCCTGCAAAACAACCTCATGTGGAGATGGAGTCCCCGGGTCACGTGAGTACTGTAGTCCTCGTGGACTCTCCTCCGGGGGAGCAGACGTCAGGCCCGATGCCATCGGGGCTCGAGTCGGGGGCTGCTGAGTCTCCTGAGCTCGGACTCAGGTTGACAGCCTTGGAGTGCAGCTTGGCTGCCTTCATGGAACAGCAGCGGGCACTGATCGCCAGTCTCATCGGTGCATCTGCCCCGACCACCGGGACATCGACGTCCAAGTCGACCCCGGAGGCCGAGCCGATCCTCGAGTCCATGTGTGCTCGAGTCGATCCTCGGCCAAGGTCTCCCTTGGCCTCCTGCTTGGGACCGAGGTCGTCGACGCCGGTACACTCGGCATCGGGGTGGATGGCATCAGTGCCTGCCCGACCGGAGCCGCTTGATTCCTCCTCCGAGGGGTCCGGCTGGGATGAGGAGTCACCCGACACCTTTCGGACTCGGTGTGTCCCATCGGACTCGTTGGAGTCCGAGCCTCGGAGACGGTCCCCACCGGAGGATACCCAGTTCTCGGACTTCGTGCGGGATATGGCCAAGGCCTTGGCCTTCCCCGCGGATCCCGAGGAGGAGCCTCGAGCCGAGGAGCTCGAGGCCCTACAGTATGACTCTCCCCCAAAGGAGGCCTTTACTGTACCGGTTCCTCCGATGCTGGAACGGTTGCTCTTCCGCATGTGGGAGGCGCCGGCCTCGACGCCGTTTTGAGCAAGCGGGTCGATTCCATCTATCGAGTCCGCAAGAGCCCTGGGTTCCAAAAGGCACAATTACCGCACCACTCCATGGTTGTGGAATCGGCCATGCATCTTCTGAAGAGTCAGAAGATGCACTCCTTGGTGCCTCCCAGCCAGGAGGCCTGGAACCTGGATGCCGTCGGTAAGAAGTGCTTCCAGGGCTCTATGCTTGCTTGCCGTGTCCAGACTTACCACCTGTACATGGGCATGTACCTTCGAGACCTGGCAAAGGAGATTGCCGGGTTCTCTGCTGGTCTCTCCGAGGAACCTTTGCAGAGGTTTAATACTCTATCATCGAGTGCTCAAAGTTTATCTCTCGAGCAGCCTATGATGGCTTCGAGGCTTTGGCCCGAGTAGCCGCGGCCGGCATCGGTGCACGCCGTCAGGCCTGACTACAGTCATCGGACCTCGAGCCATGGTGCAGGACAAGTTGGTCGATGTCCCCTGCCAAGGTGAAAACCTCTTTGGCAAGCCCATGGCTGAAAAGGCTGCAGAACCCGAGACTGAGACTCTTACCCGGACAAGGCTGTCCAGGAAAACCTCTGCCCCTTCTCAGAAGAAGAAGGGCTCAGGGAAAAAGACCTTTTACCCGAGGAAGTCAACTGCCTATAAACAGTACGCTCATTATCAGGCCTCTGTAGCTCCCCAACAGGGTCAGCAGGCCAAGGGGCAGGGACATGGGCCCCGTAGGCAGAAAACCCCCAAGCCACCAGCTCTGGCTCCTGCACAGCAGGGAGCGAGGTTTTGACTCCAGTGGCATAGCCTCTCCTCCTCAGCTGGCCCCTATCAGCACAGGAGGCCAGTTGGCCCTGTACGCCCACAGGTGGCCAGCCGTAACAAGGGATACCTGGGTTCTAAGTATAGTCCAGAAGGGCTATCTCCTCCACTTCCACCAGGTACCTCCCTCCTATTTTCCAGGGGAGCCTCCAAGACTTCCTCTGCACAGGGACTTACTCTTGCAGGAGTTAGCAGGTCTTGTAAAGGAACAGGCAGTGGAACCGGTGCCCCACCACCTGAGGGGTCAAGGCTTCTATTCCAGGTACTTTTTGGTACCAAAACGAACAGGAGGCCTCAGACCCATCCTAGACTTGCGGAATCTAAACAAGTTCCTGGAGAGGGAAAAGTTCAAGATGCTTACCCTTGGAATCCTGCTGCCCTACCTCCAGCAGGGAGATTGGCTATGCTCCTTAGATTTAAAAGATGATTATACTCACATCCTCATTCATCCAGACCACAGACAATATCTCAGATTTGTAGTGGGAGGAAATCATTACCAGGGCAGGGTCCTGCCTTTTGGCCTGACTTCCGTTCCCAGGGTATTCACCAAGTGCCTGGCGGTGGTGGCGGCCTACCTCAGGGTTCAAGGCCTTTTCGTCTTTCCATACCTGGACGACTGGCTTATCAGGGGCCAGTCCCCACAAGAGGCCAATCAAGCCGCCCTCCGCACTGTCGCTCTGCTGCAGCATCTGGGCTTTGTTATAAACTTTGCAAAGTCCACTTTGCACCCTTCACAGAACATGGAGCTCATAGGAGCAAGACTGGACACCCTTCAAGCAAAGGCCTTTTTGCCCATAGACAGGGCACACAGGTTGATGGATCTGGCCAGTCAGTTCCACAGCAATTCTCTGGTCTCCGCCAGACAATTCCTGAGGCTCTTAGGTCACATGGCTTCCATGGTCCATGTGACTCCAAATGCCCATCTACACATGAGGCCGGCTCAATGGGGCCTCAGAACTCAGTGGCACCAAGCCACGGGAAATCTCACGAGTGAGGGTATCCACGCTACTAGAGTCTTCTCTACAGTGGTGGCTTCATCTGCCGAATCTCGTGCAAGGGGTGTTTTTTCAGGCACCTCCACACTCTCAGGTGCTGGCAACCGATGCTTCTCTTCAAGGTTGGGGTGCACATTGCCAGGGAGCATGTACTCAAGGCCTGTGGTCTCCTTGGGAGGCCGCACAGCAGATCAATTTCTTAGAACTGAGAGCTATCCGCTTAGCCCTGAGAACTTTCTCCCATCTCATCTCTCACCAGTCTGTCTTAGTTCAGACAGACAATCAGGTTGCTATGTTCTATGTGAACAAACAAGGGGGCACAGGGTCCCACTTTCTTTGTCAGAAAGCACAGAAACTGTGCTCCTGGGCAGTCAATCACGGCATTCTTCTCAAAGTGGTCTATCTCCCAGGTCAGGAGAATTACCTGGTGGACAGATTGAGCAGGATCCTGCAGCCGCACGAATGGCAGTTGAACCCCTTAGTGGTTCAGCAGATCTTCCTGAGATGGGGTCTTCCAACCATAGATCTCTTTGCCACTCCTCTGAACCGTCAACTTCCCAGGTTCTGTTCCAGACAGCCGCATCCTCTCAGAGTAGCAGCGGATGCGTTTCTCATTCCATGGTCTACAGGCTTCCTATATGCGTTTCCTCCCACGCCTCTAGTGTCCAAGACACTCTTCAAAGTGATCTGGGACAAGGCCTCGGTGATCCTGGTGGCTCCCAGGTGGCCAAGGCAACCCTGGTTCCCACTTCTTTTGCAAATAGCGGTGGACACTCCTCTTCCTCTGGGGATGCAACCCGATCTCCTGTCTCAGGAGCAGGGATCTCTCTTACACCCCAATCTCCAGTCCCTCAATTTGATGGCCTGGCTGCTGAAAGGGTAGTTCTAGCGCCCTTACTACTGCCTAGAGAAGTGGAGGACGTGGTCTTAGCCTCTAGGAGACAGTCCACCCGAAGGTCTTATGCCCTTAAGCGGCGTAGATTCTCTGCCTGGTGTACTCAACACAACGAGAATCCTTTCTCATGCCTGGTACCAGTGGTGCTGCAATATTTGCTTCACCTGTCCAACCTAGACCTTAATTCCAATTCTGTGAGAGTTCATCTTAGTGCTCTTTCAGCACACCACTCCCCAGTGGAGGGTCAGTCTCTCTCAAGCCATCCTTTGGTGGCTCGCTTCCTCAGAGGCCTGCTTTTGCTTTAGCCTCCAGTGCGTCCACCTGCCCCTGAATGGGATTTAAATGTGGTCTTGCATTGGCTTACTTGCCCACCATTTGAACCTATGGCTACTTGCCCTCTGCATTTTCTTTCCTGGAAAGCGTTGTTTCTGGTAGCCCTTACCTCAGCAAGGCGAGTGAGTGAGCTTCAGGCCCTAGTATCAGATGCACCTTATACTAGGTTCTATAGGAACACAGTAGTCTTACGGACTCACCCTAAGTTCCTTCCAAAGGTTGTCTCCTCCTTCCACCTCAATCAGGAGGTGGTTCTTCCGACTTTCTTTCCCAGGCCGCATGCTAGCTGGGATGAGATGGTCTTGCATACCCTGGACTGTAGAAGGGCGTTGTCCTTCTACCTTGATCGTATGCGGGAGCACAGGAGGGCTGTTCAGCTCTTTGTTTCTTTTGACCCCAATAAGTTGGGGTTGGCTGTCTCCAAGTGTACTTTGTCCATATAGGTAGCCGACTGTATCACCTTGGCTTACAGGGCAGCCGGCCTCTCCTTGCAGGGTCGAGTTACGGCTCACCGTGTCAGGGTGAAGGCTGCGTCAGTGGCTCATCTCCGCTCTGTTCCGTTGGCAGACATCTGCCGGGCCGCTACTTGGTCTTCAAGTCAGACTTTTGCGGCCCACTACTGCCTTGAGAGGGAGTCCTGCAGGGACAGTGATTTCGGGCAGGCGGTACTCCATAATCTCTTTGGGGTTTAGGCAACTCCTACCCTCCGGCCCTGGTGTTGGGCTACCGTTCGGGGGCGTTATCAGAGAAGATTCTTTTCTTGCATGCTGACGCTCTAGAGGGAGCTCATTTTTTCAGCTTTGGGTCTCCGGTAGCCTTAAGCTGGGGAGTCCCATATGTGAGGACTGACTTCCTGCTTGGTCCTGGAGAAAGAGTAGTTACTCACCTGTAACAGGTGTTCTCCAGGAGCAGCGGGAATCAGTCCTCACAACCCTCCCTCCTCCCCTTGGAGTTGCAGTCATATGATTTATTTTGTTATTTTTGCTGTCTTTTAGCTATGTCATCCGACTGAGCAAGATGGCACCCTTGGGTGGGAAGGGGACCGCGCATGCGCGCTGCATTCCCAAAGGCTTTCTTTGAAAGCTGGGGAAATGTTCCGCACGGGGGCTCCATCGACGCTGACATCACCCATATGTGAGGACTGATTCCTGCTGCTCCTGGAGAACACCTGTTACAGGTGAGTAACTACTCTTACTACATCCTCCAGTAACGAATTCCAGAATTTGATTACACTTTGAGTGAAAAAATATTTTCTCTTATTAGTCTTAAATGGGCTACAGTTTAGCTTCGCTCCATGTCCCCTAGTCTTTCTACTTTTAGATGGCGTAAAGAATCGATCTATGGTTACCTTTTCCACTCTATTCATTAATTTATAGACCTCTATCATATCTCCCCTCAGCCATCTCTTTTCCAGGTTGAAGAGCCCTAACCTTTTTAGCCTCTCTTCATAGGGGTATCCTTCCATCCCCTTTACCATTTTGGTGGCTCCTCTACCTTTTCTAATTCTGCTATATCCTTTTTAAGATACAGTGACCAGAATTGCACACAATATTCAATGTGCAGTCGCACCATGGAACGATACAGAGGCATTAAAATATCCTTTGTTTTATTCTCGATTCCTTTCCTTACGATTCCTAGCATCCTATTTGCTTTCTTGGCCGCCACTGCACATTGGATGGAGATTTTCAACGTGTTATCCAGGAGGACGCCTAAATCCTTTTCCTGGGTGGTGGCTCCTAATGTGATAGTAATGTTTCGTGAACTAACAGTGGTGACTTTTTTAGATGTGCCATACTGGGCAGACCAAAACTCCAACAAGCCCAGTATCCTGTTTCCAACAATGGCCAATCCATGTCACAAGTACTTGTCAGATTCCCAAAAGGTAGACAGATTCCATGCTGCTGACCCCAGGGGTAAGCAGTGGATTCCCCCGGTCCCCTTTAATAATGGTTTATGGACTTTTTCTCCTTTTCCTCAGGAAGTTGTCTAAACCATCTTTAAACATAGCTACACTCAGCTTTTACTACATCCTCCGGTAACAAATTCTAGTTTAATTATGCATTGAATGAAAAAAATATTTTTTCAGATTAATCTTAAATGTGCTACATTATAGCTTTCATTGTGTGTCCTCTAGTCTTTCTGCATTTTGAAGGGGTAAACAACCAATCTATGTTTACCTGTTTCACTCCACTGATTATTTTATATCTCCTCTCAGTCATCTCTTTTCCAAACTGAAGACCCCTAACCTTTTAAGCCTTTTCTCATAAGAGTATCCTTTCATCTGTTTTTTTCATTTTGGTTGCACTTCTCTGTACCTTCATTAATTCCACTCTATCCTTTTTTAGATATGGTGACCAGAACTGCACACAATATTCAAGGTGCAGTCACACTATGGAGCAATACAAAGGCAGTATAATATCCTTCGTTTTATTCTCAATTACTTTCGTTATGATCACTAGCATTCTATTTGCTCTCTTGGCCACTGCTGCACACAGGGGCGGCCCAAGGGGGGTGCGGGGCCATGTGCGGAGACTCGGTGCGGGGCCTCATTTGCATAAGTGGCCTTATTTGCATAAATATTTGCATAATGTTACCATACACTAACTTTTAGTAAACATGTCTCTTAATGAGTGTATGGATAAAGAAAGACTAAAAGATTTCTACATTACTATAATCCAGTGCCAACCGCCAGGCACATTAGGAACTACTACAAACGCTGCCCATTTAGAACCCATAGCAAACCCGCTGTATCCTGACAGCATTACCAGGACTCACAAAGCACCAGTCCCTACCTATCAAAAGGAAACACTGCAAATATTAAACCAGTACATTTCAGAGAATACTGGGGAAAGAGAACAAGTGGCAATGTCAAATAGGAATTACATAAACAGAATACCTCAGCTCAGTTACACATGCAGAACATAGACCATCACCAAACAAGGAATCGCAATTTAGAAACAGGAAGGCAATAATTTAAACTGGGAACCCCAAAAGCCAAACTTGGAATGTACAACAACACTGTAGAAATAAAACTATAAATCAATTTCCTCTTGTACCAAACAAAGCGCAGACGTTAATGATGCACATTTCCCAGAACTTTCATATTCCAGTTAATAAATTCAAAATAAAGAGATATATTTCTACCTTTTGTGCATTTTTTTCAGTTGCAATTCCTCCAGCCACTTTCTTCTGGTTTCTTCATGTTTTCTGCTAACTCTCCATCGTCTGCTGTCCATTTGTCCTTTCTTCTCTCTTCTAGTTTTCTTTCCATCCTCTCTCTCTACATCTGCTTTAACATACTAATCTTTATCCTTTTGCTCTTTCCTCATTCTTATTTCATCCACACAAATTTTACCCCTCCATCCTCAATCCCCACTTACTCTCCCAATACCCGGCCAATTGTAGATTTTTCATCCCTCCCACACAAAATATTTTTCCCCTCTCCATTTTACTCTCCCAGCCCCATCCCATTCTAATCCTCCCCCAACATCAGCTCCCTTCTAGTTCCAGTCTCACCCAGCATCCATTCCCTTCTAGTCCCTGCATCAGCCCATTTCCAGTCCTAGCCCCCCATCAACCCATTTCCAGTCCTAGCTCCCCCATCCATTTTCAGTCTGAGTCCCTTCATCAGCTCATTTCCAATCCTAGCCCCCCATCAGCCCATTTCTAGTCATTTCCTAGCCCCACCATCAGCCCATGTCAAATCCTAGCTCCCCTCCACTCAGCCCAATTCCAGTCCAAGCCCCCCCATGAGCCTACTTCCAGTTCTAGCCCCTCCATGAGTCCATTTCAATTCAAGCCCCCACCACAGCCCATTTCCAATCTTAGCTCCCCCCAACAGCCCATTTCCAGTCCTATCCTAGCTGCTCCATCAGCCCATTTTCAGTTCTAGCTCCCTTCCCTCACAGCCCATTTCCATTCCAAGCTCCCTCCCCATCAGCTATTTGCAGTTCAAGCCTCCCCGTCCACTCAGTCCATTTCCAGTCATAGCAATCCCCCAACCCATTACCAGTCCTAGCCCCCCATCAACCCATTTTCAGTTTAAGCCCCCCCCTATAACCCATTACCAGTCCTAACCCCCCATCAGCCCACTTCCAGTCTTAACCCCATCAGCCCATTTCCAGTCAGCCCCCCATAGCCCATTGCCAGTCCTAACCCCCCCCATCAGCCCACAGCCCATTACTAGTCCTAACCACATCAGCCCACCTCAAGTCCTAACCCCTCCCCATCAGCCCTTTTCCTGTCCTAGCACCCCCATAGCCCATTAGCAGTCCTAACCCCCCCCCCATAGCCCATTAGCAATCCTAACCCCCATCACCCTATTTCCAGACAGCCCCCATCAGCCCACAGCCCATTACCAGTCTTAACCCCCCAGCCCATTTCCAGTCCTAACCCCCATCACCCCATTTCCAGTCAGCCTCCATCAACCCCCAGCCCATTACCAGTCTTAACCCCCCCAGCCCATTACCAGTCTTAACCCCCCCAGCCCATTTCCAGTCAGCCTCCATCAGCCCCAGCCCATTAGCAGTCTTAACCCCCCCCAGCCCATTTCCAGTCCTAACCCCCCTCCAGCCCATTTCCAGTCCTAACCCCCCCCCCAGCCCATTTCAAGTCAGCCTCCATCAGTCCCAGCCCATTTCCAGTCCTAACCCCCCCCCCTTGCACATTTCCAGTCCTAACCCCCCCCCTCCTTGCACATTTCCAGTCCTAACCCCCCCCCTTGCACATTTCCAGTCCTAACCCCCCATCACCCCATTTCCAGACAGCCTCCATCAGCCCCCCCCCTTCCCTTCCCTTCCCTTCCCTTCCGGCAAATTTAAAAACAAAAACCTGGCTCTAGCTGCTGCCGCGTCCGTCGCAGCAGCGGCAGAATGGCGTGTCCCGCGGGGCCCCCTCTCCACGTCGAGCCCTCTGCAAGGGCTTTCAGATTCGCGAAGGGAGAGTGCTCCCTCGCGTCTCTGTAAAGCCCGCAGGGGCTAATGGGAAATTTCCCATCAGCCCCTCGCGTCTAAAGGGGCTGATGGGAAATTTCCCATTAGCCCCTGCGGGCTTTACAGAGACGCGAGGGAGCACAACTCTCCCTTCGCGAATCTGAAAGCCCTTGCAGAGGGCTCGAAGAGGAGAAGGGGCCCCGCGGGACACGCCATTCTGCCACTGCTGCGACGGACGCAGCAGCGGCAGCAGCTAGAGCCAGGTTTTTGTTTTTAAATGTAATAAAAAAAAAAGCAGAATGTTCTTTGCGCGGGGCCCCCTGAAACGCGGGGCCCTGTGCAAAAAACATTCTTGCTCAATGGACGGGCCGGCCCTGGCTGCACACTGGGCAGAAGGTTTCAGCATATTATTCACGATGATGCTTAGATCCTTTTTCTGGGTAGTGATTCCTAATGTGGAACCTTGCATCATGTAACTGTAGATTGGGTTGTTCTTCCCTAAGGGCTTAACTTTGCACTTGTCCACATTAACTTTCATCTGCCATTTGGCTGCCCAGTTTCCTAATTTCTCAAGGTCCTCTTGCAATTTTTCACAATCCTCAGACTGGAGAAGTACTGATGTGGTACCTCTTCACAAAAGTGGTAATAGGGAAGAATTGGCAAACTACAGGCCAGTAAGCCTTACCTCAGTGGAGGGAAAAGTAATGGAAGTGCTCCTGAAAGAGAGAATAGTGGGCTTTCTGGCAACATGGTTTTACCAAAGGACAATCGTGCCAAACAAATCTGATTGAGTTCTTTGACTGGATGACCAGAGAACTAGATCAAGGGAATGCAATGTATGTGATCTACTTAGATTTCAGCAAAGCCTTTGATACTGTTCCTCATAGGAGGATTATCTATAAACTGAACAGCTTGGGGATGGGTCCCAAGGTGGTGAACTGGTTGACTGACAAACGAAAGAAGGTGCTGGTAAACAGAACTCATTTGAGATGAAAGGAAGGTGATTAGTGGTGTGCTCTAGGGATCGGTCCTTGGACCGGTACTGTTCAATGTGTGAGTGATATTGCTGAAGGACTGAATAGAAAAGTCTGTCTTTTTGCAGATAACATGAAAATTTGCAACAGATTGGACTCCCCCTGAGGGAGTGGATAACATGAAGAAGGATCTACAAAGGCTGGAAGAATGGTCTAATGCTTGGCAGTTAAGATTTAATGTGAAGAAATGTAGTATCATGCACTTGGGATTCAAAAATCCAAGGAAATTGTATGCGATAGAGGGCGAGAAGTTGGTGTGCATGGACCAGGAGAAGGACCTTGGAGTGATTGTTTCAGAGGATCTCAAAGTGGTAAGGCAGTGTGACAAGACAGTGGTCAAAGCCAGAAGGATACTCGGTTGCATACAGAGAGGAATTACCAGCAGAAAGGAGGAGATACTAATGCCATTATACAGTACATGTTGCTGGCGAGGCCTCACTTGAAATATTGTGTTCAGTTTTGGAGATCATACCTCGCAAAAGATATATATAAAGACTGGAAACGGTTCAGAGGAAGGTGACCAAAATGTTTTGGTGCCTACTCCAGAAGACATTTGAGAAGAGACTTGAAGACCTAAATATGTAGAGGAGAGGATGGACAAGGGAGATATGATACAGACCTTTAAATACTTAAAAGGCATTAATGAACAAACAAACCTCTTCCAAAGACGGGGAAGCTGCAAAACTAGAGTACATCACATGAAGCTTCAAGAGGGTAAACTGAAAGGCAATGTCAGGAAATACTTTTTCACTAAAAGGGTGGTGGATGCTTGGAATGCCCTCCCGATGGAAGTGGTGGGGGCAAATACAGTGACAGAATTCAAAATGGCATGGGACAGACACAGTGGATCCATTTATAGCAACAGGATAAAATCAAAATAACCTTAACTGTCTCAGCTATCTCAACAAATAGGAGTGACCTGCATGGAGCGGTGGGTACATTCCTAAACAAGGACATGGGGAGGCGTGACCTGCAGGAGCAGCAGGTATACCTACTCTTGCCACTTTGTTGGGCAGACTAGAAGAACCATGATGGTCTTTATCTGCCATCATATACTATGCTACTATGGTTATCCAAGTTGAATCACCTGTTATTTGTAAATACGGTGTAGATCTCTGCCCGTATAAACTGGTTTGTTTCATGTAAACCGCACTATCGAATAGCGCGGTATAAAAGAGACTGTAAATAAATAAATAAAATAAATAAATAAATAAAATAAATGTCACTATGATGCCATGGTTATATCTAAGTTCATCAAGGGCAGGGATCTAAGCTTTCATGCCATCAGGGACAGTCCTGGTTCTACTGTGATTAGGTCTATGGACATGAACTCTAGGTTTTCAAGAAAAGCAGTCAGCAAATTCATAGATGCAATTGGGGTTGTAGTGAAATTGGGACAGATTAACCTGTCCCTTAGGACATTGAACTGCCTGGTTATCTTTATGCAGGCAAGGGGCCATTTTAAAGTACTGCTGAACACTAACCAACTGCAGTTCCATATTTAGCATTCTCCAATGGGGGGCAGCAAAATGCTGCAAAGCTCAAGGGTACCACCTTCACAACCTCTCATTAAAAGCCCACCTACTGGAAGTCTGGTTCCAAGAAAAAATGATATTTATTGAAGGGTAAAATTCAGATGATCAGTTTTACCATATTGACGGTGATTGTACTTGAGTAACTTAGTCG
Organism: Ichthyophis bannanicus; assembly: GCA_033557465.1. Classification (NCBI taxonomy): domain Eukaryota; kingdom Metazoa; phylum Chordata; class Amphibia; order Gymnophiona; family Ichthyophiidae; genus Ichthyophis; species Ichthyophis bannanicus. The sequence continues at coordinate 1,759,232,396 of CM066032.1, read as the reverse complement.
GAAACTGAAACCATGTTTTCATCTCCCTAGGGTTTTTTGTCTCTTAAAAACCCAATCTAGAGTGAGGGAAGGGCTTTGTTATAGTGCTGATCATCATGGTGGATGTTTACTTTCTGAGCTCCCGCTCCCTAGTAGTTTTAACTGTCAACTTCCACTCTTGAAAAATGAGCCTAATCTGTTTAAAATCTAGTCTTCTTTTCGGCCTTCTTCTCTCGTGTTGGACTTGTGAATTGTCCCGGTGATGTCTAAATCTGTAATAAAAGACACTCTCTTTGGATAGCTAGAATGAGTCTTTATTATATAAATAGTGCAAATGAGAGAATTGATAAGACATGCGAAGATTCAGGTATGTAATACAAGTCTTTGACGATTAATCGATCAAGCTAATCCTTTATAGGTCAAAAACAGGAAGTTAGCATCAAAACTTAAGGAATTACAGAAGTAATGAGAAAGAACAGTGAAGTAAAGGTGCCACTTTAACAGATGTTCCAGGCAAATGTTGGCAAGATCTCTGCATTGGTTTCCTTAGTCTAGTTACAAAATATAATTTTAGCAGCAGCAATTTCATACGTTTGCACAAACAGTTCTCTTATCCTCTTTCCTATTGGCTGTTCCTACAAGGCCAAATCTTGTCATCATGATTGAGTTGACCACAACAGACAGTTTGTCCAATGTCCATCTTCTTCTATTTCCTTTTCTGTCTGGTTTATCCATTCAATACAGAAAACTAACCCCCAACACATATTTTCTGTTTTTCTTTTTTCTCTAAATAGCCATTAAGCTCAGCACATACACAGGCCTTGTGGTTTCTTCATATCTGTGGCATTTGCTACTACTTTGTAGCAGGCAATTTTAACCATTTCTTTCCTCACTGGCCCCTCTGATCTGCATACATACTGTGGCATTCTAGGGCCTGGTATGCTGGCCGTGCATGATGGGATCAGCAGCAGTGAGAATAGGAGATGCACGTCTCACTCGTGCTTATTCCAGGTCCGTTGCAGGCTGAATATAGGCTGTCTTCTTCCTGAATGGCTAAGATGGTAGTAGTGACTGAGGACAGTTCTTGCCAAATAATTAGATTCAACCCCATGCCACTTCTGGACCACTAGTAGAGTAACGCAATGCCTTACAGAGAGAGGGTAGGCCAGAATGCACTAGGAGGGGATTAAGGCCCATTTCTTGTATGTTCCCGGAGGAGGCCAGCCAAGGATCAACCTTATTGGCACTGCTAGCTTTGGTGGAAACAGGTCTTCAGGGAGGAATATACTACCAGCAAACATCGCTCTAGGGCCCTGATGAAATAAGAGGTCCCTTAAAGAAAGCCCAATAAAAATTCCCAGCTATATCTGTGTGTCCCTACAGGACCTTGTTCCATAAGCAGTCCACATGAAATTTCAGTGAAAAATGAAGTTAACATTCATGAGAAGGAAATAAAAGTAGGATAGAGAATATCTCATTAACAATTAAAAAGGAAAACATGAAGATAAAAATGATAAATACAATATAAATCGAAAAATTAATACAAAACAATTCTCAGGACAAATAGAAAGTCCAAAAGCCTACATCTAAGAGGGGAAGGAGCATTGTAAGTGCTTCTCTCAGGAAAGCTTAGAGACGTGTCTATGGAATTATTTTCCCCTCAAATTCTTGAAATGTCTTTTCTTCAATTGTCTAAGGAACTTCTATTTCTTCTCAACATTCCTGAAGCATGTGGTAACTGCTTAATTCTGCGGCCTAGCAGAAATTCAGCAGCTCTCCTATGCTCTAGCCAGGTACTGATCCACCCTCTCCGGAAAATTACTTCACTCAAGGGCCTAGCACTGTAGTTGTGACTCTAGACCAGTGATGGCTAACCTTTTTGAGCCCGAGTGCCCAAACTGCCGCACAAAACCAAAGAATTTCCTCAAAGTGCCAGCACGTCAATTAAACCTTAACAACAAGATTTTAGAGCCTTATAATGATGTTCCAGATCACCCTTTTTGGGCAAGGATACTGGGGCGTTACAAATTAGACAACACTTGTCTTTCACCATGATGAAGAAGTAGTCCATTTCCCATTCATCATGAAAGTGGTAGGTTTTGCTCTTCTTTGGAACCCAGCTCCCGCGCGGGTCCTATAATCTCGCGAGAGGATGGCGCACGAGCCCTAGCGCGCAGCTTCTCGGCGAGAGGCGCGCAGAAGCTCCGACCGGAAGGGGAAACGCGGGGCCAGGCTGGGGCCTTTCTCCTAGCACAGGGGTCTGCAACCTTTAAGACATAAAGAGCCACTTGGACCCGTTTCCGAAGGGAAAAAAAAAACTGGGAGCCGCAAAACCATTGCGACATTTAAAACAAATCTAACACTGCATATATTGTTTCTTACAGTGTACCATCATAATCACAATCACAATCATAGTCTGAGGTAAATATGAGGGCCCAAATGTAATCCACATTATAAATATATTATTATATTATTGTCACTTTTCTTTTAATATTTTTTTGACCCCCCTCAGAACTACTTTTCATAGAAAACGTTAAATTAACTTACCGTATTTTCCGGCGTATAAGACGACCCCCTACTTTTCCTGTTAAAATATAGGTGTTTGGCCTATACTCGCCGTATAAGACTACCCCTCTTCCAGCGCACACCAAAAAAAATACGCCGGAAAATACGGTTAATTAATCACAACAAGTAACAATATTTGATTTCAAAATTATGATGATTTTGTAGTCAAATCACTAATATGAAATAAAATTATTTTTTCTACCTTTGTTGTCTGACCAATTTATTCTCTGATCATGCTGGTCCCGATCTGAGGCTTCTGCTTTCCTCTTAGCTCTGTTTCTGTGGTCTATGGTCCATCTGCCATTTCTTATCTCTTCTTTCGTTTTCTTCACTTCTTTCCATCAGCCTATTTCCAGTCCCAGTAACCCTCCCCAGTATCAGCCCCTTTCCAGTCCTCACTCCCAGTACCTTCCAATGTCAACTTGCATTCCCATGATTGCCACTGGTGTCCATTCCCTTCCAGTCCCCCTCCTTCCCCACTGACCAGTCCCTTCTAGTACAAATACCATGGCAGCCCCTCTCAGATCCACTCCCTTCCAGTTCCATTCTCCCATCCCCTCGCATCAGCCCATTTGTAGCCTTAGCCCCCAGTTTTCTTCCAGGGCCAGCAGCTCTATCCTCCCCTCCCCACAATCAGCCCATTCTCAGTCAAAGCCCCCCAATCAGCTCACTTCCACTGCTAATCCCCCCTCAACCCCATTACCAGTGCTAGCCTCCCCTAATCAGCCCAATACCACCAGTCCTACCCCCCCCCATCACCAGTCCTATCCCCCCATCAGCCCATTTCCAGTCCTAACCTCACCGATCAGCTCATTTCCAATGCTAGCCCCCCATCAGTCCATTATCAGTCATACCCCCCTATCAGCCCCTTACCAGTCCCAACCCCCCCCTTGATCAGTCCATTCCCAGTCCTAGCCTTCAACCCATTACCAGTCCTAGTCCCCTCCCATCTGCCCATTACCAGTGCTAGCTCCCCCATCAGCCCATTATAATCCTAAGCCGCACTGTCTCTCGCCTCTCTCCAGCATTTATCCCGTCTGTCCAGTATGTCCCTGTCTCTCCCCTTTGTGCATGCCAGCCCCCCTCCCTCCATGTCAGCCCCCGTCCTTCCATCTGTCCATGTCAGCCCCCTTCCTCCATGTCAGCCCCACTGTCCATGTCAGCCTCCCTCCATGTCAGTCCCCCCTCTGTCCATGTCAGCCCCCTCCCTCCATCTATCCCTCCCTCCATGTAAGCCCCCCTCCTTCCATCCATCCATATCAGCTCCCTCCCTCCATGTAAGCCCCCCTCCTTCCATCCATCCATATCAGCTCCCTCCTTCCATGTCAGCCCCCCTCCCCAATCCATCCATATCAGCCCCCCCCATGTCGATGTCAGCCCCCTCTCCCTATGTCTGCCTCCCTTCGTCTGCAGCCGCGGCTCCCTGCCTCTTAGGGAACCGCGGCTGTGCTTGTAAAATCGTTGTGGAGCCCTTCCTGTCTTGACGGGCTCCGTGCAGCATTGTCCCGCCTCTAAAGGAAGTTGTCCTTTGGAGGCGGGACAATGCTGCACGGAGCCCGTCAAGACAGGAAGGGCTCCGCAACGATTTTACAAGCACAGCCGCGGTTCCCTAAGAGGCAGGGAGCCGCGGCTGCAGACGAAGGGAGGCAGACACCTGTCCTAGCAGCATAGTAAATGCTTCTGTTTGCAGGGGGGCTGAGTTCAGTTTCCCGTTCTTTGCGCTCAGGGTGACTATCTAGAGCAGTGATGGCACACTCACCTCCCGCCGCGCCGCATACTTAATTGCGGACCTTCCCGCGTGCCAGCTGCAAGGCCTTCGCGCGCCACAGCTGGCACGCGTGCCATAGGTTCGCCATCGCTGCTCTAGACTGTCTGATCTGGTTCAGCAAATAAACTGTCTCAGAAGTGACTTGGGTAAGGCAAAGCGAAGTGGAATTTTAAAAAGAACTAGTAACACAAAATGAAATCCGTTTGGGCAAGCAAATTGACCCAATAGCATTTATTGTAAAAAGAAGGAAGGGCTTCAAAAAAACAAAGGAAGACCTGGGTGAGCTGAAAAATTGTCAGCATCAATGGTTTTGAAGGATGTGGTAAATAATATCTTCCAACGCCGTGTGCTAGATAATAGGCACTACCCTATCAAGTTTGATCATGTTTTATTTATATATTTATTTCTTTATTACGATTTATTTATTGCTTTTCTGAAGAAATTCACCCATGGCAGTATGCACAAGCAATGTACACTGTAGCAACAGAGTTCATAAGAATATGATTTCTGATGGGGGAAGTTTCAGTCCTGTTGTGGTCTGTTTTAATAGTTTTGCAAAATGAAGTTTCTACTAGAGAAACAATAGATAAGGATCACATTGAATACAATGGTGGAAAGGTAAAGATCTTCCTAGACTTGTTTTGTTATACTTGAAAAGGAGGATACCCTTCACTCTCATTACTCACCTGCTGAGAAAGAAAGCCATTTGCTATCATTGGGGTTTCCCTTCTCCTGTCATTCCTTTCTGGATTGCATGAAATGCCATATCGCTGACTTGGATGAGTGCTTGTATCTGTCAGAAAAGCTGTCTGGAGGGCATTCGAACTAACCCTGCAATAGTCCCCTAGAAGAGCCAACTGGTCTGCTTTGTCCCTGAGAAGAAAGGGGATATCCCACAGGAGCAATCAACCTAGACTCTTGTCATAAAATCATAGAAAAATGACAGTAGGTCTATCCAGTCAGCCTTCAATATCAACTACAAAGCTTTACAGTCACTTATTTACCTTAGAGATCCTCTGTGTTTGTTCCATGCTTTCTTGAATTCAGATAGTCACATCATTAGTTCCCTGTCCATTTCTGAATTGAGTTCAAACTTTTCCTTCTGACCTATAAGTGCATTCATTCTGCTGCTCCTCATTACCTCTCCTCTCTTGTCTCTCCCTATGCCCCTTCTTGGGAACTCTGGGCTTCTGGCAGATTCCTTCTATCTGTACCCTTCTCTTCCACTGCCAACTCCAGACTTCATTCTTTCCAACTTGCTGCATTATACAAGGTCTGTCCCAAAAGTAATGAGAATGATTTAAAAAACAATTATTGAACATACATGCAATTACAGTTTATCCCCTTCAAAATAGGCTCCTTGTGATCGAATATAATGATTCCAGCATTGCTGCCCTCTTCATAGCAGTGGACGAAGTCTTTACTTGAGATGTAGTTCAAAGCCCTCCTCGCAGCTGCCTGGACGTTTTCAAATATCCCAAAATGATGCCCTTTGAGGTGGGTTTTGAGCTTGGGGAATAAAATGAAATCGCACGGAGTCAAGTCAGGGCTGTACAGTGGGTGGAGAAGCATTGTGATATTATTTTGAGCCAAAAATTCCCTCACAGCGAATGATATGTGACTTGGTGCATTGTCGTGGTGAAGAAACCATGTGTTTGCAATTTCACAGTGGACGTGCACAACTGTTTCTCAAACACTCGAGTACCTGTAGGTAAAATGTTTGATTCACAGTCTATCCGGGTGGCACAAACTCCTTATGAACAACTCCCTTTGAATCAAAAAAAATGATGAGCATGGATTTCACTCTTGATTTGCTAATTCGGGCCTTCTTTGGTTGAGGTGACTGGGAGGTATGCCACTCTGAACTCTGTCTTTTGGTTGTGGGATCGAACTCGGAAACCCAAGTTTCATCTCCGGTTATTACTCGCTGCAGAAAGTCGGGCTCACTTGTCAAACGATCCAAGAGTTCCCAAGAAACCAACATACGATTGTCCTTTTGTTCATCGGACAAATTCTTTGGGACCAGTTTCGCAGAAATCTTTCTCATGTGCAGATCTTCCATAATGATTCTGTGGACATCTGTTTTTGGTAGTCCTACCTTCTCTGCAATTAACTGCACATTCAAACGTCTGTCCCTATCCAGAACAGCCTTCACACGAACCACATTGTTCTCAGTTCTTGAAGATGAAGGACACCCTGCGTGCTGTTCGTCATCAATGCTTTCCCTTCCGACCTTAAACACCTTGTGCCACCTGAAGACTTGGGCTGAAGACAAAACAGCATCCCCATAAACTGTTCTCAACAACTGCAATGTTTTGGAACCAGACTTTCCAAGTTTCGCTCAGAACTTGATCGCGTAACGCTGCTCCTCTGCATTTTCGCCTGTGACAAGATGCAAAAACTACTATGCACTTTGCTAACGTACCGACTGCTACAAAGGCGCAGACCCATGTACATCTGCAGTCGGCCCCAGAGACATCCAGGTTATACCTGCCAGACTGTGGAACAAAGGTAGGACTCAGAAATACTACTGCCCCTCAACCCAATGTAGCTAATAGTGGTGACTGGATGTTTAATCTACGCTGTGTACTGGTGTGACTGTGGCTCAATAAACCACCACATGCAGTGTCATGGAACAGAAAGCATAGGAGAGGGAGGATGTAGGTCAAAGCAGAAGAGATAAACACCCCCACGCATGTATGCAGTAGAGCACAGGTACTCAATCCGGCTATGCTGGCATTCGCTGTGTGAGTTAAAGGGGCACAGCAAGGGCTCCCTAACAATACCCACGTCCTGGCAATGATACTGGTGACAGAGTACTACATGTACACCCAGCCATCGGTGTTATGTGCAGCACCCAGCCAGCTGGAGTGTTGGGCTCCACACAATGGAGGTTTACAATATGCTCTATGCAATGTGTACAGTCCCCTGATAGAGATGAGGGTATGTGTGAATCTTATTGGAACACTATACTGGGGATATCCTACTCCGGTGGCTATATGGCACATATCTTCTGCACAGGTCACTGTTGCAGTTGTTTACATATGTGGCCCTATGATGTGCAATGCGCATATGGGGGTTGACCCTTGAGGCTGATATACTGGAAGGGCTGTTTGGGCCTACTGCAGCTCTGTATCTGTTAGAGGTCCACTATTGTAGTTAGCGTGTATGTATGTAGCCAAATAGAAAGACAGTGAGCAGGTATGATGCTGGGTTGGAAGCAGATTGCTATGGTTTCCTAAGACATTCGGTGCAGGATATACCTTTGGCAGACGGCTGTTTCTGTGGGACAGCAAGTGAGGGTGTGTTTACATGGTTGGAGGGCTGCACGGGGAGGTCTAGATTGCTCATCCACATATCCGGGGGGGGGGGGGGGGGGAGGGCGGCAGGTATGCCTGGCAGGTACCTGGCCCATAGTGCTGTCTGCAGCATCACTGGGTGGCAGTGCATACAGGCAGAGCAGGACGGTTCCACATTCACTTCCCTGTCCAGACACTTCCCAGACCTCAGAGATAGGGTATGCAACAGTGCAAAACACAGTACGCTATTCCCAGGTGCACAAACATTGGTCTCTACAAATGTGCATAGTTGTATGGAGTGATGATGGTGCCTCTGTGCATGTTTGTGTGGTGCTTGCACTGCTGACTGCTGTCATTCCAATGGCCCATTAGTAGTGCAGGAGAAATGGGGGCCTGTTCTGCTGGGATCATGTACTTTTAGCATTGTACAGTCTTGTTCCTGCGATGTTCACAATGTGCAGACATCGGGGGGCCTTATACTGCCATGTATGTGGTGCTGCACTGCATCCTGTGCCAATAGGTTCACTCTACCTGTTTTTCTGCTATGTTACTGTGCACTGCAATTGCCGTGTAGTGGTCTGGGCATGCCACAGACTAGTTTCTATTGTCTAACTTGCATCAACTTATAAGTATTGCCAACTTTCATTGTCATTCAGCCTCATAACAGCACTGTCTGTGCCCATAGCAGCTTCATAGCTGCACGTCTTAAAGGGGGACATGGCTGTTCGCAGGTATGTTGTGGAGACGGGCAGGGTTGCAAACATATATCTTTTCAGAATACAGTGAGCACAGGGATATATAAAGCCATTGTCGGGGTATACCTGTCATTATACAATGTTGAGATGTGTGTGTGCCGTGCCTAGCAGGTCTATGTGGTTGATTCTGTGCATGTGGCTGTCTTCCCCCTACTTGGGTGGAATTGGACTCTATTCCTGCCTGTTTCCATTTGGACGTGCCCGCTGCCCAGACGTGCACATTTTTGGAATTGGCCTCCACATTTTTGTTTTGATTAGATTGCAAGCTCTGATGAGCAGGGACTATATCTTACATCTATATGTACAACGCTACATATGCCTTGTAGCGCAATACAAATGATTAGTAGTAGTAGTGGTGGTAGTAGTGTGTCAGGCTAAAAAACGGACTCTTTGCAGCTACTTTTGGATCCTGATTCTTATAACATCAGGTGCGAAGACCAAGCAGACAGCAACACTCTCCAGCAGCAGGCTCCATCGATCAGGGTAGAGCTCAGGAGCGGGAAAGATAACTCCACCCGCGCTCTGCCTCTTGCCCAATCAGGGGCTCCCTGAGACACTTGAATTCAAGGTGCCATCAGGCACGAACACCAAGCAGACAGCAACACTCTCCAGCAGCAGCGCTCCCCCAATCGGGGTAGAGCTCAAGAGCGGGAAAGATAACTCATCGCTCTCTGCCTTTAACCCAATCAGGGGCTCCCCGGGACACTTGAATTCAAGGTGCCATCGAGCGCGCCTGTGCCTGACGGGCCCGCGTCTGAGGCCTCATCAGAGGGCCCTTTGGTGTGGCCTTTAGGAGGGGAATGGAGGCGGAAATGACAACATCTCCAAGAACACCCATCTCCATCTCCACCCTCAGAACAGAATACTCAAATAGATACAGGCTAACATTTATACATTATTATTACATACTCTATTTTCAAAATAAATGTCACTAATACACTATTTACCATACCACACTCTCATTCACATGATGATTATAGATTTAAACTAACAATGTATATATCTTCTAATATGTTATATCTGTAATGTTACAACATTCCTTGTAAATTATAATTATCTGTTCTATGTAAACTGACTTGGTATATTACATACCAATTAACATACTGTTCCATGTAAACCACACTTGATACTAGGGAAAGAGCGGTATATAAATAACTGTTAAATAAATAAATAAATAAATAAGAAAGCTGAGCCCAGTTAGCTGGAACAACCACATCAAGATCTCTCAGTGCTGAGACTAATCACTGAAAAGACTCCCCACCATCTCTAGCTCAGCCGGCACCACATCCACCCTTCCTCGACAGCAACTATTCTCAGCATAAGCATAGCCCCTGAAAACCCCCTGGATTCCATCAAACCAAGCTCACCATAGGAAGCCAGGCAAATAAACCTCAACAAGTAAGAACAGTTGCCTGTACCAACTTACACAGATGCTACTGAACAGCAAGAACCCCACTAGCCTTCAAAGGACCCAGAAACTGTAAGTAACTCATATCAGGGATGGGACACTTTGATGAAGGAGCTAAGCCGTTATCCTCCCAACTCACCCTTCAGAGACCACACCTAATGGCTCTGAAATACAGCATGCCAGCCACTCAAAACATGTATGCCATCCTGCTTATCCTTATCCTGCTACTCTACTTCACAAGGGCTTCCCCCACTACTTCAATAGCAACAACAGCCCTATTACACCCTCCACTCTGCATGCTCCACCACCAGTCAATATGGCAAAACACATACAATCAGACAAAAGAACCACTAGACTAATAAAAATCCAACCAAAACGTCACATAACTGGCCACCACAACCAGCCCCTCCTGAGCTCCCCTATTAAAATAGAGCTCATTAATGCCAAATCTATTCGAAATAAGACTAACACCATTATAGACCACCTTCAATCACACCAAACAGACATACTTTGCATAACTGAAACCTGGCTGAAAAACACTGACCAGATCATTCTTAACCAAGTAACCCCCACACCCACACTGCATTCAATTGTCCATGTAACCACAAAAGAGGCGGAGGGGTTCTAATTCTAGCCAGATCTAGCTTCAGATTAAAAATCTCCAAGTCCATGAGCACCGAGTACTGTAACACAATAATGATAGATAATAGGCATTTAACTATCTGCCTTATCTACAAAGCCCCCAATGCCAATGCCGAAGAAATATCCAGCACACTTGAAACAGTGTGTGCAGCTAACTCCCCACATAAGCCACTCATAGTTTTAGGAGATCTCAGCTGCAACTCCGCACCCAGTAAAGAGGCTGCTGTCTTCCTCAGAGCAATGGAGTCATTTCAGCTCACCCAGTTACATATGGGACCCTCCCACCACCTAGGATCTACCTCAGATTGCATATTCATCCCGTAACCTCCTATAACAACAACATAACACCTCCTTGGGTCACCCCGATACCATGGTCTGACCACCATGCTATTCACATTGAGATGCATACTCCCCACCAGAGATCACTGCAGAAGATACCCCACCCTGGAAGAAGATTCAAAGGATTTGATAAGGACCAATTCCTGAAGGATACCATCCATAAACTCCCACAAGACTTCACCAATTTGGATGAAGCAATTATAGCTTGAAACACCACAATCACTGCAGCTGCAAAAGTTCCGGAGCAAGCAAACCCCATTCATAAGGAGATTAGACCAACATTGGCTCGTTGGTACTCTGCGGAAATAAGGGAAGCAAACAGAATGCTATACAATCTGGAATGACACTGGTGACAAAACAAGACCAAAACCATATTAAAACAATACCAAATAAAATGAGATTACAATATTCTGATCAGCCAACATAAACAAGAATACCATACCAACCTCATATTAAGATCCAGCAACAAACCCAGAGAACTCTTCGGGATTGTCTGTACACTAACAAAGGAACCAACACAGATGCAAGAGGATATAATTCACCCTCAAGCCTTCGTGAATTCCCTACTCACCAAGCTCAAGCCCCCTCCAAGAACCTTACCTCTGGTGGAATCCTCAGTCTGCACAGTACCCACCCCCAAATTCACATGGGGCAAATTCCACATACCCTCAACAGATTAAGTTGCCCGCACCATTGTTGCACTAAACACAAGCACAACACCCTCCGATCCTTGTCCTGTAAGATGGATAAATGCAGCCAAGGACGAGCTCATCCAATGTATCCACAAAATAATAAGCTCTTCTCTAACCTAAGGATACATGCCTCTCTTGCTCAAACAGGCAACCATCCACCCAATCCCCAAAACCAAGTCAGCGGATAATGCAGACCCTGCATCATACCGCCTTATCTCCAGCCTTCCATTTCTATCCAAAATCATCAAAAAGATAGTACAGTGCCAATTACAGGACCACATTGACATCCCTCTGGACTTTCACCAACATGGATTTTGACCCAACCACAGTCTGCCACAGTGTCAAAACCCTTCTCATGCAACTATTTGACAACTTGATTAGAAGGATTGACAACATAAAAAAGGGCTTTCTCCTCATTTTTATTGATATCTCTTCTGCATTTGACACAGTGTCACACAGCATCCTACTGGACAGATTCAAAGACACTGGACTCCACAGTACACCACTTAAATGGTTTCAGTCTTACCTCAGTGACTGGCAATACCAAGTCAGAATTGGAGCAAACACCTCCATCCCATTTAACACAGAACAGGGAGTTCCACAAGTCCCTGTCAGCTCTACCCTTTAACCTCTATATACAACCAATCTGCGTAATCTTCAAAAAGCATAATATCCAATATGCCATATATAGAGACTACATAATGGTCTACACCCAATATACCTAGACTTACCAGACTACACAACTATGGCAAAATATCTACAAGAGATGATCGATTGGCTATCAGTCAACTACAAAAAGATGGAGGCTGTAATTATCACATGAGATACCTCCTTTACCCCCCCCCCCCCCCCACTGTACAATCAACTTGCCGATACATCCATACCAGTAAAGGAAGAAGTGAGATACCTGGGAGTTACCTTAGACCACAACTTGAACCTAAAAGCATATATCAACAGAACCACTAGAAATGCTTTCCACAAAATGGCCATTATCCAAAGACTCAAATCTTTCCTCAGCTAATATCACTTCCACACAGTCTGCCAAGCCATCATTACACCCATACTGGACTACTGCAATTCCATCCTCAATGGCCTACCAAAATAAATCATTCATCTGCTGCAACTAGCCCAAAACACCGCTGCCTGAATCATTTCTGGTTCAGTGAAATATGACCACATAATGCCCATCTTAAACCAGTTCCAATGGCTCCCAGTCACCTCACATGCCAAATATAAGATGGCTCTAACCATCTTCAAAATTAAACACAACATGTCGGCTGATATACTACAAGGCCTGATTTGCACGAAGCAGAACAACAGGCCCCAAAGACAGAGTACCACTAACATCATCCCAACACCCAGCTCATTCACGAAAGCCAAGAACTCGACAACCAAGAGGGCTCTATCACTAGCAGCACCCGCTATTTGGAACTCTCCTGCAGAGGCACTAAGGACTACCACAGACTTAAAAGACCTTAGGAAGAAGCTGAAGACCTTCCTATTCTTGGAACACCTCAGGGAGCTCTCCTAGCACTCCAAACTACCCTATCATAGCCTAAGCCCCTAGATCCTCGTAGTATTCCGACCGGAGGTGAAAGCATCCCTGGAAAGGGAAGAACCAAAGCTCAAGTACCCCAAAGTTGCAAAATCAGTGACAACAAGGAAGGGAAGGGTAGTGGTAGTTGGTGACTCTCTTCTGAGGGGTACAGAGGCGTCCATCTGCCAACCAGACTTGATGTTCAGAGAGGTATGCTGTCTGCCTGGTGCCAGAATCCAAGATGTTACGGAGAGTTTGCCGAGACTCATCAAGCCCACCGACTATTACCCAATGTTGCTAATCCATGTTGGAACAAATGATACTGCCAGGTATCCCTCTGAGCATATCAAAAATGCCTTCATGGCTCTGGGACAGAGGGTGAAGCAGTTAGGTGCACAGGTGGTGTTCTCTTCAATCCTCCCTGTTGAGGGTAAAGACCAAGGCAGAGAGGCTCGCATCCTGGAGATGAATGCATGGCTGCGTGGATGGTGTCATCGAGAGCGTTTTGGTTTCCTAGACCATGGGATGCTGTTCCAAGGGTTGCAGAGCAGAGATGGCATCCATCTGTTCAAGAAAGGTAGATGCGTCTTCAGTAGTAGACTGGCTAATCTACTGAAGAGGGCTTTAAACTAGATTCGTTGGGGATGGGTGAAGAAAGTTCCCAGGTAAGTGAAAGCCCCCAGGAAAGTGATACATTAAATACCTTTATGGAAATGGGTAACAGGGGTAACATATAGAAAGCAGTGTGTATAAATGCCTGTAGCATGGGAAATAAGATCCCTGATGTTGAAGCTTTGGTGGGAGTGGCCGACTTGGATTTAGTGGCAGTTACAGAAACATGGTTCACAGAAAACCATGACTGGGATGTAACTATACCTGGCTATACTTTATTCAGAAAGGACAGGGTAGGAAGAAGGGGAGGAGGAGTGGCACTATATGTAAAAAATACTATTAAAGCTTTGGAATTACAGAGCTTAAAAGGGAGAGAGGAGGCATTTTGGGTTAAAGAGGGAAAGAGAAATCTATTTGCATTGGTGTGATATACAGACCTCCCTCACAAGAGGAAGAGGTGGACAGAGAGTTAATTGAAGACATACGCAGGATTGCTAAGAAAGGGGAAGTGCTACTGATAGGGGATTTCAATATGCCAGATGTTGATTGGCACATTCCTGCTGCAGTATCATATAAAAGTAAAGAGATCCTGGATTCTCTACAGGGAGAACTATTCAAGCAATCGGTAACAGACCCCACACGTGAAGGGGCCATACTGGACTTGGTGCTTACCAATGGTGAAAGTGTTTCTGATGTTATAGTGGGAGATCATTTTGCATCCAGTGATCACCAGATGGTGTGGTTCAGTATTAGGACTAGGGCTGTTAGAATCCATTCAAAGGTGAGGGTCTTAGACTTTAAGAAGACTAACTTTGCCAGGATGGGCCAATACCTCAGGGAGTCGTTAGCGGGATGGGAACAGCTGAGGGATGTAGAAAAACAGTGGGCAAAACTGAAAGGAGATTTTTAAGGGCAACAAACCTTTTTGTTAAAATTGTAAGTAAAGGTAAAAGGAAAAGGAGACCGCTATGGCTTTAAAAAGAAGTAGTTGAAAAATTGAAGAAAAAGAGAGAGGCCTTCATGAAATACAAGAGATCACAGAGAGAGGAAGACAGGCATCTATATTTGGAAAAACATAGACAAGCTAGCAAAGTAGTCAGGAAAGCAAAGATTCAAAAAGAGGAGGAAATAGCCAATGCAATAAAATGGGGGGGATAAGACATTTTACAGATATGTTAGTGAGAAGAGGAAGGGCAAAAGTGGTATTGTCAGACTCAAGGGTAAAGGGGTGGAATATGTAGAAGCTGATGAGGATAAAGCGGAATTGCTTAACAAATATTTCTGTTCTGTGTTCACAGATGAAGAACCAGGAGCAGGACCTCAGAAAACACCCACAAACAGGAACAGAAGTGAGGGACATCTTGAACAATTTTCAGAAGACCATGTTTGTGAGAAACTAGCTCAACTTAAAGTAGACAAAGCGATGGGACCGGATGGGATACACCCTAGAATACTGAGGGAACTTGGGGACATTCTAGCAGCTCCACTGACTGACCTATTCAATGCCTCATTGGTGTCAGGAGTGGTGCCAAAGGACTGGAGAGAGGCTTATGTGGTGCCTTTACACAAAAGCGGAAGTAAGGATGTGGTTGAAAACTACAGGCTGGTTAGTTTAACTTCGGTGGTGAGTAAATTATTGGAAACGCTTCTGAAAGAGAAAATAGTGAGGTTTCTGGAATCCAGCGGATTACAGGATCTGAGGCAGCATGGATTCACCAGAGGCAGGTCTTGTCAGTCAAATCTGATTGATTTCTTTGACTGGGTGACCAGGGAGTTGGACCGAGGGAGAGCCTTAGATGTAGTGTATTTAGATTTCAGTAAAGCCTTTGACACTGTTCCTCACAGGTGACTTATAAACAAACTGAGCACCCTAGGGATGGACCCTAAAGTTACTACTTGGGTTAGAAATTGGTTGGGTGGGAGGCGACAAAGAGTACAGGTAAATGGAGCTCACTCTGAGGAGAAGGATGTTACCAGTGGTGTGCCCGAAGGATCGGTCCTTGGTCCGATTCTTTTTAACATCTTTGTTAGTGATATAGAAGAAGGGCTGTCGGGTAAGGTTTGCCTCTTTGCGGATGATACCAAAATCTGCAATAGAGTAGACACCCAGGAAGGTGTAGATAATATGAGGAGGGATCTAGCTAAGCTTGAAGAATGGTCTAGAATTTGGCAGCTGGGATTTAATGTTAAAAAATGTAAGGTCATGCATTTGGGCTTCAGCAATCCAAGGGAGCAATATAGTATAGGGGGTGAAGTACTTTTGTCCACAAAAGAAGAGCGGGACCTAGGCGTGGTTGTGTCTGATGATCTTAAAGTAGCTAAACAGGTAGAAAAGGCGACGGCAAAAGCTAGAAGGATGCTTGGGTGCATATGGAGAGGAATGGCTAGCAGAAAAAGGAGGTGATAGTGCCTCTGTATAAGTCTTTGGTGCAACCTCATTTGGAGTATAGTGTGCACCTTCAAAAGGATGTGAACAGAATGGAGTCGGTGCAGAGGGTGGCTACTAAAATGGTTAGTGGTCTTCACTATAAAGCATATGAGGACAGACTTAAGGATCTTAATATGTACACCTTAGAGGAAAGGCGGGATAGAGGTGATATGATTGAGATGTTTAAATACCTCCGTGGCATAAATGTTCAGGGGGAGAGCCTTTTTCAATTGAAAGCAAGTTCTGCTACAAGGGGACATGGGATGAGGGTGATGGGGGATAGATTCAGGAGTGATATGTGGAAATATTTCTTTACGGAAAGAGTGGTGGATCCGTGGAATAGTCTCCCAGTGGAGGTGGTAGAGATGAGGACAGTAACTGAATTCAAGAAAGCATGGGACAAACACAGAGGATCTCTAAAGGAAAAAAGGGGACTGTTGTAGTTGTTGATATGGAAGGACAGACTAGATAGGCCATGTGGTCTTTTTCTGTCTTCATATTTCTATGTTTCTATCTGTATATCTGTTATAATGTAAATAAGTTATGCTACCTAGCATCTCCTGCATGTCACCCTTATCTTAACCGCATGTTCTCTGTAATGTTTGTTGAGTTGCAATGTAAACCGCTTTGATTTTAAGATAAGGCGGTATAAAAAACGTGTTAAATAAATAAATGCTTCTGTATCACCCATGTATGCCAAGGCCATCTCTAATCCCCTCTATGTTGTGTGTCTCTCTTGCTTAGATTGTAAGCTCTATTTAGCAGGGACTGTCTCCTATGTGTACGCAAGTACAAAACCCTACTGCTGACATTCAAAGCCTTTCACGAGCTTTCCTCTTCATCATTATCTGAATTGATCCAGACCACTCCCACTAACAGGTCCAGAAGATCACTAACACTCAATACACTGACAGTCCCAAAGTCAATAACCCAATGTACCCAGTCAACAGCAAGCAGAGCCTTCAAATTCTGTGCGCCCAGATGCTGGAATACCCTGCCTCCCAACATCCGTGCAATTCCTGACCTATTCCAGTTTAGGAAGGCCTTGAAGCACCACCTCTTCCTCCTGCACTACCCGATAAACAATGCCATACCAGCCTCATTCACAGGTACAACACAAAACTCCCACGACTAGACAAAATGATGCGAACCCCACCTTGTTGCAAGATTGTAAATAGTTACCCCCTGTTATCCAAGTTTTAAACTCCTGTTCATTGTAAACACAGAGTACCCAAGGAAATGTGTAATTCTATGTTCATTGTAAACCGCACTGATGTTGAATAGCGCGGTATAAAAGAGACTAGAAATAAATAAATAAATGTGTAGATCTATAACCCAGGTGTAGGTATCAATTACTCTGGGATCTTAAGAAGGAACAATTGTAGTCATGGCTTTTACCTTTAACCATGGCAGTGATACAAGACTCAGATTTACTTAAACAGATTACTAACCTTGTCCTTCCTGATTACAAGGAAGGAGGGAAATAAACTAAATGGATGAAGGACTTGATTTAGTGGTTGGATGGTAGAGCATTGCATTCTTACGATGTTAATAAGAGGTGTACCCACATTTCCTTTTTTCAAACCCACATAAAAAATGAAGTTCACCAAACATTCAGTGGTAAGTATGAGTTGCATCATTCAAAAAAGCATAAAGCATTGAACCATAACATCATACAATTAAACTCTTCCCAGAATATAATACAACAGTTACTCAAATAGGCAAAAATGCTAAAGGTGTAAATTTCTTTTTGTAGGAGAATTATGGTAGTATCAAAATTATTAAAGTTCTCCTGAGATTTCTTCAGGTAAGTATTAAACTTCCATTTAATAAACATTTTCTTTGGAGGTCATTCCAGAAACCAAATAAGGTTTGTACATGTGCTGGGGATGTTTATCTGCCGAAAATGTCTACGAGCGTATTCTGGTACATAGCGCCCACAGACATTTATCTCGCTAACATGGGGATCTCAGAACGTACCTAGGAGGAGTGGAACAGGGGTGTGGTTTGCCAAGGAGATGTATAAATTGTATTCAAGAAATGCCCATGGGTGTTTAGGAGGTCCCCGCAGACGTGCCCATTATACCTGCCGGAGACATGAAATAAGGTAGTACTTAGAAAATATTCTGCTGTGTTTGTATAAAGATGGTGACTAGTCTGTTCTGAAATTGTGGACTGCAATATGAAAAACACCGCAAAATGCATTTATAAAGAACAGAATCCAGAAGTGTGGGAATCTTGCAAGCTAAAGAGGCATTAATAACTAACCTGAAAGAAACAGCAAGAAGAGTAATAGTGATTATTCTGCCCATGCTGACATTTGCTCTTTGTGCTAAAGGAGCTAATCTAGGGGACCCTAATAATTCCTGCGTCCTGAAAAATGGGACTGTTGATGTAGGAATAGTATTTGAGTGAGTATGGAAAGGGTTCTTCTTTGGTTGAGAAACAGAGATCATATACTTTGTCCTGGGACTCCATGCTATTCTGTTATACTAGCTGTTGTTTATAAGTTCAGGGCATCTTTTTGACAGATTTATGTTTTTTGTGACTTAGGGGTATGTTTACTAAACCATCTTAATGTTGCAGCAGTGGTATTATCGTGCGATAACGCGGTGGCGGCGTTAAGGCACACTAACGCTGTGAAATCCAGGTCTGAAGGGTGGAGTAAGGCTTCCTAGAAGGCGGAGAGAAGGGGTCAATGGGCGGAGAGTGGGCAGGGAGAGGCTCCAGGCACACCAACGCTGTGAAATCCGGGTCTGAACACTAATGCCAGTGAAACCCTCGCGTTAGGCACATTTGCAGGAAAGAGAAACCATTTTCGTCAGCAATGTGCAGCAAAGGCAGGGAAACCCAGAAAAGTGATAGTTGTGATACATGTGCAGGAACCAAACAAGGCAAATAAACATATAAAAGGACCAGAACCACATTTAAAATCCCAATAACCAAGCTGGCCAATAGTGATATTAATGATAAACATAAAGCAACACTACTGACAAAACGTAAAACTTAAGATATCATGTTTGGAAGGGTCTATGCTCTGTCCCCCTACAAAGTGAATAATCCCACATTGAAATAGCGCTGATCGGGGTTTCTGTCATTTAGATTGGGCAGGTTTGTTATGGCATGCACATGTGCAGCAACAGCAGAGTAGGCACGTAGGAAAGGGCAACTGTACTGATGCTGTAAATGGGATACAGGGGGCTGCAGGGGGAAAGCGCGCATGTCCATGTAGGCACCCCTACCCGAGAACCCACACCATAGGCAGCTGCATACTGGCACACTGGATGGCCTGGGACTGTGCACCACCAGCACCACCGGCATAATGGTATGACAGCATGGTGGCGGAGGGGTGCTGGTGGTGGAGGGGGCAGTGGCATCTGCCTACAGCAGACCATGGCCAAGCCCCGTTTAGGTGGGTGCCGTGCACTGCAACAGACAGGGTGTGTCTGACGAACAGTCATGGTATCCCCAGGGATGATCTGTCACTGTGGCAACAATGTGGTGCGGTGCACACAGCCAGTGTGTTCAGGAGCAGAAGGTCACAAGTTCAAGTCCCAGCTGTGGCTACTGCCAACCCTGTCCCCATATTTTACCCAGTACTAAACCGTAGTAATAAAGACGGAACCTTTATTGCAGATAAAATAAACATGCCTAAAATGCCTATATTTTACCCTACAGAGCACAGACACCATAAACATGTGCAATCCCTAGAGCAGAGTTTCCCAACTGCAGTCCTGGAGGGCCAAACATCATTCAGGTTTTCATGCTGTCTCTAATAAATATGCCTGTGCTGCATTTGTATGTGCCGCCCTCATTGTATGCAAATGTATCTCATGCATATTCATTAGGGACAGTATGAAAACCTGAACAGTGTTTGGCCCACCAGGACCGGAGATGGGAACCTCTGCCCTAGAGCAGCGGCCACCAAGGGCATAAACACCCACACCCACAGGCTCCACTATCCAAAGCCTCATGGAGAGTCAGGCTGTTGGGCCCTGCACGGAGCAGCATCTCCCAATACTGGCACCTGCATACCTTAGCAATGCCGTCCTAAACTTGGGAACACGTTCCACATATATCAAAAGGTTGCTATAATTAATGTCAGCTAACAAATCCTAAGTTAAACACAATTTGTTGATAGAGATTCATCATAGCAACCTTTCTGATATCTGTGGAGTGTGCTTCAGTTATTGATTCTGACAGTGTTTACCACCCCGTGGAGTGACACTAACAGTATTGAGTACCATAGCAATGCCCGCATTGTGCCCAGGACTGGTGTGGTGGCCAGGGCTGCCACAAACCTCTATATTTGCACAATGCTGGCATAGGTGTGAGAGTGTGTGTCTGTCTATCCAGTGTGTTGTGGCTGCCTACACCTTACTGAGCCAACATTGCTTGAACTGTTTCCAGTGTTATCCTGCCAATGTGCATAATAAGGAGCAAGGTACTGTGGGTATTGCCCAGACAGGGTGGAATAGGCAGGATGCATTTGCACAGGGTATAGGGTAATTGCTGGGACATTGTAGTGCCCGACCACCAGTTGCATGGACAGGGTAGCCCCAGCATGTCATGCTGGGAGGTCGCTCTCACCCTGACTGAGCAGTGACCACGGCATGGCTAGGTTCCCCATAGTGCTATACAGTATTTCTCTTAAGTGATATTTATGGGTTCTCTTTTCTGGGGCCCAATCACTGACATGCCTGTGTGTTGTGTGCGCTGACATCCCAGTTTTGGGTGTACACAGTTCCTCCAGGAACATGCACTATGTACTAGCTAGCAGACTGTCTGCAGTTATTTATTTATTTATTTATTTATTTAACATTTTCTTCTATACCGCGCTATTAAAATCAGCGCGGTGTACATCGAACAAGAATACTGCAATGTATACAAATAACATTGAGTTTACAAATAACAGGGAATTGAACATGGGGGAGAAAACGGGGAAACTAAATACATATTAACTCAAACTATGTACAATGCTCTAATGTAACTGGGTGTTGCATTAGTTTTGTGAAGGTTGGTAGGGTTTGGGGGACTACCTATTATTTGTGGTGTTGACGTGCAGGGGCGACTGGTGTGTGGGGGAAGTTTGCAGGTTGTTAGTTGTGCTTCTATCGCTGGAGGTTTCTGAGTAGCATTTTGTGAACAGGTGGAGCTTTATGGCTTTTCTAAATAGGATGAGGCTTTTTATTCCATGGATTTCGTGGGGGAGTGCATTCCAGTTTGAAGGGGCAAATAATGAGAAGGCTCTGTTGGATGTAGCTTTTGTGCACTTAGTCATTAACTTAGGGACTGCTAATGTGTTCCGTGCAGTAGATCTTCTGTTTCTGTTTTCTGGGGTGCCATGAATTAGTTTGCTGATTGGTGTAGGGGGGTAGTTATTTAGGGCTTTGAAAGTGAGGACCAATGATTTGTATTGGAGCCTGGCATGTAGAGGTAGCCAATGCAATTCTTTCATGATGGGTGTTATGTGGTCGGATCTTGACGATCCGGAGAGGACTCTTGCGGCTGCATTCAAGGCTAAGCGGAGGGGGTTTAAAGTTGATTGTGGGAGGCCGTGCAGGATGATGTTTGCAAAATCGACATGTGGAAGGACTAGTGCCTGGAAGGTTGTCCGATAGTCTGTGAAGTCCAGTAGGTGTCGAAGGTGGCGTAGAGTTCTGATTTTATGGTATATTGCCTTTGTGATGTTTTTGATATGCGTTGTCATGTTCAGGTGCTGGTCCAGGGTGATGCCGAGGTAACGGATTGTTAGCATCTCTATGGCCGCACCACCTTGCAGGGTGCAGCAGGTGCACACTGACTGCCCAATGCTGGTGAATGTCATATCATAGTGGAACAATAAGTCGTTCACTTTTAACTAGATCATCAATGGAGTATATCCAACCACTACTGTTTTGACTGCATCCACAGCACTCCTCTATCGGTGTCAATCACTGTGAACAAAAAGGTCTCAGACTCTTAGTGGCTCTACTTATAGGCAAACGTCTTAAAAAAGTAGTGCACCTTATTGCATCAATGACCTTAATTATCTTTTCACCTGAGGAGCCAGTTCAATGAACACATTGCAAGAAACCGCAATATCAGTTTTATAATATGAATGAACTGCCCACTTAGCTTCAACTAACTGGACTCCTCTGTTTTATGAAAAATACAATTGATCCCGACGCTGACACATTGCCCCTGGTACTAGTCGTGCGTTTCACATTAATAGTTTCCTTCTTTTTACTTTAAGTGATATGCTGCATAAAAACAAAAAAAATTATTTATTATTTAAACCCACCCCAGATCCTCAATAAACACTAATAAATATTAAACTCAATCTAAGAATTAAAAGTTTAAAACCTTCCCTTTTGCTTACCTCCGATGCTGCCTGCGTTCAAATCTTTAAAACCTGAAAGCTTCAACCATTTGTTTCACTCTTCTCGCTATGTTCGGGTGACGAACGCCGCGCATGCGGAGTACTCAGTGAACCCCATATTTAAATGACCCACAATTACTAACAAAACCCGTGACTCATTCCCAAGCTCCTCCTACTGCAGGAGTATCTCACAAGGGACAGAAGCTCGCTCTTCACCTATCCGGTAACCAGCCATCAGCTAGGTGGTCATCAGCAAAAGATCTTAGGGGAGACTATAACAGTTCTCCTTTTTCTTTTAAGGGATGCATTAAAGCTGGTCGAATACTGGCAGTTCCACTTAAACAACAGTCCCATATTCCACTCTCCCCTTTCTCTAACGACTTGTTTCCCTCTCTTTTTTTCTTTTTTTCTTTTTACCTTTTTTTTCTCTTTTTCTTACGATCTATTAGTTATTATATTTAATTACCCATTATTTTAACTTAATACTGCGCGATCTGCTATACATTTCCAACTAAGGCTTAATCGTCTCCTAACTGTGTAGCATGTCTATCATCCAATCCTACATTTCTAGACACGCCGTCCAATCTATACCTGCATTCAAACCATACGGTACTACAGTTTTCAGCTTGTATATCCAATGCTGCTCCTTTGCAGTCAATACACTATCCAAAGATTTTCCTGCTCTACCTTCCGTAACCTTATCAATACAAAGACAGCGAAGCTGTTCAAACACGTGACCCTTTGTGATGCAATGCTGAACAATAGGAGCCTCCGTTACCTTACACTTTAGTCGGCTCTTGTGTTCTCTCATTCGCGTTCTAAAGGGGCACGTGGTCTTACCGAGATACGCTAAGCCACACGGACACACAATCACATACACCACATTATCTGAATCGCAAGTGGTGTTAAACTTCATAGTAATAGTTAGTCCTGAGTAGGAAAATTCAGAGGCCAAGATTGTGATGTCACATATATCACATGTGCCACACCTCCGGTGTATGTGGCAGAGCCTGGCAGGATCAGAAATGTGCATCGTTTCAGGATATGGTGAGCGCAGAGACGGCCAAACTATTTGTTGTGTATGCCTGTGTCTTGTCATAACAGCGGGGCCAGTGTTTCTCCATTGTGGTTTGCTCGTGCTGCGACAGAAACATCTATGTCCCCGATTCCGGAATGGTGGGCACGTCTATACCCGCGGCTATGGAATTAGTGTGAAATCGAGCACGTTTTCATTTTGGATGTTTTCACAGCCCAAATATGTATGTTATGGAATTGACTTCTTTGAGTCATATAAACCAACACAATTCTTTAGGAAAAATATTTTTTTTTCTTTCAGGTTAACAACAAAAATCTTGTTCTCTGCTTTTCTCCTTTTGGTTTCCCAAACACTTTCCCTAACTAACATAAAAAGAAAAGAATAATTATAAGTCCTTAACTACACATTCATCCAGCACAATTACTTTTTCTTACTCTGTGACCTCGCATATACTCAGTGTCTCCTTGATTCACACATTCAGAGGTTTCACCAAACAAAATATTAGGAACCGTAAATGTAAACGTTTCTTCAGTTTTATGGGGAAATACAATGTCAGTAGTTCTTGGTGCAGGGTCCTCTGCCCAGTCATAAGAACATAAGAACATAAGATATGCCATACTGGGTCAGACCAAGGTCCATCAAGCCCAGTATTCTGTTTCCAACAGTGGCCAAACTAGGTCATATGTACCTAGCAGTTTCCCCAAGAGACACAAGTTCCACAATGCTTGTACTGGGTCAAGCATTGATATCTTCAGTCACTTCTTAATAATGGTTTATGGACCTTTCCTCCAAGAACTTGTCCAAACCTTTTTTAAACCCAGCTACACTAACAGCCTTTACTACATCCTCCGGTAACAAATTCCAGAGTTTGATTACACGTTGAGTGAAAAAATATTTTCTTTTATTAGTCTTAAATAGTTTACCCTGTAGCTTCATTGCATGTCCCCTAGTCTTTCTATATTCTGATAACGTAAACAATCGATCTACGTTTACCCGTTCCACTCCGTTCATTAATTTATAGACTTCTATCATATCTCCCCTCAGCCGTCTCTTTTCCAGGTTAAAGAGCCCTAACCTTTTTAGCCTTTCTTCATAGGAGTATCCTTCCATCCCCTTTACCATTTTGGTGGCTCTTCTCTGAACCTTTTCTAAAATCGCTATATCCTTTTTAAGATACGGCGACCAGAATTGCACACAATATTCAAGGTGCGGTCTCACCATGGAACGATATAGAGGCATTATAATATCTTTTGTTTTATTTTCCATTCCTTTCCTTATCATACCTAGCATTCTATTTGCTCTCTTGGCCGCCGCTGCACACTGGGCCGAGGGTTTTAACATGGTATCCACAATGACGCCTAAATCTTTTTCCTGGGTGGTGGTTCCTAATGTGGAACCTTGCATCGTGTAACCATAGTTTGGGTTGTTCTTCCCTAGGTGCATAACCTTGCACTTGTCCACATTAAATTTCATCTGCCATTTTGATGCCCAGTCTTCCAATTTATCAAGATCCTCTTGCAATTTTTCACAATCCTCTTCGGTTTTAACAACTTTAAATAGTTTTGTGTCATCTGCAAATTTGATAACCTCACTCGTTATTCCACTTTCCAGGTCATTTATGAATATGTCAAAAAGCAATGGACCCAGCACAGATCCCTGGGGTACACCACTATTCACCTTTCTCCATTGGGAAAATTGGCCATTTAGCCCTACCCTCTGCTTTCTATCTTTTAACCAGTTCCTGATCCACAATAGTACACTGCCTCCTATCCCATGACTCTTTAGTTTTGCCAAAAGTCTCTGATGAGGGACCTTGTCAAAGGCTTTCTGAAAGTCCAGATACACAATATCAACCGACTCACCTTTGTCCACCTGTTTATTCACTCCTTCAAAAAAACATAACAGATTAGTAAGACAAGATCTTCCTTGTCTAAAGCCATGTTGGCTGTCTCCCATTAGGTTGTGACTATCTACATGCTGAGTAATTTTATTCTTTATGATGGTTTCTACCATTTTTCCCGGTACTGACGTCAGGCTCACCGGTCTGTAGTTTCCCGGATCACCCCTGGAACCCTTTTTAAAAATTGGTGTTACATTGGCGATCCTCCAATCTTCAGGTATTAGAGATGATTTTAATGATAGTTCACAGATTACTGATAGCAGGTCTGCAATCTCATATTTCAGTTCTTTCAACACCCTTGGATGTATACCATCCGGCCCAGGTGATTTACTACTCTTCAGTTTATCTAATAGTTGTAAGACATCTTCCCGATGTATCGATATTTCCTTCAATTCTTCCACACCTTTAAATACCACTTCCGTCATGGGTAACATCCCTACATCTTCCTCAGTAAAGACCGAAGCAAAGAATTCATTCAGTCTCTCCGCTATCGCCTTATCGCCTCTTAGTGCTCCTTTAACCCTTTATCATCTAATGGACCAACTGACTCTCTCACAGGTTTTTTGCTACGAATGTACTTGAAAAGGTCTTTATTTCGCGCTTTTGCTTCCGCAGCAAGCTTCTTCTCAAATTCTCTCTTTGCCTGCTTTATCAATGCCTTGCATTTGACTTGCCAGTGCTTGTGCTGTTTCCAGGTTTCGTTGTTTGGCTCTTTTTTCCATTTCCTGAAAGTTGCTTTTTTGGCAACAACAGCCTCTCTGACCTCACCTTTAAACCATGCTGGCAGTTTTTTGGACTTCCTTCCACTTTTCTTAAAGCGTGGAATACAGCTGGTCTGGGCTTCCAAGATAGTATTTTTCAACAACACCCAAGCTTGATGTACGTCTTTAACCTTTTCAACTGCTCCTTTTAGTTTTTTCTTAACTGTTTTCCTCATTTTATCATAGTCTCCCTTTCGAAAGTTAAAAGGTAGTACTGTGGATTTCCTTACTATCCCTCCTCCACTAATTAAATCAAAGGCGATCATGCTATGATCACTATTGCCAAGTGGCCCCAACACCCTTATCTCTTGCACTAGATCTGGTGTTCCACTAAGGACTAGGTCTAATATGGCTTCCCCTCTGGTCAGTTCATGAACTAGCTGCTCCAAGAAGCAGTCATTTATTTCATCCAGGAACTTTATCTCCCTAGCATGCCCTGACGTGACACTGACCCAGTCGATACCAGGGTAATTGAAATCACCCATTATTATTACTGCACTGTAACGTTTGTTAGCTTCCTTGATTTCTTTGAGCATTTCATCATCCATTTGGTCATTCTGGCCAGGCGCTCGATAGTACACCCCCACTGCCATTGCCTTCCCCCTTTTATATGGAATTTCAATCCATACAGATTCTACAGCAGATTTTGTTTCCTGCAAAACTTTAATCCTTTCTGAGTCAATGCCCTCTCTAACATAGAGCGCAACCCCTCCACCAATTTGATCAGCTCTATCATATTTGTAAATAATTTGCCAAAACTCAAATAATTTCACAAATGACCAAGTCACAGTATTTCTCCTAGAGAACTAGCCAGATTTAGCTGCTTAGGCTACTATAGGGAGAGGCTCTCTTCACTTCTCACTCACATTTTACGGCATTGCTCACAGAACCAGGTCCCAAAAACTGAAACTGGATCACAAGCTCAGCTCTGCACAGAGCTTGAAAAATAGTGTTCTTCCGCAACAATTAGTCCCTGCAGACCTCCCAAACTAAGCTTTGAGAGCCATCTTACAACTTGTTACCCAGCACAACCAGTAACAGGACCTTAAGAAATTTTCCCAGTCAGTATCCAAAAACAAAACCAAACAGCAGGAGAAGGAGGTCTTCTGCAGAGGCTACAGTAGGAGGAAGTGGAAGCCAAGAACCACAGCCAAACACAGTAAGGGTATCCAAAAGACTTTATTAGCAGACCCAAACCGAGGCTAAGGAATTCCTATGAATTGAGAAGAGAGATTGGGAAGAGTGGTATGTTCCACCCTTTTGTCATTGCTTATTGTCTTCTTTGACCCCTGAAGAAGGCCCCAGGCCGAAACGTTTTAGTTGGGTCTGCTAATAAAGTCTTTTGGATACCCTTACTGTGTTTGGCCGTGGTTCTTGGCTTCCGCAGTATCCAAAAACAAACTTTTCACACTTTTACACACTGAAAATGCATCATCAACTGTGTGCTCTTTTTCCCCTGCTTGAAATCAATATCCCTCTGCAGCACATTTGCAAGAAACCTCTGGGGGGGAGGGGCAGGGGGGATATTCAAAGGCATTTACATAGTTAGTTCTGTTGAATCTACACAGGTGCTACCGCTACACGACCCAATGCTAACCTGTTATTGGGGGCATTGAGATGGTCTATATATACTCCTTGGTAGAACTGCTTCAGATCTAGTGTTATTTTTCAAATAGCTATTGGTATTGGATATTGATTTATCTTTGTTCATAGGCTATTTTAACATAAAGCAGATCTAGCCCCTAGGTGGCAAATTATTCAATACTTTTTCAGGCCATCAAGGCACTAAGCTATAAGCAAATAATGGTCTTTGCTACACATAATGAGCATATTATTGACCTTTGTTCCAGAGATTGCTTGTGGAGGCGAGCTGTACATTATTGAATTGAAATAGCTTGTTTTTTAAGATGCAGAACCCTCCACCTCTTTCCGATGTGTGTGGACAATTGTGGATCTTATGAGTGGATATATTTAGCTGGTTTAGGAGCACATTGTCTGTTTCCACTTACTAGGTTTCAGTAAGACATAAGATGTCAATGTTGCTGCCTTCAATGAGCTCTTTTATTAAGTGGACTTTGTTTCTGCAGGATCTTGTGTTGATTAGAGAACATCTAATTGTACTGGGCTTTCTCTAAGCTTGGGCTGGGTGATGTCATTTGTGGAGGTGTTTTGTGGGATGATTCTGATGAGGTTGGAGTGATTAGCCTGTCTTGGTAGGTGGCAGAAAAAACATGGTTTGGGCTGCATGATGTGTCTGGGGTAATAAATGATTGGGATGGAGGCATAATGATAGAGGAAGGAGGAGCTGCCTATAAAGGCAGTGATGATTAATCCCAGTAGAGCTAGGTACATAACTTGAAACTGCATGCTTGCTGGGTAGTGAGGATGTATTCAAGCTTTTGCAGGGTTGGATCAGTGACCTGGTAGTTGATTCCCTGAACATATGTCTATTTATTTGCTGGCATTGCATATTTTATGAGAGTTGGAGGTAGAATGAACTGAAGCAAAATGGTGACTCTGCATGGATGCCTTTCTTTTTGTAGCCTCCCTGGTAAACATTGTAGAGAGGACAGTGGTCGCCATTGAAATGCAAGCAGAATCTTCTGTGGCGGTGTTATGTCAGTCAGGTTCTGTTGTCAGTGAAGTTGGTTGTTTTTTAGGCTAGATAGCGAGGGTTTTAAAGATCAAGCCATTTTGTCTTGGGCCGCGACTGTGCAAACCTGCAGTTTTAAAGTCCTGCTGCTGAGCTGATCTTCAGTCTGATAAGTCTTGTCGGAGGGGAGCGGGGAGGAGCTTACCTGCCCGCTCTCTCTCGATGATGCCAATCGGGTTTAGGGGGGCTGAAGACAAAGATCGACTCCTGTGCACATGCACGATTTTAAAGTACTGCTGCTTATTATTATTGTAATGTTCTGTATTCTGCCATTCCTACTAGGGCTTTAGTTCGGCTGCAGAGAGACCAGAATGCAGCTGCCAAGCTCCTGGTGAGAGCTGGACCTAAGGATCATGTTACTCCTATTTTGGAATCTCTTCATTGGTTATCCATTGATCTGCACATTAAGTTTAAGTTATTAACTGTGGCCTTTAGGATTTTCCACCAGTTGTGTCCTAGATATTTGTCAGTTCATCTGCAGGAACATATCCTCTCTCGGGTTACTTATTAAAAATTCTAACTCACAGAATTTTGCCCAACACCACAAAAAATTCCTCCTTTACAGTACAGAAGAAGAAGAGGAATCATCTTTTAAAAATGTATTTATTTATTTATTTGGTTTTCATTTGTATACCACTTCTTCCAGCGATCAGAAGCGGATTACTTTGCACGACAAACTTAGATACATATGCTAGGAATCGGTATTATTTACATTTTGATTTCAGGATAGGAATCAGTATTCTCCAGGACCAAGCAGGAAGTCAGTCCTCACTTATGGGTGACATCGGCGCCGATGGAGCCCCCGTGCGGAGCATTTCCCCAGCTTTCTAAGAAAGCCTTTGGGAATACTGCATGCATGCGCGGTCCCCTTCCCGCCTAAAGGTGCCATCTTGCTCAGTCTCTCTTTTTCCGTGGAGCCCATCGGACGTTTGTCCGAGTCACCCGGAAACGTTGATGGTTTTTTTTCAACGATTACTTCGTCTTTTTCTTCGAGTTTGGCGCCGGTTCCCCTTCCCACCGGGTTCGGTACACCAGTATTGAGCCCGTCCTTTATTTTTCAGTTTTTGCCCTTCGTGGCTGGCGTTCGCGCCCTTTTTTCTGTTTTTCCCTGGAAGGCCGGTCCTTTGACCTCGCGGGGGCCCTTTTTTCCCCGATGGCTTCCAGTGGTTTCAAGAAGTGTGATCGGTGCAAGAAACTAATGTCTCTCACTGACACACACGACTGCTGCCTTCGGTGCCTCGGCCCAGATCATGATCCAATGATCTGTGGCCCGTGTGGCAAAATGGCACTTCGAAGCCGTCAGCACCAGAAGGAAAGGATTTTCTCAGATTCTGCCTCCGGCCGGGCCCGGACCTCGTCTGAGGCCTCGACGTCTCGGGAGTCTGATCCCGAGCATCGCCAGGGTTCCTCGGACAGGGGGTCCCCCGACCGGGAACGCAAGAGGAACAAGCGGCTCGTGAGGGCAGCATCAGAAGAGGTCCCTGGTTCCTCGAGGGTCAGGTCTAAGACCCCCGACCGCCGTCCCGGGCCTTTGGAGCAGGAGAAGCCATCCAAAGTACCTCGTGTGGAGCCGGAGACCGTCGGGCACGTAAGTCCTGTAGTCCTCGTGGACTGTCCTCCGAGGGAGCCGATGTCGGGCCCGGCACCGCCGGGGCCCGAATCGGTGGCTGCTGAGTCTCCTGAGCTTGGACTCAGGCTGACAGCCTTGGAGTGCAGATTGTCTGCCTTCATGGATCAGAAGCGGGTACTGATGGCCAGCCTCGCTGGTGCATCTGCCCCGACCACTGGGACATCGACGTCAAAGTCAACCCTGGAGACCGAGCCGATACTCGAGACCATGAAGGCTCGAAGTCGTCCTCGGTCAAGGTCTCCCTCGACCTCCCGCTCGGAACCGAGGGCGTCGACGCTGGTGCCTTCAGCGTCGGGGCAGGTGCCACCTCGTCCCGCGTGGTCGGAGCCCATCGACTCCTCTTCGGATGAGTCAGCGTGGGAGACGGAGGACGAAGAGTCCCCCGACACCTTCTGGACTTGGTGCGTCCCTTCAGACTCACCGCAGTCCGAGCCCCGGAGTAGATCCCCCCCGGAGGACACCCAGTTCTCAGAGTTCATGTGGCACATGGCCAAGGCATTGGCGATTCCCGCGGACCCCGAGGAGGAGCCTCGAGCCGAGGAGCTCGAGGCCCTCCAGTATGACTCTCCTCCGAAGGAGGCCTTTACTGTGCCGGTTCCTCCGATGCTGGAACGGCTCCTCTTCCAAATGTGGGAGGCACCGGTCTTGAGCAAGCGGGTCGATTCCATCTATCGACTCCGTAAGAGCCCTGGCTTCCAGAAGGCGCAGCTGCCGCACCATTCCATAGTGGTGGAATCGACCGTGCATCGTCTGAAGAGCCAGAAGATGCACTCCGTGGTGCCCCCCGGCAGGGAGGCCCGGAACCTGGATGCTTTCGGCAGAAAGTGCTTCCAGGGCCCGATGCTTGCTTGCCGTGTCCAGTCCTACCAGCTGTACATGGGCATGTACTTACGAGACTTGGCGAAAGAGCTTGCCGGGTTCTCTGCTGGCCTCTCCGAGGAACCTTTGCAGAGGTTCCAGACTTTGTCCTCAGGAATAAGGGACTGTTCCAAGTTCATGTCCCGAGCGGCCTACGATGGCTTCGAGGCTTCGGCTCGTGTGGTGGCAGCCGGCATCGGAGCCCGACGCCAGGCATGGCTGCAGTCATCAGACCTCGAGCCTTGGGTGCAGGACAAGTTGGTCGATGTCCCTTGCCGAGGTGAAAACCTTTTTGGCAAGCCCATGGCCGAGAAGGCGGCTGAGCTCGAAACCGAGCACCTGACTAGGACAAGGCTGTCCAGAAAGACTTCTGCCCCTTCTCACAAAAAGAAGGGCTCGGGTAAAAAGTCCTTTTACCCGAGAAAGGCGGCTGCCTATAAACCTTTCCCTCAGTACCAGGCCTCCCCAGCTTCCCAACAGGGGCAGCAGGCCAAGGGGCAGGGACATGGGCCCCGTAGGCAGAAGACCCCCAAGCCTCCGGCTCCTGCTCCTACCCAGCAGGGAGGGGGGTTTTGACTCCCACAGCATAGCCTTTCCACCTCTGCTGCCCCATTCCTGCACAGGAGGTCACCTAGCCCTGTTTGCCCACAGGTGGCCACCCATTACAGGGGATGCTTGGGTATTAAGCATAGTCCACAAGGGCTATATGCTTAATTTCCAGCAGTTACCTCCTGCCTACTTCCCAGGAGAGCCTCTTAGGCCTCCCCTGCACACATCCCTCCTCCTCCAAGAACTTCAGAGTCTGCTTCTGGACAAGGCGGTGGAGCCTGTACCTCCTCGCCTACAGGGGCATGGTTTCTACTCCAGGTACTTTCTGGTGCCAAAGAGAACCGGAGGCCTAAGGCCTATCCTAGACCTCAGGAACCTCAACAAGTTCTTGGAGAAAGAGAAGTTCAAGATGCTTACTCTTGGAACACTTCTGCCCTACCTCCAGCAGGGAGATTGGCTATGCTCCTTAGATCTAAAGGATGCGTACACTCACATCCTCATTCATCCAGACCTCAGAAAGTTCCTCAGGTTCATGGTGGGAGGAAACCATTACCAGTACAGAGTGCTGCCTTTTGGCCTCACTTCCGCACCACGAGTCTTTACAAAGTGCCTTGCTGTGGTGGTGGCCTACTTGAGGACTCAAGGTGTTTTTGTCTTCCCCTATCTAGACGACTGGCTCATCCGGGGTCAGACTTACCAGGAGGCCAGGCAGGCCACCTTCAGGACTGTATCACTCCTTCAAGACCTAGGCTTTGTCATAAACTTCGCAAAGTCCACTTTGCTCCCCTCCCAGAACCTAGAGTTCATAGGGGCACAGCTGGACTCTGCAAGCAAGGGCTTACTTGCCAGAAGACAGAGCTCAAAAGCTCATGAAGTTGGCATCCCGGTTTCTCAGCCTGCTAAGGGTTCCTGCCAGGCTCTGTCTGCAGCTCCTAGGACACATGGCATCGACTGTACATGTGACCCCTAATGCCCGCCTCCACATGAGGCCTGCACAGTGGTGCCTCAGAACTCAGTGGAATTAAGCCACTGGGAACCTAGCAGACAAAGTCAAGGTGTCAAAACCATTCCTGACTTCCCTTCAGTGGTGGCTACACCCCCCCAACTTGCTTCAGGGGGTGCCTTTTCAGGTGCCTGTCCCCACAGTGGTGTTGACAACAGATGCCTCCTTACAGGGCTGGGGTGCACACTGTCAGAGGAGCTGCACTCAGGGCCTCTGGTCCCCCTGGGAAGCCACGCAAGTTGCTGAGGGCTGTTTAACTTCCTGGCCAGGAGAACTTTCTGGTGGACAGATTGAGCAGAATTCTGCAGCCCCACGAGTGGCAGCTGCACCCGTTGGTGGTTCAAAAGATTTTCCTGAAATGGGGACTTCCATCCATGGATCTCTTTGCCAGTCCCCTGAATCACCAAATGCCCAGGTTTTGTTCCAGGCAACCGCATCCCCTAAGGGTAGCGGCGGATGCCTTCCTGATTTCCTGGTCCCAGGGCCTACTGTATGCGTTTCCTCCCATGCCTCTGGTGGCCCGAACCTTGTTCAAGATTCTCAGGGACAAAGCCTCGGTCCTTCTGGTTGCTTCCCGGTGGCTGAGGCAGCCCTGGTTCCCACTACTGCTTCAACTGGCAGTGGAGACACCACTGCCTCTGGGGTTCCAACCCGACCTTCTCTCTCAGGATCAGGGTTCCCTTCTGCACCCCAATCTCAAATCTCTCAATCTGATGGCCTGGAGGCTGCAAGGGTAGTCTTGGCCCCCTGGGGCCTGCCTCAGGAAGTAGAAGAGGTGGTCTTGGACTCTAGAAAGCAATCCACAAGGAAAACATATGCCCTAGAGTGGAGGAGGTTCTCCTTGTGGTGTCAGCAACGCAAGGAAGATCCTTTCGGCTGCACTGTGCCAGTAGTGCTCCAGTACCTTCTGCACTTGTCCAATCAGGGCCTTAAGTCCAATTCTGTTTGGGTCCACCTCTCTGCTCTGGCAGCTCACCACTCAATGCTGGAGGGACACTCTTTGTCGGTTCATCCCTTGGTGTCCAGGTTTCTCAGAGGCTTACTATTGCTCAAGCCTCCTCTCCGTCCACCGGCTCCTGAGTGGGAATTGAATGTGGTCTTGAAGCAACTTACTCGTCCACCTTTTGAGCCAATGTCTACTTGTCCTCTATGCTTCCTTTCCTGGAAGACTCTATTCCTAGTGGCCTTGACCTCGGCCAGGCGAGTGAGTGAACTTCAAGCCCTGGCCTGTGACAGACCCTACACTCGCTTCTATAGGAACAGGGTAGTCCTTCGGACTCATCCTAAGTTCCTCCCCAAGGTTGTCTCCTCTTTCCATCTCAACCAGGAGGTGGTTCTTCCAACATTCTTCCCTAGGCCCCATGCCAGCCGAGCTGAGACAGTCCTGCATACCCTGGACTGTAGGAGGGCCTTATCCTTCTACCTTGAGTGTACGCAGGGGCATAGGAGGGCTACTCAGCTGTTCGTATCTTTTGACCCAAATAACTTGGGAGTACCTGTCTCCAAGCGTACCTTGTCCATCTGGGTGGCTGACTGTATCACCTGGGCTTACAGGGCAGCTGACCTTCCTTTGCAGGGTCGGGTCACGGCCCACCGTGTCAGGGCAATGACTGCCTCAGTAGTTCATCTCCACTCTGTACTGTTGGCAGACATCTGCAGGGCTGCAACTTGGTCCTCAAGCCAGACTTTTGCGGCCCATTACTGCCTGGAGAGGGAGTCCCGTAGGGACAGTGCTTTCGGTCAGGCAGTGCTCCGGAATCTCTTTGAGGTTTAGGCAATTCCTACCCTCCAGCCCTCTGGTTGGGCTACCGGTAGAGGTATGTTTCAGTGAAATCCTTTCTCTGATGCTGAGGCTAAAGGGAGCTCATTTTTCACCTCTGGGTCCCCAGTAGCCTGAAGCTGAGGAGTCCCATAAGTGAGGACTGACTTACTGCTTGGTCCTGGAGAAAGAGTAGTTACTCACCTGTAACAGGTGTTCTCCAGGAGCAGCAGGAATCAGTCTTCACAACCCTCCCTCCTCCCCTGGGAGTTGCAGTTGTACATAGTTCATTTTTACATTTTTGTGTGCTGTTTTTTAGCTATGTCATTTGACTGAGCAAGATGGCACCTTTAGGTGGGAAGGGGACCGCGCATGCGTGCAGTATTCCCAAAGGCTTTCTTAGAAAGCTGGGGAAATGCTCCGCACGGGGGCTCCATCGGCACCGATGTCACCCATAAGTGAGGACTGATTCCTGCTGCTCCTGGAGAACACCTGTTACAGGTGAGTAACTACTCTTTATTTACATTTTGATTTCAGGATAAGAGTATACATATATACAATTTTTACATGGGATGAGCCTTGTAATTGCGCTTGAGAGTAATTTCATAGTCATGTATTTACATTTATAGTCCGAGGAATGGGTTCTTTTGGCTCTTGTTTATTGGTTAAGTTAGGTTATATTGTTCTTGAAAGAGGTGTGTTTTTAGCTTTTTTCTAAAGTCTTTTAGGTCGCTGATTGTCCTCAGATCGACTGGTAGCTGGTTTCATAATGTAGGTGCTGAGTACGTAAATGCTCTATTGCTTGTGCAGACTTTGACAGATCTGATGTTAGTTGGGACGTAGAGGGTGTTTGCGTTGTAGGTTCTTCTATTTCTGGTAGGGGGTTGCGTGTTGATGAGGTTGTTGAGGTATGATGGTGCTATTTTATGCATGAGTTTGAATGTTGTTACTAGAACTTTGTATTTTATACAGGCAGTTATGGGTAGCCAGTGTAGTTCGATTAATATTGGTGTGATATGCTCGGTGATTTTCTTCTTCATGATAACCCTGGCTGCCACATTTTGAGCCATTTGTAGTATTTTTAGGGGTTTTTTTGACAGACCTTGAAGGATGGAGTTACAGTAGTCTATGTGAGGAGTGAGGAGTGAGTAGTGTTTATGCTACTGTTCTGAAATCTGGGTGATCAATGATGTTGCGCAGGGGTTGGAGAACCTTTAGTTTGTGGAATATGGCTCGGTTGGTTAGCTGGAGGTGTTTTTCCATTTTTAGATTGCTGTCGAGGGTTACCCCTAGGTATTTTAAAGTCCAAAACTCCTTTAAGAGCTTTCAGGCAGAGAGCTTGTATTTAAAAACCTCACAGAATTAGCTTGCTTGCAATGGTGTCTCTGTTAGGAATGCCAGTATGTGCAAAGCCCTGTAGACCACATGATGAGGTCAGTGGCTTCAAAGAGCTAACTGTGAATGGATAGCTGGAACAAAAAACAATGAACTCTAACTGACAGAGCTTTGCCCAACACCACAAAAAATTCCCCCTTTGCAGTATAGAAAAAGAATTAGCTTTTAAAAATGAAAACCAAAACCCCTTTAATAGCTTTCAGGCAGAGAGCTTGTATTTAAAAGCAACACAGAATTACCTTGCTTGCAATGGAGTCTCTGTTAGGAATGTCCGTACTTGCAAAGCCTTGTAGACCCTTATACAGTACTGCCTGGCTACTTAGGAAGCTAATCAAGGGTTACTAACACCTGATGAGGTCAGAAGCTTCCAAAGAGCTAGCTATGAATGGGTAGCTAAAAAAACCCAATGAACTCTAACTGACTAAAATACTTAAAGTACAGGCTTTCACTTTACACAGCTTTGAAATCCCTAAGGTTCTCCCAAGAGCATTCCTAACCATACTCTTACCAAAGGAACTAATATGATATGACACCCACCAGCGAGATTTCTTAGGAGCAGTCCCCCTGCTCTGGAACTCACTCCCAGAAGCAGGCCA
This sequence comes from Ichthyophis bannanicus, assembly GCA_033557465.1. Taxonomy (NCBI): domain Eukaryota; kingdom Metazoa; phylum Chordata; class Amphibia; order Gymnophiona; family Ichthyophiidae; genus Ichthyophis; species Ichthyophis bannanicus. The sequence continues at coordinate 1,759,195,871 of CM066032.1, read as the reverse complement.
GGATTTAAGCATAGGCATCATAGACAGTTGCCTAGCTCGCCCGAATTTTGAAGACACCAAATGCTCAGATGAAAGAGGACCCTTCTCCTGCTTACTTTAAATTCATCTGCATGTGCTGCTTCAAAGGGGTATGGCACTATGGCCCTCCTTTGCTTCTCTTCTGAATCTCCAGTCTTTAGGATTTCTGACTTACCCCTCTCTGTATACACACACACACACACAAACTCTGGCATATACTCTCTGGTCTTGCCTTTGGACGCCAAATTCTTAAATCTAATCCTGCCCAGAAGGGCTTCATTTAACACAAGCCCAGCTCTTCTCCCAAGCCTTTGATGGGTGAGACATCTAACTTGCTAGTCATGCACCCAATGATTGGGATTAACTATACACATCCCAGCTGGGCTAGTTAACCACATGAACTGTGATCAACTGCACATTCTATCAGCTCATTTTATCTATCCCAGCAGCTTTGTTATACCATTTTTTTTTGTGCCGTCAAGTCAGTGCTGACTCCTGGTGACCCAGCTGCTTCTGGGCAATGTATTACCGGAAGTAGATTGCCAGGACCTTTCTTCCAAGCCACCCATTGACCCTGAATTCCCCACTTAGTAAGTTCAACGCTCAACTGACCATTACGTCTCAACGGTGCCCTAACTTATTGATGTAAATAGTTTACACTACAATCAAAGTTTATTTACCTGAGTTGTAAAATTACCCTGTTGTCCAAGTTGTTAACCCTGTTTAATGTAACTCAGACATTTTTGTGTACTGAAATGTTTTGTTTGATGTAAACCGCGCTGATGTCAAATAGTGCGGTATATAAGAAATGTAAATGTAAATGTAAATGTAAGAGACTTGCCCAAGGTCATAAGGAGAGCCAATGGGAATTGGACTCTTTATCTTCTGGGTACTAAGCAGTTGCTTAACCACTAGGCTACTCCCCCAAGTCTTATATTACACAGGGGTAATATTCAGCAGTGGGAGTCACTGGATTAATTTTTATACTGTCCACGACAGTTAAATTGCTATATACATTCAGTAGCATTGAGTATACATATAGGGGCATTTTTAGTAAAGCACACTAACAGCACAGGGTTTATTACATGCTAAACGTGCTGTGGTAACCATTACTGCCTGCTAAAAATGTGGCTGCAGTAACAATCCCATGCAAACCACTTAGTGTGTGTCAGGGCAGAGTGTAGTTAACACGGGCATCAGTAGTGCACTGTAATCTCACATTTTGCAGTTAGCACAGGTGACAACCTCAAGGACTGGTGGTAACTGCACTCACTGTAATTGCGGCAAACGGCTTAGTGTGAGCTTGGCACCAGATCTGTGCTAACTGCCTGGGGATATACCGAGCACATTTCCACACTAGATTTTGGAGCTTAACTCATGAAAACTACCACATTTTAGTACATATGCCCCATAATGCGGTCAGCACCACTTCCTCTATCCATTTAGTTAACCCTAATATTGAAGAGGCCTAAACTAAATGTATGAATGTTCTGTATCGCCCATTGTATGGATAATTTCTTAGTACCACCTTCCCTTCGCATCTCTGTTACACGAATAGTGGCGAAGCAGTTAGAAAGCTAGTAAAAGAATAGTATTAATTTAGTCCAATAAAAAGGTATCACCTTATTTCACTTTTGTTGTTGTCTTTGTATTTATTAACCTTTAAAGTGGACTGCTATGGTAACCACACTACTTTATCCGAGATGGAAGAAACTGCATACAGCTGTATGAAAAAGCAAAGGAGTCTAATCTCTGAAAAGGAAGCTTTTATGATTCTTGTGTTGTCATCTTTTGCTCATATTGTTCTGACCTAAAGAAGGAGGTTTTGGTCTCTGAAAACTAGCCAAGCAATGCTAGGAGCACTACAAATGGTGCATTTTGCTGAGTGGGTGGGTGGAGAGCGTATCCTTAGCACTAAGTGGTAGGGGTATATGTGTGTGTGTGAGCAAAACAATGTGGCAGAAGTCTGGGTCTGTCTGTCTGGTATATGTGAGTAAAGCTGAGTGGTAAGGGTGCTTATGGGTGTGTCTATGTGTGTCTGTGGGTGGTGTGTGTGAGAGTAAAAGTAGAGTGGCAGGGTACGTGTGTGGCTCTGGTGTGTGTGAATGCAGTAGAGTGGCAGGGGTGCATGTGTATGTGTGAGTACAACAGTGTGGTGGGGTATGTGTGTGTGTGTGTGTGTGGCCAGGGTACGCATGTGTGCTTGTGCATGGTGTATCTGACCCTTTACAAATCCGGGCTGAAAACTCACCTCTTCACTGCTGCTTTTGGATCTTGACTCACCCGATCTCCTTGTTTCTTTACCATTCCCCCTTGTTTTATCCCTGTCTATACCTTCTGTGTTGTCTGTCTTGACTAAATTGTAAGCTCTGATGAGCAGCGATTGTCTCTTACATGTCTGTGCAGCGCTACGTATGACGTAGCGCTATACAAATGTTCAGTAGTAGTAATAGTGCTGAATCTGAGTCCAGCAACAAACCCAGTCCAAAGCGTGATTAAGTGGAAAAGACAGAGTTTTATTAATAAACTTATTGACAACCCGACACAAGCCGTGTTTCGTACACTTTGTCAGGGGTTAAACATGGCCTGTGTCGGGTTGGCAATAAGTTTATTAATAAAACTCTGTCTTTTCCACATAATCACGCTTTGGACTGGGTTTGTTGCTATACGTGATTATTTGCCTTTTCGTGGTGGTGTCTGAGTCCAGCAACTTCATTCCTTTCTGTGAACTCCTTCAGTGTCCCGCATTTCTCCTTCCCTGTCCTCCCCTATAGTCGACAACATCACACCCCCTAACCCCACCCCTTGCAGTCCAACATAGTATCTCCCGCTCCTTCCCCTGCTGCCCAGCATCATGCCCTCATCCCTCCCACCCCCCACTGCCTTTATCCCTGCAGATGCAACCCTACATACCTCTCCTCCCGAACAGCATTGCATATAAAGTAAATTCAACATGGCACTGTAGAGCACTCAGGTATGCTCAAGGCCTGCTGATTCCACCACCTCCAATGCAAATTTCCCATCCAAGAGTGCAGGACAGGGAAGGCCTACAGCACATGCAAGTGTTCTGAGGCCTACCACCACACTGAATGTACTTTAAGGGCAGCATGGTTCATGAGAAGGAAGGAGATAGCGCCCCAGAAGCAGGGGTAAGGAAAGGGCATTGGGGGAGTGATGCTGGACACCACGGAGAAAGGTAGGACAGAAGAAATGGTGAAATTAGACCTTACCTGCTAATTGTCTTTCCTTGAGTTCCCTCCAGGCCAGGATAGATACAAATGGGTAATCAGCCCTTTCCAACAGCTGAAGACTGAGCATGACAGAGTCTTGCTAGTACAGTATAAGAGCTCCCTCTGCAGCCCCTGATTCCAGTCTCTTACTGACCAAGCAGCTAAACTGAGCAACCTACGAAATACAGCCCTCCTTACGAGATCCAGAGAGAGAGAGTGTGGCAGAGAAGAATGGTGAGCACTTGCCTTTGCCCATCATACATAGTAACATAACATAGTAAATGACAGCAGATAAAGACCAGTATGGTCCATCTAGTCTGCCCAATAAGATGGCAAGAGTAGGTGCACCTGCCGTTCCGTGCACATCTTCTCCAAATGGAAATTGCTCAACAATACTATGCACTGGAATACTCTCTCTCTTCTTTGCTGTGCCAATCTGAATCAGAGATTCACCCATGGCATTTTGTGAAGGTGGGCTAAAAGAAAATAAAAGATTAGTATCTTGGGCAGCAATTATAATTTATGATGCTTTGCATTCAATTCAATGAAGAATAACTCTTGTGTCAGCCTCTTCATGTTTAGCTTCCAGTTTTTTTGTTTCAATGTTTTCAATGGAACAAACTTATATACATAACATCCTGAACCGGATGTTAAATCAACTAGCCAGACCAACCGGCTCAGCAGGCCCATAGTACTCAGAACATGATTCCTCTACAGAAACTGAGTCATCCTAAATCCTGCTGAAACTGCCACCATAGCTGCCCTAAGCCTGGACTCGCCTTGACCGGTAGCCGCTATAAACTAGACCCCTCCAACTAACCTACCTGAGTGGGCCCTGGACTGACCTGGAGGGAACTCAAGGAAAGACAATTAGCAGGTAAGATCTAATTTTGCATTCCTTATCGTCCCTCCAGGCCAGGCCAGGTATGAATGGGATGTACCAGAGCAGTACTTAAACTTGGGAGGGACCTGCGAATCTGGCTTGAAGCACTGAGACTCCAACCACTGCGTCTCTTGACACCTGCACATCCAAATGATAATGCCTGGAAAATGTGTGCAGCGACAAACAAGTTGCCGCTCTGCAGATGTCCGCTAGAGGAACCAAACTTCATTCCACCCAGGACATTGCCTGCGCCCTTGTGAAATGGGCCCGCAAGCCCAAAGGCGAAACTTTCCCCGGGCCGCATACGCTGCTCCAATAGCTAGTTTCACTCAGCGGGCGATCAAGGCCTCAGAGGCCGCTTCTCCTTTTTGAGGACCTCCAAAGAGCACAAACAGATGATCAGTCTTACGAAACAACTCTGTCCCGCTAACGTATCATCGTAAGATCCTACGAAGATCCAACCTATGCAGCCGACGATCTTCTTCGGAACTGCCAAGGCTTGGTAAAGTAGGCAGCGCAATAGTCTGGTTCAAGTGAAATCGCATCACTACCTTAGGCAAAAATGGCAGCACCAGGCGCAAAACCACTTTTTCTTTGGAAAACAGGAGAAAAGGTTTTCTAAACGAGAGCGCCTGCAGCTCGGAGATCCTCTGCACCGAGCAGAATGCCACTAAAATCACTGTCTTAAGGGTAAGATTCCTCAAGGATGCTCTCAAAAGAGGCTCAAAGGGCTCCCCTGTCAGAGCCTCCAGAACCAAATATAGATCTCAAGGTGGGACAACCGGTTGCCAAGGAGGCCAAACGAGCCTCACTCCTCTAAGGAACTGCACTGCATCCAGATGCTCTGCCAGTGAACGTTTCTGCACTCGCCCTAGGTAACAGACCAAGGCCACCACCTGCACCTTCAGTGTGCCAAGTGCCAATCCTTTCTCAAGTCCCCCTTGAAGGAACATCAGGATGTTAGGCAGGGAGCAATGAAAGGGATGGGCTCCCTTGGCCACACACCACTCTATGAATAGGTGCCAGATTCTGACATAGGCGAGCATGGTTGAACACGTCCTCGACTTTAGCATGTCGAAATGATGGCAGTGGAGTATCCCTGACTACACAACCACACCCTCTCAATAGCCAGGCCATAAGCGAGAATTGATCCACCTGTGGCATTAGAATTGGATCCTGCGCTAACAGGTTGATCCTGTCCGGCAGCCTCCAGGGGCGGTCGATCAGGAGGCGCAAGAGATCTGCATACCATGAACTCCATGGCCCATCTAGTGCTATGAGGATCACCGGCCCCTTGTGCACCTCTATTTGCTGAAGCAGACGACCTGAGGTGGAAAGACATACAGGAGACTTTCTATTCACCACGCCTGAGTGAGTGCATCGAGCCCCTCAGACATGTAATCCTTGCACCGGCTGAAGAACCATGCTGCCTTGGTGTTCGTTAGGGTAGCCATGAGATCCATGACAGGCTGCCCCCACTGTACCATGAGGTCGTGAAATACCGCCACATTGAACTCCCATTCCCCGGGGTCCAATGTGTGGCAACTTAGGTAGTCCGCCTGAACACAGTCCTTCCCAGTGACATGGGCCACTGACAGGGCCATGTGATGCTCCTCCGCCCATCACAGAAGATCTTGATTCTCCCCCAGCAACAAATGACATAGGAAAATGTGGTAGGGAGGTTCTGGAGGCTAAATTTAGGTTTTTAGGTAGGAAGTTGAAATCCAGAACTTCCAGGGTAGTGTTCTCCAAAATGCTTCCCATTCCACGCACAGGACCCCAAAGGCAGGCAGAGCTCCGGAGTCTCAATGCGCGGATGAGATGATGGTGCAAGGATGAGGGTTTTGGATTTGTTAGGAACTGGGGAACATTCAGGGGAAAGGAGTGGCTCTTCTGAAGGGATGGGCTTCACCTTAACCGGGATGGAACCAGGCTGCTGGCATTAACCTTTAAAAAGGAGATAGAGCAGCTTTTAAATTAGATAATAGGGGAGAACCAACAGTCGCCCAAGAGCTCATGGTTCGGAACAATGTATCCTTGAAGGATACTATCAAAAGAATGAAGTTAGGACATATCAGCAAAGAGGTTCCAATAAAGACAAAAGTAGCCAAATGCCCTTGAGTACGGAGCAGACAGAGCGTAAAGAATCCAAATTACCTCTGCCTACCGATAGCCAGTTTAATATGAATAAAATACATTCGCTAAAATGCTTGTATGCAAATGCTACAAGTCTAAAAAATAAGATGGGAGAGTTAGAACATATAGCACTAAATGAGAGGTTAGATATGATTGGTATCTCAGAGACATGGTGGAAGGAGGACAACCAGTGGGACACTGTGATACTTGGGTACAAACTATATCGCAATGATAGAGCTGATCAAATTGGTGGAGGGGTTGCGCTCTATGTGAGAGAGGGTGCTGAGTCACAAAGGATTAAAGTTTTGCAGGAAACAAAATGTGCTGTAGAATCTCTATGGATTGAAACTCCATGTTAAAAAGGGAAGGCAATGGCAGTAGGGGTGTACTATTGACCGCCTGGCCAGGTTGAACAAATAGATGATGAAATGCTCAAAGAAATCAGGGAAGCTAACAAAAGTTACAGCACAGAAATAATAATGGTGATTTCAATTACCCCGGTATTGATTGGGTCAGTATCATGGCAGGACATGCTAGAGAGATAAAGTTTCTAGATGAAATAAATGACTGCTTCTTAGAGCAGCTGGTTCAAGAACCGACCAGAGGGGAAGCCATTTTGGACCTAGTCCTTAGTGGAACACCAGATCTGGTGCAAGAGATAAGGGTGTTGGGGCCACTTGGCAAAAGTGATCATAGCATGATCGCGTATTATTTAATTATTGGCAGAGGGATGGTAAGGAAATCCACAGTACTACCTTTTAACTTTTGACAAGGAGACTATGATAAAATGAGGAAAAAAGTTAAAAAAAACTAAAAGGAGCAGTTGCAAAGGTGAAAGACTTACATTCAGCTTGGGTGTTGTTGAAAAATACTATCTTGGAAGCTGTATTCCACACTTTAAGAAAAGTAGAAGGAAGTCCAAAAAACTGCCAGCATGGTTTAAAGGTGAGGTCAGAGAGGCTGTTGTCAAAAAAGCGTCTTTCAGGAAATGGAAAAAAGAGCCATATCACGAAAACTAGAAACAGCACAAGCACTGGCAAGTTAAATGCAAGGCATTGATAAGGAAGGCAAAGAGAGAATTTGAGAAGAAGCTTGCTGAGGAAACAAAAACGCGTAATAAAGACTTTTTCAAGTACATTTGTAGCAAAAAACCTGTGAGAGAGTCAGTTGGACCATTAGATGATAGAGGAGTAAAAGGGGCACTAAGAGGGGACAAGGACATAGCGGAAAGACTGTATGAATTCTTTGATTCCGTCTTTACTGAGGAAGATATAGGGATGTTACCCATGATTGAAGTGGTATTTAAAGGTGATACTGCGGAAGAATTGAAAGAAATATCGATACACTGGGAAGATGTATTACAATAAGTTGATAAACTGAAGAGTAGCAAATCACCTGGACCGGATGGTATACACCCAAGGGTGTTGAAAGAACTGAAATATGAGATTGCAGACCTGCTGTTAGTAATCTGTGAACTATCATTAAAATCTTCTGTAATACCTGAAGATTGGAGGATGGCTAATGTAACGCCAATTTTAAAAAAGGGTTCCAGGGGTGATCCGGGAAGCTACAGACCGGTGAGCCTGACGTCAGAACTGGGAAAAATGGTAGAAACCATCATAAAGAACAAAATTACTGAACATATAGATAGTCATGGCTTAATGGGAGACAGTCAACATGGCTTTAGACAAGGAAGATTTTGTCTTACTAATCTGTTATGTTTTTTTTAAAGTGTGAATAAACAGGTAGACAAAGGTGAGTTGGTTGATATAGTGTATCTGGACTTTCAGAAAGCCTTTGACAAGGACACTCATCAGAGACTTTTGGCAAAACTAAAAAGTCATGGGATAGGAGGCAGTGTACTGCTGTGGATCAGGAACTGGTTAAAAGATAGAAAGCAGAGGGTAGGGCTAAATGGCCAATTTTCCCAGTGGAAAAAGGTGAATAGTGGAGTACCCCAGGGATCTGTGCTGGGTCTGCTGCTTTTTGACATATTCATAAATGACCTGGAAAAGGTAATAACGAGTGAGGTTATCAAATTTGCAGATGACACAATACTGTTTAAAGTTGTTAAAACCCATGAGAATTGTGGAAAATTGCAGGAGGATCTTGATAAACCGGAAGAATGGGCATCAAAATGGCAGATGAAATTTAATGTGGACAAGTGCAAAGTTATGCACCTAGGAAAGAACAACCCAAACTATGGTTACACGATGCAAGGTTCCACATTAAGAACTACCACCCAGGAAAAAGATTTAGGCATCATCATGACTAACATGTTAAAACCCTACGCCCAGTGTGCAGCAGCCAAGAGAGCAAATAGAATGCTAGGTATCATAAGGAAAGGATGGAAAACAAAACAAAGGATATTATAATGCCTCTGTATCGTTCCATGGTGAGACCACACCTTGAATATTGTATGCAATTCTGGTCGCCGTATCTTAAAAAGGATATAGCGTTATTAGAAAAGGTACAGAGAAGACCCGCGAAAATGGTAAAAGGGATGGAAGAATACCCCTATGAAGAGAGGCTAAAAAGGTTAGGGCTCTTCAACCTGGAAAAGAGACGGCTGAGGGGATATATGATAGAGGTCTATAAATTAATGAATGGAGTGGAACGGGTAAACATAGATCGATTGTTTACATCATCAGAATATAGAAGGACTAGGGGACATACAATGAAGCTACAGGGTACACTATTTAAGACTAATAAGAGAAAATATTTTTTCACTCAATGTATAATCAAACTCTGGAATTCATTACCTGAGGATGTAGTAAAAGCTGTTAGTGTAGATGGGTTTAAAAAGGTTTGGACAAGTTCCTGGAGGAAAGGTCCATAAACCATTATTAAAAGGGACTCAATACAAGCATTGTGGAACCTGTGTTTTTTGAGGAAACTGCTAGGTACTTATGACCTAGATTGGCCACTGTTGGAAACAGGATACTGGGCTCGATGGAATTTGGTCTGACCCAGTATGGCATATCTTATGTTCTTAAGAGACACTGCCCGTGCCCCCTTGCTGGTTGATATTGGCTACCATTGTCGCATTGTCGGAGAAGACCTGAACAGCTTCCCCTCCAGAAAACCGCCCTCAACTCGAGGTAATTGATAGACCATGAGCTCTCCTCCAGAGACCAACAACCTCACTTCACCTGCAACAGACAGTGAGCTTCCCATCCAGACAGACTGGCATCTGTAGTCACCATTTATTTATTTATTTATTTATTTTATTTATTTATCTATTTCTTCTATACCGCCCCTTCCAGAGATCAGGGGCGGTTTACATGGAACAATTTAACAGTTTTGTATACGTTCGTATAACATTACATTGAACAAGAACTTTTTAACTTTTTACATATAACAGAACAGTAAATTATTAAAACTATTTACAAGGTGTATATCTTGATCAGAAAGTTTCTAACTTTTTACAGGGAATAGGCAGCGAGCTGACATTTCTATTTACAGGTGTTATTTACAAAAAGGTTAGGATACAGTGTAGTGAATTCACTATTCAAGTGTGTGTGTGTGTGTGTGTGTGTGTGTGCGTGTGTGTGTGACCCATTGTGGTTGCTCCAACGACGTGCCTGTCCTCAGGTGAGTGGACTCCAGCCATCATTACAAGCTTGTCTGCACGTCCTGTGGACACATCAGCTTCCGGGACAATGGGTGGCTCTGTGGAGACCACCTTGATAGGAACACCTGCTGTAGCAGGCACATATGTGCCCTGGTCCAAGCACCAGATCCAGGGCCGCTGCCATGTATCCCAACAGCTACATGTAAAACCATGCTGTTGGTGCCGACATGCTCATGGACTTCCAGACCTGTCTCACCAACTTCAGTCTCCTGTCGTCGGGCAGGGACACCGTTCCCTCAGAGGTGTCAAAGAGTGCTCCGAGATACACCAGGCACTGTACCAGTTGTAGTTGTTCTTGGCAAGATTGACCACCCAGCTTAGCTGCTGCAAGAATGCCATGACCCTCTGGGTACCCACGTGCACCTCGTCTTCTGATTTTGCCCAGATGAGTCAATTGTCCAGTTAGGGGTGCACCAGGATCCCTTCCTGTTGCAAGGCTTCCGCCTCCACTACTATGACCTTTGCAAAAATGTGCAGCGCAGTGGTCAGGCCGAAGGGTAACACCTGCAACTGGAAATGTCCCATGGGCACAGTGAACCGCAGGAATTGCTGGTGGTCTGGTCTGATAGGAATATGAAGATAAGCCTCGATAAGATCCAGCGTGGACAGGAACTCTCCCTGTCATATTGCCAAAATCACCAAGCACAGTGTCTCCATCTGAAAATGCGGTACCTTCAAACGCCGATTCATGTGTTTGAGATCGAGGATGGGCCAAAATGAGCCCTCCTTCTTTTGCACCATGAAGTAAATGGAGTATCAACCGGACCTGCACTGGTCTCAGGGAACTGGCCATACCGCCAGCAGCTGTAGCAGTCTCTGAAGGGTGGAGGGTACTGCCGCCCTCTTCTCTGGCACCCTGCAAGGTGAGATGACAAAGGTTTCGGTCAGCAGTCTCACAAATTCCAGTGCGTACCCTTCGTGGATAATTTCCAAGACCCACTGATCGGTCGTAATTGTGGCCCAGACGGAGTAAAACTGTTGCAACTGACCTTCTATTGCCTCCATCTGGTCCGGTCTGCTTTCATTGAGGCTTCTTACCTGAGATCTGCTGGGCCACATAGTAACCTTTCCCAAAGCCGCAGGCCCCCCAAAAGGGCTGTCCCCTCGCTGCATAGCAATCCCTCATCTAGGGTGCGAACTGAGTGGAGCAGAGCCACCAGAAATCTCTGACCTGTCCTCTCAGTGGACCTCCCGGCTTTGGAACCAACGGTTGATTCTCCAGCAGGCACCCCCCCTTTGGAGTCGCCCAGGTCCTTCACAATCTTGTCTAGTGCCTCCCCAAAGAGCAACTTGCCTTTGTAGGGAAGTTTACTAAGTCGTGATTTTGACAAAGTATCTGCCGCCCAGTTCCTCAGCCAGAGGAAACGACACGCCACTACCATCGATGCCATCGACTTGGAGGCAATCTGAATCAAATCATAAAAGGTGTCCGCCATGTATGCAGCTGCTGACTTCAACTTAGCCCCTTCCGCAGTCCCTGAACCGTCAGGGTCAGATGGCGCCCCGGCTTGGAGTCAGCGAATAGACTTCCTCAACACATAGGCCTCACAAATGGAGGCCTGCAGCGCCAGGGTGCTAGAATCAAAGACCTGCTTGAGGATCGATTCCAGCTTCTGATCTTGCGAAATCTTTAAGTGCTGCCCCACTTTCTTCGGAATGGTCATCTTCTTGGTCACCGCCGAGACCAACGCATCCAACCTTGGCAATTTCAGAAGCTCCTGCTTCTCCTGTGGGATTGGGTAAAGCTGCCCCATCAGGTAGCTATTCCTTAAAGTGGCTTCTGGATACTCCCATTCCAACTCAATCATCTTCTTAATCACTCGATGGATCAGGAAGCACACCTGCGCTCCCCTGAACTCTTGAAGCAGAGGGTCCTCCAGCAGCTCCTCTTCCTGCGCCATACACTGCCCCATATTTAACACCGATAATGGTCAATAAGAGCCCTCAGCTCCTCTTTGTGAAAGACCCGGAATATTTGGATCCTCCCCTGGAGCATTCTTTCCTTCCTCCAACTCCTGGGTCCACAGAACCCCTTTGTGCTCAGAAGTATCCTCCCAAAATTCCTTTGAAGGGAGCAGGTGAGGGGACTCCTGACCCCTCTCCCTTTCCTTCTGTCCCCCCTGGCTCTTTGTGGGAAGGACCCTGTCCAGGATCCCCCTCCAGCAAAGGAATCTCCGCTGAGAGAACCAGGAGCTTGCATGGAGGACCTGAGGAGGCAGCTTGTTTCCCCTTTAAGCAGTAAGCCCTATGCATTGCCAGGATGAAATCCGGGGAAAAAAGGGTCTCCAGCCCCTCCTGTAGCCCAGGAGTCATATGCTGAGGGGCTGCTCCTGCACTGACTGGCTTCTTGATTTTATTTTTTACTTTACCTTTCCCCTGCTTTTCCTGTCGATCAGGGGAAATGGTTGCCAGCTGTAAGATGGCTGCAGTTCCTGCCACACCCGCAGGAGCAGTCAGCCTACACATCTCTGCTCTGGAGCCTGAGTTTTCACCATCCATCACTGCGGCTTGCTCCTGTGTGAAATCTCTCTGCAGCCAACTGCCCTTCCTCAGGCAAATGCAGCAAAGACCAGGCACCCCCAAACCACGGCCACTCCCACACTGGGCACATGCTGCAGAGGCTGGGAGCATGCACACATGTCGCCGCCGAAGCCCATGGCCTGACTGCCGATGCTATCCCAAAACTGAAAGTAATTGCTGCTACCGCCTGAAATGGCTGAGTACTGTGGGACTGAGAAGAATCTCTGCATCAGCTGGTACATCTTCTAAAAGAATGCTTTCCCCCGCTTTTCTTACCTGAAGCCTTTCAATCTGCCGGTTCGGGGATATCCTTATATGCTGTGACTCACAATTACCGACTATCCCGCTGGTATGAGGGCGAAGGGATCCTGAGGCTCCCAGGCATTTACACCCCCAAAGGCAGTTATGAGTCCTACTGATCCCTAAGCGGAGGCAGGTCCTGCCTCTGCTGCCCTTCACTCCACCATTGAACGAAAGGAAGTGCTCCCAGCCTTCTCTGCCTGTTAATACCTGGATGAATGCCCTGCCAGATCAATCCAGAACCTAAAACTCAATTTGGGAATTCTACCATAATAATTTAATTGTATCCTAGCCAACTTCCTATCATCCTTCCAGGCTGGGCACCAGCCAGGAGCTCTACCCCAGCTGCTGAGGACTGAGAGGATCTGTAGAGGGAGTTCATATTACGCCAGCAAGACTCTGTCATGTTCAGTCCTCAGCTGCTGGAGGGGGCTGACTACACATTCGTACCTGGCCTGAATGGGGAAAGGAAACAAAGATGCTTCTATCAGGTAGCCAGACTGCAGACCCGCTCTTCATGCCGGTGGGACTCAAGGACCAGGACTCCCGCCGTCTCTTCATCCTCCTGCTTGGGGGAAGGGGGGCATAGGCATCTGTTTGTTTGCACATGCATAAACATGCACAAACAAAATGTTTGCAGACAGACAAGGGAAATTTTATCAGCCGGCTGAAGCCTCGACAATAGGCACTACAGTACTGTGAAATGCACTTAAAAATGTATTGTTGGGCGAATAAAAAAAGTATCACCTTATTTTCTATTTTTTGCTGTTTTGTTTTTACCTTTAAAGTGGATTAACATGGCAACCACACAACTTTATCCATAGACTTTCAGCCCATCACTCTCCATATAGTGGCCAACAGTAAAGACGTAACTTCCTTTAAACATTGACTCCACTGTATCTTGTTTGACTTCATGGTTCTTCTCTGCCTGTCCCCTTGTCCCCTTTGCTGCCAATAAGATGCTGACATTGTGAGTATCTTGCCTCTATTAGATTACCATCTTACCTTTTTTATTGTATACTATTATTTAAATATTTTACTGTGTTGTTTTAATGCATACTGTGCTGACACTGTATCTTCTTATTGTTATTTCTATGATTTAATTTGTCTAGATTTAATTTGTCTATTTCCAAGTTTACCTAGCTGTTCTAACTGTGCACTGTGCTGGTAGTTGAGCATTTTATTACAGCCTAACTGTCGCTATCATTATAAATTGTAAATTATAAATTGGGTGAATTTCTTCAAAAAGTCAATAAGCAAATTTTAATGAATTAATTAAACTAATGTAACTTGCTTTCAATAACAATATAATAATAAATGATAACTAGCTCTAGACTGGGCCCAAAGTGCTGGCTGATGTAAGACTACCATGCATGCAAGGGAATATATGAGAGAAGGGCTGAGGATGGTGTTCACCAAGGTCCAAACAAGCCTGTTGACATGAGTTTGTTAGCTCAACTTCTCCAGCCTTGGGTCACCATTCCCTGGAAAGGTTAACTGGGAACCATTATGATGCCCAGCCCAGTTAACCTATCTGTGCCTGACATTGCTGCCTGGATGTCTCACCGCCGTTTAATAATGAGCCTGGCAAAAACTGAGCTTCTTATCTTTCCCTATAAACCCACCTCCCCCCTTCCTTCTTTCTCTATTTCTGTGGCTAATACTCTACTCCTCCCTGTTTCTTTGGCTCACAACCTTGGGGTTAACTTAGACTCCTCCCTCTCCTTCTCCACACACATTAAATTGATAGCTAAAACCTGTCATTTCTTTCTCTACGGCATCAGCAAAATTCTGCCACTTCCTTTCTGAACACACTACTACAACCCTTATCCATTCTTTAGTCACCTCCCATCTAGACTATTGCAACCTCCTCCTTGCTGGTCTCCCTCTGAATAAAATTCAGCTGCACGGCTAATCTTCCGGCAGTCTCACTATGCTCATGTAACCCCTAGGTGAGCCCTCAATCCTGCCACCTGCCCTGCTTCGACCCCCGTCCCCATTGTCTCTGGGACCTGTAGCAGTGGCAGTGGCATTTAAATGGCAATGCAGTGCTTACTCGAACTCTCCAGTGCTGCATTGCTCTTCTTGGTCTCTCTGACCTGCTGCTTTCACTCCCTCCGAGGCAGACTTCCTGTTTGCATGGGGGTGCTGCGTTGGGTACTCTTGCTCCATCTATGCCAAGTCCTTGGATGAACTCCAATATCTGTTACCTACATTTCTGTGCCCACTCTGCTGAGAACCTCAGCCTTAAATCCCATTCCCATGCTGACTTCATACATTTCAAATTCATGGTAACCTATTTCGCCTGCCGAGGCACTCACCAAGCAAGAGTACTATGTCCATCTGACAAACTCTTTTGACCCTCACCATCTCTTTGTAATGCTCAACTCTTTCTCAAAATGCCTTGTCCCTTTTTCATTTTCTGCCCAAACTTTGGCTGACTACTTCAATGTCGAGGTTCACAAGATTAGTCTCGAGCTCTCCACTGGGTTACCTCCATTTCCCCTTCTCCATCTTCACTCTCAAATCCTTCATTTAACCCTCGTTACCCTTTCTTCTTTCACTAAAATCACCTAGGGGAGGTCACGTGATGGTTGCAGTCCCCCGAAGGCATCTGCATCAGCTAACTCTTATGTTGCAAATTATCTTCGGGTGATGGAAGCTTTTGCACATAGTGATGAGGAGGAGCGCGCCAATAATAGCAGACCCTAACCATGAAGACCTGGGGGGCTGCGGACAGAGAGGCTACTTTCCTATATCTGTTTGATTTGGGCTGGATGAAACTGGAAGACTTAGAGAAGCAGCGTCAGCGGAAGAGGAGGAGATGACAATTGGTGGCTTCCTTTTGATATTTTCAGAGCCAGGGAACCAACGGCAGATTGTGGGTGACCCTGGGGGGAGGACTATACCATCTGCTGTTATTCCCGGATGGGGCATTGTCATGGTGGCTGAGATGTTTTCAGTGTGCCATCAGAGATCCCCCCTGGCGGTCCACGGGCTGACTCACTGACCCCCTGTGATGGATGTCCTCCCTATGCCCCAGGCGGAACTCAGTTTTAAGTTGGTTTCATTCTTGTATATTTTGCTTTTGTGGAGTTATTGTTTGTTGAATGCACTTTTTCTGTATCTGGAGAGGGGGCAGGGGGGTGGGGAGCAGAGTCTGTAGGAGAAGGGCTAGGCGGGAGACATAGCTGGGGCTCAGTTATGACTTAGGATCTCCTCTATAAATTTCCAGGGTTTGCAGACTACACACAGGCAGAGGCTGGTCATGAGGGAGTTGCCCCAGATGCACTCTGATGTTTATATGCTGCAAGAGGCACATCTCGTGAGTACTAATGTAGGTGGAGTGAGACCTGGCTAGGTAGCAGAGGTGTGCCACCCCCCGGGAAAATCCAACAGTGCAGGGGTCACCACCTTTTCTGACGGAGGCCTTGTTTTTCAAATACTGTGGAGGTGGTGGGATGGGCAGGGACGCGTGTTGGCTGTGGAAGTCCAAATCTCGGGATTGACTCTTTGCTTGATTATGCCCCCAACTCTGGCCAGTGACAGTTTTTAAAGGGGGTGCTGGCTAAGCTTGAAGCTTGGCTTACCCTCCCATTAATATATGGTGGGGATTTCAGTGCAGTTGTACATAGAGTGGAGGAGCCACCTGAGTTGGGGAGGGATGGGGGAGAGGACTTTTCTGGGACATTTGGTGCAACAACATAATTTAGTAGACATTTGGAGGTTAAGGAATCCAGGAGTTTGAAATATACTTACTATTTGGCGGTGCGTGTTTCCTATTCCAGACTGGATTATTTTTCTGCCAGTTCGGTCCTCTGTCCCCAGGTGTTTGGTTGTAGTATCAGTAGTATTATTTGGTCTGATCATGCACCCGTACACTTAGAGTTGGGGGGCGGGGGACAGAAGGAAGATAGGGAAGCCATGGAGGCTTAATACATCTCCACTGGCTGATGTGGAGACCCAGCAGAAGTTGAATATGCTTGTACATGTATATATCCATGAGAATGACATGGGGGAGGTTCCCTTCCGCATGGTATGTGATGCACTTAAGGTGGTGGCCTGGAGCAGTTTGATGGAGGTGGGCACATGGAAGAAGAGGGAGCAGGGGCAACATAGAAGGCAGCTAGAGGCTTTGAAAGCCCAGCATATAGTGGATCTGAGGCGCTTGCCTGTCAGATAGCATTGAAAAGGGCTAAGCTGAATGCCTGGCTGGCGGAGGAGCTGAAAATACTTTATAAGAAGGTACAGTCTCTTGTGAAAGTATTCATCCCCTCGGATTTTGTCCCGTTTTGTCACATTACCATCTTACTGGGCAGACTAGATGGACCATACTGGTCTTTATCTGCCGTCATATACTATGTTACTATGAATGACAATGGAAGTTCATTTGGATGTTAGGTAATGGACTTAACAATATAGTCCAAATTGGTGAAGTGGAATGACAATAAAATACCTTGAATATATAAAAAACAAGTAAAAACTGAAAAGTTGTGAGTGCATATATATTCATCCCTTTTGCTATGAAACCCCTAAATAAGATCTGATCCAACCAATTAACCACAGAAGTCACATAATTAGTTGATTAGGGTCCACCTGTGTGCAATCAATGTCACATAATCTGTCACATAATTGTTGTTAAGTGCCATCAAGCTGGTGATGACTCATGGCAACCCTCTGGATAGTTGTCCTAAACTGCGTTCGGTCTTCAGCAAGCAGCTTATTGTTGACAGATTAGTAGCCATAGCTGCTGTTCGATAATAATTATTGTATCAATCCGTCTCATTGCTGGCCTTCCTCTTTTGCATTGACCTTCTATCTTGCCAAGCATGATATCTTTCTCTAATGATCTCTCTCTTCGCATGATGTGTCCAAAGTATGAAAGTCGAAGTCTTGTCATCTGGGCTTCTAAAGAAAGCTTAGGTTTGATCTCCTCTAGTACTGACTGGTTTGTTCTTCAGACAGTCCACGGTATATGCAGGATTTGCCGCCAGCACCATAATTCAAAAGCATCAATTTTTTTCCTGTCTGTCTTCTTTACTGTCCAGATTTCACATCCATATGATGTTATTGAAAATACCATGGCTTGAATGAGTCAAATCTTTGTATGGAGAGAGACATCTCCGCTCTTGAGAATCTTGTCTAGGTCTTTCATTCTGCCAAGAGCAATGCATTGTCTGATTTCTTGACTGCTTGTTCCTTCTTTA
Source organism: Ichthyophis bannanicus (assembly GCA_033557465.1). NCBI lineage: Eukaryota > Metazoa > Chordata > Amphibia > Gymnophiona > Ichthyophiidae > Ichthyophis > Ichthyophis bannanicus. The sequence continues at coordinate 1,759,177,943 of CM066032.1, read as the reverse complement.
TTGATAGTTGATCAAGTAGGTTAAAGTTGTCCATGATTTCAATTTCTTCTGCTTCAACAATGAACTTATTGATTTTGCCAGTTGTCATTATCTTTGTCTTCTTTACATTAAGGTACAGGCTCATTTTAAGACTATGTTCCTTGATCGTGAGAAGCAAATGTTTCAGATCATTTTCACTTTCAGCCAGTAATGTGGTATCATCAGCATAGCGAAGGTTGTTGATGAATCTTCCACCAATCTTCACACCTCTGTGGCTTCATACAATCCTGCTTCTCTGATGATTTGATCTGTATATAAATTAAACAAGTAGGGGGAAAGTATGCAGCCTTGTACACCTTTGCTTATTTTAAACCATTCTGTTTCTTCTTGTTCCGTTCAAACTGTTGCTTCTTGATCAATGTACAGATTGTGCAAGAGAATGATCAGGTGTTCTGGTATACCCATGCTTCTTAATTTATTTAACAGTTTTTTTATACCACTTTATCATTTCAATTAAAGTGGTTTACATTGTAACTTAAACTTGGTAATGTACATTAAACAGGGACATTGACAACTTGGATTTTTCTGAGCATTGGAGGGTTAAGTGACTTGCCCAAGGCTACAAGGAGTGCTAGTGGGGATTGAACCTGGTCTCTGGGCTCCCAAGCCAGTGCTCTAACCATTAGGTTAGAGTAACTACAGTTTCTCATGGTTTACACAGTCAAAGCCTTGTTGTAGTCGATAAAGCACCAATAGATATCCTTTTGGTATTCTTTAGTCTTTTCAAGGATCCATCTCACATCCGCAATGATGTCTCTCGTTTCTCGCCCTTTCCTGAACCCTGCTTGCACTTCAGGTAGTTCTTGTTCCAGGTATGGTTGTAGTCTCTGTTGAATAATCTTCAGTAGAATCTTGCTGGCATGTGGGATCAGAGTGATTGTGTAATAATTTCCATAGTCAGTTGGATCACCTTTCTTTAGTATTGGTATAAACACAGATCTTTTCCAGTCAGCTGGCCATAATGTTGTCTTCCAAATTTCCTGGCAGAGCCTTGTAAGTATGGTAACAGCTGTATCAGATTGCTGTAATACTTCTATGAGAATGCCATCAATGCCTGGTGCTTTGTTCTTTGATAAGGCTTTCAATGCTCTTTGACTTCTTCTTTCATCACCAATGGTTCTGGATCATAAGGTACAGGTTGAAACGGCTTTTGGTTCACTTGATCTTTATCATATAAAAACTCTGTTTATTCTTTCCACCTTTTCTTGATCTTCTAAGCATCAGTCAACATAGAACCATGAGCATCTTGTAACATTCCACTTTGAGGCTGGAATCTTTTCTTTAACTCTCGTAGCTTTAGGAAAGCCGATCTTGTTCTCCCTCTAATAGTTTCTGCTTCTATTTCCTTGCATGTGTCATTGTAGTACTTTTCCTTGTCCTGTCTTACTGCATGTTGGAAATCTCTGTTGAGTTCTGTGATTGTCTTTCATTCTCCTCTGGCTTTAGCTTCTCTGCGTTTCTGGGCAATTTTCAGAGTTTCTTCCATCATCCATTTTGGCCGTTTTTGCTTTTTCACCTTTTGTAGAGACTTCTCCCTTTCTTCCAACACAACCTTCTTGATGTCATTCCATAACTCTTCTGGAGCTCTGTCATTTGTATCTAAAGCAGCAAATCAGTTTTGCAGGCAGTATTTAAATTCCAGTGGTATATTCTCAAAGTCGTATTTTGCTACATTCATGAGTGGCTTGCTCTTTTTCAACTTTAGCTTGAGTTTGCATACTAGTAGTTGGTGATCTGTACCACAGTCAGCTCCAGGTTTTGTCTTTGTTGATGTTATAGAGCTTTTCCATCATTGACTTCCACAGATGTAGTCAGTTTGATTTTTGTACAATCCATTGGGTGAAGTCCATGTGTATAGTCGCTGCTTCTGCTGCTGGAAGAAGGTGTTTGAGATGAATAGATCACTGGTCTTACAGAATTCTAACAGTTTTTCTCCAGCTTCATTTCTGTTGCCAAGTCCATATTTTCCAACCACTTTGCCTTCTTTTTTATTGTCAACTTTTGCGTTCCAGTCACCCATGACTATCAGAATATCCTGTCTGCATGTTCTGTCAATTTCAGCTTGTACTTGTTCATAGAACTCATCAATTTCATCCTCTTCTGCAGGTGCTGTTGGGGCATATACTTGAATTATAGTTGTGTTGATAGGCATTCCTCATAGATGAATAGAGATTAAGCGTTCACTGACTGCATTGCATTTCATTACAGTTCTTGCAAGTTTCTTCTTTATTATAAATGCAACACCATCTCTTCTTTGTCTTTCATTTTCAGCATAGTAGACCATGTGATCATCTGATGCAGTGCTCAATCCCAGTCCATTTCAGTTCATTGACACCTAACAGATCAAGTTGTACACGTTCCATTTCATTTTTGACCACCTCCAACTTCCCTTGGTTCATGCTGCATACATTCCATGTCCCAATATGTAAGACATCTTTATAGCTTCTGACTCTCATTTCATGCGCAGCTACATCAGCAGTCAGACATCCCGAGGGCTTTGATCCAATCACATCATAAATGCTGGCTTTAGTCTGAAAAGTCTTCAGCTCCTCCCCAGTAGCTAGTTGAGTGCCTTCCGACCTGGGGGTCTCATCTTCCAGCATTATAGTGCAATTTGTATTGTTGTGACTATCCACTGGGTTTTCATGTCAAGATATGGAAGTAGATTGCCAGCCTTTCCTCCGCGCAGTTTAAGTTTAGTGTTGTTGCCGTTGTCACAGAAATGTGATCCTCCGCCGCCAACACTGTCCCATTCTGTTGCTGCCCAGATGGGCGGTTTGTCTTGGTCTGGCATCTCAGCTGAGACTTGTCCATCTTGGGAGACCCTGCCAGTAGTTAAACTACCGATAGCTTAGCCCTCAGCATCACTAATACACACAAGCCCTCACAGCACCACAAGCTGCAAACCAAGTGAAGGCTGTCACATAATGCCTGTATAAATATACCTGTTCTGAAAGGCCCCTAACTCTGCAACACCACTAAGCAAGCAACATGAAGACCAAGGAGCACTCCAAACACGTCAGAGACAAAGTTGTGAAGAAGTATAGATCAGGGTTGGGCTATAAAAAAAATCCCAAATTCTGAATATCCCACGGAGCACCATTAAATCCATTATAACAAAATGGGAAGAATATGGCACCACTACAAACCTGACAAGAGAAGGTGCCCACCAAAACTCACAGACCAGGCAAGGAGGGCATTAATCAGAGATGCCACAAAGACACCAATGATAGCACTGAAGGAGCTGCAAAGATCCACAGCGAAGATGGGAATATCTGTCCATAGGATCACTTTAAGCCATACACTCCAGAGCAGGGCTTTATGGAAGAGTGGCCAGAAAAAAAGCTATTGCTTAAAGAAAGAAATAAGAAAACACATTTGGAATTTATCTTTATCTTTATCTTTATTAAAATACTTGATATACCGCCCAGGCCGAGGCATCAGGGCGGTGTACAATCATAAAATTAACGACTGCTAAGAAAAAGAAAGGAACGCCATAAAATAATAGAACAGAGGGAGAAATAGTAAAACCATAAAATAATAAGATAAATAATAATAAAACAGATAGCAGACAGCCAAGGTGCAGGAAGGGTAAAGGGGATGAGGGAAGGAGGAGGGGAGGGACGTAAGGGAAAAGGGGAAGGGGAGGCGCAACTAGGGAGAGGAAACACCATCAACAGGAGGGGGCAGATCAAAAACCTGACAGAAAAAGTGTGTCTTAAGAAGGACCTTGAAACGGGTATAGGATGATTCAGTGCGAAGTGGGAGGGGAAGAGAATTCCAGAGGGCAGGGGCTAAGAAAAAGAAAGCAGAGTGACGAGTAGATTCAAGGCGAGCCTGAGTAGGTGATGGCAGAAAAAGACAATTACCGTGAGACGAATGAAGGAAACGGGGAGAGGGCTGGAGGCGAATGATGTCAGCTAGGTACTGGGGGGTATCAGAGTGAAGAGCTTTGTGAGCAAGGATAAGCAACTTGAACATGAATCGGAACTTAACGGGGAGCCAGTGTAAAGATAAGAAACATGGTGACACATGAGCATGAATGAAAGATGAAGTTTATACTCATCTTCATTGACATCTCAGCCGCTTTTGAAACAGTTCATCACGGAATCCTCCTAAACAGGATAGAATCAATAGGAATATTGGGAACCCCCCTGAAATGGTTCTCTTCCTACATAACCAACAGGATGCCACAGGTTCACTTCAATGGTGAACAAGCAGAAGCTTTCACGCAAACGCAAGGAATACCCCAGGGATCGGCTCTCTCTGCACTACTTTTCAACGTTTACATGCAACCTCTCTGTAAGATTTTCCAACAGCATAATATCAACTACCACATCTATGTGGATGATATTATGCTCTACACACAATTGGATACCGTTAACCCTAACTATACTCAGCTGGAATCATGCCTAGATGAGATGCTAAAATGGTTACAGCAAACAACATGACAATCAACCATAAAAAAACTGAGGTGATGTATATCTCCGGAAAACCAAATTTTGACCCTCCTGCGTCAGTCACCCTATGCAACAATACGTACAATACAAAGAATGAAATAAAATATCTGGGGGTAACGCTTGACAGCAACCTAAAAATGGAAAAGCACCTCCGCAAAACCAACAAAGCTGTTTTCTACAAACTTAGAGTCCTACAACCCCTAAGGAATATCATCGAACCTCATGATTTCAGGACTGTTGCACAAGCATTCATTATACCACACTTCGACTATTGCAACGCAATCTTACAGGGCCTTCCGAAGAAAACCCTTAACATTCTGCAAATGGCCCAAAATGTAGCAGCTAGGGTCATCATGGGAAAAAACCTTGCTGAACACATCACGCCTGTACTGATTGAACTCCACTGGCTCCCCATTGCTGCCCGGGTGAAATATAAAACCCTAATAACCACATACAAGCTCATACATAACATAGCACCATCCTTTCTTGCCACCCTCATCAACACGCAACCCCCCAACAGGAGCAGAAGAACAATCAGCTCGAACAGACTCCAAGTGCCTCTTGATATCAGATCCGTAAAAACCAGTACAAGCCACCGAGTATACTCTTACTCTGCCCCGACCCTCTGGAATCAGCTACCGACTGAACTACGCGACATTAAAGGCCTTATGGAGTTCAGAAATAAACTCAAGACGCATCTTTTCCAGTGCTACTACAATCTGATATAAACCATAGCGGGTCTGCAATAGGCCTCTAAAGGAACCATAGATGCAGTTATGTATATATGTAAATATGTAAATTTCTGACCCCCCCTCCTTAGACCCACTCTCTGTGTGCTGTGCTGTGCTTTCCCTTTCGAATCAATGTGTATATTCCTCAAAATTTGTCATGATTTGCCAGTCTTCCGTCTGTAATCAAACCGCTACTGATCGCTGGAAGTAGCGGTATACAAATGTATGCTAAATAAAAATAAAGTAACAAGACGGGCAGCAGCATTTTGGACAAGCTGGAGACGGCAAAGTTGGTAGGAGGGAAGACCAGCATAGATAACATTACAATAGTCAAGACGAGAAATAACCAAAGACAGGACGAGAGTGACAACGGAGGATGAAGGGAGAATGGAACGAACAGCCTTGATACGGCGTAGGTGAAAAAAGGAGGAACGTACAACAGAAGAGATATGATCGTGAAAGGAAAGGGATGAGTCTAGGGTAACACCCAGGTAGCGAAGGGTTGAGGCAGAAGGAATGGGGTGAGGGCCCATGACAGGGAGAAGGGGGGGGGGGAAGGGAGACCGAAGGTAATCCAAAGTGCAGAGGATTTTGCAGGGTTGGCATGCATAAAGTTAGTGGCAAACCAGGAGGTGATGGAAGATAGACAGAGGTTCAGGGGGCCCAGATCTGGGGAAGAGGGAGAAGTGTGGTGGACCAAGAGGATGTCATCGGCATATATGTAAAAGGAAAGGGCGGATTGCTGGATTAACAGGGCCAGGGGGGCAAGAAAAGCATTGAAAAGCAAAGGAGCTAGAATAGAACCCTGGGGAACACCACAGGTAGCGGGGGTGGGGGAGGACGCCAAAGCACCGGAGTGAACCAAAAAGGTATGACCGGAGAGGAAAGAGTGAAACCACCGAAGAACGGTGCCACAGATACCAAAGTCAGACAATCGAGACAAAAGGGTGCGGTGATCGACTACATCAAACGCAGAAGACAGGTCCAAGGAAACCACGAGAGAGATATCACCACGGTCGTGAGAACGGTGAAGTTCGGAAAGCAAGGCAGTGAGAATGGTTTCAGTACTGTGACCGGTGCGGAATCTAGATTGGCGGGGGTGAAGGGCGTGAGTGGAGTCGAGGTGAGAAGCCAGCTGGAAAAAGACACGTTTTTCAAGAACTTTAGACAAGAAAGAAAGGTTGGAGACAGGGCGCCAATTGGCGGGAGAGGAGGGGTCAAGGGAAGGCTTTTTCAGGAGGGGACGAACGATAGCGTGCTTCCAACGGGAGGGGAATAGACCGGAAGAGAGACTAGAGTTGAAAATAGAAAGAATGGAAGGCACAAGCGCAATATCAGGATTAAGTAACCAAGAAGAGGGCAATGGATCAAGGGGGCAGGTAGTATGATGAGCAGACGAATTTGCACAACAGCATATGGCGGACCCCCAAAACACATGAAAGAAGGTTCTCTGGTCAGATAAGACGAAAATTGAACTTTTTGGCCATCATGGGAAATGCCATGTGTGGCACAAACCCAACACTTCCCATCACCCCGCGAAACACCATTCCCACAGTGAAACATGGTGGTGGTAGCATCATGCTGTAGGGATGTTTTTCATCAGCAGGGACAGGAAAACTGGTCTGATTGAAGGAATGATGGATGGCATTAAATACAAAGCAATTCTTGAGGTAAACCTGTTTCAGTCTGCCAGTGGTTTGAGATTGGGACGAAGGTTCACCTTCCAGCAGGACAATGACCCTAAACAAACTGCTAAAGTTACACTGAAGTGGTTTAAAGGAAAACATTGAAATATTTTGGAATGGCCTTGTCAAAGCCCAGACTTCAATCCAATTAATAATCTGTGGCATGTCTTAAAAGTTGCTGTATACTAACGCAACCCATCCAACTTGAAGGAGTTGGAGCAGTTTTGCCTTGAGGAATGCGTGAAAATCACAGTGGCTAAATGTGCTAGGCTAATAGGGACAAACCCCAAGAGACTTGCTGCTGTAATTGCAGCCAAAGATGACTCTACAAAGTATTGACTTTGGGGGAGGGGGAGGAATACCTATGCACATTCATGATTTCTGGGGGGGGGGGGGGGGGGGGTCTTAATTATTGTTTGAATCACAATAAAAGATATTTTGCACCTTCAAAGTGACAGGCATGTTGTGTAAATCACATAGTGCTAACCCCCAAATCTCCATTTTAATTCCAGGTTGTAATGCGACAGAATAGGACAAACACTGAGGGAATGAATACTTTCACAAGGCACTGTAGTCGGGACTTAGTATGTCCGGAGGGAGGGAGCGCAAAATAGATAAGTTACTTGCTTCCCAGCTGAAGCAGCGTCAGGCTCAGACTGTGGTCCTCCAGATACAGGACTGCAGATGCTGATCTGTCATGATGGGGAGGGTATTCAATGAGCATTTGTTCAGTTCTACAGAGTGCTCTATTCCTCCGAGTGCACGCAGGATCCTCATCAGATAGGGGCTTACTTACAGGATAAGATGGGCAGGAGAGAAGAGGGAGCAGAGGGAGCAGGGGGAGTGGCAGGATGGACCGATCATGGTCCTGGAGCTGCAGACTGCTTTTGATGAGCTGCGCCTCGGCAAGACTCTTGGGGCTGATGGGTTCCTGTCCAAGTTTTACAAGATGTTTGGGGGGCTTTCTTGTCACTCTTATGTTGGGTATTTAATCAGGTCCTGGAGGATGGGGCTATCCCAGCATCATTTCTAGAGGCACACATTGCTCTTTTATACACAAAAAGGGAAAGGACACATTATTGCCTGGTTCTTACTGACCAATCTCTTCCTGAATATAGATGCTAAGTTACTGGCACAAATCTTTGCCCAGTGGTTGAATTGTCTTATTCTGGCCTTAATCCACCAAGACCAGACAGGGTTTATTGCGGGGGAAAACTCAACTGACAATGTGTGGAGGGTTTTGGGGTTGGTGCATCAGTGTGAGTTGGATCCAGGGGCTTTTGATTCTGAAAAGGCTTTTGACTGCATTGAGTGGTCACTTTTGGTTCATACCCTGGAAACATTCAATGTTGTGACGCTTTTTCTGAAAGTCGTCTGTGTTCTTTATAGTGCCCCCATGCTGAGTCTCTGTATAAATGGTATCCAATCAGATAAATTTGTGTTGGGACGAGAGATGTGACGGGGTGCTCATTGTTCCCCCTGCTATTTGCTCTGTTCCTGGAGCCCTTTGAGGCAGTGAGGAGGTGACGGGGGTGAAAGTTGGAGGCACAGAGCACAAGATAGCGTTATATGCAGATGACACTCTTCTGTTTCTGTGATGTCCGGAGCACTCCCTAGCCACCTTTGAGGCTGATTATGTCACTTTTGGGCAGGTATCTGGTTATACGTAAGTTGAATGCATCTAAGACTGTGGTGCTGTCTTTTAATGTGGCCCCAGATCCTGAGAGTTGTCTTTGGATCATTTCCCTGCTTTCTATATTTGTTTTTGATGTTACCTTGTCATATGCCGGACTTCTTATTTGGGGCTCTTGCTAGGTTGCACGCCCATTTTATCTGAGGCCGTAAGAGGGCTCGGGTTAAACTCTGTCTGCTCATGCACCCAACACTGGGGGAGGGGGGTTGTTATTGCCCAATTTTAAGTTATATTACCGGGCAGCACAGCTGAGGAATGTGTATTACTGGTGGGCGGTGATCGAGCAGGAGCAGGTGGGTGTCTCGATTATCGACATGCTCCCATTCCATGGCTCAGGGAGTAGTCAGGGCAGTGCTAGGGACCATCCATTGGTGGGTCCCACGTTCTGAGTATGGGAGCGAGCAGTTAAATGGCTGGGCTGTGATCTCTCCCTCTCAAGGTTGGCCTCTTTAGTACAGGGGAGCTGTTACTTCTGGGACAGTTGGATCCTGGTCAGTTTCATTGGATAAGCTGTAATCGTATGGCTCGAGTAGTGGACTTTATGCACCAGGGTCGCTTTATGACCCGGGGTGAGATTTTGGAGCAGTATGTGAGCTCTCCCTCCCCCCCCCCCCCCCCATTTTTTCTCATTATTCCAGCTAGAACATGTCTTGCAAACACATAAGGGAGGGTATTTAAGCACAGAGCATCTGCTTGAAGAGTTCTTTATTAAGCCCCTTTGGTGCAAGGGGTATCTAGCACAGTTGTATTTGATTCTGGCAGAGGTGTCTCAGGCCTAACACCTTTACCAGTCTCACTGGGCAAGAGACCTGGGAGGGGAATGGTTGGAGGAGCACTGGGGGAAGATTTGGGATAATACCCCCAAATGTCGGTGCATCAGAGCCATCTAGATTCACAGTACAAATTGCTCTTAAGGATGTACCTCACCCCATCTAAACTGCATGCAATGAAGAAGGCCTACCCAGTAGCTTGCTGGCATGGGTGTGGGGACAGGGGAACCCTTTTTCATATTTTGTGAGACTGTGGGGAGGTGTGACCCCTGTGGGAGAAAGTGGCAGTACTTGGTGCCAGGATAGTTGGACACAAATTCCGCTCGATCTTGAGTTAATGTTACTGGGGTAGCGAGAAGGATTGCCTGCTGTTTGTCTTAATAGAGGAGATCTGGCTAACTTTTTCTTTTTATCGGTTCACCTTTCCATAGCAGTGAAGTTGAAGAACCGGACAGCCCTGACGATCATGGACTGGGCAAAGAAGCTGGCACACATAATGGAGATGGAGCAGGGGGCTGCAAAGATCCAGGGGCAGATGAACAGATCTGACAAGTTATGGCATCCAGTGAAGCTGTTTTTTGACTCAGACTAGGAGAGGGAGGGGGTGGGCTAAATTGATCCTAGGGGATAATGATCTGTTTGGGTGGAGGGGCAGGGATTGTTGGGGGGCAGGGGGGAGAGTTTCAAGAGTCCAGGGCAGGACTGTATCAAGCCATAAACCTCTTGGCTCGCCGCCACCATCTTCACTCTCCCCGTCCGGGTGAGAGCAACTCAGCTGTCCGGCCTGCCCTCCTGAGCAGTAACTCCGGCCCAATCGGGGCTGTGGGAGTGGGAGGAGCAGTAAGCAGCTTGAAATAGCAGCTGCTGCCGGCGGGAAACCTCTTGGCTCGCCGCCACCATCTTCACTCTCCCCGTCCGGGTGAGAGCAACTCAGCTGTCCGGCCTGCCCTCCTGAGCAGTAACTCCGGCCCAATCGGGGCTGTGGGAGTGGGAGGAGCAGTAAGCAGCTTGAAATAGCAGCTGCTACCGGCTGGCCCGCGCCTGCCGGGCCCGCGCCTGAGGGCCGCGCAAGAGGGCCCTTTGGCACGGCCCTTAGGCTAAGGTGCTTCAGACAAACACAAATCCAGACCAGAGTCACGGAAGAAATTGAAGAAAAATCCCACTACAACATCCTTGTACTGCTGGAGCACCCCAAGGGTCGAGCTCGCGTACTTCACCATATCAGCTAGATCTCCAACGCAGCAAGTATAGCCCTTTGAAAGAGACTAAATAGATAGACCTTCTAACAGATTATATATTAGCTTGTACCACTCTACCATCTTAATTAGCTTGTATGTTAATTCTGCCGGTATACCAAACATAGTACTGCTAAGACTTATTCTCTTAAACACTCTTGATTTGATCTTTACTGTTGTCAGTAAGTCAATTGTAATACTGTCTGATTGCTACTGTTGTCAGTAATCTCTTCAATACCCATTATCTGATTCACTGTTGCCAGTAGCCAAGTTATAATTACTGTTGTCAGTAATCTACTCAATATCTATTATCTGATTTACTATTACCAGTAGCTAAGTTATAATTACTGTCTGACCCATACTGTTGTCTGTAAATCATCCCCCAGTATTATCCTCGGGTCCTCACTGCTATCTAGCCATTGTACTGTTGTCAGTAATTCCTCACTGCTATCTAGCCATTGTACTGTTGTCAGTAATTCCCCACTGCTATCTAGCCATTGCACTGTTGTCAGTAATTCTCCCCTCAATACTTGTCCACAATCACAAGTAATTCTGCCCTAAACTACCCGTTTCACAATCACACAGTGCCCTGCCACGATGGGTTCCCCCTTTACCACCATAATCGGATGTTATATCATCCTTGCTAGTTGGTTCTCCTGCTCTCTTACCTTAACCCCTCCTTCCAATCAGATCCCAATATTACAGAGCCATGGAAGGAGATGGTCTGGTGCATCCCGTAACAATATAAATTGGGATACCCACGCACCTCACCCACATCTGCTACACATTGCGCTTCAGCACTCTATGAAATCCAAGCAGGTGGAAAACTCCTACCCTCATAACCTAAAATGTGCCCTCATCAATGCCCGTTCTATCCGGAAGAAGTGGCCAGCTGTCACTGACATAATTTCCCTCCACGACCTTGATATACTCTTGGTCACCGAGACGTGGCTATCCGACGAAGACAACGTCATACTCAACCAGCTCCTCCCCCCGAACTTCACAGCTCATACAAGTCATAGACGAGACAAAAGAGGAGGAGGGGTGCTCATCCTCACCAGGACAGACCTCCATTTCCAGACGGTGGACGCCACCAACACTAATCACCTTGAAACCGTCACCATCTCCAACAAACGCTGCTCAATCAACCTGCTTTACAGAGCACCCTCAGCTTCTCCAGATGATCTTGCTGCAATAATTGATCTCGCCTCCAACACGCTTAACCCAAGCATCCCAAACTGGATCCTAGGCGATTTCAACCTGCCAACGCTGCAGGACAATCAAGTGTCACCCTTCCTTGATGCCCTTACAAATCTCGGCTTCAAACAATTAGTAAAGGAACCTACCCATACTAAGGGAAGTATTCTGGACTTAGTATTCGCCCCTCAGATATCTCTTAACACATCGCAGGACCCCATAACGTCCATAACTTCTGTTCCTTGGTCAGATCACAAACTGATCATCCTCCAGATTCCTTCGCACAAAATCGATTCAAAGTTCAACAGGATACCGAGCAACACTGCAAGACCACACGCCAGATGTTTCAAGCCTTTCAACAGAGACCTTATCCTCATGGAAACGCAACAACTCATCAGCGAAACCACCTCGAACCTTGACGACCTAATTACCCACTGGAACAACTGCCTCAGTGCAATCGCCCTACGCACACCAACCAACAAGCCCCCAGGGAAAAGAACGAGCGCTCCATGGTACACAGCCGATCTTAGAGTTTCTCTTACCCAATTACGGAAACTTGAGAAACGCTGGCGTCGATCTCACTCTTCAAATGACCAGACAGCTTACAACTGTCATCTGACTGCACACCGCAAGGCAACCACTGATGCAATGAAACAATACTACTCAGAGACCTTAAAGAGATCACTTAATAAACCTCACGATCTTTTTGACTTAGTCAAGACTCTAGCACAGGAACCAACCCCGGGCCTCAATTTGAGATTCACCCACAGGATTTTGCTAACTATGCACAATCCAAGATATGCCGGACGATCAAAATCTCGACTACAACCACCACCCCGGAGCAAGATTGCCCTACAGCTCTAACCGTATTCTCTACCCCTACCAAGAAAGGAATTGAAGACACTATTATGGCCCTTAACACCACCACATCTCAGTCCGATCCATGCCCAGCCTTCTGGATTAAGGAAACTCCGCAGCCACTTCAGCCCAATACTATCCAAAATAATGAACCTCTCCTTCACAACAGGTTCTTTCCCCTCAGCTCTTAAGCATACCTCTATCAGACCTCTTCTAAAAAACTGCAAGCTCGATCCCCAAAAAGTAGATTCATACAGACCTATATCCAGTATACCTCTACTTGCGAAGATCATTGAAAAAGAGGTCCAACGACAACTACAGGATCACATCGACGCTGCTGCACCATTAGACCCCTGCCAACATGGTTTTAGGGAATTCCACGGAGTGGAAACTCTTCTTACCACCCTCTTCTGCAAGATAATCACTGGCATTGATGACATCCGTCAAGGTTTTGCTCTCATCTTTCTGGACATCGCTGCAGCTTTTGATTCAGTAAGTCATGAGCTTCTCTTAGGACGACTAATTGAGAAAGGCATTAATGGAAGAGCGCTTGAATGGTGCAGATCTTACCTGTCCGGAAGATGGCAGCATGTTCGTTCTGGAGGGATAACTTCGGAACCTTTCCACCAAAGCCAGGGAGTCCCACAAGGTTCCTCCCTTTCAGCCCTCCTGTTCAACATTTACATGCAGCCAATTTGCAAGATCATCCGATCCTTCAATGTTGACTGCATGTTATACGCTGACGATGTCCTGCTGTACATACCCTTCTCTACGGAACATCTGGACCTCTCTCCACTGACGAGCTGTTTCAATGCAATATCTGACTGGCTTCTCTCCCAAAACCTCCGAATACAACATAAGAAAACGGAAGTACTCTTCATTACGAGGAACCCTAACTTCACCCCACCACAATTCCTTAAAGTAAAAGAAGCAGAGTTACAATCTAAACCATCAATACGCTACCTGGGAGTCACCTTGGATCAACGCCTGGACATGAAAGCCCACATAGGGAACACAGTCAGAGCAGTATACTACAAGATCCGCTCACTTAGACATTTACGTTCCATGCTGGAACCAAATGACTTCAGGACTATATACCAGGCGTTGATTATACCTCATTTTGACTACGCCAATGCCATCCTACAAGGCCTGCCCCTATCCACCTTGAACCCGCTGCAGCTTGCCATGAACGCAGCAGCAAGGGTCATCCATGGAGCCTCCAGAAGCGACCACGTGACACCTTTGCTGATACAGTTACATTGGCTACCTATCCAGGCTAGAATCGTTTTCAAGACTTTGTTACTCACTTTTAAAGCTATTAACAAGCTCTCCTCTGATTCAATAACTGCCCTCATCCATACCACATCTCCAAATAGAGCAAGAAGATCCACGGCTATAAACTCCCTAAAAGTCCCGAAAGCATTAACAGATTGCTCTGCATTCACAGCCAATAGGGCGTTTAGTATCAGTGCGCCAAGATGCTGGAACGCATTACCTCCAGATATCCGGGCCATTAAGAGCCTTACACAGTTTAGGAAAGCACTCAAATGCCACCTTTTCAATAAGTACCTCATAGAACCCAACCCCACCCCATTGAGACCGGAGATGCAATCCGCTAAGCAAATATATGGTTTCCCAACAACATGCCAAGAAAGATACCCTAACCCTTAGTGGTGCATATGTTTCTATGGAATTCATGTTCATATGACTCTATGTAGCAAGATTTGTAAATAGTTTACCCCTGTTATCCAAGTTATTTGCCCTGTTATCTGTAAACTCATACGTGTTAATTGTACTGAGCATTTTTGTTCCATGTAAACCGCGCTGATGCTGAATAGTGCGGTATATAAGAGACTGTAAATAAATAAATACATAAATAAATAAATGCGTCCTGTCTGACTTGCACTCTGGTGTGCTGTCCCCCCCCCCCCCCAATTTGTCACTTTCCCCATTCCCAGCATCTCCCCATCTTACCCACACCTACATGTCCATGCTGCCTGCCTTTGCCCTGCTGCTGCCATTTTTCATGTCTCCTTGGCGGCGGTGGTGGCGGCGGCGGGGGCAGTGGCAGCAGCAGAGCAGAACTTTAATTGAGGGAAAAAGCATGCAGGTATTTCTGACTCCGCGCTAGCATGCTGCCCTGCTCCCTTCCTCTTCTGGAGTTGCCAGCCTCGGCTCCCCCTGCCCCCCACCACGCTGCCTGCCTTGCCCCGCCACCACTTTTTATGTTGACCTGATCCCTTCCTCCTCTGATGTAAGCTCGCATCACAGGAAGGAGGGACCAGGCCAGCCAGTCAAGTGTGGAACTGCAAAGATCTGCATTTAAATGGCTGGTCTGGTCCCTCCTTTCTCTGATGCGAGCTTACATCAGAGGAGGAAGGGATCAGGCCAACATAAAAAGCGGTGGTGGAGTAGGGGCAGGCAGCGGGATGGGGGGCAGGGGGAGCCGAGGCTGGCAACCTCAAATTTTCTTGCACCCTGTGTGACTGCAGCACTCTCACAGGGCTAGGTACAGTGCTTGTCCGGGGGGGGGGGGGGTTTGAACCCCCCTGTGTCTGTTTGTTTTTATCCTTGTTGGGTCTTCTGCTCTCCCTCTTGGTCACCTCCCTCCGCCCATTCAGGTTGCCTGTTTAATTGGTCTCCCCATTCCTGGGAGTTGGTGCTGGCTGTATTGCTTTGGGGTCTTCTGTTCCTCTTCCCTTCCTGGCAGGGGGTATCCTCATCTGCAGGGTCGTGAATTCCCTGAACTCTGTTTTGGGTTTTGTCTGTTCTGCAATTCTTCTTCTCTCCTGCCGCAAATGTTTTTTTCTTCCCCCTGCTCTGCCTCTCTCTCTCTCTCTCGTTTACGTCCCTCCTTATTCCCTCCCTCCCTTTTCTCTCTCTCGGGACTTCCCCCTTTAGGCCCCCCCCCCCATCAGCTGTGTGAGGGGTTGTGCAGTGAGGTTAGCCTGGAGGTGAGCAGTGAAGGTGGGATTTGAGATAGCTCCACCCAGCTGCTGGGAGGAGGATTGTTGGAGCCCCAGTGGGGTTGGGGGGAGGAAGCATACAGTTTTGTATTATTGTTGGTTAAGGTGGTGTCATTGTTTTAAGTCAACAAAAGAAAGTTTGTGTTTTTTGCTGAGAATCTATGCTGGAATCTTTTGGTGAAAAAAATAAAATAAAAAATAAGGAAAGAAAATTAAAAAAAAATCACCGAGGAGGAAACTACATGTTTTCTCTCCTCCTCCAAATACTTTACCTGCTCCTCTGATTTTGTTCCCACCCATCAAAGCTCTTTCCCCCACCATTGTCTCTTTCATCTGTCATATCCTCAGCCTATTGATTTCCACTGCAATTATTCCTGCTGCCTTCAAGACTGCTGTGGTTACACCACTCCTCAAAAAGCCTTATTGCTCATTCAATTATCAGCCAACCTTCCTCCTCCCTTTTGCATTAATAGTACTTGAACGTGTGGTTCACCACCATTGTTTTGACTTTTTTTCCTTTCATGCCCTTCTGGATCCACAGCAATCTGGTTTTTATCCTCTACATTTTATAGTAATAGTCCTTGCCAAAGTCTCCAATGAATTTTTGTCCAAATCCAAGGGCCTTTACTTGATCCTCATCCTTCTTTACCTATTTGCTGCTTTTGACACTGTTGATCACCACCTTCTTCTCAATACCCTGTTCTTGCTTGGATTTCAGGGCTCTGTTCTGTCTTTAATTTTATTCTTCTCTCTCCCTTCACACTTTCAGTGAATACTCTGGAGATCCTCCTCTACGGCTATCCGCTTTCGGTCAGCATACCTCAGGGCTTTGTCATGGGACCTCCATGTGCTGCACTCATTCTCTTGGTGCCTTGATCTCCTCCCGTAGTTTTCAGTGCCATCTTTATGCTGATGACTTTCAAATTTATCTTTCTACCCCAGAAATCTGTCTAGGAATCCAGGCCCAAATCCCAGCTTGCTTGTGTGATGTTGCTGCCTGGATGTTCCACCACCATCTGAAACTGAACATAGCCAAGACAGAACTTCTTATCTATCCCGCTTTTCTTCTAAAGTACACACATTAAGATCTTTAAATCTGTCCTCATATGCTTCATAACGAAGAACACTAACCATTTTTCTAGCTGCTCTCTGCACCAACTCTTATATCTGCTTATATCCTTTTGAAGGTGCGGTCTCCAAAATAGCACACAATACTCCAAATGAGCTCACACCAGAGACTTATGCAGAGGCATGATCACCATCTTTTTTCTGCTGCCCATTCCCCTCCCTATACACCCAAGCATACTTCTGGCTTTCGCAGTTGCCTTTTCTGTTTAGCTACTTTAAGATCATCAGACACAATTACGTCCAGGTCCCGTTCTTCTTTTGTGGACAGAAGCACCTCACCCCTACACTGTATAGCTCCTTTGGATTTTTGCAGCCTATATGTACGACCCTGCATTTTTTAGCAATAAATTTCATCTGCCAAATTCTATACCATTCTTCAAGCTGAGCTAGATCCCTCCTCATGTTATTGACTCCTTCCTGTGTGTCTACTCTACTGCAGATTTTGGTATCATTCGCAAACAAGCAAACCTTACCAGACAGTCCTTCCGCAATATCACTAACAAAGACGTTAAATAGAATTGGACCAAGGGCAGATCCCTGCGGCACACCATTGGTAACCTCCTTCTCCTAAGAGTGAGCTCTATTTTCTTGTACCCTTTGTCGCCTCCCACTCAACCTATTTCTAACCCAATCAGTAACTTTAGAGTCCATCCCTTTAGAGCTCATAAACGCCAGATCCATACGAAACAAAATCAACACAATAGCAGACCACATAGATGATCAACAACCTGACATACTTTGCATCACAGAAACATGGCTCACCCCCACTGACCATGTACTACTCAATCAATTAGTGCCCGACATATACTCAGCATTCAACTGCCCACGCGCTCACTGGAGAGGAGGACGGGTCCTGATCATCGCAAAGAACAGCCTAAAGTTCAAATCACGAAGTGCCACAGATACCCAACAATGTAACACCACCACTGTTGAGAACAAACGGATGGTCCTATGCCTTACCTACAGATCCCCCCATGCACCACCTGATGAACTAGCCTGCACACTCGAAGCAGTCTGCTCAATCAGCTCAAACCACAAACCCACAATACTGCTAGGAAATTTAAACCTCAAATTTACCACCACCAAAGACGCAGAAGCTTTCCTCCTAGCGATGAGTTCCTTTCAATACACCCAAATAATTAACAACCCGACACACAGACACGGATCTTTGCCAGACCTCATATTTACACCCAACTATCTACTCGACAGAGGACTCATTTCAACCCCCACTGTCACACCTGTACCATGGTCAGACCATCACATAATTAAAATAAATATTATGCCACAAGGAGGAAAACAAAACGAAAAACCGGACAACCCACCCACACAAAGAAGATTCAAGAGCTTCGACAGGGACCAATTCCTACAGGACACTATACCACACCTGAACTCAGAAGCAGATGATCTAGAAGCTCAAATCAGAAACTGGAACACCATCATCTATGATGCTGCCAAAGCCACAGAACATAGATCCAAGAAAACTCGCTGCACCAAATTACATCACAAACCATGGTACTCAAAAGTCATACGGAACGAAAAGAAGGAACTAAGAAAGTTAGAATGGCAATGGAGACACACCAAGTCGTCCAATACCCAGGAACTATACCTAACAAAGCAAAAAAACTACAACGAACTCATCAACCAAACAAAGAGAGAATACCACACAAACATTATACTCAAATCCAACAACAAACCTAGAGAGCTCTTCGAAATTGTGAAAACCCTCACCAAAGAACAGAAGGCCGAAAGTGAAGCCCAAATAGACCCACAAAAATTTGCAGACCATATCCCAGAAAAATTCCATTCATCTTTACAACCAAAATCAAACACAACCACCAAACCAACCACACCCCTGAAAACCTGGGGCACATTCAGCACCCCATCCAAAGAGCAGCTCTCACACATCATCACCGCACTCAATACAAACACGGCGCCAACGGACTCATGCCCAGTGACATGGATCAAAGCCACTAAGTCAAACTTCATCCACACTATACACAACATGGTGCACAGCTCTCTGACCCAAGGAAACATGCCGAACCAACTAAAGCTCGCCACTATAAGACCAATCCCGAAGAAATCCACACTCGATAAGAACAATCCAGCAGCATACAGACCAATCTCAAGCATACCTCTACTGGCAAAAATTATTGAGAAGGCAGTACAGCATCAGCTACAAGACCACATTGACAACCACGCACCACTAGACACCAACCAACACGGTTTCCACCCCAACCACGGAGTCGAAACACTCCTGTTATACCTATTCAATAACATACTCCGCCTCATATACAACTGCAAGAACGGAATATTAATAATCTTCATTGACATTTCATCAGCATTTGACACAGTGGATCACAGAACTCTACTGGAAAGACTACAGAACATTGGATTACAGGGTTCCACTCTGAAATGATTCCACTCATACCTAACGGACAGACAGATACAGGTCAAGGTCGGCCCCAACACATCCCGACCCATAAAGGTCCTGCAAGAAGTACCACAAGGATCCGCCTTATCAGCACTATTATTTAACCTCTACATTCAGCCAATATGCAACATCATGAAAGAACACAAGATACAATACACAATTTATGCTGATGACATCATGATATACACACCAATCACAATCGACAACCTGGACTACTCCAAAATAACAAACTGTCTCATACACATGACCAGCTGGTTTCAAGACAACAACCTGACCATAAACTACAGCAAGACCGAGGCACTAATCATCACCTGAAACACCGAATTTGTCCCGCCACTCAACATCAAGGTAAACAACACAACCATACCCATAAAACCAGAAGTAAAATACCTCGGAGTGACTCTGGACAAAGAACTGAACCTACAATCACAGATAAGCAGAACCACCAAAAACGCATACCACAGGATGAGAATAATCCAACGCCTTAAACCCCTCCACTCCCCGGAGCACCTCCGCACAGTCTGCCAGGCTCTAATAACCCCAATTCTAGACTTCTGCAACCCAATCTATCTCTGTCTCACAAAACAAACACTCAGACTGCTGCAACTGGCACAAAACACAGCGGCACGCATAATATCTGGTAAAGCAAGACAAAAACACATCACACCCATCCTGAAAGATCTACACTGCCTTCCAATCAGCTCACGCATCAAATATAAGACAGTCATAAACATATTCAAAATCAAACAACAGTCATCAGCTCTCAGCTTACAACCAATCATACAATCTGACACAAGCACACGACTGAGGAGGAGGGACACCTCCAACCGTGTCAACACACCAAAAGACCTCACCAAGGTCCACAAGGACACCGCAGACCGAGCCCTTTCTCTGGCTGCACCGGCAATTTGGAATGCCTTCCCAGATGACCTATGATTAACAACAGACATCAAAGACTTTCGGAAGCAGCTTAAGACAATACTATTCATCGAATACTACGGGGACGTCACATGATCTACTCGCCAGTCAAGACCGCAGACCTACCCCCCCCCTTACCCATGTTCATAGAAATGTATAATAGAGCATGCTGTAAATAGCTCAACATGAATCTACTGTACACCACCACACACACACACACACTGTATCAATGCATGAACACACATAACCCATTCTTGTTGATTGTTTGCTGTGTAGACCACCTTGATTGAAGGAGAAGGCGGTATAGAAATCCTTTTAAATAAATAAATAAATAATCCCTAGGATGCTCAGTTTGTTTATAAGTCACCTATGCGGAATGGTGTCAAAGACTTTACTGAAATCTAAATACAACACATCTAGGGCTCTCCCTCGGTCCAACTCCCTTGTCACTCAGCCAAAGAAATCAATCAGATTTGTCTGACAAGACCTGCCTCGGATCCTGCAATCCACTGGACTCCAGAAATTTCACTACTGTCTCCATTAGTAGCCTTTCCAATATAATTTACTAACCACAGGGTTAGACTAATCAGCCTGTGCTTTTGTGTAAAGGAACCACATGTGCCTTTTTCCAATCTTCTGGAACCACTCCTGATTCCAAAGAGGCATTGAAAAGGCCAAAGAGTGGAGCCACTAGAACATCCTCAGGTTCCCTCAGTATTTTTGGATGTATCCCATCTGGACCCATGGCTTTGTCTACTTTTAGTTTAGCTAGTTCCTCATGAACAGTCTTCTGAAAATTGTTTGAAATCCCCGTCGCTTCTGTTCCTACTTGTGGGTGTTTTCTGAGGTCATGCTCCTGGCCCTTCTTCTGTGAACACAGAACAGAAATATTTGTTAAGCAATTCTGCTTTATCCTCATCAGTTTCTGCATATATCTCCCCTGCACCCTTGAGTCTGACAATATTACTTTTCCCCTTCCTCCTCTCACTAACATATCTGAAAAATGTCTTATCCCCGTATTTTATTACATTGGCTATGTCTTCTTCTTCTTTTTGTACCTTTGCTTTCCTGACTACTTTTCCAGCTTCTCTAAGTTTTTCCAACTATAGATGCCTGTCTTCCTCTCTCTGTGGTCTCTTGTATTTCATGAAGGCCTCCCTCTTTTTCTTCACTTTTTTAGCTACTTCTTTTGAGAATCATGGTGGCCTCCTTTTCCTTTTATATTTATCCTTCTAACAAAATGTTTGTTGCCTTTAAAATATCCCCTTTCAGTTTTGCCCACTGTTTTTCTACATTCCCCGACTGTTCCCATCTCGCTAACGACTCTTTGAGGTATTGTCCCATCTTTGCAAATTCGTTTTCCTAAAGTCTAAAACCCTCACTTTGAATGGATTTTATTAGCCCTAGTACTAATACTGAACCACACCATCTGGTAATGGATTTTATCAGCCCTAGTACTAATACTGAACCACACCATCTGGTGATCACTGTATGTGAGATGATCTCCCACTGTGACATCAGAAACACTTTCCCCATTGGTAAGCACTTAGTCCAGTGTGGCCCCATTACGTGTGGGTTCTGTTACCAATAGCCTGAATAGTTCTCCCTGTAGAGAATCCAGGATCTCCTTACTTCTAAATGACATCACAGCAGGCAAACTGAAATCACCTATCAGTAGCACTTCTCCTTTCATGGCAATACTGTGTATGTCTTCTATTAAATCTTCATCCACTTCCACTCCCTGTGAGATGAATCTGTATATAACTCCGATGCAAATGGATTTCCCTTTCCCTCTTTCTAGTTTAACACACAGTGCCTCCTCTCTTCCTTTTAAGCCCCGCAATTCTATAGCTTTAATATTATTTTTTACATATTATGCCACGCCACCTCCCCTTCTTCCTACCCTTTCCTTTTTGAATAAAGTATAGCCTGGTATAGTTACATCCCAATCATGGTTTTTTGTGAACCATGTCTCCATAACCGCCATTAAATCCAAATCAGTCTCTTCCAATAAGCCTCAACATCTGGGATCTTATTTCTTATGCTACAGGCATTTATACACACTACTTTCCAGATGTTGCCCCTATTACTCATTTCTACAGAGGTATTTAATGTTTCACTTATTTATTTATTTAGACAGATTTGTATGCCACCTTATCCTTCAATCAAGGTGGTCACGTCACATCACAATTGGAGGGTTACATTTAACATTAGGGTACGTGTAAACATTTAGACATTACAGTTAGGCATTAGACATTACATTTAGACATTACGGTTACTTGTCAGCATATGGACAGTACAATATAAGGTAACATTTAGCATAAGAGTATTTAATAACTCGGTATGATAAACTTGTGTATGTGAGTAGGATGAGTGCGTGCTTAGTTGGTAGTGGTTGTAGTGTTTCAGTATGGGTTTGGGATGTTGCCTGGATGTTCATATGTTTCTATAAATAAAAATGTTTTGAGGTCTTTGCGGAAGTCTGTGAGGTCATCTAGTACCCTCAGGTTCGTTGTGAGGGAGTTCCATAGTGTGGATGCCAGTAGTGATGGTGCTCTTTTTGAGGTTGTTTGTTTGGTTTTGTGATAGCCTGCAGGCGTGCCGATCATGTTTTCATTATTGGATCTTCTTGGTCTGTTGCTGATATCTCTTGTTATAACGTTTTAGAGTACGTCTGCTGAGAGATGGTGAATGACTTTGAAGATGATCATTATTGTTTTGTATTTGGCTCTTGCCATCTTTGGGAGCCAGTGCAGTTGTTGTAGGACGGGAGTGATGTGCTTGGTCCTTGGTGTGTCTGTAATGATGCGTGCTGTGGTGTTTTGTATCATCTGTAGTGGGTGGAGTGTCTGCTGAGGAAGGCCTTGATATAGTGAGTTTCCATAATCAAGCAGTGGTGTAATGAGTGCTTGTCACACTGTGCGGAAGTGGTCCTGACGCAGCATTGGTTTGATTTGTCTGATTGTTTTCAATTGTTGATAGGCCTTGTTTGCGGTTTTGGTGATGTGAGATTTCAGATTCAGCTCTCTGTCTAGTGTGATGCCCATAGTAACATAGTAAGCCCTCTAGCTCCACCCTGATCATTCGGGGGAGCTTGTAGCATGTGCCAGCTGTTCTTCGTGCCTGATGGCGCTTATCTTATAGAGCCGCCGACCCGGAAGCCCTCTAGCTCCACCCTGATCGTTCGGGGGAGCTTGTAGCGTGTGCCGGCTGTTCTTCGCGCCCTATGGCGCTAATCTTATAGAGCCGCCGGCCCAGAAGCCCTCTAGCTCCACCCCGATCATTTGGGGGAGCTTGTAGCATGTGCCAGCTGTTCTTCGCGCCCGATGGCGCTGATCTTATAGAGCCGCCGACCCGGAAGCCCTCTAGCTCCACCCCGATCATTCGGGGGAGCTTGTAGCGTGTGCCGGCTGTTCTTCGCGCCCTATGGCGCTGATCTTACAGAGCTGCCGGCCCGGAAGTCCTCTAGCTCCATCCCAATCATTCGGGGGAGCTTGTAGCGTGTGCTGGCTGTTCTTCACGCCCGATGGCGCTGATCTTATAGTGCCGCCGGCCCGGAAGCCCTCTAGCTCCACCTCGATCGTTCAAGGGAGCTTGTAGCATGTGCCGGCTGTTCTTACCTGGGGGCTCTCTTCACCCATCCCCAACAAATCTAGTTTAAAGCCCTCTTCAGTAGGCTAGCCTACATTGTTAAAATACCATCTTACCAGTAAATAATTGCCCTTCTTTCCTTCACAGAAGTGACATGCACTAGGGCAGTGGAATTCAAAAATTCTCGGTTCTAATTGTTTTTCTAAGGCTAGTCTCTCATTCCACAAGCGGCAGCATTGCTACATGAACACTGACTAGAAGTATCCAGAGCTTTATACTGTGCACCCCTTGATTGTGGCATTAGAATTATTATGTCATGGGCAGGTGTGGTGGTTAGTTGGCTCACATTGTTGTGTGGAAGACCCTGGTTCCATATTCCTATCTGCTTGGATACCTGTTCAATTAGGCTTCCTTTCCAGATGCAAAATAGATTAATCTATTCCTAAACTGGTGCTTTCCAATCCTTTCCCGGAGGTAGCCTTGTCAGCCAGTTTTTCAGGATCACCCCGATAAATAAATGTGAAAAAGATTTCTCTATAATGGGTCTCTGCTATATGCGTGTACTGAAGTACCGCTGAGGCTGGGAGCCCTCCTACAGATGATTGTTTTGTCAGGTGACTCAGGTGGAAATATGAAAAGGTTTCTCAGGGGTACATAAATAAGCTTGCCCCTTTCCTGCTGTGTTCTGTTACTCACTCCAGCAAAGTTGCTCTCCAAGGTAGGGATGGGAAGTAGGAAGTAACAATCAGAATTCTGAAAAACGAGATTCTAATTGGATAAAGAAATAAATACATGGAATTGTTATTTCTAAAAAGAAAATCAGCTTCATTCAGTTGACACACAGTAATAATAAATTAAACTGGCGAATTTTCTAGTTTGTATATTAAAGGTCACCAGTTCATCATTCCAACAATCACAGAAGGCCGTGATTTATACATCGGCAACAGAGGCACCTGCCACCCAGCCAAGTTAGAAAGAATTTTGAAGTCAGTGTCTCCTGCCAAGAGGGCTATTTTAATTGTTCCTTGTAACACAGAAGCAATACAAAGAAGAACTGGGTCCTTTCTTCTTGACACAAACACATCCCCCTCCCTCTGCCTCCCGATCACCCCTACTATGTTACGTGAGTCATGCTTCAGTTTTAAGGTGGTTAGAAGTATATCTGCTGCTCCAGGTAGACTGGCTCCCACTATACTTTTGTTCAGAGTTGTACCTGCCACTCCTTTACATTTCAAAAAAAATAGAGGTGGCTAACCTGCACAGAGTGGCAGGAACAACCTGAAACAAAGATATGGATGGGGGTAACATGCACAGACTCCACCCCAAACCCCCCACCACCACCACCAAAAACGGGTGCTTCTAAATCTTGTGCCTTTGGAAGGCAGGAGTTTAAATATGGCCCCGAATCAGAGCTAAATCTCTACCCTTCTTTACTGTTTTTCTGAAATTAAACAAAAGTTACTTATTTTAAAATGTTTCTTTTCTTTTTTTCTAGGTACTATGTTTCTATACAACCCTCTTCAGGTAATCATCTGTTTTATTTTCTTAAATGTCTTTTAGAATTTAACTTTATCAGCTAGTATAGAACAAATGTTTTCTTCTGTTCTGTATACGTTTACAACTCAGTGCTAGTATATTTTATAGAATAACTTTTAAAATTACAAATCTTACCACTTCTCTTTATTTCAATTCACTTTCTCTTTAGATTCAGCTCCATAGAAATTTCAGTAAGTTACTTTCTTTTTCCAAACTTAACACTTCAACATGAGCACTATCAGTTTGTTTATTCATTTATTTGACTATTCTTCTATATTGCTCTTCTTCAAGTCAGAGAGGTTTTACAATTAACAATAACGACCGAAGAGTTACATTGAACTATGAACATAATGTTATAACAGGAAGTAAACTTACGTTGATCTATGTACAGGAAGTTATAACCGGGTGTACAGTTATCAGTATGTACAGCTAAACCTAAAGTATTATTTTCTCCATGCTATTTACATAGTTGTGTTTCTACAGCTGTCTAGGGAAGGGAATAAGGATCTTTATGGGTGTCTTTGTCTTTGCTGTTCAACCGTACAAGTGAATTTTGGCTAGTCCATCCGTTTGTCTAAGTTTTATCTCCATAATGCTCTATGAATAGGCACGTTTTTAATCCTTTGCGGAGTGTTGTGAGTTCGGTGGTGGCTCGTATCTTTTCAGGTAGAGTATTCCAGTCCTGGAGCATATAGAGAGCGTGCTTGAGCGCATGCAAATTGACTGCGCTTTGTTTTTTTCAATTGGAATAGTTACGTGACATACTTTGAGTGTTTTTCCTTTTGGTTCTGTTGTTCTGTGTTGTCTGTAATAGTGACTTTAGGTAGTTGGCAGATAGGTTGTGGGTGATTTTGAATGTAGTAAGCATGGTCTTAGAATGGATTCTACTCTTTATAGGGAGCCATGTAGATGTTTTAATATTGGTGTGATATGTTCTGATCTTGATTTTCCCAGGATGATTCGTGCTGCTGTGTTTTGTGCCATTTGTAATGTGTGTAGCGAATATTTTGGTATTCCATGTAAGATGATAATACAATAATCAAAATGCAGGAAGATTGTCCCTTGGAATGCTGTACGGAAGTTATATGGTTTGAGTAATGTATGAAGGTGGTGGAGAGTTCTTATTTTATTGTAGATTGTTTTGACAGTTTTGTTGATATGAGAGTTTAAGTTTAGCTGTTGATTGAGGGTTATACCAAGGTATCACATTTCTTGTTTTACTTCTAGGTTGGTATTATTAACTTTTAAGGTAGTCTTTTTGTAATTTATTGCTAGACATTGATCTGATAGCCAGTGAACAACTGCATTAAAGCAGTTTATTTGTTTTATGTATTGCTATCTTTCCATGTCAAATTGCGTAAATAGCATAATGTCATCGGCATAAATGTGATAATTCACTTTATGAGACTGTATGATTAAACATGCAACAATGGTTCTATGTATAAATTGAAGTACTGATAGAGCTGATCCTTGGGGTCATCTTGCATAGAAGCTCTGCCGGCGGTTTTAGGTTGGCATTACTATTTTTACACTCAGTGAATAATTTTTTGGTTTTTGATCCATTTCTATATTCACAAGGTTTGGGCATCCAATTTGCCTTGTTATGTCGACGTTCATTCATTCTGGTTGGTGCATTTTGTCTCATAGATCGAGAGATTGATTTATTAACAATGGTCTTATTGCCCCTGTTTCCCTTTGCACTCCTTTTCGTTGGTCAGTATAGCCGTCGGGGTTCAAAATCCAGCTGCGTATTTAGTTTAGCTGTACTTTTTTCTTATAAGTACATAGCAGCAAGCACAGTTTAATTTTTGAAAACCCCCCTTTTTATTCAGCGTTTCAGGTTAGTAGGTATTCATTGCGGGGTTAAATTACGATTCTTTTCTTGGTTGAGCCTATATTTGACGATTTGACCTAATATTTCCCTTTGGTTCTCAATATCTTTTTTACATTTCTTTTTTATCTTGCCTATATTGTATATGCTGCCCATTCCCTTTTCAAGGCACCATCGTGCATTCAGCTTAAAAGATAGGCGCTGTTTTAGTTTTACATGATTTGGTTTCAAATTTTACAATGCCTACACACTTGAGATATTTTCTTTTTTGCATGGTGTATTCCATTGGTTATGCGCCCTTTTAAAATACCATATAACGTTTGTTTTTTGGTTTTTAATATTTTTTTGTTTTCTAGTCTTCATTGACGCTGACAATAGTGTTTTGGCAGGTAAATGCGTGGCAAAGTCCCGACATGTTTTAACCTTAGCATGTTCCGGGTTTAAATGAACAGGCTTTGACTTTTCTGTGTAGTATAAATTTTATCATCATTCAAGCACCACACAGTTTTGATTTTTGTCCCTATAATTAAATTAATTCATCTTTCTGGGGGGTGCACTAACATGTATTTGACACATCGTTTTAGAGATTGACATTTTTATATTTTATGTCTTTTATTTGGTTATTTATTGCTGTATGCATACAAAAGGTTTTAGAGACACATTTTTATCTTATTCTCCACAGGATTAGTGCTCATCAGTATTTCTACATTTCCATTTGGGTACATGAGGCACTTTGGACAGGTATTAACTTACTTCTTTGAGTTTGGCCCCAATTCAGTCTAGAGTATGTAGAAGATGTAGATTTTTTCTTGACTTTTTGTATGTAGTCATCGCTGTTTTGCTTCTGTTTGTCGACCTCATCTCTCTGTTTATCTTCCTTTTTTATAGGCAGTTTTATTTATTTATGCTTTCACCCCTTTAGGAATTCTAAGGTTACAACAATATAAGCGACATGTATATGAGTAGCACATAAAAACAGGTATGGTTTTTGATGCCTGTTATTTGTCACAATCCTGAGGAGCTCCCATTTCTTCGTTTTAAGCTTATATATTACATTAGTTATAGCTTTTATAAATGTTAATCATTTATTATTATTATTTATTACTTTTTAATGTATATGTTAATTTAATGAGTTTTGAAATATTAAAGTTAGGTGGTTATGTGTTGAGATAATTCACTAGGGTTCTAATTTATAAATTATTTATTTATACATGTTTAGATTGTTTGTATATATAATTTTTTACTTTATGCAATCTTCTATTTATGTTTTTATAAATTTACTTTTTTATAATATTTTATGATTGTATACGTTATTTATTTTGCTAGTCATATTAAGGGTAATTATTTCAGCTCTGATTTTTAGGCTGTACTTATCTTATGTTTTTATATTTGTCGAGATTCAAACATTTATTTACATATTTATTTATATGTTTCGTCTTGTTTCCAAGTCTCTTTCCCCTAACAAAATATTTTTTAATATTAATGTTTATATTTATTTTTATTTGTTTTTAGCCATTTAAGCCCCTGAAGGTTTTTTCGAAACACGGCCAGTGTCGGGCCAGTGGCTGAAGTGGTTTACTAATAAAGTTTATTTTATACGTTAAAAAAAAAAAAGGCCAGTGGCTGAAGTGGTTTACTAATAAAGTTTATTTTATACGTCTCTTCGTTGGTATCCACGTTTTTTACTGGGTGTTCTGCTGCACGTGGATTCGTGCCTGTTTGTTGTTCCAATTGTTTGTAGGCATTATAGGTGTGGCAGATTGAATCAAATGCAGCCGTTATATTGAGGAATATTAGTATGACTCCTTGTTTGGATTTTTGGATACCTTTTATTAGTCTGTCTATGAGTGAGATTAGTAATGTTTCGATTCCATTGTTTGGTCTGAATCCATGCTGTTGTGGGTCAAGCAGTGCATGTGTCTTGATGTAATCTTGTGGTTGCTGCTGTACAACTGTTTTTATTATTTTTGCTATGAAGGGTAGGCTGGATATGGATCTGTAAGAGATAGGTTTCTTTTTATCCTGTACAGAGGTCTTTAGTATTGTGCATACTGAGGCCATCTTTAGGCTTGTCGGCATATATCCCTGAGTGAAAGATAGTTGTGTTATCTTTGTTAATGTCGATACCAGATCTGATCTCACTATTTTTATCCAGCTCACTGGACAAGGGTCAAGGGGGGATGTTATTGTGTTAAGGCTCATTATTATATTCTCTATATTGTCTGTTATGGAATTAAAAGTTTGCCAGGTAGGATTTGTTGGAGTGAAGTGCTGTAGTGTTGAAGGTTTGGCGTGTCAAATTGCAAGCTGTCTCTGTTTATATTCAGCCATTAATTGAGGACTTATCAGACTGTCTTCACTGTGTTGCTTGGGGGGGGGGGGGTCTCACCAGTGAATTCACTATGTTAAATAGTTCCCTTGGGTAACTGAGTGAAGGCATGATGAGGTTTTTGTGGTAATTTCTACCTGTGTCAATCATGCTTCGATATTCGTGTAACTTATCCATGTATAGGTTTCTATAATTTTTGAGTTTTGATTTTCTTCATTTGCATTCAATCTTTCTGAGAGTTTCTGTTTCATTTCCCTTAAGGCCGTGGCATATCATGCCACAGATTTCCCTTTTCTTTTACTTTGATTTTCATTTGGAGCTGATGCTGATGTACTTATAGTTTTGTTCCAATTGCTCATGAGTATATGTATATTGTTAGTGTCCTCGTTCAAATGTGGGGCGAATTCATTCATGAATGTCTCTTTGTCAAAATATCTAAATCTACAATACAGGGTCGTTTGTTGCTATTGTTGGTTTGTGCTTCCTCCTTAAATGGGATCTGGAAGTCAATTATTGTATGGTCAGACCATGGAACAGTTGTCAGTTGGAATGTTGCATTGTTACTCTGCTCTGTCATCTTGTTGGGGATAAAGATACGATTGAGTGTGGCCCTTTTTTAAAGGTATGTTTGCTAATTATCTGTGTATAACCTAATGCTCTCATGGCTTCCATAAATGAGCTAGCTTGTTTAGGTGGAGCTGAGGCAAGATTGAAATCTCCTAAAAAAAGGTTTTCCTTCAGTGTGATGTTTTTGCATACTATTTCTAGAATAGCAGAGAGGTCATCAGTGGACGTTGAGGCTCTATATATAAGGCAAATTGTCATGTATTTGTTTGAGTGGTTAGCAGAACAACTCCATCTCTACTCTCCGCAGTTAATTTGTTAAAGTGTTGGTCACTTTTTGTTAGGATTAACATTCCCCCCTCCTATCAGTTCTAGGGCAGTTGAAAATATCATAGTTTGTTGATTTTAGTTGGTTTATTAGTACCATGTCATTAACCGGGTAGCCGGACCCGGCGCTCCCCCAACCCCCACCCCCAATTTACCACACATTATATCCCCATTTTTCTTCCCCCTGCCCCTTCCCACAAAATGCACAGACCGCCTTATAGTGGTAACAACTGGTCGCAGCTTTATTTTCCAAACAACATATTTACAATAAACAGGAATGCAACAAACCCCAGAGTGGAGCGATGCATCGCCAGCCATGCAACTAGCAAAGCGACACC
The DNA here is from genome assembly GCA_033557465.1 of Ichthyophis bannanicus. Classification (NCBI taxonomy): domain Eukaryota; kingdom Metazoa; phylum Chordata; class Amphibia; order Gymnophiona; family Ichthyophiidae; genus Ichthyophis; species Ichthyophis bannanicus. The sequence continues at coordinate 1,759,147,316 of CM066032.1, read as the reverse complement.
CGCCTCCGCTCCAGCCCCGGTCCCATCACCGGCAACGTTCCGACCACCCCTATCCGACTTCACCATATTACTAGCAAAAGTCTTCCAGGGGTAGTCCGGGCCGAGGGCACCCCGCCCCCTTCCCAAGTCGCCTAAGGCTCCGGACCCCGGAAACCTCCAGGATCCCGCCACTGGCACAGGGAGCAATCCTTAACTGTGCCGCCCCCCAAACCTACCTAAGCTGCGACCAGCGTGCTACATCCTGCATCACCCGCTCCAGCATCTCCTGCCAGTCATTGAGGAGCAAGTCTGTTCCTACCGGAGATAGGTGCACCCCATCCGCCCGATAGAGACCAGAACAGGTAACCTCAACCCAAGCATGCTGGACCTGATACCCCCCCTTCTCACAAACCCACCTCCCAATTTGCCTATTAATTTTTGTCAAACCCCGGGACCATCTCCTTTCATCCCAACACGACGGTCTGGGAATAATATCGGACCAGATCAATACTATGTCCCCAAACATACGCAACAGTATGGCAAGGTCCCTCTTAGCAGCTCTGATCAACTGCTTACAAGACCATTCGGCTAGAACATTGCCCCCCAAATGCAATATCATAATCGTTGGTAACTCCCGGATGCGCTGGTGATGACGAAGCAAAGGGAGCAGCTGAGGCCACCGCAGCCCGCGCTCGCCAAGCCATGACACCGCCACCACCGCTGGATCAAGTCCAAGATTCAGCACAATCGGCCGCACTGCTGCTCGCTGTCCGGCCCAAAAGACATAAGAATGACCCAATATCCAACAGCCCCATGCCCGCTGCCTCACATCTGCAACAGAAAAAACATCGTTAAGCTTTCCCCCCCCCCCCAGCAGAATAAGAAACTTATAAACGGACATACCCTTTAAACGCTTTGGACCGCCACCGACCAATACTCTGAATCTGATCCCCGGACAAACCCAACGCCGCCGTGCTAGTTGCCACCCCGATGCGGAAAGAATGAGCAGAGAAAACCAGAGGGTCTTCCCCGATCCGTCGCAACACCAGGCGCAGGACAGCCGTCACCTGGAATCGCGTCAGCAGCCGGGAATCGCTATGGACAAACAACCCCTCCCCACCCGGAGGGCACACACCCAAATAGCTATCCATGGCAGCCACCGGACACGTGAGACCCCCAATCCCGCGGAGTACCACCCACAAACATCTCCCTTTCTGGTCCGTCTTGGACTTTGCTAACAAAACGCGTAAGCCCCCGGGCTCCCGAAACACATGTCTAAGGAGCAAGCAATTGCCTAAACCCACCTGCCCCGAAGCTGCCGCCAGTTCTCCCACCCGGAATGCGCCAAAAAAGGCCAAATAGAAAACTGCCCGAAAAAGCGCGGCCTCAAAAGGTGACTCCGCCACTCCCGGCGGCACCTGACACAACCTGCTCAATAAGTCGTGCGTAATCGGCCGCCTGTGGTCACCGATCCCTGGAAAAGAACGCTCCCACCCTTGTAGCAGTTGCCGCGCTAAATATCCGCGGCCCGTCAATCCCACACCCGCCGCTTTGGCAAAAAATCCAAACCCCGCAAGATGCATTTTGACCGCCGATCTAGTAACCCCGCGACCCTTAGCCCAACCAACGTACCCTCCCAGGACATACTCTGACACCCCCCCCACCCCAACCCACTTGATGAAGGTATTCCACAACCCGCTCGCAACCCCGGTGATAAGCGGCCCAAGTCCTCTCTGACACCGACTTCTTGAGTAAGCTCTTCATTTCAGCCGGCCAACGCTCCACAGCCTCCAAGGGACAACGAGCCCCTCCTCATCCGCCTCCGGAACCAAGGACCGAAATCGTCCCAACTGCAAACAAGAAAGAGCATCAGCAATTTCATTAGTATGCCCCGGAATGTGACGAGCCCGCAGGTCCACATTCAAGCGCAAACATGCCAGCACAACCAAATGCATTAATGCCGCTACCTGCCTACAACACGGAGAATACCGATTGATGACGGCCACTACTGCCTCGTTGTCACACCACCATAACACCTTGCGGTTGGCTAACCGGTGCGGCCATAACTCCATCGCTACCAGTATGGGAAACAGCTTCAAAAATGTAATATTACTCAATAACCCGTCGTCGACCCATTCCTGCGGCCACTTGTCAGCACACCAAGCCCCACCAAAGTAGATCTCCAAACCGATGCCTCCTGCCGCATCCGTATACAATTGCAAGTCCTCACTGGAGATCTCCGACTTGCGAAACACAGAAAGGCCGTTGAATTCACGCAAAAAGACATCCCAAATCCGCAGATCCTCCCTCATAACTCTCGACACATGAATGCGATGATGCGGCTTAAGCACACCCGCCGTCGCAGCAGCCAAGCGCTGACTAAACACCCTCCCCATAGGAATCACCTTGCAAGCGAAGTTGAGCGATCCCATGAGCGCCAGCAATTCCCTCAAGGTCAACTTAGCGGAGGATAAGGCATTAGCAACGAGCACTCGCAATTTCTCCACCTTCTCTACCAGCAATCGTGCCACCATCTGTTCAGAATCCAATTCGACACCCAAAAAAGTAAGAATCGTCGTCAGGCCAATGTTTTTTTCCGCGGCCAAGGGTACACCCAATTCGCTGGCCAAGCCGACAAAACCATCCAATAGCTCTCTACAGCGCAGGGACCCCGCCTGGCCGACAAACAGGAAATCGTCCAGGTAATGTACCACCTCCGAGTACCCTACTCTCCTAGTGACCACCCAGTGCAAGAAAGTGCTAAACTTCTCAAAATAAGAACAAGATACCGAACAGCCCATTGGCATACACTTGTCAAAATAAAACTCCCCTTCGAATTGGAAACCCAGAAACTTGAAAGCAGATGGGTGGACTGGCAACAAACGAAAGGCAGATTCGATGTCTACCTTGGCCATCAAAGCACCCCTCCCCGCCCTCCGGACTAACTCCACCGCCGCATCAAAAGAGGCATACCAAACCGTGCAGTATTCGTGGGGTATAAAATCGTTCACAGAGAACCCAGCCGGGCTAGACAAATTGTGAATTAATCGAAACTTCCCCGGCTCTTTCTTCGGGACAATTCCCAAAGGGGACACCACAAAATTCGGAAAAGGAGGATGATGGAAAGGGCCTGCAATTCTGCCCAAACGTAATTCCAAATCCAACTTCGCCCGCACAATCGTTGCCGATCTCCGCACACTAGGGGAATTGCGAGCCATGGAGCATCCTAGAGAACCCCGAATCGGGACCATGAAACCAGACTGAAAACCTAACTGCAAAATTAACTTGTCCCTTTTCTTCGGGTAACCCTGTAGCAAACGATGTAAGGTAGGGACCCGTATCGGAGAAGGGGCTAACTCGAACAGGACACGCCTATTTTGAACCGGATCCAGGCGGAGTGATGGCCCCTTTTTTAACGCATTTAGCTGCCGAATGGGGGCCACCGCAGATCGAACACGCGTGAAAAAATTTACAATCCGAGAAGGGGCAGGCCGACCTATTAAATTGCCAGCACACATCGCTCCCGCCGCTGGGTACAGGTCTGCTCGTAACAGGGGAAACGCCCCCCCGCAAGGAACGACCCGCAACAGTCCCCATCCCCGAACCCCCCTTTCCACCGCCCCCCCAGACGCACCGCCCTTCACCGACATCTGTGTTAACCAAAGGTTAATGTCCTGTGTACCCCATGTCAAGAACTTATTTTCTTCCATCTTGTCGCGGAACTTCTCATCATAATTTAACCACGACCAACCCTCATGCACCTGAGAAGCCTCCAAAATCGAATCAGCATACGACAATAACATACCGTACTGCGCCGGGAAATGTTGCCCCTGTACACTCGCCAGACGTAAAAAAGCTCGAACCCAGTTCACCACGTTCCTAGAAACTTTCCGCAAACGGCCCACCTTCTCATCTTCCTTGCGCTTCTTCTTACTATCTCCCGAACGCTTGCGACCCTCAAGTAAGCGAAAAATATCAATATACTTACGCTTCCTAATTTTGCGCCGCAACTTCTTCGGCACACCTTCCCATAATTCAGATAAGGCGACTAACGACGCTCCGGCACCAGCATGCATCCCCGACGAACCTTGGCCCGGCATCAGCTCACTGGACCCACCCTCGCCCAATGATGAGTCGGCCGAGTCAGTAGATGATGAGGAGGAGGAGTCTGAACTACGCCCATGACGGCACCCATGCTTCCTTCTTTTCTTGCGCGCCTGTCGCGATGTCTCGGCCCTCAACCCACTCCCGCCAGACACGTCGCCTGCCACGAACAACGACTCACCTGTCCTGTCAGCAGCAGTCAGAGTGTCAGAGACATGGGAGGAAGACGCCATCCTCTGGAGCCCACCGTCGCCTTGAGGCCGATCCGCTTCCCTCGAAGTCCTGCTAGAAGGAACCGCTCCCGCATCCACATTCACAGCGGCCGGTGACAACATTGTAGATGGCCCGCTTCCAGGCGTAGACGAAAAAGGAACCTGCGGAGAGAAAAAGGGGAAACCAAAAGAGGGAACAGCGGGGGACCAAGCCGGTTGCCAAGCCCCAGCCCAGTCCGCTCTAGAAGATCCCTGCCCCCCACGCATCCAGTGATCCCACACCATCCGCTGATCAGTCGTACCATATGCCCCAGGGGAAACCAGATGCCCTATAGGAGCGCCCACGCCACCGCCGGTTCCTGCTACCCCGGCATACATAGGGCTCACTCCCCCCTCCACAACAAGCCCCCTATTGCCCATGTCCACCCTCTGCTCAGCTTCTGCCCTGGACCCAAATTCGGCCTCTGCACCCGGTCCTAAAGACCCCTCGGCCCCAGCACCCGAACCCCCTACTCCTTGGCTAACAGCACCCACCGCACCCCTACCCTGACCTTGGCCAGACCTGCGAGCCCCCCTGTCTGAAACAGAGAGCCTGCCCCGTTCCCGCGCAGCCCCTCTTGCACCCCTGCCAGCACTAAGACTGTTCCTGGCCCCTTGATGCCCAGACCGTCCAGCCCTGGACAACCCCCGGCCTCTGAGTCTCCCCACCGGCTGGCCCACAGCGGCGCAGCACCTCCCCCGACCTTTACCAGCCTGTTTCCCGGCCATAACTGCCAGCCCCCAAAAGCAGTAAAGAAGGAAAAAAAAATTATTTTTATACCTTTACAAGGGGTTTTGAATTTAACTTATTTAGATTAGATGAGATTAGATTAGATTAGATTACCAAAGGGTGCCCCCCCCCCAGCACTCAAGGTAATCAATCGCACTCGCGTCACCTCACCACTCTCCAAATGTCCTCCAAACGCAAGGCACCGACTCCAGCACCGGTGGAACAAAGACTCCTGACCGGCGATCCGGAAATGACCCGCCTGCCAAAGAAAACCAACGCTGCCTTCCGCGGACTCCACAGACACCCGATTGCCTTCCCGTCCGGCCGCATGTGCTCCCGCGTGCCCCCGCGCACGCTGTAGCACATGGCCGGACCCCTCCTGATTGGCTCCGCTCTAGCACGCTCGAGCGGAGCCAATCCCTTCAAAAAATGCACCGGCGCGGTGACGCGGCGTGCTGCGCGCACCTCCACACGCTCCCCCCCCCCCTTCCTTCTTCTAGCGAGCAGGGTCTGAGCCGGGCCGCGCACCCGGTTACACTCCGGCGCCGGGACCCTGCCCGCACCATCGGGACTTTCCGCCAGCCATGATTCTGTGACGCACATTACGTTTAGAAAGTAGGTTTCCAGATATTCTGTTAGAATTGGTATTTTATTCTGAACTGATCTTGCATTGATGAGTGTGTATTTTATGTTCTGTGCTTTGTTTTTCTTCCTTCCTATTGCATGCTGTGGAATCTACACATTGAATTTGAATTAGTGGGTGGGTATAGGTTTCTGCTTCTTTCATTATTATAGTTGAAACCCATTCCTTTGATGCCGTAGCCTTAGATGACTGGAATTTGTCTCGTGTGTGGTGATAATGATTCCACTTGTGTGATTGATATAATAATGTATAATATTATGTAGATGGTTGTCTGTAAAGAAACCATTTTGGCTTGTCTGTCTTAACTTATTGTGAGCTTTCATGTGTAGTGAAGTTTGTGTACTGCCCTTTATTTAGTGGCTATCTCTTTTGTGAGTTAGTCACTCAATCAATCTTACCTTTATGTTGCGTCCTTGAGGATCTATACTTGCCATGGGTTGCTGCCTTTGTCGGGTATACTTTCCTCCTTTCAAAATTCAGAACCACTCTAAGGGCCATGCCGAAGGGCCTTTTGGCTTGGCCTTTAGGCCTGGGCCTGCCTAGGAGCAGTGCCATAGGAGTCAGTTGATTAATAAATCACTTTATCCTTCTCTCCTCCAGAACTCTAATGCCTCAAAATGTCATTCAACAAAGACAACGTCAGATAAGTGTTGGATGTGTTCTGAATTAATTCCAAGTTACTCTGTTAGTTCACAGTGTTTTTGAAGTATTGATACTTTGTTTAAACCTCTATAAAGACACCAGGGAGGAAATATAATCTGGGGCTGTGTCATGAATGGCCTTATGAACGAAAGGCAACACTTAAACTGAATACGTAAATTGACAGTCAACCAATGATGTTGGATAAGAAGAGGTATTGTGGGATCGAATCTACAGGCATGGGTAAGGGTATGAACTGCTGTATTTTGGAGAGTATGAAGTTGTTTTAATTGATATTGAGAAATGCCAAGGTAAATGATGTTGCAATAATCAAGCCTGGCCAAGACTGTGTACTAAAACCGTAATCTGCACAGAGGCATCCAAAAAAGGTTGAACAGCATGGAAACATTGCAAAACCAAAAAAGTGGATTTGGCAATATTAGCAAGGTGGGGAGGAAAGGATAATTCTGAATCTAGAGTAACACCCAAGTATAGTATAGCCTGCCCGCCCACCCTCTTAACCCGGATTTTCACTTCCGTGGTAGAGGAAGTGAAAATCCAGGTTAGCTTGGACATCCCAGCAACCACAAAGGGCTAGGCAAGTAGCATCAAAAATCGCTGCTGCCCGTTTAGCCCTTTCTTCCACCTCCGCTCTGCCCCAGAATGCCCCTAGCACGCCCCAATGCTAACCGCATAGCATCTTGGCGCATTAGGAACTTCTCCAGGATTTTCGAAGGGCACTATGCATGTAGGTGCCCTTCGAAAATTCTAGATAAGGCCTTTACATGGGTAATTAGGGGAGTTACCCATTTAAAGGGCTTAAAAAATCGGACCCGAAGACTTTAGAGGATTAAGCTTCAGAGAATTCTCCCTGAACTAAGGAGGTTGGGAGAGGGGGGGGGGGGGTTATTGTGGTCACATTTTGATTATAATTTGTCTGTCCATAATGTTTTTACTACAGAAGCCTCTGAGGCGGGTATTGATGCACTATGGATTTTGGGGCATGTGCTTAGTTTACATCCCTCCCCAATGTATTGCAGCTGATCTTCCTTTATTTTTAGAATGGTTGGTCACATTGGAATATGATTTGGCCTCAATATATGTGATGGGTGAATTTTAATATCCATAGTGAAGAGAGGCCTACCTCCTTGGCTGTGGAGGTATTTCTTAGTGCCATGGAGTCTTTGCAATATTAGCAATGTGTTCCCTCTCCCACACATGGGAGTGGCCATATTTTGGATTTGGCATTTTGTCTAGTATGGCTGTGGTACCAGGCTTGACCTTCCTGGTCCATGATTATCCAAGGACAGACCATGAGTTGCTTGTGTTCACTTTGACAGTATACAATTTTGTCAAGTGTGAGTTTTCATGAGTGAAAGATGAGTATTCTCTGTTGACCTGATTTGGTTCCTTTGGGCAGTCTGCTTTATGCTTGAACCACAGAGGTTTCTAGGGCTACCACAGAGTACTTTGCAAGGTCTTCCATTATGAGGCTTTGCAATGGTCCTTGATACAATGATTTCTTGCATGAACTCAAGTATGAACTCTACTAGACAGAGCAATTTTGGCATAAGCATCGTTCTGCTAAATCATCAATATATCATCAATAAAAGGGCCAGTTGATTGAGAATAAGACATTTTACACATCAAAATTAATGGCCTTTGTTTCTAGGCCTGCCACAGTACTTTCTTTTCAACTGTGAAATCTTTGCCTTGTATAGCTGATAAGTTTACGCCAAGTGATTGTGTGACTGCTGAAAGTTTGGCGCAGTTTTTTAATACAAAGGTGATGAGGCTGACTCAGCAGGCCAGGATTGTGGCTCCTATAGGTAGGTTCTTGCATTGTGTTCTGGTTTGGGAATCCTCTTCTGAGGTCTCCCAGGATGATGTTTTCCACTTACTGATGTCATTGCAGTCTACTTACTGTGCACTGGATTCATTTTCTGTAGCTGCGATGCAGATGGTCAGAGAGCACATATTGACCTTTCTGTGTATGTTAATAAACGTGAAATTAGACTTACCTGCTAATTGTTGTTCCTTTAGGAACTCCAGTCTAGTCCCGAACCTCTGGGGGTTGTGCCCCTCCTCCAGCAGCTTTGGAGACTGAGAAACGTCATTCTTTTGAGAAAAAGGGAGGGGGAAGGGAAGCAGATCCAAACCAATTTAAAGGTATATCTCTTAAATAAAAATTCTTTTGAACTACCAGTCCTGCTATTTTCTCTTACTAAATCACTCCTAACTATTCTAACTGTCCTTAATTGTTCCTCTAGTGGGCCCAGACCTCCAGGCTCACCACCCTCCAGCTTCTTGGAGACTGAGATAACTGGAGGAAGAAGGCGGTGCCTGTGTCTTTATACCAGTGTCATCAAAAGAATGACGATTCTCAGTCGCCAAAGCTGCTGGAGGAGGGGCACAACCCTCAGAGGTTCGGGATTAGACTGGAGGGACGATAAGGAACGCCTCATTTAGGGAGGGTTTAGTTCCTCAGGTGTTGAAAAAGGTGATTGTTATGCCACAAATGAAGATTGATGGAGGGAGTATGTCTGATCTAAATAGCTATCGGCCAATCTCTTCACTGCATTTTTGATTAAGTTAATTAAGCAGCAGGTTTGAGAAGAGTTGGATGATTTTGTGGAGTGCCAATAGTTTTGTATCCATGGCAGTATGGCTTCTAGTCACAGTATGGAGACCTTGGTTTCCTCGATGAATGACTAGTTACTCTGCAGAACGGAAAAAAAAGAAAACAACTTATTATTCATTATTCTTGGATCTAAAGGTTGCATTTGATATGGTGGTGCCATCGATATTGCTAAATCGTTTGGCCAATCTTGGTACAGAAGTTGTGGTATTGGTATAGTTTTGTTCTTTTTTGTTCGCCCCCTTGTGGTCTTGGGCAAGTCACTTAACCCTCCATTGCCCATGTTCCCTGTAAAATAGTTATCTCCAAGTTATAATGCCCTGTTCAATGTAATTTCAGTTTGTTCAATGTAAACTGCCTTGATATCATGAAAAGCGGTATATACAGGGCCGGATTTACCTATACGCCATGTACGCCATGGCGTAGGGCCCACAGCCGGCAGGGGCCCACAAAAAAAGAACAAGTTCATTTTTTTTTAATACAATTTAAAAAAAAACCTGGTGGCTGCCGCCGCGGGGCCCCCTCTGCTGCCGCGGCAGCACCGACTGACCCGCGGGGGCCCCGTCTACAAGCTGAAGCCGTCGGTTCGGTTCGTTCCTCCCTCCCTCCCTCCCTCCGTGCAGGCTGCAGGCTGTGAGAGACGCGAAAGGAGAGTGTCTCCTCGCGTCTCTGTTAAGCCCGCAGGGGCTGATCAGCCCCTGCGGGCTTAACAGAGACGCGAGGAGACGCTCTCCCTTCGCGTCTCTCACAGCCTGCAGCCTGCACGGAGGGAGGGAGGGAGGAACGAACCGAACTGACGGCTTCAGCTTGTAGACGGGGCCCCCGCGGGTCAGTCCGTGCTGCCGCGGCAGCAGAGGGGGCCCCGCGGCGGCAGCCACCAGGTTTTTTAAAAAAATTAAATGTTACTTTAGGCCGACGGGGGGGGGGGGGGTAGGACTGGTAATGGGCTAGGGGGGGGGGGGTAGGACTGGTAATGGGCTATTGGGGGGGCTGGGGCTGGAAATGGGTTGGGGGGGGTAGGGCTGGTAATGGGCTATGGGGGGGGTAGGACTGGTAATGGGCTATTGGGGGGGCTGGGGCTGGGGCTGGAAATGGGCTGGGGGGGTTAAGGCTAGAGGTGGGCTGATGGGGTTAGGACTGGTAATGGACTGTGGGCTGTTGGGGGGGCTTAGAACTGGCAATGGGCTTTGGGGGGGGTTAAGACTGGTAATGGGCTGTGGGCTGATGGGGGCTGTCTGGTAATGGGCTATGGGGGGCTAGGACTGGAAATGGGCTGGGGGTTAAGACTGGAGGTGGGCTGATGGGGTTAGGACTGGTAATGGGCTGTTGGGGGGGGTTAGAACTGGTAATGGGCTGTTGGGGGGGTTAGAACTGGTAATGGGCTTTGGGGGGGGGTTAAGACTGGTAATGGGCTGTGGGCTGATGGGGGTTGTCTGGTAATGGGCTATGGGGGGCTAGGACTGGAAATGGGCTGGGGGGTTAAAACTGGAGGTGGGAAGATGGGGTTAGGACTGGTAATGGGCTGTGGGCTGATGGGGGGGGGGTAGGACTGGCAATGGGCTATGGGGGGCTGACTGGAAATGGGCTGATGGGGGGTTAGGACTGGTAATGGGTTATAGGGGGGGCTTAAACTGAAAATGGGGTGATGGGGGGTTAAGGACTGTAAGTGGGTTGATGGGGGGCTAGGACTGGTATTGGGTTGGGGGGTTGCTAGGACTGGAAATGGGCTGATGGATGGCTAGGACTGGAAATGGGCTGATGCAGGGACTAGAAGGGAATGGATGCTGGGTGAAGCTGGAACTAGAAGGGAGCTGATGTTGGGGGAGGATTAGAATGGGATGGGGCTGGAAGAGTAAAATGGAGAAGGGAAAAATATTTTGTGTGGGAGGGATAAAAAATCTACAATTGGCCGGGTATTGGGAGAGTAAGTGGGGATTGAGGATGGAGGGGTAAAATTTGAGTGGATGAAATAGGAATGAGGAAAGAGCAAAAGGAGAAAGATTAGTATGTTAAAGCAGATGTAGAGAGAGAATGGAAAAAAATCTAGAAGAGAGAAGAAAGGACAAATGGACAGCAGACGATGGAGAGTTAGCAGAAGACACGAAGAAACCAGAAGAAAGTGGCTGGAGCAATTGCAGCTGAAAAAATGCACAAAAGGTAGAAAAATATCTCTTTTGAATTTATTAATTGGAATATGTCAGCTCTGGTAAATGTGCATCATTAACGTCTGCGCTTTGTTTAGTACAAGAGCAAATTAATGTATAGTTTTATTTCTACAGTGTTGTACATTCCAAGTTTGGCTTTTGGGATTCCCAGTTTAATTATTGTCTTCCTGTTTCTAAATTGTGATTACTTGTTTGGTGATGGTCTATGTTCTGCATGTGTAACTGAGCTGAGGTGTTCTGTTTATATAATTCCTATTTGACATTGCCACTTGTTCTCTTTCCCCAGTAGGTCATGTATTGTTGTTCTCTGAAATGTATTGGTTTAATATTTGCAGTGTTGCCTTTTGATTGGTAGAGTATGGTGCTTTGTGAGTCCTGGTAGTGCTGTTAGGATACGGCGGGTTTACTATGGGTTCTAAATGGGCAGTGTTTGTAGTAGTTCCTAATGTGTCTGGCAGTTGGCACTGGATTATAGTAATGTAGAAATCTTTTAGTCTTTCTTTATCCATACACTCATTAAGAGGCACGTTTACTAAAAGTTAGTATATGGTAACATTATGCAAATGTTTATGCAAATGAGGCCCCTTATGCAAATGAGGCCCCGCACCCCCCTTGGGCCGCCCCTGCTGGGGGCCCACAATTTTTGTTGGCGTAGGGCCTCACTCAAGGTAAATCCGGCCCTGGGTATATAAGAAATGTTAATTAAATAAATAAATAAAATAATGGAATGGCGGAGGGGTGGGGCAAGATGGCGCTCTGAGCAGACGCTTGTAGTTACAGCTCCGTGGGCTCCCTTCTCTTCTCTTCTAATTTTGTTTCCTTTACTTACGGACGGATGTCTTGTCTTTATGCCGCACTCCGGCAGAAAGCGGAAGGCTAAGCCGCCACTTGAAAAAACTGAGGGGAGTTCAGTAGCTGGGATAGCTGCGGGTTTCGGACCCATGGATTGTTTTGTGGTTCCGGCCAGGGTTGGAGCAGTAGCTCTGATGGGTCCGCTGAGCACTGTTGAGGTGGAAGGAGGACCTCACAGTGCCGAGGACAATGAGGTTTCCCTCAGCCCGGAGTTTCGCCTGCCTCCAGCGCAACCGGAAGGAAGATCTCTGCAGCTGCCTGTAGTGGAGGCCGGTAAGGAGTTGGTGCCTCCACCGACAGATGTTTCAGCACAGAAGCCCGGCGCTGTGGGAGGAATGCAGACGCCGGTCTCTACGGTTGTATTTGCTGGGGCGGATAAGAGGGAGTTGAAACAGTTACCTGACTCCTTTCTACGCCTGGGAAAGCTGCCTTCTCCTCCATTGCCCGGACTAACTGATTGCGGTTTGAAAGGAATGGGGCACAATCTGGTAAAACCCACAGTAGTAACTCTTGATTCTTTATGGACTGCATTTTCATCGATGTCTACGAATATTACTATGCAGTTACAGTCTATTACGCAGCAGTTTCAAATGTTTGGGCAACAGTTGAAGTTATATGAATTGGGACAGTCCGAATGTGCTGCTAAGGTAGTCTCTTGCGAGAGTCGACAGGTGCAGTTGGAAGAAGTTTCTCAAACTTTTCTTAAAGATTCTGGTGTATTATCTAGGCGCTTAGAATTCTTGGAAAATGCAGCAAGAAGTCGGAACCTCAGAGTTCTAAATTTTCCAAAAGTTCCTTCGGTAGTTCCGATAGAATTGTTTAAAAAGTTTATGTTAACTACTCTTAAGGTTCCTGCTGAATCTCTTCCTCCTTTTTCGAAGGCATATTATTTGCCTACTGCTAAGGCTGTACCTGTTGATAAAAAGGAGAATCAGGTACTATCTGTGGATAGCTTAAACTTATCTACCTTCTTAGAGAGATCTCCATCTGAAGCTGGTATGGCGGCAACTTTACTTGTTACCTTTGCCTTAGAGGCAGATAGGGACTGTCTGTTGAGGATATTTTTTCATACACCATGTAAGATGTTCCTAGATTCTCAAATACGTATATTTCCTGATGTTAGTAGGGCCACTCAGAGGAAAAGACGTCAGTTCTTGTTATATCGTCCCGGGGTTATACAGTTGGGTGGATTATTCTTTCTCCAATTTCCCTACAAGTGCCTAGTCAAGTTGGACGGGCATAGTTTTATTTTTTTTGAACCCTCCCAGTTGGCTAGTTTTGTGTCTTCTAGGCTAGTATTGATACAGGAGTCCTCTCATATTCCTCTGATTTGTGATCCACCTTGCCTTATTTTGAGGTCTAATGTGAAATCCGTTCCAGTATGTACTTTAATTAAGTTATTGTTTTTGATGATGCTTGAGGATGGTTTGGATTTGATTTCTGTATACAAGTTTTTTCTTGTATTGTTTAGGAAAAATTGCATAAATAAATAATTTAAAAAAAAAATAATGGAATGGCAACGGTGTGTTTAGTTTTGGAATAATTTTTCACACTGGTATACTTTGACTAATGGAATTCTGCAGGGCTCAGTTCTGTTTCTTTTATTTAATATATACAGTATATGGTGCCTTTTTGTCAGGTCAAATTGCATTCCCTAGGCTGACGGTTTTATTTGTATGCTGATGACAAATAATTTTGGTCAGTATTCTATATCCAGTGGTGCTTTGATGTCCCCTATTTTGTTATCTTTTTTTCAGAGATTTCTGATTGGCTGTGCCAATAGCTTGTTGATAAATTATGATAAACCTGAGGCAAACAGTTAGGTCAGCTCCTGTGGATAATATGCATCAAGTGAGATTGTGTGGGATGGTAATTCTGTCCTTTATAAGGAAGGATGAAGATTGCTATCTGAGAGTGATGCTGAATAAGCTGTTTAAGTCTCAGATAAGAACATAAGAAATGCCATGATGGGTCAGACCAAGGTCCATCAAATCCAGTGTCCTGTTTCCAACAGTGGCCAATCCAGGTCATGAGTACCTGGTAGATTCCCATAAAGGCACACAGGTTCCACAGTGCTTGTCCTGGAGTAAGCAATGGATTTCCTGGGTCCTCTTCAGGCTATTTATTTTAAGTTGAGGACAGTGTATCCGTTGAAGCATCTGTTGTGCAGTTCTTGGTGCCATCACATTTGCATTATCGCAGCATGCTTTAGTTGGGGTTGCCTGACTACATTCTGCATCCACTGAGGATGGCACAGAACTAGGCGACATGAATTACCCCAGATAAGTAAATTACTGTTTTATTGAATTGTCAGACTTATTAGCATGCATAGTTATCTCATGCATACTCAGTGTGGTAATCCTGAAATATTGGCTGGCTATGCCAGGAAAGAGTTGAGAAGCACTTCCCTAAAAGTATTTTAAAATCAATTATCATTATAACCCAGCATCCCAGGGAGATGTAAATGATGGCTTCCTGCTTGTTCTGGAAACCCAAAGGGGTATGAAGGAACTTACGAGTCTAAATAAAAAGAATTCTTAGATCTCCAGGCTAAGGAGGACATCAGGATGATTGCCATACACTGTAGGGCTCATTCCATCCTGGACGTCCAGCCCCTCTGTACATCCACTCTGAGCCGGACGTACAGAGGGCATCAAGATTCTGATCCCGCGGGGCATGTCTATCCGCATGGGATCAGAATCATGATCTGTCATATACGCACAGGCCAGGACTGTGATTCAGTCCGGCCTGCATGTACATGACAAGCCCAACTAGTAGTCAGGGCTTTTGAATGGAGCCGTGGCGCCATGGCATCCAGTTTCCATGGCACCGCAGCTCCATTTAAAAGCCACAATGCCGGCTGCCAGATAAAAGTGCTTATTCCCCACAGCCCGACCCTCAATCTGGTCTCCTAAGGCCAGGGCCGGGCTGCAGGGAATGTCCTCCGGCCTCCCCTGCCCCATCCATGACCTGGCATTAAAAAAAAACACATCCAGGGAAGTTATTCCACTTTGGAAGTGGAATGACTTCCCCACACATGTTGCCGGACCTGGACGTACAAGGCCAACATTAGAATCGGCCCTTTACATCCAGGGTGGCAACCGCCCACCCAGACTCCGCCTCTTCCCCGCCACCCGTCTAACTTCCCTACACAACCAGCGGGGAGGTTAAACGCCGGCAGGGGAAGGCACGAATAGCAGGGATGGACATCCCATTGGGACGTCCATCCCTGCTATGCGTGGCACAGAAGCAGGTCCTGTAGAAACTGATGACAAAACTATAAGGAAATTAATTGGTGGAGGAGTTGCACTCTATATTAGAGAGGGCATCGAGTCACACAGGATTACAGTTTTTCAAGGCACAAAATACACTGTAGAATCTCTATTGGTAGAAATTCCATGTAAAAAGGGGAAGGCGATGGCAGTGGGGGTGAATTACCGACCACCTGGCCAAAATGAACAAATGGATGATGAAATGCTAAAAGAAATCAGGGAAGCTAACAAAAGTTACAACATAGTAATAATGGGTGATTTCAATTACACCGGTATCGACTGAATGAGTGTCACAGCAGGACATGCTAGAAAGATAAATGGCCCGATTTTCAAAGACATTTACATGTGTAACTGCCCTAGTTACTCATGCAAATGCCTTATCCAGGATTTTTGAAAGGCACCTACATGAGTAGTGCCTTTCAAAAATCCCAGATAAGTCTCTAAGGCGCCCATGTTAGGGGTGGAGTGGTGGCAGAGGAAAGGGCTAAACAGGTAGCAGTGATTTCGACACTACCCGCTTAGCTCTCTGTGCCTTAAAATAGGCGAGGTTTTTCCTCATCTATCTTTAAGTCTCAGGGGGGCTAAGTGGGTAGCATCGAAAATCACTGCTACCTGTTTAACCTCAGCAGCTGCCAGCACATCCAGACAAACCTGGATTTTCACTTCCGGGGCCACAGAAGTGAAAATCTGGGTAAAGGGGGTTGGCGGGCAGACTATGCGCGGCGGCGGCACATAGCCTGTCTAACTGAAAATCGGGCCCAAAGTTTCTAGATGAACATAAGAACATAAGATATGCCATACTGGGTCAGACCAAGGTCCATCAAGCCCAGTATCCTGTTTCCAACAGTGGCCAATCTAGGTCATACGTACCTAGCAGTATCCCCAAAAGACACAGGTTCCACTGGGTCCCTTCTTAATAATGGTTTATGGACCTTTCCTCCAGGAACTTGTCCAAACCTTTTTTAAACCCAGCTACACTAACAGCCTTTACTACATCCTCCGGTAACAAATTCCAGAGTTTGATTACGCGTTAAGTGAAAAAATATTTTCTTTTAAATAGTTTACCCTGTAGCTTCATTGCATGTCCCCTAGTTTTTCTATATTCTGATAATGTAAACAATCGATCTACGTTTACCCGTTCCACTCCATTCATTAGTTTATAGACTTCAATCATATCTCCCCTCGGCCATCTCTTTTCCAGGTTAAAGAGCCTTAATCTTTTTAGCCTTCTTCATAGGAGTATCCTTCCATCCCCTTTACCATTTTGGTGGCTCTTCTCTGAACCTTTTCTAATAATGCTTGTCACAGCCCCTTCTAGTGGCAGCATGCAGAAAGGAGAGGGCGGACACTTATTGTTGGTTGAAGAAGGAAAAGCTATTCTAGACCAGGTGCATCATGGTCTTTGTAGTCCCACTTCATAAAGAAATAGTTGTGAGCCTTGTGCAAGATTAAACTTAAATGGTTTTTAGTCCCTTTGTTGCGCAAAGGTTCTCCAGGAAGACAAAAACAGAATGTACCTTACTTCAGGGTTTATGCCAAAATATTTACAAAGTCAGTAACTGCTACAGGCACTTCACAGTTCTTTGTGTTCAAACAGGTTTTCAACACCAAGAAGAAAAACAAACACAAAACTTCTTCTTTCAGCTTAACAAAAGCAAAAAGATATGTTAAAACATGTCCTGCCGCTAACAATTCTGTGAAAGACTCTAGACTCTTGGAAACACAGAGTGAGCAGTCCATCGGGTGCTCTAACTGCAACGGCTCTGGCTCGATCACCTCTATTTGCATAGGTTCCTGTTCAGCCGTGTTGTCAGCTAGTCCAGAGCTTTCCCTGGATAAGGCAGGTTGTAGTTCAATAGATTTCTCCAATATTCTCCAGCCTTGCTGGTCCTGGTTTGGCAAATAACTGCTATGGCTTTTTACTATGCCTCTCTGTAAAGGTTTCACAAGCCCTTCCCGGCTTTGTTTCCTATCAGTACGGCTCTCTGGGTTATAAGCTTTTCTAGGAGCTGGCTCACATCTTGAAAAGGAAATATAACTGTACCTTGGATCTTTGAGACGTGCTCTGCTGGTATTTTCTCTACCCAGCAGTCTCCTTCTATCAGCATCTTCCCTGAAGACTGGCTCCTGGAGCTTTCTGGAATGGGCTTGTCCTCCCTGGAACTTAGCTCTTCCTTGTAAGTACTCCAAGCTTCTCCACCTTTCAGTATGTGAGGTTCCTCTCTCAGGTCCCCTCTCAGTTCCTCTCTGAATTTGAGATCCTCTCCCAGCTCATAGTCCTCTCTCAGTTCCTCTCTGAACTCGAGATCTTCTCTAAGCTCGTAGTCCTCTCTCAGTTCCTCTCTGAACTCGAGATCCTCTCTGCTTTCTTCCTTCTGAGCACTGTTTACAGGGGCGGCCCAAGGGGGGTGCGGGGCCATGTGCGGAGACTCGGTGCGGGGCCTCATTTGCATAAGGGACTTCATTTGCATAAATATTTGCATAATGTTACCATACACTAACTTTTAGTAAACATGCCTCTTAATGAGTGTATGGATAAAGAAAGACTAAAAGATTTCTACATTACTATAATCCAGTGACAACTGCCAGGCACATTAGGAACTACTACAAACACAGCCCATTTAGAACCCATAGCAAACCCGCCGTATCATAACAGCACTACCAGGACTCACAAAGCACAAGACCCTACCTATCAAAAGGCAACACTACAAATATTAAACCAATACATTTCAGAGAACAACAATACATGACCTACTGGGGAAAGAGAACAAGTGGCAATGTCAAATAGGAATTACATAAACAGAATACCTCAGCTCAGTTACACATGCAGAACATAGACCATCACCAAACAAGAAATCACAATGTAGAAACAGGAAGACAATAATTAAACTGGGAACCCCAAAAGCCCAACAACACTGCCCTTTAACCCCTCTATCATCTAATGGACCAACTGACTCTCACATGTTTTTTGCTATGAATATTCTTGAAAAAGTCTTTATTTCTCGTTTTTGCTTCCGCAGCAAGCTTCTTCTCAAATTCTCCCTTTGCCTGCTTTATCAATGCCTTGCATTTGACTTGCCAGTGCCTGTGCTGTTTCCAGGTTTTGTCGTTTGGCTCTTTTTTCCATTTCCTGAAAGATGCTTTTTTGGCAACAACAGCCTCTCTGACCTCACCTTTAAACCATGCTGGCAGTTTTTTGGACTTCCTTCCACTTTTCTTAAAGCGTGGAATACAGCTGGTCTGGGCTTCCAAGATAGTAGTTTTCAACAACACCCAAGCTTGTTGTAAGTCTTTAACCTTTGCAACTGCTCCTTTTAGATTTTTCTTATCTATTTTCCTCATTTTATCATAGTCTCCCTTTCGAAAGTTAAAAGCTAGTACTGTGGATTTACTTACTATCCCTCCTCCACTAAATAAATCAAACGCGATCATGCTATGATCACTATTGCCAAGTGGCCCCAACACCCTTATCTCTTGCACCAAATCTGGTGTTCCACTAAGGACTAGGTCCAATATGGCTTTCCCTCTGGTCGGTTCATGAACCAGCTGCTCCAAGAAACAGTCATTTATTTCATCTAGAAACTTTATCTCCCTAGCATGTCCTGCCGTGACACTGACCCAGTCGTTACGGGGGTAAATTAAATCACCCATTATTATTACAGTGTTGTAACTTTTGTTAGCTTCCCTGATTTCTTTGAGCATTTCATCATCCATATGTTCATTCTGGCCAGGTGGTCGATAGTACGCCACCACTGCCATCGTCTTCCCCTTTTTACATGGAATTTCAATCCATAGAGATTCTACAGCAAATTTTGTTTCCTTCAAAACTTTAATCCTTTCTGACTCAATGCCCTCTCTAACATAGAGCGCAATCCCTCCACCAATTTGATCAGCTCTATCATTACGATATAGTTTGTACCCAGGTATCACAGTGTCCCACTGGTTGTCCTCCTTCCACCATGTCTCTGATATTCCAATCATATCTAACCTCTCATTTAGTGCTAAATATTCTAACTCTCCCATCTTATTTTTTAGACTTCTAGCATTTGCATACAAGCATTTTAGAGACTATTTTATTCATATTAATCTGGCTATTGGTTGACATGGATCTTTAAGCTGTGTCTGCTCCATACTCGAGGGCATTTGGGCTACTTTACTCTTTTTTGGAACCTCTCTGCTTTTGGTAGTATCCTTCAAGGATACATTCTTCTGAACCATGCGTGCTCTTGGGCGACTGTCGGCTTTCCCCTATTATCTAGTTTAAAAGCTGCTCTATCTCCTTTTTAAAGGTTAATGCCAGCAGCCTAGTTCAATCCCGGTTAAGGTGAAGCCCATCCCTCCAGAAGAGCCCCTCCTTTCCCCAGAATGTTCCCCAGTTCCTAACAAATCCAAAACCCTCATCTCTGCACCATTGTCTCATCCACGCATTGAGACTCCGGAGCTCTGCCTGCCTTTTGGGTCCTGCACGTGGAACGGGAAGCATTTCGGAGAATGTTACCCTGGAAGTTCTGGATTTCTATGTCCTACCTAAAAGCCTAAATTTAGCCTCCAGAACCTCCCTACCACATTTTCCTATGTCATTGGTACCGACATGTACCAAGACAGCAGACTCCTCCCCATGACTGCTTCTTGGAGCAGCTTGTTCATGAGCTGACAAGAGGGGAAGCTATTTTGCACCTAGTTCTTAGTAGAACACAGGATCTGGTACAAGAGATAAGGGTGTTGGGACCATTTGGCAATAGTGATCATAGCATGATCGCATTTGATTAAGAAATACAAGACGAACAACACAGAAATCCACAGTACTACCGTTTAGCTTTCAAAAGGAAGACTATGATAAAATAAAGAAAATAGTTAAGAAAAAAATAAAAGGAGCAGCTGCAAAGGTTAACAATTTATATAGAGCATGGGCATTGTTTAAAAATACTTTCTTAGAAGCACAGACCACATATATTTCATGCCTTAAGAAAAGTGAAAGCCCAAAAGCTGCCAGCATGGGTTTAAAGGGGAGGTCAGAGAGGCGGTTTGGTGACATCTTTTAGGAAATGGAAAAGAGATCCAACAAAAAGATCCAGCAAAAATGGGAAACAACATAAGCACTACAAGTTAGATGGAAGGCATTGATAAGGCAGGCAAAGAGAGAATTTGAAAAAAAGGCTTGCTGTGGAAGCAACAATACATAATAAAACCTTTTTCTAAATACATTTGTAGCAAAAAACTTGAGTCAGTTGGCTCATTAGATGATAGCAGGGTTTAAAGGGGTGCTAAGGGAGGGCAAGGACATAGCAGACTGAATGAAGTCTTCAGTCTTCGGTCTTTACTGAAGAAGAGGTAACCCATGCCTCCCTTTCCCCTAACCCCTCTCTTGTTTACCCTATTGTCCCCACCCCTTATTCTCATGCCCCTCCAGTCCCCTAGTGTCTCTCCTGTGCCCTCAGCAGATTAATCATTTGAAAATAAAATAAAAGAGGGGTTATTTCCCTAATGTAGCTTCCTACCATGTTTTGCAGTTTCTCAGCAACCCCAGCAGGTTCAGGGGTGTACGTGCTATCCAGCCCTATTCTCCCCTCAGCCATCCCGAGGCGAGTTGGCACTAGTAAATCCACACTACTCTCTACCAGATGCCGACTCCTCATAGCTTCCTGTTTCAGCCAGGTAGTTGCTATGGCAGCAGCATTGTTTGAACTGTGGGTCATTCTCTATGTCACAGTACTTTTGTAAGAGCCACGTTGTTGCAACAGAAGTTATGAGGGCTCAGTGCCTAGTAGAAAGTAGCATGCATTTACCAATACCAGTGTGACTCATAACAGCTGAGGGGAGAAAAGCAGACAAGGAACAGGAGCATGAATTCTAATTAGTGATCTAGCGGAAGGGCTGTTGGGTAAGATTTGTCTCTTTGCAAATGATACCAAAACCTGCAACAGAGTAGACACCCAGGAAGGAGTGTGGCAGGCTATGGCCTATAATAGTCTGCAAATATGAAAGGCCTGTAAGTTAGGCCCTGATTCCAACCCCCATCTTAGTTAGAACTAAAAATCTGCTTAATAAGTTTCTTATGAATTCATAAATCCTTTATTATTCTCTTGTGTTCTGAGGATAGAAATGTTTCAATACCTGCATTCCTAGAGCTAGAAATGACCTCGGAGTAGAATTGTATCCATACCTAGAAACTGTACCATTGTTAGAACAATCCTAGAGGAGGGAGCAGGGTGCTAGTCCCAGAGAGGGTCCCTGATTGGACAAGTGCAGGGGGCGTTGGGACCAATAGAAAGTCTGCATGTATCAAACTGAAAAGAAATGTATAAAATGAATATGTTTCTGTGAGAACTCTGCTCAGTCCTTTTTGAAGCTTGACTATCTGGGCCTTGTGCACAATAAATTGGCTTGGATCTTTGAACTGACTCCTGGTATTATTTATTGCATGCTTATCAGCTGCTACATATTCTTGGTGCGTTGGCCGGGAATGTGCGAGTAGTGGATGGTATTCAAGTGAATATACCACGTACTTTCGCCTCCAGGTTTGGTCCGGTTGGAATCGTGTCTGTCTGACTGCAGGGGAAACCTCAGGCGCCACGGGTCCTCTTGTATCGGGGAGGGTTCCGCCTTGCCTCGGCGGACCACTGGGTCCAGCTGGCCAACACCTCCGAACCCGAGGGGAGTCCAGGATCCAACCCATGAACTGGTTTGGTATCGAGAACTGAATCCGATGAGTAGAAAACCTTGGGCATTTGAGTCAGTGAAGCCTGGGGAAAGCCTTGCATGAGTATGCGAGACTGGGGAAAGTCTTGCATGAGTATGTGAGACTAATTTGGTATAGACATTTTCTTGTTTGATAGTCAGTGAAGCCTGGGGGAAAGTCTTAAATGAGTATGCGCAAGACTGAATTGGTATGGGAAAATGGTACCGAGAGTCTGATCACCTCTCAGGGCACGTCCGAGTAAGCCCTGCATGAGTATATGCGAGGCCCAAACCATGGCCCTTGATTAGTCAGCAGTCTGAGTAAGCCTTGCATGAGTATGCGCGAGGCCGGCTGCTGTTGGTTAGTTAGATAGGGTCTGGGAAAATTTGGGAAAGACGTCTTGCTAGCATGTTTGGTTGTGTGTGCGTGAATGAGAGGTCTTGAAACACAGGCCACGTGAGAGCGGACTCCTGAGTAGCGCAGTTCCTGGCCAGGCGACTGCGCCCAGGTCGCGAAAAGGAGGAAGCGTTTGGTGTTTGTCTCCCTATTGTTCTGTGGGCTGCACGGACTCCTGCAGCTATCCTGCCTGTCCTTATTGTCTGTTGTTTGTATTTGGTTTTGTTATCTGTTGAAACCACGGGTTTCCCTTCTGGTATAATGTAAGATTATTCTGTTGGGTAATTTGTGAAACAGTTTACCAATTAAGGAATAGTACTAAGAAAAGAAGAAAGAAGAAGGAAAAACCAACTCAGGAGTCACTTTTAAGTACAAAGACAGCTGTCTCAATAATTTCAGTTTTTTTCAGCACAGCAGTGAGTCTCTAGCAAGCAGAGAGAGAAGGGGTGTGTCTTTCACACAGCCCGTAGAAAGGAATGTTTAGTATCTTTTAACCCTTTGAAGGCTTATTTTCAACATTCTGCAGCTGGTTTAATTTGTGTTTATTTCAGGAAAATTGTACCTGTTTTATTCAATATGTTTTAATAGTGATGTTCCTTCTGCTATGGTCATGTATTATATATCATTTGGTAGGAATGTTTGGTCGGAATTTTGGATCCCGACAGTTTTGGGCTCAAGCTGGAAAGGGTTAAGTTCTTATTAACCCCTTTTGAGCTCCTCAACTGTTCTTGTAAATACCGAGTACGGACCAGGTGAGGAGGATTTTGTAGAGCTAGTATTACTTGTTATGGTATGTTACCTTTCAGAATTATCCAGGGGGAAGGGTTTAGTTCAGTTTTTAGATCAGATAAGCTGTTAGGTATAATGCATTTGTGGGCTTAGCCTTGTCTTGTGTTTTTTATGTTTCAGTTTTCAGCAAACACTGTAATGGTCCAAATAGAAATGATAGAGAAATTAAGGAAACTGCTTTTGTTTTTCCTTTGACCTTCGAAGTAGAGGTTAAGAACCCTGACAGGACTATGAAGCATCCTGAGCCAGTAGTTACCAGATCACAATTTGAAAGTGATTTAAATTCTGAATGAGGAGTTAATCGTGCTTGAATTCTAATTCCTGATATACTGCAGCAAGTACCTCATAGAGGACATACTTATTGTTAATAAAAAAAAAGAAGAAAAAGGGGTGTATATGTATTCCAGATATCCACCAACTTTATGAAAAAGTATCCGTTTCATGTCCTTTAAATATCTGCTTTCTGAACTGTAAGATTTAAAGTAATTCCTTTGCATTATTCAGCTTAGTGCTGATTACGGCTGGCAGTTAGTTTCATGCCAAGTATTTTTACTCTAGTCATACATAACAGATATGTGGCCATCATGTTAGGAGCTATAGTTCTGTCTATTGGGATTGTTGTTATAACTTGTTGCAAAATAATAGTTTTATATTTTAAGGACTTTATCTAAATTGTTCCTATTTAGAATGAGCACACACATCTATTATGCTTATTACAACCAATCTAAGCTTATGTTTTCTGCCTATCCTTTGTTTAATATTGTTGCATAGTTTTGACTCATAGTCCTCAGGAAAATGCAGCCTGACTGCCCGCCCCCTCTGTCTGTTGTCAAGTACATCACCATTGGGAGGGGGGGGTCGGAGTCCACGCAGATTCTGTTGAAATGTATGACTAGTAATTTTAGCAAGGGATTTGCTGGAGACTATGGAATAGAATGTCTCCGTCCCGATTAGAAATGCGCTGTGAAAAGGAGTGGCCAGTGTTAGCCACTTCATGGCCCCGTGAGGGCACCTTTGATATTAGTATAGTTTCCCGTGTTTCTCAGGTTGTACAGAAAATGTTCCCTGATCAATTCCCCTATATAGATTAATGGTTAAGTGTTTGTGAAGGGAAAAAAAAGCCCTCCTGGATAAAGCGTTGCTATGAGAAACAGTGTAGGAGATTAGTAGCAACCACAAGGGAGGGGGGCCCGGAAGTCTGGAAAGAAAAAAAAGCTGCCCATTTATTCTGCCCCAGAATCTCCAGACATTCCACTCTGTCCGTCCCAGTATCTTTATGGGCCAATCCCCTCAGCTCTGCCACCACCCCAGGCAGAGCCTGGGGCAGGGGGGGACACCTCCCTGCAGATGTACCCCAAGTAGTTCACCAGCCACTTCTGCAGCAGGAGAACGCACACCCCCTCTTGACCGGAAGCCCCGGCTCAGTTCAGAGTGCCTCCGAGTGGGCCACAGTCCACCGATGACACTACAAGCAGGGATTCATTTGCTAGTTCAGGGTCACTCACAGCCAGCGCCCAAGAACATGAAGTGGAACCCAGACAGTCCCGATTGCCGTATACCTTCAGAAGTACAACTATCAGTAAAAGGGATGGTCACGTTATACCATTGCGCCAGGTCCAGGGCCTACCCACCCTTAATACCGAAGGCCAGCCGACCAGCCTTGTTTATGTGCCTTTTTCCACCACTGATTTACTGAACTGAAAGACGCATTATGCCTCCTACACTGAGAAGCCTTAGGATTTGATTGAACTAATGAACAGTATTATGCAGACCTATTATGATGGCCCTAAGTGGGATCCAAATAGTGCAGGCAGCCCTCACTATATACCCCATACGATCCAGCAGCCCAGGAGAATTTGCGTATGGTAAGCGCAGCTTTTGTCAGTCAGTCCCAGAGAGATATAAAACAAAAATTACAGAAATTGGATGGATTTGCGGGCATGAATACAGCACAGTTATGGAAGTTGCTCAGAAAGTGTTTGTGAATCGTGAAAATGAACGTGACAGAGAAAGTGAACGTAAGATGAAGAAGAAAGCAGATCTTCTTGCTGCTGCTTTAGTTGAACGACATGGAGGAGGTTTTCCTAATCGAAGGAGCAGAGGACGTGGAAGGGGCCGTGGAAGTAGCTGGCCCCCACTGGGTACAAATCAGTGCGCCCATTGCAGAGAAGAAGAACATTGGAGAAGTGAATGCCCGCATCTTGACTCCACCCCCAGGAGGGGAGGAGGGAGTCCCTGGAGAACAGGAGGTCAATTTCAGAGTTGTGGAAGAATGAACCGAGCACAGTTCCAGCGAGAGAGGGAAGAAGCTATTGAGGGAGTGGCAGTGCAACGGGCTATGACGTGGATGAAGACTAGGCCAGACCGGACTCCAAGTTCACCCTGGGTCCCCAGGAGCCTATGGTCAGTTTGAAGATAAGGGACCAATATATGGACTTTATGGTGGATACAGGAGCTGAACATTCAGTGGTGGCAAAGCCAGTGGCTCCTCTTTCCTCTCGATCTGTCACCATTATTGGTGCCACTGGAGCTAGGGCCACCAAGCCTTTCCTGCAGAACCGCATGTGTGAACTAGGGGACAGAAAATAATGCACCAGTTCCTGTATATGCCTGAATGCCCTATTCCACTTTTGGGCCGCGATATGCTTGCTAAGCTCCAGGCGCAGATATCCTTTGCTGAAGGAGGAGAAATGCAGATGACTGTAAAGCCTGCTGGATTGATGGTGCTGACTATCCCCTGAGAAGAAGAGTGGTGGTTCTATAGTGCATCTCCAACCAAGCCAGCTAGTTCCTGTATACCCACCAACCTTTTAGCCCCACCTGAAGTATGGGCAGAAGATAATCCACCTGGCCTAGCGAAGAACATGGCCCCTGTCATCATCACCCTCAAGCCAGGAGCGGAACCAGTGCATGAGAAGCAGTATCCTCTTCCTCGACCAGCTATTGAAGGTATCCACTGTCATCTAATGAAACTGCTGAAGTATGGACTTCTCAAGGAGTGCCAGTCACCTTGGAATACCCCCTTCTCCCAATCAAGAAACCTGGGACAGGGGATTACCGCCCAGTACAAGATCTGAGGTGGGTAAATGATGCAGCTGAAACTATACACCCAGTGGTACCAAATCCCTATACTCTCTTGGGACTGATCCCTGCTGAGGCAACTCATTTCACCATCCTGGACCTGAAAGATGCCTTCTTCTGTTTACGCTTAGCCCCCACCAGTCAACTTTTGTTCGCTTTTGAATGGCAAGACCCCACAACGGGAAGGCGGGGTCAACTTACCTGGACTCGATTACCCCAAGGATTTAAAAATTCACCTACTCTCTTCAGTGCTGCTTTGAATTGAGATCTCTCAAGCTGCTCTGTGAACCCAGGACAAGGGGTTCTTCTCCAGTAAGTGGACGGCTTGCTCATAGCCACAAATTCAGAAAGTGAATGTCTACAAGCCACCAGTGAACTCTTGTACCTTCTAAATGAGGCTGGATACAAAGTCTCAGGAGCCAAGGCGCAATTATATCAAACTGAAGTTAAATATCTAGGATTCCAGTTGTCCAGCGGAATTCGACGCCTGGGACCAGAACGCAAAGAAGCTGTATGCAGTATTCCTACTCCAACCACCAGGAGGCAAGTGAGAGCCTTCTTGGGTGCTGCAGGATACTGTCGTATATGGATCCCCAATTTTGCTCTGCTGGAAAAACCATTGTATCAAGCTACCAAAGGAATGGAAAAGTCTCCATTGGAGTGGGGACCTGAACAGGATGCAGCATTTTGATCTTTGAAAACTGCCTTGATGTTATCACCAGCTCTGGGTCTACCAGATGTCCAGAAACCTTTCTGTCTCTATGTCCATGAGTCACAAGGAAATGCGTTAGGGTTACTGACTCAATCTCTTGGATCTTGGCAACGGCCAGTAGCCTACTTGTCAAAACAATTGGATGTGGTTGCAAAAGTTTAGCCCCCTTGTTTGAGAGCTGTTGCAGCCACAGCCCTCCTAGTGAGCAAAGCAGACAAGCTCACTCTGGGACAAAATCTTCAAGTTACTGTACCACACTCTGTTCTGACCCTTATGGAACACAAAGGAAGTTTCTGGCTTACAAATTCACGAATGTTGAAGTATCAGAGTATGCTGTGTGAGAATCCCCGGCTATAATTGATGGTCAGTCAAGCTTTGAATCCCGCTACGTTGTTTCCAGTGGGTCCTGGCCCCCCTGATCATGACTGTTTAGAAATTATGGACACTGTATTCTCAAGTCGCCCAGATTTGACTGATGTTCCTTTGGAGAACCCAGAATGGACTTTCTTTGTGGATGGAAGTAGTCTCATCATCAATGGACATCGTTGTGCCGGGTATGCAGTGGTGACCCTTGATCTGGTAGTTGAGTCCTCAGCTTTGCCCCCAGGGACTTCAGCACAAAGAGCTGAACTGATAGCTCTCACTAGAGCACTGATAATAGGAAAAGGGCTCCGTCTAAATGTGTACACAGATTCCAAGTATTACCTTACAACCTTGCATGCACATGGGGCCCTGTTCTCAGGAGGCAAGTCCATTAAGTATGACCCCGAGATAGTGACATTATCAGATGCATACTGCCTACAAACCTCAGAATTTAGGAAAAGTAGAACGTATGAATAGAACCCTGAAATCTCAGTTGTCTAAACTTTGCCAAGAAGCTCACCTGAAGTGGCCCCAGGTTCTTCCTATAGCCCTTCTTAGGATATGCTTAGCCCCTATTAAGTCTTTAGGAGTTTCCCCTTTTGAGATTCTGTATGGGCGACCCCCGCCTATTGTACAAGGAATAAAAGGAGATATGAAACAGATTGGATCTGAAATTACTAGACAAGAACTATTGGTTTTAAGTTCTGTTTTGCAGAGTCTTCATACGTGGGTACAAGATCAGCTGCCCATCCATCTAACAGAACCCCTGCATCCTCTCAAGCCTGGAGTCTCGGTGTGGTTCAAAGAGCTGAGAAAGACACTGTTGATACCGCATTGGAAGGGACCTTATGTTGTTATCTTATCAACCCCAACTGCAGTTAAAGTTGCAGAACTCGAACCCTGGATTCATCACAGTCGAGTAAAGCTAGCAGCCATTGATAGCACTGTAGAACAGAAGGCAGCTACGAAAGTTTTAGCTATGTGGCAATATTACCCTATACCCCAAAATGATGATGTGACGCAAGTATAATGTGTGATTTAATTCTCACCCTTTCTCACTTGCGGGTGAGAATAATCAAAGGGGGGAATGTGGCAGGCTATGGCCTATAATAGTCTGCAAATATGAAAGGCCTGTAAGTTAGGCCCTGATTCCAACCCCCATCTTAGTTAGAACTAAAAATCTGTGAAAGTCTGAGAAAACTGCTTTAAACTGCTTAATAAGAAGTTTTTTATGAATTCATAAATCCTTCATTATTCTCTTGTGTTCTGAGGATAGAAATGTTTTAATACCTGCATTCCTAGAGCTAGAAACGACCTCGGAGTAGAATTGTATCCATGCCTAGAAACT
Source organism: Ichthyophis bannanicus (assembly GCA_033557465.1). Taxonomy (NCBI): domain Eukaryota; kingdom Metazoa; phylum Chordata; class Amphibia; order Gymnophiona; family Ichthyophiidae; genus Ichthyophis; species Ichthyophis bannanicus. The sequence goes on along the minus strand of CM066032.1, from coordinate 1,759,118,675 downwards.
GTACCATTGTTAGAACAATCCTAGAGGAGGGAGCAGGGTGCTAGGCCCAAAGAGGGTCTTGATTGGACAAGTGCAGGGGCGTTGGGACCAATAGAAAGTCTGCATGTATCAAACTGAAAAGAAATGTATAAAATGAATATGTTTCTGTAAGAACTCTGCTCAGTCCTTTTTGAAGCTTGACTATCTGGGCCTTGTGCACAATAAATTGGCTTGGATCTTTGAACTGACCCCTGGTATTATTTATTGCATGCTTATCAGCTGCTACAGGAGTAGATAACATGAAGAGAGATCTAGCAAAGCTTTAGAAGGGCTAGCCACTGTTGTTAAATATCCACCCCCTCCCCCTATGGAATTAATAAATGCCTAGGATAAACACACAGGAACTTTAATGGCAAAAGGATGGAATCCAAGTATAGGAACACTTTGGTTCAAAGCAAAAGTTAAATGGCTTTTGTACTTCAAAAAAGGCATGAGAGAGGAGTAACTTGCCTGAAGAGACAGTTACAACCCTAATCGCTTTACCAGACAGACAGATTAGATGACCAATACTCGTCTTTATCTGCTATCATTTACTATGTTATTATATTGCACCCTCGCAAACACCAGCTTACAGCCATGCAAACCATCAGGCGAAGATTCGGCCATCCTGGACTACATCCTGATCAGCTCCCGATTCTGATCATCGCTCAGAGATGTACGTGCAATGAGGGGGATCCAACCACTACCTTGTCCGTGCTAAGGTACAACTGCGATTACAACAGGCAAAGCACAAGGTACCTCCACCAGCCAAACTAAACTGGGCATGTCTGAGGGATCCAGCACTCAGACAAGGATTCTAATTCACCCCATCCAACAAATTTGTAGCGCTCGTACCATCAGATGATGCCGATGCAGAAGAAAAGCAGATATCGGAGTCCATCCTGGAATGCACCGCCCCTCTGTGTCCATCCATCTGATGTCGGACACAGCCATGGATTTCAGACGAGTGCCTGGATCTGGTGGATAAATGGAAACATAGAAACATGATGGCAGAAAAAGACCACATGGCCTATCTAGTCTGCCCTTCCATATCAACTATTACAATAGTCCCCTCTTTTCCTTTAAAGATCCTCTGTGCTTGTCCCATGCTTTTTTGAATTCAGATACTGTCCTCATCTCTACCACCTCCACTAGGAGACTATTCCATGCATCTACCATCTTTCCATAAAGAAATATTTCTCCATATTATTCCTGTGTCTATCCCCTTTCGCCCCTCATCCTATGTCCCCTCGTAGAAGAGCTTGCTTTCAATCAAAAGAGTCTTCCTCCTGTACATTTATGCCACAGAGATATTTAAACGGTCTCTATCATATCTCCTCTATCCCACCTTTCCTCTAAAGTATACATACTAAGATCCTTAAGTCTGTCCTCATATGCTTTATAATGAAGACCACTAACCATTTTAGTAGCAAACCTCTGCACCAACTCCAACCTGTTTATATCCTTTTGAAGGTGCAGTCTCCAGAATTGAACACAATACTCCAAATGAGGTTGCACCAAAGACGTATATAGAGGCACTATCACCTTTTTTCTGCTGGCCATTCCTCTCCCTATACACTCAAGCATCCTTCTAGCTTTTGCTGTCGCCTTTTCTACCTGTGTAGCTACTTTAAGATCATCAGAAACAATTACGTCCAGGTCCCACTCTTCTGCATTTTTTAGCATTAATCTCAGCTGCCAAATTCTAGACTATTCTTCAAGCTTAGCTAGATTCCTCCTCATGTTATCTACTCCTTCCTGGGTATCTTCTCTGTTGCAGATTTTGGTATCATCCGCAAAGAGTTATATCTTACCCGAATCAAACACATCTTCTTCGAGCAGTACCGGCAACTGAACAAATAGGTCAGACATAAGAGGAGTTGCATTGAGTGTCACATGTATGATTTTCTCCCAGTTGGTGAGAGGTCTTACGTGTGCAGTAGGTGCAAGCAGCTCTTTGCTCTCAGGGAATGAGTCCATTCTCTAGAGGCTAGAGTAGCAGACTTGGAAAACATAAGAAAGACAGAGAGGTACATAGGCGAGATCTACAGGGATATAGTCCTGAAGTCCCACATCCAGCCTGGCAGCATCCCTATTGCCATGGAGGAGAGAGGTCACGTGACAGGAGAGCATCACCCTGGTGTGGCAGGAAGTGATCCTGTAACTAGGACCTGTCCTCCAGGTGATGTAAACCCCTCTTGCACCAAAGAAGTTTCCCCACGGCCATGTGCCCATGAGGGAAGGGTTAGGACAGCCATTATAGTTGGTGATTCGATCATTAGGCATGTAGATAGCTGGGTGGCTGGTGGACGTGAGGATCGCCTGGTAACATGCCTGCCTGGTGCGAAGGTAGCAGACCTCACGCGCCACCTAGATAAGGTCTTAGATAGTGCTGGGGAGGAGTCTGCTGTCTGGGGAGGAGTCAGACAATGCCCAATCCCCTGCTAAAGCACCAAATATGAAGAAAACCTCACCAAACAGAAAACTACTACTACTTGGAGATTCCATTATCAGAGGCACCAACTTGGGAACACAGTTCAAAGGAGAGAAGATAGTCATGTGCCTACCAGGCTCTTCAGCCTGCAGGAATACAAACCAAGTTGTTGAATTACTTAGCTCAAAAAGTAAACACTCCAAACTTGATGTTATTATCCACTTAGGCACAAATGACCTGGCTAGGAACAGTGCCTCCACAGCCCAAAAGGACTTCCAATCTCTGGGAGAGAAACTCAATCACGTTGTTAACACTGTTGCATTCTCAGAAGTTCTACCTGTTCTTGGTAAGGGGACAAAAAGGCTGCATCGCATTAAGAGCTTTAATACATGGCTCCAGACCTGGTGCAAACAAGAAGGATTCAGATGTATTGGCAACTGGGACAACAGATGGACCAACAAGAGACTATACTGTGCTGATGGACTACATCTCTTTGTCGCAGGGAAAAGAATCCTATGTGAAAAATTCAGGCAGTATGTGGATATGCATTTAAACTAGGAGGAGGGGGTGACGGATGTGGAAGGTCAACATCTGCATGCCACCCCCAGCAAAAGCAGAACACCATCAGAAACAGCCACACTTATAAACCACACATCAAAACATGTGGGAAGAAGTAGGCAGAACAAAATCAATGCAAAATACACACAAGCCAGGAAAATGCTGGAAAGCAATGAGCACAAATGCTCGAAGCTTAGCCAACAAAATTCCAGACCTGGAAGCCCTAATGGTGGAAACGGATTTGGACATTGTGGCCGTTACGGAAACATGGTTTAACGAATCGCATGATTGGGATATAGCCATAGCTGGCTATAATCTATTCAGAAGAGACAGAGAAAATGGAAAAGGAGGAGGAGTAGCCTTGTATGTCAAAAGCAATATTAAAGCTACTGAAATGCAGGGGACATGAGGAAAAGAAGAAGCGCTCTGGATTGCGTTGGAAATAGGAGATGGCACTGTCATCCATACAGCTGTAGTCTACAGACCTCCGACTCAAACTGAAGAGAGAGATAACGAATTGATTAAAGATATTGCCAAGATAGCAACAAAGGGGGAAGCGATCATATTGGGTGACTTTAATCTATCTGATGTGGATTGGATTACTCCTTCTGCACATCTGGAAAGAAGCAAAAAAATTGTGGATGCTCTCCAAGATGCATTATTTAGACAAATGGTGATGAAACCAACCAGGGAAAGCTCAACGCTGGATGTAGCGCTCACCAACGGTGATAGTGTGTTGAATGTCTGCGTGAGTGCCCCTGTGAGCAACAGCGACCATCACACGGTGTGGTTTGACATAATAGCCATGGTACAGGCCAATCACAGCAAGCTCAAAGTCCTAAACTTCAAATACACTGTCTTCAATAAAATGGCAGAGTACTTAAAGGAGGAGATGACAGGGTGGAAGGAGATAAAGGAAGTGGAATTGCAATGGGCTAAACTAAAGAAGGCAATAAAAGGGGCAACAGATAAATATGTAAGAAAAGTAAATAAAAACAAGAGGAGAAGGAAACCTATTTGGTTTTCCAAAGAGGTGGCTGCTCAAATAAAGGCAAAAAACACAACTTTCGCAAAATTCAAAAGCTTGCAAACAGAAGAACACAGAAATGAATACAGGATCCAACTCAAAGAGTCTAAAAGAGCAATAAGGATAGCAAAATCAAAGGCAGAGGAAAGGATGGCTAAAGATGTTAAGGGTAGCAACAAATTTTCTTCAGGTATATTCGGGAAAGGAAGATGATCAGAGTTGGAATTGCAGGACTCAAATGTGCTGGGAAAGGACTCGTGGAAAGTGACACTGAAAAAGCGAAATTGCTAAACAAATATTTATTTATTTATTTAGCTGTATTTATATCCCGCTTTTCACCGGGTCAAAGCGGTCAATTGGGGGATACATTTAACACGAGGGGATATGAGACACATACGCTAATACTTACAGGGAACATGGGCAATGGAGGGTTAAGTGGCTTGCCCAAGACCACAAGGAGTGCCTACAGGACTAGAAATCCCAGTCCCTCCGGGCTGAGATTGCTGTCCCCAGGTGGGACTTGAACCCCCGGCCCTCCGGCCTATTTCTGCTCTGTTTTTACTAAAGAAGATCCTGGAGATGGACCAGCTGTGACTCTCAAATATAAAAATGGGAATGAAGTAGATACCACACCATTCACAGAAGACGAGGTGTTAGAACAACTTGCTAAACTGAAAGTGGACAAAGCCATGGGACCGGATGGGATACATCCCAGGATACTGAAAGAGCTCAGAGAGGTTCTTGCAGGACCATTAAAGGATGTCTTCAACAGATCCTTGGAAACAGGAGAGGTTCCTCAGGACTGGAGAATGGCTGATGTCGTACCTCTACATAAAAGTTGTGACAGGGAAGAAGTGTCAAACTACAGGCCCGTGAGCCTTACCTCGGTGGCGGGAAAAGTAATGGAGGCGCTCCTGAAAGAGCGAATAGTGAACTTTCTCGAAACCAACAGGATGCAAGATCCAAGGCAACATGGTTTTACCGAAGGACGGTCTTGCCAAACAAATCTGATTGACTGGGTGACCAAGGAACTAGATCAGGGGCATGCGATGGATGTCATCTACCTGGATTTCAGCAAAGCCTTTGATACTGTTCCTCATAGGAGGCTTGTCAACAAACTCAGTAGCTTGGGGATGGGTCCCAAGATGGTAAACTGGATTAGAAATTGGTTGACTGACAAACGACAGAAGGTGATTGTACATGGAGCTCACTCGGATGAGAGGAAGGTGATTAGCGGGGTGCCCCAGGGTTCGGTCCTGGGCCCGGCCCTGTTCAATGTATTTTGTGAGTGATATTGCTGAAGGACTGAATGGAAAAGTCTATCTTTTTGCAGACGACACAAAAATTTGCAACAGAGTGGACTCCCCCGAGGGAGTGGTTAACATGAGGAAAGATCTACAAAAGCTGGAAGACTGGTCTAATGCTTGGCAACTACGATTTAATGCGAAAAAGTGCAGTGTGATGCACTTGGGTAGCAGAAATCCAAGGGAAATGTACGCGATAGGGGGCGACAGGTTGGTATGCACGGTTCAGGAGAAAGACCTTGGTGTGATTATCTCTGATGATCTCAAGGTGGCAAAACAGTGTGACAAGGCGGTGGCAAAGGCCAGGAGGATGTTGGGTTGCATACAAAGAGGAATTACCAGCAGAAAGGAAGAGGTACTAATGCCACTGTATAAGTCACTGGTGAGGCCTCACTTGGAATACTGTGTTCAGTTTTGGAGACCGTATCTTGCAAAAGATGTAAAAAGACTGGAAACTGTTCAGAGGAAAGCGACCAAAATGATTTGGAGCCTGCGTCAGAAGCCTTATGAGAAGAGACTTGAAGACCTAAATATGTACACTTTGTAGGAGAGGAGGGACAGGGGAGATATGATTCAGACCTTTAAATACTTAAAGAGAAATGATGAACAAACAAACCTCTTCCAAAGACGGGGAAGCTGTAAAACTAGAGGGCATAACATGAAACTGCAAGGTGGTAAATTGAAAGGCAATGTCAGTAAATATTTTTTCACTGAAAGGGTGGTGGATGCTTGGAATGCTCTCCCGATGGAAGTGGTGGGGCAAACACGGTGACGGAATTCAAAAAGGCATGGAACAAACACAGTGGATCCCTTTACAGCAATAGGATAAAAACAAGATAAACGGTACCATCTAACTTCTGAACCATATAACATCTCAACAAATAGGAGTGTCCTACATGGAGTGGTGGGTTTACCCCTAAACAAAGACATGGAGAGGGGTGGCCTGCACAGAGCGCCAGGTGCACCTACTCTTGCCATCTTGCTGGGCAGACTAGATGGACCATGCTGGTCTTTATCTGCCGTCATTTACTATTTTACTATGTTACTATGTTGGTACATGTTGGTACCAATGACATAGGAAAATGTGGTAGGGAGGTTCTGGAGGCTAAATTTAGGCTTTTAGGTAGGAAGTTGAAATCCAGAACTTCCAGGGTAGCGTTCTCCGAAATGCTTCCCGTTCCACGCGCAGGACCCAAAAGGCAGGCAGAGCTCCGGAGTCTCAATGTGTGGATGAGACAATGGTGCAGAGATGAGAGTTTTGGATTTGTTAGGAACTGGGGAACATTCTGGGGAAAGGAGGGGCTCTTCTGAAGGGATGGGCTTCACCTTAACCGGGATGGAACCAGGCTGCTGGCATTAGAAAAAGCCGACAGTTGCTCAAGAGCGGATGGTTCGGAAGAATGTATCCTTGAAGGATACTACCAAAAGCAGAGAGGTTCCAAAAAAGAGTAAAGTAGCCCAAATGCCCTTGAGTATGGAACAGACAGAGCTTAAAGATCCCAAATTACTCATGTCTACCACTAGCCAAATTAATATGAATAAAATGCTTGCATGCAAATGTTAGAAGTCTAAAAAATAAGATGGGAGAGTTAGAATATATAGCACTAAATGAGAGGTTAGATATGATTGGAATATCAGAGACATGGTGGAAGGAGGACAACCAGTGGGACACTGTGATACCTGGGTACAAACTATATCGTAATGATAGAGCTGATCAAATTGGTGGAGGGGTTGCGCTCTATATTAGAGAAGGCATTGAGTCAGAAAGGATTAAACCTTTGCAGGAAACAAAATTTGCTGTAGAATCTCTATGGATTGAAATTCCATGTAAAAAGGGGAAGGCAATGGCAGTGGGGGTGTACTATCGACAGCCTGGCCAGAATGAACAAATGGATGATGTAATGCTCGAAGAAATCAAGGAAGCTAACAAACGTTACAGTGCAGTAATAATAATGGGTGATTTCAATCACCCCGGTATCGACTGGGTCAGTGTCACGGCAGGACAAGCTAGGGAGATAAAGTTCCTAGATGAAATAAATGACTGCTTCTTGGAGCAGCTGGTTCATGAACCGACCAGAGGAGAAACCATATTAGACCTAGTCCTTAGTGGAAGACCAGATCTAGTGCAAGAGATAAGGGTGTTGGGGCCACTTGGCAAAAGTGATCATAGCATGATCGCCTTTGATTTAATTAGTGGAGGAGGGATAGTAAGGAAATCTACAGTACTACCTTTTAACTTTCGAAAGGGAGACTATGATAAAATGAGGAAAATAGTTAAGAAAAAACTAAAAGGAGCAGTTGCAAAGGTTAAAGACTTACATCAAGCTTGGGTGTTGTTGAAAAATACTATCTTGGAAGCCCAGACCAGCTGTATTACACGCTTTAAGAAAAGTGGAAGGAAGTCCAAAAAACTGCCAGCATGGTTTAAAGGTGAGGTCAGAGAGGCTGTTGTTGCCAAAAAGTATCTTTCAGGAAATGGAAAAAAGAGCCAAACGTTGAAACCTGGAAACAGCACAAGCACTGGCAAGTCAAATACAAGGCATTTATAAGGCAGGCAAAGGGAGAATTTGAGAAGAAGCTTGCTGCGGAAGCAAAAACGTGAAATAAAGACATTTTCAAGTATATTCGTAGCAGAAAACCTGTGAGAGAGTCAGTTGGTCCATTAGATGATAGAGGGGCTAAAGGGGCACTAAGAGGCGACAAGGCGATAGCAGAGAGACTGAATGAATTCTTTGCTTCGGTCTTTACTGAGGAAGATGTAGGGATGTTACCCATGACTGAAGTGGTATTTAAAGGTGCAGAAGAATTGAAGTAAATATCGATACATCAGGAAGATGTATTACAACTATTAGATAAACTGAAGAGTAGCAAATCACCTGGGCCGGATGGTATACATCCAAGGGTGTTGAAAGAACTGAAATATGAGATTGCAGACCTGCTATTAGTAATCTGTGAACTATCATTAAAATATTCTCTAATACCTGTAGATTGGAGGATCACCAATGTAAAACCAATTTTTAAAAAAGGTTCCAGGGGTGGTCCGGGAAACTACAGACCGGTGAGCCTGACGTCAGTACCGGGAAAAATGGTAGAAACCATCATAAAGAATAAAATTACTCAGCGTGTAGATAATCATGGCCTAATGGGAGACAGCCAACATGGCTTTAGACAAGGAAAATCTTGTCTTACTAATCTGTTATGGTTTTTTGAAGGTGTGAATAAACAGGTGGACAAAGGTGAGTCGGTTGATATAGTGTATCTGGACTTTCAGAAAGCCTTTGACAAGGTCCCTCATCAGAGTCGTTTGGCAAAACTAAAGAGTCATGGGATAGGAGGCAGTGTACTACTGTGGATCAGGAACTGGTTAAAAGACAGAAAGCAGAGGGTAGGGCTAAATGGCCAATTTTCCCAATGGAGAAAGGTGAATAGTGGTGTACCCCAGGGATCTGTGCTGGGTCCTCTGCTTTTTGACATATTCATAAATGACCTGGAGAGTGGACTAACTAGTGAGGTTATCAAATTTGCAGATGACACAAAACTATTTAAAGTTGTTAAAACCCAAGAGGATTGTGAAAATCTGCAAGAGGATCTTGATAAATTGGAAGACTGGGCATCAAAATGGCAGATGAAATTTAATGTGGACAAGTGCAAAGTTATGCACCTAGGGCAGAACAACCCAAACTATGGTTACACGATGCAAGGTTCCACATTAGAAACCACCACCCAGGAAAAAGATTTAGCCGTCATTGTGGATAACATGTTAAAACCCTCGGCCCAGTGTGCAGCAGCGGCCAAGAGAGCAAATAGAATGCTAGGTATCATAAGGAAAGGAATGGAAAATAACACAAAAGATATTATAATGCCTCTATATCGTTCCATGGTGAGACAGCACCTTGAATATTCTGTGCAATTCTGGTCGCCGTATCTTAAAAAGGATATAGCGATATTAGAAAAGGTTCAGAGAAGAGCCACCAAAATGGTAAAAGGGATGGAAGGATACTCCTATGAAGAAAGGCTAAAAAGGTTAGGGCTCTTTAACCTGGAAAAGAGACGGCTGAGGGGAGATATGATAGAAGTCTATAAATTAATGAACGGAGTGGAACGGGTAAACGTAGATCGATTGTTTACGTTATCAGAATATAGAAAGACTAGGGGACATGCAATGAAGCTACAGGGTAAACTATTTAAGACTAATAAAAGAAAATATTTTTTCACTCAATGTGTAATCAAACTCTGGAATTTGTTACTGGAGGATGTGGTAAAGGCTGTTAGTGTAGCTGGGTTTAAAAAAGGTTTGGACAATTTCCTGGAGGAAAGGTCCATAAACCATTATTAAGAAGGGACCCAGGATATCAATGCTTGACCCAGTACAAGCATTGTGGAACCTATGTCTTTTGGAGAAACTGCTAGGTACGTATGACCTAGATTGGGCACTGTTGGAAACAGGATACTGGGCTTGATGGACCTTGGTCTGACCCAGTATGGCATATCTTATGTTCTTATGTTCTTATGAAGGCGGAATGAGAAGCCCACTGGAATGGTTTTGCAGCCAACCTGGAAGATGCAGCATTCAGGCACGAGTACTGGACTCTGTATCAGACCCTCAGAAGACTGAGTGGTAAAACCAAGTCGACCAATGACAACATCAAGAAATCGGATGGCACCTTCGTGAGCTCCCCTGGTGAATGCCTGAAATGGTGGAAAGAATTCTTCCAACAACTATTCAACCACGATCCACCCCAAAGACTACCACCAGAGCCACCGCCCATCAACCTGCTGGAGAATCCATTCCTTGATGGTGAGCCAACAGTCGATGAAATGAAGAGTGTGATAAGATCATTGAAGAAGAAGCCCGGAGTGGACCAAGTCACTGATGAAATGATCAAAGCTGGATGAGCCATCCTGTTGCAATAGCTTCACATCCTCCTAATACTCATCTGGTGCATGGAACAAGTTCCATCAGCATGGAAGAAAGTCATCATCATATCATTGTGCCAATCCTGAAGAAAGGTGATAGCCAGGATTGCAAGAACTATCACGGCATCAGCCTACTTTCAATCATTCAATAAGAAGTAGTAAAAAATCCCTGGTTCGGTAAAAATGAAGTACAATAAACAAAGGAAACCAAACCCAAAATTAAATAAAGATACCTCTATCTAAATTATATTTTTGTATTTTTTAAATTATATTTTTGTTGGAAAAGGCTGGAGGCGGCTGAAATGGAAAACCAGCTGCACCAGACAGCCTGTTCCGTTTTGATTAATTCAAACATGTTACTTAACTTAGAAGATAGCCCAGTGAGGTCACAAGCAAGCCGTGATATATCAAATCTTCATGCCCAAGCGGTTAAGGTAGCAATTCCACGACACGCACGTTTCAGGCCCTAAGCCCTGTGTCAAGTGTTCGTGATCCTAAGACACCCGCTCTGAAATCTTCCAGGATTTGTAACCTCCACTGGAAATAGGAGGTAAAACACTCACATTGGCTATCAGCTTATGTCAATCAATCGGGAGCTCCAATCAGCTAAATGGGAGACCCCATTAACATCGGGGAATCCCTTAGCGTCATCCCAGCCTTTTCCAACAAAAATATAATTTAGATAGAGGTATCTTTATTTAATTTTGGGTTTGGTTTCCTTTGTTTATTGTACTTTCAATCATTGGCAAGGTGTTTATGAAGATCATACAATCAAGGCTGCAGAAACATCAAGAACAGACCAGCTGAGAAGAGAAAGCAGGATTTAGGCCACAATGGGACTGTGCCGATCAAATATTCACCATTCGTCAACTGGCAAAGGAAAGGATCAGGAGTGGAAAGCAGATCATCATCATCTTCACTGACTTCAAATCTGCATTTGACTGTGTTCACTGGCCTACCCTGTGGAGGGCATTGGAGAATGAGCACATGCCACTGAAGATCATTCAACTTTTCCAAGCATCATACAATGGCTTCGCAGATCCAAAATGAACTATCATTTCCTATCCAAACTGGAATCTGCCAGGGAGATGTCACCTCATCCCTGCTTTTCAATATTGTGATTGATGCCATTATGAGGAAAATATTCGAGGACAGATGCAAAATCCAGTACGATTTAAACAACTTCTTGACTGACTTTATGTTCTCAGATGATAGTGCCATATTTACTGACACAGATGCAGAGGCCACCAACATCCTTTATCACATTGCCCACATCACCCAATCTTACGGCCTCAGAATCATGTGGACAAGACCAAAGTTATGACCACAAATGGATCACAGGCCAATGTTCACCTCAATGGAATCCAAAATGAGCAGCTCCAAGAATTCAAATACCTGGGACCACTGGTACAGGATAAGAAATTGGCATCCACCATCGAAGTCCACAACAGGATTGGCCAGGCAACAGTAGTATTCACCTTGCTCAAATGGTGCCTCTGGAAGAAGGCCAATATATCCACCAAGACCAAAATTCACCTCTTCTGAACACTGATCCTGCCAATTCTCCTGTATGGATCAGAAACATGGACTCTGCTCAGACTTGACATGAACAAGCTTGATCTTTCAAATGTGATGCCTGAGACAGATTTGAGGTGTCTCTCTTAGTGATCACCATCGAAATGAGACAATTCGGACAAGGTACAACCATCAACCTTCAGTCAAAGAACAAATCCAAAAATGCAGACTGCGATGGTTTGGCCACATTTGCAGAATGAACATTAGTCAGCTGCCATATAAATTCCTCTGGCGAGATCGACCTGTCCACTGGAGGGTTCAACGATCAGCACTGAAGAAAATGTGGCTCAAACACATCGAGAAAGATCTAAGGAACCAGCAACTGACCATCGATGAGACCAGAAGTATCGCCACCCATGACCAAGGTTGGAAACATTTTGGAGATTATTCTGTGCCATGGTTGAGTAGGGAATTTAGGCGGGGGCGGGGAAGGGGCATCTTGAGGGCAGAGTCTGGGCAGAGTCTGGGCAGTCACCAGTCTTGTACATCCAGGGCCGAGGACTTGTGCAGGGAAGTTATTCCACCTTCAAGGTGGAATAACTTGCCTGGACGTGTCATTTTTTAAATTCTGGGGTGTGGATGAGGTAGAGGGTGCCAGAGGACATTCCCCGCAGCCTGACCCGGGGTCAGGCTGTGAGGAATTAGCTTTAATTTCCGGTGGCCAGCATCACAACTCTTCAATGGAGCAGCGGTGCCATGGCAACATGACGCCATGGTGCCGCGACTCCATTGAAGAGCCTTGATTGAGTTATCCGGGGACAGTCCTGCACGTGCAGGCCAGACTGAATCGCAGTCCCGGCCTGCACGTGAAGGACTGTTCGCAATTATGATCCCGTGGGGCTAGACGTGCCCCATGGGATCAGAATTGCAATCCCCTCTGTACATCCGGTTCAGACCAGATGTACAGAAGGGATCTACATCCGGGACGGAATTGGGCCCATGGTGAACAACACAGGGAATCCAGCAGCACCTACAGCAGCATATTGGTTGAGAGGACAACCTGTTCCCCAAACCCTACAACTACTAATACTACTGAGCATTTATATAACACTACAAGTCATACGCAGCACTGCACAGAGATGTAAGAGACAGTCCCTGCTTATCAGAGCTTAAAATCTAGTCAAGACAAACACAGAAGGTGTAGTCAGGGATAAAGCAAGGGGGAAGAAAAAAGGAGATCAGGTGGGTCAAGATCCAAAAGCAGCAGTGAAGAGGTGAGTTTTCAGCCTGGATTTGAAGAGGGTTAGAGAAAGTGCCTGGCATACAGACACAGGTAGTTTGTTCCAGGCATAAGGCGCAGCAAGGTGAAAGGAGTGAAGTCTGGAGTTAGCAGTAGAAGAGAAGGGCATAGATAGAAGCAGTTTGCTAGAAGAGCAGAGTTCCCGAGGGGGTTGTAAGGAGAGATAAGAGAAGAAAGGTAGAGAGGAATCGCAGAGTGAATGCATTTATAGGTCAGCAGGAGAAGTTTGAACTGGATGCGGAAATGGATAGGGAGCCAATGAAGTGACATGAGAAGAGGAGTAATATGGGCATGACGAGGCTGGCAGAAGATTAGCCGCACAGCAGAGTGTTAAACAGATTGACGGGGAGAGAGATGATTCAGAGGGTGACCAGTAAGGAGTAGGTTACAGTAGTCATGACGGGAGGTGATTAAGGAGTGGATAAGCGTTTTAGTAGTGTGTTCAGAAAGGAAAGGGTGGATTTTGCTGATGTTATAGAGAAAGAAACGGCAGGTCACAGCTATCAGATGGATATGTGTGGAGAAAGAGAGAGAGGAGTCAAAGACAACCCCCAGATTGCGGGCTAAGGAAACAGGAAGGAGTACAGAGTTATCCACAGAGATTGAGAAAGGAGGAAGAGGAGGGGCGGTTTTAGGGGAAAAGATAAGAAGTTCAGTCTTGGCCATGTTCAGTTTCAAGCGGCGGCGAGACATCCAGGCAGCAATGTCAGAAAGACAGGCAGAGATCCAGATCTGGATTGCCGGAGAGATTTCAGGCGTAGAGAGGTAGATCTAGGAGTCATCAGCATACAGATGGTACTGAAAGCCATGGGAAGAGATAAGCGCACCAAGGGACTGGATGTAGAGAGAGAAAAGGAGTGGACCTAAGACAGATCCTTGGGGTACACCAAATGGGAGCAGAGTAGCAGAGGAGGAGGAGCCACCAGAACACACACTGAAAGAGTGATGGGAGAGATAGGAGAACCAGGATAGTACAGCGCCCCTAAAGCCAAGCGAGGTCAGGGTATCGAGGAGAAGGTTATGGTCAACAGTGTCAAAAGCAGCAGAGAGGTCAAGAAGGATGAGGACAGAGTAAAGGCCCTTGGATTTTGCCAGGAACAAGTCACTGGAGACTGTGGCAAGAGCCATTTCAGTAGAGTGTAAAGGACAAAAGCCAGACTGTAAGGGATCCAGGAGGGCATGAAAGGAGAGGAAGTTGAGGCAGCAGTGGTGAACCGCACGTTCAAGTAGTTTAGAAATGAAGAGAAGGAGAGAGATGGGTCAATAATTAGAAGGATAGGTGGGATCAAGTGAGGATTTCTTGAGGAGAGGTGTGACCATAGCATGCTTGAAGTCTGCAGGGACTGTTGCAGTCGAGAGCGATAGGTTGAGAATATGCGAGATGGAAGGGACAACAGTGGAGGAGATGGGGCTTAGGAGACGGGTGGAGATAGGATCAGAGGAGCAGGTGGTGAGTTTGGAGGAAGAAAGAAGGTGTGCAGTTTCCTCTTCAGAGATCACAGAAATGGAAGAGAGGGTAGCAGAGGTAGGGGGGAGAGTTGGGAGTGAAGAGGAGGAGGAGGGGAAGTAGCTGACTTTGCGGGGAATTGGAGGGTGATTTTGTGGATTTTGTCATGGAAATAGTCAGCCAGGGTTTGGGTAGAAAGGGAGGGAGGGATCAGAGGCGGAGGCACTTTGAGAAGAGAGCTGAGAGTAGTAAAGAGAAGGCGAGGATCAGAGGCAAGAGAGTTAGTCAGATGGACATAGTAGTCTTGTTTGGCAAGAGCTATTCCCCAGCTAAGGATTAAAGAAGAAGAAGAAAACTATATTATTATGAGAACAACAGTAGCAATCCCTTAACTACATGAGCTTTTTAACACTTTGCATGTTCAAGTGGGAGGGGAAATCTATCATGATCAGGGCTTTTTTTGAGAGGGTATGCATTGATACAAAGTACCAGCACATTTTTCTTTGCCTGCTAAAATTGGCCCATGGTCCTCATGAAAGAGCCCTGCATATGACTACTGGTTAGGGCCAGCCCATCCACTAGGTGAACTAGGTGGTCACTTAGGATGACAGACCCTGGTGGGCAGCATGGCAATCCCTTCTTCTTGAAGCGGCGGCTGAGTCACAGCTTCAGTGCCACAGTGGGCCTTAAAGCACCTGTGTGCATGTATGCAGTCCCAGCTTGCCGCTATTGCCCCTCTAACAGGAAGTTGCATTGGAGTGGGCAGGAGAAGCAGGCATGAGTGTATGCATGCACATGGGTGCTATAAGGCAAGCCACAGCGTGAAGCTATCATCATGCCACTAGGGTTGCCAACTGGCTCCAGATGCGCCCGACAGGGTAAATCCAGTCCTGGGTTTACCCCATTGCATGCAGGGATATGTAGTTCTGATTTCTCCATTGCACTCCATAAGAAATGGAAAACTACAAGTCACTGCATGCAATGGGGTAAACCCAGGACTGGATCAAGTCTGTCGGGCGCATCTGGAGCCAGTTGGCAACCCTACATGCCACGCACTTCCCCCAGGTGAAAGGTTGGAAGATGCTGGGTTATACAGGCAGTGTGGGGTGGCAGTGGGGGTGGCAGCACAGTGGCCTGCCTAGGTTTTCAGAAACCTTTGGACCGACCCTGATACTGGCACTTTTTTTTTTTTAGGAAAAATGCACTGATCATGATTATAAAAGTTGATGTTCATTGAAAAGAAACACAATATGCAATTTAATCCTTTGAGCTACAGAGTTAGTCTTAATCCTAAATATGATAACAATCCAGAGGTGACCTCACTAATATTGTTTGTAGACTTGAAGCTCTATAGTTCCAGCGATCAGCACTTAGTGGAACAACTCTGTGGATTAAAAAGCTTTTCTGATGACATCAGAATGACTTTTGGCCTGAATGAATGTGCTAAGGCAATCTTCCTTAGAGGAAAATTGAGCAAACTGAAAACATCTCTCTGACTGATGACTCTGATATAAAGGAACTTTAACAGGAAGGTGTATATAAATATCTAGGAGTAGAGGAAGGAGCTATGCTGTGATAGAACAATTTGGCAACTTTGCGGGACTTGGGATAAACGTTGGAAAATCAGAAGTGTTGCCAGTAGAGAGACATTTGGGAAAGCGCAAAGCTGGTGCCTTTCCCCTGCAGTGGTCAGAGGACAAGCTAAAATATCTGGGAATATACTGGAGCCCAAATAAACAACAGGTGATGTATAATCTAAACATAATAAACAAGCTAGAGGATATAAAATGGTCAAATATGAAGTGGAAAAAATTTGCCCCGACCATACTCACAGGTGAGCATTAGTAAAAATGGTCATGTCCCCTAAAATTCTATATGTTCTGCAAACAATCCCCTTCTGGTACAGAATAGGGAGGACAAAGTACTTAAGGAGATGACTGGGCAATTCATATGATGGAGAAGGAGAGAATCCAAAAAGGGGTTAGCACAAATTGTCCTTGGAGAGAGAAAGTTGGGAGTGGCCTTTCTGGTTTGAGCATGTAAAATGAGGCAGTAATGTACAGATGGATTCTTAAGCTGCACACAGGAAGTACTAAGCACTCTCCATAGGGACTGCTTGATAGCCATACAAACCCTTTTTGTTTATGAACCTACTTCATAATGGCAATCCGTCAAGAAAGCAGCAGAAAAGGTATGCAGGCGTTTGTGGCACCCTTCAGGAAGGCCTGGCATTGATGGAAAGAGTTGGTAGAAACATCTTACAAAGTTTCCACTATAATAACACGTAGGAACCTAGATTTTCCTCCAGGCTTGCGGAAAACTGCTTTTTTTATTGGATGGAGAAAAAAGTGCAAGGCCATAGTGCAATTTGCAGAGAGTGAGAGGTAGTTTCTATACTTTTACCAAATCAAACAACATTGGAAAACTCCAAATGCACAACTTTTCCATTACCTCCAGGTTAGGCACTATTGTGAGCCATTACAGGTTATGAAGGAGGGCTGTTTAAAGATTGGACATAGAGTATAGAGTTTAGGTCCCTCCTATCTAGATATCAGAAATTAGTGAAATAGCAAGTAGTTGGGAGAAGTTTCCGATAGGCAAAGTAACAGGAGAATAGTCTAAAGACAGAATATCACTTCACAGAAATGGTTCGGTAACATATACCAATATTTGACAAGTGCATCATTTCAGGAAAAGCAATTCAGGCTTCTGCAAAGGCCATACAAACCAAGGAGAGAGCGGTGAGGATGAATCTCTGGAGGGAGAAACAGTGTGGAAAATGCAGAAGGCAAGAGGACATGCTGTGCATTCTTTATGTAATGCTCCAAACTGACAGAACTATGGAAGCAGGTCCTGACGAAGATCAAGCTGGCCACAGGAATAGAGATGGAATGGCCTAATGGGTTGTTATTGCCTGGAGATGTAACAGTGCAGAGGTGGCAAGAGTTTATTTATATGGCCATGGTATTGGTCAGGAAGACTGTTTAGAAATGTTTGATCCAGGAAGAGCTTCCATCTCCTTTGCAGTGGAAACGGCTAATGCGGAAGACAGCCCCGCTAAAACTGCAAATGCAATATAATCTAGTACAAAGGCAGAGTGGGTTGCTCTATCAAAAGCTATGGCAAACGTTTACAAGGTGAAAACCCTCAGAGGAGGTAATGTGAGCCTCAGAATCCAGAGAGGAGAATGCAGAAGATGTGGAAGTGACAGTGGGTTGTGGATGGTGATTTTGAGGGAGTACATGTATTGATTTGAATGGTATGAAGAAGAGAATAAAGGATGAATGGTGGGTCATATGGGGTATAAATAAAAAGGGGGCCAAAAGGAACACTGATGTACAGCAGGAACAGCTTTGTGGTAAAGGAGATGTTCAAAGTCAATTGGTTTGTGTTCCTTTTCGACTTTGATGATGTTGGTACATGGGGGTTGTGGTGTAGAAGGTCCCTCTGATCCCTTAGAGAGAGGTAAAACGGAAGAGTTAGCTTCAGTAGCTGACAGAAAACAAAAGCACATGGCTCATGATTTCCAGGGAAACCACAAACAGAGTGAGTCACAGGAGAGGAAAACACGCCCCTGCTGCAGTTTAGCTCCACAGTCACAAGTTGAGGCAGAACACCTGCTAGGAGGAGGGGTCAGGTTAAACCCTAGAAGGCAGAGATATAAAGAATGCTCATTAGAGAGAAAGTTAGAACCAGGTGGAGAATAGCCACGAGAACAGCCAAGAGAACAGCTGAGAGAACAGCTACGGGAACGGAGAGAAAGACCAGAGCCAGAACAGGAGTTAAGCTCAGAAGCAGAGGAACTGCTTGGGAATGAGGACCCAGAGGAGCTGATGGTAATAGAAGATTCTATGAGGTTTAATTCAGAGAGGGAAACCAGCAAAAGAAACAATTGGAGAACCAGTGCCAAGAAGCCAGGTAGAAACAGCCCAGGTTTGGTGCCGTGTCTGAAAGGCAGCCAAAGGGAAAGATTACCAAGAAGACTGACTTGGGAGCACTCACAAACTCCAAGGTTTGGATCTTTAGCTGACCCTGAAGTGCAGAGAGAATCTCCTGTAAGAAAGCCAAAAGGTAGGCTGAGTGATTGGTTTAAAGACAAAACTGTTTTTAAGAAATGGTCTAGTGTTAGCCCAGAAGGGTGGGGCTCTCCTCATAGTAAATACTGCTGCAGAGAAAAGCCTCGGGCTGAGGAACTGGGTGTGTGCTTGGAAACACCGTGTAGCCAGTTTCAAACATTCCCAGCTGATAACCATTATGAAGCAATGGAGACAGAACCAGCTGTAGAATACATGCCAGTGGAAGAAATGGACTGTACATTATCTGTTTCTGATAATATAATACCTGTGTGCTAATACTAAGCTGTTCAGAGAGCTGCAGGAGGCAGCTGGAACAGAAGCACAAAAGGTTTGAGCAGAGAAATGCTTGTTTAAGTTGGATTACTGTGAAACGTATGTGATGCTGATATAAGAAGCTATTTTTGTTTAATTCTTATATTATTTCCTGCCAGAAGATGTATGGCAATTTGTTCTTCATTTCCTGTATGTAAAGCCGCCCGGAGGGGAATTAAAATCCTGTTTATTTGCCTGAAACCACTCGTGCTCAATTACTCTCTTTTATTTGGATAGTAAATACTACAACTCCCAGGAGGCAGTGCTTTCCCCAAGCTCTGTTCTACTATCTAAAGAAGGGATCAGGCCGCTTAACTCTGCATGCCCAGGCTGTGGGGTACTAGCGTGTTACAGGGTGGAGTATTGTTATTACATGTTCTGTTCAGAAATAAAGACAGGAAGGAGACCCAATCCAGCAAAAATCAATTAAAGAAAAGAACAGCAAAGAATATTATAGAATTACAACTGATAATGAAACGTACTTTATTAGCATGAAATAAGATACAAGCTATTTATCAGCTTGCAATTCCCGCACTCTCAAACAGCTTTGGAATTATAGATTGGCCTCATAAAGATTTTGAAAAATTGCATTTATGAACAAGAAAACTCCTCCATGCCCAAGAGGTAATTTATAAGAACCTGTCTGAGACTGAACATACCTTGAGCTCAAAATGAAATGGGCCTCACAGAAACAGATTATACATACAGAGCTACAGGTATGAATTGCTTTTACTACTGCTACTACTATTCCTACTTATCATTTGTATAGCACTACAAGGTGTACACATACATATATGAGACAGTCCCTGTTCCACAGAGTTTACAATCTTTTCAAGAAAGAGACAGAAAAACACAACAAAGAGAAGACTAAGGTAGAACTAGGGGGAAATTGTTATAACACAAGGGTGGTAAACCGAAGAACAAGGGAGTCAGGATTCGAAAACAGCTTCAAAGAAGATATGGAAGTGACAGTGGGTACAGATGGTGATTTTGAGGTTTGAATTGCGTAAAGTGCTACTAAAGCAAAGGATAATTCAGGTTCTGAACTCCAATGAATGGCTGGATCTGAGGCAGCATGGTGTTACTAGAGGCAGATCTTGCCAGATGAATTAGGTTAATTTCTTTGACTGGGTGTCCAGAAAGACTGAGAGAGAACACCAAATGTGACGTATTTAAATTTAAACAAAGTCTTTTATGTGATTCTGTGTTGGTGACTTATAAATAAACTGAACACCCTTGGGATGGGCTCTAAAGTGACTGACTAGGTTAGAAACTAGTTGAGTGGGATGAGAGAGAGAGTAGTGTTAAATGGAGTGCTAAATGGACTTTACTAGTGGTATGTCACGGAAGTCACAAAGGGGGGCAAACCTGCCCACAAACAAACCAGAGTCCAAAGAAAGCAGGCAGAGCAGGAACACCTCTGTATTCCAAAGCGGTTTTTAATTAAACCCCTACACTTGCAGTGTTTCGGCAAATATGCCTTCTTCAGGGGGTGGAGAAACCTCCAATAGAAAAATACAATAAAAAAACAATGAAATATCAAAATTAAAATCATACAGTTAATAATAAAACATACATTAAATAATAACATAATAAAAGCATAATATTATTACATAAACCGTATAAAAATGTAAACCAAATACTCAATAAAAGGTGGATGTAATTTATAGGCCCAGAGTCGTCCCATAAGAAAGATAAACTACTGTAATAGGAAAAATATAGGAATATGAATTGAAAGATTTTATAAAGAGTGGATGCATAAAACTCATAATGATTCCATAATAATTACTTAATAATATGCACACCACTGTATCACATAAAACAACTCTAAACTGAGTTGTACTATATGTAGAGATGAGAAGGAAGGGAATCCATGTGTATTATTTAATGAATTATAAAAGGCACCTACTTTAGCTGCGTCTGGAATCTAAAACAATCAAAATGCCTTGGTCTGAAAGAATAGATACCAGGATGGTAAACCTTCTCTACAACTTTAAATTTGACTGCGTGCAGATAATTGCTATCATATTGATATCATGAAAATTCTAAATGAACTAATATTTATATTAATATAATGGATGTCAATTGTTAAGTACATCAGTGACACATACATATATATATATATATATATATATATATATATATATATATATATATATATATATGTGGAACAGCATTGCTTTCTCTAAATAGTGTGTACAACATGATTTTGTAACTTTAATCTAAAGCCGCTCTTATATATTATGCTCTACATGGTTAGCAATTATCTTTCTACTGACACATAAATATCCGACAGTCATCATTTGAAACCATCGTACCTCAAGTTATGGTCTTATCTCGATAACATAGCCTAAAGAGACCTTCAAAAGCTTTAAAATTAATGAACGCTGGCTGATGTCACCCCTTTGTCATGCAGCACCTCCTGTTGGTCACAGCTGGTACTGCATCCGGGTGTAAAGTACTGGCCTTTTCAATATTTGATAGTCCTTGCCAGTACACAAATAAGTTGTGACACCGAAATCGGTTTAACTGGGTTTTATTCCCCGTCCCGTAGGATTCTTTCAAAAGTATAATAATCAAATCAACATAACCCTTCTTGGGTAAACAAAAAGAACTATAACAAAAATAGCTTTCCTTGCAGCAAACAAAAATATGAATGGAAACAGAAATACAGCTTGTCAGGTTTCCAGATAAAGGCTTCTCTGGAGCAGTTCAGCCTTCTATCTGAGAGACTCTATTTGGTCAGCTAATATCAAACTACAGTCCATCTGTTCAACAGGCAATTCAATGTTATCCTCTATTGCATAAGGCTCATACTGCATTGGAACACTGTCCTGTACAGATGCTTCGTCACTTCTCTCCTGAGGTAGTTTGTTCAACAAACTTTCCAGCTTGTGACTACTTGACTCTCTACAGAATGTATCTGTTTGGCTTCACCATATTCTCTGGAGTTGCTCAACCAGGAGCCTTTCCTCTGCCTCTGGTTATCAGGCAGAGTAAAGCAGTTAGCTGCCCAGCTATTAGAGAGTGGAACCTTTGTTCGGGGTTTTGTTTTAACAGGAGCTTTACAAACAGCTGTTATCTCCAACGGCAGTTTCTGAGAAGGCTTATGCCAGTTATATCCCTCTGCAGGGTTCTCTCTCACAGGTAACAAGCTTTGTTCTATATTCTGTCTGTAGCCCAGACTCTGGAGTTTTCCTGCTTTCATTAAGTTAACATTATAGGGCTTTTGTTTCTCATACAAATGCCTCTCATAGCTCAGCTTAGCATTTCTCCTCTCTGGCTCAGAATAGCTTTTCCTAGCCTGTAACTTGTGTCTTAGGGCATAGCTTCTATCAAGGCTGCTGCATACACTGTCCCTGTCTGAATTCAGTTGCTCATCTCTTTCACTTAATTGTTCATCAGACTCACTCAGACTTTCATTCAGCCAGTGCCTTCTGCCTTGCTGTAGAGACCTGGGAGGTCTGTGTTCTTCCCACTCTGGGTATCTCCTCTGCCTGGGAATATCCTTTCTCCTTGGGTCTTTCAACTCACTTGGTTGCCTTGATTCTCTTAACCTCCTTCGTCTCTCAGGTCTCCCAGCTTCTTCAGCTCTTTCTGCCTTGCTTCCCTCCTGTGAGCTGTGCTGATTATTTACGTAATCCCCAGCTGCACCACACCCTAGCCTATTGGGGTCAGGTGGGACCTTCCTTGCCTCCCTACTGGCTGGGTGATAATTCCAGGCTTGTGACCTCACTCCCTTATACCTATTCTGATACCCTTGTGTTATGTGCTCTCTCCACACGTCACTGTTTACTTGAGGAGTAGTGTTTTTTAGCTCCTCAGGGGGCTCTAGAGAGTCTGCTCTGTGACACTGGCTACTGCCTTGTTTTAAGAAGATATTAAAAAAGTGCGAATTGGGATCGAGGCATTGCCATAGATACATGACATTGGTAGTAAACATTGACTGTGTGCAAACATTTTTGGGAATATGATTACTATAATCTATATATACTGTATTAAAATTACAATTTTCAACTAATAATGACTAATATGTTCAAACTGAAACAAAGTCACCAAATGTCAACCGTTCTGCCACCTTGCATAATATTGTTACGTATCAAGGGTAACATTTAGAACTCCGAAACCATGTAAACTAGCTTATCTATGAGATGGTAATTATCTCAAAAATATTTATACTGTCTTTCCGTCTTGCATGATATTATTATCCATCAAAAAAAGAGGGGGGCAGGGGAAGAGGAGGTGGCAAATCCATCTGTTTGTGGCAGAAGCACCCGACTGTTAATACCTACACATAAGGATGCGGGAGAACACAGAACGGGCTTCAGACATAAAGAATTAAAGAGCAGTTCATAACAATTGTGCTTACAGAAAGTGACATAAAACACACATTTTGTGTGATAGCACAACAGAAAGGATCCAATTATGTAACAATAAGCTATTCCAGACCCACAGTGGTTGTTAGATAATTATATTAAAACAGGTTAAATAAATAAATAAAAACTAAATAAAAATGCATAAAACCCACAACCCATACTAAAACTATATAGTGTGGATGTTAGAAAAGTTAAAACAACCCTTAAAAACAAAATAATAAATGGCACCTATAGTGGCAAATAAATAAATCTGCACAAAAACAACCCATATTAAAACTATATAGTGTCAATTTCAAAAGTTAAACAACCCATAAATAATAATAAAGGGCATCTATAGTAGTAAAAACTAAACATAAAGTTATAAAGCTATGGTGTAAGAGGCATAAACTATCAAATCCATGTCAAAAAGATATGACTATATGACTTACACTTAAAATCTGAGTGACAGGCATCAGTAGCATATATAAACTATTATGGATAAGAATGGCCAATAAAAAAACATAAAAGGGATAAATGGAGAAGTTGAAGGCTTTTTTTATAAAAGAGTTCAAATCATAGGTAAGAGGGCATAATAAAACTAGTAATATTAAACACATTATGACTATAAAAATTATAAATGCAGTATGAAACAATTTGGTCAAGACTTGTAATTAGTAAAAAGCGGAGTTTAATAATAATGATAAACAGCCAACCAAAATAGTTACATATTTAAGCATTGCTGAAATGCTGGTCTTGATTTAATCCCCTTGGAGAAAGGGAACCTAATCTAAAAATATATATTTGTTCTAATTTAAGTAAAGTCTTATCTAAGTCGCCCCCTCTCTAATGTGATGGGCTTTGGAAACACCTACACTGGCCATGTGGTGTTTCCAAATTGACATTTTGCCTCTGTGTGCTCTGGCCAGACACATAAAGGCAAAGGAGGAAGATAACCAGTTTTGTGAAAATTTGTGTAGCTATCTTCTTATACAACTTTTATGTTCAACGATTCTTACACGTAAATTGCGTTTTGTTTTTCCAACATATATTAATTTGCACGGGCACATAATTTGTTTCACAATTAGAAAAATCATTTAAAAAATACTTTTCACTTGTGATAGGATGTATAGAAAACTTTTGGGTAGTCAAAGTATGTTCACGTAGGGCCCGATTCCGTTTTGGACGTGCTGGCCCTCTGTGCGTCCGGTCGGAACCAGACGCACAGAGTGAGCCGGGATTCTGATCCCCCAGGGCATGTCTAGTACCGCGGGATCAGAATCGCGTCCAGGCCTGTACATGCAGGCTGGGACCCAAATTCTGATCGGCCTGCACGTACAGGCCTTCCCCAGCTAACTCAGTCAGGGCTCTTGAATGGAGCTGCGGCGCCATGGCATCCAGTTGCCATGGCACCACGGCTCCATTCAAGAACCACAATCCCCGGCCACTGCACTGAAAAGTTCATTCCCCACAGCCCAACTCCCGATCTGGCCTCCCAAGGCCAGTATCGGGCTGCGGGGAATTTCCCCTGCCCCCCTCCCGCCTTTTCTGAGCCCCGAGCCTGCCCGATCCACCCAACTAGGGGAACTTATTCCACCTCAGAGGTGGAATAAGTTCTCCGTTCAGGCCGCTGGCCCTGGATGTACAGGGCCGACATTTGAATTGGCACTGAACATCCGGGGCTGCCGACTGCCCATTGCTCACCCTAACTCCTCCTCCGCAACGCCCCTTTCCTGCCCCTGCCTAAACTCCCCATACAACATGCGGGGAAGTAAGTCGGGGTTGGCAGGGGGCCGAATAGCAGGGATGGACGTCCCAATGGGACGTCCATCCCCACTATTCGCACCTCGGAATGACCCTGATATTGAAAGTGGCTGCATTTGAAATGACCTACCATCTTTGGTTTGGCCCTTGGTATGGATAATGCCGAGGGCATGAGAATGTTAGAAAGATTAGTGTTATGTTTGTGTGCTACAGTTATTTTTGATGTGCTAAAGAAAGGGAGAACAGATAAAATACATCATTCTTCTTTTAAAATTTTAGTAATTTTGTGTGACAAATTAGAGAAAAGTGCACAGACGAATCGATTTTGATCAGTCCGATTAGCACCTCACAAAAGCTGTTGTCTATCTGAGGATTTTGCCCGTTGATAGGCCTGTTCTACACACTTTTTTGGATACCCGCTTTCTTGAAATCGTAGCTTCATGTCCATAGCATGTTTTTCAAAATCCTGTATATCAGTACAAATTCTTTGAGCTCTGAGAAATTGGCTCACTGGTAAGTTCCACTTAAGTGGCCTATTGTGGAAGCTATCATAGTGTAGTAACTGGTTTCTGTCTGTTGGTTTTTGAAACAGGTCTGTAATGAAGCCCTCTGGGCCTCTTTTGATATGGATATCTCCAACTTCTCTAACTCTGTCCTTCCTTTATCTGACCACCACCTTTTAAGTTTTATTATTCATCATCCTCCACCTCAGCCTCGTCCTGCTTCCACTAATCTATTTAGAAACCTTCTTGCTATTGATCCCTTAGCTCTCTCCTCCACTATTTCCTCACCCCTTTCATCCATTCTTTCTTCTAATTCTATTGAAGAGGCTGTGGCCTCCTATAATGCTGTAATCTCCTCCGCTTTGGATTCTCTTGCTCTCCTCATCTCACATCCTGTTAGGCGTTCTCCTCCACAGCCTTGGCTCTCTCCTTTTGCCCGCTATTTGCGCTCTGCTGAGCGTGCCTGGCTCAAATCTCGCTCTCATGCTTTCTTCACTTTAAATTCATGCTCTTCTCCTTCCCATCAGCCATTGCACTTGCCAAACAAATCTACTTCACCCATCTGACTAACTCTCTTGTCTCTAATCCTCATCGTCTTTTTTATACACTCAATTCTCTCCTCAGTGTGCCCCCACCTCTGGCTCCTACCTCCCTTTCTGCCCAAACCTTGGCACAGTACTTCCATGACAAAATCCATAAAATCACCCTCCATTTCACTAACTCCTCTTCTTCCCCCCTTTTTCCCAACTCTCCCCCCTTACTTCTGCTTCCCTTTCTTCCTTCCCTCTGGTCTCTGATGAGGAAACAACACTCCTCCTTTCTTCCTCTAAGCTGACTACCTGCCCTTCTGATCCTATGCCCGCCCACCTCCTTAGCTCCATTTCTTCCACTATCGTCCCCTCCATCACTCATATTCTCAACCTATCGCTCTCCACCGCTACCTTCCCTTCTGACTTCAAGCATGCTATTGTCACACCCCTCCTCAAGAAACCCTCACTCGATCCCTCCTGTCCTTCTAACTATCATCCCATCTCTCTCCTTCCCTTCATTTCTAAATTACTTGAGCGTGCTGTCTACCACCGCTGTCTCGACTTCCTCTCCTCTCATGCCCTCCTAGATCCTTTACAATCCGGTTTCCATCCCCTACATTCTACAGAAACTGCTCTTACCAAAGTCGTCAATGAATTGTTTCTGGCTAAGTCCAAAGGCTTTTATTCTGTCCTCATTCTTCTGGATCTCTGCTGCCTTTGACACCGTTGACCACAATCTTCTTCTTATCACCCTGTCTTCACTCGGTTTCAAAGGCTCTGTAATTTCTTGGTTCTCCTCCTATCTCTCTCACCGCTCTTTCAGTGTGTACTTCGGTGGCTCCTCCTCCTCTTCTACCCCTTTACCTCTGGGTGTACCTCAAGGTTCTGTCTTAGGTCCGCTCCTCTTCTCTCTCTATACCCAATCCCTTGGTGCCCTCATCTCTTCCCATGGTTTTCACTATCATCTCTATGCTGACGACTCTCAAATCTACCTCTCTATGCCTGTTATCTCTCCTGAAATTCAAGCTAAGATCTCAGCCTGCCTCTCTGACATTGCTTCCTGGATGTCCTACCGCCGCTTGAAGCTGAACATGGCCAAAACTAAACTCCTTGTCTTTCCCCCTAATGCCTCTCCTCCTCCTTCCCCTTTCTCAATCTCTGTGGATAACTCTGTTATCCTTCCTGTCTCTTCGGCACGGAACCTTGGTGTTATCTTTGACTCATCTCTCTCCTTCTCTTTACATATCCAAAACATTACTAAAACATGCCATTTCTTTCTTTACAATATCTCCAAGATTCACCCTTTTCTCTCTGATAACACTACTAAACTGATTGTCCACTCTTTAATCACCTCCCGCCTTGATTACTGTAACCTTCTCCTTGCTGGCCTCCCTGCTAACCACCTCTTTCCTCTCCAGTCTATTCAACATTCTGCAGCTCGTCTGATTTTCCGTCAGTCTCGTTTTTCACACATTACTCCTCTTCTCATGTCACTTCACTGGCTCCCCATCTGCTTCCGTATCCAGTTCAAACTCCTCCTTCTAACCTATAAATGTATTCATTCTTCTGCCCCTCATTACCTTTCATCCCTCATCTCTACCTACACCCCCTCTCGCCTACTCCGCTCATCTAATTGTCTTCGTTTAGCTATGCCTTTTACTCGTACTGCTAATTCTAGACTTCACTCCTTTCAACTGGCTGCACCCTTTTCCTGGAATTCTCTACCTGTCTCTGTCCATCAAGCCTCGTCCCTGGCCATCTTCAAATCCAAATTGAAATCCCATTTCTTCACTATTGCTTTTTGTTCCTAACTCGTCCTTTCTTGTTCTCTCCATAAACATTTATTCTTGTCTTGTTAATTGTTATTTGTATTATCTAATTTATTTCATATTTTGTCTTGACTAGATTGTGAGCTCTAACGGGCAGGGACTGTCTCTTTTTATGTTTGTACAGCGCTTCATATGTTGCAGCGCTTTATAAATGCTTGGTAATAATAATAATATCTAAATAAGACACTTCAATAGTACTAATATTAGACTCAAAATACAAATTCTCATCAAGAGAATTAAGCCATCTCAAAAAATCTTGCAAAATCTCACTACTGCCCTCCCAAACCATCAGCACATCATCAGTATAAGGTTTCCAAAGTTTAATGTGTAAGGAAAAAGGGTGTTTTTTCTAGAAACTGTTATTGGAATTGTGCAACATACAAGTTTGCCACAAACCCATGGTAACCCCTTTTATTTGATGATAAAACAAGTCTCTAAAATAGAAATAATTTTCAGTAAGCGCCAACTGCGCTAATATAGTGAGGAGAAAGGTGGGAGGTCTTGGAACTGGTCTCTGTAAAAGAGCATATACAATTATTGATAAGGTGGCTCTCTGAGGTATATTTGTGTATAATGATGCTATATCCAATGTTACTAAGATTAAATCAGTATGGCAGTTCTGAAACTCTTCCAAAATCTATAAAATCTGAGTTGAGTCTCGGACATAAGAGGGCGCCTGTGCTACATAAGGTCTCAAAAATACATCTAAGTATTTGGAGACAGGCTCAAAAATGGACCCTATAGCTGAAATTATTGGTCGACCTGGGGGATTATCCAAAGATTTGTGTATCTTAGGCAGGATATAGATGGTAGGAGTGATAGGATGGTCTACTTTTAGAAATTCAAACTCCTTCTTTGTTAAATGGCCCAATTTAAGCCCTGTTTGAAAAACAGCATCAAGGCTAGTTTTGAGAGGAGCAGTAGGATCGCCATCCAATCTCTCATAAAATGTCTTATCCTGTAATTTTCTGTTAACCTCCTTGACATAATCTGATGTGTTTATTAAGAACAACGATCCTCCCTTATCTGCTGGTTTTATTATCAATATTGGATTGTCCCTAAGCTTGGTGAGAGCAGCCTTTTCTTCTTTTGTCATATTATAATACATCCATGTAGGTTCTGTGTATTGTCACCAGCAGTGGCTGAACTAGTAGTGGATAGCTAGGCACTGTGGTGAACAGCGCCCTCCTGAGCCTATGGAAATGGATGAAAATCCTGAGGTTCAGCAGGATTTATGCCTATGTGAGAAACCAAGGAAGAAAGAGAGACTCTATTCCACGGAGCTGAGCATGGAGACCAGCCCAGGGGAGGAGTCCTGCAGTCCTGATTGGGCACACCCTGTCCTTGGAAGGGGCGTGTCCAGGAGAGAACGTGGTTTTAAACCAGAGTATGGCTCTGCTTTTCAGAAGGGGGAGAAGTATAAGCTGCAGAGGAAGTTGAATAAGCTGGAGCATGAGAAAGAGAGATGGATAGAGAAGAAGAATGAGAATGATTGGAAGTCCAGAAGACAGTATGGTGATACTTGGAAGTCTGGCACTAGAAGGAGACCTGCACAGATCTATTCAGAGGCAGTGAGTAGAAGTCCCAAGGAAAGTGGACCTAGTCCTGGAATAGACAACCGCTGGAAGGCACAGCCCTGGGAGAGGAAGCCTTCAAGGCAGGCACGAGAGAGAAAACAATCATTCTGGGAATTACCGTTTGGGCCAGAGAGCCATGGACATTCTCACAGCTGGAGAACATTGGAGCCATCTGAAGTAAGAGGGGCTTGGCAACAAATAAGTGATTTGCCACAGAGTTTCCAGACTGAAGGTAAAGCTAACTCTCCTGTATTTGAAACATTAGCAAAAGAGCCTAAGAGTTACTCTGACACAATTAACCTAAGAGAGGAGAAGAGAAATAGCCTTAAGCCAGAGGGAAGTTTTATAGCTGATAGCAATTCCCTATCTCACAAGCAACAGGCTGAATTCCTCCTACAGGGTTTTAAAGAGTTTTTAGAGCTACAAGCTAAAAGACAGCCAGTGTTACAAGAAGCCAATAATTCCATACAGCTTGAAGAATTAGCACAAGATAGTTCAGACTTACCTGATTGTGAGAGCATGGACTGTACGGTCTGTTGTGTGGAGATGCCAAGCTGAAGGAAACTGGTTTTACCGTATATGAATTGAATACTATGGAGCTATTGTGCTGCCTTGCTAGGAGAGCTCTAATTACATGCACCTGTAATCCCCAGCACTGTGAAGGTAACAGTGGCTGAAAGAGGCTGTAGTTAAAGTGAGTGACCTCTTGGGGCAAAGTTGAGTAACTTGCTTAGAAGTGAAAAGCAGCAGTT
Source organism: Ichthyophis bannanicus (assembly GCA_033557465.1). Classification (NCBI taxonomy): domain Eukaryota; kingdom Metazoa; phylum Chordata; class Amphibia; order Gymnophiona; family Ichthyophiidae; genus Ichthyophis; species Ichthyophis bannanicus. Next base: position 1,759,088,460 of record CM066032.1, on the reverse strand, counting down.
CTACTTTAAGTTGACTTTATTCTGAGTTCATTCTGTTTGCATTTGAAGCACCTATTTTGTTCACATTTATTTGCCATGTGATGGAAAAATATCCTATACTATAATAAATATACTTGCTATTAAGAAACCCCACAACTACAACTCTTTATTTCGGAGCGAAAGGAGCAGGAAACTACAATACCCAGCATTCCAGGGATACAGGTTACTCTCCTTCCTCACGAAGCATTAGGCCCCGCTCCAGTCTTTAGCCCCAAGGCGGGGCAGGAGCGCCGCAGCACACTGCTGGGCCTGACCCTTCTATGAAAGAAAGTGTAGTTGAGACGGAGTGGTCAGGTTTAAATAAGGATTTATTCCCCTCCCGGGGTTTGCTGGATTTTCAAAACAGTACAAAAATACCAAACTTAAGAGGCAGCCATGCTTCTGGCAAAAACAAAAGGTGAAAGGAAACACAGCTTCTTGCTTGAACAGAACCACTAATTATAACAAACAGAAATCAGGTAATAATGTTGGCAGTTCCCTCTGTGCACGTTTATCCTTCTCCCAGGTACTCTTATCTTCTACTAGCGTAGAGAAGTTTCATCAGTTATTAATAAAGAACAGTCCATGTCCTCAACATAGGGAAAGCATTCACTTTGCTCCGTGCACATCGGTTCATCAACTATCTTATCTTATTTAGGGCAGAGAGTCTGGAACCTTCTCCAATCAGTCCCTGGCTTCTCTTCACCACTCTCTCCACAGTATGGCAAATAATTATCAGATAGTTTGTAAGACTGCCTTGTTCTGTTTCTAATAGTTTTCTGCCAGGCTTTAAATACATGCACTCATCTTCTTCACTCATACATATGTCCTCAATCACTTTACTTTCCTTTTCCCAAGGTTGTAAATATCTTAGGCCATTCTGCCTTTCAGTAATACAGAGTTCCTTACCAGCTGCTCTCCGTTCTCCCCACTGACTTCTGTGTCTGGGAAATTCTTCCTGCGTCACAGGTGAGGGTTTCCTGCAGTTAATCCCTCTGCTGGTAAACAGCTTTCTGTCTCTTTTCAAAGCCCTGCTTGGCTTTCTATTCCAAGACTCCAATGAAACAGCATTAGGCTGAGAGTATTCTGACCTTCTGTTAGAGAGCTGCAAGTCTTCCCTTACTTGCCAAGTTTCCAAATCACTCTCAACTTCTGAGTCTCCAAAACCACCGTCAGAATCAGCACATGAATCCAACTCAGCCTCTCTCACTGCAACTCCTGCTGGGTCTCCTACCAGCTTTCTTCCTCGATCTAACTCTGTTTGCCTACCACGTTTCTTATACATGGTTAGGGGCGTTTTCCTGCACATGTGCAAACTGTTCCCTTCATTACTTGGGGAGTGTTTGTTGGCTAGGCGTGCCCTCAGACCTCGTGTCTCAGCCTGCTTTGGTTGCCTATGGTAACTGTGAAGCTTTTGATCTCCCTTCCTGTCAGAATCTGTGCCAAACTCAGCAGCTTTCTATGTTTTAAAGGTATAGGGCAGAACTTCGGTGTCACAGTATAAAGAACTCTTTTAGTTACTATCCTCTCAAATGTATCAGTAACACGATTGACAATACCTGGCAGTATCCAGTTGGAGGGCTTCTTAACCACAAATGTCTGCTGTATCAGTTTCATGTGATGCAAAGTACTTAATCTTAAATTTTCTAAAGAACTTATAAAGTTCAATCTTAATGGTAAACGGATCATGTTTAACAGATGGAACAAATGATAACCATTTATTTAGGACACGTGATTCTACTTCATTTAAAATATAGTCGGAAAGATAAAAAATAGCACTATTCAATCCTGTTGTGATAGCCTATGATTGAGCCACCCCCTGCCTCTCCCTCGTGTGGGATAAAACGACCTGGTTGGTTGATGATAATTGTGATAATTGTTGTAAAAATGGATCTGATGGTTGTTTTTCTTTTTTTGTTTGGATCCACCACATTTCCAAAGGTTGTCCATCTGAAAATACTGACTAGGGCTAGCTTGTTGGGAAGAGAACAAAGAAGCGGAATTGTCAAGAAATTCATCTATAGGGGACCTACTACACTTTCTAATAGGTTGAGTGGTCTCTTCCATATTTTCCTCAGAAACAGATGCCCTAGTGTTTTTTAGCCTTACGTCGGGAAGGAAAATCCCTGTGATTAGGTCAGGTCTTTTCCCATGGATAAACATATCCAGACTTGAAATCCTCGTCTCTATGATATTTTTCTAGTTTTTTCTCTTTTATAGTCTTCTGGTATTCCAGAAGATTACGATCAAAATCTTTCTTATTAAAGTCAAAGCATGTGTCATATTCCTTAAGTGACTCTAGCTTAATATCTATATCTTTCTGAACATCTTGGGCCTTTTTTGGACATATTGATCAACAGGATCATAAGATCGAGAGAGCATTTATTAAGTATAGCTGTCCAATTTTTCATAAATTCTTCATTGTCAGTAAAACGTCTGGGAACTTTATAAACTAATAATCCCCCAGGAATAATCTGATTTCTACAATATTTTAAAAGGGAAGAAGCATGCATGTCCTCCCTAATTCTTTTTTGTGTCACTTCTTCCCATTGTTGTTCCTTATCTGTCGATGCTATAGGACCAGATGGGATACACCCCAGGATACTGAAAGAGCTCAGAGAGGTTCTTGCAAGGCCGTTAAAGGATGTTTTTAATAGATCCTTGGAGATAGGAGAAGTTCCAGAGGACTGGAGAATGGTTGATGTGGTACCTCTCCAGAAAAATGATAATAGGGAAGAAGTGACAAACTACAGGCCAGTAAGCCTTACCTCAGTGGTGGGAAAAGTAATGGAGGCACTCCTGAAAGAGCGAATAGTGGACTTTCTCAAAACCAACAGATTGCATGATCCAAGGCAACATAATTTTACCAAAGGACGATCTTGCCAAACAAATCTGATTGAGTTATTTGACTGACTGACCAAAGAACTAGATAGGGGGCGAGAGATTGGTATGCATGGACCAAGAGAAGGACCTCAGTGTGATTGTTTCTGATGATCTCAAGATGGGAAACAGTGTGACAAGGCGGTGGCAAAAGCCAGAAGGATGCTGAGTTGCATACAGAGAAGAATTACCAGCAGAAAGGAAGAGGTACTAATGCCACTGTACAAGTCACTGGTGAGGCCTCACTTGGAATATTGTGTTCAGTTTTGGAGACCGTATATCACAAAGGAAATAAAGACGCTGGAAGTGGTTTGGAGGAAGGTGAACAAAATGATTTGAAGCTTGCATCAGAAGACTTATGAGAAGAGACTTGAAGACCTAAATATGTACACTCTGGAGGAGAGGAGGGACAGGGGAGATATGATTCAGACCTTTAAATACTTAAAGAGTACTAATAGACAAACAAACCTCTTCCAAAGACGGGGAAGCTGTAAAACCAGAGGGCATAACATGAAGCTGCAAAGGGGTAAACTGAAAGGCGATGTCAGGAAATACTTTTTCACTGAAAGGGTGGTGGATGCTTGGAATGCCCTCACGATAGAAGTGGTGGGGACAAACACAGTGACAGAATTCAAAATGGCATGGGACAGACACAGGGGATCCCTTTATAGCAACTGGATAAAATCAAAATAAGCATAACTATCTCTTATATCTGATAAATAGGGATGACCTACACAGAGCGGTGGGTACACCCCTAAACAGAGGCATGGGTAGGGGTGACCTGCATGGAGCGGCAAGTGCACCTACTCTTGCCGCCTTGCTGGGCAGACTAGATGGACCATACTGGTTTTTATCTGCTGTCATATACTATGTTACTATGTAACAAGCCAGATTCTGCATGCAGTGCAATACAAGAAATAGAGGAGATGGGTAACACTTTACGTCACCTTTGCTGAACAGTAGCATGAGATGCACATGCTCCTCTAATCCCACATGCAGGTTGTGCAGCCTCTCCCCACAGTTTTCCCCTTCCATCAGTCTCAGTGCCTCTTGCTCCGAGATGGCCATGTCGCTGTTTAGATGCTGTACTGGCTCTCCCCGCAGACCATCTCTGAACAAGAATCACCAGCATCGCGGGAGCAGGCAGACCAAGGAGAGAGGCAGTGTTGCTTGCATATGGGATCATAGAGAACTGTGCCTTATGTTATTGCTCAGCAAATGTTAAAGCAACAGCTGACAGGTGCACATGGTGACGAGACTTTATTTGTGCAACTGTGCAGCCTATTGCTGGTACCAAAATTCAAAATGTGCTGGGCCCTATTGCAGGCTTTGACAAATTTTGTATGGATTTAAGGAGCCATGCCAAAATCTTAGGAACCACTGCTTGTGACCTCCTCGCCACCCCCCCCCCCCCGCCAATTGTCTCTCACTCTGGTCTCATGTACTCAAGTCTCATAGACCAGCACCAGAGCTCCTATACCGCGCGGTATCTTAGAAAAAGAAATACTGATAACAGTTATAGCTTCAGATATTAAGAATCTGTACATGTGTGTGGTGCAACTACTACTACTACTGTTGATCATTTATATAGCGCTACAAGGTGATGCACTTGTCTGTGCATGGGATGTGGTGGTAAGTACCTTTGTGTTGGTGGTGTGAGGGGTTGTGGTGCATGTGTGTGTGCGTTCAGAAGTGTGATGCCCATGTATGTGTGTGTGTGCTGCAGAAGTGAGGTGCCTGTATGTGTGTGTGTAGTACGAAGGTGAGGTACCTGTGTGTGTGTGTCATGCAGAGGTGAGGTACCTGTGTATGTATATATGTGTCTCAGAAGTGAGCTGCCTGTGTCAGTGTGTGGCATGGGGGTGGGATGCTTGTGAGTGTATTCTGGGGGGAAGGGATGCATCTTTTGGCAACACCTTGCACTCTTCCTTCCCCCTCCAACCCCTTTCCTGCTGGCTCCTCTCCTCCTTCCAGACTCTCCCCCCTTCATCAACCCCCCCTAGCACTCCCCTCCCCTATCCTAAAATCCCCCCTCCTCCATCCTCTTTTTTTAATAGGCCCACTGCCGCTTTAAATGGTCCTTGCCTTCTCTACCTCCTCCTCACACACAGAATCTTTTTTGATGAAGGCCGGGATCATGGCCTTCCACTTCTCTTCTGCCCATGAGGATCCAATCTCTCATGGACAGATAGAAGGGGTCTTTGCCACGATCATATACATCCTTTTCTTTTTTTCCCATGGGGGATGGGATCCCCGCAGGCAGACATAAGGCATCAAAGCCATTGGGACAATTTATTTGGGGGAGCAATGCCACCCCCACCCCCCCAAACTATGCCCATGCTCATATATTATACTAATCCCTTTCCTCAGAGGATGCTTTGAACAACTTTATTTGAAAACCCCAATGCGTTTCGGCTGAACGCCTTCTTCAGGGGAGCTAGCCTTGAATAAAATTATAAAAATATTTAAAAAAACACTCATTAAAAGATCAAGTCTTTTGAGTTCCTGAACTTTGACCCTCCTTTTGGCGCATATACAGCCCTTTTAAACAGCAGCGTACTGGCTTTCTTTTCTCCTGCCAGATTGATGATGTCTGGACGTTATTGCGGTTCGCTGTAAGACAAGTGCCAATATTCCTCATACTATTAGATGGATGTAGTCTGCTTTTATGTGGCTGTCTTTGATCTAGCTTCCGCTTTTTATTTTTATTTTCAGGACTTTTTATATGCATTTTCAGCTTTGTCAGAGAGTTTTAATCACATGAATCCTTCTACTTTCTCTTTCACACTGTCACCCTTTGGCTCCGACATATAGCAACCCCTTAAGTCAACAACATCCTTTGTCCACCTTGTCCCTCCACGTGTTGTTGCATGCATTGTTTTGCTCATACTACCCGCTGTATTGGATAGCTTGTTTACAGCCTTCCGATGGTTTGACAGTGGCTCACTTCATACAGTTCCCTATATAGCACTTTGTCAGTTTGAGGTTTTATGTTTTTAACATTTCTAAGCGCTTCTCACAAATGTGCTTTCAGCTGTACCACTCAGATTTACATGCAGCGCTGGTACATTTCCTTTGGGCACTCCCACTCTCGCATATTTAATTATTTTGTTTGCGCCATACATTTGTCCCTCATATGATCAGATTTGCTTTTAATTTGATCCTTTACTATTCTTGTATAATTTTAAGATATTAGGGAAATTAAAAAGTCCTTTGAGTCTCTGAATTTTGACCCTCCTTTTGGCGCGAATACAGCCCTTTTAAACAACAGTGTTCTGGCTTTCTTTTCTCCTGCAATACTGATGATATCTGGACGCGATTGCGGTTCGCTGTGAAGGCAAGTGCCAATATTCCTCATACTATTAGATGGATGTATTCTGCTTTTATATGGCTGTCTTTGATCTAGCCTCTGCTTTTTATTTTAATTTTCAGGACTTTTTATATGTGATTTCAGCTTTGACTGAGTTTTAATCGCATGAATCCTTCTACATTCACTTTCACACTGTCACCGATATATATATATATATATATATATATACACACACACACATAATCTAGTGGTATTACAGTTTTAGCAACCCCTTAGCTCAACAACATTCTTTGTCCTCCTCGTCCCTCCACGTGTTGTTGCATGCATTGTTTTGCTCATACTACCCGCTGTATTGGATAGCTTGTTTACAGCCTTCCTATCTTATTTTTGCAACTTAAATGTTTTATTTCATTGTACTATTTATTTTTTATAGATTTAACTATATTTATTTAACTATTTATTGATTTACTTATTTTACTAGTTATGGTTGTGCAATTGATCTTTTAATTTTTATAATTTTATTTGAGGTTAGCACCCCCTGAAGAAGGCGTTTAGCTGAAACGTGTTGGGGTTTTCAAATAAAGTTGTTCAAACCCACCACTGTTTGGTGCACCTGTTCCTTGCTGTTTCCTATATCACCCATGGGTGTCTGTGCTCTCTTTTGGACCCTCGAGGACCACTTGCCAGTCTGTTTTTCAGGATATTCCCTGTGAATATGCAAAAGAGAGATCTGCATACAATGGAGACAGTGGCATGCAGGTGTCTCTCATCCATATTGTCACCCTCTCGGTGGCCAGCCCAGCGCCTAGGGCGCTGAGAGTTGATCTGCCTTTGTATTCCTGACTCAGAGAGTATGACCCTGCAAGGCCCTCTGGGAATGGTAGTCCCTTTTACCCTTTGAGAACAGAAGAGTTGTAGTCGAGTGTTTCAGGCAATGACAAGAAATTATTTTCCCCTTCCCAATGGATTTCTGTGCAGGTAAATAACTTAGGACAAACTGCCATACAATTGGCTTGAGGGATATGTACAAGAACTCAGGTAAATTAGCCTTATCAGCTTCAGGCTCACAACGTGCAGTGCTCGGTACAAACAAACAATAACAGCTTCCTTCAGCAAAAGAGAATGTTCCCCATTCTTTCTGTTGCTTTACCAGCTTTCTCAAACTAGTGTTCAGCACAGAGACTCAACGTGGTCAGCAAAACATAGCGTGCAGTCCATCTGGTTATCCACTATTTCACTGCTATCAGAGTCAATCTGCATTTCTTCAGCATCAGCAATAGCAGGGTGTGTCAGTGAGCTGCTATCCTGAACTTTAAAACAGACGTCTTCACTATCCTCACATGGCTTCTCTCGGTAGCACTCTAAAGGATAGGACTGTGAATTACCGTATATACTGAAGTTTCTTTTTATAGAGTCTGCTACATTCTGGCAACTGCAGGGAAATACTTTATAACTAGGTTCAAATCTATGTAAGTTGTGAAGCCTACGTTTCAGCTTTGGAGGGAAAGGAATTCTCAGCTCTGCAAAGTCAGACTGATTCCCAAACACAGCTTGTGTTTGTTTGTCTCTCAGCCTCGTAGCTTCAGCCTTAGAGGTACAAGTATTGTCATGCCAGCAGGTTTCTCTCTCTGGAGCATGTGGGTTTTCCCAAGCCTGCCTTCCAGGAAATATCTTATCCTTCTTGCCTTTACCAGACGTCACCTGTCCTGTGCTGCTTCTTTCTGGCGTTAGGACTATGGCTCCCTTGGTTCTCACCTCTTGACGTCTTCCTTCTTTCTGCTCCCCTCCTCTAGTCCAGGCTAATGACCACTTTTTATCATCCTGTTTCTCCGGGCTAAAATGTGCCCCTCCCTTAAACAGGTGTATCTCATTATCTCCTGAACTAGGGACTATGTCACAGCGTGGGAGTGTCTTTCCAGCTCGTGACTCTCTTTGTTTACATTCTCTCTGAAAACACTGAGCCATGTGCTCAGACTGCCTGTCAGTTTCTGCAACGGAATCCTCTTCTCTCACCAACTCCATAGGCTCAGAAGGGTCTTCTTCATGACAATATTCTTTGTGGATATCCAGAAAATCCAACTGGTTTGAGGCCTTCAAGGATTGGAGTTTGAGATGCCTGGTCTAATGGAAGTTGTGTGTATTTTCTTGCCATGGCAACCATAACGCAGCATTCCTTTACACTGAAATGATAATCATAAATCATTTAATTCCAAATTTGTGGTTCACACTTTCCAAAAATAAATTTGGACTAGGTGGCAAACAACACTTAGGGGTATGTTTACTAAACCGTCCTAATGTTACCGGCGCTAGTTGCAGCGATAATGTGAAGAATTCCATATAAGGAGTGGGCGTTCCAGTCCTAAGGTAGCAAGAATATGCATCGCGCGATAGTGGGCGCCATGGCACGTTAACACGCATTAACCCTAACATGCCAGCGCAGTGTTAGCAGCTATAACAATGTAGCCCACTGGTTACTGCAATGACTGTGGAGGCAGAGGTCATCCTGCAGTGGTGTTATCTAAAAAGGCTGTCTCAGGCATTTTCTTTTAATTTAAATCAGTGCTGCCAGCAAAAACACCCTCACAGTGCCGTAACCTAAGGTGCCTCATAAGGCGCCCTATAAGGCGCCCCATAGGTCACATTATAAAGTGCCCTGTCTGCCAAGGCACCCTATAATGTGCCCTATAGGGTGCTGTATAGGGTGCCTTATAGGGCGCTTTACAGGACGCCTTACATGGCGCCTTATAGAGCGTGTTACAGGGCACCTAGGAGGCACCTAAGGCTACAGCACTATGAGGGTGTTTCTGCTGGCAGCACTGATTTAAATTAAAAGAAAATGCCTCAGACAGCCTTTTTAGATTACACCACTGTGGGATTGAACCCATGACCTCTGCCCCCCACAGTCATTGAAATAACCAGTAGGCTACATCTCTATAGCAGACTGTGCTCCTTGGGCGAGCTCCTTGGGGCGACGACGGGGGCGTGTATCCACAGCCCTCTTCCCATAGCACTACTGTTCCTCGACTCCACTCCCTTTTGCTTCTTATATTGCTGTTCTCTGTGCAGCTTCTTCGGTATTTCTGCTTGGCCACTTCTGCTCTTAGTCCTAGGACTCCCCCCCTTTTTCTGCTAGCTCATCTTCCAGCTTTCCCCACCACCCATACGCTCCGCCCTATGGCCGCTATTCCTGTGTTTTGGGGTCATCGCCCTTTTCCCCCTCTCCTCCCATCACATGGATCGACCACCCGTAATTTACACAATCTTCTCCCTTGCCAGCCTAGCCATTTACTTTCTCATCCCCAGGCATCCGCCTCTTCCTGTCTGTCATTCGTGACGGCCTCTTTCGCCCTCTTGAATTGCCGGTCCTTGCGCACGAAGACCCATTTAATCCATGACCTCCTAAGCCAACACTCACTTGATGCCCTTTTTCTTACAGAGTCCTGGCTCCGAGATGGAGAGGACGGCCTCCTGTACCAATGCCTTCCCCCGGGCTACACTGCCTTCCATACGCCTAGACTGCACCGTATGGGAGGAGGGGTTGCGGTCATTCACCGTCTATCCCTCCCTCTTTCTCTCGTCTCGCCTCCACCCTAGTATCCTGAATCCCTCCTCTTTTGCACTCTTTCTCCTACCCCTACATATTTTCTGCTACTGTACGCGCCTCCACATCTGCGCGCAGATCTCTGGGACTCTCTCCTCCTCTCTCTCTCTGAGACTGTCCTTCTTTCCCCCCACCTCCTCATCCTAGGTGACTTCAATGCCCACCTTGATTCCCAGGCAATGCAACGGGACAGAGCACTCTCCTCTCTCTTCAGGAACCTCTCTCTTGTTCAACATGTGTCCTGCCCCACTCATACTTCCGGCCATACTCTCGACCTGCTTCTTACTCCACATTCCTCTTCTTTGTCCCTGGCTCACATTGCCCCGTTATCTCTTCCATGGTCCGACCATAGCTGTATTTTCTTCTCTCTTTCCTTTCCCCCACCCCCCCGCATCTTCCTCGGATTCTCTTCCCCCTCCTCACCGCCTGTCACGGCGTATCACCCCTGCCACACTGCAGCATTTCCCTCCCACGGACTCTATCTTCCCCTCCGATTTCTCTTCTCTCCCTGTAGACCAGCAGGTCAGTATTTGGACTTCCACTTTATCTTCCACCCTTGACTCTATCGCCCCCCTCTGTCCTGTCCCTACTTATCGTTCCACGCATCACCCGTGGTTCCACTCAGGGCTTTACTTACAACGATCCCATCTTCGCCGTGCAGCATGGCTGTGGCGCAAGCACCCCTCTGCCACCTCCCTTTCGGTTTTTCGTCATACTCAGAAGTCCTATCGTTCCATGATAACCGTTGCCAAGCAATCTTACTATTCGAACCTCATCACATCTTCCTCTCATTCCTCTCGCCAGCTTCATCAAGTTCTGCATTCTCTTCCTTCGGCCCCTCCCTCTTCCTCCCCATCATCCCTGCCCCCGGCCCCCAGTCCTACAACTCTTGCTACCTTCTTCTCCAACAAGATTCAGACTCTTCGGTCCACATTCGATCCCTGCCCACCCCCTCTCTCTCCTTCCCCCGCTGTTTCCGCTCCAGCCCCTATTTGTTACCCGGTAACCACCCATGCATTTCCCCACACTTGGTCCACATTTTGCCTTATTACCCCCGCCGAGCTGACCAAAGCTATCTCAACCTCCCACAAGACCACTTGTCCACTCGACCCTTTGCCTTCCTCCTGGCTCTCTGATCATTCACTTACACTTACCCCTTATGCTCTCGCCATTATCAACTCCAGTCTCACCTCCGGTTGTTTTCCCTCTGCCTGGAAACATGCACTGGTCCGCCCTCTTCTAAAAAAACCCACCCTTGACCCTGCTGTTCCTTCCAACTGGCGCCCCGTTTCCAATCTTCCTTTCCTTTCTAAAATCCTTGAGAAACTCATCTTCCACCAACTCTCTGCACACCTTGATTCCACTATTTCACTGCACCCCCGGCAATCAGGTTTCCGGACTGGTCATAGTACCGAAACTATCCTTGTGGCTCTCCTTAACGAACTGCACCGGTCACACGAAAAGGGTGATTTCTCTATTGCGGTTTCCTTGGATCTTTCTGCAGCATTTGATGTCGTTGACCATCGCACCCTTCTCACCCGTCTATCCGATCTTGGTACCCAGGATACAGTCCACCAGTGGTTTCAGTCTTTCCTCTCTTCCCGCACCTTTGCTGTCCAATCAGGCTCCACTTCCTCTGCCTCTATCCCCCTGCACTGTGGTGTGCCCCAGGGTTCCATTCTTGCACCACTTCTTTTCAATATCTTTCTCAGCCCCCTCGCACTACTCATACAACAATCCGGTCTGTCCGCCTACTTTTTTGCAGACGACATTCTTTTGATTCATCACACCTCTCCCTTGGCCCCCGATCTCTCTCGCCTCGATGATTGTCTCGCCTCCATCGCTGACTGGTTCCATAGCAACTTTCTCATTGTCAATCCCTCCAAATCAGCGTCTATTTGGTTCACATTTGGTGCCCCACCACCCACCCTGACGCCACTCATGTCCAATTCACCGATCCCTCTAGTCCCAACTCTTCATTATCTTGGTGTTACCCTGGACCCCTCACTTTCATTTTATCAGCACATCTCTGGAGTGGTGCGCAGCTTTTTCTTTCACCTTCGTAAGATTAGGGCGGTCCAATCTCTCCTTCCCCTAGCATCACTCACCACCCTTGTTCTTTCTTTAGTAATCACTCGGCTTGACTATTGTAATTCCCTTCTTGCAGGACTCCCTCAACACCAACTCCGTAGACTGCAACTAATCCAAAATACAGCTGCCCGCCTCCTTACCTTCTCCTCCCATCAAGATCATGTCACTCCCTCTCTTCTCTCCCTTCACTGGCTCCCTATCACTGCTCGATACCGTTACAAGCTCCTTACCATCACCCACAAAGTCCTCCATACCAACACCCCCCAGTACTTGGCTGACCTTATCTTTCTCCAACCTACCCCCCGCCTGCTCCGTTCCGCACACGGAAATCGTCTCTTCCTACCATCCCCCACTCAGGCCCACCTCGAGTCCACCCGCCATGCCGCTTTCTTCTTTGTGGGCCCGGCACTTTGGAATTCCCTCCCGCACTCTCTCCACACTGAATCATCTTTTCCACGGTTTAAGGTTCTTCTTAAAACCTACCTCTTCTGCCAGGCTTTCGATCTTCCCGTTCCCCCACCTACTCCCAACTAGTTACATACATTAACACCCGCTTTTCAGCCCAGGTATCCTGTTCACCTACCCTAATCCCTCCCTCCTCCCCAGTTGTGCCTATTTCCTCACTGTGTTGTCCCTAGTGTTTCCCGCTTTGCTGTTTCTGTTCTTTACTGTTTTCTCTCTTTTTCTTTCTATCCACTGTCCTGTCAATTTTTGGCGTTCTTTTCTTTCTATTTTTCTTTTGCAGCCTTATTTTTATTGTACACCGCCTTAACACCTCGGTAACAGAGGTACTTGATTGGATTGAGATCAGGACTCATTGCTGGCCATTTAAAACTGTCCATTTGTTCCTTTTTAACCATTCTTTTGTACTTTTGGGTGTATGTTTTGGGTCATTATCCTGCTGGTGGACCCATGACCTTCGACCCAGACCTAGCTTTCTGACCACATTTCACTCCAAAATATCTTGGTAGTGCTCTGACTTCATGATTCTTTTAATACATTCCAGACCTTCAGTTCCTGAGACTGCAAAACAGTCCCACAACATTATGGAACCTCTACTATATTTAACTGTAGGAAGGATGTTTTTTTCCTTATAAGCTTCATTTCTTCATCTGTAAATGTATCGATGATCTGCATTGCCAAAAAGCTCAAGTTTGGTTTCATCTGTCCACAGAACATTTTCCCAGATGGATTGTGGTTTCTCAAAGTGGGTTTGTCTGTCTTTGAGCAGTGGGGTCCTCCTTGGCCTTCTCCCATGTAGTCTTTCTTTTTTTAATGCGCGGCATATGATGGAGGTTGAAACCACCACTCCAGATTATTCCAGATCAGCCTTAAGCTCTTTGGATGTTGTACGTGGTGTTTTTCCAACAGTTCATACTAACCTTTGTAGACTTTTGGGATTAATTTTCCGCTTCCAACAACATCTTGGGGAGTTCTTGACAGTTTGATGAGCAAAAAACATCTTAATAACACTGCAAACTGTAGACACAGGAATCCCAAGGTCTTTGGAGATGGCCTTGTACCCCTTTGATGTTTGATGATAATGGCTTTTCTGATGGTCTCAGGCAGCTCTCTTTGCTTCACTATTGTAAAAATGGAACAGGGAGTGAATGTGACCATTTTAAACATAGGAGCCATCATTCATTGGCTGATTAATGTCATGTGAGTACTGACAATCACAAGTGCATTTAATTTTACTGCAATGGGAATGTGGTTCGTCTGTTCAAACTATTTGAATTATTTATAATGGTGCCAATAATCATGTCCTAGCAATGTTCCAGTTTTTATACTATTTTCTATTATTTTTTAATTGGTCTTGTTTTATTTGATTCTTTTATGTGTCCAATATGTGTACATATATATTCCAAAGCCATTTCACTGGCCACTTTTTTTTAGGCGATATTAAACATTAAGGGGTTGAACTTCAAGGTTGCCAATAATGTTGACCACAACTGTATATTAACCTCATATTCTTTGCTGGGTGATTGAAATCTGAATAAATACTGTCATCTTCACAGAAACAAAATCAAAAAGGCAAAAAATGTAGACACTGGGAAACCTTTTCTTCTTCGTCGCCCTTGGGACTTCTCTCCACTTCCAATCCAAATTCTCTAGACTCCTCTATCAGGGATCTTCCTCTTCTTCTCTAAACCACTCATATTCTTGTAGCTCCTGGAACCCACAAAACACTGTACCAAAATTCTCTTTCTCTCTCACCAGATTATTTGAACCCAAAAGTGACACAAGAAAGACAATCTTCCAATATGTCTCTCTTCTTACACCCACCATCTGGAAGCTGGGAATTCTACAATCTGGCCATATCTTCCCTCAAGCACCCCCCAACCTTGTGTAAAGGAAGAACATGCTTCATGTCTTCTTTCCCAGTGGACTCCAGCCACCACTAGTTATAAGACTCCAGCAAACCCCTCTACTTTTCCTTTGCCCAAGGACTAGGTCTGTACCAAGGATCTAACATCCTCAGGCTCCCCATACCATCCTTCCCACTCTCTCAGGGCTGGTGTTAGACATGCAGGGGCCTCAGGAAGAAACTGATGAAGGGGCCCCAAATCCACCTGCAGGCTATGCCTCCTTCAGCCTGAGGCAGACTTGGGGCCCCCTCTGGCATAGGTGCCCAGGGCAGTTGCCCTATTTGCCACCACTTAATGCTGGCCCTGTGCGCTCTTCGTTCATCCTCTCCACCCTCTGCCTTGTCATCTCCAGGGAGTTCTCTTTTCCTTAATTTGGCCCCCATCTATAGTACTCCCTTCCCCTTGACCTCACTCAGAAAGGAAATTCCCCCCCTTAAGACTGACTTTTTCTGCTCTCCTTCCTTGGGTCCTCTCCTTCCAAATCCCCCTTGTGCCTCTAGTAATATCTGTCTCTCATCCTTCTCTCTTTTTTGATAAATTATATAACTTTTAGGGTTTGCTGTATCTTTTTCCTTCCCCTTTTTTTCTATCCATCTTTCTCTCCCTTGCTTAGTGTTTCTTGTAAACCACTTTGATGTCCTGTCCTATCTGCAGTATAGCAAATGTCTCTCCATAAATAAATAATCTTGTGCTCCCTTTTGGCAACTTTACAGAAAGGAGGCAAAGCCAAATTTCCCTCCAAAATATCTTCCTTTGTAATTTTATTGACATCATAAACTCCTCCCTTGGCACCATTCCCAGTTGGGAATCACATTTGATTTAATAAATGGAGGAAGGATAGCAAGGAAATTGAGTGTGCTAGCATCTTGGAGGCTTTAATAAAACTTTACTCAAGATATAGCTACCCAAAGAGTCTGCATCCTTATCTCTTTAGGGAGACGTATGTCTCTTAACAATTTTCATTATCAACAACTGAATCAATGCAGTATTAGAAGATAAAAAGCAGAATTCCTGCAGACTAGCACCAGGTCTGGAAACATCTGCTGTTCTCTTGCTTGTTGCAGGAATTTTTTTCAGAAGCATAGGAGAAATCCCCTCAATAATCACAGCCATAACTTCAGGCTCTTCCGTCTTTTTCATAAAAGGCAACTGTATCACCATTGAATTTAGGACATCAGCATAGCTACTATGCCTCAAATATATGATGGCTCCATCACCTGCTGTGATGATCTACTGCGGTCTAACAGAGATGTTGGGGAAAGCAAAAGGAGCCTACTGCTTTCACTGACACAATACTTCCAAAGCTCAATAGTGAAACAAACTCCTCTGTCACCAGCTTTATCACTGCTGTGGGAGTCTGGATCATGGATGTCAGTATATGCAGGACAAAACTATTCATTAGTCTAGCACGAGGCGTGGAGGCCATTGAAAAGACTATCATGTCTTCTGCTTTCCCATCAAAACGTTAAAAGCAAAGTAATTAAAAAAACAAGTCATGGACAGCTAAGGTAAGAACAGGATCACGCAATCTTCACCATCTTAGATCTAATATGTCCTGCGTTTCGTGTTGCAAAATTTGTTGACCCTGACACACCTTATTTTGTGGTGAGAAAGAACCTGAAGCAGGGTCAACAAATTTTGCGACCCGAAACACAGGACTGTGTCGTTAGATCACCTACAGTTGGATATTGCTGTGCCAAACTTTCAGCTAAGAAAAAAAATTGATATAAGAAGTGTGGAGCATTTTTAAAATGTTTTACTGCAAATGATTAAAAAGACGTGTGTCTCCAGTTAAGGTTTGCCTTTGCCTGGGGGCTGTTGTCCGACATTAAAATATAGTAATACCGGGGGGCGGAGCCTGATGTCCAGCGGGATAGACGCTTTGCGTTGAAGCTCCCGAGAGGCCTACTCAGAATCCTGAATTAATACCTGCATAAATTTCATTTTTTTGCTCTGAACTTACCGGGGTGCCTCGGGGGGAACGGCGGGCCACAAACCAGTGCGACTGGACCTCGGGTCTCCCTCTTCTTCACACGGAAAACGCTCCAAAACAGAGTTCTTCCCCACAGAGGATGGCCCCACTTTGGGAAAACCCCGCAACGCCACAGGAGATCTTGGAGGAGATACGCGGTATGAAGGAGCTGGTACTATCCAACGGAGTGGCGCTCCGAACCATGCGTGAAGACTTTGGCACACTTCAGAACCGGCTTGAAAGTCTCCCACTACGACAGGACAACATGGCGGAGGTCCTTGATTCGCACGCGGTGCGCTTGGTGAAATTGGGCAAGACTGAGCGTATGATACAGAATTTTCAAAATGAGCTGGAGGATAGCAATGATCGAGCTGGTTGCAACCATATGGAGCTCATTGGAGTGCCGGAGGATGTGAGAGCAGGAGACATGCGAGAATTCTTGGTCAAAACTCTCCTCCCCTTGCTAAAGATTATTAGTTACAGAGCTCTGGAGACTGACCGAGCGCATTGTGTTCCTGCTAATATGGCGCTCAATCGGACGACCCCTCGGGCTCTCATTTTTCGATTGTTGCGATACCAATAAGTGGAGCAAACTCGCACTGCTGCCCGGGCGAACTATCATCTTGAAGTTGAAAGTCATAAAGTTTCTTTTCCCCTGACGTGGCAAAGTCCACAGTTGACCGACGGAGGAGGCTCCTTGCTTTTCGCCCTGGTCTTCAATAACTACAGGCTCCCTTTGGCCTACTATATCCAGTGAAGCTCAGAGTGACTCTCCATAACCCAGCCATAACATTCGAAGATTCTGATCTACTAGCAACGTTTTTGGACTCCAAATAATGTGGATCAGATGCGCTAATCCAACAATTATGATTCAACAATCTTGATCTGTAATTCGCCGGATTTGCCCGCCATCTTGAACGGCCCGACGCGGTGATCCCAGCCTGGAATAGAGACTGCCTGGACTTTTCTTTCTATCTATAATTTACTTGGCCTTCTATCCCTCCATGATGTGCACCTCGGTGGGATTCGAAACATGCATAGTTTTACAGGTTATATGTTTTAGCTTGGGCCCTCTCTGGAGTTTCTCCCCGCAGACATTAGGTCGCCAGCAATTTCTGGGTTTTGCTTCTTCTCTACTGCACCTCGGTGCTTATTTTTTTTATATGGGGCGTTTCCATGATTTTCATTAACTCATTGATTATTATGTTATGTGCACAGTCATCCATAGTTAAGATGAGGGACATTGGGAAACTGTGTGCATTATTGTGTTCTTTCTCAGAATTTATAATCTTTCTTGATGGCCTTGTGTCATATCTTCTCATAAAACGTAAAAGGCATTAATAGTCCAATCAATAGAAAGAAAATCCTTAGCTATCTTAATCATGAGCAGGTTAATTTAATGTTTCTTCAGGAAATGCATTTAAATTCCGCTGCGGCATTGAAACTTAATACCAAGCCTAATATGGCGACTGCCTTCTCTTCCGCTGTTTCCAAGCGGTGTGGGGTAGCCATTTTGGTTAAGAAGTCTCTGTAAGCTATTGTAATGGCTGTTAGCTTTGATAAGGAGGGTAGATGGGCCCGTGCACACCTTCAGGTTGAGACTGTAATTTACGTGTATTGGTATCTATGCTCCGAATGTGGATAATCCTGTTTATTATGCAAGTATTGTGCAGTTAGCACAGGCATTTGCCAGCCCTCCATTAATGCTCGGCGGCGATTTCAACCAAGTACTTGAGCCCTTGACAGCTTGGCTGCCGCCCAGAACGAGTGGTCCACCCAAGAGTCTTGACTCTTTTACTGCTTTGATTACAGATTTTGCGCTAGAAGATATATGGAGGCTGCTTCTCCCCTCACTCCCATTATCCACCTATGCGCTCAGACAGCACAGGAATTCTGGGAGTGGGAGTCGCATGTAGCTTTGACCCCGGAGCATGGGAGCCTAGCCTGGAGCGGGTTGACATGGATCTCTCGATCTCCCTCACTTACTCAGACACTTTTTTCTTTTAATCCACCGAAGTTTCTATACTCCTGATAGGTTAGTCAAATGACCGCTACCCAGAGCAACAGATTTTGGATATGCCGCACGGCCATTCACATACTAACTTATATTATGTTTGAATGCCCGGTACTACAATATTACTGGAAAATAATGGGGGAAAATAGGTCCCCTCTTAATTTCAATGAATGGTGGCATTCTGTCAGTCTATACAGTAAATATGAACAAATACCTCATCTGTTGGCTTCTCCGTTCAGACCCTCTATCATTTGTCTGAATGGAGGATACTCCATGATAATGTTTAAAATGCTAAAATGCTAAATGCTCCCATCTGACTGTTTAAATCTATTTCACATGATCAGTCTATATTGCTGATACTCTTTTGTTTGTTTGGATGTACAATCACTACTATATGTATACGCCTCTTTGATGATACTCCTCAGTTCTAGAGAAGAAGCTTTGGGGTGGGGGGTAATTGGGGTTGCTTTCCTTATGTGTATATTTGTATTTGTCTCCTTTGGTTTGTTGTTTCGTTTGCTTGTTGTAAAATGAAAATAAAAGTTTCAAAAAAAAAAAAATATAGTAATACCTTGATTTACAAGTGCATCAACTTACGAGTTTTCCGAGATATGAGCTGTCGCTCGGTCGATT
This sequence comes from Ichthyophis bannanicus, assembly GCA_033557465.1. Taxonomy (NCBI): domain Eukaryota; kingdom Metazoa; phylum Chordata; class Amphibia; order Gymnophiona; family Ichthyophiidae; genus Ichthyophis; species Ichthyophis bannanicus. The sequence continues at coordinate 1,759,069,572 of CM066032.1, read as the reverse complement.
TTTTGCTTTATGATGCGAGCCAAGATCTGAGTTACAAGTTACGCCATTGGCGAGCGTTCAGTTCACGTGGGTAGCACCTGCACATCTTTTAGGTGGTTCTTTGCTTTCCCTCAACTTTTCACGTCGTGTATTGAATAATCTTGTCGTTTTAACAACCATGGATCCTGACAAAGTGAGTGCCAAGATCAGTGCTGAGAAGAAGAAAAGGATGATGTCCTTGGATATAAAGAACGAAATCATCGGAAAACATGAGCGAGGTGTGCATGTTGCCGACTTGGCAAGGCTGTACGATCATAGTACTTCGATTTGATATACGAGCAAATTGAGTTACGAGCTCAGTCACAGAACGAATTAAACTCGTAAGTCAAGGTATCACTGTATTTCATCATAAAGGGAGTTGTTCTTCATTTGTTGGAACCTCCCACTTTCTGTTTTTGGATCTTCTGTATGAACCTCACTGGTTCCGGATTGTTTTGTTTAAAGTTCTGCTTTTGACCCACAAGGCCCTTTACATCAGGCAACCTGATTATTTAGCATCTCTCATTACCCTACACAATCTGTTTGCCCAATTAGATCCTCTCAGCAGCAGTTACTGGTTCTTATATCCTGGTTTGTTATTAGATTTGATGAGACTCGCTATGGAACGGTCCTTTTCTTGGCTCCATTATGGTGGAACAATCTGTCCGCTGGACCGAGATGTGAATCATTTAAAATTTAAGGGCCCAATTTTTGAAGGTCTTTACACAGGTAACTTCCCTAGTTACCCGTATAAAGGACTTATTCAGGATTTTCTAACGACATGGGTAGCGCCCTTCAAAAATCCCGGATAAGTCCCTAACGCGCCCAGATGCTATCTGCACAGTATTGGGGCATTCCGGGGCAGTGTGGAAGAAGGCCATGGCACTACCCGTGTAGCACCAATTTTCGATGCTACACGGTTAGCGCTCTGCGCCTTAAAGATAAGCGTGGGAAAACTTTGCCTATCTTTAAAGTGCTGGGGCTAACCATATAATATAAAAAATTGATGCTACACGGGTAGCTCCTGCGGCCTCTTGTCTGTGCGGCAACACCTGGATTTTTATGCCAAGGCCGCATATGACCCCGGCATGGAAAATCCGGGTTAGGCGGAAGGTGGGTTGGCTATGCGCCAATGTGGCGCACAGCACCGCCCAACTGAAATTCGGGCCCTGCTTTGAAATTTTTTCTCCGGACTTTTGCCTTGTTGACTAGATAAGCCTTTTTTTGTCCAGGTCAGTCCTCTGTCCACTGATTATTGGTGCCTGCTGTGTGGCTTATTTCCCCTTGTGCTTGCCTTATGTTACGATTAATTGATAGTTGGATGTTGTAAAAATTATTTTTCAATTGATTCAATGGTAACTCTTCCTATAGTTTTTTTTCCATTTCTCCCGGTTCTCTGTTGTCTCTTTATGGGCACATGTTTTTTTATTTTGTAAACTGCTCCAATGTTTTGCTATGAGCAGCGCTATATCAAATTCAATAAATCTAAACCTAAACCTAAAGACCCTCATTTGATTTGCAGCTTGTGCTGTGAGGGCTTGGGTGCATCAGTGATGCTGAGAGCTAAACTATCGGTAGTTTAACTACTGGCAGGGTCTCCCAAGATGGACAGGTCTCAGATGAGGTGCCACACCAAGACAAACCACCCATCTGGCCAGCAGCAGAATGGGATAGTGTTGATGGTGGAGGATCACATTTCTGTGACAACAGCAACAACACCAAACTTAAACTGCACGGAAGAAAGGCCCGGCAATCTACTTCTGTATCTTGCCATGAAAACCCAATGGATAGCTACAACAAAACAAATTGTGCTATGGTGCTGGAAGATGAGACCCCCAGGTCGGAAGGCACTCAACTAGCTACTGGGGAAGAGCTGAAGACTTTTCAGAGTAAAGCCAGCATTTATGATGTGGTTGGATCAAAGCCCTTGGGACGTCTGACTGCTGATGTAGCTGCGCATGAAATGAGAGTCAGAAGCTGTAAAGATGTCTTACACATTGGAACATGGAATGTATGAAGCATGAACCAAGGGAAGTTGGAGGTGGTCAAGAATGAAACGGAACGTGTACAACGTGATCTGTTGGGTGTCAGCGAACTGAAATGGACTGGCATCGGGCACGTTGCATCAGATGATCACATGGTCTACTATGCTGGAAATGAAAGACAAAGAAGAAATGGTGTTGCATTTATAATAAAGAAGAAACTTGCAAGAACTGTAATGAAATACAATGCAGAGAAACCAGGCCAAAGACGTGGGCAGTAGATAAAACTCACAACGTTTATTGGTCCGTATTTGATAGAGGTGGCCAAACCCAACACAGGCCGTGTTTCGTATGGTACTTCTTCAGGGGTGAGGCACACTATAAACTATAAAAAATCATAATAACATATCAAAATTATACATAGAGATATGAATGAATACATATAAAATCATAAATAAACGAATAAATAAGATAAGCAAATTATGAATTAATCATAAATTAATAAAATTGAATTTAAAAACACACCAATAAAATGATAAAACAATGAAACAACAATATAAAAGTGTTCAAAATAAACAAACAAATATTACATTATGACCTAAAATTCTACATAAACAAAATGTGCATGTGATCAATAAGCATGTAGATTAATAACATTAATTGTTAAAACAAAAATGAAAATAACCATAAAAAACACTAGTTAGTGTTAAAATCATGTGTCAATGATACTATTATATATATTTAAGTCAACTAAAACAGCAGGAGAAAACGAAGGGATGAGAAGCAGGATATGAGAGTTAATTAAGGAGATGAATTATAACACAAAGAAGCAGGAGTGAAATCAGGACCAATTACCTTGAGGCAGTGTAAAACACCACCAGCTGATTGGCGTGGTGAATAATGCCCTAAACCATTTTCTTTTCACCGTAAAGTCAAAATATGCCTGACTTGAAAACCATGGAAATGAACCTATGCCGAATAAAATTGAAGCATTACCAAATTAGACACCAAAAATGAAACTGCCAGAACATGAACAAAAAGCTACAGAATGCAAATATTTCATTCACTATTCACATTGGAACGAAGAGTGTTATGTTATGATACTACCTACTAAAACTATTATGTAATACACAAAAAAAAAATTTTTAAGCGAAAACACTATCGCTAAAGTGTAAATGCTAAAATACTATGATAAAACCATATACATAGTTTATATCATATAATCAAAGCAGTGAAAGATTCAAAATATCCAAATGAATGAAAATTTGTGTGTAAATCTGACCCTTACATGGTGTACTTACTGCATATTGCGGCGCTCCTGCCCGGCCCTGGGGCTAAAGACAGGAGCGGCGGTCTGATGCTTCGTGAGGAAGGAGAGTAACCTGTATCCAGGGAATGCTGGGTATTGTAGTTCCTGCTCCTCTCGCTCCGAAATAAAGAGTTGTAGTTATGGGGTTTCCAGTATTTTTATTATAGTAAAGGATATTGTTCCATCACATGGCAAATAAATGCAAACAAAGTAGGTGCTTCAAATGCTAACAGGAAAACTTAGGATAAAGGCAACTTAAAGTATAATTGCTGCTTTTCACTTCTAAAAAAAAATTGTTTGTGGTCTTTTCGGAGCTATATATACCTGATATGAATAAATGAATTGCTCCACTCCAACTTATTGCTAAATTTAAAATCTTTATAGGAATGTTCCTCATTCAACTTATCATGCCCTATTTGTAGTCTCAGATTCACACGGCACTGATTATCATGAGATTCAATGAAAATCAACGTGCCCAAAAACATCAATGACTACTGGGCTTTTTTTCTTTTTTAGTATAATGCTGATACAACCCTTCTGTGCTTATCTTCCCTTATGAAAAAAATATATATCTTTGTTAAAATATGTTTTCAAGATGCCATTTCTCTCTGTTGATTATCACTGTGTTGATTTTTTACAGATAAATATATATATATTCATATTAGTAAACTTATCTTTTTTGTGTTGATTCTTCTTATGCTTGAGAATGCTAAGTCTTCTCTTAGCGATAAGCACTGATTTATCTGTACTCTCAACGCTCCATTTGGCGCCTATGCGTTTCACTCCCTGATTAGGAGTTTCATCAGGAGATCTATATATGAGCAAAAATAGCATTATAGATAACGGAGCCAAAATCCACTGAAATTAGCTAGTTGTGTTACAATGCCTAATACGAACGTGCTGACCTTGAAACTTATAAAACATATATCACAAAACTAAGTTAAAAAGCTAGTTAACTGTTCAAACCTGTTCTTTTGTGTTAATGTCACCTCTTTGTTAACTGCTGCCCACGTCTCTCTGTGTTTTCCGAAGCAAAAAACGCCGCGCATGCGGATTTCTCTCCACTGCCTCCTTTTAAAGTGCTCAGCTGTTCCTCCTAGATCAGAAATCATTTACACACTTGCCATTCTATGCACGCATTTAAACCTGATGGCTGAACTGTATTTAAGGTGAAGATCCAGCGTTGTTCATAGAACAATAAAGTTTCATCCAGTGTTTTGCCTTTTTTAGATTTATTAATATGGTCAATACAAAAACAGCGGAGTTGTAAAAATTCATGATTCAGTTCTATACAATGTTGTACTAGAGGTGCCGTCATGATTTTATTTTTCAACCGGCTCTTATGTTCTTGTATCCGGACCCTGAAACTACGGCTGGTCTTTCCAATGTATAATTTTTCACAAGGACATTTAATTGCATAAATCACTGATGTAGTGTTGCATGTCGTAGTTTTTTTGAGTACGTATTTTTTGTCGGCATGAGTGAACTCTGAAATTTCCTCTGTTATCTGGCAAATAGTGCATCGTCCACATGCTGTGTGACCAGCAGGTTTTGAATCTTCTATTGGCATGCATAAAGAAGGTGTTTTTACTGGACTCAATTGTTCTTTAAAGTTGTTGTTTCTTTGCCAGACACATCTGATGGTGTTCTCTGTTAACCCAGGGACTGTTCTCAATATGTGTAAATTCTTTGTGACTAGCCTTTGAATACGGTAACTGAGAGGAGAATATCTTGTAACTAAATTGACGCTGTCATCCAACTTATTTCTTCTGGTAGGACATACCAACCAAGTTCTATCATTGTTCAGAGCTCTTTTATACGCTTGTGTTACAATACGTTCAGGATAGCCTCTATCGATAAAATCTTTGAACAGTTGTTTTGATTTATTTTTGAAGTCAGACTTGTCCGAACAATTACGTCGAAATCTTAAAAATTGTGAAAAAGGGAGACTGTTTTTTAATTTCTTTGGATGTGCACTAGAATAATGTAAAAAAGTATTTCTAGTTATGGGTTTTCTGTATATAGTAGTTTCCCATTTTGTCTGTCCTTTGATTACTATCAAATCCAGAAATGTGATTGATTGTGAAGCTATAGTATGGGTAAACTTGATGGCCGTATTGCATCCATTTAACCAGGTTACAAATGCCTCTGCTGCTTCAATTGATCCTTTCCAAAGTGTGAAAATGTCATCTATAAAGCGCATCCATAATATGATTTGTGAAGCCCATGGGGATGCTTGCAACCATTCTCGCTCAAAATCCCCCATAAATAGATTTGCTATAGATGGGGCACACGAGGCCCCCATTGCAATGCCTGATGTTTGTAAATATATACTTTTCTCAAAATGAAAAAAATTTTTTTGTATGACCAATTTAGACAAGTCCATAAGAAATGTGAGATGAGTGTCAGACAAGTCTTTTCGACTACGTAATGATTTTTCCACTGTATTAAGAGCTTCTTGCTGAGGTATACTAGTATAGAGCGCCGTGATATCTAAGGTCATAAATAATATGTCTGTCTCCAACGCCCTTGAATTATGCTGTTCTAATTTCTCTATAAAGTGGGAAGTGTCTCGAAGGTATGATGGAATTTCCTTCAATAAAGGTCTCAAAAAACTATCGAGATAAACGGAGAGTGGTTCCAAAATGGATCCCCTTGTCGACACTATCGGTCTACCCGGTGGTTTTGACAGGCTTTTATGTATTTTCGGGACTAGATATAACTGAGCTATAGCTGGAGCTTTGATGTTTAAAAAAATCATCTCTTTCTTAGAGATCAATTTTTGTTGAAGAGCTGTTGTTGTTAAATCTTTGATGGCATTTCGTACTTCTTGAGTAGGGTCTATTTGCAGCTCTTGATAAACCTGAATATCTGATAATTGGCTGGCTGCCTCTCGTAAATAATCCCTTTTGTTCTGAATGACTATAGCGCCACCTTTGTCAGCTCTAGAAATGACGATGTCATTCCGTTGCTTCAATTCTCTCCATGATTTCCTCTCATTTTTCGTTAATACATTATGTGTTAATCTGTGTTGATCTTCAAGCTGTGAAAGATCTTTTAAAATGACTTCTTTAAAAGTGTGTATAGCCGGAATTAGTGGACCAGGAGGGGCCCATGTCGATTTTAATGGAAGAGGTATCCTATATGCAGAAGGGATAAATTCTGGAAGCGGATTCTGATAAAAGTAACCCTTTAAATTAAGTTTTCTAATAAAGGCCTCGAAATCTATCCGAAACTGGAACGGATCATGAATCAGAACAGGTACAAAGGACAAGCCTTTCTGTAGTACTTGAAGTTGATCTTTCGGAAGAGGAATATCAGAAATATTTATCACTGCCATAGAGTCATTATCGTTGTCTAATTGTTGACCTGGTATTGTAACTAATCGCGTGTTCTGTTTCTCGTGACTATTTTTTTCTTTTTCTTTTTGTCTGAGGCCTCTTCTGAAAAATCCTCTGTCGATGATCTATTGGATTCAGTGCTAGTGTTGTCCTCTGAGGATGCTGAAAACGTCACTTTCTTTTTTGTTTTTTGTCTTCTGTTTTGATTCATCCAAGGGTATACATACCCCTTGGTATAATCATCGTGGTCTCTTTTGAATTTTTTATTTTTGACTAGAGTTACTTCTTGTCGTAATGTTGTCAATTGTTTGGTTATTTCTTCCCATTTCTGTTTAAACGTGTCTTCCGACTCCGCTTTCTTAAGTTTGGAAACTAATTGATCTGCTTCTATAATATGTTGTTCAAGTACCTTCTTGGTGTTTTCTGCAATAAGGACCATAAGGTCCAAAGAACATTTATTTAAAATGCAATTCCATTTGTTCACAAATTCTGAATCAGTAGCAAATAGACGAGGCTCCTTATAGACTCTCAGTCCCCTCGGAATTTGACATCTATTAACATATTCTATCATTGACAGCCTATGAAGTTCCGATCTGACTATCTGTCTTTGCTTCTTTAAAAGGGCTTCCCATATAGTTTCATCCGTTATTTCTGTCTGGTGATTAGTTGAAAATGGCGTTTTTTCTTGACAGAGTGACGTGATAAAATCAGACGAAAAACTCAACACATTTTTCCATCCGGCTGGACCTTCCATTGTAGAAATACAAAAAATTGTTTGTGGTCTTTTCGGAGCTATATATACCTGATATGAATAAATGAATTGCTCCACTCCAACTTATTGCTAAATTTAAAATCTTTATAGGAATGTTCCTCATTCAACTTATCATGCCCTATTTGTAGTCTCAGATTCACACGGCACTGATTATCATGAGATTCAATGAAAATCAACGTGCCCAAAAACATCAATGACTACTGGGCTTTTTTTCTTTTTTAGTATAATGCTGATACAACCCTTCTGTGCTTATCTTCCCTTATGAAAAAAATATATATCTTTGTTAAAATATGTTTTCAAGATGCCATTTCTCTCTGTTGATTATCACTGTGTTGATTTTTTACAGATAAATATATATATATTCATATTAGTAAACTTATCTTTTTTGTGTTGATTCTTCTTATGCTTGAGAATGCTAAGTCTTCTCTTAGCGATAAGCACTGATTTATCTGTACTCTCAACGCTCCATTTGGCGCCTATGCGTTTCACTCCCTGATTAGGAGTTTCATCAGGAGATCTATATATGAGCAAAAATAGCATTATAGATAACGGAGCCAAAATCCACTGAAATTAGCTAGTTGTGTTACAATGCCTAATACGAACGTGCTGACCTTGAAACTTATAAAACATATATCACAAAACTAAGTTAAAAAGCTAGTTAACTGTTCAAACCTGTTCTTTTGTGTTAATGTCACCTCTTTGTTAACTGCTGCCCACGTCTCTCTGTGTTTTCCGAAGCAAAAAACGCCGCGCATGCGGATTTCTCTCCACTGCCTCCTTTTAAAGTGCTCAGCTGTTCCTCCTAGATCAGAAATCATTTACACACTTGCCATTCTATGCACGCATTTAAACCTGATGGCTGAACTGTATTTAAGGTGAAGATCCAGCGTTGTTCATAGAACAATAAAGTTTCATCCAGTGTTTTGCCTTTTTTAGATTTATTAATATGGTCAATACAAAAACAGCGGAGTTGTAAAAATTCATGATTCAGTTCTATACAATGTTGTACTAGAGGTGCCGTCATGATTTTATTTTTCAACCGGCTCTTATGTTCTTGTATCCGGACCCTGAAACTACGGCTGGTCTTTCCAATGTATAATTTTTCACAAGGACATTTAATTGCATAAATCACTGATGTAGTGTTGCATGTCGTAGTTTTTTTGAGTACGTATTTTTTGTCGGCATGAGTGAACTCTGAAATTTCCTCTGTTATCTGGCAAATAGTGCATCGTCCACATGCTGTGTGACCAGCAGGTTTTGAATCTTCTATTGGCATGCATAAAGAAGGTGTTTTTACTGGACTCAATTGTTCTTTAAAGTTGTTGTTTCTTTGCCAGACACATCTGATGGTGTTCTCTGTTAACCCAGGGACTGTTCTCAATATGTGTAAATTCTTTGTGATTAGCCTTTGAATACGGTAACTGAGAGGAGAATATCTTGTAACTAAATTGACGCTGTCATCCAACTTATTTCTTCTGGTAGGACATACCAACCAAGTTCTATCATTGTTCAGAGCTCTTTTATACGCTTGTGTTACAATACGTTCAGGATAGCCTCTATCGATAAAATCTTTGAACAGTTGTTTTGATTTATTTTTGAAGTCAGACTTGTCCGAACAATTACGTCGAAATCTTAAAAATTGTGAAAAAGGGAGACTGTTTTTTAATTTCTTTGGATGTGCACTAGAATAATGTAAAAAAGTATTTCTAGTTATGGGTTTTCTGTATATAGTAGTTTCCCATTTTGTCTGTCCTTTGATTACTATCAAATCCAGAAATGTGATTGATTGTGAAGCTATAGTATGGGTAAACTTGATGGCCGTATTGCATCCATTTAACCAGGTTACAAATGCCTCTGCTGCTTCAATTGATCCTTTCCAAAGTGTGAAAATGTCATCTATAAAGCGCATCCATAATATGATTTGTGAAGCCCATGGGGATGCTTGCAACCATTCTCGCTCAAAATCCCCCATAAATAGATTTGCTATAGATGGGGCACACGAGGCCCCCATTGCAATGCCTGATGTTTGTAAATATATACTTTTCTCAAAATGAAAAAATTTTTTTGTATGACCAATTTAGACAAGTCCATAAGAAATGTGAGATGAGTGTCAGACAAGTCTTTTCGACTACGTAATGATTTTTCCACTGTATTAAGAGCTTCTTGCTGAGGTATACTAGTATAGAGCGCCGTGATATCTAAGGTCATAAATAATATGTCTGTCTCCAACGCCCTTGAATTATGCTGTTCTAATTTCTCTATAAAGTGGGAAGTGTCTCGAAGGTATGATGGAATTTCCTTCAATAAAGGTCTCAAAAAACTATCGAGATAAACGGAGAGTGGTTCCAAAATGGATCCCCTTGTCGACACTATCGGTCTACCCGGTGGTTTTGACAGGCTTTTATGTATTTTCGGGACTAGATATAACTGAGCTATAGCTGGAGCTTTGATGTTTAAAAAAATCATCTCTTTCTTAGAGATCAATTTTTGTTGAAGAGCTGTTGTTGTTAAATCTTTGATGGCATTTCGTACTTCTTGAGTAGGGTCTATTTGCAGCTCTTGATAAACCTGAATATCTGATAATTGGCTGGCTGCCTCTCGTAAATAATCCCTTTTGTTCTGAATGACTATAGCGCCACCTTTGTCAGCTCTAGAAATGACGATGTCATTCCGTTGCTTCAATTCTCTCCATGATTTCCTCTCATTTTTCGTTAATACATTATGTGTTAATCTGTGTTGATCTTCAAGCTGTGAAAGATCTTTTAAAATGACTTCTTTAAAAGTGTGTATAGCCGGAATTAGTGGACCAGGAGGGGCCCATGTCGATTTTAATGGAAGAGGTATCCTATATGCAGAAGGGATAAATTCTGGAAGCGGATTCTGATAAAAGTAACCCTTTAAATTAAGTTTTCTAATAAAGGCCTCGAAATCTATCCGAAACTGGAACGGATCATGAATCAGAACAGGTACAAAGGACAAGCCTTTCTGTAGTACTTGAAGTTGATCTTTCGGAAGAGGAATATCAGAAATATTTATCACTGCCATAGAGTCATTATCGTTGTCTAATTGTTGACCTGGTATTGTAACTAATCGCGTGTTCTGTTTCTCGTGACTATTTTTTTCTTTTTCTTTTTGTCTGAGGCCTCTTCTGAAAAATCCTCTGTCGATGATCTATTGGATTCAGTGCTAGTGTTGTCCTCTGAGGATGCTGAAAACGTCACTTTCTTTTTTGTTTTTTGTCTTCTGTTTTGATTCATCCAAGGGTATACATACCCCTTGGTATAATCATCGTGGTCTCTTTTGAATTTTTTATTTTTGACTAGAGTTACTTCTTGTCGTAATGTTGTCAATTGTTTGGTTATTTCTTCCCATTTCTGTTTAAACGTGTCTTCCGACTCCGCTTTCTTAAGTTTGGAAACTAATTGATCTGCTTCTATAATATGTTGTTCAAGTACCTTCTTGGTGTTTTCTGCAATAAGGACCATAAGGTCCAAAGAACATTTATTTAAAATGCAATTCCATTTGTTCACAAATTCTGAATCAGTAGCAAATAGACGAGGCTCCTTATAGACTCTCAGTCCCCTCGGAATTTGACATCTATTAACATATTCTATCATTGACAGCCTATGAAGTTCCGATCTGACTATCTGTCTTTGCTTCTTTAAAAGGGCTTCCCATATAGTTTCATCCGTTATTTCTGTCTGGTGATTAGTTGAAAATGGCGTTTTTTCTTGACAGAGTGACGTGATAAAATCAGACGAAAAACTCAACACATTTTTCCATCCGGCTGGACCTTCCATTGTAGAAATACAAAAAATTGTTTGTGGTCTTTTCGGAGCTATATATACCTGATATGAATAAATGAATTGCTCCACTCCAACTTATTGCTAAATTTAAAATCTTTATAGGAATGTTCCTCATTCAACTTATCATGCCCTATTTGTAGTCTCAGATTCACACGGCACTGATTATCATGAGATTCAATGAAAATCAACGTGCCCAAAAACATCAATGACTACTGGGCTTTTTTTCTTTTTTAGTATAATGCTGATACAACCCTTCTGTGCTTATCTTCCCTTATGAAAAAAATATATCTTTGTTAAAATATGTTTTCAAGATGCCATTTCTCTCTGTTGATTATCACTGTGTTGATTTTTTACAGATAAATATATATATATTCATATTAGTAAACTTATCTTTTTTGTGTTGATTCTTCTTATGCTTGAGAATGCTAAGTCTTCTCTTAGCGATAAGCACTGATTTATCTGTACTCTCAACGCTCCATTTGGCGCCTATGCGTTTCACTCCCTGATTAGGAGTTTCATCAGGAGATCTATATATGAGCAAAAATAGCATTATAGATAACGGAGCCAAAATCCACTGAAATTAGCTAGTTGTGTTACAATGCCTAATACGAACGTGCTGACCTTGAAACTTATAAAACATATATCACAAAACTAAGTTAAAAAGCTAGTTAACTGTTCAAACCTGTTCTTTTGTGTTAATGTCACCTCTTTGTTAACTGCTGCCCACGTCTCTCTGTGTTTTCCGAAGCAAAAAACGCCGCGCATGCGGATTTCTCTCCACTGCCTCCTTTTAAAGTGCTCAGCTGTTCCTCCTAGATCAGAAATCATTTACACACTTGCCATTCTATGCACGCATTTAAACCTGATGGCTGAACTGTATTTAAGGTGAAGATCCAGCGTTGTTCATAGAACAATAAAGTTTCATCCAGTGTTTTGCCTTTTTTAGATTTATTAATATGGTCAATACAAAAACAGCGGAGTTGTAAAAATTCATGATTCAGTTCTATACAATGTTGTACTAGAGGTGCCGTCATGATTTTATTTTTCAACCGGCTCTTATGTTCTTGTATCCGGACCCTGAAACTACGGCTGGTCTTTCCAATGTATAATTTTTCACAAGGACATTTAATTGCATAAATCACTGATGTAGTGTTGCATGTCGTAGTTTTTTTGAGTACGTATTTTTTGTCGGCATGAGTGAACTCTGAAATTTCCTCTGTTATCTGGCAAATAGTGCATCGTCCACATGCTGTGTGACCAGCAGGTTTTGAATCTTCTATTGGCATGCATAAAGAAGGTGTTTTTACTGGACTCAATTGTTCTTTAAAGTTGTTGTTTCTTTGCCAGACACATCTGATGGTGTTCTCTGTTAACCCAGGGACTGTTCTCAATATGTGTAAATTCTTTGTGACTAGCCTTTGAATACGGTAACTGAGAGGAGAATATCTTGTAACTAAATTGACGCTGTCATCCAACTTATTTCTTCTGGTAGGACATACCAACCAAGTTCTATCATTGTTCAGAGCTCTTTTATACGCTTGTGTTACAATACGTTCAGGATAGCCTCTATCGATAAAATCTTTGAACAGTTGTTTTGATTTATTTTTGAAGTCAGACTTGTCCGAACAATTACGTCGAAATCTTAAAAATTGTGAAAAAGGGAGACTGTTTTTTAATTTCTTTGGATGTGCACTAGAATAATGTAAAAAAGTATTTCTAGTTATGGGTTTTCTGTATATAGTAGTTTCCCATTTTGTCTGTCCTTTGATTACTATCAAATCCAGAAATGTGATTGATTGTGAAGCTATAGTATGGGTAAACTTGATGGCCGTATTGCATCCATTTAACCAGGTTACAAATGCCTCTGCTGCTTCAATTGATCCTTTCCAAAGTGTGAAAATGTCATCTATAAAGCGCATCCATAATATGATTTGTGAAGCCCATGGGGATGCTTGCAACCATTCTCGCTCAAAATCCCCCATAAATAGATTTGCTATAGATGGGGCACACGAGGCCCCCATTGCAATGCCTGATGTTTGTAAATATATACTTTTCTCAAAATGAAAAAAATTTTTTTGTATGACCAATTTAGACAAGTCCATAAGAAATGTGAGATGAGTGTCAGACAAGTCTTTTCGACTACGTAATGATTTTTCCACTGTATTAAGAGCTTCTTGCTGAGGTATACTAGTATAGAGCGCCGTGATATCTAAGGTCATAAATAATATGTCTGTCTCCAACGCCCTTGAATTATGCTGTTCTAATTTCTCTATAAAGTGGGAAGTGTCTCGAAGGTATGATGGAATTTCCTTCAATAAAGGTCTCAAAAAACTATCGAGATAAACGGAGAGTGGTTCCAAAATGGATCCCCTTGTCGACACTATCGGTCTACCCGGTGGTTTTGACAGGCTTTTATGTATTTTCGGGACTAGATATAACTGAGCTATAGCTGGAGCTTTGATGTTTAAAAAAATCATCTCTTTCTTAGAGATCAATTTTTGTTGAAGAGCTGTTGTTGTTAAATCTTTGATGGCATTTCGTACTTCTTGAGTAGGGTCTATTTGCAGCTCTTGATAAACCTGAATATCTGATAATTGGCTGGCTGCCTCTCGTAAATAATCCCTTTTGTTCTGAATGACTATAGCGCCACCTTTGTCAGCTCTAGAAATGACGATGTCATTCCGTTGCTTCAATTCTCTCCATGATTTCCTCTCATTTTTCGTTAATACATTATGTGTTAATCTGTGTTGATCTTCAAGCTGTGAAAGATCTTTTAAAATGACTTCTTTAAAAGTGTGTATAGCCGGAATTAGTGGACCAGGAGGGGCCCATGTCGATTTTAATGGAAGAGGTATCCTATATGCAGAAGGGATAAATTCTGGAAGCGGATTCTGATAAAAGTAACCCTTTAAATTAAGTTTTCTAATAAAGGCCTCGAAATCTATCCGAAACTGGAACGGATCATGAATCAGAACAGGTACAAAGGACAAGCCTTTCTGTAGTACTTGAAGTTGATCTTTCGGAAGAGGAATATCAGAAATATTTATCACTGCCATAGAGTCATTATCGTTGTCTAATTGTTGACCTGGTATTGTAACTAATCGCGTGTTCTGTTTCTCGTGACTATTTATTGAAGGAAATTCCATCATACCTTCGAGACACTTCCCACTTTATAGAGAAATTAGAACAGCATAATTCAAGGGCGTTGGAGACAGACATATTATTTATGACCTTAGATATCACGGCGCTCTATACTAGTATACCTCAGCAAGAAGCTCTTAATACAGTGGAAAAATCATTACGTAGTCGAAAAGACTTGTCTGACACTCATCTCACATTTCTTATGGACTTGTCTAAATTGGTCATACAAAAAAATTTTTTTCATTTTGAGAAAAGTATATATTTACAAACATCAGGCATTGCAATGGGGGCCTCGTGTGCCCCATCTATAGCAAATCTATTTATGGGGGATTTTGAGCGAGAATGGTTGCAAGCATCCCCATGGGCTTCACAAATCATATTATGGATGCGCTTTATAGATGACATTTTCACACTTTGGAAAGGATCAATTGAAGCAGCAGAGGCATTTGTAACCTGGTTAAATGGATGCAATACGGCCATCAAGTTTACCCATACTATAGCTTCACAATCAATCACATTTCTGGATTTGATAGTAATCAAAGGACAGACAAAATGGGAAACTACTATATACAGAAAACCCATAACTAGAAATACTTTTTTACATTATTCTAGTGCACATCCAAAGAAATTAAAAAACAGTCTCCCTTTTTCACAATTTTTAAGATTTCGACGTAATTGTTCGGACAAGTCTGACTTCAAAAATAAATCAAAACAACTGTTCAAAGATTTTATCGATAGAGGCTATCCTGAACGTATTGTAACACAAGCGTATAAAAGAGCTCTGAACAATGATAGAACTTGGTTGGTATGTCCTACCAGAAGAAATAAGTTGGATGACAGCGTCAATTTAGTTACAAGATATTCTCCTCTCAGTTACCGTATTCAAAGGCTAGTCACAAAGAATTTACACATATTGAGAACAGTCCCTGGGTTAACAGAGAACACCATCAGATGTGTCTGGCAAAGAAACAACAACTTTAAAGAACAATTGAGTCCAGTAAAAACACCTTCTTTATGCATGCCAATAGAAGATTCAAAACCTGCTGGTCACACAGCATGTGGACGATGCACTATTTGCCAGATAACAGAGGAAATTTCAGAGTTCACTCATGCCGACAAAAAATACGTACTCAAAAAAACTACGACATGCAACACTACATCAGTGATTTATGCAATTAAATGTCCTTGTGAAAAATTATACATTGGAAAGACCAGCCGTAGTTTCAGGGTCCGGATACAAGAACATAAGAGCCGGTTGAAAAATAAAATCATGACGGCACCTCTAGTACAACATTGTATAGAACTGAATCATGAATTTTTACAACTCCGCTGTTTTTGTATTGACCATATTAATAAATCTAAAAAAGGCAAAACACTGGATGAAACTTTATTGTTCTATGAACAACGCTGGATCTTCACCTTAAATACAGTTCAGCCATCAGGTTTAAATGCGTGCATAGAATGGCAAGTGTGTAAATGATTTCTGATCTAGGAGGAACAGCTGAGCACTTTAAAAGGAGGCAGTGGAGAGAAATCCGCATGCGCGGCGTTTTTTGCTTCGGAAAACACAGAGAGACGTGGGCAGCAGTTAACAAAGAGGTGACATTAACACAAAAGAACAGGTTTGAACAGTTAACTAGCTTTTTAACTTAGTTTTGTGATATATGTTTTATAAGTTTCAAGGTCAGCACGTTCGTATTAGGCATTGTAACACAACTAGCTAATTTCAGTGGATTTTGGCTCCGTTATCTATAATGCTATTTTTGCTCATATATAGATCTCCTGATGAAACTCCTAATCAGGGAGTGAAACGCATAGGCGCCAAATGGAGCGTTGAGAGTACAGATAAATCAGTGCTTATCGCTAAGAGAAGACTTAGCATTCTCAAGCATAAGAAGAATCAACACAAAAAAGATAAGTTTACTAATATGAATATATATATATTTATCTGTAAAAAATCAACACAGTGATAATCAACAGAGAGAAATGGCATCTTGAAAACATATTTTAACAAAGATATATATTTTTTTCATAAGGGAAGATAAGCACAGAAGGGTTGTATCAGCATTATACTAAAAAAGAAAAAAAGCCCAGTAGTCATTGATGTTTTTGGGCACGTTGATTTTCATTGAATCTCATGATAATCAGTGCCGTGTGAATCTGAGACTACAAATAGGGCATGATAAGTTGAATGAGGAACATTCCTATAAAGAGCTTTTCACTTCTAAGCAAATTACTCACTTTGCCCCAAGAGGTCAGTTAGTTTCACTGCAGCCTCTTTCAGCCACTGTTACCTTCACAGTGCTGGGGAAAATCAGGTGCACATAATTAGAGCTTTCTCAGCAAGGCAGTACAACAGCTCCGTAGCATTCAATTCACATACGGTAAAAAGTAGTTTCCTTCAGCTTGGCATCTCTACACAGCAGACCGTGCAATCCATGCTCTCACAATCTGGTAAGTCTGTATTATCTTGTGTTAACTCTTCAAGCTGTATGGAATTACTGGCTTCTGGTAACACTGGCTGTCTTCTAGCTTGCAACTCTAAAAACTGCTTAAAACTCTGTAGGAGCAATTCAGCCTGCTGTTTGTGAGATAGGGAATTGCTATCAGCTATACAACTTCCCTCTGGCTTAAGGCTGTTTATTTTCTCCTCTCTTAGATTAATTGTGTCAGAGTAACTGCTAGTCCCTTTTGCTAATGTTTCACACACAGGAGAGTTAGCTTTACGTTCAGCCTGGAAACTTTGTGGCAATTCACTTACTTGTTGCCATGCCGTTCTGACTTCAGATGGCTCCAACGTTCTCCAGCTGTTAGAATGTTTGTTGCTCTCTGGCTCAAACGGTACTTCACAGAATGATTGTTTTCTTTCTTGTGCCTGCCTTGAAGGCTTCCTTTCCCAGGGCTGTGCCTTCCAACGGTTGTCTAATTCAGGGCTAGGTCCTCGCTCCTTGGGACTTCTACTCACTGCCTCTGAATAGAACTTTGCAGGTCTCCTTCCAATGCCAGGTTCCCAAGTATCAGCATACTGTTTTCTGGACTTCCAATCATTCCTCCTCCTCTCCTTCTTTCTCTCATTCTCCATCTGACTAGCAAAGCCATGCTCTGGTTTAAAACCACGTTCTCTCCTGGACACGCCCCTTCCCAGGACAGGGTGTGCCCAATCAGGACTGCAGGACTCCTCCCCTGGGCTGGTCTCCATGCTCAGCTCTGTGGAATAGAGTCTTTCTTTCTTCCTTGGTTTCTCAAATAGGCATAAATCCTGCTGAACCTCAGGATTTTCATCCGTTTTCATAGGCTCAGGAGGGCGCTGTTCACCACAATATATAGTAAAATGACTACTATAGAGTTTAACATGTATATCCAGACGAAGCAACCGTATCAACGGATAACAGGCTCTAAAAACAATAACCAAGAGAACAACATTACAATCTATATAAGAAGCATAACAACTTTTGAACAGTGCAAAAAGCAGGTAAAAAGAGTGAACCTGACAGCATGTGCCGTGCCGCATCAACCAGTCTCATAGGATGTAAAAAACGGCGGCGCATGCATGCTTTTAAATACATGCTTAGCCGCGGGAAATGAAAACCGTACTCACTCCCATATACCAGAAACATCAGACGGCTCGGCAATACCGCAGGAGAAAACAGCACAGGCATACTTACCTGCGGAAGGAGAATGATACTTTTTCCTATTGTGTCAAACACAGCCGACTGCTAGGTTACATAATAGATGCCGCGGGAGAGGGGCCATACAACTATACAATAAAAACATCTTTCAGACCATATAAAAGAAAAAATTGTTGTACTCTATAATGGCTATGTGATTTACTACAACCGTGTATTATACTCAAATAATAGACATACTAACAATGTGTGATTCGTATAAAATAAAAATATCAAGAGACCATCACTAAAAGGAACAATTAGTAAGATTACATTTGAAACAATGTACCCACAATGTATTGGAGAAACGTTCTTAGTTACTATAAAACCTTAACGAGCATGACACAGTATCTCATGATTGTCAAGAAACTCTACAATCCCTCGATGTAAAAATAACCATAAAAACATATGTTAAAACACAAGGGAAACCAAGTATAGATTAATAAAAAAGAGAGAAACGAACTGCAGTTCGTAAATACAAGAACCATGAATAATATTAATTCAAACATGATCCTTTGTGGAACTGCCATAAATGTTATAAGCAAAACTTGTGTAACCCGAAACTATATTTAAGAGAGGAAAAAAACATATATAAAACTAAAAAATCGAGCATATTAAAACAAATAAAAACAATGAAAAAGTTGTATATAAATAATTATAAAACTTTTTGTAAAAAAATGTGTATGTAACCCATGTGCATAAATAAATAACCACAATTAAACCAGAGAAAATTATATATGGGACCAATAAGACCAAGGGATAAAAAGAGAGATTAAAAATATGAGCCAAACAGTTGATTACTTTAAGAAGGGTCATAGAAAAAACGGAAAAATCTCTTTCCAATTTTAATCCATGTGGAGTCAATGTATTAAGAGAAAAAATATACCGTTGTTCTAACCGTAAGATGGTTTTCTCAATGTCTCCTCTCCTCCAATTGAGTTTTACTTTTTTAATAACACAAAATTTTAAATCTGATATTTTGTGTGCCAAGTCCATCCAGTGTTGGACCAATGGTTTATCTACTAATTTCCTTCTAATACAACTCTTGTGTTCCACAATACGTACCCGTAAGTTCTGTATTGTCTTACCCACATACAACATATTGCATGGGCATAAGATAATATAATTGACATGTGATGTGTCACAGTTTGAAAAGTCTTCAATGTAAAACTTTTTTTGTGTAACCGGATGAATAAAAACATTTTGTACTTGCAATACATTTGTGCAAACAGAACAATGACCACACTGGTATTGTCCCTTATATTTAGACAACATTTTCCTTTCCGTAAAAGATTAGAGGTTCACATTCCGTTTGTGAGCAACCATAATAGCAATGTCCTGGAAGCCTGGAATAGCTTGTATTAAATGCTATTCTTTCTTGAGAATTGCAGTAATTTTATGGGACTGGAGTGAATATAGAAGGGGACACACCATCTTAGGTTGAACTTTTCTGTTTTGTGGTTTCAATAATGTCTCTCGAGAGGCATCTCTGGCTCTTACATATGCCTTTTCGATATATCGTTTTGGATATTGACGTACCTTAAACCTTTCCTTCAAATCTGTAGCCTGTTGTTCGAAGTCTGCCTCAGTGGTACATATTCGTTTTGCTCTCAAAAACTGTCCAACCGGTAGGTTATTTTTTAGCGCAGGATTATGAAAGCTAGTATAGTGTAACAACTGATTCCTGTCGGTGGGTTTTCTGTATAGCAAAGTAGTGAATTTCTTACCCTCTTTCCTTATCATCAGGTCTAAATAAGGGATCTGTACTGAATCATACGTAATTTGGAATCGTAAATTTTCATCTAAATCATTGATCCATGTGTTAAATTCAGACAGCTCATTCAAAGAACCATCCCATATCACAAGAATATCATCAATATATCTAATCCATAATTTGACCCTACTTGTAAAGGGGTGGTCTTTTAAAAAATTCTCCTCAAACTGATACATGTATAAATTAGCAATGTCAGGGGCCATAGATGACCCCATTGCTACACCCTTGATCGGCTGATAATATAAATCTCTAAAACAAAAAAGGTTTTTACATAATGCTATCTCAGCTAATGTTAAGAGAAATGAAGTGGGACTTTCCTTGTGTTCCTGCCTGGTAAGGAGATATAATTCGATAATATCTAATGCTTTGAGTTGTGGTATATTTGTGTATAAATATTCAACGTCTAATGTAACAAGAATAATATCAGGGCCCAAATCATCAAATGTAGAAAGAATTTCTATCGCGTGTGACGAATCTCGAACGTAAGACCACATTTTGATAACATATGGTCTCAAAATAACGTCCAACAGCTGAGAAATGGGTTCTAATAATGATCCTATAGCCGACACAATGGGCCGGCCCGGTGGATTGCTCAAAGATTTATGTATTTTTGAAAACATGTAAATTGTAGGCATAACTGGTTTGTCAACAATTAAAAACTCCTTCTCTTTCTTTGTGATATATCCAATCTCATATGCAGTAATTACTAAACTGTCAATACTGTGTTTTAAACTTTCTGTAGGACCACCATCCAACCGAAGATAAAAACTTTTGTCATTGAGCTGTCTATTGACCTCTTCTATATATTTGTATTTGTCCATTACAACAACTGTGCCACCTTTATCAGCAGGTTTTGCAGTGTGCTGTTTCTTTCTTGTGTGGCAGTGTGCTGTTTTTTTCCTGGTGGACATGAAATGCAATGCATTCAGCGAACGCTTAATCTCTATTTGTCTACGAGGAATGCCTATTAACACAACTATAATTCAAGTATATGCCCCAACAACAGCTGTAGAAGAGAATGAAATTGAAGAGTTCTATGAACAAGTACAAGCTGAAATTGACAGAACATGTAAACAGGATATCTTGATAGTCATGGGTGACTGGAACGCAAACTTTGGCAACAAAGAAGAAGGCAAAGTAGTTGGAAAATATGGACTTGGCAACAGAAATGAAGCTGGAGAAAGACTGATAGAATTCTGCAAGACCAACGATCTATTCATCTCAAACACTTCTTCCAGCAACACAAGCTGCGACTGTACACATGGACTTCACCCAATGGATTGTATAAAAATCAAATTGACTACATCTGTGGAAGTCAACGATGGAAAAACTCTGTAACATCAATAAAGACAAATCCTGGAGCTGACTGTGGTACAGATCATAAACTACTAGTATACAAACTCAAGCTAAAGTTGAAAAAGAGCAAATCACTCATGAATGCAGCAAAATATGACCTTGAGAATATACCACTGGAATTTAAAGACTGCCTGCAAAATCAATTTGCTGCTTTAGATACAAATGACAGAGCTCCAGAAGAGTTATGGAATGACATCAAGAAGGTTGTGTTGGAAGAAAGCGAGAAGTCTCTACAAAAGGTGAAAAAGCAAAATTGGCCAAAATGGATGATGGAAGAAACTCTGAAAATTGCCCAGAAATGCAGAGAAGCTAAAGCCAGAGGAGAAAGGAAGACAATCGCAGAACTCAACAGAGATTTCCAACATGCAGCAAGACAGGACAAGGAAAAGTACTACAATGACGCATGCAAGGAAATAGAAGCAGAAACTATTAGAGGAAGAACAAGATCGGCTTTCCTAAAGCTACAAGAGTTAAAGAAAACGTTCCAGCCTCGAATTGGAATATTACATGATGCTCAAGGTTCTATGCTGAATAATGCTGAGAAGATCATGAAAAGGTGGAAGGAATATACAGAGTTTTTATATGATAAAGATCAAGTGGACCAACAGCCGTTTCAACCTGTACCTTATGATCTGGAACCATTGGTGATGAAAGAAGAAGTTGAAGCAGCATTGAAAACCTTATCAAAGAACAAAGCACCAGGCATTGATAGCATTCCCATAGAAGTATTAGAGCAATCTGATGCAGCTGTTACCGTACTTACAAGGCTCTGCCAAGAAATATGGAAGACAACATCATGGCCAACTGACTGGAAAAGATCTGTGTTTATACCAATACTAAAAAAAGGTGATCCAACTGACTGTGGAAATTATCGCACAATCGCTCTGATCCCACATGCCAGCAAGATTCTACTGAAGATTATTCAAAAGAGACTACAACCATACCTGGAACAAGAACTACCTGAAGTGCAAGCAGGGTTCAGGAAAGGGCGAGGAACGAGAAACATTGCGGATGTGAGATGGATCCTTGAAAAGACTAAAGAATACCAAAAGGATATCTATTTCTGTTTTATCGACTATAGCAAGGCTTTTGACTGTGTAAACCATGAGAAACTCTGGGCCACATTAAGAAGCATGGGTATACCAGAACACCTGATCATTCTCTTGCACAATCTGTACATTGATCAAGAAGCAACAGTTTGAACGGAACAAGGAGAAACAGAATGGTTTAAAATAAGCAAAGGTGTAAGACAAGGCTGCATACTTTCCCCCTACCTGTTTAATTTATATGCAGAACACATCATCAGATAAGCAGGATTGTATGAAGACAACAGAGGTGTGAAGATTGGTGAAAGACTCATCAATAACCTTCGCTATGCTGATGATACCACATTACTGGCTGAAAGTGAAGATGATCTGAAACATTTGCCTCTCACAATCAAAGAACATAGTCTCAAAATGGGCCTGCACCTTAATGTAAAGACAAAGATCATGACAACTGGCATAATCAACAGGTTCATCATTGCAACTTTAACCTACTTGGATCAACTATCAATAAAGAAGCAACAAGCAGTCAAGAAATCAGACGATGCATTGCTCTTGGCAGAATGTCTATGAAAGACCTAGATAAGATTCTCAAGAGCAGAGATGTCTCTCTCCATACAAAGATTTGACTTGTTCAAGACCTGGTATTTTCAATAACATCATATGGATGTGAAAGCTGGACAGTGAAAAGGACAGACAGGAAGAAAATTGATAACTTTGAATTATGGTGCTGGCGACGAATACTGTGTATACCATGGACTGCCCGAAGAACAAACCAGTCAGTTCTAGAGGAGATCAAACCTAAGCTTTCTTTAGAAGCTCAGATGACAAGACTTTGACTTTCATACTTTGGACACTTCATGCGAAGAGAGAGATCATTAGAGAAAAACATCATGCTTGGCAAGATAGGTCAACGTAAAAGAGGAAGGCCAGCAATGAGATGGATCGATACAATAACAGCAGCTACGGGTACCAGTCTGTCAACAATGAGCCGCCTGACTGAAGACTGAACACAATTTAGGATAGCTATTCAGAGGGTTGCCATGAGTCGACTCCGACTCGACGGCACTTAACAACAACAACAAACCTAAAGAAAAAGTGGAGTCTTCAGCCTCGTCCCCTAATGAGGTGGCACACCAGCAGCCCTGGTATACATCAAACCAAGTCAGCATGGAGGAGATAGGGTGGTGTTCAGCAACAGGGTAAACAGCAGGCAGCATCAAAGGTGGTGACACGGTGCATGAGGGAAATGATTGCTCTGGACGAGTAGTAGAGAATATGGGTTTTATCAGGTTACTGCATCTTTTAGCTCCCAATTACCAGGTTCCCTGCAGGAGAACTTTTAGGTAATCCCGAGCCTAAATAATTAGTTGCATGTAGAGATGAGAAAGGCAGAGGGTAGTAGCATGTTTCACCTCATGCCCCACATGCCAAACTTTAAAAAATATAATATAATAAAAAAAGAGGAACCTTCTTTCCCCTTGCATTGACCTGTGTCAGTGATGGCACCAATGTCATTGCCTGCCCTGTTGCTGCCTAGCCTGCTCTCGTGATCCATTTCCTTGCTCTGTTGTATTTAGTGACACTCTTGCTGCTGCATATACAGCTACTCTGCAGACTGCTATCTAGTTTCCAGTGGGTACCTTTAACCCCCCTCCCCCTTCATTCCAAAATTGAAAACAACAAAAAAGAAAGACAAGAAAAGAAAAAAAAGAAAGCCTCCTTTCCAGCCTGTGTCAGTGATGCCGCCTCTACATCGATGTAGTTTACCTTCTTACTTTTGGGGGCCAAAGGGTAAGGAAGTTACGCGGTTCTATCAAACGTACCCAAACTGATCCCATAAAAAATTATACACTTTGAGATTTTAGTGGCCACCATTCCCCCTCAAAGTAGTCCCCTTGGGAGTTGATGCAATGGTCTCAGAGGTCTTGCCATTGTTGGAATACCGTCTGAAAGTCCTCTTTCTCCAGATTCTTCAGCACAATCCTTGCCGCTTCCTGAATCTTCGCAATGGTGTCAAATCTGCACCCTTTGAGCTTCATTTTCAATCCAGGGAAGAGGAAAAAGTCAAATATGGCCAGGTCAGGAGAATAGGGAGGTAAGGAGTGGCAACCATATTGTTTCAGGCCAAAAACTGCTGCAGTTTGATGGACGTGTGCACCGGGACATTGTCATAGTAACATAGTAACACAGTATATGTCGGCAGGGCCGGCCCGTCCATTGAGCAAGAATGTTTTTTGCACAGGGCCCCGCGTTTCAGGGGGCCCCGCGCAAAGAACATTCTGCTTTTTTTTTTTAAAATTACATTTTAAAAAAAAACCTGTCTCTGGCTGCTGCCGCTGCCGCGTCCGTCGCAGCAGCGGCAGAATGGAGTGTCCCGCGGGGCCCCCTCTCCTCGTTGAGCCCTCTGCAAGGGCTTTCAGATTCGCGAAGGGAGAGTGCTCCCTCGCGTCTCTGTAAAGCCCTTGCAGAGGGCTCAACGAGGAGAGGGGGCCCCGCGGGACACTCCATTCTGCCGCTGCTGCGACGGACGCGGCAGCGGCAGCAGCTAGAGCCAGGTTTGTTTTTTTTAAAATTTGCCAGAAGGGAAGGGAAGGGAAGGGGGGGGGGGTTAAGACTGGTAATGGGCTGGGGGGCTGATGGAGGCTGTCTGGAAATGGGGTGATGGGGGGTTAGGACTGGAAATGTGCTTGGGGGGGGGGTTAGGACTGGAAATTTGCTGGGGGGGTTAGGACTGGAAATGTGCTGGGTGGGGGGGGTTAGGACTGGAAATGGGCTAGGGGGGGTTAGGACTGGAAATGTGCTGGGGGGGGGGTTAGGACTGGAAATGTGCTGGGGGGGTTAGGACTGGAAATGTGCTAGGGGGGGTTAGGACTGGAAATGTGCTGGGTGGGGGGGGGGGTTAGGACTGGAAATGGGCTAGGGGGGGGGGGGGTTAGGACTGATAATGGGCTGGGGCTGATGGAGGCTGACTAGAAATGGGGTGGGGGGGGTTAGGATTGGAAATGGGCTGGGGGGGTTAGGACTGGAAATGGGCTGGGGGGGGTTAAGACTGCTAATGGGCTGGGGCTGATGGAGGCTGACTGGAAATGGGGTGCTGGGGGGTTAGGACTGGAAATGGGCTGGGGGGTGATTAAGACTGGTAATGGGCTGTGGGCTGATGGGGGCTGTCTGGAAATAGGGTGATGGGGGGTTAGGATTGCTAATGGGCTATGGGGGGGTTAGGACTGCTAATGGGCTATGGGGGCGCTAGGACAGGAAATGGGCTGATGGGGAGGGGTTAGGACTTGAGGTGGGCTGAATGTGGTTAGGACTGGTAATGGGCTGTGGGCTGATGGGGGGGGTTAGGACTGGCAATGGGCTATGGGGGGCTGACTGGAAATGGGCTGATGGGGTTAAGACTGGAAGTGGGCTGATGGGGGGGTTAGGACTGGTAATGGGTTATAGGGGGGGCTTAAACTGAAAATGGGTTGATGGGGGGCTAGGATTGGTAATGGGTTGGGGGATTGCTATGACCGGAAATGGACTGAGTGGACGGGGAGGCTTGAACTGCAAATAGCTGATGGGGAGGGAGCTTGGAATGGAAATGGGCTGTGAGGGAAGGGAGCTAGGACTGAAAATGGGCTGATGGAGCAGCTAGGATAGGACTGGAAATGGGCTGTTGGGGGGGAGCTAAGATTGGAAATGGGCTGTGGTGGGGGCTTGAATTGAAATGGACTCATGGAGGGGCTAGAACTGGAAGTAGGCTCATGGGGGGGGGCTTGGACTGGAATTGGGCTGAGTGGAGGGGAGCTAGGATTTGACATGGGCTGATGGTGGGGCTAGGAAATGACTAGAAATGGGCTGATGGGGGGCTAGGATTGGAAATGAGCTGATGAAGGGACTCAGACTGAAAATGGATGGGGGAGATAGGACTGGAAATGGGTTGATGGGGGGCTAGGACTGGAAATGGGCTGATGCAGGGACTAGAAGGGAATGGATGCTGGGTGAGACTGGAACTAGAAGGGAGCTGATGTTGGGGGAGGATTAGAATGGGATGGGGCTGGGAGAGTAAAATGGAGAGGGGAAAAATATTTTGTGTGGGAGGGATGAAAAATCTACAATTGGCCTGGTATTGGGAGAGTAAGTGGGGATTGAGGATGGAGGGGTAAATTTGTGTGGATGAAATAAGAATGAGGAAAGAGCAAAAGGAGAAAGATTAGTATGTTAAAGCAGATGTAGAGAGAGAGGATGGAAAGAAAACTAGAAGAGAGAAGAAAGGACAAATGGACAGCAGACGATGGAGAGTTAGCAGAAAACATGAAGAAACCAGAAGAAAGTGGCTGGAGCAATTGCAACTGAAAAAAAATGCACAAAAGGTAGAAAGATATCTCTTTATTTTGAATTTATTAACTGGAATATGAAAGCTCTGGGAAATGTGCATCATTAACGTCTGCGCTTTGTTTGGTACAAGAGGAAATTGATTTATAGTTTTATTTCTACAGTGTTGTTGTACATTCCAAGTTTGGCTTTTGGGGTTCCCAGTTTAATTATTGCCTTCCTGTTTCTAAATTGCGATTCCTTGTTTGGTGATGGTCTATGTTCTGCATATGTAACTGAGCTGAGGTATTCTGTTTATGTAATTCCTATTTGACATTGCCACTTGTTCTCTTTCCCCGGTATTCTCTGAAATGTACTGGCTTAATATTTGCAGTGTTTCCTTTTGATAGGTAGGGTCTGGTGCTTTGTGAGTCCTGGTAATGCTGTCAGGATACAGCGGGTTTGCTATGGGTTCTAAATGGGCAGCGTTTGTAGTAGTTCCTAATGTGCCTGGCGGTTGGCACTGGATTATAGTAATGTAGAAATCTTTTAGTCTTTCTTTATCCATACACTCATTAAGAGACATGTTTACTAAAAGTTAGTGAATGGTAACATTATGCAAATATTTATGCAAATAAGACCACTTATGCAAATGAGGCCCCGCACCGAGTCTCCGCACATGGCCCCGCACCCCCCTTGGGCCGCCCCTGTATGTCGGCAGATAAAGACCAGTATGGTCCATCTAGTCTGCCCAGCAAGGCAGTAAGAGTAGGTGCACCTGCTGCTCCTTGCAGGTCAACCCTCCCCGTGCCTTTGTTTAGGGGTGTACCCACTGCTCGGTGTAGGTTACCCCTATTTGTTCAGATATAAGGGATACTTAGGTTTATTTTGATTTTATCCTGTTTCTATAAAGGGATCCACTGTGTCCCATGCCATTTTGAATTCTGTCACTTTATTTGCCCCCCCCATGCCGCTCACAGATTTGTGTTTTGCCTAAAGCACATTCACCAAATGCCTGCTGAAGCAATTGCTGTGTATCCGATGTGTGTTTACCAATTTTAACACAGAATTTCATGCATGCACGTCGATCAAGTTTCTCATTCATTTTTGGTGGCGAGAAAGTCGTGAAACATGTTGTAAAAAACAGAAGTGCAGCACGGCCCCACATCCACTCAGCACCGTGTCACTTAGCACACTGACTCACAAAGCTGCCAGGTAGTTCCACACTGTGGCGCACTGATATATCGTGTTCCATTCCCGTGCAGTGGCGAGTTCAGGAACTTTTAGACAGCACCTTGTATACTGGTAGTGGGGGCAAGGAAACCAATTCACCATCAGTTCCAGAAACATTAGAGGGGGCACTGTTTCCCCATGCCCTCCCACCAAACTACACCTATGCACCTCTGTTGCACAATTATTTTCCTCTCTCTGTACCTTGCAGTCTTTATACAACTCTTCTGCTGACTTGGGTAGTTCGTGCCACCCTTCTTTATCTTTATCTTTATTTCTCCATTTTATATACCGCTGTTGTCGGGACATTAGAGCGGTTTACAATGAAAAGGTCTACGCCACTAAACTACGGAAAAGGAACGCCATAAAAAAATAGGAAAGAGGGAGAAACAGTGCAAGATCAAACACAGTAACTAAACAAAGCACAAACCAAAAAATACTCAGGGAGGGATGTCAGAATGGAGGTCGAAGGCCTGTTGGAACAAGTGAGTTTTCAATAATTCTTTGAACTTAGGGTATGAAGGTTCCAGACAGAGGGAGAGTGGCAGAGCATTCCAGAGTGAGGGGCTGAGAAAAAAGAAGACCGAGTGACGAGTCTATTTTAAATGACCCTGAGAAGGGTAGGGTAAAGATAAGCGGTTGGTATGCAATGAGCGAAGCTGGCGATACGGTGTGTGAAGAGAAATAAGATTAGCTAAGTAGAGGGGATTAGATGTATAACTGGCTCTATGTGTCAAAATGAGAAATCTATAACGGAATCTGAAGCGAAGAGGCAACCAGTGTAGGCAAAAAAGGATGGGAGTGACATGATCAAATCGTTGGGCGAATGTGATAAGACGGGCTGCAGTGTTTTGTATGAGCTGTAAACGCTGAAGCTGATAAGCTGGTAAGTTGGCTAGGAAAACATTGCAATAATCAAGTCTACTGGTGACCAGGGCTCTCAATGTTGCTCTCAAACCTGCATCCTTTGTTGTTTTGTTTTGTTTTTTGAGGGGGAAGAGTTGTTGTCAGTTTTCCTTCCTGCTTTGTGTTTGAAGCCTTTGCTGGTTAATGCAGTCTTTTCCTGTTTTGCAACTTTCTTGGTACCTAGAATTTTAATTGTGTGACCAAGGTGTCACTAAAGCTTCTTTCTCACCCATATAGTGCTACTTCAGGGGGTAGTAACAAGAGAGGTATGGACCCTGGAACAAATATGGGAATTGTCTGAGAGATTGACACGGGGAGAAGAAGGGTCCCAGCCCAAAGGGAAAGACTGGAAGGTTCCTTAGTAAGAGTATAAGTACCCAAACATTTTGGAAAGCATATTTGTGGTCCCTCTGTTAAAGAAGTCTGCTCCCCTCCTCAGGGTCAGAACAAGAGGTTTCCTGAAGAGCCCTCTGAAGCAGAAGTCTGATCACCTCATATGGTGTCAGATAAGGAATGAGAGTAAGAATAATAGGAGCCTGGTGGAGGTAAACCTCAGGAAACTGTTCTGTCAGTGGGGAGAGTGCTGTCAAATTGTCATCAGGAACAGTGAAAGTTACCCATCAGAGATGGACTCTGTTTCTACCACGCTGACCCTAAAAAACTGCTGACCTAGTGAGGACCAGTGGGGTCTCCCAATCAAGCAATCTGGAAGTAAATGAAGCAACCAAGAGGAGGAAGGAGTCAGGGTGACCAGCCTAGAAAAAAAGAGGAAGTAGGAGTAGAGCGGGCATGTCCTGGGTTCCTAGGAGAGGTTTCCTGCCCTACAGGGT
This sequence comes from Ichthyophis bannanicus, assembly GCA_033557465.1. NCBI lineage: Eukaryota > Metazoa > Chordata > Amphibia > Gymnophiona > Ichthyophiidae > Ichthyophis > Ichthyophis bannanicus. The sequence goes on along the minus strand of CM066032.1, from coordinate 1,759,040,100 downwards.
AAGGACCTCTATTGAGCTAAGTTAGTCAGAAACCTTTGGGATACTGAATATGTGAGATGCTAATCAATGGCGTACATGGAGTAGAGTGAGAGCAAAGGAGAGAATTAATAACCTTTAATAGGGAATGGAATGACTAGAGAAATCAGTAATATTAAATTACGTATCTTCCATATCAGAAAAGTTGCTACTTGCATTTTGCTGGACTGTCACTAGAATATCTGGTGTGAAATGACTGACTGTCTGAGCCTGCTGACCAAAAGGAATTTTCTATAGACTTAGGGAGTCATTCTGACCTGTGAATAGAGGGGGTTGGACGCCAACCCCTGTCTAGCCCCAGAATGCTATCTGGGTCCAGTGCTCCCCGCACGTACACAGCGTTTGTGCGGGAAGCACTGGATGTGGGTGGGAGGAGGCGGATCAAGGGCAGGGCAAGGTGGCAGGACATACAGAGGTTATTCAGGAATATCCTCTCTACATCCACTGGCAGCGAGATGGACAGCCTGCCTATTCCACTCCTCAGTGTCTTCAGATATTTCTATTTGGAGGTAGGGCCTTTTAGCCTATCTTCCTGCTGTGTTTGTCTCTTTGGGTGTTTTAGCGCTGCCAAATTTGTCTTGCTGTTACATTTGCCCTTTCTCCAGAGTTCTGGGCTCTCGCAGCCAGTGCTACTGTCCCCACCACCTACTGCCATCACTTTTTATGTCTTCACTGTGCATCTTCTGCTCTGTTCCTCAATATCTTATTCCAGACAGTCCATGAAGTCTTCCTCCAGCTCAAAGAGATCTTCACTACAGGTTCCTATACTAGAACCAAAGTCCAGAGTACCAGTACTCAAACTTGCAGACATACAGCTTAGCTGACCTCAACCCCACACCTGCTGCATGGGCTTGTCCAGCATATCTAGCTGCTATGTTGACCTTGCCTCTGGTGTTCTGAGCTCTTACAGCCTATCTTGATGCTTTGTTCACTATCCTCTGCTGTTTTATGAAGTTCTGGTCTATCTTAGAGCTGTTGTGGCCCTCAGTTGCTATTTTAGGGCCTTGTAGCCAGCCTAGATGTTGTGTTGGCTCTCTGAGTGTCTTATGGCCTTGCAAACTGTCTTTCCCCTCCTCTGGTGTTTTAGGGCCTTGCAGCCTCTCTAGATACCGTGTTGACTCTCTTCACGGGTGTTTTAGGGAATTGTAGCCTTTTTTGCTGCTATATTGGCACTCTTCAGTTGTGTTAGGGGGCAATTTTTCCAAATGAGTTAGTTTTGTACATACCATAACAATAATGAACCTCACTACTAAGTCAGGGTATGTGGAGTATGATATCATTCTCAGGTTTACTGTTAATGCTTGCCATAGTACTTGTATCATGCCAAAGAATGCCTTCTTCTGGAGTTCATAAGATGTAACATATATAGGCAATGTGCTTGAAAAGGTGACATTTTACCAGTTAATGTCCTTTCCTTGAGTCCTGCTAGACCAGTCCAGACAAGTGAGTTGTGTTCCCCTACCTGCAGATTGATGGAGACAAAGAACCAATGAAAAGCTCAGGTTTCAATGACATCAGTCCTATGCCTCTCTTCGCCTCAGCCACCAGATGTCCCTTCAGTATTGATCCCAAAGCATATGGGAGAAACATGGAAAGTCTCATACAGTCTCAATTGTGGGCAACAATGAGTAATCAACAGTAGAGAACTATGTATAGGAAGGCATAAACAATAGAAGACGAGTCTGCACAGCCATGTATAAAAAGCATAGCGAACCCACGGGTACTGCAGCAGAAGAACAGAACAAATACAGTTTCTGGAGCAGACCCTGGACTGGTCTAGCCAGACTCAAGAAACAGGCTAGAGCTGCCACCTGAACTTTCAGGGATCTAAGGGAAAGGCCCTTCTCTATGCCATCCTGTAGAAAGGCCAACAGGGAGGACACCTTGGCCTCTTCAGGAACCATCTGTCGCATACCGCACCAGCGCTCAAAGAGACACCATATCCATATGTATGCTAGCTTGTTAGACCTCCTCCAGGCACTGAGCAGAGTAGAGACCACTGCTGGAGAGTAGCTCTTATGTGCTAGCCGTCTCCTTCCAAGAGCCATGCCATAAGCAAGAAGGGAGCTGGGTCTGTCAGGATGATCAGCTCCTGACGCAACAGACTCCAAGATGGAGAAAACTGAAGAGGAGGCGCCTGCAGGAGCTGCATCAGATCTCCGAACCACGGTCTCCTTGGCCAATCCAGTGCCACCAGAACAATCCTGCCCGAGTGGTGTTCTATACGCCGAATCACATACCCCATCAGGGGCCAAGGAGGAAACATGTACAGCGGTCGCTAACTTGGCCAAGTATGGGTCAAGGCATCGATGCCCTTAGAGCCCATCTCTGTGTGGCGACTGAAGAAGTGTCAAACTTTGGCATTGAGCGGGTCACCATCAGATCCATTTCGGGGCAACCCCAGCAATGCAGAATCAACTGAAATGCCTCCTGACTCAACTCCCACTCTCCAGGATCCAGAGAGTGCCAACTGAGGAAGTCCGCTTCGATATTCTCCACCCCAGCAATGTGCTGGGCCGACAATGCTAGGAGTTTCTTCTCTGCCCAAACAGGAGAGCCATCTCCAGAGCTACCCCAGTGCTTCTCATGCCACCATGCTGATTGACAGAAGCCATCACCATATCATTGTTTGAAAGCACTTAAATCACCCCGCCCTCAACCAGGGGTCAGAAATGCAGAAGAACCAACCTGATGGCCCTTGTCTCAGGGTGGTTGATGAGCCACACCACTTCTCTGTGATTTCAACGGCCTTGAGCTGTATGGTCTTAGCAATGGGCTCCGCAGCCTGAGAGACTGACATCCATTATCAGCAGGATCCAGAAGAAATAGTCCAGCAGCACACCCTTCCTCAGATGACAGGGCTGCTGCCACTACTGCAGGCTGGTCTTTACCATCAATGGAAGTAGAAGCCTGTACTTGGGCTCCTGAGAACTTGGGGACCACCGAGTCAACAAGAACCACTGAAATGGTTGCATGTGAGTATGCATCCATGCCACTATCAATCCGAGGAGCTAAAGATAATCCCAGACTTTGGGAGCCTGCTGTGCACAGAACAGCATCAGGCAATCCAACAGTCTTTTGACTTTCTCCTCTGGCAGAAAACCTCTGCCCACTCGAGTGTTGAAACATGCTCCCAGAAACTCCAGGGACTGGGAAGGCAACAGCTGGCTCTTTTCCTGATTGATCACCCAGCTGAGGCTTTCCAAAAAGGACACCACTTGGGATGCCACCTGAGATGTTTCTGAAACGAAATGGGCTCAGATAAACCAGTCACCAGATAGGGATTGTCACAGATCCCTTGGTGCTGCAGCACCACAGCCGCAACCATCATGACCTTGGAGAACATCCTTGGATCGGTGGATAGTCCAAAAGGAAGGGTAGCAAACTGATAGTGAGAGCCAAGCATGGCAAAACGCAGATACTTCTGCTGATCTGCCCAGATCTGAATATGAAAATATGACTTGGCCAGATCCAGAGAAGCCAAGAATTCCCCTCGGTGCACTGCTTGAATCGCAGAGTGCAAGGTTTCCATCCGGAAGCGCAGGACATGCAAGTGCTCGTTGACTCCCTTGAGGTCCAGAATGGACCGGAAGGAGCTATCTTTTTCTGGCACCACCAAATAGATGGAGTATCTGCCCTTGCCCCACTCATCCAGGGGAGGACGGGCACCACTTCCTTCAGGTATAGCAACTTGTCCAAGGTGGTCCGTACAGCAGCACTTTTGATCGCAGATCCACAGGGGGAAATGATGAAAGCAACCGGAATTGACTCTCTACATTCCAGGCCATAGCCAAACTGAATGGTGTCTAGCACCCAGCAATCATGGGTAACCCATGCCCTTTCCTGAAAAAAAAGGCAAAGCCTTTCTCCCACTGGAGGAACCAGGGAATGAGCCCCCAAACCTTCATTGTGCAGCCTGAAAGGGTCCTCCTCTGGAGGGGACTGAGTCCCTGGACCAGGCATTCCACGAAAGAACTGAGAACAAGCCCAAGACCTGGAAGCAGAGGGAAGAAAGGTTTTCCAGGTCAGTAATGATGAGAGCCCTGGGAATCCAACTAGCATGTTTTTGGTGGACGGGCAGAGGCTGATGAAAAAGGGGCACCAGCTCACTTCACAGGCCTTTGGACCTGTCTTCTGGAAAGCAGTAAGATTTTTTTCTCACCCAGGTCTTTCACCAGCTTTGAAGGTGTGGTTTCCAGATTTGCAAACGATACTCCAAATGAAGTCGCACCAGAGACATACAGAGGCACTATCACCTCCTTTTTTTTTACTGGCCATTCCTCCCCCTATGCACCCAAGCATCCTTCTGGCTTTTGCCATCACCTTTTCTACCTGTTTAGCTACTTTAAGATAGTCAGACACAATCATGCCCAGGTCCCGCTCTTCTTTTGTGGACAGAAATACTTCACCCCCTACACTCTACTGCTCCCTTGGATTTTTGCAGCATAAAATGCATGACCCTCCATTTTTTAGCATTAAATCTCAGCTGCCACATTCTAGACCATCTTTTATGCTTAGTTAGATCCCTCCTCATGTTATCCACTCCTTCCTTGGTGTCTACTCTATTGCATATTTTGGTATCATCCGCAAACAAGCAAAACGTACCCAACAGCCCTTCCACAATATCACTAACAAAGGTGTTAAAAAGAATAATAATAATAATTAACATTTATAAAGTGCTACCAGTCGCACGCAGCGCTGTACAGACATTAAAGAATGACGGTCCCTGCTCATCAGAGCTTACAATCTAATCAAGACGAGAAACACACAAAGCATTACAATACATTACACTACATTACATTACATTAAACCATATTACATTGCATTACATAGGGCAACAAGGGCAACGTTACATTACATTATAGGATACATTTAAAGGAAGCTTACATGGTGCTGATTCTCAAGGTTCCACTGCAAATGGCCAGGTCATCAGTGGGGTTTCTGGAGTGGGGAGGGAAGGAGGATGTGGCCAAAACCACAGTGCCCCGCCTAAGGGCCACACCAAAGGGCCAGACAGATCCCTGGGACACACCACTGGTAACCTCCTTCTCCTCAGAGTGCGTTCCATTGCACTTTGCCGCCTCCCACTCAACCAATTTCTAACCCAATCAGTTACTTTAGGGTCCATCCCTAGGGTACTCAGTTTCTTTATAAGTTGCCTGTGTGGAACGGAGTCAAAGGCTTTGCTGAAATCGAAGTACACTATATCTAGGGCTCTCCCTCGGTCCACTCCCTAGTCACCCAGTCAAAGAAATCAATCAGATTTGTCTGATAAGACCTGCCTTTGGTAAACCCATGCTGTCTCGGATCCTGCAATCAATTGGACTCCTGAAACCTCACTATTCTCTTTTTTAGCAGCATTTCCACTAATTTACTCACCACAGAGGTTAGACTAACTAGCCTGTAGTTTTCAACCTCATGCTTACTTTCTCCAGTCCTCTGGGACCACTCCCAACTCCAAAGAAGCATTAAAAAGGTCGGTCAGGTCAGTGGAGCTGCTAGAACGTCCCCAAGTTCCTTCAGTATTCTCGGATGTATCCCATCCGGTCCCATCACTTTATCTACTTTTAGTTTAGCTAGTTCCTCATGAACACAGTCTTCTGAAAATTGTTCAAGCTCCCCGTCACTTCTGTTCCTATTTGTGGGTGTTTTCTGAGGTCCTGCTCCTGGATCTTTATCTGTGAGCACAGAATAAAAATATTTGTTAAGCAATTCTGCTTTATCCTCATCAGATTCTACATATTCTTCCTCATCACCCTTGAGTCTGGCAATGTCACTTTTGCCCTTCCTCCATTTGCCAGGTTCCAGTGCTCCAACTGAAAGGTGCTTTTCAATCATGAACAAAGTGTGATCTACAAAAAAAGCCCAACTGCACATCGGGGCTACAGCGACCACCAGAGCTCCACTGAAACAGCCAAGCCAGCAGAATCACCAAGGTGAGACAGAGACTGAAAGCAGTTTTACCTTCCTCTACAATCTACTCTGCTCAGATCCTCACCAGCATCACACGGCTGCTCAACTCCGCCCACAAGCATCATCATCGCTGAACAGGGGACTCCCTACTTAAGCTCCAGCGCGCCACAGGAAACCCCTCTCTTCATCTGCACATCGAGGCTACAGCGACCACCAGAGCTCCACTGAAACAGCCAAGCTAGCAGAATCGCCAATGTCAGACAGAGAGACTGAAAGCAGTTTTACCTTCCTCTACAATCTTCTCTACTCAGATCCTCTCCAGCACCATGCGGCTGCTCAACTCCGCCCACAAGCATCATCATCGCTGAACAGGGGACTCCCTATTTAAGCTCCAGCGTGCCCGCGCCTGGCGGGCCCGCACCTGAGGGCCTCGCCAGAGGGCCCTTCGGCGCAGCCCTTAGGCGAGTAACCGAGGCGAGAATGCCCAATAACACTGGATAGAGGACCAAAAATAAGAACGCCACTCCACAACAAGACAACACCTATAACAACCCGCCACCAGAAAAAGGGGGAAAACAACAGCCTCCCGGAGACAAGGAGAGACCGAACAAAGACAGCAGGCAAGTTCATAGCTAAAATAGAAGGGTCAAACACCCACCACCACTGGGCCACGGTTCAAGCCAATCCCAGGTCAGTAAATTGCAAAAAAGTGCAAATAATGCACTCCACCCCCCACTACCTCATTGCCAACCTTACACTCCTCTACACTTTCACACCCTGCACACAGGGCATCGGACCCAACGAGCAAATCCCCTTGCTCCACCTACATACCACCCAACCTGTATGGCCACCATGCTCATCCCTCTCTAAAGAACACCAGCATACCAAGCCTTCAGATCACAAAACACACAATGCCACACGTACCATGCCCACTCATCTCACAAATAGTGTGCACACCAACCCAATCATAACGGCCAACATTAGGTGTGCGTTACTGAACGCCAGATCAATCAGGAACAAACCAAATACTATCCTCGACCTCATCCTCGACAAAAAACTGGATATTATCTGCATCACCGAGACCTGGCTAGATGACTCAGACCAGGTCATATTAAATCAAGTAACCCCAACAGGTTACTCAGCATTCAATTGCATCAGAGTACAAAAGAGAGGAGGAGGTGTGCTAATACTTGCCAGAAAGGAATACAGATTTAAAACAATCTCTACCAGTAATACGATCAAATCCAACACAATCACCATAGCTAACAAGTACCTAAGCATCTCCCTCACCTACAGGCCCCCTGGAGCCACAACTGAACATCTCTCCATGGTACCTGAAGCAATATGTGCGCACAGCAGAAAACACAAACCCCTCATTGTACTAGGAGACTACAATCTAACCTCCACACCCACCAAGGAAATCGCAGCATTCCTAAAAGCCATGGCGTCACTAAAATATTGCCAGACAATCAACGCCCCAATGCACCAGCATGGTACAACTCCGGATATGGTCTTTATTCCAATGCACTCGGTGGAACAGGGCAAGGCCACAGCACCAACAATCACTCTGGTCCCTTGGTCAGATCATCATGTGATTGACTTCACTTTAACCCTGAATAACCCCACTCAACACGTGGAAGATTAGAGCATAGCCAGGCGTTTCAGAGCCTTCAACAAAGACTCAGTCATAAACGAAATCATTCCACATCTCCAGTGGGAACACGACACCCTTGACCTAAGCATAGAGAATTGGAACTCCATAATATCTAAGGCAGCATCAGCCCCTACTAGAACAGAAACACAAGCACGCAGAAGGCCTGGTACTCAAGTGATATCAGGGATACAAAGTGCACTCTCCGAAGACTGGAGAGAAAATGGAGGCGGAACAAATCGCATAACTCCCTGACTCAATACAGAGCCAAGCAACTAGAATATAACAATCTGATAAATGAGCGTAAACAGCAGCACCATACCAACCTAATCATGAAATCTGTCAACAGACCGCAAGAACTCTTTAGCATTGTACAAAAGCTCACTAAGGACGCCATGCAGCACTGTACCCATCATGCTGACCTACAGGAATTTGCGGACTACATGAAATCGAAAAGCACCATCCAGAAATGCTCCCGCACACCGCAGACAGACAACCATGAAATGGAAGAATCGCATCAAACCTGGGAGGACTTCAGCATACCATCAACACATCAAGTAGAGGACATAATGAATGGACTCAACACAAGAACCTCACCGTCAGACCCATGCCCAGTGTCTTGGCTCAAAGCCACAAGAAGCCAGCTCTCCCATCACATTCACAAAATCGTCAAGGATTCACTCCTACAAGGATACATGCCGCAATCCCTGAAGCAAGCCATGATATGACCGATACTTAAAAGCAACACCCTAAGCCCCTCTGAACCAAAATCATACCGCCCCATCTCCAGCCTACCATTCCTTGCAAAAATAATTGAAAATATAGTGCAAAGGCAACTTCAGGACCACATTGACATGAATGCCCCACTAGACATCCATCAGCATGGCTTTAAACCCCAGCACGGTGTGGAAACACTACTCACTTCCCTCTTTAACAATCTCCTAAGAGGCATAGATAACATAAAGAATGGATTCCTGCTAGTGTTCATGGACATCTCGGCAGCCTTTGACACTGTGTCCCACGCCAGGTTACTGCAACGCCTGCAGCAGATAGGAGTATGCAAGAATACTCTGAAGTGGTTTACTTCCTACTTGGAAGATCGAACACAAGTCAAATGCACCCAAAGGAAATCACTGCAGTTCCCCATCACGCAGGGAATACCACAAGGTTCAGCCCTGTCACCAATGCTCTTTAATATCTACATCCATGCTCTTTAATATTTACATCCAACCCATATGCAACATCATCAAATGACACAAACTTCACTATCACCTCTATGCTGACGACATCATGGTGTATGCTCCAATCAACCTACTAGCATTTGACACCACAACAATAACCAGATGCATTGAAGACCTGAATGCCTGGCTCACAGCAAATAACCTGACAGTCAACTACGATAAAACTGAGGCTATGTTCGTCACCAGGAACCCCACTTTCATTCCACCACAAACTGTCAGCATTCTAGACAAACTAATAGCAGTCAAAGATGAAGTTAAGTACCTGGTCATCACAATGAACAGAGCTCTGAACCTGAAATCCCACATCACCAAAACCGCAAATAAGCCTATCAACGTTTGAGGACCATCAGAAAGCTCAAGCCAATACTCCGCCAGGACCACTTCCGCACAGTGTGCCAAGCACTCATCACACCTCTGCTTGATTACGGAAACTCACTATATCAAGACCTCCCTCAGCAAACCTTACACCCACTCCAAATAGTGCAAAACACTGGAGCACGCATTATTACGGACACTCCAAGAACTGAGCACATCACCCCCGTCTTATAACAACTGCATGGGCTCCCAATGATGACCAGAGCAAAATTCAAAACAGTCCTGATCATCTTTAAAATCATTTACCATCTCTCAGCAGATGCACTCCAAGATATCATAACAAGGGATATCAGCAATAGACCAAGAAGATCCAATAATGACTACATGATCAGCACACCTGCAGGATATCACAAGACTAAACAAACAACCTCAAGAAGAGCTCCTTCGCTACTGGCGTCCACACTTTGGAACTCCCTCCCAATGAGCCTGAGGACCTTGAATGACATCATAGACTTCCGCAAGGCCCTTAAAACCCTGCTCTTTACAGAAACATATGAGCAGACAGACAACGGTCTCCACCCAAACGGTAATGCAACTATCTCCACCAACTCGATACCCACTCATCCCAACTAGACATACGAGTTCATTGTATAATGTTGTTAAGTACCCTCATGTTAAATGTAACCCTCCAATTGTGATGTGACCACTTTGATTGTAGTATAAGGTGCTATACAAATCTGTCTAAATAAATAAATATCTGCATTGGCTATTTCTTCTTCTTCTTTTATTTGTATCTTTGTTTCCTGACTACTTTGCTAGCTTCTCTAATTTTTTTCCAAATATACTGTAGATGCCTGTCTTCCTCTTTCTCTGATGTCTTGAATTTTCTGAAGGCCTCCCTCTTTTTCTTCACCTTTTCAGCTACTTCTTTTGAGAACCATAGTGGCCTTCTTTTCATTTTACATTTATTTACCTTCCTAACAAAAAGGTTTGTTGCCCTTAAAAAATCCGTTTTCAGTTTTGCCTGCTGTTTTTCTATATCCCCCAGCTGTTCCCATCCCCTTAATGACTCCTTGAGATATTGTCCCACCTTGGCAAAGTTAGTTTTCCTAAAATCTACTATAAGAGCCTCACTTTTGAATGGCTTTTATCAGCCCTAATCCTAATACTGAACACCACTGGTAATCACCAAGTCCAGTATGGCCCATTCACATGTGCGTTCTGTTGCCAATTGCCTGAATAGTTCTCCCTGTAGAGAATCCAGGATCTCCTTACTTCTAAATGACAACACAGCAGGGATGTGTCAGTCAACATCTAGCATATTGAAATCACCTATCAGCAGCACCTCCCCTTTCATGACATGCTGCATATGTCTTCTATTACATCTCTATCCACTTCTTATCCCTGTGAGGGGATCTGTATATCACTCCAATGCAAATGGATGTCCCTTTCCTTCTTTCTAGTTTAACCTACAGTGTCTCCTCGCTCTCTTTTAAACCCTGTAATTTTATAATTTTAATATTATTTTTACACATAGTGCCACTCCAACTCTTCTTTCTACCCTGTCCTTCCTGAATAAAATATAGCCAGATATAATTACATCCCAGTCATGGTTGTCCGTGAACCATGTCTCTGTAACTGCCTCTAAATCCAAGTCATCTTCTTCCATTAAAGCTTCAATATCTGGGATCTTATTTCCCATGTTACAAGCATTTATACACACCACTTTCCAGATGTTGCTCCTTTTACCCATTTCTACAGATGTATTTAATGTTTCACTTACCTGAGGGCTTTCTTCACCCATCCCCAATGAATCTAGTTAAAGCTCTCTTCAACAGGTTAGCCAGTCTGCTGCTGAAGACACTTTAACCCTTCTTGGACAAATGGATGCCATCTCTGTTCTGCAGCCCTTGGAACATCATCCCATGTTCCAGGAAACCAAAGTGCTCTTGATGACACCACCCACGCAGCCATGCATTCATCTCCAGGATGCAAACTTCTCTGCCTCGGCCTTTATTCTCAACAGGGACGATTGAAGAGAACACCACCTGTGCACCTATCTGCTTCACCTTCTGTCCCGGAGTCATGAAGTCACTTTTTATATGCTCAGAAGGATACCTAGCTGGATCATTTGTGACGACATGGATGAGCAACATCAGAAAATAGTCAGTAGGCTTGATGAGTCTTGAAAACTCTGTAACATCACAGATTTTGGTACCTGGCAAACAGCACACCTTTCTGGACATCAAGTCCGGTCAGCAGATGGACGCCTCAGTACCCCTCAGAAGAGAGTCACCAATTGCCAATACCCTTTGCTTCCTTGTGGTCACTAATTCTGCAACTTTGGGGTGCTCGAGCTCTGGTTCTTCCCTTTCCAGAGATGCTTTCACCTCCTCTACATCCAGGGCTGCATACTGGTTCTTCATTTCAAGGACTGGAGGAATTGGCGTGTTGATTCTGCAGGCTCTAGTGATTCGTATCCAACTTTTTTCATTCTGTAACCTCCCACTTTCATCTCTATTGGAAAGCTTGGATGTTGCAAGAAGCATCTCATCAATGAACTTCTCACTGTCTCAAATGCTTCTCAGCCTCACCACCTCTTCTCTGAGCTCCACCACTTGTTTCCTAAGAGCTTCAGCATGCAGGCATCCTGCACATGGAACCAGTCCTTCAACTGGCATTGGGATCTCTGTCTGGACAGAGGTAGAAGCAGTAATGAGGGCAACAGCTTTGGTAATACAATTTTCCCAGCCATTGTTCAATTGGTGGAGCTTTGGTACCTGTTGAAGTAAAAGAGAGAGATCTACCAGTGTCCCTACCTGTTCCTCAGCTGTCCTTTAAGAGAAAAAGCTGTTAACCTCTTTTAAGTGTTTTTAACAATGCTATTCTATGTCCCTATGTATAGCTAATTGGGGAGTTGCCCCATAAAGCAAGAATGTTCACATGGGGTGGGTGGGAGCTGGGGTGGATGGGGAGGGTAACACCCGATGAGGTCAATAGCTTCAAAGAGCTAGCTGTGAATGGGTAGCTGGAACAAAATACAATGAACTCTAACTGACAGTGCTTTGCCCAACATCACAAAGAATTCCCCCTTTGCGGTATAGAAAAAGAATTAGCTTTTAAAAAATGAAAACCAAAACTCATTCAAGAGCTTCCAGGCAAAGAGCTTGTATTTAAAAGCCATACAGTATTACCTTGCTTGCAATGAAGTCCCTGTTAAGAATGCCAATACTTGCAAGGCCCTGTAGACTCTTATACAGCACTGCCTAGCTGCTTAGCAAGCTAATTAAGGACCACTAATAGTTGATGAAGTCAGTGGCTTCAAAGAGCTGCCAAGCCTTGAAGCTTACCCTCTGAGAGCCCAAGACAGAGTCCATGCCGGGCTCAGCTCTACTCTCCTGAAACTGTTTCACTGGCTGGCCTTCCAACACTGCATTTAAGGTGGCTGGCAGGCAGATCCCTCCGAGAGCCTTCTTCAATCGATCTTCGGGAGAGAGCAAAGGGGACAGAGGAAGAGGGAGGGGGCACTGAGATTGTGTGAGGCTGCTGTACTCTTCCAGATCCTTCGAAATCCTTCCAATTTGCTCAACTGGCCCTTATCATGATAAGAGCATGGAGCAGAACCAATTTTCCCTCCTTCTATGGCTACCGAAAAGACCACAGTCTAGTGGAGCCTCCCATGTCGCCCTCAAGTGAGTCACTTTTCTGTATTCAAAGTAGTCATTCATGAGCGTTTAACCCTTTCACTACCAATTTTTTTTATTTCAGTAAAAAAATTCCAGAAAGCATAACTTTGCTTAGGGATAGTAGGAAACAGAAATGTTCACTTGCATTACACTGTAGTTAATAATTGGAAGAGTTTTTTAACATGGTTCCATTTGGCACCAATGGGACTTAACGGAACTCAATATAAAGAATAAAAGTAAGGCAAGATATATAAAACTGAAAGTTCTTAACGTTTTTATTCAAACAGCTGAAGTGTGATAATTGAGGAAGCAATTTCTTTCCTTTGTAATGCAAAGGAAAACATTGCATTTCATGCATTTCATCCTGACATGAGCTTTGCAAACCCTGCACCATTGTTTCGGGTCTGAGTGAGCTGGAAAGTGTCCTACATCGTCATTTCTGATGCTGGTGTTTGGATCAGACTGAACAGATTATTTCTGTTTTGGCGGTGCAGGGAAGTCATCAGGATCATTCACTTCAGGAGAATCCAGCACATTTCATGGTCGCCCTCTTTTTCTTTGCACAGATGACAGCACCTTGTTTTCTTCAATCAGCGACTCACTAATGCTGATAACAAACTGAAAGAGTGAGAACACTCAAGAATTTGGTACAGATTTCTGCTCACAGTGACGTCTGTATAGCAACCATCCATTCACGGAGAGGCGGATTTCTTCACTTTCTGAGACACCACTGGGATCAATTTGCAGAAACGAATATGCAACACCAAGACAATCCCTGTTTGTTTTGGGAAACAGCAAAGGCATATTTATGGGGGGTAGTGATTGGTTTTGTGAGTAAGCGCAGGAAAAAACAGAATCAAAACACAGTGGTAGGGGCAACAACTTCGGTGGTTGTGGAGGAAACTGGGATGCCAAGACAACAGTGAAAATCACTCAGCATACTTGGCTCTTCAAAGTCAACTAAACGCCGTACTGCATGCTAGGGCAAAACGTTTGATGTTATAAATACAAACTTTATCACTTCAGAAATCACCCAAGCAGACTTCTGTCCTCGTTGGTGAAGACCGTAGGAAGGACCAAAAATCTAGCAGCCATAAAAACCGCGGAAGGGACAATAAGAACCTCACAAAAGGTGGTGGAACATGCATTCTTGACATATTATTGTACCCTCTATTCCGCAGAGGACAGGGATGACCAAGATGCTTGCCATTACTTGCAGAACTATGATCTCCCCCGCCTAGACCCAAAGCAACTGGACCACTTAAATGGACCGATCACTCCTGCTGAGATTCAGAAAGTGATTAGGGGCTTGCGCACACCTAAGGCGCCTGGCCTGGATGGGTTTAGTGTGGAATTTTATCAAATACTCAGTGATAAAATATGTTTACCCCTCATGGATATGTATCAACAATTAATGACACTTCAGTCATTCCCATACTCTACTAACGAGGCACTGATCACGGTCATTCCTAAACCAGTGCGAGACCCACTGCTTCCGAGCTCCTAACGCCCCTTTTCGTTATTAAATGTTGACCTTTAGATTATGGTGAAGGTACTAGCACTACGATTGTTGGAAATAATCCCCTGCTTGATCCACTCTACTCAAGTGGAATTTGTTAATGGGTGTCAGGCAGTGGGCAACATTCACCAAATACTGGTGGCTCTGACTTATTGTAAAGCAGCAGGTGTTCCTTCCTTACTCATTAGTTTAGACATGGAGAAAGCTTTTGATAGAGTGGGCTGGAAGTATATGTTTATGGTATTGGAACAGCTTGATTTTGAGGGCCCTTTTCTCCACACTGTGCATGCTCTATATTCCGAACCTTGGGCACGGGTGCTGATTAATGGCAATCCCACCGCTAGGATTCCATTGGGTCGGGATACATGTCAGGGGTGTCCCCTCTCCCCCTTGTTAAGCGTAGTTACTCACCTGTGACAGGTGTTCTCCAGGAGCAGCAGGAATCAGTCCTCACTTATGGGTGACGTCGGCGCCGACGGAGCCCTCGCGGAGCAATTTTCCCCAGCTTTCAAAGAAAGCCTTTGGGAATTGCAGCGCGCATGCGCGGTCGTCTTCCCGCCCGAGGGTGCCATCTTAGCCAGTCAGATGACCTAGCTAAAAAAGACAGCATAAAATTATGTGCAAAAACAGAAGCAGACGATTGCAACTCCAAGGGGAGGAGGGAGGGTAGTGAGGACTGATTCCTGCTGCTCCTGGAGAACACCTGTTACAGGTGAGTAACTACGCTTTCTCCAGGACCAAGCAGGAAGTCAGTCCTCACTTATGGGACTCCCAAGCTCAAGGCTACCGGAGACCCTAAGCACAAAAATGAGCTCCCTCTAGCTCAGCAGCACAGAAGGAAAGAATCTTCGCTGAATTAACACCCACCGGTAGCCCACATCCGGGATGGAGGGTAGGAGTTGCTCAGACCTCAAAGAGATTACGGAGGACTGCCTGTCCGAAAGCACTGTCCCTGCGGGACTCCCTCTCGAGACAGTAATGGACCGCAAAAGTCTGGCTCGAAGACCAAGTAGCGGCCCGGCAGATGTCTGCCAGCGGAACAGAGCGGAGGTAAGCCACTGACGTAGCCTTTGCCCGAACGCAATGAGCCGTGACTCGACTTTCTAAGGAGAGTCCGGCTGCCCCATAAGCCCAAGAGATACAGTCCGCAACCCAGATGGACAGAGTACGCTTGGAGACCGGGAGCCCCAATTTATTGGGGTCAAAAGACACAAAAAGCTGAGCAGCTTTACGGTGCTCCCGCGTACGGTCAAGGTAGAAGTTCAAAGCCCTTCTACAGTCCAGGGTATGGAGGACCGTTTCAGCTCGGCTGGAGTGTGGTCTGGGAAAGAAGGTTGGAAGTACCACCTCCTGAGTGATGTGAAAAGGGGAGACCACTTTTGGAAGAAATTTTGGGTGAGTCCGTAGGACTACCCTATTTTTGTAGAACCGAGTGTAAGGGGGATCAGACACGAGGGCGTGCAATTCACTTACGCGTCTAGCGGAAGTGAGGGCTATCAAGAACAGTGTTTTCCAAGGCAGAAAACGGAGAGAACAGGTAGCCATAGGTTCAAAAGGCGGACAGGTGATCCACTGCAAAACCACATTCAGGTCCCAGTCAGGTGCTGGCGGGTGCAGAGGTGGTTTAAGTAGAAGGAGACCTCGGAGAAACCTCGCTACGAGAGGGTCGCTGGAGAGAGGTCTACCGTCCACCGGCACATGATGTGCCGAAAGAGCACTGAGGTGAACTTTGACGGAGTTGGACTTAAGTCCCAGATTAGAGAGGTGTAGCAAGTACTGCAAGATCATCGACACCGGGCAGGAGAAGGGATCCTGAGACTGTTGGGTACACCAGACGGCAAAGCGACGCCATTTAAGGGCGTAGCATCTGCGGGTAGAAGGCCGTCGCGAAGCCAAGACGACCTCCTCCACCTCTGCCGGCAGGAGAAGGGGAGCAAGGACTACCCTCTCAGCAGCCAGGCCATGAGGTTGAGAGACCTGAGGTTGGGGTGTAGTAGAGACCCCTGATCCTGAGTGAGGAGATCCGGTTGTACCCCCAGAGGGAATGGATCCTCCACCGCTAATTGCAGTAGGAGCGGAAACCACGGCTGTCTGGGCCAGCGAGGGGACACCAGGATCATGAAGGCTTTGTCTCGGAGAACCTTGAAAAGAGTCCGAGAGACTAGCGGGATGGGAGGGAAAGCGTACAGAAGGCTCCCCGACCATGAAATTAGAAAAGCGTCCGCCGCAACCCGAAGGGGGTGTGGCTGACGAGAGCAGAAGCGAGGAAGCTGCCGGTTGTGAGGACTGGCAAAGAGATCCACCGTGGGGAGGCCCCACTTTAGGAAGAGCTTCTGAACTACCAAGGGATCCAGACGCCACTCGTGCGGCTGGAGGATCCTGCTGAGTTTGTCCGCCAGGCAATTCTCTTGGCCCGGGAGATAAACTGCCTTGAGGAGAATGCCGTGACTGACGGCCCAAGAGCAGAGCTTCTGTGCCTCCCGGCAGAGGAGGAAGGAGCCCGTGCCCCCCTGCTTGTTCACGTAGAACATGGCAACTTGATTGTCCGTCTGGACAAGGACGGACTGGTGGGAAGTCAGGTGGGAGAAAGCCTTGAGAGCCAGGCGGATCGCCCTGAGCTCCAGGAAGTTGATCTGCTGAGCAGACTCCCACGTGGTCCAGAGGCCCTGAGTACGTGCCCCTTGGCAATGTGCTCCCCAGCCCAGGAGGGATGCATCCGTGGTCAGCACCCGGGTCGGCTGAGGTGACTGGAAAGGCATTCCGAATATCAGGTTCGGCTGCCGAAGCCACCACCGGAGAGACGAGATCAGCGGCTCGGAGACGCGCACTAGGTCTGCTAGGCCGCCTGTGGCTTGTCGCCACTGCTGGCGGAGACACCATTGAGCAGGCCGCATATTCAGGCGGGCATTGGGGGTCACATGGACGGTGGAAGCCATATGGCCGAGCAGTCTCAGGAAGCGCCTGGCGGAGACCAGGGGCTGGCTGCGAAAACGGTCGGCTAGGTCCATGAGCCGTTGAGCCCTGTCGAGCGGTAGGTACGCTCGTGCCTGAGGAGTGTGGAGCCTTGCGCCGATGAACTCGAGATCCTGTGAGGGGAGCAAAGTGGACTTTGCGAAATTTATAACAAAGCCCAAGTACTGCAGAAGAGTCACCGTGCGGCGTGTGGCGCTGGTGACCTCCGGAGCGGACGCCGCTCTGATGAGCCAGTCGTCGAGGTACGGAAAGACATAGAGGCCATGAAGCCGGAGATGGGCCGCCACCACCGCGAGACATTTTGTGAAGACTCGCGGTGCGGAGGACAGGCCAAAGGGCAGTACTCTGTACTGGTAATGATCTCCTGCCACCACAAACCTTAGGTATTGGCGGTGGCTTGGGTGGATGAGGATGTGCGTGTAGGCATCCTTTAGATCCAAGGAGCATAGCCAATCTCCCTGCTGGAGGTAGGGCAGAAGGATTCCAAGGGTAAGCATTTTGAACTTCTCCCGCACAAGGAACTTGTTGAGGTTGCGCAAGTCCAGGATGGGTCTGAGGCCCCCTGTTCTCTTTGGTATTAGAAAATACCTGGAATAAAAGCCTTGACCTCTCAGGTGGTGTGGCACCGGTTCCACCGCCTGTTCCTGCAGAAGACCTGCTAACTCCTGAAGGAGTAATTCCCTGTGCAGAGGGGGTCGTGGAGGTTCTCCCGGAAAATAGGAGGGAGGGACCTGGTGGAAGTGGAGAAGATAGCCTTCCCGCACGACTTGAAGCACCCAGGCATCTGCGGTGATGCTGGACCACCTGTGGGCGAAGTGAACCAGCCGGCCTCCGGTGCTGGGAGAAACCAGCGGGGGGGGAGAGGCTATGCTTTGTGAGTCAAAAACCCCCACCCTGCTGAGCAGGGGCTGGTGGTGCAGGCTTGGGGGCTTGCTGCCTACGGGACCCGTTACCCCGTCCCTTGGCCTGCTGGCCCTGTTGGGGAGCTGCAGGGGCCTGATAATGGGGGTATTGTTTGTAGGCAGCCGCCTTCCTCGGGTAAAAGGACTTTTTCCCCGAGCCCTTCCTAGAAAGCTTGGTCCTGGTGAGAGTCTCAGTCTCAATTTGCGCAGCCTTTTCCGCCATGGGCTTGCCAAAGAGGTTTTCGCCTCGGCAGGGGACATCGACCAACTTGTCCTGCACCCAGGGCTCAAGGTCTGACGACTGAAGCCAAGCCTGTCGGCGGGCACCGATGCCGGCTGCGGCCACTCGAGCCGATGCTTCAAAGCCATCATAGGCTGCCCGGGACATGAACTTTGAGCATTCCCGAACGCCAGTGGACAAGGCTAGGAACCTCCGCAAGGGTTCCTCGGACAAACCAGCGGAGAATCCGGCTAGCTCTTTAGCCAGATCCCGGAGATACATGCCCATGTACAGCTGGTAAGTCTGGACACGACATGCGAGCATAGAGCCCTGGAAGCACTTCTTACCAAGGCCATCCAGGTTACGGGCCTCCCTGCCAGGAGGCACCGAGGAGTGCATCTTCTGGCTCTTAAGACGATGCATGGCCGATTCCACTACCATGGAATGGTGTGGCAGCTGTGCCTTTTGAAAGCCAGGGCTCTTGCGGACTCGATAGATAGAATCGACCCGCTTGCTCAGGACCGGCGAGGAGGCCGGACTCTCCCACATGCGGAAGAGTAGTCGTTCCAGCATAGGAGGAACCGGTACAGTAAAGTGTTCCCTCGCGGGAGAGTCATACTGGAGGGCATCGAGCTCTTCGGCTCGAGGCTCCTCCTCGGGATCCGCAGGGAAGGCCAAAGCCTTGGCCATATCCCTAACGAAGTCCGAGAACCGGGCATCCTCCGGGGGGGACTGCTTCCGAGGCTCGGACTCCGGTGAGTCCGAGGGGACACACCGAGTCCGGAAAGAATCAGGCGACTCTTCCTCTTCACACTCCCAGACCGACTCCGACGAGGACTCGGAGGGGTCGGCCCGGACAGGGCGCGGCGCCTGCCGCCCCGACGCCGAGGGAGTCGGCGTCAGCGACCTCGGTCCCGAACGGGAGGCCGAGGGTGACCTCGACCGAGGATCGACTCGAGTTCTCATCGACTCGAGGATCGGCTCGGTCTCCGGGGTCGACTTGGATGTCGACGTCCCGGCGGTCGGGGCAGCGGCGCCAGCGAGGCCAGCGAGCAGTGCCCGCTGCTGGTCCATGAAGGCAGACAGTCTGCTCTCCAAGGCCGTCAACCTGAGTCCTAGCTCAGGTGACCCAGCAGCCCCCGACTCGGGCCCCGACGGCGTCGGGCCCGACGTCGGCTGTCGCGGAGGCGAGTCCAGAAGGACCACAGGACTTACCCGAGCAGGCATCTCCGACTCCAGGCGAGGTCGCTTCGTGAGGTGTTCCTTCTCCAAGGACCCGGGGCGGCTGTCGGGGCTATGCGACCTGGCCCTCGCGGAACCAGGAGCGTCCACCGACGCCGCCCTCGCGGGTTTCACCTTCCGACGATGGTCCCCGGAGGGAGAACCCCGGTCGGAGGAACTCCGGCGACGGTCCGAGCTGGAACCCTTGGACGCGGAGGCCTCCGACGAGGTCCGGGTACGGCTGGGGTCAGCGAAGATTCTATCACGCTGATGCCGCCGACTTCTCAACGCTTTTGAGGACATCAGTTCCTCATGATCCGGGCCCAGGCAGCGGAGGCAAAAGTCGTGTGTGTCAGTTAGTGACATATTTCGGTCACACTGACCACACCGCTTAAACCCACTGGCAGCCATCGGGGGAAAAAGGGCCCCTGCGAGGTCAAAGGACCGGGCTGCCAGGGAAAAATCGAAAACGAAAGCTGACAAAGTCAGAAAAACCGAAAAAAGTAAGAGGACTCGTGACCGGCGTCGCGAGTCCGGGCGGGAAAGGATCGGCGTCGAACCGAAGGAAAAGAATAAAATAATGAAGAAAAAATCGACTTTTTCGCGGGGACAAGACGGGGACGTCTGTAGGGCTCCGCGGAAAAAAAGAAGACTGGCTAAGATGGCACCCTCGGGCGGGAAGACGACCGCGCATGCGCGCTGCAATTCCCAAAGGCTTTCTTTGAAAGCTGGGGAAAATTGCTCCGCGAGGGCTCCGTCGGCGCCGACGTCACCCATAAGTGAGGACTGACTTCCTGCTTGGTCCTGGAGAATTTATCTTATCATTGGAGCCGTTACTATCACAAATCCAGTGGAATCCACGGATACAGGAGGTGCAGATGGGATCCTATGAATTTAAATTCTCAGCCTACACGATCTACTGGTTTGCCTACTGGATGATCTACTGGTTGCCTCATGTCCCCAGAGAGTTCTCTTCCAGTTCTTTTAAATGAATTCACTAACTTTGTGAGTACTTCGGGATACAAACTTAATCTCAATAAATTGGAGGCATTACCCAGTAGTGACTCTTTGCATGCTTCCTGGGCAGATGGGTTTCTGCTTAGATGGGCTACCGGTTCCTTTTGATACCAGGGGTGTGATACTGCCTGCAGTACCAGAAAATCTGTACCTTCTCAATGTGCCACCTCTCTTGGCTAAGAAGGAGCAACAGTTAGCAAAATGGCAAGATCTTCCCCTTTCACTTCAGGAACATATAGAAACATAGAAACATGATGACAGAAAAAGACCACAAGGCCCATCTAGTCTGTCCTTCCATAACAACAACTACAACAGTCCACTTTTTACCTTTAGAGATCCTCTGTGTTGGTCCCATGCTTTCTTGAATTCAGTTACTGTCCTCATCTCTACCACCTCCACTGGGAGACTATTCCACGGATCCACTACTCTTTCCGTAAAGAAATATTTCCGCATATCACTCCTGAATCTATCTCCCTTCACCCTCATCCCATGTCCCCTCGTCGCAGAACTTGCTTTCAATTGAAAGAGGCTCTCTCCCTGAACATTTATGCCACGGAGGTATTTAAACATCTCAATCATATCACCTCTATCCCGCCTTTCCTCTAAGGTGTACATATTAAGATCCTTAAGTCTGTCCTCATATGCTTTATAATGAAGACTACTAATCATCTTAGTAGCAACCCTCTGCACCGACTCCATCCTGTTCACATCCTTTTGAAGGTGCGGTCTCCAGAATTGCACACCATACTCCAAATGAGGTCGCACCAAAGACTTATACAGAGGCATTATCACCTCCTTTTTTCTGCTAGCCATTCCTCTCCGTATGCACCCAAGCATCCTTCTAGCTTTTGCCGTCGCCTTTTCTACCTGTTTAGCTACTTTAAGATCATCGGACACAACTACGCCTAGGTCCCGCTCTTCTTTAGTGGACAAAAGTACTTCACCTCCTATGCTGTATTGCTCCCTTGGATTGCTGCAGCCCAAATGCATGACCTTACATTTTTTAACATTAAATCCCAGCTGCCAAATTCTAGACCATTCTTCAAGCTT
This sequence comes from Ichthyophis bannanicus, assembly GCA_033557465.1. Lineage (NCBI taxonomy): Eukaryota > Metazoa > Chordata > Amphibia > Gymnophiona > Ichthyophiidae > Ichthyophis > Ichthyophis bannanicus. Next base: position 1,759,018,356 of record CM066032.1, on the reverse strand, counting down.
AGCTAGATCCCTCCTCATGTTATCTACACCTTCCTGGGTGTCTACTTTATTGCAGATTTTGGTATCATCCGCAAAGAGGTAAACCTTACCCGACAGCCCTTCCGCTATATCACTAACAAAGATGTTAAAAAGAATCGGACCAAGGACAGATCCCTGGGGCACACCACTGGTAATATCCTTCTCCTCAGAGTGAGCTCCATTTACTTGTATTCTTTGTCGCCTCCCACCCAACCAATTTCTAACCCAAGCAGTAACTTTAGGGTCCATCCCTAGGGTGCTCAGTTTGTTTATAAGTCGCCTGTGAGGAACAGTGTCAAAGGCTTTACTGAAATCTAAATACACCACATCTAGAGCTCTCCCTCGGTCCAACTCCCTGGTCACCCAGTCAAAGAAATCAATCAGATTTGTCTGACAAGACCTGCCTCTGGTGAATCCATGCTGCCTCGGATCCTGTAATCCGCTGGACTCCAGAAACCTCACTATTTTCTCTTTCAACAGTGTTTCCATTAATTTACTCACCACTGAAGTTAGACTAACCGGCCTGTAGTTTTCAACCACATCCTTACTTCCGCTTTTGTGTAAAGGCACCACATGAGCCTCTCTCCAGTCCTTTGGCACCACTCCCGACTCCAACGAGGCATTGAAAAGGTCAGTCAGTGGAGTTGCTAGAACGTCCCCAAGTTCCCTCAGTATTCTAGGGTGTATCCCATCCGGTCCCATCGCTTTGTCTACTTTAAGTTGAGCTAGTTTCTCACGAACACAGTCTTCTGAAAATTGTTCAAGATGTCCCTCGCTTCTGTTCTTATTTGTGGGTGTTTTCTGAGGTCCTGCTCCTGGTTCTTCATCTGTGAACACAGAACAAAAATATTTGTTAAGCAATTCCGCTTTATCCTTATCAGCTTCTACATATCCCCCCCCCTGTACCCTTGAGTCTGACAATACCACTTTTGCCCTTCCTCTTCTCACTAATATATCTGAAAAATGTCTTATCCCCCCATTTTATTGCATTGGCTATTTCCTCCTCCGTTTGAATCTTTGCCTTCTTGACTACTTTGCTAGCTTCTCTAAGTTTTTCCAAATACAGATGCCTGTCTTCCTCTCTCTGTGATCTCTTGTATTTCATGAAGGCCTCCCTCTTTTTCTTCACTTTTTCAGCTACTTCCTTCGAAAACCATAGCGGTCTCCTGTTCCTTTTGCCTTTATTTACCATTTTAACAAAAAGGTTGGTTGCCTTTAAAATACCCCCTTTCAGTTTTGCCCACTGTTGTTCTACATCCCCCAGCTGTTCCCATCCCACTAACGACTCCCTGAGTTATTGGCCCATCTTCGCAAAGTTAGTCTTCCTAAAGTCTAAGATCTTCACCTTGGAATGGATTCTAACAGCCCTAGTCCTAATACTGAACCACACCATCTGGTGATCACTGGATGCAAAATGATCTCCCACTACAACATCAGAAACACTTTCACCATTGGTAAGCACCAAGTCCAGTATGGCCCCTTCACGTGTGGGGTCTGTTACCAATTGCCTGAATAGTTCTCCCTGTAGAGAATCCAGGATCTCCTTACTCCTAGATGATACTGCAGCAGGAATGTGCCAATCAACATCTGGCATATTGAAATCTCCTAGCAGTAGCACTTCCCCTTTCCTAGCAATGCTGCGTATGTCTTCAATTAACTCTCTGTCCACCTCTTCCTCTTGTGAGGGAGGTCTGTATATCACACCAATGCAAATAGATTTCTCTTTCCCTCTTTCTAGTTTAACCCACAATGCCTCCTCTCTCCCTTTTAAGCTCTGTAATTCCAAAGCTTTAATAGTAGTTTTTACATATAGTGCTACTCCTCCTCCCCTTCTTCCTACCCTGTCCTTTCTGAATAAAGTATAGCCAGGTATAGTTACATCCCAGTCATGGTTTTCTGTGAACCATGTTTCTGTAACTGCCACTAAATCTAAGTCAGCCACTCCCACCAAAGCTTCAACTTCAGAGATCTTATTTCCCATGCTACGGGCATTAATACACACTGCTTTCCATATGTTACCCCTGTTACCCATTTCCATAAAGGTATTTAATGTATCACTTACCTGGGGGCTTTCACTTACCTGGGGGCTTTCTTCACCCATCCCCAACGAATCTAGTTTAAAGCCCTCTTCAGTAGATTAGCCAGTCTACTACCAAAGATGTGTTGACCTTTCTTGGACAGATGGATGCCATCTCTGCTCTGCAACCCTTGGAACAGCATCCCATATAGTTTTATTCAAGATGGTTCTTTTTCCAAGGTGGTTATATATGTTTCAAATGATCCCAATATGCCTCTCGCATAGGGACCTTAGTAAACTAGATTGGCTTCTATCTCATTTTCTGTGGTCAGGATGCAGGGCGCAACTTGCCATTTCAACACTTAAAGGTTCCTGGCGGCGGTGGGGGGGGGGGGGGGAGAGGAATGGGAGGATAAGACATTTTTCAGATATGTTAGTGAGAAGAAGGACAAAAGTGGTATTGTCAGACCCAAGGGTGAAGGAGAGGAATATGTAGAAGCTGATCAGGATAAAGAAGAATTGTTTAACAAATATTTCTGTTCTGTGTTCACAGATGAAGAACCAGGAACAGGACCTTAAAAAACTCCCACAAACAGAAACAAAAGCAAGGGGCATCTTGAACAATTTTCAGAAGACTGTGCTTGTGAGAAACTAGCTAAACTAAAAGTAGACAAAGCGATGGAATTAGATGGAATACACCCGGGAATACTGAGGGAACTTGGGGACGTTTTAGCAGCTCCACTGACTGATCTTTTCAATGCCTCGTTGGAATCGGGAATGATGCCAGAGGACTGGAGAGAGGCACATGTGGTGCCTTTACAAAAAAGCAGAAGTAAGGATGTGATTGAAAACTACAGGCCGGTTAACCTCGGTGGTGAAAGAGAAAATAGTGAGGTTTCTGGAGTCCAACGGATTACCGGATCTGAGGCAGCATTGATTCACCAGAGGCAGGTCTTGTCAGACAGATTTCTTTGACTGGGTGACTAGGGAGTTGGACTGAGGGAGAGTCCTAGATATAGTTCTTTAAATTTCAGTAAAGCCTTTGACACCGTTCTGCACAGGCGAATTATAAACAAACTGAGCACCCTAGGAATGGACCCTAAAGTTACTGCTTGGGTTAGAAATTGTTTGAGTGGGAGGCAACAAAGGGTACAGGTAAATAGAGCTCACTCTGAGGAGAAGGAGGTTACCAATGGTGTGCCCCAGGGATCTATCCTTGGTCCGATTCTTTTTAACATCTTTATTAGTGATATTGCGGAACGGCTGTCGGATAAGTTTTGCCTCTTTGCAGATGATACCAAAATCTGCAATAGACACCCAGAATGCTGTAGATAACATGAGAAGAGATCTAGCTAAGCTTGAAGAATGGTCTAGAATTTGGAAGCTGAGATTTAATGTTAAAAAAATGTAAGGTCATGCATTTGAGCTGCAGCAATCCAAGGAAGCAATATAGTATAGGGGGTGAAGTACTTTTGTCCACTAAAGAAGAGCGGGACCTAGGTGTGATTGTGTCCAATGATCTTAAAGTAGCTAAACAGATAAAAAAGGCAAAGGCAAAAGCTAAAAGGATGCGTGGGTGCATAGGGAGAGGAATGGTGACCTCATTTGGTTGGTGCAACCTCATTTGGAGTATTGTGTGCAAATCTGGAGACTGCACCTTCATAAAGATATAAACAGGTAGGAGTCGGTACAGAGGGTTGCTACTAAAATGGTTAGTGGTCTTCTTTATAAAGCATATGAGGACAGACGTAAGGATCTTATTATGTATACTTTAGAGGAAAGGCGGGATAAAGGTAATATGATTGAGATGTTTATATACCTCCATGGCATAAATGCACAGGAGAGCCTCTTTCAATTGAAAGCAAGCTCTGCTACGAGGGGACATAGGATGAGGGTGAAAGGGAATAGACTCAGGAATAATATGTGGAAATATTTCTTTACGGAAAGTGGTAGATGCATGGAATAGTCTCCCAGTAGAGGTGATTGAGATGAGGACAGTATTTGAGTTAAAAAAAACCATGGGACAAACACAGGAAAAACTGGGACTGTTGTGGTTGATATGGAAGGGCAGACTAGATAGGCCATGTGGTCTTTTTCTGCCATCATGTTTCTATTTTTTTTTAAGTATGGACTACATCTGGTCTGAGCTTCCAAGATAGTATTTTTAAATAATGCCTAGGTATGATGTAAACTCTTAACCTTTGCAGTTGCTCCTTTTAGTTTTATCTTAAGCATTTTCCTCATTTTATTATCGTCTCCTTTTTGAAAGTTAAATGCTAGCATAGTCAATTTCCCTGCTTTCCTCCCTCCATTTATTAAATCAAATGTGATCATCTTATGGTTGCTATTGCCAAGTGACCCCAAAACGTTACAGTACCTCTTGTGCTAGAGCCTGCGTTCCATTGTGGACTAGGTCTAAAATAACATCTCCACATGTTGGTTCCTGAACCAGCTGCTCCATGAAGCAGTCGTTTTCTTCATCTAGAAATTTTGGGCCTGATATTCAAAGGCATTTACATGGTTTAACAACCTTTAAACCCTGTAAATGCCGCTATAGAGAGATATTCAGCACTAACACAGTTAGTGCCAATGAATATCCACCGGTTCCGCCACTACATGCCCTGATGTTATCTGTATAGGATCAGGGTGTGTCATGGGCATTCTGGGACAGAGTAAAGGTGGCACCCTTTGCTAACCAAGCAGCAGCGATATTGAACCACTGCCTGGTTAGTGATACATGGGTAACGACAGGGGTGGGAAAATCTCGACAATCTTTACCTGTGGAGCTAACTGGGCAGCAACTCAATATCACCACTGCCCGGTTAGCTTTTGTTCTGTGCGACTCATTGTAGCGCATTGCAGCAGACCCGGATATTCAATTCCAGTGGCCAGATATGGCCCCAGATTGAATATCCGGGGTTAACGTTCAGCGGTGATGGCTATGCATCTTGGGTAGTTTAATATCGGGCCCTTTATCTCCCTAGCTTGTCCTGATGTGACATTGACCCAGTCAATACCAGGATAATTGAAATCTCCCATTATTACTGTATTGTAAACTCTGCTAACTTCCCCAATTTCTGTTAGCATTTCATCATCTGTCTTTTCATTCTGTCCAGGCAGATGATAGTACACCCCCACTGCCATTCCCTTCCCCTTTTTACATATAATTTTGATCCATACAGATTCTACAGTGTATTTTGTTTCCTGCAATATCTTTATCCTGTTTGACTCTATCATTGTCATATAATTTGTAGCCTGGTATCACAGTGTCCCATTGGTTATCTTCCTTCCACCAGGTCTCTGAAATGCCAGTTATATCTAATCTTTCATTTATTACTCTATATTCTAACTTTCCCATCTTATTTTTTAGACTTCTAGAATTTGCATACAGGCATTTCAAAGTTTGTTTTTTGCTAATATGAACAGTTTGGCTATTTGTTGACAGGGTTAATTTGGAATCTTTCAACTCTTTCTGATTGTAACTTAAAGGCACCTGGGTTACTTTAATCTTTATTGGAACCTCTCTGTCGGGATGCTGTAACTTCCCTGTTTTGCTAATATCCTTCAAAGATACATAATTCCAAACCATGCACTCTTGGGTGACTGTTGGCTTTCCCCCATTACCTACTTTAAAAGCTGCTCTGTCTCCTTTTTAAAGGTTAATGCCAGCAGCCTGGTTCCATCCCGGTTCAGGTGGAGCCCTTCCTTTTGGTAAAGTCCTCTTCTTCCCCAGAATGTTGCCCAGTTCCTAACAATTCCAAACTCTTCCTTGCACCATTATCTCATCCACACATTGAGAATCCGGAGCTCTGCTTGCCTCTTGGGTCCTGCGTGTGGAATAGGAAGCATTTCTGAGAATGCTACCCTGGAAGTTCTGGATTCCAACTTTCTACCTAAAAGCCTAAATTTGGCTTCCAGAAACTCTCTCCTGCATTTTCATATGTCATTGGTACCAGCAAGTACCAAGACAGCAGGCTCTTCCCCAGCACTATCTAAAACCTTGTCTAGATGGCATGTGAGGTCCACTACCTTAGCACCAGGCAGGCTTGTTACCAGACGGTCCTCATGTCCACCAGCCACTCAGCTATCTACATGCCTAATGATTGAATAACCAGTTATTACGGCTGTCCTAACCCTTCCTTCATGGGCACATGGCCCTGGAGACACATCCTTGGTGTGGGAGGGTATTATATCACTTGGAAGACAGGTCCAGCTACAGGATCACTTCCTGTCACAGCAAGCTGATTTTCTCCTTTCACATGACCTCTCTCCTCCATAGCCACAGAGAGGTTGCTGGTCTGGAGGTGGGACTTCTCTACTACATCCCTGTAGGCCTCATCTATGTACTTCTCTGTCTGCCTCAGCTCCTCCAAGTGCGCTACTTTAGCCTCCAGAGATTTGACTTGTTCCCTCAGAGCAAAGAGCTCTTTGCACTTAGTGCATACATAAGACCTCTCACCACCTGGGAGAAAATTATACATGAAACACAGTGCAAAGGTCTGGATAGCCCCATATCACTGCTGGACTGCTGTCTGCATCTTAAATGTAAAGATTTATTTTAGCTATTTAAAGTTGTTAAGTTATGTAAAGTTGCTAGGGAAATAGAGGTACTTGAACCAATACAATTATAGCTAATAAATTTAAAGAACTTTTAGCTTTCACCTCAAGGTGACCTGCAAGGACTTTATTAATCTACTCCCAAGGCCTAATAACCTGCTGATGAAGATAGTTAGTTAAACTTGAAATTGAGTAAGATCACCACCTTCCCCTTAACTGGTTTAGGAGGCTATAATCAAAGATTACGCTGGGGAGAGATGTTCTGTTTGTATCTGTGCTTCTAAGTATGTTATCGCACGATAATGGCGCATTACCATACGAGAACATCACGTATCACGTGATAACGTCTCTGGCGGCGTTAAGGTGCGCAGAGGGTGGAGTAAGGCTCCCCAGAGGGTGGAGTAAGGCTCCCCAGGGGTGGAGATAAGGGGTCAATGGGCGGAGAGTGGGCGGGGAGAGGCTCCATGCACACTAGCGCCATGAAACGAAGGTCTGAAAATTAGCGCCAGTGAAAACCTCGCGCTAGAGGCACATTTGCAGGAGAGAGAAACCATTTCAGTCAGCAATGTACAGCAAAGGCAGGGAAACCAAGAAAAGTGATAGTAGTGATACATGTGCAGCAGCAGCATAGTGCCCAAGTACGAGAGAGCATGACGGTGAGGCTGCAAATGGGGCACAAGAGGCTGAAGGCGGGACATGCAGTGGGGAAGCTGGGGCACAGGGTAGACCAGGCAGATGCCTAGGTGGCACATAGGAACACAGAAACAGAAAAACAGCAAGACAGCAACTGACCAAGGGCAAACATGCCCATGAGTGTGTGTCATACATTTCCCCAATGGACATCAACCAGCAGGTACCCCAAAGGCCACAGAACACTGGCACGCAGTGCGGTGGGGAAGCATGCATGTCCATGTAGGCACCCCCACCTAAGAAACCACACCATAGGCAGCCGCTTAACGGCACATTGGATGGCCTGGGACTGCGCACCACCAGCACACGGGCATGTCAGCATGGTGGTGGAGGGGTGCTGGTGGTGGAGGGGGCAGTGGCAGCTGCCCACAGCAGACCACGGCCAAACCCTGTTTAGGTGGGTGCCATGCACTGCAACAGACAAGGTCTATCTGATGAACAGTCATGGTATCCCCAGGGAATGATCTGCCTCTGTGGCAACAGTTTGGTGCAGTACACACAGCCAGAGCATTCAGGGGCAGAAGGTCACAGGTTCAAGTCCCAGCTGTGGCTCCTGCAAACCATGTCCCTATATTTTACCCAGTACTAAACCATGGTAATAAAGATGGAACCCTTATTGCAGGTAAAATAAACATGCCATAAACGCCTATATTTTACCCTACAGAGTACAGACACCATAAACATGTGCAATCCGTAGAGCAGAGTGTCCCAACTGCAGTCCTGGAGGGCCAAACACCATTCAGGTTTCATGCTGTCCCTAATAAATATGCCTGTGCTGCAGTTGTATGCACCGCCCCACTGTATGCAAATGTATCTCATGCATATTCATTAGGGCAGCATGAAAACCTGAACCATGTTTGGCCCACCAGGACCGGAGTTGGGAACCTCTGCCCTAGAGCAGTGGCCAACAGGGGCACAAACACCCACACCCACAGGCTCCAGTATCCAAAGCCTCACAGAGAGTCAGGCTGTTGGGCCCTGCGCGGAGTAGCATCTCCCAATACCAGCACCTGCATACCTTAGCAATGCCGTCCTAAACTTGGGAACACGTTCCACATATATCAAAAGGTTGCTATGATTAATATCAGATAACAAATCCTAAGTTAAACACAATTTGTTGACAGAGATTCATCATAGCAACCTTTCTGATATCTGTGGAGTGTGTTTCAGTGTTTATTCCTGACAGTGTTTACCACCCCGTGGAGTAACCCTAACAGTATTGAGTACCATAGCAATGCCTGCACTGTGCCCAGGACTGGTGTGGTGACCAGGGCTGCCAACCACCTCTATCTTTACACAATGCTGAAATAGGTGTGGGAGTGTGTGTATGTCTACCCAGTGTGTTGTGGCTGCCTACACCTTACTGAGCCCACAATGCTTGCACTGTTTCCAGTGTTAGCCTGCCAATGTGCATAATGAGGAACAAGGTACTGGGGGTATGGCCCGGACAGGGCGGCCTGGGCAGATGCATCTGCACAGGGCATAGGGCAACGGCTGGGACATTGTAGTATCCGACCACCACCTGCACGGACAGGGTGGCCACAGCATATCATGCTGGGAGGTCACTCTCACCCTGACTGAGCAGTGACCATGGCATGGCTAGGTTCCCCCATAGTGCTATACAGTATTTCTCTCAAGTGATATCTATGGGTTCCCTGTTTTGGGGCTCAGTCACTGGCATACCTGCTTGGTGTGTGTGCTCACTTCCCATTTTTGGGTGCACACAGATCCTCCAGGAACATGCACTATGTATTAGCTAGCAGACTGTTTGCAGTTAGCATGTGTATGGCTGGAACACCTTGCAGGGTGCAGTGGGTGGAGACTGACTGTGCCCTCTGCTGATGAATGTCAGATAGTGGTGGGGGGCAGCTGAGCTTTCTCAGGCCTACTGCCAGTGCCCGCTGTGATGTGTACAGATCTTCATTGCCTGCCCTGTAGGGTGCCTATTCCCCAGTAGGACTGGGGTTGATGGTCCCCTACTGCCACCATTGCAGAGATATAGAATGTGGATCTGTTGGTGGGAGATCCTGTCCCCCATCCTGACCCACTGAGGGCGGGTTGAGTGGTGCTACATAATCCGCTTTTGGATCCAAACACCACCCTTCTCTTTTAACATGTGACCATGGCAACCACACAGGATATGCACTATTCTGGGTGCATCATAGTCCACAAGGACTAGATGTGACTGGGAAATACAGATAGATACAGGTGTATCCTAGGTGTGTCTGCAAGGACTACTTATCACACACTGGCACTGATGGGGACCTGCAGCACAGCCTACCTCAGCCAAGCCAGGTGCTGCGGCCCTGGTGCTGGGCGCCCCACCTCACCCTCAGGGTGAGCACAGGAACCGCACAATGTCACAGTCTGTAGCGGCTCTGTGCCAGTAACACACATGGTCAGTTCCCCCTACCAGGCCGGGGTGCTATAGAGGCGCATACCCCATCTTGTGATCAGATGTAGGCTGCTGATCTTCATGTGCAGTGCATCATGGGTACGGGTGGGTTTACCCTATCCTAGTAACCACAGCAGACAGTTTGTGTGGTGACCTGCAGTCTTTCTGTAGCCAGCCAGCGGTGTGTTAGATGCTATGGAGATGTAGCCCACTGGTTACTTTCATGACTGTAGAAGCAGAGGTCATGGGTTTGATCCCACAGTGGTGCTATTTAATAAGTCTGTCTGAGGCATTTCCTTTTAATTTAAATCAGTGCTGCCAGCAAAAACACCCTCACAGTGCCGTAGCCTAAGGTGCCTCAAAAGGCACCCTATAAAGTGCCCTATAGGGCACATTATAAGGTGCCTTGGCGGACAGGGCACTTTATAATGTGCCCTATGGAGTGCCTTATAGGGCGCCTTATATGGCACCTTAGGTTACGGCACTGTGAGGGTGTTTTTGCTGGCAGCACTGATTTAAATTACAAAAGGGAATGCCTTAGACAGCACTGATTTAAGTTAAAACAGGAAACAGCCTTCTTACATCACACCACTGCAGGATTGAACCCATGACCTCTGCCTCCACAGTCATTGCTGTAACCAGTGGGCTACATCTTTATAGCTGCTAATGCTGCACTGGCATGAACTTAGGGTTAACGTGCCACGGCACCCACTATCACGCGATACAGATTCTTGCTACCTTGCCGCCGGAACGCCCACTCCTTATATGGCATTCTTCACATTATCGCTGCAACTAGCACCGGTAACATTAAGACGGTTTAGTAAACATACCCCTAAGACAATTTCTTAATTTTCTGGGTGATTCATACTGCCCTTCATTTGATAGAGAGAGCCTTGAAGTTGACCCTTTGATCTATCACTTGGCTTTTTTTTTTTAATGCTGTTAAGTCAATGCTGACTCCTGGCAACACAGAGTTTGCTTGGCAAGGTATGAGCAGAAGTAGATTGTCAGGCCTTTTCTTCCAAGGCAATAGAGGATAAAGTAACTTGCCCAAAATCACAGAGTGCTAGAGGGACTTAAACCCAGATTTCTTGGCTACTAGACCATTGCTCTAACCACTAGGCTACTCTTCCATATCCTTTGACATCAACATCCATTTAAAACAATTTCACAGATCTCTTGCTTCTTACTGGCAAGCTTCTTTGTAAAAGGTCTCTTTTCTCTCTGTTAAGATATACCCTAACTGGCAGTAATTTCACTGACAGCAGGCTTATAATACTAAATCCTAAATAGCTTTAATTTAACTGAAGGCTGGCTTGTTATACTAAGCCCCGGCTGGCTGTAATTTCACTTAGATCCCAATTCTGGGACGCGGGTTGCAGGGCTGCACGTCCCAGTGGGACATGCAGCCTGCCAGCCATCCAGGCCCGAATCCCCCTCCAGCCCTCCCCATATGTCCTGAGCTGCAGGATTGGGAGAGCCGGTGGGGAGCAGGAGGAGGCGGGATCTGTGTGTAGCGGGGGCGGGCCAGCCCTACAGGACGATTCAGGTCATGGCCCTGTACATCCTCAAAGGTGGAATAAGCAGCACCGACCTGGCGATTGGGCCTGGGGATCCCCTCCCTGGGCCGAGGCTGGGTGCGGGGAGTCCCCGGCCCCCCCAGTCCAGGCCCCGGCAGGCCAGCCGTGGGTCAGGCAGCGGGGAAAAGGAGGACCTAAGCCATTGGAGTCAGGGATGCCTGCGGGGAGGATGTCCCCGCAGGCGGCAGGGGCATGCTAAGCCGTCCACAGGCCCAATCCTGTGCATCTTCCCATGGTCCAGAATCAGGACCTAATGGACCTGTCTTGCTCGGGGCTGTCTGGACGGCCCGGACGTGCCCCTTCGTGAACCGGGCTCTTAAAGCTGGCTTGTAGTACTATGCCCTAACTTCTTAATAAAACACTGAATTTTAAAATACACAGATTTTATCAGTTTTAACCCAAAAAATTCCCTTTTCCCCGAAATTTAGAGAATTTCTTAGGAGGTAAGTACCTACTAGTGCAGATTTTTTCCCAGCAGTAGCAGCCCTCATGATAGTCCTTGAAGAAGTATTCTTCCTGTTAAAAGCCATTTTGGGGTTACGTCTGGTTGCTTGACTGGTTTTTACAATATACCAGGTCTTGGTAGGGTGATGTTTTAAGGCTTGGTGGAGTGATGTTTTAAAGCCCTGCAGCCAATCTAGGTGCTGTGCTGATCCTCTTTTTGTGTTCTACTAATGGCTTTGGGCTGCAATTCCAAATAACCCGACTCCAAGAAAAACTAAATCCATTGCGATGAGAGGACACTACTAACCTAACACCAGAATTATATTACTGTACTTGTTGACTTTCAGTCTCAAGCCACTAATATTAGCCTTTCATATTAGGCTTGTTCTGTGGTAGGCGAAGGCCTATGATCCATGGTGTCTGAAATAAGCAGACAGGCCTAAATAGCTTGACCTGTAAATGAAGCCTGTGGAGAGGCCCAGAGGAATTGCACATCCCCCAAAAATGCTGCTACCATAGAACTGAAACCTAATTGAACACAGTTTAGTATAGCTAAGCAGAATCAAAACTTAGAAAATATAGAAAAACAAGTCTAATTGGTATTGATAAGAGAGCACAGCTTCTATGAAATTAATTAACTTTGCTGAAAGAAAGGTTACAGTGCCCTGCTTTCCCACATGTTCTAGCTAGCTAAGTGACCTTGGAGGAGAGAAGTATCAAAATTGGTGAACTGACCATTGTAATTGAGACTGAAAGGGGGGTAAGCAGGTGCGGAGCCCAGTCGAGGGACATCATTGGATAGCCATATCGGTACCGGAACCAATAGAAGGTGTACGAGGGGTTCCCGGGACCAATGAAAAGTTTGCCTATGTCTAGAATGGAGAAGAAGTCTATAAAAGTTGTTGTTTTGCTAGAGACCATTGCTCAGCCATTTTGAATTTGATTCTGCTTGAGACTTGTGCACAAATAAATGATTTGGACCTTCTGAACAGACTCCTGGTATCATTGGTTTGTCTGCGCTCTGCTGCTACATATTCTTGGTGCGTTGGCCGGGAAGGTGTGGTAATAGAGGGTATATAGGGCAATATACCACGACTTTCCGCCTCAACAGGTTTGGTCCTAAAGGGATCGCGCCCTTCCGACGTGGGCTCGCTCTCTGGCGCCACCGGTCCCTAGCATCGGAGGGAGTCGGCCGGACCTCGGCGGGTGCCGGGCCCGGTTGGAACCAACACCTCGAACCCGAGTGAGGGGAGTCCGAGGTCCAACTCATGAGCTTGCTTGGGAACTTTGAGGACCGGATCCGGTGAGTATAGTTTTGATTTGGTATGTCTAGACAGATGAGTCAGAGCAGTACTGCTGTTTGAATTTTGGAACTTGGAAAAGAGAGCTTGATCACCTCTCAAGACGGTCCGATTAACCCTGCATGAGTATGCGCAGGGCGAAACTATCGTCTTCTTGATTTTGGAATTTGAACATAGCCTAGTCAGAAAAGACAGGATTGGGCTGTGTTTTTTGGGATACGTTGCTAGCATGATTGTGTGAATGAAGTATGAATGAGAGGTCTGGCAGCACGGACCAAGCGAAGGCGGACTCCTGAGTAACGCATTTCCTGGCCGGGCGACCGCGTCCAGGTCGTAAAAAGGAGGAAGCGACCGTCGTCTTGTCTTGTTATTTGTTTCCCTTATATGTTTCTAGGGCCGTGAGGACCCCTTACCCACGGTCCGCCCTCCTTTTCCCTTCTGTTTGTTGTTGCGCGCACACATCGATATGGGAGGGGCGGGGTCTACTAGGCACACTCCGTTAGAATGTATGATCACGCATTTTAATAAAGGATATTCAGGAGATTATGGGATTAAAATGACTGCGACACGATTGCAAGTTTTGTGTACTAGGGAGTGGCCTGAACTAGACTCCCCGAGAGGGAACTTTTACTATAGGAATTATTCAGTCAGTTCACCAGAAAGTGCGAGTAGCGCACCCCGATCAGTACCCCTATATAGATTCCTGGTTAAGTATTTGTGAGAGCCCGCCCCCTTGGGCGAAGCGCTGTTATGAAGAACAGTGCAGAATAATGTTAGCATTAACAGATCAAACGCAGAAAACAGATCAGACTCAAAAGACAGGGACAGATGAGAAATCCAGACAGAAACCCGTCCTTGTAGATCCTGAGTCCCCGGAAGTGGTAATTAGACAACCCCGAGCCCAGCGTCCAGTAAGAGTGCCACCGCGTCCCGCCCCGAGACCACAGAGACAGCGGGAGCGGGACCCAACCCCAGACCCACCACCAGAAGAGCAGGCAGATAAGCTCACTCTAGATGAGGAGGATGACTCGACCGAGACTGAGGAAAAAGTTGAGTCTGAGGCAGCAGAGGAAGAGGAAGGGTCTTCCCAGAGCGATACTGATAGTATAAAGACAACTGTCAGTACGAGCTCATCAGTCAAAAGTAAAGCGTCCCAGACTAAGTGCACGAGCAAGAAGAAAGCCCCTGCTAGGAGAATCTCTAAAATCCCCCTCAGATCCAGAAAACCTTCCACGGCAAAGATGATGCCTTTACGACAAGTCCCGGGAGTGCCCGTAAGAGATGAAGATAATCAGGTGGTGGCGGGACCCCTAAGTTTAGTATATGTGCCCTTCTCCACTACTGATTTGTTAAACTGGAAGACGCATTATGCTTCCTATACCAACAAGCCCCAAGAACTAACGGAATTAATGCATACCATTATGGAAACCCACCAACCCACTTGGGCAGATTGCCGTCAGCTCTTGTCCACTTTATTTACTACTGAGGAGCGGACACGAATTAGGCGAGCAGCTGTCGACTGGCTGGCGGATAATCCTTTAGCACCGGGGGGATGAGGTAGGGATAGACAATCAAGAAGTAGCCCAAGGAGAATTCCCAAATGAAGACCCTCGGTGGGATCCGAATACAGAGAGAGGATCCAAAGCCCTATCCCGGTTTCGTCAAGGCCTCATGCAAGGTCTGAAAAGGGGGGGACAGAAAGCTATGAATCTTTCTAAAGTAACCGAAGTTAATCAGGGAGTAGATGAAAGCCCAGCAGTATTCTACGAGAGATTAGTTGAAGCATACAGAATGTATACTCCCTATGATCCAGATGCACCAGGAAGTTTATGCATGGTGAATGCTGCTTTTGTAAATCAGTCACAACCAGACATTAGACGCAAGTTACAGAAACTAGAAGGGTTTGCGGGCATGAATGCAACTCAGTTACTGGAAGTCGCTCATAAAGTGTATGTGAATCGTGATAATGAAAGACAGAAAGAATGTGATCGAAAGATGAAGAAGAAAGCTGATTTTTTGGCTGCGGCCATTGTTGAACAGAAAAGGGGAGGTTTCCCTAGTCGAAGGAGCAGAGGAAGAGGGTGGGGCCGAGGAGATGGCCGGCCCCTACTAAGCGTGAACCAATGCGCTTACTGCAAGGAAGAAGGACATTGGAAAGATGCATGCCCGCAACTCGAAGGCGCCTCCCAGGATGACGAAAATAATGCCCATTGGAGAGGAGGAGGAAGAGGCCGACCCCAGAACCACGGAGGGACCAATCGGGAACAATTTCAACGAGAAAGAGGAGAGGCCATACAGGCAATGGCCGCAGCGACCTACGATGTAGATGAAGCCGATTAGGACAGACCGGGCTCCGAATTCGCTTTAGGTCTCCAGGAGCCTATGGTCAGCATACAAATAGGAGACCAATTTATGGACTTTATGGTTGATACTGGAGCAGAACATTCTGTAGTAGATAAACAAATCGCCTCATTTTCCGCAAGAGCAGTCACCATTGTGGGAGCAACTGGTGCCAAAGCCACAAAGCCTTTTCTTCAGAACCGTGTATGCAATCTGGAAGGACAGCAAATAATGCACCAATTCCTTTACATGCCTGAATGCCCAGTGCCATTGCTGGGACGAGATATGCTAGCTAAGCTGCAGGCCCAGATATCCTTTACTGAGAAAGGAGAAATGCAAATGACAGTGAATTCCCAGACAAAACCTGCTGGACTAATGGTGCTTACTGTTCCTCGAGAAGAAGAATGGAGATATTATAGTACTGAGCCAATTATTGATACCTATTTTGAACCTACTCTGAAAAGCATTGATGCCCCACCTGGAGTATGGGCAGAAGGCAATCCCCCAGGCCTAGCCAAACATATAGCTCCAATAATTGTGAATCTCAAGCCTGGTGCCGAACCAGTGCATGTCAAGCAATATCCACTCCCAAGAGCAGCAATTGAAGGCATTCACCGCCACTTGCTAAGGCTACTGGAATATGGCCTACTCAAAGTTTGTCAGTCACCATGGAACACACCACTCCTGCCAGTAAAGAAGCCTGGAACAGGTGACTACCGTCCAGTGCAGGACCTAAGGAGAGTGAATGAAGCAGTTGAGACCATACATCCAGTTGTGCCAAATCCCTATACACTCTTAGGATTGATTCCAGCAGAAGCTACCCATTTTACTGTTTTGGATTTGAAAGATGCGTTCTTCTGCATAAGATTAGCCCCAATTAGCCAATTGCTGTTTGCCTTTG
Source organism: Ichthyophis bannanicus (assembly GCA_033557465.1). Taxonomy (NCBI): domain Eukaryota; kingdom Metazoa; phylum Chordata; class Amphibia; order Gymnophiona; family Ichthyophiidae; genus Ichthyophis; species Ichthyophis bannanicus. The sequence goes on along the minus strand of CM066032.1, from coordinate 1,759,002,113 downwards.
AATGGCAGGACCCTGTCTCCGGAAGACGGGGCCAACTCACTTGGACACGATTACCCCAAGGATTCAAGAATTCACCTACCATTTTCAGTGCTGCACTAAACCAAGACCTTTCAAGCTATTCAGTGGCCCCGGGGAAGAGAGTACTTCTCCAATATGTGGACGATCTGCTGATAGCTGCTGTATCGGAAAGTGAATGTATACAAGCCACCAAAGACCTCTTGCAGCTACTGGATGAAGCTGGATATAAAGTTTCCAGAGCAAAAGCACAGCTATGCCAAAAAGAAGTGAAATACTTAGGCTTTCGCTTGACTAAAGGAAGCCGACAATTAGGACGAGAGAGAAAAGAAGCTGTGTGCAGAATCCCAATCCCAACCCCAACTACTAGAAAGCAAGTTAGAGCTTTTCTGGGAGCAGCAGGATATTGCCGAATCTGGATTCCCAACTTTGCTCAAATTGCTAAACCACTGTATGATGCCACCAAAGGAGAAGAAAAGTCGCCACTAGAGTGGGGACCTGAGCAGGATGCAGCCTTTAAGACATTGAAGGAAGAATTGATGTCGTCACCAGCACTCGGATTACCAGATGTTTACAAGCCTTTCCATCTATTCGTGCATGAGATGCAAGGGAATGCCCTAGGCATGTTGACTCAGAAATTGGGACATTGGGAGCGACCTGTAGCATACCTATCGAAACAATTGGACACTGTGGCCAAAGGATGGCCACCATGCTTGAGAGCAGTGACAGCTACAGCATTGTTAGTGAGTGAGGCAAACTCACCTTAGGACAGAATCTACGAGTCACTGTGCCACATGCAGTACTTGCCCTCATGGAACAAAAGGCGAATCATTGGCTCACCAATTCCCGAATGCTGAAATACCAGAGTATGCTATGTGAAAACCCACAGATACAATTGGAAGTGAGCCATGCCTTGAACCCAGCCACATTGATACCTGTCAGTGAAGAACCCCCAGAGCATGATTGTATAGAAGTCATGGATACTGTATTCTCAAGTCGACCTGATCTGACCGATGTGCCCCTGGAAAAACCTGATCAGACCTATTTTGTGGATGGAAGCAGTCTCATTATCGATGGACAACGTTGTGCCGGGTATGCAGTCGTCACCCGAGAGAAAGTCATTGAATCATCAGCCCTGGCATCAGGCACATCAGCCCAGAAAGCAGAATTGATTGCACTCACCCGAGCATTATTATTGGGTGCAAAACTTTTGTTGAATGTGTATACAGACTCAAAATATGCCTTCACCACTTTGCATGCACATGGAGCTCTCTACAAAGAACGAGGGCTCATTACTTCAGGAGGAAAATCGATCAAATATGGCCCAGAAATATTGATGTTATTAGATGCAGTATGGGCCCCAACACATGTAGCTGTCATGCACTGCCGAGGACACCAAGCGGGTAAAGGAGATGTTGCCCAAGGAAATAGATTTGCTGATGCCTCAGCGTGAAAGGCAGCCATGACAGGCCAAATTTCATCGCAAGCTATGCCAATGCAGGCAGCCTTGTTTCCAGTACCCCTTAATTTATGGACACCATGATATACCACCAAAGAATTGGATTATTACTGTAATAAGGAAGAGGGAGTGCTGAAAGACGGGTGGATTGAGCTGCCACCAACAGAGGGCAGCCAACCCCCAGGACGAATAGTGATCCCTGAACTATTGGGACCAGCCTTTGTCAAAGCTTTCCATCAAGCCACACATTATGGAAAAAGCGCTATGGAAAAAGCACTCAAGCCACATTTTTGCATTGCCTTGTTGGGAGCCCTATCAGCCTCAATAGCACGCCAGTGTCTAATTTGTGCCAAGAACAATGCCAAACAGGGTCCCACGCCACCACCCCGAGTTCAGTCAGGAGGTGTAACCCCCATGCACCACCTGCAAATTGACTTTACTGAAATGCCAAAAGCCAATGGATACCGCTACTTGTTAGTGTTAGTTTGTACCTTCTCTGGGTGGGTGGAGGCTTACCCCACCAGGACTGAAAAGGCCCGAGAAGTTACCAAAGTTTTGCTGAGAGAGATTATCCCCAGATTTGGAATTCCAGCAGTAATAGGGTCAGACAATGGGCCCTCATTTGTGTCTCAGATTACTCAGCAGTTAGCAAATGCCCTACAGATACAATGGAAGCTACACACTGCATATAGACCTCAGAGTTCAGGGAACGTTGAGCGAATGAATCGTACCTTGAAAGTCCAGATGTCTAAGCTTTGCCAGGAGACTCGCCTGAAGTGGCCCCAAGTGCTCCCAATAGCTTTGCTCAGAATTTATTTATTTTATTTATTTACATTCTCTTATATACCGCGCTATTCTGCATCAGTGCGGTTTACATTGAACAAAGTGAAATTACATTGAACAGGGCATTATAATTGGAGATAACTATTTTACAGGGAACATGGGCTATGGAGGGTAAAGTGACTTGCCCAAGACCACAAGGAGCACCTGTGGGACTAGAAACCCCAGTCCTTCCGGCTCAAGGTTGCTGTCCTCTAGTGGGATTTGAACCCCCGACCTTCCGGCCTGAAGTACCTTGCCCCAACCACTAGGCCACTCCAATACGCTCAGCTCCTGTGAAATCAACAGGGTTCTCCCCTTTTGAGGTAGTATATGGAAAACCCCCACCAATAGTGCAGGGAATCAAGGGTAGTTTAGCTCAGATTGGTTCAGAAATAACCAGACAAGAACTTCTAGCTCTTAGTTTTGTTCTACAGACTCTTCATGCGTGGATTCAGGACCAGTTGCCTATCAACTTGACGGAACCCCTACATCCCTACAAGCCTGGTACCTCGGTGTGGATTAAAGACTGGAAAAAGACACCGTTGGAACCTCATTGGAAGGGACCGTACATCGTCATCCTGTCTACCCCAACTGCAGTAAAGGTAGCAGAGATCGATTCCTGGATTCATCACAGCAGAGTCAAGCCGGCAGCAGTTCCAGACCAGGACCAGTGGACAGCGGAGCCACATCCTGACGTCCCGTTGCGTCTCACCTTACGGAGGCAGCCAGCAGCCTAGATCTCATTGGAGACACTCATGTGCTATAGTGCCCTACAGCAGCCAAGTCTTTCGAAGAGGATTGCTGTTTCCAATACAGCAAAGACATTTGTTTTCTTCATCGACTAACTGTGCCTTTATAGACTAGTATTAGACCAACTACATTTGATAAGTTGGCATCATAACCAGACTCTTGACTTTTGAGGATCTTCAATCAACATTGACACCCGTTGAATTGCTTCATTAGCAAACGGGCATCGCGTTGTGGACGACGTGGTCAAGATTTTCCAGCGGAGATCCAGAAGGACTACAATCAACATGCATCTTTGCTATTATCTTACTTTGGCTGCTTGCCTGGGGAGCTTTGAACTGGTACATGCTTTACCCCCATGTACTGCCTGTATTACTACCACTCGAACTGGAATGAAAGTAACTCAGACTTTGCTTTATCATTCTTACTATATCTGCACTGGTAAAATAACCCGGTGTGTTTATAACACCACTGAACTGAATGTTTGTACCCAAGGTAATACCAAGGTATGTTTTAACCCGCATCAGAATCCATCCTATTATACTTTGGAGATAAGATGAAATGATGCAGATGGAGCGTTACTAAATGCCACACCCCCACTCACTAATCCCACACAGCCTGCTGTTTTATATTTTGATGCCTGTGATGCCATCAATAGAGATAGTCGTTCAAAGTGTGCCGATTGGGAGAAAACTTATGCTATGGATGGAAAGTATATGTGTCCAGAAGGAGCAATTGGGTGGGGGATATGTATAAGTAAAAAAGTTGTAGAAAACGTGTATAGCACAGCACCAGTTAAAGACTATTATTGCCCAAGGTGGGAATGTGCGCTTTATTCTACATGGAAACTTGACACGGGGGTAACCTTTAACGACCATCGGATAGCTACCCTAACTAAGCCAACTATGAAGGATCCTAAGAATTGCAAAAAAGGTGCTTGTAATCCACTAGAATTAACCATAGCCAATCCCAGTGTATGGAAACCAGGGTATAAATTTGGGTTGCGCATTGCAGGTACTGGATCAGATCCCGGAACCATTGTGCATATTAGACTAAATACCCAAGCCCATCGATCATCAAAGTATCACATACATAACACTTTTTATGAAACCATGCATGTAAACAAGTTTGATATCCCTCATCCCTCTCAGAATTTATTCCTAGAATTGGCCGGAGCTGTGGTATCCAGCCTCCGCATTTCAGACTGTTATTTCTGTGGTGGAACCAAGATGGGTGATCAGTGGCCTTGGGAGGCCCAAGAATTGAATTACTCAGTCGTCTATAATCAGACAGAGCTACACAAAACTACCAGCGAATGGGTATTAGCACACCCAATAGTTGGGCGCTTGTGTTATGCTCGAACTGGACCCCAATTTACCTCTAAGGTAGGGCAGCTTGTCTGTCTTAGCCAAAGGTTCTATAATGATACCACAAAACGGACATCTTGGTGGTCAGGAGTTAATGAATTAGAGCCCACAATCCCTTAGCACGGTTCCCCGAGCTTGCCCCTCTATGGACTAACCTTGACCAACATCATAACTGGCAAGCCCCACCTGGCCTATATTGGATTTGCGGAACCCGAGCATATGCTCGACTCCCTATTTACTGGGAAGGAGCGTGTGTCTTAGGAACTATTCGACCCTCTTTCTTTCTGTTGCCCACAGAACATGGTGAACAACTAGGCTATCCAGTTTATTCAAAAAGACAGAGAAGAGCAGCCTTAAAGATAGGCAAGTGGGAGAAATGGGATGGTGAAGATTGGCCACCAGAGCGAATTATTGCCTATTATGGACCTGCCACTTGGGAACAAGATGGCATGTGGGGATATCGTACCCCAATTTATATGTTGAATAGAATCATACGCTTGCAAGCGGTAGTTGAACTTATCACTAATGAAACTAGCCAAGCACTTACACTTTTAGCTAGATAAAGCACACAAATGCGCACTGCAATTTATCAAAATCGCTTAGCTCTAGATTATTTGTTAGCTGAACCTCACCAATTGTTGCTTAAAGATAGATGATAAGGGTCAGGTTGTTGAAGAAATTGCTGAACACATGCGGAAGCAAACATATGTGCCAGTACAGACCTGGCATAGTCTTCAGATACCCAATTGGTTTGCATCTATCTTTTCTGGATTAGGAGGATTCACTACTTTTGCTATGATAATATTAATCTTTGTAGCCTTGTTCTTTATGTTACCATGTATAATCCCATGTTGTATGCGATCTATTAACAGTGTTATTGAGAACACCGTGGAGTGGAAGACCGCAACTAAGATTCTAGCCTTATGGCACCCTAATCCTACTACACTTGGTCGGAACCCGACCATAGTATAATTGAGTGATTTAACTCTCACACCTTATTAGTAATAGGGTGAGATTAATCAAAGGGGGGAATGTGGTAGGCGAAGGCCTATGATCCATGGTGTCTGAAATAAGCAGACAGGCCTAAATAGCTTGACCTGTAAATGAAGCCTGTGGAGAGGCCCAGAGGAATTGCACATCCCCCAAAAATGCTGCTACCATAGAACTGAAACCTAATTGAACACAGTTTAGTATAGCTAAGCAGAATCAAAACTTAGAAAATATAGAAAAACAAGTCTAATTGGTATTGATAAGAGAGCACAGCTTCTATGAAATTAATTAACTTTGCTGAAAGAAAGGTTACAGTGCCCTGCTTTCCCACATGTTCTAGCTAGCTAAGTGACCTTGGAGAAGAGAAGTATCAAAATTGGTGAACTGACCATTGTAATTGAGACTGAAAGGGGGGTAAGCAGGTGCGGAGCCCAGTCGAGGGACATCATTGGATAGCCATATCGGTACCGGAACCAATAGAAGGTGTACGAGGGGTTACCGGGACCAATGAAAAGTTTGCCTATGTCTAGAATGGAGAAGAAGTCTATAAAAGTTGTTGTTTTGCTAGAGACCATTGCTCAGCCATTTTGAATTTGATTCTGCTTGAGACTTGTGCACAAATAAATGATTTGGACCTTCTGAACAGACTCCTGGTATCACTGGTTTGTCTGCGCTCTGCTGCTACAGTTCAGCCTGTCTAGCTTTCGTGTTGGCAGTCTTCATGTGTTTTATGGTCTTCAGACCTATCTTCCTGTTGTGTTTGCACTCTTCGGATGTTTTAGGGTCTTGTAGCCAATAGAGGTGCTATGCTAGCAATGTTCCCTATAATTTTCTGTAGGCTGTGTGCGCATAAAATATCAGCTGTGCAGCTTTTGAAGGAAGGTTAAATTTTTGTGTGCCATATAATGACGCTCGGAGTTATATACTTTAAAATTTGACTACACGTCAGAATACAGTATGTACACCATACTTAATCAAATTAAATGAAAATAGACGATTACTAAATGAAGTGGAAAATTTCTAGTAATTACAATCACAACTTTTATTTTTTAAGACGTCTGTGTTGTTTTCTATCAGAATCAGAACCATAATTTTTGTGCATTCTGTTGTAAAGTATGTGCGCTCGCTCGGCGAGGTGTGTGCGCGCACACGCGCGCACAGCTTAGAGGGAACAGTGTATGCTAGTCCTCTTTAAGTGAACTACTGACTGCTTTGGGTTGCAGTTCCAAACATCGAGACTCCAAGAAAACCTGAACCCAGTGGGTTAGAGGGACATTACCAGCCTAACACTGTCTACAAGCTTGAACTTTTTCTTCAAAGTTCTTTTCAAATTTCCATTACCATACTTGTTGACATTGCCCCATTATGAGAAATTTGTCTTTTTTCATCCTTTTAAAGGCCCTTAGAAAGAGATATATACTTTATCTCAATGACTAAAGTCAACTCCTTGGGGTCTTGACATATTCCTATTCCGAGGTAGGGCCTTTCAGCCGATCTTAGCGCTATGCTGGCATTCTTCAGATGTTGTAGGGCCTCCCGGACAGTCTGGGTGCTATCTTCTAGTGTTTCTGCACTTTACGGCCAATGTTATTACTGTTTTCACCCACTCACACTGTCTTGGGGTCATCCGGACAGTGTTGTTGCTGGTTTACTGCTCTGCCAATGCTTTATTTATTTATTTTTATTTATTTAGGTGTTTTTTTTCTATACCGCCCCTTCCAGCAATTTATTTATTTATTTATTTAGCTGTATTTATATCCTGCTTTTCACCGGGTCAAAGGGGTCAATTGGGGGATACATTTAACACGAGGGGATATGAGACACATACACTAATACTTACAGGGAACATGGGCAATGGAGGGTTAAGTGGCTTGCCCAAGACCACAAGGAGTGCCTATAGGACTAGAAATCCCAGTCCCTCCGGCCTGAGATTGCTGTCCCCAGGTGGGACTTGAACCCCCGGCCCTCCGTACCTTGTCCTAACCACTAGACCACTCCTCCCTCCCTCCACTCCTCCCTCCTTTGTAAACCACCCTCAAATCAAGGGTGGTTTACAAAGAACAGAACAATTACATTAAACTTTTTTTTAAAAAACATAAGTGGAACATGTTTACAATCAACCTATTTACAAGGAACTATTTTACATTAATTTCATACCTAAAATAAATGTATTATTGGGTGGGAGAAGAGAAGGCTGTTCTTTATGCGTCTGAGAATAAATATGGGAAGCTATGGTTATAGGAGGAGTAAGGGCTAGGGGCTAGGAAGTGCGGATCAGAAACTATGTTGGGTAGAGCTGTTCATGGTTGTGATTATCTCCAAAATGTTCAATGAGTAACAAAGTCTTAATTTCTTTACGGAACAGTTGGAGGTCATTAATAGCTCTCAGTTTATCTGAGAGAGCATTCCATAAGATTGGGGTGAAGTATGAAAATGCTCTATTGCTCATAGATTGGTTTGTGTATCTGTACTGGGTGGGGACTGCAATATTATTTTGAGTACATATTCTTCTTGTTCGCTCAACAGGGGAGATATTTATGAGGGTATTAAGATGTGTTGGTAAAATGTTCTTCAGAGTTTTAAAAGTGGTCATTAGTACTTTATATTTTATTCGGCTTATAATAGGAAGCCAATGTAGCTCATATAGTATAGGAGTGATATTTTCTGCCCTATTTGTCTTGTTTATCAAGCGGGCAGCAACATTTTGGGCTAACTGCAAGAGTATCAGTGTCTGTTTGGGGAGGCCTTGCAAGATGCTATTGGAGAAGTCAAAATGCGGGAGGATCATGGCTTGTAAAACTGAGCGAAAGTCAAAGTTGGATAGTAGTGGTCAAAGGTGTTGTAGGAGTCTTAGTTTATAGTAGACTGATTTGGTGATGTTCTTATATGGGTGAGCATACTGAGGGTCTGATCAAGGGTCACCTCAAGGTATCTCACTTCCTGCTTCACTGTTAAGTCGATCTGTTGTAATGTAATTTTTGGGAGAGGTATGAACGTTTGGTTCCTTGAGATGAATAAGACCTCAGTTTAGAGTTTCCTGACCATGATGGTGCCCTTTTACTCCTCTCAAAGTGTCTTGGTGTTCTCCTGACAAGTCTGCTGCTGATTTGCTTTCTTCCAGCACCATACCTAGGCCGGTGCAAGCGGTGCAACTGCACAGGGCACAAAAAAATAGGGGCACATTTAGGGCTCCCCCCACGCTGCCGGCCCGACCCGGCCCGCCCTTGCTCCACTACTGCTTTTCCTCTTCCCTTGCCGGTGCCAGTGGAGCGGACCTCCAAATAAAAAAGAAACAGCACGCTGGACTTTCCGACTCCACGCCTGCATGGCTGGTCTGCTCCCTCCCTCCTCTGACGCGAGTATACGTCAGAGGAGGAAGGGATCAGAGCAGCCGTGCAAGTGTGGAGTTGGAAAGACCCGCATGTTTTCTTAAAATTGGAAGTCCGCTCCATTGCCACTGCCGCCACTCCTCCCTGCACGGAGCAAGGATAATGTCGCCCTTCAGTAGAATGCAGAACTGCCAAGACACCCAATTAAAGAAGAAAACTTTTAGGCCAGTCATGAATTTCTGACAACTCTACCCCGATGCATTATGAGACTTACGTCAATGGGCAGAATCAGGGACTAGAAATACCACTCTGCGTTAGGATGCATGTTTAGAACTGGGTAACTTGGCAGTTCCGGAAATGTGGAAAATAATCTTAAGAAAAGGAATCTTAGGTTGGTGAACTTTACAAAGTTGGACTCTCTGAGTGTGACTTTTCCTGAAATATTTGCTTGAGGCATCAAAAATTCCACTGGCTTTTAATATTCTTGATATGAACAATCCTCTAGATTACCAAATTTGGAAGGCCTTTCAGATTCTCCAAAGGCTAAGTTGGCTGAAGTTTAAATAGGGGAGACAGCATCTGATTTATCTGAATGTTTTCTTTCTCTGTTTCCCTCAAAAACATCTAAATTGTAGAGTTTTCTTGTCTGATGAATTAGGATTTTGTTTGTCAAATCTTTTCTCCAACAAAAAAGTAAAACTCTATTTTCTGAAAACTTGCTCTGCTTCCGAATGTAGCTAGGTCTATGCAGGCCCGAAGGAAGGCATTGTTGAGGTGGATATTCAACAAGCCATTGGTTATTTAAGTTTAAGGATATAACTTGGACACATGGAGGGGCATTTTAGAAAGGACATCCAAGTACAATCTGGGACGTCCAAGCCAGAACATCTGAAAAATAGCAGGCATGTCCAGGTTCAGACACATTTTCACAAATGTGGATGTGCCCAATATGGACATCTTGGGTGCATTTACATAGACATCCCCAGAATAGTATGTCAGAACGTAGGTATCTAGGGATAACCTAGTAGTTAGAATAGTGGGCTTGAACCAGGGAATCTAGGGTTGAAATCCTACTGCTGCTATCATTGTGGTTTTGTAGAGTACTGGGGATGGTGGAATGTTATTTATTTATTTGCATAGAACAGGTATTAAACTGGAACAAGTGATTAACATTGAACAGGAAGTTCAACTTGGGTAGGTCAGGAGGAACTTTGGGAGAACAGGGGGAACTAAATTACAAGTTGGTAAGTAGATCTTAACGGTTACATAGGGGAGGTTGAGCTGTGGGTTGACAGGCACTGAACATGTCCTATCGTCTCTACTCTTTCTTGATATTTTACAGCCAAAATGGGCACATGCCTGAAGCAGGTATAACCTTAGATACAACTCCGGACATCTAGGACATTTCTGAGATCAGGCAGTGATGTCCAGATTCTTAGGAATGCCCCAGTCACGCCTTCATCATGCTCCCATTCAGACGTAGACGTCTTCATGTTAGGGCTTCTAAAATGGCTCTGGAGATGTCTCTGTGGCATTATCAGACATCCAGAGCATAAATAAGGCTTCTAAAATAACCCTCTTAGGGTGTACTTTTATCAGGATTTTTTGCAAGGAAAGGTGTTTTTACATGCATAAAAGGGATTTTATAAAATTTCCTCAGGGGGTTATGTGTGTAACAGTATGCATGGTGTCAAAAAGGCAGGTACTTTTATGCAACCCCCATATAGACACATTCAGTGGCAGGGATTTCTGCAGGTTGTTTCTAAAATACATGTCCAACATTTATGCTTGCTGCTGAGTATGTGGTTTAAATCTAGCATATGTGACTTTATAAAATAGGGTAAAAATAGACAACCACTTGACCTCTGCAACTAGGGGATGGTGAGTTATGGGGGCTTTTTTAGAAGCCCTAGTTGTGTCTTGGACATCTGAAAACGGGCATATAGATGTCTAAAGCACAGAGACCCCCCCCCCAGCCATTTTAAAAGGCAGTTCTGTGGATCCCCCTATCATGAGGAGGTCCAAGTCAGAACGGGAGCATGGTATAGGCATGGCCGGGGCATTGCCGAGAACTTGGATGTCCTCGCCCGATCTCAGAAACGTCCTGGATATCTCAAGCCTTGTCAAAGCTTATACCCGCTCCAAGCATGAACAGGCATCTGAAAACTGCTCGTTTTTTCAGGCAAACATCCAGAGGGTGTGGCGAAGGAGCTACACTAATACAATCTTTTTTTAACAATACGGCTGGATGTCCCCTTATCCTTGCTTGCATGAGATGAATGTCCTGCCTCACACTTTCCTAAGGGGGACGTCCATATCAGGGACATCCATGTTACTAAAACTGGCTGGGGATATAGACATCTCTGGCGTTTTTCTGCACGTTCCGCCCTGGGCGCCCCGGATGTGACTTGGACATCCTTTCTAAAATCTCACTTCATATGTTTAAACTTTTTACTTGTTGGCACTTGGATATATAAGTTATGGGGGATATTTTAGAAGCCTTATTCATGTTTTAAACATGGATGTGACAGTAGAAAAATGTATAAGTTGCATCCACATGTAAAATGCAATTTTGGAAATACAGAGATTTACATACACTTTGGCACTGGGTATGTCTATTTACAAATATTTGTCCAGGAGGTATACAGGGGGGCATTTTGGAGCATAGTCTAGGAGTGGCAAAATTGTGCATGTTTATTTTCCATTTCATATAAGGGATACATGTGTATGTTCAAAAGTGCCCATTTTGGAATTGAAATCTACTCCCTGACAGGAATAGGTATTTCAAAAATGCCCCTTTTGCCCCCCCCCCCATGTATGTATTTCCCTCTCCAAGCTGAATCAATTTGAAAAAAAATCCATTAGCTGCATCTACACATCTAAATTTCCAAAATGGCTTGAATATACGTGTAAGTTCCAACATTTATACGTGCATGTTGTGCCGGAACATATAAGCTGCTGGGGGTTCCTTCGTCTGTTTCCTCACATGCAAATTTGTAAACTGGCTCCCCCCCCCCCACTGCACACGGCTATGTATTTTCAAAATAATTCCATGTTTAGCAAAGTCGTTTCTAAAATACCTTCAGAATTCTAAACATGGTGCTCGCCAAGTCTCGATTCTTACTTCCACATGTTTCTAAAATGCACCTTTTTTATGAACAGCAGCCGAATATCGCCACTGAACACATTATTTTTTGGTCCAACCATGCTCCATCCCAGCCAGGCCCCTTGAATAAAACAGTCAAAGTTATACACAGAACCACCATGGATTTAAAAAACCTCACCCTACTATCAACAGACCAACCCGTCAAACCACCAACAACACTCTCACTATCCCCCATGAACGAAGTAAATTCAACCAGCAAACATGCAACAGAGCTTTTGAACTATATGCACCCTCCCTCTGGAACTCACTCCCGAGCCAGATCCGAAGCACGAAAGACCTCTCCGCATTCCGGAAACAGTTAAAAACCATCTTGTTTCATAAATATCTTGGACCAGAAACAGACAGCTCTCAATAACCGTCCACCAAAATCCTCTGACCTACCCCCCAGCAACCATCTAAGAGACTTCCGTAAAATGTCAACTGTCTAGTACTGTTACTCTCTGTAAAGATCAACTAGGTGACGGCCCCCCTCCCTCTCTCTATCAACTTGATTCCCCCCCCCCTTTTTATGTCAAACCGCTTTGACCCGGTGAAAAGCGGGATATAAATACAGTTAAATAAATAAATAAATAAAATTTGTGCTATGCTTTATTAAGGCTCCCATTTTGTAATACCTAGCATGCAATAATACCATTATCTCACACTATCTGCTGCAAAATCCATCACATAAAATGGGCTTTGTGGTAGATAACATGCGATAATGCCATTATCGCATGGTAAACATTAGTAAATAGAGGACTAAATGTATATTATGGGGGTTATTTTAAAAGTGTTATTCATACATGCAGACATCCAAATCACAGAGATGTCCCTGGAAGCATTTTAGAAGCTGGCTCTAGAGACGTCCCCTGATTGAGGACATCCACGCTGTGAAGGGGAGTGGCGGAGGTGTGTCTGGGGCATTCTAATAACTTGGATGTCCCTGCCTGATTTCAGAATCGCCCTGAACATCTCAAGCCATGTCAAAGGTTATATCTGTTCCAGGCATGAATAGGCCTTGGACTATTTTTACCAGCCAAACATCCGGATGGTGTGCAGAAGGAAGTACACTCATATCCCCTATACATTATTTTTTTTTTTACAATAAACACTGATGGGGAATGAGTGATCTTGTTTTTGTTTTGCCATGTGAAGGACGTCCCCATATGCAAGCACAATAGACATCCCCATCCCACAATTCTGTAGTGGGGACGTCTATATGGATGCCGGAGTGGGCATCCATTTCGGGGACTGCAATGTGTCTATAATCAGGCCAAAACATAGACATTCTCGGCATTTTTCTGCACAATTTGCCCTGAATGTCCCAGACTGCACATGGATACCCTTTCTAAAAGGTCACTTTAGGTGTTGTTGGAATAGATACCGCTGGGATCTCTTCTCTCATTTGTGGTCTTAATTATACATTAAGGGCCCGATACTCATTTGCGACGGCTATGTGCCTTGTTGCTGCCAAACTTTAACCCCGGATAGTCAATCTGGGGCCATATCTGTCCACTGGTACTGAATATCTGGGGTCACTATACAGCCACGTATGCCTGGTTAGATCCAGTGGTGAAATTTAAGACAGCTTTTGCTGCACCTATCTTTTGCTGCTGAGGGATACCCTGGCAGCAGCTGAATATCGTCGCTGCATGGTTATCCCTGGGTACCACCCTGACATGCCCCCAATGCTAAGCAATTAGCATTGGGGCAAATAGCGGCATTACTCGGGGATATTAGGTGGCACTAACCATATTAGCTCTGTAACTGGTGTAAATGCCTTTGAATATCGGGCCCTACGTTTATTATTTATATAGATATTTTATTTTGTGATTTTTTTTTTCTATTCATGGAAGTTGTATTCTGTGTAACTGTTTTGTATATACTTTTAAAGGACAGATATATTCTCTGAAGGAAAGGCTGAAGAGGTGAATGACACAAAGATGTTCAAATTCCTGACAGGTTTAAACAACGCACAGAAGGTAGGCATTTCTAGCGGAAATTAAATTCTAGACATATGAGGTTGGAGTGGGGTAGACTCGGGAGTACCATAATGGGGCACTTCTCCACAGAAGGGAGAGACAGTACCCAAGGAAGGGACCTTAATTAGTCCAAAGAATTTGCAATTCTAAACCTTTGCTAGATTTGCAAGATGCCAGCACTACTTGCCCAGTCTATTAAGTTTTCTTATAGCCAATATCATTCATAGAAGACACCCATTGACCCATCCTGTTTGCATTAAGGGTACTGGAATTCAAGAACAGCATGAAACAAGCACAGATAGTCCTTTGAGGTCAGAACATGAAGGTAAAGTCAGGGACTGGTTTGTAGTAGATGGTTAGACGCTAGACCTCACAGTATTTGTCTGCCATCAGTTTCTATGTTAGTTTGATCACTGGATGGGCAAAATGAAGGCTACCATTCCAGCAGTCTATAATAAATTTATGGTTTTAAATGTTATTCTTTATTAAATTTTCAAAATAATTACAAGCACAACAACTTGTATTCGAAAAGTGAAACAAACAGTAGGAAAACCAAACATAGGAAAACCAAATATCTTGAAAAAATCACTGTTCGCCTCGCACCAGCCCTCATATAAACTGAGGGCAGATCATAAGGCAACAATACCACTATTAAACCCCAAAAGGGGGGAAAAACAGCCCAAACTATACAGCCTGACCAAGGTCCATCATCCTCCTGGTATTATAGAGATGTAAAATGTGTTTATGAGAGTGTAATACTGAAAGTGGCAGAGCTTGGAAACTATAATGACGTAAAATGAACTGATAACTTGCTAGAAAATGATAGGATATTGAAGACAAATTTGTTTCACTGTTCTTATTAGGTACTTGAGCTAGTCTGATTTCTTAAAGAGAACAGTTACTGTGTATGAAACAACTGCACTTCAAACCATTTCACATCACTGGTGATGGCAGGATTTTAGGGCTTAAATCACTTACAAGCTTGGAAAGAAATGTTGTCCAAATGACTGCAAGTGACAAGGAAGCAGCTCTCACTCACCAACGCCAGTTTTGCAGCTGCAGTGAAAGGCAGTCCCTTTACGCCCTCTCCCTCCCTCACTATCTGTCTTTGAGGAAAGATGTGTGGTTTGTGCAGTAATGAAAGCCTGTATCCATTAAAGAAAAACTATTACCCAGGGTCCATAATGCAGACTAGAGTTGCTTCAGGGGAAGGCATCTTACATTACAGAAAAGAAAAGAAAAGGAATATTTCTGAAGCCATGATTGGGGGGGGGGGGGGGGTGTCGGTAAAACCTGGATCCTCTGGAACTAGGTAATACTACCTTAAATCGGATCTGGCTTTTACCTACTTAGCGGCGGGGATTTGGCGGTGACATAAACATGCCCTGGCGCTAGTGTGCAGCCGTGGCCGGGTTTTATTCCAGCAGCGAAAGACTCAAATTGCTTCTGGCAGAAGCAAACCTGAGCCAGATCCCCTAGATCTAACTCGATTCTTTCACTACTGGAGGGTTTTCCGGCCGCAGAGGCATTCACTCTGTTTTGTTCCTCCCTCTATTACTGAGATCTGGAGGATCTAGATCAAGCAGATCCAGGCCCAGATCCTCTGGATCTCAGTATTGGATGGAGGAAAACAGAGTGAATGCATCTGCGGCCGGAAAAACCTCCAGTAGTGCCAGTGTGCAGCGCCCAGCAGGTTTCTATTCCAGTAGTGCCAGTGTGCGGCGCCCAGCAGGTTTCTATTCCAGTAGTGCCAGTGTGCAGCACCCAGCAGGTTTCTATTCCAGTAGTGCCAGTGTGCGGCGCCAAGCAGGTTTCTATTCCAGTAGTGCCAGTGTGCAGCGCCCAGCAGGTTTCTATTCCAGTAGTGCCAGTGTGCGGCGCCCAGCAGGTTTCTATTCCAGTAGTGCCAGTGTGCGGCGCCCAGCAGGTTTCTATTCCAGTAGTGCCAGTGTGCAGCGCCCAGCAGGTTTCTATTCCAGTAGTGAAAGAATCAAGTTAGATCCAGGCTCTATCTGACTCGGGATCTGGATCCGCTGGATCCAACTTGAGTCTTTCACTGCTGGAATAGCAACCTGGCCAGCGCTGCACACTAGTGCTGGGGTCAGGGCCATCCTGTCCACCAGGAGGACTAGGTGGCTGCCTAGGGTAACAGGTCCCAGAGGGGTGGCATGGGGAACCCGGCCCCGCCACAGTTTTTTAAATTGGCAGCTCCATGGCAGGGGGCAGGAAGTTGCATCAGAAGGGGGCAGGAGTGGCAGGCCATGAGGGCATGCGTGCTTGTGCTTTAAGATCTGCCACACTGCAGCAGAAATCCGCATTGAAGGATCACCATGCTGCCCACTCTCCCAAGTACTATTTGGGGGGGGGGTGCAGCAAAGCATGGGGCGGCATAGTGGGACTGCCTAGGGCGGCAAACGCCCTTGGGCTGGCCCTGGCAGGGGCATGTTGAAATCACTACCAATCCTCGTTTAAATCCCCACCACAAAGTAGGCAAAAGTCGTATCCTCCGCGATCCAATTTAAGGTAGTATTACCTAGATCTGGCAGATCCGGTTTTTACCTATTTCTGATTATGAGGCCTGTGCTGTGCAAGTGTCATGCAACAATTAACCATGGGACCAGATTTTCCCCTTAGAGCAGTGGTATTCACCGATGGTCCTAGGCTAGGAGGTCACAAACAGGTCAGTTTTCAGGATACCCATAATGAATATGCATGAGATAGTATACCTACAGATCTAGCTCCATTGCATACAAATTTATTTTAAGCATATTCATTAGGAAGGGCCTTTTAAAAAGTTCACATATTTGTGGCCCTGGAAGAATGGAAACAAATTCCATTGCCTTAAAGGGATATAGTCTTAGAGTGTAATTTGACAGTACATTGCATCACCCTGTCAAAACAGATTTTAATCACACCCTATCTTGAATTTTGCATTAAGAAAATAATTTGAAGTATGATTATATGAATCATTTGTTGCACACTTTAATGGCTGGGTTAGAAGTACCACTTTAGTTGACTGGAGGTGCGTGTTTACATTTTGAATAGTTTTCATTGATGCATTAGGATATATAGATCATCAAAGTGAGTAAAATAAATGTATCCTGCATCTTCAAAGTATTTTCTGATGGCCATAAGCTCTCACATTAACGCTTGGGTATGCAATTTGCTAGGGAACTTGGACTTTTTTTTATGGCACGGAATGCATCCTAAATAGATCATGGTCAAGAGATGCTAGCTCCTCCTGGTCATTGCTGTGCATTAATTAACTTGTGCGGCTCTGGCTTTAATCACCCCCTCCCCCCACTTTCCCAACAACGTGTTGCACATATAAAAAGTCTGCCCTGTCAATTTCTTTCGCATACAATACAAGCGACGTGTTAAAATAAAGCACACATTCTTAGCAAAGTGCAAAAAGGAACTCCCCCCCCCATTGAGAAGTAGATGAATCGTTTCAGGGCTGATAGCTCCTCGCTGTCATTTTCCAGTGTCAAGGGCAGCCCCTGGAGCCCGAGGCACTTTCTCTCCCTGCCTCGTGCCTATGAGTGCGCGCTGCCTTCTGCAGCCAGTCCCTGCGTGTCTGTGGGTGGGGGTCTGTGTTCGTTTATGTATGTGTGTGCGCGCGTATATGTCTGTGCTCTCTGCTGCCGCCGCTGCTGCCCTTTGATCCCTGCCTTTAGTGTTAGTTAGGGGCTTGGAGACACACCGAGCAGCAGCCGTCGACACGCCGCCGCTCCTTCTTGCCATCGTGCCCAGGGAACACACCGACACACGCACACGTTACTCGCATTGCCATTGAAGAAGACTAGAAGGGGAGAGGGGCACAGCCAGGTGCAGCGACCGAGCTCCCTGACTCCAGGAAGCAGCTCGAGCCCGTTGCGCGCATACACCGCCAGCGCGGCCACACAGGCGGGGGGACCTGCAGAGGCTGCCCGGCTCCCCGATATGCCTTTGATCGCGTATTAACCGGGAAGGAGAATGTGAGAAAAAGGGGGAAAATGCCCAGGAGGAAGCAGGAGCAACCCAAGCGCCTGCCTTCACGTAAGTGCCAGGCTGCAGTCATTTGTCTCTTGTCTGTTTCCCCGTCGCCCTCTCGCTCCCTCCCTCTGCAGCTTCCTCCGTCTTGTCTGCATTAGTTTAGGGTTACAGAGGTGAAACTGACAAAGACACAGCCTGGGTTATTCCTCTTTTAGGTCTGAGCTAGGCAGCCATGTTGGTGATGAGGAGCCTGGTGCCTTTTTTTGCCCCCCTCCCCTCCCCTCCCCTCCTCCCTCTCTCTCCCCCCTTTCTCTCTCCTCCACCTTTCCTTCGCCCCTTTGCAGGGTCTCTTGGCGGGGGAGCGATGAGGGGCTCGGGGGTGTTTGGCGGTCAAAGTCAGCGCCGCCGGATCGATCGAGGTCGTCTCCGGCTTGAAAGGTTGCAGGCAGCAAACACTGACACCCCCCCCCCCCCCTTCACCTTTCCCCGCCTGGAGCTCGTCGGCCCCGTGGTCGGGGGCGAGCAGGGCAGCGGGGGGAGGGGGAGGAGCGGGGCTCTGCCGGCCGCCCGCCCGCCGGAAAGCGAAGGGTCACTCGGATCAGGCTCCGGTGCCTGAGCCCTGGAGCAGAGTCCACGATCGAGGAGCCGAAGCATCGCAGCCAGCGGCTTCCCCCGCTCCTCCTTTTCTTGCAGAACAGTTAACTTTTCTCTCTCTCTCTCTCCCTCCCTCTCTCTTCCTCCTCCTCCCCTTTTTTTTCCCTTGCTTGCAAATAAGCGATCGGATGCTATCGTGGAGCCAAAGTGCACCCGAGGAAAAAAAAGCTATAAATATCCCCCGTGCCTGCTTAGGGTTGATGAGGATGATTAGGGGGAGGGGAAGGGTTTCGCTCCCTCCGGCCATGCGTGCTCTCGGGTCATGTTTTGCCAACGCCTCCCGGTTCAGCCGAGGTTCACTGGTGTCCCCCCTGCTCAGCCGCCGATGGGTCAAAGCCACGGACGGTCACCTGAAGTTCACCGGCGGGGTTAAGGCTCTTTGATTTTCTCTGGCCGGAGCGCTTCGCTGCGGACGGAGTGCGATCGATAACGAATAGATTTACGTAGAGGACGAGTAGCGGGGCGGGCAAGGGCTCTGGGGGCAGGAACTGGTTGGTTTTGTTTTTCTCGAGCCGGCTGCAGGATTTTTTTTTTTCTTGTTGAACGTGCAGAGGAAGAAGCAACGCTTAAGATCTCCGATGATCTTCTCCGGCTTTCCCTCCCCCCGTGCCTCCTGGTGAAGCCGCCGCACAGGGTTTTTGTTGTGCTTTTATAGATTTGCCCCTGTGCGGCTCTTTCACCGTCTGTCCACTAGAGGATCTGAGGGGAAAAACACACAGTCTAGTCCAGGAAGCTTGTGCAAGTGGGTTTATTAAAGTGCAGCGATCTGCATTGTAGATTGTTTTCCGTGCTGCTTAGAGACGTATAGATATATTTTTTAAACGCAAACCTACCTTTATTTTCTTTTTGTTTATATGTATGGCAAGCAAACTTCTAAAAGTCAGAGCATATTTCTGAGCCGGCATGCAGCGTGCCGTCCGTACAGTTGTCTGTCCGTGCGTGCCTATGTTGTCACGTCACGTGGAAGCAGAGAATGAATAATTAAGGAACGCCAGGCACGACCAATGGGATCTGTGGCATCCGTCGTGCAGGCAGCTGCCCCTGACCTTGACCCTGACCTCCCGCTGCCACCTTCTATAGGGCCGAGAGAATATCCAGTCTCCATTTTAGCTCAGTCGCACACTGGGCCTTTGCCATGCACAGCATTCCCCTGGCTAGACATCATTTTACCTCTCTTTTAGATCCTATGTAAAAAGCACTTTTATCACACCTCCTCCTGCTCTTTCAGATTTAAAAGCAATATGTGAATGTTGAGCCCTTGGGTGGGGGTAGGTGTTCTCGTTATTTAGAGAGCCTGAATATGAAAATATTTCTTTTATTTCTGAGCAGCTTGTGCTAAATTTCCTGAGGTGACACCTGTTAATTGTATTTTAAGCATTTTGGTAAAGAATAGGCATTAGGTGGCTGTCTATCAATAGTGCATTCTTATGTAATACAGAACAGATGCCATTCACACCTTACATAGGGTCGGTGGACTTTGCAAGTGCCTGGAAATAGAAGAAACAGGGAAGAGGAAGTGTCCTAATGATTAGGGCAATTGGTTGGGAACCAGGGAAGCCAGTTCAAATCTTGTGCTATTGACACTCCCTGTGACCTTGGGCAAGAACTCTTGTCTCTCATTGCCTCAATTTATCCTTTTGCCCCACTGTGCTCTTTGCCAGAAATAAGGTGTTGTAGTTGGCAGTAACATGCCGCCGGTAGAGCACTTCCCTGTCCTCAGTTGTGAAACAGGATGAGCGGATCCACTTAGCTGGCTGTCTGGTAATTTGTTTGGTCTCGGATGAGCTAGAATCCATCACTACAAAAAATAGGACATGCAAATGAAACGCATGGTAGAAGTGCATGTAAATATACGCTCCACTGTCGATGGCTGTGTGACACGTATGTGCATGTGTTGGGATGTGATTCTTGCATTTCCTGTTCTGCGCATGCGTCTGCTTCTCCTAAGCGCGCAAATTTAATGATCGGTCTTTGTTTTGCGATCCGGTTTTACATCCATCTTTTCTCCTAACGCTCCTGGTTACTCGACCCTTATTTGCATGGCTAAGGTTTCCTGCATTGCGCGTTCGGAGATGTGCATTCAGGATGCACTACACAAATGTGTTAAAGCTTTTGTACTTGCGAGTTTAGTTCGACTTTTCTGCATCGGTCTGTTAGATCGTAAGTTCTTAGGGAAGGGGCATATTTTATTTGAATACTGTACAGCACTGTGTAGGTCCATTAATGCTCCAATTGTAAATATTATTACACCTAGTCTGTAGCCAAAGAAAATTCCTTCCTGATTTCATATAGGTAGGACCTGATTTGCTAAACATTTTTCCCATGGACACAGAATGAGATTAAAAGCCTTAGTAAACCACGGTGAGAAGATTAAGTTCCCAGGTCCGTACTTTTCTGCCACCCATCCAATCAGCCCCTTGTCTCTAAAGGCCTGACAAATCTACACTAAACTTCAGAAGTAAGGGTCACTGTCCTCTGCAAAACCTTGCATAATTTGAGTAAAGAATCCCTTCCTTTGAAGGTGGTTATCTGCTTTTCCTGAACTTAGAGGCCTGTTTGTTGTATGTGAAGTGTTAAGATTTCCTGTGTATTTTATAGGGGCTCTTGATATAAAGGGTGGCCAAAAAAAGTGAGAACATCTTGTAAATTAAAAGCTTAAATCGTTTTCTTATTTACCTTTTTTAGCTATATAACGTCTTTATTTTGACAATTTCTGGTCGCCATCTTTTTTTATAATTTGTCAATCGTTTACAGCTGTCTTTTTTACTTTTTAAATAACTTATATGCTATGAGATGTTCTCACTTTTTTTGGGCCACCCATAGTATCACAGCACTCCTCCTGTCCCGCCGCCACCGGCAGCAGCCTGGGTAAAGGACTCCCCTGCAGCTTTGCAGGAACATGGTCTGCGTAAAGCCTTATCTAGTGGAAAAAGGCTACCTTTCTTCCTGTTTTTTTGCACGGCTCGGTTCTTTCTCCAGGTTCCTGCTCTCATGAGGTATGAGGCATGGTGCACTAAATAGATGAACACATTCAACATCTTCAAGGGCCTGCAGAAAGCACTTAAAGAGCCTCTATGAGGGCTTGTTTCCGTATGAATAGGCCGTATTTGAACTCAGTAAATTAAAAAATAAAGATTGTGTTCCTTTGATGATACATTTAAAGCATCATATCTTTTCCTTTCTAGAATGAGAATTTGATTTTATAACTTTGTCTGCTGTCTCTACAGCCATTCCATCCTGTTGCAATTATTTGGGAGTCTTGTTTGAAATCTGTGTGTTTTCTGTATAACAATGATACATACGTTTGTTGCAGACACTTGTCACTGCAAGATAACATGACGTGTCTCAGAATAAGATGAATTATTTTTCCCTTAGAGAGGTTGGGGAATGGGTGGAACAGCAGTTCACATAGCTGGCCATAGCTGACAGTGGGCGCAAAAGCATCAAACTTCTTTTTCCTGCATTATCAAACAAATGTATCCACAGGATTCATCCAATAATGAAAAATGGTAGCCCTTCGGGAGGGAGCAGTGACCCCCAAGGTGGAGCTCTCTTTTGGTTACTGTTCCTTCCTTCCCTGGAGTGCAAAGAGGGGGGGGGGGGAGGAAGAGGTCATATGTTAACCTAACAAGTGCACATTTGATATGTGTGTTTGTGTTTATCGTCTTGTCAATCTGTCTACGTGCTCACATGTCTATTACATGGCCTGCCTGGAAGGGCAACACCTGTTTTCCATAACTAGCCATCGCGAGCTGTGTTGTGGAAGGCTGGTTCAACCATCAGGCAAGCTAGGCAATCACAATTTCTGGGGATGGGGGAAGAGCAGGGTGTTGAAAGCTAAACAATAGATTTCAATAACTACAAAAACCCAATGTAGTGAATAAAAAGTATAATAAAAAACAAGATTCACCATGAAAACCCGTCCCCGAAATTTAAATATTTTTGTCGAAGCGTACCGGAGGAGGAATGGAACTGTAATCCACCCACACCAGGCGGTAAGCTGCTTTTATTCAAAGAGGTTCTCCACCATACAAATCTTTAAAAACGTAACTTAACTGAGCTGAAAGTGTCCATGTTCCACCAGGATATTATCACACCATTGCCAAAGAAGAGTATCCCGAAACGTGCACGTCGTGCAAATACTCTTCTTTGGCAACGGTGTGATAATATCCTGGTGGAACATGGACACTTTCAGCTCAGTTAAGTTACGTTTTTAAAGATTTGTATGGTGGAGAACCTCTTTGAATAAAAGCAGCTTACCGCCTGGTGTGGGTGAATTACAGTTCCATTCCTCCTCCGGTACGCTTTGACAAAAAATATTTAAATTTCGGGGACGGGTTTTCATGGTGAAACAATAGATTTCGACAGCCAGGGACGTATAAAGCTTAAGGTCTGCCTAGAGTGTCAACACTTTGAACCAATACTAGGGCCGGCCCTGGTATTGAGCCGTGGCAGCTGAGGACCAGTGCTGCCTGTTTGAATATCTCTGCATTTTTTTTCTTCCAGCCTGTAATTCTAATGTTTGCTTGCTTCCACTTCTAAAAGTTCTTGTAATGCGTATGCATTCTTTCAGCTAGTAACCAGTGACCTGCTGCGTGTTGGGGTCATGTCATTTTGCTTCCACTGAGAAAACTGCTCAGCTGCTGGTAGTCTGTGCCCAGCCAGTATTGCCATGCCCTACCTTGTCAGCTAAGTGTGAGTCATCTGGCATGCAAAATCACCTGGGCTCATGCCCAAGCTGCCTGTTGTGGTAGGGGAGAGCTGTGCACTAGGCGAGTTTCAGAACCTTGGTGCAGAGAAAAATGTTCAGGTCTTTT
Source organism: Ichthyophis bannanicus (assembly GCA_033557465.1). NCBI lineage: Eukaryota > Metazoa > Chordata > Amphibia > Gymnophiona > Ichthyophiidae > Ichthyophis > Ichthyophis bannanicus. The sequence continues at coordinate 1,758,978,811 of CM066032.1, read as the reverse complement.
GGAAAAAGCAACATTTTGTCAAAGAATGGCAAATGTAAGCAAACGGATCATGGATCTGGCACACGAAATAAGACGGAAATGCAGAGAACATATGTACTAAGTGCAAACTGGCATTAACTTCTGAATCTCCAGTAACAATCACATCTCAGCCCTTTGGAAGATGGAAATACAGCAGGGGGTTCTCAACCCAGTCCTTGGGACATAACTAGCCAGTCGAGTTTTCAGGATAACCACAATGAATATGCATGCGATAGATTTACATACAATGGGGGCCACTGCATGCAGACCTCTCTCAAGCATCTGCGTTCTGGTTATCCTGAAAATCTGACTGGTTAGATGTGTCTCGAGGACTGGGTTGAGAATCTCTGGGTTAGAACAATGGGCTGAGAATCAAGGAAGCCATGTTCAGATTCTGATTCTGCCACAAAAATTCCTTATGCAAATCACTTTGTCTCCTGTTGACTCAAGTAGTCACTTGGGTAGGGGCATATTTGTACCTGAATACTTATCATTGCATCCAGTACTGCTGTAGAAATGATGATTATTATTAACAAAAATGAGAGACAACTGTAAAGAGTACTACTATCGTATGAGTGCTGAAAGCCCCCTCTTATGTTTTTTTGCTGATCCAGCATGATACCACCACCTTGGGTGCGGTGGCAGTAAGCTTCCCTTGTAAACACCTTGTTACCTGGTTCTTAAGGCACTGCAGACTCAGTGGGGGTCAGGGCAAGATCTTCTTGAGTCCTCTGGCAAGTCTAATCAATCACCTACATTTGTCCAAAACAGTATTTTCTAAAGGCTGTTGTGGTGGGTGGCATTTTACTGGAATCACCAATATTCTCAGCTCCTGGAAATCCCCCACTCAGAACATGTGCAATAAGAGTTTCAGAAAAATGGTGTAGGCACCTCTGAAAGCTCTTGGAGGTCACACCAGTCAAAAGCAAATTTAAGCTAGGTTCTTCAGCAAGGGGTTAAAAAATGGCTGCTAACTAGCATCTGTGTGGCTTTTGTGCTTGCTACTGTTCCAGGTAAGGAGGAGTAGCCTAGTGGTTAGAGCACTGGCTTGCTAAACCAGAGACCAGGGTTTGATTGTGGCCCTGGACAAGTCATTTATCCCTCCATTGTTCTTGAAGAAAGGCCTGACAATCTACCTCCAGTCATGCTGCCAAGAAAACCCAAAAGCTACTGGGTCAGCTTTGGCTCAGAGGCACACATTGCGCTGCTCCAGGCTACACTAGTTCCCCTTCCAGATGACCTAAGGCTGAAGCTAGAAAAAAAGTTATCCTTTTTAATTCTACTAAATCTAAACACTGCTTTTGCTACTGTTGATAACCCAATCCTCTTGTCAAGGTGGAGTCCATCTGTGTCAGGGACAGGGTTTCGTTTGAATGACAGGTCACAATCCGTTTTCTTGCATGGGAAGAAGACTGGATCTGCTCATTTGAAATGGGAAGTGGCACAAAAATCAATACTCTCCAGCTTTGTTTATTTCTGTGTGCCCTCTGCTGGAGGTCATTAGATCAATGGGTTGGGTTTTAGTTTGCAGCCTTAGGGATGATGACTTGTACATAATGAGGTAATTTTATAATGGGCCATTTAACCTATGCGGTAGGTATATGCATGAGATACAGCAGTTTTCCAAGGGGAAATGTACATATTTTCTCCTTGAAGGTTATCCCACTGACAGTGCATATGCACTTTTATATTTGCTATTTAGTAGCATAAATTCCCAGGCTTATTTTACACTCCTGCGTTATAAATGATGCATGTAAATGCTAACCCTTTCCCAGCTCTGTCTTTGGGAACACTTTGGGGATCTGTTTACTGAAGTGCATAAGGCTTTTGCAGCTAACGTGGCAAAAAAAGTGCGGATAACACGGGGTTAGCTGCAAAAACCATGCAATACCTGTTGGGGTGTGCACAGCATTTCACCAGCAGATAATGAACATAAGATATGTCATACTGGGTCAGACCAAGGTCCATCAAGCCCAGTATCCTGTTTCCAACAGTGGCCAATCTAGGTCATACGTACCTAGAAGTTTCCCCAAAAGACACAGGTTCCACAATGCTTGTACTGGGTCAAGCATTGATATCCTGGGTCCCTTCTTAATAATGGTTTATGGACCTTTCCTCCAGGAACTTGTCCAAACCTTTTTTAAACCCAGCTACACTAACAGCCTTTACTACATCCTCCGGTAACAAATTCCAGAGTTTGATTACACGTTGAGTGAAAAAATATTTTCTTTTATTAGTCTTAAATAGTTTACCCTGTAGCTTCATTGCATGTCCCCTAGTCTTTCTATATTCTGATGACGTAAACAATTGATCTACATTTACCTGAGAATGCAGAGATCGTGGTGACACAGCAGCCTGGATGCAGCAAAAGCCACCTGCAGAGGCGGCATTAATGGCACTCATTCTGTTGATCCCTGCGATAACCGTGCGTTACATAGATGCCCCACTCTCTGCCCCAATCCTGCCCACTTCTGCAGATAACAGAAAATCGGTGTATGGTCTGCATTCTGCATGTATTACCTGTTAATGTGGCTAGATAGCGTTCACTACCTGGTGGATTAACAGCGCAGCTTAGTAAACATCCCTCTTGGACTCAGATCAGATACATTTTTGTATTTAGAGGCTTGTCTGTGCCTCAGTTGACATGCACATAGTCCAGACAGGTTTATAGAAATGCTGTCTTACCATGTAAAACACCGTTTTGCTCATAGAAATGCCTTTTAAAATGACCCCCTTACTGTACTGTGGAAGAAAGGTTGGCTGATATGGTGGAAGCTGTTAAGGGTTGCCTTGAAGTGATCTATTGGATGCAGAATTAGCTCTTAATCCAGAGAGCTTTTGTTTCAAATCTGAGCGTGCTGTTGAAAATCCGCAGGTCACAGTGGATGGGGTTGCTGTTCTACCCAGTTAGGATTCTTCATTGAACTTGGAGAAGCATTTCTCCTTAGTGGCGAGTAGAAATAGCGCATGATGTGTTTAAGCCTTATTTTACAAGCCCTCGGTTAAAGGCAATACTACTTTCCTTCGCAGCGCCACAGTTAAATTGTTGTCACTTGCTGTTTGTTGAGCTTCCCTTGAAGCTTCCACATGCTTTGCAGATGATTCAGAATGTGATCTCAGGGCTCATGTCACGTCTTCCCCATTATGGCTTCCAGTGTTGTATAGAGTCAGGTTTAAGATTTTATGTGTCATGTTTAGGGGCTTGAAGGGACTGAGTTCAGATCCTGAATATCTATCAGAGATCAGAAGGTGCGAGGTTATAAAGTTTGCTTATTAAGTATTCTTAAAGTAAACAATGTTGGCTATCCAAAAAATAACTTCACGCTTTCGCTTGTATTGCTCCAACACAGTGGAACGAAGCTCCTAAAGCAGAGTGCTTGAGGGGGGACTACCTAAAGCAGTGCTTTCCAGCCAGTGGGCTGTGACACACTGGTGCACCTTCAGACCTCGTCAGATGTGCCATGGAAAAAGGCCACTGGCGCCTGAACCTCAGGTCCAGACCAGCACATGAGCTCTGCTCTCAGCAGCTCACAGCGACAAGAGGCATTAGTAGTGGCACTTACAGTAAATGTGTAAGAGCTCCTTTCTGAGGACATGTAGTTAACTCTCAGTGGCGTAAATTCTGCCCAAGCAGCTCCTGCAATGCGGCAGCAGCAGTATCGCGGCAAACTTACTTTATCATGTCTGCTGCGTGCCCGCTGGCTGTTCCTTGCTGGGCCGAAATCTCATGATAACAGCCACACCACGAGACTTTGGCCCGGAACTTATAAAAGCAGCGCAGCAAATACAATGAAGTAAGTTTGCCGCCGCTGCCGCATGGGCAGGTGTGCCACCGCTGTGACAATGGGTGTCCCTCATTAGAACTTACGCCACTGTTACCACGTGCCCCTATCCTTCCTAGATACAGCTTGAGGATCAGAGAGTAGCACGGAGAGCCGGGCTTTGCTTTGTGCAGTAATAGATTGCTGATAGCACTTCCTCCTGAGCCTCCTCCGTTGAGTCCTTCTGGCCTCGTATGGGGTTTTCAGGACTTCCTCACCTTTTTTTTAGTCATATGAATTCTGTTCCATGTCCACACTGCTCGCTTGATGATGGATGGTATGTGCAAAATATTTTTGAAAAGGCAGGTGCATCTTGGTCATGATTTCGGGTTTCAAAAAATTACCAAAATGCCATTCTTTTAGCTAAGCATTTACCGGACTTCTAATTTTAATTGTGTCATATCTATATATTGATTTGCTTTTTAGCTCTGCCAGTTTCTGATAGAAATGTTTTTTGCTTTATTTTGTATTAGAAAGAGTGTTGGGTAGTGGGTGATCCATCTGCAAACTATTTCGTTAATTTTAATATAATTTTAATGCTTATTGTATGATTGTACGTCACATTGGGGTACAATGATGAATTGAGAGTAAATAAATACACATTGAGGGAAAACATGAAATGCCTCTTGAATCGCAGTCCCTCAGTATTGGCGTACCTGCTGTACCTCCTCAGAGTTTCCTTGGGTTTCTATAGCTTTTCCCAGCATTGCCCTCTGCTGCAGATACCAGCTAAAGTCCATTCATCATTTCTGGGATTCCAGGCAGTCCCCTTCCCACTAAGTGCTGCTGTCCACCTACTGCGCCCACAGCTTGTCTAGTTAGCTAAAGCCACTCACTCTAACCTCTTCTCTTTCACAGGATAGCTACGTATGAGAAACTTGTCCCCAGTCTGAGTGTGCTGGTTTAGTAGGAGGTGGCAACCCTGCCAGTTGCTATAGCTGCCCACTTATCACTAGTTGGGGCATTTTAGGCCAGTCCTAGATTTCTGACAACCCTATCCTGATGCGTTAAGGAATTGGCACTGATGTCAGTGGGTAGACTCAGGAACTGCAAATACTGTATTGCACTAGAGATGTAGGTAGAAAACCAGGACTGGCCTTAAATGTCTGTACTGGAATCAGGTAGGTTGACAGCGATGAGGATTGCTCAACTGCAGATTCACAAGCTTCCCCTATATTCACTTAGTCTTAGCAAGTCAGGTTTTCAGAATTACCACAATGAATATGCTTGAGATAAATCTGCACATACTGGAGACCCATTACAGAGTTTGCTAAGTTACCCAGTTCCAGGAGTGATATTTGAAACCAGTCCTGGCTTTCTGACAATCTCATCCTGATGCATTATGGGACCTGCAGCACTGATTCCAATGGGTAAAATCAAGAACTACAACTGCCCTTCAATGCCAAGTTAAAACCAGAACTGGCAAAAATCTTGCTCCTGAAACTGGGTAACTTGGCAACTGTGCCATTGTATGCAGATCTGTCTCATGTATATTTTTCGTGGTAGTCCTGAACTCCTGACTGACTAGGAGAGGGTTGAGGTGCACTGTTTTAGCCTCCCATACAATGATATATGCACAGCATGCCTACCTACGGATTGTTATGACTGGGTCTGTATCGCCTAGTACCCAGCTCGAGAAGCTAAGGCCCCAAGGAAGGGACACTGTAAATAAAGGCAGGGCTGCACAGAGTTGCCAAATTACCCAGTTCCAGGAATAAGATTTTAAGCCAGTCCTCCTGGATTTCTGACAGTCTCATCTTGATGCATTATGGGACCTGCAGCACTGATTCCAATAAGTAAAATCAGGGACTATAAATACCATAAATGCAAATTTAAAACCAGAACTGGCAAAAAATCTCACTCCTGAAACTGGGTAACTTGGTAACTCTGGGTGCACAGGTTCAGCCCTCAAGGACTGCGAACAGGCTAGGCTTTCAGGATATCTGTAACAAATATGCACAGGAGAGCTGCATGTATACTAACCCCATTGTATGCAAATGTATCTCATGCATATTCATTACTCATAGCCAAAACCCCCCCTTGGCATATAGGTGACCCTGGAGTACTGCATTTGGCACTGCTGCTATAAGGGGGAAAAAGAGAAAAGAAACACACACAAGGGTGTTCCTGGGGCAAGGTTGCAGACGTAGGGAGTGTTGCTGCCACACCCAACCACAGCTGAGCTGAGAACCTTGAAGAGAGTCCCAGAGCAGGCAGCCTTAGAGTGAAGGAAGGCAGCCAGTGAAGATTTGAGATGCAGCCATTAGGAAGGAGAAACCCCAAATCCTCTCCTGGAGGTACAAATGATAAAGTTAATTGTTTTTGTTGCTAGAGCTGAGGAGAATCTGAATTGTTCCTGCCACTGGTTCTGCCTCTTGAGGGTAAGCAGGCAGAATTGCCTGGCAAAATGACTCCTCTAAGCTACCGGCATTGACTGTATTTGTGTGACTGCCTCCTGAAGTAAATAAAGGGGGAGGGGGTAGAAAGACTGGATTGCAGAGTGTGTGGAAGCAGCAAGGTCAGGACTTAAGTTTAGTACCATCCTAAATCTAGGGGTAGCACAACATCTTTTTGGATGGAGGGGCCAAACAAACTAATTTCCTGCCTGACTCCTGTGTTCTCTAGTTGTTGATGTTCTGTTGGGCAAAATATTGATGGGCCATGGCCCATGGCCCCTGTGACCCACCCCATTCCGCTGCCTATGCCTAAACCCCAGGACTGTCCTGTCCACTAGGTGGCTAGGCAGCTGCCTGGGAGGCAGACCAGGAATTTTTAAAGTGGCAGCTTTGTGCCGCTGCTTTGATGCCCCCTGGCAGGCCATAACTTTCAGCTGCTCCTGCCCCCTCTGATGCAACTTCCTGTTGGAGTGGAGTGGAATCCTAATGGTTAGAGCACTGGCTTGGGAACCAGGAGACCAGGGTTCGGTTCCCACTAGCACGCCTTGTGGCTTCCTGCAAGTCGCTTAACTGTCTGTTGTCTCAGAAGAATCCAAGTTATTAATGTCCCTGTTTAATGTGCATTACCAAGTTTAAGTTACGATGTAAACTGCTTTGACTAAAATGATAAAGCGGTATTAAAAAAAAAACCTGTTAAATAAATAGAGGGACAGAAGCAGCAGACCACGTGTACCAAAGCACATGGCCTGCCACAGTCACAAATGCGGTGGCACAAAGCTGCTGCTTTCAAAACAGTTGTGTCGCGGGGGGGAGGGGAGCATGGGGCGGTGGTGCAGGGGAGGGCTTCTGCCTGGGACCGCAGAAACCCTTGGGTTGGCCCTGCCTAAGCCTAAACCTAAACCAACAGAAAAGGAGAGAATTAAAAGGTCAGGGCTACATCCACACTCTGGAAGATTTGTTGAAAGCAGGGGGTTGTTTCTTATGAACAAGACTGTCTTGGAGATTGTTATAAGCATACAGAGTGAAAATATTGAGGTTCCCAACCCAATCCTTGGGGCATACCTAGGCCAGTCAGATCTTCAGGATTTCCACAATGAATATGTATGAGAGAGATCTGAATGTACTGTCTTCATTGTATGCAAATCAATCTCATGCATATTTGTTGTGGAAATCCTGAAAACCGAACTGGCCTAGGTGTTCCCTGAGGACTGGGTTGGGAACCTATGGCTTATAATGACTATATAGTGCCAGGTCAAGCTGATCCAGTCCTGTTGGTGTTTTTTTTTTATTATTATTATTTTGAAAAAAAGCATAACAAGCATACACTCGTAAAAAGTAATTTGAACATCAGTGGATTACTAAGCCATACAAGGCAGAAAAGATACATCCAGGTTGCCGAGATCTCACGGAGACCTCACAAAATGAAAACCACTAGCGATCTACTAGCTCACAAAAGAAATGGGGGCAAAGACGAATATAGCAGAACAAAGAAATACAGAATCAAGGCCATTAGCGAATATCTGTTGACCATCTATTCAAAACTCAAGCTTAAGGAGTAGAACAGGCTGGAGTCACAATTTTCTTGATATCCAAAAAAGCTCTTAACTGAGCAGGCAATAGAAATACATACTTCACATTCACATAGCTAACTAGACATTTACAAGGATATATAAGCATAAACAAAGCACCCAGGAATAGTGTTTCAGATCTCATAGCCAAAAGGCTCTCCGCTTTTCCTGCATGGAGTGTGCCACATTGGGAAATATTCTTTTTCCGGGAACAAGCAGGAAGTCAGTCCTCACATATGGATGACGGTGCCGACAGAGCCCTCATGAAAGCATCCTCCAGCTTTCAAAGAAAGCCTTTGGGAGATGCCACCATGCATGCGTGGTGCCCTTCCTGTCAAGGATGACATCTTGCTCAGTCTTCTTTTTTCCACAGAGCCCTTCAGACGTCTGTCTGGTCTTTCCCTGGAAAAAGTTGATTTTCTCAACCTGAGTTTCATACTTTCCCCAGTAGTGCACTGGTACTCTTCGTACTACCCGAACTTGCTGCCCCGGCATCGAGTCTCGGGTTCTTAGTTTTTTTTTTCTCTTCTTCGGCACCTTCGTGCCTTTTTTCCAACTGGCAGCACCACAGGTCTTCAATCTCGCTGGGGTACTTTTTTCCCCCGTGGCTACCAGTGGCTTTAAGAAGTGTGATCAATGTGCCAAAATAATGTCCCTGACTAACACACATGACTGCTGCCGTCGCTGCCTGGGGATGGACCACGCCCCCACGGCATGCGACCTCTGTTAAAAGATGTCCACTAAGTCCCTCAAGATCTGCCAGCAACAGCATGATAAGGGGGTTTTTTTTGTTTTTTTTTTCCCAGAGTCCTCAGTACCTCCAAAGGCCAGGGCCTCCTCTGAAGCCGTGGAATCTTGGGATAGCCTTGTGGTCCCTGATTGATGCCATGGCTCTTCAGACACTATCCTCGTTGAAGACTCCCCCTCGGGGGAACCAGCATCGCGCCCGATTCCTTCGGTGCCCGCACCAATGACTGTGGAGCCTTCTGGACTCCAGAATGGCGGCCCTAGAGTGCAGCTTGTCTGCCTTCATGGACCAGCAGTGGGCGCTGTTGTCCGGTACACCGGTTCCTCTGCCCAGACCACCGGGCCCTCAATGTCAAAGATATCCCCGGAGGCCGAGCTGATCTTCGAGACCCTTCGGCCTCGAGTCGATCCTCGGTCAAGGTCTCGATCTGGTTCCTGCTCCACGGGGCTGCAACCTTCTTTAACTAGTGCGCTCAGTGCCAGCTTCAGGGACAGGTCGGAGCCTACGAGCCATCCTTCCCTCGAGTCCTCGACAGACTAGACTAAGTGGGAGACGGAGGACAAGGAGTCGCCGGACACCTGTTGTCACTGTGATGTCCCCTCAGACTCCCCTCCTTCAGAGCCCCGGCATCAGTCCCTGCCCGAGGATATAGCGTTCTTCGATTTCACCATGGACATGTCCAAGTCTCTGGCATTCCCGACAGAATCAGAGGAGGACCCTCAGATGGAGGAGCTAGAAATCCTCCAATATGAAGGGCCCCCCCCCCCAAGGGAATCACTACAGTGCCCATCCCACCCATTCTGGAACAGCTAATGCTCTGTATGTGGGAGACACGAGCATCGGTGCCAGTGGGTGAGCAAGTGGCTCGACTTGATGTATTGAGTCCGCCGGAGCCTGGGCTTCCAGCAGGCACAGCTCTGCACAACTCCATGGTGGTGGAGTTGTCCATGCGTCGGCTGAAGAGTCAGAAGACGCACTTCTCGGTGCCTCCTGGTAGGAAGGCACGCACCCTGGATGCTCTTGGCAGAAAGTGCTACCAGGGCTCGATGCTCATTGGCTGGATCCAGGCCTACCAGCTGTACATGGGCATGTACCTGAAAGACCTGGCGAAGGAACTCGCTGGGTTCTCAGCTGGTCTTTCCGAGGGACCCCTGCAGTGGTTCAAGAACCTGGCCAAGGCCATCTGAGTGCTCCAAATTTATGTCTTGGGCAGCTTATGATGGCTTCAAGTAAGCTGCTCGAGTAGCGGCGGCAAGCATCGGTGCCTGACACCAAGCTTGGCTACAGTTGTCAGACCTCGAGCAATGTGTTCAGGACAAATTGGTTGACATCCCACGCCAAGGAGATATCATCTTTGGAAAACCCATGACCGACATGGAGACTGAGTTCATGACGAGGACCAGGCTTTCTAAAAAGACCGCTGCCCCTTCTCGACAGAAGGGCTTAGGTAAAAAGCCTTTCTACCCGAGGAAAGGGGCTGCTTACAGAAACTACCCGCTTTTTAAGGCCTTCCTGGCTCCCCAACAGTGTCAACAGGCCAAGGGACATGGGCAAGGCCCTCATAAGCAGAAGGTTCCCAAGTCTCAGGTGTCTGCCCCGGCCCTGGCCCAGCCAGGGGGGCGCTTTTAACTCCTTGGACAACTACCAGTTGCCCCGCTTCTGCTCCCGGCAAGCCCACCACTCCCAGATGGTGGCAGATGCGTTTCTCATTTCATGGTCGGAAGGTCTCATGTACGCCTTCCTACCCACATCTCTAATTGCCAAAATGCTATGCAGGACCCTCCGTGACAAGGCCTTCCTGATTCTGATAGCCCCCCGATGGCCCAGGCAGCTGTGGTTCTCACTACTCCTCTGGCTATTGGTGGAGACTCCCATCCCATTGGGGAGCTCCCCAGTGGGATGGAAGGGGGGCTTTCTCTTGCACCCCAGCTTAGGGTCCCTGTCACTGACAGCGTGGCTGCTGAAAGGTGACCTTGGTCCCTTTCAACCTCTTGGGAGAAGTGGAGGAGATCCCGCTGGCCTCCCGTAAGGCTTCCATTAGGAAAGCATATGCCTTCAAATGGCGCAGATTTTCAGTTTGGTGTGCAGAGCAAGGGGTTAACCCATTCTCCTGCATGGTGCAGTTGGTGCTGCAGTACCTTCTCTATCTCTTGCAATCTGAGCTCAAATCGAACTTCATCAGAGTGCACCTCTGTGCCCTGGCGGCATACCACCATCTGGTGGATGGCAATCCCCTCTCAGTCCAGCCACTGGTGACCCACTTCTTGAGGGGACTTCTGTTATCAAAATCCCTATTCTTCTCCCTGGCGACTGAGTGGGACCTCCAGCATAGTATTGACACAGCTTACTCATCCGCCTTTTGAGCCTCTGGCTACCTGCCACCCGCAATACCTCTCGTGGAAGGTGGTGTTCCTGGTTGTGCTCACCTCCACTCGCAGAGTTAGCGATCTCCAAGCCTTAGTGGCAGAGGTGCTGTATACCAGGTTCTACAAGAACAGGGTGGTGCTCCGCACACACCCCAACTTCCTTCTGAAGATGGTATCTCCCTTCCATCTCAACCAGGAGGTGGTGCTGCCCACCTTCTTCCCAAGGCCTCATGCCAGTAGGGTGGAGACTGTCCTCCAAACCTTGGACTGTAAGAGGGCCCTATCCTTCTACATTTAGTGTACCCAAGGCAACCATAAATCATCTCAGCTTTTCTTTTCTTATGACCCCAGTAGGCTGGGGGAGGCGGTGACCAAACGTGCGGTGACCAAACATACACTGTCTACCTGGGTGGTGGACTATATCGCCCTCGCCTATGAGCAGTCGGGGGCTCCCACTGGAAGGCTAGGTCATGGCGCACTGTGTCAGGGCCATGGTGACCTCTGTGGCAAACCTGTGCTCCGTCCTGTTGCTGGACATCTGCCGGGCCGCCACCTGGCTTCGGTCCATACCTTCACAGCCCATTACTGCCTGGAGAGGTAGTCCCAATGGGACAGTGCCTTCAGCCAGGCTGTGCTCTGTAATCTTTTTGGGGTCTAGGCAACTCCTACCCTTCTGTGTTCAGGCTACCAGAGCGTTGCTTCCATCAGACACACAGGTCCTACTGCAGTCTTTTTTTGCGGACTCAATTGCTGCTGCTCATGGCTCCCCTTAAGGGTGACCATGGCTTTTTTCCTATGGGTTTTCGGTAGCATGTAGCTAGGGAGTCTCATATGTGAGGACAGACTTCCTGCTTGTTCTTGGAGAAAGTGTAGTTACTCGCCTGCAACAGGTGTTCTCCGGGGACAGCAGGAATCAATCCTCACAACCCTCTCTCCTCCCCTTGGAGTTGCTTCTTCACCATCTTTACTTTTTGCCGTCTTTTAGCTATGTCATCTGACTGAACAAGATGGCACCCTTGGACGGGAAGGGCACCATGCATGCGTAGTGGCATCTTCTAGAGGCTTTCTTTGAAAGCTGGGGGATGCTTCCATCAGGGCTCTGTCTGCGCTGACGTCACCCATATGTGAGGACTGATTCCCGCTGTCCCCGGAGAATACCTGTTATAGGTGAGTAGCTGCACTAACAGGCTGACCAAAGAATGGTTCACTCATTTTCTGAAAATAGATGAAAAATTAAATTCAAATCCTGCTCAAAAACAAAAGAAACACGAGTTGCCCTTTCTGTACATTCAGAATTTGAAGTTTCTAGAATCGCAGAGACATCAATATTTGCACTAGCTTTGCCTGTTGGCAAAAAATATAGCTTATTTAGAAGAGGAATAGCAGCTTCCAAGATCTTTTAAAACATCTAATAGGTATCTAATAGGGAGGAGTGGCTCAATGGCGGGGACAGGTTACCTCAGGTCAGAGGGCCAGGGGTTCAATTCCCACATGGGGACAAGCAACCTCAGGCCAGAGGGACTGGGGTCTCTAGTCCCATGGCCACTCCTTGTGGCCTTGGGCAAGCCACTTAATCCTCAATTGCCTCAGGTACACTTAGACTGTGAGCCCTTCAGGGACAAGAGAATAAAAAGTACCTGTTAGTATACATGTAAACCGCACTGATTCTAAAGAGCATGGTATAAAAAAGAAATAAATAAAATAAAAATAAATCTATTGGTAGAATATAGTGTAAACGAGGAAAATTTAAAAATCTGTAGTTTTAAGTGTTTCATCCAGTTTTCAGACCCTTCAAGTGATTGTGAGATATCAGATAAGGATAGAGCTATAATTCATAGAAAACTGGATCACCTGCTGTGACTCTTATCCAATTCAGGAAATATCTACAAAAGTTTCTGATGTAAAGTTTCTTGCTTCTGAGCAATTAATCCTACTGTTTGAACCAATACCTTCAGTTCATCCGCACTCTTGGAAACTGTTTCCTGGAGTTAATGCAACAAATTCCAAATCTAAGTCAGCAAAATCTCCGAAGGTGAAGAAGGCCCAAGTACTTGAGGAGAAGAGCCTAGTGCCCCTGGCGTCCCAGGCAACAAAACCACAGACTGTGATGATATAGAAATTGATGACTTCTCACCAATATGCTCTCCATTTACTGGCAACACCTCTCCCGGCCAGCGGACTGTTTAGAGCCAACTGCTGTATCCTTCAGATTCCCCACTCTGGAGGAAAGAGGGGGTGTCGGGGTCACCGATGTAACAGATGTATCAGCTGGAGAACGTTGGGCCAGTGTAGACTAATTGTGCTGCAGTGCTGAGCTGGTTATGTCTCCAAGCAGTGACAGTGTACTACCTTCCGGACCTGCAGCAGAGGCTTCACACGCAGCTTTTGGATCAACAGGAATCTTCTGGAGCTGAGCGAGAATCGACGGAAACTTGGGGACCTCCGGGGTAGCTTTGTCATCCCTGGCCGTCCCTCCCCCTTCTTCTTAGGAGCTATAATTCACAGGTAAAAAGTTAGAGGGAAGAAACGCCGCCGCACCGCACTCAGCCTCATGCCTCCATCTTAGTCACGCTCCCGGAAGGAAACAAGGTCTGGTCCTGGTTTTATTCAGATGGATGAAGGGTAGTCCCATTTTATCTTGTAATTCTGATTTATCAATATGTTTCTTTACGATAAGATATGGCCACTATATGTATGTTTTCTTACTGATGTGTAAGGAGAGGGTTTACATAACACAGGTACACTAAAAAAATTTTTTTTTAAACTGCCTCTAATGTTTCGATTGATTTTTACGTTTTTTGGTGCGCTGAATCCAAATCTGGTAACCAATTTGCTCCATCACGTACAGATTTTTTGCTACATTGGGTTAGCAGTTTGAGGTGAACGTTTCAGATTGAGTGCGATCGAGATAAAAGTTTCTTGGATGAATTCTTTATACTAATTGTTTAGTAGTTATTCAAATAAGAATAAAGAAAATTGTAACAAGGCAGCACATAAGAATAGAGTAATGTCAACAAAACACACTGTGATGGTAGCAAAATTGTCTGCACTTAAAACAGCCACATACATGTGCACAAACATTGAGCATATAAGAGCGAGGTTAGACACAAAGCAAAGCAAAGAAATGTGCAAAAAATGTTGTACAGGTATGTATGTAAGAATAGAAAATGCAAACCGCACCATTGCAATACATGAAGACAAACACCCGATGGTGTGAAAATAAAATTCTAATAAATGAGATCCGACACTGTGGTAATAACTAGCAAATTTTTATTTCAAAGTTTAGTAAAAACACGATATTTGTCAACACAGTTTAGATTTTAAAGTCATTCTTGGGTCAATCAATCTCCTGGTGGGCCCGTTTCTTCTTCCCCCGAATGCTTCTCTTGGTGCGCTGCTTGGCGTATTTTTCATCTGGGGTTTCCCGCAGCAGCAACCAGCAGAAATCAGCCATCATAGTGGTGTTCCATCTTCCTTGGTACCTTCTCTCTGCGTCCTTGATGTCCTGGTGAAACCTTTCACCTTGTTCTTCACTGTACGCCCCCAAGTTTTCGGGAAAGTAGTTCACATGGGAGTGCAAGAAATGGACTTTCAGGCTCATGTTACAGCCTTGTTCTTTGAAGGCATTGAGCATCCTGGCAACAATATCCTTATAGTTCTCATCCCGCCTGTTCCCCAAGAATTCGAGAACAACATCCTTGAAGGAATCCCAGGCTTCTTTTTCCTTCTCAGACATCGTTTCAGCGAATGCTCCATCTGAAATGAGTTTCCTTATATCAGGGCCAACAAACACTCCTTCCTTTAGCTTTGCTTCAGAAAGTCGGGGGAACTTTGAGCAAAGGTACCGAAAGCACTCACCATCTTTTGGAAGGGACTTAATGAATTGCTTAATGAGACCCAACTTAATGTGGAGAGGTGGTAATAGAATTTTATCACGAGGTACCAAGCTCTCATGAAGAACATTTTTCTCATCGGGTCTTAAATACTCCCGAATTGGCCAGTCTTTTTTCCCCCAGTGTAGGTCGCGGGCCCAGCTATCTCACAAGCAAAGGAAGCAGGGATATTTGGTGAAACCGGATTGCTGCCCTAATAGCATGGATAGAATTTTAAAGTCTCCACAAATCATCCACTTGTGCTCATCATAACGAATCTTCTGAAGAATCAGGGCCAAATTCTCGTATTTTTCTTGGAGAATAACAGAGTGAGCAATAGGAACTGAAGCGAATGTGTTGCCATTATGAAGAAGAACATCTTTTATGCTGTCTTTTGACGAATCAATGAACAGCCGCCATTCAGCAGGATCATACTTGAGTTTAAACTTTTCCATCACTCCGTATATATCGTTGCAAAATACCAAATCTTCCTCTTTGCTGAAATACTTCAAAAATTGTGTCTCGCGGTTGCGGTACCAATAAAAGGTTGTTCCTGGTGACAATAGATTTTTCTGCTTAAGCCGAGAACCTAGCAGCTGGGCAGCATCTTTTGGGAGTCCTAAATCCCGGACTAAATCATTCAATTCAGCTTGAGAGAAAAGTTCAGGTTTCGGATCTGGTTCAGTTTCAAACTCGGAAGTACTGGACTCATCGGGAAAAGCCATTTGATGAGTCTCATCATGATCAGAACCGTCCACACAAATATGATCCAAAGATTTTGGTGGTTCAGGCACAGGTACTTCGTTGCTATGAGGCATAGGCCTAATTGCTGAGGGAAGGTTGGGGTAACTTATTACGTTCTTATTTTTTAAGTTGTATCCCTTCACAATGCAAGAGCAAAAATAGCAGTCACTGCTGTGGTCTCTTTGTTCACGCCACATCATAGGTATTCCGAAACGAAATGCTTGTTTTTTACCTTTCATCCATAAGCGTAGATCTTCCTCACATGTCTTGCACACTTTGTGAGGAGCCCATGGTTTGTCTTGATTGCCTAACTTCAAACCGAAATAGGCGAAATATACTTTTTTAATAAATGCAGAAATGTTCCTCTGCCGCTTTTTCACGGTATATTCCCCACAAATAAAACAAAAACTGTCCGGAGAGTTGACGCAACCTCTGGCTCTGTGAGCCATCACAAATACACAGCACTGCAAACTACAACTGTAGTGAACCACTTCGGAATAAAGCTGGATTACGACTGAGCAAACAAAAGGTAATAATGAACTTGCAAGAAGCTGAAATTTGACAGGAACGTTCATGTCGCAACCACCGTGTTTGTGCGAGAGCGAACGAGGCGAGGCGAACAGGAAAGAACATGCGCCAGCGCGAGTACTGGATTTAGCCCCCCGCCTCCCAGTTGTCCTGTTAATGTATAAAATGAATACAAAACACTCTAAAATATCATGAGGGAGTGTTTCTAGTTAGTTAACCATTACAACCTCTATTTTGGGCCAAGAAAATAAACTGCAGTCGGCTAAAAAGAAATTATGTGAACATTCCTTATATGGGTAAGAAATCTAATTTTGCAAGAAAACGTGACGTGATGGAACATTTTGGCTATTTTTCCTGGATTCAGCACCCCAAAATCTATAGGAATCAGTTGCAAAACTGGAGGCAGTTTTTTGGTAGTGTACCTGTGTAATTAATAAAATTTAAAGTCATGTGTTTATATCCTCTCCTCCGTATCTGAGTGAACAATGAGAATTAAGGGTCATGCACTATCCTCCCTTCGCCTAGCTAATATGCTGGATGACCATTTGTATGTTACATGCGAATAGAGTTTTGTTTAAAATAATTTAAGAACAATTACAAGGTTCCCCTTGTTTTGTTTTTTAAAAAATGCTAGTGGAAACTATTAATAGCCCATATCTGGGCTTACCGTGATATCAGAAGCCTACTTTCCACTATCACAGAACTAGTATAGTCACCTTAGTTAAACAGGCCAGATTGTTATAACAAATGCTTGTGAAATTGCAGCCTGTGTTTTAAACAAATTTGTTCATTGTAATTTTCTTAATAAGAGCAAAAGTAGTGCCTGGTCCTGCTCCACACACCTATGAATTAATTCCTAAAGCAGTGGTTCCCAAATGGGGCCATGCAATCCTCATTTGGGATCACACTCACAGTTGCAAAGGAAAAAAACCCTTCACAGTGGCATCTTTTGGCTCGTGCGGGCCAGTGGATATTATAACCCATCTTGCATGGGCTCTGCTGGAGGGGGAAACTGGCGCTGCCCTTCAGCCTGGAGCAGAGGCATAGGAAGGTGGGTAGGGCTGTGGCTGTGTGATTTCAGGAGCTATTAGAATGGGCTTGTGGCTGGGAAAAGGTTTTTGAAGCCCTTTCCTTAAGTGTTTGCTATGAGCGCAACTGTTAGAGCGGCACTGGCTTTTAAGAACAGTCCACGTGACCTTCTGTCCGTGCGCACTGGATTGGAGGTCAGTCTTTTGCGACACAGTATTCCTACACTGGAATGTTGTCTGAGGTTGTGGACAGAAAGCACAAGCCATTGAACTGAGGGTGGGGGGGGGGGGGTGTTTTGAGCGGTCTCTACAGTATTGCAGCAAGAAGAGAAAGCGGGCTGATGAGCTGGGCCTTATGGGCTTTATCTGCTGTCCTATACTGTTTTCGATGATTTTATTTGAAGCCACAGCAGAAATGACACTTCAAATTATTCAGTTCATTGGTAGTTAAGTAAAGCAGTCATTAGGTTCCCGTGACAAGGAATTCAGACTGTGCAGAGAGGGATTTGCAAGTACAGTAGAGGGGAGAGAAGGCATGTTATGGTTAAATATGCAGACAGGAGCCAGCTTATATATCTTGTGTTATAGTTATGGTACATAATAGGCGGTACATCAAATAAAGTAACTATGTCTAAGTGGTTAACAGTTCTGTACAATCGGTTACTTATTTGTTGTACATTGTTGGGTTTGGAACTGGTGGTAGTCTACATGCTGGTTGAAAAACCAGTATTTAGACTACCTTTTGGGGAGCTGGTGGTGTGGTAGTGGTGGTGGTGGTGGGGATTTGGCTGGAAGCAGTAAAATTTAAATTAGAGGTGCTGGAGACAGAACAGGAAGACCTTGTTTTGGCTAATGGCTCAGCCACTGCACTTGTGGTTTGTGCTGGTAGCCACGAGAGGCAAAACAGATTAGCTAATGGTTGGGCCTAAGTGAGCGCAGTTTATCACCATGAGGTGCCTAAATGACTGCTCTATGAAGAGCTTAAGCAAAGATGTTGAGTGGCAAATGTAAACTCTGCTCTTCTAAAAGCCCCCACATTCTTGGTGACCTGGGAAGGCTGTCGTGGTTCCTATTTTTAAAACTTTTAAATTCATGCTTTCTACCATGTGTCTAAGCAAACTGGGCTGCTACTTTTGTAGGATTTGTTTTAGACATGCTGAAACCTAGGGCAGAAATCAAGCTGTGAACGTCTTGCCTTGCTCCCAGGTCACCAAGAATGTGGGGGCTTTTAGAAGAGCAGAGTTTACATTTGCCACTCAACATCTTTGCTTAAGCTCTTCATAATGAAGTCATTTAGGCACCTCATGGTGATACACTGCGCTCACTTAGGCCCAACCATTAGCTAATCCGTGTTGCCTCTTCCCCCTCTCTCATAGCCTCTTCCAAGTCCCTTATCATCCAACTGGGTGTTCTTCCTCCTCATCCTATTCCCTGTTCTCGGGTCTGAGGTGGAGAATTGGCTTTCTCAACGACAGGAAATGAAAAAAAGATAGCCCCCCCCCTTCCACCTTAATGAGGCTGTTAGGTCCAGGGCACTGGCACAGGGAAGCCATCAACCAGAGTTCCCTCAAATTTGTGGCATGCCTGTAGACCATCAAGGCCTATCTGGTTCCAGGGAAGTATCCAGCGGTGTCCTCTTATGCAACCACCTTGAAAAATGGTGGCACTTCATCCTAGTGATTATTTTGGCAGTATTGTTAAGGGTCAGCTTCCAAATAAGGAAGTACTCCCTTAATTGCAGCCATACCCTACTTGTAAATTCTGATGTACCACGAGGGAGCCAGGAATTACCATTTATTTAACAGCTTTTCTATATCGCTTTATCCTATGGTCAAAATGGTTTACATCACAAAGAACTTAATACATTGTAACAGGGTAGTGAACTTGGAGAGAACTTAATAGAAGGGGAACATAGATCTAAAGGGGATGAGAAGAATTGGGGGGTAGGTTAATAGGGGATTGGAGGGGCAGAGGTTGGTGCGAAGCGGGATTATGTCTTGTCATCAGTGAAGTAGGCTGTAGATAGGTGAGTCTTTAGGGCTATGTTTCAAAATAACAGCACTGAAGGCAGAAGCAAGTGGACATCATTTCTGCTTCTGTCCAAAAGATGAGTTGGGGGTGTGGGTTAGGGGGAGAGGGGCTGTTTGGAGCCCTCTTAGGCCACTAGGGATTTTTTTTCAGGAAGGGGAGTGGAGGGAATGGGGCTTTAGAGCCCACTTGGATCACCAGAGACCTTTTCCAAGCAGGGTCATCTGGGGTGAACTGCTGTACTTTACCTTAGATAACCCTTTTGCATTCGTGCTACAGTCTTTATTATAGCTCAGGCTGTATTAAATATTTAACACTAAAGATAAAGAAAAAAATAGATGCATCGATTTTTATTGTAGTTTTTCACATTGGTAACAATTTCTGATTCTGCTGGTGTGTATGCATTTTACATGCTGAGTATGCCACCCTTTAGTGTAGCGCTTTTACTCTGGATTTTTCCATGCCAAAAGTAATACGATTAGCGCAGAAAAATCCAGAGTAAATCACTACACTAAGGATGGTACAGCTTATGTCTTCCTCTGAATGACAAGCTGGAGGGAAAGAATGTGGGACTGAAAGTAGACGGTTAATCCGCATTCTCCGGGAACAAGCAGGAAGTCAGTCTTCACATATGGGTGATGTTGGTGCCAACAGAGCCCTGTGTGCAAGCATCTCCCCAGCTTTCAAAGAAAGCCTTTGGGAGATGCACCATGCAAGAGCGCCCTTCTTGCCCAAGGGTGCCATCTTGCTCAGTCTCCTTTTTCCCGTGGAGCCCACCGGACATGTCTGAGTCCCCTAGAAAAAGCAGTTAAATTTCATCCTATAGTGTTTTGTTTATTCTCTGGCTGCGAATGGCTCCTTTCCCGCATCCGAGTTCACTTGCCTCGG
Organism: Ichthyophis bannanicus; assembly: GCA_033557465.1. Lineage (NCBI taxonomy): Eukaryota > Metazoa > Chordata > Amphibia > Gymnophiona > Ichthyophiidae > Ichthyophis > Ichthyophis bannanicus. The sequence goes on along the minus strand of CM066032.1, from coordinate 1,758,958,806 downwards.
CATCGCATCTTGGACTGTTATTTTTTCCTTAGTTAAGTTCTTTTATCCCCGGCACAGCTTCATGCCTTTTTTTCCGCCAACTGGCAGTTCCTCTGGTCTTCAACCTCACCGGGGTACTTTTTCCACCAATGGTCAGTGGCTTCAAGAAGTGTAAACAGTACTCTAAAAATATGTCCCTCACCGACACACATGATTGCTGCCTCCATTGTCTTGGTCCCAACCATGATCCAGAGGTTTGTGGCCTCTGCAAGCAGATGTCCACTAAAGCAATCAAACTCCGTCAGTAGAAGGATGACCAAATTTTCTCTGGGTCAGACTCTGCCCCAGAGTCCCTGGTGACCCCACGATCTGGGGCTCTATCCAAAACCTCTGAGTCGCTTAGTGACCATGCAGCAACCGACCAGGCACATAGGTTCTCTGACAGGGCTTCCTTAGATGGGAATGCAAGAGGAAGAAGAAATCCTCAAGGACCTCTTCATGGGACTCGGCGAAATTGGACAAGCCCCATGCTGGATCCCTCAGCCCCCGAAGAAGGCTCAAGGTGTCTGAGCAGAAGTGGCCGTCCAAGGTCCCCCCAGGAAGGAAAAGTTGGCCCCCGGCAATTTGCCTCGGATCTCTGAGGCTATCCTTGTCGAGGACTCCCCCTCCTCACTAGCACAGGATTTGGTTACCCCGGCATCTGGACTGGAGTCTAGGATGGAGTCTCTGGAGTGCAGCCTGACTGCCTTTCTGAAGATGCAGCAGGCGCAGTTGTCCGACTTGGCTAGTTAATCTGCCCAGACAACTGGGACCTCGTTGTCAAGCCAATCCTCATGAGCTTATAGCCTTGAGTCGATCCTCAACAACAGTCTTGTTCATGGTCCCGTTCCTCAGGCCGTCAGTCTTCTTCGACCCATGCTCATGGCTCTGGGCCTCACAGCCTTGAAAACCCATGAACCACCGGCCCCAGGCCCATCATTGGCACAGCTCACCATAGAGACCTCCACCAAGTACTCTGACTGGGAGTCAGAGGACGAGACATTCCTGGGCACTCGTAAGCATAGTGACATGCCATTGGACCCGTCTCCACCCGAGGCCAGGTGCTGGTCACTGCCCGAGGACACAGCATTCCTCAAATTTGTGCGGGACATGCCAAAGGCATTGGCATTCCCCCACTGACTCAGAGGAAGACAGTCTCACGAGGAGCTCGAGATCCTCCAATATGAGTCCCTGTCAAGAGTTGCTCACGGTGCCAGTCCCGGCTGCCTGGAACGGCAGCTACTCTGAATGTGGGAGTCACCGGCCTCGGTGCCCATAGTCAGCCATTGACTCGACTCCATGTACCGAGTTCGCTGGGGCCTGGGCTTCAGGAAGGCTCAGCTCCCATGCAGCTTGATGGTGGTGGAGTCTGTGATGTGTTGGCTTAAAAGCCAGAAGATGCATTCATCGGTGCCCCTGGGCAGGGAGGCCAGGACCCTCGACGCCCTCAGCAGAAAATGCTACCAGGGCTTGATGCTGGCCTGTCTGATCCAGGCATACCGATTATATATGGGTATGTACCTGAGGGACCTGGAGAAGGAGCTCATCAGGTGCTCCTCCGGCCTCTCCGAGGAACCACTCCAACGGTTCCGAACCCAGTCAAAGGCATCGATGATTGCTCTAAATTTGTCTTGAGCAGCCTACGACTGCTTCAAATCCACTCCCCAGGTGGCAGCAGCGGGTATCGGTGCTCGACACCAGGCCTGGCTCCAGTCCTCAGACCTGGAGTAATGGGTCCAAGACAAACTTGCCGATTTCCCATGCCAAGGAGAGAACCTTTTTTTGGTAAGCTCATGTCAGACAAGGCTGTGGAGCTCGAGTCAGAGTTCCTGACAAGAACTCAACTTTCTAAAAAAACCACCACTCTGCCCAAGCAGAAGGCCGTGGGGAAAAAAGCCACTCTACCAGAGGAAGGGACCAGCTTACTGAGGCTATCAGCAATACCAGTCTTCCCAGGCTCCACAGCAGGGGCAGCATGCCAAGGGGCACACACAGGGTACCCATAAGCAGACAGTTCCTAAGGCCCTGATGCCGGCTATGGCCCCATCTGGGGGGTAGCTTTTGACTCCTTGGGCATAGCCCCTCTATTCTCAGGAGGTCAGCTGCCAACAGGGGGACACCTGGTCCACTTCACCCACCGGTGGCCAAACATCACCACCAATGCCAGGGCCCTCCAGATGGTCAAGGAGGGTTACCTCATCCACCTGGGCCAGATGCCCCCCTCTTTCTTAACAGGAGAGCTCTCCAGGACACCCCCTTCACCAGACCCTGCTATGGCAGGAGCTCACAGATCTGCTTGAGGACAGGGCTGTGGAACAGGTACCCCACTTCCAGAAGGGCAAGGGGTTCTACTCCCGGTACTTCCTCGTGCCGAAAAAGAACCGGAGGCTTCAGGCCCATCCTAGACCTGCAGAACCTGAACAAGTTCCTGGTGCGGGAGAAGTTCAGGATGCTCTCCCTTAGGTCAGCAATGTTTCATCTTCAGCAGGGAGACTGGCTATGCTCCCTGAATCTAAAGCAATAGTTCTCAACCCAGTCCTCTAGGACCCCCAGGTCAGTCAGGTTTTCAGGATATCCACAATGAATATGCATGAGAGAGATCTGCATGCATCACTTAGATCTGCATACAATGGAAGTGATGCATGCAGATCTATGTCATGCATATTCATTGTGGATATCCTGAAAACCTGACTGACCCAGGGGTCCCAGAGGACTGATCTAAAGGATGCTTACACCCACAACCTCATTCATTCCATTCACAGACAGTACCTAAGATTCATGGTTGAGTTCACCTACTATCAGTACAGGGTGCTACCGTTTGGGCTGGCTTCTGCACCCAGGGTCTTCACTAAATGCCTGGTGGTGGTTGCTGCCTATCTCTGCCTGTAAGGGGCCTTTGTCTTCCCCTACCTGGACGACTGGCTCATGAAAGGAGAAACAGCCACCGAGGTACAGCAGACCACAGGTGGGCCTCGGTGTCTGGAATACCTGGGCTTCATAATAAACCAGCCCAAGTGTCATCTCGCTGCTACGCAAAGCTTGGAATTCAAAGGGGCTCAGTTGGATACCCACCAGGCCAAGGCCTTCCTCCCCCTGGATAGGGCACGTCGCCTCAAGGCTCTGGCCACAGAGGTTCAGCACAGACGCTTTGTGCTGGCTCGCTCCATGCTCCACCTGCTCGGCCACATGGCATTTAAAGTGCATGTTACAGTGGACGCTCACTTCTACATGAGGGTGACCCAATGGTGCCTCCGATCCCAGTGGATGCAGGCTACCTACTGCCTCAGGGACAGAGTATGCATGACCTGCCCGCTGGCAGAGTCACTCAACTAGTGGCAAGTAACACAGCACCTACGGGCAGGCATGCCCTTCCAGACACCCATCCTCCAGTGGGTTCTCACATTGGATGCCTCTCGGCTGGGTTGGAGAGCTCAATGCGAAGGCCTCCACATGCAGGGCACCTGGTCCAGGGCGGAAAACTAACAGATCAGTCTTTTGGAGCTCGGGGCCATATTTCTGGCCCTCCATGCGCTCTGCCATTGCCTACAGCACTAACCGGTACTGGTCCAGATGGACAACCAGATTGCCATATTATACCTGAATAAGCAGAGGGGTACAGGGTCGTACACCCTCTGCCAGGAGGCAGTAGCCCTCCGCTCATATGCGATCAGACAAGGAATGCTTCTGAGAGCAGTTTATCTGCTTGGTCAGGACAATAACCTCGCAGAAAGACTGAGTAGGGTCCTCCAGCTGCAAAAAATGGTGACTAGACTCCAGAGTAGCCCAAAGGCTGTTTTGGCTCTGGGGAGCCCCTCGGATAGATCTCTTTGCCAGTCCAGCCATCGCTCAGTTGACGTGATTCTGTTCCTGCCAGCCTCGCCCTTCCCAGGAGGTGTCAGATGCCTTCCTCATCCTGTGGTCGGAGGGCCTCCTGTACGCCTTCCCGCCCATGCCATTGGTCGCCAAGACCCCTGTCAAGGTTGCTCGGAACAAAACGTCGCTAATTCTGGTGGCCTCACAGTGGGCCAGGCAGCTGTGGTTCCCGCTGCTGCTCCGCTTAGCGACGGAGCTCACAGTTCCTCTGGGGAACTCACCGGGGCTACTGACTCAGGAGGACAGCTCTCTCCTCCACTCCAATTTGGGTCCCTGGCACTAACAGCTTGGCTGCTGAACAAGTAGTCTTGGCCCCCTTGAATTTTTCGGGGGAAGTGGAGGAGGTCCTCCTGACCTCCCGCAAGGCCTCCATGAGATGCGCCTGTCCTTCAAGTGGCACAGATTCTCCATGTGGTGCTCGGAGAGACAGGCCAACCCGTTCTCCTGCATGGTGCAGACGGTGCTTCAGTACCTGCTTCATCTTTCACAGGCTGGACTCGAGTCCAACTCCCTCAGTGTGCACCTGAGTGCTCTCTTGGCACACACCACCCTCTCGAGGGTAAGCCTCTGTTGGTGCACATTTTCCTTTTTGTCTCTTAAATTTATCTACCTGATGCGTCATTTCAAGGCCTTTCCTTGTGCCATAATGGTCTAACCTAACTTGGAGTCCTTTGCAATCTTCTATCTTTGCCGAATGCTACCTCCACCCTCCAGTGCCTGCTTCTGCATTTATAATTTGTCACATTCTCATTTTCTAAATTATCTGAATCTGCTTCCAATATCATTTGTACTGGTTTATCAATAATATTTCTTTTAATTCCTCCTGTCTCTTAATCAGCTTGCCTGTCAACCTCTTACTCTGTGACCCAGTTGTTGTCATAATTTGATACCACCTTCCTGAAGTTTTGTAGAAGTTATTGGTACAATCTCAACCCCCAAATAAAGAGTTTGCTTCCAGTCTCGGCTCCTTAATTTTACTTAGTTCTACCCATAGCATCTACCCTGGAGAAGAGCCTGCATGGTCAGAGGTGGCAGAGCGTGTCACAAAATGTTGTTGGCGATCAAACAAGCCACAGTACTCTGTCTTTCAATCTTTGTGGTTGCCAGTCAAGACTGTTCTTTGGGATATTAACCTCATGAGATTCAAGCTCTGTGAGGGCCTTCATTCCTTGTAGCAAAACCCCAAATGGTGTTTGCATATAATCATAAGTAGTGAGTGTGGCTGCAGAGATGGGTGTGGCTAGCAGGATGGATGTTAGTTTTTTATTTTTATTCTCTTATATACCACACTATTCTGCATCAGTGCGGTTTACATTGAACAAACTGAAATTACATTGAACAGGGCATTATAACTTGGAGATAACTATTTTACAGGGAACATGGGCTATGGAGGGTTAAGTGGCTTGCCCAAGACCACAAGGAGCACCTGTGGGACTAGAAACCCCAGTCCTTCCAGCCCAAGGTTACTGTCCTCTAGTGGGATTTGAACCCCCGACCTTCCAGCCTGAAGTACCTTGCCCCAACCACTAGGCTACTCCTCCACTCCTGTTATAGAATACTTGCAATTCTGAATCTGTGACTACACTACTGATTATGACCCCGTATTTCACTAGTAACAGGAAGTCTGTAAGGGAGGAGTCAGCCTCTTTGTAGCATTATTTGCCCTTTCTCACACTGATGCTGATTTTATGGGAATTTTATGTAGACTCCATGCTGATATATGTAAAGTTTGACTAAGAAACAAAAAAAAAAAGATCTCTCAATCAAAAAGGAGTGTATAGATTGAACTAGTATTTCTACTCTATGCTGTTTTAATTTTACTGGTTCTTTTACAAAAAATTTAAGCTGGTTGAATGTTAAGAGATTTTTGTATGTTCTATGTTCATATCTTCAAATTATCTTCAATTCATAATCCACAATTTTATACATTAGCAGATAATTGTCGACATAGCACCATGTTTGTATTTTATCCTTTCTGCATCAGGGCATCCAATTCCGGTTCTCATTTAGCTAGTCTTCTTTTGAATAACCAGCCATTTATTTATTTACATTCTCTTATATACTGCGCTATTCTGCATCAGTGCGGTTTACATTGAACAAACTGAAATTACATTCAACATTTATAGTTTATCTATTGGGTGCTGTATTTAATTTTTGAACACTGTGCACATAAAGGATAATATAGTAAAAATGGGACTGATGATGATGAAATCTGAACGAGTTGGTTACTTCATATGGCATTAGGCTGTATTGTATGACCAATAATTATAAATTTTGATGGTCATTTTTAAACTGGTTGAATGGTGAGAAGTTTTTTTTTTTAATGTTCTATGTAATGTTTGACCGTATAATAAACTCAGACTAATGGATCTAGGAAAATAAGTTTTATTAAGAATGATAAATGTGATCAAGATCTTACTAAAGAAAGGTGCAAACATGAGAAATTCAATAGGTAAGCGATACAAAAATATACCAGATTCAAGAAACAGGTGAATGGATATTTTGAAGACTTGGGCTACAGTTGCTCCTTCCAAAGAAAGCTTATTGTGTTTGCACTCAAAACTACCCGTAACTAATGGTTAGCCTCACGTTATATTTCTTTTAAACTGTTGTAATGGGTCCTAGGGGCAATTTCTCCTAATGGGTTAGTTTGCACATACCATGAACAAATAAGACTTTAGATAAGGGGTGTCTGGCTACAATGGTAACTCTTCTCTCCAGCACACAAAATATAAATAAAGGATCCCTGATTGTGCAAAGAAAACACTCTCCCCACCAGAGAATGATACACTACTTGCATAAGTAGGCAAAACGCAGGCTTCCAGGCACCATTTATGTACAAATACCCATTTATTGATCACTCCCAGTCAAACAAAAAAAAAATAAAAGCAGACCAATAAAAATAACCAGGCATATCGTCTACAGAAAATGGTAAGGTAATGGAAAAACAGCTCAGTTCTGCTCACAGGCCTTGGATTCTCCCTGGCATCTCTCCTTCCACATTGCTCCTGTGTTGGGCTTTATTTTCTTCACTGTGGTCTACCTCCAAAATTCTCAGCTGGTAGCTGGGCTGGTCAGCTTTCCTTCTCTTGCAGCTATTGGTTGTTGAGGACTCAGAATGGGCCCCTGATATCTCTCCTTCTGAGTGCAATTGAACACTTAGGGGCTTGTTTACAAAGCTGCGGTAGCAGCTTCCGCCCGATATCGGAGCCGCGGCCCCATTGAATTCAATAGGGCCGCGGCTCCGATATCAGGCAGAAACCGCTAACGCGGCTTTGTAAACAAGCCCCTTAGACTCTGCTCCTTCCTCATCTGATTGGGAACTCATTCACTCAACTCCACAGTCCAGGTCGCATAGACTCCCTTTTAGCAAGACTCTGAAGGATACGCCTGGGGCTCAGGTCCTATCACCTTCTCTACACTGCATCATCCACTAGACTTTCTCATACTCCACAGCTCCCAGGAATCTTCTCCTCAGATCCTTGTCAAGCTTTTTCTAACCCAGAGGTCTTTCTGTCAAACTGGATTGCAACTCCAGTCCTCTGTAACATTTATCTCTACTCTACAGAGAAGCCCCACTACCTGATCTCCCCCTCTCCTCCTCCTCATCTTGGTCTCCCGTGAAAGAAGACAATTTGCCAATTCCAATACATCATCTTGTACTTTCTTCCATATTTGAGGAATACTCTCTACTGTACCCCATACCTCATTACCTTTAAGAGACAGTACTCTGGAGCCAGGACCATGAATGGTCCTCCTATTAACTCAAGGCAGAAACATTATGGCATCATGCTACACCGTTTTAAGCAGTCCTTCTGCATTTTCCTTGAACCCTGGCAATGGACCATGTTGAGGAAAATCAGATGCTCATTGGATCTGACAGTCCATACTGGCTCTGATGTCAGAAATGACATCACACAAGTACTTGCTGTATCTGAGTGCTTTTCATTTCCATGTGAAAAAATTTCTCCCAGGCGTTCAGGAGACTTGCAGAGCAGCAGAATGAAAATTAATGATGTGGCAAAAAAAATTTGATTTTTAACCCTTTCAAGGCCTACTTTAAATTTTTAATCCACATTCTGAAGCCGGGTTAATTTTTGCATATTTCAGGAAAATTGTACCCGTCTTATTCAATATCTTCTAATAGTGATTTTCCTTCTGCTATGGTCATGTATTATATACCATTTGATAGGAATATTTAGTCAGAATTTTGGATCCCAAGAGTTTTGGGCTCGGCCTGGAAAGGGTTAAAGGGTGATGATGCAGGCTGCTTGCTGTTTGTATTTTTGAAATATACAGTAGGGAGCGCAGATTATTTTTTAAGGACTATATAAGCTTAGTATGCATGTATTAGTAAACAGTAGAACATCACATTTGGACAACAGGAAAGAGAGAAGTACCATAATCCAATCAGTTTACCTGGAGATTCCATTCTTAGAGTGGCATTTTTCAGTATGGATTATTGTACTTTAAATATGATAAAACATATTCAAGTTAAATCTTATTTTCTTTTTTTTGATCACTTGCTGTTGTGAGTGTGTCCTGATTTTTGATTCCCATATCTAGCATCTGCTCCTCTCAGAACGGTCAGATAAGGGGATACTGCAGAGGCAGTGTTTAATATTTTTTTTTATTGAAGTTTTCAAACATATCACTAGTTTACACACTTGTAAAGGTAATGGGGGACACTTCAGAAATAACAATAAAGTTAAAAAGTAGCAAGCAAAGAACATCAGAAAATAAACCCCATTTCTAGCCCACCATCAGTAGGAGAATTCCAGAAAGAAAAATTCAGTAACAAACAAATTAAGGAACTTTGGCAACGTCAACAGCCAGATACCTACAATATACACATCAAAGAAACCCGCTTACTCACCCCCTACTGAACTTTGGAATTTAGAAAGGAAATCAACTGAGATAGATATAGAAAAATAAAGGAATTACCCTGAAATTTAACCAAGCATTTACATGGGTACTTTAGAAAAAATAACCCACCGAGCTGGAGAACTTGCGGACGCAGGACTAAAAACTCCTTCCTGCGACGACGGGTTTCCCGAGCCAGATCAGGAAAAAGTCGAACAAGGCACCCTTTAAATAAGACATTCCTTTTCCTGAAAAAAAGTCTTAGCAGCCATTCTCGATCAGAAATCAGAGCAAAAGTAACTAAACAAGTTGTAGGACTCATCGGCACTATATCGGAGGTTTTTAACAATTCTGAAACATTTAAAACATCAAATTGCCCGGGTCCAGCTACTTCACTAGTAGCCGATACCTTCCGGGCTGTAGGAAGATAATATATCTTTATAAGAGTCCATAGGGACCCCCGATATTTCAACTAGGTAATTTTTAAACATTTCTTTAGCTGATATAGTAGGTGAGCAGGGAAAATTAACCAAACGAAGATTAGCCAATTTAATAAAATTATCTAATTACTCCATCCTAACTTTCATCTGATTAGAATCTTTAATAAATGATTCAGACACAGTCTCCAGATGAATAGTCTTTTCCGAGACTTCTTCCAACTTTACTTTCATTGAATTTAAATCCTGCACCGATTGTGCAAGATTTATTGTATTCAATCCAACCTGGTCTTGAATGCCATTAATCTGAGACACCAAGGATTTTCCTAAATGATTAATCACGTTCCAAATAGTCTCCAGGGTGAAATGCCCAGGACGTGGCAGGGAAAAAGAAAAAGGTACCCCACGCTGAACTGTTGGCAAATCTCCATCGGGCCACGGGTCCAATAAGTAAGGGGATTCCAGAGATTCCGGCATCCTTGCCGGCCTCCGCAGCAGAGCTCTCCATCTCCTGCGCCGACCCGGAGAGCTGTTCTGGCAGAGAGACACCCCCCTCTGCCATACTTGGAAGGAGCGACCCCAGCTGAGGCCGAGGAACCCCCCAACTCCAGAGAGACCAAGATCTCCGCACCTCTCCGAGCTAACTCTGGGCACGGCAACTTCGAAGAACAATGTGCTTCCGGGGGCGTGAGATCGCTGCTTGAGGGAGATGCCGAGCTACCCAGCCCCAACCGTTCTCCAGTCGAGCTTCCGTCCCCCGCTTCTACTGACTGCGGCTCCTGACGATGAAATACAAAGGTATCGAATGGCCCAGAAATTGGAGTTGAGGATAGCGTAGGTGCCTGGGGCAGCCCACCGCGTTTAACCTTTCTCTTACGTCTCTTACGATTGGGTCAGTGTCACGGCAGTACATGCTAGGGAGATAAAGTTCCTAGATGACATAATGACTGCTTCTTGGAGCAGCTGGTCCATGAACCGATGAGAGGGGAAGCCATATTAGACTAGTCCTTAGTGGAACACCAGATCTAGTGCAAGAGATAAGGGTGTTGGGGCCACTTGGCAATAGTGATCATAGCATGATCGCCTTTGATTTAATTAGTGGAGAAGGGATAGTAAGGAAATCCACAGTACTACCTTTTAACTTTTGAAAGGGAGACTATGATAAAATGCGGAAAATAGTTAAGAAAAAACTAAAAGGAGCAGTTGCAAAGGTTAAAGACTTACATCAAGCTTGGGTGTTGTTGAAAAATACTATCTTGGCAGCCCAGACCAGCTGTATTCCACACTTTAAGAAAAGTGGAAGGAAGTCCAAAAAACTGCCAACATGGTTTAAAGGTGAGGTCAGAGAGGCTGTTGTTGCCAAAAAAGCATCTTTCAGGAAATGGAAAAAAGAGCCAAACGATGAAACCTGGAAACAGCACAAGCACTGGCAGGTCAAATTCAAGGCATTGATAAAGAAGACAAAGAGAGAATTTGAGAAGAAGCTTGCTGAGGAATCAAAAACGCGAAATAAAGATTTTTTCAAGTACATTCTTAGCAAAAAACCTGTGAGAGAGTCAGTTGGACCATTAGATGATAGAGGAGTTAAAGGGGCACTAAGAGGTGACAAGGCGATAGCGGAGAGACTGAATGAATTCTTTGCTTCGGTCTTTACTGAGGAAGATGTAGGGATGTTACCCATGACTGAAGTGGTATTTAAAGGTGCGGAAGAATTGAAGGAAATATCGATACATCGGGAAGATGTATTACAACTATTAGATAAACTGAAGAGTAGCAAATCACCTGGACCGGATGGTATACATCCAAGGGTGTTGAAAGAACTAAAATATGAGATTGCAGACCTGCTATTAGTAATCTGTGAACTATCATTAAAATCATCTCTAATACCTGAAGATTGGCGGATCGCCAATGTAACACCAATTTTTAAAAAGGGTTCGAGGGGTGATCCGGGAAACTACAGACCGGTGAGCCTCACGTCAGTACCGGGAAAAATGGTAGAAACCATCATAAAGAATAAAATTACTCAGCATGTAGAAGATAGTCATGGCCTAATGGGAGACAGCCAACATGGCTTTAGACAAGGAAGATCTTGTCTTACTAATCTGTTATGTTTTTTTGAAAGTGTGAATAAACAGGTGGACAAAGGTGAGTCGGTTGATATAGTGTATCTGGACTTTCAGAAAGCCTTTGACAAGGTCCCTCATCAGAGACTTTTGGCAAAACAAAGAGTCATGGGATAGGAGGCAGTGTACTACTGTGGATCAGGAACTGGTTAAAAGATAGAAAGCAGAGGGTTGGGCTAAATGGTCAATTTTCCCAATGGAGAAAGGTGAATAGTGGTGTACCCCAGGGATCTGTGCTGAGTCCGCTGCTTTTTGACATATTCATAAATGACCTGGAAAGTGGAATAACGACTGAGGTTATCAAATTTGCAGATGACACAAAACTATTTAAAGTTGTTAAAACCCAAGAGGATTGTGGAAAATTTCAAGAGGATCTTCATTAATTGGAAGACTGGGCATCAAAATGGCAGATGAAATTTGATGTGGACAGGTGCAAAGTTATGCACCTAGGGAAGAACAACCCAAACTATGGTTACACGATGCAAGGTTCCACATTAGGAACCACCACCCAGGAAAAAGATTTATGCGTCATTGTGGATAACATGTTAAAATCCTCGGCCCAGTGTGCAGCGGCAGCCAAGAGAGCAAATAGAATGCTAGGTATCATAAGGAAAGGAATGGAAAATAAAACAAAAGATATAATGCCTCTATACCGTTCCATGGTGAGACCGCACCTTGAATATTGTGTGCAATTCTGGTCGCCGTATCTTAAAAAGGATATAGCGTTATTAGAAAAGGTTCAGAGAAGAGCCCACCGAAATGGTAAAGGGGATGGAAGGATACTCCTATGAAGAAAGGCTAAAAGGTTAGGGCTCTTTAACCTGGAAAAGAGACGGCTGAGGGGAGATATGATAGAAGTCTATAAATTAATGAACGGAATGGAACGGGTAAACGTAGATCGACTGTTTACGTTATCAGAATATAGGAAGACTAGGGGACATGCAATGAAGCTACAGGGTAAACTATTTAAGACTAATAAAAGAAAATATTTTCTCACTCAACGTGTAATCAAACTCTGGAATTTGTTACCAGAGGATTAGTAAAGGCTGTTAGTGTAGCTGGGTTTAAAAAAGGTTTGGACAAGTTCCTGGAGGAAAGGTCCATAAACCATTATTAAGAAGGGACCCAGGATATCAATGCTTGACCTAGTACAAGCATTGCAGAACCTGTGTCTTTTGGGGAAACTGCTAGGTACATATGACCTAGATTGGCCACTGTTGGAAACAGGATACTGGGCTTGATGGACCTTGGTCTGACCCAGTATGGCATATCTTATGTTCTTATGTCCCATTAGGAAAGGAGTTCAGGAGCCTAGATGCCACACACCGCCATGAGGCAGTGTTTAGTCGGGGAGAGGGGAGGGGAGCGAGTCCCCACCACCTAGTACAACTAACTGGTCTCACTTGTAGATTAGATACACCTTGCTACTCGTGTCCTGTAAGTGAGAAAGTAGCTATCTTAAATGATGTTTTTACAAATATATGTGCATACATTTTTACTGTTATAAAGAACTGTGTGCATTTCCTCTCTACTGCACAGAGGTATGTTAAAGAGAAGCATTTCTTCAGGGAGCTCCATGTATTTATTTACATTCTCTTATATACTGCGCTATTCTGCATCAGTGCAGTTTACATTGAACAAACTGAAATTACATTGAACAGGGCATTATAACTTGGAGATAACTATTTACAGGGAACATGGGCTGGAGGGTTAAGTGGCTTGCCCAAGACCACAAGGAGCACCTGTGGGACTAGAAACCCCAGTCCTTCCGGCCCAAGGTTGCTGTCCTCTAGTGGGATTTGAACCCCCAACCTTCCGGCCTGAAGTACCTTGCCCCAACCACTAGGCCACTCCATGTATGTCTTTTATCTAGATTAGAACGATCTAGAGTTTAGACTGGTGGGTTTGGGAAAATGGAATGAGTGGAGTTTTTTGGATTTCCCCTCCCAATGAAGGCATAGGCCAAAATAACTGCTGCTGGACTTTGGCAAAAAACCTTCTGCACACTTGTAACTTGATGACTTTTATAATAACGTTTATTTGAATGATAAATGATTTGCTTTCGGGAGTCACAATTAGTGGGTTCTAAGATGCTTGTGTTCTGTGACCCTTTCTTGTGTGTCTTTTCACCACTGTTATTATAGGTCTTTTTTTTTGTGTTCTTCTCCTTTATTTTTTAATTATAGGTTAGAGGGTTAGAGACAGTACTTCTGCCTCTGCTTGTTTACCCATGCAGAGGAGTAACCTAATAGAGCGTCAGGCTGAGAAGCAAGGAAAGCAGGGTTTAAATCCCACTGTGGCTCTTTCATCTTGTATCAATCAGCAAACAACCCACAAAAAACGGTGCTCAATATTAATGAGTCATCACAAAGACACCTCCAAAACCCTTCTTCATTTATAACAGTTTTTTTGTCGGGCATAAATTGTGAGGGAAAGATACTCCAGAAACTTCCCCAGAAACACAATGCTGGGCGCATGGGTTCAGATACCGGTAAGTGAAATATATTTGGAAGAAAACAGTCTTCTCATTCACAAGTTTCTATTCTAATTTTATGATTGAATAAAAGGGGCATGTATTGTGTTTCTGGGGAAGTTTTGGAGTATCTTCCCCTCACAATTTATGTCCGACAAAAAAACTGTTATAAATGAAGAAGGGTTTTGGCTCTTTCATCTTGAGCAAGTCACTACCCTCCATTGCCTTGGGTACAAATTTAGATTATAATTGCTCTGGGAACAGGGAAGTACCTAAATGTATGTAACTTGCCTTTTTCAGTAGTAGCTCAAAGCCTGAGCTAAATCCTTCCCCTTCATGGAAGACCTAATTGTGATGGACTTGCCTACACCCAAAATGTAAGTTCCCCTAAGCTGGAGTTTGAAAGGCTGAGTATCTCCTGCTTCAGATGGCATACAATCGAAGGATAGATTTACTAAAGTGTACTAAAAAAGTGTTATGATTTTTTTTTTATAATAATCATTCATGCTCAAAATGAACAACATGAAATCCTAAAGCTTTGTACACATATTCTACATAGCAATCAATAACAACTATCAGCTAAACAAATAACAGGTACAATTTTAACCCCACCCAGCAATGTACAGAGGATGTCTCTTTCTTTATCCCACTCTTTTAATGTTGTCTTTTTTGTGTTCAGCAGGGCCGTGTGGACAGACGTCTTTTCCCTTGGCTCAGAATACTTTCCTTGAATTGGCTCTCATTTCCCAATAGTAACAGATCATGCATTCGCTAGATGTCCACTCCTATAGCTTTTTCCATAGCTGCCAACACCTCATACTGTTTAGAATGTGTGGCATTCCGGAAAAGAGTGAATACATATGCCTGGTTGGACTGTTGATTTTTACACATGACTCATCCTCCCATAGATGCCTTTCCCCTCACCCGGGTCACATAGACCGTATGCAGGAACTTGTACTGCATCTCAAAGAAATTAACATTTAATCGTGATAATCTTTGATTTGAACAAGCCATTCTTTTAATGTGTCCAGCTCTACCCCCTCGATACCATCCTCCACCCAAGCTTCAGCTAACACTTGCAGGTCACCCATCTGTAGCTCATCCCTGCAGTTTATACAGAGTGAACCACTGAGGGACTAGTCAGTTGATTTGCTCTTGAGAGCAAAAGGTATGAGCAGGATGATGAAGTATAAGGAGAGAGAATAGGTAGTACAGAAGACTAGTGTAGAATGGTGTATGGGCAACATAAGACAGCAGTAGGACACTAGAAGCCAGTGGATGTGATTAAAGCAGCGATATGATGTACCTATACTTGGATGTACTACATAACAGCTTGATTGTCGTATTCTGTACTGTCTGAAGTCTCTTAAGTTCAAGGTTACTTTATGCCACGGTAGATGGTCTTCTCACACTTAGACCACTGTAGTTCCAACACAGTGATTCTCAACCTAGTCCTCTGGGACCCCCAAGCCAGTCAGGTTTTCAGGATATCCACAATGAATATGCATGAGAGAGATCTGCATGCACTGCTTCCATTGTATGCAGATCATGCATATTCATTGTGGATATCCTGAAAACTTGAATGGCCTGGGGGTCCCAGAGGACTGGGTTGAGAACCATTGTTCCAACATGTGGATGAGGATGTGTAAGGCCTGTACAATGTAGGGCTTGACCATCCAAATGCATAGGAGGATCTAACCTTAAAGGAAATGTGATCATGAAAAGTTCAGTTGGACTCTAAGGTAATTCCTAAGTACAGTTAAGATGTAATGAGAGAAAGCGGGGAGCCCGCAATAAGCCGTGACATTGTGGAGCAGGTAGCACTGCTGGTTATCCACAGGGCTTGGTACTTTAATGGATTACGCTTAAGGTGATTAGCGTTAAGCCACGAGGCAACAATATAGAGAGAGTGAATGACTGACTGGGTTAAGAGTAGGTGCAGAGGGACCTGTGTGGGTTACCAGAAGAATATCATCTGCAAAGTAGTAGGCCCTAATGCCTTGATCTTGGAAGATACTGGCCAGCCACTGGAAAGATGTTGAAGAGTAAGGGTGCCAATGCTGAGCCCTGGGGAACAGCATGTGACAGCTAGAACTAGGAAGAGTATGACTCTTCTTTTCTACAAGACTGTATTTCTTGTATCCTGGTAGGATAAGAGAACCACAATAGAACTGAACCACTAAATCCAATGCTGGATAAACAGTGCAGAAGAAGGTCATGGTTGACTGTATCAAATGCAGCAGTACAATCTATAGATCGTCCAATGCCAACTGCAACACCACATTGAGACCAACACACCCCTCGACCCTTGCCAGCATGGATTCTGGGAGACACACGGCATAAAGACGCTACTGACCACCCTATTCAGTACACTAACCATAGGATTGGACAGCATTAGACAGGGCTTCGCCCTGATCTTCATGGACATTGCCGCTGCCTTCGATTCCATCAGCCACGAACTACTCCTGTCATGCCTCAGAGAGAAGGGAGTACACGGCACTGTCCTGGTGTGCATCATACCTGACAGACAGATGGCAGCATGTCCGCTCCGGCCCCTCCACCTCCACACCTTTCCCCCAAGAGAAAGGCGTGCCACAAGGATCCTCACTCTCAGCCCTACTGTTCAATGTCTACATGCAACCCATCTGTGACCTCACCTGATCCTTCAACATCAATTGCCTGATCTATGCTGACGATGTCTTGCTATACATGCCAATCTCGACGGAGCATCCAGACCTCTCTCTGCTGGTCACCTGCTTCGATGCGGTCACAGATTGGCCACACATGCAGAAGCTCAAAATAAACTTCAAGAAGACGGAGGTCCTCTTCATCACCAGGAACCCCGCATTCACTCCACCCTCCTCCCTAAAGGTACACGATGCAGAGCTCCTCAGCAAGCCCACGATACGATACCTAGGAGTCACGCTGTATCAACAGCTCAACCTGAAGGCCCAGATAGGCAACATGGTAAAGGCGATCTACCACAAACTCCGGACGCTTCGCCACCTGTGACGGTTGCTAGAGCGAGAAGACTTCCGGACAGTCTTCCAAGCACTAATAATGCCACACTTCGACTATGCCAACGCAATACTGTACGGCCTCCCGAAAAGCACGCTTAACCCCCTACAGCTTGCAATGAATGCAGCTGCCAGAATCCTGCATGGAGCATCCAGGAGGGACCATATCACCCCAGTTCTGAAACAATTGCACTGGCTGCCGGTACAATGCAGGATCTCCTTTAAGATCTTAACAATGACCTACAAAGCCATCAATAAGTGCTCCTCCACCTCCCTCACAAATCTCGTCCAGACCACCCCCCTTAACAGAGTAAGGAGGTCAGCTGCCACCAATACTCTTTTACTCCCGAAGGCAATCACCAAGTGCTCTTAGTGCACGAGAAACAGAGCCTTCGCCTTCTATGCACCCAACTATGCCACCGGCCATACGGGTCATTAATGACCTCGCCCAATTCGGAAAGGCACTGAAACACCATCTGTTCCTCCAGTATTATACTGAACCAGATGACGTCTCACAGCCAGTCACACCCAGGACCCAGATCAGTGCCCCCAGCGTAGAAACCTCATACACCTCCAGCCCTGCCCTTGAGAGCCCCTCCCCCTCAAATTTACCACCTTGTGTATTAGAAGACCCTAACAGTAGATAATAATGAACTGTCCACACACCCTGCGACAGCCAGATAGAATGTACATAGTTACGCTGTTAACCCTGTAGATAAGGCTGAGGTGCCCTATAACCTGCTATAGCCAAAGTGTACATAGTTACCCTGTTAGCCCTGTATATAGAACCCCGTTTATTGTAAGTCCCTTGCAGACCTGCCTGCACTGGACAAATGTGTTACATGTAAACCGCACTGATTTCAAATAGCACGGTATAAAAGAAACATTAAATAAATAAATTTAATAAGGCAGCACACCCAGAATCAAGGAATGAATAGACCATACTAAGAAGAGCAATAATGGTGGTCTTTGTGCTCTGGCTGTTTCTAAATCTGAGTTGTTGAGGATGAAGGGCATTACATTTATCATCGTAGTCTGAGAGCTGTAAGAAAACAGCTGTCTCAATCCATGTAGAGAGAGATGGCAAATTGGAGACTGAACAATAGTTCACTACCAAGCTGGGTTTCTTTTCTGAAGAAGGTAATCATCTGCCCTATTATAAACTGCAAACCCGTTGAGGTCAGACTGTGATGGATGACTGACTTGCTGATGCTGCCATGCTCAGCACTTCTTCCAGGAGGCAGGTTTTGATTATATGGATTAAATCCTTCTCTGGCAGTGCCCGCAGAAGCTTGACAATCTGCATATTATTTCATCTGCCCTGTTCTCTTGATCGTCAATGCCATCCAGTAAATGTCCACTTTTTGCCCCAACATGCGGATGGACGTCTACTCTCATCCGATCTTCCTGCTAGAAGATCCACTCTTTGGCATGTTGAACCCACCCGCTTGACCCTCTAAACATACCTTTATCTCATCCAGCCAGGCTTGTAGCTTCACTAACTTATTGTCAAGCACAGTTGTAAGGCCCTTTGCAAGTTCTCACACGACCTTTCTTTGCAGTGCAATCACTGGCACCAATGGCTCTGCTGCTATTTTGATTTCTGTGTTTTTGTTTCACTGTGGTCACAGGGTCTTGTTAGCCATAAATTCCTGTCATGATTGCCCACCGATCTGACACCACCAGCTTTCATGGGCTTTAGGAGGAAGATCTCCCACGAGTCCTTCAATATCTTTCTGGCATTTAGGGTCAGATTTGCTGTTTTTGGAAGGTTCAGGCCAAAGCAGTTCAGCTGGGTGCCTGCTCAGTCCTCCATAGCATGACCTCCCTCCCCCCCTTAACAAGTAGTTAAATTTTTTTTTTGCACGTAGGTAGGCAATAAGTCCCATTGACAATAAAAGGGTATTAACATGCATTAATGCTTATTTGCACCCAAGGCAGTGAAAGGGGCAGTGACTTGCTCAAAGTAACAAGAAATATCAGTGGAAGAAGTAATGTTTGAGCCCTGTCTAACACTCAAATTATTCTCCGCTTTGGCTCCTTTCTATGGACCAACAACCATGCAGAAACAGGGCTCTTTATGCTGCACAGTGGAAGCGGAAGCTATGGGTACAGAGCAACCTCCAAATCGTTGTGAATGTGCTGAAAGATCTATACGCGCCCTATAGATTGCATACTGGATGAAGGGAAGGTATTACAAGAAAGAAGAGGACTATATTATCTGAAGCTGCTGTCTTGGAAAGAACTCCCTTTTGGAAGTCTCTTATAAACCTCTTGTAGGATGGCATTTTTTTTTTTTACCATAAAACAAATCTTAAGACTATATTTCATTAGCGTTATTGAAAATAACAGGAAGCATTTGTTTGATATCAGCAGATTTACTATTGACTGAAGTGTGAACTATTGCCCTAAGTCTCTTGTCATGCACTCTTCTCTGAAGAAAATGGAAACTGTTAAAATTCAAAGGGTGCATTTAACTATATGTATATATAAATGAATGATGGCTCCACTTCAGAAATACTTTTACTTTGAGCAAAACTGCATGAGTTTCTATAAAATGGAACTTCGCAGATGTGAAATAAAACACCAGTGAATTATGATATGAATGCATAATTAATCTAACGGCCCTTTGTTCTTGGGTTTCTATTATGCCTTCAGGTTGTACCTTTATGGACGATGGCAGCAGAAACATTTAGGCAGGTGAATAGCTAGAAATAAACTACCTTCTAGTGGAGCAGGTTCAGCAACAGCAGTGGAAATGCTTGAAAACAACACAGTCCCTTGCGATAATATAGCGATGCAGAAAGCATGAGTGTACAAGATTTCTGTCTGGCTGAATAACGGCTTCCTTCAGTACCTTTTCCCTTCCTCTCTGTCTTGGTGGTTTTTATTCAACAAATGTTTGTTTGACTGGGATTTGTTTCTAGAGGTAAAACTGTATGGCTATGCTGAGGCTTACTGAAGACATAAGAGCATTTTCGTTTTGTCAAATTTTCTGCATGGTGTCTATTACTGTGCATGCAAAACTCTTTGAGGAGTTCAGTAGACCTGCCAGCGGGGATAGACTAATGCCCCTTGCCACAGTGCTAACATTTCGTATTGGAACCTCTTTAGCATACTTGTAATGTATTGATTTTGCTCTCTTGCTTGAGAGAAAATTGGCATCACAGATGTGGTCCTAGAGTAGATTAAATCTTCTTAAACAAGAAGATACTACTCGGTGAATGTGAGAGGTAAGGCTGGCGCAGCTCACTGTGCAAGCCGGGTAATTCCATAGAGTGGCGACACAGGCAGGGCAGCTTGGAACTCAGCTGCAAACCTGCTTCTGTGGCACAGAAAAAGGGAGCACAAATGCCAGCTGTCTTGTTTGTTTAGAGCGTGTGTCTTCTATTAAAATGCTTCATTTCCGGTGTGCGGCTTTGGTCTTGAAACTGCGCCGTAGCCCGTAGGTGAAGCATGCTGCTGTGACCTGGGAAGGAGCTCTAATAAGGGAGGAAAAAACTTGGATTTGTGTTGCTGCTGTTTGCCCAGATAGGAAGAATGTGAATGTGGTGATGCTAAACTAAACTGAACTGGGAGGGGGAAAGGCCATGGGAAGGGATTGGCAAATAGATGAGTAGGAGGAGGATGGAAATAAAGCCGGGGAGTTGGTAAAGGGAGTCCTCCAGAGACTGGGTGGGGATAAGGGACTGAAGAAAAAGGACAGGGAAAGAGATGAGACTCATGATGGAATGAAAGATACAGAAAAGTAGATGATGGCTGGGAGGGAGTGCATACAGAAGGTGGAAGCGGAGTGGATGAAAGATAGGAGATAAGACGGGGGAATGGGAGGGTTGGGGAGATGGGCTAGGAAGTAGATGGGAGAAAAAAATAGAAGATTGATAAATTAAAAAGAGGGAAATTGAGGACTGGAGGGTGAGAAGGTGGGTGTATGGTGATTGGACAGGCAGTATAGAAAGAAATGAAATGGAGAGAATATCGGAGACAGATGTAAAGGAGGAATTGATGAAAACAAGGAGAGAGTTGACATGCTAAATGGGCGGCAGACCCCAGGAAGAGAGTTAGGAGACCAACAGGATTCAAAAAATAAAATTCTTAGACCACAAAGGCAGAAAAAAACGTATCTTGAATTTATTAATTGGAATATGCCAGCTTTGGGAAATGTGTATCTCTGTTTGTATTTTGTTTAGTACAAGAGAAAATGCATTTCTGTGTCTCTTTAATTTTTGTCTGCATGTCTTTATTTCTAATTTGTAGTCCCTTGCTCTGTATTTAATGAAGGTCTGTCTGTGTTTTGCATGTGACAGCAATCCAGTATTCTGCTAGTGCTAACTTTCTTTCTAGTGGCCTCTAAAAGTCCTGCTTGTTCTGTTGTATTATAGGTGTATTGCTGTTCTAGGACCCAATGTAATATCTGCAGGGTTGGTGCTGTGTGAGTCCTGGCAGGACCGTTATGGTATAGCAGGTTTTCTGTAGGCTCTGAGCAGGATATTGTGGTACTTCATAATGTACATTATAGTTGGCACTGGAGGGCAGTCGTGTAGATATCCGGTAGCCTTCCTGTAATCTTACTGCACTTGTAAATTGTGCTCAAACACGTAAAAAGTTATTGTTGGAACAAAAGAGAAGCTGGTAAAGGGCTCATCCATTGGAATCCCTCCTTGGGGAGAGGCAGGGGGGCAGCACAGTAATCATTCACACAGGACAGCAAAAAAAAGTAGCACTGAGAAATACTGTCCTCCCTTTATACGATTGAATGTTAATAGCTCAAAGCTCCTTGCCGTTTTCCGTTTATCATTGAACATTTTTCTGCACCCATTAGGAGCACTTGTTCGCTTTCTGGATATGATTTGCACAACAGCATAAACGTAGCCAGTTCTATTCCCTGTTGGGTCCATGTGCATGAGAAGGAGGTGCAGATGAGTTGAAAGCTAACATTTTTGTGCAATGGGTTTAGCTTTGAATAACACCCCCCCCCCCCCCAACAAAAAAACCCGAAGTTCTGTGGTTCACAGGCAAAAGTTAAATTCTCCCATTACATAAGCTGGCGCAAGATGGAAGTAAAAGGATGAAGAAATTGCTAGAGGGATTTCGATGTGACATTAGATTTGGGCATTTGAACTGGAGCTCTTGATTTCATCTGTGATGTAAATTTTTGAAGTAGAGAGGAGGACATTTTTGAGGTCTCTTCTAGAACAAGAGATTTTATTTTTATTTATTTACATTCTCTTATATACCGCGCTATTTTACATAAGAACATAAGATATGCCATACTGGGTCAGACCAAGGTCCATCAAGCCCAGTATCCTGTTTCCAACAGTGGCCAATCTAGGTCATACATACCTAGCAGTTTCCCCAAAAGACACAAGTTCCACAATGCTTGTACTGGGTCAAGCATTGATATCCTGGGTTCCTTCTTAATAATGGTTTATGGACCTTTCCTCCAGGAACTTGTACAAACCTTTTTTAAACCCAGCTACACTAACAGCCTTTACTACATCCTCCGGTAACAAATTCCAGAGTTTGATTACACGTTGAGTGAAAAAATATTTTCTTTTATTAGTCTTAAATAGTTTACCTTGTAGCTTCATTGCATGTCCCCTAGTCTTTCTATATTCTGATAACGTAAACAATCGATCTACATTTACCTGTTTCACTCCGTTCATTAATTTATAGACTTATATCATATCTCCCCTCAGCCATCTCTTTTCCAGGTTAAAGAGCCCTAACCTTTTTAGCCTTTCTTCATAGGAGTATCCTTCCGTCGCCTTTACCATTTTGGTGGCTCTTCTCTGAACCTTTTCTAATAACGCTATATCCTTTTTAAGATACGGCGACCAGAATTGCACACAATATTCAAGGTGCGGTCTCACCATGGAACGATATAGAGGCATTATAATATCTTTTGTTTTATTTTCCATTCCTTTCCTTATGATACCTAGCATTCTGTTTGCTCTCTTGGCTGCCGCTGCACACTGGGCCGAGGGTTTTAACATGTTATCCACAATGACGCCTAAATCTTTTTCCTGGGTGGTGGTTCCTAATGTGGAACCTTGCATCGTGTAACCATAATTTGGGTTGTTCTTCCCTAGGTGCATAACTTTGCACTTGTCCACATTAAATTTCATCTGCCACTTTGATGCCCAGTCTTCCAATTTATCAAGATCCTCTTGCAATTTTCCACAATCCTCTTGGGTTTTAACAACTTTAAATAGTTTTGTGTCATCTGCAAATTTGATAACCTCACTCGTTATTCCACTTTCCAGGTCATTTATGAATATGTCAAAAAGCAGCGGACCCAGCACAGATCCCTGGGGTATACCACTATTCACCTTTCTCCATTGGGAAAATTGGCCATTTAGCCCAACCCTCTGCTTTCTATCTTTTAACCATCTGCATCAGTGCGGTTTATATTGAACAAACTGAAATTACATTGAACAGGGCATTATAACTTGGAGATAACTATTTTACAGGGAACATGGGCTATGGAGGGTTAAGTGACTTGCCGAAGACTACAAGGAGCACCTGTGGGACTAGAAACCCCAGTACTTCCGGCCCAAGGTTGCTGTCCTCTAGTGGGATTTGAACCCCTGACCTTCCAGCCTGAAGTACCTTGCCCCAACCACTAGGCCACTCCTCCACTCCCAAGGTACTCCCAAGAGATGTTGGGAGTACCAGCACAGGTTTCGATTAACAGTGTTTATATATGGGATTACTGGAAAGAATCGTTCATCGGTTGTCGGTGGGTCAAAACATGGCCGCTAGGATAACTCTATAGATGCTCAAAAAGCAGCGTGTAAAACAATTGCTGTAAGGTTTGAGTTAGCGTCCAATAAGTGCATGGATACAGTTAGGTTTTTGATGTTAATGACATTGGGCTTAGAGAAGGGATGACCCTAGTTATCCTAGTGGCACAAAGGATTCAATGGTATCATCCAGAAAGATTTGTAATTGGGACCAGCGGGACCATTAAGCGAACTAAGCAGTCGCCTAGAGCACCAGAGGTCAGAGGGCGTCCACTGTAGCACCTCTCCAGGACATTGGAGCCACTGCGGTGTAGTTCACGCTTCCGCTCCCCCCTCAGATTCAAATTCCTTTTCGACAAGAAGTTGAATCAGAGGAGGAGCAAAAGCGCAAACTGCACCACAGCCTGGAAGAGAAGGGAATTCCAGTTCCACGATGCCTTTTTAAAATGTACCGCTACTGCTACACGTCCCGGAGAGGGGCAGTAGCGGGTGCAGGGGCTGGAAGAGGGGCGGTGCTGGAATGAGGTTCGCCTAGGATGCTTCGTATCTCTGCACTGGCCCTGCTTGTAAGGTTCTTGCAGAATGCTTTGGCAGTATCTACTGTTAGAGGACTGAAGAAGAATCTGTGGTCCTGGGGCTTCTCGGTACAAGACCCTGAATTAGGAAAAAATCCTCTAACCTAGAAACCTCTATTGCCCCCGCAATCGACTCTACCCCCATTCCTCTTGTGTCCTCTTTCCGGTATCTCGGGGTGGTTCTTGACTCTTCTCTTTCCTTTCGTGATCACATCTCCTTCCTCACTAGGCGTTGTTTTGCTACCCTCCGTCAAATTCGGGCTGTTCGTACATTTCTTCCTCTTGATTCCTTGGTTACTCTCGTCCTTGCCCTAATCACTAGCCGACTCGATTACTGTAACGTTTTCATGGCCAACCTTCCCAATTATCAGCTCCAACATCTTCAGCTTATTCAGAACACCGATGCCCGTATCATCAATTTTGCCCGCCGTTTCGATCACATCACTCCTATCCTCTTCCGCCTACATTGGCTGCCCCTGCGTGTTTGCTTTCACTACAAACTTCTCATCCTCACTCACCGTGTTATTCACACCAATAACCCTCTGTACTTGGCTGATTTGGTTTCTCTGCACACGCCCTATCGTCAGCTCCATGCTCTCCACGCTAATCGTTTGTCCTTACCATCCCCTTCCCATGCACATCTTGAAAAGACCCGTCACTCTGCCTTTTTCTTTCTTGGTCCGTGGCTGTGGAATGCCCTACCCTCGTCCCTTCGTCTTGAAACCTCTTATCCTCAATTCAAAGCTTCACTTAAAACCTATCTATTTCGAAAAGCCTTTGACCTTCCCCCAGATTCCCCTCCCTGATACAACAATAGGCTGCTGTCTTGTCCCTTCAGCAGTATAATATTAAATAAGCTCTACTCTTTTACCTTCATATGTAGATAACTAACTTTCTTAACGTATTCGAGACTATAGCAATCAGGTCTCAGAATTTAGACTGCTTATTCAAGTTTGCTCATTGAAGGCAAAACTGAGCGTCTATTGTACATCAACGACCTGTGTGGTATTGCTAGTTTAGTCTTCCACTGTTACTTAATGTTTTCTTTCTCTCGTTTCGTTTTTTTTACTTTTTTTGAAGATTTTTTTAATATTGTTTTATATAAACTATCCATAACTCATATATGAAGCATATGCAAGAAGCCATTGTGAAGCAAGTGAAAATAGTGAAGGGTTACTTAGCTTTGCTCAATTTTATGACTCACGGTCCCCCAATGACTTCACGTGAAGGGGGTCGTGAATATTCCATCCAGTTCGTCAAGCCGAGATTTTCACTTTCACTCGCTACCACACTAATCATGTGTTATTTCGGCTGAAAAATTCAAGTTTTCACTTTTACTCGCTGCCACGTTGGTCATTTATTATTTCAGCTGGAACTCCATATGGTTATGGGAAGAACTCAAAATGTTCAGATTCCCGACGCTGCAATTTGGCGCCGTGGCGTTTCACCTATAATGTTTCGTCAGGGGATTGCCTTCATAAAGATAAAAAACTTTATCAATGTATGATAGCTACAAAGTAAAAGTTAGTTAAACACGCTGTTCAAATGAGTTACTCACGGCTCCTCTCCTTGAAATATGTTATTGACTCAAAAAAACGCCGCACATGTGAAATGACTCATACGCTGGGATTTAAATACTAGTGGGAGGGAACAAGTGAGAAATACCCAAAGAGTGTGGTAATGCGTGCGGATTAGCATACACCCCATTCAATCGAAGTGTTAAGGCCTTTAGTATTCAGTCGGAAGATCCATTCTTGTTCTTTACGTGTTTAATCTGTGACATAACATTTGAGACACAACACTTTACATACGCTGACAAAACCTATCATTTACGTCATCATACCACCTGTAAATCTACACATGTAGTTTATGGGATCCTTTGCCCCTGTTCGTTGCTGTACATTGGAAAAACCACCCGTGAATTTCAAGTCAGAATGCGAGAACATCGTAGCCGGGTGAAGTGTAAAACATTACAAGCCCCCATAGTGTCTCATTGCCTGGACAAACAACATGAGTTTACTGCATTGAAATGCTTTTGTATTGAACACATCACTAGAGGATCAAAAGGAAAGTCTCGTGATCAGGTGCTACTACGTAAAGAACAAGAATGGATCTTCCGATTGAATACTTTAAGTCCTAAAGGCCTTAACACTTCGATTGAATGGGGTGTATGCTAATCCGCACGCATTACCACACTCTTTGGGTATTTCTCACTTGTTCCCTCCCACTAGTATTTAAATCCCAGCGTATGAGTCATTTCGCATGCGCGGCGTTTTTTTGAGTCAATAACATATTTCAAGGAGAGGAGCCGTGAGTAACTCATTTGAACAGCGTGTTTAACTAACTTTTACTTTGTAGCTATCATACATTGATAAAGTTTTTTATCTTTATGAAGGCAATCCCCTGACGAAACATTATAGGTGAAACGCCACGGCGCCAAGTTGCAGCGTCGGGAATCTGAACATTTTGAGTTCTTCCCATAACCATATGGAGTTCCAGCTGAAATAATAAATGACCAACGTGGCAGCGAGTAAAAGTGAAAACTTGAATTTTTCAGCCGAAATAACACATGATTAGTGTGGTAGCGAGTGAAAGTGACGAACTGGATGGAATATTCACGACCCCCTTCACGTGAAGTCATTGGGGGACCGTGAGTCATAAAATTGAGCAAAGCTAAGTAACCCTTCACTATTTTCACTTGCTTCACAATGGCTTCTTGCATATGCTTTATATATGAGTTATGGATAGTTTATATAAAACAATATTAAAAAAATCTTCAAAAAAAGTCAAAAAAATGAAACGAGAGAAAGAAAACATTAAATAACAGTGGAAGACTAAACTAGCAATACCACACAGGTCGTTGATGTACAATAGACGCTCAGTTTTGCCTTCAATGAGCAAACTTGAATAAGCAGTCTAAATTCTGAGACCTGATTGCTATAGTCTCGAATACGTTAAGAAAGTTAGTTATCTACATATGAAGGTAAAAGAGTAGAGCTTATTTAATATTATACTGCTGAATAGCAACGAGCTCTGAAAAGTGACGCTTTTTAGTTTCTTTGCTGTCTTGTCCCAGCTGAGTCTTGGTCCTGTTATTCCCCTGTTTGTCAGTGTTGGCTGAGTCTGTTTGTGCTGGGTTGTGATTATTGTTTGCTGTCTTTTGCTTTGCGCTATCCTTTCTCTTTCTTTCCTGTTAATTTTGGCGTTCTTTTTCCGTAGTTTGCAGTGTTGACCTTTTATTTTCTTTGTACACCGCTTTAATGTTTCAGCCTAAGCGGTCTATCAAATATAAAAATAAAGATAAAGATGATGGCAGAAAAAGACCACATGGCCTATCTAGTCTGCCCTTCCATATCAACTACAATAGTCCCCTTTTTATTTACTCACCACAGAGGTTAAACTAACCGGCCTGTAGTTTTCAACCACATCCTTACTTCTGCTATTGTATAAAGGGACCACATGTGCCTCTCTCCAGTTCTCTGGCACCACTCCCGACTCCGAGGTATTGAAAAGGTCAGTCAGTGGAGCTGCTAGAACGTTACCAAGTTCCCTCAATATTCTAGGGTGTATCTCATCCGATCTCATCGCTTTGTCTACTTTAATTTTTGCTAGTTCCTCACAAACAGTCTTCTGAAACTTGTTCAAGATGTCCCTCGCTTCTGTTCCTGTTTGTGGGTGTTTTCTGAGGTCCTGTTCCCGGTTCTTTATCTGTGAACACAGAACAAATATTTGTTAAGCAATTCCGCTTTATCCTTATCAGCTTCTACATATTCCTTCCCTTCAAAGAAAGGGTATAGAGTTACATGAAGTTTCATAAAATGTTGAAAATACGGCTATTTGAGAAGGGCTAATAATTCTGTTTGCTTCTTCAGTAATATGCTGGTGTACTACTGAGAGATTATTTTTGTATAAAAGAGATGACTGGGTTGTAGGGGTAAGTGGGGGTAATTATGTTATGAATCCTGTGTGTTTGTTTATGAGGGGTACATTTTGGAGAGTAAAATATTTTATGTGGTGTTCTGTAAACCACACTGGGTAGTATTTATATTGTAAATGTATACAAGAGAAGATATATATGCTTGTAGTATTGGCTTTGAATATATAAATACTTCACAATAACATGCTGGTCCCAAGAATAACCTCTCTTCCCCCTTTAATCTAACACCTAAAGGCTTAAGGGAAAAAAGTCAGCTGTTTAACGTGAAAAAACTTTCAAAAAATCCACACTTTCCGAGTTGCATAGTTGTACAATACAGGTGCATAACAACTATAAGCTCCATCTTGATATATTCAATGGCACCCAACCTAAGGTAGGGACCCCAAGAAGGACCTGCAGAGAGGATCTGAGTGTCCTATTATGAACTTCTCAGATCCTCTCTTCAGCTCCTTCTTGGAGTCCCTACCTTTGGTTGGGTGTGATTGACTATGGCAAAAACCAATTTAGGACTATAGACTAAAACTAGCCTATAAAAGTGATCCACTACCCCAGAGAGTAGACCCCCTTGAAATCTAGTCACTAGAAGACTAAGGGTTAGAATTAATAAGGTGAGCTACTGTTTACGCATTTTATTTGAATGCAGCTCCCATTTTATTCAATGGGACCTAACACCTCAGCAGTGCAGTGCTTTTCCTTTTCTTTGAACTTGAAGGCTCGAGGGAAAAGGAAAAACACAGCAGCACAAAAATCTTGCCTAAAACAGAAAAATCCTCTTCTGCAAATGCTGCTTGTTTTTGTTGTTGGCTACAAACACTATTTAGCCCTCTCTTTTTTTTTCTTAAGAACTCTCAAGCAGAGAACTTGTTCTTAGGAGCCACACATTTTTTTTCTTGAAATAGAGCCCTTCCAGGAATGGTTGAGAGTCTTGTGCTATAAGGATCAAAGGTCTAAGCTTGTGATATTTTAATATAATTCTCTATTTCAGGTATTTAATAGCAGGTTGCATAATGCATATGAAGAAAAGATCCTTTAAATTGCAAGGAAATTCTTGAAAAAACATCACAGTAAGATGCTAAGAGACCCAAAAAGACCCTTTAAGGAAATATTTCTTCTCAGAAAGAGTGTGTAATGGCAGAATCTGACCCTAGCAGCGTTATTGGGATATATCGCTAGGGGGGGCAAGTGAAAGATAATGATGCCAGAAACAGGAGCAAGTGGGCATCACTCCTGCCTTCCACCATCTAGAGGTGGGAGTTCCAGAGGTTTGCTTACCACCAGGGATGTTTCTCTGTGGGGGATGGGCACCAGAGGTTCCCCTCGCACCACCAGGGTCTATATATTTTTGGGTGGAGGTTGGAGTACTCGTAGTGTCGGGGGGATCTACTGAGGCCACTTGGATCACCAGGGACTATTTCAGTGGGAAAAGGTGGGGATGGGTGATCTGGGGCTCACTTGGGCTACCAGGTATCTTGGGTGATCTGAGGTGACGTGCCACACTGAACCTCAGATCACCCTAATGCTCCAGCATTGCATCTTCATGCCAGCCTTGAGATAGAATACAGATTCAGTGCTCCAACATAAGTGTAGAAACTGCACTAGATTTCAGCACAGTCTTATACATGAGGAGCAATTTCTAATTATGCATGCGCACAGTGTTACCCTTAGTGAGGTCGTTTTTTTTGCTAATATTTCTTCCTGTGTGGGGGTAAGATTAGTGTAGAGAAAAATAAGAGTAAGCCGCTATGCTAAAGTGTCGAGCAGCTTACTTCAGTGGCCACTCGATAAGCTGAGAGGTGGTCAAGGTAAAAATAGTAACTGCATTGAAGAAAGCCTGGCACAAGTACCCAGGATCCGTTAGCCAAGAAGAAATGAAAGTAAAACCAGAAAAGGATAATAGGCCGACTAGCGGGTTCAGTGGTCTTTAACTGACGCTGTGTTCTATGTTTCTTTATGGGGAGAGACGTGAGAAAAGATTTTGTTTAAATTTTGGTATAGGTGCTTTTTCTTGGCTTCAGGTTTTGTGCCCGTGCAAATAAGTCTTGAGCAAGTTGGCTTTTCCCCCCAGAGAGTAGGGTGTGAATCCTAACTGCGTGACAGGGTATCGGTGATTCTGATTACTATTGGTTTATATTGATTTGTATTTTTTATAAATGGTTTGCATTTAGAATTTACTGTTGGGGATGTTCAAAAGCATTTAGGTGGTTTGCAGAACTGCAGACTGCTTAAACGTGGCTCGGTGGGATATTCAATGGCCCTAATGTGAATTAGTGCCTCTGAATATTATCCCTGGGTACAGCCGCTAAGTGCCCTGACTGGCTGCTTAGTGTGCGGGCATTCTTGGGGTGGAGCAGAGGCGACACCCATGGATCACCCGCTAGTGGCGATACTCGGCTGCTGCCAGTTATCCTAATGCAGCTAAAATGAGGATAGCTGCAGTTGCGGTCAACATTATTGGCACCCTTGCAATTCAACCCCTTAATGTCCAAAGTCTCCAAAAATAAAAATGTGACCAGTGAAATGGCTTTGGACTATATAGGCACACATATTAGACACACAAAAGCATCCAAATAAAATAAGACCAATTAAAGAAGGAAATTTCCAGGACATGATTATTTCACATTCAACTGATGCCAGTCAGGGAGTGAATAAAGAATGCTCACTGCAGCTAATAAAAAAACTCACTCCACTAAAAAATTGGGGGCTTTCCAAATTCCCAAAAAACTAGATGTTACTACTTATGAGGAGAAAAGGATCTTAGAACCATTTGAAGCCAATAATGTGGGTATATGAAACTAGTCCCTCATCTATGCTCAGAACATCACAGATCCAAAAGCCCCTCCTATCCTTTTAGTTTTATTATATTTCTTTGTCTTATTTTTTATGATATTTTTTAATAGATTTAGAAAGCTTTAGCTTTTCATACCCATCATGGAATATCATTTATATCAACAGTGTAAAGAGCACACTAACATGCCAGAAGACTTCAACACTTATTTGAGGAGACTACTGATGTCAGATAAGTGTTGAAATCTTCTAGCATGTTAATGTGCTCTTTACACTTTTGATATAAATGATATTCCATGGTGGGTTTGGAAGGCTAAAGCTTTCAAAGCCTGTTAAAAAATATAAAATATAAGACAAAGAAATATAATAAAAATATAAGAGGGGGATGGGGGAGGTTTTGGATTGGTGATGTTCTGAGCATAGATGAGGGACTAGCTTGACATACCCACATTATTGGCTCAAATGGTTCTGAGATTCTTTTCTCCTCATGAGTAGTAACATCTAGCTTTTTTGATTTGGAAAGCCCCCAATTTTTTAGTGGAGTGAGTTTTTATTAGTTGTAGAGGACATGATTCAAATGATTAAAATCAGATTGAACAGAAGACCCACATTCCCTCTGCAGTAAAATTAGATGCACCTGTGATCAATTGTTAGTGCTCACATGAGTTGAACCAACCAATGAATGATGGCTCTAATATTTAAAATGGCCATATTCACTCCCTGCTCTATTCTCATAATGGTGAAGACGAGAGTTGCCTGAGATGTCAGAAAAGCCATTATCAAACTTCAAAGGGGTACAAGACCATCCCCAAAGACCTTGGAAATCATATGTCTACAGTTCGCAATGTTAAGAAGTTCCTTCTCATGGAACTGTCAAGAATCTCTCAGGACGTGGTGCAAAGAGGAAAATTAATCTAAGAAGTCTTCAAAGATTAGTGTGAACTGTTGGTAAAACACCACATACAACATCCAAAGAGCTTAAGGCTGATCTGGAGCAACCTGTAGTGGTGGTTTCAATCCGCACCATATGCCATGCACCAAACAAAGGGTGAAAGCCAAGGAGGACTCCACTGTTCAAAGACTGACATAAAAAGGCATGCCTGCTCTTTGCCCAAACCCACCTTAAGAAACCATAATCCTTCTGGGAAAATGTTCCGCGGACAGATGAATCCAAACTTGAGCTTTTTGGCAATGCAGACCAGCGATACATTTACAGGCGAAGAAATGAAGCTTATAAGGAAAATAATACACACTTCCTACAGTTAAATATGGTGCAGGTCCCATAATATTGTGGGGCTATTTTACTGCCTCAGGAAATGAAGGCCTGGAATGTATTAAAGGAATCATGAAGTCAGAGGACTACCAAAGTATTTTGGAGCAAAATGTGCTATCTAGTGTCAGAAAGCTAGGTCTGGTTTGAAGGTCATAGGTCCACCAGCAGGACAATGCCCCAAAACACATCCAAAAGTACAAAAGAATGGCTAAAAAGGAACAAATGTACTGTTTTTAAACTGGCCAGCAATGAGGCCTCATCTCAATCCAATAAAGAACCTTTATAAGGAGCTGAAATCTGCCATTAGTAAAGAGAATCCTGGAAAAATTCATGAGCTGGAACAAATTGCAGTTGAAGAGTGGGAGAAACTACAAGCAGACAGACTTATGAGACTTATAGATGGCTACAAGAAACGTTTGGAGGCTGTCGTCACTGCCAAGAGTTGTGCAACTAAATATTAGTGAAGGGTGCCATTAATCCTGTCCAGGTCTGTTTTTTTTTTCTCAAAAATTACTAAGTCTGAGTTGCACAGACATATATTTTTTTTGTTGTGTACCTTTGTACATACTCTTAAAATATTAGGATGACATACAGTTGGAATATTTCCAATTATTTCTCAAGATATTCTACACAAGATACATAAAATGCAAGGGTGCCAAAAATGTTGACCAGAACTGTATAACGTTAGCTGCTTTTGCAATCCAGTATGCAAATGAATATTGACGCTGACTGGGTTGCAAAAGCACGATCCAGCCAACCCAGATATTCAGTACCAATGGCAGGATTGAGAAGAGCATTGGATATCTGGGTTGAGGTTTCAGCAGCAACAGCTAGCCGCTGTAACCGCATTAGCTGCCACCGCTGAATAGCCCCCACTCTATTTTTGTATTCTTTTAGTTGCTGTAAATCACTTTGGGATAAACGTAGTTGTAGATGAGGGGGCTTATGTGCATTTATTCTCTGCCTTTCCCAGGTCACTCTCTGTATGTGGTAAGTGGAATATGTTCACCCATTGCTTACGTAATACTACTATTTATTTATTTAGCTGTGCTTATATGCCGCTTTTCACCGGGTCAAAGCGGTTTACAGATATATGCTAACAGGCACGTTTTATTCCCTCGTCCCTGAAGGGCTCACAATTTAAGCGTACCTGAGGCAATGTCGGCTTAAGTGGCTTGTCCAAGGCCATAAGGAGTGACCATGGGACTAGAGACCCCAGTCCCTACAGCCTGAGGTGACCTGTCCCAACCACTGAGCTACCACGACTACTACTAAACATTTGTATAGCACTACAAAATGTACACAGCACTACACAGACACATGTAAGAGACAGTCCCTTCTCATCAGAGCTTACAGTCTAGTCAAGACAGACAACACAGTAGGTGTAGACAGGGATACATCTAGGGGGAATGGTAAGGAAATACAAAGGAGATCAGATGAGTTGAGATCCGAAAGCGGCAGTGAAGAGGTGAGTTTTCATCCTGGATTTGAAAAGGGTCAGAAAAGGCACCTGACGTACAGACTCGGGTAGTTTGTTCCAGGCATAAGGAGCAGCAAGGTGAAAGGAGCAAAGTCTGGAGTTAGCAATAGAAGCAGTTTGCCAGAAGAGCAGTTTCCATGAGGGGTGTAGGGAGGAATAAGAGAGGAAAGGTAGTGAGGAGCTGCAGAGTGAATGCACTTATAGGTCAGCAGGAGAAGTTCGAACTGGATGCGGAAACGGATAGGGAGCCAATGAAGTGATTTGAGAAGAGGTGTAATATGAGCATAACGAAGCTGGCGGAAGATTAGCCGCGCAGCAGAGTGTTGAACAGATTGTTTGCGGCCTTTTGGCCTGGGACATGTAAATTGAATTGGGGGCTAGGAGACTTAAGCCATTGGCTGTCACTTTAACATCTCCCTCCAGGAATGCTAGGTGATTGCTCCAAACCTCTGTATCTAATGTCGCCAAGTGACTCTTGTTTTTCACAGTCCCCCTAGCAGAACTCGGGCTACTTCTCTGGATGTGAGGAAAATCTGTTTAATTCTTTCCAACTTCTCGTTGAGTTGGAAAGAATATGCCAAAGAGGTCAATAATGTCTTTCTGTGTGGGGCAAGATAACTCTCTTCCCCCAAAATTAACAGAATGGGATGAAACTTGGCATGTGGGAAAAAAACTGGTAAAAACACATCAAATCTGAAAATGAGCTACTGTAGGTCGAACCAGGAGCTCCAGAGAAACAAGCCCCCCCCCCCAAAAAAAAATGGTTCAGCGCATTTCTGTGAGAGCATGAGTTCCAGTTTCTGTAGAATACAAGTTTTACATACAGTGGAATAGCAGTTACAGAATTCCTCCTTTGCAAATCCCTTTCCCTGTTCTCAAACCCTTTCCCAAAGAATACCCCAACAAATGCCCCAGAACATCGCATGCTATTCCACCCCTTGCAAACTACTCTACCCCCAAAATTACCTCCCTGTGTTTGTCCTTACCTCCCAAAACTATGTACCCCAGAAATACCCCGAGACCACCAGCATCCCCCATAGAGACAATACTTGCATAGCACACACACAGTGCACAACAGATGAAAAAAATAGAAATATTTTATCTCTCTCTCTCTCTCATATTTCATTTCCTTTGTTATTTCTACTGTGAAAGCTGCTTACTTACTTCTGTTGCATGGGCAGGGTTAGATTAAGGAACTGACAAGCTAAGAACTTACCTAAGGTCCAAAGTTTAGGGGGGATACTATCAGATGTTCCCTGTACTCAGAAGTTTGACTGTCAACTGTCTGGCTTTTTTTCAGGATTCTAGTGATTTTTACATTTAGGGGTATGTCTGTTAAGCTGCAAGGAGCTTTTGCAGCTAATGCCAGGTGTTCCTGGCCAGCCCATTCACTACATGAAGTAGGTGGTCGCTTAGGGTGGCAGACCCTGGTGGGCGGCCTCACTAATCCACCCCCACCCCCCCCAGGAAGCAGCAGTTGAACTGCTTCTTCAGCACCATGGCAGGCTTTAAAACGCACGCGTACGTGCATGCAGTTCAAGCCTACTATGCCTGTCCATTCTCCAAGAAAACTGCATCGGGGGGGGGGGGGCAGGGCAGGGCAGGAGCGACATGCCATGAGTGTGCATGTGCGCTGTCACTTTAAGACCCGACAGTGCTTGAAGTGGAAGTTCAGTTGCTGCTGTTTCAGCACAAGGTGGAGGTGGCATGGCAGGCTGGACGGAGGCACAGTCTTTTGGGGGGGGGGGGTGGTGGCGGCGGCACGGAGAGTCTGCCTAGTGCGGAAGAAACCCTCTTGCTGCCACTGCCTGTACTCATGCTGCGTTTCCTGATACAACACTACATAGGCAGTTAAACCAATTCACATCCAAGAAAAGACCGTCTGTTATTACAATACACAATTGGATTATAAGTAAATTGTATAACTTGCTGCAGAAACAGAATCAAGAGGTTCTATACTCCTGGCTAGATATGTAGCATGCTGGATTTGTCTGAATGATGGCTGAAGATGGATTATGAAGATGTCTGAATGAATTCAAGCTGGAGTAGGTTGAATGTTGCAAAAATGGTGAAATGGGACACGTAAAATGTAGATGATACAAGTAACATATGTGAATTCAAGTTGAATTGAATTGGTAAAAGGGTGATGCAAAACCAAGGGGAAGAAATGAAAAGTAGAGGGCTGTAGAGCTTTGCTCCTTGCCACAAAATGGAGAGTCTGTCCTGAAGAGAGAGGTGCAGGGACATTACCCAAAAGGCAGAGGGAGCTTCAATAGCCCAATAGGATTGCTGTAGTAGGCATGAAGCCAGGCAAGTGTTAAGGAGACTGGAGCACATGGACCTGTTTGACATGATGGCACTTTAAAAAAAAATCAAGTCAATACTGACTCCTGGTGACCTAGCAGCCCCTGGTTTTTCTTAGCAAGATATGACTAGAAGTAGATTGCCAGGCCTTTTCTTCCAAGGCAATGGAGAATAAAGTGATTTACCCAAGGTCACAAGGAGTGCCTGTGGGAATTGAACCCAGATCTCTTTGGGTGCTAGGCTACTGCTCTAACCACTAGGCTACTCCTCCACTCAGTAAACATATAGGAGCAAGGATTACAAACCAGCATGAAGCAGCTTGCCCTAACTTACACCTGGCAACAGTAAAAATACAGTGAAAGCAGGCACACATAACTGTGGGGGCAGAATACCGGGTGTTAGCTGCAAAAGATCCATGGTATCTACAGGGGGCATTACCAGCGTTTCCCCTGCAGATACTGTGGAGGAAACACAGGCTTCACGGGAGATGCATCCTATCGCCACTAAGTGAGGTGACGGGAGCTGCATCTGCAAAGCCTGCAAAAAGAGCAGCTACTGTGCTATGTGAACACCTATGGCAGCTGCTCTGAGTTGGCATGTCTACTCTCTGCCCAACTCCCACCCACATTTGCAGGCAATGCAGGAACTGGAGCTACCATAGAAAAAAAGCCCACAGTAGCTGCATTTCTCACACGGTAGCTGTCTTTGTGGAGTGGCAATTCTGCATTAGCACCATGAAGACAGCTAATGTACTTTAGTAGACCATATCCTTTAGTCATCCTTCTAGCTTCCAGACATTAACGTGTCTGGATGTTTTTCAGAGTTTCAAACCCCCATCTACAGTTCTTTAATTCCTCCCCTCTGTGTGAGTGAGCATGCCCTGCCTGCTGCCAACGTAACTTGCAGCAAAGACTGTGGGACGGGTCCAGCCAATGGGAAGGTTGTCGAGGCGGAGCACTGGAATGCTGTTCTAGTCATAGAAAGAGAGGGGATGAGCTGGGGAAAGTTCTGTGCTGTACAAGTTAGATTTCTGCAGGTGATGGAAGATGGAGATAAATGAAGCCTTCAGCCCCTCCCCACCCTCCAAAAGTCCCTTTTGCATTTCTATAGGGAAAGTTCCAACAGCTGCAGCATAATCCGCTAAGCAAACTGCTGTAAATACAGCGAAGAACATTTTTACTTATTTATTTTTATTTATTTATTTACAGTCTCTTATATACCGCGCTATTCAGCATCAGTGCGGTTTACATGGAACATAAACATACAACAGGGCGGCAAGCCGCTCTGTGTTTACAGAAAATGGGTGCTAAAACTTGGATAACAGGGGGTAACTATTTACACATAGGCGTCATGTTTAAGTCATATCGGAAGTAGACTAAGTTGAGGTTGGATTGCTGTATGTTGGTGAGGGGGCTGTTAGTGTGCTGACTTCCTGGTAGTACTTGAGGAAGAGATGGTGCTTCAATGACTTCCTAAACTGGGTTAGGTCAGGAATTGCCCAGATGTTGGGTGGTAGGGCGTTCCAGAATCTGGGTGCACAAAACTTGAAGGCCCTGTTTGCTGTTGCTTGGGTGCATTGAGTTATCGCCTTTGGGACTTTGTGTATTGACTGCTGCAGATCTTCTGGATCTGTTGGGGGATATGGTGTGGATAAGCTCCGTGAGGGAAGTAGATGAGAGCCCATTGATGGCCTTGAATGTCAACAGTAGGGTCTTGAATGCAAGTCTGCCCTGAATCGGGAGCCAGTGCAGCTGTTTCAGGATGGGCGTCACATGTTTGCTTCTGGGCGCCCCGTGTAGAACTCTCGCCGCGGTGTTCATCGCAAGCTGAAGTGGGATCAAGGTGGATTGTGGGAGTCCTTGTAGTAT
Source organism: Ichthyophis bannanicus (assembly GCA_033557465.1). Taxonomy (NCBI): domain Eukaryota; kingdom Metazoa; phylum Chordata; class Amphibia; order Gymnophiona; family Ichthyophiidae; genus Ichthyophis; species Ichthyophis bannanicus. The sequence continues at coordinate 1,758,921,035 of CM066032.1, read as the reverse complement.
TGCATTTGCGTAATCAAAGTGTGGCATAATCAGTGCTTGGTAAACTGCCTGAAGTCATCCGGCTCTATCAGGGCACATATGTGCTTGAGTGTTCGGATCCTGTGGTACACTGTTTTCACTTTGTTACTTATGTGTGCCTTCATGTCGAGGTGTTGGTCTAGAGTGACGCCCAGGTATCGGATTGTAGTTTCGGTTTGTAGTTCTGCTTCATTAACCTTTAGATGGAGAGGCGGGTTGAAGTTTTGGTTCCTTGTAATGAAAAGGACCTCTGTTTTCCTGTGCTGTATTCGAAGGTTCTGAGTTTGGAGCCAGTCGGATACTGCATTAAAGCAATCTGTCAGTGGGGAGAGTTCCAGTTGTTCTGTTGCGAAAGGCATGTAGAGTAGTACGTTGTCTGCATATATTAGGCATTCGACGTTGAATGATCTGATGAGGTTATAGATAGGCTGCATGTATATATTGAACATCAGGGCGGAGAGGGAGGATCCTTGTGAAACGCCCTGCCTCTGGTGGAAAGGTTCTGATGATGAAACTCCAGATCGTACATGCTGCCATTTGTCGGATAAGTATGACTTGCACCATTCTAGTGCCGTGTCATGAATACCCTTCTCCCTGAGATGCCCCAGGAGAATCTCGTGGCTTACCAAGTCAAAGGCAGCAGCTATGTCCAAGAAGATGAGGACGTACCCTTGACTTATGTTGTCGATGCCAGTAATTATGTTGTAGAGGGTAGTGAGGAGTGTTTCCACTCCATGGGACTCCCTGAATCCATGTTGGCAGGGATCCAGCAGTGAGGCGGCTTCAATGTTGTCTTGTATTTGTCCTTGGACTTCTTTCTCGATGATCTTGGCCAGTAGTGGTATGCTAGCTATAGGTCTGTAAGAGTCTACCTTCTGGGAGTCGAGCTTACTGTTTTTCAGCAGAGGCCTAATAGACGTATGTTTGAGGCATTGAGGGAAGGAGCCTGTTGTGAAGGATATGTCCTTGAGCCTGGCTATGAACGGGCTAAGCTCGCAGCGTAGCTCTTTTATCCAGACGGCAGGGCAAGGGTCGGTTTGTGCTGTAGTGGTGTTGATCACAGCGATGGTGTCTTCAATGCCCTTCTTGGATGGCGTGGAGAAGATGGTAAGTGGATTTAGATGTGTTGACTCGTATCCAGTGGTGGGTGCTGCGGACGTGTTGGTCTGGCATATTTTTGATTTCAGGTAATCTGCGAATTCTTGGGGGTGGATCTCATTCGGTTGGTCAGGAGCTGGTTCTTTCGTTAGGTTCTTGACCAGACTACATAGGTCGTGTGGTTTGTTTAGTGACCGTTTTAGGGTGTCCGTGTGGAATTGTCTCAGTTTCCCTGTAACTGCTTTGCGGTGCTTTGTCAGGTGATGGTTGTAGGCTCTCTGGCTGCAGAATGGGATCGACGCCAGCGTCTTTCTAGCTTCCTTAGGTGGATGAGAGATGATCGCAGATCTGTGGAGTACCAGGCTGCATTGGCTCATTTCCTTGGAGGTTTGTTAGATGGAGGGCGTTGTGCAATGCTGCTGAGGCTATTATTCCCGTCTGTGATCAGTTCATCCAGGTTGGGTGATGTTGAAGCGAGGAGTGGGCCGGTTTTTCGCAGAATACTTTTTAAATTTTATGGTAATAAATAAAATCAAACATGTTTTACTGTGTAGTACATAATCATGTCACTATCATGTTACAGTAAACATTTACATTTTTTGCAACCAACATATGTTTTATCAGATAAAGCATATTTTTTATTTATTTTATTTATTTAACTATTTCTTTTATACCGCCCCTTCCAGAGATCAAGGGCGGTTTACATATAACAGATTAACAATCTTGTACACAATTTGTATACATTTTACATAGAACAATAGAAATCAACTATTTACATTGAACAGTATAAATAAACTTTGTAGGTATTAAAGCAAAAACATCTTGTAGGTATTAAATCAAGAACTTTGTAGGTATTAAAGCAAACATATCAAACTTTATACAAAAGTATATTTAGCATAATCCTACAGGCTAATTAGTGGTGAGTAAATTATTGGAAACACTGCTAAAAGAGAGAATAGTGAGGTTTCTGTTGTCTAGTGAATTGCAGAATCCGAGGAAGAATGGGTTTACCAGAGGCAGATCTTGTCAGACAAATCTGATTTCTTTGACTGGGTGACCAGGGAGTTTGTCCGAGGGAGAGCCCTAGATGTGTTATACTTAGATTTCAGTAAATCCTTTGACACAGTTTCGCACAGGCGACTTATAAACAAACTGAGCACCCCTGGAGAAATTGTTTGAGTGGGAGGGGACAAAGGGTACAGGTAAATGGAGCTCAATCTGAGAAGAAGGAGGGTTACCAGTGGTGTGCCGCAGGGATCTATCCTTGGTCTGATTCTTGTGAACATCTTTTGTTAGTGATATTCCGGAAAGGCTGTCAGGTAAGGTTTGTCTGTTCCGGATAATACTAACATCTACAATAGAGTAGACACCCAGGAAGGAGTAGATAACACGAGGAGCACGAGGAGGGATCTAGCTAAGCTTGAATAATGGTCTAGAATTTGGCAGCTGAGATTTAATGCTGAAAAATGCTGGGTTATGCATTTAGGCTGCAGAAATCCAAGGGAGCGGTATAGTGTAGGGGGTGAAGTACTTCTGTCCACAAAAGATGGGCGGGACCTGGGTGTGATTGTGTGTCTGATGATCTTAAAGTAGCTAAACAGGTAGAAAAGGTGACACCGAAAGTCAGAAGGAAGCTTGGGTGCATAGGGAGAGGAATGGCCAGCAGAAAAAAGAAGGTGATAGTACCTCTGTATAAATCTTTGGTGCAACTTCATTTGGAGTATAGTGTGCAATTCTGGAAACCACACCTTCAAAAGGATATAAACAGGTTGGAGTCGGTACAGAGGGTGGCTACCAAAATGGTTAGTGATCTTTGTTATAAAGCATATGAGGACAGACTTAAGGATCTTAATATGTATACTTTAGAGAAAAGGAGGGATAAAGGAGATATGATACAGGTATTTAAATTCCTCCATGTCATAAATGCACAGGAGGAGAGTCTCTTTCGATTGAAAGCAATCTCTGCTACGAGGAGACATGGGATGGCAGTGAAAGGGGATAGATTCAGGAGTAATATGTGGAAATATTTCTTTATGGAAAGAGTGGTAGATGTGTGGAATAGTCTCCAGTGGAGGTGGTAGAGACAAGGACAGTATCTGAATTCCAAAAAAGCATGGGACAAACACAGAGGATCTCTAAAGGGAAAAAGGGGACTATTGTAGTTGATATGGAAGGACAGACTAGATAAGCTATTTGGTCTCTTTCTGCCATCATGTTTCTATGTTTGTCTGACACTAAATGTAGCTTGAATGTTTATCTACACATCAAAGCGGATTATAGTAAAGTGGGCTATAAACAAGCTAAATAAAATAAACACACATATACACTTACATTTCCAGGCGTGCATAGACATATTAAGTGCCATTGATCAGGACCGTACCAAGCTAGACATGCATCCTATGTAACTCATGCACCTGGTGCCCTACCCCCACCTAGCTGTGCGCAGGAGCTCTCTTGACAGGTTTCCTGGAAGCCCGGTAATGACATCAGTGCCCCTTCTGTATTTATGCCCTCTGCAGCTGCACCACTTGCACACCCCTTGGTATGACCCTGCCATCGAGTTGATGTCAACCCATTGTGATCCTGTGGATAGTTTGTCCTAAACTGTGTTCAGTCTTCAGTTAGGCTATGGTTACCCAATTTTTGTGTCTAGATCTGGGACACTTGGGTGAGGCGAGTGGCACCAGGTGTGGTGGGGTGTGGCAGGACATAGCTGGACGGGGCTTTCCCCGCCTCCTGTAACTTCCCACCTCTTCGTGTAATCCGACCATAAAAATGATAATATACTAAAAATAAACTTAAGAGTATATGTTACAAAAAGGCACCAAAATGCAGTTGGAGACCAAGAAAATGTGACGGAAAGATACAGAAATATTTCCCATCGTATTGGGAGCCACAGGCCTGATAGTCAAGATGTGACTGGAAGTTGTTCTCTGAGTCCACATACTCTGGCTTAGGAGTGAGGTTCTTGACTGTCAAAACTAATTTGGATAAGTTGCCCCCGAAAGAGGCCATATTTAGTAAGCATTAGCATGCGCTATCTGCCAATGTTTCCATAGGAATAACACAGATGCTGCAATAGATGGTCCACACTAATGTTCAGTAAACATGGCCTAAAGTGTGCTCTACCATCTTCAATAATGATATTTCATTTGAAAGAATACGCATCACATTAAATACTCATCTCTTGTGTACTCAAAAACATCCAATAGTACTCTTTCCCAATGTCGCACAACACTGTCATAAGTGTCCTATCATATGCCCTGCTAATTGGCACTGATGTCCGACACAGGGCTTGTATTTCAAAATTTCTGCATCCAAATTTCCATGGGCCCACAACTCATTAAACCTTCACTGTGAAGAATTAGAGTTTTGAGTCCATGGAAATTTGGTTGTTTGTCCTTGATGCATACATTCTCGAAACACTGCGCTATGTCAGACATAGGACCCTCCTGTCTTTCATCCACTCCCCATTTCCATCCTCCTGTACTCACTCCCTCCCCAGCCCTCATCTACTTCCCTCTGCCTTTCTTCCCTTCATCAACCCATGTTCCTTCCTTCCATTTCAATCATCTCCTCCATGCTTTTAGTCCCTTTGCTCTTTTTCCTCACCCAGTTTCTGAGCAATCTCCCCTTTCACCACCTCCCCAGCTCTATTTGCATCCTCCTCTCACTAATATGCTTGCCAAGCCACTCCTTATAGCACAAATATGTCCTGCTTCTGCCATCACCCTTCTCTACCCCCTCTGTGCCCCTAGCATCTTACTACTTTCTTTCTCAACCCAGCCCTTCCTGTCTAGCAACATTACTTCAAAGGTGCGCGGGAGTCCTCCACCTGCATTCTTACCATTGGCATGGTGCAGCAATATTGCAATTTCAAGACTAGAAAAGGGGACTGTTACTTCTGGAGAGAGATCTGCAATTGTGATTATATACTTCTGGGAATTTTCTGAAAGGAATTCTTTGTATTAAAGCTAATTAATCTGTGAACCCACTATTTTTTTGTTAAATCAGTCAGGGCCTAGTAGCAGCAGTTTAAGTTTAAATTTAAAACACAGAAGAGAACTTTCTGGTTACATTTCATACCCACTTTAACTTACAGCTAAAATTAGGGTATTTGTAATGCTTCTCTGCCATAAAACTCTCCTTACCCAATAAGTAGTCTCAGATCACCACGGCACTGATAATCACTAGATTTAATGAAAATCAAACGTGCCTTATAAACATCAATGACTACTGGGTCAATAATCTTTTTTGGTGTGAGTTTACAAGTGGCATTTTTATGATGCTGTTAACACCCCCGATATTGCTTTTCCCTTGTGACAAAGTGCTTGAACAAATATATGCTGATAAGATGTTATTAGATGAGCTTATCTTTTTGTGTTTTCCTTTCCACTAGAACTTAGTGGTTCTGCTTCTTCTCCTTTTCCGGATTTTTTCTCAACGCCTCACATGGTGCCTATGCGTTTCACTCTCATAAGAGAGTTTCCTCAGGAGATCTGTGTACGGATTAAAGATAACGTTGGTAATACTTGTCCATAAAATTTTTTATGCTGTTTAGAAAAACTATTTGCTACTATTATGTGCTAACACTAAAAATATTTAAAAACAGCCAGTCAACGATTCAAACTATTTTTCGTACTCACTGTTGACTGCTGCCCACGTCTCTCTGTGTTGTTCCTTAACAAAAACGCCGCGCATGCGGGTCTATGCCCTGCTCCTCCCTTTAAAGCTGCCAGCTGATCTGTCAGAATTGAAAGTCATTTACATACTTGCCATTCTATAGAGGCATTTAGGCCTGATGGTTGAACTGTGTTTAGCAAAAAAATCCAACGCTGTTCATAGAATAACAAGGTTTCATCCAGCGTTTTGCCTCTTTTAGATTTGGTGATCCGATCTATGCAAAAACATCGGAGTTGCAAAAAGTCATGGTTCATCTCCACGCAATGCTGGACTAAAGGTGCCGTCATGATTTTATTCTTCAACCGGCTCTTATGTTCTTGCATGCGGACCTTAAACATATGACTGGTCTTGCCGATATAAAGTTTCTGGCAGGGGCATCTGATGGCGTATATCACTGATGTTGTGGTGCATGTGGTGATTTTTTTAAGAATATACTTTTTCCCTAAATGGTCAAACTCCCTTGTGTCTTCTGTAATCTGACAGATGGTGCAGTGCCCGCAAGCAGTGTGACCTGCTCTTTGTGGTTCCTCTTCCTGTATTTGGGAAGTAACTATGTTGGTTAGCCTCAGTTGTTCTTTCAGGTTGTTGTTTCGTTGCTACACACATCTGATTGTATTGTCCGTTATACATTACGTTATACCCGAAATACATTTTTACATTACACTAGTGCTCATCCCGTTAAGTTAAAAAACAGCCTCCCTTTTTCACAATTCTTGAGATTTCGACATAATTGTTCAGACACGTCTGACTTTAAAAGAAAATCTAAACAGTTGATTAAAGATTTCACGGATAGAGGTTATCCTGAACAGATCACAAAAAGGGCATATAAAAGAGCTTTAAATAATGATAGAACCTGGTTAATACACCCTATTAATAAAAATAAGCTGGATGACAGTGTAAATTTTGTCACGAAGTTTTCCCCTCTCAGTTATAGAATTAAGAGGCTCGTCACAAAAAATTTGCATATGTTAAGAATAGTCCTGGGTTAACGGACAATACAATCAGATGTGTGTGGCAACGAAACAACAACCTGAAAGAACAACTGAGGCTAACCAACATAGTTACTTCCCAAATACAGGAAGAGGAACCACAAAGAGCAGGTCACACTGCTTGCGGGCACTGCACCATCTGTCAGATTACAGAAGACACAAGGGAGTTTGACCATTTAGGGAAAAAGTATATTCTTAAAAAAATCACCACATGCACCACAACATCAGTGATATACGCCATCAGATGCCCCTGCCAGAAACTTTATATCGGCAAGACCAGTCGTATGTTTAAGGTCCGCATGCAAGAACATAAGAGCCGGTTGAAGAATAAAATCATGACGGCACCTTTAGTGCAGCATTGCGTGGAGATGAACCATGACTTTTTGCAACTCCGATGTTTTTGCATAGATCGGATCACCAAATCTAAAAGAGGCAAAACGCTGGATGAAACCTTGTTATTCTATGAACAGCGTTGGATTTTTTTTGCTAAACACAGTTCAACCATCAGGCCTAAATGCCTCTATAGAATGGCAAGTATGTAAATGACTTTCAATTCTGACAGATCAGCTGGCAGCTTTAAAGGGAGGAGCAGGGCATAGACCCGCATGCGCGGCGTTTTTGTTAAGGAACAACACAGAGAGATGTGGGCAGCAGTCAACAGTGAGTACGAAAAATAGTTTGAATCGTTGACTGGCTGTTTTTAAATATTTTTAGTGTTAGCACATAATAGTAGCAAACAGTTTTTCTAAACAGCATAAAAAATTTTATGGACAAGTATTACCAACGTTATCTTTAATCCGTACACAGATCTCCTGAGGAAACTCTCTTATGAGAGTGAAACGCATAGGCGCCATGTGAGGCGTTGAGAAAAAATCCGGAAAAGGAGAAGAAGCAGAACCACTAAGTTCTAGTGGAAAGGAAAACACAAAAAGATAAGCTCATCTAATAACATCTTATCAGCATATATTTGTTCAAGCACTTTGTCACAAGGGAAAAGCAATATCGGGGGTGTTAACAGCATCATAAAAATGCCACTTGTAAACTCACACCAAAAAAGATTATTGACCCAGTAGTCATTGATGTTTATAAGGCACGTTTGATTTTCATTAAATCTAGTGATTATCAGTGCCGTGGTGATCTGAGACTACTTATTGGGTAAGGAGAGTTTTATGGCAGAGAAGCATTACAAATACCCTAATTTTAGCTGTAAGTTAAAGTGGAGCAATCTCTTCATATTTATTTATTAAGTTTACCGCTCCAAAAAGACCATAGAGATTTCTTACATTTCATACCCAGCAGAGAGCTTGTAGTTTAAATTTAATAGTTACTCAGGGCCTAGCATCAGCAAAGTACTTTTAGTTTAAATTTAAAACACAAAAGAGAGCTTTCTGGTTAAATTTAGAACTCAGCAGAGAGCTTGTAGTTTAAATTTCATAATAGGTTAAAGCCTAGCAGCAGCAAAGAGCTATAATTTAAATCAAATCAGAATATAGTTTACCTCAGCAGCACAAGACAGGTTACTGTGTAGCAGCCCTCTTTTAATAAGTGTTATTTCCCTCCCTCCCTCCCCAACACCCACCCACCCCTGGGATAATCGTAGCTTTCTAGGTACTTACACATCTTAAAAGACAGGAGGTGCTCTCAGGTGAAGCTCGTTACCCAAATCAGTCATACACTAAGGACCTAAAATTAATTAAGCTTCAGGTGAACAAGGTATATTAAACGTATTAGGAACAGTTTTATTAGTATAAATATCCATAGCAACCCTTAGTAAGTAAAGAACTTAAAGATCTAAACACAAACTTAAAACTAAGATGCAGACAGCAGTCCATCAGCGAGATGGGGGCTTTCCAGTCTTTTGCATTGAGTGTCACATGTATGATTTTCTCCCAGTTGGTGAGAGGTCTTACGTGTGCACTAGGTGCAAGGAGCTCTTTGCTCTCAGGGAATGAGTCCGTTCTCTAGAGGCTAGAGTAGCAGACTTGGAAAACATAAGAAAGACAGAGAGGTACATAGACGAGACCTACAGGGATATAGTCCTGAAGTCCCACCTCCAGTCTGGCAGCGTTGCCATGGAGGAGAGAGGTCACGTGACAGGAGAGCATCACCCTGGTGTGGCAGGAAGTGATCCTGTAACTAGGACCTGTCCTCCAGGTGATGTAAAACCCTCTCTCATTGAGGAAGTTTCTCCAGGGCCATGTGCCCATGAGGGAAGGATTAGGACAGCCATTATAGTTGGTGATTCGATCATTAGGCATGTAGATAGCTGGGTGGCTGGTGGACGTGAGGATCGCCTGGTAACATGTCTGCCTGGTGCGAAGGGAGCGGACCTCATGCGCCACCTAGATAAGGTCTTAGATAGTGCTGGGGAGGCGTCTACTGTCTTGGTACATGTTGGTACCAGTGACATAGGAAAATGTTGTAAGGAGGTTCTGGAGGCTAAATTTAGGCTTTTAGGTAGGAAGTTGAAATCCAGAACTTCCAGGGTAGCGTTCTCCAAAATGCTTCCCATTCCACGTGCAGAACCCAAAAGGCTGGCAGAGCTCCAGAGTCTCAATGCGTGGATGAACAATGGTGCAGAGATGAAAGTTTTGGATTTGTTAGGAACTGGGGAAGATTCTGGGGAAAGGAGGGGCTCTTCCGAAGGGATGGGCTTCACCTTAACTGGGATGGATCCAGGCTGCTGGCATTAACCTTTAAAAAGTAGATAGAGCAGCTTTTAAACTAGATAATAGGGGAAAGCCGACAGTCGCCCAAGAGCGGATGGTTCGGAAGAATGTATCCTTGAAGGATAATACCAAAAGCAGAGAGGTTCCAAAAAAGAGTAAAGTAGCCCAAATGCCCTCGAGTATGGAGCAGACAGAGCTTAAAGATCCCAAATTACCCATGTCTACCAATAGCCAAATTAATATGAGTAAAATACAGTCTCTAAAATGCTTGTATGCAAATGCTAGAAGTCTAAAAAATAAGATGGGAGAGTTAGAATATATAGCACTAAATGAGAGGTTAGATATGATTGATTTCAGAGAGATGGTGAAAGGAGGACAACCAGTGGGACACTGTGATACCTGGGTACAAACTATATCGTAATGATAGAGCTGATCAAATTGGAGGAGGGGTTGCGCTCTGTGTTAGAGAGGGCATTGAGTCAGAAAGGATTAAAGTTTTGCAGGAAACAAAATTTGCTGTAGAATCTGGTGGGGGCAAACACGGTGATTGAATTCAAAACGGCATGGGAGAAACACAGTGGATCCCTTTACAGCAACAGGATGAAAACAAAATAAATGGTACCATCTAACTTCTGAACCATGTAACGTCTTAACAAATAGGGGTGTCCTACATGGAGTGGTGGGTTCACCCCTAAACAAAGACATGGGGAGGGGTGGCCTGCACAGAGTGACAGGTGCACCTACTCTTGCTATCTTGCTGGGCAGACTAGATGGACCATGCTGGTCTTTATCTGCCATCACGTACTATGTTACTATGTAATCTCTATGGATTGAAATTCCATGTAAAAAGGGGAAGGCGATGGCAGTGGGGGTGTACTATCGACTGCCTGGCCAGAATGAACAAATGGATGATGAAATGCTCAAAGAAGTCAAGGAAGCTAACAATAGTTACAGCGCAGTAATAATAATGGGTGATTTCAATTACCCCGGTATCGACTGGGTCAGTATCACGGCAGGACATGCTAGGGAGATAAAGTTCCTAGATGAAATAAATGACAGCTTCTTGGAGCAGCTGGTTCATGCACCAACCAGAGGGGAAGCCATATTAGACCTAGTCCTCAGTGGAACACCAGATCTAGTGCAAGAGATAAGGGTGTTGGGGCCACTTGGCAATAGTGATCATAGCATGATCGCCTTTAATTTAATTAGTGGAGGAGGGATAGTAAGGAAATCCACAGTACTACCTTTTAACTTTCGAAAGGGAGACTATGATAAAATGAGGAAAATAGTTAAGAAAGAACTAAAAGAAGCAGTTGCAAAGGTTAAAGACTTACATCAAGCTTCGGTGTTGTTGAAAACTACTATCTTGGAAGCGCAGACCAGCTGTATTCCACGCTTTAAGAAAAGTGGAAAGAAGTCCAAAAAACTGCCAGCATGGTTTAAAGGTGAGGTCAGAGAGGCTGTTGACAAAAAAAGCATCATTCAGGAAATGGAAAAAAGAGCCAAACGACGAAACCTGCAAACAGCACAAGCACTGGCAAGTCAAATGCAAGGCATTGATAAGGCAGGCAAAGGGAGAATTTGAGAAGAAGCTTGCTGCGGAAGCAAAAACGCAAAATAAAGACTTTTCAAGTACATTCGTAGCAAAAAACCTGTGAGAGAGTCAGTTGGTCCATTAGATGATAGAGGGGTTAAAGGGGCACTAAGAGGCGACAAGGCGATAGCGGAGAGAGTGAATGAATTCTTTGCTTCGGTCTTTACTGAGGAAGATGTAGGGATGTTACCCATGACTGAAGTGGTATTTAAAGGTGCGGAAGAATTGAAGGAAATATCGATACATCGGGAAGATGTATTACAACTATTAGATAAACGGAAGAGTATCAAATCACCTGGGCCAGATGGTATACATCCAAGGGTGTTGAAGGAACTGAAATATGAGATTGCAGACCTGCTATTAGTAATCTGTGAACTATTATTAAAATCATTTCTAATACCTGAAGATTGGAGGATCGCCAGTCTAACACCAATTTTTAAAAAGGGTTCCAGGGATGATCCGGGAAACTACAGACTGGTGAACCTGACGTCAGTACCGGGAAAAATGGTAGAAACCATCTTAAAGAATAAAATTATTCAGCATGTAGATAGTCATGGCCTAATGGGAGACAGCCAACATGGCTTTAGACAAGGAAGATCTTGTCTTACTAATCTATTATGTTTTTTTTGAAGGTGTTAATAAACAGGTGGACAAAGGTGAGTCGGTTGATATAGTGTATCTGGACTTTCAGAAAGCCTTTGACAAGGTCCCTCCTCAGAGACTTTTGGCAAAACTAAAGAGTCATGGGATAGGAGGCAGTGTACTACTGTGGATCAGGAACTGGTTAAAAGATAGAAAGCAGAGGGTAGGGCTAAATGGTCAATTTTCCCAATGGAGAAAGGTGAATAATGGTGTACCCCAAGGATCTGTGCTGGGTCCGCTGCTTTTTGACATATTCATAAATGACCTGGAAAGTGGAATAACGAGTGAGGTTATCAAATTTGCAGATGACACAAAACTATTTAAAGTTGTTAAAACCCAAGAGGATTGTGGAAAATTGCAAGAGGATCTTGATAAATTGGAAGACTGGGCATCAAAATGGCAGATGAAATTTAATGTGAAGTGCAAAGTTTTGCACCTAGGGAAGAACAACCCAAACTATTGTTACACAATGCAAGGTTCCACATTAGGAACTACCACCCAGGAAAAGATTTAGGCGTCATTGTGGATACCTTGTTAAAACCCTCGGCCCAGTGTGCAGCGGCAGCCAAGAGAGCAAATAGAATGTTAGGTATCATAAGGAAAGGAATGGAAAATAAAACAAAAGATATTATAATGCCTCTATATCTTTCCATGGTGCGACCGCACCTTAATTATTGTGTGCAATTCTGGTCGCCGTATCTTAAAAAGGATATAGCGAAAAGGTTCAGAGAAGAGCCACCAAAATGGTAAAGGGGATGGAAGGATACTCCTATGAAGAAAGGCTAAAAAGGTTAGGGCTCTTTAACCTGGAAAAGAGACGGCTGAGGGGACATATGATAGAAGTCTATAAATTAATGAACGGAGTGGAACGGGTAAACGTAGATCGATTGTTTACGTTATCAGAATATAGAAAGACTAGGGGACATGCAATGAAACTACAGGGTAAACTATTTAAGACTAATAAAAGAAAATATTTTTTCACTCAACGTGTAATTAAACTCTGGAGTTTGTTACCGGAGGATGTAGTAAAGGCTGTTAGTGTAGCTGGGTTTAAAAAAGGTTTGGACAAATTCCTGGAAGAAAGGTCCATAAACTATTATTAAGAAGGGATCCAGGGTATCAATGCTTGACCCAGTACAAGCATTGTAGAACCTGTGTCTTTTGGGGAAACTGCTAGGTACGTATGACCTAGATTGGCCACTGTTGGAAACAGGATACTGGGCTTGATGGACCTTGGTTTGACCCAGTATGGCATATCTTATGAACTTATGTTCTTATGTTCAGTTAAGAAGGGCAGGTATGTAGGCAGGTCCGTTGGGAATCATGCAGAACTTGCTTGCCCTCTGCAATTGAAACTCTTATTGCTGCACCATGCCCAGTGGTAGGAACGGCATGCTGGAGGACTGCAAAATACCTTGGCAACACAGGATCACAGTAGCCCCCCTTGCTTCCTTTGTCACCCTCCCTTCTACCATCTCCTCTTTGCCTCTCCTTGAATCCAACATGTCTCTTACTACAGAGGACAGCACAAAAAAAAGTGAAAAACAAAAGTTAGGGGACATACTGGATTGGGGGAAGGAGGGCATGCAGCACTGGTTTTTGTGTGTTTTTGGGATTTTTTTTTTTTTTTTTTATAAATTGAATTTTTTTTTGTGTGCTGCCCTCTGAAGCAAAAAGACATGCTGGATTGGGTGAGGAGAGGTCCCCTCACTCCACTTCAATATGTCTCCTTGCTTTGCTTCACTGGCAACACAAAAAAAAGAGAGCTGTTCCCCTCTTCCCCTGTCTCCAACCACTTCTCTAGGTAATCGCCATCAGTCTCCTTACTGCAGTTATAATTTCTTCCTTACATGCCGTGTGTGTCGGGCACCTCCAGGCTGCAGCAGCAGCACAGAACTGCTTTGGCCAGCTGCCAGAGCGATGCCTTGATGTGGGGCTCAAGTTCACTCTGCTCCTCCTTGGCCCTGAGCTGCTTTAGGTCGGATCAGAATGTGCTGCACCGTCAAATCAGCCGCTGCAGCGGCTTGTAGTGCTATGCTGCAAGCAGTGAGCTGTGCGACGAGCACCAAAATGGTCGGTTGGTCCCCTCTCTTTCTCAACTTTTAAGGACTCAAGCAGCTCTTTTGTGCCAGACCGCTGCCTGCCTGCCTGCCTGTTGCACATGTGCAGAGAGAGAGAGAAGAAATGCGCATGTGCAAAATGCTTTGTTTCAAAATCGGGGACAATTACGGAGCTGGACCGGTTTGGGTTTGCTGCTTAAATTTGGAGACTGTCCCTGAAAATCAGGGACGTCTTGTAACCCTAAGTCAGGTGGCTAATTGTTGATAGAGTGGTGTCCACAGCTGCTGTTATTGTATCGATCCATCGCATTGCCGGCCTTCCTCTTGCACTGACCTTCTACCTTGCCAAGCACGATGTCTTTCTCTAATGGTCTCTCTCTTCGCATGATGTGTCCAAAGTATGAAAGTCAAAGTCTTGTCATTTGAGCTTCTAAAGAAAGCTTAGGTTTGATCTCCTCTAGTACTGACCAATTTGTTTTTCGGGCAGTCCATGGTATTCAAGCACACATGGAGGGACACACAAACATATACCCATTCATGCACATATGTACCAGCTCATAAAAACGCATACAGAGAGGGAATACAGAGACACACAGGCAAACAGATGTACACAGTGCACATACGGAGGAGCTGGAAATAATTCCATAAGCCATACTCTACATGTTTCCCCCATGGTTCATATATTGAAAGTATTAAGAGCACAGAGCCTCTAGTTTTTTATCCTTCAAGGAAAGGGAAGGGGCTGGTGGCACTAGTCACATTCTAAGACCAATGTACATGCTCCCCAAAAGAGCTGCTTTGGTACATGGACAAGGCGGCAATGTTTTTTATTTTTTTGGCTAGTTGCTAATTTAAAAGCAGAGCTGTACTCTGTCTATACGTGCAGTATTTAAAAAATGCACATTGCAAGCACTAATACTTATCCTCTATGAATTAATAATGTTCCTGCACTCACCACTTTTTATTCTTGAAGCTGTTTTCATGTATTTGCCCAAACTCCTGGGAACAGCCATATTTGCACCATTGATATCTTAACTCCACAACAATGGGATCTGATTGGTTTTGGCATTGTACTGTCATGTGTGACAGCATAGACCAATCGCAAGCAGCAATTGTAAGATATCACTGGTCAACAAATTTTTACAAAAGTCATGTTACTGAAATAAAAATAGTCATTTCTTATCGATTTTTATATGCTGAACATGAATATGACAGTGAAATTGCAAGGTTGGCTCTAGTTTTTTTGTAATCTACAAGAATTAATGTTTACATCACGAAATGCATGTCAATAGTAAATATAATAGGCCTTCGGTTAATACCTGTAAAAAACCAAGTCATAGACTACTTCTTAGATTTTTTTCGCCTATCTCTTCTACAGCTGTTTGGGATTTTCTCTGGGGAGTGTCCAGCAGTAGTCAGCCAGCATTGTAGTAGACCATTTTCCCTGGTATCTTTGCTCCATCATTGCGATATCCTGGTGAAAACGTTTGCCCTGTACATCACTAACCATACCACAGTTGTTAGGAAAGAAATCGAGATGGGAATCAAGGAAATGGATCTTTAGAGACATATTGCAGCCAAGTTTCTGATACTGCATCAGCATGTCTTCTACTAGTTCCTTGTAGTTTTCTGCCCTAACATTCCCGAGAAAGTTTGTTGACACTAGGCGAAAAGCATTCCATGCTTGTTTCGCATCACCCTGCAGCAAGTTGTTAAACCGGTCATCTTTGAAGAGCTCTCGAATCTGAGGACCCACAAAAACTCCCTCTTTAATCTTTGCTTCGCTGAGTCGAGGGAATTTTTCATGCAGTTATCGGAAAGCTGGCGAAGTGCGGTCCATGGCTTTCATGAAGTTTTTCATCAAACCTAGCTTGATGTGAAGGGGTGGTAGCAGGATTTGGTGAGCCTCAACCAGAGCTGGGTGCTGGATATTCCTCTCTCCAACTGTTACATTTTGTCTGCGATTCCATTCCTTCTGCAAGTAGTGCCAATCCCTTGCTTGGCTATCCCACTCAAATAAGAAACACATATTTTATATATCCCTACTGCAGTCCCATTAAAAGGGCAACTACCTTCAAGTCACCACAGAGGTGCCAGCTGTACTTGTTATAGTTAATGGAAGTCAGTAGATGCTTTAGGTTATGAGTATCGTATGTCTCTTTCATGTGGACGGCATGCGCTACTGGAATAGATGGAAGACGGTTTCCATTGTTCAAAAGCACAGCCTTCAGACTCGGTTTCGAAGAGTCTATAAATAGTCGCCAGTCTTGTGGGTCATGAGTGATTTTTTTTTTTTTTTTTTGTATTTTTATTTTTAAAATTATTGAACACACCAATTTGCTTTTGACAAAAAACCAACCACACTATTCAAACCTGGCCATTACAGAGTCACCTCTTACACGTATGTAATACAGTCATTCCAATCCTAAACAAACTAAAATTATCTAACCAATTATTAGGTTTCTCTTTAAGCCACTAGGGCACTATAAACAGTCCCCAACCCCCCCCCCCCCCGCCTATACTCTCCCTTCCCCTTCCACCCCCTCCCTCAATCCAAAACCCCACTCAAAAAGTTTTTAGCCCCCCCTTCCCCCCTCCCTCCCCTGTCACTTCTCGCTATTCCCCCCCCCCCCACACCCTCCCCTACTTCCCCCGGCTCCCCTCCCCTAGGACACGCCAGAGAGTCCCCTACTGACCCATAAATTTATCCACCCTCTCCCGCCTCACTGCGGTCAACTTTTCCATTAAAACAATATGCCTAATCCTCCCCTCAAATTCCCCTACTGTTGGCACGTCCAACCATTTCCATGCTGCTGCCAATTCACATCTCGCTGCACTCAAACAGGCTCGCACCATTGGACCCCCCCTTCCTTTTGCCCTTCCCCCCCCACCACGAGAGCAAGCAGACCCCTGGATCCCTCTCCACCTCCACCCCCAGATGCTGATGCACCCATCTCAGAACCCTATCCCAGTATGTTTGAACCTTACTACATCCCCACCAAATATGCCAAAAAGAGCCCACTTCCCCACACTCCCTCCAGCAACCCACCTCAACCCCTGGAAAAATCTTGTGAAGCCTCTCCGGCATATAATACCACCGGAACAAAATTTTATACCAGTTTTCTCTAATACTACTCGCCCAAGGTAGCCCCCTCACCCGATCCCAAATCTGCTTCCACGCCACCTGTGTCAATGCCCCTCCCAACTCCTTCTCCCACTCCTCCATATACCGGAACTTTGCCCCCTCAAACTCCCTCACCCCTTTATATAACCTCGATATCATCCCCCTTGTCCCAAATTTCCCGTACCATAGAGCATCTATTCTCTGTCACTTCCCTTCCCCTCGCTCCTACCCCTCTGCTCCCCTGCAAAAAAGATCTCACCTCGATGTATGGGAACCTTCCTGGTCCTCTAACCCAAATCCTTCCTTATCCTCCTCAAAGGACTTCACCTCCCCCTCTTCCAGTAATTGGTGAAAACACTCCAACCCCTTCGCTTTCCACTGGTCAAATCTCCCCCCATCCCACCCTGGTTTAAAGGGTCTCCATCCCCTCCACGGTATCATCAGTGAAAATTGCCCTGTCTTCCCCCTGCTCCCCCTTGCCCGCACCCCATCCCAAACCCCTGCTACCTGCTGCATTGCCGGTGAACCCCCTCCCAGTTCTCTACCGACCTGTCCCCCCCCCCCCCGCCCACAGCCAAGCCTCTAGTCTACCCCCCTTTACCAACGTCCGCTCCAGTGCCACCCAGGGCTTTTGGCTCCCCCTCCTTCTCCAGTCCATTACATGGCGTAACTGCACCACTCGATAATAGTCCTTCATATTGGGCACCCCCAACCCCCCTTCCGCCTTCGGAGCGTACATCACCTCCCTGGCTATCCTCGATGGTTTCTTATTCCAAATATACTGAAAAACTTTCCTTTGCACTCTCCTCAGCACCTCATCTGGCACCCTCACCGGCAATGCCTGGAACAAGTACAACAACCTCGGTAACACATTCATTTTAATCCCCGCTATTCTGCCTAACCATGACATCTCCTGCCACATCCACCTGTCTAGATCCCACTCCAGATCCCTCAACACCCCTGGATAGTTGGTTCGATAGATATCCCCATACTTTGCCGGGAGTTGTACCCCCAAATATTTCATTGAATGCTTAACCCACCACAGAGGGTAGAGACCCTTCCACTGCCCCTCCACCCTCGGGGTTACCCGCATCTGCAGTACCTCCGTTTTGTCCAAATTCATTTTGAACCCCGACACCTCCCCAAATCTCTCCTCTTCCTCCAGTACCTCCGGCAGGGATCCCTGTGGCTGACTAAGATTTAAAAGAATATCATCCGCATACAGGGAGATTTTATGGCTTATGCCCCTCTTTCCAGCCCCTTAATCTTATCATTAGTCCGAATTTTCTGCGCTAATGGCTCCACACTCATCGCATATAGCAGCGGTGATAAAGGGAACCCCTGCCTTGTTCCCCTCCCAAGACTAAAGTCCCTCGAGTAACTCCCATTTACTTTTACCCTCGCCCTTGGCCCTGCATATAACCCCCTTATCCATTTCCCCAAATTCACACCCACCCCCATTTTCCACATAACCTCCATCAAAAAATCCCAATTTACCCTGTCAAACGCCTTCTCGGCATCAATGGACAGTAGGATAAATTCCTCCTGACCCTGCCTTGCTTCCCATGTCACCCCCACCACCTTCTTAATGTTATCCGCGGCCTGCCGTCCTGGGATAAACCCTGTCTGATCATCCTTTATCACCCCCGGCAACCAGGGCGCCAGTCTCCCCGCTAGCACCTTTGCCAGGACCTTTACATCTACATTAAGAAGGGAAATGGGCCTCTAAGAATCACACTCTTTCGGGTCCTTCCCGCCCTTCAGCAGTACCGATATTCCCGCCGTTAACATTCCCGTTGTCAATTTCCCCCCCTTCCTCCAGCATCCCATTATATACCCGGCTCATTATATCTCCAATCTCCTCACTAAATATTTTATAAAAGGTGCTCGGAAGCCCATCTAACCCTGGAGATTTCCCCCTTGGCATCCCTTTAATAACCCTAGCCACTTCCTCTCTCGTAATTGGTGTTTCCAGCCCCTCCTGCGCTTCCTCTGGTAACGTTTGAAGCTCTATCTCCTCTAGGTATCTGGATATCTGCCCCTCCTCCATCCCCTCCTCTCTCGTATATAGCTCTTGATAAAACTGTCGAAACCTTTCCCGAATCTCCTCCTCCCTATAATATACCTCCCCCCCTTCCCCTTAATCTGATATATTCTGGAAGCCACAGTCTGTCTCTGAAGCCGCTGCGCCAACATCCTCCCCGTCTTATTACCAAATTCATAATATCTCTGTTTTACCAGAGACAATTCAAACGCCACCTTCTCCACCTGCAACCCCTGCAGTTCCCCTCTTATCTTCTCCATCGAGTCTCTGTCCCGCTTCCTCCCTGACCTCCTATATACCTCCTCTGCCTCCTTCAAAGCCTTACCCAGCGCCACTTTCCTACCATATCTCTCCCTCTTCTTTCTTGCCCCCCACATGATAAACTTCCCCCTGATACTTGCACCACCTCAAGACATTTCAGCAGGCCCTCATTAAGACGCCAGAATTTCAACCCTCCCCGTCTCTGTCCTTTCAACACTATCTCTACCACCCCATGGTCTGACCAGGCTATCGGAATTATCCCCCCCTGCTTCGCCCCCAACATCCACTCCTGATCCACCAATACCATGTCTATTCTGCTCCAGCTATTATGAGGTACCGAGTAATAAGTATATTCCTGCTTCTGAGGGTTCATTACTCTCCATGAATCCACCAAATTCAATTGTTTCATCAGCAATTGTAACCCCCTTCTATTTCGCCCCCCCCCTCCTCTGCTCGCTCCGGCTCCCTATCTAACCTAGGTTGCAACACCACATTAAAGTCCCCTCCCACCACCCACTTTCCCACCCTCTGCCTCTCCAGCAATTTTCTCAACCTTCTCCAAAAACTCACCTGTTTCCCGTTCGGCCCATATGCTGACACGAGGACAATCCCCTCCCCACCCCACTTCCCCACTACCCCCACCACGCGCCCTTCCCCGTCCTCGAAGCTACTCTCTATCTGAATCCCACACCCCCTCTTTATCAGCACCGCTACCCCCCCTTCTTCCCCCCCTTCCCGTTTACAGAAATAATATTGTTTTGAAAATCGGGCATTCCTCAACCATCCTACATCCCTCCGACGCAAATGCGTCTCTTGTTCATAACCACGTACCACTCATTCTTCACCACCTCCTGAAACAGGAACCGCCTCTTAGTAGGCAAATTCAGATCCTTCACATTAACAGTTCCCATCTGCAGCATCATTCCCGCTGTAGCACTCCTCTCCCCCTCCCCCTGTCCGTGTCCATCTTCCCTCCCCCCTCCAGCTCAAATCCCTTCCCCTCTGCCACTCCCCCCCTCCCCCTCCTTCCCCACCCACCTTCCCCCTCTACCTCCCCACTCCCACCTTTCCATCCTTCCGCGTGTGTCTGTCGTGTCCCTCCTCCTTTCAACATCTCTCTTGCCTCCCCCCGCGCCTCCCTGTTTACCCTTAGCACCCCAAGGAATCAAGGCATCCTCTCTCTTTACCACCCCAGGTTTCTCAACCCTACCCCTCCTCCGCACAGGCAACAATATACCATATACATCCTACCCAACATCCTATGCCCTCACCTCCCTCCACTTCCCCCATGCCCTAAGAGTCCAGTGTCCATCTGGGCCTACCGCCCTATGCTCTCTGGCATCACACGAGTTCTCCATCCTCCCGTGGCAGCCTTCAGTCCTTTGTTGTCGCTCTCTTCCCTGCTCCACATTATTTATTTATTTATTTTTATTTACATTCTCTTATATACCGCGCTATTCTGCATCAGTGCGGTTTACATTCCTCAGTTCTCTGCAATCGCTGTCCTTTTGCTGCCACCCTTTGCCATCTGGAGCCCTCCTGCCTCTGCTCCACCTCCCCTCTGGGGTGCATAACCATCTTCTTTTCCGGGCCCTTTGGCAACTGTTCGCAGCCCAGCTCCTGCAACAATGTCCATGCTTCTTCCGCCACTTTCACTTTCTGGGACACCCCATTCACAGTCACAAGCAATCCAAAGGGAAACATCCACCTATATCTCATATTTTTGCCACGCAGATATGCAGTGACCTCTCAGCCCCCGTCGTCTGTCCAGGGTTCCCTTAGACAAATCATTAAAAATGTCCACCTCATTGCCCTCCCAGGCAATCCGGCCATACTTCCGTGCTATCTGCAGGATTTTCTCCTTCATCGGATAGCTACTCATACAGACAATAATGTCCCTGGACTGCTTGTCTCTCTGCGGTCCCAAGCTGCGGTGTGCCTGTTCCACTCCAATCCTGCTCTCGTCCTCCTCTCCTCCCCCCTCCAAGGCAAGCATATGAGAGCAGAGCTTTCGCACCACCTTCATGCAGTCTTTAAATGCCTCAGTCTCTCCAATCCCTTTCAATCGCAAATTATTCCGGCGCGCCCAATCCTCAATCTCCTCCAGCTTCTCAGTAATCTCCTCTTGCTGTCTTTGCAGTTTGCTCTGCTTCGCCGCCAACTCCTGCAGCTCCCCCGTGCATTCCTCCACATGGTCCTCCAACTCTGCCACGCGGTCTCCCAGGCCATTCAAATCCTGCTGTATGCTCACCAGCGATTCCTTTATTTCCCTCTGCATCTCCGCCAGCTCAGCATTTAAGTCTTTCTTAAAGGCCTTCAGCCAGGAGCGTATCGGCACTTCCTCCCCTCCTTGCTGCTCTCTCTCACCCTCCTCCTCTGAGCTCGCCATTGCTCTGGGCTCCTCCGTGCCGCCTGCCTCATGCTCCTCCATCTCTTCCCTCTGCACATACAAGGACTGGAACCCCGCCAGCTTCTTGCGTGCTACCAGGGCCATTCCAGCTGCTGTCTCCACCGGCGCCGGGTTTGGCTATTCTTCCTGTATTTAGCGGGACCGACGGAGCTTGGCTACATTGCGGCCATTCGCTCCGTGACGTCACCGGAAGTTCATGAGTGATTTTTAAGGCATTCATGAGGCTTTCAATATCGGAACAGAATACCAGATTACTTTCCTTTCCGACTGCGTATAGTACACTGCTGACGTCAGATGGCTTCAGCAGCCGTCTGGCAGTAGTATTGCATTGCATCAGAAAATGATGCAATCAACTCTTGATGATGTGTGCATGCTGGTATTATGCAATGTGATGCAATATTACATCATTCAAGGCTTATTTGGGATGTTGTTGATGTCCTACTGGATAAATTTACACAGTGAAACGTCAAAAATGAACTACATGCAATATCTTCAAAACGAGAGCCAATAATTTTTTTAATGTTATATTTGTTTTTAGCTCACCAAGATACTACAGATTAGGGCCTTTTAAAGTCTGTAACGATTTCAATGTTGACCAGTGTATTCTGTAGATCTCAGTAACTTTTATTTATTTTTTTTTATACCGCGCTCTTTAGAATCAGTGCAAGCAACACAAAGACCAAGGAGCACTTCAGACAGGTCAGAGACAAAGTTGTGGAGAAGTATAGATCAGGGTTGGGTTATAAAAAAAAAATTAAATAAAAAAATAAAAATAAATAAATAATAAAAAAAATCCCAAATTCTGAATATCCCACGGAGCACCATTAAATCCATTTTATAACAAAATAGAAAGAATATGGCACCACTACAAACCTGACAAGAGAAGGCCGCCCACCAAAACTCACAGATCGGGCAAGGAGGGCATTAATCAGAGATGCTACAAAGACATCATGGATAATACTGAAGGAGCTGCAAAGATCCATAGACTGGGGCTTTATGGAAGAGTGGTCAGAAAAAAGCCATTGCTTAAAGAAAGAAATAAGAAAATATGTTTGGAGTTTGCACAGCAGCATATGGCGGACTCTTCAAACACATGGAAGAAGGTTCTCTGGTCAGATGAGATGAAAATTGAACTTTTTGGCCATCATGGGGAATGTCATGTGTGGCACAAACCCAACACTTCCCATCACCCCGAAAACACCATTACCACAGTGAAACATGGTGGTGGCAGCATCATGCTGTGGGGATGTTTTTCATTGGCAGGGACAGAAAAACTGGTCAGGATTGAAGGAACGATGGATAGCGCTAAATACAGGGCAATTCTTGAGGAAAACCTGTTTCAGTCTGCCAGAGATTTGAGACTGTGACGAAGGTTCACCTTCCAGCGGGACAATGACCCTAAATATACTGCTAAAGCTGGCTTAAAGGGAAACCTTTAAAAATCTTGGAATGGCCTAGTCAAAGCCCAGACCTCAATCCAATTGAGAATCTGTGGCATGGCTTGAAGATTGCTCCAACCCCTTCAAGTTAGATGGGTTGTGCTCGTGTAGAGCAGTTTTGGCTTAAGGAATGAGTAAAAATCTCAGTGGCTAGATGTGCTAAGCTAATAGAGACATACCCCAAGAGACTTGCAGCGAAAGGTGGCTCTACAACGTATTGACTTTGGGGGGTGAATACATATGCACACTCCTGCTTTTCAGTTTTTTGTTTTGTTTTGTTTTTTGTCTTAATTATTGTTTGTGTCACAATAAAGGATATTTTGCACCTTCAAAGTCATAGGCATGTTGTATATCACATGGTGCTAACCCCCAAAAGTCCATTTTAATTCCAGGTTGTAATGCGACAAAACAGGACAAACAGAGGGGATGAATACTTTTGCAATGCACTGTATATTCTAGCTCTCCCATCTTACTTTGTAGATTTCTACCATTTACATACAGGCATTGTAGAGGTTGCATTTTAATCATATTAATATGATTATGAATTGATAGGGGTAATTTGGAATCTTTCAGCTCTTTACTTAGTTTAGCTAAGTGGTTTAATTTAGGCCAGTAAAAAAACACTTAATATGCATGTATGCAGGTTTTTTTAAAATTACACCATGGGCAACATTTAAAAAGTACACTCGCTGTGGTCTTGCACTGGAAGATGTTTTACACTCACTCAGTTTTGTGTTTCAGTTGCAATAGAGCCGATTTATTTAAACCAATGTCATCACGTGCCTGGGTTTAGCCCTGAGGACTCAACATTGAGAGCAGGAAGGGAATAAAATCTAGTTTGTGAAGGGTTGCCAACTGACTCCAGAATCTCACAGTGCACATTGCACGCAGGAACTTGTAAATCCCAATTGCATTCCCTAAGACAAGCAAGACTTACATTTCCTGCATGCAATGAAGTAATGCTTAAAGACGTTTTCTATTTATTTGTTTTCACCACTCTCTAAAGCGTTTAGGGCTGAGCAGCCTATAACATGAAGGAATGAATGTGTGTGTGTGTGTTGTGTGTGTGTGTGCAAGAACAAAAGATGAACATTAAAGGGGACTCATCCCAAAAGTTTGCCCAGGGCCCTATCAGTGGTCAAAGTGGTCCTGGCCTCAAAGAAAGAGGGGCTTAGCCCTCAAACTGTTTAGCAAGTGTGTGCCACAACTCCTTTTAAAAAAAAAATGAGTGAAGCCAAAATGCTTTATTTAGTTCAGACTGTAGGATTGCCAAATAGCTCCATCGTTCCAGGACAAGCTAATGCATGCCTGCTTTTATGCCATTCAGTAAGCATCACATTTTCCATACTGGGTCAGACCAAACATCTACAGTATTCTGTGGCTAATCTAGCTCCCAAGTATATGACATCATCCTAAAATAACCCCCCAAAACCTATAGTGGCCAAAATAAATCTATGGGTTATGTTTACTAAACCGCAGTAGACTTTTGCAGCTAATGCTGGGCGATAGGTGCAAAGGTTCCACGGTCAGTTCACAGCATTTTTCTGTAGATATTGTGGAGGAAACACTGGGGTCATGGGGGGTCAAGCTTCACAGATGCAGCTGTCGGCATCCATTCAGGTAGCGATAGCTGCATCCGTGAAGCCTACAAACATTGCCAGTTACTGCATGATGGTAGCATCCGTGTTAGTTGCCCATGGCAGGAACTCTCACACACTGCCCTAATCCTGCTCAAGCCTGCACTTGCCATGCAAAATGTAGACATTGTGGAAAAGCACCACCATGTCTATATTTTTCGCATGTTAGCTGTCTACACAGCATGATGGTCTCTTGTTAGCGCTGCAAAGACAGCCAACGCCCTTTTTTTAAACCTACCCCTATATGTTTCTTATTTTATCAATTATCAATGTGTGCCCAATACACCTCTCTTGATACATAAGAAATGCCATACTGGGTCAGACCAAGGTCCATCAAGCCCAGTATCCAGTTTCCAATAGTGGCTTATCCAAGTTACAAGTACCTGGCAGGTTCCGAAAAAGACACACAGGTTCCGCAATGCTTGTCGCAGGGTAAGCAGTGCATTTCACGGGTCCTCTTTACTAATGGCTTACAGACGTTTCCTCCAGGAACTTGTCCAAATCTTTTTTTTAAAACGGAGCTACATTAACAGCTTTTACTACATCCTCCAGTAACAAATTCCAGAGTTGATTACGCGTTGAGTGAAAAAATATTTTCTCTTATTAGTCTTTAAACAGGTTACACTGTAACTTCATTACATGTCCCCTAGTCTTTCTACTCTTTGATGGCTTAAACAATCGATCTATTTTTACCCGTTCCACTCCATTCATTAATTTATAGGCCTATATTGTATTTCCCTTCAGCCATTTCTTTTCCAGGTTGAAGAGCCCTAATTTTTTAAGCCTCTCCTCCATAGGGGTATCCTTCCATCCCCTTTAACATTTTGGTGGCTCTTTGTACGTTTCTAATTCTGTTATATACTTTTTTAAGATACGGTGACCAGAATTGCACACAATATTCAAGGTATGGTCGCACCATGGAATGATAGAAAGGCATTATTTTATCCTTTGTTTTATTCTCCATTCCTTTCCTTATGATACCTAACATTCTATTTGCCTTCTTGGTCACTGCTGCACACTGGGTGGAGGGTTTCAACATGTTATCCACGATTATGCCCAAATCTTTTTCCTGGGTGGTGGTTTCTAATGTAGAACCTTGCAATGCATAACCATAGTTTGGGTTGTTCTTTCCTAGGTGCATAACTTTGAACTTGTCCACATTAAATTTCATCTGCCATTTGGATATACAGTCTTCCAATTTATCAAGGTCCTCTTGCAATTTTTCACAATCCGCTTGGGTTTTAACAACTTTGAATAATTTTACGTCATCTGCAGTTTTGATTATCTCACTCGTTATTCCCATTTCTCGGTCATTTACGAATGTTAAAAAGCAGCAAACCCAGCACAGATCCCTGGGAAAATTGGCGATTAGGCCTACCCTCTGCTTTCTATCTTTTAACCAATAGTACACTGCCTCCTATTTTATGACTTTTTAATTTCACCAAGAATCTCTCATGAGGGATGTTGACAAAGGTTTTCTGAAAATCCAGATACACTATATCACCTCTGTCTACCTGTTTATTCACATCTTCAAAAAAATATAACATATTAGTAAGACAAGACCTTCCTTGGTCAAAGCCATGTTGGCTTTCTCCCATTAAACCATGACTATCTACATGTTCATTAATTTTGTTCTTTATAATGGTTTCTACCATCTTGCCCAGGATACACAAAAAGCAAGAGACGAGGTCGTCAATGGATGGTGAACGGGCATTTATTCTTAAATTCTTGTGGTTTTAAGAATAAATGCCCGTTCACCATCCATTAACGACCTCGTCTCTTGCTTTTTGTGTATCCTGGTTGGTGTTGCAAGAGCCCTGCTCCTTGTTGTGTTTTACCATCTTGCCCAGTACAGACATCAGGCTCACTGGTCCTATAGTTTCCCAGATTACCCTGGAACACTTTTTAAAAATAGGCGTTACATAGGCCATTCACCAATCTTCAGGTATTACAGATTACTTTAATGATAGATTACTAATAATAGGTCTGCAATCTCATATTTCATTTCTTTCAACACCCTTAGATGTATAACATCCGGTCTAGGTGATTTGCTACTCTTTTTAGTTTATCAAATAGTTTTGATACATCTTCCTGGTTTATCGATATTTCTTTCAATTCTTCCGATGCATCACCTTTAAATACCATTTCAGTCATGGGTAGCTCCCCTATATCTTCTTAAGTATTTGAACACCATCTGTTGTCATCTTGTAGAGAAGTTTGGTTTTGTTGGATTTCAGCTGCTCCTTTTGAGGTAAGTATTAATTAAAAATTGTGATGCTAAGAAGTGACTTAATAAACGATTGAACAACATTTTTTGTAAAATCGGATTGGACTTTGAGCCAGGTGATGTTAAGAGCTTGGCGTTTTATTTTGCATTAGTGCTGCTACTGATGGCTCATTAATTTAATTACTGTTAAATTTGTTTGTGGTGAAAAAAGGTGTATTGGGCACACATTAGTAATTTTATAAAATAATATAAGAATAGATGGGGGTTGTTTTGGGTGGGGGGGAGAGGTGCTTGTGGTTAGAGCAGTGCTCTCTGACCAAAAAGACCAGGGTTCAAAATCCCACTGGCACTCCTTGTGGTCCTGGGCACCCTCCATTGCCTCGGGT
Organism: Ichthyophis bannanicus; assembly: GCA_033557465.1. Classification (NCBI taxonomy): domain Eukaryota; kingdom Metazoa; phylum Chordata; class Amphibia; order Gymnophiona; family Ichthyophiidae; genus Ichthyophis; species Ichthyophis bannanicus. Next base: position 1,758,893,754 of record CM066032.1, on the reverse strand, counting down.
ACAAACTTAAATTGTAAGCCCTCTAGGGACAGAGAAATATATACTGTATCTGATTTGTAAGTCACCTTGAACTGCTACTGGAAAGGCGGGAGCTAAATATTATGAAATAAATTAAAAAAAGAAATTTGCAAAAATTGTAAAAGAGCCAGCTTCCATGTTACTTATCCCAGGAAGAAGCAGTGTCTTTCTCTAGATCTACCACCGTAATAATGGTTTATGGACTTTTTTCCCTCCAGGAATTTGTCCAAACTTTGTTTTAAACCCAGCTTCGCTAACTGCTTTGACCACAGCCTCTGGCAACGAGTTCCAGAGCTTAACTATGCATTGAGAGAACAAATTGTTGCTCCTATTTGTTTTTTAATGTGCTGCTTTGTAGCTTAATGGTACAATCCCTACTCTTTGTATTTTTTGAAAGAATAATCTTTCCTCTCTAGTCAGGGTTTTATAGACTTTTATGATTATATCCCTTCATCTCCTCGGCCATCTTTTCTCCAAGCTGAGGCTAAACTGGTTAGGGGCTCTTTTCTTCATAGGAGAGCCGTTCAATTCCCCTCTATTATTTTTAGCTGCCCTTTTCTGTACTTTTTCTAATTCCGTTATATCTATTATTTTGAGATGTGTGCAGTTCTGGTCGCTACAATTCTCAGGGTGCAGGTATTACAGTATTGTGGTGTTCTCTATTCCTTTCCTCATTATTCCTAACATTTGTTGGCTTTTTTGGCTGCTGCCACCCATTGAACACAGGACAATGTATTATCCACAATGATGAGTAGATCCTTTTCCTGAATAGTGACTCTTAATGTGAACCCTAGCATTGTGTAGCTAGAATTTGGATTATCTTTCCTGCATGCACAACTGTGCCCTTGTCCATATTAAATTTAACCTGCCATTTAGAGGCCCAGTCCCACAAGAGCCTCCTGCAATTTATCATAATACGTATGCAATTTGACAACTCTGAATAATTTAGGGCCCTTTTTAATAAAGCCCGCTATGGATTTGCCATGAACTTGCCAAGCTCATGTGCTGCAAAGGTCGCAGGTTAGCTATCGGGGGTGTGTTCAGCAGGGCCGTACCGAGCGTGAATCACACCCTGTGCAACTTGCACATCGGGCGTGCGCCCCCACCCCCCCGCACCTCCATCTAGCCACTTTCTGGATGGGGGCGGAAAGTGGCGGGAGAGAAGAGGTGCGCCTGATGTGCACGTCATCGGCGCGCTAAGCAGATCTGTCCCTCCCTGCTCTGACGCGGCGTCAGAGCAGGGAGGAACAGATCTGCTTAACGTGCCACGAGAAGGCTTAAGGGGCGCATTTTAACTGTCTGCCGTTGCCTGCCGCCGCTGAGAGAAGAAAAAGTGGTGGCGGCAGGCAATGGCAGACAACTGAAATGTGCCCCTTAAGCCTTTGCGCCCTGTGTGGCCGCACCGCTCGCACAGGGCTAGGTACGGTCCTGGTGTTCAGTATGCCCCTGGCAGCTAACATAAGGGGTTTTCCTAACGTGCGCCTCACTAAGTTGGGTTCACTTAACAATTGCTATAGTGGAGGAGTTAGGTGAACCCACATTAGGAGCTGCATTGTCACTGAGCGCACAGCAATTGCCCTGGTGCTAGCGGCAGTGCACTCTCTATGCCCCCTCTTCGCCCGTTCCCTGCCCCATCCTGCGATCGCCAACTAACGTGTGTTTTTAGTGTGCGATGGCATGCACTATTGGACGTTGGTGCTCCTGACTGCCTTGTAGCGACACGTTAAAATGCCCATTAACCAGCTAACAGGCTTTAGCAAAAAAAAAAAAAAAGGGCCTTAGTGTTATCTGCAAATTTAATGACTTTGCTCTGTTACTATTTCCCAATCATTTATTAATGTTGAAAAGTAGCGGTTCCAGTACAGATCCAGAGAGTACTCTAACATTCACCTTCCTCTATGGATAAAACTGACCATTTAACCTTACTGTGTTTTCTCTCTTAACCAGTTCCTTATCCACAGTCAAGTTCAGCGGAAAGCCTATTTGACTGGGGGGGGGACTCAAGCTCAGTCTTGACTCTACCCTAACTCTGCCTTTGGTCCACCTCTAGCTCCTCGCAGCCTTCATCTCCTATTCTGCCCACGGGGATCCCATCTCCTATGGGCAAAAGAAGAGAGCAGCCGCAATCGTGGCAGACTCCTGTCTGCCAGCAGGAGATCCTGTGGGCTCACAGGAGGAGTCTTTGCCATGATTGTGGCTGCTGTCTTCTCTTCTGCCTGTAAGAGATGGGATCCCAATGGGCAGAATAGGAGGGCGATTCTCGATGCAGTTTATCTGCCAGCAGGGATTCCATCTTGCGTTTGGTGGGCGACATGTTTAGGGGCCAGGGCCCGTGTGGCCCACCCCATTCAGATGCCTATGTCTACATTAGGACATTGCCTCCCATCACATGGCTTTTGAACTTGTGGTTTGAATTTCTGTAAGATGAGGAAACTGGCCCTTGAGTCACAAGGCTTTCTGGATATTAATAACAATAATACAATTCTCATGCTTTTGTATAGGGCAAACAAAATCTATACAGAGCATTACAAAGGCAAATGATATCTTAAATTGATATTCATTGGTTATATTTTGGTGCATATTTTAGCCCAAGAAACAAGTTAATTTGCATAATAGGGCTATGCCAGGGTAAGCCAGACTTGTTTTTCCCCTCTGTAAAAAGATTGATACCTACCCCTCGCCCTAAGACAAGTAGGGCTACAAATTCTTCCAAGCAGTGGAGTAACAGCAAGACTATATGTTTACTATCACCAGTGAAGTAAGTAGTAGTAGTCCTGAAAAACTGGAGCTGGTTGGTAACCTTGAATGTCCTGTAAGGTGATCCCCTCTGTACATGTCATTTATTGTCTGATACCCCATCTCAGCAATAGACATTTTTGCTATGGATCATCAGCTTTTCCTGGCATTACATGAATTAATGTCTTTAAAAAAGAGAGCATTGACTATCAGTGGGTTTTATGTATGTACAGTGTGCTCTAGAAATGCTAATGTTCTTTGTTCCCCTTTTTCTTTTTTCTTTTTGCAAAACATTAAGGGGGTCATTTTAGAAGCTCTATAAGGGATTTGGATATCTGAAAACATGCATTCCGACATGCAAATCAGAGACATCCCCGGATTCATTATAGAAAGCCGGGGTTGCAGATGTCCTAGGTGTGAGCATGTCCATGTAGCTAGCACAGGGGTATGATGGAGGTGTGGCCTGGGCAGAACAAAGGAGATGCATGGTGTGGTGTGAGTTCAGGGTGGCACAATCACAACTGGCCCTGGTTGTTAAGGCATCAATGACTACACCTGCTTCTGACCATGAATAAGGTGCAAAAAAGTGCTTGTGTCATGGTGCAACTCTTCCAGGGGATGAGCAAAATATGCCGTCGTCATTGCCGCAGTCAATATTTCCCGCCCGAAGAAACCTGCTTGTAAATATATACTCCAAACATATTGCTGGCCCTCCCCTGAAAATCAGGTTTTCTGAAATGGCTGGCCGGGATGTGCATGTCTTATAAGTTGCTCCCCTTCTGAAGTACCCCAGCCAGCACATCCAAGTACCTGTTTTTGAGGCATGCAATTCAAGGACATCCACATTTTGTGAAATGGCCTATGCCCATGAACGTACCCAGCCTTGCTATCTACATAGACCTGTCACTTGTACCTGTTAGTGGGACTTTCATCCTTCGGGGTTGAGATGGAGTGATTTCAGACGGTACTTATATATGCCTCACTTCACTGCTGCCCGGAGTTTTGGATGTTGTGCTCTGGACGTCCCAGATTCTTCCTAGATGTCCTTCTAAAAGCCCACTTAACATGACTTTCATATTATTTACTCACTTCTTGGCTTGCTGCTAGGCTAGATTCAAAAAGCCATACGATATACTGGAAGCCCGTTTTCAGTGCTGGTGATAGCACAAATCTCAGTAAATCAAGCTGATAGTACATGAATTGCACAGCCCAAGGCCAGGGTCGTTTACCATACCATTTGGGACTATTTTGAATGACAAAACTGCAGACTTTGTACGATGAACAGAAAGAACTATAAACCTATGACAGCTAAGGGCCACATCATGTTCTGGAATACTTGGAATGTCTTAAGGGCACACACACAGATGTGCTTAGCTTGTTGCATAATGTCATTACTCATTTTTTTGAGAAACGTGAAACAATCTAAAAGGTCTCTTGGTAGACTGACACTTTCCTCAGGGTAGGAATATTTGCAAAAGAGTACGGATGAAAATGGCAATTTTTCATTTTAAGTATCAGACACACGCAGAGCTTTCTCCAGTGCAGTCTTGCATGAGGGCCAGCTTGTTATATCTGCAATGTATTGTATTCCATATTGTATCTATGGAATAGTAATTCCAGTTTCTCCAAGAACACAGGATAACAGTCGGTAGATGAGCCTGGCTCGCCTTTTAGCTTACAATGATCACCTTAGCCCACCTGAAAAAATACTTCCTGCATTTTCAGACTCCCCATTCTATTGTACTTTTACATTTCCAGTGTTCTGCTTCTCAATTAGTGCTTGAATTGCCAGCTTCAGAAGTTTTTGGGGCAGGGGAGGTTCAGAGAACAAAAGTACTGAGACCCTGCAATTAAAGATGGCGTATAAAGTCTCATGCATCGCTTGAAAATAAATAAACAAACCCCATTTTATGTGGGTTAAAAGGCTAGCTGCCATGCTCCAGGGATCCTTAGCCCTCTTCAGATATGTGGAGTCCATTTCCTGTCTACCGGAATAGGACACAGGAGGAATGTGGAGCATGTTTGAGGTATGATGTGAGCATGAAGTAAAAACAAGAAAAGCTATATATTACTTTTCTACATCTCACTCAATATGGCTCCTGTGGTAATATAAAATATATAATTAGAACACACACACAAAATACAAAAGGTTTTAAACAATTGTGCCTTACAATACATGAATATTTATGAAATGTATTTATTTATGGAACAACAAAACATCAATGTTTTTCAGATCTTCCGGAGGCCTATTCCAAAGAGCCATGTCCATGCATGAGAGAAAATGCTTTTTGGTTTCAATCGGAGAAACATCTGAGGGAATTTTCAATAATGCCTTCTGGGATGAATGCAGTGACCTAACCGGCCAAAGCTGCTGAATACATGTGGACAGAATATCTGGCTCTAAATTGTGGAAGGTTTTAAAATCCAAAACCAGAATCCTAAATTCTACTCCGTCTCTTTGGCAACCGCTGAAGCATGTTAAGCACAGGCTTTATCTGCTTCCATAGCTTAGTACTAATTGCAGCCCTTATGGCCTTATTTTATCAACTGAAGTTTACACAGTTTATTTTTAGAAGGCCCACATTACTGTATAAAGAATTACAGTAGTCTAACCTTGCCATCATGTACTGCAGTCAAGGCCAGCACAACCATTAGAATATTCATGTTAGACTTTGCGATACTAACCTATCACCATCAGATTCCATCCTCTTTCATAGGTGTAGTGCCCATGTATCTCCTGAGAAGAGAGGTAACAATATATCAACATCTCCTGTTGTCCCAGTTTTCTACATCTTGATCATCCTTTTAGTTTGAGTACTGATTTCCCTTCTCTTTGATTAAAGTTAGCCATTCTACCAGAACTACTGCTTGTTCCCTTGATCTGTTATCTTCACATTAGTAAGTCACAAGAATAAAAGGATTAAGTTCAAGAACAGCAAATTTTAACCGATCATTGTCTCTCCACTCGTATTTTTCGTACTTCTCTTAAACAGGCAGTTGTTAGCAGCGCTAGCCCCAGAGTTAGTTCAAAGTGTTGGTGCCCTAGTTTGCTCTTTGTAATCCACTTTGGGATTTGTTAGCTGTCTGTATGCATGGGTTTGTAATTCTCAAAGCTTGCAACAAACATCCATGCCATGGTTTTTGTTCTTAAAAGCAGAAACCTCCGAAAGAGGGTACGTCTTTATCCATCTATTTTGAATGTACACAAGAGTTAGAATCTTTATTTTAGTGAAGTCCTCAAACATGTCTGTGTGATCATTACAAGTGGCAGACTTGTGCATGTCGATGGCCTGAAACAGACAAGTAGTTAGTCTAATCTTAGAAACTTGTATATGCCCATGATGAACAGTGACGGCCACAGCCACATAGATGTCCCTGCAACAATATTGAGGTTGGGGATATCCATCCCTTCCTTCATACACTTCCTGACATTTTGCAAGTGCTGATGGGAGCCTTGGTCCAATGGCATGAAGGAGGTTGTGTGCTGCAGTTAGAATCCTTATGCTGAAAAAACAAATGCAAAATTCAATCACAGTCAGTCCAATGCAAATGTTAGTCGGAGCTGCAGGTTTGACAAACTCCTGAGAAGACTGCAATAAATCGATCAATTCCAAACCTTCTTGAGAGACCTGGGACAGCTCCAGTTGATCTACTCCAGCACTTGTAGCTCTTTTCTTACTAGGAGGAAGGTAATACACTGTAGCCACCGGTGGAACTGACGGAGCAGGAATTTTAAAATTTCGGTCCGGTACCATCTTAACATATGCAACTGGGAACCAAAGACATCCAGGTGAAATTTTTAATAAAATGTAAATTATGCCGCTTCAGAGTTTTCAACACTTTCCAGCTTAACATTATCTTTAATGACGGTATCCTGAACTTCCTGGTGCTTTGAAACTGTCGACTCCAAACTCTTCACCTGGACATTGCAGGCTACTAAGCTTGTCCAAAGCAGTAATACATTCCTGGACCCTCTGGAATTCCATAGTTAACGGGGGACAATTTTCTCCAAAAGAGCTTTGCCTGTGTCAGCTATTGCAGTCCAGATAGACTGCAGAGTAAATTCACTAGATTTAGATAGCTGAAGAAAAACAGTACCTTGACTAGTGCCAAGTGCACCAGAGCTTGCTGATGCTCCTCCAACGTGTTTGACAGCAAGAAACCCTCCAACTGGGGTCCTGTTCTCTGTAAGACGGCAATTGCAGTTCTGCCCTGTCATTCTTCTGGTAGCGTCCTGTGGTATGGCTACTGCTGTCTCATCCCTCACTGATCCATGGGAGCCGGTTACTCCACCGAATCGGTAAGAGCAGACCCACCACACTGCTCTGCAGAGTCCGGAGGTGGATGTCTCAACTTCACTGAGAGCAAAAGATCTGTGCTAGAAGAGGACGCTTACTGTAATTGTCTCGAGGATCCCCCCAGTGGCAAAATGCCAACTTGAAAAACCCCCGCAATGCGTGAAGCTGTCCATTTGGCTAGAAGACGTTCTCCCAGACTCAGTGAGGCGAGGTCAATGTTTGTTTCTCAAAAATGCAAGCCAGACAGTGATACTGTCCAAACAACACTGACTGCTTCAATTTCACAATGCCATCTTAGCTCCTCCCTTTTCAATCGGAACATCATCTAAACATTTTTAACTCTAGTCTTTTTACTGAAAAGTACAGAAATAGAACATTTGAGGAGGGAAGGTAATTACTAAGCTGCAGCAAAAATATCATTTTACTGCAACTTATTATACCACTGGAGTTGCTGACCTGCAGTAACTCAATACCAAAGGAATAATTCAATTTGTGATCCACCTCGCAAACTGCATCGATCTTCTCCCTGAGAGCATTGGGCCGCTAACATATAACCCAATGCTCGTGGGGAGTTTCTTAAAGGGGCCGAGACTAGGGAATAGGTATGCATTTCCCTGCTCCCCCTCCCATAGATCTCTGGCGATCTACTGAAGGAGTTCCCTGGTATCTAACGACGGGAGCAGGAGTGATCCCCTGATTGTTTCTGCCCTGTCTGGCTCTGGGTACAAAATGGTACCTGGTGACCTCTAGCCGTAGTCTTGCAGTACTGATCAAGTAAAGGCCAAGCATTTTAAAATTTTGCCAAGGGTTTGGTTGCTATGACTTCTACAATAGGCTCTTCCAGCCATGAATAACCTTCTCAGTAAAGAAACATCTTTGTTTCTTCTGTGGCTTCACCTCAAGATCTTTGAAAGTTCTATCACATCCTAATCCCTCCTTTCCTGCAGTGAGTATATTTTAGGTGTCTTAAGCCTTTTTTAGCTGAAGACCTTTCAGAGTAAAGCCAGCATTTATGATGTGGTTGGATCAAAGCCCTCGGGAAGTCTGACTGCTGATGTAGCTGCGCATGAAATGAGTCAGAAGCTGTAAAGATGTCTTACACATTGGAACATGGAACGTACGAAGCATGAACCAAGGGAAGTTAGAGATGGTCAAGAATGAAATGGAATGTGTACAACTTGATCTGTTGGGTGTCAGCGAACTGAAATGGACTGGCATCGGGCACTTTGCATCAGATGATGACATAGTCTACTATGCTGGAAATGAAAGACAAAGAAGAAATGGTGTTGCATTTATAATAAAGAAGAAACTTGCAAGAACTGTAATGAAATACAATGCAGTCAGCGAACGCTTAATCTCTATTCGTCTACGAGGATTGCCTATCAACACAACTATAATTCAAGTATATGCCCCAACAACAGCTGCAGAAGAGAATGAAATTGAAGAGTTCTATGAACAAGTACAAGCTGAAATTGACAGAACATGCAAATAGGATATCCTGATAGTCATGGGTGACTGGAACGCAAAGGTTGGCAACAAAGAAGAAGGCAAAGTAGTTGGAAAATATGGACTTGGCAACAGAAATGAAGCTGGAGAAAGACTGATAGAATTCTGCACGACCAATGATCTATTCATCTCAAACACCTTCTTCCAGCAACACAAGCGGCGACTGTACACATGGACTTCACCCAATGGATTGTATAAAAATCAAATTGACTACATCTGTGGAAGTCAACGATGGAAAAGCTCTATAACATCAACAAAGATAAAACCTGGAGCTGACTGTGGTACAGATCATCAGCTACTAGTATGCAAACTCAAGCTAAAGTTGAAAAAGAGCAAACCACCCATGAATGCAGCAAAATATGACCTTGAGAATATACCACTGGAATTTAAAGACTGCCTGCAAAATCGATTTGCTGCTTTAGATACAAATGACAGAGCTCCGGAAGAGTTATGGAATGACATCAAGAAGGTTGTGTTGGAAGAAAGTGAGAAGTCTCTACAAAAGGTGAAAAAGCAAAAACAGCCAAAATGGATGACGGAAGAAACTCTGAAAATTGCCCAGAAACGCAGAGAAGTTAAAGCCAGAGGAGAAAGAAAGACAATCGCAGAACTCAACAGAGATTTCCAACGTGCAGCAAGACAGGACAAGGAAAAGTACTACAATGACACTTGCAAGGAAATAGAAGCAGAAACTATTAGAGGAAGAACAAGATCGGCTTTCCTAAAGCTACGAGAGTCGAAGAAAAAGTTCCAGCTTCGAATTGGAATGTTACAAGATGCTCAAGGTTCTATGTTGAATGATGCTGAGAAGATCAAGAAAAGGTGGAAGGAATATACAGAGTTTTTATATGATAAAGATCAAGTGGACCAACAGCCGTTTCAACCTGTACCTTATGATCAGGAACCATTGGTGATGAAAGAAGAGGTTGAAGCAGCATTGAAAGCCTTATCAAAGAACAAAGCACCAGGCATTGATAGCATTCCTATAGACATATTGCAGAAATCTGATGCAGCTGTTACCATACTTACAAGGCTCTGCCAAGAAATATGGAAGACAACATCATGGCCAACTGACTGGAAAAGATCTGTGTTTATACCAATACTAAAGAAAGGTGATCCAACTGACTGTGGAAATTATCGAACAATCGCTCTGATCCCACATGCCAGCAAGATTCTACTGAAGATTATTCAAAAGAGACTACAACCATACCTGGAACAAGAACTACCTGAAGTGCAAGTAGGGTTCAGGAAAGGGCGAGGAACGAGAGACATCATTGCGGTTGTGAGATGGATCCTTGAAAAGACTAAAGAATACCAAAAGGATATCTATTTGTGCTTTATCGACTATAGCAAGGCTTTTCTGTGTAAACCATGAGAAACTCTGGGCCACATTAAGAAGCATGGGTATACCAGAACACCTGATCGTTCTCTTGCGCACTCTGTACATTGATCAAGAAGCAACAGTTTGAACGGAACAAGGAGAAACCGAATGGTTTAAAATAAGCAAAGGTGTAAGACAAGGCTGCATACTTTCCCCCTACCTGTTTAATTTATATGCAGAGCAAATCATCAGAGAAGCAGGATTGTATGAAGACAACAGAGGTGTGAAGATCGGTGGAAGACTCATCAACAACCTTCGCTATGCTGATGATACCACATTACTGGCTGAAAGTGAAGATGATCTGAAACATTTGCTTCTCACAATCAAAGAACATAGTCTCAAAATGTGCCTGCACCTTAATGTAAAGAAGACAAAGATCATTACAACTGGCATAATCAACAGGTTCATCGTTGAAGGAGAGGAAATTGAAATTGTGAACAACTTTAACCTACTTGGATCAACTATCAATAAAGAAGCAACAAGCAGTCAAGAAATCAAACAACGCATTGCTCGTGGCAGAAAGTCTATGAAAGACCTAGATAAGATTCTCAAAAGCAGAGATGTCTCTCTCCATACAAAGATTTGACTTGTTCAAGCCATGGTATTTTCAATAACATCATATTGATGTGAAAGCTGGAGAGTGAAAAAGATAGACAGGAAGAAAATTGATGCCTTTGAATTATGGTGCTGGCGGCGAATACTGTGTATACCATGGACTGCCCGAATAACAAACCAGTCGGTACTAGAGGAGATCAATCCTAAGCTTTCTTTAGAAGCTCAGATGACAAGACTTTGACTTTCATACTTTGGACACATCATGCGAAGAGAGAGATCATTAGAGAAAGACATCATGCTTGGCAAGATAGAAGGTCAGCGCAAAAGAGGAAGGCTAGCATGAGATGGATCGATACAATAACAGCAGCTACGGGTACCAGTCTGTCAACAATGAGCCGCCTGACTCAAGACCGAACACAATTTAGGATAGCTATCCAGAGGGTCGCCATGAGTCAACTCCGACTCGAAGGCACTTAACAACAACAACAACAACAATTATTGCCTCCTTTTTCATGCTTTCCCTATGCACCCAAGCATCCTTCTGTCTTTTGCCGTCGCATTTTCTACCTACTCAGCTACTTTAAGATCATCAGAAACAATCACATCCAGGTCCCGTTCTTCTTTCATGGGAAGAAGTACTTCACCCCTTATACTGTACTGTTCCCAAATGCATGACCCTGCATATTTTAGCATTAAATATGCCAAATTCTTGACCATTCTTCAAGCTTAGCTAGATTTCTCCTGATATTATCTACTCCTTCTCTGGGTGACTACCCTATTACAGATTTTGTTATCATCTGCAAAGAGGCAAAGCTTCCCTGACAGCACTTCTGCAATATCACTAACGAAAATGTTAAAAAGATTTGGACCAAAGACGGATCCTTGTGGCACACAACTGGTAACTTCCTTTTCAGAGTGAGCTCCATTTTCTTATACCCTTTGTCACATCCCATTCAACCAATTTCTAACCCAGTCAGTCATTTTAGGGTCCATCCCTAGTGTGCTCAGTTTATTTATATGTTGCCTATGTGGAACGGTGTCAAAGGCTTTACTGAAATATAACTACACCACATCCAGAGCTCTCCCTTGGACTAATTCTCTCTGGTCAGCCAGTCAAAGAAATTGATCAGATTTGTCTGACAAGACCAGCGTCTATGCTGCCTCGGAACCTGCAATCCACTGGACTCCAGAAACCTCTGTTTTTAGCAGCGTTTCCATTAATTTACTCACCACATAGGTCAGACTAACCGGCCTATAGTTCTCAGCCTCACCCTTCTGATTTTGTTTAGAGGGACCACGTGTGCCTTTCTCCAGTTCTCTGGGACCATTCCTGACTCTAAAGAAGCATTGAAAAGGTCAGACAGTGAAGCCGCTTGAACGTCCCCAAGATCCTTCAGTACTCTCTGATATCACTTCTATTCCTATTTGTGGGTGTTTTGAGGTTTCTCTCCTAGCCCTTACATTTATTTACTTTACTAACAAAAAGCAAAAGCAATGGGCAAGACTGAAAGGGGATATTTTAAGGGCGACAAACCTTTTAGTTAGTAAAGTAAATAAATGTAAGGGTTAGGAGAGGAATCTCAGAATCCTATTGAGAAAGCAGACTACATTAAAAAAAAATCTTCCACTTGGGCCAGAAGCCTAGCATGAGGTAACAGAAATAGCATATCCTTGAACTGTGTGCACTAAAGCATTACTGATTAAGTATATACAGAATGAGGATGAACTGTGCTGGCAGAGTCATACTTTCCTAGCTGCCCACCTTTTGATAGGGAAGATCTCAAGCCATATAGCAGTGTACTACTTTGGACAATCCTCCCCTCCGAAACAGCTGGACTCACTCCAGTCTTCAGACCTAAGAGACAGAAAAAAAAAGGCTCCAATTCTCCAAACCAGGGAGGGTCCTGGACTGGACTGGAGTGACTCAAGGAAAGACAATTACGTAAGGTCTAATTTCACCTTCCTTACTGTCCCTTCAGTACAGTCCAATCCAGTACGTGTGGGATTTACCAGAGCAGTAACTAATCATGGGAGGGACTAGTGAGTTCTGCTTGGAGTACTGATGCCCCAAATGCACGTCTGCAGAGGCCTGCACAAAACACCAGAAATGCTGTGTAAAAATGTGCGACGACAACCATGTCACCACCCTGAAAATGTGCACCAGCAGAATCCGAGAATGCTCTGCCCAGGAAGATGCTTGCAATCTCCTTGAGTGAGCTCTAAGTTCTGTTGCCCCTGCTTTTGCCTCCTATGCTATAGTCTGAAATTATAGCTGCCTTTACTCAGCGGGTCATTGAATCCTTGGTGGCTGCTGCCTCTTTCCAATGGCTTTCAAACAAAATGAATAAACGATCCGACTTCCGAAAGGATTCCATCCTTTTAAGATACCAACACAGCACCCTGCGCAAGTCAAGCACATGAAGCTGATAATCCTCCATGGACTCGCCCAAGGCAAAGAAGACCAGTAGACACTGATCGATTCAGATGAAAAAGGGAAACCACTTAAGGCAGAAAAGAGGGCACCGGCCTCAAAACCACCTTGTTCTTGGAAAAATCCAAAAAGACTCCCTACAAGACAGGGCTTGAAGTTCCAAAATTCGGCGAGCAGAACATACAGCCATGAAGAAGACTGTCTTCAGCATAAGGCCTTTCAATAACACCTTGGCCAGTGGCTCAAAAGGCATTTGTGCTATGGATGGATAGGATTAAGTTGAGATTGCAAGGATGAACCAATAGTTGCAATGGCAGTCGGACCTGTTTCGCCACCCTGAAGAAACAGACCACATTCTAATGCCCCACTAAGAAACAACCCTGCCTTTGCCCCCTGTAACAGGAGAGGGCCGTTACCTGAATCTTGAAGTTGAGTGCCAACCTCTTCTCCAGACCATTGTGCAGGAAAAAGAAAACATCTGGTAGAGAGGATAAGAGGCCAAATCTCTTTGGAAGAACATCGGTCTTCAAACACTCACCAAACTCTCATGTAAGCAAAGGTAGTAGAACTCCTAGCCTTCAATAGTGTGGAAACCACATACACTGAAAAACCAATATACCCTAGCCTTGCCTGCTAAAGAGCCAAGCCCTAAGAGAATCGAGCCACCTGAGGCATCAGTATTGGACCCTGCAAGAGCAGATGGATCCTGCTGGGGAGATGTCAAGGCCTGGCGATCAAAAGCTGAATCAGGTCTGCCTACCGTGGCCTGTGAGGCCAGTCTGGAGCAATGAGAATCACTGGGCTGGTGGGAGCCTCTATGTGCTGCATAAATCAACCGAGAAGGGCCCACGATGGAAATGCATACAGGAGACCTTCTGATGGCTACTTCTGCATGGAAGTGTCCAGTCCATTGGCATATGCTGAAGAATCTGACCATTTTGGCACTGGACAGAGAAGCCATCAAATCCATGACCAGTTTGCCCCAGTGGAGAGAGATTGTGGACAACCATTGCATTCAGATCCCATAGATCTGGGTGTAATATGTGTCGATTGAGAAAATCTGCCAGGATGTTCTCCTTGCCAACAACATGGGCCACGGAGAGGGTAGCTAGATTTTGCTCTGCCCATATCAGGAAGGGCTGAAATTCCTCTGCAAGCGTCACCCCACCTGTGCCCCCCCTGCCTGTTGATGTATGCCTCTGTAGTTGTGAGATGAACTGGAAAACACTCCCTCATCTCCAGACAATGTATGAACCAAGTATTCTCCAGGGACCCGCGCTCCTGCGTGATTGTGACTGACCATGCGCTCCCCACCCTGTGAGGCTGTCATCCATTGTCATCAGAATCTAGTTCGGAGACTGCAAGCAAATTCCCACTGTCAAACAGCTGGCCTGTAGCCACCCTGCGAGGCATGATCTCATGTGTATTGGGCAAACTTTCCGCCATGACAACAGATGGAATTGTGGAGACCAGCGAGACAGCCATACCTGCTGTAGGGGCCTCATGTGCGACTGCGCCCAAGGCACCCGGTCCAAGGCCACTGCAATAGCTCCCAGCAATCGGAGCTAGTACCATGCTGTCGGTGACTTCAATTCCAAAGAAAAAAATGGATGTATCTGATGCAGGGCTGTACCAAGCCATAATTGTGCCCTGTGCTATTTCCTCTTCTGGCGCGCCTCCTCCCCCGCCAGTTGCCTGCTCCCCCCCTCCCCGCCCGCGTTGCCCTGCCACTGCTGCCACTTCTTTTTTTTTGTTTTGTTTTCTCGGAGACGGCAGCGGCAGCAGCAGCAGTGAGACAGACCTGCATTTGTAGGCAGGTCAGATCCCTCCTTCCCTTCTCTGATGTAGGTCGCGTCAGAGGATGAGGGACCAGGCCAAAAAAGTGGTGGCGGCGGCGGCGGCAGCAGGGCAATGCGGAGGCGGACCTGGGCTGGGCAGCCTGACATGTGCCCCTAATCCTTTTCTGCCCTGTGTGGCATCACTGGTCGCATAGAGCTGGTACAGTGCTGATCTGATGCTGACGCCTCTGCACCCTTTCCTCCCTGAAGAGAGATGTTCCTTCCATGGCATCAAATTGTGCTCTCAAACAGCGCCACTGCTCAGTGGGCTGGAGTTGACTCTTGGGCAGGCCGACCACCCAGCCCAGACCTTTGAGGAACTGCACTACTTGCTGAGTGGTGGATATTTCCTCTGTCTCCGAATTCACCCAGATGAGCAAACATCCTGATATATCATCAGGCTTGGGGAACATACATGCATGAAGTACTAATGATACATTAGACTGTGACAGATTAGGAACTAATCTGCCTCTGTGATCTCCTCTTAGGTCTGTAACTAAGATCGATTTTTTTTTTTTTTTATTTTTTTTTTTTGTAGCTGGAAAGGGTGAGATCCAGAGTCTTGGGTGAGAGCTGTTTACTTGTTGCACCCCTGGAATGCCTAAGGCACACTAAAAACTCCTGCAATGGAAGACAAGGAGTGTCCTGCTGCACTGAAGAACGGTCGCTGTCCAGGCCAACCCTGTCCATATGTCCAGTGAACCGAACCCCCAGGAGAGAGTATCGTGCAGACTGACTAAAGGGCCCGAATGTAGTTTCCAACCGTGCCGCCCTTGCATTTTCCCTTTTTTTTTTAAATTAATTTTTTTTTTAAGAGGCTGGGGATCCCTACGCTGCAGCTGTGCTGCCTCCTGCAAGAGAGTGACAAGTGGAGAATTGGCGAGCCCAATTACCCAGCAAGTCCAGAGAACCGAATACCCTGAGTAGAAGTGAAATAGAACCATGAAGTTGTGTGAAACGAGAATTTAGAGTCCGTGACAAAGAAATGGGGAAAACTATGAGCCACCTCAGAGCCAGGTTGCACTCGGACCTAACCAGAGGCTGCCCTGACCCTTGTGATTAGCCGATTGAAACTTTTGCTAAGTTTAATGTACATAAGTTACAAAAGTTCAATGTAAAATTCTCTTGATGTTCAACATAAATCGCCCCTGATCCTGGAAAGGAGCGGTATAAAAAAAGCATGTTAAATAAATTAAATAAAAAAATAAAGACACGCCAGACAGCCAAGAGGTACAGAGCAGCATAGCCACACCAGACCAAAAGAATAAAACACAAACCCCTTATTCCAAAAATAAGGGCCAAGGAGACTGCAGGAGCAAGAATTAGTTAAATTAGTCAAATTAGTCTGCAGGGCACTCACCATGCAGTGCCTGGGGTAACAAGAACAGAAACAGTACCAAATCAAGCCGAAGTGCATGGGGGACTGTAAACAAACTTTGAAAAACCCTGCAAACAAGGGCACCCCACAGTAACCAAAAACACTGAAAACATGCCAGCAAGAAAAATCCAGTACCAGGCCACTGAAGGGCAATGACTAGCTAGATATACCTCCAGACAAACATGCAGCTTAAATGTATAGCGTGCCCACGAGTTTCTCGGCAACCCAGCAGCCCCTGGGTTGCTCGACAGTGTGAGTGGAAGCAGGTTGTCAGACCTCTGTTCTAAGAGAATGGAGGATCAAGTGACCGGCCCAAGGTCACCAAGAATCCAAGAATCACTCCTAGTGGGGAGCCAACCCTGGAGTCCTGATGACCAAGCAAGTATTTGAACCCTTAGCCCATTTTGTCCCTTACTGTAAAGAGAAACCTCCAGAGTACTCTATCAAACGTCTTCTCAGAAACATGGCGTCTGCTTGGGATGAATGACGACTCACAAGACCTCAACTACCTGCTTAATATTGTTGGATTCTTGCCACCCAGATATAAAGCTCGCCTGATCAGGATGCACTTGACCCGACATCCATCTGGCCAGGCGAGTGGCCAGAATCTTGGCCAAGAATTTTTAACATCAGAATCCACAAAAGAGCGGAGAAATGCACGGCCACACCAATCGGGGTTTTGAACAATCGCCTTTATTCAAAAGACCCGACTTGGCCAAGTTATGGCATTGAGGCCTAAACCAGGAGTCTAAAACAGAACAAAAAATTAAAACCAACATACATTTTTTACATTTGTATTAAATGTCAAATATAAAATATAAAGTATACAATATATATAAAAAAATTGAAAACCAGCAAACAATGACACATTTATACAGAGACCTTTACCAAGAAAAGCCATAATGTAGTCAGATTCATCTGAAAGGTAAAGGTGTGGTTTGGTAAATGCAATCGTGAATACGCTGCTAAACAATGCAGTAATACCTGTAATAGGGCAGAGGATGATTGGCTAGTGTCACAAGTGAGGTCGGCAGTATGGGTAATGTGAGAAGGAGCCCACCTAAAAATTCGGATACTGTATTGAATTTCATAGCGCTCATCGAGACTCATAAAAAAAATTGTACAGTTGCTAGGTTTCAAATTTAACCAAAAAGCTCTCTGCTGGGTTTTAAATTTAAATTATCAGCTATCTGCTAATACTAGGCCCTGACTGAGTTAACAAATATGCTGGATTCTAAAATACACAAATTTTATCAGTTTTAACCCAAAGAATTCCCTTTTCCCCAAGATTTAGAGAATTTCCCAGAAGTAAATGCTTACAAGTGCAGCTTTCTTTCCAGCAGAAGCAGGTCCTTTTGGTAGTCCTTAAAGACTGTGTGAGGTCATTTCTTCTCTCCCTCTTCTTTTTCTTGTCATTTAACTGCTTTATTTATTTTGCGTCATTGATTTATGTATTATATTCTATGTTTTTTTTTTCTAAAAATAATCAAGATTGGAACTTTTAAGTCTATAAAAAAGTGCAATGTTAAGGTCCTTCATACTCCTGTGCAGGCCATGATCATGGTCCAATTGGATTAACGTAGGTTTTTTGTACATGGGCCTGAGAAAGTGGCAGCTATGACTCCAGCCCGATACAGAATATGGCTGCATGGGTAATGTGGGGGTCTTAAGGCCAGGGATTATGTTCCTCCTTTATTGGAGATTACGAATAATAATAATCAGGATGCAATTTTAAAGTTTTGAACTTGGTTTTTAGGAGTTTGAAATTTGAGCCACTGTAGTATTTGCCAGAATGAGTATCCCAATATGTACCTGTGTGCAATCTGTGTAAGGCCAAAATTGTTTGCTATATATCCTAAATCCTTTTTATATTTGCCTTTTTCCTTGTTTTTTACTTTGTGTGGCTGCATTTTTATGGAACTTGACCCCCCCCACACCCCCCGCAGTTATGTTTAGAGTGTAACAAAAAATGTAAAGCATAAACTTAGAGCTCGCTATTTATAATGATGATATTTACTAAGGATGTGCATGAACATTCAGTTGGTTAATTAATATGCCTTAAAAATTCTAGTGCACATAAACTTGATTTAATGCATGTACAATTAATATCTGTACTTAAAATTCTAAAGCATGTTAAAAAGAATTATGAAAACAAATGTGTGAAATGGACCAAAAAATGCACAAAAAGCAGGGAGGTGGGAGCTAAATGAATAGAAAATGTTTGGCCCGTGTGCATCCTTATTACTTACTACCTAATTTTTTTGTCCTGGGTTTTGGGGGCTGTCCTAATTGCATTGTGTGTACCTTCTCTACATAAAACAAAATTTACCAGTTTTGTTTATGTGATTGTAATAGTTTTGTGCCTCTGTGTATGTGCAGAATAAATAGAAGTTATAAAAACAAATAAAATGATAATAGCAATTGAAAAGCAGCAACTACAAAGATGTACAATTTGAGATAAGGAAGACATAACAGGAACTACTCCCGTGCCCTCATCTCAACTTCAGAGCTACCCCTGACTGATGAAGACGATACTCCAGGTCCAGGTTCACCTTAATAGGTAGTCCTTGGCTGTGTCTTCGTATTTGAACACCCTATTAAGACTCTTATCCACTCTTTAGTTACCTCTCATCTAGACTATTGCAACCTCCTTTCTGGTCGTCCTCTGAATCATATCTCCTTGCTTCAATCTGTTCAAAACTCGGCTGCACGGCTAATCTTCCTCCAGTGTCTCTATGCTCATGTCACCCCTCTTCTCAAGTCACTTCATTAACTCCCTATCCGTTCCTGCATCCTGTTCAAACTTCTCCTACTGGCCTATAGGTGCCTTCATTTTACTTTTCCTCTTCTTGCCTTATACCCCATCTCAGGAACTCTTACTCTTCTGGAAGATCCCTTCTATTTGTGCTCGTCTCTTCCACTGTCAACTCCAGACTTCGATTTTTCCACCTTGCTGCTCCTTATGCTTGAAACAAACTACCCGACTTGAGACGTCAGGCTCCATCTTTGGCCTTTTCAAATCCAAGCTAAAAACTCACCTCTTCGTGGCTGCTTTTTGGATCCTCATTCACTTAGTCTCCTGTTCACCAGCTATGTGTATCCTTACTATTCCCCTAGACATATCCTAGTCCCCAAGTAGTTGTGGTGTTCTGTCTCGACTACACTATAAGCTCTGTTGAGCAGGGACTGTCTTTTACATGTCTCTGTACAGCACTGCATACACCTTGTAATGCTATACAAATGATTAGCTGTAGTAATAGTAGGATATGTGCTTCAGATGGATCTTTTAATGGCGCAAATATTAAGATGAACTTTAGCACTGAATCTGAGAGTATGAGAGTATATCTAGCATAGCTTAAGTTAGTTAATTCTTATGCAAGCCTATTATCTTCTCTGTTCCCATGGTCCTTACTTTTAAAGCAGGTGGCTCCATGGTGGCCCAGGCAGCCTTGGTTTCCCCTGTTGGTCCACCTCTTGATGGAGCTCCCAGTCCCTTTGGGGAATGCCCCGGGGCTACTCACCCAGGAGGAGGGCTCCCTTCTTCACCCCAACTTGAGGTCCCTGACATTAAGAGCATGGATGCTGAATGGGTAGCCTTAGCACCCTTCAACCTCCCAAGGGAGGTGGAGGAAGTCCTCGGTTTCTTGTAAGAACTCCATGAGACAGGCCTACACCTTCAAGTGGCACAGATTCTCGCTGTGGTGCCTAGAGCAGCGGATTGACCCGATCTCTTGCCAGTTGCACATGGTGCTACCGAACTTGCTTCTCCTCTCTCAAATGGGACTTAAGTCCAACATCAAGGTGCACCTGAGTGCGCTCTCTGCGCATCATCATTCTATAGAGGGAAAACCTCTTTCTGCTCAGCCCTTCATTACTCGGTTCATGTGGGGCTTTCTGCTCTCAAAGCCTCCCATCTGCCTCCGGTGGAATGGGACCTCAACGTGGTCTTGATGCAGCTCAGCAAACCACCTTTGGAGCCTCTGGCTACCTGCCATATGCATTACCTCTCCTGGAAGGTTGTCTTCCTGGTAGCACTCACCTTTGCATGTAGTCAGTGAGCTTCAGACCTTGGTGGCCAAGCCACCCAACACCAAGTTCTATAAGAACAGGGTCATGCTTTGCACCCACCCTGAATTCCTTCTGAAGGTGGTGTCCATGTTTCACCTCACTCCACCTTTTTTCCATGGCCCCACGCCAACAAGGCGGCAGCCATTCTCCATACTCTGGATTGTAAAAGGGCCCTGTCCTTCTACCTGCAACGTACCCAGGGTCACTGCAAAGCCTCACAACCTTTAGCTTCCTACGACCCCAGTCACCTGGGGGAGGCTGT
The DNA here is from genome assembly GCA_033557465.1 of Ichthyophis bannanicus. Taxonomy (NCBI): domain Eukaryota; kingdom Metazoa; phylum Chordata; class Amphibia; order Gymnophiona; family Ichthyophiidae; genus Ichthyophis; species Ichthyophis bannanicus. The sequence goes on along the minus strand of CM066032.1, from coordinate 1,758,873,283 downwards.
TACTAAGCGGATCCTGTCCACCTGGGTGGCAGACTACATCGCCTTTGCCCATGATCAGGCTGGGCTCTCGTCGGAGTGCCGGGTCACGGCACACAATATCAGGGCTATGGCCACCTCTATTGCAAGCTTGTTCTCTATCCCTTTGGTAGATATCTGGTCCTCGGTCCACAGCTTTGCAGCTCACTACTACCTGGGGAGGGAGTCCCATCAGGACAGTGCCTTCGGCCAGGCCGTACTCCGTAATCTCTTTGGGGTCTAGGCAACTCCTACCCTTCTGTGTTCAGGCTGCCGGAGTGATGGTTCTCCCTAGACACTGGGGTCCTTGGAGTTTCTCCTCAGACTCACTTGTGGCAGCTCATGGCTGGGCTGAGTTTTCTACAGGTTCTCGGTAGCCTGTAGCTAGGGAGTCTGATATATTAGGACTGACTTCCTGCTTGTTCCTGGAGAAAGTGTAGTTACTCATCTGTAACAGGTGTTCTCCAAGGATAGCAGGAATCAGTACTCACAACCCTCCCTCCTCCCCATGGAGTTGCTGTAATTTTTGCCATCTTCTTGTCTGGTCTAGCTGTATCATCTGACTGAGTAAGGTGGCACCCTTGGGCGGGAAGGGGACCACACATGCGTGGTGGCATCTCACAAGGGCTTTCTTTGAAAGCTGGGGAGATGCTTCCGCAAGAGCTCCATCGGCACCGACATCACCCATATGTGAGGACTGATTCCTGCTGTTTCCGGAGAATACCTGTTACAGCTGAGTAACTACACTTTCATACTCTCCCTTTTCACCTCCATCTTCCTTAAACAACCACTGCTCCTTTAACTATCCCAACTTCTCTGCCCCCTCCATCTCACCTCTGAACTCCCACCTCTTGCATGTAGGATCTTCCACTCTGGACTGGGATTGTGGTCTTGCAGAGCTGCTGCACCCGCAGGCAAGATTTCCACTCTGGACCATGATTACAGCCTTGCAGAGCTCTGGCCATGATCTTCTGCTGCCCACGGGACTTGCTGTTCCTGCTGCACTGGCACTGCTTGGCAGGCTGATTGGTCTCACCCACTCTAACACCAGCATATATCAGAGGAAGGAGGGACTAGACCAGCCTTGTAAGTATGGAGTCATGAAGACCCGTGTTTGTTTTTTGTTTAAATTAAATTGTAGGTCTGTCATTGCTGCAGTCACTGGAAGAGGAAAAGCAGCAGTGGTGGTGTCCAGGGACAGGTAGTGCGGGGGGGGGGGGGGGGGGTTTAGACTGAAGCCACAGTCAGCAGAAAACCAACCTTTCATTGGTTGGTTTTACAATCCTGCTAGCCTCCACCTTGCAGCTTCTAAAACCGTCTGGGCTGGCCTAAAACCGATCTGTTGGCAACCATGGCCTTATGGCCTTTTCTCCAAAGTATACGTATTAAAAAAATTTTAAGCCTGTCTCCATATGCCTTATGACAAAGACCACCGAACACTTTAGTAGCCATCCTCTGGACCGACTTCATCCTGTTCATAGTCTCCAAAATTGAACACAGTATACCAAATGAGGTTTTACTAGAAACTTGTACAAAGGCACTATTGCCACCTCTTTTCCTGCTCACCACTTCTCTCCCTATGCATCTCAGCATCCTTTTGGTTTTTACCATCACCTTTTCTACATGTTTGGCCACTTTAAAATCATCCTTTTTTAGCATTAAATCTTAACTGCCAAATTCTCGACCTAGCTTTATCTACAGATTCCAGAGTGACTACCCTATTGCAGATCTTGGTATCATCTGCAAAGAGGCAAACCTTACTCAACAGACCTCCCAGTATATCACTTCCAAAACTGTTAAAGTACAGGCCCAAGGACCGATCCTGAGGAACGCCACTGGTAATGCCTCTATTTTCAGCATGAACTCCATTTATTACTGTCCTCTGTCACCTTCCACGCAACCAGTTTCTTACCTAGTCAGTCTCTTTAGGGTCCATCCCAAGGGCACTTGATTTATTTCTGTCATTGATGTGGTATGGTGTCAGATAGTAGTATACCAAATCTAGTGCTCTCCCCTGATCTAATTCTCCCATGGAAAAGAAATACAAGAGATCAAAGAGAGAGGAAGACAGGCAACTATATTTGGAAAAACTTAGAGAAGGTAGCAAAGTAGTCAGGAAAGCAAAGATTCAAAAAGATGAGGAAATAGCCAATGCAATAAAATAGGGGGATAAGACATTTTTCAGATATGTTAGTGAGAAGAGGAAGGGCAAAAATGGTATTGTCAGACTCGAGGGTGAAGGGGAGGAATACGTAGAAGATGATGAAGATAAAGCAGAATTCCTTAACAAATATTTCTGTTGTGTTCACAGATGAAGAACCAGGAACAGGACCTCAGGAAACACCTACAAACAGGAACAGAAGCGAAGGGTGTCTTGAACAATTTTCAGAAGACTGTGTTCGTGAGAAACTAGCTAAACTTAAAATAGACAAAGCGATGGGACTGGATGGGATATGCCCTAGAATACTGAGGGAACTTGGGGACATTCTAGCAGCTCCACTGACTGACCTTTTCAATGCCTTGTTGGAGTCGGGAGTGGTGCCAAAGGACTGGAGAGAGGCTCATGTGGTGCCTTTACACAAAAGCGGAAGTAAGGATGTGGTTGAAAACTGCAGGCCAGTTAGTTTAACCGGTGGCGAGTAAATTATTGGAAACGCTGCTGAAAGAGAAAATAGTGAGGTTTCTGGAGTCCAGTGGATTACAGGATCCGAGGCAGCATGGATTCACCAGAGGCAGGTCTGTCAGACTGCTGCCTGGGTGAGAATCTTTACAGTCTTGACAAGTGCATATATCTATATGATTTGCAAGGTATTGTGGGCAATGTAGTTCATTCACACCAGACACAGCTGCTGACAATAATTTAGTTGTGCTCTTGGGTAAAGCCAATAAGATATTTATTTATGGGGTTATTTCTCCCAACACAGATATGCTTGGTAGCACATAAATCCGGTAACTTGCTTTCAGTGTTAACTTGGAAAAACAAAGTCAAAATCAGGAAAACAACAAATGAAAAGCCACAAAGCAAGAAACAAACTGTTCTTTTCAGGTTAACTTCTGATTACTTCCCACATAGATTCAGAAGTGATTCACTCCTAGCTCACAAGCAATTAGGTAAGGCTTAATTGCTAGCAGTTATCCAGCTGAAACCCCTTAGCTGGCCTGCTTTCTACTGTGTGGATCAAATCCTGCTTCAGGAGCTTTTCTGAGTAGATTAAAGAACAAGTTTATATTTCTTTGTGATGGTTACTTTACTTTGTAACAGAAAGTTACCAACGGAGTTTGGATAGAGAGCAGTCCATATAAACACATTCTTCATCTGCAATAATTCCCCCTTCTTCAACAAGCATGGGTTCAATATCATAGATTGGCACAGATGAATCTCTCAATGGAGCACTTTCAGGAGAATACTTGTTTCCCTGCTGTCTTTCAAGGTTATAGCTAGGGCATAGATCAGTGTTCATACCTGAGCTTCCATTGCTGTTAGAGTTCCTCTCTATATAGCCTGGCCAGTATGTAGTCCAGTTCTTATGTCCAGCCTTCCAATCCAGATCCCTGGACACTGGATCTCTCTTCACATACCTTCTGGCACAGGTCTTAGGGTCCCTTCCACGTGCAGCCGTCTCCCTCACAGGTAGCGTCTGGAGATTCCTAGCTCTGCAGCACCATTCCTCTGGCTTTCCCCAGTCCAATGGTGTATGCTGGCCCTTGGGATACCTCCCAGTATACGTACTGCTTTGGACTCTTCTAGACCTCTCAAAGGCTTTTCTCCTCTTTCTTCCAGAGGGTTTCTTTTTCTCTCTGTCCATCCGGTTTGGCTTCTGCTTCTGATAATCCTTCAGATGAAACTGAGGATAATTCTCTGGATATCCAAGGTGATCATGAAGATGGTCATCTGTAGAATAAACTCTACTCTTATTCTGCTTAGATGAGTGCTCCTCCCTAACACAGCGCAGCTGTGCTGAATCAAGCCCTGCCCTTTGCAATGAGTGCTTGGGGATTACCTCATAGCCCTTTTGATTGAACACACGTTTTCTCACTTCAGCTCCTCTCATGGCTGTTGGAAACCTGGTGCATTCTGGGACTGGTAGTCTTTTATGGGAAAATTCTGTTTTCTTATTTCTACCAGAACTGACAGGTTGTTTGTTCAGAGTCACTTCACCTTTTCTATAGCTCCTTCCTGAGCTATGATAAGCTTCCTTATCACAGGTCTCGTCTGACAAATCTGATTTCTTTGACTGGGTGACCAGGGAGTTGGACCGAGGGAGAGCCCTAGATATGGCATACTTAGATTTCAGTAAAGCCTTTGACACCGTTCCTCACAGGCGACTTATAAACAAACTGAGCACCCTAGGGATGGACCCTAAAGTTACTGTTTGGGTTAGAAATTGGTTGTGTGGGAGGCGACAAAGAGTACAGGTAAATGGAGCTCACTCTGAGGAGAAGGAAGTTACCAGTGGTGTGCCCCAGGGATCTGTCCTTGGTCCGATTCTTTTTAAGATCTTTGTTAGTGATTATAGCGGAAGGGCTGTCGGGTAAGGTTTGCCTCTTTGCGGATGATGCCAAAATCTGCAATAGAGTAGACACCCAGGAAGGTGTAGATAACATGAGGAGCAATCTAACTAAGCTTGAAGAATGGTCTAGAATTTGGCAGCTGGGATTTAATGTTAAAAAATGCAAGGTCATGCATTTGGGCTGCAGCAATCCAAGGGAGCAATCTAGTATAGGGGGGTAAAGTATTTTTGTCCGCAAAAGAAGAGCGGGACCTAGGTGTGGTTCTGTCTGATGATCTTAAAGTGGCTAAACAGGTAGAAAAGGCGATAGCAAAAGCTAGAAGGATGCTTGGGTGCATACGGAGAGGAATGGCTAGCAGAAAAAAAGGAGGTGATAGTGCCTCTGTATAAGTCTTTGGTGCGGCCTCATTTGGAGTATTGTGTGCAAAAGGATATAAACAGGATGGAGTCAGTACAGAAGGTGGCTACTAAAATGGTTAGTGGCCTTCATTATAAAGCATATGCGGACAGACTTAAGGATCTTAATATGTGCACATTAGAGGAAAGGCGGGATAGAGGTGATATGATTGAGACGTTTAAATACCTCCGTGGCATAAATGCACAGGGGGAGAACCTCTTTCGATTGAAAGCAAGTATTGCTACAAGGGGACATGAGATGAAGGTGAAAGGGGATAGATTCAGGAGTGATATGCAGAAATATTTCTTTACGGGAAGAGTGGTGGATCCGTGGAATAGTCCCCCAGTGGAGGTGGTAGAGATGAGGACAGTATCTGAATTCAAAAAAGCATGGGACAAACAGAGGATCTCTAAATAAAAAAAGGGAACTGTTGTAGTTGTTGATATGGAAGGACAGACTACAGTAAATAGGCTATGTGGTCTTTTTCTGTCATCATTTTTCTATGTTTCTAAGCACCTCGATGGGCTACTTCTGTCTTTATCCGCTGTAATTTTTTATGTAGGGAAAATTATCAGAGAAACTTTTTCATAATGTAAACAGAATAAAGTCCTGAAGACTCCATAGGACTGTATTTATGTATTTTGCAAGAAGGAGCATACATCAACCATTTGTTTATATTATACATTTATATTATAAATGGCTTCCAGTTTTGAAAAGCAAAAGCTTTAGCATGGTGTGTGATGTTTTTTATTTTTTTTCTGTTTCCAAAAAGACTTTATCATTCAGTCAAATCTCCAGTAAACATGGAGAAATAAAGGTCAGACAAGTGGCAGGTGATACTTTGGATTAACTTTGATATCTTATTAAGTAGATTATACCTTCCATTAGACTAGATAAGTATATTTATCAGCTGCAACTTGTTTGCTTACTTTTTTCTTATATCTTCATGTTTAAGTGAACTAACAAATTGACTGGATTAACTTTCTAGTTAGAATGGACAAACAGTTAAAGGGATGCAGCCTTGGGGTCAGTAGATTAAGAATCTGAAGCCTGCCTTGAGATAAAGCTTGCTTGTCAGTGTTATTTGTTGCCCCTTCCTGAGTCATAACTAAAGCTCCCATTGTTCCATTTGCCAGTGTTCTTTCCGGTCAGTGCTACAAAATTCTTTATTTTGCTAATTTATATCCCTGTCCGTCATCCTCATGAGTAACTCTTTCATTTTCAGGGAAGTTGCACCTGTAATTTCTGTGGCATTGGAGTACTGGATGTCTTATGTTCCCACCTTCAAGTCCATGTAAATGGGTATTTTTCCTTTGCCACCTAACTTTCCATTGCTGGGCAAGTTACAATTGTAACTTACACTTATATATTGAAAAATCACATGGAAAAAGTGGTGAGGACTCACACACAGCTTCGTTTTTCTGTCATGTATGTGCACAAACACTGATCTACACAATAGCTACGTCTGTCACCAACATAAGCAAACAAATTCAAGTTCTCTCAAGTATACACACAGCTGGCCTTACACAAAAAGCATCACTACTTGCACAAGAACCACCTCAAACTCTTACTGTTCACATAAAATTGACCTCTGTCATTTGCACAAAGACACACATGCACAGTCTCAAGTTTACACATATACAAAACAGAACTCCCCCATGTCTCATACCTACAAACATGGCAATTTGCACGCATTGTAAAGAAAGCTAGTGATTATTTTGTGTACTCCCCTATATATTTATGTATTTTATTCATAGGTGTTGGAATGGGTTGGACCACATGGGCCCTGGCCCTACCAATATTTTTCTGCTGCAATCATGGCAAAGACTTCCTGCCCGTGGTAGATTAGATCCCCGTGGGCAGAATAGGAGGGGTCTTTGCCGCAATTGCAGCCGGGAAGGCAGCTTGCTGCCCATGGGATCTCATGCTTCACAGGCAGAAGAGAAGAAGAGAGCTGTGATCGCGGCAAAGAGCCCTCCTGTCTGTCCATGGGGGATTGGATCCTTGTAGGCAGAACAGGAGGGGAAGGCTGCGATTGTGGCCTTGATAAAGGTTGGCTGGCCAGGTGGGGCTAAGGGTGGAGTTGGGGAGGAGCTTGGGGGTCCCTCCTCCCAAACAAATAGGCATTCCCCTGCCCCTGATTTTATTTATCGCCTCTCCAAAAACTTGATCTAAACAGTTTGCACCAACACATCTGTAGCCCTGGTCCCACTGGTCACCGGGCAAGTCATGCCCTAGGGAGTTAGACATAAGAACATAATATGTTTATGTTTATTCAGATTTGATATACCGCTCAGGCCCAAAGGCATTAGAGCGGTTTACAATACTATACCATTCAAGGAAATAGGAAAAGAACGCCATACTGGGTCAGACCAAGGTCCATCAAGCCCAGCATCCTGTTTCCAACAGTGGCCAATCTAGGTCATACATACCTAGCAGTTTCCCCAAGAGACACAGGTTCCACAATGCTTGTATTGGGTAAAGCAGTGATATCCCAGGTCCCTTTTTAATAATGGTTTATGGACCTTTCCTCCAGGAACTTGTCCAAACCTTTTGTAAACCCAGCTACACTAACAGCTTTTACTACATCCTCTGGAAACAAATTCCAGAGTTTGATTACACGTTGAGTGAAAAAAATATTTTCTCTTTTTTGTCTTGAATAGTTTACCCTGTAGCTTCATTGCATGTCCCCTAGTCTTTCTATATTCTGATGATGTAAACAATCGATCTACATTTACCCGTTTCACTCCGTTCATTAATTTATAGACTTCTGTCATATCTCCCCTCAGCCGTCTCTTTTCCAGGTTAAAGAGCCCTAACCTTTTTAGCCTTTCTTCATTAGGGTATCCTTCCATCGCCTTTACCATTTTGGTGGCTCTTCTCTGAACCTTTTCTAATAATGCTATATCCTTTTTAAGATATGGCGACCAGAATTGCACACAATATTCAAGGTGAGGTCGCACCATGGAATAATACAGAGGCATTATTGTCCAAGTTACTATGTCCTGTTCGATGTAAGCACAAGGCACCTCCCCTGCCTTCTGCAAAATTGTTAACTGTAAACCGCACTGATGTCAAATAGCGCGGTATAGAAAAGCTAGAAATAAATAAATAAATAAATAAATAAATACAATTATAATATTCTTTGTTTTATTTTCCATTCCTTCCCTTATGATACCTAGCATTCTATTTGCTATCTTGGCTGCCGCTGCACACTGGTTGGAGGGTTTTAACATGTTATCCACGATGATGTCTAAATCTTTTTCCTGGGTCGTGGTTCCTAATGTGGAACCTTGCATCGTGTAACCATAGTTTGGGTTGTTCTTCCCTAGGTGCATAACCTTGCACTTACCACATTAAATTTCATCTGCCATGTTGATGCCCAGTCTTCCAATTTATCAAGATCCTCTTTCAATTTTCCACAGTCCTCATGGATTTTAACAACTTTGAATAGTTTTGTGTCATCTGCAAATTTGATAACCTCACTCGTTATTCCATTTTCCATAGCAGTATTTCTTCCTGGGCTCTCTCCTATCCCTTAACTTAGCTAACAGACACTTTTCTCAATAGAGAGCAGAAACTCCAGTGGGGATGGGGGTGGGGGGATGATGATGAGAAATCCCTTCAGTCCTTTGGCGCATAAAGTCATTGAAGCTCTGACTCTGTATTGGGTGATATGTCCAACTCTTTTTACTGGATAATATGTCCAACTCTAGCAGTATTGTATTATAGTCCTCGGTTCAACAAATACATGGTCCTAACACAAATTGTATCACCTTAAGTATTTGTGTCTATAATCCCAACTGACTACTTGGCTGGTCCTGCAGTAGGCAGAGGATTTCCTTATTGGGCTTCTGAAGTATTAGCAGATACCAAAGTCTCTCTCCCTCTTCACTGAGATCTTAAGTCTCTACTGTCCTTATGCAACCTTCCCACCATACCTTCTCCATGTAAGATTCCTCTTTAGACTGCAGACTCTTCTCCTGTATTACAGCTCCTTTATAGGCTTTTGGAGTTGCTGGCTTGCTTCCCCTTTGTTTCCATATTCAGGCAAAGGGGTTGATGATGTAACTCTTGCACTGGGCAGGCAGTATGGACACCCCTTTTTTCTTAAGTCACTGGCAGCTAAGCTTCCTCTCAGGGGCCCTCACCTCTTCCTGCTGGGCAAGGTACAACAAAGACACCACTCCAAGATGTTACAAAATACACACATGATGGATTTCCTTGAAGGTTGGGGAGAGGGACTGGCGCTAGACAAAACTTCCTGTTGGAGGGGGGTCAGAAGTGGCAGGCCATGTGTGCCAAAGCACATGGCCTGCCGCAGGTACCGTGCTGCCCACAGAGATCTGCTGCCCCAGGCAGTCGCCTAATGGATGGGATGGCCTGCGAAGCCCTAACCAAAAGCAGGCCTCACCTTGGTGTATGCAAGGGCTCTCAAATATATACTAGTTAAACTGGAAACAAAATAAAACTAGATTACTTTACTTTGTCTAATCTCAGACATTTTTGTTCCTAATAGAAAGGAGGTTTGCAGTTCTTGCAGCTGCTACTCTTCTGGGTGACAGAGACTATGAGGATCTAGGCAGCTTGCCTTTACTTCAAACACTTGCACGGCTGCTATCCCTTCTTCAGGTTCTGCATCTGTCTGCGGGATACAGTCTCTCTGCAGGGGCTGACACTGCAGTCTGCGTCTGTCCTTCACAGCTGGGTTCACATACCTGAGACAGTTCTTCAGCTTGGCTCATTTTCCACAAGCTGGACTCTTAGAATCAGCTGCCCCAGGGTTCTCTAACTTACTCTCTGTTCTATTCTTTCCTCAGCCATTACAGTTCTCTTGTCTGCTGCAGCTGAGAGAGAAGCTAGAGTTTCCTGTTGCACCCTTACTGTCTGTTCTTTTTGTGTCTGTGACTAGCAGATCTGCACCCAGTGCTTACCGTGTTGCTGTGGACTTCTGGTCTGTTGGACCCTCTGACAGCTTTCTCCCTGCATCTGCCTTTTCCACTCAGGTCCTTCACTGAGGCTGCAGTCCTGGCTGTCCACTACTGTGATTCTTGTCTGTGACCTTCTTGTTTATTGTGCCTTTTTCCCCCCAAGTCTCTTCTGTTCTCTCTTCTCTGAGAAGGAAGGTGTGAGGGGCTGTTTTTTCTCCCTTCAGCTGAGGTCCTTCTTCCATGTGCTTTCTCTTCTGAGCGTGTGGACCTTTTTGATTTTCTGATCATGTGTTTAGCTTTCCAGCATGAACTTGCATATGCTCTCTGCTTCATTGTGACAGGCTCGGTGCCTTGTGTGCTTGTCAATCATCCTCTTTTCTTCTTTCTTTGATACTCTTCTGCTGTCAGTTACTGTTGTCTTTAACCTTTCGTGTTTGAGCTTGGAATGATCATGGCAGGAAGACCTTTCTTACGACATCTACAAACTGGAAAATCATTTGGGAAGTCTCAAAGACCCCAAACAAACACCTAGAGATCTTCATGCCTCTCTTGCTTTGACTGATTTTTGAGTATTCATGTATTAACCATTAGGAAAATAACTGAATGGGAATGGTGTTACTGGGAGAATACCTGGGAAGAAAATGCTGCTTTCTCAAAAAGCCCAAAAACCTCCCCCCCCCCCCTGCTTTCCACCTCAGATTTGCTAATGATCATCTGAATACCCTACAAGACTTAAGGATTAATGTTCTTGGACAGAGGGGTCAATTGGTTTCTGGCAAAAAAAAAAAAAAGTTTGTAATTGTGATCAAACAGAACACTACATTCTATTGGTGTTTAATATTCTTTTTGACTGCCCATTCGCCACATTTCTGGGTGGTTTACAAAAACTATAACACACTTATCATTCATAAAGAGACACTATAAAACACTAATTTTAAAATCAGGACTCAACATTAAGAGGGTATTTTTATAACAAGGTGACCAGATTAAGAGTAAGTAGGTGCCTATTTTGTCTTCATAAAATAGTAGTGTAAGTGCAAAGATGTTTTACACTTGCTCTACAACAGTTGTAAATGTCGGCATGTAAAGTGTTCAAGTACACAAGTAAATTAAGGTATTTTATTATCAACGCACGCTCTACCCAGACCTCACCTTTAACTGTGCCTATGGGCAAAGTACATGCTTTTGTGTCAGCGCAAATACTTTTATCCCATTTGGTATTTATAAGAGGCCATTTACACCCATATGTTGCTGGTAATGCATGGAAATGCCTTTTTTAAAATAAAATTGTTGCTAAACGTTTTCCTAAATGGAAAGGTCTTAACCTTTTTCACAAAACTGCCTAAAATCATGCAAAACATTTAATCTCAAGTGGAAGAGACTTCCAGAATACTGGGGCTATCACTGGAAAAAAAAATCCTGTCCCAAGTACCCTGACTCTGCTACCTCCTTAATAGAAGGAATCCCAAACATTTGATGCAGGCAAGCTCTAACAAGATCATCAGAGCAATATGGTTGAGGCAAGGTCAACGGATAATGGAGCAACATACCATGCAGTACTTTAAACATCAATAACTTAAATCAAACATGAATGACTACTGGAAGCCAATGCAATTGAATTAGTGGTTTATATGCTTGGAATATGTAATTCAAAAAATAATGCAAGCAGCTACCTTTTTGAAAAGTTTCTACTGCTCTTATAGGAGATGTTAGTAACCCCATGAGAACTATATTACACTTTTGAACAATAATATACTTTCAGATACAGTATGAAAATCTTAAGGACGAATATGAACTAAGGCATCAAAAAACACATAGCTTATTAAAAAACAAAAACAAAAACCTCCCAGTACTAAATTACATATATGCTGACCCAAGATGATGCATCCCCCCTCCCTCAAATACTGAACCTCTGTTTTTCACAAAAATGTAAGAAAACCACTGAACATTGATTAGGTGTCATAGCTCACAATATTATCACGTCTCTCATCTTTGTGTTAATAATGAAACTATTTTGCATCAACCACATTCTTGCTGCTCAAAAGCTTAAAAATTTTTCAGAATAAACACTTTCCAAAACTGAATAAGGAACATATGGAGTTAATTTTCATTTTTAGCCTGACCTTATGATATGTCCTAATATCACATAAAGATCACAAATATATATTTATTTAACATTTTTTATATACCGCTTTTCAAATTCTCAAAGCGGTTTACAATGAACATAACTGTTTACATGGAAAGTTTCATCAGTGACTATTTACAATAGCAGTTAACAGTGGTGCATACATACAACATTTTAAAATATTTACAGAAGATATGTTCTTACAAAATTTTGAACTCGTTACAGAGGCTTGATGATTTGTCCATTGAGGTGACCTGTTGGAGACGGGCTGGTCAGTGGATTTATTGATAATGCTACTTGCCTTCTATGATGTCGAAGTGCTCATAAATAGATGGGTTTTTAAGAACTTTCTGTAGTCTGCAACATCTGTAGTTGCTCTCAGGTGGTGTGGAAGAGAGTTCCATAGTGATGGGGTATAAAGTTCAAACATACTGCGGAGCGCATATATAGATTATGGGGAAGGAATTGTGAAGTAGCTCATGCCTCTTTCTGGAGTAGGTGAAGGTAAGTTACATTCAGGTACAGTGAAAACATAAGAACATAAGATAAGATATGCCATACTGGGTCAGACCAAGGTCCATCAAGCCCAGTATCCTGTTTCCAATAGTGACCAATCTAGGTTACAAGTACCTAGCAGTTTCCCCAAAAGGCACAGGTTCCACAATTGGGGCAAGTAGTGGATATCCCGGGGCCCCTTTAATAATGGTTTATGGACCTTTCTTCCAGAAACTTGTCCTAACCTTTTTTTAAACCTGGCTGCACTAACAGCTTTTACTACATCCTCCGGTAACGAATTCCAGAGATGATTACATGTTGAGTGAAAAAATATTTTCTCTTTAGTATTAAATAGGTTACACTGTAGCTTCATTGCATGTCCCCTAGTCTTTCTACATTTTGATGGCATAAACAATCAATCTACCCATTCCACGCCATTCATTAATTTATATACCTCTATCATATCTCCCGTCAGCTGACTCTTTTCCTGGTTGAAGAGCCCTAATCTTTTTAGCCTCTCTTCATAGGGGTATCCTTCCATCCCCATTTACCAGTAGGCATTTGTTAGGTACAGACTTACACTTTAAAGGCCTGATATTGAGTTGGGCAAGCTATGTGCCATGTCGACGCATAGCCCTGCCTGCTCACCCTTAACCCTGGATATGCAATGCTTCGCCAACGGCATTGAATATCCGGTTTGGACGCCCTGGGGAAACTGCCATACAGCCTAAGTGGGTAATGGCAATATTTGACCGCTACCTGATTAGTATCCATGGCTAAGACTTGGCGAGCCAAAAACTCTCCTAACTTTAGCTGTGGAACGCTAGCCAGATAGTGGTCCAATATTGCCTCTACCCAGTTACTGCCATTCTTCACCCCCGCTCAGCCCCAGAATGCCCCCAACACGCCCCAATGCTAACTGGATGGTATCGCGGTATGTAGGGGGCATAGACGGGGATATTCAATGGCACTAACCATGTAGGTGCTGTCAGATATTTCTATTTAAGGCATTTAGACGGTTTACTGGGCTGTAAACCATGTAAATGGCTTTCTAATATTGAATCTCAAGACCTCCAGGGACAGGGGCAGGAAGTAGAGAGTTAAGTGGTTTGACCAAGACCACCATGAGTTTGTGGGATTTGAACCTGGCTTTTCTGATCCCAACCCACTGCTGTAACTGCTAGGCTGCGACTCCACTCTAAGGGAGGGAACCAGAGACATTTGACACAGCAAGCTGTAATGGAGCAGAACCTTAAGCATACCTTCATTGCGATGAAATGTATCTCAATGATTGAGGCTTTTTGGTCAAGCGAACCAATTTCATCTGATTTGGATTTCTCACATCTAGTATTCTTAGTGATTTTAATTCTTCATATCATGGAAAACTTTGTAGATGGGGTTATGGAGCATTGCCTAATAGCTATGGATACAATGGAATTCAAATAAATTATCCAGGATACAACCCATAAGTAGAGATCCTTGATTATAGAGCCCCCCCCAAAAAAAATCACTTATAGTTAGAGCTGTATGGCTCTTGTTTGTTTACAGGGCTTACGAAGGAAGCTTTGTGGCTCCGTTGTGAGCCTTGTGTTTTTAGTGCAAATATTTTTATTGAGACATAAGCACATTTGTGATCCATCCGTATCACACTACGTTACAAAAAGAACAGAATTACAACATCTAAAACCATCTTGAAAAGCTTCCTTAATTGTGTCCATCCATCGCCCATACTATAGATGGGCTATCTTCTTTCCTCAACACATCTTATTGTCTCTACTTTTATATTTCCCCCCTTCCCCCTTCCGCACCTTCCATAATATTACAGATCCCACCCCTTATCCCACCTACATATATGTGAATTGCCTCTGTACCCCAAATGTCCTTAACCCCCTTCTTCCAACCTATCCCTAAAACACTCACATATCTCCCGCCCCCAGGAATGCAGTATCTCCATCCATGATATGTTATCCATATCCCATCCTTAACCATTTCCTAAATCCAAAGTACGTTAATGTAATACTATAACTTACCAACCCTCCTTATATTACTCTTAACCTTAATCTTCAACCCCCCTTCCCTTCCCCCCTTCCCCTTTACTTTGGAGACATCATTATAAATCCAATTCTTACATCATGTCAATACTCGCATATCTTTAAGACTATCAGTGGAGGATATTGAGAATTCTACTCCTATTCTGTGGGGTCAGTGTTTGTAGGTATGGGCCCCACCCCAAAATAAATGTTTTAGTAGCTCTCTCATTAACTCGAGCCCCCACCTGTTCAATAAGTAGCAACGCATAAACCTCTCTCTTCCATTGTCCCAGTGTGGTCTCCCTTGGAAGTAACCAATTTTGCAGTATAACTCTACATGCAACCAACAACACCCGTCCCAGCCATTCCCGCTGAGCACGCCCCAACCCCTGCACAGATGCCAACATGCCCAAAATGAAGACCCTAGGGCATAGGTTTTCAACCCTGTCCTCGGGGAACCCCAGGCCAGTCGGGTTTTCAGGATTCCTACAATGAATATGCATGAGATAGATTTGCATGTTCTGCATACATTGTATGCAAATCTATCTCATGCATATTCATTGTGGGAATCCTGAAAACCCCTGCCCTAGGGTCCCTCCCCAAAGTGACCCCCAGGATGGATGTGAGGTGTCTTAGTAGGGCCCCTCAAAACCTCACCATTCCCAGGCACTGCCACCACATGTGCCCCAGGTCCTCTCTCGCTATCCCACATCTCAGGTAACTTGCTGTAGTACTACATCCTGCTTTGAATGCTCTACACGGGGCAAAATGGCTCCTTCGTAGTACCCAATACTGCAGCTCTCAGAGACCCGCGTTCTTACTTACCTGAGGGATGTTGGCAAAGGATCTAACCATATCTACCCCTCCAATCTCCACGCCCAGATCATGGTACCATGCCGAAGCCAGTCCCTGGCTCTTGTGGTTCCCCTTCCAAATTAAAGTATTCCTTCTGTAAAGTCGTGATCTGGGCCTGTGATTCCATACCAGAGTATAAAAGCTTTTCTAGTTTAATACAGATACCTACGTGCAAGTCCGTTTCCCACAAACTACGTATATAACTACACATTTGAATATAAGAAAAACTGTCCTTACGTTCCAACCCATACCTGGTCCACAACTCATTAAACTCCAAAAGCTTCCCAGATTAATTAACTACCTGTTCAATAGCCACTATTCCCTTAGCTTCCCATCTGCGAAATGCTCCCCTCTGCATCCCCGGAATAAAAGCCCCATTACCATATAACGGTAAAAAAGGTGTTACTTGCAGATTTCCAAGACATTTACTACAGGCTTTCTGCCACACTTTCCTCATCACCTTAAACACTGGGTGGTTGCTAATATTTCGTGGTAATTCTGCGGCCTTCATGTGCAACACATATCTCAAGGCTAGCGGATGAGCCACCTCCTGTTCATGTTCTAGAGGTGTATATTCTGCTGTCGTACCCATCCAGTCCCTCAAATTCCGCAACAAGCACGTTATGTTGTATCTCCATACCTCCACAGTCCCAAGGCCTCAGCAACCGCCTTATACTAATCCGTGGTCTTCTCCCTTTCGAAAAAAATACATTTAGACTTCTCTCCAGTTTAGTGGTCTCCCCCCTAGTCATTAATATAGGCAGAACTTACAACATATACAACCACTTTCGAAATATGGTCATTTTATATAAGGCAATTCGCCCTCCTAACAACAGTGGCAGATCTCTCCAGCCTCGCAAACGACTCCCAGTCTGCTTCAATAATATTACCAATATTAAGCTCCTGCAACCTACCAATGTCTATCGGCAGGCGTATGCCAAGATATCAGCCCACCGCAATGGAAAATCACTATCCCATCCCAACCGTACAGATTGATGTAAGGCCAATGCTCTGACTTGTCTAAATTAAGCTTCAACCCTGAAAATTCCACAAAATTCTTCAAAGGTTTGTAACAACACTGGCAGTGTTTTTTGGGGACCCCTAGATATACCAAAATGTCATCGGCAAAAGTTGAAATACAAAACTCCTCCTTCCCTATCCTTGCCCCTACCAAACCCGTATGGGTATGAATTCTCTCAAGTAGTGGCTCTAAGGTTAAAACAAAAAGAAATGGAGAAAGGTGACAACCCTGCCTAGTCCCGCGCTGAATTGGAAAGTCCCCCAAAAGGGATCCATTTACTAACACTTGCCCTCCAGGGTCCATGTACAAGAGCTTAATCATATCTAAAAAAAACCCGCAAAAACCCTATACCTATAACTTCCAACACCTGGTATATATACTGCCAGTTAACTCTATCAAACGCTTTTTCCATGTCGAAACTTATCATAAGCGCCTGCGCACCAGCTGAAGACGTCATGCATCAATCCAAGGGAGCAATATAGTATGGGGTGAAGTACTTTTGTCCACTAAAGAAGAGCGGGACCTAGGCATGGTTGTGTCTGATGATCTTAAAGTAGCTAAACAGGTAGAAAAGGCGACGGCAAAGCTAGAAGGATGCTTGGGTGCATACGGAGAGGAATGGCTAGCAGAAAAAAGGAGGTGATAATGCTTCTGTATAAGTCTTTGGTGCGACCTCATTTGGAGTATAGTGTGCAATTCTGGAGACCACACCTTCAAAAGGATGTGAACAGGATGGAGTCGGTGCAGAGGGTGGCTACTAAAATGATTAGTGGTCTTCATTATAAAGCATATGAGGACAGACTGAAGGATCTTAATATGTACACCTTAGAGGAAAGGCAGGATAGAGGTGATATGATGTTTAAATACCTCCGTGGCATAAATATTCAGGGAGAGAGCCTCTTTCAATTGAAAGCAAGTTCTGCTATGAGGGGACATGGGATAAGGGTGAAGGGAGATAGATTCAGGAGTGATATGTGGAAATATTTCTTTACGGAAAGAGTAGTGGATCCATGGAATAGTCTCCCAGTGGAGGTGGTAGAGATGAGGACAGTAACTGAATTCAAAAAAGCATGGGACAAACACAGAGGATCCCTAAAGGTAAAAAGGGGACTGTTGTAGTTGTTGATATGGAAGGACAGACTAGATAGGCCATGTGGTCTTTTTCTGTCGTCATATTTCTATGCTTCTATGTATAAGAATGAGATAATCTTACGAACATTTTTGACGACATGTCGTCCCCTCACAAAACCAACCTGATCCTCATTTATCAATTGTGGCATAAACACTGCCAACCTCTCTGCCATAACGTTTGCCAAAATTTTGATATCCACATTTAATAGGAAAATCAGTCTATACGAATCTGGTAACAAACTATCCCTGGACTGACAACAATTAGGTAAACCTTGTTTATTGCGCCCCGACGCATTTCGGCAGACAGCCTTCTTCAGGGGGTCTTAAAAGGAGCACACCTCAAAAAGAAAATAATAATCATAAACATATATACATTAAATACACTTAAAACATAAATTTAATTATTATATAATCAAAAACGGTTAAAAACATGCAATACCAATCATAACTTAAAAAATAACTTAAAAAATTAGGACAATCAAATATACAAAAACATTAAAAAATGTTATTAATAGAGGGTATTTTTAATTTATCGAAATATGTCCTTAATCCTATTGAGGTTTCAGTGTTACAAAAGGGGTTGTCTTTTGTTCCTTCTGTTAAACATGACCTGTTCAGTACCCAAGTGGAACTGTTTAAGTTTTTTAGAAAACTTTATATTAATGATTTTTTTAAAAATCAAGAAGAAGGGAATAGAGATCCTTCTGTTGTTAAAAATCCTTCCACTTGGATGCCAAAAGCTGAAAATGCCATTATTAACACCTTCCAGCAAGTAGTACTTCACGAGGTACAGAAGATGTATGACACAAAAAAACCACATACTTATTTTAACCTCAGTAAAGAGGAAAAGTATGCATTGTCTCGTCTCAAAACAAATTTTGATATTATTATTAAACCGGCGGATAAAGATGGAGCGCTCGTTATTCAAGATAGAGATGTATATATCCAGGAGATTTTACGACAAATTAATGACATCACGTATTATACACGACTACGTGAAGATCCTACTCCTGTTCTTAAACAACAGGCTGATACGTTGATTTACATAGGTGTACAAGCTGGGTATCTCACATCCAAAGAAGCACAATTTCTCACAGTGTCCCATTCAGTTATGCCTACGATATATGTTTTGCCCAAGATTCATAAGTCACTAGAAAACCCTCCAGGCAGACCCATTGTTTCTGCCATAGGGTCCTTGTTTGAGCCTATATCGAAATATCTGGACGTGTTTCTGCGTCCCTTTGTACAACTTACTCCTTTTTTAAATTTATTTATTTATTTATTTAACTATTTCTTTTATACCGCCCCTTCCAGAGATCAAGGGCGGTTTACATATAACAGATTAACAGTCTTGTACACAATTTGTATACATTTTACATAGAACAGTAGAAATCAACTATTTACATTGAACAGTAAATATAAACTTTGTAGGTATTGTAACAAAAAACAACTTGAAGGTATTAAAGCAAAATCTTTGTAGGTATTACTCCTTCCTTTGTGCGTGATTCTTCACACATGATCCAATTGCTTAGCATCTACGATGGTATTCATAATGGTATCTTTCTTGTCACTTTGGATATAAAATCTCTTTATACCAACATTCCCCAGAAAGCGGTGATTGAAGTCATAGCTGATTACCTGATCACCAGAACTACATCTGTTCGTACCCCTACTTGTTTTCTTATTCAATTGGCTTCTTTAATACTGTGTAACAACTTCTTTTGTTTCCAGGATTTATACTATCATCAAATACAAGGGGTTGCGATGGGCTCATCGGTAGCACCGGATGTGGCCAACCTTTATGTCTCACATTTTGAAAAAGTTTTTTTTAAGTACACACCCTTACAAATCAAATGTAAAAATGTGGAAACGTTACATTGGCGATGTGTTTCTCATATGGGAGGGCACAGAAAATTTGTTGATATCTTTCATCCAGTGGTTAAACTCCTGTGATTCGCCTTTACAATTTGAACATTCATACAGTCCAAATGAAATAGCGTATCTGGATATATTAATTAAAAACACTTCAGAAGGTTTCATAACAACCTTATACCGTAAACCTACTGATAGGAATTCTCTTCTACATTTCAGTAGTTTTCACAATCGGTCATTAAAAGAAAATCTTCCCATGAGCCAATTTTTGAGGATTCGGAGACTTTGTACTACAGATGAGGATTTTAAAGCCCAGGCTGGTGACTTGGGTCAAAGATTTAAGGATCGCGGGTACCCAGATGCCTGTATCTCAAAGGCCTGCCATCATGCTTGGTCAGCTGATAGAGCTGTAATCGTGCAAACAATGTTGTTAGATTCAACAGGGGCACGTTTCTGTAACACTTTTACAGAAACGTGCCCCTGTTGAATCTAACAACATTGTTTGCACGATTACTTTTTCAGAACATTCTAAGGAAATTGCTCATATATTAAGGGGAGCGTGGCATATTTTAGATCCTCTCCCTTCCTTAAATGAGACAAGACTTCTGGTTGCATACAAGAGAAATTCTAACATAAGAGATATCTTAGTACCATCTGCTCTAGGTAAGCCTAGATTTATTCCAAAAGCATGTGGACATTTCAAGTGTGGGAGGTGTTGCTTTTGTGAGAATGCTTTGGTGACTAAAAAGGAGTTTCTCAAGCCGGGCTCAACATATAAAGTTTTGTTGAAAGATTTTTCTAATTGTGATACCCAGAATGTCATCTATTTGATCCTTTGTCCTTGTAACCTTTGTTACATTGGAAAGACTAAAAGAAGCATTAAGACACGGATAATCGAGCACAAGAGCAACATTCGTAGGCAGGCGGTTGACAAACCTCTAGTAGATCATTGGTTAGTAGCCCGCCATACACTTTCTGATCTGAAATTTCTGGTTTTAAAAGTAGTACGGCCTCATTGGTGAGGGGGTGATTTGGAGAAGCTCCTCCTTTGCCTTGAGCAGAGGTTCATTTATGAACTACGCACCCTACATCCATTGGGTTTAAACCAGGAGGTTGATCTTTCCGTTTTTTATAAATTTACAGTTATAGATTTACTTTTTTCTTCCTTGTCGTTCCCTCTCTTTCCCTCCCCTCCCCCCTTTCCCCTTCCCCTCTCCTCCCTCTCTTTCTTCCTCTCCCCCCTCTCCCCCTCCTCCCCTCCTTCCCCCTCTCCCCCTCTCTCCTTCTTTCCCTCTCCTGTTTCCTCCCTTCTTTCCTCCCCTTTCCTTCCCCTCCCCCTCCTTTCCTTTCCCTCTCTTCCCTTCCCTCCCCTTCCTTTTTCTTCCCCTTCCCTCTTTCCTCTCCCCCTCCACCTCCCCCTCCCCTTCCCCCTCCACCTCCCCCTCCCCTTCCCCCTCCCCTTCCCCCCTTTTCCCTCTCCCCTCCCCCCTCCCCCTCCCCCCCCTCCCCTCCCCTCCCCTCCCCCCCTCCTCCCCCTCGCACTCAATCTGAAACGTTCACCTCAAACTGCTAACCCAATGTAGCAAAAAATCTGTACGTGATGGAGCAAATTGGTTACCAGATTTGGATTCAGCGCACCAAAAAACGTAAAAATCAATCGAAACATTAGAGGCAGTTTAAAAAAATTTTTTTTTAGTGTACCTGTGTTATTTATAATTGTTTTTAAGACAAGTGTCATTTTTTAGATGGTGTTTAGTTGTTTAATATTTGAATACTTTATTTATTTATTGTCAGCTTTTAGCGTCTTACAGGTCTGGTTCATGTTTTTACGTTCTACTTGACAGAATTAAGGTATTTATTAACCCCTTTGATCCTCCTCGTCTCTCTTCTTTGTGCTTTTTAATTTGTTATTTTAACTTCTATTTATTTAGTGATACATTCTTGTTTATATTATCATTTATAGGTTTAGTTTTTTTATTAATAACATTTTTTAATGTTTTTGTATATTTGATTGTCCTAATTTTTTAAGTTAGTTTTTAAGTTATGATTAGTATTGCATGTTTTTAACCGTTTTTGATTATATTTAATATAGTGTATTTAATGTATATATGTTTATGATTATTATTTTCTTTTTGAGGTGTGCTCCTTTTAAGACCCCCTGAAGAAGGCTGTCTGCCGAAATGCGTCGGGGCACAATAAACAAGGTTTACCTAATTGTTGTCAGTCCAGGCTCCGCTCCTTTTGTTCCTTAGTGGTGTGCGGACCCTTTTGCTCTTTTTGGTACTACTTTTACAACAAACTATCCCTGCCAGGCTTAGGAAGCACTGTAAGTATTGCTCAGTTTGCCTCATATGGGAATGTCTGATGATTCACCAAATCAGTGTAATACTCTGATAAGGTGCCCACTATCCGAACATTCATCAATTTATAAAACTCTCCCCTAAAACCATCAGGCCCTGGGGCCCGGCAGTTATGTAATGTTTTAATTACTGCCAAAACTTCCGATTCCACAATCGGAGCATTCAGCACTTCTCGTTGTTCTACCGACAGACTAGGCAGTCTAATGTGACTCAAAAATTCCTCAACCTTATCCTTGTCCACTGCCTCTGCGCCATATAGAGTCTTATAATATTCTCAAAAAATTCCCTCAGTGTTAGATTAAGCAGTCTGCAATCTGCCCTTTGCATCCCACAATGCCCCTACATGCGTCTGCCCTCTGCTTGCCCTGACTAGCCCCAAGAGCAGCCTCCCAGTCTTATTCCCGAACTTATGCAATTTATATTGATAATATAACATAGGTTGGGTTGTTCTCTCTTGTAATATGGAGTTAGCCTCCCTTTGGAGACGATCCAACATGCCCCCCCCCCCCCCGCGTGGGCCTTCTTAATAAATTCCTCCTTGCCTTACATAATTTATTTTCAAGAAGAAGCAATCTATTATTATATGCCTTACACTTCGTGACCACATACTCAATAATCCGCCCTCGAAGCACTGCTTTAGCTGCTTCCCAAAATAATATTGGATCATTCTTATGCTCTCCATTGTGCTGTGCATATTCCTCTCAATGAGTCTACAAGGTCTTGAATTGTTCATCTGCATTATTCCCAAGAGGGTACCTCCAAAGACTCCCTTTTTTATGTGGCCCCCACCTCAATTCCATCCATACATATGCATGATCTGACACATGCACAGGGCCATTCTCAGCTCTACTCACTCTGTCAAAAAGCACCCTAGACCCCAGAAAATAGTCTATCCGGAACCCTGTATCATGTGCCCTCGATACATGCGTATAGTCTTTGTCTAGTGGATGTAGAGCTCTCTAGTAATCCACCAACTCATATCCTTCACATATGCCTCTAACCCACTGAGATCTTCAGTCTCTTGTTTTCACTCTGGTACCAGATGTATCCATCGATTCCTCAATAACACAGTTAAAATCACCCCCCATAATAATCGGAATCTGGCTGATTTCACTCAAGCATTTGCCTAGTTGGGCATAGAACTGTGCATCATATACATTAGGGGCGTATACATTGACCAAGCCTAATCTACATCCCTGTACTTTCCCCACAACAATTATATATCGACCTCCCGGGTCCACAGTAGTCTGCTCCACCTCCAATCCTACCTTTTTACCAACTAGGATTACCACCCCCACTTTCTTCCCCCCTCCCGAGGAAGCTCCAAAAACAATGCCCACCCACCACCTTTTCAACTGTCCATGCTTTGCAGTGGTCTGATGTGTTTCCTGCAGAAACGCAAAGTCGACATGCTTATCTCGAAGAACCCACAACACCTTATGCCTCTTAACAGGATTCCCTATACCACACACATTCCATGTTATCAAACGAACACCATTATCCATCCCCATGGCCTCTAATTGGACTAATCCTCAAATTCACCTTGTGTTTCTGCATTGGAATGAACCCCCCCCCCCCCCAGCCTAGGGCTCACCCCACTTTCCCACTCCTTCCATGTTCTCCAGTCTGGTCCCCATCCTATCCATGTCACCTGCATATATCCCTTGTCCCCCCCCCCCCCCCACAATGCAATTCTCTGAGTCCCCATAGTCTACCCTCCCAATACCTTTAATATTCCCCTTATCAACATCAACATCAATACCAATACCCCCTCCCCCCTGTTACGCCTATCTCCCTCCATATTGGAGTTCCCTAGTAAATCACTGTGATACATTGGGCTCCCCCCCCCATATTCCAAACCCCCTCCAAAATACAATCTGTTCTGCCCCCTTCCCCCTTCCCAGCCCATACATAAAGAACACAACCATAATTCTCCATCTTATTCCAACATCCTCTATCAACCTGTTGTTTACTCCAAGTGTATACAGTTATTACATAGATCATATGCCCTGCTATACCCCTCAATTCTCTTCCCCCCCCCCACATATCCTTTAACAAGAAGTAAACAAACATTCCCTTACTCCCACCCTCCTTCTGCACATACATAAGCAATTTCTTAATTCAGCCCACCTACTGAATATCCACCCTCCCCCCAATTTGATTATACAAAATACAGATCCTCTACTCATCCCTCATCCGCTTCGCCTTCCAATAAGGCCAAGTCTGCACCACCATGTGCATTGTCAGTAAAAGATATCTAACCGCACTCTGTCCTTCAGCTGCCACCACTGGTCTCCTGCTGCTCCAGTCACGCATCACCCCCCAGATCTTGCACCACCTCAGTCACAAAGCTTTTAGCCTCTTTTGGCGTTTCAACAAGGCGCTATCTGTTCTTATATTCCACTCTTAATCGCGCTGGGTATAACAAGGCAAAACGTACTCCCCTCTTGGCCAGTGTATCACACACTACTGAAAATTCTTTCCGCTTCTTGCTGACCATAGTAGAATAGTCTTGAAAAATCAGAACTTTTGTGCCTCCTTTTTTTTTATGTCCTTTGTTTCCGCACAGCTCTTATAACACCATCCTTTTGTGCAT
The DNA here is from genome assembly GCA_033557465.1 of Ichthyophis bannanicus. NCBI lineage: Eukaryota > Metazoa > Chordata > Amphibia > Gymnophiona > Ichthyophiidae > Ichthyophis > Ichthyophis bannanicus. Next base: position 1,758,848,944 of record CM066032.1, on the reverse strand, counting down.
AATTCAGGAAACGTGCAATCACCACTCGGGGCCTATCCCCCGGCCCCCTCCGTGCTCCCAACCGGTGGGCTCTTTCTATCTTTACCGAGCCTAATGTGGTGTCCAGTGGGTAGTTCGTCGCCAGCCATGTTTTAAATATCCTCTCAACTCCCCATCCGCTATGACTTCAGGTATGCCCACAAACCGTAAATTTTCACACGTCCACGGTTTTCTAGGTCATCCAGCTTTTCCTCCTGCTTTCTAAGCAGTTCCTCGAGCCGTCACACTTGCTGAGCCTGTTTTTGCTGTATGTCTTCTGCATTTGATATTCTTTGCTCTGCCTGTTCCATCCTTGCGCCAAAATCACTGACCGCTTGGCCCACCTTTGTCAGCTGCTCCGACAGTCCCTGAAATCGGCTCTCCAGCGCTGCCACTACAGCATTCGTGACCACCTCCACCATATCTATATCATTCTCCGGGCGTGGGCTAGATGCTGGCTTTTAGCTGCCATTTTATCCTCCGGAACCCGGCTTCTCTCTTTCCTTGTGAACTTCGCCGCCATTGAGCACTTTGCAGTCTGAAACTCTGTCTGATGAGAGAAAAGCATGCCAATCACTCCCTTCTCAAAAAATCTGCATTCTTAATGGGTTTGAACGAACATATATTTCAAATTGGGTGGGAGCCCCTGGAGCCAGGCAAGAAAGCTGCTGCCTCGCTCACTGCATCACGTGAACCAGCCTTGTGTTTTTAATAGTGTGTGTCCTTTTCTGGACCGCTGTTAAAGTGGATAGAGATACTTTTAAATGAAGAATATAAGGTGGGAACTGGTAGTTTGGACCGATAACTTGAATTTGATAAAGAAAAATAGTTATTAGATTAAAATTCAGAAGAGTACTTTTTTGAGACTGCTGCTTTAATATTAATATGGGGGAGGTTGGAGACCAGTGATGTGAGTATCTCGCTATTCCCTATGGTGATTAATTTTGCCATATGAAGGGATTTTTAGCCATCCTGAGGTCTCTACCCTTATAAATAAATTTCTTTGGAAGTTTGGAGATTTGAATGAAGATATGCTTAGCCACTGCTGGTTTTAAGTATTTGAAAAGTGTGGTATAATGTTGTTTGTTTATTTATTTAAAGGGTATTTGCGGTGTACAAGCTAACAATCAATTTGTATTGGCATTTGTGTTCTCATGTGTTCTTATACTGTACAGTGGCTGTGTAGGAGTGTAATTCAGATTGGAGTGTACTATTTACAGCATGAGCTTTATACGGTGTTATGTACAATGAGCATGCGGGGTAGGTCATACACAGTGGTATGTACAATGAGTGCGGGGTAAGTCATTAGTTCGGTGTTGGTGATCCCCTTATGTGCTCAGGCCGTAGTGCTCCAAGAAAAGCAAAGTCTTTAGCTGTTTTCGAAAGTCCTTAGTGTCATCTGTTGATCGAAGTTCATCAGGGAGTGTGTTCCATATTATAGGAGCCGCCATTGATAGTGCTCTTTGTGCGGTAGTCCTGCGCGCCTTTGTGTAGTCTTTTGGAGTGTTGATTGTATCCGACATGGCTCTCCTCCTAGGTCTTGTGCTGATGTCGGGTTGTATGAGAGGTTGAAGGCTGAGTGCTGAATTCCTGCGTTTGATTCTGAATATGTTTAGGATTGTCTTGTATCTGATGCGGGAGTTGATTGGGCGTCAGTGGAGGTCTTTTAGTATGGGGCGATGTGGTCTTGTTTTGATGATCCGGATATTATTTGTGCTGCCGTATTTTGGGCCATTTGTAATGGTCTAAGTGACTGTTTAGACATGCCAATATAGACTGGGTTGCAGAAGTCAAGGATGGGAGTTATTAGGTCTTGACAGACTGTGCGGAAGTGATCTTGCCTGAGTAGGGGCTTAAGGCGTCTGATTATTCTCATCTTGAAGTATTTGTTTTTGGTGGTCCTGCTGATGTGTGACTGTAGGTTTAGCTCCCTGTCAAGCGTCACTCCGAGGTATTTTACTTCCTGTTTTAAAGGTATTGTTTATTGTTGAGGTTGATAGAGGGGGGAGGGATGAAGCTGGTGTTTCGTGTGATGATTAGTGCTTCTATCTTGTTGTAGTTGATGGTCAGGTGGTTGTTTTGGAGCCAGTTGGACATGTGGTTGAGGCAGTCTATTATTTTGGTGTAGTCAGGGTTGTCGAGGTTGACTGGGGTGTATATCATGATGTCTGCATAGATTGTGTGCTGTATCTTGTGTTCTTTCATGATGTTGCAAATCGGTTGAATATAGAGGTTGAATAGTAGTGCGGATAGGGCAGAGCCTTGTGGCACCCCTTGCTTGATCTTTGCGGGTCGTGAGGTGTTGGAGCCAATCTTGACCTGGAATTGTCTGTCTTTTAGGTATGAGTTGAACCATTTTAGGGTGGTGCCATTTCGTCCAATGCTCTGTAGTCTGGTTAAGAGGATTCTGTGGTCCACTGTGTCGAACACAACTGAGATGTCTAGGAAGATCATTAGTGTTCCTTTTTTGTGGTTGTCTATGATTTGGATTATGTCGTTGAATAGATAAAACAGGAGTGTTTCGACTCCGTGGTTTGGGCGGAAGCCATGCTGGTGTATGTCCAGTGGGGCGTGTGTGTCAATATGGTCCTGGAGTTGCCGTTGTACAGCTTTTTCTATAATCTTTGCCAGTAGTGGTATGCTGGAGATGGGTCTGTAGGCTGCTGGGTTGCTTTTGTCTAGTGTGGATTTCTTCGGGATCGGTCTTATAGTGGCTATCTTCAGTTGGTTTGGCATGGTTCCTTGTTCCAGTGAGTTGTGTACTATGTTGTGTATGGTGTGGATGAAGCTTTCCTTCGTTCCCTTAATCTATGTTACCGGGCATGGGTCTGTTGGTGCGGTGCTTGTGTTGAGAGCGGTGATGATGTCTGAAAGCTGTCTTGTGGATGGAGTGCTGAATTTATCCGAGGCTCTGGTGGATTTGGTTGGGTTGGCGATTATGTTTGTCGTTGGTTGTGGTGTAGAATCCAGTTTTTCTTGTAGGTGATCCGCGAGGCTTGTGGGTCTATCTGTACGTCTTTTTCAGGGTTGGGTTCATTGGTAAGGTTTTTTACTATCTCGAATAGTTCCCTTGGTTTGTTGTAGGCTTTTAGTATGATGTTTGTGTGGTGTTCCCTTTTTGTCTGGTTAATGAGTTCATTGTATTTCCTTTGCTTCGTTAGGTATAGTGCTTGGATGGTGGGAGATTTGGAGTGTCTCCAGCGGCATTCTAGCTTTCTTAGCTCTCTTTTTGCGTTGTGTATGTCTTTTGAGTACCATGGAGTGTGCTGCTTTTTATTGCTGGATGCTTTCCTTGCTTTGTGTTCATTGGTTTTGGCTGCAGCATTGATGACACTGTTCCATTTGCTTACTTGCTCGTCTAGCTCCTCTGTTTCAGGGTCCAGGTGGGGTAGTGTGTCCTGTAGGTCTTTGTCAAAGCTTTTGAATCTTCTTTGCACGGGTGGTGTGTCTTATGGCTTGTTGTGTCTCTCCTCTTGTGATATGATTTCTATTTTAATTCTGTAGTGGTCTGACCAAGGTACCGGAGTAACTGTGGGTGTTGAGATGTGTCGAGTAGGTATTTGGGGGCAAATATGAGGTCTGGTGACGATCCATGTCTGTGTGTCAGAGTGTTGATCAGTTGAGTGTATTGTAAGGAGTCCACAGCTTGTAGGAAGGTTTCTTTGTCTTTGCTGGTATCAGATCTGAGATTGAAGTCTCTCAATAGTAGTAGTGGCTTGTGGTTTGTGTTGACTGCACAGACAGCCTCTAGTGTGGAGGCTAGTTCATCTGTTGGAGCATGGGGAGCTCTGTAGATGGGGCAGAGGGCCATCTGTTTGTTTTCTACAATGATTGTGTTGAATTGGTCTGAGTTTGGGGAGCTTCGGGCTTTAAGCTTTAGGGTGCTCTTTGTGGTGTTCAAAACCCCTTTTCCTCTCCTGTGTGTGCGTGGACTGTTGAATGCTGTGTATGTGGGGGGGACTAATTGATTGAGGAGTACCTTGTCAGTGGGGGTGAGCCATGTTTCAGTGATGCAGAGGATATCGGGTTGCTGATCCTCTATGAGGTCTGTGAGCGTGTTTATTTTGTTTCTTATTGATCTGGTGTTGAGCTCTATGGAGGTGGTGTTTGGAGTGTTTGCTGCTCTGGCGTCTCTTTTTGGGTTTGTGTGCGAGTTGGGTTTGTGGTTGGATTGTTTGTTGTGCTTGTCTTTCTTGAGTGCGCTCCAGGTTGTGTGCTGTGGAGGGGTGTAGGTTGGCATGGTGGTTGTTAGCCATAGGATGTTTGTGTTTGGGTGGTGAGTGGCTATGTGCTGGGGGATGAGTTGGGTTAGGAGGAGGCATATTGGCAGATATATGTTTGCAGCCATGTTGCGTTTGGGTGGACTTACTTCAGATGTTGTAGCTTTAGGCTTTTTCTTTTTGCTGATGGGTCCTCTCCTGGAGTTTGATGCTGTCGGCCTTCTTTTTTGGGGTTGTGGCTGTGTTGTGGCTGCTCCTGTGGCTGCGCCTAAGGGCCCTCTGGCGCGGGCCCACCAGGCGCGGGCCCACCAGGCACGGGCGTGCCCGGTGGCGCTTTGTTTTAAATCCCGGCTGGCTGCCCTGATTGGGCAGCTCAGCCCGATGTGTAGGGGCGGAGCTTCGGTCCTGGTGGCTCGATCCCTCTGGTGAGAGCTGCACACGGGACGGCTGCAGGGCTGGAGGGAGTCCTGGGTTATCATTTGTAAGATAACAACTAAGAGTCGATTTGTTTGGATTGTTTTCTTTACTCTTAGGACAGTTCATTTGCATGTATTAGTTATATTGTTTTATGCCATGAAAAAGTAGAAAGACTAAGGGACATGCACTGAAGCTACAGTCTATCTAAGTTTACCCATTCACTCCATTGATTAATTTATAGACCTCTATCATATCTCCCCTTAGCCGTCTTTTTTCCAAGTTGAATAGCCCTAACATTTTAAGTCTTTCCTCATAAGGATATCCTTCCATCCCCTTTACCATTTTCGTGGCTCTTCTTTTTACTTTTTCTAATTCCACTATATCCTTTTTAAGATACGGCGACCAGAATAGCACACAATATTCAAGGTGCGGTTGTACCATAGAACAATACAGAGGCATTATAATATCCTTGGTTTTATTCTCCATTTATTTCCTTGTGATTCCTAGCATTCTATTTGCTTTCTTGGCCGCTGCTGCATATTTGGCAGAGGGTTTCAAAGTGTTATCCACGATGACACCTAAATCTTTTTCCTGGGTGGTGGTTCCTAATGTGGAGTCTTGCATCGTATAACCATAGTTTGGGTGGTTCTTTATTTATTTAATGTCTCTTCTATACCGCGCTATTCACATCAGTGCGGTGTACATTTAACAGAACCTTATACAATGCAGTCAAGGCTGCATTGTATTTACAGTAAACAGGGACTATAACTTGGACATAACTGGGGTAACTTTCTACAAATTATTTACACTAATAAATATACTATACACCTGTAGTCTACTTGGAGTTGCATTGGTGGGGCTAGTTGCCCTACAGTGTGCTGGGTGCGCTATTGGGAGAGTCAAGGTGATTAGTGAGAGTGTTTGCAGGTTGATCTTTGGGGGTTGATCTTCATGATTCTTTCCTAGGTGTATAACTTTACACTTGTCCACTTTAAATTTCGTCTGCCATTTGAATGTCCAGCCTTCCAATTTATCAAGGTCCTCTTGATATTTTTCACAATCCTCTTGGTTTTTAACAACTTTGAATAATTTTGTGTCATCTGCAAATTTGATCACATCACTCGTTATTCCCATTTCCAGGTCATTTATGAATATGTTAAAAAAGCAGCGGACCCAGCACAGATCCCTGGGGTACTCCACTATTCACCTTTCTCCAGATATTGATCTGCTAATGTTCATATATTTATAGCATTGGAGTCTTCATTTTATCTGATAGAGAAACATTATTTTAAAATGATTTTGTTGCTTATAAAATCCATGTAAAAGTAAAAAGTCCCCAAAACTCATAAGTCACTCAGTGTGTGGTGCTGCAGCAAATAGTAGCAGAACAGTAATACCACTTAGATATCTTAGATGTGAAACAATAGTTACTTGACTAGAAAGAGCAGTACTTATCTGAGAAAAATTCAGTTTGTTTGTAATCATAAAGTTCAATGCTAACGGTTCATTTGGGGCTAGTGAGACTTGCCATTACGTTTGCCACAGTACCCTGTTGGAGAAAAAAACATGACAAAACTGAGCTACATACCTCAATCTGAGAACCTACTTAACAGCAACTAATGGTTCACCAGGTTGAATGCTGAAAAAAGGGCAAATGACACTAACAGCACCACGTTCTCCTCCAACGCATTATGAAGAAAGGGGCATACAGTAATTTCTGTGCTATGCTCCTGTCTAAGCCCTGATTGTGTCAGAGGTGGAGGATCTCCACTTTTTCTACAAAGGTTGACAATTGGGCAAATGCTCCCTCTTCAGTATTTGGCTAAAAAGGGAAGATTTGATACCAGGTGATGATTCCCATACTGTTTGGTCCATACCTGCTTTCTTTGGCTCCGGGTAGACAATTTCCTTCAAGGAAGTAGCCATTGAGCTTCTCTGAAATTCTGGCAGTAGCATGCATTATCAGATAAAGACCCATGACAATATCCTTTGCTCATAAGAACATAAGAGATGCCATACTGGGTCAGGCCAAGGTTCATTAAGTCCAGTATCCTGTTTCCAATAGTGGCCAATCTAGGTCACGAGTACCTAGCAGTTTCCACAAAAGAGACACGTTCCACAATGTTTGTATTGGGGCAAGCAGTGAATTTCTCAGGTCTCCTTGGGTTTATGGACCTTTTCCTCCAGGAACTTGTCCAAACCTTTTTTAAACCCGGCTACACTAATAGCTTTTACTATCTCCAGGAACAAGCAGGAATGTAGTCTTCACATATGGGTATCATCGGTACCGACAGAGCCTGCGCGGGAACGCTCCCCATCGTCCAATAGAAAAGCTTTTGGGAGCATCCCACAGCGCCTGCGTGCTGCCTTCCTGCCTTTCCCAACTGTCCCTCTCCAGTTCTTCGTTTTTCGCGGAGCCGACAGGTCGCACATCCTGTCACTGCAGAAGAAAATTCCCTTCTATTCTTTTTTTTTTTTAAACGTTTATTTTCATTTTACAACAAGCAAAAAGAAACAACACACCAAAGGAGACAAATACAAGCATACAATAAGGAAAAAGCAACCCCAATTACCCCCCACCCCTATGCTTCTTCTCTAAGCTGATAAGTATCATCATATAAGCGCTTACAAACAACAGTAATTGTACATCAAAACAAACAGAAATAGTATCTGCGATACAGAATGATCATGTGACAGAGATTTACACAGATTTAAACAGTCAGATGAGAGCATTTAGCAGTTTGAACATAGTCGTTGAGCATCTTCCATTCAGACAAGTGGTGGGGGGTCTGAACGGAAGAAGCTAACATACGAGGTATTTGCTCATATTTACTGTAGAGACAGACATGATTCCACCATTCATTGGGGCTCAGATGGGAGCTATTTTCCAGTATTTCGTAATTAGGGAAATAGCTATGCCCCAAAAAACCAAGCACGGGGATGTTCACCTTGCGTAGTGACATGTAATGAGAAAAGTATGGCAGCATGATCTGAAATATGGAGAGGATGAATCCTAGCCGTGTCCACTTGGGATATCAGTGCTTTGGAGATAAGAAGAAAATCTATTCTAGATTGTGAGTGATGGGGGACTGAGAAAAAGGTGAACTCTAAGTCGGAGGGGTGAAGCAGCCTCCATATATCTACTAACGCAAGATCTTTCATCAGAGCTGTAAGGGTATCAAGACTCTTGGGTGGACCACTCGTTCTAGGCGGCAATCTATCTATCAAAGGATCAAGTACTTGGTTGAAATCGCCGCCAAGTATTAATGGAGTATTGGCAGAGGCCTGTGCCAACTGCGCAATACTTGCATAGTAAGCAGGGTTATCCACATTCGGAGCATAAATACAAATACACGTGAATTCACTATCTCCAACCTTAAGGTGTGCACGGGCCCATCTACCCTCCTTATCAGAGCTAGTATCCATTACAGTAGCTTGCAAAGACTTCTTAACCAAGATGGCTACCCCACGGGAGAGTAGGCAGCCACCATGTAAGGCTTAGCATTAAGTTTCAGTGTTTCAGCGGAGTTTAAATGCGTTTCCTGAAGAAACACTAAATCAGCATGCTCATGATTAAGATAGCTAAGGATTTTCTTTCTTTTGATTGGACTATTGATGCCTTTTACGTTCAGCGATAAGATCTTACATAAGGCCATTCAGAAGGGTTAAAAATTCTGAAAAAGAACATGATACCGCACATAATTTCACAATGTCCCTCATATTAACTGTATATGGTTGTACACATGACATGATAGAAAATAAACTAATGAAAAACAATGAAGCGCCCCATATAAAAAAAAATAAGCACCGAAGTGCATTAGAGAAGAAGCAAAACCCCAGAAATTACTGGCGACCATATGTCTGCGGGGAGAAACCCCAGAGAAGGCCTAAATTGAAACATATAACCTATATAGCTGTGCATGTTCCGAATCCAACCGAGGTGCACATCATGGAGGGATAGGAGACCAAGAAAGTTATATATAGAAAGAAAGAAAAGTCCAGGCAGTCTCTGTTCCAGGCTGTGATCACCGCGTCGGGCCATTCAAAATGGCGGGCAGATCCAGCGGATTACAGATCCAAGTTGTTGGATTAGCGCATCTGGTCTGCTTCTTTGGAATCTAAAAATGTTGCTAGTAGATCAGGATCTTCGAATGTTCTAGTTTGGTTATGGAGAGTCACTCTGAGCTTCGCTGGATACAATAGGCCAAAGCGAGCCTGTAGCTGTTGAAGTCTAGGGCGAAAAGCAAGGAGTCTCTTCCGACGGTCAACTGTGGGCTTTGCCAAGTCAGGGAAGAAGGAGACTTTATGACTTTCAAACTCCAGATGATGATTCGCCCGGGCAGCATTTAGAATTTGCTCAACTTGCTGATATCTCAGTAATCGAAAGATGATAGGCCGGGGGGTCGTCCGATTGAGCGCCATGTTGGTAGGAACACGATGTGCTCGGTCAATTTCCAGATCTCTGTGAAAAGTGATCTTCAGCAAGGAGGGAAGAGTTTTGACCAGGAATTCTCTTATATCTCCTGCTTCCGCCCCCTCCGGTACTCCAATGAGCCTTACATTGTTGCGACGGGCTCGATTATTGCTATCCTCTAACTCTTTTTGAAGATTCTGTATCTGACGCTCAGCCTTGTCCAGTTTCTCCAAGCGCACCGCGTGCGAGTCGAGGACCCCCGCCATGTTGTCCTGCCGTAGTGAAAGACCTTCAAGCCGGTCCTGAAGCATACCGAAGTCTTCTCGCATGGCTCGGAGCGCTTCTCCGTTGGACTGTACCAGTTCCTTCACACCGCGTATTTCCTCCAAGATCTCCTGTTGCATTTCGGGGTTTTCCCGAGGTGGAACTATCTTTTGTGGGGAAGACAACTCTGTTTTGGAGCGTTTTCCGTGTGAAGAAGAGGGAGACCCGAAGTCTAAGCGCGCTGGTTTGTGGGCCGCCATCCCCCCCGAGGTACCCCGGTAGGTTCGGAGCAAAATATTAAGTTTATGTAGGTATTAAGTCAGGATTCTGAGTAGGCCTCTCGGGAGCTTCAGCGCGAAGCGTCTAACCCGCTGGACATCAGGCTCCGCCCCCCCTCCCTTCTATTCTTCTTTTTTGTGGTCACGTCTGCCTTCCCTCGACGCTACACCGGTACCGCCGGTTCTTCTTTCTTTTTTTCTTAAAAAACTAAACAAAAAAACTTTCTTTCTGGAGTCTTTTCCAGTAATTTTCTCCTCAGGTGCCACGCGCCATTTTTGGGCACTAGGCCCAACTTTTTCCTTCAAAATGGAAAAACCTGCTTTGGGTTTTAAAAAGTATTCTAAGTGTGGCGGTACCATCTCCGTCACCAACACCCATGAGTGGTTCCTCCAGTGTTTAGGTCCTGACCACTCTATTTCAGAGTGTGTTGCCTGTGGGATGATGTCAAAAAGGGGCCGGCAAAACCGAGCTGCTAAACTTAGCACCCTTTTTCCCTCCGATGCAGCCTCCATGGCATCGACGTCTTCCAGGGCTTCATCTTCCTCCCATGGATCTCAGGTAACTAAACATAAATCTAGCCGGTCCTCAAAGGGTAGATCTCCTTCTAGACATCGAGATGCCTCTGGCGTTGCTCTTGAGGGACTTTCACCGGCAAAATTGCCCCGGCAGGAGGCTTCGGCTTCCAAAGCACTAATGGAGCTCCAGGATGTTCTCGAGGCTTCAACCTCGGCAGAACTACTGGTGCCATGCTCTGGTGTGCCGGCCGCTTCATCCGGCACCGATACCCAAGCATTGGCAGCGCCGATAGACCAGAGGTTCTTGGCTATTGAACGCAGTCTGGCAGCTCTTCTCACGGCCTCGATGCCCCTGAAACCGCTTCAGACAATTCAACCGGTACCGGCACCAACTCCGGTGCCGGCACTGACTGCATCGACATCGGCAGGTATTTTACCGGGACCGAGTCATGCGTCTCTATCTGGCATTGACAAGTCGGTACCGGACCACTCCGATGCCGACTTAGATCGGTACCGGTACTGTGCCTTTCACGATCACCCGGATCGGAGATACTTCGAATCCTCGGATGAGTCTGAAGACTATGAAAGCTCTGCCAATACAAGAGTACTTCTTCCTGAGGATTCTTCTTCTCCTCAGCGTAGGACGTCTCCACCAGAGGCTATGTCCTTTCAGGATTTTATCCGAGATGCAGCCCGAGGTCTTTCCATCACAGTGGCTCCTGAAAAAGAGCCTAGGGCAAAGGAATTAGAAATCCTACAATACCCTAAAGCTCCCAAGGAGGCAGCTACCTTACCTATTCATGAGATCTTGCATGATCTCATGTTAAGGATGTGGGAAACACCTCTAACCACATCTCCTCACTCTCAAAGACTCGACACCATGTATCGAGTTCCTCCTTGTCCTGGGTTTCAGAAGACTCAATTACCACACCATTCTATGGTGGTGGAATCAGCCATGAGAAGGATAAAGAGTGCAAAAAGGCATGCATCTAATCCTCCAGGATGTGAGTGTAGGACTCCTGACGCCTTTGGACGTCAAACCTTCCAGGCTTCCATGCTTTCTGCTAGGATCAGTTCCTATATCTTGTATATGGGAATGTTCCTTAAAGAGGTCACAGGAGATTTAGAGCTTATGAGCCCTCTCCTTCCTGATGTTAAAAGGCAAGATTATCTCGCCCTTGTCAAACATGCTCAGGATGTTTCCAAGTTTGTGAATCGTGCAGCCTTTGACAGCTTTGAGTGCATAAGCAGAACCTGTGATAAGGAAGCTTATCATAGCTTAGGAAGGAGCTATAGTAAAGGTGAAGTGACTCTGAACAAGCAACCTGTCAGTTTTGGTAGAAATAAGAAAACAGAATTTTGCCATAAAAGACTACCAGTCCCAGAATGCACCAGATTTACAACAGCCATTAGAGGAGCTGAAGTGGGGAAACGTGTGTTCAATCAAGAGGGCTATGAGGTAATCCCCAAGCACTCATCTCAAAGGGCAGGGCCTGATTCAGCACAGCTGCGCTGTGCTAGGGTGGAGCACTCATCAAAGCAGAATAAAGGTAGAGTTTATTCTACAGAGAATTATCCTCATCCTCAGTTTCATCTGAGAGATCCTCAGAATCATTCTCATCCTCAGATTCAGCTTGGAGATCCTCAGCTTGGACATCTTCATCATCTGGAGGATCATCAGAAGCAGAAGCCAGTGCGGACGGACAGAGAGGGCAAGAAACCCTTTGGAAGAAAGAAGAGGAAAGCATTTGGGAGGCCTAAAGGAGTCCAGAGCAGTACGTATACTGGGAGACATTCAAAAGGCCAGCATACATCATTGGACTGGGGAAAGCCAGAGGAATGGTGCTGCAGAGCTAGGAATCTCCAGACGGTACCTGTGAGGGAGACGGCTGCACGTGGAAGGGACCCTAGGACCCGTGCCAGAAGGTATGTGAAGAGAGATCCAGTGTCCAGGGATCTGGATTGGAAGGCTGGACATAAGAACTGGACTACATACTGGCCAGGCTATTTAGAGAGGAACTCTAACAGCAATGGAAGCTCAGGTATGAACACTGATCTATGCCCTAGCTATAACCTTGAAAGACAGCAGGGAAACAAGTATTCTCCTGAGAGTGCTACATTGAGAAATTCCTCTGTGCCAATCCATGATATTGAACCCATGATTGTTGAAGAAGGGGGAGCGGTCTTAGATACAGGCTGTGAATATATGGATTGCTCTCTTTCTAAACTCCTTTGGTAATTTACTGTTACAAAGTACAACCACCATCACAAAGAAATACAAACTTGTTCTTTAATCTACTCAGAAAAGCTCCTGAAGTAGGATTTGAGCCACGCAGTAGAAAGCAAGCCAGCTAAGGGGTTTCAGCTAGGTAACTGCTAGCAATTGAGCCTTACCTAATTGCTTGTGAGCTCTGAGGGAATCACTTCTGAATCTATGTGTGAAGATATAAGAAGTTAACCTGAAAAGAACAGTTTTTCTCTTCTTTGTGGGTTTTGCTTGTTTGATACACTGCTAAGAAAATATTAGCTAAAGCCTACAGAAAAGACCAGTTTGTTACCAACCAGGTCTTTATTCTTTTGCTTTGATTGCCTGACAAAGTTCAACTGTTGTTTTCCTGATTTTGTTTTTCTAAGTTTAACACTGAAAGCAAGTATCCTGTTTTATGTGCTACCAAGCATATCTGTGTTGGGAGAAATAACCCCATAAATAAATATCTTATTGGCTTTACATTCAAGCACAACTAATTATTGTGAGCAGCTGTGTCTGGTGTGAATGGACTGCATTTCCCACAATCCCTTGCAAATCATATTGATATATGCACTTGCCAAGACTGTGAACATTCTCACCCAGGCAGCCGTCTGACAAACCTCTGCCATTGCCATAGGTGCACGTAGGATTGCCTGGCTCCAGGCATCTGACTTGAAAATTTGGGTACAGGACAAACTAGGGAATATTCCTTGCACAGGAGAAGAATCTCTTTGGCAAGAATTGGCGGGAAAAAGCTAATGAGATAGATGCTGACAATATCACTTTGGATAGATTGTCTAAATCTACAGCTGATCCTGCGAGGAAAAAATCCTCTAAGAAACCATCCTTCAGTATTTGGGACTTGTCATAAACTTCCCAAAATCCAACCTTGCTCCCACTCAGTCCCTAGAGTTTATAGGAGCTCTGCTGGATACCAGACAGACAAGGGCCTTCCTTCTGCAGCCCTGCTGCCTTCGCATTGTGCAGTTAGCTTCCCAAGCAGTGCTAAAACCTTGCTTCACTGCTCGGGAAATGTTACAGTTAGGCCACATGGCATCCACCGTGCATGTGGTTCCTTATGCTCACCTCCATATGAGGGTAGCCCAGTGGACTTTATTCACGCAGTGGACTCAGCGTCAGGTTGCCTGTCAGACAAAATAGCAAACTCAGATCGCCTTATTTTGTCCCTCCAATGGTGGCAGTCACCCCAAAACCTTCTGGTGGGGTCTCCTTTTCAGCAATCCTCACCCCAAGCCACTCTAACAGATGCTTCACAGGTGGGTTGGGGAGCCCACCTGCAAGGCCTCTCTATCCAGGGTACCTGGATTCCACAGGAGGCCTATCTACGCATCAGTCTCCTGGAACTCAGAGCAATCTTCCTTGCTCTTCGAGTATTCCACACCCAGCTCAGCTACAAGACAGTCCTAGTCCAAACGGACAGTCAAGTAGCCATGTTCTATGTGAACAAGCAGGGCGGAACAGGCTCTCTGTCGCTCTGCAACGAAGGTTTGTGACTATGGGCCCTCGCCAGAGAGCATCAGATTCATCTCCTTGAGGTGTATCTTCCAGGCATTCAAAACTCTTGGGCAGACAGACTCAGTCGAGTTCTGCTTCCACACGAATGGTCTCTCCATGCAGACCAGGTGGCCAAACTTTTTCAAATTTGGGGAACCCCGGACATAGATCTCTTTGCAAATCCGCTGAATGCCAGACTTCCCCGGTTCTGTTCTAGAATTCCGTCTCAGGGTTGTCAGGCCAGGGATGCTTTCCTCCTCCATTGGGGTCAGGACTTCCTGTATGCCTTTCCACCCATTCCCCTAATTCCCAAAACCCTGTTCAAGCTTCAGAGAGTCAGAGGTCATATGATTCTCATAGCTCCACGTTGGCCATGGCAAATGTGGTACCCTCTGCTCCTACATCTCTCTCAAGCTCCGCCTCTGGAGTTAGGATCTGCTCCAGATCTCCTTTCTCAAGAGGACGGGATGCTGTGGCATCCCAGTCCCCAGTCTCTGCATCTCAGGGCCTGGTTGCTGAAAGCCTAGAACTTCACGGTCTTAACCTTTCCCAGCAGGTAAAGGATATCCTTTTATGCTTCCAGGAAGCTTTCCACAAGATGCTGTTATGTATTTAAGTGAAAAGAATTTACCATATGGTGCTCGCAGAAGGGTCTTAACCCTCTTGCGATACCTCTGGAATCATTACTGGAGTATCTCCTTCATTTATCAAATGCAGGGCTTAAGACCAATTCAGTGAGAGTTCATTTGAGTGCTATTGAAGCTTCTTTCAAGCCTCTAAATGGACAACCTATTTCCTCTCATCCTCTCATAGCGAGATTTATGAGAGCCCTTCTTTTAACTAAGCCTCCCATTAATCCACCACCGGTGGCATGGGACTTAAATCTGGTTCTTGGGCAGCTCATGAAACCGCCCTTTGAACCATTAGCCACTACCTCTTTGAAATTCCTTTCCTGGAAGGTCATCTTTCTCATTGCAATCACATCAGCACGTCGCATCAGTGAATTGCAAGTGTTGGTGGTTGATCCTCCTTATACAAGGTTCCATCATGATAAGGTATGCCAAAGGTGGTGTCACCTTTTCATTTAAACCAAGCGGTTTACCTTCCTGTATTCTTCCCAAGGCCTCACGCCTCAAATGCAGACAGGAATCTTCATACTTTAGACTGTAAAAGGGCTTTGGCCTTTTACTTGCAAAGGACACAGCAACGTAGAAAGTCCTCTCAACTCTTTGTTACTTTTGATCCTAGTCATTTGGGACTTCCAGTCTCCAAAAGAACACTGTCCAGCTGGATTGCACAGTGTATATCTTTTGCCTATGAGAGTAAAAACCTTCCTCTTGAAGGCCATGTCACAGCTCACAATGTGAGAGCCATGGCAGCCTCTATGGCTCATCTTCACTCTGTGTCTATCGACAACATCTGTCTAGCACTACTTGTGCTTAGGTTCATACCTTCACAGCCCATTACTGTTTAGACAAGGACTCCCGCCGGGATGCCTTGTTTGGTCAGGCTGTTCTTCAACACCTGTTCCATACTTAATCAACTCCTACCCACCATCCCTGGTAGGATGCCAGAGATCCATGGGGGGAAGTGGAGCCCTTTAACAAGGGCACACAACTTCTGGGGCCTTCTCCCTGGCATCTGCAGCTAGGGAGTTCCCATATGTGAAGTCCTACATTCCTGCTTGTTCGTGGAGATAGCATAGTTACTCACCTGTAACAGGTGATCTCCGGGAACAGCAGGAATTTAGTCTTCACAACCCACCCACCTCCCCTAGGAGTTGTATCTCTTTCTCTCTTTCCCTCTCTCTTTTGTCTCAGCTTTAAACTCAACTGGAGAGGGACAGTTGGGAAAGGTGGGAAGGCAGCACGCAGGCGCTGTGGAATGCTCCCAAAAGCTTTTCTATTGGACGCTGGGGAGCGT